>CM077877.1:96939002-99822279 GCA_039720435.1 Amazona ochrocephala | reverse complement strand
CCCGTCCATCCCACTTTCCCTCCACACAGCTGGCTTCTTGCACTGGAGCAGCTTGAGGATGGGCAATGAAGGAATCACAGCAGTGCCCACGGGAATGGCTGTGGCTCCCACCTGGGAGAAGAGTGAGCCCAGGGGATAGACAAGCAGGTAGAAAGGCTGGGTTAAAGTATGTTGCATGTGCTTTCTACCCTTCCCTATTTGGTGTCCTTAACATGGTGCTGGAAGGAGCAATCTTTCTCTGGCAGAGGTCTTATGGGTCATTTCCATCCCTAACTTCTAAAGTGCTAAAGTTAACGGCATTTTATTGCTTCTTTTCCAGTTCACCTCTAATAACTTGGCCTCCGAACACTGCAGCTGCAGATAAAATATATACATGAAGGAAAATTCCACGGAACATATTGTTTTTCACTTTCTCCTTGCTTCCAAACACCACTCTCAAAGCATGCAATGCCAAGTTACATATTATATATTAGTCCTCCTTCTTTATTCCTGGGTCCTGCACAGAAACTTGTTTGTCATCTGCAAGGGCAGCTGAAAAGCGAGAAACAAATGGATCATTCTTTCCTGTGCAGTCCAGAGAGCAAAACAGCTGAGCTGGTCTGTTGACAAAGACCTAGTATTAGAAAGCATACAATTTTCTGGAAAGGTGTGTTGTTCAGTGATCATCTATCTAAGGAGTGATCTTTGGATGTGATACAACATGAAAAAGTCTAGCCGTTACTTGGATTCTTTCAGGGTACAGACATTGTGTATTGCCTGCTGAATTTGAGAAACCAAAGAAACTGGAGCACCCTACTATGGATAATAAACCGTTGTTGCTGGTTATCCGTTATGGAAAAAAATGGGATTGAACCTATCAAAACTTCAACAGGCTCAGTTCAAAACTTTGACAGTCATTTGCTGTGTGATATCTATATTTTTATCTGTAGATAGAGCTAGACCTGTTGCTATCCTTGCCAAATGAAAGGATAGAAATAAATCACCTACGTAAAACTGAGATGTGGGACTACTGTTTATACGATATGTAACAATTTCATGATTGTTAACTATTCATTTTGGTAGAAGTACAAAAAGCAGTAAAAGGCTTTTTTTTTTTTAATTTATTTTTAGAAAGACAGGAAACAAAGCAAACTTAAAGCATTCCAGTTGCTTTGGCATTTTCATACTGCTAATGGGCTTGTTCAGCTTCGAGACTTAGAAATGCACAGTGCCCACGAAGTTAAGGTTAAAAAAGCTAAATTTTGCCTTACCAATCTGCTAAAGGACATTTGTCACTTCCTATATGTTTCTAAGTGCAATTTTAATGCTCTTTCCAGTGTGACTTCCTAAAACCACCACAAACGCTACACAGGGCAGAGCTGCTGTTTCTTACAGGGAATTGAAGTCCTGGTCGTTTGGGTTTTTTTGTTCCTTCCTTTGTTGTTGTACTGGGTCTTCATCCCTCCACTCTGCAGCCCACACTCACCTTAGTAATGCCTGCATGAGTGTCCTGCTCACAGCTTTGCAGCAGGTGTAACACATTTCCACAGCAGTTCAAGCCACCAAAAGGACAAGATTATAGTGACTGCAGTTGCACAGTTGATGCTATTGCTGCCACCAAAACCATGATCACACCTTGCATCTGCTGCTCTTTCTTCTTTTTTCCTCCCATCTCTGCTTGCCAATGCTAGCAATTATTTAGCTGATTATTGAGCTGAACCATGGATTTGATCTGGCTGAAAATTAAACAAGCACCACAACTCCTCCATGAACATGTATGCATGTGTACACACTCATGTATGCCTTTGGAATTGCTGTAGAAGTCCTACCATAGGCTGCAGGCACAGGTTATCAAACTGTAAACAGTTTGGGCTTTTTCTTGTTTCCTCTTCACAGAATGCCTGGCACACACAAAAGCACTAGACAAATAACAGCATTGCCATGGAAATGATCATAGCCAGTAAAGATGATTGCTTGTATTTGGATCTTCTGCAGCTGAAGGATTCACTGAGATATCATTGCATTGGTACCCTGGTAAGTAAAAATGTCACGTCATTTAATCACTGGCTACAGCTAAGACTTCAGCCTCTATTGCACATATTCTATGAGCAGAGAAGCCACAGGGGTGTTGTAGGGGCCGTCCTGTTGTCAAAGAAATCGTCTAGTGAATGCTGCCTGGAGCACCACCAGTGTCTGCAGTGGTCTGTGGCCACTGTGGAGAAGTTTTTCTCTCCACTGGTACCAATCTGTGTTATCGTAAGGTGCCATGGCAGTGCTGGATAGCATGGCTCCTTTGTGCACAGTTCCCTCTGTGTGCATAGCAGTGGATGGTTCAGGCTCAGTTGAAACCACTGCCTAAATAGGTGAGCAAACAAAGGAAGGCAGGATGTGGTCTTACTGTTCTAATTTTACATCAGGGGATGTTGGCACAGTGCTGAGCATGAGTAGTTGGCAGTGCCAATGGAAAAATGCCAATATTGTCAGCTGCTGCATTGCCAATATCGGAGGGGAAGAGGGTGTAAAGCACTGGGTATAATTATGTGCATTACTGCGCTATTAACATGAGGTAGGTGTTTGGTACCTTCTATCTTATAATCTAAGTTTTCCATGAGAATTTGGGAATGTGACACTTTAAAGAAGCGCCAGCTGAAATAAGTGATCTTGAGAATTACTGATTGTATCATATCCTCTGCACAATTTTGTTCAGGGAGGGAACTATGCAGACTCCACTGCTAAAAAGCAAGGGAAGAAGTTGCTGTTTTGCCCTGAGTTATTCTGCTGAGAATAGCACAAGTTGTTCTGCCTCGCAGATCTGTAACATCTTATAACACAATACAGACAATTCCACATCCCATACAGCAATAATACATTGTTTCATGGTGTCTAGTTTTTTTGTATCTAATTTCACCAGCGGAAATGGGAATTGCTAGGATATTTTTTTGTGTGTGTATCAGCATTCATAACATCTCTGCAAGGGGCTATTTAACTTCCTACTTTCCTGCAACTGTCATCTGTTTTGCTATGTCTTCCTCATATTGTTTTTCACACACATTTGCTGTAGGACTTGTTCTGTGACTTACCTAATCCTAACTTCTGTACGTAGATCCCCACATGTTGCTGATACAATATACAGTTCTGAAAGCAAAGTTCTGTTCTGAATTACCTCATTTTTGGTACCACTGTCAGTGTTATAATTGCCCTCCACGCATTGCAAGTCCCAGTAAATGTGCCAGATAAATCTTCCACTGAAAAAGGTGTGACTCTTTCCCAGACACTTGTAGCTGATGAAGCAAGTCTGCAAATCCCTATTTAATTTGGATGCACTATTGAGGATCATTGTGGTACCTCATAGAGATAGCCCCATTTCATTCTCACTTGCTGGACAATAATGTTTGCACACACACACTTGGGAGGGCTGTGTGCATTGCTGCCAGGCTACGTGCTTGCCTTAACTTGCTGTGCTTAGTAACTCAGGTTCAACGTACTCTTGCTCCTACCAAGTTTGCTGTGTTGTTAAATTGTGTGTTAAATTGCAGAACAGACCCAGCAGGGCTCTAAGTAGAAGGCAAATCCTACTGATTTTCTTGAAAGCTAAGATGTTAGATACTATGGATGCAGCTTGGTATCTACATGAAATGGTCCTGCAAGTGGGTTTTTCCTGTTGGCTGTATCATTTTTGTCTCTTTTTTTGAGGTTGTGGTCCTGAGAGAGGTTTTTGAGTTTTTATTCAAAGCATTGAGGGAATAGCTGATCCTCCCTTTTTGCACAGTCAGATATTCTCACTTGCACTGTTTTCTTCTAAGGCTTTTGCTTTGTTAATTCACTGTGAATAAAAAAAAAAAGACTGAACAACCTGGAGCTTTTTCTCTCTTACAGGTAAGACAAAGCTGTTTAACACATGAAGTTAACTCTCCGCAAATTCACTAAAGGCAATGGGGTAGCTAAGATGACACTAAGGGCATAAAAGGACCAACAAGTGTCATGACTGGAAATTATGCATATGCTATTAAATACCTCTGGGCTGACCCTCAGAACCCATGCTTTTTTCAGGTTAGGAGGTCAGAGTATACTTTAATTTCTAGGTGGAGCACCTTTCCAGCCCAAATCATTGAGACAGAACTATGGAGCCCAAATTTCTATTTCAGGCCTTTTTTCATGGTAGCATCCCATTTAGGAGTTCAGACTAATTGAAAGTTTCATGTTCACGAATGCAGAACTGGCCTGTAATTGTCACTAAGATAGACTGTTCCATTACTTCATTCACTGAGGAACTTAGAGTATATTATGCTTAAGATTCACCACAAGCTTCATTAGCTTTTTGAAAGCCACTAAGCTCTTAATGTAGATTAGTTTGAGTATACTGATGATTTCAATACACTAGATCCAAGCACTGATTTTGTTTGCTGTGTATTAGAGATAGCTAAATATATTTACCATGTGGATATGTTGTATTGGTTGCTATAAATCATTTCACAGAATCCCATATTTTAGTTAAATTTTAGAAATATAATAAAAAGCAAGACAGCAGATTACTTAATATATGTGTTCATTACATTACATTCCATGAAAAGAATAATAAACTTGTATCAGTTCCTTTTATAAGAGAACTTAAATTATACTTGTAGCTGAATTGGATAGGTAAAAACAAAGTGATACCAAACCCGGAGGTATTATCATTGTGTTATACCCTCGTTGTTTAGCTGTAAAGTTTCACTGGGATAAGTTAGTACGAAATTAAGTGTTTTTGAAGAAAGAAATAGATCTGGGTGAGCATGACAGGTCATTCCAAATCAATTGCTGCTAGTGGCAGAAAGAACATTGGCTTACTCTCCCTTTTTGTTTCAGTACTTCCGTATTGTTAAGACCTGTGGTACTGTCATTTTCCTCCTGTGTGGTTTTCCCCAATATCCACTGAGATGACTTATCATTTTTAATGCTTAAATTTCTGATGACATTTTTTCACACCTGCACAGTTTTTCATAACTTACTTACAGTGTCTTCCCTTCTTGATTAATGTGACAGGTGGAAACAAACAAAAACCTAAACAATTTTGGTTCTGTAAGAGCTAGGTGAGTTGTCTTGGCAGAGCTGAATCTGCAAGGAGGAGAAGAAGGGAAGAGCAAATGGTTTAGAAATCTGTTGAGAGTCTTAGTTCTTAAAGCATAGATGGTCCTGGTCTATCACCAGATAGCATCCCTGTGGTCCACCTGTAGGCAACTGCAAGACCTTAGGACCAAACACCATTTTTGTACCCAGAAATACCTTCACATTAGAGATGATCTTCAACTCAGTGTTTTTGCCAAGGTTATGCTTTTTCTTGTGTGATTTGAGAAATGCAGAAAGATCAAAGTTAGACAAGGGTGCATCCCCACTCTCTGCTCTTGATTGTGCTATGTGAGATTATTCTCATGATGCAGAAGTATGTGGGTCAGCCAAAATGTTTGCATGTTCATCAGGAGGAAATGGAATGGTTTCTGAACTGAAGCATGGAGAAAGCATTTCTTGCAACTTGCAGAATCGGGATTCTTTCATACTTCCTTGCTAAATGAAAGGGCAGTACTTTAAACAGTGGCAGAAGCTGGTGCGCTTGCCAGCCTCTTACAACATCTTGCCTGCCTCACCGTGACTGTGTCGGCCCTGCCTGATTTCAGACTAAGCTGTTCAATGCTTCCTTAGCCAGCTGTAGCCTTCTATAAGCTATCTATCATTTTTCTGTGACATAATTGACTGTGCTTGCTGAGAAGGGAAGAGCCAAGTGATTCTCAAAGTCATTCCAGTGCAGTGTATATCAGTCTGTCTTATAACTTTTCCATGGCTTGCATTTTGTGTAAATGGAGACTCAGACATGAATCTAAAATTGTATTCCAAACCCCCAAAATCTTCAAGATCTTGGGGGAGTTTAGACAAATGTTCTGGATTTTACTTTCAGTTCTGATGTCTTGTTGTTGTGTGGGGTTTTGAAGAGCTATTAAAAGGATATTTTGCTATCGAATTCCCATCCATCTGGATGGGAATGGGAAATGCTCTCATTCCCATCCAGACAGAAATACAGATGACCAGAAATTTCACAATAGTTTTAGAAAAGTGTTACTATTACGTTCTTAAACCTACATAATTCCCAGGTAGATGATATCAGTAACATTAAACTCCTGTAAGGAGCCTGCCCTCTGTAAAGGTACTACACTTGCACAGATGTTAATTGTAGAAACTGAGTAACAACTGCACTAGTTAGAAACTGAACTTGAAGCTTCCGGCTGTAGCAGTATAGGCGTCCAGTGCAGGTTGCAAGTGCATGCATAAATATATTACTCAAAATATTTTAAATTCTGTAATTGAAATGATTTATATTGCACTGAACAGCTTTCTTAGCATAATAATGCTAGAACTAAATTCCTTTGTAGTATGACTCAAGTGAGCTCTGTTCACTGAAGTTAATACTGGGAAAAATATGGGATCCTGTTGGTATGGATAATTATAAAATGTAGCTCCATAATAAAGAAACCAAGACCAATAGCAAGGCCTTTTTTCCCCATGACATAGCCCTTTTTCTCTGGCTAGCAGCATGAAAGGGAAACAGAGAAGGTGCCTGATGAATGCTATGTCATGCCAAGAGAGAATTCCTTAATCTTGTGGAATGAATGATGCGGGATACATAACACTTCTCGAAGTGGGAGTATAGCATGTCACAGCTAGCTTACTTGCCAGGCAGGCAGCCTGGGGAGGGGTAGATCTGCCTCCTCACCTGCTAAACATACTTTGGATAAACTGACCATTTCTTGCAAATATTCCTCTCCCTTCTCAACAAATTCCCACCTGTTGTCTCCCCTGAACCTTTGAAATAGCATAGCATAAGTTAGGTCTTCAGGTATCTCCACAGAGACCTATAGAGGCTGTTTTTTTCCATAGGGATTTCTCAGACAAAACCAGTTGTGCATGTTCTGGATAGCACATGTACACCAAATCTGAGGCTTTTTAGACCTTTAGACTTGCTCTGCAAGATGGTATAATTGGTCTGTGAATGTATAGTAAATCAAAACCCCTCTTGTTGCATCAAAAGGCCTGCAGAGGTGGTAATCTACAATATATGCAACAATAGGTCTCACACTTCTCGGAAGCATCAGCCTTACTGCGCGTGAAGCATAGAGATGATCTGCAGGTGTGCAATAGGTGAGTCAATGATAGTCGGACATCTAGCAGCCATGCTCAAAGCCACAATTGTAGTCAGACTGTCTGATATCTGAAAATTCTGAAGAAATGTATGAAATCTGTGTTTCCTGCCCAGACACATTTTTTGAATGGAAAAGAAATAAATGTTGAAGGAAACCTAGGTATATGGTAACCTGGCACAGAATTTATTGTCTCTGTAAGAGAGGCAGAGACAAAGACAGGCTGAACAGTCTTTGCTTTCAGAAACTAGAGTTTGGGAAGAGAAAAATCTGAAGCCATGATGCAGGGCTTCTCCTGGGAAGCAGGAGACAGGTAGGCTCCAATGAAAGAAGGGAATTGCATTTGCTTGCTTATTTTTGCTTTTCTCATATACTTACAAGATTATGAGCACACCTAAACATGTCAGCATTATTAATAGCAACATAATAGCGTGGGTTTTGCATGTGTGATTTATAAGGGTGATGGATCAAACTTCTTTGCTTCTCCAAACTAATCTGGGTTAGGGATTCCTCTGAGAAAATGTAGGTTTGAACTAGATTAAACAATTGGATCGCTTTAGATTTCCTTGTTCGTGTTACTTTATTTCAACAACACAATTTATTATCAGCAAATGTTCTCACAGAAAACACAGCAAACAGCTGTAAAACTAGGGAGAAGCATTATATATATAGGAAGCATCATTTTAATTACATAGAATTACATTATCCCTTTGATAGCACTAGAAAGATGCCTTACCAATATATGCTTTTTATGTTGGTCATTGCCAACATAAAATGCAACCATCACATGAGTTTTTTGTAAAGAAAACTTAACTGTTGAATCCAATACAGTTACAGTATGACAGCAGTGCAAGAAGATGGATGGCTCTGATGTGAACATCAGAAAGACCTGGGTTTTATTCCCAGTCATATCATACATGTTTTGTGCAGCTTGGTGCGTGTCCTTTCCCCCTCTTTGTACCTCTGCTGCTTCTCACACCATTTTCTTAGCTTGCCTATTCAGAACAGCAGGACCCCAGGATAAGAACAAGGACTGGTGCTTCCCAAATGTTTGCTAAGCAATCCAACAAAAACAGTCTTTCAGGTTCATGACAAAACCTTTCAGCCCTCTCATAAAGAAGAAATGCTAGTACTTGGTTGTCTCCCAGGTGATGGGATTTGAAGTCCTTTTGCCAGAAATGCACACGATATAGCTAGATTTTAAGTTACCAACAAATGCTTAATATCTGGTTTTCTCCTGTAACAGGAAAACACTGCAGCAGTAATTTGGCCATTTACAATTGTAGATGGTAGGAAGAGACCGCAAGAAAATATCCAGGGGACAGAAACCTTTCAAAGTTTGCATATTAGATCTGATTTCTTTTTCCCTGCTTTGAGGTTATAGGCTTAATGCAAGCTGAGAGACACTTCATCCAGTGACGACACTCTCATGATGCCATGACTCCTAGCTCCAGATGCTACATATGCCTCTCAAATATGTGTCTGCAAGTCATTACGTAGACTTGCCTCACAAGCTGTTGCCCTTTGGTCTAGAAACCCCCTTCCCAAACACACTCAACAGTACTGCCTTTTTCAGCTGTGTTTAAAACAATCAGTGCTAAAGACTCAGTGGCCTCCACTGACACCAAGGCTTTCTTAGTCACCTAGCTAGGAAGTTTTTCCTTATATATAGCAGAAATCGTAACCCTAGATACTATTTAAGCTCCCTGCTCCCCTTGAAGCACTGAGACTTAGTTAACTGCCTTCCACTAAGTAGCTACCTTTCACCTATTTGAAGACCGTTGTCATGTTTCTTCCCAGTCCTCTTTTCTCTATGTTAAACAAATCCAGTTTTTTGAGATTTCCCTCCAGGGTCATTTTTTTAACTTTCAGTACTTTCTGTTGCTCTCAGGACTTTCCCTAATTGCCCATTCCTCTGTTGCATTCAACGACCAAAGCGAATCAGTCCATTTTCCAGTTTTAGACCTCACCAGTGCTGAGTAGGAGTGGAGGAATTATTTCACATATCCCACCTAGCCAATTTATACATTTCGGCACAATACTTGCTTTCCCACACCAGTGTGGCATTGTTAATTCTTTGTCAGCATGAGTTCTTCCAAAATCCCCATGGCATTTTTGTGCAGGTCTTTTGCCTTGCTGGCTGCTTTCCATTTGGGGGTTTGTTCTTCCCTAGGTGTAATAGTTTACACCTGTTCTTGCTGCACCAAATCCTACTGTTTTCAGACCATTTCTTCAATAGATCAAGATGTTAACCCTGCCAAGGTGCTTGCAGAACTTTCTCTACAAATTTGGCAGCCACACTTGATATGCCATTTCCAAAGCACAATAAAAATAGTGAGTGTTAAGAGTCCCAGAAAAGGCATCTGTGGAACTGCTTTCCATAAGCCTTCCACTTCAACAGTGAGCCAGTGATAATACTCTTTTAGTACTTTTTTTTCCCGAAGCAGCTATGGGTCCACCCTACAACAGTTTTGTTTTAGTTTGCTTACAAAAAAATTGCAACAGACTGTGTTGAAAGCCTTGTTCAAATCAAGATATGTTAATATCTATTGTTCATAAGACCTGCTACTTGTCAGAAAAGGAAATTAGCCTTTGGTTCGGCACGATTCGTTCCTGGCAAATCTTTTTGGGACTCTACTTCTCATTTCATTATTTCTCATACACAAAAGAAAACTTTAATTACTTGTTTCTATGTATTTCCAGCAATTCAAGTCAGGCTGTTTTCTCTACCTATATTCCTCAAGCTGCTTTTCTTCTTTTTAAAAAAAGGGTACTGCAATTACCTGTCACCGCTCTTCCACCCCCCATGTGCTGTGGAAAGGATCCCTTGTGGCTTTAGGATTGCTTCAGCCAGCTTCCCACGTGCTCTCAGTTGGTTTCTCTTCAGGTCTCACTGACTGGAAAATACCTGACTTAGCAAAATAGTCTATTCTGTTATTTCTGTTATTTAGCTTTAGACATTACTGGTTAGTCAACTGATCATAGTTAACTCTTTTTGCTGAGGAGTGAGAGGAAAAAGACATTAATCACTTCGGCTTTTTCTCTGTCACCTCTTAACTAGCTTTCCATCCTTGTCAAAGGGCAGATCATTTTTTTTGCCATTGTGCTCCAACTTCTAATGCATAGAAATGCCTTCTTGTTACCCTCTTTCCTTTGCTAATAATCTTGACATTTTTGCATTTTCCTTTATGATTTTATTCTTACAGGCTCCTTTTATGTTTTATTCTAGTTCTTAGTTTACTGTAGTGCATGGTAACATTGGAGGGCTAATGAGCCACTTATTGAGATTTAGAGAAGTTACTGACTGTAAGCTGGGGCACAGAAACCAACTGTGTGCCTGCTCTGGCTCTGCAGCTTTGTTTCCAGGATCTTCCTCTACCTGCTCATACACTTAGAGATGTTTCTTCATCATCCTGTACTCCCCACAAACCACCATTTGTTCCAGTTACTTGTGGAATCGTATCACTGGCCTGCCTTCCTCCTAGTTTAAAGTCTTACTTACACAGTTCAGCCCTCTCTTCCCACTTTTTTCCCTAAGCCCCCCTAGCACTCAACAGTTCTTGAAAACACACTTGAGCCCTCCTGGTGACCTCACCTTCCCAACCACGCATTAATTCCAGTGTGCCAGTGCCGGTGCCTTTACCTGGAAGAACTGGACCCTGTCAGAACCCCTGACTCCTCCCCTGTTAGCTCTAGCACCATGCAGCTGTATTTGACTTGCCCACGGTTGTACCTGGCAGAACCGTTAACATACCTGCAAAGGAGCAGTAGTGGGTCTCTGTGAGAGGGCCAGGTGAGTCACACCAACCTCACTGCACCATCCACTTGGATTTGGACCAAATCCACTTGGATCTGGGTTTGTGGTGGGCAGGCACCTTCTGGAATATCAGGCTGAGCAGCAAATAAGATGCCTTTTCTTCCTCCTTCCATAGAAAAGAAGCCATAAGATGCATTTTGTTACCCCCTTGGTGCAATGGCTTTGGGCTGGGCTTGGGTAGGAATTATCTGTAGTTTCAAGTTTTGTAGATTCTCGTTACTCAGTCTGAGACAGCTAATATTTCAAGTGAATTTGAAGAAGTTGATATGTTATTCATTCAGAACACTTTATATGTCTAGCACCCCACTGAATTCAGTTTCATCTGTGATCATTCAGCACTTCAAATGAGACCACAAAATGTCAATTCAGATACGCAGAAACTAGGAGCATGAAATTCATGGCCACCTGCAAGAAGTGTGGTTCAACTGACTTATCCAGCATCATACAAGAACTATGTGGCAAAGGATGGACTGAATCCATTCCTCAGACAGATGATCCTGTACTGTCATTTACTGCACATCTTGCATTTGCTGAAACAAATGTGGAAAAACTCCTGTAGACAGTGGCCTCCTCCACTATGTAGTCCTGACACAGCTCCAGAGCAGCTCCACCCTGACAAATAAATGTGGCAGAGATACCATGGAAAGAAAAGTATGCAATTATACACTTTGCATATGCATATGCAAAGGAGAGGAAGGAGAAAATAACACTCCTCATTATGTAGTATTGATTTTGCAACCTAGTCCTCATTTAAAGCAGATTTTGTCTGTGCAATTATCTAGCTTTTTAAAAAGCAAACTAAAACAAAAAACTCAAACCCCCTTCCATCATGCAGCATCATACTGTTGTAAATGTCATTAGAGCTGAAGCCTTTAGCTTCACCACAGAGCTCTCTGCCACTCTGAGCTAACAGAGAAACTGATAAGAGCAGTGGGTTGTCATCCGTGGGTGGCCAGCAGGAATATTAGACAAATGGACTTTGCTGGGGGATTCACCGGTATTCGCTGACAGAGGAGGGCTCCTGGTGGGGGGTGAGTGGGGTGGGGAATCTGGAGAACTGTGGTTTTATTAGGAGGTATGAAAAACATGATTCTTCCTGTCCTCTTCTAGCACAGGCCATTTAGCTTTCTACTACCTCATCTTCCCCTGTCCCAGTCTTCTTTGAGACTGCTAAGTCTTTCTCCATCCAAGTCTTCTTCCATCCACTCTTGCTTCCTCCTTTCTCCTTACCCTCTCTTCTATATCCTCTCATTAGATCCTAGGCCCACATCACAGACTCCTCCACAGTCCTTCCATCTTGTCCCTGCTGCGGTCCCTCTGGCCCACACTTTACCCTGACAATCCCACTTTTCCTTCATTTCTCAGCTCTGTTTCCTTTCAGTCCTGCCTCCAAGAGCAACCCTGCTCACGTGTCTGAGAGACACGTTCCCAACCAGAAACTTCAGGAGCCCAGTGTACAAGCTTACAACAGCCCCACGTATTAATACTATCTCCTTCACTGCAGCTTTGCTCACTCATTTGCTCCCTTGGGACCAGATGACTCCAGATATTTCACTGTTCTGACTCAGCTCCACCTGTCACCTCTCTGGAGTATGTCAGGACCACAATCACTGCCGTGACTGCAGAGCCGTGCAGCTATTCCCATGCAGGCTTTGTACTCCCTAGTTCATCTGCTGTTATCTCAAATGTATAGTGCTCATCTTCAAACCTTACTGAGAAGGTCAGTAAATACTGGGGAGAATAGGCATGTATCTGTATTTGTATCCCTGTCTATAGTCCATAGACAAACAGCAGTACAAGCAAAGAAAACCATACTTGGCAGTGTAATTTCTCTTTCCACAGGCAATTCCTGTTTTTTTACTAACTCCTCTGAAAATCTGTCCCAATCTGAAATCCAAGACAGTAAACATGATAGTCCTAACCCTGTGATAAATTCTGATTTTACTTTGATATTGTGCAACATATCACAGCTAGAAATTAAAGCTTTTAAGGGGAGAGAATTGGCTTTTCCATGGTGCACAAAGTATATGTTGCAAAACTAGGTATATTCCACCATAAAAAAGATCACTGAAGCACAACATAGTTGTGCTTAGAGAGGCTATTAATGGTGACGTTGAGGTTTTAAAAGTGCAGTGTTTTTTCTTTCATTTCCCCTCTTAATCCTGTCATGCTGGGCTAGCTTCTTTGTCAGACATCTGTGAAATATCCCATGCCATTTTTTAGTTGCCTAAAACATTTCCAATAGCTTTTTCACAGAACAGGTTCTGTATTTACATATGCACATGGATTGCATGAGGACATATTTTTATCTTACACTTTATTAGAAAGAGTGGGGTTATTGATTAGTGCCCTCTGTGCTGCATAGGGATGGATGTGAAAAGACACCAAGATGCAGAGAAGATGGTTTGCCTTTGTAGCACACCCAGTCTCAAGCATAAAAAAGTCATGACTTGAGCCTCTCAAAAGTCAAAAGTTTCAAGAGCCAACCCCCCTGTGTTAGGGGAGTTTATATTTCCTTACTGAGTATTTACGGCATGGCCACTATGTGTTTTTCAGACCTTCCTCCAGAACTGTGAACTTTTAAATATTAAATGTGATTTCCTTATGGTCTTTGGACACTTGTGGTTAGCACTTCGAAGGAAAAACAAACTTGTGAGATTACTGGTAGCTCAAACCTGGTGGACCAGTAGTAAGGAAGTCAGAAAGCATTAGGCACTCCCATAAAGATATGGGGCATCGGAGACATATGTGGTAGTCAGTCCATGAGTGTTCATAGTTATACAGATGAATGATGCATGAAAACAGATGCCCTTACATGTGTGGCGTTCAGACAGTCACTGTATTTCATACATCACAGAATGGTTTGGGTTGGAAGGGACCTTAAAGATCATATAGTTCCAACCCCCCTGCCATGAATGGTGGACTTGGCAGTCCTGGGCTGGAGGTCTGACTTGATGATCTTAAAGGTCTTTTCCAACCTAGTTGATTCTATGATTCTATGCGCAGGGACACCTTCATAGAATCATAGAATAGTCAGGGCTGGAAAGAACCTTAAGATAACCTAGTTCCAACCCCCCTGCCATGGGCAGGGACACCTCCCACTAAACCATGCTACCCAAGGCTCTGTCCAACCTGGCCTTGAACACCGCCAGGGATGGAGCATTCACAACTTCCTTGGGCAACCCATTCCAGTACCTCAGTAAAGAACTTCCTCCTTATATCCTATCTAAACTTTCACTAGACCAAGTTGCTCAAGGCCTCATCCAGCCTGGCTTTGAACACTTCCAAGGATGGGGCAGCCATACTTTCTCTGGGCAACCTCTTCCAGTGTCCCACCACCCTCACAGTAAAGAATTTCTTCCTTGTATCTAATCTAAATCTACCCTCTTTCAGCTTAAGTCCATTCTCCCTTGTCCTGTCACTACACACCCTTGTAAAAAGTCCCTCTCCAGATTTCCTATATGCCCTTTTTAGGTACTGGAAGACTGTTGAAAGGTGTCCCCAGAGTCTTCTCGTCTCCAGACTGAACAAGACCAACTCTCTCAGCCTGTATTCATAGAAGAGACCCTCAGGCACACAGATCTCACTCAGTGAGTATATATAGGAATGCCTGTCTGGAAGCATATTTATTAAATCTGATGCACAAGTGTTTCTGCATGCGTGAGCAAATCCCAGGCACAGATATATATTTGTGGGGCTTGCATGTGAAACGTAGAAGTGAGCTTGAATGGTGAATATAAATGTATAACCAACTGAGAATCAAATATTGGCATTTGAAAGTGTCAGTAGATATTTCAGTATATAGACTTGGGGATTTGCATAAAGTTCTGTGTGTGAGAAAGACTTCAGCAACAGGGATTGAATCCTTCTCCTTTTTTCTGGCAAAGGAGTGTTTTAAGCAGGTAGACCGTTGATAGTGTGGTGGGGTGTAAGGCTTTCATGTGGGAAGAGAACAGCATGGCTCATGTGTGACTGTGCCATCAGTGACAGGGTGCACTGAGAGTGTGGGAATGGCTGTCCAGTTGTTTGTGTACGGCACCATACCTGGTCATTCTCACCTTCACTGGGGACCATCACTTACAAAGTACCTGGGTTACCTCTGGAACTCACCAGGCATCTATTCAGAACAAGGATGAAATTCAGGCCAGGCAAGACTGTACTGGTTTAAAAAAAAAGGCAAGCAAAGTAACCCAGGGAGAGCTTGTATGTGGTCAGCACCAACAGGCAGCAAATTATACCTGTCAGCTTACTGGCAATTACTGCCTGAGCCCTGCCTGAGGTGTGGGAGTTTGGGAATATGTGTAAATACTTCTGCACAGGGAATGCATCCTGAACTGCTAGCCAGACACAAAACAACTCCTAGCACCCAAGCAGGCTTTGTTGTGCCTGTAGGGCAGGGTACCTGTAGGGAACTCCCTACAACTGGCATTTGTTTAAGATGAGGAAGGCCCACAGCAGTACCAGTGCTGGATGTGCTGCAGACCATGATGGAAAGTGCTGGGAAACATTTTCAGTTAGCAATACCTCAGTTTCGTTTCACCAACTATGGTATTGCTCATTGGCAAGCAGAGCAAAACCAAGCCATGCTACTTGTTGGTGCAGAAGGGCGTAGCTGGGGTTCCCAGGTCAGGTGCTGAGGCCTCTCTCAATGGGGCCGGGCTGGGATTTCATGGATAGATATTTCACTTAAGTTTTTTAAAATCAAGCTCTGATTTCTCTGCTTCCCTTTCCTCTTCAGCCATGGCGTGGTGGCTTTGCTTGCCCATCCCCTTCCTCCCTCTTTTTCTGAGCGCAGACGTGATGAGGACTTCAAAACCTTGGGCAGAAACTTGGCATGAGCTTGCCCTCCTCAAAGCCACCCAGTATGTCAGGCATGCTGAGGTGTGAGCGTGAGGGAAGGGGCTACCCCCAGAGGAACACATCTCTTTTGTGGAAGAAAGAAATACTGCTGAAACAAGCCTGATGTACCCCCAGGCTCTCCAAGGGCCCCTCTCTGATGGATGCAGGCTTCTGGCACAGCCACAGCTGGATGCTGGTGTCAGATGTGCTGCTGACAGAGGGCATCTGTGTGGCTGACCTTGATGGCTGCATCAAGTAAAGTACACTCGGAGTACAATGCCGCGGGTGCCTACCGACCACTGCCGCCTGGGAAACATTTGCCCAGAAGCTCCCTCACTCCCCCCAGGAGCACACAGGCACTAAAGGCAGCTATGCAGTTCTACCTCCACCCTACCAGCCCTCCTTCGAGTTCCAACACCCAGCCCACTTCAGGTGGACCACCTTTGCCTGCACTTGTCAGGGACGGCCAAGGCACTGTGCCGTAGAAGGTTCTGGAAGAGCTCAGGGTGCCCCACACATGCAGCTCCAGCCTTCCACCGCACCCTCACCTCGCCCTCCTCTACAGGGGAGATTCTACCTCGCCGTGCAGCCCGCGGCCGCTGCCAGCCCACCCAGGTGCCGCGGGACGATGGCCGCAGGGCCGCGGGCGCCGGCGGCTGGCAGCCAAGCGCAGGGCCTCCTGCACTGTAATCCCCCCCCAGCATGTGCGGTCTCGGCTGTGAGTGTGCGTGTGCGCGGAGGGGGGGAGGGAGGGGGCGGACACAGTGGAAATTTCCACTCCCTGCAGCAGCCACAGCCACCGCCGCGGCGGCGGGAAGGCGGAAGGCGGGCACAGGCCCTCAGCCGCCGCGTGGGGGGGAGGCGGTGCCCGCCCCGCGGCGCGGCCCGCCCGGCTCGGGCCCGCTCTCCGACGAAGGGTGTCCCCTTCCCTCCCTCCCTGCCGGCCCCCCGTCTCCCCGGACCGGGGCAGCAGAGTAGCCCGAAGGCGGTGGCAGCCCCCCGGCAGGCGGGCGTGTGCGCGGCGGAGGCGGTGCTTGGCGCGGAGAGGGGGCGGTGCGGTGGAGCCTGCGCAGCTGCCGGCGCCCTTTAAGCCGCGCCGCCCGCTCTCCCGTTTGGGTGTCTGTGCAGCCTGGGAGCCGCGCGGGCAGGAGCCTGCGCCAGCATCGCCTGCCGTCTCCGGTTCCCTTCCTGTCCGGCATCGCCGTCCCCTCCTCCCCACTCTCTCACCCGCCGCATCCCCGCTCCTCCCGCCACGGCCAGCTCTAAGATGCCCCGCTATGAACTGGCTTTGATCGTGAAAGTCATGCAGAGGGTGAGTGAGGGAGGGGAGACGGGAGGGAGCCAGGTGGGACCTGACAGACACTGTCTCCCTGCCCCCGGCGTCTCCTCGGTGCCTTCTCTCGCCACCGCGTGCTGCCCGGTGGAGCACGGGACTGCCCGGCCGGTCCCTTCCCGGGGGCGAGCGCTGCCCTGCCTGGCCTCTCCCTCCGCGCCATGCAGCGGGGCCGCGCAGCACGCCTCGGGCTCCCCATGTGTCTTTCTCTGCCCTCTATCCCCTTCCTCTTTTTCTCTTTCCTCCCTGCTCCCTTGAAGAGTTTGCTTAGTTGCTGCCCTAGAGCCGCAGTCACCTTCTTTCCTCCTCCCGTTTGGTCCGCAGGTAAGCAGATCCCCTGCGGGGCGAAATCGATGCGTTTCTCCCTCTCTTATCCCGCCCTCCCCTCCCTGCGCTTTTTCTGGTACAGGTGAATTTAGCCCTTTCCTTGCCCCTCTGCGTTGGTGCAGGCAAGTCACCCTCTTCCTCTGCAGCAGCAGCGCTTCCCATTGCCGTGTGCCTCAATGCCTCATCTCCCCCCCTCCCCCCAGCACCTGCGGTGGCTTTGCTGGGCACCTCGCTAGGTCGCAGCAGCCCCATGATAGGTCCCCTCTCCTCTGCGAGGCCTTGCGGGGAGCCTCGGTGGGGCAGAGCGAGGGCTTGCTCTGGCAAGCTTCCCCTCGCGGGATGCCAGCTCCAGCCTCTCCAGCCCCCTCCGTACCAGGGGAGTCTCAAGAATTAATTATTTCTTATTTTTACTTCCCTGCCGTTGCTAACACCAGTTGAGCTCGCTGATACGGCTCCCCATATCATTCACGGCAAGGGTTGGTAGCCGTTGCCGCTGTTTTTGGTGGCATGATGATAAGCCTTGGCATGAGCAAGTGAGGTTATGTGATGCTCTGTTTTACGAGAGCCGAATCTGTGCAGGGGGTGTGTGCACTTGTGTGTAGAAATAATAAAATAGAAGCACCTCTGTGTAGATGGGACCTTTTTATTTGGAAAATAATAGCAGATACCAGCCCTTCTCTACCCTTTGTTTATCTGCTGCTTTCCAGTTTAGTATGCAGTGCTGTTGTTGGAATGTAGCAGCACTTCTGCTAGGCTGTAGCCTTCTGATCTGACCCAGCACGGACATGCTTGCTCTTGCATTTAACCTTCATTTAAATGAACATGTGTATCTGTCATAAAATAGCAGGAAGCTATTGCCGTGTTTCTTTTGTAGTTATAGGAGCATGTCTTCGTGTATTATATGTGCTACATCTACTAGTACATTTCCATTCATTTTACATGTACCATCCACATGTCGGGGTTGTTTTTTTTTTAACTTGGCTTAGCTGCAGGAGCTCGTAGTAGACTTCTCAGGTGAGTCCTCTAGTGGAGAAATACAGCAACAGGGAGAAGAAATCTGGTGACATTGCTGCACTGCCTCACAGAGCACCATTTCTCTGACAAAATACGATGCGTTTGAACTTGGGTTGTCAGCATGTAATTAGTTTTCCTTTTGCCCCACACCCCTCCCCATCAGTGTATGAGCCGTAGGTAAGGCGTTGAGGTGCTTTTTGTGTGCATGCTGTTAGTGTGGGAGATGCATTATGCCATGCAGACACTGTAAATGCAAAGCAGGACAGAAAGTGTAGCAAACATGACATAATTCCGAGATACAAATGAACTGACTACTCAGAAAGGATGTCAGGGAGTGCTTTCTGGTGGAAAGGATCATTGGTTCCTAACATCTGAGCGCAGAGATTCAGGGATAAGCTTTTAGCTGCAAGATGCTTCTAATGAGCATCAATGCACTCAGGTTTTAACATCTGCAATGTTCTCCTCTGAAGTTTAACTCTAGTATATTCTTTCCTGGTAGATGTATTTGAAAGTGTTCTTTTAGCTTCATGGTTATGTTAAATTTAAGTTTTGGGTCAGGTGTACTGCTGTTTTTAACCTACACCTGTTGTATTCTAAATGCCTTTTTTTTGTTGTTGTGGCCGTTGACAATACACCAGATCTAGGTGCTTTTTTTTTGTGTGTGTTCCAATATCTTGCTGCTGCTGCTGCCACTCTTGTGTAATGAGAACACTTGAAAAAAAATTCCTATAGTGGTTATATGCTTCATGGTGCTGCTGAATCCTGGGAATGGGGTTGCTTTAGTGACCCCCTTAGCAGTGCATAATCTCAACTGGAATGCTAGCTTCAGTTAGCCAAAATAAGGAGACCTGAATGTGGGACTGATAAACCAGTCTGAAATTATGGAGTGACTAAATAACTCCTTCCTTTACAAGTTGGGGAGATCACATACAGTCGTGAATAAATTGTATTGTTTCTTGACACCAGTGTTTCTTGATGAAGCTACTGTGGGCCATGTGTTCACTGTCTGGCTGTGTCAGTCCCTCTGTGCAGTGGCTGTGTGCTGCAGTGCCTGCTTTAGTCTGAGGCTTGAGCAAGTGCTGACTCTTCTGTTGGTGTTTGTGGCATCCTTCCTCATCTCTGGTAGCTCCCCTGCCTTGCAGGGAAAAGAAAAAAGCCCCTGCTGCTCAGCTTTATTGCCCTTCAGGGCTGTCACTAATTCCTGTCAGCTCCCTGGCAGCTTGAGCGCAAAGCTTCTCATAGTTACAGTCTGGTAGACTTTCACGGTTCTCTTCAGAGGCAAACTTTGTGATTCTGTGGGGTTTCCCTTACCCACAGTTGTTTTTAATAGTTAACTTGGCATTTTCGTAGATCTAGGCAGAATAAATCCCTCAAATCCATTTTTTTTGTTGCCATAAGCTCTGTGCCCTAGCACTGCTTGTGTTCGAGTTGGGGATTCCTCCTCATTCTGCTACTGCATGTAGTTTCTGTTGTGAGCTGCGGAGCCTGCTGTGCAGCTCATCTCCCTCTACAGCTAGCATCTGCATGGGCACAGGGCAAGCATGACCCCTTGGTTCTGCCTGATGCTCCTGTGTGTTTGCTTGGCAGACTTCCTCAGAGCCTCTTCAGCTTTCCTTTTGTGTCTTGAAAATGCAAGACCCAAAGGCTTGGGTGTAGGGAAAAGCGGCAAGGGGAGAAACTTTTGCTTTCCAGCCTTGCCATCAGTTGTCTGCATGTACTTGTCACAAGAGCTTGTAACTTTGTTCTGAAGTCAGAACTGCACAGTCTCTGTCTTATTGTGTAGGGAGTGTATGAGCAGGTAACTGACTTGCACTAGAAATACTGTGTTTGTAAATTCTCTGTGGGCAGAGTCCTTGATCAGCAGAGAGCCCCAGTCAGTGACTCTTAGGAAAACAATAATAAGAAAAAAATGTAAAAATAAAAAAGCACCCCAAAATAAATAAAACCCCCATACTTCTGTGGTATTACTGTATTCAAAGAGTAGCTGCAGTGAGGGCTTGGATTGTGTTCCTTCATGTGTGGGTCTATGGAGGAAATGCTTTGGGAAAAGAAAGATAAGAGGTCAGTGAAGTGACTGGAACTTAGAGTGGAAATAATGAATTTTGCCCCTGTGTGGCTTTCTACACTGCAACATGCAAATAACAAATAGTATGGTGAGCTTGGGGAGTTTAATGGCAGGCTTGCTATCAGTTTCATGCAGACACATGTAAACAACACGTTGCCTACCCTCTAGAGCCTGAGTCAAAAACCACAGTTGTGGTGAAGGTAGAGGTGCAAAATGAAGACACAGCTGTTCATGTTCTCAACTTTACTATTCATAGCAAAAGATGAACTTCTAATTATTTCTGTCTTTCTCCCAGGAGAGTCATCTTTGGCTTTCAGCTGGGGGATTATGGCAGGGCAGGACCTTCAGCAGGAAAGGGTAGCGACCTGCTAGTGCATTAGCAGGAGTTGTGGCTGGCTGGAGAGAGCTTTTCAGAGAGGCTTCCTCTTCCTACCCTACTCGTCCTGCCAAAACGCTCTCGAGGGCGCGAGGGAAGGAAGTGTGTGGAGGGAGGGGGGAGGAGGAGGGAAGGGAAGGAAGAGCTGGAAATGGCTTCCTATTGCTCTGATGCTGTTTTGCAGACTGACCACAGGGCGGCAATGCGAGATACCCTCCAAGAAAATCTGACATCCTGGGGAACCTAGGACAGACAAGGTGGCGGTGTTTCCATGCTGCTTTTGGTGCTGCTCGACTCTTGCGAGCGGGGACACCCGTCTTCAACAGAGCAACTTTGTAACTGGAACTGAAGTGAATGGACAGTTTGAAAACACTTCGAGTAATTCGCTAAAAATGAAGTATATCAATATTTTATTAGTGATGTACTCTTCTCCCCCACTTCACCTGTAACAGGTGACAAATACGTAGTATTGTGTCTTAGCCTAAGACCTGATTACCTTGTTTCAGTAAATACTAGACTAGCAGACCCATCCACCCACCTCAGTGCATCTGGACTCTCAGTTTGACTGGTGTGTTCACACAACATAACTTGTCTTTAGCATCTGTTTGTTGCCTTTGGAGTGGATCACCATGTTTCAAAAATTCCCTACCTGCTGTGGAGATCGGTAGCTATTTTAGGAAAGCCAAAGTAATGGGCTGTAGTGTTGCTTGACATCTTGAATATTGCACTTAATTGCTGTGTAGGCAGCTGCAGCAGTTGGGCTTTTGATGTTGTAGTTGCTAGGAAGAAGTGGGGCAGAATGAAAAGGGCAGTGAGCAGGCAGATGCTAGTTTTACCTTCTTTCCTGTTTGGTGAACCTACCTGTTCCTGCAGTTGAATCGTACATATTCCTTGCCTCTCTCCTCTACTAAGCAGGTTAAAATTACGCAGAAGTTTTCCTCTGTTTCTTTTGACTTTTTTAGTTGGCAGAAACAGGCTGCTCCTCACAATAGTATGTCTAGGAGGGAGGGACCCTTGTGTTTGGGCTGGTGCTGAAGAGAAGACCAAAGAGTTGGAACTAGAAGACAAGACTGGAAGACAGCAAGATCTAGTATTGACTCTGCTTGTAGGATTCAGCTTTTTATTTTCTGCCTTAAGCATTTCCATAAGAACAACTGGATTTTTAAGTGTGTTATGCAGACAGCATTTCAGAGTGATACCCTCTTGGTTGATGTCTACCTTTTTTCAATCTTAAGACTTGAGAGTGGTCCTTTTCTAAGTTTCTGCTAACTGGGGGATATGTGCCTGACTGTGATTTTGGGGGAGGTAGATGTTTATTCTCTTCTGAAAGATAGCTTAAGCCCTTTTATAGCAGGTAGTTGACAGCGAGGTGAATTTGGCAAAGATGTCCCAAGTGAGCACTAAGCTGATGGTAAGAATAGCGGACTGGAAAGCCTCTTGGTTTACACTGGGTTCTGCAGTGTGTTGAGTGATGTGCTTCAGTAAGCATAGGTAATGGGATGCCCTGGTTAACTTTGCTGCTCTTGTTCCTTAAGTTATAGAGCTACAAGCCTGAATGCTGAGGCAGGACCATGGGCAGGCCCTTGTGTCCATGCTGGGGCTGGCAGACTTGGGTGGGATTTGGCTAGCCCCTCTTCCATGGGAGAAAATGGCAGCTTAACCTTTCAGATAAGACTTCTTGCTCCTGTTGCCTAATTAACAACATGATCTTCTCTCTTGGCTGCGTATCTCTCATCATTTGTTCACTGTGCACATGTATACATGTGGATGCACAATGTATATGAACAGGGAGATGTTTTATAAACTTTGGCATGCAAGCAGATTCTGTCCTTCAGCTGTTGGGGTTGGGGGGAAGGCGAACTTGTGATAAAACAGCGTTATTGCTCTCCATTATTGTAAAAAACCTCAAAAGCAACTAATTTTTAAAGCTATCCATCATATTGCTTAGAATCAGCTGTTAAATTCAAATGTGAATGTGTGTGTGTTTCCTTTCTTCCAATACATCATACATGTTTGGTAATGATGAAGGTTCTTGCTTTCTTTATGTATTCTTTCAGGAGCTGTTTTTTCCAATTCTCTTGTTCCAGAGCTGTAATGCTGGCAGTTTCCACCCTAGAGTTAGTTTGGTGGTTGGTGATTATTGGTCGAGTAACTTAGTAGCCTGCTCTGATAAAAAGCAAGATTATTCTTTGATGCACAGCTGCCCAGGCCTCTTCTGTTATAAGTCTCTGGCAATTGTTGCTTATGTGGAAGCAGCTGGTTGATAGAGCTGCATATACTAGCCTCTGTGCTGCTTGTCTGAGGGCAGCAGGAGCCATTGGGCTGCCCAGTGGATCAGGAGGAATATCACTGGTAGAGCATTCTGGTACAGCATTTTGTATAAGAGCTGATAAGAAGGTGAAAGAGGGAGAAGTACAAGGGAGGAAAAATCTGCAAAACATAACTAGTTATACAGGAGTGGAACAGGAAAGATGGGAAGTGTAAGGCAAGATCTGTACAAGAGAAGGACCTGTAATGTGTGAGCATTAGTGCAAATACTGGTGCTGGAAATGAAAGAAAATGCATCACCCCTTGTGAGAGAGGGGGAGGAAAGAAGCAGATAGTGTAAAGGAAGGTCATAAATCCTAGAAATAAGATTGTGGGGAACTACATAGAAACTATTCTGCTATTTCTTGCTCTTTTTTTGTTTGTTGTGTTTTTTGTTGAATCCTGGTTTGTCCACTCGCAAGCCAGTCCTTGTGCTTCAATTATGTAAATACCTGTGGAATAATAATTAAAAACAAAGGTACATGCAGAGCATGGATACAGGAATGGAATGTGTTCAGTGGAGTTGATGTGTTTGAGACTATTAGAATCGATGTTTGCTAGCTTTTAATATAGGTAATTACAAAGCTTGATGTAGAATAGTACCACTTGTTTTATAGCCAGGATCTTGTTTTGATATCTTAAAATCATCAGGAAGGTGCAAGAGCACCCAGCAGACTAGGAAGCTTGGAGGGTCTCACCAACTGGATCACATCTTTGTACTTTGCAGCTAAAGAAAACCTTCATCTTCAGTAGT
The DNA here is from genome assembly GCA_039720435.1 of Amazona ochrocephala. Lineage (NCBI taxonomy): Eukaryota > Metazoa > Chordata > Aves > Psittaciformes > Psittacidae > Amazona > Amazona ochrocephala. The sequence continues at coordinate 99,798,302 of CM077877.1, read as the reverse complement.
GGTGGAGTTTTTGCAACACTTTCTGATGGTGTGCTTCTAACAGGGTAGTAAGGTTGGTCCTTGATGTCCGGAACGCTTGATTATATGGTCCCAAATCCTCTACAGAAATGAAATGCTTACATGTTTATGCTTGTTTTACCCATTTTCTTGCTGTTGCTTTTAGTAACTAAGTAATTCATTGAATTAATTTAGGTAAATAGTACTTGCCAGTGGCAGTGAAATGATTGTGCTTCTGAACTATAGATTGCCACAAAAAGGAATTTGAGTCTTTCGGCTCAGTGTCCCTCTGCAAAATCCAACTTAGTATGTAAGCTGATGTCTTGGCATACTTACCCGGCAGGGAAATTCTGCCTGACTGCCATCTCCTGGAGGAGGCACCGCTTCCCACCTCCATTAAATGGCTTGCTTTCCCTGTTTGCTCTGTTGTGCTCTTTAATTGGTTACTGTTGACCATGTACCTTTTCAGTACCCTCTGTCCTGTTCTGCTTCCAGTTCCTGTGTAGAAGGAAGAATGTCATCTGTCTGCAGTTGCAAAGCAAAGCATGATTTCTGTGCTGAGGGATGGAACTGCTTGCAGTGGCAGCCTGTCTTTGAGCATCTGAGCCTCTGGTGGTGATCTACTTGAGTTACGGCAGAGGCATGAATGATTCTGTTTACTTGCCGGGGAAGAACAGCCCAGTTCCTCAGCAATGCTGAGCAGTGGCTGTACTTTCTGCTCTCTTCAGAGAACCCAGATAACATCTGGCACCCATGTGAACAAGCGGATTCTTTGGGCTGACAAGGGGAAGGGGAAGTTCTTACCTACATATTGTCTTTAAACTAATAGTCAGTTTATCTTAACCTGATGGACTAGTCTTTCTTAAGACCCAAGTAAGGTAACTACAGTATGTCTTGGTAGGCATGGAGAAGGCAGTCTTTCTGGTGTCTGCTTATTTAAATAAATAAGAAGGAACTTTCTATCTCCTTTCTTCTGTCCCCAGCTTAACCCCTCTTTTTCCCTTTAGTTGTTTGGAGTTTTTTGGAAGAACAGTGGAAGCAAATAAATCCATTATTCCTGACAGTGCTGCGGACTGACTCACGGCAAAAGAAACCATTCAAATGTGCATGCCACAGGCAGTGGCAAGAAGTGGCTTGCTGAGACACTGCTAGTGATGTTTGTTTCAGAAAATAAGTGGTCTTCGTCTTGCTTTGCATTTCAACAGTACTGTAGTTTCTGTTGTGTTTACAGAGTGCTGAATGAGCACTGCCATAAAGGTGCATCCTCCGTCTGCCTTCCCCCCTGCCTTTAGTTTATGACTCGGTGGGAGACCTAAATGGGTGTGTACACTTGGGGCGGGGGGAAGAATGGTTAAAAACAAAGCCAACTACATTGGTGTGCTGCTCTAAAACCGACAGTCACAGTGCTCTTCAGCTTCAGTTGGCCTTACAGAAATCCAGTAACCGCTTCTGTAATAGTAGCATTACGTTTCTGACTGGCAAATGCAGTGTTGTTCTATTTCTTCTGCTGAACTGCATGCTGTGAGGTTACTTATTTCTCTCATGTCTCCTTCAGCAGTCCTTTAGAAAAGGATCGAGAAGAATGTGTTGAGGAGCAAGCTTCTTTTTCTGATGCTGCAGTTAAATGAAGACCAGGACTGGAGCGATTCCTGATACCCCAAACAAAAAAGTGCACTGTGTGTTCATAACTCCTTTGAGTGACTGACTTGAACCTTGCACCTCAGATTGAACGTTCGTGCTAGTGATGATCTATAGAGTTGCTTCTGGGGCACCTGTGTTCTCAAAGGCCAGCAGAAGTGTTGATGCAGCAGAGCTCATGTGGCAAACAGGTTAGTCAGGTCATTGCTGGTTTGGGTAACTTGTAAATGTGGTACTTTTCTACTTCAGCCTGTTGAGCTCCTGGGAATGCCAGTGCAGACCTTAACCGAAGTTATTTATTAGATGCTACAGGTCAGCTTGTGCCTCTGAGCTTTCCTGCTTCCTGTGACATATGCTGTTTGTCTCAGGTGGGATTCCTGCCCGGGTTTATTCCCCAGCTCCTGGTTTACAAGGGGAAGTCCTGAAACTGTGGTCCTGGATGTTTAGTGCTCTATTCAGCAGCTGCAAGGATGGCCTCTGCTTTCTCAAGGGCGTGTATTATATAAGGACAAGTATCAGTTATTCAGTTATTGTTATCAGTTCAGTTATTTGTGTCAGTTATTCCATGAAGAACATTTGTGCTCCTTTTTTGTATTCTCGAGTGCTGCAGTAAATGGAATGAAGCTTCCCCCCCCCCCCTTTTTTTTTTTTTTTTTTTTTTTTTTTTCCTTCTCTCTGAGATAGGCTACCTCAGAATGCCTTGTGTTTGCTGTGGAGCAGGTAGGAAGTCACTTGTGTGCCTGTAGCAGGTAGCCTGCAGTGGAGCAGCCCAGCCAACACACTCGGGGTTGGATGTTGTACAGGCCTGCTCAAGGTATGAGGGACTGTTGGAGTGTTGTTGTTTTCTGCGTAGGTGTTGAGCCTGGCGATGTGGGTATATTTCTTCCATGCAAGTGAGTTGTCCAATAGGTAAAATGCTACCAGCACGAGTTAACATAACCCCTGCTTGAAGAAGGTGGAGAAGAAACCTGTTTCTTCTAAGAAAGAACCTCAAAACTACTTTGAAGTCTAGGAACACAGTTAAGTATATACTTTATTTGTTAATAAATAATAGCAGTGGACACTCCTGTGTGATATGTGGGCATTTGCATCCTCAAAATAACCCTTAAAGCATTTGCCATTGGGACTGATTTTTTTTAACTGTAAAGGAAGAGGAAAGTCAACTGAAAAACTTCCCATCTGCTGAGAAGAGAAATACACTAAGCAGAAAACAAATAGTTGCTTTAGGGCTGGAGCAGTTTGATTTTGGCATGCTTAAAGACCTATTTTATTAGAAAAGCACTGTGGAGAAAGTTTTCCTTTAAAAGTCATAAAAATTTCTCCTAAAAATCCCACCCTAAATCTGCTTCACATTATCTGATATCTCTTCAGGGAATTGCTTGAGACTTTTTTTATTATAGGACAGGCTGCCCATTGGAGAGACATATGCATTGTTTCACCAGAGCTGTAGCCCTCTATCTTCAGACAAGAGGGAAGCACATTGTATTGTGCCTTTGATATGATCCAGCCATAAAACAGCCTGGGGGGGGGGGGAATCAGTCCTTGGCAGCAGTTCAGTCTTTCTGTCTTTTTTGTGTTCTGTCAGTGCCACAATGTAATGCTGTTCTAATAAGTTGAGATTAAACTCGCATGGGGCGTCTCAAAAGTCCTTCTTAAGACTTGAGGTCATAACTTGCTGAAAGTTCAGAGGGATGAGTCTCAGTTTTGTAATGAAAAAAAGTTCCAGGGTTATTTTAGAATTAGGTCTAATAAGAAACTGGTACAAGAAGCTACTTTAGTGCAGTAATTTAGTGACAGTGTAGCAGATTTGTAGCAGCTACTGAAAACTTTCCGCCTTCCTGCTCAAGCAAGCTGAACCCTGCAGATTCAGATGTTGGTTACAAAGGTGATGTTTCGGGTCCCTGTAGGCCTATCATTTCAAATGCATGGTCTGGCTGTGCCTTGAGGTGGAAATGCTCAAGAAACTTCACGTATTGTTTATTTGGGTTAGAATGAGCCCATTGTAGTTTGGCGAAGTATCTTAATTGAGAAATGTCACAATTTATTCAAGGGCAGCTGCATCTAATACTTACACACTTTTTGGTGGGGTTGAACAGGCTTGTAGTAGTGTACCTCTTGTAGATACCTCTTGTATCAAAAGATGTAGTTTTAACAAATATTCATTTAAGTTACAGTATAGTATAGTTTTGCAGGGTCATTGATTAGCATACAGGGGAGACGGTGGAAAGTGAACTGAAGTTCAAGTCTAACATTTTCCAGTAATGCAAAAGAACAATAGAAGAGGGAAAATATCAATTATCACTATTTTCCTTAGTTTGCCCATTATTCTAATTTCCTGTATGGTAGTTTTCATTCTTTCCACTCTGAGGAAAGTATCTTTTTCCCCTTTCCTTAATTTATAGTTTTGGTATAAATATAGCAATGTAGTTGTGTTTGAAAGCTTAGTCGAATATAGTAAAAGATGCAAAACTATTAAAGTGTTACTCAAAAGTGCTCAAAACTAAGAATAGTACCTTATACTTGTATCTGATCATGTCATATGATCTGAAGTGTTCATAACTTCGTATTCGATTGAACTAATAGACCATTTAACTACCACTTCATTTGTGGGTGAGGGTAAGTGTGAATCCTTCTATGTAAGGATTTAAAATACATCTGTGGTTTGAGGCTTACGAGCATGATAAATTTAGCACACTACTGTAATCAGTCCATTTTGTGCCATATCTCTGTAGTCTCTCTTTATTGGCTATAACTTCTGCAGAATGAATATTTGTATTCTCATGTGGGTTTGTGGTGGTGGTGGGGATCCCTTGTTATCTTTTTTGACTCTGAACTACTCTTGAAAAACAGCCAGCTTATATGAATGCCATGGATGTGAGTTTCTCAAGGCTGAAGTTGTGGTTTGCTGTAAGCTGTTTTAAAAATGCATCTATCTTAATGAGAAGTACACATTCTTGCATCAGCACCGTTGCTGCCTTTAGTAATGCACAAAGTAAGGTAGAGGGGGGAATGTCTGCATTTTCAACCTTGACTATAGTTTTTATTGTAATCTCTGAGAATTTGTAATGGTTTTATTTGCCTTTTTTTTTTTTTTTTAACATAATGAATATGCTGCGGGGATGCTAAACAAGAGCCCACCCAAATGCTAGAATGTTATATGATTGCTTTAGTTAGTCATAGATGAATTAATAAGGAAATATGAGCTTCCACATAGTGCTAAAGCACTTCTACAACTGAAGTGAAAGGGGGAATGCCTGAAGCTGTTGCTTGTAAGACTTCTAAGGCTGGCAGACCTTATGGTCAGAAAAAAAAAACCAGTGCAGTGATTTTATTTATTTATTTTTTGTGCCTATATTGCTTTTACCAGGGGATGGTAAAGAGGAATGGAGTCAGACCCTGTTCCTTCTGTAATAATCTTGAATACTAAAGGTTTGAGTTGTGATTTTTAGACTAAATGAGTTCTTTGCTTTGGTCTTCCTGTTGCTGTGCACATTTGGTGTAGGAAGTAGAAAAATCTTGTGTCCAGCACTCTCTAAACCCATAAAGGTTTGGGTGTATACACCCAGGACAGGTGTATATAGGCAGATGATACTTCCCAACATGTAGAAGGAGATAGGATTATCGTATCTTCATAGCAGAAGTAGGAGCCACTGTGAAGCTATTCAGTGCTGCTTCCTCTCCAACCTGTTTGGTTGTCTGCTAGCAAATCATATTATCCCCTTCCCTCCTTTGAGCACTTCAGACCTGCTTGCTGAAATGAGTGCCTGTTTCCTGACATGCTTTGGTAGAATTGGGTGTGATTGAGGGTTCAGGAATGGAGTGGCAGAGTATGCTTTGTCTCAAAACTCTCTACGTCTGATGCTAGCGATCCTCTTAGTGCTTAGATACACATAGATAATGCTGGGAACTGTTTCCTGGCATCCTAGCAGCTGTGACTGCTACAAAATCCATCCGGTTCTCTCCCATGTGCGTAGGGTGCTCCCAAAAACGCCGAAACCATGTGGGTGTGAGGATCAAAAGGCACATAGCAGACAGAAATACCCTAAAGCCAGATGTCAGGCATTGTTTTGCTTTTGTCCCTCGTTTGGATGGGACTTTTTTTTTTCACTTAGATTACATGGGATATTGTATGAAGAGCTTTCAGAGTAAAATGTAACTCTGTAATCATCTGTACTCCAGACAGGTCCAAGCTCATCTGAATAACCTTGATTTTTTTCAGCTGATCTTAAATTTACGTTGTTTTTTTGACAGTATTACATCTTCACTTTGATTTTTAGCTAGCAGCCAGCTGGTGTCTCAAGTGCATGTGTGTGATGCCAGGATCTATGAAGATTTGTGGAGTGCAGTGCTAGAGCAATACAGGAAATGACTAGCCAGGTTAATGCTCCTTAGTGGCTGTTTTCTGTTTGGTTTTGTTTTATTTCCCTAAGATTGCTTGAAAGAGAAAGGCCTATTTAATGACTAGAGAAGTAGACTTGTGAGACTCTGAAGAAAAATGTAATGTATTTCTGTTCCTTGCCTTGTGGGGAATTTGGGTCATTTTATACTCCAGAATTGCTGCGTCCCTTAAAGTACTTATAAACATTAAAGTTGTATTGTAAAAGGCATTACTGCTTAGTTCTGCGACTATTTAATTATGTCTGTTATGGATTGCATAAAATACAGCAGAAAATATAAGGGGGAAAAAAATCTGTGGTGTTCAGTCATTGTTTTACTAGACTTCAAATTTTTTCTCATTACTTCATGAAATTCTTCTCTAATTCAATCTTTGTCTTTTGTCTTTGCTGCCTTGCAGGGTTGGTACAGTAGGCCTCACTAAACTTAGCTGCAACTAAGAATTTCTCCTACATCAACTGAGTTAAGGCTGATGCTCTTGTGGAATGTGGATTAAAAGTGCGTGCTAAGTTCCAAATTTCCATTTGAGAAGCGGAGAAAGTAAATGTACCATAACCACCAGCATCAGGACAGCAAACCAAGGGACAAAGAATTTGATCCACAGTGTTGATATATGTTAACTGGTTCACGTGTTGCTTAAAAGACATTTGCTGGGGGGCGAGAAGTGGACGTCAGCTGTGCGAAGGCATTTTGTTTACAAAATGAGGGCTTCTTTGGAAACAGCAGACATTGCCATTGTGGTGCTGTACTTCGTGCTTGTAATGTGCATAGGTTTTTTTGCCATGTGGAAATACAATCGGAGCACCGTAAGTGGCTACTTTTTGGCAGGGCGTTCTATGACCTGGGTAGCTATTGGTGCATCTTTATTTGTGAGCAATATTGGAAGCGAACATTTCATTGGGCTCGCAGGATCTGGAGCGGCGAGTGGATTTGCAGTAGGTGCATGGGAATTCAACGCCTTAATGCTTTTGCAGCTTTTAGGATGGGTCTTCGTCCCAGTCTACATCCGGTCGGGAGTGTACACCATGCCTGAATACTTGTCGAAGCGTTTTGGAGGGCATAGAATTCAAATATATTTTGCAGCATTGTCTCTAATTCTTTATATCTTCACCAAACTCTCAGTTGACTTGTATTCAGGGGCACTTTTTATTCAAGAATCGCTGGGGTGGAACCTCTATTTGTCAGTTATCCTCCTTATTGGAATGACTGCACTGTTGACTGTGACTGGAGGTCTTGTGGCTGTCATCTACACAGACACGCTTCAAGCTCTGCTTATGATTATTGGTGCCCTCACACTTATGATCATAAGTATTATGGAGGTTGGTGGGTTTGAAGAAGTTAAAAGAAGGTACATGTTAGCATCACCAAATATTACGTCTATCTTGTTAACCTACAACATTTCCAATACCAATTCCTGCAATGTCGACCCAAAGCCTGATGCTCTTAAAATGTTGCGTGAGCCAACAGATGAAGATATTCCCTGGCCTGGATTTTTGTTGGGACAGACTCCGGCTTCTGTCTGGTACTGGTGTGCCGATCAAGTCATAGTTCAGAGAGTTTTAGCTGCAAAAAACATTGCTCATGCCAAAGGATCCACTCTGATGGCAGGCTTCTTAAAGTTGCTGCCGATGTTTATTATAGTTGTCCCAGGAATGATTTCACGAATACTGTTTGCAGATGATATCGCCTGCATTAACCCAGAACACTGTTTTCAAGTCTGCGGGAGCAGAGCGGGATGCTCTAACATTGCCTACCCACGTTTGGTGATGAAACTTGTGCCGGTTGGTCTGCGGGGACTGATGATGGCTGTGATGATTGCTGCACTGATGAGTGACTTGGACTCTATATTCAACAGTGCCAGCACCATATTCACACTTGATGTCTACAAGCTCATTCGGAAGAGCGCAACGTCTAGAGAACTGATGATTGTAGGAAGAGTTTTTGTCGCGTTCATGGTAGTTATAAGCATTGCCTGGGTCCCGATAATTGTAGAAATGCAAGGTGGTCAGATGTACCTTTATATCCAAGAGGTAGCAGACTACTTGACCCCACCAGTGGCTGCTCTGTTTCTTATGGGTATCTTTTGGAAACGTTGCAATGAGCAGGGGGCTTTCTATGGCGGAATGGCTGGGTTTGTTCTTGGAGCTGTCCGGTTGATACTGGCATTTATCTATCGTGCTCCTGAGTGTAACCAGCTGGATACTAGGCCAAGCTTTATCAAAAACATCCATTACATGTATGTTGCGACAACTCTCTTCTGGATCACTGGGATTGTGACCTTTGTAGTAAGCCTCCTCACACCTCCACCTACGAAGGAGCAGGTTCGGACAACCACTTTCTGGGCCGTGAAAAACAGGAATGTGAAAGAGAGTGCTGCAAAGGGGGAGCTGTACAAAGTGCAAGAAAAGAGCATCCTCAAGTGCAATGAAAACGCTAACCATATAATTCCAAATGGCAAATCGGAAGAAAATATTAAAAATATTAAGCCGGAGGATATCAATCTTCTGGTTACTTGCAGAGATGACAGCAACCTGGTGGTTTCTGTGAGTCACTCTGAAGTCGAGACACCAGTTGATTGTTATTCGAACGGACAAGCGGCTTTGATGGGGGAGAAAAAGCATGAGGAAGAGACTGATGAGCAAGAGAGACATTTGAAATTCATAGATTGGTTCTGTGGCTTTAAAAGTAAAAACATGAACAAGAGAGCTGTTCGGGAGATGGAGGAAGAGACTGTTTGTTTACAAATGCTGGAAGAGACTCCGAAAGTGAAACTATTACTAAATACTGGACTGGTCTGTGTCTGTTCGCTTGGAATATTCATGTTTGTCTATTTCTCTTTGTGAGTGAATAGTAAACTTTTAAGGGTATGGCTAAACATACAGAAGTTGATACAGGTCTCCTTGTTTTAATTTTTTTTCTTTTCAAATAACATTAACTGCAACCCAGGCATTGTTTACGCTATAATTGTAAGATCAACTCAACTTTAGCCTATTTAGAGACCATTTGAGACATGTTGTCCTATCTCTGCTGAAAGCAGAACCTGTTGTGTCGTGTCTTTTTCCCCTTTTGTCTTTTTCTTTTTCCTATTTGAAGTACTAATCTTTTGTTTTTTCATGTACATGTGTATAAATATACCAAAGGCAGGCAGGTGGCTGTGTTTAAAGTCAGGCAGTTACATAGCTCACTCAGCATTAAGATGAAAATAAGAACTTACCATTTGCTGATGTGTAAAATCTAAATGATTAAAGCTGTGTTGAAAGATTTCTAAACGTAGGGCTGCGGTGCACATCACTGTAGTCATTCTTTGTAACATAGCTATATTACCTTGGCCAACTTGGCACTCTTTAATTTTGTTCACTGCTTTTAGGTTTTGTTAGTTGTGTTTGGTTTTTTTTATGTTTTTAGTTTCTCACTTCTCTCATAGCAACAACAGGAAGATATTTTATCTCATCTTGTAGCACTTAAACCATGATAGCTGTTAGTAGCTTTCTGTCTTATTTTTTCTCTGTAAGAAAATCCACTGTAAATTCCATTACTGAGAAGTTGCTGTATTTAAAAAAAAAAAAAAAAAAAAGGAGATAAAAAAAGAAAAACCAAACCAAAAATCTTGGAGATGACAAACTGGCAATGGAGGAGAGGGGGGAAAGGAAAAAAAGAAATACTCTTTGGTTATGTTTTGTAGTATGTTGAAATAGAAGAGTGTTTATTCAGGCTCCTCAATGTCCAAACCTTTAGTACATAATTAAGGTTAGCCTCTTTCTAGAGGAAAAAAAAAATCTCTGCGTAGGTTCTGCCACATGAGGAAAAGAAGTGTGAGACTTGGCATGTCTTCAGTTTGGTAAGCACACTGTAAAATAACTTCTCTGCTGTGTACGTTTAGAAGGGCAATATTCTGCCTTCAATAGGAAAATACTCTGTATCCCTACCATTTTAGAAGGGCAATACTGTGCATCCCTACCGTTGCTGCACGCTGAGTCTTAAGGGAAGAAAAAGAAGTGGGAAGACAAGAGGCAGGGGAAGTGAGGGAAAGAGGTGGAAGTGGTCCTTATTTTCCAAAGTCCTTTTGCCTCATGTCTTTTCCCACTTCCTCTTTCTCCCTATCAGACTTTTTTTTTTTTTTTTTTTTTTTTATGGAATGACTCCTGAGGGATTCTGTGTCAGGAGATAAGGAGCATGTGCAGTTGTAATCTGTGTCAACAATTGAGGTCTGCCCTTACGATTCTTCAGATAAAAGTGAAACTTTTCCCAGGTGATCACAAGTGATCAGTAGCTCTAGAGATGCTGAGGTTCTTTTCTTCTGAAGGATGGATGCCCAAGGCGGGGGTGAATGGTTTCCAGGTGTGGACGATGTGTGTGCAGTAGGTTGGTGGAGCTCAGCAGACCACAGGGTCCACTTCTCCTTGGTAGAGCAGGAGAATGTGTTGCTGTCCTGGGTGCTCTTGCCCTTACACTAAACCAAGTCAGGACCTGTTTTTTGGGCACAGAGGCCAGTTGACAGTGTGTGGCTGCACCTGTGGTAGTAAACTGCCTTATCCTCCATGTCAGAATAGTCATATCCAGGCTTCCTGTGAAAATAATTCCTCTAGTTGTCTTTGCTTCAGAGCTTGTCTTGGGGATTTGTGAGAGCATGAACCGGCTAGGCCAGAAACAGTCTGAGGGACCATGCTGACAGTTCAACGTCATTGATTCAAGGGTCCAGCAATGTTTCCTTGGCACATAAAAAAACAATCAATCTCTATGGGTGAAACAGTTATGTTGTGATGAAATTTGGGTGCATTCTGCCTTTGACTGCTGGAGAAAATTTGCTTTCCAGTACAGTGGTGCTGTAAGCTGCAGGCCGTCCAAATAGCTTGTAGTAGTATCATGTATAATACATATTTTCGAATAAAATTACTAACTTCCATTTTTGGGGGGTTTTCTTTGGTGTGTTTTTTTTGTGTTTTTTGTTTCTTTGTTTGTTTTGGTCTTTATTTTTAAATCAACTGAATCCCATTCATTCCAAGACTTTAAACAGAGGCCGAGATGCCCTGCCTTTCTCCACTTTTAGTTGTTGCTGCTGGAAAGCAGACTGTTCTTAACTGGAAATACTGGAATAGGTGTAGGAGTGCAGTTGCAATATATGTAGAAGAGGAGAGTTGCCATACCTGAGTCTTGGTGTTAACAGCAATGTAATGAGGCACATTTTCTTACGGTTTGTGTGGCTGGCTTCATTCAGAAAAAGTATTTTAAATTGTTTCTAATGGTAAAGTATGTGAAATGGGTAATGGCATCTCGAGTTGCTTCATTAGTAGGCTGTGTCGGGAAGGACAGTACTGTTAGAAAGCTGTAAAACACAGTTGATTATTATTTCTTTTTTCTATGCTGGATAAAGTAACCTAGGGCAAAATTTGATTTTAGTGGGATGAAAAATAACTTGTGGTGGGTAAAGATAAGTCTCAGTCCAATAGTATCTTCTTGAAAAGGCTGGGATCTGGCTAATATGCCTAATTTGGCACAGGAAAAGAGACTCATGTACCAGGCACTGTCCCTTAGTAACTTGGCATGTCTTTCTCTTAGTGGCTGGTACTTGGATTTTCTAGACCAGTCCTTTCTGCTCTCAGTACTAACAAATGCATTGCCACCTAACCTGTGGAGCCGGGTTAGCTCAGGGACCCTAATGCTTGGCTGCTGGTGCTTCATCTGTGCTTGCTTTTTTCCCAGGGTGCCTTACATGGTTATGAAGCTGAAGGCATGGCTTTTATAGCCGTCTGAAGAGTGTTTTGCTTATAATGGCTTTTCCCAGCTTGTTTTTCCTTCTCTCTTCCCCCCAAATCATTTGCTTTTTTAAAAGAGAATGCTGTTTAAAAAGTTAGCATACAGGTTGCCAGTATCCTGTTCCGTGTAACTACAGTCAGTGTCCATGGTGAAGGTATCCTTCGACAATGGCAGGGAGTCAACAGTCCTTCACAAATGTTACAGTGCAGCCTTTGACTGTTCAATCTGAGCTACTCCATCTTCCAGTTAATGTATTCTTACTTTTGCTAAAGTAACAAGTTGCTGCATTAATCACAGTGGCAATTGGCAGTCAGTCAGGATCTTAATAAAGTAATACTTTGCATCCCCCCCCATCTTTAGACCTATTATTGTGAAGAAGCTTTTAAGCAAATTATTTCTCCAGTGCTTCTTTACTCATTTAAAAATGTTCCTATGCTACTCTCTGCCTAATGCCAGCCTCTTCAGTCTTGCTATGTTTTCATGTCTTAGAGGTTGTAGAACTTGCTAATGTTTTTTGCTGAGTGTAACCACTTAATAAAACGCCTTTATTAGAAAAAAACCCCATATATATATATAAAAATATATATATATAAGGTTTCAAGCAAACTAACTGTTGGTGAGCAAGTACCTTGCCCTGTGTTATGGACCTTATAAGTTGCTTGAGGATTTTTTTATAGCGTAAACATGCCTTTGCTAATCTTCTGATCATGATCTACAGCGAAGAGATGTTAATCCAGGTTAATGTTCTGGTATAAACACCAACTTTTTGGTCCAGTAAAACTACAAAGTGTCTCCCATAATGGACAATCAGTTTCATGAATTCTAATGCCTGGCTGCCTCCTTGGTGAGACTGGCTAGTCATGCAGGGTTAGATCCAGGAGGACACATGCTTCTGTCTTGTAGCGGCTGATTTATTTATTGCCTTGAGCTTAGAATGATGTCGTGAAAAACTTATTTTGGAATGACACCTTTTTTTGTTACTTCCCTTAACTTATTTTTCTGTGAAGATATTTGAATTTTCTCCCAGAAATTTGTTAGAAGCCTTTTAATTGAAAAAGAGGCTTCTTGAGAGCTTTGGGAGACTTATTTAACTTTTTTTTAAATGACTGATTTGATGCTATTCTCTACCAAAGTTTAGGTTGGTTTGTTTTTTTTTTTTATAACTTTTTTTTTTTCCTGTTAGCTTTTACTAGTACCTGAAAGGAAACAGTGAGAGATTGTAAGAAATTAAAATGGCCTTCAGTATACTGCTTGTGTATTTTCTACTTCTCCACTTTTGTGTTCCCCTTTCCACTCTAATCCCAGAAGGTCCAGCATGAGACTTCTGATGCAAGTCATGAGAGTACTGTAGCCGAGTAGTGGAAAGGATTTCCCACAAGGTTACCGTGTAGTGGGGAGAGCCATCAAAGGATCTCTGTGCGAGCACTTGAAGATGCTTACAACTTTAAAACTTACAGCTTTATTTTTTTTATATATATATTTTTTTAAATCCTAAGATAAAGGAGGTGTTGGGAGATGCTCCCTTTCAGAGAACAGGATACATGGAAGAAGTTGGAGTTGCTAAGCTCTGGCTTTCTTGAGGAAATCTTTGGATTTAGCATATATAGTGAAGCAAAAATACTCATCTGTTAATTTGGTATTCTGTATGTTCTGTGCCCTTAAATGTAATTGTTTTGAAAATAAAACTAACCTTGTTATGTGATGTTAAAAAGCAGACGTGTGTGCAATGGTTTGAATTTTTTTAAGAAAATGTTTGTATATAATTAAATGGTTTAATGTGCTTTAATTGGCCTAAGGTAAAGAGTAGTCCTAGAATGTAAACATATATAATTAGGATTTCTGATTTCACTGTGAGATCTCTGAACTCTCTTGTTTTGCAAAGTGGTTTGTTTTGTTTACAAAACACTTTCTATTGTTTCTTTTATGGTGTTGGTTTAAAGGCATTTGCTTCTCTCCTAATATTCATGATATAGTGACATCTGGTGACACTTAGCATTATCAGTTTCACTGTGTAAAGTCAGACACTTTGAGCAAAAATGGTAATGATATGACAATTCTCTGTGTCTATGAATACACGTTTTTAAATGAGGTGGTTATAAAAATAGTTGCTGTGCAAAATGTTAGTAGTCTTCTTCTTCAAGAAGAAAGCAAATTTTCTAATATCACTAGAGCAGTCTCTTCATTCATCTTCTTATTTTTAAAGCACAGTGTCAAAGTGATGCTGCTTTACCTTTATCTCTGATATAATGTTTTTTTTAGGTATCTGTGAAGTACTTTTGGTTTTTGTTGCTGTTGTATTTTTCTGCAGATTTTATATAAAATACCAGTTAATGAACTGCCTTTTTGTTCTTTTGGTTTGTGTGGGGTTTGGGTTTTTTGTGCTTTTTTTTTTCTTTTTTTTTTTTTTTTTTTTTTTTTAAACTATTCAACTAAAATACATTTCAGACCAAAACCAAATGATATCATAGAACATTTGAAACCTGCCTTTTTCCTTGTCTCTTGTGTTTTGGTTGGTTTGTTTTTGTTGTTTATTTTTTTTTAAATAAGCCAAATGGGCATGTAGATAAGATCACTATAATGGATCCAGGTCTCTTTTGGTAAAGTGTTATTTAAAGGTCTGTTAAGATCTTACAAGACAATATACTGAAAAAAAAATTACTGTAGTAGGAATATAGATTTAGAAGTGTTAATGAGATTAATACAGCTTAAGTATATTGTAAGTTGCTACTGTCCTTAATGACAAGCTTTTTGTCATAGAAACGATGTATGATAAATTAATTTTGGTCTAGTGTATAGAATTATCATATTGCTATAAATCTTTGAAGTAAATCTGATGCAAAAATTTCATAGTAAGCGTTGCTGGCCCTGTGTATACTGTTCTTTGTACACTGTATGCATATTATTTTGCCTACTGCATTAGTCTTCAAACTAAAACTCTTATTAGAGAGTATTTGGATACTTCAGACTGTGTTTCTTGCAGTTTACATTCCTTTATCATGGCATTTTGTCCTGTCTAAAAGTATTGTATGGAAATGTTTAAAACTTCTGTACAAAGTTTCAATAAAAATAGAGAAAAAAAAAAAAAACAACCCAAACAACAAAATAGATATTTGTGAAGCTGTTTTGGAGAGCCAGTCCATAATTGTCATGGCTGTTCTTACTTGTACTAAGCCTCACATCCTTATGTATAAAGATGCTTCCCGTTTCCCCCCGCCCCCCCCCCCCCCCCCATTATTAAAAGGCATACCTCTTGAAGCAGTGTGTGGGCATCTGGGTAGGAAAAAACACCAAGCAAACTCGATTCTTTAAAGCTGCAAGAAGAACTTAGGGAATCCAAAATATGGGTGCATCCAAAATATGGGTGCATCCAAAATATGGGTGCATCCAAAATATGGGTGCATCCAAAATATGGGTGCATCCAAAATATGGGTGCATCCAAAATATGGGTGCATCCAAAATATGGGTGCATCCAAAATATGGGTGCATCCAAAATATGGGTGCATCCAAAATATGGGTGCATCCAAAATATGGGTGCAGTGTTTGGCTGCAAAAACCTGAGGCCAGCTCATGTCATGGGGCAGTGGGAGTGGGGTAGGCTGGACTAATCTTTCTACACGCTGAAGCTGACAGGGCAAGGTTAGCTGCCTGAAGCACCCTGGAGAGCAGCAGCTTGCATGCAAAACGAAATAGGAGTGAACCCTCATTTAGCAGGGCAGCCTTGCTGGATATTGTGCAACATGATGACTTATTTTTTTCTTCCTTCACCCCTCCCCCCTTCCTTCTTTAAATGTCCTGTTCAGCTGCTGCCTGAGCAACCTTGAGTGGGACAGGCACCTTCTTAGTTAGTTGTGGAGTGTCTTTAAATACCTCCAGTTGTACTTTGCTGTCCCTCTGGGGCTGCCCCAGCTTGAATGCCTCAGTGCCTGTCTTGTGTTTTATTTCTCACTGTGATCTAGAAATCGGTCCTGGTGCCTAAGTCCTCAGAGAAGCCCGTGCCAGCAGTCATGCCCTGAGAATGTGTGTGATGCTATCTTTTCCCTCGTAGGAAGCAATTACAACTTATGGTAGTCAGTGCTTAGCCTTTGGGGAGGGAAGGGTACCTTTTCACTGTTTGAAAGAGATTAAAACATTGACACATGTAAGCAAAGAACATGAGTCTTGCACTTCCTTTTCCCCCTTGTACCTGTTCCCCCATAAGAACATCTTTGAACCAACAGCCATGGAAAGCATGGTGCGAATCATGTGTTATTTATTGTCCAGTGGCAGGCCTGGTGTTAAATCACCTGTGCATTGGGAATTAAGATGTTCTTTTTAGATATGGGATGCTGGCAAAAACTGTGAGAAGGACCTTAAACCCAGATTTTCAGCTGTAGAGGAAATGTTGCATTCATCGAAGTTATTCTTGGTATTATCTTTGCTGCTGTGTTGTAAAATAAAAGTGGAAGCTTTGCTGTTTGCTTGAAGGAATGGATAAAAAAATAGCTTTGGAGAGGAAATTTTGGATTTGGGATGGAAAAATGAGGAGTTTTCTGCCTGCAGTCTTGGTTTGGATTTGTGATTTCCAGGAGGGGATGGGACTCCTGTGCTTTCATTAGTTACCTGTTAATTAATTGGATAATTAGTCTATTAGGTGATTAGTCTGTGAGCAGCTTTCCATTTCATTGGTTTTAAAAGAAGTTCAAGAAGCCTGTTTGTCACCAGCTGCTTCCATTTGTATTAGTAAAGACTCTGTCAGTCCCAAATTCACTGATGTTTGAGACTTCCATGTTTTCTTTGGGTGTGGAGTTCTGGCCCAGGCAAGCTGTGGGTGGGTTCAATGAATGCTGCAGCAGCATTTATTTTGAGGATTCGCTGAAAAAACCCAAGGAGATGGTGGTAATGAGTACTCTTTGCCTGCTGGCTCTGAAGTGAATTCTCCCTCCTTGGATGTGGCTGTCCCAGTTTGCCCTGTGCATGTTCTTGTGCCAGGGAAGTAACAAGCCAGGAGGTTTCAGCTCTCTGCTTTCTTCCTCCCTGACTAGCAAACACATTTAACTAGGTTCTACTTAGGAATTTGCTTTTTGATTTTATTTTTTTTTTTATCTGTTTGTAGTCTTGCAGGAATAAAGTGATGATTTGGCTTCATGGTTGTGAGGTAACTTGAATTTGTTAGCAACTCTTTTTAATACTTAACCTTGGAACTAGTTTTGTAAGTTAGCTTTGCGTATCCCAGTGTGTGTACTGGAGAATTTGAGCAAGAAGTTGCCAAGGTTCACTTTCACTTCTGTGCACCAGTTGGTGAAAACAGTGTGACTTCCATCTTAAACACTATCCATTTGGTTTGGAGCCAAAGGTAGTTACTTCTGTGCAAAAGTGTGAGGATCTAAAAATTATGGCTGTGGTTCTCACCACACTCTTTGGAAAGTTTGGAGGTTTTTTTTGTTTTGTTTTTTTTATTATTATTTTTAAATTTTTTTTGCTAACCATGGTCAGCTTTTTCTTAGTCCTGACTGTTATTCTACAGAAGTGAGTGTGATGTGTGTATCAGTTACATGTTAAGAACTAGATCTGTAGTTCTTAGGAGATGTTTTTCATTGAAGGGAGCTCTTCAGTGGCTTAGATTAGTCTGGATGGTGCTAGTGGTACATCCTATGTTTGGAGTGTTGGAACTTGGCTGGGATATATTCTTACACCTGACTGCCACAATGGATACTTTAGGCTGTTGCAGGTGTTGTTTCAAAGGCTACACTGGATTAAGGCTAGGTGTTGCTCCAAAGGCTGGTGCTCCAAGGCTGGAAGCCTCCAACCTGGAGAATGTAAAAATAAATTGTGTTTGGCCTTTATAGCTGTGACTCAAAGTGGTGTTTGTCTTCTGGAAGCCAAGCAGTGCCCATTTCCTTTGCTGCTACTAAGATTTCCCCCAGCTACAGAGGTGTGTGCAAGCTGATTTGAAAAATGCTGACCATGCCCCAAACAATTTACACTGGAAGAACCTCTGTTGGTTTGGAACTGTGTGCATGTGTGCCATATTGAACTGGGAATTATTCCCTGTGGGAAAAGTACCTCAGTATCGTGTGTGTCAAGGAGGTGGCTTGTGTTGTGAACTCCAGTCATGCGTACCCTTCACAGCACACCAAAGCCCTTCTCCTTGATAATACCACTGACTTTGTCCCTGCAGCATCCAGGGAACCAAATAGCAACAGCCATGTGGCAGTGATTTGATTCATGTTCCTTACCTGGCTTGCAGAGAAGCTAGTGAATGGAGGTGCTAGGCAGATGAAGGGGTGAGGAACTCTGTGTTCACGCAACCTTTTCCTATCAAACACTTGGGGCAAGGGGTTGATGGGCTTCAGTTTACCTTGGAAATAGCAGCCATCACTCTTAGGCCCTTTCCGACAGTGTCTGTAAGTCTTCCAAGCTGGTGTTAAGTACGTGGGTGAATAGAAAAGCTTAAAATAAGCTGATGAGAGGAAATACTAGGGAAGCCATGCGTGCAGAATGCGGAGATGGAAACAAGGCTGAGTTAGAGGAGAGAGATTGAAAGAAAGAAAGAACATATTTGAGATATTACTGAGAATTTAAATTCTTACTTAAAATTAGTCTTGATAAATTTGATAGTATAGGTGACATTCTTGAGAAGTAAGCTTCCAAATTTAAGTTCCAACTTAATTCTTGTATGCCACTTGAACTTGTTGTATGTGTTATTTTTCATCCACGGTTTGTTTTCATGGGAATTACATCATATTGAACATCTTAGTATGTAAGAAAGCACCACGAAACCTCTTACCCAGAGGATGCATAACCAGCTTTCTTAAGAAAGCAGTAAACTGTAACAGTCAGTTGTAATATTGGAATATGGGGAGGAAGAAAGAGCAAAACTTCTGGTGGTAAAAATCCTCAATATGTCTAAAAACACTGTTACGCACAGGATTCCTTTTTTAAACTTGTCTAAGGATGACAGTGCAAATCTTGATTAGTCTTGACTGTGCAGTTAAGTCTAGGCTTTACATTTTCCTTTCCTTATGTCAGGGTCTCCTGAAGGTGGATCTGTGAGGTTGGGCACTTGCAGTCCAAACGCTTCAGGAATTAAAGGGAAATTTGAAGTCAGAAAAAGTTCCAGGGTATCTTAAAACTATCAGCTCATTGCTCTGGGGAGAGGAATTGATGGCCTGAATTAGCAAACTGTAACCATGTATCCCTCACGGTGTGCTCAGGAAGAGGTTTACTAGTGAGAAGTACTGAGTTGGTGAAAGAAGCTCTGGCTTCTGGACTGTGGTTCCAGCTTCTGTATCACAAGATTGGAGAAGGCTTCTTTTCCTCTCACCTTTCCCTTTTCCTGCTCCTATTGCCATCTTTTTATTCTCTTCAGTGGCATATCTTCTGTGTTTCAGCTGAAACAGACCCAAGTGTGGAAACAATAGGAATCGCACATGAGTGCGTATGTGCCTGTGTTTCAAAGGC
Organism: Amazona ochrocephala; assembly: GCA_039720435.1. Lineage (NCBI taxonomy): Eukaryota > Metazoa > Chordata > Aves > Psittaciformes > Psittacidae > Amazona > Amazona ochrocephala. The sequence continues at coordinate 99,779,078 of CM077877.1, read as the reverse complement.
CGGGGAGAAAAGGTGTTTGAAAGTGACTCCCCCATGTGTGTTTCGCTAAGGCTTTTTTTTTTTTTCCTCCTTTCCACTCTTGATTATTTAGGCTTAATGAATGTGTAAAGTAAACCTGATAAAATGAATTCACATCTAAAAAGCATGAGAGGGACACAAGTTACTTGTAGTGTCTGGTAAGCCTGGTCTTAGCAAGTTCCTGACAAGTAGACTTTACTTGAAGTCGATATTATAATTTATTGTGGTTGAGATGAAGAGGGTACATTTCTCAATAGAGTTTTAAGAAAGGCGTTTACTTGATTCTGAAGTTGTGGTCAATTGCTACGGTAACTTTTTCTAGTGATAAAACATTGAAATTGCCCTGAATCAAGGAGGTTTTGGTTGCTGTTTACTTCAGTCTTACAAGACACCTTCTAGAGTTCTTTTTAGAAATTAGGAGTATCAACTCTCTAAAATAAATTAAATTTAGCTAAGTTCAGCGTTGAGACTGAGTTAATTTAACTGTAACTTGGTATTTATATGGTACTTGTAGTGCTTGATTTTTTTTCAGTTCAGTGTCTTTAACATATAAGATCAAGGAAATTGAGTTTAAATTTTTCTCTAAAAAATTTATATTGTGGAATTTAGATTCTTTGAAGAAAGGTTTATTTTGGAACAGAAGAGATGCTAGCATCACTTTGACTTTAGAAGTTGCTGCTGCTTCTGCACCCAAGTCCCTGGGCTTCATATTCACATCAGGTGAAGTTGCTAGTTCCTTGGCTTATACCCAGATAAAAAGCTAATTGAAGATGTGTTTTCAGTATGAGGTGTTATTTTTAACTCAATCTGAGTCAATTTTGATCTCTTCCCCAAATTTATTTTTGGTGACTTGCCTGTTACAACTTTCTTGCTATTTGCCAAATCCATTTCTATAATAGTATCATGCCTTTTTGTTCAATCAGGCTTTGATGGAAAAGCAAAACTGTTATCACATTGAGCAGCACCTGGCTTTCTCCCACTTCTTCCTTATTCTGTATTGTGAAAATCATACTGTTGTAGTTACAGAAACCTCTGTTCCTGCCTAGTGCTGTCCCATGTCCAGCTTTCCCTAGACCAATCCCTCCCCACCCTTGTCTGGGTCTGGACTTCCAGGCAGGTGTCCAGAGTCCTCACACTTCTGTCACTCAGTTTCTGAACATCCTGATTGCGTTCATCTGTCACATGCCGGCTGTTTTTTGCAGGGGTGCAGTATGGCTCCCACATCTTTTCCCTGCTTGATCTACCGCTTTAATCTTTGTTTTGATCTTTTCTGAATAGAATGTATCCTTCAGTGGTTGTAACTCACTTAGGACTGCTGTTCTGTGTTGTTTATGCTTTTATAGTAATTGCAGCTTTGCATCTTGTGCCAGGGGCTCAAGTTTGTTCTCTAGGCCCATAAAAAACAGCCTTGCCACTAGCTGTGTTGTATGCCTGGCTATGGTTTTCACTCATGTTAGCTCTAATTTTTTCTTCGCTGTCTGTTCATGCTGATTGTTTTTTCATCTGTTTGCTGTGTATTTTTGTGTACTAACCCAGGGTGTGACAATTACATGACCCTTCCCAGCTTCCCCTTGTTTCTCATTGCAAAGCTCTTCTTTCTTATGCCAGTGTTGATCTTGGCTAGTTAACAAGTGTATGTGTAGGGTTTTTAAAATAATTTTCACTAATAAGTTTTTAGTGTTTTATTATGTAGTAAATGACAGCAAGAAGTTGGTTTTCCCCTTTCCTCCTCCCCCCCCAGTTTTGCTGCTTTTGAATTGCAGCTGTCTTCTAAGCGTAGATTGTATTTTTTTTGCTTTCCACCTCAGTAAATAATCTCAGAACAACCTTTTGTAACTGTTTAACAACCAAAAAAAGACATAATTTTATCCTACTATTACTACATTGAAGGGGTAATCAAGCTAATTATGATGGATTTCTTTCTAATTTAAGGAGATGTGCCCATTGACCTTAAATGCTTCCTGTTGAACTGAATGAGTGGCCAGAAGAACCTGAGTACGGTCCTAGCCCTAAAACTAAGCATTTGGTGTCTTCTTCCTTTTCTCTTTTTCTCTAAAGACTTTTTCTGGGGGAGCTTTGGTGGCTTGAGAGGACTTATTTCTTTTTTTTAGCCAGTTCTGGTTTTTCTAAGCCTTTGCCTGATTTTCTGTCCTCTCTTGAGGTCCCTCTGACCAGCAAACAAGACGGAAAATAGAGCAGTGGCACACAGTCCTTTCACATGGCTCTACTTCCAGCCACAGCGTTGTCCTTCCCTTTAGGACTGGATAGGTGGCTCCTTGTTTTTTAGGACACATAAACATTACAAAAGCTTTATTTCAAGCCCTTGCCATGTTTCTGGTCTGTCTCTAAGCTGACTGATGAGCTACTGTCTGTTTGGCCTCTGGTAGAACAGAAAATACTTTGCCATCAGAGTAGTCCACATACTCTTTCTGTTCACCCATTTTTAGTATGCTTGCTGGTTGCTGCCATGCTGTATGATTGAAAAACCATGCTATAGTTTCTACTCATGCTAGTGGTATATAACTTCCCCTCAAAAAAAAGGTGGTTGGTGCTGTGTTGCAGCACTTCCTGGTTATTATCATGAGTTCATGGCTTTGATCGTAGGTGGTAGTTGATGGTGCACCCCATCCATTTCCATTTGCACAGTCTGAGATGCTGAACAAGGCTGTGCATTGAACAGCTTTCTGTTCACTTGGGTGATGATTATGCTAAGTTGAAAGACTGGTGAGGAGAGGGGGAGAGACAGAGGTATGGAGGAAGTGCTTAGGGCATGGTGTTCAACTCTGGTTTGTGTGACACTTGGAGATACGTAAAGCTTCATGGGTATAGTGGAGTTTTAAACTGAACTGGACTTTTGGTGGAAAGGTGCCTAATGATTTATCTCAATGTGTGCAGTTCCCGTGGCATCGGCAGCAGCTGTGTGGAGTCTCCCTGGCAGAGCAGCCACCCAGTAAACATGACTGCCGTGATCCTCGTCCGTAGAGAAAGCCAGCCATACACAGGACGTCTGTGTTGTAACACACCTCTATTGTGATTGTTTTGCCCAGCAGATAGAGGGCAGACATGCTAGTTAACATATTCCTCCTGGGCAGCTGTAAGTTTAAAAAATGTGGGGTAGAAGAGTGGGGAATTTTGATGTATAGGCAACACTCCTTCAGTTCTCCCGGGGCAGTTTTCCAGGGAAGAGTCCTTGGACAGTGTGCAGTGACATCGTTCCCCTTCCACAACTCCGTCAGGTCCATATGGCTGTACCTTTTTAAGGCAAGGTAACTGTGGCCAAGTGATAGTGAACCAAGTTCAGTAGCAAAGTTCACCAAGTTCACTAAGGGTGAAGCCAGTTGAAAGGGCTCTGGCTTGACTATGCACGCAAGAGGGGGAACCAGCACTAGAATTACATACCAGGGCTTATGCACTCTTGCTAGCGCTTCCTGCTCTCCGGCATGCATATCCTAGCACTGGCTTCCATTTTCTCCTTTTCTCTCCCACATCTGTGGTACTGGAATTAGTGCTGGCTGTTCAGGAAAAAATGTTGTGGCTCCTGGGTTGGGAGCCAGGCAATACCATTTCCTATGTCCTCAACTGGTCTGGCTCTGAGGCAAACCAAGGAACCTGTGTCTGTGGATATTATGGTTAGCAATGGCTAGCCTATATATAGTTTGGTGGATGGCTTTAAGAAAGCTATGATAAACTGTGGTCTTTTTTGAAGAGGAAGAATGAGAGGGATTACAGTGACAAGCTTTCAAAACCAACAATTAGTTTATATTTTCAAAGTATGGCCACAAGTGGGGAGGTTGCAAAAACACGTAGTATTTTACAATCCTTAATGTAGAAATCTGTGGCTTTCTTTTCTTGTTCTTTTTGTTTTGTTTTTAAATACATGGGACTTGATCTTCGGCTTCATTGTGTTTAGAAACTGCACATCATATTGGACATGCAGCCGCTCAGGGAATGTGCTGATCTGTTGGCATGTAGAAAAGAGACAAAAAGCTCGCGTGTAATTTGAGGCTGTCTATGGGGGGATATAGAGGAGTAAGTTTACCCGATAACCTTTAACTTAAATCTGCACAGTTGTTAAGAAGCATGAGTCAGGCAACTCCACCGCTGGACATTCAGCTGATTGTCTTAAGGTCTCAATCAATTAAGACCTCTTTTGGACAGAGCTCTGTTTATGGATCAGCATTTTTTGTGCAAGTGGGAGACAAGTAACAACAGTCAATGGTATTTTTATTCACTGACCTGACCAATTTCTCCTGTGATAATTGTGGGCACCATGGAGGTTTCTGTAACCTGACTGCATACAACAGGCACAGTGGGAGAGGGATGGCAGATCCTACTGCTTTCCAGGAGTGTATTTTCAAGTCTGGGGTTGGACGCACTACGGATGTGCTGCAGTGCACAGTATATCAAAGCTGTTAGGTTAAGCTGCCCTTTCTCTCTAAAATTGCTCTTTTCCCTTACTAATGTGAGTAAGTAAAATCCTAATGGTTGGTGTCAGATTCTTGTTTCAAAGGGAAAACCTTCTAATTAGTAATGTGTACCTTGGTTGTCTGCTTCACAAACTCAGTTGTTCCTTTCCTTTTCTTTCTTGAAACCAGATTTCTGTAATGGTTCTTACAGCATTAAACAATGGATATCACCAGCAGCTCTGTTACCCTAGTATTTGCGTTGTTTGTGTGAAGCTGCTGCTTTAAAACAAATGAGGGGGTCTTACCAGTAGCTCCTGATTTATGCAGGTTTGAGATCCTGAATTGATGGAAGCAGCATAAAACCTCTCTAGAGTCTGGGCCAGGATCTCCCGCCCTTGTTGCATGCAAGTCAAGCTAAAACAACCATAAGGAGCATGGGTAGAAATGGGGAAAGTCTTAAGAAAAGGGCCTCTGCTTCCCTCTCTCCCCCTGTGTTTTGACATTTGTGAAGTGTTGAGGATGTGGTGAAGTGGAGCTGCTCCCTTTCTCTGGCTGTTACTGGTGTTTCTCCAATATCAAAAGTTTGAAAGAACATTTTCCAATATAGCAAAAGAGCATGTGGGTGTGATGCAGAGTAACAGATTTTGTTCTATGCTCTCTCCTAGTTGCTGGCATTACTATCAAGACACTACTTGATCTCCTGAGTTGGCTTTTCTTGATGCTTTTTGTCATCTTCAGTCTTGTCGGCTCAGTCAACAGATTTCATTGCTCAGCCAACTTCCCACTCCTTGAGTACTGCTCAGAGTACTGCTCAAAGTACTGAGGGAATATCATACCATAGCTGCTGCTTCCCAGTTCTCTGACAGTATTTGCTTGTCCTTCTACTTTGGTTTATAGAAGGATTGAGGATGGTATGTGACTGCCTGATGGTAGTTGTCAGACATTAGAGGATGAAAAGTGATGCAAAGTATGAGGATATGGAGAAAACTAAGAATTCAGTCTTTGAAGAAATCCTTTTTTGATTGGGTAATCTCTATTATTTGCATCTAGTATGCAGAAATACTTGAGAGATTTAAAGGGAGGAAAGAAAGTATTAACTTGGTCAGCATTATCATCTGGAGCATTGGCATGTGAGTGCCCGCATGATTTTACAGAATTGGTTTTACACTGTTTTTCCAGCAAAAGGCTGTATGGTTGCAATCTGACTGTCCTCTGTATCAGTCTCCTGTGTAAGTTTTGCACGTGCTGGTTTTGTTCCAGCTGAGCTCGAATGAGTTTTGAAAATCTCAGAAATTGAGAGTCCAGTAACGTTTGTGGGAATGTCTTGCTTTGTGGCAAGAGGCCAAAAAGAGTTGGAACTAGATGATCTTAAGGTCCTTTCCAACCCTAACTATTCTATGATTCTATAATATCCAGTTAGTTCTGCAAACGTTTTGGGAAAGGACGTGCTAAGCATGAAAGGTATTTGAAAATCTAATAAGTGATAATGGAGGCAGCAATCCTAGGTCAGTTGAAGAATAGCGTTATTCCCGAGTATATGATTTGTGTAATCCCTTCATCCTAACTTTTCACGCTGTGTCAAGAGATACCTTTAGTATTTGTCTGTAGTGAGAAACAATAGTTTTAATGCATTGAAGAATGTTGGCAAGGTAGCAACATTCCTTGATGTGTAAACATACTTGTCTGTCCTCTGTAATTGTTTTAGAACACAATCTAAACATATGTTGGAAAAAAGGCCCAGGCATTTTTGCGGACCTTATAACTGCTTAGGCTCTTTTTGGGAAACGTATTTTCCGCACAGTTCATGCAGCTAGAGGGGAATAAAATTTCTGATTGATAGTGAGGAGCAGTAGGTGTGATCCCATGATTGACTCTTCAGTGCTGCAGGGCAGTTAGCCCATGGAAACAAGAAAAGGTTTCAGTCTGTCTGTACTTCAGGTCTTTCAAAAAGCAGTCAGCTTTTGCAGAGCGTCATATGTTGAACATCTCTGTTCTGCATTCAAAGGCTCTTTCATATCCTATTATATCCTCAAAAAAATGAAAGAGAGCTTTCACGTGCCAGAGCATTGGCTGCGCTGCATGTTTTGAGATTCTGGTATCATCTTGTTCCTGAGATTTTCCATTATGAGATCTGGACATTAAATAACCCTTTCTTAGTCAAGTTGTAGATCTCTACCTGAGAATTAGGAAACTTAACTTTCAGTCATCCTACGTATAAGGTGATTGAAGGCTTACACAAGTTTTCTCATGGCTGAAAAGGGAAGTGAAATTATTATGGTGGTATGATTTAACAAAATAAAATCTGAGTAAAGCTGAAAAATCAGCTCTTAAATTACTTTTCCCTTTACAGCCGTTGCCATCTTGCTGGACAAGTAGACTTTGGAATATATCTTGATATGAAATGTTGCAAGGAACACAGAAGAAGGCTATGCAGTTTGGTTTGTGTTCAGCTGGACATCCATTTAGCCTTCTTTCTTTGTAGGAGATCCATTTCTTAAAGTAATTCTTGTTGCTGAGAGTGTTTAAGTTTGCTGTTGTCTTCAAAACATTTTAATTTGTACTTTATTAACATTTTTATAGATACTGTTGAGTGTCATTACCAAAATGATTCAGCGCTCTAAAAAGCCCTGACACACAGCGAACAAAAAACCATTGCATCTGTTTTACCTACTGTTTTTTGGCTGCCTGTCCCTCAAACTTGTTTTTCTAAGGAGTGAAATCTCTGTGTGTTAGGCTAATTACTGCACGTCAGCTCCTTAAGTCTTAAAAAGGCTTGGATGTCATCTAGGCAAAAGTAATGAGATGTGCAATGATTTAGCAGTGGGTCCAAACATCTGTTACACACGTGCAGTTGAAAGGACAACATGAAATGAATATGGTGCTGTTGTCTCTGTAGCAAGCCATGGGTTAGTATTCCCTCCACACTGTTCACTGCAGTTGTGGTGAAGAGTGTTAATGAGAATAGGGACCTTAAGACTGTTACCAATGCATAGTCTTTGCCACATATATTTACTTACACCTGTGCCGGTGGCAGCCAAAGTGATATCAGGTAAGTTAAATCCATTAACTATTTCATTTTTCCTGTTGTTGTTGGGAAACTTTGACTTCGAATTGTTGGAAGCTTTCCCGTTGCCATAATTCACGGAAGAATTGTCTCTTTGTTCTTAAAGGCTTTCTTCCTAAGGAGGATGTCGTCTTCTGCTTCTGCTTTGCCCTCCCAGGTTACAGAATGATCTTTTCCAGCGCTGTGCCATGCAAGTACAGGTGTCCTTTTAATCACGTAATAAGAATAATCAGATTTACGTACATTTCCCACTTTCTTTTTTCTTTTAAAGCCTGAGACTGCAGCTGTGCTGAAGCGCACTGTTGAGGCTCTTATGGAGAGAGGAGCCATTGTGAGGAACCTGGAAAACCTGGGAGAAAGGTCTCTACCTTACAAAATCTCCAAGCACAAGGAGCGCCACAGAAGAGGAGGGTATGCACAGTGCCTTTTTCCTAAAAGCCCTTTAAGTGCTCTTTTAAAATGTACGTAAATAACTCTCATTGTTTGGTCTTCCTTGGGCTTTTTGAGAGTATGCCTGTAAGGCCTGTGATCTCAGTGCAGTGGTGTGTGGCGGTTTCGGCGTGTGTGTGTTCTGCTTCAAGTATTTTGTGTCTTTTATTCTGTGTGGTGTCGGCTTTTTGTTAGTGTTTAGTCGTCATGTTACAAGTAGTCTGAGTCCAGGCCTTCAGAGCTACTTTCCCCAAGTACACAATGTTGGTTTATGTCATTTTTACGTAACTATTTTCCAAGCTAGTCAGGCTTGTTTACTGATACAAGTAGTACTTAATCTGCCAGTTGGTAATTGGCAGGATTGATTCTTTTTCTCTAATGCTTCTGAACTTAATGTTAATTACCATGTGCACCCTGTAAGACTTGCTTGTGTTTCTGATACAGTGTTAGTTGAGGATGTTAAAGGTGATTGTGTGGTTTATTGGAAGTATAATAAATGTAAATGAAACTGAGATTTTGCATCTCGGATGCCAGGCTTCCCCTGCAGTGGGAGAGGAAGGTGCTGTGGACCACATTCCTTGCTTGCTTATGCCAGTGTGTTGCTCCTTGAGGCTACCTCCAAAATGGATGCTGGCTCTGGGATGCTGGCTCTTGCAAGGACTGAGAAATGTTGCTAAGCAACCCGCGCTGTGCTGGGGCTGCCTGCAGTAATCAAAATAACAATTAGTGATGCGCTCCTCCTAATCCCTGTAACACAGCTGTGCTTAATCTTGGGTGTTTGGCCAACCTGCCTACCTACCATCTTCCTTGAGGAGCATTTAGCACTGGGGAAGGTGAGGTGACTCCAGACATGCACTTTTCTGTGAAGCCCTTCTTTGATCATCTCCCTGGGGTGACTCACGGTTTCACTCCCTCTTCTGAGGACCTCTTCATTTTCCTGTGGAGTGGGCGTGGTGACAGCTGCCAGTTAAAGCAGACTGACAGAAAGGGCAGGGGAGGAAATTTCCACCATGTGCCTATTGCTTAACTGAAAGCAATGGCGTTGTGGTTGTGACTGTTTTGTACTCCTGCTCCATGGTGTCCTTCAAAACATGGCTTCATCCTGCCAGTTATGCATTTTAGGATGAAGTCTTGTTGCCGATGCACAGGAGCTAATCAAACCTCGTCTCAAGACAGAATTACTACTTACCTCATCTTTCTGTTGGAGTAGAAGCCTTTTATAACCATTAGTCTTTTCTGATGGCTTCTGCAGAACAAGGAGCTGGTGCTACTCTCCTTCTATAGGTGGGGAGCTAAGGCAGAAGACTAAGTTCCACTGAGTTTGGATGCTGAAGTTGCGGGTTTTAGCTTCTAGATTATTTTTTTTCCCTAGAGTATTTGGCACTCTAACACTTCACCACTTTGGATGTCCACTTGGCTTGGGTGGCAGTGCTTATGCAGGTCAGGTCTTGGGTTCTTCAACAGGGAAACCAGTTCAGGAGAAGACAATAACCAGCATCACAGGAACTGTGTAGCAGAGATGACTAGAAGCCATTTCTCAAGGGCATTTTCAGACATGTAAACTTGCTTAACTCACTTACTGTAGCAGATTACCTACTTAATAAGCAGGACAATCTGTAGACTATCACCCTCTTCTTTGCAAAGTCTGCAGAGCAGACATATTCTGTGTTTTGAATGAGGCAAGGGTTTACCAGCAAATAATTGCTATCATGTCTTGAAATACGGGCAGGAAGCAATCAGATTGATGTTGCCATTTCTCTTCCTCCTCCACCTCCCAGTTTAAGTGTCTCTAAATATTTAGTAGTCATTCTGGTTGCTCTGGATTTGAATGTGACAGTTCCCTCCCCTAAATTGCTTGGCTTCTTGAACAAGAGAAGTGATTGAGAGACGTTGTTGCTATAGGAAGAAGTTGTTTTTTGCGAGAACTCGAATTCAGGTGGACATGGGATATTACCAGCAAGCAGTTTCAGTACCTGGCAATGTGGGAGAGTTGTGTTCTGTAGATATTGCTGGGGAGATGGCAGTGCAGTGTACAGGTATGGTGGATGCCTGGTATAGCATCCAATATTTTATATGGTCTGGAAAGTAAGTTAGTCGGGATATTAAACATAATCTGGGAGTAGGAAGAGAAAAGTCAGTTCTCGATCCACCTTGTAAAATCAGGCAGTTAAACTTTACAGCATCTGTAAAAAGTCGTAATTCTTTTTAAGAGGATGAAGTTGTTTTTTTTTTTTAAAAGAAAAAGACAAAGGCATTTCAGGAAGCCTCCCTGAGCTGAATTCCACCTGCAGTTACTGGGAAATCCTGAGGTATTTTCTCCTTCACAAACAACTCTTAATTCTGTGTTCCCTTTCTTAGCAAGAGGGGTGCAGTAAGTAGTACAGAGTGTGTCACTTTTCCTTAGTCTGGGCTTTTGCTGAAGTAACTTACAGGACTTCTGTGGGAGTGCAAACGATGCTGTGTGTCTGGGGTGGAGAGTGTTGAATCTTCCAGAGCTTCTAATATTTCTGTTTGCCTCTTTGAAGTTGCATGATTCCTGACAGAGTTTATTTTCCAATAGCATGTAGATGATTGGACACTTAGGATGTATGCTGAGTCTGTTGCTTCCTTGGACCTCTTGTCTGGTGAATTATATGGCAATCAGTGAAGCTCAATATTTGTAGCAACCAATTGTATGAAAATTAGTGCCATACAATATTCATGGATCACAGTTGAATAGCATGCTTCTTAGAGAGAGCTCCTGTCCTAGTGACTGCTACACAAACAATCTTCCTATCACTCAGGATGGCACAGAATCCCCCAACCTGGATGGGGTGTTTGAATGAAAAGCAAAACAAAGAGCAAAGCAACCTTCCTCACCAGCATAGCTTTACTCCCTTGTAAAACTCACAGTACTACACAGGCCTACTCTTAACCTCAGATTAGGGACTATCAGTGGGGCAGCACCAGCTGTTCACATGTCAGCTGTTCCTAGTAGTCACTCCTCCTCCCTGGAGTAGGGCATTTCTTCATTTAGTTAATTCAATTTTTAACTGCAGTTCAAGTCTTTATATACAGCATATCATAAAACTGAGTGGCAGTGAAAGGATACACAAGCGCAATGTGCACAGCAAAACTGGGCTTCTGCTGGGCTTCATCTGGTTCTGGTTCTGGGGAACAGTGAAGAATTAAACTAGAAAATGCATACTCATAAGTCAATAGGCAGGATTGCTGTCTCCTTAATAAAGTGCTGCTTCCCCTATGAGTCTCTAGTGCTTCAGCATCATCTGTCTCAGATATACTGCATTACAGGCATGTTACAAATTAAAGAATATCCAGGAGGCTTTACAAAGAATGAGAATCTTGCCGCCAATTGATCTGTAAAGCTGAGATTTTTCAAAGCTTGCCATAGGGGCCTGTGGCCCACAGCTGTCACTGGAATGAGCAGTGGTACTCTCCCAGGCAGCTTTGAAGACCTCAGATCATATGTATAATTGACTTGTTTCTTCTTGGGAAATTATATTCACTGAACTGGTGGTGCATGTGCATTTGGGGGTATATTAAAGCAGATTTTGGTCTTTCTTTTCAATGCATCTCTTTTGTCAGAAAACACTGTTCTTGTTTTTTTTGAGACCTAATATTGACAGCTTTTGCATGTAAGTAATTATAAAAATAGTGTGTTTCAGGAGCTGTGTGGCTATGCCTGAGGAATCAAGCTTTTAAATCACAGGCTTACTGATATTAAACTGAAGTTGAATTAGCTACTAATTCACCTGGTATTGCAGAACATGAATATTTCATTTTTATGGATGTAAGAGTGATTCAAATAACATCTCACAAACTTGTAACAAATACTTCTCACCTTATAGATTAATTGAATGTGACAAGGCCACATTGGTTCCAGTGTGGGCTGGGTATGTCATTTTAGTTGAGGCGTTGAGCCTGAGTGACTTGTCCATGGACAATGTCTTTCTGAAAAAAGAGTGGGAGAATGTAAATAAGGATTACCAACTTTTTTTCCTAATGTGCTTTAGATTTGTGCCAACTATTTCTTTCACTCGCCACTACTTGTTTATCATTTTGAATGAGTTGTTTTTAAATCGCTTTTAACGCGATGCATTTCTTTTTTTAAAATATTGTGTGACCTCTGTTGGGAGGTGCTTATTTCTGGAACAAACAGAAGTCAACCGATTTAAATAAGGTGTGTACTAGTATTTGAATTCAAGGAATGTTAAACTCTGGGTTTGTTTGCTGTTTAAGACAGTACAGAAGCACTGAATCCCTCACAGTAGCTTTCAAATAAAGGGTCCAGACTAGGGCTGGGTGATGACGTTGCAGAGCCACTGTGCATATTTGGTCAGTGCTAAAGTGGAGAACACTGCAACTGGTTGTAAAATGATAGATCTCAGTAGCACAGTCTGTGGGTTTGCACTCTGTGGCATACCTGTTTTCTTTGGCCTTGCCAGGCTATGCCTTAATCATATGCTTGTGGCACTTCATGCTTCAGGGCATCAGATAAAGAGGGTGGTTTGGGGGACATGGTTGGTATGTAGGATATTTTTACTTTAGGGGAGATGATACAGGGGTGGCTACAAACAGCTCTTTAAAAGCATAAGGTTCAGACATTCCTTTGGAAAGGTAATGGCTCAAACTTTTTGCAGACCAGGAGTCTATTAAACTGGAAGGAGCTTTGGCAGGCTTTGGGGAGAAGAAAGGGGCCAGGGGTAACTGGGTTTTGAAAACTGAAAATCTTGCTATGCCCTGCAGATTTGTTGTGATTTTATTCAACCCCTCCCCCAAATGTTGCTCCCATTGTTATTTTTGTTATCTCTCTTGTAGAAAGGCTGATACACATCAGCCTGGGCAGTGCTCAGATTAAGTACAGTTTTGTAAATCAATAGAGCACTGTGGCCTTTCTTTTCTACTTCGTTTTTGATATGTGTGTGCTTTCCCCTATTGCATCTACCTGTAATACAGTGATGTTTTTAGACCTTTCTCTCCACATTTTTATTATTTCACTTACTTTGTGAGTTCTCCAGCTAAACTGTGTGTAATTCTGATTATTCATAACAATTTTCATGTTCTTTTTGCAAGTTGTTCACTGCCTTTTTTTTTTTCTCCTTTCAAATTTGATTTTGAAGAGACAGCAATTTTCTTTTGTTATTTGCATGCTTGTCTCTTGATCTGTTTTGCTGTGCACTCCCAGTTATCTCATCAGCCCACTTGTTCTCTGAAATAGCAAACTTGGGTCTTTTGTTCTTGACAAATTGTATTTTGGGAACTTGTGCATGGGGAATTTTCGGTAGGAGGTGTGCAGGGCCCCTGGTGATTGCCATTGTCCACTGGAGAGGACCGAATGTACAGTGATAGCATCTAATGGGATCAGGAGTCAGAAAATGCAGGTTGCCACTTTAGTTGTGCCGTGGACTTGTTTGTGTCATAGGGGAAAATGTAAAGGCAAAGAGGTCCTTTCCCAAGAACGCAGCATGATCTTTAACTTGGCTTCCAGGTCTTGCAGTGCTACAATTGCTCCCCAGGAGCTGGGAGCACTGAACTTCAGTACCAGCTTCCCCTCTGCTATGATGAGGAAGGCTTGGAGACTGTCCTGGCCTTCCCCACCTCCTCTGGGTGGTTTAGGGTCTAAAGTAGTTGGTCCTCCTGTGACAGTGTCTTGTGTTTTGCCTTCATTATGTAGTATGTGACATAATGTTGCTTTGCCAAAGCACGGTCTCAGGAGAGGGGGCACAACTAATTTCTTGGTGCCTCAGTGGTCTAATACACAGGAATAGCTAATTACAGTAGGAGTATTTCAGCAAATGAGCATTGTGTTAAGACATTTGAATACTGTGGAAACATATCTATGTAAATTATGTTACAAGTTCAAACTTCTCTTTCCATAAAGTAGCTGAGCTACTGTATTCACACAACTTGTTTTTAAACAAGCAGCTTGTGGCCAAATAGCATGGAGACAAAAGATGTTGAAGTGTCTTCCAATAACCCACATGGTCTGGATGTGATTTTATTTACTTTGTAAGAGTAAAATAATAGTTACCTGTCAGAACTGTTCTCTGGAGTGTTCACAAGTTTCAACAACTCTCCTCTTCTTCCCACCCCCTAGTAAAATACGAACTATTGCATAAGGGACTTCATCCCGCAGATGAATGTACAGACATGTTCAGCTCCACTCAGGTTAGACTCTTGTGATGATTTCCATGGCTGCTGAAGACCAAAGAGGAGGAAAGAAAAACAGATTAAAGGGGTTGCAAGCTTTTCTTTCTTAATAACACCAAACTAAATTTATAGCTGTGCACATACTGTGTTGTTTCTCTTTAGATTTTAGAACTTCATGATCTGTTTCAATAAAAAGGAGTTCTGGGTCTGTAATGCACTTGGATGAGACCAAAACTAGTTTGAATACTTGAGTATTATGCACATTTGTAGTATTTTCTGCTAAATTGATTATCTTCTTCCACTAGATGGGGCTTTCTTCATTGATGAGTTGAATCATTACTTTTCCTTCAAGTGCTGTTGTCCACATGCGCATGCATGTAAGTGTGGATGTGCCTCAAGTATCAGTGCCCCGAAGTGCCTTTTTTTTCCCCTACACCTTACCTGTGGGAACGTAACTTGCAGTTTTAGTGCTTTTTAGAAGGAATGGCACTGCGCAATAATTTGTGCTGTTGAGGTGCCAGTATCGTTTTCCAGTGCACTGAATTCTGTTAGCATCCCTGTGTAAGCACGTTGATTAAATGTGATGACCAGTCTCAAATAGTGGGCTTTGTGGAATGGGAAACAGTCACCATTTTGATTTTTGTTTTTTGGTTTTTTAAGCTGTAAATTACACAGAAGGCAGAGAAGTGACATGAGCAGAGTTAATACTTGCTGTGTAACTTCAGTCCTGCTCATAACAACTTTTCAAATGCAGCCCAGTGAGCATGACTTTTCAGATAAGTCAGGCTGGTTTCTCTTTTGCAGTGTAACAGTATTTTTTTTCCTTGCAGTGCTGCAAAATGCCTTTCCATTATTTAACTAGCTTAATAACAGTCATCTATGTATAGAATTTGGCAAATGAAATTTCTGAAGGCTGTGGATTGTAGAATGTATATTTCCCTGAAGTACTTGCTCATTGCGGGTTGTGTAATTGCTGTGGCACAGTCTAGTTTCTAAGGCACCAGCTTTTGGTTTTGATCAGGTACTTCCCCTTTGCTGTCCTTGTGATTTTCAAGGGACTTCCAACTAGTCTGTATGCATTTCCTGAGAGCAAAAAGTAACACATGTACTAGTCCTTCCAGCTGCAAAATGATAATCTTTCTGAGCATGAACTTGCCTTCCTGCCCTGCTGAGGAAGGGTAGCTACCACAAGAACTGAGTGGAAAAGCGAACTACCTCTCTTCAGAGCAATACAGTGGTCCCAAGGATGAAGGGATCTTTCAGGTAGCAAAAAAAAAAAGCTTTTATATAGGATTGCTTTCTGAGAATGAATGTCCAGCTGCTCTCGTAAGAGTGCTGCAGCTTGCTTTCATCCAGGCAGTTTCCTGCTTTACTGTTCAATGCTTCGCCTCTACCTGTTCATCAGAACATTTTCTTTCCTTTGTATCTTCTACCTCCCCACTGGGGAAGCTTACATATGCTTACTGCCACTGTGTAAAGGAGAAATTGAAGCATACAGATGTGTTTTGGGCACAACCATGGGACCACACATGCTCCTCCAAGTCCACCATATGTGTGCTTTTCCCCCTGCTTCCCAGGTCAACAGAGACATATTCTAGGGGGATTACAAAGTGAGTCTTAATCCAGGTGCTTTTCAGAGTTCTTTGAAGTCTTAGACTGTCCATCTGAAAGCAAAATATTTGAGTATCCTTACGCCTTAGGGTTCAGTTTCTGGCTTGAATATGTTAAGAAGGATAAATGAAACCTGGCATCTTTTTCCTCTTTTCTCCTTCTCTCTCCCTTATACAAAGACATGTCCTTCTTTATTTGAGATCACGTATCATGTTAATTTATTTCTTTTTTCATTTAATGCATTGTTTTGATGTTTCACTCGGCTCTCCTGTGTTTAAATCATCCTTCTATTTACAGTTGAGCAGGATGACAAAAATAACCGTGGTCTCATAGTCAATCAATGGAATTTTCCTGCATTTCTCCGCTGATGACTTGGCTGACTCCTAGAGAATCTAAATGCTTTTGCATTTTTGCCTGCAGGAATGAGGTGGTTTCCATTCTGCATTCCTGTATTTTTCCCTATCTGTAAGTCTTACTGGGATTTGGTTTTGTTTATTACACAAACAGTAGCTACAGCATTGTGTATTGGGTCATAGATCACTGCCTGAAATGAAGGTTGCTGCAAGCCTCATTGAGGGTAGGTTAAAAAAAACCCATGGCCTAGTGACAGACAATTTAAATGTGTATATTTGGGGGGGATGAAGTTCCAGATCCCCTCAGGCCTTGCATTGTCAATTGTGTTTGGTTATTTCTTTTGCAGCCATTAGTTACTTCTCTTTCTTTAATGAAGAAATAACATTTGCTACGCTGGCCCTCTTTTCCTTCTCTCTTTTTTGGCACAGGAAGGCAATCATTGCTTGTTAACATTGAAGAGTGGTGGTTGTTTTTAAAAACTCACATTGTCCCCAATTACTGCAGTTCTGTACCCTCAGATAAAATACCTATTCTGCGAGGAGTCATAAAGATATGCTGTAACAGCTCATCCTCCCATCCCCCCTCTCCTTCAGTTATCAACAGTGCGTCAGTGGAAATTTCCACCATTTGCTAATGTGAGAGAAAGCACAAAGTTGCAAAGCAGCCTTTGGAGGAAAAAAAATCCTATTGCCATTTTAGGAACACAATGAAAAGCAGCGTACGACTTGCAAGCAGAAATGAAATGAAATTCTTGAGGAATGGAGGGATAAAATGGTGCGGCAGAGAGCACGGATTGCAATCTGAATGAATGCTTCTGTTAAGAGAAGGGGGATGAAAGTGGTGGAGGATTACCAGTTAGATTTTTCTCCCCCCATCCTCCTTCCTGTTAGTTGTAACTGTGAGAGGATCTGGAAGGTTTCTTCCCAAGAAGAAGAGTAAAGTGTCATCTGTTAAATTTACCAGTGGCTTTTAATGGCTTTAACAGAAAATGACTTTCCCTTTTTAAGGGGTGTGCATCCTTCAGATATTGCTGTGCAGTATTTCTAATGAATTGTCCAAGCTTAAAAATTGTTTCTCTCCCTAAACTTTTAACCAGGTGGCATCTCTTAATTCTGGAGATGAGAAAACAGCAGGCTGTTTGGTAAACCAAGCAGTAGGTTTGGTTTACCAAATATATTAAGCCAAATCCTGTTCTCCATTGAAGCCTGTGAGGATTTGTGTGGAGGACTGAGCCCACCAGAGTTCCTCCAAATTCATCTTGAGGCAAATTATTCCTGTAGCTTTCAGTAGCCTTGCTGCAGTCAGAGGAGCAGTACCTTTGCTGACATGACCTGGCACTGGTCCCTTGGCTTCAGAGATGCTAGGCTGCAGCCCACACTGGCTGGGCATCTGTTCTGGAGCATTCGTTGCTTCGGTGTGGGCTGCAAGGAGATTTTTTTGCTGTCAGACCCCTCGAATACAAGAGTTCAGTGCTTCAGCCTGGCCTTTCTGAAAAAGGCTTCAGAGATGAATTGTGGCTGTTAATGCAGATGCCTGTGTATGAGGCTCAGGACTAGGATGTAGATTTAGATTAGATATTAGGAAGAAATTCTTCACTGTGAGGGTGGTGAGACACTGGAGCAGGTTGCCCAGGGAAGTTGTGGCTGCCCCATCCCTGGCAGCGTCCAGGGCCAGGCTGGATGGGGCTTTGAGCAACCTGGGTTACTGGAAGGTGTCCCTGCCCTTGGCAGGGAGTTGAAACTGGTTGATCTTTAAGGTCCCTTCTTACCCAAGCCATTCTATGATTCTGTGTCTGGCTAAGGAGAAAAGCATCTTCATCGTGTTTTCCATGGGTGGATTTCACCCCTGTGCATTCTTCCAGCATGTGTTGCTTGAGTCATTTCTTGCCCAGTGTGTCTGCTGTGTGTAATGTTTTTGATGTAGCCCTTTTAGTTGAATGAAAATGAACTCCATGCAGCGTAAAGAACATGAGCAGATTCATTGTTCATGACCCAATCTCCTGTATTTCCTGTTCAGAGTCCCAGTTCAGCTTCTTTCTGGTCTTGGGACTTACCCTGCAACATTACCTTTATGAAGATGGACTGTAGTTGGCTTAGTAAGAATCCATACCTCTTGCAGAACAAAGTCATCTCTGTTAGGTAAAATTGTTAAAGTGGGATGCTTGATCTTGCTTGGGTAATACGACTTCAATTAACGCTTTCAGGTTATACTGATGCTTCATGGGGAGGTGTGCTTGAGTGGACTAGGAGGAAAGGGGAGCTTTCATAAGAGGATGTGTAAAGATGAAAATGAAATAGCTGGGTGGCAAGTTCTGTGCTGTACATTTAACCTTTAAATTACTGATAGTCTTGGAAATGAGGTGTTAGTTCTCTTCACCTGGATTTCTGAGGCAGTTGTAGTGTCTTTACAGTAGTTAGTGCCATGCCATTGCAGTCAAATGTGTTGCAGCTCTGTTGACAGTGCTACTAGTTCATATACAGCATTTCAATGAAGGATGGATGGCCTTTGACATGGCTCACTCATTTTTTCACATTAGTATGATGGCTGTCACTAGATCGCTCATAACTTGCAGGAATAGTAGACCTTATGTTGCTAATGAATTTAAGGTATATCTCATATTAAAAGATGGGATCTGAATTTGCATATCTGAGATTAAGTTAGTGTGCAGCGTTCGGTTGTGTCCCTTGTCTGAAATGGGACTCGTGAATTGCAATAAACTGCTTTGCTTGTTTGGGTGTACTGGAGTTTTAAAAGCCTCCTCCAAAATTATAGTTGAGCTAAGGAAGAAAGTGCAGCTTTTCAGCAAAGGAGCTTCATGGCAGTGGTAACCTCGGTGACCTAAGATGTTAGTGGAGAGCAATGTTCTTTCCTGTAGGGAGGTAGTTGGCTTTTTCTTTATGAATGTCCAAGACAGCTTTGTGGTGGGCAGGAAGTACTTACCTGAAACACTGTGTTTTATACGTGCTGTGCATGTGTGGAAGTAAGACCTTTTCAGTCCCACCAAGTTCAGCAGGTCAAGTCCCAACTGTGCAATTGGGGTGCACAGCTTCAGCACCTACCCTCAGATTAAAACTTTAAGCCATGTTCCCATCAAAGATGTACCTAATTTGGGGTAAATCCATCTCCTTGTGTTTCTTTTGCCCCCTTTTTTTTTTTCTTTCATTTTTTAATTTCCATTCAGCTCCGAAGCAGACCTTTCAAGGGAGAAATGTGCCTGTATGTATGTAAGCTTGAGATGGTTCACACTGGCATCTGTTCCCCAAAGAAACAGTGTCATGGATTTGAAGAAGGAGGATGCATGTTGTAACTGAAATGAATGTGTTACCTCACCTTTTTGAAAGACTGTTCAAATCAAGAGATGGAAATGAATGCAATAGGTACAAGAAGAGTAAGTTCTCTTTAATCTCCTTGGGTAGGCAGTGCTGTACAACAAAGAGTTCAGGCTGAGCCTGCTTCAACTGAATTTTTCTTATTTGAAATTAAGATAATACCGAGGTTTTATTATAACAATTCTGGTACCAAAATGTGAGCAAACAAAGTTTATTTAAGAAATCCCAGTTGCATGACTGAAAGTTGTTGCAGTACAGGCATTTTTTTTTTACATTGTGTGTATGTTTCTCATTGCAGGTATTTTTTGATAGACTTAGAGGCCCCACCTACGATTGTAACGACCATGATGGATCATTTAGGACGTGATATTGACGTAATTAGACGTGCTTTTGTAAAGCATCATCTATCAAAGACAGAAGAATGCAGTGGCATAATCCCAGTCAACTATAACGATAAACTAGTTGCCAAGAAGTGAAATACTCAAAATAGCATGTTTGAAACCTTTCAAAAATTTTTTACTCCTGTTTTGGAAAGCAGTTGTGATAACTGATGTCCATTATAGATAATCATTTTTAGCCATGTTATGTGTGTGGCGTAGTGCACTAAAGCTATTGTAATAGTTGAGGTTTCTTTTTGTTTAGAATAATTTGAATAGACTTAATCTGTATGCTGATCTTGATATTTGACAACTCTGAAAATTGATTTTCTTTTTTCTTAGAGCATTACATTGATAATAAAGATTTGTCCATCACCAGAATGCTAAAAATAGCCTTCTTTTTCCAAAGACAGATTACTGCAGAATATGTATATTTACATAAGAGATTAAGAAATCTACAATGTAAATATAGCAGCATAGGATGATTTGTTGGAGGGGGGGTTTTGTGCTTGTTTTTGGAAAAAGTTAATAAAAATGTGATTAAAAATAAACTGAGTCATTTTTCTTTAAAGCAGAAAAGGTACAAGAAAAAGTAAGTTATGCTGCCAAAAGACATTTATCATACTGCTTTCTTTAAGGTAATAACTCTGTTCAAAGTACAGGTAAAAAAAATACTCTCTATAGAAAAAGCCAGAAGATTCCAAGTGACAGGTTAGAGAACGCCCATACTTGTATATGAACAGAAGAATGACAGATGCTTTGTTTCTTCGCCATCAGCTAGACCCAGGTGGACACTTCAAACTGAGGAAAACATCAAGGCAAAGGTCTTAATGCGTATTTTGTCTTTCTTCTGCTCTTGTGAACACAGAGGAAAAAGCAATGCACGTGGAAGATGACATAGGAGAAGCTCCTGCAGGTCTCACAAAAATTCGGTAGTTTCCAGAGGATGTCTGTGTTTCCCCCATGCTACTGGAGGAATGCACTGGCAGTATCTCCTTCTGGAGTGTGCGTATAGTTATTTCTGTAAAAGAAACCTTGGAAGCCAAGGTCAGATTCCGAGAGACCTGTGATGGGACTTGTTGGTGTGACTACTCTTTAGTGTGCTAATTCATCATGAGTTTGTCTCTCTTTTGTGGAGGTAGCTGGGCCATTTTCTTGGGGAAAGGGGATGTTTGTGTGCTGCTTTTTTCCTTGGATGCAGAACTTTGGAGGGGGTGAGGGGAGGGAGGAGAGAGAAAGCAGTGGGGTTTTTCTGAGTATCTTCTTTTCTAAAGGAAAAAGTGCATTAGAAAAATAAGGAGGAAGCTTGCTTTCTGTGTGTCTTTATTTAGGAGAAATGAATGCATGTGCTTTTGTGGGGTTTGGTTTTCTGGTGTGTTTTTCTGTTTTTTCAATCTGCTTTTCTTCTAAGAGGAGGTTGTCACATTTTGTCTCTCCTGGAAAAAATGCTGGAAGAATGGAGGGAATGCACTGCATGCTTACTGAAGGTGGATCTATATTAGATGTGCTTTTATTTTTGTAGTTACTGCCACTTTTGATCATGTGGTTGCTGTCTGCTCCGATGCCTGCTCTAGGCAGAGCTTTTCTTATCAATGATATTTCTTTGTAGAACAGGCCCTCCTTCCATACAGGTATGAGCTTATGTTTGTAAGTCTGTGCTGCAGGTTTGGCTCCCTGAGCTGCCCTTTCTGTTCAGCTGCTGAAAATTCAGATTGGCAACACAGAAAGCACAAACTACAAGTAGGGAAACACAGAATGCTTGAAGTAATGTGTCTTACTCGAGAGTTCCTCAGAAGCTTTTATTAAATAGAACGTGAAGAGAAAGCCTGTATTTTAAAGTCGCTTTGCCTCTGGTTTGGACCTTGCGCCCTAGATTCCATTTGAATAGAAAAGGGAATGTATAAGCTTCCAACTTCACAAAACAAAGATGATGGTCAACAGAGGCTGTACACACATGAGTGTTGTACGTTTGCCTTTATTCAGGTTCCTTCAGCGTAGTAATAAATTTTGCATTTAATTTGTTCCAACTTCTAGGTTGAAGCCTACATTCAGTAGGAAAATCCTAGCTGCTCGTTGGAGATGAGCCTAACAGCTTATTTTTAAATACATGATGTTATTTGTTGTGAGGCTGACCTTTGGTCAGTCAGACATTCATGCCCTTCCTTTCTGTGGGGCCCATTTCTGACCTGAACAGAAGATTGATGGATGTCAAGAACAGAAGCCTTGGGCTCCTGAGTCCAGCTCATCCCAAGAGCGGATCAGCTGTAGTGCATCTTTCGGAGCTGCAGCTCCTGTTTTCTGAAGTACTGAGCATGCAGAGGGAAGTAAACAAAAGTCTTCTTTGCCTTTAGGATAGAAACATTGACCACTGAAACCAGTGGCCACAAGCAGAGCCGTGCTTGTCTTCCTGGTGAGTGGGGTACATAAGCATTGGTGCTTTCTCAGCAGCAAGATTTATTTATAAAAGGCCTGCTGAATAGCTGTCTCTCAAGTGGATGTGCTATTTTCCTCATAATTGGTAGTTTCTAATATGAACATTTTTTATTTTGCTGTTTTAATAGCGGGTGGGGTGGGGGAGGCTGAGGAAGGAGTCTTGGCTTGCGATTTGTTTAGCCTAGTCAGCCACCCAGACTGGTAGGTAGCTATTTTGGGTGCGCCTTCTCTCTCAATGGCTGTAAACACAGGAATGGACATGAGTAGATGAGAAGATTTGAGTAGTTCTGGGTTTGAGCAAACATTCTGAGTTAAGCCATGGAAGAAAGCTAATAACTGTACCTTTAATGATCATAAATTCTCTTCACGGAGGAAAGGAAACCTTAGCATGTCTTTCAGATGGGTTTACCTTTTTGATCATCGATAGCTGGTTTGTCCCACTGGGCTGTGAGTGACTCTTGATCTCCAAGACTAGAATTTCAGGACACTGGTGTCACTGAAGAGCCAGAAGAGCCTGTGCAGCCAAACACCTAAACTGTCAAACTCCATTGGCATTCCCAAAGGCCTAAATGGTTTGAATACCAGTACTTTAAATTTCGTTTACCAAAGAATCCAGTAGTGAAGCTCTTCATCCCATCCTTAGATTATGTTTCTGAGTGTATAAAATAAGTAGCTTTATGCTCCTAGATACTCTGGTTTTCTTGTTTGTGGGTTGTGGAGATACACAGAGTTGGGTAAGTATTAAAATAACAACTGGCAGTTCTGGCTCAGAAGTGTTTTCTCCATCTTAACCTTCAGCAAACAAACAAGCACAAGTGGTTTTATGGTGAAGATCTGAGGTATGTCTTTAATCGCTCCTTTTTTCCTGATCTTGTTTCTCTCAGCTCAATCTCAAGCTCTGGAGGTTTCTTCAATACACAGAGGGTGCTGCCCCAGTAAGGCACTCTGCAGGGCACTCTGTGTTGCCACTGGCTTGACCCCAGGAAGTTTGTGCATGCAATGATTTTTCTCCCATGGACCAAGAGTGCATCTTCTGTATAGCTAATTAGTCTGTCAAGATCCCATTTGTTGATAGCATAAGCTTAAAGAATTCCAGGATTCTCAGTGTCAGCAGAATGCTTCTATCACTAAATGTTTTAATGGCACTCTGAAAACCATTTTTCTGCTGGGCTTCTACTTCAGAGCCACAGGCTGAGCTGGGTAGAGCAAGCACACAGCGATGTATTGTTTTGGAAATCATGGAAGAATAATTAGAATGGCAACAGTTGACATGACTCATGGACTCCTACTGTTGAATCTAGGCTTTGATCACTGAAACACATCACCTGTCACTTGATGAGATCAGTTTCTGTTTAGTAAGTTGCTATGCTCTGTTATGAGGAAGACTTGGAAGTTTAAAGCAGTGCTGTTGGAGTCATAGAAATTTCTATTAAGACACGACCAGTCTGCCACACATTATTTCTGCTCAAAGCAGCTCCTAGGGTCTGTCCAGCATGCCATTGTCTCCGGCATAAGTGTTCAAGAATCTTAAGGCAAAACTTCCAGATACTTTGAACTTGCGGCATGTAATCACAGGCTTAAAAATCAAGATTACTGTTTAAAAAGCGAGTTCTTTTTATTGGCCTTTTAGATCTCATGATTCACTTTTTTCAAACATCATCGCTGGCACGATTTTCACATCGCATCTGACTGAAGAGCTCTTGGAAAAACACAAGCTATAGCAAATGAGATGCCTAATAAATTCATGGGGACTGGTGCTATGTCCTCCACCCACTGAAGCAGAACAAGAGAAATTAAAAGGAAATCATTACTGTGTCCTTTCCTAGAATGCTGAGGTTTAGATAGGATAAAAGTGAGAATTGATGCGGCACCAAAACATGCATTTTCCCAACTGCTGCACAGAGGAAAGCTTAAAAATGTGTTACTGTCTGTGACCTATGTGACGTGTTGCTTTCTTAGTGCTGCTTCAACAGACCTTTAAAAGCGTGTAGGCTGCAGCTGCACCTTAGGCTAATGCTGCTCCCCTTTGCACAGCTATTTGTGCAGTGCCGCAGAGGAGTGGGAGTCACCACTTATTGAATGCTGGTTGAGATGAGGAGTAATGTATTGACAGGTTCCAGTTGGGAGCACTTAAGGTTGCCCTCTAAAAGCATTTTTAATGGGAGGTAATGCTCACTGTAAACCTAGGGAGTCTTCATTCCTGTTAGTTTTTTGCATTGTGCTCGGGCTGCCAAGTCAATCTTGTTTAGAGAGCGGCACACAGAAAATCTGGCTTACTGAGGTCTTCGACACATTTACATTGAGGATAGTTTTGGCTCCACTGAATTCAGTACGAGGCCTCTGGCTGAGTTCTCGTGGAGCAGATGTATCCTGACAGTACTTTCTTGATGTACTTTTCTCCCTTTAGCCACCTTAGCAGGGCTTGCAGACTTCTGAACTGTTGATGAAGGCTCACATGATCCCCTTCTATGCAGGGGCTTGTTGGTGCACCTTGGAGAACGCCCAACACATGCAGGGCTCCCATGGAGCTTCTGACTGGTAGTGAGGTAAGTTCAACTGTTTTCTGTTGAGGGCTGACGTGGAAGTTATATACAGGGAGAAAAAGGCTTTTTGTTTCCCTTCACAATTCACCTTGGTAGCAGCAGTGGGGTGAGGCAGGGTGGAGAAGGCTTGTTGCATTTTCACTGTTCTTTCAGGCTGTCTGCTCCCCTGTTTTTCGTATGTGATGAGCAGAATGAAAATGTCATGTAGTATCTGTTCTGTCTGTATGCACTGGTAACTGGGAGATACATGACTGAGGAAAATGTAGAGGGCAGGATGTTTATTATCTTATTAATGCACAGGCATCATTCCCATTCTTTTGCTGAGTGGGAATGTCATGGAAGAAATACACTCTTTAAATGTCAAGGAGGTAAGCACCTTAGAAGTTGCAAGGACCCATAACGCTGGGATGGTGGAGTGGATAGGGCCAAGCTGCTTGGCAGCAGTGGCTGCAGCCATGGTTGTAACAGATCATAGTGGGTGAAAAGTGTGGTGGAGAAGGGTGTCAAAGGCGTAGAGGGTCTGCGTGGAGAAGCTGATGGGACCCCCTCTAAGTACACACTGCAGAGGTGTGTAGAAATATTGGGGGGGGAACCAAAGTGCATCCCTCCCTCCTGCCCTGAAGCAATCTGTATGTTTGCACAGAGGAGTACTGGAAGCAGCTGGTGGGTATGGGTTTGTGCCCAGCACGCTCAAAGTGTAGACACAAGAGTTGTGCAGCGTCAGCATGCTGGAGGAGAATCAAACCAAAATTGTTTGATCCTCCAACTTGCTAGCTATGAGGCAGGGTAGGATATCGCAAGTTGTACCAGCCACTGGAAAGTGCAAATGGTTTGCTTTAGTAATCCGTGTAATCCCCTATAAATAATGCCCTCCCCTATATTGATGAAAAAATTACGTAACAGCAATACCCAGCCAAAAGGGAAAAAAATAAGCGAAATAGAAAATGAACCAGTGCACTCATGATGCTGGTCAGATTCATCTGAGCCGCATTAGAAGAGCTTAGGATTGCCGCCAGGGAAAGGAGGACTATCATCAGGAGGGAAAATCTGCATAATCTTGGGCTGGAAGAGTAGTTTTCAGGAAACTTCAGACCCCAAGGCTTTGTTGTGCAAGTTTCAGGCTGATCTGGAAGGTGGGAAATTGGTATCTTTGGTCATGCTCAGCTTGTTTATGGGGGCT
Organism: Amazona ochrocephala; assembly: GCA_039720435.1. Classification (NCBI taxonomy): domain Eukaryota; kingdom Metazoa; phylum Chordata; class Aves; order Psittaciformes; family Psittacidae; genus Amazona; species Amazona ochrocephala. Next base: position 99,753,184 of record CM077877.1, on the reverse strand, counting down.
TTCACTCTGGAATTCCTACAGTAACTGGCCTCCAGGTCAGTTGTGGCCACCCTTGCTTTGATGTGGTGGCTCTTCCCTGTTACACGTTCATGGAGAAATCGCTACTGGTTTGCTCTGGCACCCTTGTTAAGCTCCACTGAAAGGGGATTTACTGGATCAGGAGATAGAGCTATGAAGATTCTGGCAGAGCTGCTGGGAGGTATTTGCACTGTGGCTGAAGGACAAAGTTTATTCTCTGGTTAGAGAATTGTGAAAGGACTGTTGACTGCTGCTTGAGGGGCTGAGGTTTGGCTTTAAAAGATGTGTGCCTATCTGTTGAATGTGTACTTACATGCTTGAGGTTGTCCTGAGATCTTACCATGTCTCAGGCTGTGCTTTGGGCTGCAGTCTGCATGAGTTGCATCTGGTTGATAGAGCTGACAGTAATGCCCATTTGGTGAACCTTGGATATGCCACAGGGGTTATGGTGTGCACAGGGAGACATAGCTACTGAGTGTTGATGCCGCACCTGCCACCTTCTTTCCTCCCTCCTCCCCTGCCTTACGCACCTCCTGAGAAGCACCTCCACCGTCATTTGCTATCTCTGCCCAGAGACTGCCAGCTCAGCCACCTGAACTTCTCAAAAGACCTGGCCTTACGTGTTGGTGACACACTCAAACTGTCCTGGTTTTGGCTGGGATAAAGGTAATCTTCTTCCTAGTAGCTGGTTTTGGAATTAGGATGGGAATAATGATAACACACTGATGTTTTGCTTGTGGCTGATCAGTGCTTACGTGAAGCCAAGGACTATTCTGTCTCTCACACTGACCACCAGCAAGGAGGCTGGGGTACACAAGAAGCTGGGAGGGGATACAGCCAGGACAGCTGATCCCAGCTGGCCAAAGGGCTATCCCATACCATATTACACCGTGCCAGGTATATAGACTAGAGGGAAAGCTGGCCAGCAGCAGCTGCTCAGGAGCTGGCTGGGCATTGGTCAGTGGGTGTGAGCAATTGCATTGTGCATCACTTGTTTTCTGTATTCTTCTGTCATTGCTCTTTCCCCTTCCTTTTCTGTCCTATTAAAGTGTCTGTATCTCTACACACAAATTTTGCTTTTTTATTTTGTCCCAGTTCTCTCCCCCATCCCACCGGGGGCAGTGAGCGAGTGGCTGTGTGGCGCTGAGCTGCCAGCCAAGAGTCCTTCATGGTGCCCTCAAAGGGTTGAGGTAAGGACAGATCTGAGCAGAGCATGTTAAAATAAATGTGTTATAAGCATTCAGTGTATTAGTTTAACAGTCTCTGGTCATAAAGTTGCTTTATTTGCTTTGAGTTGTGTGTGTTCCCAGGGTTGGATTATGGCACACCTTGCTTGCTGTGTGTGTTCCCTGTGGTGCTGTTTATCACCTCTGGGGGCTCAGTTAAAGTTATCATTTTGCTGCACTGTGTAACACTGGTTTATGATATGGCAAAATTGCGGGGTTTGTGATTAATCTGGTATTTGTACTCAGCATTGCTATCATCTCTGTGCTTTGGGTACCATCTCTCAGAACTATTAATAATTACACTCTTTATCTTTGCTTCTAGGACACTTCACCCCACTCCTTCACCCTCCCCTTCTCCTCCAGGCTAGTTGCAATAGCTCTTGAGAATTTTGACTATCCTTGGGCTGGTTAAACCATGTTCCTACTACTGTGTCTCCTGAATGTATTTCAGGTCTTGTGTAAGGTTAAACAGCTATTTGAGAACATCACCCAGGGATCTGCCCGGAGGCTGGATAGTTATGAGTGGCAGGGTGTGTGGGATAGAATGGATACCTAGGACAGTGTTGGAACTCCACCCCTGAACAAGTGCAGAATCCTGGAAAACTAGTAAAATACTTGGAAAAAGTATGCTTGTCACCCTGGCAATAACAGAGAGGTACAAATCACTGCAATGTGCTGGGGCCTAGTCTATGCCTGCCAAGACCTGCTCAACACTATTCAGTACCCCAAAGGGGAAAATAAGGTCTCTAGATCTGACGGCAAAATAACAGGCACTGCAGCCACTCCAACCTCCACGACAGGCACAGCAGCTGAACCAGGGAACAAACCTGTGCCAATATATACATACACAGGAAGAAATACTGGATGTAAAAGTCAGCTCATTTGCTAAGGTAAGGAACTCATCCTAAGGGAGAAGAAGCAGATGGGGCAGGGTACTCTGAAGCAGGGCCATCACAAGAAGAGGAGGAGGAGGTAGAATTCATAAACAAAGCAGTAACCACCTGACCCCTGAGTGAGCTGTGAGGTATGCAAAAAGATGTCAGCTGTTGTCCAGGTGAGCACACTGTCACATTGCTGCTCCAGTGCTAGCATACCAGGGCCCATAGCCTGGAATTAGAGTGTGGGGAAGGAGGCATCAGCAAAATGATTAGAAAAGTGGCACAAGTTGCAAGGAAAAACAATCGCAGAAGGGGTTTCTTCTGGGAAAATTGCTGCTCCACTTTCCAGTGGGCAGCTCCCCAGAGAGAGTAGAAGGGCTAATCTTACTTCCAATCTTAATAAAGGGACTTTTGATTCATATTCACAAGAAATGAGTAGCAAATACTATGACCAGGACTAGAGGAGTCCTGACTCCAGCCAGGTGGAGGAGAGGGACAACTGGACTGTGTGGATTTGATGGCCTGGCATGTCAGACCTACAGGAGTATATAAAGTTCTAGTGGACACTGGTGCACAGTCCACATCAAGCTATAAAGGGGCAGAATCCATCTGTATTTCTGGAGTGACACGGGGATACAAACAGCAAACTAATGGAGGCAGAAGTGAGCCTGAGTGGGAGTGAGAGGCAAAAGCATCCCATTGTGACTTGTTCAGATGCTCCATGCATCCTCGCACAGACTGTCTGAGGAGAGGGTACTGATGGGATTTTGGTATAGCTGCCTTGGAGATGAAGGAAATTAAGCAGCTGTCTGCTTGCCCTGTCTCTCAGAGGACCCTTCTGTTTGGGGTTGCTGAGGATTGAAGAGCAAGCGCCAATCACAACCACAACAGTGCACTGGTGGCAATATCGCACCAACCAACACTTCCTGATTTCCATCCATAAGCTGATCTATAGACTGAAAACCAAGGAGTGATCAGTAGGACCCGCTCACCCTTTAATAGCCCCATATGGCCATGAGAAAGTCTAATGGAAACCAGAGACTATGTGGCCTGAATGAGCTCACACTGCCACTGAGTGCTGCCATGCCGGACATGCTAGAACTTCAGTATGAACGGGAGTCAAGGGCAGCCAAGTGGTAAGCCACAATTTATAGTGCTAATGCATTTTATCAATCTGTTTGGCAGTGGAGGGCAGGCCACATTTTGCTTTCATTTGGAAGCGCGTCCAGTACACTTGGAATCAACGGCCCCAGGGGTGGAAACACAGCTCTACCATCTGCCATGGACTGATCCAGACTGCACTGGAACAGGGGCAAGCTCCAGAGCACCTGCAATACATTGATGACATTATTGTGTGGGGCGATACAGCAGATGTTTTTGAGAAAAGGAATAGTTGAAATCCTTCTGGAAGCTGGTGTTGCCATAAACCAAACTAAGGTCAAGGGACCTGCACAGGAGATCCAGTTTTTAGGAATAAAATGGCAAGATAGATATTGTACATGTTGTAGAAGGGGATAAAGCCCATGTAGTGTGTGTAAAATATATGTTGTGAAAGACAGCCTGGGTGATAACCCAGCCTCGGGCAAAGGCAAATCCCTCTGTGGAATTGCTTTTGCTAAGGGACCTGGGTACACTTGCTGTGTAGTGGGGGAGGATGGGGAAGTCCGGTGTGTACCTCAAGCGGATTTGATTTTGGTGAGAATAGGCAATGATTTGAGTTGCATGATGTTAATTGCTACGTAATACTGTATGTCAACACTACTGTGCTATATGCCTTATTAATGGTATTACATTAAGAACTGCCCAGATTAATGAAGGATGAATTCTGATGAAACTGAGGAAAGTACAATGATAGAACTGGACAAGCACAGCAGTGATGGAACCAAAACTGGCTTCAGTATGAAATGGTCCCATGATGCACACTATCTCTCTTACACTGAAGGTCAGTTATAACAGACGGAGCCCAAACTCATGGACTAAATGGACTCAACAGACTTTTTAGAGAGATGGCCCATAGACTAAGGGAATGATATCTGCATGTATGCATCGAAAGATAAGAAAGTTGGTGGTGATTAACTGGGATGTATTGGGAAGTCTGGGACCTGGGCATGGTGTACATGGTATGGGATGAGGGGAGGATATTGTCTGGTCTTGGCTTGGGTAAAGTTAATTTTCTTCCTAGTAGCTGGTACAATGCTGTGTTTTGGATTAGGATGAGAATAATGTTGATAACACACTGATGTTTTAGTTGTCGCTGAGCAGTGCTTAGACTAAGTCAAAGACTTTTCAGGTTCTCATACTGCCCTGCCAGCAAGTAGGCTGGGGGTGCACAAACAGGCCAAAGGGATATTCCATACCATATGGTGTGATACGGTCACCCTCATGTGCCAGGTGACATGGACCTCAGGGGAGACATGCTGCCTTTGGCAGGGCAGGCAGCAGTTTGGGTGTGCAGTGATTTCACTAACACTGTTATCCTGCAGTGCGTAATGAGTTTGGGCAGCTCTGAGAAAGCTGCTGCTGGGTTTTCCTTGCCAAGCTAGAGGCTTTTGTGGCACCTCTGCAGACAGTCTGAGGCCAGGGCAGCACAGAGGGTCAGGAAAGGGATGATGGGAAGCATGCTGCAAAGCAGCATAGACTCAGTGCATCTTTCCAGTTGAAGAAGGTTGCAGGAGGTTTCTCCAAAGACTCTGTTCTCAGTAGGTGAATCACTACAGGGAAGTGCAGCTATTCTTCTTGTGTAGGTCTGTACTGCCAACTTCTCCACAGCCTCTGCTGACAGTGACTAATCACTTGGACACAAGCAGGGCCAATGATACTGAAGAGGATTGTAAATCACTGCATTATATTTGCTTCTGCACGTGACATTCCTCTTGACCTCTGGAAACTCTAAAAACAGCTGTGGTCTAAAACCCCCAGTTAATTGCACTGTGAAGAGCAAGTGCCCCCTCTGAGTGTTATTATGATTTGAATTACATGGTCCTTAAATGCTGGCATTTAAGAAAGCACAATAGTGGTCTTCCTCATGTGAGAATCCACAGAAACGTTATGGGTTCTTTTAATGGTAAATGTGGCCAACCTACGGAAGCCAGCTGGAGTCCATGGCCAATGTTTTTACCAGAAGTATTTGCTAAGGTATTTTTGTGAGGATGAAAATTAAGAGCTCCAGATGGTCATCAAGGTATCTTATCCTGCAAACACAGGCACATGCTTTGTTTTATTCCTGTGTCACTGATTTGTCCTCGTATCTGGGGGCAAATGTGTTTACTTTGCTTGCCCTGTTGATTTCAATCTGACTGCCTACTTGCACAAAGCTAACTGCATACCTGAAAGTTTGCAGGATGAAACTTGCTTATTGCCATCCAGATCCAAAAATCAGACTTTCCTACAGAGTTCTCCTAAAAGATGTCTAAATAGCATTCCTTGAAAAATAATAGGTTAGTTTTGGTTTGGGTTTTGTTGTCTTGTTTTTTTTTTTTTCTTTGTTTTTAAATCCTGAAATTAAAGTCTAGCAGGTTACTCATAGAATCATAGAATAGTTAGGGTTGGAAAGGACCTTAAGATCATCTAATTCCAACCCCTGTCTTTGGTTTCCCCATTTCTTCCTTTACTGGGATGCTAACACTGAAATCTCACTGAACAGATTTATTTGCCATACTTCTATGAAAGATACTTCAGATGCAGTTGCAGCAAAATGCAATTTTTCTCAGTAAACTAGTGAGCATACCTGTTGGGTCCTCATTCAGGTGTCTGTTTTTATCTCTGACCTGGGTGGAAGTAAAAATTTTGGATGATTTTACTAAAATTCACTGTCCTGACTGGTCAGTGCTAACAACTGGGTTCTTGGAGGGGGCAGGAAGGGAAGGAGAAAGAAAAACCAACTCTTGGCAGAGAGAAGACTCTCTAGGTAGGCCAGTTAACTTTAACGAGTTTTCTTCTTTTTGCTGTGTGTGCTCATTACTTGAAAACACCTCGTAACATTCGGCTGAGATCCTTCTGGAGTTTATGGCAAGGCTTCTGGCTTCTCCAGGCTGGTGTGTTGTATGCGTGCTTGGAGGAAAATGAAGACTTTTTCTGACTGCAGATAAACAGATGCCATTTGTTTCTGACCTCTTTCAAAGTTCTGTCCCTTGGAGTTTTGACAGAATTTCAGTGGAAATGCCTGAATCCTCTCTTTTCCCTTGTCCAGTTCTTTGTAGATTTTCTACAGTACTTTATACCATGAAGAAGTTCAATTGTATTTTTTAATTTGAGCCTCATTGTCAGGAAACAAACCATTTAAAACAGGATATGTCAATCCCCTTTCCTCTGTAGGAAACTGCAGTTTGGAGGTACTTACACTTACTTGACTTTCAGGCTGCTTCATGTGTCTTTCTATAATTAGATTAATTTTCACATGTTATTCTACACTTCTCTCTTCTTCAGTGCATTCCTGAATCAATTTTTTGTCTTCTGAGTTCTATCTTCTGTCACTGTCCCTGGCCGGTGAGCTGTTTGAGGAACTTTGTATCATGTCCTCTGCAGAGATTATGGAGGAGAACAGTGAGGTGTACAGCAAATCTTGGAGCACTGCTTTAGAACTGCACTCTCCTGGCTTCGTAGTCATACATACCTTTCAGGCCAGGAGATGCCTTAAATCATGTAGTTTAATCTACTTGCTATCACAAAGTCTACTTACTGCCATACTCCAACCCGTTTTGGGTTGGCCCAACAAGTTTGTTTTGGCGTAGATTTTCTCTCTGAAAGGTAGCCAAACTCCAAATAAAGACTTCAACTGAAAGCTGATCTAGGCCCTCACCTGAAGAGCCTCTTCCACTGGCTAATCACTCTCATTGTAAAACAAGTTTTGTTTCTGCCTGGCTTCCTACAGCTTGCCATCTGTTTGGGAGAGGCAGTTTTAGGTCATGGATTTAGGTTCCGAAGTGCATCTTTTTATAGACCTTAGAAAAAAAAGGAAGATGGGATCTCCTGTTGTCGACTCTGCCAATGAGATGATAAAAACAACCAATCTCTTTTAGTATAAAATTTTGTTAAAGCAGTGACTTTTGGATGCAGGAAAAGTCATCTGTATTTATATAGTTATTCTGTTGACTTGTACCTTTGTATATATTACCAGCAAGCAAGTCTATTCCTTCCAAGAGCCTTTCCCTGTAGGATCAGTAGAAGGCATGATATCTCATTTAACAAGAGAAAAAGGGAGACAATCTGGGGAAATGAAAGGTAGAGTAAGGGATGGCAAAACTTGATATTTTTCAGCAAAAAAAGGGAGAGACTTGAAGCAAAGGAAAATAATGAACTAGTTTGAGAAAACGCTTGACTAGAAAATGCAAGTGGTCTAATCAGGAAGAAGAAAATTCAAGAGAGTGAAGAAATAGATGAATTTTAGAAATAAATCACTGAAATTATAGCTTTCAGCACTCTTATACTTGGTCTCCTAAGTTGTCCATTAATTGTTTGAGATAAAAAGGTATAAACACAGAAAACATATGTGTAGTGTGTAGTCACTTCAGGTTGTGTGTTCACACTTCAGCCTGAATTCCTTGTTCTCACTCCCTGTGTGCTGTCTTTCGCCATTGCCTAGAGTGCAGAATTTGCTCTCTGGGCAGGAAAGAGGAGGTGCAGAAGGGGATAATCTTACACTCAAGCTTTGCTCCTTTGGGCATTTTCAATGGTACCAGCTCGCACTACTTGCACCTCCAAGCTCAGGCCTGGACTTCAGGCCAGCCACCTTGACAGTGTGGACAAAGCCGGGGTGAGCAAAGATGATTTACTACTACAGCTGAGAGATATGCCTGACGGAGATGGCCCTCGTGTGGTCTACTGCTTCCAGTTTGCTGTCAAATAACTTTACCAGCCTTTGGACTGACCACTGTGTATTCGGATTGGCGTGGCCAAGAAAATCCCTGTCCTCTGCAGATGGGGCTGCAGCAGGTTGGACTAAAGAAGGTAAGAACACAGAGCAAGGCCTGATGACAAGAACCTGAATGGTCATAAAAGGCTAGGGTCTTGGTTTTATATCTAATAACCTGGTAACTGAATCTAGAAGGAACTTTCCTGACTCCTTACACTGAATGCTTGGCACTTTCATGAAAGCTTGGACTTGCTTACTTGGCTGGGAACAGATACTAGGGCTTAAGTTTCACTGTAAAACAAGGAGGTTCCAACTGTTTATCCAACAGCAAGAAGTTAACCAAAATCTGGGCACAAAAGCCATTAAGCTAGGTTCTGATAGTCTTCTAATGCCTTCCCACATCAATCTGGGTCTGTGTTTTCTGGCTTGTGTACCGGCTGCTCATTCGCTGTCTGTATGCCTAAAGCTGCCTCCTGGCATACACACACCTGACTAACATTTCAATTGTTGTATCATGAGACTCCATTTCTGCACTGCTCTGCTCTGGGCAGTCAGCTGCAGAAGTCCCAGTCTGATGGCAGTGGACCAGAGGATCACAGTCTGGGTTGTAGCTAGCTACAGCAGGGAACATTCTCCTGGAAGGGTCATTCAACCTCCATACTTGTGTGGAAAATTGCCTGGGAAGGAACTGGCATCAGGATGGGATGCGTAGGTTATAAGGCTGGAGAATGCCTACTGCAAGGCAAGCAATGGTAAATGTGGGTAGTGTAATTCTCTGCCTACTTGCTTTTACTGTAGGGAGTTTGTCCCACTCTGAGTCTGTAAGCTGTTCACACTAGGGTATCTTGAATGTAGAGCCTCACAGGCATGCAGGCACTTGGCTTTCACTGGAGCTTCCACACACGTCTTATAGGGACAGGACCTGAGCATCTTCTCAGTCCCTGCATGAAATGTGCATCGGTGCAGTCCCAGTATGGCCGTGGATGTTTAGATAAAAGGTGTATGTAGCTCTGCAGATGAATACTCCAGAGCAAGGGCAATGAAGATGCTCGAGGACATGCTGTTACATTGCTTAAGTTGTCTCCTGCTTTGCACTGCTCCTTTAAAGAAAGGTTTTATTTTCTCTTCTGGACAGCTGCATCTCAGGAACAGGCAGGAATGTGCTAATGTGCGTGTGTGCTTATACAGTTTTGCAGAGGTTGTAAAAGTCTTTGAGAAACATTTGGCAATGAAAGGCTGCATCTGAGCATGTGTCATTGTAACCTGTATGAGCTTTATAGACACACAGAAAGTAAATTAACTGCCCATTTTAAAAGCGTGTGCCAGAGTTTCCTTCATACAATGCTCTGTCATTCTCAGGCTGTGAGAAAAAGTCCCCCTCGTTTCTTCTCATCTCTGCTTAAGGTAAGATTTGTAGGGTGATGTTATGACGTGGACAAGCCTGCTGCCCCCCTTAACACTGCCACGTTTTAATGGAATGGTTTCATGTTAAATCAGGAACAATATTAAGATAAGGATCATGCATCCTCCAGCTTCAAATGTTTATTTCCTCTGAGAATATGTGGGATTTTGTTGTCGCTGTCAGATGCTATCTCCAATCTCAGCCTACTGCAGTCTGTCTGGAGCAGGTTCTCAAAATCCAATCTCAAGCACAGAGAGGAGACTTCTGATGATGATGAAGCTGTTTCTTCTTCTCCACTCTTCATGAGGAGAATTTCTTCCATTTATGTAAATGGGCATCCTTACATTTCAGGCTCTGTGAGGAGAGGAAAAGGAGAAACCAAGCACCCAATAGTCCCTGACTTGCTTCCTGCGTGCACATTATGCTCTTCCCAGCAATAAGCATGGAGATATTCATCCTTCATGTTAAAAGCAAAGGGTAGCAATGGCCATGCCTAAAAAGCCTCATGTCCACCTTTCTGCAGGGCTTGGCAACCAGCAGCATGAGGGGACCCTGGACATGTGGCAGTTTGGGGTGTGCAGGGGGGCAGCCATGATGTCTTCTGGCAGTGGGGTCTTTCGCAACTGATGTCCTCTTGTTTAGACCCTGAATCTAAAATAACCCTTTATTTTGTTTTTATTTTACTTTATTTTTTAGTTGCTTAGGACAGCAATTAGGTAAATCCTGGTAGGGCCTGAGGGGCAAGTGGGGACCTGGTGGCTCCTGGGGAAGTAATGGACACCGCTCACTACTCCACGTTGAAAATGGCATATGGAGGGCTCAGGGGTTTTTTGGTTTTCTCTTCTTTATTATTATTATTTTTGAAGCCTAGTTAAATATAACCTGCCTTGCAGTTCAGGCAACAGAAACACCTGAGCGCCCTCTGAGAAATGATCGTGCTTTAGCAGGTTACTTCTCCATGGGCCTGCTGCTGGCTCTGAGGAGCTGCCCGACTTACCTTCCAGGAGGAACGTGCTCTGCGTGACAGTGGCTTGTGGGTGTTTTGCTGCCTTTCTGTGCTTCACAGCTGCAAATTCCAGTTTTATCTCTGCTCAGTGTCTTGGTGGGTCCCTGCTGGGTCACTGGAACAGACGGACAGCATTTGGGCCTTTTCCCTTCCCTTGCAGAGGCAGCGGCCGTGCTGAAGATGTTGCATAAGTATGTCTGCCTACAAATGAGAGAAGTCATGAAGGAGCTGTGTGCTGAGTTTGGTTGTCTCGGCATTTTATATGTGCTGGGGGAAATTACTTAGATATTACCCAGTGTATTTCAGGTCATCTGAATGTTATCAAGGAAAACAGAGATAAGGCATGATTGTCAATTAGTAATAACACAGAAGTGTGTAAAAGAACCAGAAGAATTTGATGTATGTGTGTGTGTATATATATATATGTATATAAAAAACTTCCTTCTTTTTGAGAAAGACATCTTCTGAGCCAACTTTTTTTGCTATTTCAAAGAAAAATGCTTCCATCAGTAAGACGGAGCCAGATTTGGGCTCAGAACTTGCAGCAGAATGAAATGGATTGCTACTCTCCTTCTCCTGCTGCACTTTCTTTTTAAATAACCTGATTTTACATAATTGAAATGTTCTTTCCCCCCAATATTTTTTATTGTTTTATTTGTAATTTTCATTGTTTAAACTATTTCTATTTATTGTATGCGCTGTTGGCACTGATGCTGACATGTGACTCAAACATTCTATTACTCAAACTTCATTTCTTATTTTATTCTAAATGTATTTTAGAGTGGCTTCTGCTCAGCACTGACTATTTTCTCTTCCTTCCTTTTCTGTGTCAAAGCATCAAACTATCCTATGAGAGAAAAAAAGTGTTTTGATCGCTACCAGGCAGCAGCTGCCCTTAATGGTTTTAAAAATAACTACTTTGGGTAGAATAGAAGGATATTTAAATTATGATATGTCATATTATGACATGTCAGTGTTAGGAAGTGCATAATTCTATTGATTAGTCATGAAATAACAGGAAAATGTGAATTAAAAGAACTTCCATAAAATAGAATATATTTTAAAATGAAAATTCAAAATCCTAAAATTGTCCTTGGAAACCAGATTTAATGTATCCCATTTTAACCAGCTCTTAATTCTTGTTTTCCTCCAGATTTCCATTTATTGGGAAATTGCTGAAATACTTGGGTTTATCCTTGGATCAACTCCAGATTCCTAAACATTAAACTTTGATGAGAAAAGAAGTTCAGAGCTTTATTCAGCTATAAAATGAATTTGTGCTGTTGGACTACAGTTGCAAGATGATCTGGGGTAAATTTCTTGTCTATATTTCATGACTTCATGCTGCTATACAAATATTGCATAATATCAATGACCATTATACATTGAGAATATTGCTTTTGTGAAACTTGATTGTAGAGATTTTATGCATAGAGTTTTATTTATGGTAGAACTTTAAATGGCTATAAAGTTCTCTACAGCATCTGATATACAAGATCAGTTTTAAGTATATGCCTAAGTTCCTTTTGACAGCAAGAGAAAAGTATGAGCCTACAAATAAGCAGATGAGTACCCTGGAAAGGCTACCACATTCCCTTGACCTCTCCTGTTCACTGAGATGCTTGTGGTATTAATGCCACTGCAGTTGCATTGCTGTACAAGGTGGATCATGTCAGAACCAACCTAACAGGTCAAAAAAGAGCTCTGTTTGCAGATTAATTGGTTCCCTGATCTGGATCACTGTTTGGCTACTTGACTGCTTGGTGCACGAAAGCCTTCGGCTTGGAGCAGGAGCATGCTTGTGTGCTTTAGGGTAAAGACAAGAAAGAGGCAAGGAGCCTCAGTCCGTGGCAGCATAGATTTGTATTGGATTAAAATAGCCATTTAAGCACAGCCTAAGTAACCTCAAGCTTTGTTTACTTGTGTGCATTAGACTGTTTGGGTATACTAGTTCCTGGCTAGCAGAACAAGTGCATATAACACCATGTGAGAGCAATGGCTACGGATAAACATAATACCTGTTTACTCCACCCCAATCAAACATTTCCAACGTATGTATCCTTTTGTGGCCAAAAAACATGAGCATTAAGAATGCAAAAATGAGAGTACCATGTGATAGCCAATGTCTGTCTACTTTTTTCTAATCTCTCTCCTGTGACAGCATCTGGTGAATTCAAACTGCTTCCTGCATGTCTACTAGGTAGTGTCCCGTGAAGTGTAAGTGAACGGAGGGTGCTGACAATCTCAAGCCCTCTGTATATGTGGGAAATGAGCTGCTGATCTGAGCAGACAAGGGTTGCAGCTTCCAGGATGGCCATGAAATTTGCTTAGCTTCATCTCTGAGTGCTGGGGCCACTACCTGTCCGTGCTTGCATGGAAGTGAGAAGACAGGAGTGTTACCTCTGCAGCCTTGGGTGCGTTTTGGAGTTTCTAGTGACTGCGAGCATTTTACCCTTAGGTGCTAACAGCTGGGACATGTCACAAATGCCCTTCAGAATGTCCGAGGAGAGATTTCAATGAGAACATGCTCTCAGTTTACTCTTCTGGATCCTCTTGGCTTAACATTTACCACACTAGGCCTGGAAAGATTGATTCATAAGACCAGTACTCAGAACATTTTATCTACCATCACATTAAAATGCATTAAATGCACTTACAGTTAATGGTGTTAGATGACTGAATAGCCTCATTGGAACTGCTCTCCAGTTTTTGGGTACAGTCAATCCATCCTGCTTCTGGTGCTGCAGTTAAATGCTGTCACATTCTTTACCCCTTCACACTCCTTCAAGCTTTTCCCCAGCTATTTCTCACACCCCACTGCATAAAGAACTTGTTTTGTCTCTGATTTGGTGGCAAAATTGCCTGTGTTAGTACTCCATAACCTGTTTCAATCAAAGTGAGGCTACTGTGGCAGCAAAACCCTACTGTATAAACTGTTTAAATTAACTTAGCTTATTTTGGCTGAGCTGGCAGATGGAAGAGGACAACAGGAGGTCAGTGATCAGTAGTGACTTCTGTGATGCTGACTTTGAAATGAAGTGACCAGTGCCTTTTCCCAGCTGCTCCTCTGCTTATGTAGGAAGCTGGAATGATAATCTCTCTGCATTGTTCTGTAGGCCATTTCTCCTGCAGCCAAAGTATCTTTGCCACGCTCAAATCCCAAGTCAGGACTCATCTGAAGTGGCACACATAGTCCTTCACTGAGCTGATGCGGTTCTGGCAGAGATCTGCAACAATGAAAGACAGTTTTCCCCTGTACTGTGCATTATTTATGAGCATTAGATTTTGCTTGGCATTGTATAGCTACTGTCCATCCCTCTGGAAAATCTTATTGCCTGACTAACCTAAATAACTGCAACATTTGGCAGCGTGGCTGTCTCGCTGCCTAAATTCCCTTTCCAGGTCATCAGTGCCTGTATTTAAAGAAAGCAGACTTAGTGTGGCACTGGAAGGGTTTCATTGCCACCTTTGGCCATGAGGAAAATTGTCTCTTGATTTTCATATTGTTGCTTCCTGATTTTTAAACCATTTTTGCTGGATGATATTACCTGGACTCACAGCCTAAGACAATTTTGAGGATGAAAGGTCCACACAGTCTAAAAATTTCAAGGGGCTTTTATTTTCGATTTGGTCTGGCCTGGTCCCATAATGTGACCACCAACTAGCAACTGCAGTACATTCAGTGCATTCCCAGAGTGCATCTTCTGGTTTCTTCTGAGAAAAATCTAGATTGTCTTCTCTGAGACATGAACACAGCATATTAAGTGAAGATGAAGAGATCTGCTTTAAAACCATGCTCCTGATCTGAACTGAAGCACTAATGCAGACAAATCCTGAAAGGACCTTCAGTTGATTTGTTTTAATGCTTTGGGCTATTTATTTTTCAAACTCAATTTTGGCTCTTCTGATTTCCCTCTTGTTTTTTTGTTCACAGTCATTTATCATTGTCTTCATTATGACTAGTTTTCCAAACATGCAAATGCATGCTCGTCCAGCCTGAATAGCCTCTTGAATTTTCCCATTTAGCCATATGTTATTTCCTTAGGGCCTTTCATTAATGAACTACCATTGCTAATGATGATTCTGTGTTGGCCCCAGGTGGTTTGTGTCTTTTCCATTTCTAATTTCAATGATTTGTGAGTCTGAACACAGTACCTCTCCAGCTTCCTCCTGCCCTCCCTCCCCTTCATGTAACAATTATACATTTATGAATGCATTTGTCATAGTTGATTATCTAGGACTTACAACATGCTTGTTTCACAAGTGTCATTTCTACTCTATTGTTCCTTAGGTCCTTGTTCTCATTTGCTTGGAAGCAAGACAGAACGAGCAATTACTGTCAGCTGCTTTACAATTGAAATGAGAGAACTGGCCTTCTGAACTGTTCCAGGAGATGGAGCAGAGCAGTGCACTTTACCTTGATGAAGAACCTTCCTGAAGTTTATCTATGGTCTCACAGTAGTGTGAAGGATGACTATAGGGAATGTAGTTTAGTAGCTAGGAAAAGTCACCTCAAAGTCAAATGGTCAGAAGTGGATTGAGAACTTAACTGAGTGCCATTTATTTTCATGATAAGGTTGTGGAAGACATTTGGAACTAGACTTTGCTAGCTGCCTGTCACCATCGACCTTTTAAAGTTCACTTTTCAGAATGCAGAAATTCATTTTGCAGGTGGATTTGCATACTCCAGCCTGGCAGTTGCACGCACAATTAGATAGCTGATTATATGTGAACAATTCACTGAGTTATTATCTCATTTATGCTCAGCAACTGGGAAACTGCAGGCAGGTATCTTTATAAGAACTGGATTCTTCACGGAAAAGTTCTCTCAGTTCTGGCATTTTCCTGGTTACCCTTTGCAGTCTGTAAAATCAAGAAGCGTGTCAGCGGTCTAAGCCTACATTTTGACTCCCAAGTTCAGCCATGTTCAACGTCAAATCAAAATTACCTAATTATAGGCCTGCCTACTCCAGTGGCTTAAGTCCTGCTTGTATGCATGAGAACATTTTCGTGAGCACATGTGGTCTGGTTTTCATGGGTGCAGGGCACCAAAAAGACAGTTCATGAAATTCTGGGTTTGGCCTGACTCATCAAATTTTTACCGCAGTGAAAACATTCTTAGGCTGGGAACAAATGTGCTCTGGCAATTCTTCATCCTGGTGAGTTTGCCTGAGGTGAGGTGTCATTCAGGAGTCAGTTCCTCAGATGCTTTCCCACCTCTGCATGTTTTCGCTTATTCCAGGGTAAAGGCTTTTTGTAGCTTTGTGGCAGAGATGAGCCTTGCTGCTATGGGATTATTTGTCTATCAAACAGCAGGGGCTGCAGGGCAAGGTGGGTAATTTTGGCTCCTGCTGATCCTCCTTGGCCCTCTCTAAGTGCCAGTGTGTTGTTTGATCTAATTCCTGGCAATGCTGTCAGAGATAATCGATCCCAATTTTCTTGAATATGCTCAGCTTCCAATTAAGGCTCTGCATGCAGAGAGATCTAGTGCAGATAAGGTATACCTGGTTTACTCCTTAACCAGATGGGTGTACCAAAGGGAAGCAGCACTGACTCAGGTACTGCAAGCTGCACCTCAGACCCAAGGGATTGAGAAGCATCCATCTTGTCTGAATTTTTCATGTTGATCAGTAGGAAAACTATAATAAGCTCAGGTTTCCCTTACAGCTGAGCCTTTACTAAGGCAAAATTGAATTAGTCTGCTCATTGCTTCTTTTATGGCCTGATAAGTAGCTGTCACAGCAAATGGATTAGGGCTTGCTAATACTGATTCTTTTTTTCTTTTTTTTTTTCTTTTCTTTTTTTTTTTTTGTGTGTGTGTGAGAAATCTCAGGCCTTACATCCCCTCTCTTAGCTGGGGGTTTCTGTAAATGAATGAGGTATCACTTGAGGTTGAAACCTAAACAGCTGCTCCCCTCCCTTACCCCCAAGGAAGGGGGACTAGTCGGATTAAGCTAACCCTCTTGACTCAAAACCTCATTGACTTGGATATTAAATGACATTCCAGATGGGACCACACTAGGAGCTCTGTGCTCTGTTCTGGGCATCGCAATACCAGAATGGGCCTCTTCTCACTCCAGTTTCATTTGTAATGTGGGCTGTGTGGTGCTGTAGGGCAATGTTTGACCTAAAAATGAAAGAATTATTTTCATATGTCCCCAAGAGTGGCACTTTCAGCTATGGTGAAGTAGTGTCATCTTAAAACAATTGATTAGAAGAAGTAGTGGCATCTTTCCCAGAAACTGTACTCCCTGGCATGAAAATGCAGGATGTTTTCTTGATGTAGTAGACTGCATGTGGGAACTGCGAGGGTACAGTGGGCAACTTGAGTTTGGGTTTCTTTCAACTAGCTGAACCTAGGAAATGAGCTGGGAACTGACTGCATCTGACTCAGTCAATGCAGACAGTGACTAGAAATGAATGGAGAAGGACTACAAACTTGCTGAGGCTTTCTTTTGTTTTCCTTTTTTTGTTTGAGAGTGCTTTTCTGGCCACATGCTCTGGACGTCCAACCAGCCAGGTAACCTCCTTATCAGCTGTGAGCTAATAGAAAGGGTTGTGAAGGGTTTGGTTCAGTAGCTAGGGTTTGTCTGTGTGGCCTGGGTCAAACGGCACAGGGCTATGTGGCAGGCTCAAGCTGTAAACTGTAAGGTGCTTAGGGCAGGGATGTGGACTGAAAGTGGGTACTGAACAGCAGTTTTGTGGTGGAAATCAGCAGGGCTCCACTGCCTTGTCGTGATGGGTATTTCCTGAAACAGAGCAGACCTTCCCTTGTTTCACAATGTGCCATCTGCATTTACAATGGCAGGCAAATAATGCAGAGCAGCCCCTTGAAGTGTTTTCATGGGGCTTGAGTGGTGGAGTAGCTGCAGGCAGACAACACAAACAGTTATTCTGCTTATTGCACCCACCAGCAAGTTGGTGTGAACTCATGCCAGTGCATATGGGCTGCTGCTAAGCAGGTGCAGGTTTTTGGCTGGGACAACATAAAGCATGTAATTTTATTTTGAGATTTGCTCTGCCAAACATGTAGATTCTCTTACTGGGACTATTGAGAAAACAGAAGCTTAATCTCCAGGGAAGTGCAGCATTTCCATGGGGCTGAACCACCTTCCTTCATTCCCTCATTCCTTCTTTATTCCCTCCTCCCTTGTCTGCTTCGCAGCATGCTGTGGAGTGAGTTCAAAAGCACACACTGCACAGAGAAAGTGAAACTGTCAGTGCATTAAAATGGGTAGCCCAGTGTAGTAAAACGCGTCAAAGCTTAGCTGCAGGCAGCAAGGCAGGGAATTAGCCTCGTGCTGTTAAGAAATAGATGTGTTTTCCTACAAAAAGAAAACTGTAAATCTGTCTCTCTATGATATGACAGAAATCCTCACTGGGATGGAAATACAGTTACCAGGGCAGCACAGAATCTGTGTCCTTCCTTGGCACTCACTCTTGGGCACTTCACAATGACTGAACCAGGTCATGAAAACCAGGTGTGGAGGGGAGGATCTCTAGGCTTCAAAAAGTGCTGTCTGGTTTGCAGGGTATGTGACTGCCCTTTTCAGGGAGCTTTGGCACTGCGCTCACATGTGGGAAACCTCCATGCTGAGCATTCTGTTTGCTTTTATTCCAAGTGGTGGGGTGGCTGGGGGGGGGGGGGTTGGGGAGGGGGAGGGAGGTCAGGGAGCTGTATTCAGGGGGTGAGGCTAGCTCTCATATTCTGCCTGGGTGCACTCTTTAGAACAGGCATGACAAATCCGTACCCTGGAAAGCCCTGTATCCTGGGCTGCATCAAAAGAAACGTGACCAGCAGGTCGAAGAAGGTGATCCTGCACCTCTACTCTGCTCTTATGAGACCCCACCTGCAGTATTTGTATACTTCTGGTATTCTCAACATAAGCAGGACATAGAGCTGATGGAACAAGTCCAGAATAGGGCCATAAGGATGATAAGGGCTTGGGCACTTCCATACGAAGATAGGCTGAGAAAGTTGGGGCTCTTCAGCCTGCAGAAGAGAAGGCTGTGTGGAGGCCTCATAGCAGCCTTACAGAATCTGAAGGAGGCCTACAAGGATGCTGGAGAGGGACCTCTTCATCAGGGACCGTAGTGATACGACATGGGGTAACAGGTTAAAACTTACACAGGGTAAGTTTAGATTGGATATAAGGAGGAAGTTCTTGACTGTAAGGGTGGTGAGGCACTGGAATGAGTTTCCCAGGGAAGCTGTGAATATTCCATCCCTGGCGGTGTTCAAGGCCAGGTTGGACAGAGCCTTGGATGGCATGGTTTAGTGTGCAGTGTCCCTGTCCATGGCAGGGGGGTTGGAACTAGATGATCTTAAGGTCCTTTCCAACCCAAACCGTTCTATGATTCTGTGGGGATTGCAGTCCCTGAACTCCTTAGACATTTTACTTCTGATGCATACTTGACCTAAAGCTTGTCTATCTTCACCAGTAAAGCTGCTTAATGTCCAGAAAATGATCTTGTTCTTTAAAAAAAAGTAGTTGTTCTACTTATCTCAATGACTTTTTGTTGTAGAAAATTCCCCAGACTGGCTCTAGATCTCTTTGAGAAGTATTTCCTTTTACTAGTTCCAAATGTATGGAACCGTAATCTCGTCAAGCGTGTGCTTGTTGCTCTTGTATGCCATTATGGTTCTTGGTAACGTGGGTATTAATGTGGGTATTATTATCTTCTGATCAGTGGCAAAGCTCAAATCTGTTGAGTAGCGAATTATTTTGTCCAATTGTATGGAGTTTTTAAATCTTTCTCTAATCCTGCTTTTAAATCCTGTCAACCAGAATTATTTTTTAATATCATTTGTGTTGAGAAAATTGAAATCTAGCAAATAGCAGTTTTTTTCAGGGAGAGTATCATGTTAGAAAAATGTCAGTATCATTATTTAGCTACCTAAAATGTGCCCATACATACTTGTGCATACTCCTACTGCAGTTTTCAAGCAAAGTATCAGAATGGAAGACTTTTACTGAATTACTCCTGATGGTTAAACTTACAGCTAAATCTGTTTCTATCCAATCTTTAACAATTGGGCACAATGCAAACTTCGTGGATTACAGGCAAGCTCTGTGAGGACGCTTTGCACTTCAAAAGGTGGTCAACAGCAAATCTCAGTTTTTGATGCAATTGGCTACAAGGTTCAAGTGCAGTCAAACATCATTCCAGTGTCAGTTTAATGGCATGGTAATCAAAGAAAAAGGTTCTGAGCCCAAAGGCTTACACTAGTTTTCTATTCACTCAGAGCTTGTTCTTCTCCTTTTGTACACCAGACTTGTTTTCTTAGACGTGTTGCATAAAATAACTGTGAAAAAGCTATGTTGACATCTAGACCAGTTATGCAGACAGCTTCTCTGCGACCGTGAACAAGTAATGGGGAATTTCAATGGTGGAGTAGATTTCAGGTGAGTAGGGGGTTAATAGCAAAACTGGCAGAGTGAGCATGATCCACTGATTTTTCTTGCAGTGTTTTATGTCCTTCCATCACTTATTGCTGATCTAACACAATTCTTTCATCTTTATTATGTGATAGTTACACTCATTTTGGTATTAAAGCATAAACACAAATGTGTCTGTGTACTCAGCCATGGAATCATAATGATGAGCTGCCTGAAGACCTGTATCTAGGATTTACCAAAGCAGTGTTTTATTTAGCCTGGTGTGTCATGTCCAGCAGCTGAGCCGCCATTTAAAATACATGTATGCATGGATTACACATCAAACCTGCTATGTGCAATGACACCAATAATGCCTAACTCTCCAATAGTGCCTTTCATCAGTAGTTCTCAAAATGCTTTAGAAGTTATGTCAACATCGACGTCCCTATTCTACAAAAGAAGAAGGGGAGACCTGGGGAAGTAGGTAACTTAGCTGTGGTTACTCTGCAGGCTGGTGGTATAGCTGGCAATAGAACCAGCTGTCCGGCATCTTCATTGCATGTCTGGTCTCTATGGTGCGTGACTCTGAAACGAACACTTAAAGCTGTATAAAGTGCACAGGCCTCTGTTCTCTCAGAAGTTAGGCAAGGCTAACTGACATGCCCGTCTTGTCGAATGTACACTGGGATTACAAAGGGGTTTAACAGGATGCGGTCTGTGGGGTAGGATTATTCCTTCAGAGATGAATCACGGTGTAGTGATCACACACCGCTGCCTGGAGTCTCATCACTTGTTGCTGAAGTACGAATATGTGTAAGGCACAAAACCTGGGCTTGCAGGTGGTAGAAGGACAACTGCATGATAGATGTCTCATGCTGGCCTATTCTAATGCAGGCTGTTGTCCACATTCTCTGCCACAAAGCCCCTGTGTGATCCTGGGACAATCACTGATGCAGCCACAGGTGGTAATAAATGGTGTGTTCCTTATTTCCTGAATTACTTGCAAGCCTAGGGACTCATTTGAGGTGCATGCAGAACTGCTGCCAATAGTATGCTACAGAAAGAAATTCCTGCCTATTTCAAATTGGGCACCCACTCTGACCAGACACTTTCATTGCTTCAATTTCCTAACGAGGGAATAATATTGTCTGCCTTGCCCTCCGGGAAGTGTTGTGAAAATAAATGAATTGATGTTGTGCAAGCACAGAAAGCCAGATTTTCAAAGGTGTTTATTCAAATACAGACAAATATGTAGGGCAATATACCAAACACTCCCAGCAATGCTGGTCCTAATTATTTAAAACTCTAAATGTCTGTCTGCATTCTTGGGCTCCTGAAGAAACTATTGAGTCTTTAGGCCTTGGAAATGCTAATACTGTGAATGCCACAGAAGAGTAAATTGTTAGGAAGAGAAAAGGATATATTTAAGGATGGAAGCTGAAGGAAATAATGAGATAATGTGACTTACATAATGACTTTCTTCAGAGACGATTTAAGTTGTATGCTGTAAATAATGTTTGGGAACACTGAACAGTTATGGGAAAACAAACTAGTGAATAAGCTTTTGTCAAGAGAGCGTGGCACATTCCATGAGTGGATTGAGGCATGGGGCTGAAAGAAAAATGATGTGTGATTGTGTTGTTAAAAGCTGTTATCTGAGCATATAGATATGAGAGAGGTAAATGAGGGTTCTGCTGCAACACTGAGAGTTTTAAATGCAGACCTTTTGTGTGCAAATTCCTTGGTTGCTTGGGGAAAAAAAAGGGAAACAATCCTGTGTCCAGCCCTCTCAATGCTAAGGCTGGGACATTTTGTGGAGGGTATCTTCACAGCATGTGCAGGCACTTACACTAACAAAGAGTGGTAGCAGCTGCTATTCCCAGTCTGGACCAGCAGCAATGTGTCTCACAGGTGCACTGGAAAGGTGGCTGCGAGCACCTTCAGTTCTGCTCAGTGCTCAGCTACATGGCAGCCCTTCAATGTTCCTTCATGTTCCCCACCTTTCCCTTGTCCTTGCCGACCCATCCTCGTGCCCCATCCCAGTCTCTCCTTCTCAAAGGTCCTGACTTGATTTTGTGGCCCTGCTTGTTCTCCCTACTTGGCAAATTTGTAATTCTCCTCTCTTCCCTCAGGAACTGCTTTTGAACCTACCCATACTTCAGTTCTCTGGTACCTCTCCCACTCTATGATTTTTATTTGTGCCCTGCCTCCATGCTACAGCCCGGTCTTACATCCCCTGGGTTTTATACATTGTTGTCTCCTTCAGCCTAGACTTATGTTCCCAGACCCTTCCTCCCTGACTTATCTGGGTGTCTTTGCTTGAAAAGGCTCATGTTTCTCAATGTTTGTATGCTCAGCAACAGTAAGATCTGACTCTCCTTTCTTCCTCTTCTTTGACTTCTTCTCCTCCTTAGATGCTCCCTCTCCTAGTGTCTCTCTTCGGTCATTTGCTGCCAGTGTCTGTTTCCTCACCTCTAAGGTCCTTACCTATTTCTGTGCCTGTCCTTCACCTGGTTTTGTTTCCTTCCATGGCTCCAGCTCCTGCCCCTGGCAGAGCCAGATGCCCTGTCCCCTCCATCCTTGTGGCTATCAGTCACAAACCCTTTGCCTTGTGGTCCCAGCTCACCCTTCCCATGCTGTCTCCAGCTCCTAATTCAAGGAGCAACTTTCCTGATGTAGTCTAGTCCTTTCCTCCAACTCTCTTGTCACAATTTCTTGCATATTGTCCTGAATCTCAGTATTCTCTTTTTAATTCTGAATCCTTTTTCTCTTTTCAGCACCTGAGTCACACGACTATTGGATGGCTACAGAGATAGCATCAGAATGTGTCAAAGGAGTTTCCCGCTCTCAGGTTTAGTTCCCGGCCCCACGCTATTCTGGAAAAGCCAAATACAGCTTTTTCAGGTTTTCCCTGGTTTTAGCTACAGCCTAAACAACCCTAAGAGCTGTGGAATGAATGGTCTCAGAGAAGGAAGGTTCAGAAGGAACTGCCAGAATCATTAGCTGCTGAAGTTGAGGAAGTCTCTGCTAAGGATGTGTGAAGTGTGGTTTCTCTAAGATTAATAATAAAATTCACTTCGACTTTTGTGGCAGAAGGTAAAGCCATGACACAGACAGGCTAAGTTTTAGGCTGCTGCTAAATTTTAACATCCTTTCCCATGCTGCACGAGTAGTGAAGCTCTTCAGAGGAAATTTCATTAGAGCTTTTCGTTTAAGGTGTGAGAGAAGTTATCAACCGCACATCTTATTCTGGGAAACAGCACAATGATTTTGGTTGAACATGTCAAAACCTGAAATTCCACCTGAGTTTAGTGCTTGTCATACACTCTTTCCTCCCAAATTGTTAGAGTTTCACTAGGTAACGGGTGCACAAAAGCAAGGTGTTACCACAGACACATTTGCTGTGTCGCTAGTTGGCAGTTCTTGCTAGCCCCAATTGGATTTTGGTAATATTGTTTCATTATCTGACATTCCCCTTTGCAAAACTATTGGAATTAGAAATGCATTTTAGAATTTGGCCTTCAAAAATCATGGCACCGAGTGGTACTGGCTGCCTACCAGGCTATGTGTGTGAGAATTCTTTTTTTTATCCTGTGTGGAATTTGGTAATTTTATAAGATCTCCCCACACCCTTTCTCTGCAGGAGTCACTTAATTTCTTTGTGAGCTTTGCTGCTAAACTGTGCATAATTTGAGGTTTTCATTGTTCTTACCCTGCTTTTGAAGTTGCTTTGTGATTTTTGAAAAGATGTTAATTTTCCTTTTGTTGTTTTCTGTTGGCCACTTAATCTTTTCCCATTCTAATTGTTATTCTTATTGGTCTCCTCAAACTTTTCTGTTGTTTGAAATGTCTGTCATCTAAAACTTGCCTTTGTTCTTCCAACAATGATTTTGGGAGCCTCCCTGCTGAGCTGCATTCCAAATGTGTGTGTGGCTGTGGATGGGGGGGATTTTGGCCTTTCTTGCTCTTTGACGCCTCTCTTTCCTATATCTGGGCTATCAGCAAATACAAGCAGCTCAGAGAAAACACTCCAGTTCTGCTTCCTTTGACAGTGATTGTCAGACAGCACAGAATCACGAGAAGCTGAATGTCACTTTCAAATCCCATTGCCATTTTGTTAGACTCCACCAGCATTTATCAGTTCTAATGCAGGAGTTGTGGACTGATGAGCCTGACTGCACCTTAGTTCAGACAAGCCTGTTTGAAAATATATTTCTTTTTGAGTCTTTTGAGTCTTCTAGCTCCTGCTCAGCAGCTCTGCAAACATTTAAGAGCTATGACCTTAAGAGTGGAAACAAACCAAAATGGCAAATAATTCCTTCAAAAATAGTTTAGAATAGGATGGAATACCTGAAGGTATCCCTGGAGGTGTACGCCAATCAGAGGGGAAGTCCAGATATTTATAATGGACTAAATATTTTCATTTCAGCTCGAAGAATTTCGCCTCAAAAGACCTTGGACCCTTACAACCATCATCAAAGAGGATGTAGGAATCATAGTTGTATCGACTTCTGAGAAATTTGGGATCTTAAGGTCCAGATTTTAAAGCTGTTTGGGTACCAAGGGTTAGATACAGGTGTATAGCAGCAATATTAGCTACCTAAGCCTAAAGTGGAGATTCTTGACTCAGTTTTAAAGTGGGTACCAACTCCATGGCCTGGAGGAGTGTTATTGGATGAAAATGGGATGTGGAGCCTTCATTTCTTGGCAGTATTTTTTTGTTTGTTTGTTTCTTTTTTGTCTCCAGATGGGTAGGCATAAGTACCACATATGAGGAGAGGATCTGAGGCTATGACTTTTGCAGGGAGAGACACGCCTCATTGCCATCCTCTAAAACACCAGGTTTCTAGGGAGGGTGGAATTTAGGGAACCTGCTAGTCCTTGGAACTCCACTGTTGGCTGGCTTAGACAGCTCCTTGCTTGTTGTTAGTTTCTGTGTGTATTGAAGCAGCTCTTTGCTGAAGGCCTCAATGCTCACACCAACATCAAGGCTTCCATTCAGTGAATTAGCAGCTCAACACTCACCATCATGGTGTGGAAGTCTCCTCTGGAGATATGACACTGAAATGTGTGTGCCCTGTTACATTTACACATCTTTGGTCCTGGGTGGAAATTGCTTAGGAACCTGAGTCACTGAGGTGCTCGGAAAAATGTGTTCCATTAGGAGAATTTGCCCCTTGCTGAACTTCAGGTGACTGGACATGTTGGAACTGTGACAGCCTGGTCTTCTCCTGAGTGACGGTTGTGTCCTGGAAAAAACTGGTTTGGTTTGAAGCATATATGCCTGCAGAGCTCATTTAAAATTATTAGCTATTATTAAGGAGAGAGCAAAAATTTAAGGAAATGCTCTTTTTGTACCACAAAAGCTGTTATTCTTGATCAGTGCTAAATATTTTCTCTTTCACTAACATAATAGAGACTTAGTTCTGAAAGCTTTACTCATCAGTTTTTCAAGTTATTACAGCACAAAGTTGTAGCATGAATATACCCATAAATTATGCTCTGTTTTGCTAACTACAGTCATACAAAGGCTACTCAATGGCCTCTGCAGGTCTCTTGGAAGCCTTGAAAATTGAGACACCCTCTTTTCCACTTCCACTCTGCTACTGTAAAGCCTCACCTTTTGGCTTCCTTGTGGTCTCAAGCCTGTGTTGTGAACTGGCTTTGAGTTTGTTGAAGAGGCTAGTGTCTTGAACTGACCAGTTTCCTGCTGGCTGCTGGCCTAGGGCAACAGTTTCTTTGCTTAGAGAGGTTTGCAGAATAGAAAACCCTTTCCTGATGGTGCACACATTTGCAATTTTCATCCAAAATGTTTTAGTTCCTGAGAAAGCAAGCTTGGGATTGACCCTGAGGCATTGTAAATGCATGCCTTTGGACCGTCTTGAACGAGAAAAATCCCAACCCTAAAGGAATGCTGCAGAACATCAAACATTTCATTTGGGGTCTGTCTAAATATGTCAGGTTGTAACTGTGCTACGTTTCACAGAGGCAAGCTTCTCTCCCCCGCGAAGGGATACTAGTGATCTGAGGAGTCCAGTTTTGCCAGGGTAATTAGGTCAACAGTTGGGCATGCAGCAACTGAAGTTGTGTAGTTGGAGGTCACATCTCACCATCTGGACCATCTCAACTGGCCCAGTGCCAGCCTATAATATCAACTTAGCCTCACCCCAGCACCCCTCCCTCTCCACAGCTTGCGACAAATGGCAGATAAACCAAATCCACTCCATCCTACTTGCCAGAGAAAGGTCTTCTCCTCCTCTAAAACTATGCCAATTTCCTAATTAATCTCCCACCCCTGGCTTGGGCAACAGTTCAGTTTCAGGTGAGGAGAAATTAACTTCCCTGTATGAAACTTTTTAACTTAACAGTGCCTCTTGAGCTAGTGACAAACTGTGTTTTTATGAAAAGTAGACAGTAATTTTTCAGTGATGGTGGTTTGACTGGAGGTAATTTGCCCAGAGCCACATCGCTGGGAATCAGTACACTGCTGTAGTTCAGTAGTTGGTCTTTGTTAGATATGATCTTTACTTCAGTTAGTTCATTAGCCTTACAGTGCTGCACTAACAGAAAGACTCCCTTTTGACAATTAAGACCACAAGGGAGGGTTTGTGAAGATGATTGCTCCCTCCTGGGAAGAGATGAAAGACTACAGTGGTAAAGAGAAGAGATTTTTCATTATAGATCTTAAGATTAAACCCAAGGGACTGCTTGTGCTGGAAGTCTGCCTTATGTTTTGTATCAATAAGTGATTTCAAATACTTGGCTTTTGGTCATGTTTTTTAGGTAATGGTTCTCTAGTTTAGCTCACTGATTTCTTGGAGGTGGATTAGCAGATAATTAAATATGTGGAACAGTGTAACGAAAAACATGATTCTATCAAAGCATATTAATTGCCAGGTCTGGTTTTAAACTTAGTAGAATCACTGCAAACAGTGAATTTGCTACATCTTCCCTGAGCACTTTCCTGCTGCTTTATTTACATTATAATCCCTGGCATTTACTACGAGTAAACATAAAAGTAATAATTTTCTTGTGCAAACAGAAAAAAAAAGGGGAGACTTACTTTTTGTATTTATTAATCCTTCTGTGTCATCTGGTGGAAACTACTTGGTGTAAACTATACTTAAACCCCTATTAGACTACTCGAGACTTGTAAATAAGCCTTCTTGGAAATGAAAACCAGGTCATTTATCTTCTGTTGCATCTGTAAACAGAGTTTTTCTTAAACAGCAAAGAAACCATTAGTGCCTGTCCACTCGTGCATCACCAAGTGTTCGCTTTTGTGCTAAGAAGTTCATGTGGAAACAGAAATTTAGAAGGAATCTGAGCCAGAGGTGGTTTTGGTCTATGGCTTCATGGGCAACTCAAGCTTCTAGAATGCTTAACCTGGCACTTTCCACAACTGCTAATTGGAAAGGCGGTACTGCTGCTTTGTGGAACAGGGCAGGGAGAAAGTTCTGCTGAAGAAAAACATTTAAATGTGAGAAAAGCTGAAAGTTCAAGCAATGCTGTGAATAGTCTTTATGGTAAGAGGCTGCTTTGAAGGTGGACGAGTCTCCATCTGTCCCATACACCCTTTTCCTGTACTCAGCCTCAGCCTGTCCTATTTGGATTGCTGCAACTTCTGGGGAGGATGAAGAAGTAAATGGAACAGAAGAGAAAAGAGGGTCTGGCTACCCAAAAGCTACTTCTCCTCTGTTCCTGTGCTTGCTGGAATTATGTGTGTACTTACATACGCTTTTTAAGTGTCAGGTGCTTATATTACATTCATGCAGTTCTTTGGATTTGTTTTAATTTCCTTTTTGGTGGTTTCAGTTAACTTAAATGAGAGGAAAAAGTTTGCTTACAACAATACGAGCCCTATAACAGACCTGTTTAACCCCCAGCATCTTGTCTATCACTACTGTGAACAAGAAGAAGCAGAAAGCCGTCCACCTTGGTTGCTGCTGCCACTCGTTTGACAGTTCTTGGCATGATTGGCTTTCCCAGAGGAGCAGCAGCCCAACTATTTGTACTGTGGTTGTGTCTACAGTAGCATTCTTGAGGAAATCTCCCATCGTTAGACTGCTGGCAGAGACAATAACAGTGGGAGAACTCGTGCTCTCAGTGCTTTGGAGCTTTTAACCATCAAACTGGCTAACCCTCTGGGTATTCTTTGTGCCTCTCTAAGTAAAAACGAAGGCAAGCAATCCAATCCAAGCTGAATGAAGCCTTACTTTTCTCACCTTGTTTGCTGGGTCCACTTCACCTGTTCGGTGCACACTAGTATATAAACCTTACTGAATTCTCGAGGTTTGCTCTCACTTCATCCAAACAAGTAGAGATTTGCTACTGAATTCTGTGAGAGAAGAATCAGGCTTTAATACTGATTTATCAGCCTTTCATAAGGACAGAAACTAATTCTATTGATTATTTTGCCTTTGGCACAGCCTTGCTTTATGCTGAAAGCGCACACAGTTGTTAACCTAGTTTTCAGAGCTGTGATGTGCATGGAAAGAACCAGTGCTGCAGGGGTAGATTTTTCTGTCTGCAGTCAGAAGTTTTTGTTTTTCTGCTCTCTGAAATGCAGGCTTAGGGACTGAAGAGCTAGGAGTATGGATGGCATCATAAGAAAGAAATTTGGACATCAAGTCACTCTTACTCAAGATGCTAAGTCATAGCTTTTCTGTGTATCTAATGTTTCTGAGTTGATGGCATGTCAATCAATGATGTTATGTCAATCTGACTGGTATCTAGCATTGCTTATTCTGTGAGATGTCCAGCTAGCCTTACAATCTAGCTGTATCTGGGCTCTTCATCCTCATTCTCCCCAGATACTGCACTTATCTAGACACCCACTTTCTGAGGGCTCCATTTGTTCTGTTCCTCTTGCCTGCCTTTCTTCGGAAGGCACCTTCCTGGACAGCAGTTTTCTGATCCTGTTGGTCTGATCTACCTTCTGTGGAGTGTCTGCAGAAAAGCCACGCAGATGAGAAAAGAACCCTCCTAAGCACAGATTTCATCAGGCCGTCTGCCTCCTGGAAGTGTGATGTCTGACGTCAAAGTCTTGTGTTCAGATTTTCTTCTCAATTTCTGTCTTACAGGATAACTTTATGGTGATATTCTGCATTTCAGAAGGCTTTCAGATTCTGTAAGTCACCCTAAAAATGTTTCAAGAAGTTTGTTTTGTTTTATGCCAGCCTCCTGGCCATGGAGGAGTATCTCTCCGTGTTTTCCAGTCTTCAGGTTGCTTAATTCACCTATTCTTTTATTATGAGTGAAACTCTTTTGGCTGTCTCAGATGTGCCTGGTGACCTTGATCACCCCACCTGAGGTGCCTTCAAGAGTGTTTTTTAATAGTCACTGAGCAACCTGAATGATTTTCTTTCCTGCTTTTGTCTCAGGTAGTCAAACCTCTACCTTTGATTGACAGAGTTTCAGAGGTGGCTTTATTCTTCACTATACAAGCCCCATACCACATCCTTTGGAGATGTGAGAGCAAGGGAAGCCCTGTTCTACCTCACAGGTGGGAAGGAGAGGACTCTACACCAGACCCCATGCTCTGCTGTGGAACTAGCCTGTACCTGAACCAGTTCTTTTATTTATCTATCCTGAGAGGCCAACCCATATGGCAGGGGGAACTAGCCTGGCAGCTAGTATGCTCATGTGGAAGAGAGAGCTGTGAATCTTGCTAGAAAAGAGAACTGGCCCTGGCTCCCTTGAATGTTTCGTCAGTTCCATTTACCGCCTGGAATGGCAGTAGGATCCATGGAAGGCAGGAGTGGCTTAGCCCTGCTCCTTATGAAGGAAAATGCTAAAGTGCTTTAAGACAGGGAAGAGTTCAGAGTGGAGTGGCATGCAAGGCAAGTACTTCATACAGCCCAGAATAAGGCAGATGGGCCTTGGGGTAGACATATGATTTGACTGTATGTCCTCGGCACATCCTCTGAGCCATATCTGAAGCATCTGTTGTCCATTGAATGGACTCTTGTGAATCCATTTTTATGGGCAGATCCCTAACCCCTATAATCAGCCTGGCTGCCTAGTTTAGTGCTGGGAATCTTACTGTGGAGCCCAGCACCCAGACGTGAAGAGCTGCAGTGTTGAGTGCTGTTTGCCCAGGTACTTCTGTAGGTAGGCACCATGTCCGTAGCCTCATTTTGAGAAGCACAAGGCTCTCATTGTCTTCAGACTGATTCGTGGATCTTCAGGATACCTTAGCATGTTGTAATGCATCTACAGCCCTGAGTCCATCATAATTTGATGGACATGTGATAATATCCAATATAAATAGAGGAGAATTCACCTGTTAGAGAGAGAAATAGAGTGAGCTTTTTCTGTAACACCTCCCAGCCTGTGTACTGACATTAACAATAGCGAAGACCAGCTCTGAAGTATGTTCTTCTCTTTTGTATTAACGATTAATCCAGATCTAGACTGGCTGTTCTGACTTCAGTAATCACAGTCCATGTGAAATACAGCAAAACACAATGATGGCATTAACTTCTGTGTAAAGAGTATCTTTAATGAAGTAGCTATTTAGTTTTTGTTATTACAGAACTGAAGTTAGAATTGCTGAAACTTTGCTGCTTTATCTGCACACAAGGTTCTTACTAGCTACAAAAACGTCTTTATTCAAACTGAAAAATCTTTACTGATGAAAATGTTGTGAATTATCCGAATTTGATTGCTCTTCTTGACAATAAAATTATTTTTTCACCAATGAATTGGTTACTAATTCCCATTGCAAAGTAATTAGCCTACCTTCTTAATACCCTCAAAACATTAGCTGGGTTTGTCTCTCCAACAAAATAACAATGCATTTTTTACAGAAGGCTTCTCATTCATTCAGCATATAGTCTTGAGAAAGTGTGTTGCTAAGTGACAGCATAAATCTATGATTGTCCTTTTCTCAGGTCTTAGAGAAGGTTCAGCATCTTAGATGAGTAACTGGCCACCAGATGAGATACACTGCAACTGGAAGCCAAACGAGCATTTTAAACATGAGAACTGGCAGTTTCAAAGTACAGCAAATGCAAAGGCATTTGAGCCTATGTTTTGATTATCTAGTGTAACAACTACAGTGTTCTGCAGTGTGTGTTCTCAGCAGAACTGTTTATATGGTCAGAGTTTGCTCATGTTTAGGTACATTGCCAAATCAAAGCATCTACTTCTTTCCCTCCTGTCCAGTCTAGATATTTATATTGCACCATTGCCTGCAGTATAAATCTCTTCAGAATGTCTTTTCAGTGGAATTTTAAACTTGAAATGGCTTTTTAAATGAGGACTGTAATGTTAGCCAAAATGGAAACATCCTGGGTAAAAATATCTGGGTTTAATTACGTTTTCATGTCTTCCATTAGGAAAATAAAGAGCTAAAAGATCTTCCTGTGTCTGGCAACCTAAACTTAAACAAACTGGCTTGTTGTCATCTGACTGGCTGGATTTTTGGAATTATAGTTTTCAATTGTAGAAAACTGGAAAATAGTTTGTGGAGGGGTTTCAGTTTTGTAGTGAAATTATGAAAAACTCTGTGGAAGACTGTAAATTAATTAAAATATTTCTATTTAGCATGTATGTTTTTTGCATAAAACCAACCTGAAATTCCAAGTGTGTTCTGAAAGTAATCAGTTACTTTGTTCTGTTGAAACACTTTAGTTCATACTTGCACTAACTGTAGGTATCTACTTCAGAAGGCTGGCTCCTAGGCTGTCTGTGTAATCCAGAGAGAAAACCTGCTACACAGCATGAATCTGGACATGTAAATCAGGCTCTTGCTCTCCGTTTCCTCTTGGAGGAACCTCTCTCTGTCCCTTAACCATATGGTATGCCCAGGGAGACCAGCTTGAAAGTTCAGTGCTATGAGATATATATTTAAGATATCTACTGACCAAAACTGGGTTAGATAAAGAATATAACTACAGCATTTTCTGGGACCATTGTCATATGTGCAATTAGCTGCATATATCTGTTAACATAAGTAGGTTGGATAAAACTGTTCTGTGTGTGCACCATGTGTGTGTTTTTCTGTGTGTGAGAGAAAGTGAAGAAAAGATTGTGTGAATTGCTAAATGAGGTTTCCAAAAATATTCCCACCCCAGGAATTTGCGTCTGCTGGCTGTCTTTCCCTACCCATCATCTTAAATTCTCTACCATTTCTGGCATTTTTGTGTCTCGCAAGGCACCTTCCTCCCGCAGCATCATCATTTCTCCCTTAACTTCTCTTCCTTTTATCTTAGAGCTCCATGCTTCTCTTGGCAAAGTCAGAATCTCTCTATCATGCTTTCACAATGCCTTTCTCCATTACCCTTCAAGCTTTCAAAGCTTTCTAAGGACCTCAAAGATTGCCTTTCTTCTAACTCAACTGATTGTCTGACTATGGTCTATTGCTGAGAGCCTGATCCAAAGCAAACTGAAGAGGAACACTGACGCTACTCAGCTGGCGTAGATGATAAAGCAGGTACTTCGCTATGGGAAGTCAAATGGTTCTGTAACACTGAAGGAGAAAAATATTAATCGTGGACGTAGTGAGCTGAACAGCATCATGAGAGATCTTTTAGTCTCTTCCCTGTTCTGAAACAAGGAACATAAAAGTCCTTATTCTAATTAGCTTTACTACCCTTTCTGTTCTTCACTAAGTAGAATAATTGCTCAACCCTAGTCTGCTGGGTGGTGGTTGGGTCTAGGGCCAGAAATTGCAGTTGCTGTAGTGTGCAGGGCCAGCACTTGGCTCCTGGGGAGCCGTCCTTTAATATTACCTTTGCTGTGTTTTCAGTTGTTGACTGGGTGTTTTCATGAGATCAGAGCAGGAGAACAGTGGACTTGAAACAGCACCTCTCAGCAAGTTCGACTTCAGCATCATCTCATGCAGCAGACAGTCCTGTCCTGCGCATGCTATGGGAAGGTTTGCAAAAGGCCTGGTGCTTCGTTCTCTCCTGTTTGAGAAGCCCCACTGGATAGACCCAGAGACCATCTTTGTTGAAGAGAATGGAAATCAGCATCCAGTGGCCAAACCACACCTTGTACCATAATATCCCTGAATTCACTAGGTCTGTTGTCTTTTCTAAGCAGGGATTTGTATTAGTTTGGCACAATTTGCTCTCATCAAGCCCAGTGTAACTGTTATCATTTGCCAGGTACTTGAAAAATGGTAGTTTCATTTGATAGGAGTTTCTGTTTATCAGGGATTCCTGTTTTGCTGACATGTCTGTAATTCCCCTATCCTTTTTAAAGATAAGTGCTGTCTTCTCTATTTACCAGCCTTCAAAGCAATCAGTCCAGGCTCTCAGATTACTGTAGGTAGCTTCTCATGCAAGGGAGGATTTCCTCCAACCCTGGTGGTTTGAACATCCTTAATTTACTGGAATATTTTTCACCTGTGTTTTGTACACTGTGACCTACCTTGCTATTTCCTTGTTAATACTAAGTCACAGTTAACTTTTTTTTTTTTGGTGGATACACAAAGAAGTGTGTTACCGTATGATTTACATCTCTGTGGGCTCTTCTCCATTCCTGCTTGGAAAAGCACCAGTTTCACTCTTCTAATTTATTTCTTATTGCCTTTATAACCCTTATAACTTGGCATACATTTTTCTTCCTATGTGCTTTATCTGTTCCACTTCACTCATCCTTAATTACATGCTTTTACTTTCATTATTTGCACAAGCTGTTTTTGATATCCTGGTCACTGAGGGACTCAGCATTGAAGACTCAGAGGCTACATCCAAGACCTTTCTTTTGAATCTTGCGGTTTGCCACTACACATGCAATCTAGTATGTTTTACAAACTCACAGCTATCCACAATTATCCTCCTAGAAGATTCTACCAGTCACTTACTTAGCTGGTGAAGTCTGATCTCCTGAGTACTTTTCTGTTGTTCTCATGTTTCCTTTTCCCTTAGAATACCGAACTCTTGTTACTTCATTCAGATTGTCTCTAAATTTGTCACATGCCAATCAGCTGGAGTTGGACAAAAGGCATAGTCAAGTCTTAGCATCTTCCTCCACCTAAAATAAAAAGCTGCACTCAGCATGTTGCAGGCACTCGCCCCACCGAACTGTTCGTCCAAGAGACACACATGTACCATCAGATGTTCTTTTTGGGTACTTCCGATATTTATTCAAGAAAAGAAATCATTTGTTCCCTTCCCCCTTTTAAGTGGTCTTCAGTAACTTTCTGACTTTATATTTGTGCCATTTTTTTCATCCCTATTTTTAATCTGATCTTCAACAAAGCCATCTTTTCCCTTATTTGAGACTCATTGATCTATCTGCCAGAGGGCAGATGAACCTGCATATTTATTCCTCCTCTCCTTCATGTAGTGACGCTCTAGTCCAGAAATTTGTCCTGTCAGTGAGGTTTGTACATTAGGCATTTAAGAGATGACCACTACACTGGATAGTCTAAATCCTGCTCTATATTATGTCCCTGGGCTATCCATTGGCTTCACAGGAGTTGCACAAGCATGGCTGAAACTGATGTTTGGACAAATTAATCTCCAAAACTTTTCTCTCATTCTCTTGTTTGTTTGTTTGTTTTGTAACCAACGATAATATAAGGATAACAGTGGATTATTCACCAAATTTTCTGCAGTAAAGGCTATCTTCTACCAGCCCTATGCTATTATTTCTTTAGTAAGCAGATTCCTAAGTTTGGGGAAAATAGTTTCTTTTGCTTCTAGTTAAATAAGTTCTTGGATGCTTAAAAATGGAATCTGATTCCTAATTGAAATGGTTTACTTCCGTTGTGACTTTGCCAGTTCGTTATTGCAGAGTTGCACATGGTTGCCAGGCTCTGGCACTGCTGTGGATAGTCAGGGTGGGGGGAAAATCACTGAAGTGTTTAATTTGAGGATAATAGTCCTGCAAATTAATTTCATAGGTCTTGAAAAAGGCAAAGGGAGCTCAGCCCACTCCATGAAATTATCCTCACTGGGAACTACCTCCTTCTCAGGGTTATAGATTTGAGCCAAGTAATCCTTCTAATACCTAATTAAGCAATTAGGTGATTTTCACGTTACTTTCTGGTAAACAATTAAGGCAAGAGCAGAGCCATGCCTGAAGACCATGTCTGGGTAGGCATTTTGTCACATCTCTCTTTCCGTGGGATGATTTTTGGCCTATTTTCCATTCATATGCTGCTTGTAAACAATGTTGTTTTTTAATATACTTTTGTTATGTCAATTCTTGGGCAGATTTATGGACTCTCAGGGATTCTTCCACTCCTTTTTCATCCTCTCTATTTGCTCCCCAGTCTTCATATTCTTGGAGTCAGGGCGACAAGATGTGCCACCTTCTGTTCTGCGTTGAGGCTGTATTTAAGTCCTGCCCTTCAGAGTCACCTCGGGAATATTTCAAGCAAAGTATTCCTCATCTTGGGACTACACTTTCTGCTTTATGCTTTTTCTATTAGTTACCACTACTGTGTAATACTGGGGCAGAAGAATTGAGCAAATTCGTATATCTTCTTTCCCAAACAGGTCATTGGTGCTTTTCTTCTGCACTGCACCACCAGACCAAATTACCTGTGTTCTGCTGACCCTCTTCCTTCTTTGTATCAAGGCTAAGGAACAGGGATGTAAGGAAGAAGTTTGCTAGCAACACACTTGCAGCCTAGGAAAAAGACCAGTTTGTGCATAGAGGTGCTCACAGAGAGGAAACACAGGAGACTTTAGACCCTTCACGACTTTCTCTTTGTGGAAGATATGAAGAGCAACCTTGCCAGGTGTATGAAATCTGAGCATTGTGGATCCATCAGGGAAAAAGAGAAGAATGTGGACAAATAGCAGCATCCTCTATTGCAACATACAGATATACGCTATCTACCTGAAAGCAGAGTTTGGTGACTGCAGATGTGAAAAAAGAACCTTGTGGCAACAGATGAACCTTGCTTTATGTGAGAATTAAGATGAAAGAAACATTTGGAATAAGAAGGCCAGTGCTCAGAAGTGGTGAGCTCAGAGTGAGGGTGAAGGTTCAGTCTTCGCTCTGTGTCCTACTTAGGAACTTCCAAGTGTACTTGGTACTTCTTGTTCTCCCCCCATCCCCAGACAGTGCCTAATGCGCTTTGAATGGAAATTTCAAGTCATAACAGTTAAATGGGGAGACATTACACAACTGTGCCTCCTGGATGCAGCCCCAGCAGCTGTCCTGGCAGGTTTTGGACACGATGATGATTCTTACTGATTTCCATCTTGTGAGAGTGTCTAGAGATTCCAGTGTGCCAAGCGTTGTACGAACACCTATGGGAAAAAATGTCCCTGTCTGAATGAGCACACAGCCCAAATAGCCAAGGCTGGCAAAGTGTTGCTTGGGATGTGGAGGTGTGGGGAGATATAATGATTTTCCCAGCTCTGCAGTGTGATAGCAATGGTGGGGACAGCATCCTGTTCTCTGTGTTTCGGGAGAGCCTGCTATCTGTGCTGAAGGGTTTGAATGCTCCTGTTCTACCAGCCTTTAGAGCAGCACAGCTGGGAGAGAGCCCTGCAACAAGAGAATTCCTTCCCCTGTCCTCCTGCACACTCACCTTTGAGCTAGTTCAGTGTAACCTGTTCAATACTTGAGGAACTCAGCTTCCTGAAAAGATGGGAGCAGGAGCGATGTGTAATACTGTAAATGTGCTTCCTTGCTTGGCCATGGAGACCTCATAATGCAGTGTCCTGTGGTCATTCAGTGTACTCAGACTGACATCGTAAACTTTGCAAGTGTTTCTACAATCAACAACCGTTTTACTGTAGGTTAAGAGTGTTACTTTCATACATAGTTTTCTGTGTATGAAAAGGAGCAGACAGCTTCTTTCTTTATAGTATAGACATAATATATATTTATTTGTATCTCGCAAACAATTCTGCTTTGGGCTACAGGACTTGAAAGTTAATCTTTTTTCTACTTCTGTCCCAGAAACCATGATCTATGGAGTAGACTGTCTTGAAATAGACTTGCCTTCAGGGCAGTACACATTCATTATAATGAATGCAAGAACATGAAAGAACAAAATAAATATTATTTGATTGTAAAATATATTTATTTTTCTGGCCTAATTTTTAAATGGAACAAAATAATGGTCAAATGCAAATGTTCTGAGAAGAGCTTGTTTCAAAGCACATAACCTCCCACTTGGTCTGCCCCTTTAAATCACTTTGTATCTGTTCTAGAGAAAAGACTTAAAATTCATAAATTTTTCTTTGGTTTCACTGGACTTTGGGCTGGGATACAGGGAGCAAACCCTGTGGAAGCCAAACCAAGCGGCAAAACACCAGCACTGTCACAGGGGTCACAGACTACCTTAATGAACAGTTAACCTTAACTCTTCCAGTACTTCTAAGTCTCCAAATTCATGGTGGCAGTTTATACTATGCTATGAGAATGACCCCTGCAGCATGGTATGCATTAGCTGACAGGCTAACAGAAAAGATATGAAACTGCTGTCTGATAGATGTTTCTGGAGAATGAAGGGAATATTATTGGGACTGACTTACTTAAGCAATCTTGATCTACTCTGCCATTCTTAAATGCAGCCTTGATTCATATCCAAGTGTGTCCTGGCAATGCTGTACTTGGAGTGGGTTCAAGACTTGTGTGCAGGCATAGCATGATGATTGGGTGATTTTGGGGATGCTGCAACACCATATGGCTTGCACCCCAGCAGCATATTTTAAGTTTTTCTGAGTTTATTTGGATTCTTAAATGACACTATTGGAAAGAAAATTCACATTAAAATATCACAGAAACATCTGGAAAGAGACTACCAGATGAGAAAATAGCCATGTCCCTAATTACAATGGATTTTACTGCTGCCCGGCTTAAAACTTCAGTCTATGTTATTAGCCATAAGTATTTTCCAAAATGGCTAAATTTACTCGTAATTCTCGCTGCGGTTTGCCTTGCTAGGCATTTGCAACCTCTGTGTGTAAGACTGTTGGCCACCCGCTGTATTGCCGCCATGTTGTTGGGCTTCTGTTGCCAATGCAATGTCAGATCCTCAATGCTGCTTCTTCTGAGGGTCTCCTGAAGGATCTGTGGTTGCAACAGATGATGCCTTCAGGAGGAGCAGATTTTGGTCTCTAAATTGCACCTTTTTATATGTGTAGTATCCAGTGCTATTTTGCCTGGCAGACATTCAGAACAAGTGTGGTTCTATGTGACTCCTCCCTCTATGTTGCAGGACAGGGCTCTTTGTGTGCAGAAGGGTATCTCCCAGATGTTGTGTGTTGGGCAAATTTAGCATCTGAGATGGGATGTGGCATCATAGCACGTAGACAGGGTTCTCCTGGAGGGAATGGAGGAGCCTGTAATATCCTTGAAAGAGTAGGTTGCTATGCAATCCACTTGGTTTTGTGCTGTGAGAATTATTTCTTTTTGTGTGACCTCCAGAGTGGTCATGACAGCCAGGCAGGAGTACACAACACCTAAATTTGGCAGAGACCTTGAAAATGTATCCCATTTCATTTGCCAGATATCCACTGAGACAGGAAAGAACTTTCTCCTGCCCCTTAGGTTGGCCAGAGACTTCAGCAAACCTCCTCCATGGGAACCTGATATCATTCTCCAGGGATGAAGCCAGGTAGTTCTATTTCAGTTCTCTGTTAAGAATCTGAGCCTAAGCAATACGTTCATATCTTCATCTTTTGCTGTTATGTTTTGAATATGTATATCCGTGAGATCTAATTTGGATATCCTACATAATAACCTACCAGGGTTGTTGCTTTGAAGTTGCACCTGGAATTTCTGAACCATCAAAGTAGTCAGGGCTCAAGTTGGGAAAGAGCTGGAATATACAACCCATTAGCTTAATGCAGATATTTTCGTATGATGTGAAGGTGGGCAGGGAGGAAAGAGCAGAGGGAAATGCCTTTGAATACATGGAGGTAACCAACAGTGGAGTCTGAATCCTTGCTGTTGTTAGGGTTTTGCATTTTCATCTTGGTAGCATAATCTGCAAGCTATGATCTGCTTCATCCTTGGCCGCTTCATTTCCACAGTTGGCTTTGCATGGAGGCAGGCTTTGCCCAGTAAAAGCTGCAAGGAGTTTCAGCCACTAGTTATTTCTATATTAGTAAAATGAAGACTACAGGAGCCTGAGCCCAGGCACTGCAACTTGATTTTCCCCCTTGTTCAAGTATTCAATTAGTAATTCAGTAGTTCCTGGGATGATGGCAGGGGGCAGCCAGCTCCCTAGTGCAAGGCAGTTTAAATGCGTCTACCCAGGTTTGTAGGCTAGGAGTATTTAATAGCACAGATCTCTTTCTGCCCCAGAAAAGCAGGAGTGTGCAAATTCTACTAGCATATGAATTGTCAGTTCAAAAGCACCTATTTCCCTGATAACATATATGGAGCTTTCTGCAGGCTAACTGGCTACCTGCAGGGTTGCAGTGGTGCTGCCCTACCTTGGGTTATACTTCTGCTCTCACTGAAATCAGCACTGACTTCAGCTGTTCAGGGCTGGACCACAAACTACAGCATTTCTGGGATCCTTCAAGATGAAAAGCACTCCACAATGGGTAAGTTATCATTATTTGTTATTATCCTCTCACTGATCCATTTTGGAAGACAGATGTGCATTCTTTCCCTCTCCCCCTGAGAACTGATGAAACATGAAAATCACTTCTTAGATAAAAAAAAGCCCACAATGACAACACAATACATTGTGAGTTACTTGGTTTCTAATCTCTGAAAATGAGCCAGGTCAAACAGCCATGGCTCCTCTGATAAACTGTTATTCTTAGAGATTTCATCCTTCCATGGAAAAGTACTGAGCTGGCTCTGTGATCTCCTCTTACACTGTCATCAGCATATAGCAGCGGCCAGTGGAAAACTGGAGAAAACCAGCTGCATGTAGAGTGTTAAGGGCATTATTTTTAGATGCTTCATTGCTTTCTAACTGCACACTCTTCCCTGTGGAAAATAAGGCTGTCTATCCTAGTGACTTACTGGCAGCTGGTGCATTATGCACGGTGAAGCTGCTCCTTAGAAATGAGATGCTAAACAAAATAAATAGGAGGAAAACAGACCTATAAATTTGTGTAGTGCACAACAGGAGAGATGAAGGAGATCTGGGTGTGAATGAATGCATGGGAGTCTTCGGAATGAGTGCAACTTCTCCCTTCAGTAGAAGTATGAGTTTGAGGGGTGTAACTCCATCTGAATCTTGCTCTTCCTCTGACCTGGGTGTTTACTTGCTTATTTCCACTACCCATTGTGACATTTAACAAGTATCAAAGCTGAATGCCAGCTTTCCTTGCAAATATCAATCTGCTGTCACAACAGGTCTGCTAAAGAGAGGAATTCCCAGTCCAGATCTGTTGAGAACTACAATAGCAACTAAATACATGATAGCTGTAGTGCAGGTGCAGTGGTAGTTTGAAACACATGGACACATGGATTGCTCCACTGCCTCCTGCTGACAGCGTGCCCATTATCTCCTAAGGGTGATTTGCTAGTTAAATGGGATGCGATTAGATACACAATCTGTTGGTATGCTGAAAAGACTCAGTCTTCTCCATTCTTTCGACCCTGCAAGGTTTCACCTGAGTGGGAGAAGGAGGCATCTCCAGGAGTGCTGCAAAACTTGCACCTCGAAATATTAGGTCATCTTGCATATAGTGAGAGCAACACTTTATATGAAGAAAGGACAAATGTGAAATCCATGAGAGAAGAACTGTGTGGAGAGTCTCTCCCCTATCCAAAGTCTCTGTTTTAACCACTTGCAGTAGTCATTCCAATTATAAACCTTTCCTTATCCAGATTCCTAAAAGGAAATAGGAAAGAATAGCATAGTGGGGATGGCACAGGCTGTCATGGCTGCATGTCTGGGTCTGTGGTCCACCATGTAGATTCTGGATGGGAGTAAAAGAGGCTTTAGTTCAATTTTCACTTGTGCCAGTGTTTCACATTTGGGATGCAGATGGATACAGCTAAGATAGCTTGTGAGAGGCCTATTGTTCATTATAGTGCCTGGGAAATATTTGGTGTAAGGCAATGTGTTTCCCCTCCCCCAGAAGCTGTTACTGTCCTAGAGGAAGAATGATACATTTTGCCTGACTCAAAACAAAGCTAACAGTCTGCTAAACCTATCTGCACCTCCAAACAGGCCATTCTACTGGATTTTGGGGCACTTCAGCTACTTTTAATTGTTGGCATTGGCAGCGTATCTTACCTCTGAGCACACATGTTTGTGAGCATCCTGACAGCCAGCAGGGGTGAAACCTGGGGGTGCTACAACCTCTCTTGGTTCCCAGGAGACTGTTTTGATGCCAGACAAACTAGTGAAGAACTCAAATGGTGGCAGAGCAGGATGAGAAAGTTGGGGCTGTTCAGCCTGGAGAAGAGAAGGTTGTGTGGAGACCTCATAGTATCTGAAGGGGGGCCATAAGGATGCTAGGGAGGGACTATTCGTTAGGGACTGTAGTGAGAGGACAAGGGGTAACGGGTTCAAACTTAAACAGGGGAAGTTTAGATTGGATATGAGAAAGAAATTCTTTACTGTAAGGGTAGTGAGGCACTGGAATGGGTTGCCCAGGGAAGTTGTGAATGCTCCATCCCTGGCGGTGTTCAAGGCCAGGTTGGACATAGCCTTGGGTGGCATTGTTCAGTGGGAGGTGTCCCTGCCCATGGCAGGGGGGTTGGAACTCGATGATCTTAAGATCCTTTCCAACCCTAACTATTCTATGATTCTATCATGCTAGTTTCTGAAAAAATTATTATTCTGTCTCATGACATGCACAAGTATATGTATGCACATACATGTCCTGGGTTCAGCAGCAGCAGTCATTTTTTCTCCTTCTTGGTAGCTTGTGCAGCGCTGTGTTTTTGATTTTGGGCCTGGGAACAGCGCTGATAACACCAGTGTTTTCAGTTACTGCTTGGTGTTGTTTAGGCTGGCCAAGGACTTTGTGAGTCTCATGCTCTGCCAGGGAGGAGGGGAAGCCAGGAGGAAGGAGCGACAGGACACCTGACCCAGACTAACCAAAGAGATTATTCCATACAACAGCACGTCATGTCCAGGATGTAGAAATGGGGAGCAGAGACCCGGAAGGGTGGTGAGGGTGCACGGTGGGGGGCACTGGTGGGGGTGCACTGCTTGCTCGGGCTTGATATTGGATGGTGAGAAATTGTATTCTTTTCCCTTGTATTTTCTCTTGTCATTATTATTATTGGTGGTACCAGTAGTGGTTTG
Source organism: Amazona ochrocephala (assembly GCA_039720435.1). Classification (NCBI taxonomy): domain Eukaryota; kingdom Metazoa; phylum Chordata; class Aves; order Psittaciformes; family Psittacidae; genus Amazona; species Amazona ochrocephala. The sequence continues at coordinate 99,711,270 of CM077877.1, read as the reverse complement.
TGTTATACCTTAGCTACTAAACTGTTCTTATCTCAACCTGTGGGGGTTGCATTCTTTCGATTCTCCTTTCCATCCCTCCAGGAGCGGAGGGAAGAAAGAGAGGGGAGTGAGTGAGAGAGCGACTGTATGGGTTTATAGACTTAAACCACGACAATATATAATATAGGTTGGTCGCCTGCACTGTTCAAAGTTTAGACCTACACATTTTTTACTTGTTTTTGCCAATCTTGAACCATTTTAGTAGATATTTCCTGGGTCAAGTAGCCACTTCAGATTTACGTTTTTGAGGAAGACTTGCCTAGAGGAGTTCAATCATTCCCAAGAATAAGGATATTGAAAATTGTTGGTTTGTCCACACTGCATTCAAAAAAATAAAATTCTGTCAGAGGTTTTGCTGAGAAGTTTTGGTGTTTCCATGCCTGTGATTTCGCAATGGGATGCCATAGTGTCAGAGGCATGCCTTTTGCTATTTTTCCAAGATAAATTGCCTCTGTTTGGCCTGCTTAGCAGCTCTTGGTATTTGAAAGGCACATGTAGTCAGTAGAGACATTTAGAAAACTTGACACTGAGGCATGCTTCAGACCACGACTCCAGAAGCTAAGCAGAAGTTTATAGGTGGCTGCTTATAAATGCTAGGCACAGAGGCTGACAGCAGAAAGACTGTTTTGTGTGCTTTTAGTGCTTCAGAAAGTGTGCCAGAAAGCAAGATGGAGGAGTTTTTCTAGATTACTACAAAGGGAGTATAAGTGGCTGAAAAGGAAGGGACAAAGATTTGATCAGTAGAGCCCAGTAAGTAATGGAGATCTGTTTTCACAAGGTATGTACAAGCTACAGCTGGCTATGACTGTCAGACTCCCTGTAGGAGATGGTGAGAGTTAAAGATAAGGAAGCAACTTCAGTTTAATTGCTGTTGCTTTACGTAAGCATTGCTGCTACCACCTGTATTTACATGGGCTGTTTGAGCATCCAGGAGGACTCAGTCCCCTGGATGAACTGGAGTCGTGCACAGGCTGAGACTGGTGTTGGCTAAGCTTTGCTTGGAGAGTTGTTGGAATGGGGAGGTGCTTTATCAGTGATGCAGAGGGTACAAAGCAAAGTAAAAAAGGGGTCTGGGCAGATGAACATTGGCTTGGCAATATGGATTCTCTCCCTGCCTCCTGGAGGAAGTGGCCAAGATTGTCAAAGTGACAGTTTTTGGCTGGAGAAAAGTAATACCAAAGGACTTCTATGCTACCTGGGGTCAAAGCCTCCTGGTGCTTATGCTCTTAGTGACACAAGCCAGACCCCCATTCCTGCTTCACAGTGTCATACTGGAGACCCATGCTATGCTCAGCTCCCCTCTCCAGACAAACAGCCAGAGTGTCTTGGGAGAGAAGTCTTGTCATATTGGGCAGACTTTCCCAAAAACACTGTGGGAGCAGAGTCTGTGGTTTAGTCATTCTACAGTTCTTCATTTGACACTCTAGGTCATGCTGGGCAAACTGGGTCCTATGGAAGCAGCAAGCAATAGGGACACAAAGTCCTGTGTATGAATGAGTAAGCACAAATATTTCTAGTGTTTTTTCCTGTTTCCCTCTAGTATAAATGTCCATTCACTCCTGTTCATTTTCTAATGTGAGCATGGGTCTGGACTAGAAGCGTTTGTGAGTACACGGGAAGGTCACCCACTGTTCATCCCTCAGTGACTGAATAGTGACCTGGAACCTATTCCCTAATCAGTCAAAAGACTTCTGCCTCAGTGGTATCGACCAAATAAACCCTATGGTCATCATCTTGAGTTTGGGGAAGACAAAAACTCATACGAATCTCTGGGGAAAGAGTAAAAAGCATCTTATTTACTTAGACATCGTATCCATATCCAAGTATCTTAGCAATGTTTTGACTAACTGTGAAGGTTCTGGAGCTCACCACCTCAGAAGAGGGTGCAAAAAATGCCAATGCAGAGCAAATAAGTTAACTTAGAGAAGTTGACAAGATTGGTTTTGTTTTCAATTTTGTAGTTTCCCAGAAGATTAAGCCTGAACAGTGTTTTTGCTGTTATATCTCCACAATAAACACTGGAAACTGCTCTTGCTGATAGAATACCTGGAAACTGCTTTGTTGTTGAAGTGCTTCAGAGCCTTCTTTTCATTATTTACAGCTTTGCAAGTGGTATGTGGGCAGCTGAGAAGCTGAGAAAGATCAGGGAGGCTGCATGCCTCAAGGTTATTCTGATTTCTTTAGTCCCCTGTTTTATACACACTGGGACTGATAGCATTTCCCTTCCCTTTTGGTTATTTTCTGTTCCTTCATCAAATCTCAGGAGCCTCTAGCGTTGTGTCCTAAGGGCAGTCTCCTGCCAAGAGCTTTTTTATTTTGCTGTGTCATTATTTACAGGCCTAGTATCTACTTAATGTGTCTAAGGCCTGATTTATACTTCCAACTAATGTAAATTTACATGCCAATCTTGTTTAATCTCCTCTTGCCAGGCTCACACACTTGACTGCATAGTCACAGAACAGATTTCTTGCTATTTGATCACATTAGGCTCTCTGAATTCTGAGCTCTACCCTATTTAACCCCTCCTAATTGCAGATCCAGAGAGATGGCTGGATAGGTGGGTGCAAAACTACTCAATACCATGATTTAGAAACTAATTTTGTTTATGATTCTGGGTTTGTGCAACAGCATGTTGTGTATAAGCTCTTATATGAAGTCTCTGCTAATCTGCAGAGGCAGCAATGTGATTTAGCATACTTTGAGGAGCAACAGAGGGCAATAATGCAAACATGTGAAAAAGCAATGGGCTCTGTCTTCATGGTAGATAATATAACTTGGGAGCTGCACCTAAATACTTCTTTCCTTACTGTGCTGTTCTGAGGCTGGCTGCTTTGCACAAGCAATACAGGCAGAGCTGCCATTACAGTATTTACATCTCATTTCTCAAAATGAACTGGGAAGAGCAGGCAATGATAATGTTTCTTTGCTGTGAATTGACTCCACAGATCCTCACTCTTGGGAGCATGCCTCAGCACAGTCTATAGAACATCTCTGGCGCATCACTAGGGATTGCTTCATGCATATTTATAAAGCACTTATTTATCTTTCAAGTTAAGGCGCAAGGCATGCATTGTGTTATTTTTTAAATATGGTGAATACACTGCTCCTAGCACTGAAAATTGCCTATGCTTGGCCTTCAGAGTCCACATGCTCAAAGCATCTAATAGCAGGTGGTAGCAGGCAGTAAGAAGTAGTGTTCAAAATGTTTGTAAACCAGTTAGGCAGAGCAGAGCAGTGGCATGGACCTCCACATGTGTGCACATTGGTAGAGTACTACGAGAGTCACTCACCTCTGCTATTTGCAGAGTTGGCACCTGAAAGGGAGTTTGTGGCTATTTCTCTTCCCTCCTTTCTTCCTTTACATTATTTGGAAAATGCTGTCTCAGTCATCGGAAAGTGCTGGTAATGAATGGCTTCCTATGTGCACAAAGGGTGTCAGTATCTGGGGCAGTGGCACCACTCATAAAGCCAGGTTGTGGAGCAGAGGTGGTTTCTCTAACTGTTGGACCGTGGGAAACTCGACCTAAGCACTGCCTCTGCCTGCCTAATGAGCAGCTTAAACTGGGTACCCCACCTCTTTGTGTGTGTGATAACCCCACATGTCCTGACTGCTCTACACTCTGTGTTGAAATATCAAGCAGGTCTGTGGTCCTACCTCAAGGCTGAGGCCTCCCATCCACTTCTGTGCTACTGAATCCGGGAATATGTTATGTATAGCACAACAGCTTTCAAGAGCAGCTAAGATGTTGCCCAGCAGGAGTTTGAGCTGATCTCTGTCAAAGCTCTCCTTTTTCTGTGCTGTCACCTTCCACCCTAAGGGAGCTCTTACATACGTGTGACCACTAGTGAGCTACCGAGAAGGGCTGATGTGGCTGAAGAGTCAATCCAGAGATGAGATCATAGGCAGATCTGAGTTCAGGCACTTCTTGTTAGTGCTGACAGAAGAGGTTGGGAAATTGAGATTCTGTAGGGAAAAGAGAAGGCTTGTGCCGCTGGGATTTAGATCATATTGCTAAATGTCTTCTACTGAATTTTTAGCGGCACACGAGGCCAGGTTTTAGTCTGATAGTTCTAGTCTCATGCTCAAACTTCTTCCTCATGGAAGCTAAACATGAATGCCTAAATTCAGATAACTGATGCTTGGTACCCCCACATACAGTAAGTTTCAAGAAAGAAAATGAACTCACAACCAAGCAGCCTCTGATATGACACTGCACTGCTGATTTTTGCAAAGAGCTCACTATGCCTTGTGGGATAGGGTTTCTTTTTAGAAATATGCCACATAGTATAATAACATAGAAACTAAGGCTTTATATATAGGTGTGTGTATATGTATATCAGCATATTTATATAGGTATGTAATATATATATACATATATACTCATACATAAACTTAAAGTGGCATGGTTATTACAGTTTTAAGTCACTTGTTAGCTGGAGTTGCTCTATATTTGTAGTGATAGTGTTACATGTGCTTTCAGGTTTTAGTGATGGTAGGAGAGAAATTAAAGCCATGGTTGCTTAGAAAATTATTTCCAAGCATTTTGGGCACACATTGATGGCATGTTGCTCAGTTTAACTTGCTTAGGCACCACAGATCTCAAGGTGTTTTCCTTGTCTTAACCTCTCTTTGCCACTGTAGAGCACTGCTGCAAAACCCAAGCTTAGCTTGGTTCTAGGCAGCTGATGGGAGAGCTAAAAGCTGAGCTACTCACTAGCATTTTGCCACTGACAAAGTTTTTTGGATCTGTTGGTCTCCAAGTTCAGTGGCGATGCTCTCTGCTGGTTTTTTGTTGCACTCTGTATTCTGTTCCAGGAGGTGGTTTTGCAGAATGTTTATGTCCCAGGGGATGAGATTTAATTTTGAACTAAATTAGAAGTAAAGGGCTACTTCAGCACTGTCCTCAGTAAACTCTTATTTGACTAACAGAAAGCTCTGCTTGCTCTGAGCCAAAGGGCTGAGGCAGGGTTTGTGTCAGTAGAGGACTGACAAGGCACAGCAGTAGATGAAGAGGGAAAAATTCAATCAGACAATGCTGAGGAAGAAGGTTTTGTGCAGAATGAGGGAAGGAGCACAGCCATTCACATGCACGGGCATGTATTTGGCTCAGGTGACAAACTGAAAATCTTCTGGGCCTTTTCTCGTCCTCCAACCAGAGTAGAAAATCCCTTTCCCTTTCAGGCTTTCCAATGGAAAGGGATCCACGATGCAGGGCTGGCCAGCTCAGCCCAGACCCAAGATGACACCTCCTTTTGGTACTGCATGCTAATGGAACAGATCAGCTTCAGCCACCTCTCTCCTTGCAGTACCTACACCAGGCTTCCTGCCCCAGAGGAGAAATGAGCTGCAAGGGAGAAATCTTTACACAGGCCCTTCGCCTTGTAAAAGGGCTTCCTTGTCCCTTTGGCTGATCAGTGCCCACACAGGCACAGGCACATGGATCCTGAGCAATCTGATCTAGTTGAAGATGTCTCTGCTCTTTGCAGGGGGGGTTGGACTAGATGACCTTTAAAGGTCCCTTCCAATGCAAACTGTTCTGATTCTATAGTTCCGATGGGGCTGAGGTGCTTGCAATGCAAGGCATATGGGTGCTGGCATACAGAGCCTACCTGAAAGAGGTGAAGAGGCATGTTCTGTGCTTCCATTTGGGCTTGCACTGGCAGAAGTGTGAGGCAGGGACTTGTATGTGACCATGTGCATGATGAGAAGCTGCTGTACCAAACAGGTGCTGAAGTTCCAAAGACAAAGCAACATCATACATTCCCTTCTGTGCAGGACTAAAAAGAAAGTCATGTGTGGGACCATACTTGTGCTGTGAAATAGGCATATTAGGCATTCATAGAATCATAAAATAGTTAGGGTTGCAAAGGACCTTAGGATCATCGAGTTCCAACCCCCCTGCCATGGGCAGGGACACTTCCCACTAAACCATGTCACCCAAGGCTCCATCCAACCTGGCCTTGAACACTGCCAGGGATGGAGCATTCACAGCTTCCCTGGGCAACCCATTCCAGTGCCTCACCACCCTTGCAGTAAAGAATTTCTTCCTCATATCCAATCTAAACTTCCCCTGTTTAAGTTTGAACCCATTACCCCCTGTGCTATAACAACAGTCCCTAATGAAGTGTCCCTCCCCAGCATCCCTATAGGCCCCCTTCAGATACTGGAAGGCTGCTATGAGGTCTCCACGCAGCCTTCTCTTCTCCAGGCTGAACAGCCCCAACTTTCTCATCGCATCTTCCCATGGGAGGTGCTTCAGCCCCCTGATCATCCTCGTGGCCCTCCTCTGGACTTGAAGGCCAGTTGATTTGCTTTATTAATGGGAAGCTAAGATGTTGATATCACAATTTTAGGTGTTTACCTTAGTAAAAAAAAGAAACAACTCTGAAAACAGGGAGAGCCCTATAGTTTAACCAGGAGAGCAGCAAGTTCAGGCTGGAAATAAGATACTTGTTTCATCCGGTGACACTAGTGCTTTAGTTTCAAGATCATTTCATACTAGCAGCAACCAGTGAGTGAAACAGCCTTGACCTTTCAATGCTCACTTCAGTTCCCATACTACCCCTCTCTTGGACACATTAACATAAGCGTTTTCAAGGCTAAATAGAGAATTGGATTGGCAGCCGGTCCAGGTTAGTCACTCTTGCAAAAAGGAAAGGTTTGTTTTAACCCAGATCAGAATCCTGATTTGATCTTGAATGCATAGGATAATGGGAGGAAGTGAACAGCATGGGATAAGGCTGAGCAGCTAGGGGCTGAGGGCAAGGTCCCTTTTTTGGGGTTCTATTTTGGCTGACAGTGATGGTGAAACAATGACCTAATCCCATCCCAACTCCATAATTTGTCTTGAAATCAAAATAAAATCTCTAAGAAGTATGTTCTAGCTAAACAGGTGGACCAATTCTGTGAAAATCACTGTTTCTGTGGTAACTGATAACAAGCCTCATGCTGCTTTCAAAGTGATGCCATTCCCAGTGGGTTCATACGTAATTCAGAAGTAGAAAATCAGCAGCTAACTGGCAACACATTTTACCTCATCCCATGGGAGAGGCCTGCAGAGGAGCGATTACTTCTTCTCATGGTGGGTAGAGGAAGCCACTCTTGTTCAAGACATTTAAAATGATCCAAGGTGGAGTGCTTGAGAATTTACCATCTTCTGCCAAGTAGGGTGTAACAAGACTCTGGCAGTCCATGTTTTTCCAGTAGTCTGAAGTGTGACTTCCAATATATTAATTTGGAGATAAATGGAAATATTCATCTACTCTGGCTTTTGCCTTCTTTTTCTATTTGGTTACTTTTTGTAGGAACAGGCGTGAATACTGCTTACAAAACAAACTTAAGCCCTTTAAACAAAAAACTAAAAAAGTAGTCTTCTGCAAACTGAGAGTTTCTGAATATTACTTTTATGCTCAACAAAAATGAATGAGGATGATTTTAAGAGGTTGGGAAATCAACATTTTCTATGCTTACCTGTTCTTTTAGATGAAGTCAGTTGTAAAAAAGAAGTGCTTGGGTAATGAATGGTAAGTTATTCATTACTTTTTTGAAGAAGAATAACAATATTCCTTCTATGAATATTAAGTAAGAGTAACCTTAGGGGGATGGGTTGGGCAGTGTGAGTCACACACAGGCTTTGAATTATTGATGTGCTACAACTGTCAGCCTTTACAAGCTTGCACTCTGTATCTGAGTCCCTTCAAGGCAGGTGGAATTAGTTTCTGCAGATCCATGTAAGTTTTCACAAAAAGATACTATGGCAGCACAGGAGAAATCTGTGCCTGTGCTGATTTTTGAACTACCTTTCCGCAGAGTGCAGCCTCTCTTGCTTAGCAGCACGTAGCCGTGCTTCTCCTAGGGGCTATTCAGGCACACTGTGTGCTCCAGCCCAGTACATTTCTATGAACTACTTCTCATCTGCCTATTTTGAATAGTCCTTGATTGCTTCAGGATGCGTTTTCACTAGTTGTTTCTCAGAGCTGAGTTTGATAGAGGTAATAATGATGGTTTAATAAGTTAATTAAGCCCTACTGTGTGTTGGTACTTTCAATCTAAGATGAAGTGTTACAAGGAAGAAGAATTAAACTGCTGGTGTGTTGTCCATCCCAACTGGTTGGATGTATGCAGTGTGACGTGGTTTCCGATTACATGCTCATGTACTCTATTTTCTGTGACACGATGGCCCCTTTAGTGTACTGGCGAGATGGTGCTCATTGATGCGGTAACAATTCGTTATTAGTGGTTCATTCTCAGCATTCATGTTTGGCCCAGGACTTATTTACTGCAAACCATGTAAATCCTGCAGAAAATCCACCCTAACTGATTTCCTCAGCTCCACTTTGACTTAAATTTTACCACTATACAGTATGCAAGCACTGCAGATAAAATTCACCCTTTGATAGGGAATGGAAAAGCTTATGCTCTGTTGAAAGCTTTCCTGCAAGCTCTCTGAAGGGAGGTTGAGAAGAATTACAGTGGTCAGTAATCCTTGGACTATTGGGAAGTTTCGTCCTCTGTTTTATGGATAGTAGTAATGGGCAGACACTGCTATAGCTTGACTATCATTAGGACAATCAGCTTGACATCTGTACCAGAGTGACAGAGGAGATTGTGTTGAGGTCCTGGTCTGTGTTTTAGAGGAAGCTCAAGGAAACATTCCCAGGCTGGGGGATTTCAGATCTCATCAAAAGACCTCTGCGTAGATGTGCTGTGCATGTTTGCATGTCTCCCTTTGCCTGCAGTTACAACCACAACCAGTAAGTCATTGGCACATGCAGAACCTGTGTCAATGGCTGTTCCTGATGGTGTGACAGTGGTCTTGGCAGCTGTGGAAAATGGGATGTGTGTCACAACCTCAACACTGGCTGGGGGCAGGACAGAAAACCTCTTGCGTGTGTGCTCTCTTCTTTTGGAAGACATATTGGATGTTTTCTTGCTGGTGCTGCTTCAAGCATGGTTGCAGTAGAGGTCTCAGTGAATAATTTGGCCTCACAGTTGGTGGCCAAGGATTCCCCAGTTCCTCCCATTGCACATTAAACCCTACAGCAGAGACACTCCGGGGCTGCAAGCCCATGTGCTGGACAGAAACTTCAGGGCATGGAGACAGGGAGGGGGAAAGCTGAGGGAGTTCTCACCCTACTGTGCTTGTACGCAGCAATATATGTACATCAACAGCTTTCTAATAGGTGTGGTATTATTTAATCCTAGCTGTCTTAGAAGGCCTACATTCAGGATTTAGCATGAGATGATATAGAGAATAATGTGTAATTACTACCAGAGAGACATTACAATAAGACTAGTAATTTAGGATGGATAAATAGTTGCGACAGGCAGTGTGTGTCAACATAAAATTAAGTGTGTTAAACAGAGATTCAATGATCAGGAAATACTGGAGGTGTGGACAGGAGACAGATGAGCTGGGTCAAAATGTCAGAAGAAATTCCCTACTAGCCAGGTAGCTAGTCAGTTTTTACCTTATATATAGTAGGACAAGACCATATGATCATACCCAATTATCATATCTAGGATGAGATATTTTATATTATTAATTACAATTATTGTTACCTCTTACTGGAAAAGACAGATCTTGTCAACTGTTGTGGCTTCCAAGGTTTTGCTTGGGAGCCAGCAGTCCGGGTAGTGGGGATTGGAAACTGCATGGATAGCAGCTCTGACCTTCCTGCTTGCCTGGGCAGAAGCCTGCAGGAGAGGCACTGGGGCAGTGAGCAATCCCACCCTCTGTGCAATCCTCCTCATATGGCCTTTCTATTCCGCCTTGCAGCAAAAGGTGCAGCTGCCTGTGGAGCCCAGCCAGTATGGCTGGGGGCTGGCTGAGAGCAAGGAAGAATGGGGCTGAGCCCTGACAGCTGGCAACATTGCCCACTGCAGTGAGCTTTGCTGTCCCCTGCCAGCCTGGCTCCCTCTACTCTTTGCCCAGGAGGGGCTGAGAAATTTTACCCAAAGGGCTTGGATCAGCCTATAGGGTTACAGAGGGGGAGACAGAGTCTTGGTCTGGATTGGCCTCCCTGCTCCTCCATGCTCCTTCACCATGAGCCACGGTGGTGCAGAGAGAGGCAGAGGTGCAGGGAAGAGCAGTGCCATGCTCCTGTCCTGCCTCTGCACACTCCACTGAGGCTCGGCTCTCTGGCATGGCAACTCTGGACTTCTTCCGTGCCTGGCACAAGTTGTAAACGAGATGCTAGATTTTTGTGTCTTGTGTGCAAACATGCAGCAGGCAGAGGAGCTCTTCCCATCTCTTCTCCTCCTTACACAGGCTGCCAGCTATGGGGAAACAGAGTGGGGTCTTCCAAAGAAGGCCATTGCTCAAAGCACCTTAGGAGGCAACCTAAGAGGGGACTGTGGTCAGTACTCCCTAGCTACTGTCGAGGGTGGAGACAGCTCCTAAGAATTTGAATGCTCAAGTACGTTGATAGTCTGCTTAAAATAGAGTGCTAGGGAGTTTACGACAATCCTGCAGTCTCTTGGGAAACTCCAATGAAGCAAATGGTTCAATGCAAATAAAACCAGACAGGTCAGGAAGAAGCTTTTCACGCATAAAATACTAGAGCCAGAAATACCAACTGAAAAATGTACAAACTTTTTTTCTTTTTTTAACGTGAACTCTGTACCAAATGATCTTTGCTGCTTGTAACCATTGCCTCAGCCCCAAATGCTAGTCTGTCTTCATTTGCTGCTACGTTTTGTTTAGGCGCAGAGCTTTTATAGACTGAGATCTATCTGCTTTATGTGTTTATAAAGCTCTGCATATGTCTTGGGAGTTGTTTGAACAATAATAGTAAGTAAGTAGCAGGTAATTTGGGCTGAAATGCTGCAAGATATATACTTGAGAGTCCTGTAAATTGCTTGATTAAGTATATATTTGTTTTGGGAATGCAACTATGTGTGAAATCAGATGACAAAGGTCCAGGTGAGCTCTCAAACTGGAAGTCAGCTGTGTTGTGAAGATATTTCCATTCTCATTAATCCTGTGGTGTTGTCTGAAGGGCTAGTCTTTTCCAGACATCCGTGGTACAAGCCTGGAGTTCTCAATAATAACAAAGAAATAAAAGTACAGATGGAAGTGTCTGCATTTTGCTGAGGTAAATGACAGTTGTTGATAAACCGGGTCAGCTGAAAAGCGTGTGGAGGTGGGATTCATGTCACTGAACTTGGGATATCTGGAGGTAGATGTCTGCATTAGAGCTGCCCCCTGAGGTCTTTTTTGCCCTAATTTAGATATCTGCTTGATGTTGGGATGAATCATGCCTGCAAAGCACCTCAGCTGGCTGACTACAAAGGAAGCCAAGCTCAGTGGTTGGTGGCTGCACTGGGGGAAGCCTACATTTGGGGTAGATTAATCCTGACTTGGAGGTTTTTATGCACAACAAGTTGATGAATGTTGTGAAGGAAAAAAAGAAATGTTTCTTTTTACCTTGCAGAGGAAGATGAAGGCAATTGCACCTTTGGGAAATGCAGTACCTTGTGTTTTCCTAGGATGCTTTTGCTTTTCTAGAGTTGCTGCTTCCAGAAATGACACTAGGGAGAACTGTGTGAGGAAACTTTTATTTTCCAGGCTTGGGTTTGGGAGTATCAGAAAACATGTCAGAGGGCATATCTTCATGGGCATGTAACAGCTAACTTCTGTCCAGAAGTCAAATAGCTGCCTTAGCACACCTGGCCATGAAGACATCCTGGAGCATACAGAAGATGTCAGGTATGTCTGTACATGTCTACATAGGCATGATCTGAAACAGTTGTCTAAAAAGGACAAAAAAACCCCAGTGCTGTCATTGAGAAAGTTGTGAACCCAGCCTCTTTGAGATACATATGCAGGTTATGCACAGTGAAGTGCTGGATAATAATAAGTGCCCTCGATGTAGCCCGAGAACCTGAATCACAGGAAATGTTTCAGAGATGGGGGAGTAACAAAGTAGTTAGGGACGAAAGGGTTGTGGAAATAGCAGAGAGGCAGTCTTGGAGGAGCTGTCATGATTCATAATATCTGTGTCATTACAGGATAGCCAGAGTCAGAGCAGTCCAGAAGGTACAAAGCCAGCATCAAGCCCCCACTCTCACTCTCTCTCTGCTTGCATTCTACCATTCTTGGGAAAAATGACTGGGAGCTGGGCATGAGGCACTCTGGGACACTCCTGGCAGTGTGTCCATGGCACAAAATCACTGCTATGTGATCTAGCTAACAGCAGTGACCGTTCACAGTCTGCCCACATGACCATGCCTTCAATTGCTACGTGACCTGGCAGAGCTTTCACATGGCTGAGGGATGAACTATGGCCTCAGAGGATGCAGAGTAGAATATAGCATGTGATATTGAGCTGTTTATAGCAAGGTGTTACTAGTTGCCTTGAAGCAAAATCTTTGCTCTACAGTAAGCTCATGGCAGGGTGAAATGGGAATCAAAAAATAGATGAAGCCAAGTCAGATGCTAAGAAATAAGGGCTGAGATACCCTCTAATTGCAACGCAGAGGGTCTGCAGTTACTGGCAATCACTTCATATAAGAAAAAGCAAGCCAACATACAAAACCAGTAAAGTATGTCATCATAAAAAAGGAGAACTGACAGAAGGGGGAGACTTAGTAACTGTGAGCAAGAAAATGTTCTGCCGTCATTTGTTTCTACTTTTTTCTTTTCTTCCTGGGAAACGGGACTTTGTGGGCATGCTTTGTAAATAGGATTTCACCAAAGAATCTCTCTGATGTTGTAATTAATTTTTTCCTTCTTCCATAAATAAACCTAATGGCAACTCGCTCTAACGCTACAGCAGAAAATGCTCCTCAGAAAAACAAAACCCACAAGTTGCTTGAAATAAAAATGTTGGAAATATGATTTGTGGCACAATTTTAATTTAGAACCGGATGTAGGATAAGATATACCCATATTTGGCTCCAACTCTTGACATGAGACTTAGAAGAGTTAAGAAAAGGGGCCCCATCTGAACTGAGGACCTGAGAAAACTTAGGTTCCAGCCATATCCACATTGGTCTTTCCAAGATAAATTAACAGCGGACCAATTTGTAGATGTTCAGCTGGATGTAGATTTACAGCCCAAGATGTGAAAGGAGGCTAAGAGCACTTCACACAGCTGTGGAATTTGCCAGGGAAACTGAACCTTCGTTTGTAGCAGTTCACTGAGAAAGGAAGCAGACAAAAAGGTGGAATCCAATTGCTAGGAGCCTTATTAGTCAAGACTTGTTTCTGATAGGCATCAAAGACAAAAAGCTATTGTAGCATGGTCTATGATATTTTTCAACTCCTGGAAACATTATTAAATTTGATTTAGAAAACAAGAGGATAATGCAGAAATCCAGGGAGGCTGTTCAGCTAATTGCTACAGTGGTGATCAAAAAAAACCCAAAGCAACTGGCTAGAAGAGGCTTGTTAAAACCTTAAAGTTGGCCAAGAGAGAGAACCACAGTTGCCTAGTGAAAGTTCCTTGTAACCAAGCTACTGAAATGCAGCTTGCATGTCCAAAGGTGGCCTGCATGCCTTTGGTTTGGATCTGGGAGTGGTGCAAGAACAGTGGGTGTTTGTCTACTGAACGGGCAACAGAACTACAAAATGCACAGTGGCAATGGACAGCAGTTCAAACGTAGCTCTTCTTGGAGCTTTTAACAGTCCAAGAGAGCACTGTTCTTCAAGGCCTTGAGTTCCTGCCTGCATCTTGGACAGCAAGAGACAGCACAGTCTATGTGAAAGAAAGGGGAGGGTTTTTCAAGTTCCCTAATGAAGCTTTAGGCTGGAAGAGCTTTTTATTAATCTGTTACTCACTGTGCCTTCTTTTGATTAGCAAGCAGATGAAACACCTAAGATCTGAGGGATGAAGAAGTCATGAAAGCTCTGGTTTCTCCCAGGGTATGCAGTTTATTTCTGCACATAATTGAAAATTGGCCATGACATCTGCTCTATCTGTCAGACACTAGCACAATTAGCAAATTAGCAAACTTTCTCATGCAGTAGCTGAACACACTGGTCATCACCACAGCGAGATTAGAACCCAGGAACCACATGCTCCAGAGGAGCAGCCCCACCACTGCATGGTGTATGAACCCAGGGAAAGTGTCTTTCTAACCTTGGCAATGCTCAACGCACAGAAGATGAACTTCAGCTATTTTCTCACATTCATAAATCCTGATGTAACTTGCTCTTGTAGGAAGTGGGAGGTCTAGACAAATGAAAGATTTTAGGCACTCCTATTTGGGGAGTACCCAAGGGAAGGACTGTTTGAGTAATTTGTTTGTACGTGCCTAAAATAAAGGGGCCCTGGTCCATAGTGTTAGGGGAATAGAAATACTAACAACAACAGTAGTCTTTCCCTTTACAGAGGGGGCTCCTCACAGGATGAATGTGGAATGCAGTAGGCTGGGATTTGACCTAAGAGGGACTTGTAGAGCTTTTTTCAGTTTTGAGTGGATGGACCTTTTTTGACATCTGAATATGACTCATGCTTTATCAATGTGACTAGTGAGGAGTAATGTCAGAGTTGGCTCTGGCTTTGAACATAGGCAGATAGGTTTCCAATGAAGACTAAGGGTTGAACATGTGCACCCAAGTGTGGAACTTGAAGTACCAAAAATGCATCTGTAAGTTCTGAGTACATAATGCCTATGTTACAGGTCATTGATATCCAGACCTGTTTTATACCTAGTGGTTTTCTCCATGTGACTGACAGGACCTATTCTTTTTGAAGGACTCTGGCAGCCCTGGCTTCGTGCAAATACTACACCTTCAGAGGATGCCGGCATGCTGTGGGGCATTTACTGAGGTTTGAAGGTGTTGACTTGAATAAGAGCTGAACATTCAAGTGTTCCCAGCTCAGCTTGGCTCCCCACTGGCGGATCTGAGGCATGCAGAGGGAGGGAATTCAGCTGTTGGGATCTTCCTTTTTGTTCGAATATAACTGCACAGAAAAGTATGCAAGTGCTTTCAGACTCAGTGTCTTCTTCCTCCTCAGTAATAAAGATGTCAGCTTGGGTGATGCAGTGTTTTCCTCCTTTAGCCTGTTAACAGCTCAGGCTACTATGGAAGCTGCTCTATGCTGAATGCCACTTGAAAGGCATGTGCTTTTCACATGATGGGGTAGTAACTGCCAAAGAGAACTGGACCATTGGGGTTAAAAATTGCTTTCGACATGTCATTCTGATCACCTCCCCTTGCATCAGAGCTCCTGGGTAATGGCTGTATAAACACCTGGCGTCAGAACCCCTCTTCATCTGTTATGGTAGGTTGTCATTTTTTGGGTGGTACTGTGGGCTAATGCAAAGATACGCTGTTTACCTAAGATGCCGAAAAGGTCAGTGGTGCTTTCAGCAGAGAAAAGTTGCTGTATCTCGATCCTTGCTGTTTTGTCCTTCAGTTTGTTCAGCTTTGATTCCATAGAAGACTTCTTTTGCCTTTTTTTTTTCTTCTGATTGTTCTGTCACTGAATTGTGTAATTAATGTCTTTAATATAGCAATCATAACGTGGAGCAGTAACAAAGACACTCTGGCAACCAAAAACAGTGAAAACCCCTGTAAGATTAATGCTCTTGTTCTTTCTCCCATGGTAGAATGTCAGTATTTTAGGAGAGAAAATATTTTCAGCTGTGCACAGAAGGGTTTTTATTTGACCACAATTTCAGAGTCTCCATTGTGCTCTCATTCTCCCTCTCTCTTTCTTTATGAACAGGCTAGTATCATTTATTTAAAATTCTCCCTGTTTTCATTGGAATGTAGTTAATTGACTTGGAAGGAGTATAATCTCTTGAAGAAAAACATGCTTACCATGTAAATAGTTCCTTCTCAAAAGGTTTGCAAAAAAGCAGATTATGTACAAATTCTTAGAATACTCTGCTGTGCCAAAGACTGTTGAATTTCCTTGAATCGGTTGAGTCTTAGCATCAAAGCATGACATTTATACAACTATTTATGTTATATATTAACTGATGTATAGCTGTGATAGTTTAATTACTACTGCTCTAAGTATGGCTATAGAAGCTGTTCACAGCAATAGCACAAACCACATGCAATTTGGCTGGTTTCAAGTTCAAGCAGGGAAGTAAAAATTACTGGTTTTCATGTAGAACTGTTTGGCCCGTGAACCTTTCATCAAATCTGCAAGAATAACTTACTTGTTTTTTGGCTGCCCCCCTCCTCGTCACCCTACACACACCACTATATTATGGAGAAGCTTAAATGAATGTTGTGTTTTTGTTATGTAACTTCAGGTCAGTGGCTGAAAATCAGGCATATGATAGGTTTCCTAGTTACTGATTAACCAAAGCCAATGTCCTTCATTATATAGAGGCACAGCAATGTATCTCTGCTGTGGCCCATCCTTCATAAAATGATGAAGTCCTTGACAACACACACTTCAGGCTGAGACCCAGCTCTGCTGGGCAGCCTGGGTGGGACACAGTAACCTTAACTTCACTGTAAAGGTTTGGATTCAATATTTAGTTCCACTGCTGAGTTGCCTCAGGAGCAGCTGAAGTCCATGTTCGTCTGGCCCTCGATGAGAAAGCAGCTAAAAGGTCTTGTTTCTGAGTGTTACGGCAGTAACACTGTTTTGACAGGGTCGAAGAAAGAAGCCTCTCTCTCATGCCTGACCTCCCTGATGAAGACCATAAGCTTGGTGTTCCCCATCTGTGCTACCTGCTATGCTCCTGCTCTGACCAAATGTGCCCAGAAAACACTCCCTGTACCACATCACCCATCAAAGGAAGGTGGATTGAGAGTACCACTTGTTTCCAGGCTCCCCTCATTCACCCCTGCTGTGGGATGTTCCCTTTCTTGCCTGACCAGATACAGATCTGTATCACAAGTAACCCAGGTGAGCACTCACTCTGCAACCTCTTTTTAGCCCTACCTGGGGCATACCATCAGCTAAAACAGTTGAACCTGCAGGAAGGGTGAGGAGATTTGTGTGTTTATATGGCTGTGCAAGCAGGTGAAGCCAGTGTCATGCTAGTTTCATGCCTGAGCCCATCCTACAAGGTATTTCTATGTGTTGGATCAGAGTTGTGTTGGCAGCAAGGAGGTGTGCTTTGCTCTTAGATGTGCAAGGTAGGTGTAGTCCCATGCTCCATGGTGGCAAAGGGCTGGAACTGGCATCAACATGCGCTCTCTTTGCTTAGGCAGAGCTAACTTGTGGCTGCATGCTGTGTCTGACTGTATAGAGGTGCTCTGTATCTCCCTAACACAGCCATTAAGGCAGTATTTATAAAAGAGGAGCATGACTGCAAGTTGTGATACTACTGGGCACTGAATAGGAAGGCCAAACACATGCAGATTGCAGAGTCACCTGCAGCAGCCGCCTGTGTAGGAGTGATGAGAGGGCAAAACCACCCCACTGTCTCTTTTGTCAGCTCTGGAAAGTCTAGGCAGGATGCTGCTGCTACCCAGGGAAGTGTCTGGGATGGTGGTGATCCTGCCAGCAAAAATCACTGCCCCTGTCTTCCTTGGAAGCCAGCAGGACCAGCAAAGCCTGGATTTCCAGGCTCCATCCCCTGATTCTAGCACTACCCTTTCATTTACCTCTTTCCTCCCCATACCCCTTAGTTTTGAAGCAACAATATTCAGGTTTACCTGCACTGCTGAGAAGCCTTTAGCTGGCTTTGGGAGAGAGAGGACTTTTCTGAAAACTGCTGATGGCATTTGGGTCCTGGAGAGAGACAATACTGAGACATACCCATGTTTTTGGCATTTCCTTTGGCCGGCTCAGCAAACTGCACTTTGTGGCTCTTGCTTTAAGGCATGCTGTTCTCATGCCTCATTGTGGGAACAGAGGCCCACGTATCTTGGATGCTGTGAATTCCCCATGGCAACCCAGCATCTAAAAATTGGGCATGGCCTCATGAAGTGTAGCAATGCCCTAGAAAGCTTTGCTCAGTGTCAAAGTATAATGGACAAAGGCATGTCAGAGAAAGAAATTCATGGTGTTGGAGTTAGGCTTTGACGGATACATGGTTGTTCCAGGTTTTGTTCCCTGTTTCTTCAAAATAGGTTTACTCTACCGTCTTTTGAGCATCTCATTTCTTTTAAGCAGCAGCATAGCCTCAGGGAAATCAATGGATGGCTCAGAAGGGTAACTTTGTTGAAAGAGATGGCTGAAGGGGGGAAACGAGAGCACTTGTGCTTTGGTTCTCACAGATCAGGGATGTATTCAGCTAAATTCTGCAGTTCCACTGTCCAAAATTACACAAACAAACATGTTTTATTCGCACACAGAATTACTGGTTTTGTGCAGCTAGGGGAGGGAGGCAGGCAGGGAGTGGCCGGACAGAGAAGGGCTTTTTGTTCTCATTTTGCCTTTGGCAAACACTCCGTCACCCAACTCCAGCAGCATTTGCAGAAGACTTGAGATTCTCTGTTGAAAGGTGCAGAGTGCTGGGGTACTGCAACCTGTTCTGCAGGCATGAAGCTGATGTGGGTGCAGCATGGGCCTGCGGTATGGGCAGAATACCAGGGCTTTCTGCCTGTAGTGATGGGCTTGAAAACATGGGCCTGTGTTACGGGCAGAATACCAGGGCTTTCTGCCTATGGTGATGGGTTTGAAAAAGAAAAGATGTAACTACAAAAACACCTTTTTCTTTTTTTTTCCCTTTTTTTTTCTTTTTTCCCCAAGCAGCACATTTCTAAACAAATAATTTTTAGCCAGCCTGAGAAAAGACAAATTTATTCTACACGTACTCAGTCCATGCTGCCCTCCACCATCCCTCATTCAGGATAACTATAGATTTTCAGTTTATAATTCAGTGTTGGTTGACAAGTCACTCTAATTTGTTTGAAATACTTTCCAGACCTTTGGTTCTTTGTAATTGCTCAGCAGAGGGGAAAAAAGGGGCGTGAGCAAGTTTTCAGATACCTGGTGGGATTTGGAGGCTTGAAGAAATAGAAAGCTCTTGTAGATGCATCAAGCGATCATGCAACATTATTTCAGGAGCAGTCTCTCCCACCAGTCAACTACCATGGGCACAAGCTGCCCTCAACCTGCTGTGCTGCTGTTCTCAAGTCCTTCCAGTCTGTGGACCAGGAGAGGTGCTGACTTGTGTATTTACAAGTATAATATATCCTTCTGCAGATCCCCTTAAAAGTAGGGAGGAATGCTTCTGTCCACAGACAAACCTTCATATGGGGTATGTGAACCACAGTTTGAAAACCACTACCTCTAATAAACCTGCACCAAAAGTCATCAGAGCGCAATGTGGGACTGAAGAGCATCAGGTGTGGCCATGTGGACCATCAACATTCTTGATTTCTGCAGTAGTAAGGGTTGGGTATCGTAAAAGCACCTGGATCATACTGAGAAGCCTTTGCTGGGACAGAGAAATGTAAGAAAACCCAGATTCCTGTTTTCTGTGAAGCAAATTCCTTAATTATCTCTTACGATTTGGAGCAGATGTGCTAGGTACCCCAGTCAGACACCTCTGAAGTGCATTTTGCATGTCATCCCAGGCCTACGTGAGCAGGTCACTGTGAGGATGGGCTAAAGAGGCAAAGGGGAATGCTTGAGGGAGGAGTGTAAGCAGAAATGGCAGAAGAGAAGAGGGAAAGGAATTTAGGGCGTAAGGCTGAGTGTTTTATTACAGAGCAGTGGGAAACAGGACTGTGGAGAAAGACAGGGATAGCTGAGCTAGCCAGGTTGTTATGGGGACTGTAAGGTTGCTGTGGCGGGGGAGCCTGGGAGAGCTCCTGGGACCTGAATTTGAGCTCAGCAATATGCTCAAGATTATTTATTAGGAGTATTACAGGCATGCCCTGGAGCCCTAAGCTGGGACCAGGACTCCACTGTGCTAGTTGCTGTCTTTTCCTTCCAGGGCTAACAAATCATGCAGGAAGCCTTTTCTGCTGCTTGCTAACTTCCCTTTAAAGCCCAGTGTCTGTGTGAATAATTTCTTATGTAGCTAATATTTTATTATTAGGTATTTGGAAGCAGACAAACTAAAAAAAAAAAAAAGAAAACCAACCAGCAATGTCTTGATTTGTCTTTTTTTTTTTTTTTTTTTTTTTTAATGAACTACTGAGAATGTGAATAATATTTGCCATCCTCATACAACAAGACACTGGGAACCTGTGCTGACTGATTTACTGAATCATTTCTTGTGTAGGTTTGTAATGCTGGTTCTGGCATACTGGGAGGCTGTGCTGCTGTGGGAAGAAGAGGAGGTCAGACAGGAGGAAGAAGTATGGTGCACCCAGACAACCACCAGCAAAGCCTGAAGTTTTAGGAGAAAAGGCATGTTCTAGCTCCATCGTTGGACTGCTAAATCCTGTTTTTTTAAGCAGGAGCCTGTCAGTAGGCTGTGATAAAGCAGTTACGGTTTTTGTTTGCTAGGTAACTGGAGTGTGAAAGAACATTCACAGCCATGGTTTATAGCTCACTGCATTATTTAGAGCTTTCTAACTGCTTCACCTGGTCTTGCCTCCACCCCAGGAGTCACTTTTGTATTGCTGCCCTGAGAGAGATGACCTTCACCCTCTTCTGAGAAAGGGATGAACTGAAGCAAGCGTAAAACAGGAGAGGCCGGGGGGATCCCTGATTTGCCCTTGTCCGACAGTAAGGAAAGCAGGTCAGTGCTGCCAACATCATTCTCAGTTGCTTATCTTGGTCGTATTCACAATCTTTTGTGTTCACATTTTGTGGCAATCACAGGGAGACATGGATTTTTTGGGCTGGCTTGTCCCTTTTTCATGCTTAGATACATAGAATGGTTTAGGTTGGAAGGGACCTTAAAAAGCTTCCAGTTCATCCTCCTGGCATGGGCTGAAACATCTTTCACTAGACCAGTTTGCTCAAAGCCCCATCCAACTTGACTCTGAGCACTTCTAAGGATGGGGCACCCACATCTTCTCTGAGCAAACTGTTCCAGTGTCTCACCATCCTCATCATAAAAAATGTGTTCCTTATGTCTAATCTGTATCTACCTTCTTTCATTTTGAAACCATTGCTTCTTGTCCTGTCACTACAGACCCTGGTAAAAAAGGCTGTCTTCATCTTCCTTACAAGCTGCCTTTGTATATTGAAAGACTGCAATAAGGTCTCCCTGGAGCCTTCTCTTCTCCAGGCTGAACAACCCCAACTGTCTCAGCCTTTCTTCATAGGGGGGGTGCTTCAGCCTTCCTAAATGGGAGACCCCATTTTTTTTGGCCCTTCTCCGAACTACTCTAACAGGTCCATGTCTGTCTTGTGCCAGAGCTAACAGTACTCCAGGTGGGGTCCCACAAAGTGGAGCACAGAGGAGGTGAATCACCTCCCTCTGCTGGCTGGCCATGCTTCTTTTCATGCAGCCCAAGGTACGACTGGCTGGATGTTTCCTGGGCTGCCGACTATGTCCAACTTTTTGTCCAACAGTATCCCCAAGTCCTTTTCCACAGGGCTGCTCTCAATCCATTCATCCCCCAGTCTGTATTGATACTGGGGATTGCAGCAACCCAAGCGCAGGACCTTGCACTTTGCCTTGTTGAACTTCATAACATTCACACTGGCTCACTCCTCAAGCCTCTGAGGGTAGTTGTGGATGGCAAACCTTCCTATAGGGTAATGACTTCTTCACTCAGCTCACTGCCATCTGCAACCTTGCTGAGGGTGCACTCAATCCCATTATCTATGTCATTGATATTAAATAGTATATTAAACAGGATATAAACAAGGGTATCTGTGCACCAATTATACATTGGATATTCTTTCTCTGTCATTCCTTATTTACTCTTCTGTGTGTAAAGATGGGGGGATGAAGGCAGATTTGTTTCCTTTTCTGAAATGTTCAGTCCTGCAACCAGGCTAGTTAGGCCCCTGAAAACATTTTCAGCTATCAGATGCTATATGAACAAAGTTCCCCATGTTTGTTGGGTTGGGATGATGTGGCAAACTGGTGATAAACTGCTATGCTGTCTGTTACTCAGTACAACTCTCCCTTGAGCAGGAAGGATACTGGACTAGCCAGTTTGCTCTGATTCATAGGACACACAGGTTTCTATGGAGTCCTAGCAAGAGAAAAGTGTCTACACCTTACCGTGGGAGCTCAAATCTGAGAACAGGCCAGATGGATGATAATGAACAGGAATGGAGAAAACCTACCACTGCAGGACTTCCCAGCCTTGATAGGCCTCAGGGCATGATGAGAGAATTAGTGAAATAAAAATTCACTGAGGTCCGTAATAAATAAGACCCCCAAACAACCTAACCCTCTGTCTTTAGCTCAGGAGCTGTAGGCTGCTGGAGACTGGAAGAGCATATCAATGAGGCAAGATATATCTTTCTCTTGTTTTGGTAGATATCTCTAGATGTATGCTGTCGGACTCTGCACACTGCAGGGTGTTGGACTAGATGGAGAGTTCTCTAAGCTGGTGTGGGTTGTTCTTAGGTTCATCAATGTTCCAAATTTTCTACTGTACCTTTAAGTACAATACTGCACCAAATCTTTGTTAATCATTAAAATATTATGAGTTGAAAAGCCCGTGAAAGACATTTTTGTTAACAATTATCATCATCATCACAGTGGCAGAGCTCTGAGTCTTCAGTGACAGCCATTTCCTGCTTTTTATTGGTCTGTGTACAAGCATATGGGATGCACATGGCTTGCAAATACAAAGGAGAAACTCAACCGCGTATTGTTGTTGGTGTGCAATAGAAATTTCATTTGGTACCAGCCTTGTGGTGGTGGAAGTGGCTTCCCCTAAAGACAGACAACTGCCCCTCAGGTCCAACTGCAAAAGAAAGATAAGATCGTCTTGCAAATTTGCATGGGTTCTTTGAGGACAAGATCACTGTCATCTCCTGATGCTTTCCTGAAGAGACTCTTGGCGTGACACTGGAGAGTGGCTTGCATCAGAGTGCACCATGCAGGGCTGCTACAGGTGACTGTAGTTGATGGTGAACAGGCACTGGAGGGCTGCAGCAGTGCCAGTGCAGAGCTCCGTGCAGCTTTAGTAAGCAGAGCAGGTAGACACCTGGGGTGCCTGACAGGTGGAGAAGCAGCAAAGGGGATATTGCTCTGCTGTCTATGCCTGTGCCAGAGCCATAGGGAGGTGAGGTAAGAGCTGGATTATGTCAAGTGGTTGTTCCTGCTGGAGGGCAGAAGAGGAAGACAGGGAGAGGACCCCTAGCCCCTCCCCTGGCAATGTCAGACCTCATCTCCTTGGCAGCAGCAAGAGGTGGTGTGGGGATGCAGGATTCTCCTGTCCTTACCAGTCTGATTCATCAACCCTCATGCCCAGAGCCTGACAGCTTGTCCACCCTCTCCCACAGGAAAGACATAGGTCCTTTTGGCTCTCTTGAACAGGAATAAGTAAGTCCCCATTCATGCTGGTGCAACATTCATTTTCACCTCCCACGCTGTGAGGCCTTGAGCATTTAATGCCCAGCTCTGTAATGCAGATAGACCATGAGGACAACTTGGGAAATCTGCAGGCTTTTTGAACAGAACTTTCCAGGCTTAGGTTAGCAGGTCCCTGTTGTGAACTTCAGCACCTACCCCATATCTGTGGGGGCTGACCGGACTTGAAGCTTATGAGGCTTGGCAGCACCTCAGCGAAACAAATCAGAGCTCCATAAAAGTTGGGAACCTGGTGCTGGCACATAGAGTTCCCCCATGATGAAATCTCATTTCTGCTGCAGACTGGTGTTTGCTAATTGGCAAGAAGATGCAGTGGTACAAGTGAGAAGTGAGTTCTTTGTGCCTGCCAGGGTCACAGGCAAGCCTGTCAAATTGAGTGTGTGTCCAAGAGCTTTGCTGAACCTCTGCTTGGACTTACACAGCAGCTTAAAAATATGCTGTATGCACAAGTGCTTTTCTGAAGCAGAGTCCTAGATAATGCAGACCTATTGGTCAGGAAATGTCATGTTTTTCTTGCTAGTGATGTGCTTTGTCCCTCTCATCATGAAGTTTTAAAGCTTCATAATTTCTGTAATAGCAGTAATGGAATAGGCCAGACTCTGCACTTGAAGCACGTACATGATTCCCTGAAAGCTAATGAAAAATATATACAAATTCAGTAGTTGGCCTATCCTCTAAAGTCACCTTCCTCGTATCAAGCTAGGCAAGTATTTTATTCTCTCTTGCTGAGTGATTTGCAAAATACAAGCTAACTTGGCTTCACTTGAAAAAGGCTGTCCCCAAATTATGATTTATAATAATCTAGATCCATTTAATTTCATCTTTATATTCATGTCTGATCAGAGGAGGGTCGTAGTAGAAAATAAACATTTTTCTGAAACAATAACAAGGACATTGTTATGATAATTGCAACATAATTTATTCCATTTACTGTGTGGGTTTTCTTCTTTTTTCGTAAATAAAATAAAAAAATAGATAAAAATAAAAAAAAAAGAGGGATAAATGGTTAGAAAACCATGCAAAACCAAAGCAAACAAACAAAAAACCCTCATCAATTTTTAGCCAAATGTTTGTCTGTTGTTAATTATAAGAATCTGAATTTGCTGCCTGACTTATGGCTGTCTTTCCACAGAGAATAGCAAGCCATATGTCCCTTAACTAGTACTAACCTGTCAAGGTTATGTTTTTTTCTGAAAGCAATCTGGAGTGGCTAGTGCACTCGCTGCATCTGTTTTGCAGATTGAGAGGAACACAAAGAAAACCATTGTACTGTTGCTTTTTTATTGGCATTTCATGTAATAGCTCAGAGGAATATCACAATAGTTAAAAACTGAGATGAAAGTGCTGTGAACCTGGTAAGATTGTTTTAAGTAATTGTGCTAATTATAAGCCTATTAAGCCAGGTACAAGTGTCTGGAAAATATGGGACTCTTACATTTCTGATTTTGTACCTTGACAGAATTCTTGCAAAATGGCATATATGTATGTACATTTAGATGTATGTTAAGTTCCGAACCTTGAATATGGAAATGCCTCCTTAAGGAGTACTCCTTAAAGGGCAGAGGCATTTATTTTTTTCCAAGTTTTGTTACTTTGCTAGTTCAACTGCTTTGAATAAGGCTATGGAATTGACTTTTCATCTGTAACAATTCTTGCCAGAAATTATACTGTCTCACTAAGAAATATTTCTTTGTTAAATTTGTCCAAGGGGGAAATTGCAACATCACTTTAAAAAAAAATCTCTGTTAACTTCATTTTATAAAACTGCTGCTAAGCATCATCAGTTCATGACAACCCAAAGAGAATATCCCTGGAAGCTAAGCCTGCAACATTATTCATGTGAATGATCCTCCCTTGCATATCCGCGGCTCTGCTTATCTGAACTGCGAGATCTGCAGGACTGAGTGTAGCTCCCTGCTCTTACACTGGAGCAGTCTTATTTTACACAAGCAGCCTTATGAAAGTCACCAATCTCTTCAGATAAAGGAGCTCTTCACAGAAATGAAGGGCTGTTCCTTTGTTTAGTCTAGGGATGTACCCTATATTTAGGTCACAGCAGTTCTGCTTACCCAAATGTCATCCACTGGGTAACAATTTGCTAAAAACTAAATTCCGTTCTTGACTGGTAGTCAGACTTGTTTTCTAGGCAACCAGCACTGTCCTGCTTTTAAGGTTTTTTGGATCTATCCTCCCACTTAGGTAAGGGGAGCACTTACAGACTTGTGTACTTTAAGCACTCAGGCATGCTCATACTTCAATTCCTGGTAATGTGCATGGCTGGATAGATTTTTCAAGCTTCTATCAGAGAAAGGAGAGTGCAAGCTAAGCTTTCCTGACAGGATTCAAACAAAAGGCCAGCTCTTTGGCTGCAGGTATTTATTTTAGCAGCATCTTTCCGAAGGTTTTTTGGTCCTCCTCGTAATGATGCTTAAGCACTGCACGATTTTATGTGATTGAGCACAAGGCAACAGAATAAGAAGAGTCTTTCCACTTCAGTACCTTCCTGTGAGGGGATTAGAGATACACTTCTGAGAAGGTCCTTTAGTTTTAGTGAAAAGCTTCTTCCGTATTACTTTTCTCTGGATGGCAGATCCCAAGGGTGTCCTGCCTGCAGCAAGTATATATGAGTTTCTGTAGCAGCATCTCACAACTGCTAGTAAGTTGCAGAGGAACACTTTTGTACACTGTTTTCTCTTGGGCTGAGCAGGGTGACAAGAAATTCTTTCAATGCCTGTACATGAAGTGGCCACTGTCCTATGAGTCCCAACTCCTGACAGCTTTCTGCTTGAAGTGGGGGAATACCTGTCCTCATCCAGTTTGCTGCATCAACCTTGCAACCTTCTCCCGTGGTCTCTCTTAACCTCTCTCTCTGGTCTTTCATGACATTTCTCTATTAATTCCCTTTTTCCTGTAAATACTGTGTTTTGTTTTCAAGAAGGATATATTGCAGGGCAAGGGTTATTTTTGCTGTTGCTGGCATTATTCGGTGAACATCCTCTCTCCCAGTCTATATAAACACAGACATCTCAAGAAACATAACAACAAGCTTCTTGTCCAAAAGAGTTAATAACTAAAAGCAATACCAGAAGCTCCAAGTGGCAGCTGGTCAAAGGAGCTCAAGATTCTGCTAAGGCAATATTAAACAATATTAAGTTTGGTGACCTTGAATGTGTTGATTGTTCTTAGCAGCCTAAATAAAGCAGATGCACAACCCTCTCCTGTGCTCATAAGCTCACAAACTCCTATGTTAGTTTACATGTTGTTAAGAGCTTATCACACTTACATGCTCCCACTGGGTTAAACACCACTTGAGAAGATTCCCATCACTACGATGACCATGACTTCAGCGTGGCAGGTTCCTAACTCTGTCATGCCTTAAGTGAGGGCTTTTTAGCTCAAAGGATGTTGGAATTAGGCAGGATTTTTTTTATTTATTATTTTTTTTTAACTAGGATTTCATACACTAATCCATACTGGACAATTACCCTCTCTGCCAGAGGTTTCAGCAAGCCCAAGGAAAGGAGCAGAGTGGGACTGTAAAGCAACAGGAAGGTGGTCCAGTGGGAAGAGCAGCTTGTGCCATCCCAGCATTTACCCAGCTCCCCCAGTCTAATGGGAATAATTTCTTTTCCCTCTCACCCTAAGAGAAACAATGAAAAACTTCGGTATGTTGTTGGTGGAGCACAGTAATGTCCTTTTCAAAGACAGGCACATACAAGGACATTAGGGAATGTATCTTTGTTAAAAAGAAAAAACAAGTGAAAAGGAATTGTAGAAGACACAAACAAGTGGTTATTTGACCTACTAAACAGAGGAGGAATTGTTTTCCCTGAGACGTTTTTTTTTATGTGGTTTCTCTGGTGTCTAATAATACCTTGTAGTAATTTGCACTAATGTCAGTGCGTCCTTCACTAGCCTGCTCATTCCTGTGAAATACTGGGTGAATTTGATATCTTTGAATCTTCTGTAAAGTTTTGTAAATTGGTCAATAGCCTCAAAAGGCATCAGTGAGAATGGGTAGTTTGTGTGAATACATAACCCTGGTTTCCTTAGGAAACCAGGATAAAAACCTCATTAAAAGAAATGAATTCACTACCTGCAGCAGAGCGATTGCAGACAAGGGGATTTACCAGTTTAGAATTGGGCCTGATACCGACACAATGGTTTATGTATTAACCACACTTCTCTGCAAGGTGTTTCTCCTCTCCCTAGTTCCTAGCATAATTTTTCCTAGCATAAAATTGATAGCTGTAACCATTTTAAGAAATGTAATGATACTTTCTAATGAGGGTGACATTTACAGGAGGCTTTGTAAATTGAAGATACATCTTGAACTTCCTCCCTAAGGAAAAAAAAAAAGCGTAGTCCAAGAAATTTGCAAAATCATGAACTTGAATTTTGTTTGGTCTTTGCAAAATATCTCAATTGTTTTGAGTATGAGCCAGACGACCTTAGCATCTGCTTGGAAATATTTTACATTGAAATATTCACATTAAAAAAAATTATTACAAAGAAGCATTTAAAACATTTGTGTGCGGGGGAAGAGCAGGTTTAAAACTGATTTTTTTATTGAATCAACTGATTCAGCCTATTCTAATTAATGCTGATCAGTGGTAAGAAATAACTGCTTTATTTGTCTTCTAGACTGCAAATAACCCTTCTGAAAACAGGTTCAGCTGGATGTGTGTACACATGTCTGGCTCTAAGCAGTGATAGTCTCGAGTGAAGTCACTCGTGCTGAAAGGTCAGCTCATTTTTATTTTTATACATTTTTAAACTGGATTTTGATAATTACGAAACTGCCACAGTTAAACCGTATGAAACTGACAGAACTGTGATATTCTTCACAGCAGTCATGTTACGAAGGGAGTTAGCCAACTAACAGGCAAATTAACCAATATGCAGTTTGGGCCAACCTGATCTTCATCATCTTCATTTTCTAGCTGCTGTGTACAAGTTTACAAACTCTCTAGGATAGAGGTGGGAACCGTCTTCTAAAATTGGACTTATGTCACCACATGCCTTTCCTTGAAGGCTCTGTATACAGCCCATATCTTTCATTTCCCAGGAGTTATTGTTTTAAATGAGGATTGTTTCTGTCTAGATCACTTTAGTTTCAGAAAAACATGTAGCAACTAATTCTCATATAGGAGCAGAAAGTTATTAATTTTTATTATTTTTTTTTTTTGCCAGAGGTTAGATTTGTGCCCTGGAGGCTACACAATTTGCAACTTTTGTGACATCTTTGTTTAAGCAATTTGCACCTTGCACCATGAATTGTCTGAATACCTACTGAATAACATAACTGGCTACGAACAGAAGTGGCATGAATGTAAGTCTGCATGAGGGATGAGTATTATTCTTACTCTGTATGAACTTGCAGAAAGATTATCCTTGCTGCAGAACCTAAAGAGCTTTCAGTGCTACACTTACACCCTGGCTAGGCTACTGTTTGGAGACTGAAACCTAATTCAGCTCTTATACCATGAGTGCTTTTCATGAGCATTATTTCTCCCAAGGCCAGTGCTACTGCATCACAGACTGCATCACTGGTACATTTTGTTCTCTGTCTATCCATGAGGGAGCAGACGCATTCCAGCAGCATCCTGAGCCTGTGCTGGCTGGTCACATAGGGTTGTAGCTAGCACCACTTGCTGCGCACGTCTGCTCCACTCCCATTTCCCTCCAGTCAGGTTGATGCCAGGTGCCCTGCCACAAGGTGCACGGGCTAAATTAGCTGGAGTAACTCCTGCTGCCTTATCCTACCTGAAAATTTGGTTTGTAAAACATAATCTCTTACAGAGGGTCAGAGAAGTCTTTAGAAGAGGAGAAAGATTTTTATATGTGCCTAGGGGTAAAACTAGGAGGAAATATAAAAGGACCATTTGTTTTTACACAAAATAACGAACTCAATTTAACCTGTCACTTGGAAGTACAGTTCTAATTGTGTATTGAGCTATGTAATGTGCACTGTGAATGAAACTTCATAATGCCTGGCATGATAAACCCCAGAAAGACTGTAAGCTGAGTGATCCCAGTTTCACTTTGAGAGACATGGATCCTTCAGACACCTCATTGCCTTGTATTACACAATTGTCCAGAGGCAGATGCTTGAAGACAAACGTGCTGCAGGGGGATAAGGAATACACTGTCACATGATATCTTCATCTGCTTAACCCTTGGGCTGTAGCTATGAGGTCAGAGCTTGCTAGCATGTTTTGCACTGACTTTCAGGCTGTACTTTTGGATTTTTTTTGGTAATCTCACAAGTTTTATCGTATAAACACTTTTCATAAAGGAAAAAAAAACCAACCAAAAAAACAAAACGAAACAAACAAACAAAAAAAAAACCCAGAGGAACTGTAGCTATGAGCTATTAAAAAGACCAATTATAATCTGTTAAAATAGTGATTCATCACCTCAGAGGTAGCTGAGTCCCCATAGAAGTAAGGGTCTAGAACACTAGTTGAAAGCAAAGTTGTATCTGCTTAGTGTGAGTTTGGGGAGACCTGATTATGGTTAAGCATCATATAATGCTCGTGCATGTGTTTGTGTACTTTTTTTAAATACAGAGGGTATGCGATCTCCCAGCCTGCAGGAGCCACAGAGGAGAACAAAGATGCCTTTCTATAATGTGAGTGGGAAGCACATAATGGTGTGAGGAGTATTACTTTACAAATAACACAGGCACAAATGGACAGAATTCAAAATAAATCAAGAATAGGTTAATTTGTGTGTAATTATGTTTCTACAGCTGCAGCTTGAGAGTCATAGGAGATGTATCTTGTCCTGCTAAAGAGGACAGAGGGCTTCAGTAGTTTAAGCCTGAATACAGGGAGGAGCTAATTCCATTGCAGCATGGGTAGCCTAGTGCACACATTACTTCTGTTAGTGCAAAAGTATAGCTGCATTGTATTTATCCTGCTTCTCCTGGCAACTAAAAGAGGCATCTCACACAGCAGAGAGAAAATCTGTATGAACCGTATCTGAGAGAACAGAGGAAGACCACTGAAGGATGTACTGGTGTGTGGTTAACAGCAGAGGAACCTCTGAGGGGCATGGTGTTTGTTAGCGGTAGGCTGCAGTTTCTCAGCAAGACTTCCAACTAGTTCAGAAAAAAAAAAATTGGGTTCATGCAGTACAATCACAAACAAATACTCAGAAGATAAAAACATTGGACTCATGATTTTTGGCTTCTTTCCCTTCCTTTTTCTGCCTCTCTTCCCAATTCTCAGATATGTTTCTGGTCATTGTCCAGCAATTCATTCTTTGCATCTGTTCATTGTTTATTGGCTTGCTTGGTGATTCTGCAGTTATCTTTCCTTTTTCTCTTACACTCCTTTATCCTTTTATTTTTTTTGCTCTATTTGCCCCTTGATTTCTGATTTTACTTCAGTTTGATGCCTTTCTGCCTCTGTAATTCTTCCTCCCTTTTTTCTAGGCTTGATTCCAGTTTCTCCATGATTTCCTTGCATGTTAACTAACGGCAGAGTTTCAGCTGGTATAAGTGGCCACAGTGGTCCTTCCTCTTACAGAATTCTTTGCTCACTCTTCCTGAGAAGCCAGCTTTTGAATTCCTTAGAAATATCAAGGAATTCTCCCTAAGATGTGTTCAGCCACCTCACAGGAAAATGTTATCTGCTGTCATTGTTGGATCCACTGGAAATCCAGCATCTCATGAGGAATGCCTCACCATAAGATTATGAATCACTGTTTTGCAAAGAATAATTTAGAGGGTTGCAATTATTTGACAAGTCGTTCTGATAAATCTGCAATTGTAGTGTGATTTCAGCTGCTTTCAAAATCCAAGGAGCAAGGCTGTCTGCCCTTCTTGCCTATTTTCAGGCTATCTTCAGCTTGACCACCTGAATGCAAAAGGGCATGGCTGAAAAGAAAATCATATTTCTGCAGGGTATGTGTGTGGACATGAAAAAAGCCTTACTGTTCAGTAGAGATCTCACTGTGATCTGAGTAGTAGCTTCTTAACAAGTATGCAGCCAGCATGTACTCGATTCTGCTCTGTTTCAGAGAAAGAAAATCAAGCAGCGAGCAGTTTGCACTTTTTTCTTCTGTGTAAGATTAGCAGCATGAACTCTGATAAATTCATGGCAACATCTTACTTGCATATTTTACTTTGCCAAATTCCATAGTAGTTTCAAAGTGAAAAAAATTGCTCAGTACTTCGGGTAGTATTTACCTTACCTCTTCATCACTATTTAAATGCTAGCTATCCAGCTTAAGCTTGTTGATGAAGAATTCTCTGGAGTCCATATGGAGAGATAATTCTGTCCTTGGCTGTGTCCAGTTGCCTTTTGGAATGGTCTCTCTTACCCTACATATTGTACAAGCAACTTAAGTAACTCAATCTATACCACAGAGGCTTTTTTCCCAGGCAAGGTAAGACGAATCTCACTCTTCTCAAGTTGTCTGCAGAGCTACTTTATTCTCACCCAATACAGGCTTGTAAGTGGAATAATTTCTATGGCGTGAAGTGAAGCCTATGCACAGACTGAATCAATTATACAAATGCTTTCAACAGGTTATGGTTATTATAGTAATATAAATGTAGGATTGTTCTTGAGAAATAATTTATTTCAGAACTTGGGAGCAGCTGATCCTTAGTACAATTGGGTACTAAAGAAAATCAGTGTAAAACTCTAATACAAAATAAGTCAGTGTTATGTTAACCTTTAATTTGGCTTTCAGTCCTTACAGTTTTACTGTAAGGCACTTTGAGTGCTTTCCGATCTCATATTTTTCAAAATACATAAGTAACAAACTCACTGCTGATATCAGATGAATTTTGGTCCCATTATTCTTCAGGATACTGGATGCCCTCTTCTATGCCATTTCCTTGAAATCATTATTATGGGGCTAAGTGATAACTCTTCTGGCAGGTCAGTTTTTGGATGGTATAAAAACTATAGGAATACTCTGCCTCACAGACAGCTCCCAGAGGCATTGAATAGGTCTGAAAAAAACATCAACCCAGATAAAGTTTTTCAATGAAACCAAAGCCAATTTAGCAAGGTGTTATGTTAGAAAGTAATTGCTCTGTGCAGTATGGACAATAAATTCTTCATATTTCTTTCACCGGAACTTACAGTTAATGGCACATTGTACAATAGTGAAATCACATAATGGTATCACCAAGCCTCTGGCAATTAATCACACACTTTTCCAAACACATTTCAGTATAACTGTAGAAAAAGTTTTGGAAGCCTTCTGTACATTGTCTGACAAGCCATTCTGCTGACACATACGCTAACTGCAAACCTGTCTGGCTTGGGGAGGCAGAGAGATGCCAAACTGCTGAGTATTAGGGCTGTGCTGCAGACAGCTTTGGGCATCTCCCTGGGATGATGAGGTTGTGCCACTTTCACCATATATTATCTCTTTTGGTTTTGCAAACTGGTGTTTGGCAAGCATGTAGGGCTAAATTGTATTCTGCTTTTACTATCTGGGAGTTCTCTTTAAATGAGATGGGTTTAAGAAGTGCGATTTACAGCAGACTGTAATGCAATAGCCTCCATTCACTGGGTACCACATCAGTGCACATGATCAACAACAGCAAGCAGTGCCTACTTGTTCAAGGCTCAGCTGCCTTTGAAACCAGTTTTTCTGATCATTCCCTCATACAAATCAAAGGACCCCAGACTCTGAGATTAAATAACTGGCACTCAAATAGGTGGAGCTATACTGATATATTCAAACTAACAAAGCCTTGATAGAGGAGCACTGCTTGCCTGAAACATAAATGCACATTTGGGGAAAAGCCTGGCCTTCAGACTGTCCTCAAAAGAATTATCCTGAGGATGGATAGTCTGGAAGAGGAATCTGAACACAGACTTAGGTTTTGTTTTTCCATCATCTGGTATGGGAGAGGATGTACAGCCTTCAGTGCTTCTCTAGGAGGACATGTCACCTCCCTAAAGGGAAGATTTGTTGCTGTGCTCCAAAATATTTTCATCTGATTCCTCCCTCCATCTCCAGTGACTGCAGATTATACAGACCAGAAATGTTACCCCATGCAAACAAGCAAAAGATCATGTGCATGTCTTTACATGCGTAAGTTAAATCACCTCTGCTGTCACCAGGGAAGCAAAGTGCCCTGAATACTGATACCATGTACATCTTCTTGCCTCAGGCTCTTTGGCAGGGACTGGTTTATCAAGACTAAGGTTTATCATGGCTTGCTTTGTATAACAAGAGGTATTATCTGGCAACTGCAGATTTCCTTTTGATTTTATTATATTGGAAGTTAGACTTCCTATATACAGTTAATGAATATCTGCTTGTATCATTGCTGATAAAACTCCTTTCTTGGAAATGAAGATTTGTTGTTGTTGAACTCTGATTGTGCCAGTTCCTACTGTAAAAGGTTTCCATTTATTTCCCTTTCAGATCACCTAGGCTGTGAGGAAGTGTATATAGGCTTAGTTGCTATATATTTCTAAAAGCTTTTTGACGCATAGATTCTAGGGCTAGATTCTCCTCTTTCCTGTGCTTTATCTCTATTGTAGCACGGTTACTCTTGTATAGCTCAGAGCAGAATCTGGCCTTGCAGATGGGCGTAACTGCTTTATGAATTAGAACATGATAAAATATGTAAGCATGACAAATGCTCTATTAGGAGACCAGACCAGACTTTGGTGCCAAACTGGTAATAGTTTACCATCTGGATGGTCACCTCAGGCTTCTTTGCAGCAAATAAAAAAAAAAGGAAAACTGAGATTGTACATTCAATGTGAAGTATTGGACTGCTATATTAGCATAGAAGTTCTTGTATGGGTCTAATTGCAAGCTGGGGCCTTGCTTTATAGACATCAAGGCAAGATTTTTGTGGCACCTCTATTTCATGATGAATGAGGTAAAAGAATAGGCTGCCAGCTCTAAAGTTTATTTCGAAGTCCCTTCCTTACCAGCTGACCAGTCCTTCTTCTGGGAAAGGGAGGATGACATTGGTGAAGGACACACTTCAGAAGAAAGAGGCTTGGTCATGTAAGCACCGATTTCTGTTTGTTCACGCTTTGAATGATGTTCTGGAGGATCTTCCTGGGAAGCCCAGAGCATCAGTGGAAAACAGAGCTCCTGTCCATGGATAAACTTGGTTGGGAGTTATCCTGTCTACTACAGTAGATAGAAATCTACCTTTTTCTGTCACCAGTTTGTTCTTCACAGTCTGTTCAACTGGTCACAACAGTCCCTTTGGTGTAAGTGAAAAAAGAGAGATCTATGAAAACTTTGAAGTGGACTTGCATTCCCTGAAAAACTGAGAACTTTTGAGGG
Source organism: Amazona ochrocephala (assembly GCA_039720435.1). Classification (NCBI taxonomy): domain Eukaryota; kingdom Metazoa; phylum Chordata; class Aves; order Psittaciformes; family Psittacidae; genus Amazona; species Amazona ochrocephala. The sequence goes on along the minus strand of CM077877.1, from coordinate 99,676,613 downwards.
ACATGAAAGGAATACAAAGAATTCTTCTGGCAAACAAACCAACAAAACTACCCCAGCATTGCAGCTGGCCTGGCTGCCGCTCTGTATGGACTCTCAGCAATACCCTGAAAGTCCAGAGGAACTGCTGAGCTCCATCCTGGCCTACAGCAGGAGCCAGAATACTTCCAAAGGTAAAAATCATTATTTTCTGTGAAAGCTTTACATGTTCTTCACATAGGAAATGAGGGTTCAACAGTTACAGCTGTGTGTTCCAGGTTCCAAGTCCTAATATTTGCTGGAGTTAGGATAGTGTGAGCATACAGGAGAAAGGAGAAAGAAAAAGGGAAAGAAGGAAGTTAAAAGAGATGCTATAAAGCGTCCAGTGTAAGACTTTTCACTGACCTTGAACAGTTCTGTGATTAAGAGAAGCCTGCTCTGGTGATGGCTGATCTGCCTAAGGAGACATTTCTTGCAATGAAACACAAAGTACCTTGGATGAAGGGTTTGGGTTTGGTGGCCTGCGGGTACAAGCAGCTGGCTGCCGCTGTGGCTCTGTGCAGGAACTGGCTGGACTTGATGTGTGCTGGAACAGGGCTTGAGTCTGAATGGAAGTGAATCAGAAAACATATTTCAGGCTGATTCTCATGCAATTGGGGGATATATGGGATTGTGTTTTCTGTCAATCTGAATGGGCTGTTACCTCCAAACAACCGCTTTTGTTTTTTTGACTTTTGGAGATCTTCCTGATGAGATCCAGCAGTGTAATGTTTCAGTCAGGAAGGTAACTCCCTCCAAGCGTCCAAAATGGCAAGTAACAGTTTGTCCACACAGTTAGTGCGGTGCCTGAGTTGTCAATGGTAATGAGGTGCTGCGATTTCCTTTACATCAGAAGGGTATCACTCTGCTTTATGACGCTGTACTGACCCTTGTTCTAGTTGTGCTGAGGTTTTTTTATGTGTTTTCATTTAAAAAGTATTGAGAGCAACTTGGCAAAATAATTTGGCTGAGCTAAGAGCTACAATAGTTTAATCCAGATTTTATTATACTGAGACTTCATTATACGAGTGAGTCACTATACAGCAAGAATTGAATGTCGAGGAGCTTGAGGTTTAGCAAATAACAAACTAATTTGGGATTTGTGAATAGTGAACCTTTTACCACTGTGGCATTCACCCACTTATTTCTGCAAGGGAGTGGTGAATTAAAAACTCTGTGGCTAAGCTGAGCCTTACGTGAGAGGGAGAATATTCTTCCCCGGAGCTATGCTGGCAGAAATGCACTCCCTACACATGGCAGGTACACTGTGTTTTCAAATGAGACATTCTGTGTCTTGCCCCTTCATCTTTCATGTTCTGTGCGTATTGATTTTGTTCCATTTTCATCGTGCTTTTTTTTCTCCCTAACTTTTTATTTCCCCCCACTTCCAGCAAAACATACACCTAATAGCATTCGGGTCCATCACCTAATACCAGAGCGTTCACATGGGTTCCAAAAGAAGGGAAGTGAGTTTACTCAGTCTGACATCAGAGAAAGGACACGACGTAGGACCCTGTTCAGCGGTACAGTCAGGCATGTAGCTGCAGGAATAATTGTGTGCTGGAAACTGGGCAGAGAGCTAAACATGCTCTCAAACCATGTGAATCACAGCCATGTCTAACTAAGCATACACCTAAAATACAAGCTGTTCCAACAGGTGCAGGGTTTCATCCTTTCTTCTTCAAGGGTCACACCATACAGGGGAAGCAATGCTGGTGAATTTGGGCAAGGGCCAGGGCAGAGCGAGCGCCAGCGTGCTGTGGGAAGGCAGGAACTGCCTTAGCACTGGGGCTGAGAGACCCAACCTGCTGCAGGCCAAGCTCCATTTCAGGCTGTTCTATTACATCTGCTTCAGGCTCCTGGAGTCCTGGGGCTCCCTGGGATCTGCTACGTGACTTGGCTCTTCCTGAACCACCTCCTAGCTCCTGGATCCTACTCTCTCCTTGGTGACAGGGATTGAAAGACAGGGTTATTTTCTACTGCCTATCAAGCTTCCCTTTCTATGAGCGCAATAGCAGGAGGTCCCGAAGCCTGCAATTGCAAGAGCTATTTGCCAACCACTGGATCATTCTCAGGCCCTCTTTTTACTTCTGTTTAGCATTCCCACATCCTTCATGAAGTGTCATGTCAAATTCACCCAATTCCTTTGGCCAAAACCACAAACAAACCCCAAATAGAAAAAAAGAAAAAAAGGAACATTTTGCTTTGACTGTCCTAAAGAGAAACACTATTTTTTTTGAAATTTATAGCATCAAACAGTTCAGAGCGTGCCTGAATTAATGGAGTTGTTTCCTTTTTGATCAAATTAAGCATCTCATTTGGCCTACAGTGTTCTCAATCCTTAGTATTTTGGTTTACTACAAATAAATAAAGGAAAAGCTTACTATTTGCGACTGATTTGAAGTGATATGAGAATTTCATTATGACCTGCTAGTTAACTGAAGTGTCACAAATATGTTGCCATTCATGCTTGGAGTCCCAGAGGATGAGGCACTTCATAGTCATAAGGAACTAAGAAAAAAATCCCTTTAATTTCAGTCAACTGCCAAAGCAGCCTAACATTCCTACCCATACAGACATTATCTCTGTCAGTTTACAGAGAATATATTTTGTTTTGTATGTCACTACCACATCACCTTCCATTTTTGTTTTTCACCAGTTTGCGCATCTTAGTTTGGTAAGTATCCCAGCTGAGAACTGCTTACATTAGTGCCAATAGTCATATGAATTTCACATAATACAGAATAATTAAAGAAACACTTTCAAGTTTCCATGTGAGGAAGAAAGCCATAGGGCACTGGTCAGTCATATGTTTTGGTACTTTCTTTATTTTTAGAAATTCCCATAAATCAACCTATTAATAAACAGAGGGAAGGCAGACACAGCTTCTTTTTTATCCCCCTACGTCCTAACTTTTTGTTGCTGTGGGATTCACATACCACACTTTCCCCTCAGGGAGAGAGAACACTGAGGTTTTGTGCAGCCTTTTCTGGAAAGTTTTCTTCCTCAAGTCCACATTATGAGGGGTAGCTCTGTCCTGCTCACACACTGTCTAGACTTTTGAGGATGCTCATTTCAGGTCTGTGTGAGGATAGGCTGGTTTTTACAGTGCAGTTACTAGAGTTTTCTCACCTATTTTTAAGTGCTCCAATCAGTAGGAACTTGTGCTAAGTCCTGTTGGAGGTTACTTGTAATATCCACAGCAGAATTTTCTTGCTCTTGCAGGTGACAGGCATCTTATGACCTTCTTTTACATCCTTGAGAAGGGGAAAGAGTTCTCAGTAGCTAATTCAACTTAATGATAGAAAAAGGCCTCCGAGTGTAACTGCAGTTACATAGGTTCAGTAACTACTGGCTGTGCCAATAGTTGAACATATGCTCAAGTATTTTGCTGTGCTGTGGGCTAACTCTGGATGGATTTATTGCTGGTAATGTGAGAAAGGCAATATAAGTGGGAGGTAAGGTTACCAGCTGGAATTCTTCATTTGTGAATTTCTCCTTCCAGGTCATGATTAAAAAGTGTTAAGTATTATGCAAAAATTCAAAAGCTATTTGAATTTATAGGGTGAGAGAATAAATAGCTCCCTCGTTCCCTTTCTCCCTCCCAAACCTCAGCTCCAGACAATGATCATATCTACACAGAGCCATATATTTCTGGGAAATCTCATATGGTATTACAAGGACAGTAAAGGAAATATGTAAACGGCACAGAGTGAAATACTCTAGAAAAAAGCATATGGTCTACATTGACTTTAAAAGTATCACTAGCCCTGTATTTTAAATGACACTAGCTAGAATTTTTCTTTCCTATCTTTTAGTAGCTCTGACCTTCATATTGTTTATTGCAAAAAAAAAAAAATTAGTTTTACCTTTTTTTTTTTAAATAAAATATTTTATGTGGCTCTGGAACAAATGTTTTACTGAGGGGGTAATGTAGCTGTAATACATGTATTGCTTTGAGTATACTGCAGTGATTTTTTCAAAGATATGGCTGCCATATCTTTGTGACCAGATTTATTGTGCTGATTATTGCTCAAAAATCTGTTGTTTTCCAGATGTAATTTGGAATGTATTCCAGTAATTTATTTTTCTTAGTACTTAGTCCATTACTGTTAGATACAGTAGTCAGACTTATGAGGGGGTAATTTCTTGGATCATTGAATTTCTTGTTAATTGCTACTCATTTTTGTTGTTATTATTATTAGAGCATTTAAAAGCCCCACCACGATCAGGGCCTATTGTGCAAAGCACAATGTGTACATTTAGGAGGAGACAAGATAATATAATATAATAATGTAAACTTCCATTTTATTGAAAATCAGTATTTTGCTTTCCTCTAGCGCAGTAGTTCCCTCAGTTCCTCACAATGAAGGAAGAATTTTTGGCATGGCAAATTCATTGAGCAACTCCTTTGATACACTCGCATGAACACCACACAGCTAATAAAATGTATTTGTATCTCGCATAATCCTTCTCACATTCTTTCACCATAGTTTTTACTGATTGGTCAGCATGTAAATGTTTTTTCTTAATGTTTCTCATTAAATGTGAACGTTAGTAAGGGGTGAACACCTTTTTTGGAGGGTTTATGAACACAGACCTATCCCCTCAGCTGTTGGTAGGTGTATTTTCTGCAGTATGTCTTTACCTTGCCTAAATTGTCAGTTTTTCTGTTCGCTAGCTTCAACAGCATAGTGAGGTGCTGTTTTTTCTGACATCTCGTTTGAGGCTATCCAAGAGCTTGAAATGGAGGGCACTGAAAGAGAACATGGTTGTCCTAGTTGTGAGCTGCAGGATAATGGTAAATCTAAGGTAAGTCTGCCAAATAAGCGGCAGTGAAATACCGAAGTTAGCTTTTGCTAAGCTTTGCTCTGTCAAGCCCAAAGCATGGTTGTTTAGGATTCTTCAGGTACCACTGCACCTACTTGTGACCTGCAGGGCAGATACACCCTTTGTCTCTATCATTTCTCTGTAATTTTGCCTTTGTTTTCTCCACTTCCATAGGCTGCTTGTGTCACCTGCCTGAGGAACATCTCCAGGTGACCCCAGATGAGACCTAAGCTGGAGTTCAGAGCTCTGAGTTGCTTCACTGTAACCTTCAATGCCTTAATTTAGTGCTAGAACCCTGGAATCCCATCCCAGGGTGGAGCCCTTTGGAGTAAAGATGCTGCTGTCTCTTAAACTCATGCTGTGAAGCTATAACCCACTTTCATATGCAGAGGAAGGAGCTCTGGACTGTGACAATGGGAGATGCCAGTTTGCCCACTCTTGGCATGAACACCAAGTGGACAACTTAGCTTTGCTGGCAGCCCAGACAGCCTCACACTCACTCCTTTTGATGATGCAGTTTTAGCTCTATCAGTGGTGACCAATCTTTTCAGCCGGCAGGCCACAATGACCTTAACCTACTCAATAAGCTGTAGTTTGCAATAACCAGAACGTTTCTCAAAACTCATAGACAGCTCTTGGGTAGCTCATGCATTACTCAGCCCATGCCTCCGAGCAAGTCCATGAGTCCTGAGCAGCACCTAGAAAAGTAGGAAGCTGTGAGCATGTGGCTGCCTGCAATAGCAGCTTTCAGTCTGCTGCTGCTGGAGCTGACTGCAAGAAGCATTTACATGGTCTTGTTCAACATCTTTGTGGGTGACATGGACAGTGGGATTGAGTGCGCCCTCAGCAAGTTTGCCGATGACACCAAGCTGTGTGGTTCGGTTGATACATTGGAGGGAAGGAATGCCATCCAGAGGGACCTTGACACGCTTGTGAGGTGGGCTGATGCCAACCTGATGAAGTTCAACCATGCTAAGTGCAAAGTCCTCCACCTGGGTCGGAGCAATGCCAGGCACAGCTACAGGTTGGGCGGGGAGGAGATTGAGAGCAGCCCTGCGGAGAAGGACTTGGGGGTGTGGGTTGATGAAAAAATGAACATGAGCCGGCAGTGTGCGCTTGCAGCCCAGAAGGCCAACCGTATTCTGGGCTGCATCAAAAGGAGTGTGACCAGCAGGTCGAGGGAGGTGGTCCTGCCCCTCTACTCTGCTCTCGTGAGACCTCACTTGGAGTATTGTGTGCAGTTCTGGTGTCCTCAACATAAAAAGGACATGGAAGTGTTAGAACAAGTCCAGAGGAGGGCCACGAAGATGATCAGGGGACTGGAGCACCTCTCGTATGAAGATAGGCTGAGAAAATTGGGGCTGTTCAGCCTGGAGAAGAGAAGGCTGCGTGGAGACCTCATAGCAGCCTTCCAATACCTGAAGGGGGCCTATAGGGATGCTGGGGAGGGACTCTTCATTAGGGACTGTGGTGAGAGGACAAGGGGTAATGGGTTTAAACTTAAACAGGGGAGGTTTAGATTGGATCTGAGGAAGAAGTTCTATACTGTGAGGGTGGTGGGGCCCTGGAATGGGTTGCCCAGGGAAGTTGTGAATGCTTCATCCCTGGCGGCGTTCAAGGTGGGGTTGGACATAGCCTTGGATGGCATGGTTTAGTGGGAGGTGTCCCTGCCCATGGCGGGGGGGTTGGAACTCGATGATCTTGAGGTCCTTTCCAGCCCTTACTATTCTGTGATTCTGTGATTCTGTGACATAGGCCTGTGTTGTTTTCCTGCTTTCTCCTGAGAGCTTCTTAGGTTCAGCATCCTGGTACATTGTGAGCCAAATGAATTTCTCTGGCAGTGGTGGTAACTCAAGATGTTTCTTAGTGACTCTATGCCACTTGTCCCTAGAGGGATGTGTGGGAAATGGCTAGCAAATATCCCAGAAAGGAGCCATTTAAGTCTCTCAGGAGCTGGCTGCAAATGTTCAGAATTGTTCTGGTGGCTGTAGATCTTCATATTCCTGTACCGATACCCCTGGTTGCCGTAGATTTCAAACCTGCAATGCCAACAATGTGAGCAAAAAGATCTCCTCCTGGATAAATTTGGTATGTGCTGATTATTGGTTGGCTATATAATTGCTAGTGGGACTATCACCAAAAGCTAATGGCTGTTTTGATCTTCCATTTCTGAGGCAGTTTCCTTGGAGGCAATGTAGTAAAGTGTCTCCATCTCTGCTCATGCAGTTTGACCCAACATTAAACTCATTCTGATATGGCAGCTAAAGAGTCTTTGAAAAATCTCTTGTCTTGAAATCAACCCTAAGAACTATATTAGCCATATTAAGCAAGATAGCAGATATATGGGTCTTCTCAGGTTTCCTTTTTGTGAAAGCAACCCAGTACTAAGAGCTTCTTGTGGTCCTAAGAATGTATTTTCCACACTTGTAAAATTCACACAAGAGGCGGTGCCATCATGTAGCAGTACAAGTTTTGTTCCCCACAACTTCTCAGCAGTGGTTTTGTGTCCATAGTTAAGATGTCTGCTCCTACCACATAACTTGCTATGTTACCTGCTAATGACCCAAGTGTTTCATTTTTCCAGCATGGAACCCAAGGATACCAGCATTATTTCTTACCAAAAAGTGCAAAACTGCATGTCAGGCCTCAGAAATATGTAGGATTTGCCTCTAAGTTAGGCCTGTATTAAAAAACTAAGATGGACCTCTTCACTGTGTTGTTGTTAGGGCTGTAATCCTGGCTGAATCTTAGAGCTAAGAAAGGCTGCTGTGCCTTGTTGTACCCAGGTGGGTGGTAGCTTGCTTGCATTTTTGGAGAGTCTGGATGAGATGCTCACTTTGGTGAAAGAAATGTGAACAGAATCACAGTGCCCATGAGCAGCAGTTAATTCCCAGCTAGCAAAGGTCAAAACAACAGCAGGGAGTATTAGGACTATAAGTAAGAGAAAGGGTATGACTATTTTCTCCAGGATCTGGAAACATTGATTGCAGGGGAATATCTACATGTAACTTCTGTAAGGGGTCTTTCTTTCTGCTGTTTTGCCCCCAACATGGGCCGTGAGCATTCAGGTAGCATCCCTGCTGTACTATTGAAAGTGGGGTCTGTTCCCAGGGTAGTCTCTTGCATTTTCAAAGGGCTGTTTCTGGCTAATAGCTTTCTTTAGGAAATGTGCCTTACAGCTTGGGATCCTTTCAGGTGACCCTCTCAGGTGACCCTCTCTGGCAGTGGGTATTTTTGCTTCTAGGAGATCTGGAAATGTGTTCAAGTGTATGTTCCTTATTTTGTAGTACACTGCTCAGTGCCAAGTGCTGCATGCTTTGCTTGTCTCCAGCTGTTACATGTGCTCTCTAGGGGTTTGGGCTAACAGTAGTTTTTAATTCCCCTTCTTTTTTGCTTTTTCTCCTTTTTTAAAAACTTGTTTTCACCTGGAAGCACAATGAAATGCTTGGAAGTATGCTAGACCTTTTTTTAATTTGCTTACTCTGTCTCTACACATAGTTCTTATACAAAAGATTTTGAAATAATTGGTGATTAAGTCAAGGACTTATTTATACACTTAGCCATCCTGGCTAGACGTTGGCACCAGCAGCCTGACAAGCATTACAGAGAGGTCATCTTCCTGCTAAAATAAACTCAAATTATTGTAGAATCAAATAATGAAATTCTAGCTTACTTTCTTGACATGGATCCTACACTGGCTTAGTATTCGTCTACTGTTTGACTGGCTTTGTACTTTCAGTGGTTTATAACCTTTCTTCTCCTTCCTCAGATTACCTGCCATTTTTCCAGGACTGTAAAAGACGCTGAAAACCGCACTGATTTTTTCTGTTCTGTTGTTGTTGTTATTTTTTTTTTTTTTTGAATGTTTTTAAACTTGCCTGACTGTAACTGAAGAGTCCGGAGTCCAGACTCATTCTCTCTTCTCCAGGATGCTATAACCCTCTTCGACAAAAGTTTTTACAGGCAGCTCAACCCAAGATACAGAAACACAGACAAGTTAACAGCTTAACATGTGGATCAATTCCTCAAGTGCTGCCCATGTGTACTTTCTTACCCTGTGGTAAGTGAGGCCGGTTTCCCTGCCTCTCAGTAGAGATGGGGGCAGCTAACCTGTGTTGGCTGTGGGAAAGGCTCAGCCTGGGTGCAAGCCCTAATGAGAGAGCAGCTGGCTGGCTGGAAGTGCACACTCTAGTCTATCTACATTGTGGTAACTGTTGCTGTTCATGACCCCCCTAGGTATTTTTGGGACTGCTTTTCTCTGGTTCCCGCTCCTTGTCCCCATGCAGTGCTCATTTGTCTGGGATTTGTTTCTCGGCCAGTTGTGGAGATCTGCTGCAGGGCTGAGCCTTCCCACCTCCTCTCCTCTTCACCAGCACCTCATCTGTGTTGACATCTTCGGACTCTTCTGTTTCTCCTGTGTCCCAGGCAGCTGTCTTTCGTTGGTTTTCCTCCCACTCAGACCACCGCCTGCCTTCCTTGCCTTCCCTGCAGTGCAGTGCTATGGTGTTTGCTCTCCCTTGCTCCTTGCCCAGGAGACGCAGCCATCTCTGAGGAAGCACTGTGGATGCCCTAGTACATCCTGGACCCTCTGCAGTGCCACTCCATCTTAGTGCCTTACAGCTGTACTGCTGCAGACTCAGAAAAATCCATACATCATTCCATCTTCCTCCTTTGTTCAACAGCTGTTTTCTAACAGAAAAGCAATGGCTTTCTCTGCGCTGTAAACCCACAGAATTAGCAATAACTTTCATAGTTTTGCTGCTGTTGCTGTTAACGGAGAAGTGTTAAACATCTGTGTATTCCTACTGGGCTACTGGCCACCCTTTCAATTTCTAGTGCAATTTTTCTTTTGACATTCAGAGCTGCTCATTGTAAAAACAGACCAGGTATGTTGCAAGCTTTGGGGTAGTCTTAAATCTTATTGTCACTTTTAGAGTATTCCAGCCTTTGCTAATGGAGTTATTGTTTCTTTCCACTGCAGCTGATTCTTTCTAGTCTGACCCTGCCAGTTGCTAGTCAGCCCTGTGCAACTCTCAAGCCGGGATTTGTTAGGCGTCCTCTGCAAAGGACTGAGAGAGAAGCAGGAATGGGGGTGACAAGAAGGACAGGGTGAAAGGGACAGACCGGAAAACCTGAAGTAGGTGGGTGGCAGGGAAGCTGCCTCTGATGGCAGTTGTCTTGCATGGGAGAGGAGATATTTCCTTTGTCCATCTGTGCTGTCTGCTGGCATTTCAGACATGTCATAGAATCATAGAATAGTTAGGGTTGGAAAGGACCTTAAGTTCATCCAGTTCCAACCCCTCTGCCATAGGCAGGGACACCTCACACTAAACCACGTCACCCAAGGCTATGTCCAACCTGGCCTTGAACACTATCAGGGATGGAGCATTCACAACTTCCCTGGGCAACCCATTCCAGTGCCTCACCACCCTCACAGTAAAGAATTTCTTCCTTATATCCAATCTAAACTTCCCCTGTTTAAGTTTGAACCCATTACCCCTTGTCCTATCACCACAGTCCCTAATGAATAGTCCATTCCCAGCACCCCTACAGCCCGCCTTCAGATACTGGAAGGCTGCTATGAGGTCTCCATGCAGCCTTCTCTTCTGCAGGCTGAACAGCTCCAACTTTCTCAGTCTGTCTTCATAAAGAAGGTGCTTCAGTCCCCTGGTCATCCTCAGTGGATATCTTCTCATGGTGGCCACATGGTATGTGGGCCTACATGTGGCAGAGAGTGTGGGGAGGCAGCTGACCTTTGAAATCAAGATCAGCTACTGGAGGAAAAACAAGACCACTGTACTATGTTAATGTGGACATAGAGCCATATTGGCCAACCCAGCCTTAGAGCTCCATGAGACTGTCAGGTGGTTCTGGGGCCACCTTCTGCTGTCTGTGAGAGTATGGCTAGTATTACAGGATTGGAAGAGCCATAGGGAATGGCTAGAGTAACCCTGTTTTGTGTAAGAAAAGCCTAGGCAGTTTATGAACCTTTCAGCAATGAGAAGGCCTGTTCAAAATCTTGCAAGAAGGAAAGATGTTTTCAAAAGCCTTGATGTAACTCTTGGCTGGGTGATCTATGGAGATCATGACATGTCCAGATGGCCGTGACGCCCACCCCATTTTGCAATCTATTGACCAGAGACATAGGGATAGGAAGGGTTTAAATAAAAGAGGGCCAGGTTGTCTCAGCAAAAGGGTAACTTCTTCTCCCATGTCCCAGATCAGTTTGGAGCTCCAAGGACTTCAAAAATGGTATTGGCTGACTACCCTACTGTAGAGCTTTCATAAGACTGCAGGTGGGACTGGGCATCTCTGATGAGTCACCTGCAAAATCAACAGAAGAAATGATCTATTAATGTACTGCTTATAGCACTGTCCACTTCCCACTGTCCTATCTGTTGTACAGGGAGCTTGTGGCAAGCAAGCGGGCTCTGGCAGATGCCTCATATCCCTGTGGGCTAAATCACTGCCCTCAAGACTGCTGTGAAGCGACTGCTGAGATGCTTCAGCTGCTCCCACTAGAAGGGTTTGGTTAAAGCAGCCCTAAGTTTTCACTTGCCATCTAGCTTCTGAATCATAGTCTCGTTTCATTTGTATATTAGCTGGTTGTTTGGCTGGGCTGGCAGATAAGCAGGAAATAACTGAGTAGCGACACTCTCTTATGCACAAAGTATTTGTCCATCTTTCTCAGTCTGGTATGGCACAGAGGCTGACAAGCTCTGTCATACCTCACCTAATGCTGTTCATCCTTACATGGCAAAGGGATATTTCTACTTATTCTGCTACACAAAATCTCCCACAAGAGATAAATGTTGGCTCTTATCGGCAGGGCTTACTAAGAAAAATGGATATTGCTTGCAGTAAGCTAAGATTTTTATTCTTTTGCTTTAATTTCTTGTACTTATTTTTGATGCATATGTGTTAAGGGGGTTCATATTGAGAATTTCGGTGGTGTTGAATATGCTCAGTTGCCACTACCTATGCATTAACGTGGGTATCTGTCATGGTTTAAGCTGTAAATCACGCAGTTTGCTCACTCACTCCCCCCTCTTTCATCCCCCCAGCTCCCGGAGGGATGGGGAAGAGAATCGAAAGAATGCAACTCCCACAGGTTGAGATAAGAACAGTTTAGTAACTAAGGTATAACACAAACCACTACTGCTACCACCAATAATAATAATGACAAGGGAAATACAAGGAAAGAGAATACAACAGCTCACCACCCAATAGTAAGCCCGACACAGCCACGAACTGAACTCTTCCGGGTTCCTACCCCCAGTTCTTTTCCATCCTGGGCATGACGCGCTGTGGTATGGAATACCTCTTTGGTCAGTTTGGGTCAGGTGTCTTGTTTCTGCTTCCTTCCGGCTTCCCCTCCTCCCTGGCAAAGCATGAGGCTCAGAAAGTCCTTGGTGAAACCAAACATTCTAAGCCAAAACTATAAACATCGGTGTTATCAGCGCCGTTCCCAGGCCGGAAGTCAAAAACACAGCACTGCACCAGCTACTAAGAAGGAGAAAATGACTGCTACTGCTGAACCCAGGACAGTGTCCACCCCTTCTTCCATACCATTCACGTCATGCTCAGATCCCATATTTTCAATATACCATCACATATATATATATATATATATATATCCACACACACACACAGAGGGGGAGAGATCATCCCTTAGTGCATGGACCTATCCCTATAAAGCTGCTGAGTCCATTTGGTCCGTGATGTCAAGCTCCATCTCTCGTGACAGTCTTTCAGAGCAGGGGAGGCCATATGTAGTGTTGGGTCATTGCCTGCTGATGCTGATCTTTCCTTTACTGCAGAACTCGTCCGGTTTCATTAAAGTTCATTCTTTGTTGGGATGATGGTCAGAAGGCCAGTCGCTGATGACTTGGAGACATCTAGGTGGACTATAAAAGTATTACATAGCAGGCAACAGCATACAATTGCGTACATTGGCTGTTTTCCCCTAAAATCAAATCCCCTTGAGGTACTCATCAGACTTCCCCATCTTCTTGCATTACTCACCGAGTATGTCCGGGTCCCTGAGCAAAAGCAATCCCAAGAGTGGGTTTGCCTTTACCTGAAGCAGGAACAACCCAGACTGTCTTCTCCAGCAAATTCTTTATGTGCACCACAGGAACTTTGTCCCCCTCTACAGCATGTAGAAGTTCTGACTGTGCCGTGTCTCCACAAAATCTGTTTCTGAAGGCCCAGGATAGTGTTCCAGGCAGCGGTGTGAGGCACAGTTTATGTTCCCAGCCATCCGGTGATTGCTTCCACCATGGTAAGCACATGACACTTGCCTTGGCGGGTTGGTGGGAGCATGACATAATCAATCTGCCAGGCCTCCCCATATTTGTACTTCAGCCATCGTCCTCCATACCAAAGAGGCTTTAACCGTTTAGCTTGCTTAATTGCAGCACATGTTTCACAGTCATGAATAACCTGGGCAATAGCGTCCATTGTTAAGTCCACCCCTCGATCACGAGCCCATCTGTATGTTGCATCTCTGCCCTGATGACCTGAAGTGTCATGGGCCCACTGGGCCAAAAATAATTCACCCTTATGTTGCCAATCTAAGTCCATCTGAGCCACTTCAATCTTAGCAGCTTTATCCACTTGTTGATTGTTCTGGTGTTCCCCAGGGGCCCGACTCTTAGGTACGTGAGCGTCTACATGGCGTGCCTTCACCACCAGGTTCTGCACCAGGGCAGCAATATCCTGCCACAGTGCAGCAGCCCAGATGGGTTTACCTCTGCGTTGCCAGTTGCTCTGCTTCCACTGCTGCAACCACCCCCACAGAGCATTTGCCACCATCCATGGGTCAGTATAGAGATAAAGTACTGGCCACTTTTCTCGTTCAGCAATTTCCAATGCCAGCTGGATGGCTTTCACCTCGGCAAACTGACTCAATTCACGTTCTCCTTCAGCAGTTTCTACAACTTGTCGTTGCAGACTCCATACAGCTGCCTTCCATCTCTGATGCTTTCCCACAATACAGCAGGACCCATCAGTAAACAAGGCATACTGCTTTTCACTTTCTGACAGTTCATTATATGGTGGGGCCTCTTCAGCACGCATCAGCTCCTCCTCCTCTGGTGACATTTCAAAATCTTTGCCCTCTGGCCAGTCCATGATGACTTCTAGAATTCCTGGATGACTGGGATTTTCTATTCAAGTTTGTTGTGTCATTAGTGCAGCCCACTTACTCCATGTAGCATCAGTTGCATGATGTGTAGAGGAGACCCTGCCTTTGAATGCCCAGCCCAGCAAGGGCAACCAGGGTGCCAGGAGGAGCTGTGCTTTACTGCCAATCACCTCCAAAGCAGCTCGAACCCCTTCATAGGCTGCCAGTATCTCTTTTTCAGTTGGGGTATAGCTGGCCTCAGATCCTCTGTACCCCCAACTCCAAAAGCCGAGGGGTCGACCTCGAGTCTCCGCTGGAGCTTTCTGCCAGAGGCTCCAGGTAGGACCATTCTCCCCGGCTGCGGTGTACAATAAATTTTTCACATCTGGCCTAGTCTGGACTGGTCCAAGGGCTACAGCATGAACTATCTCTCGTTTCATTTGCTCAAAGGCTTGTTGTTGCTCAGGGCTCCATTTAAAGTCATTCTTCTTCCAGGTCACACGATAGAGAGGGCTTACAATCAAACTGTAATTTGGGATGTGCATCCTCCAGAACCCCACAGCACCCAAGAAAGCTTGTGTTACTTCCTTATTAGTTGGTGGTGACATTGCTGTTATCTTGTTGATCACATCTGTGGGGATCTGACGACGTCCATCTTGCCATTTTGTTCCCAAAAATTGAATCTCCTGTGCAGGTCCCTTGACCTTACTCCGTTCCATGGCAAAACCGGCTTTCAGCAGGATTTGGTTTATTTTCCTCCCTTTCTCAAAGACTTCTTCCACTGTATCGCCCCACACGATAATGTCATCAATGTACTGCAGGTGTTCTGGAGCTTGCCCCTGTTCCAGTGCAGTCTGGATCAGTCCATGGCAGATGGTAGGGCTGTGTTTCCCCCCCTGGGGCAGTCAGTTCCAAGTGTACTGGATGCCCCTCCAAGTAAAAGCGAACTGTGGACTGCACTCTGCTGTCAAAGGAATTGAGAAAAATGCATTGGCAGTATCAGTTGTGGCATACCACTTGGCTGCCTTTGACTGCAGTTCATACTGCAGTTCTAGCATGTCCGGTACGGCAGCACTCAAGGGTGGTGTAACTTTGTTCAGACCACGATAGTCTACTGTTAGTCTCCACTCTCCGTTAGACTTTCGCACTGGCCATGTGGGGCTATTAAAGGGTGAGCGGGTCCTACTGATCACTCCTTGACTCTCCAGTCTATGGATCAGCTTATGGATCGAAATCAGGGAGTCTCGGTGCGATATTGCCGCCGGTGCGCTGTTGTGGTTGCGATTGCACTTGTTGTTCTTCTACCTTCGTCAACCCCACAACAGAAGGATCCTCTGAGAGACCATGCAAGATGGACAGCTGCTCAGTTTCCTCTGTCTCCAAAGCAACAATACCAAAAGCCCATTGGTACCCTTTTGGGTCTTTGAAGTACCCTCTCCTGAGGTAGTCTATGCCAAGGATGCATGGAGCCTCTGGATCAGTCACAGTGGGGTGTTTCTGCCATTTCCTCCCAGTCAGGCTGATTTCAGCCTCCAGTACAGTCAACTCTTGGGATCCTCCTGTCACTCCAGAAATAGAAATGGTTTCCACCCCTCGACAGCTTGATGGCATCAGGGTACACTGTGCACTGGTATCTACTAGAGCCTTATACTTCTGTGGGACTGATGTGCCAGGCCATCTGATCCACACAGTCCAGTAAATTCGATTGTCCCCTACCTCCACCTGGCTGGAGGCAGGGCCCCTCTAATAGTCATCACATTGGTCACTCATGTCTTGTTGACAGGAACTATTCCTTATCACAGGAGCTGAAGTAAAATCAGCTCTTCCACTCCATCTGGGAACCTGCTCACCAGAGGCTGAAGCCACAGCCTTCATGGGGTGATCAGCCTTGATCTTTGTCCTCCTCTTCAATTCACGCACCCATTCCTCCAAAACTGAAGTAAGCTTTCCATCCCACTTCGTCCTATCTTCTCCATGATCCCGCAGGTAAAACCATAGGGTGGCCTGTGGTGTATACCTTCTGTATCTTCTCTCTCAAACAGTAAGATGCCTTTTGTCAATAGCTGAGATGTATGTTGGTACACGTGAGGAGCTGGATAGATCAGATAGATTGTCTCTCAATTGTTTGAGGTCCTGGGACAGTTTTTCCACAGCTGAAATGATGGAAGGGGTGAGATTGTCATTGAACACTCAGAGTTTATGAATCATTTCATCCACTGTTAGTGGTACTATGTCATTCCAGGTTACTGTTGCCAATGAATGGGCATATGATGGGGGTGCAGTCCGTGTAAATTTCCACCACATGGGTCGTGTACATTCAACTTCATCTGGATCTGCGGGTATATCCCTGTTATTTGGCTTGATATTATAGATCATCTCTCCAATGGCTGATTCCCTCAGAGACTGGATGCCCTTTTCTCTTGGCAGAACGACTCATAGCATCGTCCTTGTATGGAAACCTTTCTTTCACAGCTGCTAAGAGCCACCTCTAAAGGCTGAGGTACCATTTCTCTCTTGCAAATGCTTTGTCAATTCCACCTTCCCTAGCAAGTGATCCCAGCTGTTTGGCTTCACTACCTTCTAGTTCGTGACCGTCGGCCTCATTGTCCCAGCATCGGAGCAACCAGGTGATGATGTGCTCCCCTGGCTGACGGGTAAAGTCCTTTCGCATATTCTGTAGCTCAGTTGAGGTCCGAGATCGGGAAGTCACCTCTTCTTCTTCTTCTTCTTCTTCTTCTTCGTCATGTGATGATGACCCCTGGTCAGATGCTGTCCCAGGCGGTGAGTACGTTGTTTCTTCATCTTGCTTTATCTTTCTTGCCTCTTTTTTTGCTTTTCCTCTTGCGTACAGGGGCAACCAGTATTGGTATGAGTTGGTTCTCTGGTTTAGCTGCAGTGATTATCACTGTAGTTTGGGTAGCTGCTGTACTTGTCACTGGGGTTTGAGTAGTGTCCGTACTTGTCGTTGGTGGTGTAGCTGCTGTGCTTGGAGCTGGAGTAGCTGCGCTGCCCGTTACTGTTGAAGTTTGAGTAGTTACTGTACTTGTCCCTGGGGGTGGTGTAGCTGCTGTGTTTGCAGCTGGAGTAGCTGCGCTGTCAGTTACGGTTGAAGTTTGAGTAGCTACTGTTCTTGTCCCGGGGGGTCTGGTGGGTGCCCCAGCAGTCCAAACTCAGGACCCTTTACAGCCAGAGGAAGATCTCTTGGTCCTCCTATATCGTCATCTAACCCTAGACAAGGCCCAAACCCGACTCTGCATAACTCTCGGGACCAGACGAAATGGTCGTAGGTAAAATACACTCGGTATGCGCGCCAACTTGGCGATCCCCATTACAATCAGCAGGCAGGTCTCAAGGGTATCTAAAGGCCATTCAGAACCTTCAAAATTCTCAATTGATGCTGTAAACGGTCTGGTGGGGGGGCTGGGAGCATAAAAGAATGTCTCCTTCACAGGTTGACCACCCGAGGAGGTGAAAAGAGATGTGGGACGACCAAAACCCCATATCTGAAAAATGTTAAGATAACAAATACCAGCTGTAAGTAAAGTATCATACGCTGAATCTGTGAGATCCAGAGCAACAACTTTGAGAGCCAATAAATCAGCATTGTGAAGAGTGACTATTAATCCTGTTGTTATCTCAACCCCTCATGCCTCACACTGGGAGCCAAAAAGAACTGTCTTGGTTTAAGCTGTAAATCACGCAGTTTGCTCACTCACTTCCCCCCTCTTTCATCCCCTCAGCTCCCGGAGGGATGGGGAAGAGAATCGAAAGAATGCAACTCCCACAGGTTGAGATAAGAACAGTTTAGTAACTAAGGTATAACACAAACTGCTACTGCTACCACCAATAATAATAACGACAAGAGAAATACAAGGAAAGAGGATACAACTGCTCACCACCCAATACCAAGCCTGACGCAGCCGCGAACTGAACTCTTCCGGGTTCCTGCCCCCAGTTTTTTTCCATCCTGGGCATGACGTGCTGTGGTATGGAATACCTCTTTGGTCAGTTTGGGTCAGGTGTCCTGTCTCTCCTTCCTCCCGGCTTTTCCTCCTCCCTGGCAAAGCATGAGACTCAGAATGTCCTTGGTGAAACCAAACATTCTAAGCCAAAACTATAAACACCAGTGTTATCAGTGCTGTTCCCAGGCCGGAAGTCAAAAACACAGCACTGCACCAGCTACTAAGAAGGAGAAAAATGACCGCTACTTCTGAACCCAGGACAGTATCTCTTACTTTCAATGTTCAGGCCTTAAAGGAGCATGTATGTAAACAAATGCATGCAGTGATAAACAATGAAAAAGTAGTATGTGAAAAGTGGCTTAATTTCTGCTCTCAAGGTCTGTATGCAGTGGAAGTGTTGGCCTCTCTAAAATTATTGGTACCTGGAAATCTCATGCAAGAGACCAACTGGGTGACTTTCTGATCTCTCCTATTCCAAGATTAGAGGCACTGGACTGTTGCTTTGCAGGTGGATGTGATAAATTTGTGCATCACTCTGACTAATTCTTCAGCCAGAAGGATGAAGGGCCTTAATATTTTAAACATGAGTCACCCAGATCCAGTGATGTGCAGAATCTACTTCCTACTAGAAAACAAACATGGAAACCATAGATCAATAAGATGTCATTTTTGCCAGTTCTAATGTCTGCACTCTTCCAGTACCAGCTGTTTTAATATTATTGAAGCTATCGGGAGAACTGGCTACCCTGGATTTGGAGAAGGCTGAGGTTCTTAATGACTTCTTTGCCTCAGTCTTTACGGGCAAATGCTCTGACCACACCACCCAAGTCTTGGAAGGCAGACGCGGGGACGGTGAGGGTGGGGACCCTGGGCCCACTGTGGGGGAGGATCTTGTTCGGGACCACCTTAGGAACCTGAATGTATACAAGTCAATGGGACCGGATGAAATCCATCCACGGGTCCTGAAGGAGCTGGCAAATGAAGTTGCTAAGCCACTGTCCATCATATTTGAGAAATCATGGCAGTCAGGTGAAGTTCCCGATGACTGGAAAAAGGGAAATATAACCCCCATTTTTAAGAAGGGAAAAATGGATGACCCAGGGAATTACAGACCAGTCAGTCTCACCTCTGTGCCTGGCAAAATCTTGGAGCGGATTCTCCTGGAAGGCATGCTGAGGCACATGAAAACCAACAAGGTGCTTGGTGACAGCCAGTATGGCTTCACTAAGGGGAAATCCTGCCTGACCAATCTGGTGACCTTCTATGAAGGGGCTACGGACCTGATGGACAGGGGCAGAGCAGTTGATGTCATCTACCTGGACTTGTGTAAAGCCTTTGACACTGTCTCCCATGACATCCTTCTCTCTAAGTTGGAGAGACATCAATTTGATAGGTGGACCACTCGGTGGATAAAGAACTGGCTGGATGGCCGCACGCAAAGAGTAGTGCTCAGTGGCTCAGTGTCCAGCTGGAGACCAGTAACGAGTGGTGTCCCTCAGGGATCGGTGTTGGGACCGGTCTTGTTCAACATCTTTGTGGGTGACATGGACAGTGGGATTGAGTGCGCCCTCAGCAAGTTTGCCGATGACACCAAGCTGTGTGGTTCCGTTGATACATTGGAGGGAAGGAATGCCATCCAGAGGGACCTTGACACGCTTGTGAGATGGGCTGATGCCAACCTGATGAAGTTTAACCATGCTAAATGCAAAGTCCTCCACCTGGGTCGGAGCAATGCCAGGCACAGCTACAGATTGGGTGGGGAGGAGATTCAGAGCAGCCCTGCGGAGAAGGACTTGGGGGTGTGGGTTGATGAAAAAATGAACATGAGCCGGCAGTGTGCGCTTGCAGCCCAGAAGGCCAACCGTATCCTGGGCTGCATCAAAAGGAGTGTGACCAGCAGGTCGAGGGAGGTGCTCCTGCCCCTTTACTCTGCTCTCGTGAGACCTCACTTGGAGTATTGTGTGCAGTTCTGGTGTCCTCAACATAAAAAGGACATGGAAGTGTTAGAACAAGTCCAGAGGAGGGCCACGAAGATGATCAGGGGACTGGAGCACCTCTCGTATGAAGATAGGCTGAGAAAATTGGGGCTGTTCAGCCTGGAGAAGAGAAGGCTGCGTGGAGACCTCATAGCAGCCTTCCAGTACCTGAAGGGGGCCTATAGGGATGCTGGGGAGGGACTCTTCATTAGGGACTGTGGTGAGAGGACAAGGGGTAATGGGTTTAAACTTAAACAGGGGAGGTTTAGATTGGATATGAGGAAGAAATTCTTTACTGTGAGGGTGGTGGGGCCCTGGAATGGGTTGCCCAGGGAAGTTGTGAATGCTTCATCCCTGGCGGCGTTCAAGGTGGGGTTGGACATAGCCTTGGATGGCATGGTTTAGTGTGAGGTGTCCCTGCCCATGGCAGGGGGGTTGGAACTCGATGATCTTGAGGTCCTTTCCAACCCTTACTATTCTATGATTCTATGATTCTATGATTCTATTCCAGTGTTCTTTTAATATTTGAAAAATGGTAGATTTCCATTATATTGAAATAGTTCTTCTATTACTGAAATTCAGTGAGTTGGACTCCCAGCTTTAAAATCAAAACCAAAACCCCCCTTGGTTCCATCTAGTTCTTCCTAATCCAAGTTAATCTAATGGAAGTCACACAGTGAACATGTTGTAAGATGCGAATATCCCCTAATACTCCCCGTGTGTCAGGATGAGGGAGGAGGAAGCGTTCAACCGACCCAGGCTTGTACTGTGACTGCTCTTAAAGAACCAAGGTTGTAGTCTGGTGTCATGAAATCAGAGGTCAGTTTGCTTCCCGTTGCAGTGTTTAGGGTTGAACTGGAAGATTCCTCCCACAGTTGCTTTCAGGGTTGTTTGGCCCATGGACAAAAAGCCTGATGGTTGAGTTACTGGCATATAGGACATTTGGTTTCAAGTTCCTGCCTTGCCCAAAGCTGACTTGATGTTTTTCATTCCAAACCTTTACTGTGTTTGAATCTGTGTGACTTGAATTTAGGATTCCACATGCCAAATGCAGTATTACGACCATCAGGGTATGGAGCATATGTCTTCAAATGGAAATGTTTCCATTAAAACCATAGCAAAGCAACCTACCTGGATGAAATTGTGTTCATTGATGAAGTTAATTTCTTAGATGAAATTACTTTTTGAGGATAGAGCCATTGTAGAGCTGGTGCTAGTTGAAATACAGAAGCACTTTGGTCATGCCCTTCTGGAAGCTGAGAAAAGTCAGTGAAGACCCAGGTGGGAAGAGCTTGTGACATCTGAGATTGTCCATAGCACAGGACAGTTCTAAGAGAAGAAGCGCCAAGTAGGTGCAAGTCAAGTGATCATCTGTCCTTTGGTCCAGCTCATTAACACAGTCCTTCCTTTGTGCAAAGGAATAGACCACCTCACCTTCTACGGTTGTGAAGACTGGCCAACATGCTATAGATGGCAGACTGAAATGGCACATAGATCAATCTGAAGCCAAGCTATTTTGTGATGAAATGCATCAGTGTGAGTTGTCTGTCCTAAGAATAAATCATCTCTGGACAGATCCTGAAGTCCTCTCAGTCTGTTTTTGTTCACCTTTTAGTGAGGCAAAACTGCTGTTGAAGCCAAGATTTTTTTGTTTTTCTCCCAGTGGAAAGCAGCAATGATGTCAGGATTTGGCCTGGTAAAGTAACGATAATTCTCTGCATTTTATAAGCTTTGTTTCTATGATGATCTCAATCTATTTAAAAGATGTTAATCAGGCTTCAGTACCTGTGTGTGAGCTGGATGGCAAGCGGATGTTTTTGCAAGCTAAGGCAAAAGGAAACTAAGGGCTGCGTCTGTGGTCTTCTTGTATGTTGACGACCTTTTAGCCACTTTTGCAAGTGGTCTATTGGCTTCAGTTGACTCTCCTCAATACTGACAAGCCAGAGAAGAAAATATGAGGAGGTGTGTATATATATTACATTATATTTATATATGAAACAGTGGCTCAGCACATCCATGTGCAGGCGGATTTTAGAGAAAAATGTAATGATTCAAATGGCTAATTTTAACTTTGCTAAAAGCAGCTAAATGATGCCCCTGCCCTACATGAAACTATGCTGCTATCAAAGAGGGCAAATGCCAAGTACTCATGGTTTTACAGCTTTCAAATAAATATTGCTCAACCTCATAAAAAAGAGCAGGAGAACAGTGAGTGGATTTTTCCTTTATTTGTTTGTTTATTTCCAATATGCTTTACAGGTAAAGGGGGTATTGCTGCTGCTCCTTCTCAGGGTGTCTACAGAGCATTCAGCTGTGAATGCTGCTTGACCTCAAATCCAGTTAATTTAGTTTGGCACTCTCTATCTCAAAACATTTTATGGGCTGGCAGATAGAGCACCCTGGCAGATCTGCCTTGGAGCTGCAAAGTTCCATACCCAGCTGAAACTTTCTTTAATTCAACACTGTCATTTTTAAATAACAGTGCAATTGCAAAACAAATTGGCAGGTACTTATGAACTGAATACTGCCTGGGGCTCTGTCTTTTCATTTTGCTGACCAGTGTGCCTGGTCTTCAATTTAGAAAAGCACCCAGTAG
Source organism: Amazona ochrocephala (assembly GCA_039720435.1). Classification (NCBI taxonomy): domain Eukaryota; kingdom Metazoa; phylum Chordata; class Aves; order Psittaciformes; family Psittacidae; genus Amazona; species Amazona ochrocephala. Next base: position 99,654,107 of record CM077877.1, on the reverse strand, counting down.
TTAAAAAGCACTGGTGAAACCTTGTTATGCAGAGTTAACCTCGCTGTTCATGGAGAGGGAGATGCTTGCTCTTACTTGTTGATCCTTACAAACTACTTAGCTTCATGGTGGAGGGCAACATTTAAAAATGCAAGTGCTCCAAACTGCCTGTTACAGCAACCACCTGAATATTAACGTTCTTTCCAAGGTTTAAGCATTTTGCCCCAGATCCTGTGTGAAGCTTCAAGGGACTTTTGAATATTAAACTGGAAGTCCCTGTTGGGTCACTGACTCCCAGTGCTCTGCTATCTTGAGCAGCCACCTCATATGTGCTGTTTCCTGGACAGTAGATTGCATCAGATACATGTGGGCCATCTCTTATAAATCAATATAGCTCTGCTGAAGCTGATCTGTGAAGCTCCAGCATTTGTTGTGTGGCTTTTTAAAAGTCCTTGCTGCTACAGCTATACATCTGCTTCGCTGTCTCTCTGAGCGTGGTAACCAGAGGCTGAACATGATTTTTTAAACTAGTAAAGGCATTCAAGTTATCGGCACTACATGAAGCCCTTAGGTTGTCAGTCTTCTATCAGTCAGTCTAAGAATTAGTCAGTTTATCTGCCTGTAAGCCAAGGTAATTTGTAGTGATATGGCCAAAAAACCAAAAATGAAGTGCTGTGTTTGGAATGTTGCCTCACATGGGCTTTGATGACCCAATGGAAGATGTAGTTTTCATAGGCTGAAGTCTTCAGCTAGTTGTCTTGTAGGGTAGAACTCAGAAAGCCCAATACTAGCATCTTTGAAGACATTTCAGTTGCCATGAGCCAGGGTGATCCAAGTGCGGATCTACTAGAAGAAGGAGCATCTCAAAACAATGTAATTCTCCAGCCAGTAGGTCACCATATGGTGACCACCATATGGTCACGTGTCATATGGTGTGGGCCTGAACTGTGCTGTTTAATGGGCATCCTGTGTTCGCACAATTTACTCTGCAATGCAGCCACAAAACAGAGGGTGCCGTGCAAACTCTGTGAACATCTCCAGTCATGGGACTTTGTGAGTTACACCACTGAGAGGTGATGTTGAGCTGTGGGGACAACGGGAGTGCATCTATACATTTTGGGTTTCCACTTACCTGTGAGCTATCCATATCTCAGCAGTCACTGTGGCAATGATAAATCCTGCTGTGGATGCTTGAGGATGGTGTATTCTACTGCTTAGGTGATATAATCACTTCCTTAAGGGAGATCTGCACAGGACATTTACCAAGACCTTTACTAGCTAGTTAACACTGAAGTAAAAGCTGTTGCAGTCTTTGGGCTGCAAGTGATCTGTTTCTGAACATTGTCTGGAAATGAATCTGCCATTCTGCTCAATGGAGAAGGGAGCATAAGGAAATCTTCCTCAAAAAGAGTTTACATAAAGCACTAGGAACTCTAGCGCTGGACAGGAGAGGAAAGGATAACACAAAGAACTCTCCTTGCCTCTTTTCTGTCAGGTAAGGCCACCATTTGGAAAATGGCCTGAGAAGTCCCTTTTCCCAATTCACAGCATATATACAAGCAGTGAAGAATTCAGTCAGAATACTTCAGCTGGTTGTCTTGTCGGATAAACAGAACCCAGGAAGCCCAAAGGAATCTCCAGAGTGTTTGAAAGTTTGCAGTACTTGCTGCTGGTATCTATATTTATCCCTAGAACTATATGGGATAAGATACTTTCCCTATTCCAAAACAACCCCATTGTGTATTCATCTTGGGTGAATGTATCTTTAAGAATACTGATTTTTCAGAAGGCCTTTGCTCACTCTAAAAGTCAATTGCATTTAAAAAATAAGAGACAGGCTGACTCGATAGCTCTTCCTCCAGAATAATGGTCTCTGTAGCCAGGAGAAAAGGCACTCAACTTGAAAGGAGACATAGAATTTCCTGATATAAAATATATGTGAATAGGAGATATAACAAAAAAAGATGCTAGTCATTGTCATTCAGCAGGACCAAAGTGTTTGTGAGAATATTTTTGCAGGAATTTTATGGCTAGGCATGTAGAATGTTGAGGTTTTGGTCACCTGGTGTGTACTTGTCTTTTTGCCAGCACTGAAAGAAATGTGTGGATATACTTCTTCATTAATTCAGTTATGTTGGTCCTTGTAATCATGAAAGTTCATGCAGTGTGTTATGACTCTAAGAAAAGCTAAGGAACCCATTGCTTTTTAAGGCAAAATCTTTTGTTTCATGGCTTTCTCAGAAATGTGAATCATCTAGCATTGGGTGAGTGTTTTGGTCAGTTGTCTCTGCACATTGACCAATTCAGCTGATTTATGGCCACATGAAGTCTTCCTGAAATTTCTGGCTAAGCGCCATAAGAGTTCTAAAACAGTCTTCGAGGTTTTGAGTCCCTCTCCTTCTCCTCTAGGGAAGGGAAGCTTGTATAAATGCGGTTATTCTGGGAATGCCTATGGTTTTAATTTCTCTCTCAAGGGGGTATAGATGTCCTCCAAACCTAGCACTGAGAAAAAGAGCCATAGGAATATCTCAGGAAAGAAGATACAGCTTGGGCAGCTAGTCTGCATTTTCTCTTTCCAAAGCTTTTTGAAGGAGAAGATATGAGGCTGTCTGGAAATCTGTCACCTGGACACTGTCTTTCTTTTGCAGGAATCTTTCTTGCAAATGAAATATTAGAAGCCAGTGAATTCATTCCAGTGTACCCACACTGAGTGGGTGGAAGAGGTATGTGAACATTAAATGCGTTATTTGGAAGCTTCTCTGGATGCTTCTTGCTTTTCTGGGGGGAGGAAGGACCTAGAACTGTTTGGTCCTATCTTTTTTTTTCCCCTTAGTTGGCCGCAGGAAGATCTATCAACTGTTTCTGCCTAAGCAGTGTGCTAACACGTATCCAAAACCAGCTCTGTTCTGAGGACAGGCTGGTACTTGCTGGCAGGTAGGATACAGGAACATTCCATACGTCTCAGTTTCAAGCTCTATTCATGCTACTTTAGTATTCCCTTTGGTGCATCTTACATGTCAGGCATATCAGCGCACACCAAAATTATTTATTTTTACAAGTATCTCCCTCCAAAACCTGCTACCACACACTCACTGTTTTCCCCATCTGACAGTGTGAAGCTGTCCAGAAAGCCCAGCTTTGGAGCCAGGTGGTTCTCTTGCCCTGCCTTATCAGGCAGTGGAGCTATTGCTTCCCCTTGCTTTGAGAAGAGCCAAAATGCCCTTGTGGCTGCTCCCCTGATAGGCTCAAACCAACTCATACTGTGAGGAACTCTTTCCTTGTTGATGTTCTGAGTGTGACACCAAGTGATGTGCTGAAGAAGACTGAGACTACTTGTGCTTTTGAGAACATTTCTCCAAAGGTCAATCAGTTTACTGATTTGGGGCTTTAGTCATAATGCGGGGACATGGACTATCGTGTAAACAAGGGATCAGATTGCTCTAATGGAATATCATTTATGAACTCTAGAGCTTGGCTGCAGATGAAGAAAGTGAGAAACATACGAGTAACAAATACCCAGGTCTTAACAAAATGCTGTTGTTATGAGGTTGACATGCTTAGTGATAAATTGGGTCAGTGGTTCTCTCCTGGCTCAATCATGCAGAAGGAACTAAGGCAGTAGGTAGATGGAGGTATTAGCCTCCTGCAGTCTTAATGCTGAAAGAAAATTGTACAGCCTGTGTTCTGCAGGCCAAAGGATCCTGATTTTCTCTTCCATTCTTAAAATCCAAGGCACTGACCTTCTCAAATGCATGACTCATCTATTGCCAGGAAGGTGAAAATACAACTATTAATGACTTGCTTCATTGTATACAGCCTTCAAAGCCAGACCTCTGCAATCAGCCTAGCTGAACGCTTTGGACGTCTTCCCATCACTTGATCCTAATCATGGGTCTGCACCTGGTCCAGCTTTCTGTTTGGGACAATATGTTAAAAAATTATTGTTGCACTTTTTTTTTTTTCTTTTAATTGACTTCTTCTTCCCCTCTGAGTTAAATGAATGCTTTATAGGATGAGAACTGAACAATGTCAATGGAACGAATTGTGCAGGAGAGCCGCAGGAATGGCTCATATTCAGGAGAAAGCAGGAGTATCCAGCTGTGTTCTGCTTGCTTACTTCGATGTCTTTGGCTGGAGGACTGTTGTGTGATTCAGACCACCTACTCTCTAGGCTCTGGCTCCCTAGGTGGTCAAAGGGGAGAAGAAATCCTGAACCCAGCACACCCCACCTGTAGGGTGCCTTGTGCGTCCTTCTTCACTGACTACACAGGCAGCAGGCATTTGGCAGTCCTGGGCACTACCTGGTTTTATATGTTTGTAACTTTCTTGATCTTAAACACTGTAGTATGGGCCTGTGTGTGCCTGAGGTACCATAGGATGAAGTTGGACTGCGCCTTGCCATGAGCACACTGTATTGGTGTTTGCCTTGCCATTTCTGAATTTTGCCAAGGGCAAAGTCTACCTGGCCTTGAGGGACTATTTCTGGAGGTAAATGTGTCTGAGGTAAATCCAGGCAGCACTTCAACTTCCTGCACACATTTTTGTCTTATTTGTTTGGGTTTTTTCCATGTTTTGTTTTAAACTCACCTTGTTTGGTTTTTAGCTTGTAGTTTTTTTCAGTTGGGAAAGGCATGAGGAGGCATGGGGAGACTGAGAAAGCACTTTGGAAGTGATCCCTACACTTTATTCTTCAGCCTGTGGAAGTAGCGGGGACTTAGATCTCCATGGTAAGCATCTCTGTGCACTTGCAAGTGAAGTGAGCAGCAGAGAAAACGGCTATAACAACTGTGTGCATGAAGGAAACCTGCAGTTAAAGGCAGTTTATCTGTTACGGCTTGACCAGCTGCCTGTTATCATCCATGTTGCACCTGGCTTTTCCCGGTACATCTGTTTAGCATAAATAACATTTTTTTCATTGAAGTACTATGGTACATCCAAACAATAAGCAGAAGAGAAAAGAGAAACTGTAAATAAATTTTACAGTGTCAGTAAGAGCATTCACATTAAGAGAAACTATTTTGAGTGAATGCCAGTTCTGAATAAATTGCTATTATTCTGGTGTTTTTACAGAGACCACAAGGAAAAAAAGGAAGAAAAAGCCCAGAAACGGTTGAAAAATGGAAACACTGAATGTCACTGCTCAATCACTCCTTTTAATGATAAATACTTCTAGGGGTTCTCCTAGCAAATTGGTGCCAGGATTGTTTTTTATTTTTTCTTTGGTTGTCTATCTGAAAGCCAGTGGCAAAAAAAATGATCATGAGTCAGCTGGCTGAGCTCTCTTTTCTGAGTGCTCCCTGGGCAACTGCGCTTCAACCCATTGTACCAACCCTGGGTCTGAGCAAGCCTTATGGCACTGTGGGGCTCACCCGCCCAGCCAGTACTAGCAGAGGTGCCTGCACTGACTCCGAACCCACAGGCTCTGCCCTCAGAAGGAGGAGACCCCTGCTGCCATTGCTTAGCTGATGTTCCACACTAAGGACCAGCAACACTTCACAAAACAGCAGGTTTTGCTAAGGTCTTTTCCTACAGTCTTAATTCCCGGTTACCGACACCTTGTTTGTTGTGATTTCTCAGAAATGGGATCTTACAGTCCAGTTTACCAAGAACTCTGCTCAATGATCCAAATCACCTTGGAGATAAAACTCACCCTTTCTCAAAGATTATCTCCCGGCTACTCCTGGTTTACCTCTTTAGGGCCACGTGGACTTGGCAAGGAAATTTCTTAATCTCCGTATCAGCGCAGCTGCGTGGCAAACCAAAGCTGTGGGCAGCGCACTGAAAGTGAGAGTAGTCTTTTCCCACGGCATTCCTGTTGCTGAGCGTCATGGGGATAACAGGTTCACACTTCAGGGGTCCCAGAAAATCTTCTTTTTTACTTATTTTAGAACTTTTTTAGTGATCAGGCTATTTTATCTGTGTCTGGTTTACAGCCCCTGTGTGTTTACCTCAGTTAATTCCTGAATGCGGGGATTCTGGGAAGCTGGTCTTTGCCTGGTATCTCCACACTTAGGGGAGCCTTTTGTTGATAGAAAGCTCCCGGCACTGTAGGGGTGGGGTATGTAATGTGTGGCTGTCTTGGAAATCTTACATTAGAAATATGGATGCCCCATCTGGTGTTGGAAAATCGAGGGTTAGGCTGACCATGAGAGATGCTGATTGAAGGCCATGGCCCAACAGGCAGGTACAAATAGGGGTCTATTGGAAATAATGACAGAGGAGGGGGCTCTCAAGCCACAACACTGCCATCATTTGCCCTTCCAAGATTTGCAAACCTTGCAGATACAATAATCACAAGGGGTATTGCTTCCTTGTTGGGCAGGATTTCCTGGGCAGCATGGCCATGTTCCTGCATGGTGGTGCAGATGGCACTAAGGTCTGGGGAGATCCAGTAACTACAGAGGAGCTTGGGATGATGTAGTGAGCACCTTGCCGTGCCACCCTCTTTCTGACATGACATCTGGAGTTGCACCCAGAAAGTCTGGGGTATGTGAAGAAAAGGTGGGTCTGCAGCAGTGAGAGGGCTCATCCTCCAGGATCGTGAGGAAGCCAACTCTCCTGCTCATGGTCTGCTGTACCCACCACAGTCTGCCAGTCAAGGAAGTGGGCCTGAGACCTGAACAAGCCGTTTTGCCTTTTTGCACACCCTAGAGGTGCTTTTATAATGAAACAAGGCCAGAATCCAGTGAGCCAAAGGGAATTAGAGATGTTGTATGTGCTCACATGCTTGCTTTGTGGGGCAATTTTAATGAGTAATTGATTGCTAATTATATGTGCTGCTTTGTGTTGAAACATCATGGTACTTTGATATTGACCAAGAACTGAAAGTTTCTGTTGTGCTTATTTTTGAACAACTTTTGGCCTGCTGATCTGTATGGGGTATTTTGTGCCTGATTAATTTAATGTATTGTCTTGGGTGAGTGTTGATTTACTTGCTGAATTCAAGATCAATTTTAATGAAGCTCTTAGTGCATGCTGGTTTGGGGACACAGGGTGCCATGTTATTGGTTTGTCTAGATTGCTCACTGTTTTGTTAGACTTCAATAAGAAAAGTTCTGGCATAGAGACAGCTTCCCAATTCCCTACAATTGAGTAGACAACAACAGAGCTTAAACAGACAAACTTTATTAAACTCACATGTACATACATAACAAGTAGAAACTTTAGAGCAAGCTTATCTGACCTAAGGGCCAATAGCAACAGAAAGTATATTCCTTTTTAACTCCCAAACCAGGTGCAATCAGGGAAACAGCAACTACAGCTGAAGTGCCAGGCTGTACATTAAAAGGGAAAATGAAATGCAGACATCACCGAGGATAGTAATATCTGCTCCATTCTTCACCACCACTGTTTCCCTACACCCTTTCTCTTTTCCTACATCTGGGGCAGGATGTTGCCATCATAAAAGTCTTCCTAGGAGAAGGACAGGGAAAAACCTCAGAGTGCTGGGAAATGCCTCATGGAGCTCAATGTAACCAGGGCATAGAGATGGGATGCTGATGGACTTTTAGTGTGAAGCCAGCCATGGCTCTTCGAGGTGCTACGAGTTTGCTGTGGAGCTACTCAAATCCAGAGGGCTTGCAATGGTATCACAACCACGAATACCTGTGGTAATGCAGCTGAAGCTCTGGTGTCTGTTTTTCTTTTCCCTCTTCAATAGTATATGGCTGTGCCCCCTGGATCAGCGGCTGTACATTTGAGAGAACATCGTGCTTGGACAGAGCAGAAGTTAACTAGGGCTTTTGGAGCTGGTAGTGGTTATGCTGGGAGTAGACCAAGGGGAATATTTCCTTTCCAATTCCAAACAGGAAACTATAAGCGGATCCAGCTTACAGGGAGTGTGGTGTGGGAGGACATACAGAGACATAGGAACAGGGAGAAACAAGAATACTGGTGGAAGACTTTTCTGCCCTTGAAATGCATGGCCACAGTTAGCTCCCCTTAGCAGCGAGGTAAATCACAGCTACACACCTGGAGAGCACCTGTGAACTGCTCTTACCTTGGGAAATGGCATTTGGCCCTTCCAGCTTAGACAAGCGGGTGGTGCTGGCCGGAACGTGAGCATCAGTTCTTCCTCATTCTTCAGAGAAGACACACACTAACTTGTCATGCTCTCTTTAATTTGATTTTGTGTGACAAAAAAACCCAACTGTTTAATGTCCCGTAGACAAGAAAGAGAAAGCAATTCCTATGTTATTTGAGGGGAAAAAGCCATTTGCTTTGCTTTTGTAAGCAAAACATGAATTGGCACTTCCAGGGTTCAAAGGACCACAGAATTTTCTACAGTATCAGTTTCCAGAATGCTGATGTTTCTTTTTCAGAGAGATTTAATAGCAGGATGAGACAAAAGGATACGCAGCAGGCCCGAAAGGTCCTTCCTCTCCTGAGTAGTCCCCATCAAGTCAATGGGTAAATGTCTGCAGAAGAGGACCACACTGAAGTTCTGTTGGTAGGTGAACAGCAATGCTTACCAAACAAGGCACCCTATTCAATCTGTTTTCAATGATTTAAAACTGAGCTAGAAAATGTGAATCCAGGCAGGAACTTGGCATTTAAATTGAACACTTGAGATGACTGAGCCTTTTTTTTTAATGCAATTTAAAAAAATTATAATCCTGAGGGACGTGAAAGGAGTTAGAGCATGGAGACGACATGAAAACAGAGTCCTTTCATATGCTGCTTGACATTTCAGTAATTCTTCAGGCAGCATTTTTGACACTTTTAAATGCAGAGTTTTCTTAGCCTAGTTTGCATCATGAGAAGACTGAAGTTTAATCTTTTCAACATACACAGTCTTGGTATAGAAATAGCTCTTTCCTATATGTTTGTGATGTCCTAGTGTACACATATGTACACCTGGCTTCAAGCCTAGATGATACTAGCATCAGCGATGTTGCAGCTGATGCAGTAATTAAGGCATTTGGCTGTCATGGACTCAGGTGATATTGAATGAAAGGGGTATATATAGATAAAAATGAAAGTGTAATTTACATATTGGATATTTACAAACTATAGGATATATACATAGCATAGATAAAAAGTAAGTGCATTTAGGAGTGTTTCTAGTGATAACCTGCTTCATGATTAACAAGATCAGCAAAAATTCATGTAACTTTTCTTCTTAATAGTGCTAGGAAATAATGGTTAATGTAATAAATCTGTATTAATAACAGAAATCTGACGTAGGCATCAGGGGATTAACCTGGGCCTCAGAAGCTCTCTCTTCATTTCCCTGCACTCTTCGACTCTTCTTGACTGACTGCTGATAGTATCAATTCAGTATTTGATTATCTGACTCTTGTTAAAATCAATGGTGGTAATGTTTGAGTGTGCTGCCTGCAAGTGCAGGAGTGAAGAATATTCAAGTGGCTTTTCAAAACTGTGGGCTGAGATACCTATGAAGCATTCAGCCCAGAGAAGCTGACGCTCCTGATCTTCAAACACCTAAGTCTATGCATTCAGGAGTGGTGATGAAAAAGCCATCTTGCCACCACTCTCTTTCCCAGATACCCCTCCACTACCATCTGACCACTGTAGGTGCACCAAGATGCTGTACAGCTCTCCCATGCTACAGCTGGGGCCAACTTCACTCCCCAGTCCAAGCCAAAGCTCCTCAGCAGAAGTCTTGGTTTCACCACTCTAAACGACTGCCATACATCTGTTATTACTGTTATTATTTGTTATTCAGTTTCCTCCTGGTTACACCTCTTTTATTTACCCACCTAAAAATGGTGACTTGGTAGGTTCCAAGTTTTTATGAGAGCTTCCAGCTGCCTGGTTGTCAATCTTGAGAGCCAGAAGGTGCTACTTCATTTTGACTGATGGTCATAGCATGGATAAATACAAAAGCTCCTTGTGTTATGGGTTGAAATCATAGTTATGTTTTGTTTTTCCTTCTGCACCGACTCCATGGAAGCTGTGTAGTGTATCTCCATCCCTTCAGTGTGCAGTGGATGGATCTAGTGCTTATGTTCTGTGTGTAAGTGCTAAGTTCAGCACTCACTGCTGTCAGGCACAGAGTGGATGTTGAAGCATCTCCAGAATAATGTAGATAGCTCTAATATTGGGGTTGGTGGCTCTGAGGCCATGTTCAAAACACAGAGCATGAAAAACATCTAGGGTGAGAGTGCGGATGTCCTACTCATATTCTGTGCAGCTTCTTGGGCCGAGGCATTCAGCTCTGTTCCTCTGAGCCTCAGTTTATTTGCTTTCAAGGCCATCTCCCAGAGCCATCTAATTGTCCCCAGGCTCTCTGCAAGGAGCCTGTATGCCCAGGCTCTTGGGTCACAGCAGGAGGGAGCACACAAGCTGTCAGGGCCTTGAAGGGCTTGATGTGACCACAAGGAGTGGCAAAATGCCAAGAGTTTTGCTGTATGAGCAGCATGCACACACTGTGCTGGCTCTTCCTAGTGACTGAGGACGAAAATTGCCCCATCCTTGGCTTTCTCCTTTCCTCCACACCAGAGTGCCCATGTATCTTGGAAGCTACAGCTTCAAGTAACCCTCCCGGAGATTCCCATCAGTGAGCTGGGTGGTCAAAGCCGTTTACAAGAGTCACATTGTCTGGTTCTGCTCACATGCTTTAAGTCCAGGGCTATTCTTCTTCCTCTTATCTGATCACAGCTCCCCAGCTGTGCAGTATGTGCCACATACAAATTCAGAGAACATAATTTGTTTTGTTGAAAAGCAACCCATGATACACTCATTGCCTCTTCCTCTTTCAATCCACACTTGCTCACAGTGCCTTCCTTGCCCCTTAATGCTCTCTGCTCCCTCAGCATGAGCATGCATCTTCATTTTTATCCCACTTTAGGGACCACTAATAACTCTCTCACCAGTGCACCATGAACGCACTGGAGGAGAGCGCAGGAGTGGTAATTCAGGGCCGTGGTGCAGCCCTGAATCCCTTTGCAGCTGCAAGGGGATGCTCAGATCATTGTGGCATGTCAGCATGCTGCTGGCAGCTGTGCACCATCTACCAAAAACAAGTAGCCCTGCTGGCATTCAGCTGTGCTGCCAGTGCTCTAAAACAAGAGTATCATCACAAAATGGCGATTTGCAAGCTTCAGCGGCAGAAAGGTATTAGTTGTGCTGCAGTTGTTTGCCACTTGAAGCAGGATGGTGGGCTCAGAACTGCTGGTGTCCCAACTTTTCGCTAATCTTGCTGTGCTGTTATCAGTGTTGGATGTGGCTGATGGGAGTTCTTGTGAGAAGTCATCCTTGTGCAGCATGATCTAGTAACTCAGAAAGTTACCATTGTATGAAGAAATGAGTTTGAACTGAAGCTTCAGGAGGACTTGATAGTGAGCAGGACATCTGGCAATTAACTGTGATCAAGCCATTGAATTTACTAACTTTCTGCATCATGGAAGGATTTCTTGTGCAGTTTTTTGACATTTAGTTGGTACTAGAAAAATTGCTTCCCTCTGGTGGCTCTTTTAGGTGATGAAAATAGTGGGAAGCTTCCATGAACTTTGAATCAGGCCCTTAGTAAAGACAATGGTCATAGTAGTTATCTGCCCTTAAACTCAACTTCCTGACCTACTCACCTCTCTGTAAGACATACATTCCCTCGTGCACGGAGGGCTGGATAGATATGGCTCAACTCTTCCCCTGTAGCATGACCTAGTCACATCGCAGCGGTTGGTAACAGGAAAACTCAGCTCACTCAGCCCCTTTGGTCATCTGCCTTAAATGCTACCCATGTAAGCTTGAAGTATCAGTGGGGTTTGTTTAGTTGGGGAACAAAAGCAGGGATTGACAAAAGTAAATTTTACCCCATTTGTAAATGCATATGCACTGGTGAGTGTGAAGCTGGACTGGGATGGATTAGCCCTTTTGTCTTTGTTCTTATCCACATGCCTTACCTTCCCCTGAATCCCAGAAAGTCCTCTTTGTTGGCATGCCAACCATTTTTCCCTGATACACTTCTAGAAATCCCTGCTGAGTATATATTGTTGTCTTCCTAAGAAGGTACAAGTGCGGCACCGCTGTTAGAGGCAATGTGTATATATGCATGGCAACTCATTAACCAGGGCTATTTTAAAAGATCTTTTAAGTTCATCTTTGGTTGCTTCAGCTGAAAGGTCAAAGGAAGGTGCAGAGAAAATGAAAAGCATTTAAAAGGAGGAGTGGCTTTGTGTTGCATTAAGGGATCTTCTATGCCTTTGTTGTTATGTAAAACTCATCAGAAGGAGGGGGGAATAAACAAAAGAATTTTCTTCTCAGCATGTGCTGGGACCCAGCACAGCAAATAAATGCATTGTTAGTTGAAATCAGTGTTTTGGTTTCTCCCTTCCTTTGTGAGATGCTGTAGAGGAAGCAGATTAAAGATTGCCAGCTTTCTGGCAAAATATACTGGTGGCATCATAATGACTTCATTATGGCCTCTAAATGAGCTAACAGACTAATAATGTGCTCAGGAAAAATCCCACCGTATGAACATGCAAACAGGTGTATGGTTAACCCTTCTGTGGCACCCCTTGTTCTGAATACAGCTACTGCAGCTTAAGCCACGTTTCAGCGCACTACTAGCTGGACAATAAAGGATTCAGTTCAACAGCTGTGTGCCAACTAATTGCAGCTGTATTTTCTTCTGAGTTCATCTACAATGCAAACAACATGGCAGCTCTTTGTTTGTTTGCTTGGCTGGGGTGGCTGGTAATGCTTCTGCAAGGTGGAAATACCAGTGCAATGGTGCAGAGGCTCTACAAGTCCCTGCAGCTCAAACCTCCTTTTATTAAAAAGGCTTTCAAAGTGGCTTATATGACATACCCTTCCTTTGGGTTTTCCTTGGTGCTTTACATGTTCCATAAAACATGTTCACTAGAAGAGGCAGAGATTGAACAGTAGGTCAAATCCTTCTGCCCAAACTAATCTTCCTCCTGCCTTGCTGATGTCTCCACCTCGCCTTCAGCACCCCTGGGCTCTTAATTGCACTCATCACAAGTCCTGTAGCCCTCCTGCCCCCTCATCTCTGCCTTCACCATTTCTGCCTCTACTCGTCTCTTGCTTAAGTCTGTTCATAATTTTTAATTTCTGGATTATGTAAAAATAATCCAAAATGTCCTTGTTAGCTATATATAGCTATTCTGTGTTTTTTTTTTTGAGGTTTTTTGGACATGGTAATGTGGACATTATGGTTACAGAATGAGAGCATGGAAGAACAGGATACACAGGATGTTCTGCACATGCTTGGCAAAGCCAACATTTCCAAAACATGTGGGACTTTTATTATGTGTGAAGACCAGCTATGAAACATGTGTTCAGGCATCGCTGATATGGATCAGAAAACTAAGGTCTATCTGCCATTAATAATCTTGTACAAGTATCTATCATTGTACAAGTAATCTTGTACAGTAATGGATACTAGTCAGGCCCTGTTAGTGTATGGTGAGGTGTACTCATATACTGGGAGTACCTAGGATGTAAAAAAGTCTCTTATATCTGCTGCCCAGGTCTCCCTGCATCTGCCAGAGGTCCAGAAATCCAAACAAACATAGGAAGTCCTGAAATATCCTAAAAAAGGGTGGAATTTCTAGGTGGAAGAAGAGCATGGGTTCAGAAAAACATGAGCACATGGGAACAAAGCCATCTTTAACCTAAGCCACCTTTAGTATACAGATATTTCTATCTTCCATGAATATATGAACTTACGTATCCTGCTTTCTGATGGATTTGTATCTAAAGACTAACTTTGGCATGTAACAATATGCAATATCCAGCGGAAGCTCTTATGTTATTGGGATCATATATATGGCCTCTTTCTCTCCTGTATGATGTCTAATACAGAGTGCATTCTTAATATGGAAGATATGGTCAAGACAAAGACTCTTCTAAGGTCTCTGTCTTCTGCCTTCTATTTTCATGAACTGTGTATGAGTTTTGTATTTTGAGATGCCTGTTCACCTGACAGATGTGGCTGAACTTAGTCAATGGGTACAAAAGTTATTAAACAGGACAAAAGGCGGACACTAACACATGGATATCAGGACCATATAGGAACTATTTCCTTAGGAAATGAGACCAAAATCTGTTAGTCTTTTGCTCCTGCTCTTCCACCCCATGAAGAGCCACAACACCCTTTTCCTAACCTTACTCTACCCACCACCCTACCCGATAATTTTCTATTGAGAATGTAGTCTAAGGAATATTGTGCTCACTCTGCCAACCCTCTCTGTTCAACCCGTACACTGATTCTCATTCCCTATTATAAGCTCCTTGTCTACACTGTCCTGATGGAGAGATGCTTCTCTCCCTCAGTGAAATTCTTGTGGTGTCATGTTTGGTGATACTTCATCTCTCACCTGCCTTGTTATCAGCATCTAATGTCAGTGTTAGAACTCCAATCTGAGCTCTTTCTGTTCTCATATATAGTGCCCCTTTGCTGAGAGAGCGTCCCAGGAAAATCTGCAAAGTTACTTCATTATTCGTTTTCAGATTCTCCTTCCCTGGTCTTCTGTGACAGCAGCCTGACTGTGACAACAGTGGTACACTATGACTGCTGCTGACTGTGCCCTGCAGTATTTCCCCTTTACTTCTTGGCATCCCTAATCTACGCCCATTCATTGTCTTCAGTCACTGTCCATAAAGCCTTTAGACCAGAGTTTAGCCAGAGGGTTTGCTGTTCCTAGCACAATGCGATGCTAACCTAAGGACTGAGTTTCTTAGCCAACACGGTACAACAGTAACTAATAACATCCCATGGATAACAATAGTAACAAGTCCAGCCATTTCCCAGCAGAGCAATGGTACATTAGGATCCTTTATGAATCAAGAACCACACCTGAAAAAGAGGGACCCGTACTATGAGTTAAGCTTCTACAGCTATGCATTCAGTCCTCTTTCTGCATGCAGGGCAGTGGAAGTATCTAGGAAACTAAATGGTCAGCAAACTGGTTGGAAGGACCATTGCTTAAATTGGCCTGCCGCTGGGGAAGTGAAAGAGAATGGGGAGGACATGTCTGAATACTAATTATTCTGCAAGGCCAAGATAACCCGGAGATGTCAGAGCAGTGCCTATCAATCTGGTCCACTGAATGTCACCAACCCTTTCTTTAAGAAACAGCATCTTCTGGTGTATTATTGCTGATGGCTTACACTTTCCATCAATTTAAAATTAAATTAAGAGAGGACTACTCTTGCAGTTTTGATCCACTTTCACCCCATTTCATGGAATCATAGAATGGTTTGGGTTGGAAGAGACCTTAAAGATCATCTTGTTCCAAGCCCCCTGCCATGGGCAAGGTCACCTTCCACTATACCATTCAACCTGGCCTTGAACACTTTCAGGGATGGGGCAACTGTGGTCAACCTGTTCCAGTGTCTCAGCACCCTCATAGTAAAGAATTTTTTCCAACTATCTAATCTAAATATCCCCTTTGTCATCTTAAAGCCATTCCCCCTTGCCCTGTCACTACACGGCCTTGCGAAAAGTTCCTCTCCAGCTTTTTTTTAGGCCCCCTTTAGGTACTGGAGGGCTGCTAGAACCTCTGCCCTGAGCCTTCTCTTCTCCAACCTGAACAATCCCGGGTATCTCAGCCTCTCCTCACAGGAGAGGTGCTCCTGCCCTCCGATCATCTTTATGGCCCTCCTCTGGACTCGCTCGAGCAGGTCCATTTTGTTGGTTCTGTGGGTGGCATATATGAAAGACTAATTAGAAGCCTCTTGCACTCACTTTCTGAAACCTTATCACTAGTCTTTGATAAGCACGTTAAAGCCACCTCCTTTGCAGAGCTAGACTGCAGAGCCCATGAGTCTAGTTGGCATGCTTCAAAATGGACTAAACTTCTTAAATAGAAGAAGCATTGCTTCACTACTTTTATTGGTCAAAGCCATGACAACTAGCCCTCTGCAATGATAAATTCCAGGGTAGTCTGTGAGCCTGATTGATGCTGAGTTACCGTGCTCCATGCTGTCCTTGCCAAAACTGATGACTATATGCAGATGTACATGTAAGAAAAAGACATCTGGGAATCATTTATAAACAGCATATAACAAACAGTTCTTCTGTAAAACAAGCTATTGTTTATTTATAACTGTGTCATCACTTCATCTTTTTAGGGTTTCAGTAAGAAGTGGGCAGTTGCCTTCAGCAAGTACATAAGCGGCTTGGCTGTTCCATGTAAAGTGGAAAACAGAGAGAAAAGCTTTATGACTGAGGGTGAAATTTAAGGTATGAGTGGCTATTATCCATATCTTCTATTTCTCTGAGTCTGCAATAAAGTAGACCGAGGGGTAATAAAGTGGTTGACCTAGCATGAATGATTCTTTTGATGGTGTTCTATCTAAACATTCATTCCTTTCAATCTATTTTCTTGCTTTGAAACTACTTTTTAATGTATGTAGCTTAGGAGCTATATGTCACAAGCAGAGAACTCTGGCTATACACAGGTACCGTTCATAAATAACAAAGTCACCTTGGAAGAGTGTATGGATTTTCTTTGGAGACAAAAAGGAACTCTGTTTATTAAAACAGATAATGTGTATTAGAAGCAGAGAGTCATTTTCTGCTGCCACTGAAAATATTCAGGCTAGGATTTTCAGATTGATTCAGGTATTGGGTAGCCTTAAGTCACTTGGAATATGGTGGCCTGTGTATACTGTTATTCAGGAAAATGACCTGAAGCAAGTCTGGGCTTAGGAGGCCTATAGCCAGACTCACAGTGTCCCATAATTCTACTGGAGCAGCCTAAATTTATACTGGATGGAGATATGGCTACGAAGACTGAGGCCATAGCCATTAATTTTTTTGTTTTCCCCATTTACTGCCAGGTCTTCAAGAAGCTGCTGAGCAGCTTCCGTTCTCAGTTCATGATTACAACCTGCTTGCATTGCAGACTTAATGGACCATGTCTTCCTTCTTTTCTGACATTTTTCTCTGGAACATAGAGTCAAAAATATAGCACACAATGCACTGGATTCCTGTTCCAATCTTATGAATGCCTTATGGAGATAAGCCAGTTTTGTTCCCTACGGAACATAGGGTATGGATGCAGTGTTCCTATAGGGACAATGGATATGTCACCTGGAAAAGCAGCTGTTTTGCATGTGATCTCAGCTACTGAGACATTCAGTGCCAGAAGCGAACAGTGTGGCACCCATAAAATCTTTCATTCATGCTAGTATAAAGCTAAGAAGCAGTTGAGTTTGCATGGTCCGACTACCTTTCTGTTTGCCTGCTGTAAAGGTAAAACTTGCCACCAGCATGGAGAACATATTCATGAGTGAAAGTTTATTGATAGGAAAACAATTGAAGGAACTGAGCACTTCCCAAAAACAATAAGCGGGCTTTAAGGAAGGTATATTTGAGGACAAAAATTCTTGTTACTGTGCAACACCCCTTGTGAGGATACAACACCCAGCAGAAATATGCAGGAGTAAGTGGGAACAAGACTGTTCATGTAGGAGAAAACAAAATTATTCTGTAACAAGCTGTAATGCAAGCCTATGTCCTTCGGAGGTAATACAAAAACTTCCACTAATTCTGAATCAGGTTTGGATGAGGTTTGAACACTGTAGCAAGTACAAACTGAACGCTACATGGAACCCAGGTCCTAGCAGTAGGATCACCATTTTCAGTCAAAAAAGTGATTGGGAAATGACGTTCACTTTGGGGAAGGCTCTTTATTGAAAAGTTTTCATCATTATTGAACTAGTGTAGAAATGAGAACCATCATCCATGCTTATAAGAATAGTACAGATTCTCAAACACAAACACATGCTTACACTGAGATGGAAAAATTAAGTCATTTGAATTAAAACCATTTGTGATGGTATGAAGGAAAATAAGGGGGCTCTCAGTGAATATCTTGAAGGGAAAGAGAAACTGAAACATTGTTTGGAGAATGTAGGGCATCTGTGACAGCTTCCTGCCGATTACACACTGTAAACATGGCAATCCACTGGCTGCTTTCTGAGCTTGATATTTAGAGGAGAATCTGCATTTAATCTCTCAGCATTCTTTCCTGCCCCCCTTGGACTGGCATCACTCTGTAATGCACTCAAAAGGCATGATTTTAAGGAAAACAAAGATTGAGGGCTTTTTGTTGGTTTTGTTGGACTGTCTTTTTTTCCAGAAAGAGTCTAGCATTGACCTAAAGCTGTTCCTGGTGAAGTCAGTGGTAAAGTTCCCACTGGCATTTCATTACTGAACAGTTGTAGTGTCACAAAAGCTTTTTGAAAACGCTGCCCTCTTCACACCAAGCAAATAAAGAGTAAACAATGCAAAACAGATCTTGCAGTTCTGTCCCAGTTTCTAGACCAGAAGCAATAGGAAGCATGCGCAACCAAGTGAAGACTCTGGAAGTGATAGGGTGGGGACGTATGCAGTCAGCGTACTTTACGATCTCCTTCCAGTAGAGCTGCAGAATAGTCACATGCTGACTTCAGAAGAGCTGTTACACCATGTAAGGATGACCTATCCATCCTTCACGTTTATTGGCTGGCGCCAACCTGATGAAGTTTAACCATGCCAAGTGCAAGATCCTACACCTGGGTCGGAGCAATCCCAGGCACAGCTACAGGTTGGGCAGAGAAGAGATTGAGAGCAGCCCTGCGGAGAAGGACTTGGGCGTGTTGGTAGATGAGAAAATGGACATGAGCTGGCTTCAGTGTGCGCTTGCAGCCCAGAAAGCCAACCGTATCCTGGGCTGCATCAAAAGGAGCGTGACCAGCAGGTCGAGGGAGGTGCTCCTGCCCCTCTACTCTGCTCTTGTGAGACCTCACTTAGAGTATTGCGTGTAATTCTGGGGTCCTCAACATAAAAAGGACATGGAACTGTTGGAACAAGTGCAGAGGAGGGCCATGAGGATGATCAGGGGACTGGAGCACCTCTCGTATGAAGATAGGCTGAGAAAGGTGAGGCTGTTCAGCCTGGAGAAGAGAAAGCTGCGTGGAGACCTCAGAGCAGCCTTCCAATATCTGAAGGGGGCCTATAGGGATGCTGGGGAGGGACCCTTCATTAGGGACTGTGGTGATAGGACAAGGGGTAACGGGTTTAAACTTAAACAGGGGAAGTTTAGATTGGATATGAGGAAGAAATTCTTTACTGTAAGGGTGGTGAGGCACTGGAATGGGTTTCCCAGGGAAGTTGCGAATGCTCCATCTCTGGCAGTGTTCAAGGCCAGGCTGGACATAGCCTTGGATGGCATGGTTTAGTGGGAGGTGTCCCTGCTGATGGGAGGGGGTTGGAACTAGATGATTTTAAGGTCCTTTCCAACCCTAACTATTCTATGATTCTATGATTTGTTTGTTTGTTCTAATTTGGATTAGAATCATTCAGGTACACTAAGGTAATCTTTTTTCACCTCC
This sequence comes from Amazona ochrocephala, assembly GCA_039720435.1. Classification (NCBI taxonomy): domain Eukaryota; kingdom Metazoa; phylum Chordata; class Aves; order Psittaciformes; family Psittacidae; genus Amazona; species Amazona ochrocephala. The sequence continues at coordinate 99,634,817 of CM077877.1, read as the reverse complement.
TGCTTTTTTAGTACTTTAAATATTAGATATCCATAACTCATGAATCTATCCGGAAACTATTTTTTCCATAGTAGTTTTGTTTGTATTATGAGGAACAAGACCTGTGAGGAGAGCCTTCAACAGGTCAGCTGATATTTTGATAAATGTCATTAGGAGGTCATTTGGAGCAGTGTTTTCCAATGTCTCCCAATTAGTGAACCCCTACAAAATTTTTAGCAGAGGTGAAGCATGTCATGAGCACAGTGACAACACCTCTACTCAGCCACTTTTCCCAGATCCCTTGTAAATGATTCGCATGCTACCATCAGCCTGCAGGCCAGAGGATGGTCATCACTAATTCAGAGGCTCTTTAAGGCTTTTGTCCTGGAGCAGTGCAAAGAAACATTGAAAGAGACAACCACTGACCCAGACAAGTGGGAAGTTAAGCAGAAGAGATCTGAGTTATGAAACACAAAGAGGGAAAAGACTTCGAACTCTTCTTTTCCTTTCTAATGATTGCCTGAAAATTGACATTTTTTAAAAAAGATTTGCAAAGAACAGTACCTGTAGTCTCTGTTAGTCCCTCAGACCACCTTTATCATTATTTGCCTGTGTGGAGGGCAATCTGTGGATATTAAAAATAGCCCATATTTTGTGAAAAACTTTTTTGTATACAAAGTCTTTTTTTTTCTGTATGAAAGGCATCTGTGTGCTCTGTTTCAAGTTCCTTGGTAGACAAACTCAGCTTCCTCCTTCCAGAATGTTCCAAAAATTGAGTCTTGGTTTCCCTATTTGTGTAAATACCTGTCTCACATGAATGGTAGTGAGAAGTCATTAATTTATGCTGTGAGAACACTCTGAAGGTCCGAAACACTGTACATGTCACATACTGCTATTGCAGTGGGCCAGATCCCTCAGATTTGGTACACTGGCTGGCTTTGAATAGACATGGAAATGCCATGTACCCTGTTCTTAAGGATGCCAGAGGCACAGCTAATTCATGTTTCTTTCTAAATACTCAGAGGGTGCACACATGGAAGCACTGGCCTCTTCCTTTTGTGTTTAGACATGAACCCAAGTGCTCTGAGACTGTCGCCTGGTGCAGCCACAAGAACCTGGAACTCCATGTCCTAGTGCTTCACATTTTGTTACACATGATGAGTTAAAAGACAGCTATGTACATTTCAGACCATTGACTGGGCAAAACAATACAGACAAAAAGAAGTAATGCATTTCTAGTGCCTTGCTTCTTTAAGGTCTAATTCAAGAGCTTTATGGGTTAAGATGTAAGGCATTTGTCCTAAATCAGTTGCAATATAGATTTCATTCATCATCAAGGCATGCTCTTTTCTAATATGCCTGCCTCCCCCCACCCCACGTGTTTCTGGCTATTACTGTATGATTTTCTCATGGCTTAGTCCAGTAGTTTTCAAGCGCGTTCATTTCCCAAATGACAAATTTGCTAGCCCAAATACTTATGAGAATGGTGACCATGACACCAATGTCTTCTTCTGTTTTACTTCACATCTTTTTATGCAGTCTGTTGGTTTATTTCCTGCTGTTGCATGGATCCTCTGTCTTTTGCTTACTCCTCAGGCTCAGCAACCTCAAAGTGCTCTGCAAAGTTGCGCTGTTCTTTCCCAAACTACACTTTGGATAAGGTCAGCAGCTGCCTCCTCCTAGAAAGTCAAGATGCTTCCTATTAGTTGAGCAACTGTAACTTCTTCTCAAGTGTGGCCAGAAGGCATTGCTCTGGTTGAGTTCTGGCTTGCTGGAACCCAGGAGATCAAGTGCTGTTTTTTAACCTGAGAACCTGTGACCTCCCATTTACAGCACCATACTGAACCCAGAATTTGCCCCCGTGCTGTGGCAACCCTCCTGTGGGTTTCCCTCTGGTGCTCCACCCCCCTTTCTCAGGTGTGATTATCCCCAACTGTTCTGCAAGAAGCCAGTCATTTGACATCACCTCACAAATTTATACCTTATCTAAGGTCTACCCGGCATCTGTAGCGGCTTTCCTGTGGCTGAATTCTGTGGGATCCAGATCAGGCACTTAAAATGGAAAAAAGATGTCCACCTATTTTTGGGAGCGGGTATTGGTTCTGAGCTTAGGGGAGCTGTTTGCTTTGCATTTCCCCTTGAATTGTTTAGGTCTGTGCTTGTGCAGGGTGAGAGGCCTGAGATGAGTTCCCATCCGCGGTTGTTCATTTTACAGTTCTATTAAAAAAAAATAACATGGGGGAATTTTCTAGATTCCATTCAATCCATAATAACTTTTGAAAAGTTAATTTGCTGCAGCTGCTTTATAACTTCTCCTAAGGCCACAACTCAACATGATTACACAACCTCAGTAACTTTTATGGCTGAGTGGAAACACTATCCTGGTTTTGTTGTTCTACAAAAGACAATATTTGGTTTAAAGATTCCCTTGGATTTTTAATCCACTTTGCTAGGAAATCTCACTCACCACCAGTATTTTTAGAGACTTCACCTGCTTTTGTACCGCTTCTTGCCACACAATCTGACAGGTCTACCTCATACAGGAAAAAACCACGCCACCAGTCCTCAATCTTTCTGGGTACAAAATATGTCATTGGTGTCTCCAGTTAGGCTCCACTATGGAGGTCTTAATGAGAACTAAGATTAGATACTCTAGTCCTCCTTCCTGATAACCCCCTCCAGTGTAAGAGCAGTGTGTTGAATACAGCATGCAGCTGGCCAGCCTGTGGGTATGCTTCTCCAATCAACAAGCTTTGCCTGAGGAGTCTGTCAGCAAAAATAAAAAGGATATTTCTATTAAAATACCATACAGTGTCTGCACATTGAAAATATTTTTACCATGGCAGCATACTTGCCACTGCCAATAAGGGTGTATTGTTGTTATAAGTTGGCTGTTAAAATTCAGCCAGCACTAAAAATTGCCACTGAAAGTCGCAGCCTAGAAGGTATTTATTTTGACAGGTTATTTAAAACAAGGAATGAAAAATAATTGGTGGTTTTGGACTTCTACCTTGCATTTTTCTGTTTAAAACAGTACTAGATTATATTTTCTGGTGATTGTATCCTGACAGAAGGCTTGTATCTTGGGGGAGGTGAGAACAAAAAAACTAGCAGGCAAATCTGGGGTTCCTTTTTTAGGGAAAAAAAAATTCTAGTTAATTTTCAGGATGAGAGCAACTGCTGGACCTTGATGCCTAGTGAGTGTGGAGCTTTTCCCCACTGAGAATACAAAAGGGATATCCAATGAATGTCCAAATCAAGTACAACTGCAGGGGTATAATAAACACCAGTACAAACAATCATTTTTGCATTTCTCTGTTTGGATAAGCATTGCCACCTGTGACATACTTAGCCTCTGAAAGGCCTGGAGGTCTAGAAGTGTGGTCCTGGGTCCTCTTCATTTATAGGTGGAAGTTCTTGGCTTAGAGAGATGAAGCCCCACATGATCAGCTTCGTAAACCAAAGACAGGCACCTAAATTCAGATGTAGATAATTGGCCTGACATCAGCACTGTCCCCAGGTTTGACAGGGGTTTGGCTGGCTGTATAACATGGCCATATAGGTGCTGAATCTGAGACACACAGGCTAAAGATTTTTAAAAAGTGGATGCCAAAAATAAGGGTCCTAAATCTATACTTACCCAAATAAACAAACACCTGATTTTCAAGCTGCTGAGCACCCAGTGGCTTGGCCCCAGGTTTGAATGCTTTGGCTTACGTGACTTGTCCAAAGCCACACAGGAAATCTGCTGCAATTCCAGGAATAGAGCAAAGATCCTGTGCTTTAACCGCAAGTTGGCTATGTTTTATTTGTAAGCAGTCATTCCCACAAGGAAGCTAAACCAGGGATCTCACTGCATCTAAAGTCAGCAGGATTACCTACTGCTAATGAAGCTGAAAGACGTTCCTTGTTCTCTGAGGAAGTAAATTATGCATGAGACCCCAGAGCAGCAGCTGGGTGCCTTGAAGAGCCAGTCTCCTTAAGACACACAAAATTAGATATCAGAGCTAAGGACAGTACAGCCATTTCTGCATCTTCTGCATTTCAGGCTGCTGCACAGGCTGAAACTGTGGAGATTGGAAGAGCTGTTGTAGGCACAGAGAGGAGAGGTGGGGCATCTCCTTCAGTTTCTTTAGGGAGTTGCTTCTGGGGTACCCAGCAAGACAAAAGCTCCTCTTCCCACAGCTGATCTATTTTTCATTGCTAGCTGTTAACATGCTGCTTCTCAGCCATGTGAGGTGGGCAGTCTAAGAGTACTTATGCCAGTCCTGACCTTGGAGACATCACTCTTGGTCCCTACCTGCCGTTGCCAATAAGGCTGCAGAGCCAGCATCAGCTTCTGTGTCACACTCTGGCTCTGAACCTGCTCTGAAGTCTAGGCTTGCTCCCACCACCATCCCTCCCTATTTGATGCGTGTGTCAGAGGGCTGGTGGCCAGGAGGGCTTCTGACTCTCTAAAGCTGAGGAATTTGAAGTTCAGTGGCCAGATTTGGAGCCCTGGCTCTTCTGTCAGTGGGCTGTGATCAGGAAGGGTGAATGAGCCAATGGGCAGCAAAAGTGGGGTTCCTCCAAGGACAGCATTGGTGTGTAGGTCATGTTGTATGGATGAGAAGTGTGCTTGAATACAGCTTGTATGTCCACCTTACTTGGCAGTGTAGGGATGACCTTAGGCTGCTTTTAGGAGATCTCCACATAGACATAACTGCTCTTATGCTACCAGGCTGTGTGTGGTGGCTGATATCAAACATTTTCTGACCAGTTGAATCTGAAGATGAGGCCTAAACTGATACAAGGAACTGTTCATTAACGATATATTGCTTTATGCTATGAGGGAATTGAACTTTCATGAAAGACCTGGTTGCTGCCTCTCTAGTTGCATATAACAGCATTTTCTATGAATACCAGAATGGATTCAAAAATTTATGATTTAAAAAGCTGTTATTCCTCATTGAGGCTTATGCCTATGTTGTGGTTTAAGCTCAGCCAGTAACACAGAGCTTTAACTGTTTTATACAGAACTGTCGTACAGGTGAGGAGGTGCTGCAGGAAAAAAGCATTGAGCCATAGGTTTTGTAAAGAAAATGCTGAGAATCTGTTCAGGTACATGAGTTTGACATCATAAATGCCAGACAGTGGTTTCCAAATGATATCTTATGTAACTCCTGAGTCAAAAAAGATAACAAAAAGTTCTGTGTTGCAGTCAAACAACCATAACTAGAAACTCTCTGAACATTATACTTATATACTTATTGCTAAACCAGTAAGGACAATTACAAATTACAACGTAGAAAATGTTTGAGCATTCATTATCATATTTCTTCTATCAAGGCAAACCACACATTCCTCTTAGACACATGTCAAATGTGAGGCTTTATATAAAACGTTCCACGAGTTATCCAAGTATGAGGAGCATCTGAGTAATTTTCTTAATTGCTTGGATTGTTCAGTGCTAATCTGAACATATTTTCTTCTCTCTTAACAGAAAATACATTGAATATTGAATCCTGGACTAAAACCAAACATGGAAAATTTCAGGCTATGCAATAACATGAAGTTGGGGAGGGAATTGTAAGTGACAAGTGGGTTATATTGGAAGTCCCATCTTGGTTTCAACAATAGGACTGGTATCTTGATACATGTGTTTAAGAAATGTGGATTTCCACATACTAACCATCTTTCATGAATTACTGAACATCTGACAAATTTGAGTTATTGTGCTCCTCCTGGGAGATTTTTAAAGCCAATTGTAACAACAGATTATATGAAACAGCTGGTCAAACAGAATGAGGAACCAGTTCATTGGCATTTGATGAATTAATAAAACCATGCACAATGCAAATTTCAGCAATAGCTAGCAATTCTCCAGGAGAATAGGAACCAAAAAGAAAGGAGCAGGAATCAAACTACAGCAGCTGTTTGGCCAACAGGTAGGAGGTAATTATTTCTACATGGCTAAGGCTTGGAAAACTCTTGCAAGATTCCCTGGGAAAAAAACACGCTCCTTGCAACTTGTGCAAATGATAACAGAAGAACAGTGCTTAAATGAATTTCTGGCTGTTATTTTGAGAAAAAGCTAGTGAAAGAGAGAAAGGTTGCACATCAGATTATCTGCTAATGCAGGGACCGAGAAGAACAGGCTTGGGTGTCTTGTGGGGAATGAGTGGCTGTAGGGACAGCAATCCTTTCGCTGTTGCCTTTACAGTTCTGGTGGCAAGTGGAGACCTTTGAGAACCAATTCCACAACTGATTCATCCCAAGTTAAAGCATTAACATGCCACCATAGCAATGTTTTTGCTTTTTGGATATTGTCTTCTTGAACTTTATGCAACTCAGAGGATACAGCGGCTATTGTCGCTGGAGTAGGAAAATTCGGATCAACGTCAGAAATAGCTTCCTGAATCTTAGCAAATAAGGGTTTCCAATCTTCCTGAGGATCATAATAGTCACTAAGGTTGGCAGGAGGAGTTGTTTGAGAAGCATCTAATTGCCTAGCGGCGATGGACATCTGATTCAAGGCAGTAGTAGTTCCTAAAACCCCCTTTATTAAATCTAAATAATGATCCCCCCAAAGTACGTGGATGTTTCTTGAATCATTTTTAAGAAAAGGAGTCAAGACAACGTCAGCGTGTTCAATTAATTGTTCTATTTCAGGAAAGAAGTCATCAGAAAGTTTTTCAATACTAGACAAGGATTGCATAATTACAGGATCCATATATAAATCACAAACAATACAGATTTCAACATTATCACAAGGTACAGCATAAAGCAGCAGCAAATGCTATTGTAAATATACCCTGGTTCTGAGCTCCCACGGAGGTGCGAGTAATCTCTATGACTATCTGAAGAAATGGGTAGAAGTGTTTGGCAACGGCTATAGCAGTAAACTTTATCATGCTAGAGTTTTTCTATTGTGGATCATGCAGAAGTTCCCATGTAGGAGAATATGTTTACCAGGGAAGACCTGAGGAACTGTAGGAAGGTGAATCATCAGAAGGAGCTGAACAACCAAATGATGAAATTAATAATAATGAATTATCAGGACTAGATGGCTTACACACTAGAGTACAAAGGGAAACCAAGTGGGTACAGTTGAACTGATGCCTACAATGTGCTCTCTGTCACTTGCATCAGCTACTACACTTTGTGGAATGAAGAGCCATGTGGATAACAGTGATTTTTGAAAAGCTTTTGACGAGGCCAGTCCACATAGGCAGTTAAATGAATGAGCCATTGGATAAAATGGAGAGAGAAAAATGGGGGAACTCGTAAGTGCGATCCCACAGGGATGTCAAGTGGAACCAGTGCTGCCCATCATGCTTAGCAATGACCACTAGTGAAATTCCACAGTGGTTTCTACTCAAACAGTACAAAAATCGTGTACAGCTTTACACAGTCTAAAATGAACTGCAAAGAGTTTCGGAAGGCACTGACAATACTGCATGACCAAGTGATAAAACAGCATATGAAGTCCAATATTTATAGACTCATAGGATCATAGAATAGTTAGGGTTGGAAAGGACCTTAAGATCACATAGTTCCAACCCCCTGCCATCAGCAGGGACATCTCGCACTAAACCATGCCATCCAAGGCTATGTCTAACCCCGCCATGAACGTTGCCAGCAATGGAGCATTCACAACTTCCCTGGGAAACCCATTCCAGTGCCTCACCACCCTTACAGTAAAGAATTTCTTCCTCATATCCAATCTAAACTTCCCCTGTTTAAGTTTAAACCCATTACCCCTTGTCCTATCACCACAGTCCCTAATGAAGAGTCCCTCCCCAGCATCCCTATAGGCCGCCTTCAGATACTGGAAGGCTGCTATGAGGTCTCCACGCAGCCTTCTCTTCTCCAGGCTGAACAGCCTCACCTTTCTCAGCCTATCTTCATACGGGAGGTGCTCCAGTCCCCTGATCATCCTCGTGGCCCTCCTCTGCACTTGTTCCAACAGTTCCATATCCTTTTTATGTTGAGGACCCCAGAATTACACACAATACTCCCAAGTGAGGTCTCACGAGAGCAGAGTAAAGGGGCAGGATCACCTTCCTTGACCTGCTGGTCACACTCCTTTTGATGCAGCCCAGGATACGGTTGGCTTTCTGGGCTGCAAGCGCACACTGTTGGCTCGTCTTCATTTTTCATAAACCAACATGCCCAAGTCCTGCTCCACAGGGCTGCTCTGAATCTCTTCTCTGCCCAACCTGTAGCTGTGCCTGGCATTGCTCTGACCCAGGTGGAGGACCTTGCACTTAGCATGGTTAAACTTCAGGTTGGCATGAGCCCACCTCACAAGCGTGTCAAGGTCCCTCTGGATGGCATTCCTTCCCTCCAGCGTATCAACCGATCCACACAGCTTGGTGTCATCGACAAACTTGCTGAGGGTGCACTCAATCCCACTGTCCATGTCACCCACAAAGATGTTGAACAAGACCGGTCCCAACACCGATCCCTGAGGGACACCACTCGTTGCTGGTCTCCAGCTGGACATTGAGCCATTGAGCACTACTCTTTGCGTGCAGACATCCAGCCAGTTCTTTATCCACCCAGTAGACCACCTATCAAATTGATGTCTCTCCAATATAGAGACAAGGATGCCATGTGAGACATTGTCAAATGCTTTGTACAAGTCCAGATAGATGACATCAACTGCTCTACCCTTGTCCATCAGTTCCATAGCTCCATCATAGAAGGCCACCAGATTGGTCAGGCAGGATTTCCCCTTAGTGAAGCCATGCTGGCTGTCACCAACCACCTTGTTGGTTTTCATGTGCCTTAGCATGCCTTCCAGGAGAACCTGCTCCAATATTTTGCCAGGCACAGAGGTGAGACTGACTGGTCTGTAGTTCCCCGGCTCATCCATTTTCCCCTTCTTGAAAGTGGGGGCTATATTTCCTTTTTTCAGTCATCGGGAACTTCACCTGACTGCCATGATTTTTCAAATATGATGGACAGTGGCTTAGCAACTTCATTTGCCAGCTCCTTCAGGACCCGTGGATGGATTTCATCCAGTCCCATGGACTTGCATACGTTCAGGTTCCTAAGATAGTCTCGAACCAGATCCTCTCCTACAGTGGGCCCAGGGTCTTCATTCTCACTGTCCCTGCGTCTGCCTTCCAAGACTTGGGTGGTGTGGTCAGAGCATTTGCCCGTGAAGACTGAGGCAAAGAAGTCATTAAGAACCTCAGCCTTCTCCAAATCCAGGGTAGCCAGTTCTCCCGCTAACTTCTGGAGAGGGCCCACGTTGTCCCTAACCTGTCTTTTATTTGCAATGTACCTATAAAATCCCTTCCTGTTATCCTTAACATCCCTAGCCAAGTTTAATTCTAAGTGGGCCTTAGCTTTCCTAACCTGGTCCCTAGCTTCCTGGACAACATCCCTGTATTCTTCCCAGGCTGCCTGTCGTTGCTTCGACCTTTTATAAGCCTCTTTTTTCCTTTGAATTTTGCTCAGCAGCTCCTTATCCATCCAAGGAAGTCTCCTGGCCCTCCTGCTAAACTTCCTTCTAGTTGGGATGCATCGCTCCTGAGCTTGCAGCAGGTGATCCTTGAATATCAACCAACAGTCTTGGGCCCCCCTGCCCTCTAGGGCTGTATCCCATGGAACCTTACTGAGCAGGCTCCTGAAGAGGCCAAAGTCTGCTCTCTTGAAGTCCAGGGCAGTGAGCTTGCTGCACGCTCTTCTCACTGTCCTAAGGATCTCAAACTCGACCATCTCATGATCGCTGCAATCAAGGCTGCCCTGGAGCGTCACATTCCCAACCAGCCCTTCCCTGTTGGTGAGGACGAGGTCAAGCATGGCACCTCTCCTTGTCGGCTCCTCTATTACTTGCAGAAGGAAGTTGTCTTCCACACAATCGAGGAACTTTCTGGATTGCTTGTGCCGGGCCGTACTATCCCTCCAACAGATATCAGGGCAGTTGAAGTCCTCCATGAGAACAAGGGTCTGTGAGCGTCAGGCTGTTCCTATCTGTCTATAGAGCTCTTCATTCACCAAGTCTTCTTGGTCAGGCATGATAATGCATACAAGGGGAAATAAAACACCCTATCTATGAGCAGAGTGAGAATCTGCTGAGCTGCTGCTGTTCAGAAAATTGGTCTGGGAGTCTGCACAATTCCCTGAAAAGCCAAGTCAGTGTTCATTGCTGGTCAAAATGCGAGAAAGACAGGTAGCAATGACTAGAAAAGAACTAAAACAAAACACAGACTAGATTATGCCTCTGTTCAGATCCATTACAGTTACCACAGCTAGAAAAAGATAGAAGGGAGGAAAATAAAGCTGCTGAGAAATATTGAATGGTTTCTGTAGTAGAAGAGACTACTAGATTGGAAAAGAGATGAATGGTAAAGTAGGTTCATAAAATTATAAAGAATGAGGAACAGGGAAGGATTACTCATTGTTCCTGGTAATAAAAGAAATAAAGGGTAGCTAATAAAAGTATCAGACAGAGGTTTTAAAACAGACCAAAGGAAGGACTTTTTAATTTGATGTGTAATTAAGTTGTGAAACTCTTAATCACAACATATTGTGGAGGCCAAAGGTTTAAATCAGTTGGAAGACAGACAAGACAAAGTCATGTAAAATAGGTTTGTTTGTAGCTAATAAGCACTGGCTACAGCCTCCATCCGAAATGGTAAATCACTGATTGCCACAAACACAGAAGGTATGTCAGGGAAAGAACCGTATGATATGCCCTGTTTCTTACACTCTTTCCACAGAAAAACCTCTCACATCTTTGGAGGTAGCAAGTTGCTCAGATACAGCAAAACATATCTCTTCTGTTTGGATTCAACTTGATGTAAAGAAGTGGTTGGTGTGAGAATTTTAGGAGGTGGTATTTTCCTTCTGCAGCTCTTGCAGACATCTATTTGATCTTCCGTACATATCAGTTTAAAGATATGCACAACTGAAACAGGAAACTAATGACTGTTTCAGTAGCTGCAGGTAGTATGAATCTCTACCTTCCTGGCATATGGCCAGTTCCATGCCATGGACAGACCTTCTGGGGGGGCGCAAACTCTGAATAATGTCTATGTCACAAAAAAGTAGCTGCAAGTCACGAGCAAACATATTCAGGTTCTTCGGGAGGGATACTTTCCTAAGGCTGTCCTCAGAGTGTGGATATCTAGTGAGGAGATAGATCTTGAGCCCTACTCTTGGCAAACTGGCAGCTTTGTAAGAGGAAGCCGGCTCTGCATTGGAAAGGTAGGTGTTTGAAAGGAAGGGTCAGGTTAGTGCCTGAAGGAAACCTTCCATCCTGGAGGACTCCACTACTATTTGAGTGGTTGTGTGTTTGAGTATATGTGTCTGCAGGTATCTTGGATTGTCTAGTTTTATCAACTTAGAATAGGTGAACCTATATACATAACTTGTGTCCCAGGCTCTGTCGCAGGAAAGCTCACTGCCATCTGTCATTTGCATGAAATTAGCATGGAGCAAATTTGAAGCAATAAACACAATCCTTTCCCAGTTTTGGTACTGGACAAGTTGATCATCAACTGAAGTTTTATCTACTTACTTTGCAGGAAATACATCTGTAGGTCTTGCAAATGGAGAAGGGCTGGTATTGAACCCCTCAGGACAAGCACAGATTGTCTTTGCTACTATGGAGGTAGCCTTCATGACAATAAGACTAGCATTAAGACTTCCTCAGGTATTTAACCAGTGTGTATCTTTACTACCTACAAGATTTTCTGACAATACTTATTCATGCTGTCATTTTTCTTTGCATCAAAGAAACAGCTTTGTCCATAGCGGCTCTACCTCAGCAGAACTACTAGCTGCCAGATGCTAAAGTATTCTTAAGGAATCACAACAATAAGGTTGAATGATGACTGGAGGGTTTGTGTTTGTTTCTGCATTTTTCTGTCTTCTACCACACTAGGGAGATCTTACCCTAACTATGGACATATCCTTGTTCTCCGACAGTAGCTTGTTGGCATTATACTGAATGCTATTACTTAAGGGCTTAAAAGCCTAAAGACTACAGAGAAACACTTTGGAATTTCTGGTAACTTGTTAAAGTGCATTTAAAGGCAAGAAGATATGTTTGACTCATAATATTGGAGACTTTCTTCAAACTGGCATGTTTTTTCAATGGCAACACAAGCTCCTCCACAGCACTTTAGGTTCTTTAGCTCTGGCCAAAACAATCCAGAGTACTGCATTGTGCACGACATTTTGAGGCATGAGTCTCTACTAGGAGAAATCATTAAAGACTCAACTCATTCTCCTGCAATAGGTTGCATTATCATTATTACCCAGATGGTAACAGTATGTGAAGGAGAACAGAGAGCCATACGGGACTTGAGGCAATTAAAACTCAAACTGTTGAATCCTTTAGCTCTTTTAGTCTGGAGTAATTTTCAGGAGTGACCTGGAATAGTTTTTATGTGGTATCTCAGTGGAATAGCACTCCACCTCCCACCACCAAACACTCTGAATAATTTAGATGTTCTGCACCCACACAATAAGGATTTTCAAGCCAAGTTTTCAATGGATATTGCACATATTACTTTTTTTGGGGAAAATGAGCTTTATATTTTTCACTAGATGTAATAGAGTTTCATTTTTTTAACTGAAGACTTCCTGAGACAAATTTTTCCTCACCAAATCTTAATGATCTATTGGGATCTATTTGATGGGACTCAGTTGTGACATTGTCTCAATGTGAATTTCTCTAGGATAGAAAACACCAGTTAGTCCTGCAGTCTGAACTCAGTTAACAATAAACACTCCATTGAAATATCCACAAGATTTTTTTTCAGCATGAATAAGCCAAATAAATTCTCAGCTGTTCAAAACATGTAAGAATGTGTAAGAAAATATTGCAAAGCTATAGGATGAAAACCTAAGTATTCAGTTATCATGCGAAAAGTCAATCAAGGATTTTCCCCAGGGGACTCTGCTAAGCTATTTGTCTGGTTTACTGAATAGTAGTCAAATATTTCAGGCCTTGAGCCTTTTCTAAAGTTATTTTAATAGATTAAATTGGACTAAGGGAAGCTATTAATTTTTCAGTCATATGATCTTATATTTACTCTTGTAATCAAATCACATTCTCACCCCTCAGTTTTACTGAAGAAATGTGAATCTCATACTCTGCCTACAGTTAAAAAAATTAAATTACAGTGAGTTTACTTTATATGGAATAGATTAATCGAAATGCAGAATTCCACTAATGATATTTAAATATAGTCACTGTAAGCCAAACATTGACCTTAGGTTAAAAGATTTTTATGGATTACTTAATGGAGACCCATTTATAGAGCACTACAGAGAATTCTAAATCATGTAGATGCAGGGCAAAATGAGAAAATTAGAACTGAAGCAACGAACTGCCACAACCATTGCCATGCCTTGGAAATGGTATTATTTTAAATTGCGCCAGCTGTAGAGTCACTGTAAGTGCAATAAAAATGGTGGAAAGAAGCAGGAAAATGATGATTTTTAGCTTCCAGACAGTAGGGATTTCCAGAAGGTAAATGTAAAGTGCATTCCATACGCACCTCAGACCTTTACATTTCCAGCACGCTATTGTGGCCTTAAACACAAGGTAGATGTGTGAAGGTAAAGATGCATGTGCACAAATGTCTGCCTGTCTATGTCTTCTTAATTTTCCATCTTGTGGTAGTAGCAGTGTCAGTGATGTTTCTCAAAGGCACAAACAGATGTTCAGCTGCATAGCTAACAAAAAAAACTACAGGGAATTAGTTTCCATGACAAGCCGTGGCACTGAAAGTCTCCCCAGAAAGTGCTAGCATATCATGGCTGCCATGATTTTCTCTAGCTTTGCTCATGGAAGGTGTAGCATTGGTATAATTTTAAGCCTGTGGCAGGTAGAACAAGAGTGGTTATTGGTATTCACAATGTAAAGCTGTAGTAAAGGATTCAGCTGAGAATCTGATCAGCATGTACAGCGTTGATGGATATGACTTCAAGTGAGCAAACTTGAAGCAGGTGGACCTGGTACTTTTGCATGGTTTCTTAACATGGCCCTATTTTCATTGCTGTTCTTTATGACTACCTGTGCAAGAATTTCTCTGGATTTCAGTGACATAAAATTGGCATCAGGAGTTACTGTGTCAAGCAGAGCCTACATTTTTTTTTCTTATCTACCGGAAGTACACCCATTAAACTCTTAAAGCTCATACATTATCACATGTAGTTTTTACAATAAACACTTACAAAGATCAAGCTTTCTTTGCTTTCTAGTCTATTTGCAACAGCAAACTCCTTTCCCTGCCCTGCTCCATTTTCGTTTTACTCTCGGTTTAATGCTGAGTCTTGTTTAGCTAACATTTCTGAGAACTGGAGGCAGAGGTGGGTTGGCATTTTCCTGAGCTCGGAAATGGCTGAGCTAACCAGTGAGTGAATGTGGGCCAGATAGCTTGAGAATAACTGCAGTGTTGACGGGCCAAAGTTGATGTGCTTCATCCCAACAGTCCCTTGCAGCTGGACTCACAGGAAACTAGACTTTAAATTATTATCTGGGTTCAGTCAAGTCAGTATAACCTGTGTTAGCTCTTCACTGTTTTATCTTTCAGTGCAGTAGCCAACTCTTCCAGGTTCAGACAGGCTCCTTGGGGAAGCTCATGTTGCGGCACTGACGCTTAGGTGAAACCCTCTCTCTGTCTGTCTTTCCAAACCTAAACCAAGATATTTATATCCTGCACCTCACTGAAACAGCACTGTGCCAAATTTATGGATCCCACAAACTTGCATGGATGTGAGTAAGCAGAACTTCGCCTTGACCAACAAACTGTGAAGCTGAATCAGCCCTTTCTCCTTCCAGTCTTTCACAACTTGGTCCACGGGATGGCTTCTGCTGTTCTGCACCTCACCCAGCCAACAAGCTTTCCTGAGGTCTTGGAACGTTATCTGCTCATGGAAACAAGGGGGCAAGTTCCTTAACAGGAATAGGGGAATGCAGATGTGCAGTTGGCAGCTAGTCAGGACACCAGAGCTTGCGTCCAAGACAGGGAAAAGGTACAAGACAAGTTATATATAGTATCTGATTCTGGTTTCTCTTCTGTACAGCCAGACCATTGACCTGAAAGACCTTACAGCCATACTCATATGTGAGGCAAGATCTCCTTGGCCTTTGCAAGGGAAAAGACATACATCTTAAACCCAGGTGAAGATTAGAGAATAAAGTGTCAGCTGCTCCCGGCCATCATTAACCCCCATGATGCGCTCTGGGAACCAGGAGAAAAGATGTTTCCACCATTGAAATGACTGTACTCCATTCAAAGGGAGCAGCAGCAACCCTGAAACAAAATACAGTGACTGTGGATAGCAAAAAGACCATCCTGAACTAAACTCTGGTAAGTAGATCAACCTGTGCAGAGGAGTATGATTAGCCCAGAAAATGTCAGGGTTTGCATATATGGAGTAAATGTGTGTCCTGGGTTCAGCAGTAGCAGTCATTTTTCTCCTTCTCAGTAGCTGGTGCAGTGCTGTGTTTTTGACTTTCAGACTGGGAACAGCGCTGATAACACTGATGTTTTTAGTTACTGCTCAGTAATGTTTACTCTGACCAAGGACTTTCTGAGCTTCATGCTCTGCCAGGGAGGAGGGGAAGCCGGGAGGAAGCAGAGACAAGCTGACCTGATCCAAGCTGACCAGAGAGGTATTCCATACCACAGAATGTCATACCCAGCATATAAGCTGGGGGCAGTTACCCAGAGGGGTTAGATCACTGCTCAAGTCGGGCTGGGTATCGGTCGGTGGATGGTGAGCAGTTGTATTCTCTCCCCTCGTTATTTCCCTTATCATTATTATTATTGGTGGCAGCAGCAGTGGTTTGTGTTATACCTTAGTTACTGGACTGTTCTTATCTCAACCCGTGGGAGTTGCATTCTTTCGATTCTCCTCCCCATCCCCGCAGGAGAAAGGGGGGAGGAAAGAGGGGGAGTGAGCAAGGGCTGCATGGCTGATTTGCCGACAGGGTTTAAACCACGACAATGTGACAAAAAGAGAGCAGCCTTGGGGACAGGGTCACATGTTCCCAGGGAATCGAAGGAGGAAGGAGTAGAAATGGGCAACTGTAAATGCAAGTGACCCTTTCCCTGTGCCCTGTGTCCCACCCTTCTGCTACAATGGGACCCAGGCCAGCAGCGACTTGTGCCATTGTTGCACAGTGGAGTCCTTTCTGTGCAGGTGATTCAAGAAAATCAGATGTGCCAAGAAAAGACGGTAGGGTAATTAGTGAGATGGCAAGAGAAAGACATCTCCCAAACTTCCCACAGACTTCCAAACATCTCCTGGTTTCCCCAGACCTCATTGTTCCCATCCTTGAGGTCGTGACATGCAATTTGAACAGTTGCACTGATGTACATGCACCTCAAGGGGCTACAACGTCGGTTTGAAGGTTTGAGAGTGCATGAGTAGGTGAGACCTCTGTGTTAGATGATCTCTCATCATAGAGACATATGTCCTGTTCCCTTCTTCAGCTGCTCTTTTGTTCTGCCTTTGGTTTCCACGTCTCCGTGAGGCTGAAGAACAGAGAGAAACAAGACTTGGTGAATGTACAGCCTGATGCCCAGAGCTGTGAGAGTGCAAGAAAACTGCCTGCCAGGATGAGAAAGGAAGCATGGTCTCACATTCTGTCAGGGAATGTTTGGGGAGTTAAGCATTGTACAGTATCATGGTGTAGGGATATTTCAAATCTGATGGACTTGGGGACCCATGAAATACAGAGGAAAATTGCAAAAGCAGATAATATATTGCATATTTCATCTATTCTAAATCAATTGCCTATTTTTGGCCAGGTGAGTCACACCTTAAAAACACTTGTTTCATTCATGCCTAGCTAGTGTGAGCAGTTTAATGAAGGTTTCCATACTGTATATACTTAAGCTAACAGGATCCATCTCCCCAGGTAACTTTCTTAAGTATAAGCCCAGAATGGTTGGGTCCAAGTAGCTCTTCACTTACTGATCATAAGGCAGCTCATGCTGTGAAGTAAAAAATACTGCAAAGTGGAGAGGACAATACAGGAGTGCTCAGCCCAAGGGAACAAAAAGTTACTCAGTTCAGCCGTGCACCTAAAAGGGACTTGAGATTTGAAATATCATTTTGGCCATTGTTTATGGATCTCTGCAGTCCTTCTCCATCCTATCTCTCTCCTTCAGTGAAGGAGTGTATTGGGAAAGGCAAACTAACAAATTGCAGAGAGCATGGTTTGGAGAAAAAAGCCATCAAGCAGACAGCTACCAAGAAGGAAAAGACTCTGTTAGAAAGGTGGAATGGGGAGCACATACTTCTCCTCAACTAACAACTTTAGAAATGCTGTCTCCATAAGCCTCATCAGGGACCTTGTCTCAGAGGTAAAAGAGCCTTTCTTTTAAACTTTTCAGTTCTGCCTCAGATAGGGTAATTTTATCTTAGCATTGGCACTCTACAGAGATCCCTATGGAATATCTTGAAGCTACACAAACCCAAATCCTAGAGAAACAATATTTAGTTTTCGAAGACAATTAAAGTATTTTTAAGACCAACCACTGTTTTGGCCCAGGGTATGTACTTTCTGCATGGCAATCTCCAATTTGTACCAGATGCAAAGGTATTTACTACACATACCCAAAACTGCACAAGTTCCTTTGTCTTTGTGTTCAGTTAACCTCAACTTCCATTCCACATAACTTACTTCACCTCAACTATGTTTCTTGGAATAACGTTGAATTTTGGTCAGTTCATTATTGGCTCTGTTTGTCTTTGGTGCACTGTGCCTTACAGGGTTGGCTTGAAATACGAAACACTGTGGAGAAGGAATCCAGTATGGTAATACAATCATTTGCCTACTCCTGCAGGAATACTTTCCATTATAGCCCTTATTTTTCACACTCTCCTAACTTTCCAAAACAGTCACCTTTAGAGATGGAGTTTTCCGTGCTTGGAGTTTGCCTGAAGGTTAAACCTGCCTGTGTGAGTGAAAGTTTTAGCAACGACATCTAGTCACTTTTATGTTATGGGAGAGTGGAAAAAGACTCTAAATTTTTTCCAGCTTGGGAAGAAAAATATCTAACCACAATTCTAAGAAGGGCGACAGCAAATCTGCTGAGGATTGAAATTTGAAAGGCACAATCAGTGGAGAGCCCAGTCATATGTTATGGACCTTGCTCTTTGAACTCATCTCTATGTTTCCCAGTGTCTACAGGGAGCTATTTGTGTTCAAAAGCCTGCAGGATAAGAGCACAACCAACCAGTCACCCCAACTGCCAGCAACTAATTCCTGTTCCTTTTTTCCCATGTAAGCACAAAATCAGGATCTCTATTAACATCTCTGTTCTCAAGGGTCTAGAAATGGTAAAGTTAAACTTCTAATTGTGTTAACTCAGTCTTTTGAAATGTGTATGAGATTGTGAGTAAAGGAGTTGTTTGTCCAGTTAGACAAGAAGCACTGACTGGTATTAAAAGAGTTGGCATCTTTCTTCTGCCATTACTTTTAATTTTCCTGCTTTAAACATCTACCTGGTCTCTGTGAAGTGCGTGGAGGTGCAGTAGCCTTCTGAATCCTACATGAAATATGGCTATAGAGGTAACTATCTTGTGACTACAGCTGGTTATTGGATTATTACCTGCATGAAGAAGTTGTCTTGGTTTAACACCAAGCCATTAAAACAAAAAAAAAAAAAGGAAAGAAATCAACGTTTCCATGAGAGCAACTTCTTAGTTAACGTATTAGGAACTCTAAGAAATAACACGTGAGGTAGAAGCTGTGAAGAAGATATGTGCACACAATGCGCAAGTCAAAAAAGCCAGAAAGATCACCACTGTTGTTGAAAACGCAAGGTGCATTCACAGAGATCTCACTGGCAGAGAGACAACATGGGAGGCCAAGGAAGCTAGGTTTCCTCAGGACCAAGAGCAATTGCAAGCTGTAGGTGAGATAAAGGCTCAGATTTTATCATCATTTTGGGAAGTCAGACATGCATGGAGAAGGTTTGAAGCTTTAAAATTAGATATGATGCTTCTACTGCTAGGAAGACACTTTTAGGCCACCTACATTACTGAACAGTCATAAGCAATTGGTCAGAAATTAGTAGCTTATTTCATCAGTGGAAGTGCTAAAAAGTTGCAGCTAGGAGGTCTGGCAGGAGCCTTGACACTAGGCATGTGCATGGTGAGACTGGAGAGGGGAATGTCCCTGCAGCCATGAAGCCAAATACTTTCAGTAAGTGTTCTGGTTTCAGCTGTAACAGCTAATTTTCTTCCTAGTAGCTGGTGCAGTGCTGTGATTTGGCTTTAGTCTGAGAACAATGCTGATAACACTGCACCCTAGGAATTGCTGCAGTAATTCCAGAGCAAGAGCAGTGAATGAACAAATCTTCATTCTTGGCTGTTATCATTGCCCCTGGCTGTATCTGCATTGCTCTTTAGATGCTCCAGTAAAGAGCTAGAGCACCCTATCTCTTTGTATGACATTCCATAGTGTATGGGATTTCTCCCATAAATCTCTGCAGCATTTCAGCCAAGCCCCCCTTAATACTTAGTCTCAACTTAGCTGCCTCATGCATATTCTTTTAGCTAACCATGCTTGAGCACGAGGCTAGACTAGATGACCTCCTGAAGTCACCTCCAACCTGAATTATCCTGTGATCCCATGACCACATTGTAGAGCAAGCCTGCCGTCTGATATGTGTGTGGCACAGCAGATTACTGCAGTGTGGCCAGTATCACTGTGGTGGTCAACAAGGCCATACACTGGATGTATTACTCTTCTGTTCCTGCTCTCCAGGACATAGCAAACATCTTCCCCCTTTTTGAGCTCATAGGCAGGATGTGTGATGTCCTACAATGTCCCCTGAATATGCAGTCACAAAAGGTTTGGTTGTACCTGTGCCTCTCTTGGTCACTCCATGTGGCCCGAGCACCCCAATCAGAAGCTGTGACTGTGCGTGTTGTTCTAGTGCTTCCTGGAACTTCTCTGCCCACCACCCACAGCAAGTGTTTACTTTCTCGACTGTTGACACAAGATACCAGTCTCCATGATGTGATGATCTCCACTTTCATCTTTATCAGTGCTGTGTGACCCTCTGCAGCCTCCATCCAAATGGCCATGGGGAGTTCAGTCACATCCTGAGCTCCTGCCAAGTGTATCTTTGGATGCCTGAGATGTGCCTGGGCAGCTGGGTGCAAGACCTGGGACACCTTCCTCACCAGCCTGTCCTACAGGTGAGCAGCTGGTGCTGCTCAGTGTTAGACAGGGATGGGACATGATGGGGAGGGTGCTCTGTCTATGAGGTGAAACAACAAGGGTCAGGAAAGGATCCTCCTACAGGTCAATGAATCCAGAGGAAGGCATGTGTTGTAAAAATACTTTCTGGTTGACAAGTGTGAAGCCTTTTCCTGTGGTCAAGGGACAGCAATCTGCATCAGCCTCACACAGAGAAGCTTCTGGCAATAAATTTCTGAAAGCCAGCTCCCATTATATTGCATGTCTGGGACCACTGGCTCCATGAAGGGAACACAGCCCCAGGAAAGATATGCAAGCTGATCAGCCCTCTCTTCCCTATGCCTCCCCTTACTCTGGGGACCAACTCATAGCTGTGAGAAACTCCAGCTGCAAGTACTACAGTCCAGGCTTGGTACATTGAGGCAGAAGGTGCAGAGAGGACCAATAGCAGCAACCGGTTTGCCATAGAGAGCCTCCTGCCCTGCGTGCACCCTGCAGGCCTTGCTTAACCAGAAGGGAAGGAGTGAAAGCAGCTCACATGAGGCATCACGCAGAGAAGAAAGCTCCTCATTGATCACTGGGGAAATGTGCAATCCCGGAGTCAATCATATTCACTGTACCAGAAGAGATGGGTCACAATACCGGGAGAAAGGCTGGGAGCATTATCACAAGCCACATACTGGCCTGGTTTTCTTCTTAAACAAGCTATAAGTAAGTCAGACCTCAGATCTCTCTGCCAGCTATTCATGGCAGCAACTCTGGGCTAAGGGCTATTTGCTCTTCCGCTTGCTAAAGTCTGTGGTATCACAGCCTGTAAAAGAAGGTGCATGAGGCATCTCTCCCTAAAGACAATAAAAACCAAGAGGACTGAGGAAAAATAGAGCTGAAACAGAGCCCCAGGGCTCTCAGTTACCCCACTGGCCCCATTTCAAGGAACTCTCTGACCCTGTTGGCCTGACTGCCTCTAGTTTAAGGACTCAGCCTTGATGCTGAGGACATAGGGTTGAGATTCCTACCACTTTGCCTGACTGACTTCCTGCAGCCACAGACAGGGGCCCTCAGGAGGACATTGCTGGATTGACCTGATCAAAGCAGATCTGTTCTGATCTCATCTGTAGGCGAATGGGTGACCTAAATGAAAAAATCCCATTGGATTTTGTAGAGGCCTTCTACCAGGAGGACTCTGTGTGCAACTAAGCAATTTCTGGCAGGCATTTTCTGTGATAGCTGTCCTCCAGCTCTGCATGGTCATTGTTGCTGCATGAGGTACCACTTGACCTCAGGACCACTTGCTCCCCCTGATTTACTCTGTGGCCTCCCATGGACCTTCTGGCAGTCAAGCTTTCACCTGCTGGTCTGCTGGGGAGGGTAGGATGCAGGGTTTCTCCACAGTTCAGGCCTGGATCCATGTGTACTGCCCACAGCGAGCAGACTGTGCCATCAGTAATAAAACTGTGGGGCAACTTGCCTGTGCTGGGTGAGGGAGGTTAGGGCAGCTATGATTTTCCTGAATAAGACAATCTTTTCTGTTAGGATGGCACATGCAGGGCAGGAGTTCATGTATTGTTATGTCTTTAAGCCTATGTGGTAAAGGAGGGAGTGAACATTTGGTTTTTGGATCTGATCCCCAGTGCTTATCCTCTGGCTTTCCACTTGTGCAGCTAGAGCCACAAGGCTGTATCTCATAGCTCTCCCTTTGGTTCCTCCACCATGGTCCATGAACATGAAGTTATGTTGCTGTTCTGGGTTCAGCAGTAGCAGTCATTTTTCTTCTTCTCAGTAGCTGGTGCAGTGCTGTGTTTTTGGCTTTCAGACTGTGAACAGCGCTGATAACACTGATGTTTTTAGTTACTGCTCAGTAATGTTTAGTCTGACCAAGGACTTTCTGAGTCTCATGCTCTGACAGGGAGGAGGGGAAGCCAGGAGGAAGCAGAGACAGGACACCTGACCCAAACTGACCAAAGAGGTATTCACCTCTATAACACGTCATGCCCAGTATATAAACTGGGGGCAGTTACCCAGAAGGGTTAGATCACTGCTTGGTAGGGCTGGGTATCGGTCGGCAGGTGGTGAGCAGTTGTATTCTCTCCCCTTGTTATTTCCCTTATCATTATTATTATTGGTGGCAGCAGCAGTGGTTTGTGTTATCCCTTAGTTACTGGACTGTTCTTATCTCTACCCATGGGAGTTACATTCTTTCAATTCTCCTCCCCATCCCCCGTGGGAGCAGGAGGGGAGGAAACGGGAGGAGTGAGCTAATGACTGCATGGCTGATTTGCCGACTGGGCTTAAACCACAACAGTTGCTCAAAACCAGACTTACTGGTTCCCTTCTTTTGCTTCTCAAGGTGTACTTTTGGGTGTCATCCTGAGGAATAGGAGAATTCTCAGCAAGTTAATATGGAGCAACAAAAATGGTAATGTCATCTGGTGACTCCTTAGCAGAAGAGTCCTTGATGCTAAATGGACTGCATGATGGTGGCTGGTGGTGTGACCTTGGTAGGCGGAGGCATGACATGGGTACCTAGATAAGGTAGGGCTGGTGGTCTAGCCCTAGGGGCAGACAGCTTGCTGCCAGGAAGCAATGATCCTAGCCAGAGTGACTATTGCTGCCAGGCTGGTGATGCACCCATAGGAAGATAAGGCCCACTGTCACATGTATGTGCTGACATGTCACTGCCATCCTCTCTGATGAGCGCTGTGAGTTTTCCTTCGAATCTGCTGCAACCTACTGGTGGGTGAGGAGTTATCTTTCTCTTGTCCAAGAGCTTTCCTGTCTGCGGGCTTCCTGAAAATTTTCATACTCGATGTATCTTTCTATGTCTGAAGATGATTGTTCCTGCTCTAGTTTTGAAAGCATTCTTTAACTTTTTCCCCTCTGCCTAGCACTGCCTTGCAATTTGCATTTCCTCCAGTGACCAGTCTGGCCAGGGATCCCTTTGTATCCCATGAGCACTGCAGCTCTGCTCTATGAAATCATAGCCCTGCATTTTATTTCTTTCCCCCATAGCTCTCCTCCCCATTTAAGTGAGGGCTATCTGGGCCTTGTCTGGCCCCCGAGTCCCACACTTAGGTGTCAGGTGATGTAGAGATGTAATTGAGAGGACCTCATGTCCTACCTGCAGCGCCTAGCTTCTGAAGAGACAAGATGTGTTTGAAGGGATAACGAAGGGAGGTAAAGTATCATGACCCACATTGCTCTACACTTCTGGATACATGTTGGTGTTCCAGCAGTGCTGTTGCCATGCACAGCATATCTGTTGCAGTCACACAGATATGGAGGTGTCCTAAAGGTTGCTGAAGTGGGCTGAGTGCTTCTGAAACACCAGCTTCTGTGTGTGCTGGGTGGACTCAGGTCTGTGTGCCCAGGAAGGTCAGGGAGGTTGCTTGCTCCCACCCTGCAGGGGCAGCTGGACTAGCCTGGTGGCAGGGTGGGAACTGTTTAAACTCCATCCCTTGGACAAGGAGATATTAAGGGCAGAGGGAAACAACCGCCCACATTATCACTTATTGCATGGGTTTGGGAGTGTGGTCCAGTAGGGTGAGCCTAGATAGACACGAGCCTAATCAGGTTCAGGTCTGCTATGCACCCTTGTGAGGAATTGGCAATTGGCTTACTTGACCATTTGTGAAATGGGGCTAACACTGCTTACCTTTGTTTTCAGTATGTTTCAGGTCTCAGCATGAAACGTATTATGCAAACGAGGGAGGTTTCTGGTGTTATTTCTTAGCAATGAGCAGCAGACCTTGAATTTTGACCTTTACATGTTGTCGGAGGGGTTTTTTTGTTGGTTTTTGTTGGGGTTTTTTTATGACTCTCCATACTCGCCTGACCAGGCCTGAACTGAGTGGACTGGTCGCAATTGAAGGTCAGAATCATTTTCCTGCCAACTCTAACCATGTAAGTAGGGGGTTGAGCAGCGCTGGAGGGGGGTGTATTTATGGGCATGCAGATGAGCTACCATTTGGACGGGTTTCTCCCGGTAGGTGGAGGGATGGAAGTACAGCTCTGTGGGGACACTGTGTGGTCGCTCCCGAAAACGGCACCCGGTACGGGTGAGCTGAGCCTGTGGCTTGCTCTCTCCTTAGCTGCGTGTAGGCAGAGAGCAAGAGCAAAGACCAACGTGCGCGTCACCGTGGGCGAGTAAACATTAAGTGCCAACTCGTATGGTTATCTGGCCCTCGGCGCCAGCCTCTTGGGTGGCCAAGCTCCAATGCTGACCAGCTTGCAAAGAGTTAAAATATTGACTCCGTTTCCTGCACTGTGAGTCCTGGTAACTGCCCTCGATGTGCTCAGCTGGATTCAGATGAAAGGCTAAGTGCGTCTCAGCCAGTGTAAATCATGCCTCCTTCTGCCTGGCTCCATCTGTAAATGATACCAGCCTAGGCTTGGCTGCCTCCAGAGTAACCCCACGTGTACAAGCATCTCTCTGCGAGCATTAACGTAACCAGGAGAGTTACTCCTATGCTCTCCTCTGCACACTGCAGTGTTCCCAGCAAGCTTGTACAGCTGCAGCTGCCCTTCCACAGGAGTTTCTTCAGTGCATTGCAGCCTCCTAAATTCAGGCCCCATTTCAACGGATACCTCATACATAGACTATGTATGCACCAAACCTGAAGTTCAGTGACTGACTCCCTACATCTTACCACCTAGCTGGAGCGATGCTCATGTGTTATTGTGTCGGCAAGTTATTATTCATTAACTCAAGTGAGCCAAGCCCACATGTGTGCTTATCTGCTGTAGGTGCTACTATCCCAATGTCTGAATTAGAGCAAGCCCTGAGGAGGGACACTGTTTTGACGTCCATGGGCTAACCTCTGGGTTAGTCTGTCTCTGAACTTTTTCATATGTGTACTCAGGAGCTCCTGTCAAACCTCTTGCAGCAGCCAGTTGTAGGGGCAGAAGGAGAGTGCTCTCCAGAATACAAGAGTATTTCATTAGCACCCTGTTTGTAGACTGAATCTATCACCATGACAGCTAGCTGAAGAAACAGCAGCAAAACAAGGAGTTCACCAGTTTGTCAAAAGTTTTAGGTTTGGATGAGGTTTTGACAGACCCATCTCACCACTCCTCAGTAGCCCAGGCACTGTGCAGACTGTCCCTGGGCTCCTTCCTCCCTCTTCCCACCCACCTGCCTGAGACTCTATTCCCTTTGCAAGAGTAAGATGAAATGTTTGAGTTTTAGTCTGGGGTGGAAGGCAACTAGATTTCATAAGGGAATTACTGTTTTCTGCCTAGGTCTTTTTGTGATACTGTGCAGGCTCTGAATTTTGATCCTGGTTCTGCACACACATTTCATGTATTTCCCTGTTAAGAGTTGAAGGTGCTCTAAAATTTACCAGTAACACTGTTTTGGGGTTCCAGTTAACCCAGGAAGAGCTCAGATAGAGTGATACGAATCAGAATAATGTTCTATTGCAAAGATGACTATAAGCTCCTGAATTCTTCCACTTAAATGGGGTAGTTGGTTTCAATCCATTATTCATGATTCCTGACACAGTATTTGATCTCCAGTTCCACAAAGTCCAAGACTGTTCAGATGAGCCTTTGGTCCTTACTCATCTCATTAGGTGAGCTTCAGCCACTTGTGATGTGATATTAATAACCAATTAAAAATTCTGCTCATCTATGAATTAATGATAGGGGTCCTTGTTTAAAAGAGCAAGCACAGTTCTAGGACACTGTCAGATTTGTGAGGACTCCGAAGCAGACTTTCATCGTGCAGGTAGCATGAATGTTCAGTGTAAGGTAGGGTTTTGTATAAGAATTAGTGTTTTGATGCATATTCCATGGAGGATGGCATTCATACATCAGTCTCTATGTCAAAGGTGTCAGGAGTCAGTGGGTCAACAGAGACAGCCACAGCAGAGAAGACCTGGGTTCAGCCTCTTGTCCCATCACAGAGTCATTCAGTGGCCAAATCACTCAGCTTCTCAAAGCTATTTTGGTTCCTAGCTCCCACTGATTTTAAAAGGTATCACACACCTCAGTATGCTTGAATGTCTACGCTTTCAGTTGCTTTCCCGAAAAAGAGTCAGCAAATCAATGTTTTCATTCAAACTGCTCAAGTCCATGGTGGTCCTGTTACCAGAAGGCAGCCCACAGATACTAGGATAGATCACTGCATGCAGGCCTGCAAACGCAGACCTCCTGGGATGGCATACCTAGAGGCAGCTCTGTGCCAGCAGTCAGGCTCTATCTCTGGGTGGTGTGCGTCCATGAGTCTGTGTCCTTCAGAAACCATGTTCTTACACTTCCTTAGACTTGTATCAGCTGTGAGATGCTGCAGGGTACTGCTCATTCTGTTCCTGCCTTGTGAGATAAGGCTCCCATCAAAGTTCCAACTTGTTACAGAAAATCTCACACAACATGCAGTGCGTCAAGAAGCTTCCAGATTGTTTAGAGTTACAAGAGCAAAACTGTATGTGTATTTTTAGCAAATATCTTCTGATGTTTGCTGAAATGATATGTGAGCTTTAAAATAGAGGTTGTCGAAAGATGCCAGCAGAAAGAGAGGTCACTGTAAGACCAAGCTGGTGTTGTGGTTAAAGCATCTTTGAGACTTCCAGACACAAATCTATCAGTGAAAGCCAAATAAGCAAAATGCCTGTAACTTTTTGGGTTAAAGCACCACTTCTTCCTATTTGGCCTGCCTGTTTGTTTCATACGGTTCAGCTGCATACACAAAAACCTAGGAAGAACCTATTCTGATTCACCATAAGATGCTGACCTGGACTTTGCTACTGCACTGATATCTGAAGGAAAAGATAAACATTTCACTTCTTTAATAAGACCTCAGTTGGACTTTCAAATAAGAAATGATATTTAGAGCAACAATGCCAGTTAGAGTTGGTGGAACTTGCATCCTCTGTGGTGTCCCATGTGCTCCAAGAGAAAAAGTAAGAAACATCTCATTGTCCTGATTTACAGAAAAATATGTCTCTGGAAGAGATCAAATCTGCTTTTGCTGGCAAAAGTGACCCAGATATTTTTATATCTAATCATGTTCCTTTTTATTTATCATGATGTTTAGCCAGAGTTGTAGGTCAAACAAACGGCTTTGTGCTGTGTGCCAAATGTAGACTGATACGGAGCCTTTGAAGTAAGAAATGTGAGCTGTCTTCTCCCCACAGATTTTGGTCCTCCGGATAAGTGGATGCACAACTGCCACTCCACTCTTTGACCCATTTGTGAGCACTTCACTGCTGTATTAGCCTTATGGTAATTCTTAGAAATTAGGGGAATACTTATCAAAAGTATAGAAAACTTTGAATAGAGAAAGCAGAATAAAACAAGTTTTACAGATCAGTTTTAAGAGAAAGCCTGTCCTTGGTGAGAGGTTTGGGACTTCACTTCTGAGAAAACAAAATTCCTCTAGGTAAGCCCTGAGCTATGGAAACTGTGCTTTTATTTTACTTATGCAGAATATGGTTCTGAGTGTGGGCTGGCAAAATCAAACCCCAGAGATGGGGACCCCTTCAATACACACCTTTTTTAGTTCAACCAGCCCATCCACATTATTGCATTTGGATTTTGAATGTTTGCAGTCCTTCTGGGGGAGGTTCAGTTTTCTGTAAGGAACCTCTGTTTTTCACTGCAGGCTAGGATCAGATGTGAGCTCATGACACAGAACTGACATCTCAGGTCAAAAGTGAACGTATTGACATGGAGGAACATGCACAGTTGAAGTTCAGCTTCTTACACAGGTATACAGATGTACGAATGGTCTGCAGCATTTGAATCCAGGTCTGGATATAATATTTTGAACCCTGTCTGAGTTGAGGGAATTGTGGTCAGAAAGGTCAACTTTGTATCCTTGCCAAGCAAGGCTCCTGAATTATGTCACCAGAGAGATGCATGATGATTTTTTACTTGGGGATATCCTTCAGGCTAACTTCAATGGAGACACGTGCAAAACCAGGCAAGCAGTCTAGCCCTTATAGTCCACTGATTCCCTGCTCCACAAGGACAACAAGCTGAAGTTTGTCAGCTCTGAAAGCATCTGGAGCAGGCAAGGAGGAGACAAACAGACAAATAAAAACCCACTTGAAGCCAGACTATTCCCTTTAATATTTGTGGGACCAAACTGCTGACTTTTAGCTCAAATCTGGTTGTGTCTATTATAACCAATTTGCATTAGGAAACTTCTACTGGGTTTTCTGCCATTACAATAGCAATAAGTACTTTAAGATTAAGATCCTGGATCACCCTCACTGAGTTAGATAACTCATAGTCATGCTGCACACAAGTGTCTTAAGACTCCTCTCCTCCATCATATGGATACCTTGGTTGATATACATATGGATACCTTGGTTGATATACATATGGATATATGGTTGATACATCCAGTCCCTTAGTTCACATGCACTATGTGGGCCTTGCACATTGTTGAATGTACCAGTCCAAGCTCAAGTACAGTACTGTTTTGGGTCTGGAGGGTTGCACTTAATGAGGCTCATAGCTACCTCTGGTGATGGAGATGGAGTGATGGTTACAGTAAATCTCTGCATTGCAAGTGCATGAGGTATGGCAATCCCTGAAGAAGAGCACAAAACTGGAGTCTGAGTCAACATGTTAGACTGGAATATGAAGCTACCAGTTGTCCTAGAGTGCTCGTGGTACTGAGCCCAGACCTGCTGCTGGCAGCCTGAGCCCACACTGCTGTACTCTGGTGCCTCCCATGCTGCTCTGGAGATACTAGCATGGGGACTGTGGCTACCCCACTGAGATGATGAGAATTCTGAATGATCTAGGTCAATCCACAAGCAGGGTAAGGTACTGCCAGGAGATGGAAATTTTCTGAACCCATTCTTACATGAACCACAACAATTGCATACACACAAAAAGGTGTGTGTACTCCAGTTGTGCAAGTCTGCAGATATTTTGGGACACTGTGAAAAATCTGATTTATTTTAAAAGTGACTGAATTTTTGTGAAAATGGCAATTTCCCCTCTTTCTTCCATCTCAGAAATGGCCAATGAGAGGCAGCAGCAGAAACACTCATCCTTCTCAAGAAGGTGCTTTGAGGATCCACACATTATATAGTCCTGAAACTAAAAGAAAGCAGGACCAAAACATACTTTCATTACTTTGGTGGGATAAATGTACATGCCATGCCACAATGCTTGCAGCATATATTCCTGGCCACCACATTCACAGTATTTTTGAAATCGAAGGTGAATCAGCTCTTTAGCTTCTACTGGAGCCTTCAATGGAGATGCCAGAATATGGTTTATAAACTACTGGATGTCAGGAGATCCAGGAGGGTTCATTAATCAGATGGAATCCAATTAAAAGATTACTCTCCTTTTCTCCAGATATGCTGCTATATAGATGCACAAAATTACCTGTTAAAATCCCTCAGGCAGCTTACCCGGAATAACCTTCTTCTGGATCCACTCCAGCTCCCAGTGGAGGCTCTAGTTCAGGAAATCATCCCTATTCAGAACAGCACTTAAGCTCTTTCTTAAAGTTAGGCGTGTACGCAACAGCCACATCCCACAAAGCTGTATTTAATTGCACCCTAGTTGCCGTCCTAAATTGAGATTAAAGTCAACGGGAAGGTTCCAGCTGATTTCAGAAAGCTGGGAAGAGGCCATTGCCATCTCCATGGAGTCACTGAACATCTTGACCATGTGAATACCCACAGAGTTATGCAGTGCATGGTATCTCTAAAATCACACATTCTTTCAGGTCTGGGAACCATCCCGGGGGGGTTGAAGATATGTGGCTCAATGGATCAGGGTTGCCAGGGGGGTTGAAGATGTGTGGCCCAACAGATCAGGGCTCCCAATGCTTTCCTGGTGGAGCTGGTTTCAGATGGGGAATGGCAGGGCGCCAGCCCCACTCAGAGTGGGGTCAGCACCAGACCCAGTGCAGGCAGGTGCCAAGGCTGGGTATCAAGGAAGGTGTGGGAAAGATGCTGGCATGGGGAAGGTATGCATGCATGAGTGGCATCTGTCTGCTGCTCTGGAGTTGAGGAGGTTTTCTGCTTGAAGTGGGAGCTGAACGTGGGCCAATTGCAAGGCCAGTCTGCGCAACTGGATTGCGGCCATACAAGCAAATGGCCCAAGATCAAGGAAGGCAGAGGAAACAAGAAATGTGCCTATGCTCATACAACATATACCAGGTTAAACGAACAATTACTTCCTAACTCATGTGCTGACACACTTTTTTCCCTTCCTTGTCAGTGGGCTTGAAATGATCAGCCATCATTTCTTTTTAGAGCTCTTAGCATTATGTGGGGCCTTGGGACATGTTTTGGTCTCAATGACCTCTATGGATTGTTGTGTGTAAACCAGATTTTTTCTGCCAAAATAAATATCAGTATAATGTAATTTTCTCTGACAGTGGAGCTGGGCTCAGAAGATGCCACTGCATGGGGTTCTGCAAGGTGACTGCTGTGGTTTTCTATTTCAATAGAATGTCCTGAGCTGGCCTTTGCTTCCCCTTTTACTATCACTATGTAAGCAGTATCAACTGGTTCCACAATCACAGGATTCTATTGAAGTCCAGAGTATTAGCAATGAGCATTTCTACTAGGCTGTATCCAGGTCTACAGGTGGGGAAAAATAAACAATGATGGAGTGCATTAAACCCAAAATACATAGCAGCTCTAGATCTAACTTGAGATTTCTGCAAAACACTGAGCCACAGTGACCATTTGATCATATCAACTAACAAACACTGGCATGACCTATGCCGGGTGCCCTCCTCCTCTTCCCACCCATGCAGCATAACATGGCACAGGTACTGCACAGAGGTTGCTGGTGCCTGAGATGCACAGTAACAAAGCTGTTTGGTACCCCAAGATGAGTAGCTCCCAGCATTCTTTCTTTCCCAACATGGGAGGCAGAGCCATATGGACTTGTGTGGCTGAGGGGCACCTGCTACGCTCAAGCAATGTGCTTGCTCCTTTGCACCAAGGTTTTGAACGTGGGGCCCTACCAGGTAGCACACCACAGGCTAGCAGCCTTTCCCCAGTCTGAGATCCAGGGCCAGCAGCAGCTCCATCAGACCAGCAGCATTTGCTCACTAGGTACCTGGGTGGAAAGAGGCCTTGGTGTACTCCTATGAGGGCAGAGCAAGCTGAGCTCACACTGAGGGCTGCGTCTGCACAGGCATGGATGAAGTAAGTTGAGCTCTGTTCTGCTCCTGCATTAAATATCACCAATTTGCACCCTGACTTGCTGTCTTATCAGACTTTCCAGTTTAAGCTCAGCCTCTGCAAGCCTCAGGCTGTATCTTGGTATCTCTAGTCCATTTCTCCTCCTTGAGTACTTAGTAAAACACTAAGTTTTAAGCCTTTACAAAGGCTTAAAATTTAACAAGGGCTTAAAATGTAGAAAAGTGTATGCCTGTATGTAGGCATGCACTGGCATGTAGGTATACAGACAACGACGAAGTTTTAAACACAAGGTTGTTTAACATGAGACTGTGCTGCTTGCAGGCACTTTAATTTGGCTCCTGTGCAAAAGGGACTGGTTTGCACTAGGCTCTGAGTTAGAGGAAGACAGGCATGCTATTTGGCAAGCACTTTAACTCCCAGCTTCTGGCAGTCACCAGCTCCAGAGGGTACCTGCTGGGAAGGCTCGCTGCCTGACAGTGCTTCCTCTCATGGCCTCCGAGAAATGGGCTGTGAGTGGTGCCCAGCCACCTGCCAGACTTTCAAAGGAGGCAAAATCATCTCACGGCCACGCAGGTCTTGATCACAAGCTAAATGCGTCTGGTAGAGGAAAGGTCAAGCGTGAGGTAAGGCAGAGTCTTTCACATGTGGCTGCAAGCTGGTTTAAAGCACAGAGTGTTGTTCTGGAGCATATGAAATTGTCTGTGTAGATCTATCCACCAGACGAGTAGCAGATCTGCTGTCAGATCGGCAGTGTTCAGTAGTATGAGGAAATGCTTCCAATAGAATTTGAAAGGTCCAGAAGTGTCCTGTAATTTTTTAGACACCCAGGGGCTAAAATTTAATCCCCAACTTCAGCCTTCTGTCTTCTAAACAGTATTGACTTAAAACATGTCTTGAAATGCATCCTTACTTAGGAGTTGCAGCAGTCATTCTGGAGAAACGGTTGAACTCTCCTGCCTGTGTGAATCAGACCACTTGTTTTGCTGAGGAGTTATGAAAACAGATGATTCACTCATACGCCACTTTTCAGCAATGAGCCCATAAGTCTGCAGACATGCGAGTGAACAACATCAAGCCCTGTGAAAGTGGGTATTTGCAGTAACTGGAGCTCCAGTTCAGGCTCTCCTTGCTTTGTTCCATCCAAATTCCCCACTGGCTTCTGTGAACTTCAGTTGCGCCAGGAGTGCAGAATTAGCTTGCTTATAACCTGGGCCATCCCCTTTTTATTTACCTCATCCCATCTGAACCTCCATCAAGTCATGGCACCCTTGCCAGAAGAGGGAGACATCTGATGGATACATCCTTGTGACTTTTACATCCCTGTGACCTTTACATCCCTGTGACCTTTACATCCCTGTGACCTTTACATCCCTGTGATTTTTACATCCTTCCCTTTGTTTTCTCTGATGCCTAGTAGGCAGGTTTATTTCTACACACCTTTTCTTTTCCCACTGACCTCTTTCCTGCCTCTCCCTCTCCTTTAGGAGACAGAGTGGGGAGGCTTTGTTAAGTGAAGGAATCAGTCATGGAAATGGACAAACCTGGAAGCCTAAGGAAAAACATAAATGTGGGCAAAACATGTAGTCATGCTTCTCCAGAACAATCTTCAGCAGTCTGATGTGACATGGCATGATGTCATTTTGCTGAAACACCTTTGGTACATTTTTCTTCTCTAAATCAATCTTTAACATGCTTGCCAGCTACTAGTATCCACAGTGTCCTGTGGCAAGAAGGTCCACAGCTTATAAGTGCACTGTGCAAAGAAAGAAGGGGACCAGGTGCTTTTGTAAAGACTCAGAGACTCAGGATTTGGACCCATCTTGTAAGCCACCCTCTGTGGTTAAAATATGAAAGGAGAAGGAACAAGACTTGAAGCCACCAGTGTTACTGTGGGCATTCAGTAACACCCCATCAGAAGCTGTGAGCTGCCCCTACCCAGAACAGCTGTTGCAATCGGTGACCTCTGTCAGTGCGTGATCTCCTGCCAAACCCATAGCTTGTTGCTGTAACTCCTACTCTCCCTCCCCTCTGCTTTATGAGGACAGGACTGCAATAAAACGTGGTTTCAGCAAGAGTGCCTCTCCCAGTTTCCATTCCCCAGAAGCTCCTCAACACTATGAGCACACTCTTAAGGAGACCCGAGGCTTCAGTGACAGGACTGCAATAAAACGCGGCTTCAGCAAGAGTGCCTCTCCCAGTTTCCATTCCCCAGAAGCTCCTCAACACTATGAGCACTCTTAAGGAGACCTGATACTTCAGTGAGTTTGGTTGTAAGAAACAGCTTTTTGCTAGAGAGTAGCTGTGGCATGATGCCTGCTACCATTGCACATCTGTGCTGCAGTTTGTGAACTGCTGCCCAGTGCAATCCCAAACAAAACCTCATGTCAGCTTGAGGACAAAGCACATACCTTTGGCCCTCTCACACGTCCTGGGGTCTGGCTTGCCTGTCTCTGGATGCCTTGTGGGGAAGCAGAGAGAACATATAAAGCACTGTTTCATTTCCCCAGCACCTAAAGAGCCAACACACATGGAAGGAAGAAACATTCATCTGTCATCATGTTCAGCTATGGACGTCACTGAAAGTCAAATTGAGGCACCAGTACAGATGACACCTAAGTGTTAGAAAGGGATGGGTCTCTGCACAGGGCAAGTATTTCTTCATGAGAACAGCAGTCACTACCCTTAATACCACAGAAGGTCTTATTCTGCCTGTTACTTGAAGTGCATAGCACACACTTCTTTAGTTAGTCTCTAGCTACACATACAATGTTTATCAGAGCAAATGCCAGGACAAAATGACCTCAAAACAACATTTGAGGCTGACGGATCATGATGCAAATTTATTTCCAGGACTAGGAGTGTAGCTGTCAAGCACATAAGCATCAGAGCAGGTAGCCCAGACCTCAGTGTAGGTGGGTCATGAGAGAAACCATTGGTGCTAGTTCAAACCACTGATGGCAAATGACCTGTGGTTGTCAGAGATACTCCACAGAAGCAGAGAGCAGGTGGGCATAGGTGGTACCTTGCTGTGTGCACTGCCCTGGGTGATATTTTTACATCCAACTCTACTACCATCTCTTCCAATTCTTTAACTGCCCTGGCTGAGCTATTGACTGTATTCTTCCATAAGGGTCTGCGGAGTGTGGGTGAGGAGCAGAAGGCAGCAATGTTGGGTAGTACAAAGGGTGCTTGTGCATGAGGAAGGCAGGGGATGTGTATCCATGTGCAGAGCTTTGTGGTCCCTATCTACAACCCAACAAGCAACTGACCTGCAGCTTCCCATCCAAAGGACAGACTCAGCTTAATCTGTTAGGAACAAAATTTCTGCTGTCAGTTATTACCATCACCTTTGCCTTTCATGACACTGGCCTTGAGCAGGACCTTGCCTTCAGATAACCATAGATGTTGCACTGCAGTTTAACTGCAGGCAACAATATTTTAATTACAGCTGAAAGTATGGTAAAAATACACCTGGTATTTAGAGGGGAACCTGTGTGAGCACTTCAAGTCTTTTTCCTTCTCTAAGGGACACACATACATGTATTTGAGGTGTGACATTTTACTTTCCCAGCCAGAAGGGTGCTGTCCTCAGACTGCAGTGGCGGTAAGAGGTGAGGCTGTGAGCTGACAGCCTGATCAGCTGCCTGGGCTGCAGTGAGGATGGGGTTTACATGGGAGAGGTGACCAGGCATATGGCTGTAACAGGCAGCCCTTGTTCTGGTGTTAGCAGATGGGACGGGTGCAGGGCTGGCAGTTGCTGCGCCGTTTCTCAGTAGTGCATGCAGACATCACCCCTGTTACCCATGGTGGGAATAGAAGTCACTCAGCAGCTCATGTTCTCCAGGGCTGATGTGAGGATGCCCTTTACCTGCAGCATGTTGGACAATGTTTCCCTCAGAATTACCTGTCCCAAGCAAAAGCTGTCCCTGTGGAAAAAAGGCCATAATTGTTTGGAAAGGTGTTTAATTTCTCTCTTACTTTCAGAAGGGTGATCTCAAACAGGCTGAGGAGACAATTTCCCTAAGTCACTATAAGCTAAGCATCAGACATGGTGAAATATTAGTGTTTCCTTTTTTCATTTAAATGCTATGTGCAGGCAACACCCTTATTTATCCTCTACAGCTTTTGCAACAGCAACACATAAAACCATAGCAACAAAGCTGAATGATTGCAGTCTCCACCTGGCCATGATTTCTCCAACCCTGCAGCTTGGGCTGAGGGAAGCAGCGCATTTTTTGGCAGGGTGGCAGGTACTGGTATCTCACTTGCAGTACAGACCCGGCACCAGAAGCAGACAAGAGTTTGGGACCCAACTTGTTCTGTTTTTTTCTAAGCATTCAGTGTTGGGAAAATGCTTAGGCTGCAGTCCCTCACTGTAGAATGCATCCTGTTGAGATACGCTCTTTTCTCATAGACACAAAGGGTTTTCCTTCACAATTTTGCTTACACTTGTGCTGCATAACAGAATATGGTTAAAATTCACTTTTCTTCTGAATGCTTTTCCTCTCACTTCTGTGGTGACTGGAAAATACTGCTCTGTCAAACATGATGAGACCCCACCTGCAGTACTGCATTCAGTTCTGGGGCCCTGAACACAAGGATGTGGACCTGTTGGAGTGAGTCCAGAGGAGGCCATGAAGATGATCAGAGGGCTGGAGGACCTCTCCTATGGAGACAGGCTGAGAGCGTTGGTGTTGCTCAGCCTGGAGAAGAGAAGGCTCCAGGGAGACCTTACAGCAGCTTTCAGTACCTAAACGGGGCCTATAGGAAATCTGGAGAGGGACTTTTTACCAGGGCATGCAGCAACACGAAAAGGGAGAATTGCTTTAAGCTGACAGAGGGGAGATTTAGATTAGATATAAGGAAAATATTCTTCTCTGTGAGGGTGGTGAAACACTGTCACAGGTTGCTCAGAGAAACTGTGGCTACCCCATTCCTGACAGTGCTCAAGGCCAGTCTGGACAGGGCTTTGAGCAACCTGGTCTAGTGGAAGGTGTCTGTGCCCATGGCAGGGGGGTTGGAACAAGATGATCTTTAAGGTCTTTTCCAACCCAAACCATTCTGTGATTCTATATTTTTATTTAGTCACAAAGGACTATTCCAGATATCCCTCTCCACCATCTGCACTTTTCGTTGTTTCTATATACAAGGTATTAAAGACAGTGCATCTTGGTGCGGGTCTCTGATGTGACAAAGGCGCAATCTTCAGACAAGAAGTTATTCTAATATTTAGAGATAGGTTTTGCCAGCTATGAACATTTTGGGGACAGCCTGTCAAGATCCCTCTGAATAGCAGCCACCCTTCCAGCAGATCAGCTGTTCCTTGTGGTTGGCACCCATGCCAGTTGTTATGTGAAAGGCTGCGGGCTAATACCTTTGCAAACTCACCCAAAGTGTTACAATAGGCGTTCAAACTGCATAATACACAATTAAGTTTCAGATCTCTCAAGAAAACAGAACACCCCAACTGTTGAACCAGCAAATGTATTTACCAGCCAACAAAGGCCCCAGAAAATAGGCTAAGGATGAAACCTCTAAACACTTCTCCCTGAAAGATGGAAGAACAGTTATATACGAAATAAACAATAGCAAAAGGATTTTCTGATCTACAAAGAAAACCCAACCTGTACAGGGCAAGACATCAAAACTCCCAGCTGCACTGAATACCATACCCTTGGGAAGGAACAGTGTACAAATCCTAACTCCATTACCCTGGGAAATAAAATAACATCCATCATGCATGGAGGGGATGCAGAAAGAAGATCAAATGAATAAGGATTTGCTTAGAGAAATGACAAACAGAGGTGAAGTTAAATGTTCAAGAGGTGGAAGTTAAAGCTTCTGGAGATGTGATAGCTTACACGTCCTGATCCATTGCATACGCTCTGCCCAAGAATGTAAGAAACAGGTAAGAGACCTAGCACTACAGCTGCAAAACTGAAAATTAAGAGGTGATATCTCCAATTACCAGCACTGCTATGAGAAACCAGAAGGAGCTGGAAAATGTACCAAGATGTAGTGAAAACTGGATTATTAAGAAAAAACAACATAAAGAAACAGTTCAGAGTTAATTAATAGTTGAAATCTTGAGTAATCATAACATGAAACGTTTCAACAGTAACAGTTAAAGTAAAACTATAAAACCTAGTGGTCTTGGTAGGTCTTTTTGTTTTACAGGGTGATCGCCTGACAGTCAACTTGAAAAGCAGCAGACAGACCCATGGACAAAACTGTCGATATCATTAATGTTCTTATAAGCAAATATGTAAATACCAGAAGGAATCTAGGAGAGCTATCAAGAAGTTAAAAACCTTAAAGCACTGGGGAAACTAATTAAATACTATCAGCACGCTAGGTATCAGTAGTTAGCAGTACAACATATAAGCAGTTAAAGACTGAGAAGATTGTGTGCTAAGTTTGTGTATATAAAGGCATGAGGTCTGAAAGGCACAGTGAATAGTACATTATGATTTAACCAGAACAGAAGAAATACTGAAGGAAAATTACATAGGTAATATGAGAAGATACTCATACCTCATTGGAGGGAATGAATGACATCCAGCGGGACCTTGACACGCTTGTTAGGTGGGCTGATGCCAACCTAATGAAGTTTAACCGTGACAAGTGCAAGGTCCTACACCTGGGTCAGAGCAATCCCAGGCACAGCTACAGGTTGGGCAGAGAAGAGATTCAGAGCAGTCCTGCGGAGAAGGACTTGGGGGTGTTGGTTGATGAGAAAATGAGCATGAGCCAGCTTCAGTGTGCGCTTGCAGCCCAGAAAGCCAACCGTATCCTGGGCTGCATCAAAAGGAGAGTGACCAGCAGGTCAGGGGAGGTGATCTTGCCCCTTTTACTCTGCTCTTGTGAGACCTCACTTGGAGTATTGCGTGCAGTTCTGGTGTCCTCAACATAAAAAGGACATGGAACTGTTGGAACAAGTGCAGAGGAGGGCCACGAGGATGATCAGGGGACTGGAGCACCTCCTGTATGAAGATAGGCTGAGAAAGTGGGACTGCTCAGCCTGGATAAGAGAAGGCTGTGTGGAGACCTCATAGCAGCCTTCCAATACCTGAAGGGGGCCTATAGGGATGCTGGGGAGGGACTCTTCATTAGGGACTGTGGTGAGAGGACAAGGGGTAATGGGTTTAAACTTAAACAGGGGAAGTTTAGATTGGATCTGAGGAAGAAATTCTTTACTGTAAGGGTAGTGAGGCACTGGAATGGGTTTACCAGGGAAGTTGTGAATGCTCCATCGCTGGCAGTGTTCAAGGCAGGGTTGGACAGAGCCTTGGGTGGCATGGTTTTGTGGGAGGTGTCCCTGCCCATGGCAGGGGGGGTGGAACTAGATGATCTTGAGGTCCTTTCCAACCCTAACTATTCTATGATTCTATGATTCTAATAACCATACTTAACAGTTATATTCTTGTCTTTCTAAGAGTTGACCCTATAACCAACACTTCTATAAAAAGAAGATGGCAAAGGCTGTGTAAAATGTATCAGCTGATGATTTAAAATAAAGTTTGTCTGTTTATTGCAGAGAATATGGGGAAGCAACTAATGGAGGACTGGAAAAAAGTGACCAAGTATACTTGTAAGAAGTCCTTCTCCAAATTTCTTGTAGGCCCCATTTAGGTATTGGAAGACTGCTGTATGGTCACCCCTGTGGCTTCTCTTCTCTTCTCCAGGCTGAACAACCCCAACTCTCTCAGCCTGTCTCCATAGAAGAGGAGCTCCAGCCCTCTGATCATCTTTGTGGCCCTCCTCTGTATAAAAGGTATGACTGTTAAAAATTCCCCTAGAGTGAGTGAAATATTCACATCTAATGTCTCAGCACTTCTCAGCAGGTGAGGGTTGTGTCTTAGGAGTGGGGGACTTGAGCCCAGGTTCCATCTCCTGGCAATGGTCCTGATGGTCCCCTGATTACTGCAAACTTGAGAGTTTGCAAACTCTGAGGGACATCCCACTCAGAAGGAGATGCTGGTTGCCACCCACTGCAGTACAGGAGAGCTCAAAGGGCCTCACTTTGGACAATTATTCATAGGGTTGCAAAATGATTGGCTTTAGTCACTAGTAAATTTCCATCCTGGACACAATCCAAGTCAGTAATTACTAGGAATTTTTCAAAACTCCAGTAACAATGGTACTGTTCCACTCAGGCTATGATAAAGGGAAGGAGTGTTCTAAAGCTGCCAGGGAATGATTGATTATCCCTTCTCTCACTTCCCACCTTAGCCAGGGAACAGAAGTCCCTAGTACACTCAGTGCTTTCCTCCTTAGCCATGCAAGAGTTCCTGGTATGGTCAAGGGACGCCTTATTGCTCAATTCATTACGCAAAGTCTAAGGTCCAGCAGAAATTCCAGAGATTGTGGAGCAGCCCAGAGGATGAGGTGGGGAAGTAAGATGCACCACCACCAAAATACAGAAAATTGAGCACCCCATTCCAATCCTACAGATAATGATCTATGTACGCTGTGTGTATGCATGTTTATTTATGAGTATCCCTTTATGAGTTTACAGTAGGTATTGCAAAATCTTGGGAGAGATGAATCACTAATGAACTCAAACCCTCCTATGAGATCTGGGTCTAATCACAACATCTTCAGTATGTCTGCTACCTTCTTCACCATCTCACAGGTAAGACTAATGGAGGATTTGTAAAATAGTCAACAAATAAATACATCGCTGCACAGACACAGAAGGATTATCAATAATTAAAGTTATGAACAATTATCATTCAGTTCTGAACCTATTGTACATAGAAAAAGGAAATGTTTTCCTTCAAGACCACAGGGCTGCTACACGTGAAAATAAATCCAATTGTAATGTTGTTTATACTGTTAAATACTGTGCATATTTACATGTGGTGTACCTCCTGCTGTCCAGCTGGAGACCAGTAACGAGTGGTGTCCCCCAGGGATCGGTGTTGGGACCGGTCTTGTTCAATATCTTTGTGGGTGACATGGACAGTGGGATTGAGTGCACCCTTAGCAAGTTTGCCGATGACACCAAGCTGTGTGGTTTGGTTGATACATTGGAGGGAAGGAATGCCATCCAGAGGGACCTTGACACGCTTGTGAGGTGGGCTGATGCCAACCTGATGAAGTTTAACCATGCTAAATGCAAAGTCCTCCACCTGGGTCGGAGCAATGCCAGGCACAGCTACAGATTGGGTGGGGAGGAGATTCAGAGCAGCCCTGCGGAGAAGGACTTGGGGGTGTTGGTTGATGAGAAAATGAGCATGAGCCAGCTTCAGTGTGCGCTTGCAGCCCAGAAAGCCAACCGTATCCTGGGCTGCATCAAAAGGAGAGTGACCAGCAGGTCAAGAAAGGTGATCCTGCCCCTTTACACTGCTCTCATGAGACCTCCCTTGGAGTATTGTGTGCAGTTCTGGTGTCTTCAACATAAAAAGGACATGGAACTGTTAGAACAAGTGCAGAGGAGGGCCACGAGGATGATCAGGGGACTGGAGCACCTCCTGTATGAAGATAGGCTGAGAAAATTGGGGCTGTTCAGCCTGGAGAAGAGAAGGCTGCGTGGAGACCTCATAGCAGCCTTCCAATACCTGAAGGGGGCCTATAGGGATGCTGGGGAGGGACTCTTCATTAGGGACTGTGGTGAGAGGACAAGGGGTAATGGGTTTAAACTTAAACAGGGGAGGTTTAGATTGGATATGAGGAAGAAATTCTTTACTGTGAGGGTGGTGGGGCCCTGGAATGGGTTGCCCAGGGAGGTTGTGAATGCTTCATCCCTGGCGGCGTTCAAGGTGGGGTTGGACATAGCCTTGGATGGCATGGTTTAGTGTGAGGTGTCCCTGCCCATGGCAGGGGGGTTGGAACTCGATGATCTTGAGGTCCTTTCCAACCCTTATTCTATGATTCTATGATTCTATGATGACAATACCCTGTCATGGGATGGATCCACCTGCTCCACAACACCTAGGAGGCAAAAGCAGGTGTTGCCACAGTGTGGCCTCATCCATGAATGGTCAATTGCTGCAATGGAGCTGGCAGATGGGTCTAATCTCCTTGGTTCTCACATACAGCCCAGCATCCAGATCTGCTATGGGTTGTCACTTCCTCTATCTTGCCCATGACAGCAGTCCAGCTAGTTCTAGAGTCCAGACATCTAGTCCATAGCTCTTCAATATGGCTATAAGAATATTATGAAAGACCATGCTGAAACCTTGCCAAAGCAAATATAAACCACCACTACCACTCTGCCTTCATCCACTGAAACAGTCCTCCCATTATCTCACAATAGAAAGCAATCAGCTTGATCAGGCACAATCTGCCCCTGGTAAATCTATGCTGCTGTTTCCAATCACCTTTTATTCTTCACATGCCTGATAACAGCTTCCAGAAGGATTTGTCCCTTAACTGTCACATGGTTTGGGGTGTGGCTGATCATCCTTCACCTCCCTGGACCTTCACTGCTCCTCTCAAGGATGAGCATGACATTTGCCTTTTTCCATTCACCAGGGGCTCTTCCCCATTGCTACGACCTGGCCATTCTTCTGTACAGACAGGAGGCTCAACCAGGTTCCTATCTCTCTCCACTGAGATCAGGAGCATTTTACTTAATGTTAGTCTCCATTTGGGAGACTAATATTACGGCAGTCACCTTTCCTGTTCAAGATACTTGGCTGCCCCTCCTTTTTAACCAGTTCCACGCTATCTGCCCTTGATCATCTCATTGCTATAAAGACTAAACAAACCCTGAGCAAATGTGACCTTCAAGGGGACATGCAGCACAATGGGATTATTCAAGGACTCTTATAATTTCATTGAGAACAGAGTTGGCAGTTAAATTTCATGTCTGTTTGACAACCTATCCATCTCTTACATATGTAGGTATGACTGTGTGCATGCATTAGTGTACACCTGCAAGTATCGGCTAAACAGGACTGGCCAGGAACAGATGGTAGAAGAGGTTGGTTGAAGGGAGGAGAAGTCATTTCA
Organism: Amazona ochrocephala; assembly: GCA_039720435.1. Classification (NCBI taxonomy): domain Eukaryota; kingdom Metazoa; phylum Chordata; class Aves; order Psittaciformes; family Psittacidae; genus Amazona; species Amazona ochrocephala. The sequence goes on along the minus strand of CM077877.1, from coordinate 99,592,574 downwards.
CCTAGTTATTGGCAGTCCATGGCAGCAGCTCCCAAGCTACTCTGCTTGGGAACCTCAGTGCTACGGCTGCTGTCTTACTGCCATAGCAAGGCTCACATCCCTGCATTTGGGAGTTCCTCTAAGAGCATGCTGGTGGTTCTAGGTGGCTTTATCCAGCCAGGACCAAACAGGGCATGTCTCTGGCTACATGATGCAGGAGGCTGGGCTTGCCGTGGTCACTCTGGCTTATGTATTTCATCAAAGCAAACAGAAGCAGCTTGCCAGCTACTTCGACTTTGAGGGCCAAGCTAAGGGCACATGGGAAATTGCCAGAGAGAAGAAGGGGATCAGAGAAGAAACACTGCCAGCAGCTCACCCCCGTGCTGGGAGATGCTCATGCACAGAAAATTATCCAGAAGCAATGATAGCAGTAACCATGACAATGTCAGAAGCACAGCACTAGCAGGGCTCCCTCAGGGATTAACACTTCTCCATACCATGAGCGTATCTCCCTTTTTCTGATGTGTGCTGTTGTTCCAGAGGTAGTCCGTGTTTGGTTCATCTTCCTGAAAGCAGAGCTACCCGAGAAATTGCTTTCTCTGTGAACTGCTTAGGGAGGACTACCTGTAAAAAGAAAATATTTTTTACAGAAAGTCTGTCCCAGAGCATGTGCTTGTGGAGCACTTTGCACCACAATCCTGCCCTAATCCGCCTCCCTCAGGTGGTCCCCATCGTAGCCAGGAACCACTGCTGACTGAAACCAAAGTTGCTTCATTTCACTGAATGCACTGTCATTTTCTAAGATGTGACTCAGAACCTTTCAGTTAGGCATCAGCATGTGCTATTTGCTAGAAATGAAATCAACATTCATTCTACTTTGTTTTTTAGTAAGTTTTTGTCTTTTCCTTCTCCAGATCATGAGTGAGGTACACAGGGAGCAGAGCTCAGAGAGACTGGTCCTGGCTGTGTATGAGGACCTGCTTCTCACAGCAAAGGCTTCATGAAGGGGTTGGTCACTAACAAGCACTATCTTGGTGGAAAGGAAGAAAAGGCAAGCTGTGAGCACTAAGTAGCCTGACAGCTTGGCAGACCTTTCTCACTGATTGCTCAGTTCTCAGCCTTTCATGCCCACACCAGCCAAGGGAATTATTATTATTATTATTATCATCATCTTCTTCTTCTTCACCATCATCATCATCATCATTATTCTGCATAGTTCATATTTACTCTTCTTCTATATGGGTCAACAAAGATCAAGCTGCACCAGTGCTTACCCCTAGGAAAGCCCAGCAGTGCTCTTTCACAGTATGAAAAATTGCACTAATAAGCATAAAGAGTAATACTCGGCATCTGGCAGGATGACTGATGTAAGTTGTCAGCCAATATTTGACTTTCCAGGTGAGATTAGATTTAGTATTTAATTTAATTTAAACACAAAGCGTGCAGTACAAGGCACTTATTTAACAGACAGTTGCTTACAGCCTTACACAGGCTGGAGACTAAAACTTTAAGCTCTCTCTGCTCCTAACAGGAGTGTCATCATATTATCCAGTGGAGTTTTAAAATCCTGAGTGTTATTGTGAATCTCATTAGCGAAGGGCACAGGAAAGGTAAGTTTCTGCTGGTAATTCTTTATTTCCTATTGAAAAAGCACAGTAGTTTTTGTTCCGGACTCAAGGAAAAAGGAGATTCTACAAAGTTTCAAGACAGTCTGTATTTGGTTTTGTTCATAGCTTATTTACTTTAAATAGATTAGCTTTATCCCCTATGTTTGAGTGCAAGTGTGTAATTGCAGAGATCTACATGTACATGCACCTGCTTCCTTCTCTGTGTGTGCATGCTGATATTGCAAAGCTAGTCCAACAAGTAAGAGGTAGGTAGACTGCTGAACTCCAGTTCAGAAGACACTGCAATTTCTTATTAGTGATGAAAATTCACTGTCTCTTACCACAGGCTGCAGTATGCTCATCACTGCTTGAAGACTGCACTGAGATCAAGTGACTTTTTTTGGAAGCTTTTGCCGTTTTTGTAGGGCTTGGTTAGCTTGAAACATTAAAGGACAGATATTATAGAGGAGCATCAGACTGAAATGCTGCAACACACCCTTCACTTGCTGCAGGCTAGGAAGCCGCAATCCAGTCAAACCCTCCTCTTTATGCAGGAGAGGCAGATGACAGTGATTCTTCTCAGAGCTTCTTGAGAGCTCCTTCACTGGAGTCAGTTTGTGCAAGTTTCCACCCCAGATCTAGCTCAGTTCAAGCAAGACCAGATGGATGAGGGAGAGTGCCTGGATCAGGGGACAATTTAGACTGACAAGTAATCAGCTGCTAAGCAGGTATCTCTCCCTCATCTCTCCCCATTGCTCTGTTCAAGGGTTAACAGCCTCGGACCCTCAGTGGGATCCTTCTCCCACACTTTGCCCCTCTGCTAGCAACACTAGCAACACTGAAATCCAGCCTTTGAGAACGTCTCCTGCGGGATGGAGACCTGATTCACGCTTTCCTGAGCAGCAGCTAGGTCTGACTGTGGCAAGGTTTGGGATAGCTGGAAGAGGGGCAGGACAGATGTGGCTCTGTAGCACTACTTAGCATCCCTGCCCCTTTGGGATGGCTGACCCTAATGACTCATGAAGCTATTTCAGGTATGAGGGCTCTGCTTCCTTGTCCTTTCTCTGTCTATCAGGCTACCATTTAGGAGTTAGCTGTCTGGCTATTACGCTCCCACGGACTCATTTGAGATTGTATGGGTACACCAGCCTTCACATCAGATGTAATGTCTGAGACCAAATAAGAAAGGGAGAGTCACATCCCTCCCTGAGAGATCCTAGGAAGCTGTCTGTAGTGGCAATGTGCCAGCCCTAACACAAGACCCGGTATGTACTCTGTCTTCTGGGCAAAATGCTTCTTCACTCAGTGCTTTTCCTCACTAGGGAAGGCAATGTATCTCAACCCATGTAATGCAGGTCATGGGGGCCCATGCTAACAGGTCTTCACCAAGGTTTATCTGGCTTCCCACAGGCTAAAAGTGATCCAAGTGAGGGGAGGAATAAGACCTCCTTGGGTCTCTGAACATACTGAACCTCTCAGAGATGCGTATTCTCAGCTGATCTAAAATTAGTACTGCACTTTCAAGTGGCAGGTGGCAAGTGCTATTAGCTGATTGTCATAATGTAGACAAAAGAAAGCAATGTAACTGTTTCAGTATAGATATTTATTTAAAATAAATACCATGTTGTCTTTAGAGCCATAACTTGCAAGGATGAATGAGATACAAAACTTCACTTGGGCGGTAGAAGATATTTTCAAGGAAACTTTTCTCACTTACATGAATGGCTGGAGGAGAAACATGACGGAAGCGGCAGATAAATTGCAAGCCAAGGTTGATGCTGAAAACTTTGACTATGTTATTCTTTATTTGATGGTGATGATTGGGATGTTCTCCTTCATTATTGTGGCAATCTTGGTGAGTACTGTGAAGTCAAAGAGGCGAGAGCACTCCAATGATCCCTATCATCAGTACATCGTTGAGGACTGGGGAGAGAAGTATAAAAGCCAGGTTCTGAATCGAGAAGACCTCAAGTGTGTGATCCATGAAAACCCGGGTGCAAGGGACAAAACAAGCCCTGGATCACCTTGACTTTTTGAAAACATCTGCAATGAGGAAATCACAAAGCCACGTGCAGGGAACTCACTGGAATTACAAACAGATGTGAAACTGTTCATTAAATTAACAGACAGGACAATACAAAACAGAGTGCTGAGGAAATCAACATTACTGCTTCCCACGAGGACTCTGGCATGGCTACTCAGGGAACACCCAAGAAAAATGTATGATTGTGCTTTGCTTTGATACTCTGTTCTTCAGGAAAATAAACCCAAGAGAATGAGCGAATGAATTACTTGATTTTTTTAAGCCTTTTTTTAAATCCAGAAGCAGATTTGGATGTTCCCAGAACAGAATAACTGTGAATTAGTGGCCTAAAGTGTTGATTCAGATCCAAACTGTATGACTTAAGCTCACCTTAAAAATAACTTAAAAATGTACAGTAAAACACCAAAATCTCCATTTATTGACTGAACAATGTGTTATGGTATGAATCATAGGAGGTAACCTATACCTACACACATTTGTTCCAAACTGTTTTCTTAATGATCTGTCTCCTTTTTTAATTATTCATTGGCAGCAAAGATTGAGTCATGGCCTTCTGACAAGGCCTGGTTTATAGCAGAAGAGCTGCTATGCTCATGTCCTAGTTGTGTAGGGCAGCTTCCAGAGGTTCATTATCTGTCCTCAAGTCCATAACTGGCCAACCTGTCTCTTCTGCTGCTCCTTGGTGCTCCAGAGTAATCTGTCTACCCGGGGTGCAAGCCGTGTGATGGAGGTGTTGGTTATATCCCATCAGCCAGGGATCAGTCTAAACCACTGAGATCCTGCCTTCTGGCTTTCAAAGGAGGAATTTCTAGACCTAGTTACCAAAGCTGTCCCATTGCCATGCTTCCTAAGGGGTTCCCATGGTAGGTACTTGTTTCCAATGGCTAGGAAATGGGTTTTCAAGATGGTTTGTCTTCTCCTGTGCTACTGAAGTATCACAAAGCCTGCTCTTGGGAAATAATGAGAGGCAGAACTGGTGACACTTCTGGTATTAAAACATGTTCATTTTGTAGGTTTAGCTCCTATTCATGTTGCCAGACTTAGATTGCTTAAGCTAAAAGTTCCCATGCTGGCTGTCTATCGTGTGGGCTTGTTGTTTGTTTTTAGAAAGTTTTGGCTGAAACACTTCAGCCATGTCTGGCACTGCAATTCCAACAATTTTGTTTTGCTCATGTTAAAAAGAAATGAAAAGGGCTTCTTCTCTTGGGAAGCTTTGGCTTGTTTTGGAGACTGGTCTTGAGATTGGGCACAGCAGCTGCTGTCATGCTCCCAGTGCGCCTTTTGCTGGCACAGTAATAGGCCTTTGACACATCTCAGCCTGCAAGGGCTCAGGAAGACTGTCCCAGAGCACAGCCTTGTGGGGAGCCTCTCTTCCCCACCATGCCCCCTTTCCCCCACCTCCCCAGGTGGTCTGTGTCTGTCAGCTCCCCTGCTCTCACCATGGGTGTGCTCCACAACCAGGCTGCGAGGCTTCCCTTCCTCTCGGTGCCCACGGGCTGCAAGATGCTGTGCTGCACTGAGTGGGCAGAGTGGCCACCTGTGCCTGGTGCTATGGCCACGCTGCACTCATGGAGCCCCTTTTGACAAGGTACAGCCGGCATCAGCATCCCCAGCAGCTGCCAGACCCCCTCAGGCCCTGCTTGCTCTGGTAAAACCAGGCAGCAGCTCCCACCTCTGGCCCGGCCCCAGGGGTAGGCTGAGTCTGTGGCCAGGCTGGATGGGGCTTTGGGCAACCTGGTCTAGTGGAAGGTGTCTGTGCCCATGGAAGGGGGTTGGATCTGGATGATATTTAAGCTCCCTTCCAACCCAAACCACTCAATGATTCTACGGGGACCTGGTCGGCTTTGCCCTTGCACCTACACCCCTAAGCCATGTGAGAACTGTTTTACCTCACAGTTATTATTTCCGGGGTAAGAAACATAGAGCTCTTTCTGCTCCCGCCTCAGCGCGCTGCGGTTGCGGGACAGGCGCAAGGACGCTGCAATGGTACGCGGCCGCTCTGCAGGTCCGTGCCCCGCCGGTCCCTGCCCCGCTGGTCCCTCCCGCGGCCGCTCTTGGGAGATGTAGTTTGTGGCGCCCTGCCGCCCGGAGCCATGGCCGCGCCGTGAGGTAGGAGACGCGTCTGCTGGGCCTCCACACGCACCCCTCCTCCGCGAGGCCGGCCGCGGCGCCCTGCGGGTTGGAACCGGGCTGCGGGGCGGCCGGGAGAGATCGAGCAGGAGCAGAGCGGCCCCCGTTTCCCCCCACCCGGCCTGCGCTGCTGCCTCCGGCCTGCTCGCCTGCCTGCCAGCCCCAGAGCCCTCACTCCCCTCGGCCTTCCCTCCCTCCTGCCTGTTCTGCTGCCACTCGCCTGCTCGCTCCTGACCAGCGTACCTTCCTTTGCCCGGCCTCCTGCCCCTCTTTCTTGCTTTCCTGCGGTCCTACCCCCGCCCCCGCCTGCCTGCCCGCGCTGCTCATCGCCTTGTCTGTAGCGGTTCCTGCCCCGGCCCCTAATGGTATACGAGGCGGCAACAGAAGCTCCCTCATAATAACCTGCGGCCTCCCGGCTGCCTCTCAAACGCGGGACTGTGAGGTTTAAAAGCTGCTAGAGGCATGCTCGCTTACCATTAACCACGGGCAGGCCTGATACGGCAGTCTCACTGCAGGGTACGGGGCAGGGCCACCTGGAATTGTGCTTTACTTTGTATGGATCTGGCGAGTTTTATTGTTCTCTAAGAAAAAAATGAATAAGAAAGAGGTATCTGAAGATATCATTTGTTGACAAAGTTTGGTATGGGTTACTGGCTGTGCTGGGCATTGGTGCTGTGGGGACCAGCATAGGTGCCAGGGCAGAGGTGCGGTAGGGATGGAGGCAGGGGGGGCTGCCAGCCCAGCAATCCCTCCTAAAGCAAGGTGGTAGCAGCAAGCAAGGGCCTGCAGCTTGCAAGACCCCTGGTATGTGGCTGAAAGGATGCCCTGGGAGCCACAGTGGAACAGTCAGATGTGTCACTGGCATTTTTAGGTTTGGTTTGGTTTGATATGATTTTAATCCAGGTGCCATGATCAGTGCATCGCATCTGCTCTGTTCTTATTTTCCAGTGCTTGGAGCATGTGAGGAGCTGCCAGAGGAAATCTAATTTTAATTTCTGCTTCTTCAGGTATGAATATCTTGTATGGCTTTAGGTTTTTGATGTTCCTTGAGTTGGTGTTAGTTTACGAACTTCTTCATCACTGACACTACTGTGAACTGAATGATTACACAGGTCTTTTTATGGAGTGAGGTCTTTACCCACCTACACATAGAGCAGCAGTAAATGTGTGCAGGTCTTAGTGCTTCTGACTTAGTATAAGGACTGCATCTTGTGGCAGTGGTCTCGGAAGGATTCCTAGCGCAGCAGCTCTGGCTCTCGAGTGTTTCTGTTGTGTTTCTTTGCAGCCTGGGCTGCAGCAATTTTGCTTTTCCGTATTGCTATGTTTTCCCATGACCCAATAGTCTTTTTTTGTTTAAGGAAGCTTGATCTCGTCTTGCAGATGCTGAGCCTGAAGCGTGACACAGCATGTCACATGTAGTGGTGGGTCCCCCCGTGACTGTCCATGTGGAAAACACTGGCTTTGCTTTGTGGAATGTGTGCATTAAAGAAAGCAGTAATGAGGCAGGTGGAGTGAAACCACTTTTCTAGCTCAGGACATACTCAGCCATTGCACCATTTTAAACGCAGTCACATCGCCCTAGTAGCTCACAGCTTTCCGAGGCCTTGGGGCTGGTGGCTTTTATAGCTTTTCACAAAGTGGATAGAATGGAGTTGCTCAGAAATCCCTAGTAGACAAAATAATATCTCAAGTCCCATTTTGTTGGGTAGATGGAGTTATTGGCAGGCTGAGTGAGACATTCAGCCAAGACAACTCAAGTGGGTTTGTGAGTACCCAGATGCCTGTGTAGAAGTTTTCTGGTGCATTCAGGCCAGTTGATACTCTGCTGCTGCATAAGCAAACAATGGCATGAGTGGCTGGGCTGTGATGTGGTTGCTGTGGTGGACTGGAGCTGTAATTCAGTGGCTGAGAGACCTGGATTCAATTCTGTGCTCTACCACAGACTTCCCATCTGACTGGGGCCCAGCTCCTTAGTCTGTCTGGGGTGGTCTGGCTTGCACAACACAGCGTTGTGCAGAGATCCTGGGGCTGGTATCAGCCAAAGTCTAGCTCTGGGACTTGGCGCAGCCCTCCCTGGGAGCTCTTTCACCCTGCTGAGGATACAAGCCTCTAGGGTCATGTTGGCGACCCTCTTTGCCTGCTCTGGACCAAGAAGACCTCACAGCATTTGGTGCTAATGGAGGATTGCTAGTATAGCACTGAGGTGTGTGACATAGGCAAACCTTCCTTTCCCATCTGCATTAGTTGTTTCTGCTTCACAAAGGAGGTAAATATGCTAGTGATTGTGAGGTGCAGTCATGGTAAAGAAGGTCATCAATACATGTTAGAGTGATGCTGTTTTATCCCTACCCTGCATAGGAGCCTGTAAGTACGTGATGGATAGCTTATGGAGTCTCAGGCAGGGCTTCACGCAGAGCCTAGTGCTCCTGTTTCTTTCTCATGTGGCTCAACACGAGACCTCCTTGCTTGTGAGTGAAGGTAATAGTGACCTTCTGTGGGGCCCAGTCTCTGTTCCCAGTAGTGCTGTTTGTTAAGGGAGCTTACATTTTCCTGGAGAACAAACAATGCCTGACTGTAGATGTGTTCTGAACTCCTATCTGTGCCTTATCTGTCTCTGAAAAGGCAAACATGAAACTTCAGCTGTTTATTTGCCTGCGTGCTTTTAAGATATCGCAACCTTGAAAGTACAGTGTCTGAGCTTTTTCTTTGGAACTGACGACCTCAGTGCTAACAAACGTTTCTCAAATGTGAAGTGAATCCTGCCTTTTTCTCTCCTCTTCCCACTTTCTTCTTCCTATTCCATGCCCGAGCTCCGTGCATTTTCTTCTGTCCTGGTGTTTCAGCTGCATTTAATAAGGTCATCAAGATCGAGACCAGAAGAGTCAAGAGACAAAATGGGAAGAAGTGCTTGACCACAGAAGGCTGGTGGCACAGGATGTGGGAATGCAGTGAGGAGAGAGTGGTAGCTTCCCTGCTCAGTTCCAACTGCAGAAGACACTGTGAGGACAAGCCATCAAAAGTGTCAGCTCTTACAGGAAACATTTTGGATCAAAACACCACTCTTCAGAATAAATGGAGAATTCCTTTCCTTCCCGTCCTTTGTGACTTCAGTGCAGCTACTCCTGGTGGATACAGAATTCAGGCAGATTCAGGCTCATGTCTCAGCACAGCGGAAATATTACAAAAGTGTTGCGCTGAATGCTTAAATAATTGGCTCACAAGCAAGAGCATTCACAGGAGTGCACACTGTGATACACATTATACACTGCTTCTTGCTGGTGGGACAGTACCCTGCAATCAGACCCCACAGATGGGCTCACATAATGTTTGCTGAGTCAAAAACCTTTTCTGTACATAAAAAATCACTAAAACCCCATTTTCAGCATCGTATGCCAGATGCTGGCATGTGTTTGAATGGCTGAATTCTTGCCTTTTTACAACATGTTGCAAAATTGATTCTGACTGAAGCACAGAATTTACAGCAATTTAGGAGAAGAGTGAAGGCTGTTGCTGATGAGGCTGCCATCCATGTCAGCATTTTGAGATGAAGACACCCTAGTTGGGCAGTACAGTCCCTTCAGATCAGGCCAGGCTTGTGTAACTTGAATTTCATTGAGAAGCATGTAGCCATCTGAACCATGCACTGAGAACCTGATTCTGCTCTAATGTAACATTTTTTGCTGTGCCCGTCTAGCAGGGGACTTTAGCTCTTACCAGTCACTGAAATTCTGAAGTAAAGATCAGAAGTTAAAATGCTTTATTTTTGGAGGTGTAACACTACTGACTCGTTAGTCCACAGTTGCCCTGACATTTTATCAACAGAAGGGAGCTGCGCAACTTGGGATCGACACAATAAAAACTGAATGACAAATGAGTTGGCCACACCACTGCTTTAGTTCGATCTCAGTAACAGGGATCTCTGGTGGTGTCTCTCTGTGGGGATGTTTTCAGGGTGGTCTCTGCAGGGCGAAGATTTTGCAGCTGAGGGAAGAGGAGAGAGGAGGACAGCCTGGCTGGAGAAATAAGGGCATCAATGAAGAAGCTGGCTGAGCATCGCAGGAGCTGCAGGAACATTTACTTGACTCCTTGTTTCTGAAGAAAGGTCAGCAGCAGCTATTGTGGTGTGGTGGTGATTTATTCAGCCTAGCTGCTGGTGAAGGTCTGGGCTGAGCTGGAAGGCTTCCTCCTGCTTTTTGACAGTGACTCTGTTGTTGCACATACAGGAAACACCTCAAGGGGGTCAGGCAGGGAAATATGCTTAATTTGAAATCCGGTCGCTGACACGGTGTCAGTGCTGGTGGAGCAGCAAGCAGAGACTGGAGGGCAGTGCTGTGGCTGCAGCCTTCAGCATCCCCTCTAGCATTTCTCACCTCCAAAGTTCAGCTCTGAAATACATGTTGACCACTCAAGAGATCCAGTGAGTGGTTGGTTTACCTTTATGTTATAGGCTGCATGGAAAATGCAATCTATTAGTAAATCAGAGAACTGGTAAACAATACTAGATACTAGGATTCATTAGGCATTCAGACTCCAAACAGGGCAGGTGAGCTTAAAAACCACAAGACAGCTCTTCTGGCGCTTCTCCCCTCTAGATCTGAAACCTCAGTGAGGCAGTGTGATGTGCACACGTGTCAAGCTGTTGAAAACAGCCAGCAGTGTGTTTTCAGTTGGGTGGCTGCCAGGATGTGCTGCGCTCGGTGGAAGCCCAGCCTGCACTGTGTGCAAGCCTGGCACCTGCCCAGGGCCTGTCAGACCCCTGTCCTTCAGCAGCATGGACGTTGCTCCTGTCACTCAGCTCCAAAAAGGCCCATGTAGGTCATTTCTGGACTGCATGGCCCAGGCTCTGCATAGCAGTGAGTTTGTCAGGTGCAGGGTTGACATGTGAGGAGAAACAGACTGGCTAATTCTCTTTCAATTTCCTTTTTTTGAAGATGCTCCTGCCCTGGTCTGTGCCTGTACAAGTGTGACACTCATCGGTGCAGGGCACAGCTTGCTGTGGGACAGGCAATATCATCACGAAGCCAAGATGGTGGCATTTAACTGGAAGGTGAGGATGTTTCGCACTCATGAACGGGGACTCAGAGGTGGCTGGATGCTTATGCATGTAAGATGTAGTTGAGTTGGTCCTGTGTTTAAAGGTGGTTTCCTTGCCTAGGTAAAGGTTGTTTAACCACCACACTCTCTGCGCCTCAGGGACAGAGGACTCCTTATTGCTGTCTTTTCTTGCCATGCGTGTTTGCGCATTGCGGACTGGCCCCAGTACTTGCTGTTGGGGGCTCACACTTGCGCTGATAGACAAGCTGTACTCTGCTTGCCTGTGCTCCTCCCGTCTTTCCCTTTCCAGGCATTTCCCTGGCTGTTCTTCCCTTAGCTCCTTTCGTTATTGGAGAGTGTTTTCTCTGCTGTGTCTTTTAGTGCACAGGGGACATAAACACTCTGCAGGATATGTCGTAAGGCACAGAAATGTTTAAGCAAGTACATCATGCATTAACAATTTAACGTGTTAAACCGTTTATCAAGAAAGCCCAGCCTTGGCTTTATCTTTCTGGTGTTGCAGAACTGTGCTCAACAGATTGGCACTTTTAATATGTGGGGAGATTGACAGAGGATGATGGGTTTTTGTAGGATTAGAGGGGAGTGTCCTGATGTCAAAGGCAATGTGCGCCTTGTAGAGACCAGTGTTATGAAAGACACCACTTGAGTCTCTGTTTTGTGGCCTTTAAGGTAAGGGAGCACACTAATGGTGTATGGATACAAGGCTTTTTCTAAATTCAGTAGTGTGACAATGGCCAAACAGCTTTATGAGGTGCTGGGAAGCCTGCTAAGGGTGCAGAGAGGTACTGGGAGGCTTGCTAAGGGGGAGCTGGCACTGTGAACCTCCTGTGCACCACTGAAAGGCACGACCGATCCTGCTGGTCAGGTGGCTGCTTGAAACAGTGGGCTGGGAAGTTCATGTACTTTCAGTATCCTACTGGAATTGACATCTTTCAGAGTGCCTGTGCCACTCATTATATTTGTATTTTGAGTTCACAGTGTTATTCTGTTCTATTGTTGTTCCATTTGCATTTTACTTTCCACTCCATGTGCACTTACAGTAGCATGCTTTTATAACGTTGAAATATGTTGTGCAATTTCGATGATTCCAGGCATTAAAGACTCCTGAAACTGAATCATAGGAGGCTGTGGGTTTTTTACTTTTCTTGCTGTTTAAAGGCATTTATCTGTACCTTCCAGATCTGGTCAAGTTAATTGCAAAACTACCATGGATTAAGATTTCTAGGAGCACAGAAGTGTGTTTGGTGATCACATCTGATAGCTGATATGGATCTGTGCATATGTGCGCTTATGTGAGAATTGTTCAGAAGTGTTTCCATTTCTACAATTATCCTAAGATACTCAATTATTCTCCCTTTTTAGCTCCAGATGGTGCCAATATTCTGTTTGTTGTAAAGCAAGCGAAAGCAGCAAAGACCAGTTCAGAGGGGCTTTGTATATAAACTTGAGTGAATTTGGTTTTGTCTTTTGCCCTAAACGTTGATCTGCCTAGTTTAAAAGTTTCCTGCAGGAAAAAAAGCATGAACAGAGGAGCATTACCATTGCTTTGAATAATGCTGTTCCTGTGGGAAGCTGTATAGCACCCCTGTAGATTCATTTTTAATTGTCCAAGTGTTCCAGTAACTGCCTTAAATACATTATTTTGCATTTCAGGCTTTGGAGAATTTCCCATTGCTGATGTACATTTTGGCAGCTAAAACATTGATTCTTTGCTTGGCATTTGCTGGAGTAAAAATGTACCAGAGCAAAAAACTTGAAGAAAAACTGAAAAGGCAAAATGAAGAGAAATTGAAAGCAGAAGCAGAGAAGAAGGATGACTGAAGTGTCTTTCAGGTATAGAATTTGTTTGATATCCTGGTGTTCGCTAACGGCATTGACACATTAATCCCATTATGTTTTGACTTGAATGCATTTGGATCGTGCGATTAGAACTATCACCATCATCTGAGTTCTTGTAAAGTTTGTCTCCTGTGATGTTTTGGTGTATTTGTGCATCCGTATCACGCCCATTCTTTGTAGGAACTGCAGTTCCCACCAGAAGACTTGGCAGTGATGGTCGTGATTTAGGAGATCTTATCACAGTATTCCTTCTCTGCTCTTTATCTCCACCCAACCAATTGCACAGGAAATCCTGATGTTTAGAGATGGTTAAATTGGCCAAAAAATGCATGAGAAGCATGCCAGATGGGATGATACAGTAAGACCTCTTGGCTTAAGACACATGCTTAAGATAGAAAAGAATCTGCCACTCCATGTTAGTTAAATACATGACAGGTTATAGATAGTTCAGCTGAAAGGGCCAAGTCTCGTGCCATGGAACTTCCCAAGGTAACAGAAATACTACAGAGTATGCTAAGTAACATCCACCATATATAATTCGCTGAGAAAAGTGGACATCGTTCTGCATAAAAAAGCAAAATTATGAAATGTCCTAGTTTGGGGTTTTCATTCCACATGTGCTAGAGTCCTTCCCTCGTTTTCAAAGTTTAAGCAATCATTGCCCTACTGCATTAAGTCCATTAGCAAAATGAGTGCTGCCTAGTGCTAAGATGATATTCCCTGACTTGTTTGGTATGTGATTTTTTTGTATCGGTTTGTTTCATATCCCTCTGTTCTGCAGCAAAATGGGAATTCTATTCTTGCCTGCCCTTTGTAAGCTCAGTGGGAGTTTGATGTAGTGTTGCTCTTTATTAAAGTAAAGAATTTACTTTTCCCTGTTGAGGTCATCACCTCACATCTGAAGAGAATTTCAGTTTTAGAAACGTTTACTAATTTGTTTTGAAACCTCTCACTTTGATTTAGTACAACATTGGAAATTTTGACTAGAAATGGGGCCCTGGGAATAACAACAGGAACAAAGTGGTTCATATGTGTAGAAAAAAACAACAAAACTAAAGGTGGTTTTCAATCTCCTGTTTACATCAGGTTGAGGACTTGTCTCTGGGCAGACTTCTGGCATTTTTAACTTTTGTATCAGTTTCACTAGCCACTGGAAAATGCTGTGAGAACACTGCTTTCTGGTTTTGCAGAGTCAGTTATATGGAGTTTTATTGCCAAACAAATGAGAGATGGGCTGCCCTGCAAGTGAACAAGCCTGCCACCTGTAACGAGGGGACTCTACCGTGCTGTGCATGCAGCATTGGGTCCCAGGGAGTTCTCTTTGGCAGAGTCCATAGCCCAAGGGATTGGACCAGGGTAACGAGCTTATCCCACAAGACCTCTGTGTCCAGCATGTGATATTGGCCTTGAATGACTGGCTTTAACGCATCCCTGATATTGCAGTAAATGCCCTACTTGCCCGGTCACCCCGTGTTGCCCAGCAATGGTCCAGTCTTTCCTAAATTCTGCCATGTCTTGGGCTGTCTGCCATGCCTTTCTATAATGGGCTTGCAAGAAGGGGTGAATTCTCCTACCCTAAAAATGCTCTTTGGTGTCAGCACCTCAGGGCTGTGATTAGCTCTGATTGCAGCATGCCGCATGGGCAAGCGGATTTAGCCCATGTGCTGCCAGTATATCATGCCTGTTCTCACTGCTTTTTCTCCACCCTGCAGATTTTCTGACGCTTGGCAGCTTGCACTGGATTCCTTTCCTGGAAGAACGAAGCCTTCCTGTAGATGAAGGATGTGTCAAAGGAATAAAACCCTCAAGAGTAACATTCACTTAAACTGTATGTCAAGTTTTTATATGTACAGCGAAATAGCTAAGCCTCTATTTATGCAATAAAAAATCCTTTGTTAAAAAAAGCTGTGGCTTGGTTGCTGCTTACTCAAATGATACAGTTCGAGCAGCAGGGGAGGCAGTTTTTAAAGATTAGCTGCAAGCAGGTGGCTGGTTTTAAAGAGAAAACTCTGAATTCATCATGGGCGTGTACATGGTTGATGGACAGGCAGAAGGAAATGGGGAGGGCTCTGTGCAGCTTCATTGGAGCAACTGCCTTGTGCAAGGGTGTAAATCTGAGGCTTGTGGATCGTTTGTTGAATCCAGATGAACAAACCCAGGAGAGCGGCTTTTCCAGGCAGGTCTTTCTCAAACTACTTTCCGCACCTAGGACTTCCTCAGATTATCACAAATCGGGGTTGCTTTTGGCAACATTTCATGCTAGGAGGTTTATTATACTGTTTTACTGTGCATAGTATCTGGAAGTGGCTCTCTACTACTTGGCCTGTGAAGCAGACAGGATTTTCATTAATACTGCTAGCTATTCCTGCATGTCCTGTCCCGTGTTAGCATGGAGGACAAACTAACTTAATCTTTGTAGGTTAATCAACAGAGCAGATTTTTTTCACAGAAGTAAAGGCTTAGGCATTTCTGTCAGTGCCAACAGGTACGTCTCCCTTTGTGCTCCCCTTCATGTTTCCATTATAAAGCACTTCTTAGATCCTCGTGTCTCCTGGAAGTTAAGGTGAAGCTGAAATCTGACAGTGGAGCAGGGAGAGGAGGGAAGAGGAGAAGCGGGGTGCCCTTGGAGAAGCCTTGGGGTCCACCAGGATATGATAAGCCTCTGGGATGGCTTGCTTCTGCCCAATCCCTGTGACTGCAGGCTGAGGTGCCTGCTGTGGTCACACCAGCACAGGCTGCTGCAGCGTCCATCTCTCAAGCACCACCTGACTAGGTTTGCGTGCAGCTGATATGGCGGATGCTCAGAGAGCTCTTGCTGTGATGGAGTTACTGGGAGCTGCAGTGATTTTTTAAATCTTGCTGTTCATGCAGTCACCTTGGTGACTGGGGAGTATAAGTATTGCAGAGACCCATTCCAGGGATACAGCAATATCCTTGCTGCAGAAGCCTCAGGACTCCCAGGGTAGGGAGTTCGTAGTGCCTTTGTAAACCAGCAGTTCCCCTCTATCATCTCAGCAGTCATCTATCTATGTAAGGGTGGAATTGGATGGTAATTAGATTAAATGGCTCTTCTGTGTTCAGTGAGAACTGACTCCTCGAACCACCTCCATTAAACACCTATTGAGGGAAATGCACCAAGGTACTTAGCTAAGCCGCACGCCCAAAACGTAACAGGAAATTATCAGTCCTGTGTAGTCTCCGCCAGCTTCAAAAGTAAGCAGTGCCTTGGCTCCAGGCAGTGACTCGTTGCCTTTGAATACTGGCTCCAGTCGATTATTATAGACTCTCAACCAAGAGCAGATTTTTCTAGACCAATAGTAATAATGAGCTTTTTTTTTTTTTGGCTTTTTAAACTGAAAGCAGGAGTATACTTCAATACAGTTGCTCTTTAAGTAGTATCAGTGGTATACAAGCTCCACTTAAAGCAAGTCATTTAGCATCAGAGCAATTGGGCACCAATTGGGCACCGTTTAGCGCTCAAAGCAATCAAGACAGGCACTAAAAGGAGGGGGCCCTACCTTGCCTTGTGTGTATAAGGCTTTAAATCTGGTCCAGTCTGGATGCTTTTTTCCTTAACTTTGGAGGAGGGCTATGGCATAGATAACTCCCAGAGCAGGCTGATATCCTAGAGTTTCCCAGACCTCAACCAATATCTGTTTTCTGACATACCAGGGTACAATTGTGATCTACGCTATCATTGTGTAGGTTATAGCAGGGGCATCCTGTGTGCCACAGTTGCAGCTTTGAACAGGAAAATATGCTGACACTTGGGGGAGACAGCAGCTCAGATTTGTTTCAGTTTCTTGTTCAGAAACCAGCTGGGAACCTTGAAGTCTGGTTTCTTACTGCAAGCAGGGTTATGTGATTAGTCCTGGGAAGTTTAGAAGAGGAATAGAGAAATAGATTCCAGAAACCTTCAGAGTGCTTCTGCAAGTTAGAGCAAGGCAGCAAAGATAAAGAGCCTTGAAGTGTTCGCTCTGAATGGGTGTGCAGCTTGTTAGATTGCAGGGGATATACACAGGATTCTCAGGTAGATGTTCCCATCCCACAGGGCAAGCCAGGCAACACTCTTCTGGGTCCTACAGAACTTCAGAGTCCCTCCTTCTCCCCTGTTGCATAAAAATACTCTTTTCAAAAGGAGCATCCTTGTTGCATACATGGGCAGCTTAACCTTACACAGTGCCTCACTTTGCATAGGTCTTTTGCTGTCAGAAGCTGTCATTGTCATCAGTGCTGAAGACAGAAAATAAAAGGATTACTGGCTTTTAAACTTCTGGTGTTTGCACCTTTAGGCTTTGTTTTGGTGAGATGGAGGCCGTGTGTTTTTAAGCAAAGGCCAAAATCCTGGTTTAGTAATAAAGAAATAAGCTGTTGGGAGTTTAAGGGTGGGGGGGAACCTCTCTCAGGTTCTGTGGTTACTTAAGCGGCTGCTGGAATAGGTCTTTGCCATCCTGAAGGAGCTCAATGGCTGAGGGGTGTCTGTGGTCCTTAAAGTGAAAAACAAGTATAGAAGCATTCAACAGGAGTGTTTTCTCATTCTCCATTTTTGACTTTGGCTGAAATGAGCTCAGCTTGATTTACTACTACTGAACACTTTTAGTCTGAAGGCCATGAGACTTTTACCAGCAGCACAGCAGCACTGGTGCTGGAGGAAAGCAGAGCTCTCTGAGCAGTGCCCCAGGGCAGGAGAGATTGCTCTCAAGCCACTGTGCTGCAAGTAAGGGAGCTAAATACTTTTCAGCTTTTCAGGGTCATAACATGCAAACAACTGTTTCCAACATTTCCTTCCTCACTTTTTCTCTTGGGGATAGCAATTTCAACTGTTTTTTCTTACTCAGTAAAGGCCCAGATGGCAAATGTTCCATCTGGGGTAGAGTACTTCAATGTTCTCTTTGATCCCAGCTCTAATCTGTGACTCTCAGTCAGCATCTCTTTCTACCTCCTGACTGTCAACCTTGGCCTCAATTCTGGCCAAACAGAAGCACTGCAGCCCCCTTCCCAGCTCTTTCAGGGGAGAAACCAGTAGACTAAGCTGAAACAAACCACGTTTGTTTCAGCCTTCGCCAGTTATTCACAGTCTTTGCAAAATTGCTTCCAAAGATGCATCAACTTGTTGCACCATCTCCCATTTATTAACTGTGTACTAACCTCAGCCTTCAAGTCAGATTTAGTGAGAAGACGATAGACCTCACAGGAAGGAGTTGACTACCCTGTGAGAGGCTTGTGTCTGGCACACTCCTGATAAAGTGGAAAGCAAAGAAAGGCACAACCTACGTGAGTGTGGGGAGACAGGTCAGGTAGAATTTCTAACACCTGAGTTTAAGTTTCCCTCCTCCGACATGTGCCAAAAGCCATTTTGACTAGGCTGGCTATACTTGACGGTGGGGACTTGGAGGTAGCTGGATATTTATGCACAATCCATGTCACTCCACAGTTTGGCTTTGCCTTTTGAAGCTGGTTTGTCTTGGCTACTGAAGCAAGCCCAGCATATAATCTAGACTCAGCTGGGCCTTGATTGGCATATGTGTGTACCAATCTTGGGAATAATCAGAGTACCAACTGGCCCTTCTCCAGCTGAACACAGAAATACCTGGTAGTTGCCAGAACAGTTACCCCATAGCAACAGGCTGCTCATATGTTCCTGTAGAGAAAAAGTTTGCTTGGGCACAAATAAGTGATTAGGCACGTATTCATGTGTATCTCCATATGGCATCGATTTTTCCTTCTGTGAATCTGATAAGGGAGTTACTGAAAATGACTGTGTGTACAGGCATCAAAGGCTGCCTGACTGTGAGACTGTTTCCAGTCTATCCAAAGGTTCTTGAGATGGCTGTCACAGAGCAGAGAATGTAAATAGTTTCTTCTTATTTTCACTAGAAACACAGCATGGGTGACTATCCTTCTTTATTTGTCTCTTTTTTTCCTGGGCTTCATCATATTTGTTGGGTTTGCTCTCCAATGCCTCAGCTTCTAACAGTGGCACTTTTCCTAGTCCTATGGCTCCTCTGACTTACTGTGACTCACAGTCCTCTGGCCTAAACTCAGGCTAATTTCCTGGCTTAGTGTTTCTCATTGATTTGAGGAGGCTTAGAGCTAGCCAACAGGAAATGTCAGACACCGACACTTAAGTGCCGTTTAAGTCATATAAACGAGTATAGCCCTAACATGTATTTGTTTTCAGAAGCAGTTTTCTTAGTTTGCATTTCTTACATAGAACATCGTTCCCTTGTATCTCCTTTCCTCTGTGCATTTCTCTCCATATCTCCTCTGCATGGTCACTGCAGAAGGAAACATCAAGGAACAACTTCACAGAGATGGAGGCTGGGCTTTGAGTAATGTTGGTTTCCTTTCAACTGCCTACCCAGCCTTCTACCACTTCTCAGGCGTGGCACAAAATGGGCCCCACTCTGCCCGCTCAGTTACAGGAGCTCACACCTTGTGTCCTATCATTGCATTCCTGGCTTAGGCCTCTGTGACCCAAGTGCATTTGTCCTGTCCACACCCTGGGCTGCAGCATGCTCTTAGGACAGAGGGCCTGAAAACAGGGAAAAAGAAGTGTTGAGCCAATCAGTGCAGGCTTGCTTCATGAGCTGGAGGAAAAGAAATGCTTTTTTTCCATGAAGATGAGGCTTGGAAAAGCATTTAGAAGTAATTAGTCAATGAGACATCATGAAAATTCAGGTGATTTGCATTCCAGCTAGCTTGGAGCAGAGGGACATCTGTTATAGGTTCTTCATCAACATATGCATTTGCATCTTCTTCTCCTCTTTATGCAAAAATACTTTAATCATTTTATTCTAGTGGTGCATTTCAGGCACACAGAGAGAGTCCTGGGTGGGAACAAAGTGACCTGCTTTGACACCCTGCAATGGTCAAGTGTACAAGAGCAAACCTGCTAAAATAATAGGTATTTAAAATCCTACCAAGAAGATATTAGACTCATGCATGTTATTTCAAGTGCTCTTGAACAAGGGGCATGCTATTTGGTAACATCCTCCTATTAGCTTGTTTAGTCATATGTTAAAGGAATTGCTTGTCATCCTAAATTACCAGTTGAGTCAGAACCGTATGAGCCACAATATTTTTCTTCGGTACAAAGGATTACAGAGTTTTATAGAAAACATGGGTTGTAATTATGCTTTGCAGCACCAAAGGAGGAGGGAGGAAGAAAGAAGAGGACTCATCTCAGAGGATTTTATATAAAATACCAAAGTTCGTTTAATTTCAGATGAACTTGGTTCCTTATTGTGCCTAGGGGTTTCCAAGCACATTAAGTAGAGTTGGGTAGAAATGTTTCATCAGCCCCTAACCTTCCACCTGGAGGCTGGGAGGAGTGAAGGTGTTTAGTGAGGCTTTCCCAGACCTTTGCAGGAAAAGGATGCTTTCCCCTTGCTCTCTAGGAGATGTGACACCAAACACTTCCTCTTTCCTCATGCTTGTTTCCATGAAGCCCTTCACAGAGGCTTCATCCTCGTTTTACCAAAGAATACAATCCAGAAAAGGCTGATAAATCTCTGTGACACAAACAATTTCCTTTTAATACTTCCTTGTTGCTAAGATGGATGAAAAGCAGGTGATTCTGTATCTGGTTCCATGGACTCCACTGTGAATTAGGGTTGGCAGAAGACACCCTACCAATGAAAAAGTGTTGCAATGCAGCCCTAAATCTGCAGCTGTGAAAGCCATGACAGCAGAGACTGGTAAAGCTGACTTGCAGTGAGGCCTTACTGGGACTGGGACTGTGCTCCATTGAGCTTTCGTCTAATTCTTCTTCATGTGAATCCAGAACACAGCAATGAAGTCATCAGGTTTGTGCTATTTTTGACTATAGTGCACTGTCACTTCTCCCCAATTAGTATAGTGCAGTGTCACGGGGTGAAGGTAAACAGTCATTGGGAAAATGGGGTTTGCATCATTTATTTCTTGAGAAAACTAAGCTACAGTACAATTATTGCCTACCTGGTGGTAAAGAGGCACTGGGCCTATTTCTTTCCTCATGCTGATTTCATACCACTTCATATTCATTGATATTTAGTCGACTAATTGCTACTTCAAGCCAATGTGAAATTCTCTTCAGGCTCACCGTGTCAGAACAATAAAAAACAAAGTCTCTCCTCTTTCCCCTTTCCTCTTTCCCCCATGTATTTGAAGCAACTAATTTTCCATTCTCTGCTGCATCCAGAGTTGTGAAAAATGAGCAGATGTCTTTGCTGATGAATATGAAGTGAATATGATTATTTTTCTCTGCATATTTACATCTCAGCTCTAGCAAGTTACACGTGTGGATTTTTCTGAAGGTAGATGAGACTCCCTATTTTAGATATCTCTCTGCCACGCTGCATCACAATGCTTGTTCTGTTGGTTTCCACACACAGGAATAGAACTGCACAGATTTACCTCAGTGCATTGAAATGTTTTAGTGAAACTGTGAATCATCTCATAACTTTTTATGATCTTAGTTCTCTTAGAAGTACACAATCAACATGTACCCAGTAAGAGCAACACAGAGATTGCAAACTGGGATCCACTTTCAAAAGACCAAACTGTTCAATGTACTTGAAAAAACTGCTGTTAAGAAATACTTCTTTGCATCGCCCATAACTAATGTTTTGAACTGAGATCCATGAGAAATCATTACATCTCAGTAAACAATGTCATGGATAAAAATAATCTCCAATAACGAGTGCCATATTTTATCCTGAGAGGCTGAGCTCTTCATGCTTTAAAGCCTGAACCAGCTACTACTAATTGTTAGGCTTCAAAAGGAACTCCCCTTTTAGAAAAACATGTTTTACCTGCACTGAAATGTTTCTTGCAGGCCACTGTTGCAAGCAAGGTACTCAGTGTAATGAACTACTGAGCTGATATCAGCTGTTGATGCATATATGGTTGGAAAGTCACATTAAATTCTTCAGACTTCTTTAAGCTGTGAATTCTGGTGTCAGTCATGGTCCAGCATATTCCCTGTGCAGGAGCGGATCTCCCAGTGGCGTCAAAGACAGTCCTGACCTACAGAATTGACTTTGCAGCCCAGGCTTTCTCAAAACTGAGGGCATTTACATCTGAGGTGTGGTCTTGCTACTCCCATAAAAGAGGAGTTTGTGTGGAAGGCTGGCTAAACTGGGACTGAGGCATGCTTTGGCCCATTTTTTTGATAAGGGAAATGAACTGTCCCTTCACAGCCCAAAAAGCACATATCAACCTAGTCATGAAATACTCCTAAAATGAAACATTTGCATTTAAATCTTTTATTAGTGCTATTGACATGTGATCTTTTAGGTTTATACTCTTTGAAGGAAAGAGGTTGGCAGGGCTGGAGCAGGATAACTCATTCAACACTAATCAAAACACATCTGAAGCCTGACTTCAGGAAGAACCATTTAAGAAAGTGTACGAAGGTAGTAGTTTTCCCATCTCTTCACTCTGTTAAATGCTGACTTCCATTTGTTTGGAGTCATGTTCTCCAGTCCTTTAACAATCAAATCACTCAGGAGGATACACCTGTAGGAGTGGGCCCTCTCAATAGACCTCAGAGAAAAGTTATTCCTGTTGTTTATAATAAACCATTTCAAAGAAGACCAAGCAACGTCCATCGGGGAGAGGTAGTTGTAAGATGAAGGCACAACAAGAAGCTCATGTCCATTGGCTCTAGCAACTTCAGGGCAACACTTAATGCTGGCTATGTCGATCGCTGGTAGGACTGGCAGCAGAGTTTCCGTCTCCGTCTCCTTGCCATCTTTTGCCCCCACATGCCTCAGCTGTGTTTTATCCGTCGTCACAATTACACACTTCCCATGAGATGTAGTCAGAGACTCACACAACTCCTGAAAGGCCCCATTCTGCTGATGGGTGGGCAGATCACCTCTTAATAGCAGTTTGTACTGCCAGGGCACCCACCCTTGGCAGCTGCCAGCATGAACAAGTGTCCATATGGGCCAACACAGGTCGGCTTCCTCAGCTGATTTTTCTCCTGTTATAAGACTCTCTGGAATGTCTGTTTCCCCTAAGAAAACAGTGTTGAAGCCATTGAACTGCAGCGTCCTCAGAGATCTTAAATACTTCAGGCACTGCTGCTTTTGAGCAGCATCAGAACAGCCTCTGTGAAGTACTTGCCGAAGGAGCAGATTTGCAAAGCGCTGCATGACTGCATGCTGCTGTCTCAAGGCTCATGCGGGATGCTTGCAGAGGTCACAATGAGCCTGTTGCCCCTGCATTATTCTACAGTGTAACAGGTAACCTGTAGCAGCATCACAGGGGCTTTCAGGTGGCTGATTTAAAGGTATCCTGGAAAAGAAAGCCTCAGCTTTGAGACCATTGGTAGAAATCATTTGCTTCTCCCTGGCAAGCGTGTGCCCTCATGGAGGATGCGGCCTTGAAATCCCACAGGTGGAGGTGGGGGATGAATCCTGGGTGCCTTATTATTGGGGAAGGAGGACTTCTGGACCCCCATACACACCTCTCTGATGGGCAGGCCCAACCTCAGCAGCATTGTGACGTGCTATATGGTGCGCACTCACCAGCACAGCAGCCTATGCGAGGTCCACCATGCTCGGCCTACCCAGCTCCAGGTCTTGAAGACAGAAATAAAAAATGATACTTCAAACATTGCTTCAGGGTGCTTTAGGAGCAATTTGTTTTCTAGAGTCCTCTTAGGTACCACTTCTCCATTTTGTGCTGGCCCTAGCTATGAACCTCTGAAGGACCTGCGTTGTGCTTGACACCACTGCCATCACCCTGTCCAAGGGTGAGCAATGCCTTCAGAGAAACAGAGGTGATTAGGAGGGTAAAATAGAATTGGTCATGTGGCATTATGTGAACACACAGGCTGAAATTAAGGTCAGAGCAGAGGGTGGACAGGTACCACCCTGCTGTCATGGCAAGTTGCACAGGGATACAGGAGCATGTGGCAGAGTCAGGACTGCAGCCAGCCTGTGGAGATGGAACAGCCAGGGGAAGATGTGTACGTGTGTGTGTGCCAATGTGTGCGCAGGCACACTGATAGCACAAGTGTTCATCTGGGAAAGGTTATGGAGCAGCAGAAAGTGAAGACTGTTTTGATCCATCTGGTTTCTTACCTGTCCCTCCGCCTGCTGGAGATGCATATGCAGGATTTTACTGCGGGACCAAGCCTGTCAGTACAAGACTTGGGTTGCTTACACTTAGCTGTACCTACAAGGCTGGGAGTGAAAGCTGGCAGCACTGTCAGCCTGCCAGATGGGGCTGAGCAACACAAATGTGTCAGTCTCTGTTGATGGCACGCATTTCCTTGCCCACCTCTGAAACTGAGACACCCTCCAGTCCACATCATTGCCTCTGGAACAGGTTTCCTTCTTTCCAATGCAGTGTGAAACTGTGAATCAAAAAATGTCTGGAGATGGATATGGCCAGTGTGGTCTAACTCAGCTGTCTGGATGCTCTCTGTCCTTGCTGAGGCAGATGAGTGATGGGGCACATTATGTTAGCAGCATTGCACGGAGAACAGAAGTCTAAAACTTTAATAGAGAGTTAAAGTTTGTTATCCAGATGCCTAATTATGGCAGTTTGTTATCCAGATGCATAATGATGGCAGATTAGGACTGCACACATATGAAGAAAAATACGTAGTACATATTCAAGTGAGAATACAACATAACATCATATTGATTCATCTGTATTAGGTGATATACTTTTCTCTTTTACTGTTATTTTCTGTCCTTAATAGATATATACCAGGAGGATAACCTGGCATGAGTAGTCCTACTGGAGTTATTGGGTGCTTATTAGTTCTGAAAAGCATGTTTAGAGGCCTGATTAGTGCCTGAGGTCCCCCAGAATGCTGATTTAGAGACCTTACTGTTCAAGATCTGGATGTAAAGTGTCAAAAGAACTACCTGTAAAGAAATCTTATTCCCTAATTCTTCTTGGTGCCTGTGACAATCATTCCACCTGTGACACCCACTGAAATCATGACTCATATTCCCTGTTACCTAAATTGAAGGTGTCATTTCCTTGTCTCCTCTCCAGAGAGGATTTACTTAATTATGGATTAGTTGGAACATGCCATCCTTGAGACAGACACAAAAAGGACACGTTGCTTTTGTTACTCTTGCTTTCTAGCTACCTTCTGAATGTGAATGGACACCAGTAGGAAGCAAGTCAGGGGAACAACTGTGGTAGCATCCTTCTGAACGTGAATAGACACCAATAGGAAGCAAGTCGGGGGAGAAACTGTGGTAGCATCTGAGCAGTGTCCCCAGATACGAAAGTGGAGTAGGGCTTCTCCATCCTCTCCTCCCTCTTGTCCCTGAGACCTCCTGGCCATGCCTGCCTAAGGAGAGCTCTAACACTGTCCTGTTCCTCTGAGACCTGACCCTGTCACCAGCAGCAAGCAGCAGCTCTGTGCTACTGTCCCATGCAGGCCTTTCGCGGGCTCCTAGTGCCCAGCTTATCTGTGTGCTCTGAGACTACTTCATGAGGCCTTCATGAGAAGTGGTCAAAAGTACAGTCCTCTTCTGAACTGGATCACACATGCAGGGACCACTGGGGCTGCCCAGAAAAATTAGGCTTGATGTTCCTCAGTTTGGACTCCCTATAGCAAGCCATTGCTCTGTCCCTCCAGGCTTTTGTAGTTTTGCAGCATCAGGGCAAATGCTGAGTGACAAAACCTGCTGTGTCGGCTGAGTGCTTGTCTGCGATTTCATGTGCCAATGAAGGGACTTGGCAAGGGAGGTGCAAACCAGCTTTTCTACCGGTGAGGCCTTAGGCACGGGCCAGGTTTGCATCACTGTGTTGTGGTTCTATTCCGGAAGGACATGTTGATTCTCTTTTGTCAGGTGGCATCGCTATGCCTGTGTCTTTGGCTGGCCCTGGCTTCTTCAGCCCCCATGAACTGGTTTAAGCCTAACTGGTTATGGAAACACCAACAACAATGCAGCTGATCTTAGTGACATGGGAGGGATCGACTACTTTCATGTCTTTTTCAAAGTAACTGTTTAAGAAGTGGATTCTCATTTGTCCCATTTGTGTATATATGTATATGACATAAACCCACAATGTTAACCTGCTTTAAAAGCCACTATTCATAGTCCCAGCATCTCATCATCATTTAAAGAACTTTGCAGCAGACATAAAGTGCTGGGCTGAGACCCAAAAATGCGTATTTTATATCCTGTGCTACCTTTGGTCTGCTGAGGTACTTTTTGCCTCTTTTCCCTTCCACTCCATGTCTACATGTCTGCCCAGTGAGCACTCTGGGTCAGGGACCTTTCCTTCTTTTGCAGTTTTCAACTTCTGCCATTCCCTAGCAAGGCCACACAGCGCAAAATCACTGGCATAGCCAGAGTGTATTTGGAATTTGGGAAAGGGCACTTGTGATTGCTCTCTTATCCTTCAAACACTGCACTGGAGTCTTCTGTTCCCGCCCTGCTGCCCTGCCATCAAGACCTGCCTCTGGCAGTAAGGCAGTGCCCTGAATGTTGGGGGACTGGGCATCAGTGCTCAGCAGGGTCAGCAGCCTCCTGTTCCCCCTGGGAAGGAGGTGGGAGGCTTGGACCTTGCCTTATGCCAGCTCCTCCATCACTGCCTGGGTACAAAAGTTGGGGCTGAACAGTGACACACACACACCTGTCCTTCCAATGCACTTTTTTGAATCTTCACCAAATTCCATTGTGCCACTGAGCTAAATAACAAATTTACCAATTACCCATGAACAAAGTACCTATCAATGCAGCAATTAGGCTACAAATTATCAGTTACATACCAATTACCCATTTCAGTAGTAATTATGTGATTAGGTTACGAGTCACCACATCCTATACACAAGCTAAAAATCATCACAAATCCTTTATTTTAAAATGCCAAATAAAAAGATAATGAAATACAGAACATAATGAAATACACATAAACAGTAGGCATGATGTTAGGCAAACAGTGGATGATTTTAGTGCTGTATTACATTGCATGCAGCAGCTAAAATGGAGTTGCTAACTTTGAAATTCAACATTTTATTTTCATCCAAATAAAATGTTTTGTAAGTTAGATTTTTTTTTCTTTTTTGCCAAAACCAACACTTTATTCTACAGGCAATTTGGTTCTCTTCCAGTCTTACATGGAGTGAAAATAATTAGGATTCCTTTTCTAACAAACACCATATCCATTTTAAATAACCTCTTTTCCCTCTTATTTGTCTGAGGAAGTCCTGAACACTACCTAAAGTAAGTCCCATGCCAGGGTAGTGTTAGTGGTGTCAAATAATGAGATTTTCCAAAAGTGTGTCATTTTAGCTCTTTATCCCTGATGGAACCAATAAGAGAAGCAGTTGCCAAAAATCAAAGGTGGCCTCTGGATGGAAACAGAAAAAAGGTGAAAACTTCAGAAAATAAATGGAGCCCATACCTAAAGTGAGAGCCCCAAACTCCTCAGAACAGAGGTAGAACAACTGCGGGTGATTTCCCACAAGGACCGGCATGACACCTCGTGAG
The DNA here is from genome assembly GCA_039720435.1 of Amazona ochrocephala. Lineage (NCBI taxonomy): Eukaryota > Metazoa > Chordata > Aves > Psittaciformes > Psittacidae > Amazona > Amazona ochrocephala. Next base: position 99,565,461 of record CM077877.1, on the reverse strand, counting down.
GAGCGGTGAAATTTGTATTCCAGCATTAGGGACTATGCTAAGGTTGACCTTATCAGCCTTCCCACTGGTGGCATCACAGCCACAGGTTTATTGACACTGTTGCATGATTGGAAAAGTTGATAAACTGGAGAACTGATAGACAGGAGAAACTGTCACTATTGCTAGAAGTCATGCTGAAGTCTCCTCTCAGCGCTGGCACTGGGCAGAAACAGATCCTTCTCCAGAATTGACAGGGATACTTGCTACCTTCTGGAACACTTCCACATGGGTAGAAGGAACAAACCTGTAACTGCAAATGTGTTTTTTCTGCTTTCAAAGCACCTCTCATTTTTCAGGTCTGAATAGCTCAGCTGCTGTAATTGGAGCATGGCTACTGAGTGCAGTCAAAAGCAGCAAGCATAAATAGCAGATCCTGGCTCAAACCAAGCAGTTATTAAACCAGACATGGTAATGAAGCCAAAGGCAATGGGGTCCAAAACTAACTCAACTGCTTAACTGGCCTCTGCTGGAGACAGTGTCTGGGGAATATGCACCTGTCCAAAAAAGGAGATGTCCATGTTGGAAAGCCGAATCTCTGGAATTCAAGGAAGTGTGGAAAGCCAAGAGAGTGGTGTGGATTTCATCTTGGCTATCAGCTGGAAGTATCAGCCTTGGAACATGTCTTACAAGATCAGGCTCTGCAAACTCCCTTTAAGGAAATGGCCCACATGTAGTAAATCATTTCCAGGCAGTTGGCTTGGCCCAAACAGTGGCAAAATCCCATAATAATGACACTAGATCAGGGAAGAAGAAGATAGATACATTAAAAAGAAAAAAAAAAGAGAAATTACAGTAGCAAAACATGAAGCTACAGATGGAATAAAAACCTGCTTAAGAAAAGTTAGGAAATAACGTTTCCCAGGGTACAAAATAGTTAAGATTTCTTTTCCTGTCAGTAGCAAAAAGCAAACACACAAAGCTTCATAAAGGAGGCTGAGTGGAGCCAGCAACACCCACCCCACGGGCATACAATTTTATGGGATCTTTGCTTCTGTAACAAAATGCCTTAAAGTTCTTGGAGTACCTGCACCATCAGTCTCCAGTCATTTTGATTTGCAGACTCCAGACCTTTTTCCAATGAATGTGTGGACCGAAAATCAGAATCTGAAGGCTGCTGCCAATGTTTGCCTCTCCACAGCTGCCTGCCCTGGAGTCCTGTATGTCAGGGCTCTACAGGACATGGACTGAACACCTCCAAGTGTGTGATTTGGTGGATAACTTCCCCCTTCTTATGTCTGCTGAGGCTTGCTGGCCTACAGAAGACACCCTAAAGCCATCATGGCAATCCTCTGCTTACTGTCTACCCCCTGAGGATGAAGCAGGGGCTGCAGGCTAGGTAGAATCTCATGGTGAGGGGGTTAGCAATAAACACTGAAGGAATTTGTTGGAGGCTATTTGACACAATGATGACACAACGCTGAGGGCTACAGCTGTGGTTTGTCAGCCTCAATGCTGTCCATGTGGGCCTGAGGAGGGACTCTGGAGAAACATCAGGATGTCTTGCTCCTCCTCAATATCTTAGGCATTATTTAGTAAAAGGCTGGCGTGCAGGAAGAGAGCTGCTGAGAAATGCATGACCACTGTCAAAAATCCTTTGCAGACCGAGCCTGCCAAGCAAGCAAACGAGTTCAAGTTCAACGTGTGCCTCCAAACCCTTGGAATAACCTTCCTTCCATAAAGATCAGATATCAGTCAGCTTGCCTCCACCTCCAGGTGTCTGGTGTGGTGGTGAGGGTGCACCCCATGGCCAAACTGGCTGCTTTGACCCCCCAGATAAATAAGTGAATAAATAATCACAGCAAACAGACATACCAACAGTGCCCCAGCTGGAAATGTACTGGCCCTGCTAGAAGCAGCAGCATGCAAAGGAAGGCCTCCTATTGTCCTGAGAGACAAGCCGTGAAACAGATGATAGAAACGGCCATGCAAGAGCTGGGCCATCAAGAACTTGATTTCCAGCCTCTTCTCCAACGGCCTGGGGCTGAAATAACAGAGGTTGTACTTGGGTACCTTCACAGCTGCACGTGGGAAGCTTGCGCAATACGGGTTGGTGTCTGTCCTGGCACAGCTCCTCATTTTCTTGCTCTCATGAACAAAAAATATCCCTGTTTAGGCTCTGTATGCACAACAGAAAGTTAATAAAAAGAAGACATTTTCATACATTATTCAGGGCTGCATCTGTGCTTGGAAGCTCAGACCCAGGGTTCTTCTTGCCGTCCTGCCTTTGCAGATCCAGTAAGGCAGCACTGTTAATAATGAAAGTGTCTTTGCTGTCCTTTCCTGGAAGCTCCACCTGGCTTTTCTGAGGGTTAAACTTCCCAGAATAGAGATAGTCCATGTAGTTTTCAGGCTTGCTGGAAACAATATTGCTGAGCATCATGACAAAGAGAAGAAAGCCAAAAAACCCAATGATTATGAGTATATAGAATGAGGCCATTAACTCCTCTTGCATCTCCAAGGCTGGGTTGCTGTAATTATTGAACCGAAGAGTCTTCTTTTGTTCCACAAACATGTGGAGTAAATTCGGCATGACCGAACTGCTGTTTGTGTGGTTGCTGAGAGCCATCTTCAGCTTCCACTCTGGCTGCAAGAGCTAAGAAAAACAGAAGAACCAACTTAGCTGGTTAATGCACACTTGTATCTTCTAGCTCAGGTCCCACACACCATTTCCTCTCCTCTGCTGTGTAGCTAACTGCGCTTGGCTATATCCTTCAGCTGCTTGTCTTGCAAGCAGAGAGCCATGGTGAAAATCAGTGGCAAGTTAGCACAAGAATTCAAAGAAGAAACAGCTTTCTGCGTGAAAGATGTGTATACACGCACAGGCACATACTGCTCCCTGAGACTGTTCTGCTGGTGATGTACCATCAAAATCAGGACATGGTAATAACACTGCCAATTCCAATGACTATCTCAGTGGAAACAGAATGAGTCGTTCTAAGGTACCAGAATAAATTAAACAGTAACACCACAAAGGTGAGTACTGCTGTTATAGCTCTGGCTCCTGAGTAGAGCTTAATCATCCACAGTAAAACCTGCTGAATTGAAAAAGAGCTGTGGGAAGGAACTAAATGAATCCAAACTGATATAAGCTTGTTACCTTGTTGAGAAGGAAACTTGAGAAATTATTTTCTGCCATATTATGTTTCTTGAGGTTGTCTTCTTGTTTTTTTAAATGAGTTTTTTTCAAAGTCATGTTTAGCGCAAGAAGATCTTAAATCATTGCCTCTAAGTAAACCATGAAATCTTTCCATTCTGAAAAATCCCACGATTAAAGTTTTTTGACTCCATCTCCCAACCCCACATCCAAAAAATAAGCTTTTTCTTTTGGCAACAGCGATTTCCCAATTTTCATACAAATCTATGTATAACCTTTGGTTCTCTGAAACCCCTTTCTGTGGGAAGCATCTGATAATCTTAGAAAAGCTTTGTGTAAATCTGGTCCTGCCCAGTTGTAAAAAGCAGCCAAGAGTTTCTTTCCAAATGCGCAACTTCTGCTAACTTAAAGTCATTCACTTTTGTCGTTGCAGTCTTCCTTGCTTTTCCAGCCAGCACTGATTAATGTGTGTAGCTCTGATGTTGCAGAGTCTGTACAAACTGAGTCTGCAACCCCATGTATTGCAATAAGAGCCCTGGTGGTTTACAGTACCTGAAGATTTGACCACTCCCTTAAATCTCACAGAAGAAACCACTTAAAGAGCTAAATAAGAATAACAGAATAAAAAGCTCTGAAAAATTTCTGATGGGGACTAGGGAAAGCTCCCTCAGGGCAGCTCTGCCTGACAGTCACTCCAAAGACGTTTGGCAGTATTAAAATGAGTGTTACCATTGAAAAAGATAGCGACCTTAACCTCAGGTCTGAGAAGCTGGCATCCCTGGCAGGCAGCCTCCTTCCCTTTCTCATCCTGCTTGCAGGCATTGGTGGCAAGAGATGTTATGTCTTCCCTCCTTGTGCCTCACACTGGGATGTTCACTACTCCTGACTCAGGGAAGTCAGGCATTTCCTCTCTGGTCCATCTGGGATAAGCCCATCACTGGACTGCTGAAGTGCTGATTGGGTGTCTGAAATTGCCTGAACATCCTGGATGATTAAGGTTGTCTATTCCTGGTTAGGTTTCCTCCTTCTTGCAACAATTACCTTTTAATGAATGTGTTTACCCTGCTGGCTGGGTTGTGACTTCTCTGCCTGGAATCTATTAATAGCCAAATAACCACAACGGGTGGCTGTGTGAGTTAAGTGCAGAGCTTACATGGGACGCATTCACAGAGATGTGCTGAGATTTACAGCTGCAGCATGGGAGCTGGAGTTGTACCTGTGGGAATATAACGAATTGCAGCAACAGTGGGTGTGTGGGACCACACAGTCCAGGTAGAGTATGGCCTTTAGCTAACCAGGATTTTTTGGTCTATACAGAAAAATAGAAAAGCAAGATTCCTTCCAGATTCTAAGCCAGATACAAGTAAACTTGCCCATACATCTTCTCTGCTCTGCCCAAGGTCAATCTGACTACATCTACTTTGGCTGCAGCAGAAATCCATGATCACGACACTCTGCAGAAGTGAAATTTGTCTTGGCGTTCCCCTTTTCAGAGGGCACAATGTGAAAAAAGTGATTTATACCTTGGCTGAACACTAGGTAATAGTTTTATTCTGAAAAAGATTAACTGAAAGTGAATTGACTTTCTGATAACAAGGTTTTCTCTGTTGCTTCCCAAACCCACATTTCCCTTCTCTGCCTTCTCCAGCCTGTTCTGCTGAACTGACTGCCCTGGGTTTTCTGGCTAATGCCATGATGAGCTACACACATTGCAGAGGACCAAAGTTCAGAAATACACCAGAACTCTTCTTGATAGATAAATATCCTAACTTTCTGCAATCCCATTGCAAAAAAACCCAAACAACCCACCCTTTGTGCATCCCTACACTACCTTGTGTGCATTTGCCACAGCTATACTCATTTTCTGTCCTATAAAAGTGATACTAAGCTTCAGTCGCTCTTATCCAAGTATAATACTCCCAGTGCCTACCAGTGCACGCATTTTTTTGAGGGACTTCTTCTACAGTCATTGTATTGCTTTATGGGTCACCTTAAGTTCTTCTTCGGGGCCCTGGAGACAGGACAGTGGCTAGATGGACTCTTCCTCTAATGTTCAGGAAGATGATATCCAGTAGGGAGCCGCAGTTCCACATTGCCATTTGGAGTCTCGTGGAATGGGCTGCCTGACTCCTGCCACCACTGCAGTGGGACTGGTCCTCCAGCTACATGTACAAGTTGTTAAATCGAACACAGAAGTACAGTGTTTTCACATGCAGTTCCTCAGACACTGCTTTCTAAGGAATACAGGGTTTTCTGCTCTAGAACAGTGAAACCGGTTAAATGTTGGGCTGGCAGTCAAAATATCTGCCAGTGTGGGTATCACTGAGCCATGTGTCACTTCATTGCATGAACATCCTGTTCGTACAGAAAACATTTGGGGGGAAGGGGAATATGCATTTATGCTTTTCTAACAGTTTCTCCCTCCCACACAAAATACAGCAGAAAACCAATGTGGCAGGGACCAATCTCCAGAAAACAATAATGAGAGGCTTGAGGCAAATGGCATAATGAGCGAAAGGCCAGGGTATTGCCCGTTAACTTAAACAGATGTTTAATTCTTGTTAGGCCAGGCGCACAGCACATTGGGTATTTTTAACAGGCCAGGTTGTGCAACACTAAGGGAAGGCAGAACCTGAGTATTCACCTCAAAATGAGAAAGAAGAAGTCTAGAGTAACATCTGCCTTTAGCAGCAATGGGGGGAAGGATTAGCAACTGCTGTTGTACCACACCAGGGCCCTCTGGGGAAGAAAACAGGCTTCAGATGGTTTTGTACAAGTAAGTCTGTATGTCATCTGCCTGTGTATACACGCACACTCACACCCTGACACTCACCCAGACACAGACAGTGCTGGAAAGATACTGGGATGCCACATCAGTACTCCCCCAGGCTTTAGTATGTCTGTATTGCTTCTTTTTCACCATCATCATATCGGATACACAGCTTAGAAATCAGCCTTTTTTTCCATGATGGGGCTCATCCCCTCTCTACCAGCTTTTCTTTCCAATGGTTTCCCACAACCTAAGGGCTTTTTTTCCATTTTGACCGTTTTCTCTGCATGAGCAAGGGTGTCTCACACGCATCAATTAGAGATAGCATCACCACCATCTGTCTCGTAAGTAGTCATAAACCCATACACACAGATACGTGTGCATAAACTTCTCCCCTCCCAATGCGCACAAATACACACTAAACTAGAGAAACACCCACAGAGCTACATGTATAATGCCATATCTAGCTTTTTTTTTTTTTTAAAAAAAAAGGAGTAGTATCTTAAACAGAACTGATTTTCGGAGAACAACAGTTCAGGGAAAAAAAATCCACTAAATATATCCAAAATTAAGGAAAAATTGAATGAAAATTTAAACCAGTGCCTACTTATCACTATGCTCAAGAAGCTGCAGACAATCCAGGCACCATAACAACAGCTATGAAAAGCTGTACCTACCAAACAGCTTACTTACCTTCAGACCTGGCTCTGTCCTGGGAGCAGCACCTCTTCCAGCTGTCAGGCTTGCTCCCAGCTGACCAATGCATTTAACTATTTAAGGAGCATAGGAGAGGAGTGGCCTCTGCTTCTCTCCTCTAGCAAGTAATCACAGGCACATTATGTATGAGGGAGTGTCAGCAAAGCAGCGTGGTAACAGGATGCTATGGGTCTGTGAGGCTCCTATTACATGGGGGATCCAGACAAATGGCCATCTATATTCCCTTACCCTTCAGGGGATGAGAATAACATGGATGAGGACTCAGCTGCCTCAATATTGGGCAAAATAAACCATAAAGCCTTCCCTGTGAGTGTAGTTGCTGCTGGACAGAGCCCATGTAAGAACAGACTGTGGGCCTGGGATGATGTTTAGTTATTCACCACTGATCTGACATTTTGAAGTCAGCAACTCTCAGAAGTGGGAAAGAAAATAGCTGTATCCGTAGTGTCCCCCAGGTGTGTTTGGCTGATGCCACCTTGTTCAACCAGAGGAAAGAAGCAGCGCAGTTGTGCTGCCTTGCTCAGTGCACACCTACATCCCTGCTCGTTCTGCTTTACCCTCCTGGTGAAAGGATGGGGAAAGAAAGTAGCCAGGACTAGGAAAGAGGATGTTGGATGAAGCAACCTTGCTATCTTTCATCTTGCATCTTCCTGCCCCAGCCTTATATCCTGTTCTGCCAGCTGGGCATGGGTGTTATATTCCATTAATACACCCTCTCCCTGGCAAAACAGCATGAGCTACACCCCTTCACAGACAAGTCCCCTTTCGGGATCAACACGTAACACCATCCACGGCTTGCCACATCCCTAATCTAACTCAGACTTTGCCACTGGAGCCAGAGATGACTGCTGGTGTGGTGTTACTTGTGTAACCAGAACAAGCGAAGGCTGCTGAGTGATGAGGAGAGCTCAAGCTATAGATAAACCAGCTGGTTTTTCCTTCTGTGGAGAGCAGGAGGGAGGAAGACTGCTAAAAGCAAGGGTAAGCAGGGCCCCACGACAGCAGGGTATGTCTACAGCAGCTACTGCTAATAAACTGCAGTCAGAGAGATTCATAAATCTTGCTGTGTCTCAGTTCAAACCACTCATTTTTTCACGTCTAATCTTTGCGGGATAACATACAGTGCTTTGAAAGCATCAGCAGCTCGTTGGGTGAGCTGCACCTTTGGCTAACAAACGCAGAAATAGGAAGAAAATCAGAAGCAGGGAGCTACTGTTTGGAGGAAAAGAGACCTGAAGGTTCCCAGGCAGTAAGGATAATAGGGAATAACCCCCAATGCGGCCACACTGCCAATCTTTTTTACAGCCAAACCCCACCTCTTGGAGCAAAATATGGTGTGAGCAGGATCAAAGCCACCATCCCCCTGAAAGCCAAAACCCATCAGAGAGCACAAAACACCAGCAGGCTGATCTGTCTGGTCTGGCACTGAGCAGTGGCAGAGACCCGAGCTGGCTGTGAACAGGCCCTCAGGACACAACAGAGCTGGGTGGAGATGCTGGCTAGGGCCACTGAGCGGCGTAGCTTGGTTAGTGTGGCCCTACAGCATGGCTCATTAGCAAGCTTCTCTGCAGGGCTCGTCAGGTTAAACCCAGCTCTACACTGAGGTTTCTCTCTTATTTCCAGTTTTGGAAGAAGCATGGTTAAGGCTAGGGGAAGATGAGAGGCACACCTTGTCCTCTTGCCCCATCAAGCATGACTCCTTTGCAGCTCCTGTCCCACACCTCTACCTAGCTGGAGCATGGAGATGGAAAACCCATCTGTTTTCGTACCCCTTCCATATATTTGATGGTCCTTTTTCCTAAAAACAAAATCAAATGAGAATGCAAAATTATAAACACTGTTCCCTGTGACGACTATCTGATCACCTGCACAGCATGAGGTTGTGTGTGTGAGTGACACAGGCTCAAGCATACACCAAAGCTGGGATTTGTTTCACTGCCTGGGATTCTACTGGGAGCTTTCATACTCTTTGGGGAGAGTCAGATATGCTTTAAGGGTGATGAGTCCATCTCTCGGCACAACGTGCCCTCAAGAGGAGTTTGCTTTCTAATGACTGTGATTAGTGTCAGCCTCTGACATGATGACAGTAAAAGTGCTGTGAGATAGACTCCCCCCTCAGCCATACCAAGGCAAAGGATGCAGGATCCCTACTTGTCCTTCCTAAGGCAGGACAGCAAGAATCCCACATCACCCAGAGGAAGCATCCAGATGCCATTCCCAATAACGAGAACAAAGAAGGTGGGGTAGTGTAAGATGTCCAGGTGAGGGGGAGGGCAGAAATTAGGAGAGTGTGTCACAAGGCTGGATCCCATTGCAGTGTGGATGAAGAGAGGCATGCAGCCACAACCATGTGTCTTGTCCAGGAACAAGCACCCAGCACCTGCCTGATGGTGACAGTCTCCTTCCTCTACCCACAGCCCTGGAAGTCTGTGCTGGGTGCTAGGGGTCACCTTCCTTTAAAAAGGAAGGAAGGAAGGAAGGAAGAGGTTTGGAGCATGAATGTAACAGCTGGGCTGGAAGTAATTCTGCCAATCTTTCAGTGAAGGCATATAGACCCCAGAATAAGCTGGGAATTTTCCATCAGCTTTACGGGAGGTAAGCCAGGGCACATCAGCTGAGGATCTGATTCTCTTGTGACTGAAGTTTCTTTGATGTAAAAGATAACATAAGGAAAAAACACATACCAGCAAGGCTATTTGGTCGCATTTTGTACAAACGTTAGATGTTAGAGTATTGCCAACTTTACAGCAAGAATCAAAACCCAACCTCCCCCTTCCCACCCCCCCGGGAGGGGGTTTAGGAGCTGGTGGAAATTGAGCTAATCTCCATGCTTTCTCTCTTCCAGGACCAAGGACACCTGGAAGCACATTCAGGATATAACCAAGATGGGCAGACATGTCTTTAAAATCCAGTGGGTTGGAATGAGCCAGGATCAGAAGATTCATCGCGCTATTGAAGCACCTGGACAAGCCCAGATGAGCTTCAAAATAGAAGCATTTCCCATGCACACTTTCCTCTGTAGTGTGCTATCTTGTCTTCCATGCGCTCATCCCCATGGGATACAAGGTGGATCATGTCTTCAAGTGATATTTCCTGTTGAGCCAGGATGACCTGCCTGCCTCAGAGGAAGTGGGATGAAGGAATGTCTGGATCTAAAATGAGTGATGGAGCATTCCTCACGTGGCCAAGTTCTTTAACCAGATCACGCTGGTCACTGGGGACAGTGGGGTACTGAGGACCTCAGCCCCATGTGGCTGTGACTTCCTCAAAAACAATCTAGGTCATGACCTGACAGGCATGAACTCCAGGAATAAACCAAGGCAGGAATGCTGAGGGGAGTCCCTTCCCCAGCACTTCTCCTGGGGTTGCTGTTGGCCAGAGGACCCCAAGGTGTCCTGGAGGTAAGCCTGGCTTGCCATGAGACAGGGGCACAATGCCCATGGCATGCTGCTGCAGTGTTGACAGGAGACCTGTTCCATGGAGAACTGGAGGAGCCAGCACTGGAGGAGAAATATGTAGAGTTTGCAGAGAGCTGGGAAGAGCTGGGGAGCATTTGTTAGAGTACTGAGGTACTATATGTAGAAAAGCCCTTCCTAGGACCCTGGTTGGGCAGGGTGATGATCTGCCATGTCCTTCGCCCAGCTTCCTCTCATCGATAGCTGAGTCATCCTGGCTTTCTAGAAGAGGCTGGGAAGGGGCACTCACTCATGGCGGCTGCGGGTGAGAGCTGCAGGTGATGGCTGCAGTGCAAGGCAGTGCACATTGCCTCTCTTGCAGATCAGACTGTGTGTCATGGATCGCATTGCCAAGTTTCTGTGTCTGAGAATGAGCCAGAGCTTTCATTTTGCTGTTGCAATAACAGGCCTTGGGCTAGACCTGGTTGTCTGGTGACCTCTTCTTCTCGCTCCATGCTTACGTGTAGGTGTGAGAAAAAGCTCATCTGAATCCATGAGTATTTATGCAAAACACCACTGCAGCCCTGATCTTACACTGGGGCTAAGCGGAAGCAGCATGGTCCTGGCATATCAGCACATCTGCTCAGGAGTCTTTGCTATGTGCCCATGCAGTGCACCTCAGTCATGTGGCTCACTTCTTTAATTTTTTTTACTATAGGACTTTTGGATATTCCCAATAATCCTCCTCAGCAATAGGAGCGAGCCCTGAATAACTACTTGGACACTGAATACATCAGATGAAAGAAGACAGCTTCTGCCTTCTGCGAGATACGCAGTGTGAGTGAATCAGCAAAAATGATATTATTAGGTATTTTGTTAGGAGGGATTCTGATGATAGAAGTCTCAGGCAGTTAAGTTTAGGCTCTTTGTTTCTTTATTCCTTTTTTTCTAGCCTTCCCGACATTTATTGGCTGATCCTTACAGATGCATTTAGCTTTCTCAATAATCCAATGTATCAGACCTCTACAGCTTTTGCTGCTTTCCCACCATTCTCAGACTCTCTCTGTGTATGAGTGCTGCTGCGACCCCACATCACCGGGAGGCAGCTGTGGCAGCCAGCACTGCTGGGACCTGTCCTTTTGCAGCACAGTGCACTTCAAAGGCATTGCCAAGCACTGCGGACTCCTCCGTGCTTCATCACTCAATTCATTTCACGTGCGGGCTCTACGTGTATGTAATTGCTTCAGGAGTTGATTGTCTCAGAGCCACATCCAGGTTTTGCTGCTTGTGACTCACCGACTGACAGTAAAACTCTGGGTATTACCCTTAAATTGTACCCTTGAAGCAAAAAAGACCCACATTTGCTGTGGTCCAGTGTTCACATTTCTGGCTCCTATCCAAACACATGGTAATACAATTTGGAGTAGTATCACCTTCAGGACAGCAATAAAAGCAATTGCCACTCCCATCCTGTGCTTCATATCCTGTTTCCACCACAGGCTACACATTAAGGAGCTGTTGCAGAAGACAACATCATGCTGGGACAGCCTGAGCCATCCCGCTGCTGTGGCCTCTGGCTGCTGGTGACACCAGAGGACAAGCTGTGCCTTCTCTGCAGGAGGAGGGAAGCTGAAGCAGGACAACTAAGTGCAGCAGAACACTGAAGGGTGGCATAATCTGTGATGAACGCTGAAAATATCCATGGAACTTCACAAAGGCCTTTTTTCCTCCCGTGTTTCACTCCTGATTGCAGTCAGCCGTCAGAGTAGGTGGAAGAGGGTACAGAGAGGGCTAACAGCATTGCAAGAGAAGTCGTGTTTGCTGCCCTGTGATTTAGGCACTGGCAGAGATGCAGCTGTGGCAGGGTGGTTATCCCTCAGGGCATTATTTCTGAGCAACCACTGTGATGAGCTTCTCAGAGATCCACCTTCAGCTGGACATTCCTAAGACCATAAGCCAGGCAGCTGGGAACAGCTGTCTGGGATCTGCCCATAAGGTCCCCAGAATGGAAGAAGGAGGTGCCACAGAGGAGGAGTATTTGTATAGGCCCATGATCTAGGGAGCCACCCAGGTACGGGCGCACATGATGGCAGGGAGGCAGGCAGTTTGACTGGTTGGCCCATGTTGTCCACTGAAATTGCCTGTTTCCTCTCCCCCCTCCCCTGAAGATTTCCAAATAAAATGTGTCAGCCTGAACCACCTGCAATGGGGTTTAACCTGGTAGGTGCGGGCTTGCCCCCCTCCTCGAATGGAAACTAATGTGGAATAAAGCCACAAGCACATCTGATAAACAAATCAGGTTGCAACATCCCTTTTCTGCTTTTCTAAGATTTCACAAACTGCTTAATCCTCTTTGAATCCCCAAAAGGGCCAATGGCTCCTGTGGATAAATAAAGAGGAGAACCTGGATGCAGGGTAATGCACCACCTGTGTTGTTTCCCACTGAGGGATGCTTGGGAGGGAAAAGGAAAGTTGCCTGGAGCTGGAGGAAGGAAGAAGCAGCTGGTGCTGCTAGTGCAGCTGTCCTGGGTGTCTTAGTGAGACAGCTGGGAAGCAGGTCTGGAGTTTTGGCATGGCTGCTGGCCCTGGGAGCAGCTTCTGGATGGATTTGTTGCCATTTATCTTGCCCAACAGTTACCTCTGCTGTTATTGCAGTTATGCCTTGGCCTCCACATGCTGCTGCCACAGAATACCAAACACGCACCATGGCAATGCAGTTTTGTTTGGCTCAGGATTTTGGGGTTCTTTTTTGTTTGGTTGGTTGGTTTTTACACTACCATACAATCACAGAATGGTTTGTGTTGAGAGGGACCTTAGAGCTCATGCAGTTCCAACCCCTCTGCCATGGGCACAGAAACCTTTCACTTAGACCAGATTGCTCCAAGCCCTAACCAACCTGGCCTCGAACACTGCCAGGGATGGGGCAGCCACAGCTTCTCTGGGCACCCTGTGACGGTGCCTCAGCACCCTCATAGTGAAGAATTTTTTCCTAATGTCTAACCTAAATCTCCCCTCTGTCAGCTTAAAGCCATTCTCCCTTTTCCTGTCACTACATGCCCTGTAAAAAGTCCCTCTCCAGATTTCTCGTAGGCCCCCTTTAGGTACTGGAAGACTGCTATGAGGTTTCCCCAGAGCCTTCTCGTCTCCAAGCTGAACAAGCCCAACTCCCTCAGCCAGTCTTCATAGGAGAAGTCCTCTAGCCCTCTGATCATCTTCTTGGCCTCCTCTGGACTTCCTTGATCAAAGGGTACAAGTTTACATCATATAACACTGTTATTCAGACCAGGCCAAATCATTTCCTTCACAGGGCACATGCTGAGATGTGGTGATACCCTATATGGTAAGGTAATGCCGTTTTCTTTGATGCTGGTGAGTCCAAATCAGGGTGAGATCCTTTTTGTGCTGCTGTCAATGACTGTACTGCCATCAGCAGAGACATTACCACTACCTGTACTCCTGCCCAAGCCTAGCCAGGGTGGTCTCCAGGGAGAAGAGCTCCCCACATAGCCAGGGTGGACACAGAAATGGTCCCCTGGAGGGACATGGGAAATGAGAGAAAACCAGGTCAGAAATCTGAGCCAGGGCAGTGTGCCCTTGAGATACCTTGTGGCGGCTTCAAAGGGTCTGTCAATTTCTGTATTTCAGTGACTTGTGTGAGCAGAAGTGAGGAGCAACATGCACATAAAGAAATCCAGCAGTGACTGTTTAATATGAACATGTAGGATTACATAGAATCATAGAATCATAGAATAGTAAGGGTTGGAAAGGACCTCAAGATCATCAAGTTCCAACCCCCCTGCCATTACATAATTTGTTGAACAAAGAAGACCATGTCTCTATCGCCTGTATTCCACAGTTAGCTAGCCAATGCCACTGGGAATTTGGATTCGCATGGAGCAGTATGTTTTCCTTCTGCTTACTTTTATTCAAAATGCATTTTATACTGCTACAATCCCTCTCTCAAGGTCGGGCTTTGGAGGAAAAGACTATTGGGCTATTGCTGTTAAAGATATCCCTCTTTTTCTGAGGGAAAGCCCAGCAGAGGGTTAATTTTAGGTATCAGTCCTGTCACAGGCTGCCTGAGAGTAAATCTCTGTGGCTTCTTTTTTGGCAGAGGGTGCCTGACTGATGAGCGCTCTGGTTTGTCTATTCCTCCATTGTAACTCTTGCGTACTCAGATGAAAACTAAATAAAAGTGTGCGGAGGATTCGATGGTTTATTCCATGCTCTCTGCATGCAGCTATGGATCAGAGCCACCCCTGAGTCCCTGGGAACTGGGCTGCTGGAGGTGAAGCTGCTGAGGCACCTGCGGGGCGAGCTCAGCTCAATCAGCCTGGAGAAGGGATCTTGCCTGCAGGCGCAGAGGTGGTATGAGATTGTTGTTTACACTCTTTTCCCAGGTTTGTTTTGTGTTGTTAGGGGAAAAGCTGATAATGAAGGCTTGAGAAAACATTGCCAGGGCAAAAAAGTCCCATCAGATTGGAGGTCCCTAAGCCCGCTGTTGCCATGGGTCTGAGTAAAGACCACAGGCTTGAGTCATATGTGCACGACAGTGAACCAGAACAGCTGCTGAATCAACCGCTCCCCTGACAAATTACCCTGCCACTTGAAGATGGAGGTCACAAGGAAAAAGGAAATTGGCGCTCAGACTTTGGGAACAATGGGTTAGATCCTCCACTGATATGGCCCCCTTCAGCTGAGGCCGAGGGGTTATGCTCCTTTCTGTAAAGCGAGGACCTGTGGACTGCTGGGGAGGCTGGGGAAGGAGGTCTGATGGCCAGAGGTTGTGGTTTGAAGGGAAACCTGGAGAAGGGGGAATATTGTATACTGCTGATGGGGCTGCATCAGGTAAGCATTACCTCTCCAGCAGGTAAGGGTGATGTGCAGAACACAGCTGCCAGTCAATTCCTGATCCTTGGGGTTAAATCAGAATGAATGCTCACATCTGGTCTAACAAGCTGTGCTTGTATAAGTGTATGGAAGCTCCCACATCTAGAAACAAAATCAGAACTATTATATACTAAGAATCCATTTACCAGACATCAGACAAAACCACAGTGTATTTCTGTGAGGGTAGGCTGTGCTCATGTGGCATACCTATTGTAAAACTGCTATCACAATCATCAAACAATACTGAACTAAGCATTTTTTAGAGAAAGTGCTCTCACATGAAAGTTTCCAGTGTTATTTTGCTTGGCTCTTATTCTTGGAAGGTTGGTGGCCCCTGATCCAGTGTGTGAATTTTGTGGACTAAGCAGAGGAATTATTTTGGCAAGCTTACATGCCCTTTGAAAATAATGTGCTGTAGCCCAACCAGAAGCTCTGGGCCTGCCTGAAGAAAGCATTTCATTGGAATCTTTGGCCTTTCTTCTGCTAGATCAAATCAGATGGTCATAGTGTTTACTTCTGGATTTAGCATCCATGCATTTTCCATCAATACTTACGTACATCTTCCCTTTTCTTTGATCTGAAGGACACTTGTGGGTGCAGTAGAAAGCTGGCTTTAGAAACAACACTCCTTGCAAGCCCTGCCCTAGAAGTACCAAGAATTTGGTAGTTTTCTTGCCTATTTTGGCATGGTATGGGTCTTTGCTTCTTGTCATTTGAAGGTGATTGACTGGGACCATTTCTCGGCTTGAACATGCCCACAAAGCCAGCTGTGAGCTGACAGCTCTGGTCTCTGGGAGCAGCCTCCTGCCCACCACACCACTGGAATGCAGGGTGACCTTTCACAGCCTCCTCTGCCCAGCAATCACATTTGTACTGGTCCCTTGAGCAACGTCTTGAGAAAGGCTTTGTGGAGGTTTCACGTGCGTAGCTGGTGGCTGCAGCTGGATGAGGAGATTAGGGAGAGAATTTGGCATAATGATAACAGAGTGAAAAAATGAAACCGGATGCCATAGAAATATTGTTTAATTCCAGTTCTTGGCTGTAAAGAATGTTCTACTTGCTTCTGATTGCTCATATCTTCTATTTTTATCCGTTTCCTTCTGCTTGTCTTTGTGCACGTTTCCCAGTGCGGCAGGTCTGACCCAGCCAACTGCAAATAAAGATAACACTGATAACTATAAAGTGACGGGGGGGAACTCACTGCACACTCATTGCTCACTCAGGCGGCTTTTCACTAAAGTATTTTCCAGATGGACTACTTTATTCTAGAGGTTTCATAGAATCATAGAGTCAACTAGTTTGGAAAAGACCTTTAAAACCATCAAGTCCAACCATTACCCCAGGACTCCTGAGACCACCACTAAAGCATATCACTGATGGCCTTATCTATGCCGTTTTTGAACATATTTATCTGCACCTATGAGGAGTTTTACTGGGTATGATGAAAAGCCAGCCGCTGCAGATGCAGGTTCTCCATGAGATAGGAAATAAGAACCAGGGTCTGAAGTTCTCCAGGTTGGCAAGAGGGGAGGAAAGGTTTTGCAGTGAAGGCAAAGTATAAACTCTCAGTTTGGTCCTCCTATGAGAAGGTTGTGTGCATCAGGCTACAGAGCTGCTACAGATCAGCACAGACTTCCTTTCTTGAGCTCTGTGCTGCCTGGATGTCAACCACTTCTAATCATTGTTTAGGGCATATTGGCCTCCATCTCAGCACTGTACCCATGCTTTCTTACAGCTGGAGCTGGCATTTGGCCATCTTAAAGATGAGCTTAGGCCACCCATACACTCTCTGTGTGAGCCCATGCAGATGTATCCTCTGGTAAACATACTCGCATTTTGGCAAATGACTGTGTGCTGTCAGAGGAGGGTAGCTGTGCCCTGCTGCATGCACCAGCTTTGCGGGCACGACCTGAGGACGTATGCTTTAACTTTCCTGGGGTGCAACAGTCACAGTGTTGCCCAGAGTCTGGGCAACCCAGACAGGATTCCGGGGCAGGCAGGAAAGGGGAGAAGAGGGAGAGCTCACTCTCCCGTGAGTCAGTAGCTACATAACCTAGTGAAAAACTGCCCTGGAGCTTCTTCCACCAGGGCATGAGGACTGACTTTCCCCTCCAAGAGGCACAACAGAGCATCTTGCTCACATTTGTGCTGTACAACATACATTAATCAATATTTTATTTGTGTGGCTTTGTACCACACAACTTCCATGTTAGTCTGAAACTGCACAAAGCAGAACTTCTCAAAATATATACAGGAGAGAACCTGATATATTGAGCTTTGATTTTACTTGATACCTTTTTGCTTTACCATCACATTGCTGTTAACAATGTAGGGCTGAAATTCAAAATGCCATTCCTGTATAATGCTGGCATTTCTATGTAATGCAATTTCTATTATAAAAAACATAGGTAGCCAGAGAGCAATACCTGGAGGTATGCTCATTAGGCCAACAGGCAGCAAGGCTATCGACTAAAATAAGCCATAGTTGATGAAGCCAGGGACTTCAGCTATTGGGGCCTGGAGGCTCTGACAGCCTCCCTGGCTATTTTATGTCTCCTGAGCACAAGCTTTTAAAGTTTGGGGAAAGAAAGTGCAACACTTGCCTAATGAGTTTAAGATTCTTCAGTCTCCCCAACAAGCAGGAAATCTGAGCTCTGTGTGACAGTAATTATGTGATAGGCTTGTTGCTGGCCTTTGGTCTATGGCAAAGATGATGAGCAAATCACACATTTCTAGGCGCTCTTTGGTCAGTGAATGCTCTTTCTCCTACTACATGAAGTCAGAGATGGGTCCCATGTCAACTGTTCTGCCTGAGTCAGTGGTAATGAGGGAGGAAGTGGGAGCTGGGTTTACAAGCCCTGTAGGATGCTTAGCAATGCAGGCTGTAACTTGGCTCACACTTTACATCTCCAAAACTGTTTTTACATAATCCAGAGCTATATAGAAAGGGATTTCGGAGCCTTTTTCTAGGAGTAAATGCAGAAAGACCTGGCTGGCCCAAACCACTAAGATCTCTTGGTATATATTCCTGCCTCTCCTGTGATCAGAGTGATTCTCTCTAGCCTTAAAAACAATGTGCACCAACAAACCATCCCATGAGGGCTAGTTGCTCAACTGATGCCTTGTGCAGAGCTCCTGGGAATCAGGTAGGCAGAAGAGCTTCCTCCCTTGCTGGGGGGAATACTACCCTACAGCTATTTCTCCCCTTTGCCAGCCTCATTTCTGGCAGGGGGTGCAACAAAACTCAGGCTTGCCTGGTGTTGCAGGGGCTGCAGTGGAAAACTGTGCCCAAAGGCTGCAGCCAGGATCACTGCACCGAACGCCAGAGACAAGCTTGCCCAGGGTATTGCAAACCCTCAAGGTGAGGAATCTGTTCTTGACATTTTGATATTTCTCCAGGTCTAGGCATAGCAAGAAATATCCCAGCACCCAGGCCCGGCTCTGGTTAATAGAGTGTAGAAAGGAGATAGATGGGTGGGTGCCCATCAGGTGATGTCAGCACTCTTTCTGTGAGCTTGTGAAACAGGTTAGGAGAAAAGTAAATCAGAGACCATAAGCTTAGTTTGCAATTCACATTTTATTGATTTGTACAAGTGAAGGAGATAGGGAAAAAAGAGAACTACAGGGTAATGTGAAAGCCCGTGGTGGGAGTCCACAACTGCCACTGAAGGGTGGTTTGTAGCCCAGTGGCACAAGAAAGTGTTATGAGAAAGGCATGATGGTTCCCCTCTTTTTTAAAATACATAGCATTGCAGAGCTGAAAAAATAAGTATTGAAGCCAGCTAATGCTGCCAACAGCCCTTGTCACAAATAACTACCATGGAGCTAATACAATAAAGTGACCAGCAAGTGCCTAGACCCAAAATAGCTGAAAACGCCTGGGATGGAGGGGGAGCTGCAGGAGGGACACCTTTTGACAAGCTTAATGTTCAAAGGTTTTAATGTATTTAAAGGCCACTGTTGATGCAAGTTTATGCATTGCCAGCAAGGCTGCATGGGCCTGCCCATGGAGAACCATGAAGCAAGAGCATTTGAACTCTCACAAGCGAAGGGAAATTAAGTAATAAACAGACTGCATGAGATCCCAAAAGAGCAGTTGCCCAAGCTGAGAAGGCAACATTTTTCCAAAGCTTGGCTTTGTTTTATATTCCCTTAGAGGAAAAACTGACTCAGATAATTAAGCTGGTGGGGATTTTCCAAGCTGTTCTAGATACTGAAAACATGTATCTTGTCCTCAGCTTAACGGTAGGCACCATCTAAATACCTTTCTTAAAAAACACCCTGCAGTTTTAATTGTCCTAAGTATTTTGGGAACACAATTATGGCTGGGATATTACTTTAGTGAAAGTGCAGTGCTAAAGAAGTACCTATGCATGGAAAAGGGATATGCTGTGACTGGTATCACTTGCCCATCCAAATACTTGGACAGCCATCTGCCCTCGCCTTGCCTTTGAAGTGGCTGCTCTGCACAACTTTCTTTCAAGCCTTTCCCACTTCTCTTTCCTCTCCAGCAGCTAAAAATGGGATGTGTATCTGCCGAGCAGAAATAAAAACCCCCTTCTGCACAGGCCATTGCTTTGATCCCAAATGTGAAAACAGGCATAAGGTTGGCAAGGTTGTTATTTTGAGTGACACGATGTCCAAGGCGGCCCTATTTCTCCCTTTTAACAGAGACAGATGAGAGCTGCTGCTGTAGAAGCTGAGTTCAGCTGCCACCATGCCCCTGTGGCTCAGCAGACACTGCCTGCCAAAGGAGGGAGTAAGGAGGCCAAGGGCAAGAAAATCCTGCTGGCACGATCTCCAGCTGGATACTGCAATAGATAAAGAGCTATAACGAGGGAGGCTGCTCCTGGGAGCTGGAAGAGCTGCTCACGGGCTTTAAGACAAGCACAGACACAGGCTGTGTCAGCGATTAAATATCAAACACGTTGTGGAGCTGCTTTTCACAGAGTGGAAATTCACTTTCCCACCAAGGGCTAGGCACTTAGGTCTCGTGCAAAAATTACAAGTGATCGAAACTCTCTGAATGTTACACACTTGCATGGCATAGACCCTGTGGGCTGCTGAATCTTCGCGCAAGGGTGGATATTGCTGCCAGGATCAACCCCCATCCATGAGGAAGAAAACCAAAAGTAGCTGGGAAGATGAATCAAGGGTACCTATTGGGAATTAGGGGCAGGCACTAAAAAGTTTCCCTCCAAAGCCATCATTTTTCCACAGAAATGGTTTTCAGGAAAAAATGGGATTGTTTTCTAAACTTTTATCTCAAAGAGGTGCACAATTCCCAAAGAAGCAGGCAATGCACAGCACTGTACAATTTACAGAGTCATTATTCTTTGCTGGTCAAAAATGCAAATTAAATATTTCAGCTACTACAGGTCTTACTTGAAAAGTGTTGCCTAAACCAAACTTGGCAGTGAAGGCCTCTAGCTTGCATTTGATCCAGTTTGGTTTTAGTTACGTGGACTACTGCAAGTGCTCACACTGGCAACCCCAGCATTCGCTTTTTTCATTAGGTGAAGCTGATGAGTCCATGATGCTCCCTATGTGTGTGTCCCCTCCTCGACATTACACTGAGTGCAATAAGATTCTGGCGGCTGGGCAATTCTGCAGCACCAGGGCCATCAAAGATCCACCATCTTCACTGTCAGTCCATGGTTATTCAACCTGACTGAGGCCAGTGCCTGTGGCTCTGCAGGTGGGCAAGCAGCGAGCCTGGTTCGTACCAGGTATCGGTCAGGATGTCCCTGTGCAGAGTACAGTCCTTCCTCCCATTTTCCTAGGAAGACTTTGCCTCAGGAATCTGCAAGCTTGGCTGCTCCACAGCCAGCTGGTTTTCAAAGACACAGCACAGCTTGTAATTTTCTATGAGCTTGGCTTGAAAATACTCCCTGTCCTTCTTGTGCCAAATGTCTGTGGCAATGTAGGTGTTGTAGGGGTCGCAGGAGTTCTCCAGCCTCCTGGCACGGATGTTGGTCAGCATGACTCCCACTGTGAAGAAGCCAAAGAGGCCAATTATCAGCAGCACGTAGATGATTTCCAGGTTGCTGCTGGCACTTACGGCCTGGGAAGGTGCAGAGCTATTTGTTTGCTCCAGGTAGTCTTGAAGCAGCTTGTAGAGAAGTGAATTCAGGGCTGTGTCATTAGACAGCACCAACATCTTGTTTTACTGTCCTTCACACTTCTTTCTTCTTTAATTATTAGTTTAGCTAGAAAAGAATAACATTAAGGGACGTGCCATCAGATGAAGATATGATTCTGTCTCTCTCCCTTTACTGGCTCCCCTCCTCAGCAAGAAAGCTACCTCTGGGCCTGTGCAGGGACGGGGTGGCTGGATGGAACTGGAGGAACACCTTCACCTCCTTTTCCCAACCCAGGCTAGCTATGCTGAGTCCATTCCCTACAAATACTTGCCTCACAAGCTCCTCGGTCCTCATAGTTGGTCTGTGGTGGTGCACAGCTGCTCTGGCTGTTGGCCACTCTCACAGATACCTCCCATGCTGCTATTTGAAGCCTGTGCCCCCACAGGCATGAGGAGCGTCTCACTCCCACTCCACAGCACCTGCTCTGGTTTTGAAGACTGTGATCATGGCTTCTTTCAGTCCTCTCCCCTCTGCTTTCAACTTAAGGATTGAATTTGGAAACAAAACTTCTGTACCTGGCCTTCAGTGAGTGGAAATCACTCAGTACCTGCAGCAAGCTCCTGTCCACCCCTGTTGAGGAGTCCTGCTTTTCTTCTGCAGCTGTCATAATGATCTACACCATGCAAAACCAAGCAATCGAACCTTAGACAGACATGTATCCCACCGTGATTTAATGCAAACTCCCAGTGGGCATTCGCTAAGGTTGTGGACACAAGGGAAGTCTACAGTAACTGCATACCCAGGAGTGGAAAGGAAAAGCACATCCCTTCATCCTCTCTTACAGCCTAGCAGTTCTTCCCCAGGGACTTCACTGTTTTCCCCCTCCAAACTAAATTGCTATGCAACCAGTGTCTCATTGTCTGATTAGGAGGACTCTCACTATCATCACTGCAGGTCCAGAGCAGGGCAGAAGATGGTAACACCAAGAAGCACCTGGACATCCAAAGCCTCCTAACCACCACACTTCGCATTGACAGTCTTACACAACAAGCTGAAGAGTCCTTTTCCCCTTTCCAATGTCAGCTGTAAACCAGTTAAGAGTGATCCTATCAGCACTGCAGTCCCAAAGCCTCAGCAGCAAGGCAACATGACTGAATCTCACTCCAATGCCTAATTTAAATGTCTCTATGAAACTAAGGCAACAGTATCCCTCTGGTTTTGCCCCTAGCATAGCTGAATGAAGTACTGTTATTCAAGGTGACTTCCATGACAGCAATCTTGTAGTCACATAAGATGGCTGTCAGTGCTTTCTACAGTTTTAAATCTGTGAGAGCAGGCCAACATATTAGCAAAAACTTCTCCAGCATACTTACCTTTTGTTCTTTTGGGTTTTTTTAAGAGGTACTATATTACAGTCATTTATAATACATCACGAATGAAATGAACCCTTGGGCAGAAAGCCACCAAAAGGCCTAGGCAGCAATTACATCTTGCTGTGACAGTGACATTAATGATGCACAGATGCTGTGCAAGACCTCTCCACGGGAGAGAGTTTAGTTGCACACATATCCACCAGCTGCCGGTAATGACACTGCAGTAGATGAGATGTATCTGGAGGCTTCTTTTAGTTGTCTGTGCCTCACTAGGGTACAAATGCTGCAAAAGCAGATGCTGAGACAGAGAGCAGTAAGAGGACACTGATCTTATGACCTGCCACCCCTCACAGGAAGAACAGTTATTTACCCATCATGTTCTAGGCTAGCAGATGCTGTTGGCAGCCAAATGAAGTACACAATGAATGCAGACATGAATATGATCAACCATGCTCACAGAAATTAATTGCTAATGGAACTGTATGTGCTGATTTTAGTGCGAACGCTTTGCTAGACTTCTCTGCTGTGCAGTCATGGATCTGGGGACAGGTCTCACTGAAAGCGAGATGCTCAGCCCAGGATGACAAATCCTGCGGACAAAGCACTGTGCTCCTCATCATACAACCCCGTGGCACATGAGTGGCATCAGCCCACCCCAGGTGGCAACAGGCTGTGTGACACCCTGGCAAGTGGGTGATCACTGGGAGCCCAGGTCAGGCTCCTGGGGGTGCAGACTCATTCTACTCCAAGCAAGCAGTTCCTGCGATGCAGTGCCTTGCCAGCAGGGAAAATGAGCACAAGGGAGAGTATGCCTTGGTATTTTGGCTTTAAATAGAGCCAAGCCTGGGGGTGGCAGAGGGAGACAAAAATCAACTTTAGAAAACAATATTCTAGTGCAATTTGTTTCTTCAGTTGCATGAGTCAAAGCTACAGGAAATAACATCTTGGCAGCTTGGGCTTAATAGTTAAAATCTATTCACATTTCACAGCTGTTTTCAGATCCTTTAGAAAGGAAAGAAAGAGAAAAAGAAGTTTAAACCTTTATCTGAGGTTACTCCTCCAAAGCATGTAGAGCGTGTCAACACTGTAAAATGTTAAAACTGCTAACAACTCATGGCAATAATAACTGTAAGATAAAACAAAGAGGAATTTCATTGGATCTCTCAACTTCTTCTGGAGAGACAGGGAATCATTTCTCATAATAATTTTCAGTAGCACCGAAGACACTTCAGGTGCTGATGAAATGACATTTTGAGGTTGGATATCCTCAGCTTCCTCTCTATACTCTTCTGGGAGGTTTCTGAGGGTTGCAAGCTGTTAGCTACTTATGGGTTGCTGAACTAGAAGCCAGCAGGGAGCTGAATGGCCCCGTCTCCAGAGCCACATCAGTTGGCAATAACATGAGAGGTTAAGCGAGGGAAGGGGTACGCTCCTATACCCCAGGAAAACTCCCCTGAAATCTCAACAGCCTAACTGCCTCAGCCACCATTGCACAAGCCCTGTGCGACTCCACTGAAATCCATACTGGGACCGGTTTAGAGCCACCTGTGTCATTGGCTTGCTCCATGGCAGATGGTCACATCTCACTGTCCCCAAAGCTCTCTGTTTTGACCATAACCAGAGTGGCTTTCTGCTCCCCACTATTCCCCACAGATGACTGCTCATGGGCTGCAAATCATGGTCAATCCCCTTGTGGGACTCCCCTGAGGAGCTCTGAGTAAAATTGTGCCCAGCCCAAAATTAGCATCCTGGTTTACCCAGATTTCATCCTGGTAGGCCAGGACCTCACCCGGGGTGGTGGCTCCCATCCCACAGCAGGCTTCAGTGCATGCCTAGGGGGGGTCACTTGGGAGGAGCGAGCACTGAGCAGTGAATTGCCTGTTAGAAATTACCTGGGGCAAAACTGAACAGTTCAGCAACTTTTTCACTGACCAGTGAGTCAGAGGGAATTCCCTAAGGTTGGCAGCAACGTGGGACACATCCTGCTCTCACATGCACTGCTGCTTCTCTACCTGTTACAGCAAATACAGGTGACAGATCTCCAAAGCAAAAGTAATGGGCTCAGTGCAGGTTGCTTTCCAACACACAGGTTTCCCAGTAGTGCAGGTGTACTGATGGCATTGCCCAAACTCATCTTCCATCAAGGGTCAACAACGACCTGAATAACTGCCCATGGTCCATGGCACCAAGCACCACCACTGGAGCTAGCCCTTGCTCACTGAGCCGTGTCCCTTTCCTCACACGTCATCTGCTGCTTGCCCTTTCATTCTCATGCCATGGATTTCCTGTTGGAGGCAGAGAGAGACCTCCTCTGAGTGATATCTTGGTGGAGAGCATGTGTTTAGGATGGCAGGCAAGATTTCACAGGCAGGTTTCTGGAGCTGAGAATGGAGTCTTGATCTGTCTTTAGGAAATAGATCTACACCGTAAATGACTCTGTGTGGTCAGATGGGTATGGCCTAAAAGCCCTTGAGTAGATGAAAATGAGTCCTGTTGTGCTTATTTCCAAGCACACCAGAGTCTGTTCACACTGCTCAACTGGCCCAGCATCAACTCCGAGAGCTGCCTCCTGAAGGAAAAGATTGAGGCATCCCTGGCAAAGGGCATCTGTCAAGACTGCATTTTAACAGGTAACAAGGGGAATTAGGAGAGAAATCTTTAAGCCACTAACGCCCCTTGGTTTAAAAAGGGTGCATGTACTGAAGAGCTGTGACAGGCAAGCCCAAGAAAGACCCAGTTACTCCTAGAGCTATGAAGCAGGACCACTGGGACTGGAGGACAGAGATGCATGGGCAAGTATGGATAGGCTTCATGCACATGGTGTCCATCTGCAATATCAGAAAGCATCACTGATGCCATGTCTCTCCAGTATGACCATGCTATGAGAGATCTACTCCTAATACTAGTCTCTTGAACGCCCAAATATTCACAGCTATGGAGTGCTAGAGCTCCCAAATGCAAGTCCATGAGACTGCCTGCATGAGTCAGAGTCTGACCCCAGCTGGGTCTGACAGGAGGTGAAGCTAAGGTCCTGGAGAGCATGCTGTGCCTGTCTGGGTGCTGAGGCAGTCAGTCATGCCCACTGCTGCTGGGGAGGTAGGACTGTGACAGGGATATCACTACAGAGCTGTAAATTGACATCTGAGTTCAAATAGAGCAATTTGCAGCTGCAGAGCATCTGGCATTTAATATAATTTCTGTCTATATTATGAATGTCAGAACTGACTTAGACCTGGCTGGTTCCCAACAAAGGCAAAGCAGAATAGGCATCCCTGATAAACAGCAGGCTGAAGGCATCTCCATGAGCTTGGGTGCTGCTGCCAGTTGAGTGCCCCCAACCCAGCTGGAGCTGCCGGCTCCATCACAGTCCTTACTGCCCCTGTCTGAATTTAGCTTCTTCCCACCAAATGAGCCTCAGTGAAGTACATGCTGTGAGACGCTGCTGGGTCCTGGTCAACCACTAGGGCAGGCAATTTAAAAGGAAAAGAAACAATTTTCTGCCATGTAATGTACCTAGATGATGTGACATTTGGCTTTGGAGCTCAATGGGAATGTTGTCCTCAAGCATTAGGTGGGCAAAATGATTTGCTTTGGCTGGATGTACTTTTCTTTCCTACTGAGGTTAAAATGCGGTATTTATTATGTAAACAGAGGTGGATGTTAAATGACAGATGTTCGTCTCCTACATGATTTTCTCAGCTCTCACAAATCAAAGGACCTACACTCTAATTTATACTGAGCAAACAACTCCAGCAATCTCTCCCTCGTATTACTGCCAAAAGCATCAGTAACCAAGCACCAGAAGCCAAGGGAGTCTAGAGGAACGCATACATACCTGTAGAAAATACAGTACTCCAGCAACTTCTCGTGAACAGTTGACACACAAAACACCCCTGCACCACACCGGTAGCCAAAGTTAGCATAGCACATCTCCCACCTCCCTCCACTTTCTGCCAACACCACACTTCACTACCATAAAGCAGTGGGTCTACTGACCTCTGGCTCATTTCCCTGGCTGTTCATTACAGAGATGAGTAGGATCAGACAACTTTATGGAGGCCAGAGCATGGCACAAGACAGACCCATTTCCCCCTCCAGCTCCTGGAAATTTTGCACCAGTGCAGCATCCAGGATGCTGTGATCCTACTACAGATGGGCCAACAGTGCAGCCCAGAAGTCAGCAGGGCTGTATGGATAGATCTGCAGTTATACACAAGACATACACAGCTTCTGCAGTCCCCACCTTTCTCTAGCAGATCTGTATCCTCTTCCAACCAGTCCTAGGGCTGTCCATCCCTACCCACCCGAGCAAAGCTTCAGGTGCTTGTGCCACTTTAAAAAGCAGCACTCATGCAGTGGAGTACACTCGTTTCTTCCCCAAAGCACCCATTTTATCTGATCACAAGACAGAAACCTAGACCTCTTACACACACTGTATATGCATTATTTTGAAGCAGAAACACCAGAAACCTCCCTCCAAAAACATGCAACCAAGTTTATCCTCCCAGATAGATGCAGCTGCCTTGGGCTCGCACCCAGCCCAAAAGAGCAGGCAAACACTGGCACAGCTGTAACAGCAAACAAAACCTGTCAAGCAGAGCTCTGGCTCCCTCTTCTCCACCAGATCAGCTCTGCTGCTCTGCAGCTCCGTGGCTCTTGCAGCCTCCCAGTTCTTCACCACCACCCGCTCTCCCTGCCAGCCCCACTCCCGAGTGTCAGTACAGACCTGGCAGCAAAGCACGGCCGGGTGCAGGGCTCCAGCCCCTCCAACGGAATGAGAATAAGGAAGATGTGAGCCCTGGAAAGCCCCCGGGTGTGACACCCTGGGTGTGAGCGGGCTCCTGCAGGGACAGCAGCCTGGGTGTCACGGTCCCCTGTCCCAGGATCAGTGCAGAAGGTGAGAGGCAAACAGGGAAACAAGCGGGCTCACCAGGCTGGGGGAGGGCAGGAGCCCGTGGCATGGGTGCTGTCAGCCAGCCTCCCACTGCAGGTGCCAGCTCCACATGGGACAGGCTGGGGGGGGGTACCAGGGCGGTTCCCATGCTGCAGCCCACAGGTGCAGGCAGGGCAGTGCAATGGGAGCAGAAAGAGGATGCCGGGGTGTTGGGACATCCCAAGTCTCGCTGCCTTTGGCACCACACAAGCTGCTCATGCATGCTGACACTCGCCTCCCCACTCCCCTGCACAAGGCACAGACACACCAGGGACTAAATCTGTGTGGATAGGCACACAGGGAGGTGTTCTTAGAAACAGCAAAATCCCCTAGGATTAGGAGCTATGGCAATGTAAGACGAAGTCCATCTTCCAGTGATATCACAGCCTTTGGGGTGTGAGAAGGAAGGGGGGAACCATTTCCAGGGCTGCACCTTGAAACCAACACAAACAGCTCACTGCATGAGGGACTGGCTATCTCCTATCCATCACCTAAAACGAACAACAAACAAACAAACAAAACCTATTTTCTATTTGAGAAGGAAGGGTCTGATAGGCAAAGGGAGGGCTCATTGCTACCCACCTGGAACCTACATTGAATTTATTATCTTTGCAAGGCAGCTGCATGTAAGCTCATTCAGACAATGTTGGTAATGTGGGATAACACGCTCTCAGAATCCCTGGGGTTCTGGAAGATCCATATTGGTGTGTCTTGTGATCTCTAGAAGTTCCCTGCCCTGAGACCCCCAACAGCCTGCAGCAAGTGAGGACCGGGATGGCCTCTCCTTGACTGATGCTCCTCAGCTTTACCATGTGCTGCTGCTAGGATGGGTGCTAGAGACAAGAATTTAGATAGTGATTGAGGTATTGAAATAAAGGGATGAAAGCAATATCTTCATATTTTCTTGCAGCATCACCCAGCTCATGCTGAAACAAGCAAAACAAGCTTTCCCTGGGGAAGGTGGGAGCACATGATGGGGAGGAGCAGCTGGTGGGTGACAAGTCCCTTTCCACTTCCCGGGCAGGTGAAGGGTGGGTGTCATCCCACCATCCCAAGTGCAGCATGGAAGTAACCAACATAATGAGGAGTGAGATGGGTGCCTGGCACAGAGTGAACCCCTTCTTCAGGAGGACAATGCATCAACTGCACAGTAACACCACTGTGCCTCTGGGGTTTGCTTTATTCTTGTTATATCACAAGAAGTTGATATTCACTGTCACATTGCTAAAACCAGGAAGAGATCTGTGAATAGGATCCCACTAGCTAACATCCTGTGATGGGGAAAGAAATGTGAATACAGGGACTAACCCCTGCTTTCCTTTACCCCACAGCCACTGAGCACCACTGAGCTGGTGGGTACCCACCAGCAAAACTCCTCCAGTTGATGCAGCTGCTCCATAGGGCTGGGCAAACCAAAGCAAGGATTATTTTGAGGAGCTCTCAGGGCCTGTGTGGGATCTCACCTTCCCTGCCATCACACCAGCACTGTTCCGTTGCAGCTCAGAGGAGGATTATGTCTTCATTAAGCAAGAGCAGGCTCATTTTTTTTAGAAGCACCTATGTAACTTCTATTTGGCTTTGGTGGGACCCAAGAGAGCATCTGACAGGGAGGTGATTGTTCTCCTATAGCAATGACAGCATACAAAGGCTAGGTTCAGTGCTACAAAACCAAGCAGTTTCTTTGCCCTTCCAGATCTGTCAGTAGCCAAAGGTTTTTTCTTCAGCACAATGACGACATGTAGAGTGATGGGATCCCTCAGAAAGCAAATACAGGTTTTCTCTGGAAGGTGATAAGGGACGTTTTGCGAGCACAGGGGTTTGCAGATCTCTTGGTACCATATTCCTGATGGAGGTCTTATGTTTTTAAATTGGTTTTACTGCTGTTTTGCGGAAAGAACTACTTTGTGGAAGTAGGTATGGGGAGTAAAGAATACAGTTTCAATGAACTGTGCTCTTTCTTAGAAAGGTTACTGCTGTGGCTCTTGCACATAAATAGATGAAGTCTAACATGTTTCTGTCCAGATCACTATCGCTGGCACTTTCCCATACGTATCGTGTTAGTCTCTCAAACTGAGGGGAAACCACATGAAAGATATGCCAGCCCTTATGCGCAGAGCTTTGCTGGGCTTCCATGCAAGAAATGAAAAGGCTGCTCAGGGCAGCCCAGGGGAGGGAGAAAATGTCACAAGGTGCCCTTGGTCTCCTCTGGTCCCACAGTGACCTGAGCTCAGTTCAGCTCATGGCTGCAGTTGCCCACTCGCCTCTGCTTCCTTACGGAGGAGTAGAGGGACAGGAGGATGACCGGGGTTTCAAACATCTCCAGTGCTGGCAAACAGCACTGTCTCCCATCCTGAGAACGCCTCCCCACCAAATGGCTCTATTGCAAAAAATCTCAGCTGGCCCCTTTGGGATGTGACTTCCAATTCAGCCCAAATGCTGCAAAGTGGCTTTGGATTGAGGCTTATCCAAGTCATTTTACAAAGGGCTTTCAGGAAAACCACAGCACTGGCTTTCAGCAAATGAGGTTTGAGTTGCATAGCCAAAAATGAAAGCACTCAGAATTGCACATCACATTTAGCAAGCCCAGCCAGGAGAGTGACAGTAATTCACTAGCTGATATCCCAGAACTAATGTAAGCACATCCGGTTCCTAAAAGCTGGGGCATGGACCGCCTGCTCCCCTGTGTTTGCACAACCTCTGCTATTACATTACCACAAAACAAAGGTTCACTTGGCTGCAGCAGCAGGAGCGATGCTACAGGTCAGAGATGCAGCTGGCACAAATCTGCGGGGCTGCAGCAGAGTCAACAGAGATGTGTGGGTTTACAGCAGCTGGGGAAACTGGCCTGAAATTTGCAGCCCATCTTCAAAATACAATTTAGAGTGAAAAACCTCCACAATGTTAAATTATAACTGTGTTGACACCTGCAGCATTTGGAAAAGACACTGCATAGAGATGCTTCCGACCCCCATAACAAGGTTAAATGCAATTCTGTCACTGAAGAGTAATTCATAGATGCCGGCAGAGGCACAAAAGGCTGGAGTATTACATTTTTATAATGGTGATGATTCAGATGAGTCATCCCCAATCAGCAAGCACTCACTGCGCTAATGACCAGACTGGGGAAATTTGGTTTAGTGGTGACTGATGCTGCAGTTTATTTTTCTGACTGTTCACCAGGTGTTGTGGGAAGGCAACAACATGAGCTACACATTCACATCCACTCCGGACTACATCTCCTGAGAGCAAGCTGTGATTGTCAGTTCCCACAGTGCCATCGGTCTGGACACAAACCTCCAGGATTTAGGCAGAGGGAGGAAGGTGAGACTCTGGGTCCCAAGTTCAGACATATTCCCCCCCAGGAGTGCATCTCCTGGCCCACTCCAGTGTCCTGTGCAGCAGAACTCCTTGGGAAGCCACTGAGCAAGGAGGGGCAGCTCCAGGGCTCCATAGGAGCCATGCAGCACTCACTTGGATCACCATTTTGGCTGAATGCACTAGAAGGCCTCATTCTCCTCCGCTGCTACAGAGGATGAGCATTGTGGAGATCTGCACCACTTGTGCACAGTCAGAAGAAGCCATCAGCTCAAAAGCCTCTGCACACTTTTTCCCCAGGTTGTCTACAGAGGATTATGTACTTGCCTGTTATCAAGGTTTACACAAAGGTGGGGTTACATGCATCTTATAAAAGAAAGGATTATCTTGAGC
Source organism: Amazona ochrocephala (assembly GCA_039720435.1). NCBI lineage: Eukaryota > Metazoa > Chordata > Aves > Psittaciformes > Psittacidae > Amazona > Amazona ochrocephala. The sequence goes on along the minus strand of CM077877.1, from coordinate 99,534,459 downwards.
CAAGTACAGCTAAAATAGCACACTTCAGACACATTTTGAAGTATGCTGTCTGAACATCTCACTTAACTCAAGTGGAATTACAAAAGCTATACACTCATAAAAATAAAACATGATGAGAAAAGAACCTACAAGAACAGCGCAGTGGAAAAGAACCACAGAGCCCTCCATACTTTGATGCTGGGGTCATGATAACACTTATGGGTTAATGGAAAATGCTGGAAACTTTCTCCTCCTTCGCAGTACACAGAAGTTGAAATCTGTGTCAGATCCCATTAAGAAATCCAGATGGCATTTTTCCAGAGAGAGCACACACAGAGGTGCAGGTTTCAGGATGTACCAAATACGGATTGAGAGCATATGACTGAGCAGGATTTACTGTCAGTTTTTCCACCCAGCCACATAAGGACAAGATAGCAAAAGAAAACCTCCAAAACCCAAACCTAATCCTCCAAAACCCATTCCCTGCTTAGATACAAGGTTCTATCTGCAATTCATTGTGCAGAATCTTCTGCTGCTGCAGCAGTAAGCCAGAGATGGTCAGATATCAAGCAACGCCCATCACATCTGAAGCTCAGCACCCAAAAGGATGCAGCACAACTGTGCTGCAGGAGAGTGGTCAGTGGTTTGTGCCCTCTTTCTCTACCGCATGGCAGCACCCCTGGTTGAGCAAAGGGTCCCAAGACAATGCACGCCTTCACTACTCCATCCCTATTCAGTACCCAGCTCCCCTTACCTCACCTTGGAGGAGGGAAGAGAAATGTGGGCCTGACAAACACAATCCAGACTCAATCAAACTCAAAGGTTATACTCACAAAGCACATCTAATCAAACAAGATCCTCAGTCTTGTGAACAGCCCACAGCTCTTAAATGATAGCCTTCCCCCAAAAAATCCAACACCCCAAAACCTTCACGGGCAGCAGAGGGTTTGTACTGACAGTGACCCATGAAGAGCCGTGGCTTCAGGCAGGAAGGGCTTTTGGAAGCCACCACAGCATCACCATGGTTTTGGAGATTTATTCATCCTCCCAATATCTAGAGTATTGAAAAATAACTAACAAGTTTGTATTCTTCTCCTTTGGCCGTATGTTGATTAAGCAAAAATAACACTGAACCTTTGGCTTTTCCTCCACCAAATCGAATAACCTCAGAGAGCATTTTATGCCCACATTTTTACCAGCAGATCTCCCAATACACCAAGAAGTGGCAACATTTTATGCTCAGAAACCTATTTTGCTAGCAGCATTGCCAGAAGAAAGATAGCTCAAAGATCCCCTAATGGTGCAGAAAGAGAGAGCTGTCTAAACGTCCTCTCTATTCTTCCAGGCATTCACACTAAATTGCTAGGTAAGGTTGGAAGAGAAGGGTCCTCCGTGCACTAGGAAGGATGTTCTCAAACACGCACCCGTTCAGGAGGAGGCACAGCTCGTGGGGGAAGGGAAGCCTTGCATCCTGAAAAGCAAAAGAGAAAAACACATTTCCATAAATTTAGCTAAAATAATGAAACCCATGTGCTCACTCTGGCACCCATGCAACCCACAGCTTGCTATGCTCACACATCACATAGGGTCCAACCTTGCCTGCGTTATCGAGGAAGTTTTTCAGAGGCAGCACTAGTCCTGGTATTTTTTCCCTTTTTCTTAAGGAGCTGTGTGTTTTACAGTGCAAGGCACAGATAAGCTTCTCCCTAGCAGCAGCCACGTGCATTTTTCCCGCTGTGCTGTTTTTCCCCTTGAGCAAACACCAGATATGAGCAGAACAAGCGAATTACCACCCTTCAGAAACCTCTGAGATCCTTTGACCCACAGCACCACAACAAGGCCAGGACTGCCCCCGGGATACACTTTCTCTAGACATACAGCCTTCACTGGAGCACTGGAACGGACCTGCACTGTCCTTACCCCAGTTTTGCATGGATTTAGTCACGTTAGCAGGAGTAAATTTTCTCCCAGTTCAATGTAAGGGAAGTCAGAATTAACGTATCACCTTGAGGGCACAAGTCAGAGGTTTTGCAGTTGGTCCCAAAATACCTTCTCCTGCCACAGCAGAGGAGGCAGATCAGCCCAATAAGGACAAGGCACTGAAGCAGGTCTCTTCATTACCCAACCACAGCATCAAAATCTGGCTGCTGTCATCCCAGCAAGGGTCTACACAACAGAAATGCATAGCCCCTGCTCTTCAGCATGTGTCCTGCTCTCCGCTGTCTTGGGTGAGTGCTGGGTGCAGCCTAACTCTCTGGCCATCTTTTCACCCCATGGCACATCAGTACCTCTCACACTTTGGGTTCCTTGTCACTGCAATTTGGAAGTGGTGAGCAAACAAACTTCCTGCTGCTCAATCCTTCTGTGTGTCAAGGAGGAAAGGCTCCCTGCATTTGTGAACTAAACCAGACATGAAAAGCAAGCGTGAGCCACATCACTTCAACAGAAGTGATCCCAGAGGGCCCTGAATATTAGACAGCTGCTCAGGCTATGTAACAACTTCTTTGTAGCCTTATAGGCTGAAGGGCAAGATCATCCCTTGGTTAGTACACAAGGTTAGTACACATAGGTGATCTCTCTTCTCTGGTCACAACCGAGCAGAAGGAAATTGAATCCTGAAGCTCAGGAACAGAAGGTACAGAAAAGCCAGCCTAGGAGCGGTTTTACTACACCTGGAGCCAGAGTTTTCTGTGAGGTTCCTCTTTGCTTTAACGCACACGTTTCACAGGAGAAAAAGCAAAAGGGCGGACTCAGAGGATGTGAATATCCCCTAGGGCACTCAGCATCTGAAACACCTTGAAGCAAAGGTAGAAACCGTGTTGCATTTATTCCAGGAAATGTTGACCAGCTTCTACATGCAAACAGCCATAGCCGCTTGATTCCATTTAACCCAATATCTTATGTGGCCAGAGCATCTGTTTAGGGTGAACTGGTATGAAACCAGTGCCAAGGTAGGCAGTCTTTGGCACAGCCTCTCCATACCAGCAGCTGCAGCCACAGGCACACTTTGCACAGCACCAGTTGTTAGAGAATTCCCTATGTCTAGCTGGAATTACAGATAATAATGGCTTACATGAATTAAGAGCATTAAAACAGTTGAGGCATTTTCCTAATCAAAAATACGCACAGACAAAACCAGAGGTAACACTGAATAAGCATAACCCCATATGGAAATCTCTGCTTTGCCATGGCACTGAGCCCACTCATTCAGAACCACACACAGTACCTCTGAACTCCACATGGACTGAAAATGAGAAGACCATGACCACAGATTTTTCTACTACTATTGTGGCTGGTGCTGAGTTCAGATCCATCCCACAGAGCATCTCACACCGTGTCTGTTCTGCTGCACCTGAGGACCATCTGCTGCAGTGATAACGTGGCTGCTGCCCAGTTTGCTCTCTGGTCTGGAGGAGAAACACACGCTGCAGAGGCTTGAGCAGCAGGTGTTTGCTCAACTGGTGGACAAGAAACCCCACTTTTATCAAACATCACTAATTCTTCTCCCTTTCAAATAAAATCAGCTCTTGTTTAATACCCACCTGGAGTTAGTGCCCCAAGTCCCCTGCAGACTGTGATGCATGGGGTTTAGGAGCTCGCTGCGCTGGCCTGGGGAAAACAGCCTGCCTGCACACATGAGGCTTAACCAGACTTGTCACGGGCTCAGGTTATGCAAATTCAGTTAATCAACATTTAAATCCTTACCTCAGAGCAAGGCCTGCACTATGGAGGAGAGCCTCGAAACAAAGCTTCGCACACAGGGTCTACTGCTGGGCTGCTCCATTCTTCCAGGTGGGTCCTCCTCTTCTTTACCTGTATCAGCATCAGGTGTTAATTGTAACTTCCTCTCAGCAGAGACCTTGCGTTTCACTTAACCTAGAAAACCTCTCACAGAGTTTAGGTGTGATGTGTTTAGGGGCAATGATGGTAATAATTGATTGATTTTGAAGTTACCATCTGTCTTCGGTGGCTTTAATGAACGACAGAGACAGAGCCTCCCAGAAGTGCCAGAGGCTGTAGCTTCATCTAATGACATTGCTAAAAGCAAACCTCAAACACTTGCTGGATGTTAATTGTGGTAGCTGGGTTGTCACCACTCTAGTCAAACTTTTGGTGTCAGTCATCTGGAGACATGAGCCCAAGGCTACTGAAAAAGGCAGAGCTGGAGAACTTATCAGCTAACAGTTCAAGTGGTTAGTAGTTAAAGGCAGCAACACCCAAGTGTAGCTGAAGAGTTTCATACCAGTCTGCTGAGATAAATGCCTGTATGCTTGACAATACCTTTACTGCCAGCCTTAATGTGCAGCTCCTCAGCATATTGTCCTCTTTTCTTGTGCAGACATAAATGAAAGAAAGGGAGACAGGTTTATCAGTCATGTGAGTTCAGCAGACCTCCGAGAAGGAACCAGCTCTCTGAAGTTCAGGAGACAGGCTGACACCTGTGGCTGTGAAAGGCACAACTAGACAATCCACGAAACCTTTGTGTTTTATCCCATCGGCTCACAAGAAACCCAGAATCATAGAATCATAGAATAGTAAGGGTTGGAAAGGACCTCAAGATCACCGAGTTCCAACCCCCCCTGCCATGGGCAGGGACACCTCCCACTAAACCATGCCATCCAAGGCTATGTCCAACCCCACCTTGAACGCCGCCAGGGATGAAGCATCCACAACCTCCCTGGGCAACCCATTCCAGGGCCTCACCACCCTCACAGTAAAGAATTTCTTCCTCAGATCCAATCTAAACCTCCCCTGTTTAAGTTTAAACCCATTACCCCTTGTCCTCTCACTACAGTCCCTAATGAAGAGTCCCTCCCCAGCATCCCTATAGGCCCCCTTCAGGTATTGGAAGGCTGCTATGAGGTCTCCACGCAGCCTTCTCTTCTCCAGGCTGAACAGCCCCAATTTTCTCAGCCTATCTTCATACGAGAGGTGCTCCAGTCCCCTGATCATCCTCGTGGCCCTCCTCTGGACTTGTTCTAACACTTCCATGTCCTTTTTATGTTAGGACACCAGAACTGCACACAATACTCCAAGTGAGGTCTCACGAGAGCAGAGTAAAGGGGCAGGAGCACCTCCCTCGACCTGCTGGCCACACTCCTTTTGATGCAGCCCAGGATACGGTTGGCTTTCTGAGCTGCAAGCGCACACTGCCGGCTCATGTTCATTTTCTCATCAACCCACACGCCCAAGTCCTTCTCCGCAGGGCTGCTCTGAATCTCCTCCCCGCCCAACCTGTAGCTGTGCCTGGCATTGCTCCGACCCAGGTGGAGGACTTTGCACTTAGCATGGTTAAACTTCATTAGGTTGGCATCAGCCCACCTCACAAGCGTGTCAAGATCCCTCTGGATGTCATTCCTTCCCTCCAACTTATCAACCGAACCACACAGCTTGGTGTCATCGGCAAACTTGCTGAGGGCGCACTCAATCCCACTGTCCATGTCACCCACAAAGACGTTGAACAAGACCGGTCCCAACACCGATCCCTGGGGGACACCACTCGTTACTGGTCTCCAGCTGGACATTGAGCCATTGAGCACTACTCTTTGCGTGCGGCCATCCAGCCAGTTCTTTATCCACCGAGTGGTCCACCTATCAAATTGATGTCTCTCCAACTTAGAGAGAAGGATGTCACGTGAGACAGTGTCAAAGGCTTTACACAAGTCCAGGTAGATGACATCAACTGCTCTGCCCCTGTCCATCAGTTCCGTAGCCCCTTCATAGAAGGTCACCAGATTGGTCAGGCAGGATTTCCCCTTAGTGAAGCCATGCTGGCTGTCACCAAGCGCCTTGCTGGTTTTCATGTGCCTTAGCATGCCCTCCAGGAGAATCTGCTGCAAGATTTTGCCAGGCACAGAGGTGAGGCTGACTGGTCTGTAATTCCCCAGCTCATCCATTTTCCCCTTCTTAAAAATGGGGGTTATATTTCCCTTTTTCCAGTCATCGGGAACTTCACCTGACTGCCATGATTTTTCAAATATGATGGACAGTGGCTTAGCAACTTCATTTGCCAGCTCCTTCAGGACCCGTGGATGGATTTCATCCGGTCCCATGGACTTGTATACATTCAGGTTCCTAAGGTGGTCCCGAACAAGATCCTCCCCCACAGTGGGCCCAGGGTCCCCACCCTCACCGTCCCCGCGTCTGCCTTCCAAGACTTGGGTGGTGTGGTCAGAGCATTTGCCGGTAAAGACTGAGGCAAAGAAGTCATCAAGAACCTCAGCCTTCTCCAAATCCAGGGTAGCCAGTTCTCCCGATAGCTTCTGGAGAGGGCCCACAGTGTCCCTAACCTGTCTCTTATTGGCAATGTACCTATAAAATCCCTTCCTGTTATCCTTAACATCCCTAGCCAAGTTTAATTCTAACTGGGCCTTAGCTTTCCTAACCTGGTCCCTAGCTTCCTGGACAACATCCCTGTATTCTTCCCAGGCCGCCTGACCTTGCTTCCACCTTTTATAAGCCTCTTTTTTCCTTTGAATTTTGCTCAGCAGCTCCTTATCCATCCAAGGAGGTCTCCTGGCCCTCCTGCTGAACTTCCTTCTAGTTGGGATGCATCGCTCCTGAGCTTGCAGCAGGTGAGCCTTGAATATCAACCAACAGTCTTGGGCCCCCCTGCCCTCTAGGGCTGTATCCCATGGAACCTTACTGAGCAGGTTCCTGAAGAGGCCAAAGTCTGCTCTCTTGAAGTCCAGGGCAGTGAGCTTGCTGCACGCTCTTCTCACTGTCCTGAGGATCTCGAATTCGACCATCTCATGATCGCTGCAATCAAGGCTGCCCTGGAGCGTCACATTCCCAACCAGCCCTTCCCTGTTGGTGAGGACGAGGTCAAGCATGGCACCTCTCCTTGTCGGCTCCTCTATTACTTGCAGAAGGAAGTTGTCTTCCACACAATCGAGGAACCTTCTGGATTGCTTGTGCTGGGCCGTACCGTCCCTCCAACAGATATCAGGGCAGTTGAAGTCTCCCATGAGAACAAGGGCCTGCAAGCGTGAGGCTGCTCCTATCTGCCTATGGAGCGCTTCGTCCAGCAAGTCCCCTTGGTCAGGCGGTCTGTAACAGATCCCCACAATAATATCACCCATCGCTGTTCTCCCTTTAACCCTGACCCACAAACTCTCTGTCGACTGCTCACCTGTCCCCAGACAGAGTTCCATACTCTCTAGCCTATCCCTAACATAAATAGCAACTCCCCCTCCCCGTCTGCCGGGCCTGTCTTTCCTAAAGAGCCGGTAACCTTCCATTCCAACACACCAGTCATAGGAGCCATCCCACCATGTTTCTGTGATGCCTATGATATCATACCCCCGTAGATGTGCACACATCTCTAATTCCTCTTGTTTGTTCCCCATACTACGGGCATTTGTGTAGAGGCATTTGAGCCGAGATGCAATTGAAGCCGGCTCATTGGCTGGAGCAGGTGGAATATCTCTACATTGCTCCGAACATTTACTGTAGGTGCTGGCAACCGACTGGGTGTGTTGGGATGGAATGATGCCCCCCTCCTCCAATGTTCTTGTGCCGCCACCTCTGAAGAGGGGAACTGCTGGGCAGTGAAAACCGTTCTGCCATCTCCATCTATAACATTTCCAACTCTAAGAAATTCTGGTAAACCCAAGCCAAACACGTGTGTGCAGGAAGAGACCTTGCACCTCTGCAGTGCCTGCTGGCCGTGTATGGATGTCATGGGTCAGAAGAGTGCTTCCCACTGCACTTGCCCACCAGGGCTGCTGCTCACTCAGGTTCTTTGCTCTGCACTCCTCTTCGCCTGGGTTTTTATATGCATATTTATACACACAGGCTTTAAATACGCACGCGTGGACATTTTCTCTACACACCACATATTTTCATTACTTTAGGCATTTCTTTTCCTCCTAGGCAAACAAGTCTTCCCAGTTTTTTGAATTCCCTCTCACTCAAAACAATAGGCTAGGTAAAGAGTGAAACTGTCCCTCCTTAAACCAGGCTGCCATGCATTCCTCTTGCTTCAAATAAGTCACTACTGCTAAACTCATAGTTCCCATTCTTTCTTGGTCAACAAGCAAGGCTGAAGCCCACACTGGTTCTCAGTCAGAGCTGAAAAGCAACCTCTGTTGCTCCTACTTTGCTTGCTGTTTGTAATAAGCCATGCTCTATTGCAGTCCAGGGATAGCGCCACCTCAAGCAAATGGTGAAGTGACCTTAATCACAGTGTTTGTAGGAGGTTTTGACTTCATTACTGACATGTTTTATCAAACTACTCTATTCTCCCTGCTTTTAAAAATTCCTGGCTGAACCTATACCTTCTCATTATTGAAAAGCAGATGTCCTCAGAAAACAGGTTGACAATAAGTGAAAAGCTGATAGCTAAAAGTAAAGCTTCAGATCGAGACAAAACCACTATGGAAGACCCAGACTTACTATGGGAGAGCAGTTCTTCCACTGAAACCCCAAACCGCTGCAAAATTCATGGGTTTTGAAAGAGTTGACATGGGGTCCTGGTGGACAGCAAGCTCAATACGAATGAACAGTGTGGAGCTGCAGCAAAGAAGGCCAACAGGATGCTGAGTACCATGGAAAAGATAAGGAGTAATGGGTGCAAGTTACTCCTGGGGATATTCTGACTGGACACAACAGGAGAATTTTTCATGGTCAGAACAATCACGCATGAGAATACCCTCCCCAGGGAAGTGGTGGACACCCCACATTGGACACCTCTAAGATTCAGCTGGTCAGGTTACTGGGACATCTAGTCTAGGTCATGCTTGCCTAGAAAGGTTGGACCAGATGATCCTTGAGGTCTCTTCCAAGCTGTTATTCTATGATTCTGTTTCTCTATGGTTCAGAATCACCAACACTGTCAATACCTCTGAACTCTGTTTGCTTCCTGCCAAGCCAATCCCAGGCAGCAGCGTGCTGCCCAGGCTCAGCTCTCAATGCCTTTTGCAGATACATCCCAACAACAGCAAAGTCCAGGGACTCGTTGCTGACTCCTGTCAATCACCTGAGCCTGAATTCTCTGTCACACACAAATGAAGATGCTGGGATGTGAGATACCAAATGCTCCATCTTGCTAAGGTGAGATCCATGTGCCAGGAAACAGGTCCATTTTATTTAGGAAACTGTATATAGTTACAACAAACATTTTCCCTGAGCTATGGCATTACTCGACCGTGCCATTCATAATGTAATGACTAATAGATTTACTAATTTTAAGCCTACTTTGTTTGTTCCACACTAGGAAATGGAAAATGTGAATTCCTGTTGTTCAACTCTCTTGCCAGATATAATACATTATTCCTTTTGTTTGGAAAGTTTCGTTTCCAAACACTATCCATTACTCAAACGGTATTAATGCAACCAATTTACTATCCAAATACTTTCCAGTAGATCTCACCGAGAGGATATTTTTTCTGGTGTTATGACCAGCTACACTCATGCCAAAAAGCTCCACTTGGTGTCACATTTTAACCCAACTGCTTTAAAAAATATAAGTAGGATTCTTGCCTGTTCAGGAGTTTTAGCCTCCAGCGATACCTGCAAGCATCACAGGAATGCTCTCAGACAGTGAGGATCACTGGAAAGTACTCAAATGCTTTAGTACCTTAGTCTAGGGTATTTCATGTGAACCAAAAGCACTTGGCTTGAGCATTATGGAGCATCACAGGCCGAGTTCCCAGCTGCCTGTCGCTGCCCTGCAACGCCCCAAGAGCAGCTCAACTTCTCTGCGAGGTTTTCCTCCATGATGGGAAAACAACAAGCAATTTGAGGTTCCTTCTCCCCATGAGTGTTTGGGAAGCACCATGCACACCCTGATGAACAAGGCAGAGCAGGCTGCCTTCGAGTCATGGGGTGCCTGTGGCCACTCTGCTTCTAGTTCTGGCTGCAGCTGGCTTTCACCAGCTCAGCCACCACAGTTCCTCTCAAAAAGCTTAGTACCATCCTCACTGCATGACCTGTGATTGCCCTTGCCCCTGCTGGACCAGCAGCAGGTCTCACCCAGCGATGCAGAGAAGGAGAAATCAGGTATTTGCTGTGCCTTGCCCCTCACCTTTCTGTCCTTAACCATGCCCCCAAGCTGCAGCATCAGGAACAATGAGGGGCTTGCTATGACAGCGGCTGGGAGGTGGAGGGATACTTGAGTCCTTCACATAGATGCTGCTGTTTGCAAGCCTCCTTCACTCAGGTCTGTGCTAGCAAAGGTAATCTTTAACATCTTTAGCATTTTTTATCCTTCACATAATGTAATAAGACTTCCGATGGCAAATTCATTAAACACGTTGACAGCTATGATATAATTGCTGGAGATGAGATGACCTCTTGAAAAAGTCAAGAGAAAAGAGTACCTTAAAGTAAAGCTTTCTAGGACAAAGCAGTAGCATGAAAACATGATTTTTGCTTACTCTATCACACTTGATTTCATCTAGTCACTACATCTCAAGTTCAAAATCAACCACTTGTGTTTCCACATAGGACAAAAATGTTCCCATTGTTTGTTTTCCTTTGAATCTCCTCCGAAAAGTCACGCACACAATTACATCAGTAGGTGTTCATGATCTGAATGGTGCTGCATCACATCAGTGAACAAACCTGGACACCAAAATTGCTTAAAAAAAGCCAAACAAATCAAAACCCAAAACCTCAAACTCCAGGTGTCCCAGTTCCTCCAATAAAAATAATAGAAAGTATATAGAAAAATAACCAAGGTATTAACCCCTTCCTTTATAACTAAGGTTGCAACACCCAGACCCCAAGTGGGATCTGGGTCCCCTTTGGCTGGGCCAACACTTGGCCAACAAAAACAGTGATGCTCCCCATCACCTGATGCCCCACGAGATGGTCTGCTCAAGCACATGACACCCATCGAAATAAAGGTCACGGCAAGGCAAAAGCACCTGTCAAGAGAGGAAACACAGCATGACTGAACTTTCTGGACAGAGACAATCCCTTTGCTCTCTCGGTACAAGAGGAACCCCAGGCACAACAGTAGGCACTGAAGTACCTCCAAAATGACAAGGGCCGTTTGCACCATACTGACACAAACAGATCCAACAGTCTGCAAAATACAAAATATTGATATCCCGCCCCCCAAACCAACCTGAGCTGGGCACTTGTACCACCTGCTCCAAGTTACACCTCCATCAGCAAGCACCCTGCACCAACCCATCAGCCGTGCATCAGGGCATGAGGCAGCTCACAGGCTGAAACCCCGACACTGTTCTCTGTAGAGAACGTGAGGTCTGTGCTTGTCAGGCCAACCCTCTGGTGCCACTCAGATGTGTCAAACCAAAGCTATTCTTCCTGTCAAGGTGGGTCAGAATTTACTTACCTGCCCAAGCAGCAATCAGCTAACAAAGCAAGCTGCATTCAGAGCAAGGTCAGTGCAAATAACTGGGGTTTTTTCAGCTATAAAGGGGAAAGAATGTTTCCTCTCCCTCCCCCTGCCAATTCCACCCACAGCAAACCAAACACAAAAGCTTTCTGTTCTGTCTTCGAAGTAAAAATCTCCTGGCATTTCAGTTTGATTGATAATGTGCAGTTAACTGAGGTCAAAACCATAGAAATATGTTGATTTGAAACACAAGGACTCCAAGCATGCGTCTATCGCCATTTCTGGGATTGCACATGCACAGGGACATCTCTTCTGCTACATTTTCTGTAAAAACTCATCATAAAGAGAAGAAAAAAAGAAACAAAGATATGGGGTAATTCCCATTCGGATGCTCTCAGGACACTCCTTCACCTTCAGTCAGGTCATCACAGCTAAAGGTACGAAGGAGGGGCTAAGTCCTGACCATTTGAAATGCTAAGAAACAAAGGAAATGGATTTTCCCTGGCTGGAAAAGGTCTTCGGATGAAATTAGCCAAATATCTTTTCAATTCAACTTTTAATAGTCACAGAATTGGATTTCACCGGTGGGAAGGGCAGGGAGTAGCACTTTGCAGCTCCAAATCCGCAAGTTACAATTAAAAGGCTTTCAAGCAGTTAAGTTCAGCTTCCACTACCAGAAAAACTTTAGCCAGCAGCTGTGAGTGTGGCTTCTAGTTGTAAGAGCTTAATGCCTGCTGGGCTAAAAGTGCTGGCTGGGGACTCTGAACATGCCAGGGGCCTGACAAAGCGTACAGACTCTGCCCCCATCTCCCCAAGAGGAAAGTTATGTGCTTTCTCAGGAGCTAATGGAAAAAGGGAATCTGATAGCAGCTGCTTGTGTTGAGGATCCATCTGCTGCACCACATAGAGCTCTGACACCCATTTTTAAGATGCACAACACGGGTGTGTGATTTGTTGGTAAAGGAAATGATCACAAGGGGCTGAATGCTCACACACTTGCAGGTTTGGGCTTCACCCAAACAAAAAGGTTGGCCTAAGCTGGAGCCAGCTCATTGTGTCACCAAGAGAGCTCGTGCAGACATGATTCAACAGCAGATGAGCACAGGTGTTTATTGCGCTCGGTTTTCTGATGTTTGTACAGACCTCTGGTAATACCCTGGGGATGACGCTGCCATGCTGGACAGATTGGGACACAGAGCTTGAGAAGAATTCAGACCTCTGTGAACAGACCTTGTGCATGCATCAGAAAGTCATCCTACATTTTCTGCCAAGTGCTTTAAAAGCACTTTAAAAGCTTCATCAGCGCAAAATGCTGTTTCCACCTCTAATAGATATTTTTAAACCAATAATTTCACAAGCAGCAGGGTGAAAGAATTTTGCTTTCATATGCGTTACCTCCTCTACAGTGGATTTTTTTGGTACCAGAAAATAGCACAAGTGTCCCACGAAGGCAAGACACTTATTGTGTGCATTTCCCTCCCTCATTTTGCTTCCCAGCTCCATGTCAACTTTCTGGTCTCATTATTCCTCTGCCCTCATCAGAGGCATTAGCAGCTGCCTCTCCTGCATCTATTTATCATCTTCTCATGGAAGCCATATGTACCTGTCCTGATAACAAGATTACCTGCAGTATAAGCTCTACACATGGTTTCTGTCTGAAGGTCTCTTTGTGGGGTTTGTTTGTGGAATTGGTGCAGTATTTGCTGTGCCATCTGGCAGTGTGTAATCAAGTGGAGCACAGGGAAACTGAGACGTTTGGAAGCAAAATAGCGAGCATCTGCAGATAGCAAGCAGTCTTATAGCCAGCCAAGCTGCGGTGTCATCAGCAGAAGTCTGCCATTTACAGGACCAGGCTCAGTGATTCTGCAGTGTCAGCTGAGGAAGCACTTGTTGTTTGTATGACAACTGGGGATGTGCTGCTGTTCAGGTTGACTAACAGTAGCAAAATGGCAGCTTTCTCACTTCCCACTCACCCTAGGAAAGAGGCAACAGCTCTGCTAGCATGTCCTCAGGCTATAACAAGTTACCCAGTAGGTAACAGAACAAATGCATCTCTTCAGTGTATTTCCTCTTCTGCCAGCAGACAGCATCTCCTTAGATGCACAAGTAATTATGTGCGACTCAGCTAGCCAAATGAAGGTGTCTACTGCTGAGGAGAAGAACAGCATTGGCATTGGCTGCCAGCACTGTCCCTCTTACCGCTCACCACTGCCTCGCACAGCCCAGCCGGCAGAAGTGACAGCTTCCCAGAAGTTAGATCCATTTGCACCTGCCCTGGAGTACAGGAATTGATTTCCAGTAGAACTTCATTTTTAAAGGGTCCTCTTAAATAGCTCTGAGAGCTTCCTCCACACCAAGGAGCTCTGAGCCAAGCCATAGACTGGGGCTGTTTACATTGACACCTCACTTGTGCTCAGGAACTTACTCTTTACGGCCTCCTCAGTGTCCTCTCTCACATGCCTGAGTGTCTCATCTTCTCCTCAAGCTGCAGTTCAAAGTTGCTTGAGACAGAGACCTTCTGAAGCCTGGTATTTGCAAAGCACACACATCACGGTGAACTTTGGCAAACAACAATTAATCATAGTTTTTAACCTGAGCAGGTGCTCCCTCCTCCTCAGCCCACACATCTGCCACAGCCCTCAGCAACCCTGATATCTGATGAGCAACAGACCACTAAACCAGCACAGCAACACCTTGCCTCCGTGTTGATGTTCTCTGACATGGAAACGGGGCTGTGCATAAAGTGAGCTCAAAAACACATCCGACAATGCATCTGATGTATAAGGGAGGCAAGGGCTGAGAGATCGAGTACCGAGCATATTACCCAGATGCATTTTGGAAACCTATGGTAATGGAAGGGAGTTACAGGACACGTGGATGAGTTAATTAATTGCCATGCTCTATGGAAAGGAAGATTGGGTATTTACTACTACCCAGCACCACCCTCCCCTAAATGGTGCTATTTCCTTCCCTGGATGGTTCCACATGCTGACAAAGCATGGAAAGGTCTTGCTAAATGTCTCTCCCACACAACACAATTTGACAGAGAGATTAACGGCATGCTACTGCACCTTCTTATCATGTACTGCACCTTCTTTATAATCTCATGTCAAGATTTTGACTGCTAAACCACTCTCCTTAATCAGCAGTGACCCATTAGAACTGCTACTCAGTGAGTACGTGCTACAACAGCATACCTTGCTCAGCAAGCTTTCTGACCTACCTACAGCAGCTATATTATAGCAGCACTAGCCTATAATTAAGATTGTGTCAAAGTTTCCATTCTATAATGCTGCCCTGAAAGGAGAGAGTATCCAGAGCTAAGGGTACCTGGAGAACTCACGGTTACTCATCAAATTGCTTGGGGGACTTTTGTTTAGTTTTTATTTGCTTGTTTTTCTTTAAAAAATATATTTTAAATAACATGAATTGTTTCGTACATCTGAGAGTTCAACCTGTACACCCAGCCACGACTCACCCAAGTGAATTCGAGACCTTACTGGTCGGTACAACTGTCACTTCTTGAAGATATCCCACAGTATAAACTACATTCTTTTAATGAGCCTGAAGCTTTTCATGCTGCCTTTTGTGAAGAGATCTAAGGCAGCAGAACTCTTCACTCACACTACTAAGTCTTCCAGCATAATTAGGTTATCTTTCCCCTGCTTACTGCAAGCACACTGCATCTAAGTGGACTTCCTTATGGCGCAGCAACACTGGTCCTTCGGAAGATAAGGTCAGCTATATAGCACAGAATATGCACGTATGGGTACCTGCTATCAGACCAAATAGTGTATTCTCCATTAAACCTAAAAAAACAAACCCTCTGAGAAAATGCTTAAGTAAATCCTTAGTTTCAAAATTGAGGAATCGTATTCACTCCTAATTTTAAAAATAATACCATAGTTGTTCTTGGCTGAACCGCGAAGCTGAGATCCTGATCAGCAACACCATGACCTGTAAGGCCATTAGACCTGTCCACTTGGTTCAAGTGGCAAAGGAAGGTCGGTGAAATACAGATGAGAAACTGGAGCATAAGGAAGTAGAGGCTCACTCTCTGTGAACCTCAAAAATTAGGAGAAGGTTAGGGAGTTGAGAGGTACCTGGTGTTGCGTGAGCAACCTGGTTACACAGAGCATGCGTCTTGGGAAAGGAAGGTGAAGTGCCAGCTGCTGGATCAGAGCTACTATTACAAAGAAGATCAATGTGATGGTCCCTACAGCAGTGGTATTGTCAGTGAGTATTCAGAACATGGATGACTGATGCATCCATCATAAGGAGGCATATGTGTGGGCACTGAGTAGTGGTGGGAGAGGAAATCTGAGCAGAGCTTGCCCTGATGCCCAAGTCAAACTCTCCCTGTTCTGGTTCTTCCCTACACGCAGACCCCTCATCTCCACCTCAGAAATCTCTTTTGCCTCTACTTTTTCTAAGGAACGCGAGCAGACCTGGCACAAGCCAAGCAGCCAAGGCTCACATCCAGCTGCCTCACACTCCAAGCTGCCAGGTAACCCTTTCATGACCAAGAACAATTGCAGCTGCTGCTCACCATCCCAGTTAGGACACAGGCAGACGTAAGAGTGTGACAGATACCAGTGCACGACGTGAGATGCTTGACACTCAGTCAACTGCTGAGTAGCCCAGAGAGGGGAAATGGTGGCAGAGTCCCAAGTGTGGTTTGGCAAGGCATCTTCTCAACCAGGGAGCACAGACTAGTGAAAAGGACAGGGGCTGTGCTCATACCTTTCCCCACACACCTGCCTTGCAGTCCCTGAAGACACTTGGATCTAGTCATGGATCAGGTCACAGATCATACAACCACCTTAAATGCCACAGCAAACCAGCACTAGTGACAACTGCTGTGTGTTCATGTTTCCTCCCAGTCTCCTAAGTCCAAACCCACTCACCTCCTCCTAGGATTTCTTTCTGTCCTCCCTCTGCCTCTTACCACCTTCTCCATCACAGAATGCTCCCTCTCTTTCCTGAGTCTGACTGCCACTTGCTTTTCCTTGAAATTTCATCGTATTATATTTCATGAAAAACCCACATCCGGAGCAATGGTCTTCAGTATACAAAAACTCTTATTGAAAGCCTTTCCCATCTCTTTGGATGAAATCCTGCGCATGGCTGACAAAATACTAACTCAACCCTTTCAGTCTTCAGAACAACTCCAGTATATCTAAGGAGTGAATGTTAACACAGCTTAGGCAGCTACCTTGGTTCAGACAGGCATCTTATGCAGACTGGAAAAGCAATTACAGGCAAGACTTTTTTCTGCTGCAGCTTCCCCCCATCCTCCCCCCTTTACAAGAAGTAAAAGTCTTGCAGGCACCCTCCATACAAACTAGCCCATTTGCCTTCGGACAGAATACTGCATGCTATGACACGCAATAGTTTTGACCTTGGGTACTGGAACAAGGAAGATAACTGCAACTCCCTCTCACAAGAGCTGCATTAGCATGTGTATTCTCTTTGCATACTCTCCCTCCTTTGAATGAGTTACGACATATACACAAAGCATCTAAAATATACACTGCAAAATAATTACCTGGCTGAACAGAAATTTCCTTGCGGCTTTTAGAGCTCATCAGCTGTCTGTTTCTGCAGTTCTCAAGAGATCAGAAACAGCATTTTCAGAATCATTAGAGCAGCACATAAGAAGGACATTGAGAAGATGCTAACACTGAAAGTTCTGCTGTTTTCTGGGGAAATTAATGCACACAAAATCTCCACACATTTGCTCTGGTAAAGTGCCAGCTGACTGCTGGTTTGTTTGTCCTTAAAGATTAGGGTATCAACCAAGGCAGGGGTGAATCCCTCTGCCCTACCACACAGAAGCACTTCAGCACCTGAACCTTTTCAGTACAAGTGCCTCAGCACCTTACTGCTTCAAGCCACGCCATGACAGGTCAGCACAGTTAAACTTCATTTCACAGAAGGGGGCAAAATCTTAAGAATGGAAAACAAGAGGCATAAAAAGCTGTGCAACTGCTTTTTGTGTCAGGTCATATATTTCCCCAACTCAAGTAACACCAGGAAATTGATCATTACTATACTTACCATAACAAAGGCTCAATCCAACACAGTTCAGCTCCAGCCCTGGAAAAGGCCCAGTAAGGTACTTTATGCAGCTCATCCTGTTTGTATTAGCCTGACAGTAACTCACACTAAGAAATGCTTTTGGGTGAACTGGTCCAAGTCAAATACACCTTGTGAATTAGCATCACTTTATATAGTGGGTCACAAAGAGCAGGGCATCTGAACTTCACCTTCTATGTTTGCAACCAGTCTTCACTGCATGTGTCCAATGTGCCCCTTTAAAGCAAAAGGTTTTAACAAGAGAAGTTGAGAAAAACATTTGGAAGTTTGTCTCCTAATACTTTAAATGTGTCTAACGGCTATGTTATGGAAGTAATTTTTAATCTCATTTATGTAGCACAAAGGTAGGACAAGGCAGGCAGTAGAGCAAGTGATAATGTGAAACAAATATAACTACATCCCTGACAGCTTCTAACTTCTGACATAAAATCATACCCCACTTTTAACAGGTGGCTTCATGGCTGGTTATGCTTCCTTTGAGCTGGTGCACTTAATCAGAAGTTGAAGTAACACTAGTTTGAAAAGATATGATATAAAGACATCTGCAAAATTACAAGCATTAGCCATCACTGCAAGCTTGCAATGAATGCCAGCCTTTTGTAACTTGCTCTTCCTGTTGCATGAGCATCGCAGTGACAACTTTTCAGTGATGGAAAACTTATCTCCATTGAACCGCTACGCCCCAGCATAAGCAGGCCACACACAAAATGCTTTATTACTTGGATTAGCCCTGTGTTACAAGTATGCATGCTTACTTGCATACAGGGATACTCACAATGCTACTTAAGTATTGGAAGCAACCTGGCCATGAAATATTGGGTATGTGCTCCACGTGCTTTTCAGAGGTTATGAAGTACCAAATGTACAAACACAAAAGTCTTCAAAACCTGTACCGTGTCCTTGTGGCCTTCTAACAAGCTGAGATGTGACACTAGCTGCTAGCTATCTTCCAGTAGTTAACCTGCCCTGAAAAGAAAGATTTCTTTGTAGGCTGATTCAAACACTTTGCACATGTGAACTTTTCCTCATGAGTAATACCAATGAAACTAAGCAAAGCAGTGTGTCACACTGCAACTTACTGCTAAAATAGCTCATGATTACCTTTAAGAAATATTTTGCTACAAGATTTCCTGTACACCACAGATATGTCTCAAATCACCTATATTCAAATGGTTAGGGAATACCATACTTTCATAATCAAACAGCGAAATTATTTCTTTTCCACGTCTGCTATTGTGATGGGACCCTTAGCTGTAGGTTGAGATTTGAGTTTTCAGGTTTGTTCAGTAGTATGCAATGACATTGCTTGATATTTAGCTCCACCTACGGGCACCTCTATGCACCTCTTTCAATTAACTTAAACCATTTACTTAATGTTTTAAGGCTCTCATCATGCAAGTCTCCCCTACTTGCCCACAAAGAAACAAAGATTCACATTTCTGTTGAGAACTGCATTCAACTTAGGATGTAAGTTGCTGCTCAAATCATACAGCACACAAACTGGTTAATGGAAAGGACAGGAATGAGAGAAGAAGGAGGAAAAAAAAAACCCAGAAAATGGCATCTTGAAATGAAACAAACAAGCAGATTCAGGATCTCTTTTTAGAGATCAGTACAAAATTCCTTATTTTCCAAACCATTCCTATTGATTGGCTCTTTTAAACCAGGTTCTTGTATAGTAAGTAGTGAGCTTTGATTTTATATATTTTATCCTTTTTGAAGTCAGAAGTCTAATAGCTTTCTCAGGCAAAAGCTGACTTAAAAGCTAAAATCCAACTCAAGACCTCCAGTTTTCAGAACTTCGTTGGACCTCCTAGGACATCCTGGAAGGAACTATCAGCTCACTGAGAACCATACGTAGTTTCATTTGTACACTGAATCACAAAATAAAAGCACAGAAGTCTGCAAACCTTAAAAGCTAAGTTCCTCTGAAAGTTACCCAAAGACTTGTAATGCTGTAACGAGAAATGGCCGCTTGCTACAAGCTTCTATCGAGTTCTTGAATACTACAGATACATATCATTAGAAAGACTATTTTATTTAACTTCCTGGATGAGAGGCAAACTGGTAGGAAACAACACCAAGATGACTTGACTAAAATCTATTTGAAAGCCTGGCAGGTTTTGAAAGATGCATTTTAAAGCTTTAGAAGAACTATTACAGTGTATGACATAAGGGAGAGGAGGAAGTAATCACTGGATTTTGGCAGACACCACAGTATAAACTTTTAACTACTGAAATACACAGTGGCAGAGAACTCAGAGTTCCAGAACGTGTCTAGATCTCACAGTGCCCCTAGGCACCCCAAAAGCATAACACATTCCCATAAAAGTAATTTGAGTCAAATAATGGTAATGTCTACCTGAATGACATGTAAAAGATCTCTTTAGCTTTTCCTCTTTAGCGCTTTTATAGGCTTGGTATCAGAGTAACTCCAAATATTAAGACACAACACCCAGTGGTACAAAGATTCATAGATATATTTTCTACCTCTTACTCCAGATTTCTGCAGCAAGCCCTTTTTGGAAAGCCTTTAACAAGGCTCCAGGTAGGAAACTGAATAAAGTGGATTTGCAAACAAGAGAGTTGTTAACAAAACACTGGCTACCCCTGCAATCCTGAGTATCAAATACAAGCACCCTGTGATGCAAGGAGTCTATCCTGGCTAGCAAGCATAGCAAGTTGAAAAGTAATTAATAGGTGATAAACGCTAAAAAAATAGATACAAGTCAAACTCCTGCTAATATCCTTGGGCTCTTTGCACATATATCCTTGGAGAAGCTTATCCTCACAGGACTTAAGAAATGGTAGACAGGCAGGACAGACACCAACAAAATTTCCAGAGATTTGGACAATGGTAGCAGCCAGCATCACATTCACAAATCTGTCTTGTTCCCAGGCCTACAGAAGTATTGAATGTATCACCACACACAGAAAATCAGATAAAATTTCATTAGGATCAATAAAGGACATGACACCTTGAAGACTAGGTAAATGTAGGAAAAGTTCTTAGTTAACACTTAGAGGTTTCATTCAAGTGGAATGTGGTAGTAATGAAACTGCCAACAAAATGAATTCCTGGCACAACTTCAACGGCAAGAAGACATGCACATACTCTAAGTGTAGGCAGGTCCGCACAAATAAAGTTAAAAGTAAAATTTAGGGAGATAAAGGACCTGCTTGATAGACAGCACATGATGAACTCCAGTGTGTAGGAAGGACAGAAAAATAAAGTAGAAGAAAGATTTCAAGACAGGACAAAGATACAGACCCCCAAAATCCCAGCCCAACAAATTCACACTCTATGAAAAGTATTGAGACTATACAGTGGAAGCTACAAACACATAACCACTCTAAATATGAAAGTCATTACTGACAGACTCCAAATCTAGCCGCAAGAGCAGCACCAGACTAAAAGAGCTCCTATGAGTATCCTCCATGCGCTGCGCTACCAGCATACAAGACTACCTTGGATATGAGAAAAAATTAATTTCAGAAAGGAAATTCCTGTAAACCTTAGAGGCTCTGAGTCTCTTGGAAATATGGAAAAACATCTTGTGGAAGAAGGGCAGGAGTAAGAGCAGGAAGGAATGTTAGGAAAAACTGGAGCTTCCTGAGCTGGTCTTTGAGAGGCAGAATGTCCAAAACAGAACAAGTGACACAACTGACAGAAGTGACAAAGTGCCCCCTTCCTCCCTGTTCAACCTTTCATACTTAAACTCCCATAATTTTATTCTTTTCATACCTCAGATGGAGTGTACCACAGTAAAATACAACTGCCAGTTACTAAAAAAAACCCAAACCACCCCAAAACAGGCAAGGTAAGTGATATGAAGTTCGAGTGTGATAGTCACTACTTTACCAATGGAAATTTAGTCACTGAAGATAAATCCAGTCCTGCCAGACCCATCCTGTCACCTACTAATCAACTGAGTCACCTTTGTGGTCTTGCTTTATTCACTTTAATGTACAGTATCTTGGTGGATCTTTGTTATTACTGGTTGTTTTGTTTTTGTCTTTTTAGATATGCAAGTATGAATAATTAGAAGTATTAAGCAGGTATACTTTTTTAAGAAATGCTTCTAAAGTGTGTTGGTTAAGCCAGGATAAAAATAAAGATGATTTAAGCAATGTGACAAGTGAACTTCAGACCTAGTAAGGGAATTTCTGAACTTAAGTCCAGGCCTAAAGGTTGTCATTTTGGATGCTTGGAACTGGGAGAGGGCTCAAGACATACTGGAACAAGCAAGTGAGCTTTAGAGAAACAAATCACAAATTCAAGTTAAAGAACTTGTCTTCCCCAAGACGTTTTCTCTAGTGCGACAAAGCAAAACTTGACTAGGCACGTGATTATGCCTAAGGCAAAATCCATGCTGTAACTGTTAAAATGGTATGAGGGAGAGTTGCTGGAGTTCATTCCTTCCCCACCCTTGACAAGTCTGGACTACACAAGAAGATCAACTAATACACTTGTCTGGTATTTCAAATACCAAAGTTACAACACTTGTTGCTGCTCTGAAAAACAAAATCCTCATCTTTAAAGAAACAAACTTCAGTCTTACATGTTGTTAAATTCAAGGTCCTTAATGTAGCAATGCATGCTCAAATGCACAATCCAACACCAGGAATGTATGTCACCAAGCTGTCAGCAGGTCTGGCAAAATAACAAATACTAGTGATCCCTTACTAGATTTATGGAGATTGTGCATATCCTTATGCAGAGGGCAAAGGATAAAACATGGGCAATACTTCCAAAAAATAAAATAAATGAGGCTATCTACGTGAAGCAGGATGGCTCAATTGGAATTGCTATTCCACATTCTATCCTTCGTTAGATCACTTAAGGAATAAGTTATTTCTGTTACTCTACACAAGAAATCCCCTGGATGGCTTGCTATTGATGATCAGCAGCACTTTGCAATTTCGAATCACTTCTGTGTGTATAGAATGACTTCTTACAAACATCAATACTTCCCAGTTGTAAGTAAAGAAGAATGATTTCTACCTATATCAGGAGTGAAACCTTCAACGTATTTTTGCATAACACGTTTTGTAACACAAAGACAGTAACTAAAGCCATTTAAATGCTGGTATATCTTCATATTTCAAGAACTTTAAAAATAGAATTATTGATGTTGTAGAAGAAAACTGGCAATGCATAGGGATTATTATAGAATAGTGAGATGTTGATACCTTTATTAGGAAGCATGTCAACTTCAGGCACAGAAGAATCGGTTGGGAATATTCTGGACTGTATTTTATCCATTAGTAGACTCAAACTTTTCTTGAGATCATGCATGACACTTAAGTAGAGGGCTGGCAAGCTTTTCGCTAAATAAACTCATTTGGTTGACAATGATGGGACTTGGGAAAATATTCTCACCTTCTCTTAAGTGAGAAGTGTTTGGAAGTTTAAAGTCCAGATTCTGGGGCAAAATCTTCAGCTATTTTCATGCATAAATACCACAACATTTACAAGAAGACAACAAAATATTTTAATTTAAATATGCCCTATACTATAGAACTGTATAAAATACCAACTAAGCATTCATTTGAACATTAGAAAAAAAAATAAACAAAATAAACACAAGAAACAACAGGAAAAGCAAGCAGCACGCTGTAGTAATGATAACAGAAGGTGGCACAACCCAGGATATACAACCAGAAATGCAGGCAAGTTACTATTTCACAACTGCTGTTTACAACTACGATCAGAATAGGAAACACACTGTAACCATCCCAAGACTTCCATGGTTTCTAGTGTCCACCTTCTTATGCAGACGCCAGTGTACAAAAATAACAAAAAACATATTAGTATTTAACATTATGTTCTTTTTAATTGGAAGGTAGCACTGATTTCTTCGGATTGGTAGGAAACAACAGTAACTACTCTTTGGATTTCTAATGCAAAATGGATGCTTTAATTGGTAATCATGGAAAGATGGAAAAAGGACAGAACAGGAGCTATTCCAATGATCTTAAATTAAATGAAGTGAAACACTAAGTCCAGCAGTAATTTGGGAAACATGGAAGAAATCTTGGAAAGGTTTAAAGGCAGTTGTAGCAAACCTACAAAGTTTCTCTCCGTTTTATTTATTTTGCATGTTAACAAGCAGTACATGTATCAAGCTGATTGTTACACCTTAGTAACACAAAATAACTTTATGCACCCCCATGTCCATAAAACATGGCTCCAGCAATACATGGCAGTAGCTCTTCTTAACACTGTTAACATGGAGAGAGCGCTACTTGAGTTAGGACCAGCGTTTGTTTCAGTTTACAGGGCACACCGATCAAACCAAGATCATACTGCAGGTATTACTGAAATTCAATATATTCCTGCTCTCTGTAGTTGCAGGGTATCAATCTCTGTTTTGCTTAGTACTATAACAGGCCTTCAATAACACCGCACCACAGCTTGGAATGGTTTCATTACATACTTTTTAAAAAATATATATTATCTATTTAAAAACCAAGGTGTGAACCTGGGCATTTCAGTCAATGTTTGCTTCAAATGGCACAGAACGGATTTCCCAGCTACAAAACTCTTTCTCAGACCAACTCTGGCAAAAGCAAACAGAGAATCATTTTTTGATTCCTAAAAACATGTTGAGAAGCTCCAAACACCTCCTTTCTAAAACTGTAAGCTACATTTTCCCACAGATTTCAGTTACTATATCTTAAAAAAAAAAAAAAAAAAAAAAAAAAAAAAAAGAAAAATAATCCAGAAATCTATTTCAAAGTGAGGATCTCCATTTAAAAAACCAAGTAGCAAAATACACTTTTGTCTTCGTTCTTCCTCTGAACTTGTATGCCATGGGCTTCTGCCTTTTAATACTAACATATAAAAAGCCCTAAAGCTTCTCCCACAGATACCCATTACTTAAGTACGCATCATTACTTGGCATTAAACATTTCTAAATACCAGCTTATTTTGGAAGCAAAGCTAAGAAAGATTGTATTTATGGACATAGAAAGCCAGTAGAAAAAGGTACAAGTGTGCAGCTTGTAGAACAGTTCACATCGGGAATGAACAAGGAAAAGGCACTCCATCTCTCTTTGCTGGTCTCCACACTGTGTGCAATTTTTCAATCACTTGTAAACCTTTGCTCACAAGAATGCAGTTCACATACTGAGCAGAGTTCACATCTCTCCAATATCATGGTTCCCACTGAAAAATTACATGGCTGTGAATATGCAACATTAGCTTTATTTATACATTTAAAAGTACTTTTTTTTTTTTCCAAATGAGAAAGTCAAAGCTACCAAACAGACGTTACTGAAGGTATAAATTATCTGAACTTAAATAATTTAAAATTAACTTGTTTAAACAACTTTCCTATTGCATTTTTTCCATTACTTAGCCAGATAAAACCCTACATAGGCATTTAAAAGGTTAAAATTTTAAAAGCACAAGTTACATAGCACCAAAATAAGGTGCTGAAGAAATCTTATGCCTGCTGGAAAATGAGTGCCAATAAAACCAAATATAAATATATATGTATATACACATCTAGTAGTAAGTCCAGGATGCCGAGATAAATAAATACTTTAAACAGTTCCCCAGATTTCCACAAACATGTGAGAAACTATAGAAAATAATGCAAAGTTACTTTAGAAGACCAAGAATACACATGCACAAAATCTATTTTAAGAAAAAGGTTTAGAGTTCCCATACTTTAATCTTTAAAACCAGCTCTGTTATCACTATGTACTCCACACAATGACTAGCCTATTAGTTTGAGGATTTTTGTGAGTCAGGACAAAGCAAGCTTCCCCCAGCTGCTTTATAATGGAACAGATTATAGCACCCCCCCAAAAAATAAACCTAGTTTGTCCTGTTATGTCTCAAAATGTCTTCTTCTGCCTATCTTTTGTTCCCAGCAACCTGGGAATACCCTCACGCATCCATCAACTCGCAGCATCAAGAGTAAGGATGAAACTTCCTATATTTTTTCTGAGTAAACTTATATTGGAATTTCTCCTGTTATAACTGCTGCTGTTGCAACCAAACCTGTGACCTGCTGTTTCCACAGTAAATTTTCCCCTTGCATATGTCTACTTGCAACCTTGGAAACACAACAGCAGTTCAACTGAAATGGGTAGGAGTATAATCTGGCCTTCTGGTCTGAATAATTTTTGGTTTGGGCTTCTTTGTTTCTTCTTCCA
This sequence comes from Amazona ochrocephala, assembly GCA_039720435.1. Taxonomy (NCBI): domain Eukaryota; kingdom Metazoa; phylum Chordata; class Aves; order Psittaciformes; family Psittacidae; genus Amazona; species Amazona ochrocephala. The sequence goes on along the minus strand of CM077877.1, from coordinate 99,508,904 downwards.
CATCGTTTTCCTGGTCACTCTCACATACGTGGACGACAACACTAGGAGTAGTGTCAGTTGCAGCATGTAGCTCATACTTTTCTCCTGAAAATTAAAATATTAGCAAAAACTTGTTAAAAAGCATCTGTTCTGTAGAAAAGTCTGAAAGAAATTATGAAGAGAAAAGGAATACATAAAAATGTATAAGTAATATAATGACAACTATCTGATGCCACAAGGCATCAGATGGTGCAGGCAAGTGCATTGCCAATAGTCACATTTACCAACCCAAAGTATTTTGGTTCTGTTTTCAAAGCAACATAGCTCAGATGCTTGCTTAGAAGCAAGTTTATGTATACTTCCCGAAGTATTCGAGAAAGCATTCTACATGAGCAGTTGTAAGTCTTCTTGGTGGGTCTTTGTAATTTTAAAGCATGCAAGATTATCTCTCCACTGTACCACATTCAGGAAGACTTTGTTTTCCTGAATGACAGCAAAACCACAGGATCTTCCTTCCCTAAAAAGCTTTCAGTTTAAGAAAGCTGGATACAGCTCTTGCCACTTCACACAGAGGTGCTCTAACACTGTTCTGGCATTCTGTGGAGGAGCAGAGCTAGTTAGCAGGCTTCATGCACATATAATGTCAAACACATATATAATACAGCCAGTGTGTAGAAGTGCTAGGATAGAAATTTTACTGACCACTGATCTGCAATCTAGTTTTTCTGTAATAAAAAGAATTGCTTTTAAGTCTAATCTTACATTATGTCAGGGAAAGGGCAAACTATTTCCTTTCACCACTTTCCTGATCAGCTCCCCCGATTTTTTTTTCCCTTGTTACTTTATACTCACAACCCCTCAGTGGAAAGAACAGTCTCCATTAAGATCACTACAGTGACATGCACATCAGCTGTTCAGAAGAGCTGTGGCAAGCAGCACACTCTAGTGTGTCAAGGCTCTGAAGTGGTCTCTGCTGTTTCCCTCAGAACTTTATGAAGAGGAACTGGCGCAACAAGCAGCTCCACAGAGGAAAAGGCTCTTGCCTCCAGTTCTTTAGAAACACACAAGCCATTGTGCTAGAGATTACCCGCTTGTTCCTTGGTACCAAGCCATTAACTTCATGTTCCAACAAACATCACAGTCAAGAGACAGAGCATTACAGAGCTCAACATTCACAATATATATGAAAAATCTCGTAGGAAAAGGGATCACAGATCTGTCAATGAGCTTACTGCAGGGCATGTCAATAACAGAGCTTTCAGGGGGAAAACGACCAACTTTTACTGCTTAATAAGCCCTTAAGTATTCAAGATCTACTGGCATCTTTTTGGTCTTGCTAAAACTTAAAAGGAAACTTTTAATTACTATGTGTGTATGAAACTACCGTTTACTAATACTTTTTTTCTGACATCTCAGGTTTACCTGGTTGATAGTAATTAACTCAGAAAGTTCTAGAAATTCAGGCAGTTTAAAAGGTGTTTTACTCAAACAAAATTCTAGTGTTTCTACTCCTCCTTACCTGGTCCTAACTTTGAGATAGCATATAAAAGGTCATAGTTAATGACTGGAGTAGCATCTTCCACTTGCTTCCAGCCAACAGGTGGAGAGGCAGGAGGTGAAATCAAAAACTGTTTGTCAGGATTCGGTGGTGCCAAATGAGAGCTTCCAATGTGCAAAGTCTGGAAAAAGCATAAAAGCCAACACTGTTTCACTATTATCAATGAATCCATCATTCATGAGCAGTTTTAAGGCTTGGAGAGATGTTATGCTGTAACAGGCACTCAAGGTGGCAGCATGTAACTACATTATTGAAGAGAGCTATATGAAAGACTCAGTATACAAAACACAGACAAGCCACCACATTCATTAACTCTGATGAAACATGCAATGAATTATGCACTTCCACATCTTCTCATCATGGATTTTTACAAGAATTTCACCAGAAATTATCTGCCCTTAAAATACTGAAGTAGGAGGAAGCTGGATATGGGCTTTAAGGCCTAATGACAAATGGTGTTGAAACTCATTACCACAAGTGAGAGTGGTGAGAATTCTAGAAGGTATATAAATAAACTGGCTCCTTCAGGACTGTCCCTAGGGACATCTGAAACAGACACACATAGATTAATTTTCCCATTTAATTTGTGGAGGAAAAGACACAGTAGCTACCAAAAAAACCCCAGACTACCAGAACCTGAGTTTCATCTCTTTAGCAGCAGAGCTAGCCAGCTATAGAGCTGCAGTGATAGTGATCTCCAAGTGCACACATGCGCTAAACAAACGGTCTGCAGCAGTAAGAGCAGGATCACCAGGTAGTCCTGAACCTGCAGCTCTTTGGATTCCCTCAGATACTACTTGAGCAAGCATATGTGTGAGTGTGTACTGCTGGCAGAGCTACTTGGCTTTCCCCACCCCATGAACTCCTTTGAGTGTGCTGATTACTGTCATCTACTCCCTTTCCCCAAGGTTATCAAAACAATACAGAGGGAGACATAAATGTGAAGTATGCAACACCTCCAAACACTCGTAGCTTTGGAATAACCCGCGATTCTCTAATCAAACTGAAAAAAATTAAGCATTCATTAGCATGACTGAAGACCTGTGGAAACTTATCATGCTTAAGTTATGCTTTAGTACCTTGTAAGGATAATCACGACAAGACTTACCTGAGCAAAATACAGTTTTATTTCCTTTCCAAGGAACTCTGTCTTGTGCAACTGGATTCTAGCATCTGCTGCAGATAAAGGGTTACTGAAATTTATTCGTACTCTTTTGAAGCTCTTAAAATACTGAAAGGTGGCATCTCTGTCGAATGTTCGAAACAGTGATTCAAATTTGGCCTGAAAAGAAAGGACCAGAGAAGAAAGTTAATAGGCAAAACACCACACTTTCTTTAAAGAAATAGAGAAATAAATTGCAGTTACTAGTAGTGGCATACTACCACTCTTGAATATTGATCTATTTTTAACAGCTTAGATTTAGTTTTCTTCTTTTTATAACAAATTTGTCTAACCTAGCACTTGTTGGCTATACAGCGGCTTTTTTCTTCTTTACTGAAAATGGATTATTATTAGTGTTGGACATGATACTCTGATTTAGTGACACAAAGAAATAACAGTATTGGTAACATACTGAAAAGAAATACTTGCCTTATAAAACTAATATCCAAAAAAAGGTCTGCCAAGCATGCCTTTGTCTAAGAATGCAATTTTCAAGGAAACCAACACAACAGTTTTAATAGAAGAAAACGTAAAACCAAAAAAAAACCCCAACAAAACATATTTGCAAGGTAAGCGTTATTTTTCTTCAGTGTCTCAGCATGCATAATAAAGTTCATGAACATCTCCTGTTTCAATAGCTGCTACTTTAAGAAAATTAACATACTATTACTGAACTCTGCTTTAACAGCCTCTTCGATTTTTGGAACTGAATTCTACAAAAGCTCTCACTACCTTTCCTAAAAAATCTTCAGGACGAACCATACAGCTCCTGAGGGACCTTTGGCACATTCCTTGTTTTGGCTGTATGGTAAGAGTAGGAACTGGACCATAACCTTATACCTTCATAGATCTGCAGCTGTCACTTTGCTGTCCTATCTGTGTGAAAGACTGAAACACCTTTACCAACAACTAGCTATTTTCATTTTAAACTTCGGGTTTGTGCTCCTAGGGCATCTATGCAAACCTGACTTGGCTATTTTTTCATATCATTTACATGAAGAGCGCTTCCAGTCTTACTTTATGATGCCAGACAAAAAGACAAGAGAGAAGCAGGAGGTTCTGAAGCTGCCATGCTTTTGCAAAGTGTTTGAGGCTCACATTGAGAACACAATAACCAGTCACAAGCCTTTTTTCAGTAACGGCAATAGATCAAGCATTCAGATTTCAGGGTTTTTTTTCTCTTCATAAAAGCTTACTAGTAGCTCAATACAAAGCCAAAATAAACAAGTAAGTAAAATCACACTGCCTCATTTTTTTTTTTACTGTTACGCTTTGAATTAGTAGGGAAAAGCAACAAACATTACATAAGAAGGCAGCAATGACTTCAAAATTTGATTTTCCTTCCTGAAAAGTTCTGCTTCACAGACTCCACAGCTGTGTACAGAACCACTACATTTCAAAGATGAAGTATCAGAGCTATCCTGCTTCTTGCTGAGCCACACTGAAGTTTCTTCAAAATGAGCTCTGAAACAAGGCGAGGACCCTCCACACACAAAGCCCGTATCTGTTAGCCTCCTGTATTCTGAGAGCGCTGGATGCAACTATGAAGAGTAAGTAAAACCCACACTAAGCTGCATTTTAAAGTTCCCATTCAACACAAATTCAGAGAGTACCTGGAAGATTTGTGCAATATATATATATATATATTTTAAACATGTGTGATTCTAGAGATCATAAATGTTGTGCTAGCAATACAACAGTAAACAAAATGTTATTTTTGTCCTTAAGGTATCTTAACAGTTAAAAATTCACTGTATCAGGACCGGATTACTTACATTATATTAATTCTAATCAGTTAAATATAAACCTGAGAGGACTTCTTATAGTTTTAACATTATGCTCTTAACTACAGTGCCAGCCAAAAAAAAAACCCCATGGAAAGTATAAAGCGTGCTATAAATTATGTGAATCTTACCACCAAAATTATAACTTAAACATTTGCTGAAAGCACATATGCAAGTGAAGAGTACTCTATACAGGCAGTCAAAGAAGTTTGGAGGTAAACTTCTGATCATTTTCAAACCCACACAGTTTAAGATACAGCAATTTCCAGAGTTCGTAGTTCACGTCAGAGCCGACTGTTGCAGACTTCTAGGACCCAAGACCCTTACATCAAACTGAAATTTCCTCACAAGTCACAAAGGTATCAAGGTATTTTAGACAATTTGAAACAGCAGCTACATACACTTCAGTATTCCAGTAGTTCACAAGAATAAACCACAAAAGACAGAACATACCCTTGTTTCTGCTTGATTGAAGACATCGCTATCTGCCACGCAGGCAATGAGAGAACTAAAACTGTAGTTAAAATTTCTGAAATGCATTTTGTGCGTCACTAAAGCAATGCTTGCTGCTCCTCAAGAAGCTAAGGACTTAAGGAAGCCGTTGGTCCTGCAGGCAGCGTTTATAAGGGAAACAAGCCCAGCCCCTCAACAAAACAAAAAAGGAAAAGAAAGGTTTCAGAGCATCCTGTATGTGACAGCGAATTCCTGAACAAAGTCCTGCATGCTTTGAGGCAGTCAGGAACAAATGTAAGCTGCGACTGGAAAGAGGTGACGTCAGCACATTAGTCAGCTTCCCTATGCTAATTACCAGTGCTCGGGAGGATGGAAAAAACAGCTGAGGTTTGCACAGCAGCTGCTTTCTCGAGCCTCTTGCAGCATAGTTTCCACTGGTAGTAATTCCATTCAGCACTCAGACAACATGCTCTTCACTGGAATGGGACAGCCCATCTTAAGATGGAAAATGTTACTGCTAAAGGACCAAAGTCTAGAGTAATAGGCTGTAATTAGCCAGGAGGAAAATTGCAAGACTTCGGAATGGAAAATAAATCCCTCAGGTCAATAGCTTTTGGTAATTTTGTGGAAAAATACACAGACTGATATTTAGAGATCAGGAGGAATTGATCTGGGAAAATACCTTTTCCCCCCATTACAGCGAGAAGTCCTTTTGAAGCTTTCTTCAAAGCAACTATATGGACTAATTACCATTCTCACTTTATTAAAAACCTCATTCTGAGCTTCATAAACTGATGAGACTTTTTGTTTGGGGATTCTTTTTACTTTTCTTTAACCAGGACCACCATCAGAAATCTGCTGTTAGCGTTTTAAGAGACAACCTGAACTACTGACAGTAGTGACCAGGTATGAAACCCACATTCCTGGCATTTTGTGGTTTATCTGTATCCCAACTTGAGAACATTTCCCACAAAGTAGCACAGAACAGTTTTTTTGTGGGGGAAGTTTTGGGGTTTTGTGGGGGTTTTTTGCCTTAAAAAGAAAAAAAGAAATAAAAAATATCAGGAACCATTTAAAAACTCAATAACCTTTGAAGTAATTCACTAAGTTTAAACCGAAGCTCTTACAAGCTATTTGGAACTCTTCTTTGCAGCTTCAAATCGAAGTTTATAATAAAGTCAAAAATCCTAAGCGCAATTTAGTTCATGTTACGGTATGGGGCTCTGACAGAAGCATAGTTTTATGAAACACTTGCAAACAGTCGTAATTTTAAAACCTTACTTCATAAATATTTAGTCATGTGTAACTAGTCACATGAATAGTCTCCTTTATTTCCAGTGGCTTTACTTAATCGCTCAAAGTTAAGGATGCTTATTGTGCCACAGTCTAAAATTTCCCATTTAACAGTCAAACTCTTTGCTATTGTAAAGTTACCTTAGTGTGAAAGACTACTCAGACCAACTTCCTAGCACCTTTTCTTAGAAGCCCACAAAAATAAGCTCAGCTCAGGAAAAGAGAAGGTGCTTGGAAGAACAACTCAACAACTTGTATAGATGCTGTCACAAAGATTAAAATCAACTCTGAAAGATAGTAACAGGTAACAAGCCTCCAGTGCTCCAGGACACCTAACATACTGGGTGCCTGAGGGACAGAAAAGACAGGGAGAAAGAGCAGCTTCCTTCCTCCCCCTGACCTCCCAAGAAGATGGGATGCAGTGGCTATCCAGCCCCTCAGCACTACCAAGATCTGGACTGGGCACACATACAGTGGGAACAGTTCCTAAGCCCATGACCTGTACCCAGAAACACAGATACCTGAGGATTCATAAACAGCCATCATGCCAAGCAGTGAACCTGGGCTCACACAGAAAATCATGCAGAGTATGTCTTGAATCCCTTGCCCTGGAATTATGTCATCAAGTGTCTTAAAGACTTTGGAAGTGGAAGCACCAAGTATGACTCTGTAGACCAGTGGTCAGGATGTTCATTTGGAAAATATGGCCATGAATCACCTGAGCACAAAAGGAAAACAGGCTTTCCACACCCTAGGTGAATGCTATAGTTACTGATAAGAAAGTAAAGAAGGTCCCCTCCTTTAACCTGCTACCGAGTCAGTCATTTGGCATACTCTGAAGCTACCAAGCTGCCTGCATCACCTCTGTGGGTGATAGGTGGAAAGAATATTTCTTTTGTAGAGCCTCACAAGGCCAGCACAGGAGGCAGTTTCAAGCTGCAGAAGCCTTTGGCAACCTAGCTGCAGACCTTTATATAGCTGTGTGTGTCAAAGCTTCCTAGGAGTCCAGTGATTGTAAGTCTTCAAAAGCCCCATTTTGGACTTCACAGCTTAAAGTAGGATAGGTACATCTCATATACTTGCATTCCTTTGTAACTATAGACTTAGATTTTTATGCCCAGATCCCATGAAGAGTAAAGACATCAAAAATACCTCTGATTGCTATCCTCAAGGCCGCCTACACATCACTGGGACCTAAAGAAAATTAGTTTACAAGTCTTTTAGATATAACTGCCATCTAAACCAGGACTGTAGCCTGCTGTACTGCTGTAAACAAACAGTCTATTTTTGAGAACATTCAACATGTCACAGAATGGTTTTTCCACAGTGTTTTCTGGACATAAAATAAACATTGAGTCTTCTATTCATACATACTAGGTCTTCGCTTTGCCCAGTTAAAAGGACAAAGAAAAGCAGCCAGTCCCAATCTGTTCTATTCTACCCTTAATATTTTTGGTAAGGTTGCATTATCAGTCACTCTTAAAGAAACAATTCAAGAGGAAAAAAAAAAATAGTTGCACACTACTCCATTCACAACAGAATAAATGGAGAATTAGTATTCTGGGGGAGGAAAAACCCCTTTGAACTGGTATAATATCCTTAGTGCTATTCTTGATTAGAACAAAAATGCAGTCTACGACGGCTCAATTAGTGGATTTAAGGCAGTAGCACTGTGCTGATAGCTCCAAGATCTACTGCAGAAACAAAGAGTCAAAGTTACAAAACCACCATTACAAAATCCTGTCAGTGCTGCAATGTTTCCCCTGAAGGGTTCAGGTCCTGTAACATTTGCTAATCACATGCTAACAAACTGTCTGGAACAAGAACATGACAAGACTATCAGAACTCCTGGATTTGATGTTCTGATACAAAATCAGAGTACAGTTTTTTCCTCCCTTGTCTTCAAAGCATTTGCTGCTTTCTGTCTTCTCTCTGAGACTCCCTAGTGACCTACAGAAAGAGAACGAGGGCAAGATTACCTGCTTCAAGATATATGCTATCATCTAGATAACAAATAACTTCTGATACCAAAGAACACAAAGTTCATCAGTGCAATGGGATGCTGCTGTACTTTGCGCAACAAGACTCAGGGAAACCAACCTGGGCAAGAACAGTGCGATGTGACAGCAGTCAGCCCTGCTTTCTCAGGTTTCACCTTTCCCTTGAAAGGTACACAGATTCCAGGGCTTAAGTTTTAAAAGTTGAGTACTAAAAACTGCAGACGAGATCGCAATGCAGACCTAAAGTACTCCTAACATCATTAGCACCTGACAGATCCTTCACTAGTAGCACTTCCCAGGCAGAGAAATTCAACAGTGATCAGTTTCTGATTACTTTCAGAGGTGAAAAGAGAAACAAGGATTCAAATGAGCATACTGAACAGTGGGAACACAAGATGATTGAATGCCATAAATAGTTCTATAATTTAATCTCCACATGCAGTAAAATAGGTAAGGCACAGCAGAGGAGGAAATGAGACCACAGAAGTAGGAGAAAAGGCAAGTCGCAAAAATGACTGTTCATTGCCAATAACTACATTAGCAAAGCTAATAATCTGAGGAAGAAAATTAACATGAAAATAAATGTGTTGGTAATTCTGTAAGCTAATAAAATGATCACCTATGAGCTATAAATCAGAACAATGCAGCCTATTCTCTTCTCTCATCCCTGGCAGACTTTTACAATTGCCCTTGGAGGGTGCTCTTTACGTAATCCCTGTACTCCCTCTATATATACTTGCTGATCTTTCGCTATCAACATATAATTTCTATTCCTGTCTTCATGTTAATTATCTTGCCTTAGTCCTTATTTATGACAGGGATAAACATCTTGAAGATCTTGAAGTTATCCAGAATGAATAATCATACTGGTTTCATTTTCCTAGTGGTTGCGAGAGGGAAGGGCAGACAGTAAAGCATAAACAGCTTCCAGAACTATCCATGCATGTCTAGGGTCAGTAAGCTCTGCTCTGTGCCAGCATGCACCTGAGTTCAGACAACCTTCTAACCTGCACTGTTCTGTCAGCACATACTATATGTCTGCATGGGACAGACACGCTGAAAGAGGATAGGAAAAACTCATAAATATTCCTTTACAGAACATAACACTCACCTAGAGCATGGCTTCAGCATGCTTTTGGGTAAAAACAAAAAATCCCCAGAACTCAGGCCCACTGAAAAGGCAAGTAAGTTTAACACATGAAGGGCTAATGAGCATGTCCTCGACTGCATATTATTCTTTACTGCCTCTAAGTGTGCTCAGCAAACACTGCCATCAAGGAACAGTAACCTCCATCTTGAAAAAAAAATCTTTTCCCTCCCCTTGCGATTCAAGAATTGGGTTATTATTACGTGGATGTTTGTGTTGTGGGGTTTGTTTTATTTTGAAACTTACTTGGTGAGCAAGAGCAGTCACATCAGTGCTGGCTGGCTCAACCAAAGAGCTAGGAGCGAGAGCAGTGAGTGAAGACATTTGCCTGACAATGTGTCTGTACAATTCTTAGGCCCATTTTACTAGCCAAAACCTAATCAACTTCCTGGGACATGACTTCTTTTTGTAAGTCTGACAGGATTTGTTATGAAGCAAAATTAACTGGCTGACTAATCATACTTGAGTATACTTTTCTCCAAAAAATCCTTCCACTAGCCTGAGCACTGGGAGACTGGCAACCGTGAGATCTAATTCAGAACATTGGAAGAGTAATACACCTACTCATGCAGTAACATAGCCCCTAACTGAGCCATACAGATCTCTTCCATGCCAGGCAGACCCAGATCAGAAACACTGGGAGAAGAAGGGAGTCAGAATCATCACACAACTGAAAACATTAAGGAACAGTTTCTTCTCTTTTGTGCTTAGGAAAACTAAGTTTTGCTAAGGTTGCATACTCGTTGATTTTATATTCTATGCATTGATCAGATCATCAGAAAGATATTACAAGCAAAATGAGTATACACACCAAGTTGTACATCACCAGAGAAATAATCTGCAATAAACCACCTTTTTAACAAGCAAAAAAAGAATCTTTAATGTTATGAAATAACTGCATGGATAGTATCTGCAAATTTATTTACAATAAAGAAATCACACAGAGCACAGCAATATAAACACACAAACTGGTTTTCCAAATAACACAGCTATGTGCAGTGTATTAAATCAAGGTAACACCCACACAATGACAAAATGGAAAAATGGGCATGAAGAATGGAGTTAAGACTGTCATCATCAGCTCCTCTCATTAACTTTGTTTATAAGAGGGAAGAGCAAACACATGACCACTTATGCTTACAAGTATTTTAGTCACTGAATTTCCAGTCACAAAAATAGACAAAAAGTTGTGCAGTTTTAACAAAATTTAAGCACCTGATTCCATATAATAGCATACACAGAAGAAAAGCCTATCTGTCTGTACTACATCAAGCTAGATCAAGTACTTGTATATCGGAACCATTAGAAAAAGTTATCCAGTGGCCATAAAACTCTGAACTTCTGGACAGTACTTTCGTCCCCAAAAAGCAACTTTTCAAAATATGTAAAAGCAAGCAGAAAAGCTATGAAGATTCTGAACCTTTAGTAAGATGGTACACATGCTTAAGATACAAGACTCAAATACCTTTATATATGTAAAATTATAGAAGGACAAATGCCAATCAAACAGTTTTTTTCAAAAAGCTACCTATTTCTCCTGTATTTGTTTCTGCTTAAATTTATTAACTCATTTGTTTTAATTACAAATATATTTATAATAGAAAGAATGTATCATGAAACACCAAGTCTTTCTGCAGTAATTGGGTAGGGGGACTGAAAAAGGGAAGGAGAAAGTTCTTGCAAGGTCAGTCATAAACATTTCTCCCACCCCCACCATAGAGAGATAATTTGGTTTCAAATAATCGAAACAAGCTTCAAGAAGATGCTTCTTAAAAGTGTATGAAAATACCTGAAAAAGACTGTCCAGCAATATTACGGTTCACTCCATTACATGTTGGGGGTGGAGGGGGCTGCAAGACAAAAAAGTAAACCTACAGAATAAAAACCCAAAGCCAAAGACCTAGGTGATAATCTTTAACTGAGACAAATGTAAACAAGATCGTTCCCATGGCCGGACATAGCTGCAGTGTCGATTATTTATTTCTACTTAAGGCGGAAAAGGGAAAGAAAAGGCGATGAGGACAATAGTACAGTCTGTAACTCGCAGCGGAAGCAGTGCACATGCCACGTTAGAAAAGGCTAACTAAGGAAAGGGAAGGGCAGGAAATCCTTAAACAACTCTTCTAACTTAAACTTGTTGAAGGCTTCTATAAATATAGATATCTATATAAATCCTTCCCTCAGAGTGGAGATTAAAAAAGGGGAAAGAGGAAAATTCTCCAAAGATCATCTATATTTATTATGAGCTAAAAAAGAACAAGGGCTTTTAAACCAAAATGTGTTAATAGGCCATTTTTGCATACTTTAAAATAAAGCATCTGTAAACTATTTACAGCCAAATTGAAAGAAGTCATTTGTTAAAAAAACGTTCCTACACTCCAAGATACAGAGTAGTATCTCATAAGCACTGTGTAACTAAGGAAACATATGTATTCTTCCTACCACTATAACTAGGAAAAATTATCAGCAGTCTGACCTTTTCAAGGTTATTTGAATACCAGTGTGGGAAAAAAAATCCAGACAGTAATTAATAGATAGGTAGATTTGCAAGATGAAGCCATTTAAGAAAGAAAGAAGGAACATGCTACACTCATCAGCTATTAAAAGAAAAACAGCCCTTGAGATTATTTCTTGAGTGAGGGGGAACCTTCTGAAGAACACTTTTGTTTTGTAAAGAGAAACAGCTGTAAAGTTATTTATAAGTTGGATTCAGTCGAGGGAAAGGTCCAGGGGATAGGGCACATGCTGACAGTGAGATCCATGCATTCCTTAAGCACATCACACATTTCTGACACACAACTGGAGTGCTGCACTCCAATGCTGCCTCTGCACATCACCCATGCATTAGGGTGAGCTAAAGGGCATTGAGGAATGTTGGTGCTGGACTTGTATTGTACGCTGATATCCAAAATATGCTATGTTTGAAGGCTGAACAAAAATGGGCCTTTAATGTTAACCTAGATATATTTAAATGTTGACAGTGATGTAAACAGAACTATCTTCAGCAGCTGAAACAAGTAGCGATGAGGAATAAAAGTTTCTGGAAGACTATCACCTTGTGACAACTTACAAGGAAGATGCAGCAGAAGACACAGAAATGAAAGTTCCACAAACCTTTCTGATGCTAAGAGCGAAAGAGACCCCAGGAAGTGATCCAGGAGTGTGTCACAATCCAGACCCACAATCCAGACCCACAACTGAAAGCATTTTATTCAAGGCCTATCAAACTGAAGCCAGTGTGGCCAAAGCTCCCCAGTACCAGATGTTTCAGCAACAAGCACACACTTCCAAAACTCCTTTTTTCCACCCTGGAGACAGAAGCAGCATCCACAACATAAGTGAAAAATGCTAACAGAACAATGAACCTAAACTTGGTTTATGCTTTAAAAAACCCAGGCCAGTAAGTTATGATCTGTTTTGATATATACACATATTAAGTACAGTGATGAAGATATGGCATATTTAACAAAACAGGAGATTTTAAAAACTAAATTTTGAGATGATTGGGCACGGTCATGATCCAGATTCATGTACTGAAAACTACATCTTCTAAAATTTTATATATTTATAATATGTTATAGTAAAACCTTGATGTCAGCATCCTAGTCTTAAATATTGCCTGGGGGGAAAAAAGTATTTGTTTGGCTTTCTGGCTTTATGACACACACACTGATCATTACAGCAGGATTAAAAGGCAGGTGACATTTTTGGTTCAATATACTTCCAGATCCATTGAAACTATTCTAACAAAACTCAAAAAAGTCAAGTTATTTTTATCTCACTTCGTACATTCTAGATAATGAGGGATATCATGATAAAAGGTCAGTACAGAGGAGAAACAGTAGAAGGAACAAATCTGTGTCAGCTTATCCTAATTTCTTACTCAACATCTAATCAAGAGTTACCATTATAAAACATGAATCATTGCATAGTAAAGACTCAGATAAATGAATTTAAGAAACCTAATGACTTTTTCTTTAAGCAACCAAGGGTTTGCTTTCAAATTTGTTCTGACATAGTGAGATACTGTTTTAGTGGCTTCCAGACCCATGACCAAAGATCTCTGACGGCCATTTCAGATCAACTGGTCAGACAAAGAGGTCCAAAGTCCTTTAGCGCAAAAAAAATAAAACAAAAAAAAAAAATCTGAAGCCAGCTGTCACTTCTCCTGATGATTCTGGAGGCTCCTAGGAGCATGCCACCAACCTGTGTTTTGGTGGTATGCTGCTCCTACCAGCAACCTGCGAGACACCATCAATTCCTCCATTCCACAGACCGCACTGCAATATGACATGAACCGGGTTGGACAGAGCCTTGGGTGGCATGGTTTAGTGGGAGGCGACCCTGCCCATGGCAGGGGGGTTGGAACTCGATGATCTTAAGGTCCTTTCCAACCCTGACTATTCTATGATTCTATGTCTGTAACATTAAGCAAAAATTTCAAAACGAATAAGAGACATCTGATGGTGGAAACTAAAACCCAGTCATTCTTATCTAACTGTACTCAATCAGAACCAGAGCTTCTGAGCTGCAATTAATTTTCCACAATCACATTTGGGTAATCAGATCAGCTCCCCATGACAAGTTAAAACAGCTGTAAGTAGGGAAGAATACAACAATATTCACTCTTCAGCTCCACCTGTATTTTCCTATCGGAAGGTCTTGAAATTCTGCCATTTGGAGTTTCTCCAGAACAGATGCACACTCCCCAAGGCTAAAGACAGTACAAAAAAGGCTATTTGGGCCCTCACTGCAATAAACACTTTATTTACACCCCCAACATAACAGCGACATACCTTTATTCAAACTAGTAATCTTGGTGGTCCCTCCTCCCAGAGGCAGTTTCTCAACTTTGCTCTGGGAGAATTCTGTGAATCTGGGTATATTCTTACACCCAAAGTCATGGCACACAGGTGTCATTCTGTGGACTACTCCCCCTCACAGAGGGAGTACAGCTGATTCAAAATCTTCAAGAGCTATTATTATTACGATGACATTTGCTGAAGTAGCATACTGACTTGCCTACAGTTTAATTACTTTACAACGACTGTGGAACATTTTCCACTGAATAAAAGAAAACGAGGAGAATGGCTTGGAACAGTCAATCAGTCTTTCCTCACAGGATCTCCAAAACCCATGAGACAATTTTGTTCACCATTTAATCAATAATTATTGGAAGTTCCCAGCGTATTTCTTCTCCCTCCAATTAAAAATTTTACCTATTAAAGACATGGGAATAGCAAACCATGCTTGCTCCAATGAATGCCAGCTAACTCACTAGTTTTCTTGATCATAATTCAACAGCTTTTCACACAACAAAAGATACAAAACAAAACTTTCAGAAGGTTACCTGCACCTACTGCTGCTATTTCAAAAGGAGAACAAAGAAGAAATCCTACTCAAATTAGTTCTTAATGCAATTTAAAACATTTATTTGAAGTCTTAAGTTATGGCCTACACCCTGAAGCTGTATGTCCTTTCAGCAGAAAGCCACAATGCCAAGGGATCCAGAGTCCTGACCACAGAAGTTGCATTACCTGTGGACGTCAGTGAGGCCTCTATGAAGCCAAGTCTGACTTCAGTGATTTCTCTGCATACAGAAACTATCCTCTCCACAATTACTCCACTGAGGGATTAAAAAAAGATTCAAGTAACCCACTGATGATTTCTTTTTAAGCACAGATTCCAAAATCACTGCCAAGGAAAGTAGCTGTTTCGCTGAATAGACTCTTACAAGATTTATTTTTTAAACAGGACCTTAAAATATAGGAACTGTAGTCATGCTTGCATTATGTTCAGACAGAACATAAAGAGCTGTGCTCTATCATAGAAGGGCTATTTACAGATTCAATGCATGATAGGTTTCCAGCCAGCCATCTGAAAAATAAATACCTACAGTGTGCTTATTCCTTCCTTGGAAAAATCCATGACTTACACTTCCATTTCCAAGTATTAAACACAAAATTCCTGTTCACTGACTGGGAACATAAAAGTGGTAATTTGGAAATTCCACTACAGAATATTTGAGTAACCAACTAGACTCATTTAGAAAATTTTCATATGGCAAGTATATTCCAAAATTTGAAGCCTTTTTTCAACATGTTTCCACTCCTGCAAGGAATTCACTCAAGTGATCCATAGTAAATGGATTATAATTTTGCCCTCATTTGAATATTCTGGAAGGAAATAAATGTTTTCATACCATGTATTTATTGTAACTATTTTTCTACTCATATTAAAACCACAATTCCACTTGGAAAAATTAATAAAGTGCTTGTGCATCTAAAAGTTTGCAAAATTGCAGTGACTAAATAGAACAGTGGACTCATGGGGGGGGGGGGGGGGGGGGGAAGAGTGTCTTAAGATTCTATATGCTGAGAGCATTTTAGGAGAGAGAAACAAATTCTGTGTAGTTAGAGATAATCAACTTCTGTTTAATGAAGTTGGTTTCATCAGTGAAATATTTTTCATAACTGGCAAAACCAGAACAAGTAAATAAGAACTGCACAGCACCTGGTCAGTTGTATGGACTGATTATACAAACAGGCTAATCAAAGATGCTAATGCTTGGGCAAATTAGCATCTTAAACAGATCATGAATAAACCTGCTGAAAGAATGGAGCCCTCTACAGAAAAATCTCCGAGAAACCTCTCTACTTTGTTCCAGAAGTGTCATTTTGGAACAAAGGTGTTCACCTGAACTGAACAACCACGATGCTTAGTTATCACCAATTCACGTAATGACACCAGAAGCCAGATCAGTGTTGGAATTCCTTCTTGCTCATGTATACCTCAAAGTCTTCCTACACTTGGGAGCTACAAAACATTCTGTCCAGAGTAACTGGTGTCTCTCTGGAAAATACAAGAACAGAGCAAACAATATTTATGACTGCTGTATACCTAGGAAGTACCTTAGAAAGCTCATAAGGTTTGTTCTCACCTGGAAAGCAGGAAACAGTCATTAGCTAACAGCATCTTAAAAGGTTAGGAATTTCTGAGGAGCACTCTATGTTCACTCACAATTACTGAGAGCCTATAACCCTATATTCAGACATCATTCAGGGATAATCTCCTCAGGACATTACTTAATCCTTTAAAGAATGATCTGGAAAAAAAGCCATTGTGTTTTACTTTGAAAGAGCTCCTTCATGCAAGTATAAATCCACAGAAGAAAAACGTCCCTTAAAGTGATACAGGGAGTTTTCTGTCACCAGACAGCAGGCAAGAAATGGGCTGTATTGAGCCTCTTCAGTTTTAATAAAGTATGATACCAGGATAAAGGGTTAAGGAACAGAATTTGTGATAGTGCTGCATGAAAATATCTGGACTGGGCAGAGCAGGAAGACCAAGGAGGAAGCATGCAGAACTCAGCTGTCAGCTATTTTCCTTGGCAGAAGCCAGCTAGGCAACTTATGTGGGCCTCCAGACAAGCTAGAACAAGTATCAGCAGAAATCACAAGACGTAAAGAAGAGCAAATTCAGAACTTTGTAGAAGGTTTCGGCCAAGGACAAGAATGCAAAGTAAGCCAGACATTTGTTCCATCATCTGTGAAATATACTTAGTCTACAAAGGAATTTCCAAGCTTTAGGGGCTTGCTTATGCTGAATGCTATAATAAAATTTTAAAAATTAAAATCACTGAAGTTACCTTAAGGAAAAAAAATAATTTTGGTTTTCCATGTTAAGCTCAATGGTATCTTGTATGGCTAAGAATGAATATTTTTTAAGCTCTTTCTTGTAATTCAATTTCTTCGGTTGTATGTAACTGGAAATGAGGCACCCATCCACTTTCCAAAGAAATTTGAAGTTAAAGTTACCTAAGTGCCATTCCTTTACATTACCCTCTTTCAAAAATAACCCAGTAAATTATCAAGACACAGTTCAGTACAGCTGAACACAAAGTGAATGCAGCAGCTTTCACTTACTAAAGAACAAAATATTTCACATACCCGATTAGACCTAACTGGTCTAATTAAGAATATATCCATGCACAAGCCATTGTCTACACAGAACACTACTCCTACCCCCCCAAAAGAACCCCCCACAACCAATTCCCCTCTCCCTTCCTCCCCCCCAAAAAAAACCAAACCAAAACAAACCAAAACAAAAACAAAATCGTCAAACAAAACCACAAAACACAAACCAACCTCC
Source organism: Amazona ochrocephala (assembly GCA_039720435.1). Classification (NCBI taxonomy): domain Eukaryota; kingdom Metazoa; phylum Chordata; class Aves; order Psittaciformes; family Psittacidae; genus Amazona; species Amazona ochrocephala. The sequence continues at coordinate 99,491,377 of CM077877.1, read as the reverse complement.
TAAGCAGCACCCTAAAGAACTTGAATGCAATCATCTTTGGTGGAACCAGCTCTTGTCAAGGAAGAGGAAGCAGCGAGACTTTTCAGTCATTCAATACTCACAGCTTCTTATCTATGAAAGGATGTCAGTAAGTCCAAGCAACTCCCTTCCAAACACCAAGAGCTCCCCTAAGCTTTTGGATCAACAGCCCATGTTACAAAAAGCTAGTGCAGGATTCTCTTCAAAGATGACTGAAAACTGTAATCCCTCACCCCATGCACTTTTTTCCTGGCATTTCTAATATTCCCTTTTAATCTTGTAACACTGTAATTGTATCACAGAATCATAGAATAGTTAGGGTTGGAAAGGCCCTTAAGATCATGTAGTTCCAAACCCCCAGCCATGGGCAAAGACGCCTTCCACTCGACCAGGTTGCTCAAAGCCCCATCCAACCTGGCCTTGAACATAACTAGGGATGGGGCACTCACAGCTCTCTGGGCAACCTGTGCCAGTGCCTTACCACCCTCACAGTGAAGAGTTTCTTCCCAATATCTGATCTCAATCTACCCTTTTTCACCTTAAGCCATTCCCCTTGCCCTGTCACCACACGCCCCTGAAAAAAGTCCTTCTCCAGCTTTCTTGTAGGCCCCCTTTAGATATTGGAAGGCTGTTATAAGGTCTCTCTGGAGCCTCCTCTTCTCATTAACACTGTTCAGATCACATCTGCCAGTGCAAAAAGCATGGAAGTTCACACACTTAAATGAGTTTGCGTGGGTGAAACACACAGACTGTAGACTTGGCTGATAAGTAGGCTGATAACCTGAAAAAAAATATATTCATTATAACCCAATAAAGAAATATTTTGTCAATTTACCGTACATGAGGATATCATTTTCCATCAGTTCTCTGAACAACAGTAATCAGTACTGCAGTGTATGTACATTACCAAGTCCGCAACTTCTGGAGTATCAATGCAGAAGCCTTCATTTCTATAGTTAAGTAAGTTCAATTGAGCAGTTTTTGACTTCGTTTAGTTGCTACCCTGAAAGTAAAAGCCTGGCAGTCAAAGGAGAGAAGACAAGTAATAGTTTCAGAAGACAGAGTGAAGACAGCCCTGCCTTTTTAAACAACAGCAGGAAAACACAGGTAGAAGAGGCAAGTTCAGGGAACTTGCATCTGAGCATCTTAAAGACATGATTTCCCCCAAAATACTCACAACTTCTGTTTCATATTAAATTTCATATTGATTTCAAAAGAAGCATTTTTAGAAAGCTATGAGAAAGTCAAAGAGCTGCAACTGTAATTGCTTGCTTTTCTAACTACACCTTTTCTATTTATGCCACATGATTTGTATAAAACTGTGGAAAGCTGCACTATTTCCCGATAGCAGAAGGCAAAGGGTGGTCACTCAAATATTTCTTTGACTAATTCATTCCACTGGGTTTTCCATAAGTGATTCATGGCTGTTCTCAACTTTCCTGGAAAACATTTCACAAAGTCTGCACAGTATGTAAAGCAGTATATTCTCGCTGTCTAGTTTCTAATTGTGAATCTTTTGAGACTCTCTAAAAGCAAACAGCATATTTTAGTGACTTTATCCTATCAATTATGACTTTGTTAAATCAAGCACTCCTATACCCTGAATAACTGCCATCATGGCAAACATGCAATTGCTTGTTTTCCTAAACAAGTTACTCAAGACTTACACACAGTTCTACTTTGACATGTAACTAGACTTAGTACATCCTTTAATAGCCAGTTTTATCCTCTCTTGCCTGTCCTGATCCTGACATCTCTACTTTATGTCTTGATTCTGTTCCCAGTTAAAGTTAATACCATAACATTGCCACTTTCCTAAACGAAAGGAGGATCAAATCCTTATCTGTAAGCTCCTCTTAGAAGGGATTTATTACTGTTCAGATGTTGCTGCCAAAATAATATGACAAAAACCCCCAAACTATCAATAAACACAAAGTTACCTGGTTTATACAACTTAAGGTAAGACTATGAGGACAGCATACAACAATTTAACTTTATGGCAACCTCAAAAGCTGCAGGCTGTCAGACCTCAGTGAAAATACAAACAGTTCCTCCTCAAACAGCACAGATACCAGCAGATCTGATATCCTTTTCCATAACCCATGAAGGGCTACTCTGTTTAAACGGCAAGATACTTATCCTCTACCAGCATGTATGTAGGAAAACAACCAGTTAAATATATACATTTGAATGCCAAATCTACAGACACTCAAACAGAACTGGGCTTTGCCAATCAATCCTTCTTAGTTCTTTATAGAAAGGTGGTAATTATAAACACTGGCCTGATTCAAAATTTAGGTGGAAATGATGCTCCACAGAGAGAAACTTACTTGGCCTCTTAAGAGGAGCATCGCTGAGGAAACCTTATATCTTGGAGGATTTAGCAGAGAAGTCTTGACAAACTGGTATGAGGGTAGGCTGAGGGTGGAGAGTGGGGAGGGTGTTGGGGGGTGTAATTTGATTTTGTTTAAAAAAAATTAGAAAAGAAATCTAAATGCTTATTTTCAATGCTTATTAAAAAAATATGAAAAAAACTAAACATATGAGTACTTTTCACTCTATTTTCTATGTATCTATAGGATACATAGGATCTCCAGCACTAGGTGCCCTAGGAAACAGGGGCTTTGGGAGGCAAAGGGAGACGAAGCAAATTTCGTAACAGCCTCTCTGAATACTTGCATCTTCTATTAAAACTTTATTCATTTCTTGGAAGTCTCAACACTACAAACAGCTTGTTTACATAGAGGGACTGAACTAATTACAAGTTCCCTGAACCTACTTGCCTGACTGGTTTCTAAAAATCCCTTGTGGTGTCAGTTCAACACAGCACACACCAGTGAGGCTGACTTCAGTACTTGATCAAAGTTCTGGTTACCCTCTGCCTGATCAAGCCCGAGTCAGGAGGGTACTACTTAAACAAATGAGTCTTCAAAGTAGTTTCCAGGACCCTCATCTCCTCCCATTTTCATTAAGAAATTTCAGGGTATTTAATTTTGTTTAATCTGTTTGTATGCAGATAAGCTCTGGGTATAGCAAAACTACTTGTAACATCACGTTATTTGTATCTGGGTCGCTGCCTCTGTGTAACTTGAAGGGTAACAGGTTGATTTTTCTCAGTAGTCTTCTCTGCCTAAAAGGGCAATTGATTACACAATTTCTCCCGTCCCAGACAGTCTGACAAAGCACTGCTCACATTTCTCATGCCTTGAATATGACTTACAAATCTCACTTTGATGAGAGCTTTGCAATCCTTACTTCAGGCAAGTTCTGCTGGACTTCCATTAAGTCCCCATTTGAAATGACTTAAAGGGTTTACACTCTATGCTTTATTTATTTTTATAAATTTTATAAACATAAGTTACCACATCTGTAAGTAGAACAGTGCTTTCAAAATAGCTTTTCGGTGTCATAAAATTCTTACTATTTCCCAGTGAAGGTTAAAGAACAAAGAAATGTCAGTGTGATATGAAACATGAATGCAATTCCTCAGGTTTCCCTAGTCCTTTCAAATCTCTTGTTTACTTGGTCTTGTAGTCCCCCAAACCCTGTTTTGGAAAATACAGCCATGAAGTCTTTTCTCCAGCTAAGGAAGAAAGGCAGACAGCTCCCCTCAGGGCGCTCCCCTAAGCTATTCTTAGTCTGTTTGCTATTAATGCCACTCTCCAAGGTATTTCTGAGGAACCTCATTAAGTTACTACAACAATAACGTCCTAGTCAAAGGAAAGTTTACTATTGTATACTTAGCCTTTAAGTAAATACAGGAACAAAGACATCTTTCCCATGTGAACAGTTAAGGCTTATCATTTTTTCCAGATGAATAGGGTTTTGATTAAACTACTTTTGCAAAAAGCTCAGAGATAAAGTGTTTCATTTTACAAGTCTGACTGAGAAAAACACACTAAGTGCTCGGGTGTTCTTCATAAAAACAGGTTTTGCACAATTAACAGATACACTTTTAGGAGTCAGTTTCATACACATTGTATTTTTAACCACCACAGACTAGTCACTTCTTCTCAAAGCCATGTAATTCTGATAGCCTCTAAGGAAAGCACTACCTTGGTTGTTTCTAAAGCCAACTCAGGAAACTTTAGCTGACATTTCAAACCTGCCAAGCAGAGCAAAAAGAGCTTACAACAAGCATTTCCAGTTCTACATTATGCAAGCTAAACGTTATAACAAGTTTTTTTTTCAGATTTGAATGCAAAAGAATTACACAGTCTTCAAATAAGATAACATACAATGCAAAGTACTAACCAGAACAGTCAGCAAAAAAAGGTGATATTTAAAGCAACCTGGGGGAGGGAGGTGGTAAAGGAGGGGAAAAGAGATTAAACAATAACGTGCAAATACATGAACAGATTAAGTGTGTCGGAAAAAAGAAGGGGCGGGGAGAAGGAAGGAAGGAATATTTTACTAGCAGTTCCCTTAAGAAACCATCACCTTGTGCATTTACAAGAGAAGCTACATTGTCACCTATGAGAAAGCTATCTGTTTTGAGGCTCAGAAATTACCAGTTACATTAAAGATAAATCAGCTTTCAAAAACAAAACTTTCCAGGGTATGTTCTTCCTTATAGGGGACAGGAAAAAAAAAAAACAATCAAACCACCTCACACTGCTAACCAGGCACAATTCTCTTTTAAATTGCTCTACTGCAGAGTTTGGTCTGTAATTAAACACAACTGCAGGATGTAGCAATTACAGTAATTTCTCTTCAGATATGGATGATGCTCCAATATCCTATAAAATAAATACAATTAGATCTGTCTGTTCAGTAGTAAACTTTGGTGTCCCACATCCAGTCTATTAAAAAAAGACTGTTCACTTCAAGATTTAAGGTGAACGTGTCAGGTTGACACATGAAGACTTTTCATTCAGTCAGTCCTTAGCTTTACATTTATAGACCCAAGCACTATTCCCCCCCAAACCCTCATGGTCTGTCACACAGCTAACTTCTTGGTCTTCCTACCCTTTACTTCTATTAGATACGTCCAACTGTTCAGAAAGAATGTTGCTGACCTTCCAAACCCACACCACCACCCAGCATAACTGCTCCCAGCACTGTGCCAATTCCTCAGTATCACAGGCAGCAGCTTCTCCTGCTGGAGAACTGCCTTGCTGCGCAGGGGCCTGAAAGGGACCTTGGCTCCTCTGTCACTGCTTCAGCTTTTGGCTTCCAGTACTGCAAACTGCTGATAGCTCATATGTAAGTGGCTGTATTGCACTGTAGTTCTGAAGCACTGAAGTGTTGCGGCTGGGTTTTGTTCTCCAGTTATTTGGCATTCACAGGATCCTTTACGTCATACTTCTTTTTTAAGGATAAGATGATGAGGCAACTGCCCTCCTAATAGTATGCTTAAAGTATAGGTCCCTGTCCTGGGTTCAGCAGTAGCAGTCATTTTTCTCCTTCTTAGTAGCTGGTGCAGCTCTGTGTTTTTTACTTTGGGCCTGCGAACAGCATTGATAACACCGATGTTTATAGTTACGGCTTAGAATGTTTTGGTCTGACCAAGGACTTTCTGAGTCTCATGCTCTACCAGGGAGGAGGGGAAGCTGGGAGGAAGCAGAGACAGGACACCTGACCCAAACTGACCAAAGAGGTATTCCATGCCACAGCATGTCATGCCCAGGTGTCCTGGGTTCAGCAGTAGCAGTCATTTTTCTCCTTCTTGGTACCTGGTGCAGCGCTGTGTTTTTGATTTTGGGCCTTGGAACTACGGTGATAACCCCAGTGTTTTCAGCTACTGCTTGGTAATGCTTTGGTCTGACCAAGGACTTTGTGAGTCTCATGCTCTGCCAGGGAGGAAGGGAAGCTGGGAGGAAGCAGAGACAGGACACCTGACCCAAACTGACCAAAGAGATATTCCATACCACAGCACGTCACGCCCAGGAAGTAGAATCGGAGGGGAGAGACCTGGAAGGGTGGGGGCTCGCTGCTGGGTCAGGCTTGGTATCGGGTGGTGAGCGATTGCATTCTCTTCCCCTGTATTTCTCTTGTCATTATTACTGTTGGTGGTAGCAGTAGTGATTTGTTATACCTTACTTACAAAACTGTTCTTATCTCAACCTGTGGGAGCTGCATTCTTTCGATTCTCCTTCCCATCCCTCTGGGAGCTGGGGGGAAGAAAGAGGGGGGAGTGAGTTAGCAAACTGTGTGGCTGAGCAGACTTAAACCACGACAGTCCCCTATAGTCTAGGGAAGGGAGACACAGAAGCAAAGACAGAACAGATGCACAGATTTAACTTCACAGAATTAACTTCTACTTTCAAACTCCTGATCAACCACTAAAAATTTTGTGATCAGAAGTTAATTCTTATCATTCTACCCAGTTCTCCTATCATCTAGGATTGCTTAAATTTATCTCTATAGTGGACTTGACTTTTTAAAGCATCACATGCCTTATGTTTCATTACACACAATGTCATTTAGAATAATGGATCTACTATAAATAACTTTCATAGCTTATTAACTGTAGGAAACAGTCCTCAAAAAACAGACACCAGTGTCATCACCCATTTCCCAGACCAAAGCACTCTCTAAATGGCATCAATTCAGGTCCAAGCTATGTCACACACAACTCTTCTTCATCACTCCTGTACTGCAAATTACAATGGGACTTGACTGTTCAGTTTTTCTATTTACTTCCTGCACTGACTTCTTCTGCAAGAATGTACCATGAGACAGTCACTAAAACATTCTTAATTTAACAGAAGTCTGCTATTAAATAAAAAGCTAGCTCAGAACATTTTCAAAGATGAAATAGTCAAGATCAGTGCAGTGTTCTGTAACACCTGGACATGTGTGCATTATGGAGGGGAAAAATGGACTCACAGCAGTGTGTAAGAATTAATCAGCTGCACATAATTTTATGCTGGTTAACTCACTTTGACTAGCAAGTATTTTGTATGTCTTTTAGGTTTCAAACACACCTACAGGACTGCATCACCTGTGGGGTCAGAGGTTTATTACAGTAGGCAATATAGGAGGGTATTAATATTTTCAGCTAGGAAATTAAGATCTGCTGTCATGTGCAGTATCTGGAAGGCAGCTCTTCACAGGTTCCCAAGAAAGCAGCTGGCAATTTCTATTTTGTTTCCATGTCTCAGAACTGTTATCAGCTTTAAGAGTATGCTTGACATTTTCAGAAGAGAAGGAATAAACATAAGAGACAAAGAGGCAACACTCTCACACAAATCCACTTCATTCACACCAGGATGTGCTGATAGTTTGTCAACACTGGACAACCTCATGCATACATACAACATAATGCCAGGAATGCTGCAAAATCCGATGGCATTTCTGGGGTGCATTTCTTAGATACTGTGCTATTAGAAGCAACTTTCAGCCCACAGCAGTTATCCAGCTGCAGCCTTATCATCTACTTGGCCCACTTTAGAGTCTTCAAAAGTCCTGGAGTCGTTGCCTTAGTGATAAGGGCACTAGAGTGCAGGGCAGCTGCTCGGAAAGAATGGCCTCTTCCAAGATTGCAATGTCAGTGTTGCCAGGATGCTTCCACAGTAGCCAAGCTCATCAACACTTCCATCATCACACAACAGGAGTAGCCACCTCCTCTCGCTTTCAGTTTTGCTGCTTGTTTTCTAAAAGCAAAAAGTGGGAGCTTGGGGCATTACATGTGCCAAATTTTACCCAAGATACCCAGTTTATCCTTTAAATGGCAAAGATGATTTAACAGGTAAAACTAAATCTAGATTTACATTGGCTTTTACCCCCCTCAAAAAAAAAAAAAAAACAACAACAAACCACAAATAAAACCCAACCAACCAAGCCCCCCCCAAACATCATCAAGCAAAACCCCAACCCTCACAACATGAATGTGTAATTTGATTTTTTTTTTTCCTTTTGATGTTTAGCCGTCGTTTCCAAAAAGCAAAGTAGGAGTTGCCCCCAGATCATTTTCTTAAATTGTTATGGTGCTTTTTTCAGCTGACAGGTACATGAACTGTCATACTGAGTGACAATGAGTGCCACTATAGCCATAATCCTGATGAAATTTAATGAAAAATACTTCTGCAATTAACTATTTACTATCATTTAAAAAATAAAATTGTATCACGCAAACCCGTTACTTGAGGGAGCGCAAAATTAGAAGGAAGATCAGGACTAAACAGTAGGAAAACAGCATGCATTTTGAGGTTTTTAAATGACTATTTCTTTATAGCACAACAACACTATTTAACTTCAGTATAAAAGATATTATAGGCAAGTAAAAGTTAGTGTTGCTCTTCTGACCACCCTTCAGCTATGCCCTCTGTGACTAAGCGAAAAGTCAAGGAAAAAAAGTTACACTCCAACACCCGAATCTTTAGAAAACCACAGTACTTGTTCAGAAGCAGGCTGGTATTTTTGTGAACTTTAAAGAATGAAATGTTCCACTGGAGTCAGAGGAGGAAGAATGGGAGACAGCTTGAAAATATTTTTAAAGAATGTTCTGTGTGGGTAGCAGATGAACAACATAATTGCAATTAGATATCGTACTTCTAAGAACATACCAAGCACACCTGAATTTCACACAGAGAAAATTCAAAAGCGTTTAAAATAAATACTAATAGGGATCATACACAAAGCCACAGAAAAGACAGGATTTCACCCAAAGTCACTGCAATTTTTATAAGATTGATGTCTAATATACTGTAATTTTATCAGGCATGTTAAGTTAGTAATGTACTGGATACTGTGATAAATTATATAACCTGTATTGGCAAGCATACTACAATAAAAGCAAATACAGCTTTTCTTACAAACAGCCGGTCTGCAAAGTTTGTGAAGCTTCCTACCTAACTAACCCTTTCATTGGAGCAACCACACAAACACACAAGGGTTGAATGACTTCAACTGCCAGTGGCAGCATCTTAGCATTAAAAACAACCCAGCAAAATAGACATATGACCATCTGACCTAATCAGAGATGCCTCAAGGCAATTCTGCTGCTGAAACACTACTGGTAACAAAAACCACTGGCATTTAAAGCTTTTGAGGTACTTAACAGCAAAGCTTTCAGGATGCATTTAATTTCTTTGTTTATATGCCAAGAACACATCTGTTCTGACTGAAGTCGAAAAAGGATCAGTATTAGAAAAGAATTCCTGAAACCATTAAAACTTCCTGAATATCAAAAGCAACTTTCTGTTTATGAACTTACACTTCAATTAAAATTGCTGAAAACCAATGTGGTTCTGCATTTCCTTCTATCTCCTGCTTCCCCCCTTTCCCCTCCATGGAAATTGTTGGGTTTCACTTTTTTCAGCAGGGAAGATGAAAACTTCATCCTTGCCGTCTAACATTGATAAGAACAGAATTTTATTTTGGGAACTTACTGAAGAAGAAACAAGAGACATAACGGCATCTCAAGTAGTTAATTAAGAACAATCTCTCTTGAAATTGCCTCCTGTGAAGAATCACTGCATTTAATCTGCTATGGACAAGGTTACTAGAATTGCATTTAAAGTGTGCTTGCCATATACCGAAGGAAACAAACAGAAAAACCCCAAACAACTTTTAAAATGCGTTCAGAGTTATTATACACTTCTCAGGCAAATCACCTTCTCCCTTCACTCCTTTCTCAAGAGAAAAATACCTGACTCCTGATGTGAAGGCATTATCTATTCACTCCTAATAGGTGGGCTCTTTTCAGTGCCCTTAAATTATATGCTGTAATGAGGCGTGAACACGGGCCAGCAGCGTTTTTAATAGGAGTCACAATGATTTAACCTAGTCTCTGATCCGATTATTCTTTTCGTTATACAACCCCAGGCAAGAGTTATTCATACTTTCCACTGCCTGCAACAGCAGCTGTTTCACTACCACCCTGGAGCCTCAGGAAAATTCAAGCCCTTAATCACTGTTTCCATTAGCCAACCAAGCTTTGCTATCAGCTTGATAGGGTATGGCCAAACTGCCAAGTAGCCTAACTATCGAAAATTGATTAAAAATATCCATCCTGGAAGCTAGACAAATACCGCTCCTGAGTTCCCACTGATTCCCTCTCACCTACACGAGGCACGCATGAGATTTCGCCACAATATTTCACAAATATGTATGTTCTGCTTGACACAAAAAAAACTCATTATTTAATACCACAACCTGCAAGAAATACACATTTTAGTTCTTTTCTTTTGCCCATATTTAATTTCAGTCTCCTCCCTGAACTGGGCAAGCCAGGCTGCAAGATACATACATACAACTTCTAGACAAAAATCGGGACTAGAAGTAGCCTCAGCCTTCTACAGTAACAGATGTATTAGTACTGCAGCTTACTTGCAAAGCCACCAGCTCTGAATAATTATCAAAATTCTACAAAGAAATAACAGAGCTGGGAGTTATCCTTAACACATTTTATAACATATAGTTATCTACGGGCTTTGTGTTACACCCTCCCTTTCTTGTATTACCACTAGAAGCCCACAGATGCATTTTATTTATCTACATTATGAATGGCTTCTTCACTTACAAAAACTAGAGGAAAAAAAAAAAAAAAAAAAAAACGAACAACCAAACCAAACCCAATTTGTTATTAAAATACAGCTTGGGTCTTCTGGCAATTCACCAGCTCTGTTACCCTGTCTCCCTGTCTCTACAGAGAGAGAGGAAACAGTACGTCTAGGAAAAAAACAATTATCCATGCCCTTCAGCCAACTTTTTTTTGAAAAGCATCCTGAATTTTAAGAGGTCTTTTCATCCACAGTCTTTCGTTTTTAAAATAGGCCTAAAACTTCATGGAAGTTTCCAGAATGGTATTCCATCAATGAAAGAAAATGAAGTGATTTTGTTTTACTCACCTATACAGCATCTAAAAGTCAGTCTTTTTTTTCCTTTTAAAGATACCAAGATTTTTATTGGTTTTTTTAAAGTGTGATACAGACACACATATATATATATCAATTCATTTATCAAACAATCCTCATCTCTCCATGATTTCCACTCAAAGCCATCACGCATTTCAGCAAACTCAGAGGTAAAAGATAGGACAAACGCTTATTACAGCATTAAGCTTTTACAGCAGTTTCTATGCATGCCTCAAGAAAGCAGCTTCTTAATAGGGGAACTACAACTTAGCTTCCAGGAGAGAAGCGCCAAAAGCAGCTTGTCCTTCTCCATGCCAACTGTCTGCTAAATGACCCAAGTTTATCCCATCAGAAACATCCTTCAGCTAGGCTGAATAAAGATAGGAAAAGCTAACCACAATACTTTCAACTCCTACTTTACTCTCATAATCTGGCAGTTTGGTCACACTTACCACTCCCAAGACCACTGTTGCACCAAAGAGATAAACTGTCTCATAGTTCACAGTGTTTGCAGTGCATGTGATACATTTTCATTATACTTTTTGTACTTCAGGAACAAGTAACTAAAATCCGACTCATTAGGTTTGCCATGGATTCTCAGCTCAATAGCTAAGAGTGCATCTTCCTTCCAGGAAACCAGCCAGCATTAAAATAACTCCAAAAAAAAAAAAAAAAAACCTCAAAAAGGAAAACCAATCAAAATCCAACTGTTAACTTCTGAACTGTCTGAAAATCTGCGAAGAGGGAAGTTTATCTAGGACAATGAGGTTACATTTCTGTAAATGAAATCCACTGCATACACTATGAGAATTGACAGATCTGCTTTTATGAGTGGGACCAGTAATAAATGATGACTCACATACTTAACAAAAACAAGAAAGCCATTCTAGTTTCCTCTGGATGCTTGGAGGAAGAAGCAAATGGTATAAAGCCAGGTAACTACAGACTATGTAGGCTACTCTTCTCCCATGTAAACCTGGCAACACCACTTCACAAACTGAGGATTGTGCTTCACCGATACTACTCATGAATCAGTCCCACCCCTTTTTTTAATATATGGCTTGTGGAACTCCCAAGCGTTCTAGGACAATGACTTCCACAGTTTAATTATGAATTAAATGCACAAAAAGCAATTTTTAAAAATCTATTTTAGACCTCAGTCCCAACTTCAGAATCACTGATGACAGAGGATATTTCAGCTTCACTAATGCATTTCCAGCACATTCTATAGACAAATAAGAACACAAACATTCTGCACAACGGCTCACTCCCACACCTCCTCTCTCCAATGGAAATTACAATCCTGTAGACTACAAATTTTGGTAGAACTTGGTGGAGCCCAGGTTTCACTGGGCACTGGGGTTTGTGGGCTTTTTTTGGTTTGTTTTTTGGGGGTTTGTTTTGTTTTTTCTTTTGGGAAGGAGAGACTTTTTTCTTTTTTTAAGGGGAAAAACCAACAATGAAACAAAAAGAACCCTGAAAATCCTTCATAAATACCAGACAGTATTCATGCAGTAACTCATGCAGCAATTCATACTGCATGAATGATCTCTTCAGTCTTAAAACTACAGTTTCCCTTGAGGGTAGGCGCAGGTTCTGGCTATCTGAATGGAAAAAACTGTAAGCAATTATAAAGTCATTCCTAGTTGATTTTAGGTCAGAGGTGTCCAGAAACCTCCCCTCACAAAGTTAAGTCCTTATATCACTGACAAGAGTCTCAGTTGGGTCCATCCCTCAGATAATTCTATGATCAGCTGTATCAAGTTGTGAGAAAAACAAACCAAAACAAACCAAAAAAGCCAAACAACAGAAAAATCCAACATTCCCCCCCAAAAAAACAAAACAAAACAAAAAAAAAATACAACAAAAAAACCACCCACAGAACACAAAAAAAATCCCCAAATATACAAACAAAAAAACCCACCCATAGTTGCATGTTGTGGTTGTGGGACTTCTGTTTCACTGAGTTGAAGTCTCAGTGACAACTGGGGCTTCTGAATTATTTCACATTTTTTTTACAAATTAGTACATAGAAAATACTAACTAGCATCACCCACTGTTCCTTCACATTGTTTCACCTGCCACATTGGTGTCAAGACAGCACTTAGATCATTTATCAGAAGATACAGCAACAGCAGCAACAAAAGCTTAATTTCCCTCACTAACTTGAGGGACATCTCCATGAAGCCTGAAGTGCAGAACCATGCTTTGGACCTGGTCATACTTGGAGAGTAAGAGTTAAAAACCCAAACCAACCCCAGTTAAGAGTACCCAGCGTACCAGCTGTGGAAGGTGGAACACCTTTGTTACAACACTATTAAAAAAAAACCCAAAACCAAATTGGGTACTTGATACCCAAACGAAAACCACACAACAAAAAGAAAACCACACATCCAGATCTCCAGTATATTTTCATACATATAGGCACAAAACCCAAACTACAATACCATTTCTATTTAATTTACCATATATGAACTTCGTGTTACCACTTTTAAATTATTTTCCTCATTCTACATTTTCAATTCTTTTGACATTGTTATGACACTGAAAAGCATACTGCTCATTAATGACCAATATTACTTATAAATACAAGTCTACAAACTGGCTTACCAAAATTACTTACTCAACTGGACAAGTTTTAACAATAAACTGCTGCAGAATTAAGCTCTCTATATGACTGATGTTGAAAAGACTGTGTTAGTCATTTTGTTGCTGCTTATGTTACCAATAGGTGTTCGGAATAAGTTCCAAGGTAGTATCACATCTAACAACCTGTAGTTATTTTCATGTATTTCTTTTTACACAAGTGTGTATATGCCAGTATTCCTAGAGAAAAAAGCTGAATTTGAACCTAAAAAAAAAAAAATTAAAAAAAACCCAAACATTTAGATAGCAAAGGCCATAAGGAAATGTACTCCATAGCATTCTAATGTACGCTACACTCGTTAGTGTGACCAGAGCACAGTGATTTAAACTAGACAAAGTTCTTCCAAGTTTCCATTTGAGTCTCCAGGAAGATTAAAGCTCTTAATCTTGTTGTAGCGCATATCTTGCCTATGATCTTTTTCATTACTTTGAGCTAATGATTTGAGCACTGGATCATATGGAATTTGTTTTATTAATATCTCAAACATCTATGCTATGACAATTTTACAGTATGTTTTTTATTTGAAGGGTTTTTTAAGCCACCCAGCAACCATCTTGTGCAGCATTACAGAAATTGTTTCTAAACAATGATAAATTCAACTTTACTCTTACTTTCATACCATTTGTATGACTTAGCATATTACATAAATACTCTCTATTTCCATTTTATTTCTACTAATAAAGGTATTTGCAATGTTTGTTCACAGAATAGAAAGTTCAGCTCCTTAAGGACTAAGGCAGTAGCCAATTTTTGACATAGAAATAAATACATTGTTATTTTCACCTGAACTAGGAGATCTAACAGAGAGTCAAACTGTGATATAATATACTCAAAGCTGCAGCATGAGGATTTCCTGTTACCACCTTATTTTACCAAGGCCTCAGTTGGTTATGATGCACTCTGAAATGCACTGAGCACAACAAAGAGCTACAGAAATTAAAACAATTCTCTCTCCCCTTGTGAAATCAGCCTTTCTACTACAGTTTAATGGTATTATCCATACTTCCACAAGAATAATAATTAAGATGTGGACAATAGTGTAAGGAAGCCACCTAAATCACTATTCAATGCGTCAAAGTCCAAGTATAGGACAGGAAGCAGTAAAGCACCGCTTGATCAAAAAATTTTATATTATACAGTCTCTTCAGATCCTTCTCTAGCTTAAAATAGAGTATTCAGCTCTAAACTTATTCAAATCACCTCTCAGCATCCCACACAAGACCTGGAAAGGAGCAACCAGAAAACCTACTCTGGGTTCACAGGCCAAAAGCAGCTACTCAAGCAAGAAGATTGAAGACACCACCCTTAAACTAAACAGACACACCAAAATTGAATAGAACTTTAATACGTTATAACATGTAGAAGAGTATTCACATTTATTTCCATTTTCTTATTAAAGCATAGGATAAAAAGAATGGACAAAAAAGCCCAGAGGACAGCAGTCACTAAGCAACCTACAAGCATCTATACACTTTGAGTGTATAATGTGTGTAGCTTCTGTCTTCAAAGTAAGGAACTCTCTAACCTCACTCTAAGTATTTCACCTCTTCATGACTACTGCTATGGTTTCCATACAGAATGTAGACACAGTATAAAGTGTTAGAACTCCTCATATTAGTCATAACATATGCCATCTTTTTAAAATAAAAATAAAAATCTTTTTTGTCTAATCTAAAAAAGGGCAGGTGAAGCATCCCAGTGACTCTCAGGAGTTATGTTTGTCCTCAGATGCAGAGATATGAACATGCTCTGCTTGTGCACTTGGCAGACTGGATGCATCCCAGGAGCCATAAAACTGCATTAGCGTGGTATTATGCTCTACTGTAACGTCAAAGATTATTACGCCAGCTATAGCATTATATTTATATGGCTTCCAGACTTGAAATCACCCAGAAATCTGCCTTAACCTGTTAATATCTGCAGAATAAATCTGCATCATCTGAAAGTACAGCAGCTAAATAATTCCAGAAGTTTTATTAATAAAACTTTCATAATACAAGATTTCTTCATTTTTTTTTTTTAATGGTCCTTAATCCTTTTACTGTTCAGTGTAAAAACAGGTTATTGGGATATGATTTTGAACAACAATGTTAACCCTGGGCTTTTCTGGAAAGCAACAGAAAGAACTATAAACATTGTCACAAAAAAAAAAAAATTGAGATAAACACTGGCAGGGAAATCATGAAAACCTTCAAAATCTAAGCAGGAAAGTATAAATGCTACTAAGTAATTTTTACCTTCCCCATTAGGAACTTTTTGACAGAAACAGAGCTGTGGTCACAAAAATACAAACACATAAAAAAAACTTTTTTGAAATTTACTTGTAATTATTTTTTTTTATGTGATCTAAGAGGATTAACAAACTTTAAGTAAAAGGATTAACAAGGCATGGGACTGAGACAGGAAGAGATTACCAGAAAGCCCATGTACTGCTTTGTAAAGAAAGTTTCGTAAATATTCCTGAGAAATTTGACAAGCTTCCTGTTAAGTAGAAGTAATTCTGTAAGGATTTGAAAAACCCGAAATACATTCAGCATCTCATTACTATTCCAGTAGGCTCTAAGTCAATTAAGAAATTGCTAAAAGCATGGGTCATTTAACAACAGCTTCATTTTCAGATCAGCTCACAAGTTTTTCCATACTAAAACTATGTAAAATTCTACTCTTCCTTTACCTTTAAAGCTATGATAATCATTAACAAGATTCAATACACCTGCCATTACAGCTCTTTTCTTGGTTATACTACTGTAGAGATTTCTGACCTTATTTAGACCTATCTTCAAACACAATTATAATCTTTCTTTTTTTGTTAATAAATAATCACATTCTGTTTCACAGCCAGTTCTACTTTTGCTTGCCATTGGAGGTTACATCAGGACACAGGCTACTGTAGGAGACTGGCTCACTCCTACTTCTGGTGCACTTAAAAGCAGTCAAGCTAAGTATCTTTAAAAATCCACCTTTCAGAGAAGTTTTTCCTAGCAAGCTCCAGAAAAAACACTATTACTGTGATATAACAGCCTGTTTTCAGGAGTTATCTATGAATGTAAGCTTTTGTTAATTACGCGGAAAACTCTGCCACATTCATTAGTTTGCAGTAACTTGCAAGATTTAAAATATCTGCAATTGCCTTAATCTGATAAAGTAATTTAAGAAACTCAACCCATTATAAGGAAAATTACTGCAACAAAAATCCTTCAGCCCATTCTTTTCTCAGCAGCCCAAAGTTGAATTCTTTCTAGATACTCTTCATGTTCCTCTTTTTACTCTACACAAATTACAGGAGTGATACTTGTCTATAATTAAGCTGAAATGGAAACCTGAGAGTCAGAACAGACCTAGGTAACCTACTTAGCAAGAGACTACCAGGGCTTAAATGAAGTTATTTAGCCCCCCTGTGGCTGTACTCAGAACTTTAAAGTCATCAGTGAAGTATGCCACATCCCTTCAGGATTACAAAACAAAAGCAAGTGTATTACCTACTGGACTTGCCACTTGACAGTACATGGTCTATAAAAAAACCCGAGTGTCCTCTAATGACATAAAAAGGCTCTTAAAAATGAAGACCAGTTGAGGAGGTTTGAAATATGCAAAAGCATAATTGCTGGCTCTGATAATTAGCTACTGATACATTTTCTTTTTTTTTTTTCTTTAAATGAGTTCACAGGCATTTAGTTACAACAGATCAAACTCATCTGCATGAAGGAACACTGTTTTTCTGTAAGAATTAAAAATCTCTTAAGCACAGCATTAACATTAAAACTATGAAGAAGCTGGGGGTTAGAGGCAGAGGACATTTCAGGAATCAGAACAGTATTTTTCCAACGTAATTAGCCAACCTAGAATCAGATAAAGGGTTTTCATTTAAGATAACTTCTTTTATATCAGTGAAAACAACAGGGAATGTGGAATCTACCTGTATTCTTCCAACTGCACTTCAGAAAAACTTGCGCAAATCACTGAAATCACTGTTTCGGAAGGAGGAGGGCAAACCAGAAATTGCTGTTGTCAGACATAATCTAGCTGTCCTATCTCACCTTTGATTGGATCAACCGTCCTCAAATAGGGCAATCCAGGATTACTAAAGGGCTTACTGAAGAAAAAACCCAACCACCAAACACTAACTATATAGACAAGGTATTTTAAGAGTGTTACATACACTGGAAAAAGTAAGTTCAC
The DNA here is from genome assembly GCA_039720435.1 of Amazona ochrocephala. Lineage (NCBI taxonomy): Eukaryota > Metazoa > Chordata > Aves > Psittaciformes > Psittacidae > Amazona > Amazona ochrocephala. Next base: position 99,473,731 of record CM077877.1, on the reverse strand, counting down.
AAAACAGAAGAAAACACACTGCACATACCAGAATTCACAGCATATTTATAAAACACTATATCTGGTTGTATTTTACAATACCTTTACTCATTCATTTATTATCACAAAGTTCCACACAATCATTTGCTTACACTGATAAGGGCAAGTTTGATTTTTCTGTATACACTTCAGTCTTAGTGCCTCAGACTACCTTTTCTCTCTTTGCAACTGCCTGATATCTTGCCAACAGAACACATTAAAAACGTATCCATCCATGAATTTGCTGTTTTCTTACACAGTAGCCATACATTTCCAAAGAGTTAGCTCTTGCCATCTCCATAACCATATTAACTGAAGCTAAATTACATTTTTCAGTGGTTGAGATTCAGTTAGCAAAAACTTGGGCTATATTTTCAATCTATTAAAAGTCTATGTAGACCTACTGCATCTATAAAATACCAATTCCCAAGCACCTCAACATTTCTGGGTATTTTTTTTATAAAACTTAAGAAATACTTTTCTTCCCTCTTGGATACACATATTTATTCAATTTCAAGATAATTCTTCCATTCTTCGCCTTAGGAATTTAAATTTTAAAAGTCCCAGCTATGCTGCAGTAACAGTGTATGCTTTCATCCATGGTTAAGATAACACAGTTTATGCCGAGATGATTAACCTCAAATTAATTTGTTACTATTTTAAGTAATTGCATTTTTCCCTGCGGCAGCTCCTGGCAAGGAAAATAAAGAATTAGTTAAAACAATTTTTTATTCTGGTGTTCAGGGTACATAAGACTTTGAACAAAATTAAATGTCTAGAGAGATTCTTTGGGATCGAAACAGAAAGACAAAAATGGTTCAGCTACCTCCTGGTCTTGCACGGGGTTATGTGTCTACCCTTGTCATCCACCTAACTGCTGTTTTTAAAACATGTACTTCATGGACACAAAAACTCATTTGAGAAAATATTAGTACACGCAACTGATGACACCACATAGAAGTGATTATACGTGCTTTCCTAAGCATGCCTGGAGAGAACTTGGATGAAAGTATATAGGGTAAATCCCAGTAAAGGTGCCATTCCCATCACATCTCCAGGTGCTTGAAGCAATACGAAGTGTACTGCCACTGAAAGTTACATAACCTTAGAAAGTAACTGGAATACAATGCAGCTACATCTAGTATTTCCAGCTCATTTTTAATGCATTATAGCTGTTAGCAGGGTTGAGCTGCTGGACTACTACTACAACTCGTTTCTCACAAAGAGACAGCCTATTTCTTCAACAGGATTTTAATCCAGTACAACTACTAATTTTTTGAGCCCTTTCCATTTAATTTTAATCTGTTTAAAAACTAAGTATCTTCATCAATACCCAAGACAATAGAAAATAAGAGCATGACAGCAAAACCAACTGTACAAAAAAAAAAAAAAAGGAGGGTGGGGAGAAAAATTAGCTTCATTCATTCTTTCATTCTTGCCAGGGCTTGGACAAATAAAAGAAGGATGAAAATAGAAAAGTGATTCGATGATTCTTCATCAAGATCTTGATGATTCTTCATCAAGAAGGCCACAGACAACATGAGAAGCAATTTTGAAATATTTATATCTACTTATAAAACCAAGAGCTGTGGCTTACTTCAGGCAGTTTATAGTATTCCTATGACAGCTGCTGTTACCATTCTCTGCTCTGGAACGACGGTTCTTAATTTTGTTTATTTTTTAAACATATTGGTCCTCAATTCAGACAAACGCTAGAGAACTGTGTGTGCTACCCACAACTCCCTTTGCCCGTAGGCCGGCGGCTTCTGCGACCACTTAGACCCCTGCGACTAACTACCTGCCTGCCAACCTGTCACGTCTCCAAACGCAGCCTTACGCCTCATAGCTCAAACGCCCTAGGGTGCATCAACAAACCACACTTCCTCGCTAAACCATAACCGCAACACTCTCAACTGTGGTCGAGGGCAGGGGTTATTTCCCTCCTAGTCTATGCCCCTCTTCGCCCTGACCTACGGGTTCAGGGCAGTGGATCCGCCGGACTAAGCCTCTGGATAAGACCCGAGGAGAGAGACCTGGGAGAAGACTTCACACGCGGCGCCGGCGGAGGGGCCGGCCGGCCGGGGTGGAACCGCCGCGCCTCCGCACAATGTCCGGAGTGCGGGCGGGGACGCAGAGACACAGCCACGCTCCCCACACACACCTTCGAACGCAGCGTGAGGCCACGACGACTAAAGCGCCCGCCGAGACCGGGCGGAGGCGGGCCTCGCTCTCCCTCTCACCCTCCCTCCCGCCGCCGGTCCACAGCGCCCGCCACAGGCCGCCGCAGCCCGTACAAGCAGCGGCCCCAGTGAACAGGAGCCGGCCGAGCCGAACCGAGCGGCGGCTGACAGTAGCCAGCAGAGGGAGCCGGCCCGCAGCTCTGGCCGCTGTCCCCGACGTAGGGCGGGCCTGCTCGCCGCGCTCACCCGGCATGGGCCATCCTGGAAGACTCGCGGGTCCAGGTTGCAGGCGATGGTGGCGGTGGGCAGGTCCTGCAGCGCCACCTCCTCCATCTCGCCGTCAACGAAGCTCCAGTCTGCCTGAGCCTCGGGAGGGGGCCGCCGCCGCAGCAACAGCGCCGCCGCCGCCTCTTCCTCGTCCTCCGCCTCTCCCTCCCCGGCTCCCCCGGCCGGCGGCAGAGGCGGCAGCTCCTCCTGCCCTGCTGGGCCCCTCCCGCCGCCGCTGCTCTCCATTGCCGGGGGCGAGCGGAGCCCCCGCGGGGCGGAGCCTAGCTGCCGCCGGCAACACCCGCGCCTCGCAGCGACAGCCTGTGCCCCACTCCCGCGCCGCAGCTTGGAGCGCGCACAAAACTTACAGCCCCCCGCCCGCGCCCCTTGCGTTTCACTTAACCCCCGCGCCCGTTCAACCGGCGCCTTCCTGCCCCCCCGCGCGCAGGGCTCACGGCGCCGTGCGAGCCAATAGGAGGCTGCCGCCGCCGCAGCAACAGGTGGCCTGTCCCAGCTAGACGCTGCTTCCGCCATCTTGAGTGAGGGCAGCGGTCAACTTGCCCGTCTGTGAGAGCTGCGGCTGGGCTCACGCCTGGGAGCGCGGCCGCACGGCCTGGCTCAGTGGCGGCCCCCCCCGGGGCCACGGTGGCTGTCCTAGGCATGTTGCAGTCACACAGCTGTGTTTTGCATCACGGTTGGAGAGCAGAACAACATGTCTTGATAAGGAATATTTTGCTGTAAGCAGATGGATAAAATAGCCCCTTATTCAAACACTTGTAAATCAGCCAAATATCACCTATGTACACCTTGTTTCTCCTGCCTGCCTTAAGGGCAGGCCAGCAACCCTCGATGTTCTGCAGACAGTTCGCTGAACAGACAACAAAGGGAAGCTTAGAAGAAACGAATAGCTGTAAGGCTGGACAGCTGCATCTCCTTTTGCTAACGATTGATGCAGCTGATCCTCACCCTTTCTTTCGACTTTTTTCAAAAGCGTCCTATTGCTGGCCAAGACCAAAAGTGTTGTGACTTAAGACTTGTAAAAGATGCCACATAATGCCGTGTCTATGTCCTTTTCTCCTTACTTTGGGCATGAAGGAGACGTTTTCTGACAACCTTTCTTTTTCTGTAACTTTTCAGCAAGGCCATGAAGGACAAATGCACTTTTTCTGGCTACGCTCAAGGAGCTGCTTGTGTCAGACATTCCTACACATAAGAATAGTTTACCTAATGAGCTTAGCTGGTTAGTCTGACCTAACTAACCTGTACGCTTTCCTTACATACTAATACGTAGCATCACTTTCCATGGGAAGGCCCAAAAGTGAGCTTGAGAGGTCACAGGTTTTTGTGACATCCACACATTTAGCTCAAACATCCTATATTAGTACAAGGATAACACAGAATAGTACAAGACGGTAAGGAGTCAAAGGATGCTCGCCAGCAGTTGGCAAAGTACTAACCATTCTTTCTTATATACCCCTGCGGGGCTACATAAGAATCAGTGAGGTCTGAAAAGTGGAAAGAACCATCAGTTTGATACCAGAAACATGGGTACTAGCAAAATGTACTTGAGTTGCTGTAAAGAACTGGTGGCAAAATACAGGAGCTCTTTCTTATCGTGATAAAGCCTCTGAGGTGCTAATCCTATTCTCATTTCCAGTTACGAGAAACTTCCCAGAGACATGAATGAGAGGACAGCTGGCATTTACATTATAGCTGAGAGTCCCAGGGCTTACTTAGAAAGCAACATTTCATCACAGAGTGATCTTGTCATCAGGTGCCATCTATCCAGAGACGGAAAAAAATTCTTCCATTTCATAATGTCTGGTATTTTAGATGTCTATTTTTTAACTGTCTTGTTTGTAGATAACACATTAGTGTGTACTTGGAAAACATTACTGTGTCAAATACAAGGTTGGATTTTGTAAACAGTCTATAAACATACTGAAGCAGGCTATGGCAGGTGATTTATTCTGGTACAGCAAATATTTTCAATAGTGTTTGAAGTAAAATATTCTTACAGATATTTTCTTCCAAAATACAGCAACACGAAAAACTGAGCCAGGTGAAAACCTAATTTAACAGTTTTTAATGCTGTAACACCTACTGTTTTTTGCACTGTACAAAGTTTACAGCAGAGGCAATAGCCTCACTCCTTGACATACAACTGTTACCTTATCTTCACTTAAGCACTGCTGACCTTTTTTTTCCAACAGATCAAAGACTTTGAACTGATTACTGGTCTTAGTCAATTCTAATGAGATCTTGCAGGATACAACAAGAAGAAAAATACCATGTGAACAGCTAATAGTTTGCCTTCTCCCTCCTGTTAGAAGTTTCTTCAGCCTCTCTAATCATTTAAGCCTTTTTCAGAGAGATAAGCTCTCATCTTAGATACAGGATATTTTCATGATCAGTTGTGCGAAGCGACATTAGGTGAGTATGTTTTCACACCAGTTTTCACAAAAAATCAGACAAATGCTACCTTCAAAGAAAAGTCACATATATAAGCAAGCTGCAACTTGTTACGGCTAAATTCAATCCTAGACTTCAGGAGAAAAAGTAAACCTGAATCTCCCTCATCTTAGGTTTTAATGAGCGATTCAGCCTTTCTTTTTGTTACACATGAAGGCAATGTAAGGTAAACTTTTGACTGGAGAAGTTGGTAAACCAAGAAGAAAATAGATCTTCACCCCAGTGTTCAACTCTGTAGACAGAGTATATCTTTCAGTGTAAGTGACAATGATTAACGATAATGATTTCTTCACATGTAGGAGAAAACATTCCTCGGGTAAATAGCTTAAGGCGCACTAGACAGCGCCACTCAAATGTTTTAAGCACACACTACCATCTAGTGGTAGAAAGAAAAGCACGAAGGATCTCAAGAGGGCTGCTTTTATTCCATTTGCAACAAAAATCCTCACTTCTCAAGTGAAAAGTAGCTAACTAGAATGGGAAACAAACAAAAAACAAACAAAACTCCAACTACGACAAACCAACCCTATACAGAACTTGATTATAACTAAATGGAAAACATTTGGAGAATGACTGAACATGCTGCCCTATGGGCAACTTTACTTCCTAAACACTCATTTAAACCACTGGCTTATTTAATACTCTTCAGAATAGATTTTCATTGTACATAGGAGATATAATTAGCAGTTTAAACACATGGCATTGGCATCAGTGACAGTACTTCAGAAGACCTGGAGGGTTTTTTCCTGCATAGAAGCCTATTTACAAAACAGTGCTGCAATTATTCCTTGGCTGTAGACTTCGACAAAGGATATGTATATCTAAAATATGCATATATTAACATTGAAGATTAATTCTGGCTATCAATAGCATAGTTTTCATTAAATTTTCTTTAATTACTCCCATATCCTTCATGTACAAAAGCATGTGTGCTCAGTTGCTTCCTTACATTGACATTGAAATATTTGTACTATCAGTTATTTGAATACATATGTCACAGAAAATCTTGATGTCTTAAACTTTAACCAAATAACCACCTAAATTTACAATAAAAAATGCCCAATGTCCAACACATTCACAGACATCCAAGCTCCGAGCAACCAAACCATCCTGTTGAATCTAAAAGATGGTCAAAGAAATAACTTGATCTGTACTCATGCTTTTCCCATGGTCAGGAGTGTATGATACCGTATTTTAGATAGTTATTTCTCTTGGTAGATCATACAAACTTCACGAAAGCCTGACTGGTTCAACAGCACTGACTTGCAGGGATCTTCTTCATTAACAAGGTTCGAGGCTGGAGTTCTCGAACTCCCATTCTGAAGTGCATACCCGAAGTGTACCAGTAACCTTCTAATCTAGGTCTTTTGTTGGAGAGGAAATGCCTATCCCTGATGCCTTCCCAGAGCCAGAAGACCCTTCCACACAGCTGTGGCTCCTTCACAGGCTGCCCAAAGAGCTTTGCCTCCAACATTTCCTGCAGCCACCCTGAAGGCCTTGTTTTCTAGGAAGTTCCGCTGAAAAGCCTGCTCAGTAAATACATCAGTTTACCTCTTTCAAGTGCATATTACCTGCCAAGGAGCCCCTCTGGATTAATTTTTTGCAGATAGGCTTGTTCTCCTTAAAGCATCCTCACACAGACAGACAGAGTTCTGCCCTCTTTAAAGCAAGCCAGTCATCTTAAAGTGAATATGAAGTCTACAAAATCTCACTACATTTACTTAAAACTCAGTCTGAGCAAAGCACATACCCCAAAATTAAATAAACATAAAGGAAAACCCCAGCCTTATTTAATTGCTTGTTCTGATGTTAAATGTTTTCTTTATGTTTTCTTTCTAGCTATTAAAGTTACGTTTTATTTCTAGCTTAAATTTGTCTGGTTCTCATTGATAGCCATTTTTCTTGTTACGTTTTTCTCCACTGTAATAAAAAGTCTCTCAGTGCTTGATTCTTTACAGTGGAGTCCCTTCTCACTATTCTTTTTGTTCAGCTAAGCAGATCCAGTGCTGCAAGTATTTTTCCAGTTAGAGCTGCTGAAAGTGGCTTCAAGCCTGGTCCATACTTCTCCCCATCATGTTCCCTTTCCTTCCCTTGACTTAATCCAGACATCCCAAGGAGTTCTCTTTTCAGTGTATCATTATACTTGCCCTCCGATGGCCTGGGTGCCATCCATTGTTGTTTGCTAAGCTCCAGCAGTACCTCTGCAGCACCATGGTTCTTCCCTGCTTTTCCTCCTGCTTCCTTACCTCAGCCTCTGGCCATCACAGCAACCACAGTAAGCAGGTGTCTTGAGTGCACTTACTCCAGCTTGATAGCCTTCCCCAAGCTTTAACAATGCAAACATATGTCTTAAAACACTCTTACCACAGGTTTCATTTTTGTGTTTGCTTAGAAAAATGTGTATAGATCACTTTTATATGTGTTTTTTGGTCTTTGTAGACAACAACATTCAAGGAATTGCTACAGCCTATATCATATCAAGTATCTACATTAGCTATTTTTAGCTGTATTGACTGAAAATATCCCATGACTGGCTCTCATAGCAAAATGTCTTCAGCAGCACAATGTCAAGGGTTATTTCAGATAGCCGTTCGGGACACTGCATTTGACAGTAGAATAAACCATCCTTTTTCTTTTTTGCTTTTTGAACTTGTCCAGACTGATCCTCTTTCTCAAAACCACAGTAGTAAGAATGAGAAATCAGAGTGATAGCCTGTCTGTCCCATACTGTGTACATGTGCTTTTGTAGAAGGGCCTGGCACCCACAGGAGAGGTAGGATTAGCTGGAGTGTTTTTCAGAAGCACTCCTAATATTTGGAAGAGTAGAAGCAGAGAAGAAACATACAAATAAAATGTCATTAAAGAAAATAAATACAGTGAAATTAAATTTTCTTTATTTCGGTATTGGTAAGAGGCTAAAAAAAGTCCTCAGTTGTCTGTTGTTTTTTTTTAACAAGCTAAGGAGTGGGTAATGTACAAAGCTCGTGTAACTGATTCAGATCAGTTGCTTTGTTAAATATCTATCAGCACAATCTCTTCTCTTTTGTACCTATCTCTCCCTTCTCCCAAGGTTCACTATGCTCCTTCCTTGACGCTGTTCTCAGTTAGATGACAATGCATCTTATACTTGCATTGTGCCTGGTAGGGCTGGACTCCCAAGGTCACTGCCACCTTTGGATGGCACCCCAGATCTCATGATACACTTTTCATTATAATAAGGCAGCAGGTTACCATGTACCTCTTACAGATTTTTAAACTACGTTCTGGTAGGTCAGCTCCTAAATTAGGTAGAAAAGCATAAAACATAGTAGAGATGAAAGAGCCATTTATTTCAGGAGCAATCAGTAATAAGCCTGGTTACTTATTTACTGTAAAGCTCATTTATAAGTGCTGTAGAACAAATGGGTTTTGTCAGTAAGCACTTCTGAAAAGGAACAATATATATAATACAATTTCAACAAAAAACATGTCAAAGCTGTTCAGAGAAATAGTAAGATTGGGTTCCTAATCCTGGGAAAAGAAAAATAAAATAGAAAAATAAATGAAAGAGAAAGATAAAGTCAAGAAAAAAGGTCAAGAAAAAGGAAAAGAGAGAAAAAGTAAGAAAAGGAAAAAAGGGGAAAAAGAAGAAGAGAAAAAAAGAGAAAAAAAAGAGAGAGATTGTGGTATAACTTGCATGCAAATAAAATGAAATGAACATTAGTGAAAAATGGATCTGGGCTGCAGGTGTTTTTTGCCTTTTTCTACATTTTCCTACACTATATCATCACTTCTAGAGCATTATGCACCAAAACCAGCTTCATTAAACACCTCCTCAAAACATAATTAAAAAGAAGGAGAAAAGAGAAGAGAAAAAAGAAAAAAAAGAAAAGAGAAAAGAAAAGACAAAAAAAGAAAAGAAAAGAAAAGAAAAGAGAAAAGAAAAGAAAAGAAAAGAAAAGAAAAGAAAAGAAAAGAAAAGAAAAGAAAAGAAAAGAAAAGAAAAGAAAAGAAAAGAAAAGAAAAGAAAAGAAAAAAGAAAAGAGAAAAGAGAAAAGCTGCATAGATGCTGTGGGAATCTCACATTTGAACTAAGCAAAAGGAAAGCAGGGCTGGAGAGACAGACCTCTGGAGATCACCTGTTGCAGCCCCTCACTACAAGGCTGCAAAAACATTGATTTCCTTATTGGTGATATAAAAAAGGTATTTTCAAGGATTTTATTGCATTTTATAAAAATATTTCAGAAAATTCTGCTGAATTGAAAGCTATGTATTAATTAACAGATAACTACGTATAGATGTGATCTGTTTTTCTAATGAATTGAATCATTCAACAGTAACAGCCAAATTGCAAATACTGCAACACTGGTAATAAAAGGCAAATGATGACTGTACTTCTTGATTGCACATGTAACTTCTATATCACCTAAGTATTAACTCTAATAATTTTATGACTATTTTGAAATATTCTAATATTTATTTCCAAAATCTGTAATTATTTTTGAAGTTCTAATAATTGAAAAACCAGCTCTGAATTTTGCAAAGAAGAGTTGTATTAAGAGCCAAGTTCAAATGCAAATGGTACAGAATGTGATTTTTACATGGCGGGGTAGGGGGAGGAAGCTGTTAAGAGCTGTGAAAGGTACACTGAGATTTAAAAAAGAAGCAAAAATATGAAAAAGATCAAATGAGCTGTGATTAGGGATTATATTTTAAGTTATTTCAAGATGCATCAGGCACAGTAAAATAGGAGACTAAGATAAATGTCAGTTTGATGTAATAGGAATCAAAATAATAGAGGAGTTCAAGAAAATCTAGACACTTTATTGAAAGTGAAGAAAATCTCTTGGACTTTAGGAAAAGCTTTGAGTGGTTTTTAGGTTCTACAGTAAAATGCTGTGATGGATCTAACTAGGATTACATATACAATTTTGTAAACCAGGTCGATGTGAGAAAACCAGCATTTCACAGAATAACACAGAAGTCGTGAAACGCTGTATGTAGTTTATCCATTTAATTGTGAGCATAAATCTGTCCTGGGTACATTGCAAAAGCAAGTAAAGGTGTGGGTTTTTTCTCCGAAATAGCTTTTAATTTAAGGACTAGCTTTCAGATGTTTCGAGCAGATGAAATACAGCTGGAGCATTTAGGTTTTTTTGAAACTTGCACCCCAAATTCAGTATCACAGCATGTGTCAGAAAATAGAGGGAGGAATTATGAGGATGACAATAATGAAATCACAGTTACTTAATAAGACCCAGATCCTGGTAAAGACTCTTAGCTTTAAACATATTGGTAATCCTATTCAATCATGTGCAAATCAAGATAGTCCTTTAAATAGTGTTGTGTGTACACCCTTCCCTAAGCAACGGTGCATGAGGTAGGAGATGGGAATGGTGGAAAGGCATTTGAAGTGATGGAGAGGAGGGAGTTCAGTGAAGTAATTTGACAGGGATTTCCCGAGTGGAATCACAAGCCTGGGCAGAGCCCAGAGTTGTCCGAAATGATAGCAGCTCCAGAGTTCAAGCCAGATATACGGCTAACAACCAAGTGAGTGCTGAGTGGCCTTTTCTTAGCTAGCAAGCAAGACAATACAAGGCTCCAGGACAGTCATCAGACTTTCTAGGACCTTGGTGCTTCTGGGGCACTTCTAAAGTTAATTCCAAACCACTATTTTATTGAATTAGATATGATATTTGACAATAAAAAAGCTGCATATAAGGTCTGTTTGTTACCTTTCCTGCAACAGATGGAAGACATTATTGCTTCATTAAAATAGTATTGCTAACAAAAATAAAAGTGAAATATAAGAATAGGAAAGTCAAAGACTCTTTTGGAGAATGAACAGATTTTAAGTACTTCAAATAGTTAGCAGTGCAGAGACTTTTTTTTTTTCTTTTGAAAGCTTTATCATTGATATTCTTCTGTTTTTCTGACACACTTCAGAATGTTTTATTCAGAATTTAAGGGCAGGCTGCTTTAGCACCTGTGGCTTTGTGAGATGCCAGGAATTCAGGGAACTGAGTAACAAACTGAAGGAAGAGAGGAACTGGTAGTACCTGGCAAGAAGATGCATGTGCTCTCTGCTTTTTCAGCCTTGGTCAGAGGTAGCTTGGCTTTCTGTGCTTCCTAGGCCACCACCAGGCTTTTCCCCACCTTGCATGTGTACCTCACTAGGCTCGCCCCAAGCAGACTGCCTCTAAGCAGCTGGGAAGGGAGCCAATTGCCCCTAATCAGCTTAGTGCTGGGAAGCTCAGAAAGCTAAATACAGATGGCATCACACACCCCCTGCAACATGCAGCACGCTGCTGTGATTTTCAACAAGGTATCTCTCCCTTTTAATTTGTTTGGGTAGACTAAACACCCTTTTGACCATGAAGCAACAGAATGCCACACCAACTTCTTGACAGAAGTTTGAGAAACCAGGGACTAACATAGCAAACATACATGTAGTTTGGAAGCACTGAAACTTATAGTCCTCCAATACTATTTTTTCACTTGCAACTTTGTCTTTTCCATAGTTGAAACAACATTTTAAATAGAAGAATACAGAACTGGGTTATGTACAAATGTTAATATAGTTTTGGGCTAGGCAGTCACATTCTTATAGGGAATAATATTTTATACCACAAGTAATTTGTGGAAATTCCAGTTAAACCACCAGCTGCAATAACAATAATGCAGAAAAAAGTAATCAGGCTTTGGCCCATGTTTTGCTGACTGTCCATTTTCAAATTTGAGTCTGTAAGGGAATCACCTGGGATAGAATTCATCTTGTATGAGTTTAGATGTGTTTAGCACAGACATCATATCTCTGAGCCAATCATCCTCAGGTCTTTGTACAGTCAGTGTAGAGAAATAGGCACTTTTCTGTCAGGGACCATCTGGTCTTCTCTAGACATCTACCTTGGGATGAGAAGAATCATTTCACTGACTGTTCACTAGATCTCTGTTGGCCCCAGGGTTTGCAGACATGAAGTTTGTACCTGTCTATGTTTACTCTGATAAATCCCTCTCTCCGTCCCATGGTGGGGAACCCAATTAAATGCTCCCTGATTTCTGGAAGCTCTGCTCACCCCTATTTTGCATTGGCTTCAGTGCAAAATAGTAGTTAGTGAACATCTGGCAGAAACAAGCAGAATTCAAATGGTGTGCAGGCAGCTTTTGGCCTGGGGATATGTAGCTTCACTTCTGAAATGCAGCAAACTCTGGAAGAGCAGATGCATATGCTTTATGAAACAGCACAACTTCAATCAGAGCAGGCACCAGGGAACAGGCAGAGCAAGCTTCTGTGGGAGGCAGTGGCCTGCACAGGGAGGCAAAAAAAAAAGCCTTGCTGACTCTATAACCCCAGGTTTTTTTAGGGCAAAGCATTAAATATTTGGCATATGTGTGTTTGGCATGGCACAGGACTGTGAACTGGAGTCTCAGAGGCATGAACAAATACCCCAGTCTGCTCCCTTTGCAGTGAGGCTGACCTGTCCCAGGAGTTAGGCAGGCTGGTGGAGAGAGCTTTCTCTGAGACCCTTATAATTCCATAGGCAGTTTTCCCTTACCTGAGGCTGCAAAAACTACAACCTTTCTCTGAAACTCCCTGTACAACCAGGAAAGAAAAAGAAGTTACAATAATCCAAGCAAGTACAGCCTAATTATTCCCCCAGGGATATAACTTGTTCGCTAACAGACTATAAAGGGATCTTCATGTTGTCCACTAATGTCTAACATCTGTGATATTTAATTACCTGCACTCATCTTTCGAATTAAGAAGTTTTGAAGTAATCCGTCCTGAAGCCGAACTGAGAAAATAGTATTTATTAGCTAAGGACCTATTTTAGAAACAGATGGGGTGTAAAGAGCTTGAAGGTAGTGTATGGGAGGAGTGTGAAGCTGGAGAGATTAATTGTTAAGTAACTGAGATAGAGGGGGAGAGTGTTGAGTGCAGTGAGCACAGAACAACAGATATGCAAAGCTCTGGGATTTCACTGAGACAGATCCAATTTTAACGCATTTTCAGAACTGCCCTTGTGAAACTACAATGCTGAAGAGTAACAAGGAACAATGTCAGCTCTCCTCTGAACTGTGCCTACCTCAACACTCCTTACCCTGTCCCCTGGCTCTCAGACTTCCTACTTTGTCTCTCTTGCTTGCACGGGGACCAGCAAGTTGATCTGCTAGAGCAGTGACATTAACCCAGCACTTGCACACGACACTGCTAGGTGTCAATTCCATCAGAATTCAAAAATGCCTGTTTGTATTCTTGAGGAAAAACACAGCAAGATCTGGTACAAACTAGCAATCGTTACTGCAGAAAAATCGTAATTGTATCAAACACTATACCTTAAACTTTTCTCTGTCCTATGAAGATAACAACACCTTGTCTATCAAGGTGTCGTTGACAGCTGATGATCCTTTTCTGGTCCTCCTTTGTCAGACTTCCATGAGTATTTAAAGAGCTAATCTTTTGCTACACTTAAACATTGCCCAATGTTAATGATGAGGCAGTGTTTATCACTGAAAGGTTTTTTTGCTGGCCTTGAAATCCTCACCTTGTTTCATTCTGAGCTACAGAGCAGGAAATAGACAGAGAAAAATAGGACACTGATGTTAATGAATAAGGTCTGCAATTAGAATCAGCAAGGGTTAGGACAAATAAACCAGTATTATCTGTGTAGAAATAGAGGCGACTGAGATGTGTCATTCTACCAATATCAGAACTCATAAGAAACATGTGAAATAATTGCCTTACAATGGGTCCAGCTGCAATGCCTCCATTGCCAGATGCAGAGCCTCCATTCCTAAATCTTCAAGAAGCATCTCTTTTGAACACAACTGCTCCTGTGTTTTTGTCTCACTGGCAATGCACCTCTGGGGAAGCATAAGTTCTATGAAAACCAGCTTCAGGATTGTTTATTGTATTATTGTCTATTTATTTTTCTCAGAACAGGTATTGATGGAATGATTTATTCTATAGCATTTCCCATCTCCTGTTGGCTGCGTCTTCTCCCTTTCCACCCATTCCAAGCCCTTGTGTTCAGTCTGTCTCTGCTCCTTCCACTCTCACAGATAAAAAAGTGGGTTTACATACATGTACATAAAACTGTCTAACTGCATGTTTTTAAAATATGATACCTCACTCCTCTCAGCTAACTTTGCCCTCCACTGTTGTCTCTGCACCTAGAAAACTATTTTCCATTCAAATAGCTTAAGTAATGCTTTCTCATAAATCACTTCTGAGAAGAGTGGGACTAAAGCTGGCTGGATCTCCTAGAAAATGTCTTCTTTCTTACAAGCAAATCTACTGAAGCTTATCCTCACATCAGAACCTGCTGATTGTCCTTATTTCTGTAAAGGGCCCCTGGAAGCCAGAGAAATTACCAGAAGTGTGAAAAGATGTGTGGAACAGAAGAAGGCCTGTGGGATAAACCTGAAGCTGCCTTATCCAAGCGAGAAGTTAGCGCTTCTTTCACACCAGCTACCCTGTCTGCACAGAACATGCTATTTCTCATAGCATTTAAATGCAGACTCTCACAGAGGCACACAGTGCTTCACTTGGTCATATATGAAGAAGAGCTACTTAAAAGTATGTAAATCTAGGGGGTTTTTTACACAGGGTTTGGATGTTTCCTCTTACAACTTTTGCAAGTCAATAAGGATATTTTTCCTTCTTCACAATGTTTGCGGTGCAGCCTAAAGAGGCCTGGGAACACACTTCAGATACTGGGTACCTGCTGAGATGAGGTGTTGATTCATCTGTATTTTTAAGAAACCCTTGTGAAGATTGTCGGGGCTTTGTCAGTTTCAGTGCATCAGCAGCAGCAGGATTAGTGGTTCCGTTTGTAAACCTGAATTTGAGGAATGGCATCCACTCCTTGTTCTGGTGGCCGGCAAGCCCTCAGCCCCTGGGTGGCTGTCGGTCCCACCTGCCAGCATCGCAAGGCTTGTGGCTGGGGAGAGCAGCAGGGCATCTGAGGGGCTGCAAGTGACATCGTGGCTGGGGAAAGCAGCGAAGGGGAAAAGCAAGGGCAGAAATAGTTTGGGGGGCTTTGAAGGGGCAGGCAAAGCACAGGAGGGCAGCAGGTGCTTAGCAGGCATGTCTAGACCCGGTGGGCCTGCTAGAGGGGAGCGGCGGCGAAGGGACAGGTTTTGGGGTACTGTCTGAAAAGGCTCCAGTCCCGCCGAGAACCTTCAAGCAGCCGGCGGGTAGGGAGAAGAAGGCCGAGAAGAGAGAAAGCTGGCAGCGCTTGGTGCCACCGAAGTCGCGGTTAGGCTCTCACCCCTCCTCCCGTGCCAGCTACAGCCGAAATCACCGGAGAAGAGCTTTGCCGCGGCGGAGAGATGTCGGGCGGACGCCGAGGGACGCCCTGGCTTTGTCCTGTGCGGGGCAAGCGCGGCAGGAGGAGGAGCGCAGGCACCTGCGGCTGCCGCCCCTCCTCACACACCCAGCGGGCCCGGGGCTGGCCCTGCGCAGGCGCTGCCGTCCCCTCCGTCGGTGCCCGGTGCTGATCCCTGGCGACGGCTCCTCTCCTTCCCGTTCGTTCCCGCTCGTTCCGGCGGCCGGACGCGCCCGTGCTGTTGCGCTTTCGGGCAGCAGCCCGTGGGGAGGCCGGTATGGCGGAGAGCCCGGGACGGCCCGGCGCCCCGCCGCAGGAGGGGAGCGATGTCCCCCGGGAAGGAGGCGATGAGGAAGCGGCCGCCGGGGAGCCGCAGCCAGGCGTGTCCGCAGAGGGGATGGCGGAGCCTCCGGACGGGTCCCCCCACAGCGAGGCTCCGCTGCTGAGCGAGGTGGCGGTGGCTGGGCAGGAGGCTGCCGAGGCGGAGGTGGCCCCGGGCGGCAGCAGCGGGACGGGGAGCGGATTCCCCGAGGGGGCGGTGGAGATGTCAAGCGGGCTGGGAGCGGAGCAGCAGCCTCCGGCGGAGGCTGATCAGCGAGTTCCCGACGGGGAAAGCCCGGGGGGCGAGGGTCTGCCAGGAGGAGAGCTGGTGGAGGCGGCCGCGGGGGTAGATGCGGCCGCGGGGGTAGACGCGCCCCAGGGCTCCACGCCGGCAAGGGCAGAACCCGAGGGCGCGGCGGTGGCCCCGGTGAACACAGAGCCCGAGGAGGCAGCACCGGCAGGGACTGAGCTCAAGGAGGCAGCCGCGGCAGGGACGGAGCCCGAGGGGGCAGCCGCGGCGGGGACGGAGCCTGAGGGGGCAGCCGCGGCAGGGATGGAGCCCGAGGGGACAGCCCCGGCCGGGACGGAACCCGAGGAGGCAGCCTCGGCGGAAACGGAGCCCGAAGAGGTTAAGGCATCCCTGGCGGGGCCAGACCTCGAGGAGGAGATGGTGACAGTCCCGATAGGGACAGACCACAAAGAGGCGGCAGGGCCAGACCCTGAGGAGAAAGTGAGGGAAGAAGCCCCGTCGGGGACAGACTTCGAGGAGACGATGGCGAAAGACCTGGCGGAGACAAACACCGAAGAGGCGGCGGGGCAAGACCCCGAGGAGGAGGTGAGGGAGGAAGCTCCGTCGGGGACAGACCTTGAGGAGCCTGCGGCTACAGACCCGGCGGGGACAAATCCCGAAGAGGCGGTGCGGGAGGCAGCCGCCGCGGGGACAGTTCCGGAGGAGCCTGCAGGGACAGCCCCGGCTGGGAAAGACCCCGAGGATGCAGTGCGGGAGGCAGCCCTGGTGGCAGCCGAGGAGGCGGTGACCCCGGTGGGGAGCGAGGTGGCTCCAAATAGCAGCGAGGAAGCAGAGGTGGTGTTGCCCACCGGAGGGGAGACCGACGGTGGACACCGATCGTCGGTCGGCCCCGCAAGCGAGAACGAAGCGGAGGCAGCAGTGGTGGAGCAGGAAGCCGGTGCCCCGGAGGTGGCGGAAGAGGGGAGCGAGGCCCCGGGGGCAGGGGAAGGGCGCTCGGCGGGGCAGGGCAGCGAGACCCCAGGCCTCGGAGGCGGCGAGTGGGACACGGCAGGTCGGAGCCTTAACGGAGTGCAGGGCCGGGCGGAGGACGAGGAGAACGAGAGAGGTTCGCCTGCCGCCCTGGAGGAGGAAGATGAGGATGAGGAGAAACAGGAACACGACATCTCTCTCTTCGTAAAGGTAAGGTGTAAGGGGCTGCTGGGGAAACCTGTGTGCACGACCCTCCGCTCCTCCAGGAGCCCTGGACAGCTCCCGTGATGGGTGGCTTTTAAATCTGGCAGGCAGAAGTCCAGCTTGGCAAAGGTGATTTGATTATTAACACCCATAATAAACTTGCTGCTGGCTCCTCTTTCCTCCAGCAGGCAGGATGATGCAGGGCTTCCAGCATGGCGACTGAAGGTCAGGCCTTACCTATCCCCTTGGCCCTGGGAGCTGGTGAGGCTGCTCAAGCACAGACCTGACCTGCAAGGTGGTCTCCGCCAGTTTCCCCTGGTGGGCCTTGTGCTTGGTTACTTGAGGATTCTCTAGGTTTAAATGGAAAGGGTATGCGGGGATCTCAGTTTTTGTGGACTTGGGGACGCTGCTTGTGCCCTTCTCACCGTGGGACTGGGACAGAGAGCAGAGGCAGCAATGTACCCAGCAGCATCTGTTTGGAATTGCTAGCTGCGACTTGTGACATGAGTTCTCAAGGGATTTTAAGATCCACATTATGCAGTGAGAAGGGGGCTGAGATAGAATAAACTGGAAAATACTATTTAAAATGTGATACTGGTATTTTCCAACATGAACTGTGGTTGACAGCTACGCTGTCTGCAATTTTCTTCAAGCGTTGGGAGTTCGAATCAGCTGTAATAAACATACTCCTCCAGTTCATGAAACAAAGTATCTGGGTTTACCTTTGCAAGGTTAGGTTACCTTTGCAGGGACAAGTTCGTGACTTGCTAAATTCTTTTTGTATGCTCTTATATTCATCAGGGAATGCTGGAGAATGGCAGAGGCCGAAGTCAGAAAGACTACATGTGCATTATTGCACTTGGGTGCATGCTTGATGGAATAGCAATGTGGTCAAAATTAAAGCCGTTGTGACTTTGTAATCCCAAATATTAGGATTAAGCACAGTTTTTGAAAATATCTGTGAATTAATAAAGACCAAAGAAGGAGCATTTTTTATGATTGACTTAGCATTAGTAACTTAAGAATGCCTGGAAAATAATACAGCTGCTTTTCTAATGATTTCAGGGGAGAAATATTACAAAGCTGGAATATTTCACCTCACCTGGAACTAGATTTTCTTTTCAGCTGAGGCTGGTTTAGTTGAGATTGGATTAGTTTTTTAGGGATTGGCGCAAATTTCTCCAGTTTAATGGAAGGAAAAGTACCTACAGGACAGCATCTCCCCACCTACCAACATGTTTCATCCTGGGAAATGAGAGGCACTTCTCTTTCCTGCTGTCAGGAAAGTTCATGTACATGCTGTTCTTGCTGTCACGTTGAGACACACTTGCTATCTTTCCACTCTTGGCAGCAAGAAAGGGATATAAAAAGAGGGAGATTGTTATGTATGTTAAAGTAAGTTTTAACATACATAATGGTGTGCTTAAACAGCTGCTGATGTATTTTGGTGGGAAAAAGGGGAGAGTGGATTCCAACATGGAAAACCATGAACTCTGGGATTATTGAATGTTTGTATCTGACCACAGCATGTGGTCCACAGACATGGTGCTCCTTTCTGAGCCATTGCTAAAATTCAAGGGTTAATGAAGTGAGAAGGGGATCCAAACTGAATGCAAACATTTGTTTTCAGCCTGTAATGCTTCCCTTCCTATGTGTGTTTCTAATGAACACGGTCACCCTTCTTATGCTCCATGGTATCACTACTCTATGTCTGCCTATTAGCTCTTACATGCTTTTGAGATTTTGACACCCACCTCTACTGTGCAAGTGCTGCTGACTTCTTCCACCCTTCTGCTGCCTTTCTCACAAGCACCTTCTGTGCTTCCTGTGTGCAGTTGGGGGTTTCCTTGTAAATACATTATCCATCAGCTCCCTGACCTTCTTCAAACATCTGTTTAACAGTAGCATTCTGTAACACTGCTAGAACCAGGGAAGTGATTAGGCTGTTTAAAATACTGAGATTGTTGTGTGTCCTGTTTCTCATTTCTTTGTCATGCCTATTACTGTTCATTTCACCTGCCTGTTGATTTTTGACTTATTCATAAATAGTCCACATGGGTGGGATTGTCTGCCTGTTGTCTGTGCCTGCATGCATAGTGCTAGAAATAAGAGGGCTGTGCCATGATTTGATAGCACAATACAAATACAGAAAAATTCTAAAAGTTAAGTCCCATGATAAGAGAAAACTCACAAGAAAATAATACACTAATAGTGATTGAATGATCGTCACAGTTTCCCTGCTAGGGAGCATTACACTAGATTTGGCTAACACTGAAGTACTTGGAAATAATATTTAAAGAATAACAAACAGAAGCATGACCATCAGAAAGAAACTTTTAAGAAATAACTGTATGATGAGCAGTGTTTCTTAATTGTTGTTGATCAAGCTTGTTCTTTTTAGAGGGCTTGTTGCTTATTTTATGTTGGCATTTTTTTTTCCTCTTCCGGTTCCTGCTGTGGTTCATTTAATTTTGCACATGTATATTTGAATGTTGTGAATATAATATACCTAATGCCTACCTCTGTGTGGTGGTAGCAAAGCTCCTTCTAGCTCCACAAGCATGGGTACCAGCAGTTGTGCTTTTAAGCTGATTTGTGTTGCTGTGCAGTGCTGTTTGGTTTGAACTTAGACATGCAGGGTCCAGTTTTGAGACCTCATGCTTTTGGGATACTCTAGCACTCAGCAGGGTTAGTATCATCTATGGTAGATAATGTCCTTCTGAACCAGCAGCTCAGTGCCAGGCAGGCCACACTAGCGCATCTCACAGACAGCAGAAAACTGTGTTTGGGTGACTGAATTTAATGAAGCTGAACTACATAAGACTTTTTGGTAGTAAGGACAAAGCCATATCAGAATTGCTTTGAGATTTTCACTTAGGTGCTTACCTGGTTTCCATTTTCCCATGAAACAGTATCTATCATGTATTTCCTTTAGATAGCAACACTGCGTGTTTCTGGGGTTTCAAAGTCAAATGTTTGCAAAGTGTATCATCCAGATATACTTTCCAATCAGTCTTTGGTCATACAATTAAGCATATCTGGTACCTTGGGTAGGACAGCTTGTGGACGTTGAAGCTTGCTAGCTGGTCTTCTAAGGCCAATGGTATAGGTATACTTTTCTTTTTCCTTACGTGGTAAGAGACCTTTATTTGCCAGGAAACTTCAGTAAATGTCATATTTATCATACCATTTGAATGAAATGGAATTCTCACTAAAATTAGTTAATTTAAAGCAATTTAAACCTTTATGTAGGACTTGAGAGTTTATTTCTAAATAAAATAAAATAAAAACAAACCTAAAACTGAAAACAACAGCAAAAAAACCCCCAACAGACCCCCCAAAACTAGTCAACCAAAAAACTACCACACTCCTTCAAAAAAAACCCCAACCAACCAAAAACCTCCAAGGTTACTTACTGATGAATTCTAAATTTTCTTACAGATAGGAAACATAAAACCCAGAGTCACAACTGCAGAATTCATCATTCCAAAGATTTCTAGGGGTAGTGATTTATCTGTAGTTGCTGAACACAAACAGTCAGCCAAACAACCCAGCTTGAGCACAAGGCCTTCTCTGAAAATCTTCTTCTGAGATTGTGCTCGTCTTCCAAAACATTACTTGCTTAGTTTATGGGTTAAAGAGTATACAGTAGAAGTTGACCATGAACCTAAGGGAATAGATTATATTCAACAAAAAGTAATAGGCTTTCATAACATATTCAGTTTCATGACATTCTTGGTCTCTAAATCAAAGTGATTTATTTTGATTCAAAGAGTTATTTAATTCCTACCAGAGGCCGAGGTTACTTTACTGGAACAGAATTTCCTTGCACCATTCCTGAGATGTGCTTGACTGATTTCACATACTTACAGCTGTGCTGAGTTACCAAAAGTGCTAATAAATGAGAAAGCAAAAGCCTTGCTGTGAGTAGAGCCAGGAGATAGGACGGGAATAACAAGTGCTTGCATCTGTGCCTCCTAACACCGCAGTTAACATATCCAACTTAAATGGCAATGGGTGTTTTGTACTAGAGCACAAAAAAAGAATCTCCTTTTCTGTGATGTGACGGATCTGTGGTTTATATGCATTTAAGGTATAAACTGAACTGCTGGGCTCTGAGTGCTATAGGTAAAAAGTCTGTGGGCAGCAGAAGTTCAGATCCTTGGAAAAAGCCTCTAATGCCCATTCAGTGGACTCTGCTGTGAATGACGATTAATGTGAACATCTACAGCAAGTATTTATGCTTAGGGTCTTGAGTTTTGCTCACTGGTGCAATCAGTCTGTAAATCAGTTAGGTGAGTATGGTTTATAAGGAGAATAGCTGACATAGAATCATAGAATAGTTAGGGTTCGGAAAGCACCTTAAGATCATCAAGTTCCAACCCCACTGCCATGGGCAGGGACACCTTGCAGTAAACCATGTCACTCAAGGCTCTGTCCAGCCTGGCCTTGGAACACTGCTAGGGATGGAACCCTGTATTAAAATGCAAGTGCATACATGCTTATTGTCCTTTTTTAGTGTAGGTTCACCATGGGAGTCCCATGTTTAGGTGACTTCGGGAGAGTGGAAAGTAAAGATTTCTATGTGTGAAGTCACATTAGCTCTGTGTTTACAGTTTAATAGAGTTTTTGGGAAAAGTTTAGTTATTGGATATTTATCCAAGCAAAGGGAGCTACCCAGAGGTTGCCAAAGGTGAGCACATTAGATTAGTGTGATGCCACTGAATACAGTTTGCCATGAAATGAGCAGGGGACCAGTTGATATGGTTTGGGCAGTGGCAGAAAGCAGACAGCTTCTCTTTGCCCGGATTCCAAACAGTGTGGCTGCATTTCACTTTCTGTCAAAACTGCTTCTTTTTCCTCACCCTCTGTTTTTATTCTTCTCAAGTTCCATTTTGTGTACCTTCTTCAAGAAAGCGAGACATTGCTGCCACTAAAATCCTGTCACTTTTTAAAATACGTTGTTTCCCTTCCCTGCTTTCGGCTATTTTGTTTTACAGTTGGCTGAGAGACCTGTGTGCTTTTATAACTCAGTAGTCATGAAAGTTACCCCAGAACAAGGGAAAAGTCATTTAGGAGAAAGCCCCTCCGCTGAAGCAGAGCAGGAGCACTGCGTAGGCTTGATGTGCTGAAACCGGAATCAAACCAGATCTGCTCAGGACTGAGCCTTCATGAGGCTGCCCAGCAAAACCAGCACGACCGTTCTTTTCTGGCTGCTGGTTAATGACCTGTTTGTATGGTGATTTTGATTCTTTGACTACTTACAGCTGTACAAGAAGTACTGAATCAGCAGAGGTATGTTTGTTCAAAGACATTTTGTGGTTCTGTTCCCAAGACTGTAGTACAAAGCAGGAAGCTGGCTTCTTTCCCGTGGGTATTTGCCCTTTCTCAGCCCTTTTTATTTTCTATTCAGGTGGAATATGGCAACTTTGGGTTTCCTAATGCAGCTTAAGAGGAACTGGCATTATGAATTCTTTTCATAACTCTTCAGGTTATTGTGTGTGCTGGGTGCACCTGCAGCAGTTTTTCTGGGCGCTGAGTACTCTTCCAGCAGTCTTCAGTTAAACTGTGCTTGGTAGACTTTGGTGTCTGAAAAAGTTATGCAAATGTTTTGGATATGCAATCTTCTTCATTTTTACTTCTTATGCTTTCTCTCTGGCCGTTCGGGTTGTCAACCTTTTAACGCTACTGCTACAAACAAGGATCCTTGGAACTGCTGCCCGCAGAGTAGCTTTGAAAGCTACAGCAAAAGTAGTTCTGCTGCTTTGCTCCTGCTGGGGCGCTTAGCAGAGCAGTGGTGTGCTCTGTTTATGCCAGTGTCAGTTCTGACAACTGACAGGCCAAGTCCTGTTCCAGAAAGACACAAAGCAACAGGTAGACATAAGTGATAAGAAATACGAAGTTGCATCTAATGTTCTCTGTGTGTGTATGTAATCTAGTCATGCTCCTTGGAGTCATCTTTTTGTCCATGCTTTGGAAGGCCTAAAACTGCATGTGCCATGGGATTGTACAAGCCTTAAAAATCTATTTATTGCCAGTGTGACTGCAGATCTCTGCACTTTGCAGGCTTGTTTTAGGCAAAAGAAGTTCTGATATAAAGTAAATGTCTTCAAAGCTCCATTCCTAGACCTTTTTCCATCTTTATTTGCTCTCAGCTCACTGCTTCAGTAAAGCACCTCACCATGTGTTTTGCTTTAAACACCAGCTTAAAGTCACGTGCTATTTTAAGCTGTTTGCTAAACAGTGAAGACTCTCTTGATTCAGGCCTAGGGCACAGCCTGCATTTCTTGCTGGCTGAATCCAGCAGCAGCTTCTGATGAGATCAGCCTGCTGTCCAAAATTCAACCATACTGCCTTTGCTCCTTGAGGTTTGTCTGTGTTAAAAGGCCAATCTTACCTGTGCTCCTCAGAGAGCAGGGCAAGGATGGAAGTTTTCCTTATCTGCTTTCTGTCTTAGGTCCCTGTTTGCCTGAAGCGAACCTTCATTTCATAAATACAGTTGGAGAGCTCAGCCTTCTTCAGAAACATTGATGATTGCTGCATGATTATCATGCAGTTGTGCCGGGGAATTTTCATGCCATCTGCTTAATTTGAGGCTTGATTCCTGTTTGTGTACAGATAGATAACAAACCAATCCACAGGATTTATGGCATTCATGAATATGAAGCATAAGTGTGTGGTGAATGATTTTCTGGGCAAGGGGAGGAAATGGATTTAGCCAATTAATTAAAAACTACAACTATACTAAAATTAAATTATTAGCAAATTCAGGTGAAATTTTACAAATGGTCTTCATTAAATAAAAATTAAGAGCTTCTTTTTAGGAAATATTACCTGTCAGTGTTAGGTCTAGATTCATTCACAAGGGGTTTAGGCACAGCTGCCAAAATGGAGGAGACAGCAGTAGCTGCCTTGTGCTTATGATGTTGGACATGAGTGACTGAGATTGTGATGTTACCTGGATCATAAGTGGAAGAGTAATGTGTGTCCCTCTCTCATGCCAGTGCCATAGACACATAGGGTTATCCCTACTCTCTTTGACACCATCAACATACAATAATTGCCTGCAAAGTGAGACAGCATCAGAAAGATAAAATGCAAGGAGCCAGGAATATCCAGCAATCATACGGTTAGGCAATATATGGCCTATTCGCTATTATTTCCCATTGTAGCAGTATATAGGTTTTCAGTGGCATTCAGCAGCCTCTGGTTCCTGTGGATTTTGCGATTGCTTGTGGAATAAGAGATGTTTTCACCCATGTGTTTTGAGAAACCAGGGTGTGATAGGTGTTAAAAAGATGAAAAGGTATCATGTCCCTTTCCCAGCAAGATTGTAATGAATCATGCCCAGTCCACTTGAGAATCTGGATTTTGGGTTTACTAACATCCCTAACAGTAAATATAAACCATTATTTGTTGATTTTTAAAAAGTCTATTTCTGTTTATTAGATATCTTTAATACTAACCCAATTTTTTCTTCAATGATTTCTTCCATTTGAAATGGGTTCACTTCAGCAGTTTGCTCTCCTGTTCACAGGAAGGATTAGGCAACCCTGTGATGGTTTCACTTCCACAAACAATTCTGCCTTTTTGGGCTTCTCACCTTGACAGGTATACCAGCCAAGGTTAGCCATCCTAGAACCTCTGTATTTTGGCCTTTCCTGCGGTCTTGTATGGATTCATGCAAAATCATATTTATGGCTGTTTTTTAGAAGGTAGTTTAAATATTGCAAAGCAGAAGTGACAGTGGAAATTATTAATATGACCACAGTTCTTCAGGATGCTTATCTCTGTTGAAGCCACTTTGAACTGTCAGTGAATGTGTACTTTTAAGCAAGAGACAGATCTCTCCTCTTTAGAGGTAGGAAAGGGAGTGAAGTAGAGAAAAGCAATACGATACATATTTTATGGAAGGGGAGGTGAAGGATGGGGAATGACTCCTGCACCATCATTGACTCTATTCTCTGTGCCTCCCCTAAAAAGGTCCTGTTGCTTCTTTTCAAAAAGTAAGAAATTGTGTGTTCCTTGGACTCTGCCCAAGGAGTGTAAGTAAATGCCATGTGAAGGTTAAATGATTATTTTCATGCTCGGATAATAAAATGTCACACCGTGATAAAGACTTGTATGCATTTCCATTTGCAATGTCTGATTGTTTACTGATAAAAGCCTCAATAAGTTGAGTGACTCCAGTCCAGTTGCTTTCAATAATACCCGCCTTGTCAGCACTAAAGTGTTTTAATTCCTTTGTAAAAATATTTAGCTTCTCAAAGCAAACAGCGGTAACTTGTACAGCCTGCCACCAACCCTGCTGCTGGAGGCTTTCCCTGGGAAGAGGGTGCCTGTCACGGCCTCCTGCTTGTGAGGAGCCTGGGGCTGGCACACCGGCCGGCTGCCCTGTGTGCCATGTGCAGGGAGGTGGTTATGGTGAAACCTCACAGGCAGGCAGAGATGCCAGTGTGGCATCTCTGGTCTTGTTTGTTTCCTCTTCATATGCCGAAATTTTAGCACATATGTGAATATTCAAAATAGACTAGAAATATAATTGTTAAGAGTGAACTACAGCAGGACTGGAGTTGCAGATGTGTGCCCTTTTCCAGGTTATTCAAATGGGGTAGTTACAAAGAAGTTAAACATTTACTCAAATTTCAGAAAAATGCTAATTTGGTCTTGGAGAATCATTGACATTTACCTGACAGTTATTTTTGAAATTATTTTTAAAAGCTATTACAGAACCTGAGTAGTTTACTTTCCATAATGGTCACAGATGAAACTTGAAATGGGATCCAAATATACTATAAAGACCTAAAGATTTTGGGGCCTATGCTGCCTGCAGAAACAAACACGCTACCAACCTCTCAGCAAGTCCATCAGCCTCCTTTTTGCCAGGAGCACAGCAGGGGCCAGGGACCACAGTCTTTATTTTGAGGAGTATCAGTGTTATAGGTGATTGGTTTGCAGTATGGTTCATGTAGTCTGTATTTATTTAAAAACCATGTTTTAATTAGCAATACCGTGTATCCCATATTTTCCCAAAGCCTCTGAATAGAAATGAGGTGGTGGGGAGAGTCAGATGAATAGCCCTGAATTTGAATTTATACCAGGAAGAGAAGGAATAGAGTTCAGCCCCCCTCTCTGTCAAGCTGATGGGGTTTGGCTGGAACTTATGTCCAGTTTTCAACTGCTCTTTCAGGACACATCTTTGCCGGTTCCCTCTGGAGCTGGCAGGTTTTTTATGTGATATTTTACCTGGTTATTTGAATTATGTTCTACGTGGACCAAAATAGCACATATTGTTGGAGGGTAAATCTTTCACTTTCACCTCTTGATTTAAGCATCAGAATTTGGAATACCATTGGCAAATTATTTTCTCAAGCTTTCAGTGACCAACTCTCTGAAGCTGCATTAAATAGTTTATTTATTTGGGTATTTCTTATGTATTCACTTATTTGTTTATAACAGAAATCACAGCTATCTTATATAGTTTTTGCATTTAGATTGATACAGCATGTCTGTGTGTCACAGGTTAAGTATTATATGATGAAGTGTAAAACAGGATGTGTCATTGAAATGCCAGTTAATCTTTTTTTCCCAGACGTATGTGTTCAAGAATATAATGCTCTTTTGTTGAAGTAATTCTCTGTAAGACTTTAAAAAGGATATAAGATTTTTGTCTCCATGTAGAATGTTCAGCTGGCATCTTGCCATGTTATTAAATACAGATTAGGAATAGCACTGAGGTATTTAAACATAATTCTTGTAACAGGATAAATAGCTAATAGCATTTGGTTTGCTGCTTGTGTGCTTGTGACCTGGTAATGTTCCCATTAAAACAAACACAGACGGCCCAAGCTCTGTAGGCAGAATTCCCAGCAGAAGAAAATTTGGGTTTTGAACTAGTTGGTATAAGATTAAAGCAGGGATCTCTAATTGGGCGGTGCTTCGCAGCTCAGATTTTCACCTGTGTTCAGTTAAAAGGCTCTTGGTTTCCTTAGAATACTGTCAGATTTTTGAGAATAGTCTTGAATCATAAGGAATGGAGAAGAATTGGGGGGGGGGTGATCTTTTTGAATACTGTGTATTTTTATTTATTAGCCAGCATATTTCTGTTCTGGTTAAAGTGGATAATGGTATTGATATTCCCTCTCCTCAATTGCAGGGGGAGGGGAGCTTGGGCACCTGTGCAGCCATTCCCTTTTGCCTCTCCTTAAAACCTCCTCTTCTGCATAAACCACTTGATTAATTTTTTTATTTTTTTTTTTTTAATAAGCAATGGAGATTTTGTCAAATCTCTCATTAAAATAAACTGGCTTCTGTATTGGAGGAGTGGTAATGATTCTTTACATTGCTTTGAGAAGTGTTGGTCACTGTGTGTAATACACATAATTCATTATCCTTGTGTAATAAATGAGTGAACAAATAGTGGTGACTGAAAGTAATGCTATTTTGAGTGAGACACAAAACAAGTATAGTTCATGCAATACGACAATTACTTGTGTAGAAGAATGATATCCATAAATTGGGTAAGGCTAATCTAAACCCTACAAAATTGTAGCTGTTGTTTTTCCAGTGGTTGCTAGACACACATTAATTTTCCTATTTATTTTTACATTTAATTTTTCTTACCTTGCCTCTGTTCTCCTGGCCGTGCACAGTTCCTGGAAGCTTGCTCTTCAATGTCATCTAAGTAAGCCTTGTAAAATAAGAGATAAGTAATAATGCATTGATAATAATGGTGGGATAAAGTACTATTTGTTGAAATAATTTTTCAAGCTGTTTTAGGGAAAAAGTAAACTGTCACAAAGGGTTACTGTATTCATGTATTGTTGCTGGGGGATAGGCCTCTAGAAAACCATAGAAAGGATGTTTACTTTGCCTTAAGCGTTTAATATTTGGCCAAGGAAAGACTGTGCGTGACTGCTGCACTACAACCAGAGGTGGAAACCTGGGAAAATGCTGAATTTTGCCCAGCTTTCCACCAGGGCTTTCCACTGGCCCCCTCCCTCAGTGCCCAGCTGAATGAAACACAGAATAGGAAGTGCCACAGACCACTGCCCGGGTGGTCACCCTTGATTAGCAGGAGCACAAGACAAGATTTTCCCTCAAAGCCGAAGCAGCCCCAGGGGAACCTCTTTCTGATGCCTCCCAAATCCTGGGGTTGCCACGGAAGCATCCAATTTCCCCTTCCCACCGTGAGAGAGGATCTGCTCATGCAAGGAGCCTCCTTCAAACAGCTCTGCTTGGCCAGGCTTTATCACTCAAACTATTTATTAATTACTTAAGCAAATGATTGTTGAGCTCGCAAAGCCATGGATTCCTGGTTGCTGATTGCTCTTGCCTGATTACCACATATTTACTATTCTGTGGATGGCAGGTAGCCATATGCAAGCATCTTCTACGTTTAATTAGTTGCTTTCCCATCATGAGAGGCACCAATCATTTTGCTCTAAAACCAGACTCAGCACTGTGCCAGGTTATGCTAACTACTGTAGCTACCAGAGTGGCTTTATGTGTAGACCTGGTACAAGCAGCTGAAAGATATGTGAGAAAATAAACCTGTAATCTGCATTTTTCCTTTGTGATTTCTTTTGGTTTTATCCATTTTTTTAAGTATATCTATTGACTGCCTTTAGTTGCCCTGTAGAGAGCCATATCTGTAGATAAGAATACCTGTGGCCACATGAAGGGCCCAGCCTAAGGCCAGCAACTGCAGGGTGCGTAAAATCACCAGATTGGTTTACTTTTCTTTTCTGTTAGACTGCATACATACATAAGTTTACTCTTCAATCTCTTTAGTGCAAATGAGAGTGAATATTAGTAAAACCTGCATGGCTAGCAGGTTGAGGGAGGCGATTTCTTCCCATCTGCTCTGCTCTCATGAGAGAGACCCCACCTGCAGTACTGCATTCAGCTCTGGGGCACCCAACACAAGAGGAACACGGACCTGCTTGAGCAAGTCCAGAGGAGGACACAAAGATGCTCAGAGGGCTGGAGCACCTCTGCTATGTAGGCAGGCTGAGAGAGTTGGGATTCTTCAGCCTGGAGAAGAGAAGGCTCCAGAGAGACCCTAGAGCAGCTTCTAGTGCCTAAAGGGGCCTACAGGAAATCTGGAGAGGGATTTTTTACAAGGGTGTTTAGTCACAAGACAAGGGGGAATGGCTTTAAACTTGAAGAGGGTAGATTTAGATTAGATAATAGGAAAAAAATCTTCGCTGTGGGGGCAGTAAGGCCCTGGCACAGGTTGCCCCCAGAAGCTGTGGTTGCCCCATCCCTGGCAGTGTTCAAAGCAAGGCTGGACGGGGCTTTGAGCAAGCTGGTCTTGTGGAAGGTGTCCCTGCCCGTGGCAGGGGTTGGAACTGGATGAGCTTTAAAGTCCTTTCCAACACAGACCATTCTGTGATTCTGTGAATCGCAGCCTCTACAAATGTATTACAAGACATTGCACATCCCAATTTTCAGCCACAGTCTGTTGTGTTTTGTTCACTTTACAGCATTATAGAATCATAGAATCATAGAATAGTTAGGGTTGGAAAGGACCTCAAGATCATCGAGTTCCAACCCCCCTGCCATGGGCAGGGACACCTCCCACTAAACCATGCCATCCAAGGCTATGTCCAACCCCACCTTGAACGCCGCCAGGGATGAAGCATCCACAACCTCCCTGGGCAACCCATTCCAGGGCCTCACCACCCTCACAGTAAAGAATTTCTTCCTCAGATCCAATCTAAACCTCCCCTGTTTAAGTTTGAACCCGTTACCCCTTGTCCTCTCACCACAGTCCCTAATGAAGAGTCCCTCCCCAGCATCCCTATAGGCCCCCTTCAGGTATTGGAAGGCTGCTATGAGGTCTCCACGCAGCCTTCTCTTCTCCAGGCTGAACAGCCCCAATTTTCTCAGCCTATCTTCATACGAGAGGTGCTCCAGTCCCCTCATCATCCTCGTGGCCCTCCTCTGCACTTGTTCTAACAGTTTCATGTCCTTTTTATGTTGAGGACACCAGAACTGCACACAATACTCCAAGTGAGGTCTCACGAGAGCAGAGTAAAGGGGCAGGAGCACCTCCCTCGACCTGCTGGTCACACTCTATCATTTAATGATTCCTTTGTTTATAATTTGTGTCAGAACTGGAAGGGCAGGGTGCAGGCAGACCCACTGTTCAGCAGAAGTACTGGGCAGACTGCTGTTGAAATCAAAAGTAAACAGATTTCATCTAAATAACAGGAGTGAGTTTGAGCTTTTTGTTTCTCATTATTTATAAAGTAACTGGACAAAGGTAAGAAGTTTATTGCCACAAAGTTACTTCTTAATGAAGGAAAATTTCTTCCTATGCATCAAAAGCATTTAATTGCTTACTAAGTAATTAACTTAATTTCAGCAATAATTACTTACCCAGCAGACCATCAGTTCATAATGCAGTAAAAGTTAGAATAAAAGGCTTTTTCTGCTCTGAAATGGCTGCTGACATGTAGGGGAGAAAGAGACCTGAAACCAGAGGAAATTACAGCTTCAGAATTCTTTACCTTTCTGTCATCTAAAGATTAGAATTACCAGATGTATATAACCCCTTTAAGCTGTGACCACTGCTCACTACATAAAAACAGGGTCAAGGGAAATATCCCATAAAGAAACTCCAACACACTGTTAATCCCTCAGCATGAACTGAGGACCAAGAACATTTGAAGCACCATTTCTAGCGAAGAGCCTTACTGAACATTTGAATTATGAAATCTAATAAAACAAAATAGTCATAGTAAGTTAATGCAAACACTGCATGAAAGAAAGTATAGTGTAATTTCAGAAACCCAACAGAGTGAGAAAAGCCTTAATAATGAAATTGTTAGAAGACATTATGAAACACTAATAGGTGGCCAGGCCAGGAGACATAAATCTTGCCCAAGCTTCAGATGTTAAAATATGAGGTAGCAAGAGTTTCATTATTCCTGCAGGTGGGAGCTCAGCCTGAACTCACTGTCAGTGCCAGAAGAACCCTAAATTCCCTAAATTATCATCCTGTTTGTAGGTAAACTCGGCCTTTAACTTACTACTCACAATCCGTGGTCACGCAAAAACCAGCTTAATGGTGTTCTGTGGTCAATTGAAGATGTGCAGGTGAAAAGTTAATTCCTTTTACTGCCTTGCACCTGTACTTGTTTCCTTTCATTCTCTTTCCCTTGACATCTCTTTTTGGCCTAGCTTTGTCTAGGCTTCCAGTGTTTTGTAGAAAGACTTCCAAAAATCCTTTGGCATTCCCACTAATGGTCTACATATAAGTTTTCTATTTGTTTTTTAAGTTAGAAGTAGTCTTTCAGTTAATATTTTCACAGTACTTGCACATACTTGTACAGTACTTAATTTCTAGTGCCTAGATGCTTCTGTAATGGTCTACATTTCCATATATCCATGGGTTAAAAAAGGAAAGCAGGGCCAAGAAATCCTTCTGTCTGAGGATCCCAGCCACACATTTTCCATAGTTTCATATTTGCATCAGTTTGGCAGCTGCTTAGTGTCCTGGAGCTCCACATCCTGACAGCATTCCAAAGCAGGACTCCTAAGATCTCATCTTTGTAGCCTGTTTTGTGGATGGCTATTAAGATCTGATGGGTACAGACAACTGCTGATGGGTTTCAGCACCCAGAGCAGCCTCCTGATGTCTGGTCCAGACACTCAGTGACTTAGACCTGTCTGAAAGTTGCCACTCTTTATCATCACCTATTTTTCTGGTATCATAAACTCAGGGTTATCAGTCTGTGGCATATTCACTCTGTTCCAAAAAGCACTGGAGGTGCTCCTGCGGTTCCTTCTGGGTTGCAGGCTCCGTCTGCAGGTCTGGTTGTTATCATTAGATAGTTCTCCAGCATCTCTCTGACTGAAACTTGCCCTTATGTTTTGCTGAAATGCCAGACAAGGCCTCCAAGGTTCCCTCCTGGACCACTGTGTGTTTCCATTTTTTCTGAGGGGGAGGAAGAGAACGGGAAAGCTGGCATACCCAGTGATTTGAACCACTTCCAGCTACCCTGGTGCTCTAGAAGACATGCTTCTCGATTAATCACATTCTGGTCTGTGCAGTGGGACTCTGCACTGCTGCCTGTCCATGTGGCACACAGCATCCATTGACCTGGATGGAGAGGGTTCATGTTGCTGTAACAAAACTAGGCTCTTCCCTCCAGTATACTAGCAGGTCATGGTCAAGCCAAGTGCACACTAATTGAGTTGCTGGTTCCTTCCCCAGGTTTCCTTCCTGCAGTCGAGCCTGTAGCTGTCTCCAGGTTTTGTGCAGCTTGTTAATCTGGGCACCTACCCTTTTTTAACATGTCCTCTTCCCAAAGCACCTCAATTTGCAGGTTGGATCACTGAGGTGTAAAGTCAACTGGTGCTCTACTTTTGTCATTTCCCCTCCACTACTGAGTGCACAGGAATTATGATGAGTCTGCTTTATTCTAAAACCAAAATTAAATCCACTTGAGTGGATAACTAGCTACACTTCAGGCTGTCATTCAAAAGGGTATTTAGCAGATACAAAACTTAAGAATCCATCCATCCATTTGCACTTGGTGAATTAACGTGCTTGTTTGAAAGTTACAGGCACACCTAAACTCATTGGCTGATTGTGACTTCAGTGAGAGATGGGAGAAAGGGGGGAAAGTGGAAGACATCCAGAGACCCCGGAGTCCATTTATCAGCTGACCATCCAGATTACAAATTTTGCATGCCCTGTAAGATCTATTGCAATATGTTGGCGTGATTTAGCTTGGATGAGTGGTCATGGGGATCCTTTCTGCCTTGCACTGAATGATCTCACTACTGAGAAGATCTCATGAACCACCCAAACACATGCTTGAGGTGGGGTGTACAGAGTGAGAACTGTGATGTAGCTGAAGGCTGCAACTGTGATAGTCTTTGCAGCCCTAACTTGGTTCTTATGTAGGGGTTGATGGGTAAAGGGGATCATTCATGCTTGGGTGGGAAAGGGCCATGCTTCCTACAGGAGTGGAGTTCAAAGTGGATACCCTTCTGATTGAAGACTCAGCTACTCAACTGCTAGAATCTATTTGCATTGGAAGGAGAGTGCTCAGGGTTTGTCCCCAGTTGCATTTGAGTCAGCAGGGGCAGACTTCCACCTTTAGCAGGAAAAAGGGGTCTTACAAGTGACATCGTAGGAGAGGGTGGTGGAAGTCAAACCACCTCTTCACTCTTTAGGGAAAACATTTTAGTATACTTGCTCCCTCCTTCCCCTGCATGCTTTTTTGTCTTTGCACCTTAAAAAGAGAAAGAAGCTGGTTTTGGCAGAATGCTGTAGTTACGTTTACTGTTGCCTCCTTACCTGAAAACTTAATTAGGACAAAAAGTGTGCTAGTGAACTTGCGTTTTGAAAGTTGTAATCCTTTAAGTATGTTTGGTGTTCTCTAAACCCTGTAATACTGTTCAAGATAAAAGATAGATGTTATTAGTATTTCTAAATATAAAATAAGATGCATTTATTTTAAACCCAAAAATCCTTATGGCACACTTTCAATATCAAGGTGCTTATTTTGCCTTTAAAAGAGAAAAGGAAGGGGAAATGGAAAATCATTTTACCTGGAGGAGCATTCAGCTGCTGTTTAACACAGGTTTCTCATCGAACTTCTCTACTGCGGATGTCACACACAGCAAGAGTCTACCCTGGGGAGTACAAAAAAATACAGTTTATGTGCAGGAATCACAACTACCAGCCACATTTATATATGACTATTCCTTCTGTTTGGTTGAGAAATTAAACAGCAGCTGGAAACATCTGTTTTAAGTGCTGGCTATTAGCGGATAGGCAGAGCTACATGACTGGTCTAAAGTATTGGAATAATAAGTCACAAAACTTTTACTTTGTTCATTAAAATGTGTTTTAAATTGAAGATGCTGTATCTAAGAACTTAGCCTGGAAGTGCAATTTCAGCATCTCAAGTATTCTCAAGAGTGCCATTAGCAAAAAGCAAGGGTTCTTGCTACAGAGGTGGCTCTGAGGCAGAACTTCTCACGATGAGATATACTAATGTATGAGGCTGCTGCTGCCCATTGCTCCAAGAGCACGAATCAAGATTTCCATTTCAAGCCCAGTAGGTGGCATCAAACGAATTCTCTAAAATCCAGTGTTTGGGTGCTTGTGTCTTAGCTGTAGCCACAAAATGAGCACAAGCTTAGAGAAAATTCCAGGTAGTCTATCTCTTCCTCCCAAAAAAGCTCTGTTTTGCATGTGATCTGACCCAAATGACATGCCTGTGGTGCTCCTGTGCCTAGCACAGAATATCATATCTTATTAAGTGTATTAGAATTGCCTTCAGTGAAGCAAAATGACTTGTAACTATATTTTTATCACATTCATCACAGAAGTAATATTGCCAATTTTAGGGTTTTTTTTTCAGTATTGCAATACTGTTGGGAATCTGCATGAATACTGTAGTAGGCATCAAGAATGTAAAATGCACTTTGTCTCCTCAAGCAGTAGGTGCTGTTGTTTTGTTTTAATTAAAACAATATATCTGTCACAGCACACTCACAGAATGTGGTTATGTCTATAAAACAGATGATTTTCTGTCTTTCTGCCCGTGATCTTAAAAAAAAATGTTCTTAACAAAATGGCTTGGGCACTTCATGGTAAACCAGAGGGCTTCTTCTCAGGGATCAGGAGGAGGCACTGGGAGCTCCCCTCTCCTCTGTTTCCTTGGCTATTGTATGGTCAAATTCAATAGCTGGTCCCAGTGATGCAGCAGGGCAGGAAGCAGAGCTGTTTACAAGGGTGGCCTTTCTTGCATTGCTGCTACATGTGCAGAGCAAGTGGTAGCTACTCAGAGCAGCTACTCCCATCAGGCTGGCATTGCAGGGCTTAGTTCAGGGCAAGAGTTGGGGCTAGGAATGCAGTGGGCTCAGTTAATCCATGCCAGTGCTGAACAAATGAGTCTCTAGAAGGAATTAAAGCAAAATAACTGTCGGTCTTGAAAGTCGCACCCAGCCTTAAAGTTGCTTCCCACAGGCGGCCCAAGCTTGCAAACTCCCTGTGGTTTTTCAGGCAGTAGTTTTGAGCTGGTTGCTGTGGTTCTGTTCTTTGACGGAAGATCAAATGCGCTGTGAAAAAGGAGAGAGGGGTTGTTGGTGTGGTATGAGAAGGAAGAGCACACAAACTGCCTGATAGCTGAGATCGGAAAAGAAAACAGAGGCAAGTCCCAGTTCAGCCTGAGACAGCTAGTTAGTAGAACAGGCAGGGGCAGATCCAACGTACTGGTCACAGCTGGATGGGTTGTTGTCTCCCAGTAGCAGCAGTTCTGCTCCACTTGCTGGGTAAACCTGCCTCTTAGCCAGCATAAATATGGAAAAGAAGGTAATTTAGCTGCCTCATGTTGAAGGAAGAAAATGGAATTGGAGTTCAGCTTTTGGGAAAAAGAAAAAGATATGACCCATGTTGTTCTTTTTATTGTAGCTTCAAAGGGATTATATAATTATATGAAAACAAAAAAGTCTGCTCTGCTCCTTCTGAACTGTTTCTTCCATGATTAACCTTCAAAGGAAAGAAAAAGTCCAGGAAAAACAAATTCCACTCATCATGATTTTAAAGGCACAGAATGTTTGAGGTCAACAGAGAGCCTTCAAAAACCTGGTCCCTGAGATGTCTGGGCAGAAACAGTTACAAAACAAATTCATGCAACAGCTCCAGGGGCAGAGCAACTCCAGCTCAGGGAGAGCCCAAACTACCTGCTTAAGAATGACATACAGTGTGTGACTCCTGGGAGAAGTCACTGTATTCATCCTCTTGCTGTGGATGAGGATGTGGAGGCAAGTGACCTCTTCAAGGTCACCTAGAAAAGCAGAGCTGCTACTCCAGAAACTGAATATAGTTCTTTTAGGACACTCTTTGATATCTTGTGCCTAAGGTCTTGCTGCCTAGGGAAATTAGCCTAAGGCATGGTGATGCTCCTACTCTTAGGAGCTTAAGCAGTAGTGCGTGTGGAGAGGTTCTCCTTTTCCCAGCATCTTTGAGTAAGACCTGGAACAACAACACAAAAATAGACTGAAGAGTGTGGAACAGTGAAAATGAATGAAAACAGGGAGTGCGTGCTAATAATCCTGTTAAGTAATGACACGCGGTTACAGAGAGCTGTCATAAGTCGATACTGTCACAATCGCTGCCTAGGGCTCTGATGGCTCTGAGTTAAAGCTTCTGTGCACGGCCTGACATTTTTCTCCTCTGCAGCAAGGGCTGTCTTAATTGTTTGATTAATGAACTCATTAAATCCCAGTATTACTAGAAAAAGCACATTGACCTCCTGACCAGTCACAATTAAGACATAAATGCCACTTGCTCAAGATGCAGGTTAGCCATCTATTTAAGCAGCAGAAGAGCATAAAAACCAGCTTTGTGTTTTGGGGATTTGGCCCACTTCACCCACAAGATCTGAATGTTAAGAGAATGTCATAACAAGTGCAGGTGGAGGCCATCATGCAGTATTACCTACAATTACAGCAGCATTTGCCTGGTTATTAAGATTATAACCAGTCTGGAAACACAATCCTCCATTGAATCAACTACAAGGGACTCCAGCTGACTTCACCGCAGTTAAGATTTCACCCTGCATCGTCACTTAGCACAGCAGTGAGGAAGTGTAATTAAATAGTGTGTGTGTACCAGGCACAGCTCAAAGTTACACATCCCTGAGCAGTGGTGTGGAGGAAAACGCAGGGAGTTTTGCCCCCAGGATGCAATGCCCCTCTTTGCACTATCTTCCTGAGGGTATTAATATGGGTCTTCTCTGATTCTCTTACTGCTGCATCGTGTCCTGTTAGGTAAGATGTCGACACACAGTCTTACTTCTGTAAAAAGGGCACCCTTGCTTTGTTGGAAAGTACATTATCACACAATGATGGTATACTTCAGGTATTGTTGTCTTGCTCAGTACACAGCTATAAAGCTATTTCAGTGTCCCAGCTCATGATTTTTGAGTGGCTGATGTCATCATGGCAGACCCTCTATTTGGAAACTTGAACAAACACCTTTGGCATGTGTCACTGATGCTTTTATGTCCAGTAGGAATTGTAGCTCCCCAGATTAGATGAGCTGAGTTAGGAGGACAGAGTTGTCTCCCATAAGCCAAAATGCAAGTTGAGGTATCTGAAGGCATTTAGCCAGCTGTATTCATTCTGTGTTCCACAGCAGGCCAAAATATCCATGTTCTGGGCTTTCAGCAAAGGTTATAGGAAACTGTGGCATCTTTGAGGTGCCAGGTCAAACTGTGTCAAAGTCTGAATCAGATTTGGCATTCAGGGCCCTGCAGTCACTTCAGACTGCTGGTCACTATT
Source organism: Amazona ochrocephala (assembly GCA_039720435.1). Lineage (NCBI taxonomy): Eukaryota > Metazoa > Chordata > Aves > Psittaciformes > Psittacidae > Amazona > Amazona ochrocephala. The sequence continues at coordinate 99,436,424 of CM077877.1, read as the reverse complement.
ACACTAGAGAAAGGTTTAATCACTGCTTGTGCTGTTTGTGGGCTACTGTAATCTGCCTTCAGTTCTGCAGAACTGAAAGAAACCTGGAGGTATCCACCACTAGCCCTGGTGTGGCAAACCTGGAGATTTGTCCTTCCCTTCACCTCACACCCAGAGCTCAAGCCCCTGGGGACTAAATGGCTTTCAGCTTCCTAAAGCTTGATGTGATTCACCAGCTTCCCAGTTGTCCTTACCTGAATGGCTGCTGCCTCCTTTACCATAGGACCTCAGCAGCTGAGTTTGACTGAGGAACTCCCGAAGGTATGATTGCTCTTCTCAGTTCAGGCACGGCAACCCTAGAGCACACAGCCACATCTAAGACATTGGGGTGTACTACACTGCTTGGATAGCGTGGGTTTTTAGAATGGATTTAAATCAATAAAGTGCACCAGTGATTGCACAAGGAAACGTCTCAGATTTCCTTCTTAGCCTGTGAGAAGGATCATGGCCACATTAGAAATGGGGAAACATCCTAATCTCTGTGAATGTATTTTCTGCTGTAAAAGCCAAGTGCTTTCCATAGCCACTGGAGACAGCAAGCTGAGTAAATGCTGCAGCACTTCACTAGAGACTGTAATGCCTGCTTTGCACAGAACACAGCTAAGAGAGCAGTACGCTATTAATGTCCCTTGTAAGCAGCATAGGAAAGGAGGCAGCACAGAACATGAAGGTCAGATGCCTTTTGGCTTTCATCAGCATGTTTAACACCATCAGAACTAGCCCATAGAAGTCATCAAAAAGTATCAAATAGTTGATCACCTCAGTCATTACAGTTGGCATTGCTGTAATCAGTAATGTTTAATCCTTTGTTTTATTCAATTCCTCATTTTTTTATTGCTAGGTTGTAGCTACATTGCTACTAGGCTGCTAGCAGGCTAAAGCCATGAAGGTAAAAGGCTGAGAGATTTGCTGTTTGCTTTTTCATCCAGTGCAAAATACAAAGTAGTGCTGCAGTAAATTTTCCTCCCAAGTAGGCATGGACATTAAAAAGTTTGCTCTTAGAAGCAAGACAGGAGGCTGCTTCTGTAACATCTCCAGGACTGTCAGTCCCTCAGCTTCCTGGTTGCCTACATGTCATTCCAGCTAAGGACAAACGGGGACTTGGTGCTTGCTGCATGCCTGTGTTTCTCGTGGTAAGACACCTGCCCTGACCTGGATCTCTGACTCTGTCTATGGGCATTTCCCCAGAAGAGCAGGCTGGGGCTGCTCTGAAGTGTACTGTCACCAAGGTGGTGGGGGACAAAATGAAGCAAAACCCATGTTTCCTTAACTCCAGCAGTAAGAGGGAGCCAGATGTGCCTGCCTGACTCCTCTAGGCATGGCACTTGCAAAATGATGTCCCCTGGCTGCTGCTTTTGTCCTATGCAGCCTGGTGGAGGGTGGGGGTGCCCACTGCTAGTGCCAAGTATTATTATACCACATATATTATATATTACCACAGTAATATCCATCACCCCCCGTTTTCCTTGGGGGGTAGGTAAAACCTGACATAAGAGGCAGGGTGGGACAAAATGGGGCGTTATGTATTTAGCTCTATTTTAAGCACATGCTAGCAGCATTTCTAGTCTCATTTTTACGAAATGCACAGTAGTTTTCTATCTTCTTGTTGCTGTAAGCTGTACACCACTGCAAAGCAGTGCTCTGAGTAGGAGGAAAAACACAATAGTAGCTTTGACCAGCTTTCATTTTTGCCACCTATGAAACACAGCAGTCCAGCTGTTTTCACATTTCCAAAAGTCTTCATCCCCTGGCAGTGTTTATGACAATAAGCTATTATGGTTTTCACTAACAAGAAGCCAGTGGCTGTGACAGTACCAGAGGCAGAAAGCAACAGAGAGTTATCAGAGGAGGATCCTTCAGGTTGATAGGGAGAATAAGAAGGTTTATCGAGCTGCAGGAGCATCCTTTCTCATACATCCCTCAAGCTCCATGGCAGGAACTTGCCTACTCCAGACCAGGTGCTCATTTCCAGACATAGAGCTCTTTGTGAAGGTGAGCACTGTAAAGCAATCCAACAGCAATGTTTGTTTATGGAGAACTTTTTACTATAGATGAGATTGATTTGATAGCATTGAGGAAGGTGAAACAGCAAGCAGAACTGGTTTCATTAATGTGTGTTGTTTGGTTATAAGGTCTGCAAAACTTAATGGACTAACTTATTAACTGGGTAAATGATACACCTTGTTTTTTACTTCTGTGCACTTACATTTAATCTAAGTTTTGAAACTGTGCTTTAGGAGAATCATATGAAGAGCTTAAAAATTAGGCCTCTGATCTCTTCCAGCAATGTTGTGTGAAGCCTAACTTAACCAATGGCAACTATGCAAGACTGCCTAATTTTAACAAAGCTTCTTAACAAAATGCAATACAGAGCACATGAGAGCAACACTTCTGTGGCCACATGTATAGTGAGTTGTACCTTTTGTGCTTTATACTGACACCCAATGATATGTTTAGCCAAAAAGGAAAGAGGGGCACACAGAAAAAGAAGTTACATGGTTTGGATATGGCCACACTTCACACTTAAAAGTGAGACCCTTGGGACTATAACAAGGAGGGATTATACAGGGGGACATGGCACTTGTGCTTCATTAGTTCTCAGTTCAGCAAAGCACAGACAGGTGGGCTCAGCACTGAACTTCCCTTCTCTCTGGGGCTCCCATAGTTGTTTACTTTGAAATCCTTAATTGTTTGATTTATTCTGTTCATTCCCTTAAGTGCTTTAGCCATTACATCTCAATTTATGCTGGTAAGTCTGTTTGTTTCCTGTGATCATAAAACGACTCAACTGGTTTCAATCATGCAGTGACTTAGGTAGATTTATGTTCACATAGACAAATGAGGTGGGATTATTTCCTCTGGAAGGACTGCTGTAATTTCAATTTTGTTTTCTAACTTACAGCAATATTCATTATGCATTTTAATGCAAAACTACAACTCCAAGATGACAAGATTCTTCGTCATATCTCTGTGCATGTCTGAAGAAGGATATACAGAAACTTTGCATGAAAATATGTCTTGGTAGAGATGGGTAACATGCCATGTGTACTCATAGCAGACCTGGGTTTTCTGCTTTCCTTCTGCATCTGCTATCAAAATTTGCTGTTATCACAGATGTATGTGTACCTTTTTTAATTACAGGCTGGCAGCGATGGAGAAAGTATTGGAAATTGCCCATTTTCTCAGCGTCTCTTTATGATTCTGTGGCTAAAAGGCGTCATATTTAATGTCACAACTGTGGATTTGAAAAGGTGAGGTTCTAACCAGAGTTCTCTTTCTCAGAACAACTCTTCCAAAATGGTGATTTTAAAAGCTGACTCTTCTGATAGATTTGAAACGACACCGTGTTATGGCATTATGTTAACAGTCTGGATGCCTGATTTCTCTTTAGGATTTACTAGTGTAAGGTGGACCAACTCCTTTGAAGCAGTTGAGGTTTTAACCTGTTTTGCAGTAGGTCTCTGTAACACAACACAGAAGTTTTGGGTTATTTTTTAAGCATTTCAGAGCACATTCAGATACGGGCTAAAGAATTCTCACATCACTGCTGTGAGGCAGCTGGCTAAGGTTTATTTTGTAAGAAGGATGTAGAGCAGCCTGCTGTTTTAAAGGTGAAACAGTTTGTGGCAATTAAGTGTAGAAATTACAAATGTGGTTCCTCCCATCAGAAAGCCTGCTGACCTGCAGAACCTTGCACCAGGAACAAACCCTCCCTTCATGACATTCGATGGTGAAGTGAAAACTGATGTCAACAAGATCGAGGAGTTCTTGGAAGAAAAGCTGTCTCCACCCCGGTACCGTATTCCTGGTCGCTTCTCTTGCTTTCAGCCCCTCATGGCCCTCAGTGGGGGTTCAGTGACCAAACCCCTTGGTTTTGCTGGGTCCGGCCCTCATTCATTATGCATGTGTTAGAACTGCATGTGTGGACTTGTCCTTCCCCACCCCAGCAGCTCTTTCCACCTTGCCCCAAACCCCACTGTCCCACCATCAGCAGCATCCTGTCCCATCTCTCTACCATGTACCTGATGGGGGAAGCTTTCTCCCCAGTGCTCCCTTCTCAAGCATCCAAATCTGACTTCAACCAGGCAAACGGCTGCTCCTCTTCACTTTCCCCTTCCTCTCTGCCCCTAGCAACAACAGCTACTGGGCTGGCTGCTTTCAGCCTGTTGACACCTTAGCTGGCCAGGCGAGGAAGCTGGGAGGAGCAGCAGCTAGTTCGAGTAGGGATTTTCCCTCTGCTTTTCCTCATGCCAGGAGCCATGCTCCATGTAGGCTCACCTCTGGTGCAGGAGGCCTAGGAGAATCACTGGGCTGTCTGTGCAGTGTTTGCAGCAGTAACAGTTGTTTCCCATCTCCCTCAGGGAAAGGTGATCACCCACATGGCTTAGGTATGTTTAAAGTCGTTTGCCAAGTGATTTTCAGTTCAGGATGGTTCCCTTTGAGAGCCCTGTGTACATTCTGACTCTGCAGTGTAAATAATCTATGTCAATTAGTGGAGATGGAAATAAAGGCTAGTCACATAATTTTTTTTGTTCAACTCCCCAGGTATCCCAAGCTTGCACCGAACCACCCTGAGTCTAACTCTGCAGGAAATGATGTGTTTGCAAAATTCTCTGCATTCATAAAGAACCCAAGAAAAGATGCTAATGAAAGTAAGTGCTGCAGTCCTTTAGTCAGACCTAGTAGTTACTGGGAGAAATCAGAGCTGTACTGTTCTAGTACACTTGCTGTCATCGCTCCCAGCCTCTCTGTCCTGCCTGTGGGCAGGCACTTGCTCCATGGCTCCCAAAGCGAGAAGTCAGTGTGAAGGCACAGCCACTCTGCTAGGATACTCTGCAAAAGCACACTCCACAGAGGTGTTTGAGGAGCCATTTCTGGTAGCACAGCCCCATTCTGGTTTTTCTCAGAACCCCCATTTAGCTACTTACGGCAGGAGGGCCAGGAGACCTCCTTGGATGGATAAGGAGCTGCTGAGCAAAATTTGAAGGAAAAAAGAGGCTTATAAAAGGTGGAAGCAAGGTCAGGCGGCCTGGGGAGAATACAGGGATGTTGTCCGGGAAGCTAGGGACCAGGTTAGGAAAGCTAAGGCCCACTTAGAATTAAACTTGGCTAGGGATGTTAAGGATAACAGGAAGGGATTTTATAGGTACATTGCAAATAAAAGACAGGTTAGGGACACCGTGGGCCCTCTCCAGAAGCTATTGGGAGAACTGGCTACCCTGGATTTGGAGAAGGCTGAGGTTCTTAATGACTTCTTTGCCTCAGTCTTCACTGGCAAATGCTCTGACCACACCACCCAAGTCTTGGAAGGCAGACGCAGGGACGGTGAGGGTGGGGACCCTGGGCCCACTGTGGGGGAGGATCTTGTTCAGGACCACCTTAGGAACCTGAATGTATACAAGTCCATGGGACCGGATGAAATCCATCCGCAGGTCCTGAAGGAGCTGGCAAATGAAGTTGCTAAGCCACTGTCCATCATATTTGAAAAATCATGGCAGTCAGGTTAAGTTCCCGATGACTGGAAAAAGGGAAATATAACCCCCATTTTTAAGAAGGGGAAAATGGATGACCCAGGGAATTACAGACCAGTCAGTCTCACCTCTGTGCCGGGCAAAATCTTGGAGCAGGTTCTCCTGGAAGGCATGCTAAGGCACATGAAAGGCAACAAGGTGCTTGGTGACAGCCAGCATGACACGCTTGTGAGGTGGGCTGATGCCAACCTAATGAAGTTTAACCATGCTAAGTGCAAAGTCCTCCACCTGGGTCGGAGCAATGCCAGGCACAGCTACAGGTTGGGCGGGGAGGAGATTGAGAGCAGCCCTGCAGAGAAGGACTTGGGGGTGTGGGTTGATGAAAAAATGAGCATGAGCCGGCAGTGTGCGCTTGCAGCCCAGAAGGCCAACCGTATTCTGGGCTGCATCAAAAGGAGTGTGATCAGCAGGTCGAGGGAGGTGCTCCTGCCCCTTTACTCTGCTCTCGTGAGACCTCACTTGGAGTATTGTGTGCAGTTCTGGTGTCCTCAACATAAAAAGGACATGGAAGTGTTAGAACAAGTGCAGAAGAGGGCCACGAGGATGATCAGGGGACAGGAGCACCTCTCGTATGAAGATAGGCTGAGAAAATTGGGGTGTTCAGCCTGGAGAAGAGAAGGCTGCGTGGAGACCTCCTAGCAGCCTTCCAATACCTGAAGGGGGCCTATAGGGATGCTGGGGAGGGACTCTTCATTAGGGACTGTGGTGAGAGGACAAGGGGTAATGGGTTTAAACTTAAACAGGGGAGGTTTAGATTGGATCTGAGGAAGAAATTCTTTACTGTGAGGGTGGTGGGGCCCTGGAATGGGTTGCCCAGGGAGGTTGTGGATGCTTCATCCCTGGCGGCGTTCAAGGTGGGGTTGGACATAGCCTTGGATGGCATGGTTTAGTGGGAGGTGTCCCTGCCCATGTCAGGGGGGTTGGAACTCGATGATCTTGAGGTCCTTTCCAACCCTTACTATTCTATGATTCTATGATTAAGTTTTAAGCTTAGGATAAGGGAATTGCAGGAGTTGGCATGGCCAGATGTCTGTGAGCTGGGCTGGTGCCAGGAGACAGGATGCAAGAGTTGCCTTTCTGTTTGGTGTCAGAGAGATCTTGGTACAGGCTTGAATAACCTTTTTATTGTCTTAACCTAGATTTGGAAAAATCTTTGCTTAAAGCCCTGAGGAAGCTGGACAACTATTTAAATAGCCCCTTGCCTGATGAAATTGATGCTTACAGCACTGAGGAGATCACTGTTTCCAGTCGGAAATTCCTGGATGGAGATGATCTCACCTTAGCGGATTGCAACCTCCTACCAAAGCTCCATATAATCAAGGTTTGCATTTGCTTTTAAGCTTCCGAAAGAGAAGAGTGTCACAGAAGCTGAAGTCGTTTTCTAAACTAGAGAGGAACCCTTTTATATATTCTGAGGCCACACAGTGGCCGTGTAGGGACACTGTACGCTAGTGCACAAGGCCATTTCATTACAGCACAATAAGGCAGATCCTCATTTTGATGTCTCTGGTGCTAGAATATCTGGTTTCATACCTGGGCTGTGGCTGCACTCACTAAGCCTCTCATAAGTATGAAATGAGTGCTGCAGAGAAGTGTTTTCATTTGCATTTCGTAGGCAAAATGCTTATGAGCATGGACAAGTAAGGTTAAATTATTTTGTCCGTGCCAATTCAAGAAGCCAACAAAAACTGAAATTCAATCCTGTCTTTCCTACTTTTAATCCAAAACTCTTGCTTGGCTGAATATCACCACTAGTATCAATAACACCAGCAGGGTAACTATCACCCACTGCCTTCCAGCCAAGGCTTCCAGCTTTCTCCTGCAGGGCTATGGAGCATCTACACTTACCTAACAGTCCTAGTGACCAAGATGCCTGCCACTGGGCTACTCTGGACCCGACCAAGCTCTGGCAGAGAAATGGCTGCACTGGAAATTCATTGGCTTTCAAACAAACTAGGTCCCTTTAGAAAGTGTCTTTTTTGACTACAGGCACAGCAAAGCTCAGAGGTAGCGGAGTCAGCAGGGCCAATAGGGGGAGACTTACCTTATGCCAGGTGAATGCCTGAAGGATGATGGAGGATGAACATCACACCATCCTTTGCTGGCCAACAGGGAGGGATTAGGTATCAACCAATAGCTGTTTTCCCCAGCCATTTGAAATTTAATATTTTAATTCAAGTTTTTCCTTTCAGTGAAAGTATTGAAGTGTGAGGCAGTTTGTTACTATAAGATTATCCTGTTAATTCTGGTTTATGCTAGCTCCTTTTCTGTTTTAAGATGTACCTTTTCCAGGTGTGGTCTACTGGTCCACATAGCTCTGCATAGCTCTAGCAGAGTATTTATACCAAATAAATCCTCTAAGTGAGTTAGCTTGTTAGCTGCCTTTCTTCATTTCTTTACCCTTATGTTGCATATAACGACAGACTTGCACATTGAAAATTAAAAATACACACAAAGAGTAGATTTTGGGTTTTTCCAGATCATGTATGTAATGATTTTTTTCTTTTTTCTTTTAATAAAAGGTTGTTGCAAAAAAATACAGAAATTTTGATTTTCCGCCTGAAATGACAGGGATTTCAAGATACTTGAACAATGCATACGCAAGAGATGAATTTACAAACACTTGTCCTGCTGATCAAGAAATTGAGTATGCGTACTTGGATGTTGCAAAGAGAATGAAGTAAACAGAAGGTGCCTCCATTCTTTATTGCTTCTGAGATTCAGATGGGCAGCAGCCAAGATGGAAGTAACAAAAGCCAGCATGCATTCTGCAGTGTAATTTTAAGTTGTGCTATTGGCCAATCCTTCTTTTATAATGATTGTATAGCTTTATTTGCTCATTCTTAAGTTATGTATGTGTATGTTTGTGTGTCCGTACAGATGTCTGCACACATCTCTAAAGTGCATTCCAAGTTAAAGGCATCAGTCAATATTCAAGCATCTGTTGAAGTTAGGGAAACAGTGTAGGTTACACAATTATAGCAATATTACAAACTAGTGACTTATGATAAATTGCAGAATTTTGAGAAGAAATAGCCCTGTTTCTAACACACATTTAACCTCTCATTATTGCTGCCTCTGTTCTCTGTTTCACAGTTGTTGCCAAACTTCACATTTACCAGGAGGGTTTCTGTTTGCTTCTCTGCAAGCCTCAGAGGGCCCCAGGTCAGCCGCTGGTGCCCGTGCAGCACCTGGCTTAACCCAGGAGAGAGGGCAGCCTGTAGGTGGGACCACACTTCATGTCCCAGAAGCCCTCTCCTCTGTGCTGGAGACCTGCAGGGCAGGTCAAGGAAGCAGAACTCCTTTTTGCCATTGTGTGAGTCCCCTTTGGTATTATAATTAAATAAATTAATCCATCCTGCCTTGTCCTCTCTCAGGGCCACATAACACATCGAACTTCCCTCCTAGTGCTCCGAAAGAGAGGAACACAGACTGCCACTGGCCTATGGACTGTCTGATAATAGATATTTGATGAGGGAAGAGGCAGAAACATGGTTTTCACTGTAGACATAAGAAAGGGGGGAACATCTGTCCTCCGCTACTGATGTAGGATTTCTTTGTCATCCTTCCATGGCTCTCATCTGGTTTTGGAAAGCAAAGAGGAAGATAGGGTCTAAGAAACACTCCTCCTATATTTCCTTTTCCTGGTTGAGCTCTAGCATATTGGCTTTCCCAGGGCTGCTGTTAGGACTTCATTGCTGAGAGCTTAACAGCTGATCAGACAACGTAAACCTACCTCCTGCGGTAGGCAGGGGATGGATTAGATGGACCCCTCCAGCGTTGCCTGAGTCTGTGTTAAATCAGTCAGTACTTGTAAGCAGCGCATTCTAGCCTGGCATTGGAGCACAGAATGTATGGACATAGAGATGTATGGACTGGGATAAGTGACGTTCACAGCTGCTTTCTGCTGAGCTGGCCCTCAGTCTACAAGCACACAGGAGTAGAGTGTGCAGTGTTTTAGTCATAGGGTTAGCTGGAAGTTTTCTTCTGATGGATTTTGCCTGTGTACAAAATAGATGTGAAAAAGGCTAAAAATAGCCTTTACAGCACCTACATCTACAAAAAGACTCTTTTAGATCAGTCACTTGTCCTTTCCCGTGTCAAACATACGCTTGCTTTCTAACAAAGCTTTACTTAATGGTGATAGTTGGTGTCAGATGCATTATGCCTGCACGATCTTCCTCTTACACACTGCACAGTTCTGATGCAGATGTGCTATCAGCACAATTATTTGTAAGCAGTGCTGAATGTGTGGCTTTAGTTTGCCTTTAGAGTAAACAGGCACAATAACTTTCCCCTCCCACCCCCCACTGTGAACTCTTATATTGGGGCTGATAGCTGAGCAGTCACTCATCACATATTGCTAACTCTAACCTTGTGTTTTCAAATACATGCATATATATATAAAAATATATAAAAAATGAAATATGTATACTCTTTTCATATGCCTTACAAATTTAAATAGAAAATACACAAATTCATAAGTAATTTGAACAGTGTTCTGTCTTTATTTTCTTGGTAACTTCCTCATAAGCTGCATTGAAAGAGTGGCCTAGGTTTTAAGGAAAACAGGGCAAAATTTAATGCAGCTTTCATTTGTTTTGGGGGGGAATCATGTATGTCACAGACCTGCAGTGAGATCTTGGGAGCAATACATACTGATGTGCCTATTACTGGTGAATAAGAAACCAAAGGGCTGGAATGTGATCCTTGATGGCCAAGCTGCCTAGCCCAAAGTGTCCCACATCCACGCTGGTTTGGGGCTGTCCACATTTGTAACTGTTTGGTCATGGAGAGATCCACTTGAGATGACCCAAAACCACCAGGGACTGTCCACACTGCTCAGCAGCTCTTGAGCAATCCAAATGCAAAATGCATGAGGGGGCTCCTGGCCTCTCCATAAATAGAGTTATCGCTGTGTATCCTCAGTAAATAACAGCAAGCCTGGGCTATTCCGTGGCCATGAGAGCACATAGAAATGTGTGGGTCACATCCCTACTGCTCTTTTCTACCTCCTGGAAACAGGGTGGCCATGTTGGTTGTGGGGACCTGTACCTATCTCCAAATCATGTCTGGACATCAGTGAGAACAATGCTCTTGGCACAGGTCAGAGTATTTGTAACAGAAGTCTTGAGGTTGGTGAAGATGAAAGAAAATGTGCATGTGAAAGCACTGGAAGAAACAGCACAGGGTTGAATACAGGAATAGGTTCATTGCTACAGGGCATTGTAGAAGTAAATTCAAAGGACTTGGTAGCAAGAAGGCAAAGAGCAAACATGCCTCAAGCTAAGGTAAAGAGACAAGGAGGAACAGGAGAGGTGCCATAAAACATGCTGATAAAGGAAACAATAGAACAATGGGAAGCAGGAATTTTGCCTTTGACTTAAAGATCCTGACAGATCCCTAAGGGGTGCAAAAGGCACATCCAGAAAACAGCTTGTTGTCACCAGCAAAGAACCCAAGAGCTGCGCCAGAGCTCGACAGAGGGTGGCACTGGCCTGCCACCTCACACAGAGGGGAAGGGTGTCTGGGTGCAGGTGACCCATGGGACACTGACAGTGAGCAAAGTACCTGCCATTTAGAAAAAACATCACCCTTTGATTCCACAAGGTCCCACTCTGGCTTCCTTTCTCTGGACCCACGGTAACAACCATCCCATGGCCTCGCTCTCCCTGCTTTCCATACCCAAACACAGCACCTATGTCTGTGTCGGAGCCAGTTGTAGCTCAGGAGCTGATGTGTCAGATCTCAGCAGCAGCCCATTACCGTTTATTTTTCACTGACTGGAAAGGGCAAGAAAGGTATCTGCCAGAAACACCATGGGCTGCTTTGCGTTATGCCCATGTTTTTGGTTTATAGACACAATGAAACATCTTTTTAGCTCCAGATCATTCATTTAACCTCCTTTGTCCTATCTTCTTTTTCTAGGGCTTCATCAGAATCACCTGCACTTACAGTATTGTCAGGTGAAGGGAGACAAAGCTTCACTCAGCAAACAGAGGTGTTTTGTCATTATTTTTATTTTTTTTTAATAATAGGATCATAGACTAGTTAGGGTTGGAAAGGACCTCAAGATCATCGAGTTCCAACCCCCCTGCCATGGGCAGGAACACCTCCCACTAAACCATGCCATCCAAGGCTATGTCCAACCCAGCCTTGAACACCGCCAGCAATGGAGCATTCACAACTTCCCTGGGTAACACATTCCAGGGCCTCACCACCCTTACAGTAAAGAATTTCTTCCTTATATCCAATCTAAACTTCCCCTGTTTAAGTTTGAACCCGTTACCCCTTGTCCTCTCACTACAGTCCCTAATGAAGAGTCCCTCCCCAGCATCCCTATAGGCCCGTCAAGGTCCCTCTGGATGGCATTCCTTCCCTCCAATGTATCAACCGAACCACACAGCTTGGTGTCATCAGCAAACTTGCTGAGGGCGCACTCAATCCCACTGTCCATGTCACCGACAAAGATGTTGAACAAGACCGGTCCCAACACTGATCCTTGAGGGACACCACTCGTTGCTGGTCTCCAGCTGGACATTGAGCCATTGACTGCAATGATCTGCATGCAGCCATTCCAGCCAATTTATCCACCAAGTGGTCCATCCATCAAATCCATGTCTCTCCAGTTTAGAGACAAGAATGTCATGTGGGACAGTGTTTTTTCCTTAAGAACTGACACTGAAGGATATTTGATCAAGTGCTTGTGGCCACTGATGATAGTTCTGAAATCTAATGCTTTGTGGTTTGCTTACTTCTCTTACTCATGCAAAGGAAGTCCATGGTGCACGCAATGCTAAGCCAGCACATTAGGGTTGGTGTTTCAGTATTTCTGGCAACGCAGGGAGGAGGTGTCACAGAAATGACCCAGTGTATCTGAAAACTGCAGTCACTTCATGTGGCCGGGGATGGGTGAGCTAAAGTGCCTGCACAATCCCACAGTAAATGAGTTCCACAACCTGTACACATTTTAAATGTCTGAGTCTGGCCCTTCTTAAACCACGTTATTTTAAGAAAATACTTTTGTCCACATTTGAGTTATTTGATTTTTAAAAGCCTATCAAAGGATTATTTTTTTAAACAATTTACTGGAAAACAGATGAGATGAAAAGAAAGCAAGTTGTGGTGTTAACAGTATCGCCAACTGTCTAGGTGGCCTTGACATGCAGTGAGATGCAGTATCTACACACAGATTTGCAGTGCTTGATCCCATGCCAGGGCAGAGATCACGTTCTATTATTTAGAGTTATGTTTGTGGAGATAGAGCTACTGATTTCCAAATGCTTATTAGCACAAGTAGCCTTCTGTGTGGTGTTGCTTGTACGAAAAATGTTACTGTAATTTTAAATACCATTTTTTGCAAGTCCCTTTTTAACACCTATTATCCACAAGACAAATATGGTCAGACGCTTACTTTATTAACTGCTCTTCAACCACTTGTGTAGAAAACTCTTCAAGGCCGGAAGGCTGGAAAGCTTCAGTATCTCAGTCTTCAGCACGACCCATAAGCTTGAAGTTTAAACACTACTTGAGCTCAATGCAGTATTTCCAAAAGCAAGCTGAGATAAAATCAAGTGCAGGGTAACAAACTGTAATGTATTTTTCCCCAATGCATATTCTTTATTTTTTAAATAGCTTCACAGCAATGAAATAAATAAACCTCATGAAAGCAAGTTAGCATTCCCTACCCACATCAGCATGGTCTTTTTTTGAGTATAAGCAAATTCCTAAACTTCACAAGCACCTTCACATTGGTTGAGGTTCAGTTTAAGAGCCTTTTTTTTTTCCCTTAGGTTGTTAGGAAGGTTATTTCTGAGCTGTCAAGAGCCAGTATTCGACTGCTAAGACTGGGCATGACCCTGAAAGCTCAAGCCAACAGGAACTATCTGCAGCATGGCAGACCCTTGGCTAGGTCAGCAGACACCCCTCTAAACCATTCCAAGCTCTGATACCACCCAGTCACTGCTAGCCACACAGATGCCCCCCCCAGATCCTGAAAAGCTACTTAAAGGTTCACAGTGGTTCTGTGGACCCTCACTGTGACGTTAGTGACCACGCATGGGAGCTGCTGCCCTACAGAATGAGTTTCCTGATCCTATATCCTGAGCACCTGACAGGGCTGGCAGAACAGAGGTTTGCCACACGGATCATACTATGTTCTCCCATCAGCAGCCTTATCCCTCGACTACTCTTGGTTGTCTCATATGACAAAGACCCAAATGCAGACCCTACTCACGAGAGAAGGGGTAGGGCAATTTAGTTGCTAATGCATGGCTCAGACCAGCATTCAGTTTTCCGTCACTAGCAAACTCACAGAAGTAAAGGAGCAAGGTTTTTCCAGGTCCTGGTCTAAATTGGACTCCTGCTGATTAAGATGTATTTAGTGATGAGCAGCATGCAAACAGAAAAATCTCTTCTGGAAATTAACTAAAGGAAGCAAGAATCTTATTTCAAAATTTGAACATCGTTCAACTTTTTGATTAAATCAAAGCAATGAACTGAAATAAAAATAAATGTTTCTTTTATTAAGGCCATTTATTTTTCTTGGGTTTCTTCTGCTTTTTTCAGTGATGAAAGGGGAAGAACGAGACGTAGAAGTACAGGAGAAGAAAAGACCACAGAATACCAAACTTTGTGTTTCAATTCAAGATTAAAAAGAAAAACAAAACCTAAAGTAAACCTGTATCTTCTTTTGCTGAAAAATGTTTGAAATGTTGCTTTCATCCAACTTCTCGTTCTTCATTTGGAAAACATTATCATCATCACCAAGCTCCTAAAAGTTTAATTCCTCTCAGGTGATCTGCAGTGAAGACAAGGTGTCTCTAGAGGTGAAAACTCTGATATTTCTTTGCTTGTAGGAATAATCACAGGACAGATCTTCCACCTCACTCCATTGCAGGACACTGAAATAGTCATAAATAGCTAGAGGTAATGAATCCACACTCATGTGAGAGGCTACAAGGAGCTGGACCTTACACAGGCTTCAAGGAGGATGCTGCATGTCAAATCCCTCTAACATATGTTACATCCCCTCTAAGGCTCTGTGTGCCGTACATGTGGCTGTGCTCTAGCAAGTAGTGTTAGAAGCCCATCTGTGCCTAAAGATGCCTGAGCCAACAGGCTGTAAGGCAAGTAAGAGTATTAGTTATAATACCTTGTGATGTGGGTGGAAAGTCCTACCACTACATCAGTATGAGTCCTCCTGAAGGCTGCTCCTCTGCTGGTATCAGCAAAATCTCCTCTGAAAGAGCTCACATCACTGTGGGTGTAATTCGAACTGAAGTGAAGGCCTCTCCCCACCTTCTCCCTCCCTTTCTCATCTCATTCTAGATAAAGCTTGTGCCTTGGGAAATGTGGTAGCAAAGGCACACCCAGATAACCGCATCAATGAACTGATAAGACAAGCAGCCTGCTGAACCACAGCTACTGTAGAGGTGAGAGTGGCTGTAGCAGCTAAGCACGTTCCTGCATCCTTGTGAAGACAGTTAGCCACCCTGGCTCTGCAGGCTTGTGCAACAGGACTCTAACCCAGTTCAGCTGTCCAAAGTGCCTAAGTTGCCCTCCTTTTCTTCCCCAGCATGATTCTCTGTCCAGGTTAGGGTACCTGCTTCACAGCGGAGCGGGGACATCCACACTAGGCTGCTTGCATCATGTAGACACACCTCTAATACCACAGCAAGGTTGCTCTCACTGAGTTACAAGTTGTTTCTAGATAAACATGGGAAGGCACTGGAATGCTTTAGTCTCTGTCCTCATTTTCCTTATTCAAAGACTGGGTTTTTTTTGCCTCTGGCATAAGCAGCGTAGTTTCTCTACATAAGGCATGCAATGAAGCTGCTCACTTGCATATCATGCCAGCTGGGTCTGAGTGCACAGACTGAGCTAGAAGCTGTCCCAGGCCCCACAGAAATATAGACCAGAGGGATCACAAATTGAGTTGGACCTACAGAGTGATAAGCACATGAGGTGAATGGCTCATGCTGTGCTTGGAACACACTGTAAGAGGGGCAGAATCAGGAGATCATACCAAGGGCAGCTTCAGGCAGGACTAAAGGGTACACAGTGTGCAAAAAGAGGGACCAGAATGTAACAAGCTTCAAAACATGACTCTGACCACTTCAACTTAAACAACTGGGTTTTTTTGCTCATTGCTTGGCTTTTTAAATCTTCCAGTACACCAAATGTGTGTTGTGCAATGTTGAAGTGCTATTGAAGTACATCTACCACTATCAATCTTTTCAACTGCAACAATCATGAATAAGACCTTTGGAAGAATGAACCAGCTTAAAAAGTGTGTGTCAGATTAAAGAGGTGTTTCTTCTGTTCTGCCTGCTTTACTGCACTAGCAGAAGCCTAGTGATCAGTCACCAGCCATAAAAAAGAAAATCATGACTTGTGGTTCTCCCTGCCGCTCAGGGCTATGTACTGCTATTTGGTACTAAATGTATGTATCTACCGGGAATATAAATCCAAAGCGCAGGAACCAGAAGGGACAAGAAGAAGACAGACGTAGAAAAGGAAATGAAGGAATGAAAAAATTCAGAGGTAAGCTGAGATGAGGTAAGGGAGATGTTCAACAGGCGGTATTTGTACTGCATGCACCTGATATAAACAATGTTTTATATACACACATGCACACAGTTTAAGATTTTTTCTCCTCTCAGTCAGAATGCACCGTTCTTCTCCCTCAAATTTAAGAACTTGCCATTAAATTATGTTATAAAATGGGTGCTCAGTCAAGACCATTCATCTGGATTAAAACCATCTAATTTGTAAAGCTGACATCTTAAAAGGTTTGAAAGCCAGTTAAAGAATAGATGTCTTTTTAAAAATAATCCCAGAAGATTTAATACCAAACAACGTTGACACACTTCATTTCAGCCAGCTTCCCATCTCACCTCTACTGCAGTAGTGTTAGAATGCCTCAGAAGTATACTCACATCCGCAACACACTTGTCACGAAAGGAAAGCTGTTATTCACATCGCATACCCACAAAACTGAAGGAGGCACAAAGAGAATGTTCTAGTTAGGAGCCAGAAGGCAAACTGTGGTGAAGTGAGGTCTCTCACTCTTCCACTCCAATCACCAAGGCACTTTCCTGAGAAAGAAAGACTTTGTTGTAAGTACATGGGGAGCTGTGCATCTGTTCTCTTTGGCAATATAAGGTAAAATTTGATGCAACTTGATAATGGCTAAAATGTCTACTCTGATTTCTGTTCAACGGCTTTCACAACCCGGATAGATTTCTCTTTGTTGTGGGCCTCATCAACACGTGGCATGATCAGCATGAACCCAGAGTATGGATGGCCCTAGAAAGTGCACTGCTGCCTCACCTATGGATACACGTCAGGTGTAAGCGTTTCAGAGAGAAAGCTGTGGTTTACATTTACGTAGACATTTTTTAGTTTGGCACTTCCAGCACGTTCTACAGCACTAGCTATGGTACCAAAATGACCCAGTAAGTAGCTAGACAAGGTACAGAATCAGTATTTAAGTTCCACCTTTCCTGATTTTCCAGGAGGTTGCCAGTGAATGCTTCCGGAAGTTCCTTACATGTAAAGGATTTATTTCCAGGTTCTTGCTCAGTTCAGATGGAAGATCAGATGGACTTTCATTTACACCTTCCAGCCCAAGACAGTACCAATTTAGGACTTGTCAGTAAATGCAGTGAAGCAGCCTCTAGAAACTGAGAGCGCTGGTGATCCAGGAAACACAAACCACAGCACTGCTTACGTTACTGAATAATGATGAGATTTACATGAGCATTACACAACAACTAGTAACAGGAGAAAACACAGAGCTGCCTGTTCTCACCATTTAAACCTTCTTTCCATCAGTTTTGGCATAAGCTGAAATGTAAAAAGAGAACACAGCTAGAAATTGTTCTGGAAGACAATGATTCTGCTTCCGGGGCACTTCAGCATGTTCCGTCATTTAACAAGATACATCCATGAGGAAAGTTAACAGAGCTGGCTCCTCCCACAGCTCAGCTTCCATAAATGTAGCCTTACCATGTGTCCCTCAAAGGTCAGCTTCACCTCCAGCATTGCTTCTGTCCCTTATTAGGGTTGAACAACTGAGTTGCTGTGGCTCTCTAAAGTGGATAGGAAGCTGCTTTAATTTCTTGACAGTGCAATGAACATTTTACTACTGTTACGGCAGTTAAGACTGACAGAGATCTCCAAAGCAAACACTAAAGTGGAGGGAAATTAACCGAAAGTAAACCCTGGTAGGGGGTTAGCTGTATTGTTCTGTGCTGAAACAGTTGCTTTTCTACTGAAAAACCTTACCTGTTTTTTACACTTATGCAAAAGCTGCCTGTCAAGATACACATGGATGTCTTGAATCTCCAGGAAAGCAGTCCCATGCTCTAATGGGATCTTTGAAAATGCCCTGATACAGAAATACCTAGGTCAGACTACGTGGATCACACAAGCCTAAACCCAGAATAATGCAGACAAAGCTGCTCAAGCACAATAAATAACATCTGTTGGAAAACCCTACTGGGCACTGTGGCAGCTCTGGCACTGATAAGTACCACTATGGTCTAGTTTGGCTGACTGCAGAGCAGACGGGCTTTTTAGATGCCTAAAGACAAGGCATACAATTCAGACAAAATTCTCTTGTTATGAGACATCTACCAAATTTGACCTGAGAAAGTTGCAAAACTCACTCTTGTTCATTTGGGGTTATCTGGGTGGTTTTGTTGCACAGAATTTGTGTTGTTTACGGAGGACTAAAATTTAATGCTGGTTTTCATAGCAGGATGTTCATGCCGTGGTTTGGAGCAGTGTTCAATGCTCATGGACTTGCATTTTTCATTTAACCACGTCCAGTTAATAACGAGTGTTAATAATGAGTTAATAACGTCAACTGCACACATAAATCCTGTTCCTTCTTCCCATTTGCTCTCATTAAGTTACAATGGATTCCCTGTTATATTGTGGAAAAGTTTTATGAGAGACTATTGACAAATATTGAACCTACACTAAGTTTATGACTGAAGTGAGATCCTTGTTTAACCAGGCAGATGGTAGATCTGACACATTAGAATATAGTGAGGAAACTCTATAGCTGTGAAACTGGTGTACCTGAATTGGGTTATACAGCATTCACCTTCTGAAGCTGGAACATGACTTACAAGTGTTAGTGAAAGAAACTATTTATCCCCTTCTAAGATTTAAAAGCAAATGATCACTGGTCCAAATAGAAGTCAATGGAAATCCTGTGGCTTGTGGGTTTGTTTCTTGTTTAAATCCATCCACCTCCCTAGTGTGTTTTTGCTTCCAGTTATACTGAATCATGACCTCTGCCCTGCAGACACGATGATTATCTCTTCAGTATTTGACTCATGCTGTGTCATTAGTGCTGAATGACATGGCAACTTGTACTACAAGTAAAACATCCAGAACCAACGTTGATAAATGAGGTGCCCTTAGAATACTACAAAAACATCTGCAATGGCATATTGCTTGCAGCAAGGTTTTTTACATCTTGCTCTCCTCTCCATTCTTGGATTTCGTCACAAAGAAGTATCTCCAACACTCTGGAAACTCGCATGCCTATAGGAACTTTCAGTGAGGAAAATTTGCACATTACATCCCTCCTTCCCACAAAACCTTTACATAACACACAGACAAACACACAGGTTCCTCTTCCTTAGAAAAACAGATTAAAAACACCAGTCAAGGATATAAGGAAGAACGCCCCATTCAAAAAGGTACCTGTCACTTTTTGTTACTGGGCTCTTGCACACATTATAAAAAAAGGCATACACAGAATCAACGGTATATAGTGCCTTGGCTATGTAAAACCAGTAAAGGATTTACGAATTTCCAGACCAATTACTTTCTGGCAGTTACCTTTGATTCCACTGAGTTCATGGTCTGCTGTGGGAATGGCACTTTTTTGTGCTTCATCAAACAATGACAGAAATTTCAGGATCCTTTCTTCTTGATCTGCTAC
This sequence comes from Amazona ochrocephala, assembly GCA_039720435.1. NCBI lineage: Eukaryota > Metazoa > Chordata > Aves > Psittaciformes > Psittacidae > Amazona > Amazona ochrocephala. The sequence goes on along the minus strand of CM077877.1, from coordinate 99,416,888 downwards.
AGGGATCTCCAATGACATCTGCCTCTGAGCTTGATGGGGGGGAAATAGTGTTACGATCTTCTTCAATGTCATGTATAAAACTGTATCTACAGTTTGGATGGATTCACACCTAATTTTTCTTCTTGGATCTGTTGACCTCAAAAAGGCAGCCTCGCACTTACTGAAAACGCAGATCTATAGTACAGTTCAGCTCAATGTTAAGGTTTGCTTTCAACCTTAGTAATCCCTACCATAATACAAAAATCTTCTCTTTATTCTTTTCACTTACATCTGTCAACTCATCCTTCCAACCAGCACACTTAACAACTACACCCATGATAGGAGATTAGTGTCCTACTGAGACATACCACAGGACGGCACTGGGATCCTGCACTAAAGCAGACCTTACCTGTTGGATGCTGTGAGTTTGCAGGCACAACTGGAGAAGCAGCTGCTAGAAAGCCATTTGAAATAACTGCAGTGATTAGAATATTAGTCAACATGTTGGTTGCCATTGTGGTCAAACAGGATCTTCTGGGTGCTGAAGCCTCTACCTACAAAGCTTGTCAAAACTCCATGTGCAACTTCCCTCCGGTTGAATAAACCATCCCATCCCCTCCCCTGCCTTATAAATCCTTGGCCTTTCTTCATTACCCAGCGAACAAATCCACATCCAATTTCAGTTTCTGCATTTTGACAGTGATCTGCATTTTGATTCAGTGATCTGCATTTTGATTCAGTGATCTGCATTTTGACAAATGGAGATGTGTCTCTTTTCTGTTTTCTGTGGTTTGCTTTGTGCCACTGATAACAGAGTCACCAATGTCAGAAGCCTTTTCTGTCTGAACACATCAGCTGAGTGCTATCCCTGCTTAAATAAGAGAATCTCAAACAGGCGTGCAAACTTTGGGATTGAGCACAGCCACGGCTAACAGCAGCACAGGGATGATCACCTGGATGTACATCATCAAGGCACAGAAAAGAAATGGGGCTACTACTTCAGGAGCCAAGATTTCAAACACAGCAGTGACTGTAGCTGTCAGCACAGCAAACAGTGAGGAACTGAATAAACAGCAAAGTCTCTGGACTCCGTCACGTGCTCCTAGGGACTAAATCGAACTGTGAGATGGGTGAAACCAGCATGGATGAATCTGTCAGATGCAGGGCTAAATCGCTCAACTGCTGGCAGTCAAAGGTGGAGTGGGAGTGATATGCCACTCGTTCAAAAGCTTGCCTTAGCTTGCAGGGAATGATAGCCAAGAGCTTTCCTTAAGTGTGTCAGAGGTGTTTGGTACCAGACAAAGGGCTACAAGGGACATTCTCAGTAGCAGAATGGTGGCTGAACCTCACGGTTCCCCAGCATCCAGGTGGTGTAACAAGGGAAAAAAGGAGTACCAGAACCATACTGGGCAGACAGAGGCAGCTTGGAGTGTGAACCATTTGACTGGGCAGAAGACTGCCTTTTTGTCCTGGCACACGGCCACACCACACACTACAATGTGGTCTGTGTAGCTAACTCCATATGCCCACTTACTGGGTTCTCCCACTGACTAATGGGACTTCTCTCCTTCATAAACCGCAGCTTTCTTGCAAGGAAAGTATCGCTGAGCCTCAGGGAAAGAAGCCCGGAATCCAAGCGACATTCCCCAAGCACAGCAAGGCGGCTGAGAGCAATGCTGAGAACAAAGAGCAGCTCTCTTCTGTACCTTCACTACAAAATTGCTCTTTTTCTTCCAGCACATGTAAAATGTGTTGCAAGTGCACTGCTGGGTGGGAGGATTGGTCTTCTTAGTGAAAGAGAAAACGCTCAGCCATCCTGAAAGGATACACTTTACCAATCCTCCCTAAAAAGGACACCTGGTAGCTTCATTCTGAAGGAATCCTCCAGCCCAACACCTCTTCACCCAAAATCCATTCATACTGAGTAAACAGTATGCTGTCTCTGCTCCAAATAGTTCCTGCAGCTGTTTTGTCAGCTTTTTGTCAGTCATACGTGGCTGGTCTTAGGTGATCTGAGATTTCAGCGTGACGCTGCCTCCTGTTTGTAGTCTGAGCTGAGTATGGACAGATTTTTGCCATGCTTTTTGGCTGAGGAAACCACAAGAAAGAGACTACTGAATTGTTTTGACAGAATCCCACATAGCTTGGATATAAAAAAGAACTGAAGCTGCTGTTTGAGGCCTTGGGCAGGGAAAGGCTGGATAAACTTCATTTACTTGTATAACTCTTCTGCCTGGACTTGACTGGCAACAAGGGCTGAGTTCAAATCCTACAGGTCACTTCTAAACCCAGATGCCCATCCAGAAACTTGGGAAAATTAAAACTAAACTTTCTGGTGCTCAGCAATCTAATTTTCTTCATTGGCAAGCATGACTCAGTTGACTTAATAAACAGTGTTTTATTTATGGAAGAAAAACAAAGGTAGATAAACAGCATAGCAGACAATATTTAACTCCTAGTGCATTCCTATTTGACAGTCATCTTTTCTGGGGGGAAGTTGATTAGCTCAGCTTTCAGTTGCTTTCCTGCCTCCTGTAGCATCCTACTTCCAGCTTGGGTTGGTCAAATCTTGTTGATCAGCATGGTCTGATTCAAGCTGTGGGCCTCCTTTCCATTCTCTCTCACTAGCCGTCTCTCTCCAAGCTAGTGCTGGAGTCAATTTCTGGTTTTCGAGCTCTTCAGCAAGACTGCATGAGCCACCTCAGATTACCCCTGTCCTTGTGCATTCAGGAGACCCTTTACCCCACTCCTGCCTCACACTTTGGAGAATGCTTCTGAGTGGGTTCTGCTCTGGTTTACTCTTTAAAGACAAGTTTTAGTCAAAGCCTTTTCCTTTTGCCTCTCTGCCATTTCGGTTTTGGTTTGTTGTTTTATTTTTTCGAGGCTATAACTTTTGCATTCCAGTTCTGGAAGCTATTGGCCTGGTGAGGGTGACCAACTCACCCCAGGGACACTGAAGTGTAGCTCCTTGGCCCAGATTTCTATCCCTAGTTACAATTACAAACATTCCTCCATTTAATTATGTTCCTCTTTTTACCAGAAATGCCTCCCAAACATAATACAATAATATGCACAAAGTAAACATGTCTGAGGCTTGCCCATCGGTTCCTTTCATTTATCTCCCCTCTTCTCTACCAGAAGTCAACAGCGTACTCTACTTATTTTGCATTTCCTTGGGGCGGTGAGGCCACTGCTCTCTCTTTAAGGCTGCTTGTTAAAGCAAGGCTTATAATAGCCAAAAGGGGGGAAAAAGCCTCCTAACAACACATTTACAAACAGGACTGTACCACCAGGGGCCATTTTCACTGCTGGGCAGACAGCTCAGGTCAGCAGCATTTTCACGTAGAAACCTCAGCACTTCTGGAACCTCCTGAAGAAGAAGCTGCTCAGGCCTGCATCATGTAAGACTCTGACCAGTAGTAAGAGCTGCTCTCAGCTACTATGCAGCAGTCTGAACTCACAATGCTTAAGATTATGGTTCATGCATATCTAACTCCCAGGGCAGCAATGAAAATAAATGCATTAATGGTTCCAAGATACCTAGTTCACTATATGTTGAAGGCAGGCATACCTAAGTAAGAGAGAAGGAATTTCAGTTTGCAGTAGGTATGTAAATCTTTGCCGGTTACTTTTTTTTCTACCATAAAAAAATGTATTTTCTTGTGAAAACGTGAACTTGTGAAAATGCACTTGTCTTCTACTTTACTGTAGAGCTTCTTTTTCAAGGTGTGCACCAAGCCAAAGAACACACACATACTTTCACATGTGCACCCACTATTAGTCAGACTATGCTTATGTTTGGAATAGTTTGGTGCTAAAAGTTAAGCATGGCAATGAAACACAGCATCCCAGCAATGTACCTTATGTAGTGACTGGCAGGGTGTTGGCATGCTGCTTTGGAGGATTAGGTATGTACCAAGGATTCAGACAGGGGACATAAGGGTTTCAGTAAGAACCCCCGTAGGGTTTTCTTATTCATTTCTGTAGGCACCCTGCCAGCTCACCCAGGAACAGAAGTAGTTGATCCTGCCTTTCTTTAGTGCAATGTTTAATAGAAACAACATTGACGGATACCTCTAGGCATACTCCTTCAAACTAAATGGCAAAACAAGGCTCTTGGGAAACTGAGTGACAAGATGTCAGTGCTTGTTTTACATAGATTCTGCTGAGTATTACAGGCTAACCTCATGGGTCTTTCTATTGCACTACAAAAACACTGCACGTTATTTGGGATATGTGGGTATTACTTCCATTTCCCACCCCAACCTGACAAACCATGTTGTACTGAGATCACAACTTTCTTTCATTACAATGTTATTATTATCACCATGTAGCTCTATTAAATTTTTCAGGATTTCATAGAATTATCACAGAATCATGACTGGTTTGGGTTTGAAGGGACCTTAAAGATATCTAGTTCCAACCCACCTGCCGCGGGCAGAGACACCTCCACTACGTCAGGTTGTGCAAAGTCGCACCCAGCCTGGCCTTGAACACTCAGGGCCAGGGATGGGGCATCCACAGCTTCTCTGGGCAACTGGTTCCAATGTCTCACCACCCTCATAGTATAGAATTTCTTCCTAATATCTAATCTAAATCTACCTAATAATTAATTTTTGAAGTGAAACTAAACATGTAGATGATACAATATCAATAAAGCAAAGAAACACATCTGAACAATCTGGTTTGTTATCTGGTACTTTCTCATGATTTTTGGATCAGTCTGGACTCTACTGAAAAAAGCCAAAAATCTCAGGGACAGCTCATCATATGTGACTAGAAACATGCTGTCACGGGGCTCAAGCTGTCTCACAGATCCAGAACAACAAAGTGTTTGGCACTCCAGAAGTCTGGATGTGAAAGAATGGAAGGCAAGCAATGAGTACTAATATTTTGCATATTGTTAAAGGAGTAGGAATTGGCCTGGCTCGGAAGTCAAAGTCTCCCTATCTGCCAGCCAGGGTGCCTGATACATTGCTGAGATTACAGCCATAACACAATACTGCAGACAACCCAGCCTATTAGCTTTCGATCTCGTATTACAGCCAACTTTCAACATTTTCCAAGCTTCCAGGTCTCTGATGTGGCAATGGGAAGTTCTTCTGAGCTATTTCCCATCTGGATGTGTTTATGGCTCCTGACAGTTTTATCAAGCCTTCCTGAAATTTATTCCACATTAGCATTTATGGATCTTTCTGGTTGTCTGATCAGTGCATTCGCAGCTAGCCCATCTGTCTGGAAAGGTCAGGATTTCTCCCTGAATGGGCCAGAAACACAAGGCCCAAGCCTAGAGATACTATACTGTTTACCTTCCTTCCAGGTTTGCATTCAGTCAATTAGGAAAGCCTCTTACAGGAAAACAGTTGTTTGGTTTGGTTTGTTGCTGGGTTTTTTTTCTCTTCTTAAAAGATCTGCAATTGTCAGAAGCTTTAGAAAAATCTATCTTATCTTAGCTGCACGCTTGAGCCTTTTCTTCCTTGGATTTCACTGCCCTTTCTCCTTGCAATGCGGTGTTTCAGGCCGCTCCAGGCCATCCTTCCCTTGACTCATACTGCTAAAGTCCCCCACGCGGTGGCAGAGTGGGCGACAAGACTTTTTCCTGATGAAGAAGGGAGGAGAGGATCCGCGCCTGCAACTTGGAAAGAAGTGCCAGATGGATGTATTCCATTCATTTTCACAGAAGATATGTAGCTACATACACCCTTGGCATGGCTTTGAAAATCTCATCCAGCAGCAATGAACACAGTAGGTGAAAATGTCTTGCAGACAAGGTCAATGGCTTTTTAAAATTTCCCTTCTGTGAGAAGGAAAAGCATGTTGTTATCCTTCCTACAGCTACTGCTAATGTATATCCATTCCTCCCAGTCATGCCTGGTTGCAGCCTTGCTGAGCTGAAGGGCTACGCAGGCTCTGCTGTGGGACCCAGTGAATAGCAGAGGCCTTTCACCTTCCTGCCCATGGCCTTCCCCTCCAGCCTGGCACCTAGTTACTGCTTCATATAGTGTCCTTTTCAATATAAACCCACCAAGCCACCACCATGTGAACCGAGAAACTGTCGCTAAGCTCATAGACACCAAATTTTGCAAATGCTCCCTTTATTGATTTAACAGCGTATCAAACAGCTTTCAGATCCCTGGCAAATAGAAGACCGGTGCTGTGTGGGCTCAGTCTTCAGGCACTGTTAGATTTAATGCCTGACAATTATCTATACTGGTTTAATCCCAGTTTCTTGTTGCTCCGAGCGGCTGTCATGCTGCGGCTTCCCATTGAGGGTGATAATTCTTTGAAAGGACAGCCAAAGAATAAATCAGAAACCCGGACCCCTGGCCCCTTCCAGCCCCGCTGATCACACAGTGCTTCCCGCTGGAAGAAGAGATGGAGTGAAACGCTGGAGAGGTTAGCAGCTACCAGGCTTGGGGAAAGCCTCACCCACGGATGCAGGGCTCTGCTAACACCCAGGGTAGACAACACCCTAATTTTACAAAGCTTTCTTTCATAGAATCATAGACTGGTTTGGGTTGAAGGGACCTTAAGATCATCCAGTTCCAACCCCTGCCACAGGCAGGGACACCTTCCACTAGATCAGGTTGCTCCAAGCCCCATCCAACCAAGCCTTGAGCACTGCCAGGGATGGCGCAGCCAGTTTCTCTGGGCAACCTGTGCCAGTGCCTCACCGCCCGCACTGTAAAGAATTGTTCTCATTATCTAATCAAAATCTCCCCTCGTCAGTCTATTGCCACTCTCCCTCGTCCCATCCATACATGCTCTCTGAAAAAGTCCCTCTCCGCCCCGGCAGTTCTCCGCACACCGGGCCCCCCCCCCGGGCCGGTCAGCAGCGCTGCACGCGGGGCCCTGCCGCCGCCAGCAGCTCTGCAGGTAGCAGCGGCGGCCCTCTAGCGGCCCGGGCCACGGCTCCCCGGGCACGGCCCTTTCCCCCAGCCGCGGTCGCGGCCGGGCGAGGGTTGCTGGGGACCGTGAGGGCGGCGGGCGAGCAGCCTCGGCGCCGGGCGGGCAGCCCAGACGGGTGCGCAGCGAGACTGGGGTGGGGGAGCCCCCTCTAACAGCAAGGACCGTGCTTGCCCCGAAACCCCGGGGCCTCGGCTCAAGCCAGCGCCTTTGATGAGTCTCTCGGGAGCAGAGGCCTCGATCTGGCAGGGCAGGCCGGGCCGGGCTCTGACCACCCCCTTCGCTTGCCAGCGCATCTCAAAGCGCGCCGCACAAGCAACTACGCTGTTCTGGTGCGGATCGAGTTCTGAGCGCCACACCGTCATAAATGCACGTGTGTAGCTCAGTGTTAGCACAGTGTTAGCTGTGAGAGACCTGCTGCTTTCTAAGAAGCTTCCCGTCCCCTCCCTGCCCCAAAAGGCAGGCATTGCAGCCTCGTAAAGCTTGGAAGGACCCATTACAGTTCTCTGACCTGAACATTTTTAGCACAGGCTCTCCGTACAGTTTGTGTTTAACATTTCATTGAAGGGCCAGATGGGTGTGGTAACAGCCTGGATTTTTGTGTTCCCAGGGCCCATGCCCATGACAGTCACAGCCTCCACCTCTTTCCCCGCTAAGTCCCTCTACTCACCAACAGGGAAAAATAATTCCTTCTTCCATCCACCCTGGCTCAGCCATTCTCCAGGAAGACCTGAGTCAGATGTTTGGTACCTAAACCAAATACCTGAGGAAGGTGGGGAAGAAGGAGACAATTGCTGGAGGGAAATACACAGTTACTAAACCAGCTTAATGTAAACAAGATCTAAAGCAAGAGTTCAAAGTTATTAAAACAAGGGGAAAATGCCAAAGAAGGAAATTCTTCTCTGTTCAGTCACCCAGCTCCAGAACCAATGAAACCTGCTTCACCGTCCCTAAAAGATGATTTATGAGCATGTTTTTAAACTGCAGACAACAATAACAACAACCTTCTCTCTGTGGACCTTTTCATCAATGGAGCTCAAAGGAGGTCAGTGCCACTACCCATTTGCAGATGCGGAAACCGAGGCACAGGACAGAAGGAATTTTGTTACGGCCATCAGGAAGTGAAGAACCCAAGAACAGATCCTTAGTCAAGTACATTCTGTGCTAAAATATGTCATTCGGCAAACATAAGTGTGTATTTACCTGAGACAAGGCACATCTTACTGCAGCAGCAGGGAGTTGCCTCCTCATCGTGCTCTCCATGGACTCATCTGAAAGAGACACTTCGGATGCGACCACACAGGGTGGGTACAAACCAGAGGTGATAGAATAGCACAACTGAGCTAGGCAAACGGAGAGATGTTCCAAGGTACAGGAAAGGTGGAAAAGTACAGGCATAGCTGCATTTAATATAGCATCATAACACCTGTCAAAGAGATGAGCAACTTGTGGGAGCCATGTTAGTTTCTAATGGTGGGTTATTACCAGCAGCTGACAGTACTGGATCATAAAGCTCCACAGCGTGTCTGAGTGGTGGTACAAATGAGAAAAGAGACACTTGAAGAACATACTTGCGAGAGATGCTAAGGAATCCCTGTGAGAAGATGAGGTTAATTCTCCTCCTTGCATCATCTCTCTCTGTTAGCGTCACAGAGGAGAATCTAATTCCTAAGGTGGTTTAACTCTAACATATGTTTGTTTTTTCAAGGATAGAAAAAAACACCTTCAGAAGTATTCCCTTTTTTCAGCTATTTACAGCCTCCTGCACTGGAAGGAGAAATCACTCTTCGGGGGCTGTTCTTGCACCTCTTTAACAGACAGTGAAAAACCTCATTCTCTTAAACAGTACTTGGTTGAGTTTTTTCTGCTAGAACCTTTTCCTTTTTCCTAGTTGCAAAATCCAGGTGGGAGGGATAACATGCAGGGAATGTAATTTTGCTTATTTAAAGATTGGAAATAAATTGAGCCCCAGATCACCCCTTGTCTCTGCCACAAGACAGACCAAAGAGCACTCACTCTTCTCTCATGTGTAGTTGTGTTACTGAAACCACCAAGCTTCCTGTGGGAGGCAAATCTCAATATACCTGTAGATACTATTGCAAAGAGGGCACAAAATTACCCTTTGCAGAAGTGACCAGAGGAATCCCTCTCTTCATCCACTCTTGTCTCAGAGCACTGTTGCACTGAAAGCCTTGAGAAGTGCCAAAATTCACCATCCCGAAAGAGGGGACTCAGCAATGAGTGACTCCTTTTTAATTTTTAATAGAACCACACTGAATGGACACTTGGAAACTTCTTGACCATACCATGTATTTGTATATATACTATGGCAAGGTGTGGATGAATGATGAGATTTTAAAATAAGTAGACATTGGATAGAGAGGCCCTTGGGAAAACTAGGAGAAATGCACCCAAAAACTTTGTATCTTAGGGAGAATTAAGATGCACATAAGACTTCAGAGAGAAGAAAATGCCAAGCTTGGCCACAGGGCGCTGAGAAAGGACACAAATATTTGCCAATAGGTGATATGCTTCAAAATTCAGGGAGGTTAGGAATTACACAGGGCATTGCAAGGGATCTTGTTAATCAAGTCAGACTAAAGGGATCACATTTGGAAAGGCAGAACTACAAGTCAAAATATCTGCCCCTTAAGACTTTAGGTCTGCAAGGTCACCCAAATGAACCCATGGGATCATAGCCACAGTCCTGACAGCATTGAAAGTAGCCAAATGCCTGTGTAGGAAGAGCTTGCTTTTGGCCACTCATTCCTGAGGTTGGTTGGAAATATTTCTGATAAGCTGCAGTGCAACATGCTGCCTCACCCTAGCCATGTCACTGTTGCTGCTGATCAGCAGCATTCCCTGCTTCCCACAGAGTGAGAAGCCTGGAAGGCCCAGGATTCCCAGCTAAGCTGGCAGGCTTCAGCCTTTGGCAACCAAGATGATTTTGTCTTCAGCATTTTCAAAGGGATACTACTGAACATTATTTCAGGACCACATGGGCAGATGTTGCTGTGTGAGGAAGGTTTTGGAAATGTAACTTTCTGTTCAAAAATATAACAACCATTCTTTTTATCATCCAGCACCAAACTCATAATGCCCGTGGGATGGACATGTTGGCATTAGACTGACTGTGATCATACATGCTTCAAAGTTACGTGTGTCAGATTGACATCACCAGGCTCTGGGTTCTGCAGGAAGCTGGAGAGATATCAGAGATGTGTGTTAGAGGTGGGAGCAGAGTAGAAAAAGAAAGGGAGGAGGACAGTTGCTTTCCCCTTCTGCAAATTTGCTACTGTTTTATGCAGCAGAAGTGAAACAGGAAACATTCCCCATGTAAAATAGCCCATACTGCTTTGTTTCAGAGAACTGTTTATCACAGACATTTAAGAGAGGAAGGGTGAAGTTTGCCACAGGGGCTTCATGCAGGGATTTTACTATTTCAGTGAAAATCACCTGATTTTCAGCCAATTTTGAAACACTTCAATACCTATGATGCTCACCCAATGCAACGACATAGTACAGTTTGACCACTGGACTACTTTGAAGAAGGCCATATAAAAAAGTTGAGTGGTTGTTGGTATTAGAGGACATAGGAATACCCACGCTGAGCTCCGTGGCATGGGCTTCAGTGCCCCTTAGGCACTGCTGGGGGTAGGAAACCTGAATCCTTGTACCTGCAGGTACCCCTGCAGAAGGCAACTGGAGCTACCTTCTGAACTGGGAGGTCTTAAGGGATTCTGGTGTGGGCAAACAAGGGAAATGGGACTGAGCAGCCAGGAGTCATAAACCTGGTGGCAGCAGGAAGCACACTCAGATGTCAGAGACCTCCCGAGGAACTGTAACTGCAGGCTGCCCTGAATACAGGCTCTCTTCTTTGCTTACAGGATGTGTCAAAAGTAGCAACTGCTAATAGTAAGATTGCCATCTAAGCTTCCCTAGAAAAGCAACAGATGTTCCTGCGTTTGGGGCATTTGAAAGTAAAACAGCCAGAGGCACTTTTTACGTGCTACAGGAAACTATTCTGCATCAGCAGGGAGCAGGTTCTCTCACTTTTGACAGCCTTCCTACCCTTAAAACCCAGCATTTTATAAAGCCCACAAATCAGACCTAACTCCCTCCCTGCTCTGAAAGTAGGCTATGTTTTAAATCTGTGTATTAGATTTTCTTTCTAAATTGTTTTATCCTCCTCTCACTAACCCAAACAATTCCCAGACAGTGACTCGTGCTGACTAATCCAGTCTGGGAGACTTCTAGGTGTCCCTGTAACTTAAAACCAGAAAACAAGCTTCCTAATTCAGTAGCTAGACATTCCAAAGAAGACCTGTAGGTTCTGAGCTTTTATTTTCCTTCTCCTCAGGGTTAAACATGCTTTTATCTACCCTGTACCTCCCTCCCCCAGCAGGCAAGAGTTGAGCTGTAATTCGGACATTCCTTCCCTGAGATCCTGCCTAGGTTAGAAGTTGTGCTCCACGGGCATCCCAGTGGCAAAGTTATTGTGAGCCCTCAACAAAGGTGAACAGTGCAAAAGGGAGCTGTCTTCCAGAAGGGGGTGCCTGAAGTAATAGTTGAGACATGTTCCCAAATCATCTTACAGACCTGTAAGGAGCCCAGTGTTGTTAAAAGATATGGGGCCACAGAAAAATTGTATTTTTGGCCCATTTACAGTGCTGGACTGAGTCATGTTTTAGTCATGTCTGGAAACCACAGTGCCATTACAAGGTCTTCCAGTATCGTAACAGTTGTAGTGGTGATAGGCTTCTAAGCTGTGAATGCTGTGAACAAAGTCTGTCTCAGAGCAGCTAATACAGAGTTTATTGTCTGTTTTGTGACCACACATGCTGCACCAGTAACCAGCATTTCCACGCCTGCTGAGAAAAGGGCCATCACTTCTGGGCACAGTATGCTGCACCACTAATCCAAGTCTGTTGTCTTGTGAGACAAGCCACCGAAAAGAGGGAAAAGCCATGTACACCAAAGGTAACACACCTGTGTTATCTTTCCAGGACATCTGTGTTGGGTTGTAGGGTGCCTTGCGGGCTGATAGGATTTACTAAGATGCTTTTGCTCTGGAGCTTGGCTGATGGCTGTTTCCTCATTGCACAAGTCAAACAAAGCAGTGTGGGAGAACACCCATGACAATGGCCTTTATAATTAAAGGTCATTAAAAGCTGTCAGTCAGAGCATGAGGTGCCACAACAAGTCAACAATCTTTTGCATTCACCCTTGCTAGCCTCTCCTGTCACAAACAGCAGCCTCCAGCCTTAGTCTTCACCTCCTTTGCCCTTTCCTCCTCCTCCCACTCAAGCAGCCAGAGTGGGGGGATTGAGCTGGCCTTTCTCAGCTGGAAAAGAGGCACGGTGGAGCCACCTCAAGTGCCCAGGGATCCCAGAGGTCTGCCCTCACTGTGAACTGCTTGCTAGGGAGCTCTCAGCTTCCCATGGCAGGAAGGAAGGCAGAGGGGCAGGAGAGGGCAGCTGCCCATGCTTCCTCCCTTCACCCTGTAGGAGTGGGCGCTGCTGGTCTGGAATGGCACAACCGCTGTGAAAGCTGGCAGGCGTGGGGCTAGGAAAGACTCGCCTCAGTCCAGCTGGCCTACACAAATGCCTGAGCTGCTGCTGTCAAGAAAGAGACACAGCCTTACTCACAAGGATAGGCAGCCTCAGTGGCAGCGGGATACGTGCATCCAGTTAAAATGGCCATAAGAGTGTGATGCCTTGCTCTCCTGTACAAAATGAAGGATCTGCTAGTATATCCTCTGCATAGTCTTCAGAATCTAGCAGCAAATATTTCTGTTGGAGATGTCCTTGGGTGTAATATTTTTGGTTTTGTTTTGACTGTCGCTATTTGTGGCTTCTTTTCCTGCTGTATTAAAGTAAGAAACTAAGTATGTGCTCTACTTCATCATTCACCTCTAAAGAAGTGCTCTTGGGGTGCTCAGGGCACGGAGGAGAGTGCTCAGGGCAAGAAGAAGAATCAGCAGGGTAGACCCTTGCAAAAGTGTAACTGGGATATTGTTAGGATAACCTGGGATTGTGCCAGAAAGAAATGCTGGGTGGTCATGCTGTGCAGCGTAACCAGTAACCATGTCAGTGTGTGTTAGTATTTCTAATCTCTAAAGAGGTACCTGGAATTCAGTTAGTTAACTGATTTCTGTTAGTGTGTTGGCCCTAATACTAATTATCATCTGAGAGCTGGAGTGCTACCTGACAAGTTGTCAGGAAGAAAACCAACCCATCTTTAATAATTTGCTTTGTAACTTTTCACTTCACTGAGAGTATCTTTGCATATATACATTATTGTGTAGAAGGATGGTATTGAGAGCTTCTTCAGTATAATGCAGGATGATGTATAGGGCTAATATTAGAAGATTATATATATGTATAGATACTTATACATACATACAGATATGTATAGATATAGAGGCTTTCAGACTGAACTTTCAATATTGACCCTGGGTTGTGTTTTTTTTTTTTTTTTCTCATTTTGAAAGCCTTTTTCTCCCATATTAATGTTTCATTAACACTACTGTTTCATTATTTATTTAAAGAGAAAAACAACCAATGTATCTCATAAATAATATGACCGCAAACTATCTGTTTTGGTGCTCCTGAAGTAAGACTCAACTCATCAATATGAAAAAGGATCCAATCCAAGAGCCAAAAGATTAAGGAAGAAAAATAAGAGCTGTATATGACCTTGAAATATTGAAATTTAATCAAGAAGCCAGAGATATAATGCTATTACTAGGATTCTGTATCTGCAAAGTCTCATTTCAGTCATATTTTGATGGTCCTATTGGATTGCAGACCTTTTGCCAGGTCAGTCCACAGCAGGAAAATGCTGTTTTGTTTTTAAAAAAAAAAAAATCAATTAAAAACCAAAAAAATAGAAGCATGGAAACATATTTTTGGTGTGATACATATACCCTTTTTTGGATGGTTACTCTTTCTCTGAAAGAGTTGTTTTCTCCCTGATGAAAGAACATACTAGGCCAATGTGGATACTTGTCAAACATTTTATTTGTCATTCACACTAATTATGATACTGAATTTACAGAGGAAACTGTGGTACAAAGAAAGAAAGAAAGAAGAAAGAAAGTCTTCATTAGAACTAACGCAGCAGTCCAGCTGCTCTCTGTGCTAGTTGTAATGAATTCTCCCGTGGCGCTGGACACAGCCATCCCTATGTACAGCAAGAGTCTACTCTGACGTGGTATCTAGAGACTTCCTGTAGTGGGGGAAAAATCTACCCTATTATCTTCTCCTATCTGGTTCCAAAAAACAGCAGTCCTGTCCTGTTCCTTCCTCCCACCCTCCCAAAATTAAAATCCCCTGCAATCAAAACAAAAAAGCAAACTTCCAGAACCTGTTAGTTTCCCCTTCTGGAAATGTTCAGCATGACAGTGTCAAGGGAAAATGTGACTGTTGCAAGATGCTGCAGCATCTGTTTTGTAAACATAGCCAGCAAATGCTGAACAAATGCACTTTGATGCCATTCTGATAGGAGCACATCTCCCGCTGTGTCCTCCCCTTAGACCTACTACACAGCCACCTCAGACTGAAAGTTTAGTTTTTGTTTTAAAGAAAGATGCAACTGTTGAGCCCAGAATACCACAAATAACCCACAGATTTTTGCACATTCATTTCTCCCCTACCACAAAAAAGTGAAGAATGTTGAATAGAGACCATGCTATAACTGTTTACAAAAGTGAATAAAATGTAGTTAATCTTGAAGCCTAAAATAATTGGGAAAGAAATAAGTCTCACTACAGTATTTAAGCAAACACAAAGTAAGTTCATTAAAAACACAGAAAAATGAAAAAAATGCAGTGTAATTACAAACACTAAATATTTTGCTATGAAGCTTTTGAAATCTATTTACATACATAAATACAAGTAACTCTGTTGATGCAACCCTTTTAGGAAAGGAGAAAAATGCCAAGTGATAGGTACTGACCAAGCAAGGTTAACAATAATAAAATACAAAAATGTTACAATGCAGGAAAACAAGCATTTTGCTCAAATAGAAAAAGGATCCACTTCTCCTGAATCTTCAAATACACCAATAGAAAAGGTCACCCAGAAAGCAGTAATGAATGTTTCAAGAGTGCAGGCAGTTCGGAACACTTTGGCAAAGGCTGTGGGCCATTTGGAGGAAAGGGGTTTTCTCCTTTCCAGCAGATAATTTGGCATAATTCTACAAATCAGATCCTTCGTAGCAGGAATGCACTCTGCATCTGCCTCCCCCTTGCACTTAAGCTCCTGTACATCACCCTAGAAGTGTAGCAGGAACTATTGAAGTGAGCATAAATGTGGTTTGAGAGCAAAGTTACGGTCCTTACAGCACGTAAGACCTGGGCCCTGTATTTACTTTTAAGTTGTTTGGTATGGCTGCATCTGGACAATGAATTGTGTCTTGTGAAAGGAACACACAAGCTGATAGTAAGGATTGCCATTAACTGCGTTTCCGTAGGGGAAGGTACCTAAGGCACTCTGCTGACTGCAACTTGTGAACAGAAGCACAATAGTTCTTTTTTGATTCCATTCAGTTACTGGATGATAAACTATATAAATATATATATTATGTATATATAAAAATATATACTTATATACTACAATTTGCAGACATGCGAATGGAGGAGATGCTTTATCCAAATGTCCTCTTTTCTGCTTGCTAAGTGCTGTTAAGATACAAGAGGAGTGACATGAGAGCATTTTCATAGCCTTGAAGATCTTTCTTTGTTCTCCTTAGTGGACAAGGGATGGCTACAAAAGTATAGATTTGAGTAAACTGTGGTTTCTCCTAAGCACTTGTATGAATACACTGAAACCCACAGTGATTAAACAGGCTAATTTGGGGGGATAATGAACTCAGTTTTTCCTCTGTAAAGAGGGCGCTGCTTTGTGCTGTGCTTTTCATACACATTGAGGTTAGACTCACAGGTTTAGTTGCTGGCAATTACAAGTGAAGCACTGAGAAATCCCAGGGGCTTTTTATATGTCAGTAAAGACACAGGGTAAGTGTGACGACCTGTTCTGCAGTTTTCATCCTGTTCTCACCGGGAAGAGTTAAATTAAACTTCACTTTCAGGTCAAATGTAAAGAAAGTAGATGTGTAGACATAAGAAACATTCAATGGAGGGTCTAATCTCCAGAGTGAAAGATGCCAACTTCGCATTCTTGTGAATCCCTGATCTTTCTGCTTCAAAAATACTGTGGGCTAGAAGGGGACAAAGGACTTCAGCAGAAGTTGACAGGCAGGCCTGGGAGTGTACTGACCATATGAACTGCGCTGGAGTCACCTAGCCACGGCAGCCATGCCCTCTGTGATGAGGCATCTGTCTCCTCGGAGGTCCTCTCCTCTCCCTCGCTGTGGGGTTTGCACTCACAGTACTATGCACTTGGGTGGTCCAGTCACAAGACAGATGTGAGAGCTGTAGTAAATTATGATTTTAATTGCACAGAGATGTGCAAGATGTATTCTGCAACAGAGAGACTGTTTAATGATGAAGGACTCTTTTTTTGGCTACTGAAGAGGTGAGATTCCAACTATGTAAATGTCACGAAAGGTAGGGTCTCTATGTCTATGTTCAGCAAGGTCTCCATACTTCCCAGATAGATCGTAAACTGTTCTGATATAATTTTGATGATTTCTGCCTTTTTTGTTCAGAGCAAACTGTAGAAAATTATGAAAACTATTACACCATATGAAAAGGACAAGGCCATGCATGTATTTTAACAGGAACATTTTGAACTTTTGCTGAGATCTCTTGAAACACTCCCTATTTTCTGCACAAAAATGACCTTATTGACAATGTAAATTCTTCAATTTGTAACTTTTCAATACCAAAGTGCTACTGCATCTGACTTAAACAAAGAAGCAAAATTATATATATAAAAAAAAGAAAACTTGAAAAACAAATGGTTTTAAATAAGTCCAGCTGTTTTGCTGCCTGCAGCCAAGGATCTTTTTAATTTGAATCCTTTAAATTTTTTTTAAACATCAAACACTGATCTGAAGTCCTGCTTTCAAATACTCTCTGAGTTGACCTGCAATTGTTTCACTCATTTAAAGAGGTACATTAAATAATAATCAGCTAATTTGGAACGCACACGTGTCAACATCAGCAGTTTGTAATTAATGAGTAGTACAACAACTGCCTTCAGACCAAACCCTCAAATAAAATAGTGCCATAAACTTTACAGTGACATCTGATATGTTTGTGCTGTAACGATGGGCAACGATGATGACTCTGTATTAAATGTGCAGTTAGTATAAGCCTTGCATAGTTGCTACAGGACAGAATATTGTATGCATCAGTCTTAAATACCCTTCCTCTTCTCTCAGAAGATGGTGACAGAACAACCATTAAGGCCCCTTCTTTGCTAGCCTGCTTTCCAGATGAGCTAGACACCCCTGTTCAGTTCAAGTTATTTTGTCATGCAGGAACTGATCTATTTTCCAGCAGAATGGAACGTGGCTTTTGTACTCCACAGAAATCTTGGCTCTGCTGAGCTGGGAGCAAATTCCCTCATATTCCATCAGAGCCAGGACTTCACCCTTGCCATGCTAACAGTATGTTGGCTTTCACCTTTGAAAGCCTCAGAGGCCTCCACCGATGCTGTTAGGAAGCCTGGACAAGCTTGGGAGCAGAATGAGGCCATATAGGGATCTATTTAGTTAGGGAATATTGAGTACGCCTTATGAAATATGTACATCTTGATTACTGATCCTGAGGGTCACCACTGGTGACAAAGGAAAAGCACGGAAGGAGTTAGGGAGAGATGACCCTACTGTGTGGGAAGGCACAGAAATTCATGGGGATTTTGGTGCCTAAATCATTTCAGTGGGAGTTGGGCACCTCAATGCCTTTGAGGATCTGAGCCCCGTTAGCTGAGTAAAATGAGAGTGAGATAATTGTAAACAACATTTCTACATAATTAGGAGGTCACTTTACCCATCGTTATTCCAGCCTTTTTCAATGTGATAAATTTGACTTTGGCTGCTACCAAAAAAAAGGCAATTGCTGATCTTTTTTAATATAGGCATATTTAAATAATAATAGTATCAACAAATAAGAAAAGTCTAAATATCAAGCATAAATATCAATGAACTCATCAAAGTAGTACAGTAGTTGAAAATGACCCAAGGCTGTAGCCGTTGTATTAAAAAAAAAGTCCAAGAGAAAAAAAAGTTAAATTAACTCATTGAAAAAGGGGCTGATTCTTTCAGTCGACAAGGCAAGAAAGAAGCAAGCATGATGGAAACAAAAAAAAGAACAAAATCTTTTTCTTTTTGCGATTTATAAGGTGCCAAGAGACATAAAACAAATTAGATGCAAAGCAGGATGAGCTGCATCCTAAAAAAAAAAAAAATCCCAAAAAACAAACCCCAAACAAAACAAACCCCAACAGTAAAAAATTCCATATTCTTTGGAATATACAACGTGGTTAAAAAAAAAATTAAGAAAGAATGAAGTCCAACATATAAAACCTCTCATTCACAGCATTGCTAAAACAGAAGCATTCACAGTTTCCCTCTGGGAATCTTCCTATACTTCCTTACAGTTAATATGTCCATAAGATGCAGTAAACTCACTAAGATTTTTTTAGGTTTTAAATCATAAAAATAGAAGTGAACCAAAACTCTCTTTAGGGTTGTGGAGACCTTCAAGCCCAGGCATGCTGGAAAGCCACAGGCCTGGAAACAGACTGGGTACCTTTCTACCCACCCTCACTACCTCTGGACCACCAACTCAGGCGTCCTCCTTTCCAGAAGCTCAGTCCCCCGCAAGGGATGCTTTGCTGGAGCGACATCGCTTCGGCAGGGGCTGGCTAATACATGCCACTGCTCCTGGGAGCGCTGACTTCTGGAGGGTTTGTTTCTGAAAGTGATGTATGAACCTGGCAGGGCCCATAAGCAAGATGGGTGTTTATGGGATACCTATGGGCACCGGGAAATGGAAAGTACATTAGTCCTGACCCATAACTACTTAAAATTCAATCAGTATGGTCGCCACACTGCTTCCTCTAGCCTCGCTGTGGTTGCCATGTTAGTAGGGGAGTTGCTGTGGCTCCCTTCTGCCTCGACCACATCGCTTTGGTTGGGGAGGTTGGGGTTGAGAAGCGTCGATCCCGTGGAGGCATTGGTGCAGGGTGGGTGGATGCGTGGGGGAGACCGGTCTCCCCCCGAGATCATGGAGAACTGATAGGAGCCGGCGGAGGTTCCATAGTAGAGGTGGTAGGAGGGCGAGCTGGTCTGGAACGGGCTGCCCTGGGCCTGTGACGAGCCAGGGTAGGGAGGTGGGAGGTAAGTATGGTATCTTGTGGCTGTGGACATGGCAGACATACCGATTCCTATTCCTGAACTGACGGGCGTTGGTGTGTAGGTGAATGCTCCCGGGTAGTGCATCCGAGGGTCAGAGATGGAGGGGAGTGCAGAGAAGGAGCGGTCGATGCCCACTCGGGGGTCACTGAACGCCGTAAGCTCAGAAGCACCTGGATGATGGGAAAGGGAGACAGAGAACTGTTGAGCTGGCATAGCAGAGGCTCATGTGTTCGAAGAGATAACCAACATCCAATCTCTGGCCTACAGCTAACCAAAGACGGCAGAACAGAGCTATCCCTCAGCTGCTCTGGAGAGCCACTGTGATGTTTGTAGATCTGGATGTTTTGGATTAATTTCTGTAAAGCAGCAATTAAAGAGGAGTGCCAAGCTCCTGCCCTGTTTTTTATGTGCATGTATTCACTCTCAGAGACCTTACAGAACATGGAATTATTTATACTTCCAGAATGTCCTCATCCTCAATGGGTGTGTGAGGGAGAGCGACACATATCTCAAACTGCTTGCCCAGCATCACTTGACTTATGAGGGACACTGATGAGACCTAATTATAAATTGTCCAGCTTCTGCATAGTCCCTCACTGCACCCAGTTTTACTTGCCAACTCAAATGGGAAGCTCCATGGAGCACTGTCCCTCAGGTACAGGAACATGCACAGGCAGGGTTTACACACAAAGGCTCAGCCTACATCTCAGCATTTAGGAGCACACTTCCCCACTGACTCTCAAAACTACCAAAGTCAAGATAAATCATGTTCACTTAAGGTCTTCCTATCTGGGTCCTCATACAATGTCTCCGTAATTGTTACTAACTTCTCAAAATATTGGCTCCAATCAGTATGTAATAAAGGACAGCAACAGTATTGCCTTTTTAAAGCAGAATGATGTATTTGAGGGTTGGCCTTTTTATTTCCTTTCCTTTGTGCTTAGAAGCCTTTCCCATCCTGCTAAGTGAAACGTTTTCTAGGACAGTCAAATTCTGCTCCATGCTGTTGGACATCAGTGGAAGTATGTCCAGTCCCACCGTCTCCTTCCCCGGTGCGCAGGGATTAAACAAGCAGAGCAGATAATGGCATCTTTAGGAAGGATCTTCATCATGACTCAGATTAGTGGAGGGTGTCAGTCCCTGCAGTTGGCAGCTACACACGATTAAAATAACAACAATAATAATTAAGAAAAAATCTTTCCAGAAGACAACTTCTTCTATCAGACAAGGCGTGGAGTCTGCAGAAGAGGAGCCATGCGCTGAAGGAAATAGTCATGAGAAGAAGCAGAGAGAAAACAAAGCTCTTGGCTCTGACTGGATTTAAAGCTAGAGCAGACGCACCGCAGCGCCAAGTTCTGAAAGCTCGTCAGCGACACAGCCAGCACAACTTGATGAATTCCTATAAATTTCTTAGAAAAGCTCTGACGCATGCTGTATGCTTCCTTTCCGACTTGGCCTCCCATTTTTTTCTGGAAGATTAATGGGACCCTGAACACATTTCCTTCCTCTAGACCCCAGCACCTTTAGGTTTAACATGGCAAGACACACTATGGTATAGAGTGGCAGGAGCTTCAGAGTAGCTAAGGTTGAAGGTAGCATCTGACAACCTGCCAGATTTTAAATGGTACTTCCACACCCCATTCCTGAGAAAGAAATGAAGCTTCTCGAAACTGCCTGGACACATCACTTATCAGATGAGGGTTTCTTCTTCTCAGTTTGGCAAAAAGCAGAATAATGAGACTTAATGTCAAGGAATTTCAAGCAGGTCCTATATTTCTGCTTTTTCTTGTGAGGCACTGTGTCTTTATATGGTAGGGCCTAGAAATTTGCCTTTTGTTCTGGAAGAAGAAATTTCTTAGCTAGGCAGCAAGTGTGTGTGACAGTAACTGGACTGGGGTGAAAATATTGTGATTTTTTTTTTTCTAGGAATACTGAATGACATTTGATATAGATGTAACATTTTGGAAGCATTATAAAGAAGCACTTAAGATGTGTAGAGATGAGCCCCCATGTACAGAATTCAGACAGGAAAGAAAAGGATACTGACATGTAAATGGAGCTCTTCTAGGTTCCTTCTCAACTGTTGAAGACAATATGGCTTCCACGAGGTAAATCACTTTGACAAGGGCACAAAAAGCACCAATAATCCCTAGTGCTCATGCTCTACCTCCATGCTCACCACGTGCCACCAAAGAGACACAGAGTGCAGTTACTCCACGTTTACATGGCTGTCTTCTGTTAGATTGTGCATTCCTGGGGCAGCTACCTTGGCTGCCTTTGGTGCTCATCCTGCATATGGCACAATAAGAGCCCTGGTACACGATGATGACATTTGGCCAGTATGACAATGCAAAAAATATTGCCTTTCAATACTGAGTGCATTCACTTATTCGAGTGCAACCTCAGTCGCCACACTGGTAAAGGTAAAATGTGATTAATATCTCTATTCAGTCTGAGTCATGTATCCACACCTACCAGTACACATGTGTAAGTCACCCCTGTAGAGGGTTTGAAAATCAAGATAGGCGGTAAACATTAATTTCAGGCAATTCTGTCAAAAAAAATTTTTTTCTAAGTAAAAAACTTGATGAAATTACTTGTCTTATTTGAAATTTTCTGGTTACTATTGTGGAATCCCAGACTGGTTTGGGTTGGAAGGAACCTTAAAGCTCATCCAGTTCCAACCCCCCTGCCACAGGCAGGGACACCTTCCAGTAGAGCAGGCTGCTCAAAGCCTCCTCCAGCCTGGCCTTGACCACTGCCAGGGATGGGGCAGCCACAATGTCTCTGGGCAACCTGTTCCACTGCCTCACCACCCTCATAGTGAAGAACTTCTATGAAGAAATTTCTATGAATTTCTACGAAGTTCTTCATTCCTCCTTCTCTGTTTTCTATGTTTCTGCATTTTGCCAGTGGAAAGGAGTGCAAAGGGAGGGAAACACAGGAGAGAAAATAAAAACAGAGTCTTTTCATTTTGAAAGAAGAGTGTGTCAATGGACAATTTTATAGACTGTTTTAAAACAAGAAATTTCCTATATTCAGCTATTTTTAAGATGTAAGTAGCACTCAGACCTAACAAATGATTTGATTTTGGTGGGCATCATTCCTGTCACTCTTTCAAAGCAGGCTGTGTATGACAACAATAGAACAGGCTGGAGCACATTCAAGTGATTCTCTCTGATCTTAGAAGAAGCTCTGAGTATTCAAATGAGAGCAATATGTGCAGCCAAAGAAGATACTTTTTCAAAAGCTGTATGCAAATCTGAATTATATGGCTCTCATTCCTCCTGTTGAACACATACATATTGGCTCAATATGTGTGGGTTAGAGACAGCAGATGGTCAGTTGAGTATGGTGGAAACCAGGGGGGGTAGCTTTCACTTCCATGCTGTATTGTCATGTTGGCTTGTAAAGTTCTGCTGTACAATTCAATGAAAATGTGACAAGACAATCCAGTGCAACACTTAAAATGTCAAACCCCACCAGCCTGCAGTCACTGTGCCCACCCATAACCTGCTGTGCTCTGGTCTGAATTTAGGGCGAGGGCAGAGAACAGAACTGAAATATCTGTGACATTCATTTCTCGGTAGATAGGATAGCTCTTCAGCATGCCAAACTATCTTTATAGTTCCATACATTTCCAAAGTGCTGCATTCTCTTCTTTCCTTTTCTTTTTGACAATGATATATCGGGCCCCAAACCATATTTCTTCACTCTTTGCACAAATCCCAGCAAAGTACTAGAGAAGGCTTGCTGCAGGGGTTGTGCAATAGGTTTCACTACAACTGGGGGAAAGCTGTGGCAGCATCCTGGGACATTGCAACGAGTTTGCACTGGAGTCAGCCTCAAGGTCTTGGTGAGGCCCAGTGCAGGGGGACTAATTTTTAGATACTTACTTGACAACCGGCTGGAAAGCTCTGCAGTGAGGGATGTCATGCCGCTAGCCCTGCCAGGTGATATTGGTGTGGCGGGGTGCACGGAGGGGGTGGCAATGGAGCCCAGGTACTGGTAGGACTGGTCATAGGACCATGGCGGAGATGGCTGTACTTGTCTTGTATCTGTAATGAAAAAGAGACCTATAGGCTGTTTTGAATGACAAAACTTTGCAATCAAATATGTGAACCAAACCGCACGGTGGAAATAGAAACTTAAATGCCAAGGTAATTACATTTCAGTTCCATAACCCCCTTTGTCAAGAGACCTTCAGATGAATTGCTTTCTAAAATATTATTTGTGCATCTGTGAGTTTTGATGGGTTGGGTTTTTTTCTTCTTGTGAAGCTTTTTGGTATTTCACATTGATGGTGGGCAGGGAAAAGAGGTCAGGGAAAAGCAGATTAAGTTTTCCAAGGTGAAAGACTATTCATTGCTGAGATGCATTAGTATTTTGGGCTGTGTTGGCAGACCTTTTAGCCAAAAAGGCATGTGGTGCATGGCACCAAGGAGACAACAATACTGAACTGTGGGGGCTTCTGTGCAGATGTGTAAGTAGAGAAAAACAAAATGAAAATATATGCATGTGAGAGAGACAGACAGAGAAAGAGAGTGAAACTAGTGTCCTCCAGAAGACAGATGCCTAAGTGGATAATTAGGACTGGGGAATCAGACTTCCTCAAACTTCTGAAATTGCCAGGGCGAATGAAACGACCAGGTATTTTGTACATCTATTTTGTATATGCTAAAACACAGAAGTACAGCTCACAGTGATGGATACATCTCCTAGCAGTGGTTGAACTTTGGAAACAGAAAGCCTTAAACAACCTCTACGGCCCTGCTAGGCTGAAAATGCAGACAACCCGTAAACACAGGCTTTCTGTAGAAACTGCTGCTTCTTGGAAGCAGAATCTCAAAATGCACAGATGCGTAAAACATCCACAGAAAAACACTAACCTATTATTTTTGAGCCACACGCCTAGTTTGGCTGACGTTTGAAATCAGAGATGCACAGCAAGGAGTTTGTCCAAACCAGTTGCAAAAATGCAGAAACAACTCTTTTCTGCTTATTTCATCTTTGCATAGGAAGCTGGCATTTTTCAGTGTATACAAATGACTGATTTTTGTATAAATCAAAGTGAGAAAGATTCCTCTGCCCCCACCTACCCAGAAATCTTTTCTTATTTATAGTAAGTCTTTTCTAGTCTCTTCAGCTCTAAGAGCACTCTCCTTCAGCTTCATCTAGCTAATTGCCTTTTTGAAAAAAAGCAAATGTTGGATGAACTGCATGCAGATAAAACTGATATCAGCATGGAAGGGAAATCTCCCAAGTCTGAGATGAAGGACTTTGATCTTCCATCAGAAAGCCCATCTGGAAATTGTTATTTTGTTGTGCTTTATGGAGATGAGTTTTACATTTTGTTTGTTTCATCTGTTTAGAAGGGAGGATTTATAAAGCTTTAAAAAAAATAACTAGTAAAGTCACTTGCAGAATAAAATAAAGTCTTGTAAAGAGTTTTCTGCTGAGTAACATATTCAAACTCAGATATTATTAATTTATTTTATTTCTTTTTCAGGCAGACTTCCTTAAAAATAAATTCAGTTGACTCACGCGGTTTTAAAAGCAACATCCAATTGCATTAAATGGACTTCAGTAGAAACAAACAAAAAGACACAGGCACAAAGACTGTCTTATTCTGACTTACAACATCATCTCGTTGTTAATGTATGGTCAGTGTTTATTAAAGATGACAGGGAGACAGATGAGGGAATTCAGTCTCCCGGGTTAGCATTAGGATAAATACCACAAAGCATCGACAGAGTAAACGTTGTAATGGCATGACACTGTGTTTCAATTCTGAAATGGGGTTAATTAAATAATTACTCCTTACTTCAGCACAAAATCCCACTGATTTCAGTTCAGCAGTGCAGCCGCATACTAGAATCCTGATTCTGGGCATCCTGATACCCCCTCGTGGTAAAGGGACCCCAGCCCAAGGATGGAAACTCCCTTGGCTCACCTTCCTGCCCTGGGAGACTAAATGTTCTCTGTCAAGGCTGATGCTTCAGGTGACAGAGCCTCCCCTCTGTCACCTCCCTTTCAAGGGCTCTGTTTAAAAGGGTCACTGCAGAAGCCACAGAACCTCTTCGGCTGAAAATGTTTTATCCCCTGTTTTCAGATGCTCTGTCCTTAGGTCCTAGCACTGCAGAGAAGAGGGGAAAAGTCTGCCCAGAGGGGTCTGGGTATGTGTGAAGGGGGTGCTGCCATCAACCCTGTTTTTTATGCTGAAAGGAGAGAAAGTACTCTCTGTTTTATCCTGTTACAAACTGTCATTGCATGGCAGGGCAGCTTTCTGCCACTTTTCTCCTGTTTCTTACATTGCTGGATCTTCAGGACAAGAGACATGGTTTTGTCCTGTACCTTGCCCAGCACATGTGGGATCCTGGTCCATAAAACAGACCCAAGTGCAATAAACACATGATCAACACACAGTAAGAAGATGCAGAAAAAGCCGCAGCAGCTGCCGCAGCAGCTACCGCAGCAGCAGAAGAGGAAACAAGACCTTGTCATGGGTTTACTGCACACTGACAAGGCTAAATTGAAATATGGTTTATTTCTGTTAGTGCTACTAGAATTAGCTTTGTGCTGTGTCCTGACTAGAAACTGCATAATGGGCCAAGTACACATGTAGTAACATCCAGAAAAAGGCTACCAAGGTATCTGACCTGCATTATCCATTTGCTGCTATTACTGACCTCTGGGGTACTCAAAACAGTGACAGACAGCCCGAGAGACCCCCATTATTAATCTCCTCATCCCATTAAGTCTTTCTTAAGTGAAAGTTCGAACTACCAATCAATTTTCTATCTCTGTACCTGTATTCTCAATCCCTGTATTTGCTCTTAAAGATCGGCTTTTTGACATCAGACTGGTTAACCAATTGCAATCTATATAATGATGTTGACAGACAGCATTATATTATATACACATATTAAAGCAGGTTGTGCTGACTAACCCCAGGCATCACCTTCGCTGTTTTTTAATAACAAGTGGAGGAAAGTACCACTGTAATAGCATTTTTATGGCACCGTTTCAGTATCAAGAGGCAGACTCAGCTCCCAGTGAAGGCAAGGTTTGCATTTCCAGCAGCTTCAGTAGGATCTGGATCAGGGGCCTCAAATAGCATTTTATTTTTGTGATATCTGCTTTTCTTCAGCTTTCAGGTTAACCAAAATTAAACTGGAATGGGTTCAAATTTACCACAGGACCAGGCTGCACAGAGAGCCAGCAACACTTTCTGAATCCATCGCTTTTCTGCTTTGAAAATAATGAGGTGCACATCTCAGAAGTCAGTAGCTTGGCATGGGGAACTGAATGTGTGGCTTTGTGTGGCTGCAGCTGATTTGGAGAAAATATGCTGCAAATAAAAGGGAGCTGCTTCCCAACCCAGAATATCTGTGAAGAGATTTGCAGGGAGAGCTACTTCAACAAAGGGAAATAGCAGGGCTTTGGGTCCATGCAGTTTTAAAGCTAAAGAGGATTCCAAAATCGTTTTAAGAGCAGATCAAAATAGCACGAAAGCAAGGAAGTTGCTGCAGTTGGTGATCCGTGCCCAGTCCTCCCAGTATTCCTCCCATTAGCAAGTACTTTCCATTTCTGCTTTTTATGGTGTGAGAAAATGTATTTAAAACATGAAAACAGTTATTAATTGCAATAAAACACTCCAGGGCGAGAATTATGGTGCAATAATTCACACCTTGCTGTGTAGTCACGAGCTCTGGGCCTCTAGCCTCATGCCTAACAAGCTATTAAGCAGAAAGTATTGAACCATCTTTCATGCCTCGTCATGTTTTATTGCTGCAAAAAGGCTGCGTTCGGCTTGTTGTTTTTTGTAAAAAAAAAAGAAGTTGTAATTAAGCTGTACAAATGTTGCACAATGTTTAATAGTTTCATGACACCGGCTTTGGTCAGAGACTCGGTGGAAAAAGAAATCAAGTACAGATACGGAAAGAAGAAAGCCGGTGTCCCCGCTCCGCGATGCTCCCCCTGGTCCTAATGTCAGCGCTGTGCCCGTCTTAAACACAGCTCCCGGCCGCGAGCGGCCGGCTGCTCCGCCGGCCGGGGTCGGTAGGTGGCGGCGGAGCCCGTGCGGGCGGCGGGCGGCGCCGCGGCGCACTCCCGCTCTGGCGGCCCAGCTCGGGCACGGCTTCCCCCGCAGCCGCCAGAGCCTTCACACGACCTTTGTGAGCTCCTGGTCTCCGTTCCCATCCGGGATGCGGCACAGCCGCGGCCCTGCACTAGCATCTCTGGTAGGACCAGCCATGGGCGCTGCGGTTATCAGGGGGCACGGGAGACACGCCGACACCCAGACCCGGAGATAGCCTTGTAGGGCATGGTTAAGCAGGGTGAACAAACACCTGCCAGGCAATGGAGCTGTCCTAGTGTGGCACAGGGCATATTTTGGCTTCCAAAGTTGTTGTTGATACTCGGGTACAAAAAGATGCTCAGAGCACAAGATAAACTGTGAGGGTGGTGAAACGCTGCCAGAGGTTGCCCTGAGAAGCTGTGGCTGCCACATCCTTGGCAGTGTTCAAGGCCAGACTGGATGGCGCTTTGAGCAACCTGGTCTAGTGGAAGGTGTCCCTGCCCATGGCAGGGGGTTGAAACTATATGAAATTTAAGGTCCCTTCTAACCCAAACCATTCTCTGATTCTGTGATAGGTCAAGACCTTGGTCAAACCTACAGCATATCTCCTCAGCTCATGCAGAACATCATTTTGTCTATAAAAATGATCCTGAGCCTGAAGGACATAGATATCACTGGGACATAATAAACATGAAGTCCTCGGATGCCGTTTCTATATGATTCTTTTTCAGAGGGTAACGCACATAAAAATGTGAAAACAACACCCCCCTCTCCCTCCAAAAGAAAACGCTGTGGTGCTGTCAGGCACTTGAAGGGTATAAATCAGCAACTTTCAGTGCGACTGTGGTGATTCATAGTACCAGGTTCGTCAGGATGTTACTTGAAATGACAGCAAAAATGTCTGTCACCTCGTAATTTCTACAGAACAAATATAACAAATCTATACCAAACTGTCTAAAAGAAAGATCCTGTAACATAGAATTATAGAGTCATAGAATAGTTCGGGTTGGAAAGGACCTTCAGATCATGTAGTTCTCCCTGCCATGAGTAACATCTTATATTCTGATAAGAATATTATTCTTTTTAACCATATTAAAAGCTTTAAGCTTAGAATTCAAATCAGCTAACAGGTTCCACTGTACCTATAAGCTGAAAGGAAAAATGCTTATGCGGATGCACGTGGCTTGTGCTGGGCTGGATCCCACACACCTCTGAATGTGTTTTCTGCCCTTGGAGCAGGGAGAGACTGCTCTCTGTGTGTCACTGCAGGTCAGACATTGCTGCCTGCTCCCAGCCAAGAGGCGCTGCGTGGCCAAATCTCAGTATGATACAGCATGTTCCTGGAAGCTTCGGAAAGGAGCAGCAGGATGTGAGTCAGTACGCCGTGGCGCGAGCAGGATGGCTCCAGAGCCGGCAGCGGCCCGGGAGGGCGCAGGTATGCCTTTGACTCAGCCAGGCTGCCCGCCTTTCCACCTTCCCCTTTGTGCCGGGCTGCACTTGCACATGGGCTGCCTGCACGTCCTCCCGCACCCCTCTGCCTCAGAAATGGCACCTGCCTGTTTGAGAATCTACCAAACTACCTTCCGTAAGTGTTTGTTCCCAAGCCAGGGTCAGTGGAGACGGAGGAGTCAGCCCTGTGTACCGAGCAGCTAATGCGCCACTATCTGTGTCAGTGAAAATCCCCCCATCCTCGGCACGGCGAGATGAATTGCGAAATAGCTGCTGCTGCCGCCAGGCTTTTTTTCTCAAGTTGCAAAAATTTCTGTCAGTCAAAGCCCGAAAGTCACATAGCATTGAGCTTTGCAATTCCTCCACCAGCCTGGCAAGCACTTTAAAGGCAGCAACTGGCAGAAGATGTGGGGTGAATGAAAGCTGGGATTAGTTTACTGGTGTCAAACTCGGAGGCAGACAAGGAGAGAGTTGGTCCTTAACTGCTTTGAAAGGCTTTTCTGAGTCTGGGATTTGTCCATCTCTCCCCCCCCCGGCTTGATTTGCTAATCTTTCCAAAGGGAAACAGTTTTTATGGTGTGACTTTCCCTTCCTTTGAGTGTAAGGCAGGAATGGTCTTGATTAGACTTGTTCATTCAGAGAGGTGTCTTGCTTAATAGAGGAAATCGACTATGAGCACAGAAATACTCCATGTGGCTTTGTGCTCACGAGAAAGATGCCGCCTGCCTAAAAACTTCAGTCTTTCCTCCTTCCCCTCTCTGCCAACATTTCTTACATGCCTGCCTCTGCCTCTTCATCCCACTTGCTGTCTTGCATCGCGTCCTAGCTCCACCAGCTTCCGGTGAAATTGAGAGAAGTACAATGGACCTGCTTAAGTCTGACCTAGTCCCTCACTGAAGCATGGCATCCGAAATGACTCAATCTCCCTCCCTCACTTGGGACCCAGCAAATCCTCAGCCTAATGCAGCACTGTGAAAAGGTGTGTCATCTCCCGGCAGCTGAAAGAATTAGTCAGTAGCTTAAATAAGGGGGACTTTCCAAAGGACAAGTTCATCACTGGCAGTGGCAGCAGCCACACAAGGCTGGTATTCTCGTACCTCTCAGCACCGGGACATGAGGAGCTGGAAAATCACAGAGCAAACTGTAAAATTCCACCAGCAGCCTCTTCACCCTGCAGGGTGGTTTCCCTCCGGGTGCCAGGCTGTGGAAGCCACTGTCACACCACAGAGCCACCTCCCAGCACAACAGCTGGGAGAGCAGCAGGTTTCACAGAGGTGGGTACAAGCTCTGATTTGCCCCTAGGGAAAGTTCTTTAAAGCTTCCTAATTCCCGCCAGAAATTTATAGGAGATTCAGTCCTCTCTGTGGCCTTGAAAAGTCCCTCTGAGATTGCTGACAGGTGACAGGACTTACTCTGATTGAGAGCAACAGTGACAGACATGTTGAATGTCTGCAACTTTTCAAGGTGGGGGGTGGAAGAACCACCCAAATCCACAGCTATTCTCTGGAAAAGAGATCTTTTGGCAGCAACCTCCTTTCTCTGTGTTTGCATTCATTTTATTTCAATATTAATGTGGGTTTGGGGAGTATTGCAAAAGCTAGAGAAGTCCTAGAGGCATTTGAGCCTCTAAAAAACCTCTTGTGGGACAGGAGAATGAGGGAGTTTCTCCACACCGAGGCACCACACTCCTGAGAATAAAGAGGAAAAATACCAGCCTCAAGCAGAAACCTTGCAAAAAACAGTTGCTGAGGCTGTTTGTTTTACTGCTGTGCTTAATGTTGATGCAGAACTTCCCAAAGCATGCTAGCTGCTGTATGGACATACAAGTGGGTACCAGCCCCTGAGAAGGATCGGGTGTGTAGTAAAGATGACCATGGGAAAAGAGAGAGAAGGAGTGGTGTGATTGGTGCTGGTGTGCAGAGCACCAACTCTACTTTTCATTTGGTACTTTGCATTCAGTTTCTGTGTATCCTTTACCCCCGACTCACCTTCCATGCTAGCTCCTTTCTTTTCAGCACTACACTAGAAAGGGTCTTGAGGACAAAAATAATGCAAATCTGCCAGTGCCTTTGAGGATCTCTCTTCTAGTGCCTAATGTAGTGAAAAACTGAAGTCTTACATGAAGATTTTTTGCTAGCTTTTCTTTAGAAATACATGACAAGAAAGGAAGAAAACCAAATCAATGCATCCTAATCATTTGTTTGAATTTCCTTCACTGTCTTCATGTCCATGGCAAGAAACTCAGTGCTCAAGTCATAGAGTCTTATAACAGTTTGGGTTGGAAGGGACTTACAAAGGTCACCTTATCCACTCCCCTTCCAGTGAGCATAAATATCTTCAACTACACCAGGTTGCTCAGAATGCTAGTAAGACACCTGGAGATGATAACCAAAGACAACAGGAGAAAGCACCTGTGCTAGCTGTGTGTATTTTGGGGCTAGAACATGAAGTGTGTATTTCTTCAATTTAAAGTTGTCTGAATGAGCTGTCTAGACTAGCAGAACCGTATATGCACAGTGCACCATAAAGAAACAAGTAGTGTTTAGTAATGGTAACTGGCTGTAGGGTGGGCGTCTCCTAAAAAGCCTCTCAGGTCTCATTGCTAACTTGGTGCCAGAATCAGGAAGTGCAGACAACTCCAAATTCCGAACTGTGAAAACTCTGATTGCACAATCGATGTATGTGCTGCCCTAGCAGGTTAGTACATAAGCTGCTCAAATGAAATATAAACCATCTCTCTTCCTGAGTAAGCACACTCCTTCTGGGCTGGCGTCACTGCCGCTTTGAAGAACATGATGGCGTTATGGGCAAACTGCAAAGTCTCTGGGTGCCAGTGACATGCAGAAGTTGGAAGGCTGAGTTTTGCAAATTAAGGATGCATTGTTCTTTGTCTTCGGTGGCATGAGTCACCCCGGAGAGCTGCAGTTATTTGTTCAAGACGGATACTCCATTCCACCACCCGTCCTCTTTTTCCCTCCCTCTCCGCATCAAGAAGGAATGAAGTACAAGAATTCAACCTTGACTTCCCACTCTTTTGGCTCCCCCGGAGGAGACATGTCACCAGACTCGATGTCACTGTGGTGTTCTCTCCTATCTCCAAGTGTACTGCTAAAGCACAGACTGAAACAGTGAGGAAATCAGGAACAGATAGAGATGTCAGTGGTGAGCAAACTTCACTTTTTGTCCTGTTGTGCCCAGCCTGGGAGGTGGCACAGTGCAGAAAGCTCTGTTGCTTGGGTGGAAGGATGCCAGTACAAGCACATACATGTATGTACATGCACATACACACGTGTGCATGCACATACACTTGTCAGCTTGCTGCATGGCTCTGCAGTTTCCTCTAGCTTCAGAGGTACTAGGGAGAGAGCAGGTAGCATGCTGCTGCTGGGAGAGCGTATTGATCTGTGGTGACCTGTACAGGGACTATGGTGTAGGACCTGTTGGGGAGTTACTGCTCCCTTTTCCTTCTCAGTAAATCCACACCTAGAAATCACATCTCCCTGAGGCTGGAGGGAATCACATGGGAACTATGGCAGCTTCCCGTGACCTACTGACACAGTCCATATGACAAACCCTGCAGGACAGTGGAGCACCTCTGTTTCTGACCCACTTGTCTCTTTCTCAGCTTCTCCCTTCTGCTGCTCTAGGTCCCAGCTACTACCTTCCTCTTTACCTTTCCGCAAACCACTGCAGGTGAATGCCTCCCAGCTAATTCATTCCTTGATCCTCACACTGCCTCCTGAGGAAGGGTACGATTGCAATCCTCTTTTTAGCAGGCGGAGAACTGATGCAGAAAGCAAAGCTTGAGTTCAGCAGAGCACTCAGGGCACAGCTCAACGCCTGGCTGAGTCAGACCACATGCGATTACCTGATGTCACCCCAGCAAGGAAAATTCACCTGTAAAAACAGCTTGGGGGAAAGATACCTACTTCGTGCTAGTCAGCTCACATCCTAAAAGCAGTCTACTTGCAGCATCGGGCCCAGGTGGGGTGCAATGCTCACTGAGAAGCAGGTCAATAAGCCCCTCTCACTGCTGGTGAGAGTGGCTGCTTTCAGCCTGCCTTGGGCAGGTATATAGTGCCCTGAAAACACAGACACAGAATTAGGCTGTTGAGTAAAAAGTATAATGCTGACTCTTGGTGTCCTGGCTCTTGGGGAAGGATTCATCCTACCTGAGAGATCTACAATGTAGGTGTCTACCTCTGAGCTACCTGTCTAGACTCTAGACTTTATAGCCAGCAGGGTAAAACAGACTCTTGTGAGGTGCAAGTAATTTCATCCTGAGGGAGACATCTAAGCCAAGCCAGGAGGGTGAATCACACCCAGTGAACAGCTGTTTCTCTCCCCAGTTGCAAAGATACCAGATGACTATGTCAGAGACACACAAAACATGGATGTCTAAAGTTAAGTGAAATGAATCACAGCCTAGTTACACCTCTGAAGTTTCTCCTTCATGGGGTGGAGCAAGACCAAAGGAAGTGGAGAGTATCTCCTGGGCTAGGACCTGGAAGTCACACTGAGTTTGCAGATACAAGATTAGCTGCACCTTCCTCTCTAGGGCAGTACCCTCCATGTCTGTGTACCTGACCCTGCTGGCCCTGGGAAGGCATTGCTGATCACAGAATCATAGAATCATGGAATAGTTAGGGTTGGAAAGGACCTTAAGATCATCTAGTTCCAACACCCTCGTGCTCAGCCCCAGAGGCATTGCCCGAGTGGGATTCTGCCTTAGGATGTTCAAGAAGGCAGTCATGAGTTCATGTCACAGTGAAACGTTTCCTAGCTTTATGTCTACGTTTCAGGATAATTAGACATGAGGCTGGAAGTTCCTTGGATGGATTATTCCCACTGGAAAACCAAAAGAAAAGAGTTGAGTTGAATGAGGAATCTCTGCAGTCCACTGCTAGACACAGTGACAAGGGATGATGGCAGTGTGGCCTCAGGTATCTTGCAGGTTGCTCCTGATGATGTGAACTAATTACTCCATATTAAAGTTCTTTACCCTACAGATAAACAAAAAGTCCTCATCAATCTCTTCTTCTACACTTTCAGCGCTTCCTTCTTTTTTTCAACACTAAAGTAGTGGAAGAAAAAACTTACTCTCTGGAGCTTACAGTCATTTTATCCACCACAAAACACTGACCTTGATGTGAACTAATTAGGTGTGCAATAGATTATTAATACAAGTCGGTAAGGTGAAGTTTTGTCAGTATAAAAGAGGCCTTTGAAGATAACAGCCATTTACACTTTCATGATCTCATCCCAAGTGCTCAGAAAAAAGCCTATAAACTAATAAAGTAGAATTCATCCAGGAGCAGTCTGCACACACAGCAGAGTATCACCCTACAAACCCTTATTCAGGATGGCAAATGAAATCTGCTTGGATTCTTTTAAATTCTAACACAAATCAGGATTAAAACACCTTTTGGTAACAAGCAGATCTCTGATGATCTAAAGGCACACTGGTTCATTTTATTGACCTAGAGAAAGTAAGTGACATATCAAATGCAACCTTCATACTTTAACAACTGAGGTCACCTTGAGAAAAATGATACTGAGCCCACTGGTATGAAACCTCCCTCCAGAGTGCAGCTTTGATTTACAAGGTGAAGTAAGGTCTTCGGTCTTCTTCATGTGAACATATAATTGCAAAGTCAGTTTGACTTAGAACGATGCATGGGTATTTTTAAAAAGGAGGTAACTAAGAAACTGTTACCCATTATAGTACTGAACTAAAACAGACTTGTTGAAAACTCTACTAAATGATCTGCTCCTCTAAACTGTCAGGCTGGTTTTGAGGAGATCTGCAAAGCTGAAATGGAAAATGAGTCAAGCCCATAAGTATGTGCTGAAAGCCCAAACTCGCTGGGTTGTCAGGAGCATTCAGTCCAGAAATACATTTAAAATGCCGTTTAAGAAATGCTTTGCTTCCTTTACGAAATCCCTTGGCACTTGCTGTGTAGCCGAGGAATGCAGCATCCTGCCGCGCTGCGGCCATCACCGATTCCACCCAACCTATGGCCCTGGCGGATGGCAGCAGGACATCTCCCCTGACTCCCTCCTGAACCAAAGAGGCTGGAGGAGTACAGACAGGAAAGAAGGGTTAAAACTGAGGTAAAGACTGATCTCCTTGTTCAACCTTTTGCCACAGTTACAGAAGCAGGAATGCTCAAGACATGCACTAGGTCCAAGTAAGCTTGCGTGTTCGCTCTGCTGGCTGTATTTAAATGTTATACTGATTGATTTCAGAGCAAGCTAGATCTAAATATGAAGGGCAAAAGATGCAGGCAGCACGAGCCTTGAAGTTAAAAGTGCTTCTCTCTTTAGGGCTACTGAAGAAACAAAGCAGAATCTCAGCAAATCAATACATAGATGTGTCGTATGTCTGAAGCATGGTGCCAAAAAAAAGATCCCTGAATAAGCAGGCACAGGACTTTGAGCATGTAGGACTCAACCAGAAATGCCCTGGAGACATGCTCTCCATTAGGGTGGTCAGGGAGAGGTCTGCCCCAAATAAAGATGCCGCCCATCAGGGTAGCGATGCCTGGAGGAGACCTGGGGGGCACCTGCTGATGTCCCAACTCCTGCACACCTCCCTGCCCCTTCTCTTGGTCCCTTCCCGGTGCAACCAGGCTGCCTGGAAACTGGGCACTGCGGCCCCAGACTTCGTGAACCTACGCCCCGACCATGATTTCTGGTTTGTTTGCAGGCAGGTGTTACCAGAATGGGTGGAGTGAGGAATAACAGTGTTGAGGGAAAGTTGTAATCCAGTACAGAAAAGAGGTGTCAACACATGTGAAATGTTTCAAAATGTCCCGTTGTGGAAGAAATAAAGTAATTCCTAGTATTAACCAACAAACAGCTGTTGTGCTGCCAGGCAGAGGAAGATTTCTTCTTGGAGTAGGAAATGTGTGGTGTTTTATACAAAATCCAGTTTTGTTTCACTTTCTGTATTAAACATCTTAAAAATTAACCTTTAATGCACTAAACACTTTTGAATGGCTTGAAAAGTCTAACTTGCTATAACCTCTTTTCAAATTACCCCCTGCTCAGAAATACCATGTGAAGTTATTGTTCCTGTTAGCAGTTACGAACCTATGAAACACTGACACATCAAAAACTTCTTAGAAACTTAGCTAAACACAGCTAAACTCAGTGAATGCGCTGAACTGAGCAGTTTGAGACAACTGCGGCGTGACGAGTAAGATCACGGGTCATCATTATAAGCAAAAGGAACTTTTTCCCATTTAAGAAACTATCTCAAAGCTAAACATAATTGTGATGCGTAAGCAAATACTGAATAATTATTTAAGTAAGACCAAACAAGGCGTCTACACAGAAATCCAATGGGAGGGCAAGAAACGAGATACTTGTAGGTCATAGGTTGTTGGCTTGGTCAGGGAAAAAAAATTTCAGAAATTGACCTAATTGAAGTGGTTTTTTTATGTCTACATTTTCACAGTTTTAAAAATTGGCAGTATTTTGAGACAATTCATTTAAATTCAACCAGAGATATGTGTATTTGTTATTGTTGTTTTGCAGTTGTTGATATTTGGGCCTGCCAGAGAAGCAAAACAAAAAACCCCTTCTTTTATTTGTGCAGCTCTTTAATCTGTTTAAATTAATATGCTGTATTACTCATTTTTTCCCCACCGTGATCCTAAAATGATCACTTAGCTTCACTCACATTAGGCTCTCCTGCCAGTGAATTAAGTATGAAATGGTTTATTCCCCTGCTCTCCAGCAGCTCTTCCCCTATCCTCACATGCTCATTTAGACAGTCTGAATTTAAAGATAAGCTGATGATGAGACACTAGAAGGCAAAAACAGACAATTACCTAGGCAAATGTTTGAAGGATTTGGGCCCTGCGGCAAAATACTGTTTACTGAAGACTGAAAGTGCCATTTCTACTTAGTATAAGCCAGTGTGTCTGAACTCAGCACTTCTGGATAGTGGCCACCAGTGGACTCAGAGCAAGGTTTATAGGTGCAAGATAACATCACGCTCCCGTCTGCATTTCATCACCGCAGGGCCTTTTTCTGTATTCTTAAACAAAGACGTGCAAGTACCAACAGAAGAATACTTTACCATCTGTCTTTATATTCACTCATTACATAGTTAATCATTTATCTTTATGCTGAAGACCACCCTGACAAGGCACAAGGGCAGATCCTCAGCTGGCATAGTTAGTAGAGCAAGGCCAACTTACATTGGCTAAAGAGCCTTTCCGTCTAATTCTGCACCTTTTGAAACTCACTCCATTGGAGCAGGGTTGCAGTGCCACACATTCTCCTATTTTCCTTCCTACTTTCCTCCTCAAAAGATGTTTTGGGGCAAAGAACAGAGCCTGCAATAAGAGTCAAGATGAGGAGGAACAAGAATACAACCCAGCCCCCCATCTACACACTCCCACTTGCACAGCCCCGGCTATCCACAACCAGTGATGGTGCTGGCAAAAATGGACGAGATCATGCTAAAAAGCATAGAAAAAGGACACGGGAAAGCTGCTGAACTGCACAACCTGCCTTTCACTTGGACCCACGGACTCAGTCACAAACAGCACTGCAGCAGTTCTGCCAAATCCGCAGGCTCCAATGAGCCTTGGCTGATACATGCCAAACAGGTATGAGTGGACAGCCTGGAAGGCCACTCTGCATTTCCAGGCTGTTTCAGCAGTAGGCAGCGAACTCTGGCTCCAAGTCAATGCTCAGCCACGTGCCTCCTGGCTGATTGGTGAAAAACTGCCCTTAACACAACAAATGGAAGGAAAACCTGCATGAGACAGGCCTGCAGCCCCTGCCTCCCTCTGCCACCCGCTCTCAGCGGAAAGCAAGGCACAGCAGAAGGGGCAGGAAGATGTTCTAAAACATTACAGTTTCCACACAGATGCACATTTAAAACATCTGTGCAGCAGAACTGGAGGAGGAAGAGTAGATGAAGGGAAACTGCAAAGGCAAAGGTGGATGATCAAGAAAAAGGTCAGACTCCTGCCTTCACCTTGGAACTGGATGGTGTCTGGAGGTAGGCTGATCCTCCATCCAAGCTGAGCTTCTTCATTGCCAGGAGGCAGAGGATCTCAGCCACGCTGACGTCTGAGCCCAGCATTTTTCATAACCTCTGAGATATCAAGCAATGGCCCCAAAATGCTGGGTTAATGGCACAGGTGCTAGGCATACTGGTAAGAAGATATTAATCAAGCTAACCCACCTGGAGGTAGGATTTCCAGTAAGATTGCCATAAACTAGGTGCCTATCTCCCATGCCTAATCTACCAGGCATGGTCCTACAAATAAGACCCTGGAGACCAGGCCTTAGTCACACTTAGCTGCTGGGATTAAGCTATACTTTCCATAAGCTCTCTATTGGCTTTGTTGTATAACTTTATTTCTCCATAAAGAAAAGAGGGGCGTGCTGTACCCAAACATGGGGAATGTGTCTTGCGAGGAGACAGCATTTCCTCAGTCCTCCCTTTATTTTTTTTTTCCTTCTTCTTCAAATGTGAAAAATAAGTTGTATGACAGCCCTGAGTGGAGATGTGTGCAACAAGGCCTTCATTGTCTCAGACAGGTGTGAGATTGAAATTGATTCAGCGCCAACAACCCCAGTATCAGAGCCAGCTCTGTGAGCTGAAAACATACACCAACCATCCAGTAATACCACTGCAGCCAGCCAGAGACTCAACAATTTAAGGCTTAACACACACACACCATAAATCAGATGAGGATGTACCAGCCAACCGTCAGCTTCTTGGGCAGATGCCTGCAGACCGTCTGTGCAGATCAGACCTTGCCTGTTTCGGTTATTGGAAACACTTTTTTTCTTTTTCATATAAAGATGAGAGGCTGGGTGGGGCCGCTGGCTCAGACACATTTACATTTGCCCTATCTTGCCCCAACAGCCCTCCTTTGCTTGCTGTTTGGAGGCAGTCCTTCTTGTAAAGTCACTTTATTCCAAGTGCAGGAGGGAAGGAATTACATCTTGGGGAAATGTTTAATGTACAAATACAAAAATCACATGGACACGCACTCAATGTGCACCACCCTCATGAAACAAAACCGTTCCCTTCCATGGGAGTTTAGGAGGCTCTGAACATGATCAAACAAGCACAAGAATTAGCACAGCTGTTTTTCTTTCTTTCTTTAGTACTTTTCTTTTTTTTTTTTTTTTTTAATCCATGGATACATTTCCTTCACTTTTCCAGGAAAACCTGTTTTCGCACTCTCTCCTCTCTGCCTTCACTTCTCTCACCTGCTTCAACCTAGTCCCTCCTCTACATCTGGCCGTGTTAGTCACCCCGGTGAGGGCAAGAGAGGGCAGTGCTAGTGGCCTCCTGCTCCTCCCCAAAGCTCCGGCACGTGCATGGAGAGATCCCATGTGGCACCCTGCCAACCTCAGGCTCGATCACCCAGGGGTGACCTACGGATGTGCTGGTG
Source organism: Amazona ochrocephala (assembly GCA_039720435.1). Taxonomy (NCBI): domain Eukaryota; kingdom Metazoa; phylum Chordata; class Aves; order Psittaciformes; family Psittacidae; genus Amazona; species Amazona ochrocephala. The sequence continues at coordinate 99,377,711 of CM077877.1, read as the reverse complement.
ACGGCCAGGCCCTCCGCTGTGCCCAAAGCATCTGGCAAACCACACTCCTGGTTTCTCCCTGTGCCCCAACAGCTCAGTTTTAGCTGATCCCAGGTGAAAGCCCTTCTCCAGCTCCTCAGTGCCCAGGGGGCACATGGGGCTCTTGCAATTCGTAACACTGATGGGCAGTGCTAGCAGTCCCTTGCTGAGAAGAGGGTGACCTGCAAGAGGCTTCCGTGGGACAGGGCTGACTCCTGTGGGTCCCAGGCAGTTTATCCCCTGCCACGTCAACCTGTGGGGTATATCTGCTGGCTGGGCAATGGGAAAGTGCTCACAAGGGTGGAGGCCAGGGAGTGCCACCAGCACAAGCGCCAGGCACAAACACCCCTGTATGTGCTTAAAAGCTGAAGGAAGCTGAAAGAGAGCTTTGCAAAAAGGTATTTGCAGAGGAGGGGTAAAAATGACAATACACTAGCGATCCATTGCTATCTAGGTGAGTGTTAGCTGGCAATCTTGGTTTACACTAGCTTGAAATGTCTCCCTCACTTTTGCATGGTTCTTTTTCAAGTTAACACAAGTGTTCATTTTATAATGTATGTCAGAGCAGCACTGCTTTCTGGTGGATACCTTCCCCCATGAACTAATTAATACCAGGTTCGAATTTGCAACTGGTTTTGCATGTAAAATTGCTCACGGATATATAGGTCTGAAGGATACCAAAGAGACTACTCTTTTGAGCAGTTATTCATATATTTTACTGCAGAATGAGGATCATCGTTTGGACTTGGGATTTTAAAAATTAAATATATTTCAGTAGTATTATGCAATGAGAACTGAAATAATTATAAATGCTACACTTTCTTAGCTAGTTGTAAATCATCTCTACACTAATAAAACAAATAGCTTCCGACAAAATGTAGCCTTTCCCACATGCCATGGCTGTCTACAGGAACTTCTCTGCATACTGGAAACTTATCAATAAATAAAGCAGTGAATATATAGCTTCTACCTGTGCAAAAGATTTTTGGTTTCATTGTTTTTTGTTGCTAACAATTATGTGAATTTGATCTGCCCGAAGCTAAAGGAACTTAAACTGGCCAAGTCATACCTAAAAGCTCTGATAATTGTAACAATTCAAAAATGCAAAGGATGCAAACTACAGTGGCTTATATTCTAAAGCGTGTCTAGTGATCCAGTTCCATTTTTGGGTACCTAATCAAAGGCATTCAAAACATCTCTTTTTGCAGATATCCAGACCCCCTGAAAGGGCCTGGAGTTGAGCACCAGATCATGGAAGCTCTCAGAATCACTGATCTTGAACTGAGTATCTTGCCCAATGCAAATAAACCAAGTGAAACTCTGAAACAGACCTGGCTATTTTTCACTGAAGATTGAGCCGACCGTGACAGCAAACCCACAAATTTTTAATAGATCCATGTCATACACTTTTGTTTTTCAATGCTTTTAAGAGAAGAGCTGTATAAATAGAATGAAAATGGTCAGATGGAGATGATCGTCTATTTGACTATATAATGTGTACTTATCCACATAATTGATTGTGTTACTAAGCACATCCAAGCCCATTGTTCTTTGCATGTGAACAACCTCCACTTGCTGGGGTCATCATATACTGAATACACAGGGAAAACTTATTTATAAGTTTGCTAAGGGTGTACTGTGTACTCAGTTATGTAAAAGGAGCCCTATGAACCCTCTAACCACGTGGAATCATTACAGAAGATCTGCTTGATGCGATATCTTGTTAAAGGCATGGCAGTGGAAAAGATGAGGGCAAGCCTGCACTTGATGCTTTGAAAGGAGCCCCCTGCCCCTTGGATAGATTGGGCTGTTGAAGAAAGCAGGATTTATCCCTGTGCTGGTCCTCCTGATTGCAAAGCCTCTTGGCTGCTATGAGCATGGGTAGCTGCTGAGCCTCCAGCGAATCTAGAGGGGTTGATTCCACTCCGTCCAAATCCAGCTGTCCGCACCAACTCAGACCATGCAGGCTTTGTATGGTGAAGTGGGGCTTTCACCTCAGCAACAAGCATTTGAATACTAGCTTATGTGCTAGTGTTGTTTCCTCCTTCTTTGTTTTCTAGATGGCAAATGGAATGGGTGTCTGTGGTCAGCCTGCTCTAACCCCTCAGCATTTCCAGTTTGGAGAGGCTCAGTTCAGTATTTGAGGGAAAAGAATATATTCAATTACAAAATCAAAGTGGTATCTTCTGGCATGTGGGCAGCATCTCCTGAATCATAAGCGGGTTTCTGTGGGTGTTTGTTTTTAGGGTAAGGAGCTCTTATTTATTTTTTGCTTGTTTTATTTACCATGGAAGGTAATTTGATCTATGGTATCAAAACATGTCATGTTCTGCCAAGAGGGGATTAAAGAGGAGAATGCTATGGAAAGAAACTGGGTTTGTCAGTAAAGAACTGAGAGAGATTTTACTTACTGGAGTTTTGCAATCAGCACTTTTAATCTTCCTCACAATTGGGCCATTCAAAGGCTGAGAATATTGTTCAAGGGCCAGAGAGGAATAAACCCCAAACCAAGAAGCAGCTGCCTCAAATACCAAAATGTTATCAAACACATGACCATGCATTGCCATCCAAAGTTCAGGACAGTGGAAGCACCTGCCTCTGGGGCAGGCAGGGATATTTGCTTTAGACATCTACAGCATACATGCCATACATGAGATCTAGCACCAAGCAAGATAACTGATGAACCAGAAGAAGGTGCTCCCATGGAAAAGATAGAAAGCCCAGTGGCACAGCTAATCTCAATAAAGATAGAAATGTCCCTTGAGGTAGAAAGCATTTAAGCTGCCATCCTGAATGATGCTGAGCCTTCTCAGTTGCCCCAGAAATGAGGAGGAGAGAAGAGCGGGCAGATGGTCCACGTTGGAGGAGTTACTCCAGCACTCCTGTACTGTGAGAGAGCTGAAGGAACAAGAAGTGAAACTGAGTAAATCACTGTCTTCTCCAGCAATCACAGCGGCCAGTGAGAGCACTAACACTAGGCTGGTAGCATCAGCGCAGGCACAGGATTCCTGCATTGCTCCACTTCTGCAATGACATAACGGAGAAGGGACTTTGGCATACTGAGTGGAAGATGACAAAACAAAACAAACCACAGAGGATTGCTGTGCAAGTCAAAAACTGAACAGGGGATACTTGTCCCTACCTGCAAGCTCTGCTTCTCTTAGCAGTATCCATCACCTCAGTGTTGTTCTCATGTGGTAAAAGACATGGACTGATTAATGAAAAATAAAACTGCGTCTGGGCACAAGCTGCCAAATTTTATAGTTTCAGCTAGACAGTGAGAGGGATTTCCAAGGGCATCTACACAGCTGTCACTGATTTCTTTGTGGCTTAGGTGGTTGGGCACTATCACAAATCTCGCTAAGACACCTTTCTGGTGTGCTAAGTTTTCCTAACTGCACTGTAAAAGAAATCAAGATCTAAATAGCTTGCCAAAAGAATGACTTTGACAAAACTTAGAACAAGATACAGATCTCAAAAATTCTTGATTTTTGCTTTCAAACTAAGATTTCCTTGTCTTTAGTTAAAGCCATCCTTTAGGATGCTCCGTGGGGAGGACAAAAGGGGAAAAAGAAGCAGAAGAAATGTTTGTGTAAGTGGAGATGTTTCCTGGGGACTAAAAACATATTTGTTGTCTTATCTACTGCTTTTTTAACCTCAGGAAGTGCCAGGCAACTGGAATATGAAGATTAGTATCTTCCAAATATATCGACACTTGGAAATCTTCTGGATTAAGCACCATTGCATAACTCTTTCCATTAGTGCCTTCAGTTGATGAAAAAGCTGAACAATTTCAAGCCCTTTCTTTTTTTTCTAGAGCTGAATGTGAGGAGACATGGGAGGCTCTTAAGCAAGGCTTATGCCCCGGAGCTGAGTGTGCTGCCTGCAGTTGGGCAGGTGTTGAGGAACTGGCTTCCTTACCTCACTCTGCCCCAAGTGGGAACAGACAAAGGAGGCACAAATCTGTGGCTGAAGGGGATGAATCCTCGAGCTGCGTGGAGGGGGCAGCAGGATAAATTCCTCTCACCCTCAGATGGGAAAAGTCTTCCCTACAGCAGGCAAAGCATGAGGTCTCCGATGCTGCTGTTGTAGAGACTGAGCTTGCATCCCAGGTGCTATCTATAGAGAGAACTGCTGAAGACCTGGAGGTCCACATGGGAGTAAGGAGTGCACTTGGGGTTTGCACGCAAACGTTTTACCTTGTCACTAGGATCCAACAGAGGAAAGAGTTGAGAAGATCCCTGAGCATCCTCCTGCCTGTCCCAGAGAATGACACATCTCTTGTTTTGCCTCACTAAAGCCACAGGTGCAGAGAATTGATTGAATGGAAGAAAATATGAGCCTGGAGAGCATCTCCTGGGCCCTGCAGCCCAGACACATCTTGTGTTCTGCACTTGCATAACATAGCAAGATCTGTCTTATATTGCATCTTTCTGGCTCTGATAGCCCCCTGGAAAGCTGCCAGGGCTTCTCTGATACCTAGGAACCATCTTCTAATTTCCAGCCTAAATTCACTGACAGCCAGTTTACAGAATAGCCACTTGTTCTTGAGCCAATATTGTCCTTCAGCACAAATGGTCCTCCTCCCTCCCTGATGTTGAACCTCTCTGCTGTGTTTATTGACTGCAGTTATCTTCCCTCTCAGCCTCTGTTTTGGCACGCTGAAAAAACCCAGCTCTGCTAAGTTCTTCTTTAAAGGAAGGTTGTTATTCCTCTGGTCATACTAACAGCCCCCCTTTGCATGTGCTGTCACTTCAGTTAAATTTTTCTTGAACACTGGATGATTGTTACTTCATCTGGACCTCGGATGAAATTTGTCTAAAACTTTCTATACTGCTATTAATGCACCTATAGTATTCCAAAATGTCAGAACTGGTGGCCCACTTCTGGGAGGGGAGAAGGGAAGAGAGGAGATTTGTAAGTCTGCACAGTGGGAATTCGTTGCAACCTCTCTTATTCCTGGACTGCTGCTGGGTATCACCAGCCCTCTTGTATGTCTCAGCAGAACCAGCCCTGCAGATAAGCAAAGTCTTGGCAGAAATAATATGTCACCATAACAGAATTTTATCCCTGTGAAAATTACTATTTGGAGAGGACCCAAATGGCATTACAAACTTTACAAACCAAATGGAAGACATGCCTCTTGCTGTAAGGAGCCTATTTCCACATGGGATGAAATGACTGTGTAAAAAATGATATTGAGAGCTGGAGCCAAGAAAAAATGGACGCTATGAAGCTGCTGGTTATTTAGTTGTATTATGCATGTCCTGTGTATAAGTTTACCAGACTGATATTTTCCAGTCTATATAATATATTCTGTATATACTATAACCTCACAAACATTCTCCAAGATACACATATGGAGGGTGTTAGTTTCACAGCAAAACAAGAAGTCTCACTTGGCCAGAAATGCTAGACAACTTATTTTTGTGCTTCTGCAGTTGGCAAGAGTCACATTTCTGCTGCTCCCTTTTAGTTTATGCTTTAGAGCAAACTTCCTAAGACATGCTCCAGTGTGGTCGATATGAGAAACTCTGGACAAAAGTGGGAGCATCTGTGCCTGCAGAGCTACAGGATAGATTCAGACAGCCTTAGATAGGAGGCGCATATAAATTTGTTAGTAGGGGGTGTGAAAGGGGAGGGATATTTATCCAGAGTGGACTTTATTAGACTGAATGAAGAATTATTTTGTGTATTTTAATACGGCTCACATGCTTTTGTGCTTATCTTTTCAGATGCAAGCTGGTTTATGACATGATAAATAGACAGCAGGGTGAGTCTGCTGCTAATGACACCATACCCCTTAAAAAGAAAAACTGCGGAGGTTACTCATGGTGTTATATAGAAGTATTATCTGTGAATCAAAGAAACATACTGTACTTTCAGTAGAGAGCTATTTCTCTCTATAAAATTTCCTTTTTGATAGAGCCAGTTGGAACCCTTCCAGCTAAACAGATTTGGTTTGCAAACATCACTATTTCAACAAACTTCATGCGACCTCCTGCTGATTGTGGCACTTGAGCTCTGGGTCCACACCACTGGGGTGGCTTCAACTCCTTCCTTTTCCCCTCGCAGGAGCTGTTTGCTGGCTACTGGCACTGAGAAGAGGGGAAAGAAGAAAGAGCATCTCTCTCCCAGCATACATTCACTGCGTAGGCTGCCCACCTCAGGAGGTGGGAGATGGAGGAGATCTCCATCAAAGAGGACCTCCCATAGCTGCCAGCAAAACGTGCAACTGGTCCCATGGTGGGGAAACTGCATGCAGGACTGGGGAGGCAGGATCTGCACATCCAGGAGAAGCAGCAGAGCTTGGCAGCCTCAGCTGAGCTGATTGGAAACGATGTACCCGCTGCCAGCTTCCGTACTGCCCACACTGCCCGCACTGCCCACACTGCCTGCGCTGCCTGCACTGCCTGCTGACGTGCTGGCCCGACTCACCCCTCGCTGCTCCACCAGCCAGGGGGAGGCAGGAGTGGCGCCGATAGGAAGGGTGCCAAGCTCAGACAGCACTTGCTCGACATGCCAGGGAGCATATTTTGGGACGGAAAGGTCAGGTGGTTAAGCAAGTAGAAGCGGGATGATACACTGTTAAAGCGCCATATGCTCGCTCTGCAAGCACCCTGGGTTACGGGAAGATGGGGAGATGCAGGCGTGTCCAAAGAGAACATAAACATACTGGCATTGAACACACTGCACAACAGAAAGAGTTGGCAGGTCCCTGATCATCAGAGCCTGTTCAGCTGTTTTGGCAGGGAGTTACAAGCACACCAACCCGGATTCTCAAAAGCACCTGAAAACTACATTTTGCAGCTGCAAAACGCGGAGGCAGAATGACAGCCCTGTTGAAGCCTGCTCTGAAACGCTGCTGTGTGAACACTTCTAACTCCATTAACCTATGGCCTATTGAACTGATTTAAAAGTGGGAATATTATACATAGAGGCAGGATACCTCTGTAGTCAGAACCCAGCCATTTTAATTCCCCAGGCTTAAATACCGCCCTTGGCTTCACTCCTGTGTTTCACCTGCTCATGGGAACCCTGATAAACTTGGGCTGGTTTTGGTGGAACAAGATTGCGATAGCAAGGACCTTGAAATGTCTCTTAAACAAAGCATAGTGCACCTGGAAGAAGACAAAAGGCTGGACTGTAACAGAATAATCTCTCATTCGTTACGTTTCATGCTAATTCAAAGAGCTGATCTTTAAATGATGTCTCTTGCTTTGCTATCGGTGCTAATTCTGCTGCTTCGCTTAAAGATCTGTCAGCAATTTTATTACAGCCTCTTGTTTCCAAGGATTTTAGACTTGGTCATAAAAGTATGGTCCCAGCTGAAACTTAGCATATAAGGTTTCAGAATTTAAAAAAGAAGAAGAAGAAAAAAAAGGCAAGCGAGCTAACTCAGATATTTTTAAGGCAATAAAAGTGTAAAAAGAACCAGAAGCGTGTAGCATAAAGTGATTACAATGATTATCTGTTCTCCCGAGAGAGAAGAAATAGCTTTATTTCATTTATTTTTTTAACCTATGGGTAATTAATAAGTCACCAGTTGGAAACACTGCTCGGGCTAATATGGGGGAAAAAAATGAAGCTATTTAATTGCACATGTTTTTGCATGATATTCCTAAACCCACTAGTTAGAAGTTTATTTCTGCCATTTATGAACTCAGTATTAATGCCTCCAAAAGAACACCTTCTTGGCCCCATGACTTACACGTTTAAAATATTTTTATTGGCCCTGAAAGAAATCATACGGTAAAGGAAGCCTATAAATTCCTATTTATGTAAAACTCTAGAATTACAGATCTACCTACTCTGGTTAACATTAACCTCTGTAGAATTAGTAATTGTGTCTTTAGTATCTGATTCAGGCTGGTGTTAGAAGAAACTCAACCATAATATATTGATAGATAGATTTATGGCTCTTCTCTACATAAACTTAAATGCTCATCAAGGGTCTTGCCTAAACTTTGCTAAACAACACCTCAGGGCAGCTCACATGTCTCTGTTTTGTTTTCCCCACTGTACAAAGGAAGGGGTGAGTTAAGGTTGCAGCACTGGCCAGCTTTGGAGTATTAACTGAATACCCTCACTCTGTGGCTGTGGGTCAAATCCTCTGACATTACACGCTTGGTACTGGCACAGAGTAATATTTCAACTTAAACCATGTGTGATGTGGTGGAAGCTTTTTCTCCCCCTCTGTTCCCCTTTGGTCTGTGAATTGGTTATGGTTAGATCTTTTAAATGAACAGGTGTACTTTCTCCCCCCTTGTGATATGAAAGAAGCATAAAACTCGATTACAGCAATTTATGGTCTCTTAACTTGCTTGGACTTGTATCCATGACACAAGCAGCTTTATGCTCAAATTCAAGACTTGGTAGAATACGAAGTTAAAATTAACCTCAATCCTTTTATAGATGAAAACCTCAAAAAATAAACAGTGGTTTAGTGGCATGGCAACCTGCCCCTTTAGATCCAAGAAGTAGTCTGAGATGTCTATTTTGAGTTAGTTTTGCTTTTTAAAAAAAGATAATTGGGCTTGGATGAATAGAGGAGTAGCCTGTGATTCATACTGGTGTGAGTTAAAGCAAAGTTTAATGCTACTTGGAACTTAGCAACACATGGGGTTTGATGCCTCATTTTATGCCTATATAAAAAGCACTCTGCTCTCTTCAGTGAGTTTCAACACGTGTTTAAGGATGCAAAGATGTGTGGGTAGGTATAGCAATACTATGAAGCAGGCCAGAAGTGTTTTGTTTTTGGAGGCCTGTGTTCTGAAATGTAGCACTGCTTATTAAAACCAGAAAAAACCCAAAAGGAATATCCCAGCTCCCTAGAGTTCACACAGGAGATCAGCCTGGAAACAGGTCATACTTTAAACACTGAGTTAAAAATGATGGTCTGGAGCCTAGCCCTTTTCCCCACTGTGATAGCATGACCCTGAAAAGACAAGCCCTAGAAATTAAAAGGTGTCTGCAGCAGAGACAGTCACAAATGAAGGAGGCTTCAGTTTGGAGCTTATTTTACTGATAGCGACTGCAAGCCTCAACGAGTTGCTGAATGGATAATGTGCACGTTTCAGAGGCAGAGGGAAAGGGGAACCAGGAGACAGCAGCCTGAAGAGGAGCGTATCAATGAGGAAACACTAGCAGTTCAATTGCTATCATTTTCTGAGCTACGTCCACAGGTGAAAAACATTAAAAGCTGGTTTGCAAAGACCAAATCAGAGCACTGTACTGAAACTATTTCTGGAGAGAGCAGCTGAATCCATGTCCGAGTGTGAAAAGCCTATCGCTCTGAAGTCGAACAAGCGACAGACTTTCACAGGGAACCAGGGAAGAGGAATAGTGGACGTTAAACCTGACACCCTGCTAAGCATATAGTGTTCCCAAGAAGCAGAAGAATGCACGTCTGCGACCGATACCTCCGCCCACGTAGTCGCTGGCTGCTGAGTAGCCATAATAATATGTGTGTTTTCTCTTACAGGAACAGAGCTGTGCGCAGCAGAAACCCAATGTGGTTTGCTCTGCAAATCACAACACTAAGTGAGGGTATTGCCGGGGCTGAGACTAGATCCTTCACCTGACCTGACCTGGCATGGCTCTGGAGGGCCAAGGAGCTGGGTGGTCCTTCCAACTGTCTTTTTGCCCACCTCTGTCTACATTACAGCACATGACAATGCGTTGATTTATTTTCCATGCTGTTCAAAAACGTCTGCTTCTGCTCACAGCAAAGTCAGCAGCACACTTGCAGTAGATTCCATTTGAGCCTAAGTCCTTCCCAGCCCTGGGAATAATAAGATGCAACAAGTGTTTGCCTTAAGTAACAGATAACCTTTTCTGCATGCAATAAAGAGTACCCTGGTTTTAAAAATAAATGCTGAAAAAAGAACTTATTCCAATCTGTGGTAACTATTTCTCCCCAAAACCCCAGCAGAGAACCTCAACTGAGGCCATTTCATTCCAGCTGAAAGAATAGAGGAAAACTCCAGTAGGAACAGTGTTCACTAAAACTGATACTGTTCTGCATCCTCACTTCAGTTGCAACCCACTATGAAGCTGCAATTTGATGCATTTTTTTGCAGAACACGCATCAGCTGATGGTTTAGTGACCTGATTCATTGCTCATTGAGTTTCAGATGATCTTAGGGACAGAACAGGTTTTAGGAGGGACGGACTCAGCTCTAGTGGTGGCAGGAAAGATTTCAAGCTAGAAATCTTGGTTTCACTCACATCGTCTGAGCCTGAGGCTCAGAGGAAATGTCTCCTGAATCACTGTTCTGCACGTTATCATTCAAATAACCACTGGCTACAGAAATATGCTCAAACCTGACTGCCGGTGTTAAAGTCTTAATACTAAGAGGTTGTCTTCAGGAGACAAAGCACTTTGCAAAGCCTTCTTTGCTGCTGCCTTCCTGGGAAAGGTCAAAGCAAGGCATTGACAGTATTTCTCTCTCAGTCAGGCACACAATGTGATTGATAAATACCCATCAGGAAATATACCTACACATGAAAAAAGACCTGGCATGAAGAATCTTTGCAAGAAAACAACAGCTTTCAAGTTCTTACAGTTCTAGCATAGGTGAGATTAACGAACACCATGAGCTGTACTGACAGGAGGAAGATGAGGCAGTACGGACCCCTTAAAATCTGTCAGGTCTTTAGAAACACAGACATACGTTAGGAAACCCCTCCTTTCACTTGTTGAAGGCTTTCACTCATTAAAGGTGGCCAAGGGGAGTCTAGAAGAGATGGAGGGGTTGGGGGGCAGCGAGCCCCCATGCTCCACAGGCTGGCGGGGTGGAGATGGGCGAGCGGGGGGAGGATTTCAGGTACTTACCCTGAATCTGACTCTGAGGCTGAGGGTTAAAAGCAGTGGTGTGGTTCAAGGAGGCTCGTGGGTTGGGTGTGGGGGCTGGGTGGTGTGGGCTGACCCTCATGGCCGTACGACGCAACTGCTCCAGTTCACTCAGGCGCTCTGAAAAGGACAAGCTCCCGGGCTTTGTCTGATCATCTATTTTCTGACGATGTCCTATTGTGGGAGGGGGGGGAAAAAGATCAGAAAATCTCACTGACACATGAGGTCTGTTGACTTATTTTTGTTTTTTATTATTTTTTTTTTTAATTTATTTTTGTCTGTTGGTTTTTTGGTCTTTTTTTTTTTCTTTTTCATACCCCTCATCCACTGGCAAAGTACCTAACCAGCTGGTGGCCATCCAAAATCAAACTGAAACCACCTCTGCAAGAACAGGCGACACAAGCAAGTCACGCATTGTTACTGTATTGTGGGGACTAGTGTGAAGGACCAGATCCACTGAAAATGGCAGTGCCTTCTTACACCTCACACTGGGAGAGGAGGTGTTTCTAACAGGAGAACCGTCTGTAGGGATGCATAAAAGGAGGAAACATTGAGTGGCCCCTCTGCTACACCTGCACTGGCATAACTCCTAAAAATTCAGTCCCAGATTGTCATAAGGTGCCATAATTAGGTAAGTACTATGGGGCAATAAAATAACAAACCTGAACAAGTCCAAGTTTTTGATCCTTTTGCAATGGATTTACAGACAGAAATAGGAAAGAAACACCAGAAGCTGGCAGAATTGAAACTGGAGTAATGAAGTTTCTATAAGTGGTATCGGGAGCTTCAGAAACGTGAGATCCCACCGCATATCTGACTATGTGAGTGTAGATGCCGACATTACAGCATTGGCCAGTGCACAACAGACTTGGTCATGGCCACGCAGGAGTTAGAGCACTCCCCTGGAACATGGTCCCCATGAAGCTCTGGTGCTGCGGCCCTTTGAGGCTGGTAAGGAGCAAGAAGGCACTGGAAAGGCCCAGCTCCAGTGCAGTATTGGGGCTTGTCCAGGTTCAGCTGGAAGGGCAGACATCCCATAATGGGCAGGGCTTGTTTCTAGATAAGCCTGTTAGCCACAGCGAGCAGTATGCAAGGACTAAGGTAATGCATTTCTGTTGCCTGTGGTTGCTCTCCACACTGGCATCTTTCGTGGGTCAACCTGTAACCACAAAGCACATAGAGCACGCAAGAAGGACGTCTTGTCTCCCCTCCCCTTCCTCCCATAGGACTCTGTTACTCTGACAGGAATTCCATGTGAGATCTCTAGCCCATAGATCAAACACCTTTTTTTCTCCTTGTTCCCTTGAAGATTGTGGCATCATCCTTGGTTTCTGCTTCATGCAATAGTTTAGTGTCTATCTGCTCCCAGTTTTCATTTTCTTGGCATGAAGAGTTGCCTCCTGCAGCTTTCTTTGTATCTCCATCCCCCCTGCAAGGAGGTGACCAGTGCTATTCCTATGTTGAGTCCTCTCTCAACACATGGCTACAGCAGTGGAACAGACTGCCACAAAATTCCTAAAATAATCCACCGTGCCCTATTCCACACATCCCCATAGCGTTTAATACATAAACATTCATAAACATCCATGAACATCCAGCTTCCAATTTTGAGTATTGGTGAGTAAGCAGCAACAGATCGCTGGAGAGCTCTGTATGCCCCTTACTCTACAGAGCGCTCTTTCACGCTGCCCAAACAGCTCAATCGCAACACAGGACCATTTTATGCACTAAAAGGAAAATGCACACTTAAAAGCAGTTCCCAGTAGCTGCATTTCTAAAATTAAATTTTATAACTTGTATTATGGTTCCAAATTGCAGTGGCTTGCGTTTCTTCCTGCTGCCAGACCCTTTGGCACAGCTTCAACTGTCTCGGATTCCACACTGTGCTGTGAATTATCCCAAGGGGGGGGAGGGAATTAAAATATAAAAAGACATATTATATAGTAGCAGTTTCATCATTAAAGAGACCCATTACAGCTTCCAAAAAGAAAAAAAAAAAGGGAAAAAAGGAAGGGAGAAGAGAAGAAAGATGAAAAAGACTTTTATCTGACATTCTGGTTGGTCAAGAGCAAACACTTCATCTATCAGCAATGCAAAGCTGGATTCTGCCTCAAGCCTTGGGCTCCTGACCCTGGGCTTGAACACAAACACGCAGAGTCATACATGAAGTGTAAAGTACCTCATACATTTGGATTATTTTAAACTTCAGCAGGCTGAACCCCAGCTTGCAGAGCCAAGAGCCAGATCCTTCCAAATCCTTTCCCCCAGCGCAATCTATTCCTAATTTCAAATTCCGCTCAGACATCTTCTGCTTTCGACTGAGTGCATCAGCGCCAAACTTGACCCCTGCTGCACCACCTTCTCCTCCTGCCTCCCTGGTGCTGCCTTCCCGGCATCCGGAGTTTTGCCTGCCTGGCGTGAAACCAAGCATCCCAGCAGCACAAGCCTGTGCGCTTACAAGCTCGCACGGAGGTGAGCGGTTCCTCCTGAAGCCAACAGGACAAGGGCTGCATTAAGGCTGCTGGGGCAGGATTAACTTTCCTTCTTTGAAACCAGCTCAGGCACTAAGTTTGTGCCGAGCTGGCACACGACGCTGGGCAGGGCAGGCAAACTCGAGCTCGCTCTCAACAAACCAAAGAGCAGGCGGCAAGCAAGGCACATTAACCCAGGCACAGCATCCTCCCGAGGTCACCGCAGGGCACCCTGCTCCCAGGCCAGCTCCGTCTGGGCTGATGGGAGTATCTCTGCCTGTCTCTGTGCTGCTCAACCACAGACTGAAACTCCTGGAGCCCCCCACCCAGCCCTGCTGAATTTTGGGCACTGAAGGGGGGTGTCTCAGCTAGATGCCTCTTGGATAGGGTCTTTTCCGTAGCCTGGGGAAATGGTGCATCATCACACCCAAGATCTGTCTCATCCCTGGCGCTTGTGGAAATTCCACTCATGCTACGGCATTCAGGTAAGAAAGATCAGTGCCAACAGGTTCCTGCTGAGGGGAACTCTGTTGTTGTTTTTGTCCATATATTGTCATTTTTGGAGGGAGCTACCTAGAATCAATGCCAGACACTACTGTCACCTCAAGATGTAGCTCCAAAAGTGGCTCTTCCCACCACAATCTGTAGAGCTATTTAACCTTTTCTCCCTTTCTGATTGCTGCAGGGAGCAACACAGAACCTGTTTTGCATGAGGGTCTGCAGCAGGACAGTGAAGAACTGTGTCAGAAAAATCTAACAAATATAAATGGGTTTCCCAAGCCACTGTAAATGCACAGGCAGAGCACTGCTAGTGTGACTTGCATTTTTATGTTTATTAGCTTTACTTTGAAGTTACCTTCTAAACACCTTACTTAAAGAGCAGGCAAGTTATCCTCAGTTCAGCCCTGTAAAGCCCAGGACTATTATTATCCCTGTTTCACAGGTGGAAAACTGAATGACAGAGAAATGAGGTGACTTGCCGTGGCCAGTCAGTGACCCTGTGGCAGATGCTGGCCTCCCAACTCAGTGTGGTGACCACAAGCCCAGGCTTCCCCTGTACAGGACAGCAGCATGGTGCAGGATGAAGAAGAGTGGCAGGAAGGCCCTTGGGAACTGGTGCGGCTCTGCTGAGCCAGAAGTTTGGCCACAAGGATCTGCCAGGTCTGCATATCAGATGGTACTTTATGGAAATCAATCGAACATCCAGCTGTTGAATGAAGAAGACCCTGGCTTACAGCTTGCAGAGAGAGCTGCCTTGCCATGAGATGGTACCACTGTCTTCTTTCCCTCCCCATGGTTTTTGACAAGCATCAATTTGCAGGTACTAGCAGAGGAAAGAAACGGGCAGCATTTTTTTCCCTTGGGTTGCAGGGTCAGACAATGGAATAAATAGGACATCCAGCCTACCTGGCCAAACCTCAGGGTTTGGGGGCTTTTGGACTTTTTTTCTTATATCCCTTTCAAATACTGCCTCAGTGAGGTCAGGCAGATTTTTTTACACTAAATATTAAACAAGGAGTGCGGAGAAAACATTAGCTTTTCCGATACTTTTACAGCAACGCAACATGAAAGTACTTTCCCACTTAATGGGAGGGAAACGCAGTTTTATAGACTTTAAGAGACTGTGGAGCACTCAGCTTGGCCTGCAGCCATCTGGTTGGGGCTCTGGATGTGGAGACAACAAGAACAAAGTGCTTTGGCAGCCCCTGGTTTTGCATACATTGGGTTTTCACTGGGAATGTTTGCTTGGTGCAGGTTTCACCACAGCTGGCCCCATGGAGATGACAGCACCAGCGCACTGAGATGTCTCCGGGTGTAGAAAAAGAAACAGGTCTCCCGTTACCTTAATTTTAACCCAGTTTATGAGTGTCACTAGATACTCTTCAGGTTCGGAGGGGGGGAAACAGGTAAAACAGAGGCTGAGGAAAGGCATTGTTGTTCTTATTCTGCCAGCTGAAGCTACTACAATTCCTGTGGGTACCCAAGGCCTTTTTACAAGTAAACACTACTGGAATGCGTTAACGGACATTTTTCTTCTCTTTTCATCAATTCATAGGATGAGTACAGTCTTCTGTGCCTTGCTCTTGTTCACTCACAAATCTGACTATGTGGAGCATCGGGAGGTGCTAATGCCTGCAAAAGATTTGAGCTTGGGAGACCAGGTGCCTGATGGAGACTCACTGGTTCATGGCTTCTGAGCGTCCCAGCTAGAGGCAGACCTGAGCACAAACACCACAGGTTTTCATGTGCATTATCCGTAAGTTTTCTGGCCAAAATCAGCAGGGTGTATTTGTGTGGCAACAGTATAAGCAGAGTTTAATTAAGTGGAGCCCTTTCTCCCAGAGAGGAGCAGAATACCTCCCCCTCTTTTCTCTGCCCCCCACCTCCCCTTCTTCCAGGGGGAAATGGAAACATTTCGTACCCAAAAAGTGGATTATACACAGGAAAATCACAGCATCTGTCAGACGTTGTTGAAGTAGGGAGTGACTGATGAGACCCAACATTTTGGTTTAATGAAAGCTGGCTGCTTTGAAATCATGTTGAACTTTAATACGAGCATCTACTTTTCTGGGCTGTTTGCGCTAAGGGCTTTGGTTTGACTCCAGCTCTAGCGGGGTAGAAAATAAGCCATGTTTCATTGTGTCCAGTTAATAAAGTGGTGCACATTGTTTTGTGCCATGGAGCTAAAATAAATCCAATTATTCTGTACATAGTGAAGAATGAGAAGAAAATATACTCTTTCACGTTACTGCAGCAAGTGAGCACACTATCTTTAGTGCAAAAACTTCTATATTCTTGTAAACAAAAGAGAATTGAAGTATAGTGCTTCTATATTACTACCAAGTTGGGAAATGCTTGAATATCAACTATCCTGCTCACAAAATCACATTTTTCTCTTGCTAAAAATAGAAATAGTGCCTTAAGGGCATAAACCAGTAATATTTTTCTATGTATGTGCCAGATATCCCAGATATAAAATACTTCATACACTCTTTCCCCTTGATTTCCTACCTGCACAGAAAAAGCAAGCAGTATAACGCAGTTTGCTGCGCTTTCAAACAGACCTGACCTGATCCTGCAGAGATGTATGCACATGCTGAGCATAATGCACCAAACATTGCTACGCAGCAGCCCACCAGGCTTGAGAAAACCATGCTTGAAAATAAAACTAATCTGTACAGTGGTTTCCTCTCTAGCCTCCATCACTTGGAAAAGACTTATACTGCACTCAGGCATTAGAAGAATCAGTACAGGACAGCATCAGAGCTCATCAACCTCTTGTGTAGTGTTAAAAAGAGAGTAAGTAAAAAGATCCTAAAAATTAATTAGACACACTGTAGGATATTTTCTCCTTCCTAAGCTAGAAATATTGTTGCTGTGGTGAGGAAAAATAATGGTGATGTCAGAGCTTTGAGTAAACTCATCAGCAAGTATATCTTTCTGCTGTTTTTCTTAAGTACTCTATAATGCAAACCTTCTTTCCAGACAGAAGGAACATTGTGGTAGACAGGATATTATGCTCAATGTTTTCATGCCATGTCTGTAATTACCAGCAGAATCAGTGTTGGTCATCAGACCTTACCTGACCATAGGCACAAGGTGCTGGGAAACGTGTGATTGAGTCTGGATATTACGTGACTTGATGACCAGGCTGACATCCAGCTGTCCTTGAGAAGCAGAATACCAAGCAATGCCAAGCACAGACAGACAGACGGGAAGCCCTTCCACATGTGCTTCTCCTATCAGCTCCCTGGCAAACCTCATCCTTTCCCTGTCTCTGTGGAAAAATCTGCTTGTTACTCTGAGTAGCTGCAGACAGACTAAATGTTTCAGGTGCAATCCTTTTCTGAGCATTTAGTTTTTCCAGCAGGTGATCCAACTTGGCTGCGTGCTGAACAAGTGTCCAGTGATACAGCAAAATGAACGGTGATTTACACAGCAGGGTCCCTGCTTTCCAGTAACTCCCCACTTTTCCAGGGGTAAACCTCAGGTAGCTTCTTGCACCATTGTTGGGGGGTAGCTGCCCTACGTGCACCCTGAGCTGTTGGTGCATTCTTTCCTACATGTTTTAACAGTAGTTAGACAAAATTTTGGAAAGATTTCCTCTTTTTTTCTTTTTTTTCCCCATAGCTCTTCTTTTCTAAATCAGTGCTTCTCTAAAACCCCCACATAAACAGATGCTCTAGGTAGAGCAAAATTTGCAATGAGAGGGAGTCCTGCCCCAGAACGACCCCCTTTCCCAGGAGGAAGGAGAGTCTGGATCAAGCCCCTCTGGCCTGGCCTATATTAGAAAACAAACTTCAGTTTCCTATTTTCCAGGTGAGTGACCTAATTTCAAGCGGAGAGCCCTCTTCATCACTGATTCACTATCCAGCTGTGTCAGTAGAGTGGGGAATGACCCCAGGAAAAGGGACAAGTGGAGGCTGGCACACTGACTGCAAGACCCCAGGCTCCTCCGGGCTGGGTCCCTCCAGCTCTCTCCCTGCCTCCTGATGAACATATGAAAAGCCTCACGTCTACCACAGCCAGAAAAAGCAATCTTGACACTTTTTGCGAGGCAGGAAATATGCTTCCTCTCCCCCCAGCCCTGCTGGTGAGGCCTGTGCTGTACTAACAAACAGCAATGCACAAACAAATTTCCACTTAAAACAACTATTGTTTTGCTTGCTGTGGATCCACCAAAACTTCTGATGAATCCCACATATGTGTGCCCTCTATTTCTGTCTTGGAAGTGCAATTATTCTGTGGGTTCACCCCAGGAATTAGGTCATTGCAGTGAAGTAAAAGTAAGGGAACCGAGCAGTAGGAGTTTGGGGAGAAGAAGTTATTCATGAAAGTTAAATTAGTCTGCAAAATTATACCCTTCGCTTTCTTCTCCCTTTCCCCCATGTCAATGTACATACTTTAAAAATCCCGACTCCTTGACAAAGTTTGAATGACTCCCAACTTAAGCATCACATTGCCAAGAGCGTCTTTTGTTTCTTTATAGTTTGCATCTTCCCACACGTACAAACTGCCATAGGAATACCCTCCAGCCATGGGCAGAGACATCATTAGTTGAAGATATGTATGAAAGAGTAGGTGCAAAATGAGGCACAACCAGCCAACCAACAGCTCAGCAAGCAACCAAGAAAAATACAGGCACAAAAAGACACCTCTGTCCAAAGAAAATCTGCAGAAACACAAGGCTCAGACAGCAAGGACTGAGCCGCCATTTGCGCAACCCTTGGGAGAAGGTTGTCTCTCTGCTGAATACACGGGACCAAGCTCTTAATTCAGGCACCTTAATCAAATGTTAGCTTTGGTGGGATGAATCTGCACCCCTGCCCTCGGCCTGAGTGGGAAAAGATATGGATGACACCTTTGCCACCTTTGCAGTGTCTTGGAGAGGACAAACAAACAGGAAAGTGAGTTGCACAATCATGGTGTAGGAGGTCAGAGAAACAGCTTAGATAGAAACCCGTTTCATGAGTCCACTGAAATATCTCTAGACAGTAAAAGGCCTCCATCATTCAAACTCAGAGTCAAACAAGAGACCTGCAACTTCAAGGTCAGGTCCGGTGGCTCACTGTCTATGTAAACCAGGGGAATTTGAAAGTAAATTTACTCCCCATGGATATTGACCATTCAGGCTTTGACGACTTGTAAAAAACTTTGCTCCTGTCTAAAAAAAGTGTATAGCTGCTGTACACACTTCCCTTGAACTAAAGACCTTTGCTTTCACCAAGTCTGGTGACTGGTGTTTCCACACAACAGCTGAAAATACCTGTTTTTCGGAAGTAATGGGTTTGGATATTTTAATCTGTAGTTTCTAAGCAGTCCCTCCTCTGCACTAATGCTCCCTTGTGCCTACACAGGACTGCAGTTCACTGGAAGCTCATAAATCTCATGTGGTTCTGCTTAGTCTTTATTTTAGATTCTTGAATCATTTTTTGCTTTCCTCATTTTCTTTGCAGCTGCAGAGAGATATAGTAAGCTACTGTAGAGCATTTTGAAAGCAGGGCCTCTGAGAAGTTTCCAAACTGCATACAAGCAGGTTATTCTTTGGCTTGTTTTCTTTGGCTTGGTGTTAGCAGTACAGAATGAGTCAAACAGTATTAACTTTCAAGAGGGAAGTGGTGTGGTCAACCAAAACTGTTTGCGGCTAGATTGCAAAGATAGGTAGAGCAGGTAATGAAGAACAGCCCATAATGCAGGGTGTAGGTAGGAGAGGCAGACAGACTCAGACAAACAGAATCCTTAATAATTAAATCAACACTGTCGCCTAAATTTTTCTGCAGCTTTATGCGCTAAGGTTATGACACAGCCTGGCTTTTCTGGACTGGTCAGCCTTGAGAAGGTGGCCTGGTGCATGTCATGTTTAATGGACTCAAACACCACCACTCTTCAGAGGAAGAATAAAGGTCAGCTGCTATTAAAAAAAGAAAAAAGAAATATATCAGCTTTTCATTTATGGTTGCTTAAATCCTTCCTCATGTCTCCTCCCAGTTTCACACGTTGTTCCTTATCTATTCCGTGATTAAAGAAGGCAGGGGAGATGTTTCCATCCTTCCCTCTCTTTAAGATGTGCTTCAGTTATTAACAAGCACATTGTGCCCTCACACAACAGACAACTCCTCCTTTTACGATTCAGAAGCAGAATCGAAATGGCCTCTCCCAAGTACTGCTTTCCCTCATGCTTTGCACAGACCCATGCAGCACTGACACAGGAAACTCTGACCAGGATTTATCATTAGCACTAATAGAAAATGCATTTACTGATTACAATTCCCAATTGTAGCAGATGAGCAAAGAGTGAGGGCACAAATGGAGATGCAGAGAAAAATCATTTCTGCATTCTTCACAATGGGTGACAGAGGATGAAGCAAAAGCCTGCAGTGTTTTCATATGGGTTTGCAAGGAGGAAACTGCTGCACCTTCTAATAATCATGGGCAGGAGAAGCTGGGAGGGACTGTAGCACAAATGGATTTTCACCTCTGCCAGTTATATTCCACGAAGAAAATAGGGCTGTTCACCGAAAGTGCCACCCAGCTTTATCCAGCCCTTCTCTTAGACAAGCGTTGCTTTGCTAAACCAGTAAGGTAACTCCTCAAAAACAGAGGCTTCAGAAAAGGTCCTGCACTGCTAAAAGCTCGTTTAGCAAATGGGAGCATCTGACCACTCCATACAGGGGGAAAGCTTCCCTCTTCTTTTTCCCAGCTCCCTTAAGAGCCTGAGGAAGAGATGGCCCTCTCTCCCCCTCCTCTGTCCAGCAGGGGGAAGGAAGTGGGCTGCAGAGGCTGTCAGGTTTGTTACCCTCCAGCACATTCCTGAAGGAAACCTTCCCATCTGAGAGCACTGCAGAAGGCATTCAGTGGCCAATCCTGGAGGGACAGCGGGATTGCAAACGCAATGCTCCAACAGCCCAGCTTCGCTAGCTAACCTCCTTCTAGGGAGGGTAGGGGATACATAACCACAGAGACAGCTCCACTGAGGGGTTTCAAGTACGAGCCCGTCCTTCCCCAGGTCATGCAAAGCCCCAGCAGCCTCCTCAAACCTCTCATTTGCTCGTATTTAATGTCTGCCATTCAAAAGTCCTTCCTTGCTGAAGAAACATGGTGGATGAAGGACCAGACTCAGAAATCTTTGGCTCAGAGCACAACCAGCTAACTACTGAAAAGGTCACAGAATAAGCTAGGTTGGAAATACCTTTAAGACCATCAAGCCCAACCATTTCCCCACGACTGCCAAGGCCACTGCTAAACCATGTCACTAAGGGCCTTATCTACGTGGTTTTTGAACATGTCAGTGAATTAGGGTCTTCCAGCATATAGTCACATCCCCTATGGCCAACCTACTTGCCAAGGTTCTGCATATTAATGCTTCTGTTAATATACAGCCACACACACAAAATTACAAGTGACATGTATGTATTCAGTCTTTTTCCATATTTCTATGGAAAATGCCCCCACCTCCAGACACTTGTTCACAAACCTCAGCAGCTACAAATTCTTTGTAAGTAAGTGCAGTTGACAGGAGAAAGACCTACTGACTGCTTAGGAAGCATACTCGCAAGTAATAATCGTTCACCTAATTCTGCTTTTGTCACAGTTACAGACTACTTGCTCCCTGATTTCAGCAGAGCTGGACTGAGGCTGGGTATCCCTTAAAAATCCCACCATGCAAATATAGGCAAGCACTTAAAAATATTCACCGCAGTCTTTGTAGCCGCTCAACCAGGAGGCAATAAAGTAATGAATAAGTTAAAAAATAAAAGGTTGACAAAGACAAAAGAAGTGAAAGAAATGAAAAATAACTACCTACTTGCTCTCATTTTAAAATCACAATAATCCAAGGCAGGTGGAAAAAGAGCTGTGCGGGATTAAGTGACTCAAAAAAGGAGTTGAAATCATTTCTATAGGATTGGGCCAGTCTTACCACTGTTCCTAGCCCACTCCACAGCAACTCTGGTTTCCTGTTTACCTGCTTTATGCAAGGAAGGAGCTTATCCTGTCAACACTTCTGTGTATCTTCAAAACCCTCCAGCCAAATTACTAGGTGAGCAAACACACATGAGCTACTGTGATCCCAGAAAAGCGGTCTTGACAAAAGAGTTCGTATTCCACATATTTGACAATTTTATTGAACTAAAATGATGAATTCTCTGCTTCACATCACCCAACATCAACTCTCCTAAGTAACTCAGCAGTGAGACAGAGAAATGCCAGGGAAAATAATCCTGTTCCACCTTTTCCACGTGGAAAAGAAGTGTCTGCACCATGAAACCTCACGGATGCTGGCATTAAAAAACTACTGACATCCCACCTATCAAGTAGGACAAAAAGGATCCCTCCTATAGCTGTTACACCAGAGAGTGCTGAGCATTCACACAAATTGCATAATCCTTTGCACATCTGATAGAGAACAACCGGCACTGATTTTAGGAGCTGTGGGTAGCTGCTAGCCAGTTAAAGTCCACATAAAGCATGCCTTGCCTGGACCTTGTTTGCACTGAGGGATCTTTGCACTGGGGTAGTTACAGCAGCTACTGGTCTTTGCTTTTACTGTCTTTACACTTTGTGGGCAGCGTGCCTGCTGGTATATCTGTATAATTTCCAGTCTGAAACCAACTGCTTGAGAGCATGGGCACTGTTTCAGGTTCCTGCGCTAGTGAAAGCCCTGGGGTGGCCAGGCAAGGGGATGTGGAGACCTCAGACTACAGGCTGCTGCTGCCAGCCACTGTGAGGGACCAACCCCAGCACGGAGCTGCCCCTGCCCCAAGGGGGCTGCTCCACCTTCCCCTCCTGGAGGAGAAGGAGCTTGCTGAGTGGCTGCGATGTGGGGTGCAGGGAGCTCTTACTGGGACGCAGGGCACCCGAGGGCTGTGGAGGTGTGTGGGGATGCTCTGCAGAGCTGACTGCATCCAGATATGTAACCCCTGGTCTCGTTCTGCAGGCAAACTTTTAACATCCGATTTCAGGTGGTCCTGTGCCGTGTGATGCTCCTGTGCTACAGGGTCCAGTGCTAAGCCAGAAGGCCCAGTGCTCTGTCACAGGAGTAATTCAGGCTGGTTGTGTGAAACTGTGTGCATAATGGAAACAGCCTGATTTCCCCATCACTCTCCACTTTTCTTCAGAAAACACAAGTCATAAGGGGACAAACTGCTCTCTGCTCTTTCGCTCTTTGTGTACTTTCATTATGAAAAATGGGCTGGTGGCATGCACAGCTTTCACAGTGTGGGGAGACGTGCCCAACCACAGGACATGTGCCTCAGGCTGTTGTTCCCTTGCCACTCTGGGGGACCATGGAGCTGGTCTGGCTGCCAGGGAGCTGCTAGGACTGCCCTGCCTGTTTAGAAACAGCTCCTTTGGTCTGCATGCATGCCCTTGCAATAATACACTGCTTTATGCTATTTAAATAGATCCAGTTGCTCTTCTCCGTCCATCCTTCAATAAGACATACACACTCTCAGGAAGGAAACCAACAGCAATCCCTTACTTACCCATACCCATTTAGAGACAGCAACACATCAAGTCACACTGTATGAATTGCAGCTAGTGATGTTTTGTAACCTTCCCCCTGCTGCTGCACCACTGCATATAACCATTGCACAAGCCAACTACGAGTGTCCCCAGAGTGCACTCATAATTTAAGCACTAGTCCACCCACATCAGTGTCACCCAGACAATAGGACAAGGGGACACAAACACACAGGCACAGACCCAGCAGCCAGTGCACAACCGTTGGCTTTTCTTGCAGCCCATCCCTTTCTTTTGTCTGTACATAGTCTATTTAGGTTGGAAGCTCTGGGAGGCGAGTTCCTTAGCCAAGATATTTTAAAGGGAGATTAGCAAAGTTGGGTTGGCATGCTGCAGAGCATGCAGCTAGTGCTAGCAAAGGAAGAAAGGAGTCCCAGTTCATTTCTGTTATATGGGCAATCAACTTGTAAGAACCACCTTTCCCTCTACACATTTTCTGCTAAGTAACCTTCAGGCACTGTAAGTCTTCAGGCGAATGGAAGGACCTGATAAACCATCACTGAAATTCATATGGTGGGTCTCTTCCCATAACACGATGATTCATTTTCTCATGGTTTCTGAACTGTGTTGGTATAGCAGTTTCCAACAGATGGAGGCACTTGCAGCAAGCAAGTGAAAGCAAGCAAGAAATTAAGGCAATTAGTATTATTTCAGATGAGATAAAAAAGTTTTTTGGAGAATAGCTTGGTTTTTCCTTGTGTGAAGGCTGAAGGTGGAAGTGATGTGAAATCCTCAGAGGAATCATTCCTTCCCAGCCTGACACGCGCAGTATTCCCCGTTTCTGCCACCGGACGGCGGATGCTGGCCCCTCACCGGCTCTGCTGACTCCCCTTCCAGAAGTTGCTATGGGAGTCAAAGTGTGTGGGCAAAGGCTGGATGGGGACAGAACTGGCAGATCAGGTGCACTTACCACCACCACCCCTTGGGATTCCTTAAAGAAGACCTCAGGCCAGGCAAGGGGGTCTTTGAAGATCTACTTTGGAACAGCTACAGGTCATGGGCTTTCCTTGAACATTACAAGGGAGATGGGATCACTTCAGATCAAGATCTGAGGGTGTTCTTAATTGTGTTTGACCAAAGGTGTACCTGCACCCTCTCCGGCTACCTTTCCCACGAGGCAAAAAGAAATTTCCATTCCTAAAAAGTGACTTCTTGGGCAAGCAGCTTTTTAAGCTCCATCTCAAATCCTGCTCAGGAATATTATTCTCTCTCTGCTCTTCAGCATCCTGCCCTTTGACATACGAATGCCAAAAAAGTATTTGGGAAAACCATGTATCCAGTACAGGATAATCACATTTAATGTCCAGCTTAACCTTCAGCATCTCAGGCCCACTGGGGTTAAATCTATGTAGCCTTTTTATTCTGCACCATTTTCAGGCACCTGGTCCATTAGCAAATCTTTCAGAGCTATGTAGGTTAAAACAATTCAATGAGAAAAACAGAAAGAAGCAGTCAAAAGAAGAAAAACCTAATTTTTCAGCAGACGTACACAGTAGGTCAAATGGCCTAAGGGAAATATTTAATTTAAGAGTCATACTATTTCTACCAAGTTTCCTAACCAAAAGTATTTTCATCAGGAGCACTACTCTTGATCTGGTTACTGCTAATGATTTTCCCCATGGACTTAGCTCATAAAAACATAAATTGCTTTATGAATCATAGAATCATAGAAGTTGGAGAAGAAAATGATGGGTTAGGTCATCTTGCCCTTCTCCCTGACAGTGCAGTATTATTACTTTTTATATATATAGAATACATGTATATATATGAAAATAAGCATTTATTCAGAGCTGTGGAATAAAAATGTTAAGTTCAAAAGAGTTTTTAAAAATACATAATGAAAGCAGTGGAGGAAGAGCCAGATTCTTAAGTACCTTGGGTCTCTCTGCAAGCCATGATGATTTGATGGAGAGTATAGTCCGGATGGGCACAGCCAGAAATTCAGTGGCATAAAGAGGACAATGGTGTAAGTCCTATGCACAAGTAATTATCACAATTGTAAGTGCAAACCTGGTAGTTACATAGGCAAATATCCTGCGGGGCAAAACCCCAGCCTTCACAGTAATCCTGACCAAATGTACAGTGGGACGTGCAAGAACCCAAAGTCTGCAGGACTTTGTGTAGAGTGAAGGTGGCACGTGTGATGATACACACCATGTTACTGTCACCTATCATGACACCTCCACACATTCCAATGAGCCAGAAAGCCTGTGCTTTGCATATTTGCTTTTGGAGCCTTTGGTTTGAGTATTTTTCTGTTTTCCAAAAAATGAAATCCTGCTTTCTATTACTTTTGAAGTTTTTTCCCCAAGCACACCTAGTTGAAAAGGCTGTCCTTGAGCATTAATAACCCCCTCCACTTTGAGAATCCATCCAATACTGGCTCAGAAACTGCTCTCGATTCGACACTCTCTGAAGAAAAAAGAAAATGTTTCTGTTATTTCTTAAGTTAATCAATCTTAGAGGTTTCTTAAAAAGGTATTTCTATGTGCTGTAAAGTTCATTAAGAACCACCCTGGTGTGAAGGTCTGACTGTTGTCTCGGATGGCATCCATCCTCAAAAACGGCCCCTTACCTTCCAGCATTTTTCTCAGAGAATGCAGGCAGTCACGAGAACTCAGGCTATCTGAGAATGGCTGTAAACATGTAGTAAAGGAATCAAAGCTGCTACTGGAGTTGGTTTTGGACTTCAGCATATTTTGTCTAGATCTCTGTGAGACAGCAGTATCTGATTTTGTTCCCGTGACTCTCTTCCACAGATTTATTTTGAATCAGGACACCTTAGAAAATACATTTCGGTATTTCTGTAATTTCTTCATCTCAAGTGAGTGAGTGAGGCACAGGTCTGTAAGCATGAACATTCCCAAATACCGATTTCTGAAACTAGAAACACTCCAGCAGTTCTTATTCTGATTGTAGTCTCAATACAAGAAGGCTGACAGTATTTTACTTCCCTTCAGTACATGGCATGCATGTTTTGATAAGTCTCACCACAAATCTTGTGTGAGTTGCGCAGGTAACAGCCCTGTAATCTATTTTTGTACAGGTTACACGTGTAGCCTGTGATCTAATTGAACTGATGCAAAATAGGATACACCCACCAACCTAGAGCATAGAAAATAAATGAACAGCTCCAACCCTCCAGAACTGCCTCAGAATGAAGAATGCACTTCTTTTTTCCTGCACAGTCTGCAGCATCTTGTCAGGCCAGTCTGTATCTCAGTCAGGTGTATGAAGAAGAGATACCAGACATATTGCAACAGCCACCGAGATTCAGAAACCCCTGGTGAGAACTCAGACTGAAGGACTTTGCAGCCCACCTAAAAATGAAAGCATAATCCCTTCCACATTGCGTCACGAATGACTTGGTGATAATGGAAGCTGTGCGTTGCTGCTGAGGGGGGAGCCTGACCTCTTCCCCTGACACGCCAAAAGCCTCCTCCACTATGCAGCTGATTTGCCTACGACAAAGTGAAATCACTTACAAGGAAGCTTTCACATACATTTGAGTTGGGGAGATACGTATGTTGCTTCAGTAAGTATTGTATCTCTACTTCCTTTTCAAAATGTAGCATCTTATTAAATATTAACTATTATACCAACTGAGGAATTGATTTATAGCAGCAGGTATGCCTGCAGGATGATTTTGTTTCTTACCATTCTAGCAGTCTCATATTCAAAAACCTAGAGCTTATTTATTGTCTGCAAACTATGAACATGCTCAGGTTAATTGCATACACAAATCTGGAACTTGCATATGCAAGTATCTTCTGCTATGTGCGCAGCCGCCTGGTTCACCAGAGATATTTTTTAGGGACAATTCAGCCACAGTTTTCCAAAGCAATAAATTCAAACTAAACAAGAAGCCTTACCAGCAGTGTTTACTTTAAATTCTGGCCTCAAATCCAAAAAGTATAGGTCAGATATTTCCACTAAATGCATGCAACATCATGATGCAACTCAGACAAACGCAGGATAAAGAAGAAAATGCCCAGGAAAGACATGCGCTTTCTAAGCTATTTTAGTTGAAGTTTCAGGCCTTTATTTTCTCCCCCACAAATCCCTTCCCAGTTAAGCAACCCCAAGCTGTGAGTCTCATTCTCTAGTGGGTGTTTGAATACTGCTGCTCTCTTCTCCAGGGATGATTCCACTTAAGCAACAGCCAGAACTTGTGCCAAACGTGCAGGAAGAGTGCAAGAAGCTAACCACAAACCTCAATTTACATCAGGGCATTTTGATAAAAATATGAAAATGCCCCATTCAGGCTAATGACTGAGGTTAACGATTGCCTCTGGTAACAGGCAGTGCATGTGCTGCAAAAGCATCTATACCTGCCCATCTGTTCCACCCTTACTTCACCCCGCAGACAAAACAGCCTGCCCTCACCACCAGAACAAAACAACTGCCTGTGTGAGAGGTGCAGGTATTCCCATGGAGATATCAAACATTCACCCCTCCTTGTACTTAGATCTTTAAAAAACTGAAGGAAAAACAAAGAGGAAAGATTGTCTGTCTGTGAAAATGGGTGCTTCTAACCTATACGACAGCTTGAGGTATACAGTGAACTCCACAAGGCAGCAACCAGGTGTTCGCTCTCAGGCATGTATTTATTTTTGCAGGGTGGATGTACTTGAAAAGTTAGATCAATGACATATTGGTTTCCAATGATTTAAAATCCTCTTAACATCTGAAAGCAAGACTAGCAAGAAATGATGCATAAGAAGGTATACACTGCCCACCTTTTACCAGCATCCCTTCTGTCAGCTTTTGGGTATGCTCCAAGATATCCCTGGATAAATACTTTAGAAATGCAATGCAAAATCACAGTCTAGATCAGCTGGACACCCGTGAAAAACAAGTCTTCTGGAAGGCATAATTAAAACCATTCATACGACAGCTTCATCCCTGGTGGTGTTCAAGGTGGGGTTGGACATAGCCTTGGATGGCATGGTTTAGTGGGAGGTGTCCCTGCCCATGGCAGGGGGGTTGGAACTCGATGATCTTGAGGTGCTTTCCAACCCTTACTATTCTATGATTCTATGATTCTATGACAGCCTTGGCTTAAAACATACCCACTGCCCACATGCACTGGATATAGCTGCATTTCATGAGGCTGAGGATGAACCCCTATACTAAACCATCAACCTGATCTTCTGCAAATGCTGTCATTAGCTCACTTACTTCTGGGCTCGCGAGGTCCATCCACGGTTATCTTGATGGCTCTGTGGTATGTGGCTACTTGTGGTGGATTTGTGAAGACCGTGATAGTCAGGGTGAAGCTTTTCCCTGCAACAGGAAAGAAAACCATTACTGAGCATATGTGTAGGGAAAATGTGTACTCCGCATTTCAGATAGCATTCAAACACACCAAATGGCATTAAAACACCTTAGCTGTCCGTAATTTAAGACAGACATGTGCCCAGAAAGCCAGGTATATAACCCCACAACTGCCTGGCGCTGGATGCATTCACTTTGTGGCAACTACTCAAGGCTTTCGGGAAAAAAAAATTAATTTCTATTTAAATGATCTACACTTTGTTTGTAAAAAGGAGGTTACCCCCTAACAGTTAGAGTTTATCTGATCTACATGACTGCTGGTATGTTATCTGTACTTTCTACAGGGTGTTAGTTCAGAAAGGCTTAGAAATCGTGTCTGACTCTTCCAAAACTGCCATGGGAATCTGATCAACAGCACTTGTTAAAATTAAAGAGAACTGGGTGCTCAGATCCCCTAGGCAGATCGTAAAATCCCATGCTTTGTGGTTGGAGCTAGCATTAGATCGATTCCATATTGCAAACCAGAAGCCTTTAAAAATAATCAGCTACTGCAATGCCAAGAAACAAGAGAATGGAAAAAAAAAAAATCCCTACGGCTTGTCCACAGAGAATTAAAACATTTTATGAAGACACAGCAGAGCATTATGCTTAGCTGCTTTATTATTCAGTAAGAAAACTGTGAAGGCCTTTCAAAAATGTTATGTGCATGCCACGGCTCTGAGTTGGGAAAAGTACTCATTTTGATGGCTGCTGGGGAGGGTTTTGCATCCCCTTGTGACTGCAATGTATTCAGATCCTGCTATCCCTGGATTTGCTTTTGGGAAGTGCCAGCATTTACTTCAGGCCTTTTTAAATAACAAAAGTTAACATTCTGCATCTCTGATAAGACCTCATACATGCATTCATTGTGGCTTTGGCCTGGACAACAATACAAACATTGCCTGTCAGCAGGTTTAGCGCAGTTATCTGAGCATCATGGAGGACTCAGATACCAACAGGAATCTTTGTTATCAGTAAGAGACATCAAGGGACATCACCCCAAGTTAGATAACCAGGAACTATTGTAAGAAAATTAAGGTTCTTTTCCTTTGGGCACATGCTGTGTGAGCTTTCCCATAAGATCAGCCTGCTTCATTTTACCACTTGATTCCAGCTCTCCTTAGTGCTGAGCTCCTTCCCTTTTAAGACTTCACATTTTTATTGTTTGCTTCATTTATCTATATAAATAAATACAAACTTAAATATAAGTGTAAATATAAATGCCTGCCTCTAGCAGCAATATTAGCCCTACCCCCACCCCATGCAGATTAACTTGCAATTCAATACATCTCTTAATGCAGTTCCGACTTTTGGTGCTAATGGTCTGCACCAACATCACAACGAACACACACACATAGCTGTTACTGGAAACAGACTTCATCACATCCATGCGAATTAGGTAGATATTCTCCCCACTCTGTGGATGAAGAACTGTGGAGAGATAAAGTGTCTTGGCCATGATCTCACAGGAAGCCTGTGGCCAGCGATGCTAGCTGCTTTGGCTGTTACAACTAAATCCAACTATAATCCTGAATCACAGCTCTGACAAAACAACTGAAACACAAGCCTTGCAAATCCCTGGTCAGTCTCTTCCTACCTCCATGTCCCCACTAGAAAGCAGTCAGTCCCTGAGATGGAACAAACTGCAACAGAAGCAAAAATCATTTCAGATCCCTGTCTCACGGCCTTTGGACCTCAGTTCTTGGATCCTACATCTACAGAGATCAAGGATGTCTGTGTCCTTGACAGTCTTTAAATACCAAAAATAGTTTATTTCCAGAAGTAGTTTCCCTGTATCATTATATACAACAGCCAGATCACTAAGACTGAAAGAGACTTTGAAAATATACTTTTTTCTTTTTACTAATTTGCGATATTTCCACCTTGCTTCCCATTTATGGTTTTGGCTTGTTTGGGGATTTTTTGGGAACTGCTGATGCACTAGGTAAGGTGTTTCTGCTGTTCTGCTAGAATATGTAGTCCATTTATTTCTTTAGATGTTGTGGATTGATTTTCCAGATAGAAAAGAAATGCAGTATAAAATTATAACAGTGGCAAAACGTAGTAAAATGTGGCCACATTACCAGTCTACAAGAATAGAGAATAAAGAAGAGGGAGGTGAAGTTACTTTCAAGATTTTCTACAGAACAAACTAGATCTCAGAGACTGTATATGGCTGTGACACAAGCTGGCAAAAGCAGGAAGATACTCAGCTTACTTCTTGTTGACAGAAGACTATTCATTAACCACATACTGGTTAACCACAGGACTATATAACCATAAACCTACGTGTCACTCATTGCTGCTTACCAATAATTCTGGCTGTGTTTTTTCCCTGGTTATTGTGTTTCCTTTACATTTAGCTTTATTTAGTGGTTTTATCACTTTTATTCATAGCTTCTACATTATTCATCCTTTATGTGTCTGGTAGACAAAGGCAGATTAAAATTAGAGGTATTGTTAGTGAAATATGTGTTTTATGGATATACCTGTTTTGGGATGACAGCAGGACTATAGATGTCTCCTCCTTGCTTTTATATATTATGATACAGCCATGATACAGATTTTTATTTTCAATACGCTCTTGCACAATACACCTACACACAAGCGCAATGCATATACATACACACATACATATGCAATGTGCAGCAGACTAAACTGGTCGAAGTACTACCAGATTAGTCAGTGGAGGCTGCATTCAGTCTCCTTAGCACTGCAGCCTGTATCATCTGCCATAACTTCTGATGCCTAAGAAGTGGACCTCATAACTTTTGGCAGAACACCTACACTGAGCACTTATTGTTTCTGCTCAACTCAGGAAGGGGTGAGTGCCACCAAAACAGCCTAAGTGGTGGACTAACCTCTCTAGTGGCTGTAAAGTGGGACCAAACACCTCAAGAAGGCATTCTGAAACATTGGCCCGGTTTGGATGCCTCCAACAGTCATGATGACAATTTGATGATGCCGTAGCAGTCTCAGCAAGACAGCACATAGCCCTTCATGAGCTAACATCAAAATCTGAGACCCTCTCTGTTAAACAGCCCCATGAATCTACAGAAAACCATGCACAAATTAGCTTGGGTCTATGGTGCATCCCTCAGCATACTAAAGCAAATCACTACTGTGTCATCATGGGAGTGTTTGCCAATGGTGTGAGGGCTGATGGGTGATGTCAGTGTCAATCTGTGCCTTGCTGGGGTGCCAGAGTCACTTCAGAGACTGTTGCTGTTTCTGTAACTATCCCTGGCAGTTCATAATATTAGGCACAAAACAGCTCATGAGCACAAGGATTAAATTCTCCAGATGTGGGACAGGTCTCTGCCTTTGGAAACCCTTCCCACAGACATCAAACTTACCCTCATACATGTAAGGGCAAAGCACAAGACTCACTGCTTCCATCAAGTTTTCCCTCACAAATGGAGTAGGAAAAATTGCTTGGTAATGTTTACTTTTGCAAGAGCATTAAGGCCAGAACCATTCTAGAAAAAAATAATGGAAACAGTAGCATTTCTGGTCAAAATACGATACTGACTTTTGAAATGATACCCAGAGACTCTGTTGATGGGTTTGCTAGAGGCTGTACTACCAAAAAAAGCCCTCAGAAGTCATTGCTGATTTGACAGCTGAAGTCAGATGGATTAAACCAGTTGTCCCAAGCTCATGACTTCACAGAATCGCTCATGAGATTCCCTGATGCTGTGCAAAGCTGCAAGAACTGAAGAGGAAGCACAAAGCATAATGTTGTCCGCCAGCACTTGCTCAGCAATACAGTTCCTGGACCAGCAAAAGGCGAAGATCAGTTTCTAAGACCCAAGCATTTGAGGGTATTGTGTCTGCGCACTACACTGCACTACAGGAACCTGAAGTCTGCATTCAGTCTGCATCCCATCTGACAGAGGCTGGAAGCAAAACGAGCAATGAGCTCACATCTAGCATGATGAGAGATTATTTAAGTGGTCCCCCAGAACAGCACTGAAGGGCTCTAGAGGGAGCAATAGGCTTGTAAGTTGTGGTCCCTGGGAATGTTTGAGAGGAACTAAGGGGGAAAAATGAATCCCAAGTGACAACATGGTCACATGAAGCTCCTGTGTACTGATTTAGTCATCCTGAGCAGTTGTTATGACCAGATGGATCTGGGGGAGGGAAGGTACACTTAAAAGTGGCTGCATGTGCAGATGCAAAGGGCAGTGAGAGCAGACACTTTAGGGAAGAGAGGCCACATCTTGAGTTTATCACTTCATTTTAATCCACCTTTCTCAGGCAAAAAGAGCCATTAATCCATTTATGAAGGTTCATCCAAATGAGGGCAGAAAAAATCAGTTAAAGCTCCAGAAGTTTGCTCATGGAGGGAGAAAGGAAAGGGAGGCCAACAGATGATGTGGTTATTACAGTTGCTACCTTTTGCTTTGGGGATTTATTCTGATGAAGTGTCATTAGAGTTGTTTTGTTGTTTGGTTGGTTGGGTTTTTTTTTAATTGTAATAGTAAATTATTAAATAAAAAGAAGAAGAAAAAGGAAAGGAGCCAAGAACGCTTGTGCTGACAAGGACAAAAGGTATAGCTGGAAAAATATGAAATGTAATACACAAATGCAATACAAATTATATTACAGACATTTCTATTATATTAGTGAGAGACTTCCAGGTTCTAGTAAGAAAGATTATGATACTTTTTTTTTAAATCCAGCTTCCACTTTTTAGTGCTTATGTACTTACTCTTATTAAAGCATGCTAAATGATCAATTTTATTCATCTTTACAGTTTCTCACTACATCTGCCTGGGTATCTGCCAAAGTGAAGATGTCTACTGTATTTGAATAACATATCTGACTGTATCTCTGGGCAAGATTTAATACAAACACACATACATATCCATTCTTAAATGTTGACCATTATACACTGGGGCCAAATTTTGCCATTCTTATCATTTAAGCTCCTAAATACTCCAATGTAATCAATAGGATGAGAAGGGTCAACGTAATTTGACTCTTCGTTAGACAACTGCTGCTCACCATACAAGTGAAATGTTTTTTTAGGTATCCAAGTTGCACATCCAATTGCAAAATAGCTGTCCAAATTCTGTGCTCAGGTGGTGACCCTCTTCTCCCACCCCCAAGACAGTTTCACACAGTCAGAATCTAACTTTGTGTGTTGTGCTTGGTCCAGTGGCTATTTTGTCAGAAAAAAGCTACAGGTGAAGTAAGCGGCATAAAAAATATAACATAATTTGTTTACCATCAGCACCACAGATACCACAGAATCTAAATATGAGAAATAACTGTTATTCACCTCATCTGCTGACTCGTTGCAAATGGTTCACAAAATCTAACTGCCACAAGCCAACGGTCCAAAGAGATAAATGAGAACGTGGGGAGGTGTCAGCAAACCCGGGTGATGGCCCAAAAAATGCAAGGACTGCTGATGCAAATCAGCTGCACTGGCAATAGATCTGTTTGTGTGTTTATATGGACGTCCTGCAGGTGCAAGTGTGTGTCAAGTTGGAGACTCGGGAAGCACACATACTTGCCTCCTGCCAAGCCAGCCTGGGTCAGCATAAAAGGTATACTTTTGAACATTTCTGTCAAGTGTCTCACTCCAGGAAGTTCTTATACCTGTGTTTACATAGCCTCTACTTACCCAGAATGAAACCTCCATCATGTTATATCAATAGGTGTTTTGTTCTGGATTTATATGGGGCCAAGTTGTCATGCACTGGCCAGAAGCAGCCCTGCCGCAGATTTAGACCCGGCTGTGAACTACTGAATTTGCTTTGCAGTAAGTTGTGGATATGCAACGCGCTGCTGTAGCAGTGTGGTTAGCACCAGCTTCTCCCATTCCCTTCCCAACTCCCTGCAGCACTACCAAATGCTTAAGCAAGATGTGCACTTCACTCTCTTCTCCTCCCTGCTCATTCTCCAAACAACTCTGCTGGCTAACAAGTAAATGCTATGGTAGAAAGCACCAGAAGAGCCTGTTCCTCTTGCCATGGCTCTATGAATTCTGAAGCTAGAAGGCTAGAAGAAGGCTGTGTCTGGGTGGAATCATTTCAAGGCATTATTTTGGTGAAGCAAATGTACATTTAACCTAAGGCAACACAGGAACTATATTAAGCAACCAAAATTACATAACTGAAATCAAGTAACATTAATAGAGACGCTGCCAGCCCAAGAAGGCATTAAGACTGAATTTTACCTCGAGCTCATTATCTGGGTAAGGATAGTCCCTGGCACTGTTCTGGAAACTGTCGGTGTCAAAACCATAACCCTAAGTCTGCAAGCTGCGGACATGAAATAATTAAGCAGATGCAGAAGCTGGTTCTATACACAGTGCAACTTAGAGCTGTTAAAACCAAGCTGACTCAGGTTCTCAGCAGCTATTCCAGTGCACACATATTGGTGACAAAGAGCAGTGTTTCGAGCATGCCCCTTGTCATTAGGTATACCAGGGAGCCTACAAGACCTGTCACCAACACTGCATGTTTCCCTATGCACTGGAGAATGCCCACACAGGTAGCAGGTCCAGAAGTTGCTTCCCCTGCCCTTTGCTGTGCTACAATGGTACCAATGTCCAAATTGCTTTCCTCAGGAAAAAAAAGGAGAACATCCTCCTGTTGGAATAAACAAAAAATGACAGCACTCAGCATCCCAAAAACATGCTACTGTCAATCCAAAGTCCCATACTTGCTTGAATGCTGCATTTTACCCATCACAGTAGCAACTAACACCTTTTGGATTTGATCTGAAGCCCTCTGAAGAGTGTTTCTCCCTTGCACAAACATTCTCAAGAGTTGCAAGCGTGGAACTCGGCTCTCTGAACCAGCCACACTTTTTCTCTCTCCTTTTGGGCAGATGTTTACATTTTAATTTGACAAGAGTTTGCGTGCAGCCAGTTTCACTTCTGTGCTGATGAGTGGTTTCACTTCCCAGTCCCATGTGCTGTCATGATGACACCCTCCAACATCTCCTCCAGCCTCGCAGGGGCCTCTGTGCTAATCCCTTCCCTGACAATGTGTGTAAAAGAGCAGCCACCACTGCTGCTGCTGATCCACTGGTTGCCTGGAAGGCACCTGGTAGCCCTGCTCTACTTCAGAAACCTGGATTTAAAATGCACTCATTTGAAATGCTCATGTCTAAAATGTTAGGCACAAGGCATCAGTCTCAGCTGGATTCCTTCAGGTTCCTTCCCTCAGGTTACTACTTCTACTACCTTCATGTTATTGTTTCACTTTGCTGAAGTGAATGCGTTTCAGCAGAGATGCCACAAATGCCCTATTTATTCTGTTTAGAGAAAAAAGAAAGAAAAGCGGCAGTTGAGTAGCACCAGATACCTCGTGTGGGTACTAAATGATCATAGCCATTTATCAGGAAGGGAGCTGTGGCAGAAGATGGGTAGGAGAATAACTCTGAGCCTATAGGAAAGGACATGAAATGAACTAACTGAGGAGAAGAGGCACAGGATTAAGAGATTTGGGGCCGAGGTGGCAAGAAGGACATCTCTGAAGACAGGGTGTCCTACAATAGTCAGCTTAAGGTGACACCCAGTATTTTAACATAGACATTAGTCACTTTTGTATGTCACCATCCACAGTCCACAAACACACAAAACCATGAGGGATTCCTCCTGTATTGTGATGTTGTCTAATTTCAGAAGAAAGAATATTTTAAGCTGTGGTAGGAACTTGACTGGCAGGAACATTATTTGTACTTTAGCATCCTCAGGTCTAAATCCTATGTAAATATCAGCTTTTAAGCTTTGTGATGGAGGTGGCATATGTATACATGTGTGTGAGTGTGTGCAGCAGGGTTACAATGTCTGACAACATATAAAGAAAAGGTGCTTTTCCATTCTGTTCTGAAAGGCAACCAAGTGACCTGCCTTAATTGAATTTTTAGGGTGGGATGTCTTCTTAGACTGAAAGCCTGCAGATCAAGTTTGCAAAATGGATTAAGGCATTAAAAGACTGGTATGGGGGGGAAGACCTTTTAATGGAAAAGCCAAGCAGCCTCTAACTATAAGTGGAGTTGCTGCAGTAACCACTATAAAATTCTTATGAACTTGGGTGGAGACAATAATTACAGCAGAGGAAGAATGAGATGCTATGGGGTGCCCAGCCTCTGCAGCAGAGTGGCAGCCCAAGGAGATTACAGTTTGAGTCTTAAAATGCAACGCTTACTGTTGAAATATTTTAAAGAGGTACTATATACGCAATGTATACAAACGGCATGTCACTAATGTTTAAACACTGATTTTGAGAGTAGAATTATTTATTCCCCAGAGATGACTCTAATAGAAATCTCTTATGCCCTATGAGTAGGCTACCCCAAAACCTGAACCACTGCTTTCAAGCCATGACCTGTAGCATACCAGGGAATTTCACTGTGTTGGTGTTTTGTTTTGGTTTTACTTTCTTAGCGCAGTACCATTTTAGTTTTAAATGAAGTGCTTCTCTATATCAGAGCTTGGGCCATCTATGAATAAGTATTCAGAAATGACTTGGCCTCCATGAAGTGCATCCAGCTCTAGGGCAGAAAGAAGAAACGATCATTCAGCAGACTGCTATGTCACTGCTGGATGGTTCAGGGAAAGGGAAAAAAACAGCAACAGGAACACCAGATGGACAGGACAGTTCAAAACGAAGTGACTTAAAATGCAAAGCTACCACCTTCTCACAGAAAATGCCTTGGGATCTTTAAGCCTAATAATAGTTCTTAACCCAGCTATAATTTCAAACCATTAATAAGCTTTTTGAGGCAGAAATTATCACCCACACTTTACAGGTGATGACAGAGACATGAAAAGGTTAAGGCCCAGATTCACAAGAGGATTTAGCTGCCTGAAGTGGGATTCAGGTTTGATTTAAAAGCTTAAGTCCAAAATTACACCCCTCACACCTCCCGCCCCACCATCCAGGTGGTGCCTAGCAGCAGCCATGGTGGATACCTGGGGGGGCTTCCCCTGCAGAACAGCCCCATGCCCTGGAGGCTGCACACTCAGCCTCCAGGAAGGAGCATCTCAGCGTGGTCAGCAGGCCTGAAGCCACAGTCTGATCTTTCCTCCGCCTGAACCCACAGTCTGAGCTTTCCTCTGCCCCTTCTCCTTCGGGAGGTTTGATTCACGAGTTGCTGCTCCGGGCTCACCCACTGACAGCCTCTCATGGTGGCTGCTTTAAGCATTAATGACATTTCCCCAGGGAAGGTCTCTGTTTTGTAGGGTGCACTTCAGATGTACACTTCGCACCTCCCTGAAGGGCCATGGCCAGGTGGCTCTGGTGGGGTGCAGAATCCTCAGAGCTGGTGGCCCCAGTGGCTGGAGGTCCTCAGGAGGAAGAGGTCCTTCAGGCAGAGAGGTGCTGCATGAGTGGCTCTCAGGGCTGGTGGCCACAGTGTTTGGGGTGAGGAGAGCACCTTGTTCAACTCTCTTCTCCAAGGACTGCTTCTATATTTGAACCCATGATTTCTTCATCCCTCGAAGCCCTGTTCTCATCCTTTGCCTAATCATCAGACCAGGAAAACCTTGACATAATGGGTGTTGTGGTTTTTGGCAGATCCTGTTCTGAGGCACCTTCATTTCATGGCGCATTGTCCCATGATCCTAGAAAAAGCCCTTTGAGACCTGGATTTTGTCTCAGTTCCTCTCCCTTTACCCAGCACTGGCTTTCATTTGGGACCATCCCAAGTCTGGCTACCTGTCCAGCCAGCTGCTGGCATACCTCAGTGCTCTGGTACGGTGCAAGACCTGGGAACAAACATGTTCCTTGCCCTACGGAGCAATGAAGACCTCCTGGCATGGCTGCAGGCAGTGGCACCAGGCACAAGGAACAAGGAAGGTGTGGGTTCACTGGAAGAGCAACATGCTGCTCTGCATACAAAAGGCAAGGAGCACTTTCATGATCATCAGGGCCATTTTAGCAAGTGAGGGACTTCTGCCTGCAGTGGCCTAAAGCAGGTGAACGCCAAAAGACAACCTGACAAGTCACTTCTTCAGTAGCTAGCTGAGCATGGGAGTGTGCACTGGGACTGTTTACTCAGAGTTCATTTTCATAGAGGAAGGACTCCTTGTGCTGTCATTACGCTAATGTAATGCACATTGATTTCATAGCTCAGAAGAGGTCTGGGGTCACTCGATGGATATCCGTGCAGTCAGAGATGGGGGAGATAACACTCCCATTACGAACTTGGAACCTGCCAAATTCCACCAGAGACAACATCCAAACATAGAGCAACCCCTGTGACCTCAGATACGGACATGGTTTCACTGGAATTGTGCTGCATGAAGTCTAGCCTGTGGAAACTTCGTGGCCTTGGCAAAATGTTCCCTCCAGTTCCTCCCTAAACTTCAGGGAACTGATGTGCACACACACTGCACCAAGCACCGCCCCACTGAAGAGCTCTTATGGCATCAAGACTTCAAAGCAGCTGCTTCCTTCCCTTTGCCTCGCCTCAATCTCCAGAACCTCCTCCCCATGCACTGCCTGCTCTCTCTCTGCACCACACGGCAGGTAGCTCCCCATCCCCAGAGGGAACATTAGGAAAGAGTGGGAAGAATTTAGGATCATTCCTAGTAGCACACTCCGAAGCCAAAACCTGCTCCTGTGACAAAGCCTCACAAAGGAATAGCAACCTGTGCTGAGAGGCAACAGCTCTCAAAGGGGACAGGCAGGAATAGCATCAATAGAGGAAAGAGGACAAGAGACAGATTGATGCGAGACAGAGATGAAGGGAATAAGGTTGACTAGGAGAGGCAGAGAAAACTGTGTTAAAATAATGATGGGAAATGGGAAAAGTAGGAGGGGAGCAAAAGAGTTGGATGATCATACAGCGTTAAGGTAGAAAAACCAAGGCTATTTTTTCTCTGCTGTTAAAGGGT
The DNA here is from genome assembly GCA_039720435.1 of Amazona ochrocephala. Classification (NCBI taxonomy): domain Eukaryota; kingdom Metazoa; phylum Chordata; class Aves; order Psittaciformes; family Psittacidae; genus Amazona; species Amazona ochrocephala. The sequence goes on along the minus strand of CM077877.1, from coordinate 99,338,167 downwards.
TTTTAGAAGGGAACAGAGACTGATTCACACTGCTGAGTGTTTATGCACATGACTGTGCTGGAAAAGATTCTCCTGACAGCGATTGTAAGCCCAGACAAAATTGTAAGCATCCTCGCTTCTGCTAATCCTGAATGAGCTGACAAGAACTGCATGTCTTAGGACAGTCAGCTGAAGTTCACTAGCCAGCCCTGCAGCCGAGGCCCTAATTCATCTCTCAGAACAATTTTATTTTGGTGAAAAAACAGCAGCTGTTATTTGAGTTGGAATACAGGTACATACATATAGAGGTACATAGGTATGCACAACAATAAGTATTTTTTTTACCAGAACTCATGCAGCCTCTGAGGGAAGGCATAAAAATAAACCCAAAGGAAAATAAAAAGGCAAACAGATCTCTTGAAACTATCTAACATTTTCATCGCAAGAGGTACTGCTTTTCCCCTAAGTAGTATCCTAGTAAAGCCAATTCCTGTTCCTTTTAGCATGGAAAAAGACAAAAAGGAGAGAATGCTCAGAGGACAGTGTCTGCCTCATCCTCGTCATTAGCCCGAGTTTCAAAAATGTACAAGCAGAGCTCTACAGAACCAAAAAATAGATTTATTGTTATTGGACTGAGGGCAGTGGTTCAGCACTTGGCATGGTCACTGTTTACAGCAGTAATGCTCCCGGAGACAGGAAGTTCTCCAAACCGCTCTGCCACTATTTTTCTCCTGTTGACGCTTTCTGATCAAGAGTTTTTTCGCCCAGACGAAATCTGAAGTAACCCAGCAGAGAGTGTTTGGGAGCTGGCAAAGCCAGCTGCAGTCATGCTCAGCCTCACAGACCACATGATGTTTTTCGAGTCAAACCCCCGTGCGGAGCTGCATCATACTTATACTTTCTTACACAATCAGCAATTCATGCAAACCCGGCTGCACGTAGCGACTGTGTGATGAAGACGACTCAGGCAGCACTGGTGTAGTGAGAAAGTCTTGTCCCCTCCCCTCCTCCTGCTATTACATCCCTGCCAAAGGCCAGCATGGAGGCAATGTCGCTTTGAAGGGGCTGGGTTTGCTGATCAACCTAAAGCTGATCCAGGCTATTTGGCCTGAAATAGCCATCAACTCCTCTGTGCCAGTGCAGGGAGTCTGCATGGTGAATGCTTCCACAGCTACTCCGTTTACACAGAAATCTTGATTAAAAGGAAAAAGTTCTTTACTGTAAGGGTGGTGAGGCACTGGAATGGGTTGCCCAGGGAAGTTGTGAATGCTCCATCCCTGGCGGTGTTCAAGACCAGATTGGACAGAGCCTTGGGTGACATGGTTTAGTGTGAGGTGTCCCTGCCCATGGAAGGAGGGTTGGAACTTGATGATCTTAAGGTCCTTTTCAACCCTAACTATTCTATGATTCTATAAAACCAACAACACAGCCAAGCAACCCTGAATCACTTGCACATAAATCAGTGCTCCTGGCCTGGCGGGTGGGAGGAGAGCCCTGTGATAAACATCGATCCTCTAACACACACTGCGAGTAAGCACCAGCAGCGTGGCCCCTTCTTTTGGTTGCTTCCCTTTCCCAAGGGCCATGCCAGCCTTGTCCATACCCAGCACAATAGAAGGGCTGAAGGATGACTCAAAGGAGCTGCCCATCTCCCTACAGCCAAACCATCTTTCTGCTGGTTGTAGCATCCTGATAGCACCACATATTTATCAATCCAAAATATAAACAAGTGGTTGGTTTAAACTCTACGAATTGACACTTTTTTTTCAGTTTTGATTGCTGCTGGATTTCTTCTATTTTTGTCCTGCCTGGCAAGAGCAGTTCATTGTTACTCCAGCATCTGATACTGTGTCCCCTGAAGCATTCCGATGGCTTGGACCAGAACCCAGAAGGCTGCTTGATACTGATTTTTATGAGCCTGTTGAATAGCCTCCTCTTCTGTTTTGCACATACTTTTAACAATTTTGAATGCATTTAAGTAAAAAAAGAAACCAAATTTTAACAAACTGCTCAAATAATGCAACCACAAGCTGAAGCAGCACAGAAGGAGCAAAATTCTGACTTCAGAAAGACTAATTAAAATCATTGGACTCAGAATATGGGCCAGTAATTTCTGGAGTTTAAGCATTTTTGAGATCCCAGCTTAAAACTGATTATTTTTCCCCAAAATGATATCCAGAAGGAAGAGTCCTGATAGCAGAAACTGCTGGTTATGCTTGGTAATCTCTCTCTCGTGTTCTTCTATCAGCTACACCTGTGAAAAATAGGTATTTATTTGGCTCTGTGGAAACTGAAAACTCTCACAAAACTTATTCATGACTCTAATCTCAATAGCGGGTGGGAAATATATACATAAGCTGAATTTTCAGTCCTTTCCAAGACACAGATTTTAAAAAGGCCTTGCTGGAGAGCTATCATGAAGCTCCAAGTCCTAGCTTTAGACTGAGATCTTCTGCAGCAAGGCAAGACACCTCCCCTTTTAGCTACTATTGTGATAACCTATTAATAATAATTTTCATCTGGAAAACATGTTTATTTGTTAGGGTTTTTTTAATGTTATGTTCTACAAAGACGATAGTTACTGGGATTAATGATTCCATGAGGAAAATATGTAATGCCTAGCAAGCCATGAAGCCTTCCCTCTCCAAAATAACTATTTATTTTTCATTTTATCCAATGAACCTCTATGGTGTCAGGCATTTTGCATCAGATTTATTTCATCAGAGTAACCTAAACCGGTTCATTAAGAAAACAGTAGTAGCATTTTGAAGTTTGAAGCGTTTATGAACAGAAGGAGAAAAATAAAGACTAATTTATTTTAACCAGGTAGCCAGGTGAGGTGGGCTGAGACTGGCTGAATTTTAAAACTACATTTTTCTTTCAGAAAGTACGTACCAAGCTTACAAGCCAGACAGGCAGGTTTTCCCAGTAGCATTCTCAAACTAGGGTGAGGAACAGTAACTCTGGAGCCCAGCCAATTCCAATGTAAATCTGTTTTGTTTGGGAAAGCGAGCCACATTGCTTTTCTACAACACCTCAATGTCTTGGGCAACCTGTGATATTCTCAGTTCCCATTCTGGGTGTCAAGAAAATCGAGGGCCCTTTGTTTTTCCCATAATTCTGAACAACAGGCACCAGCAGAGCAACACAGGGCAACTGCTGGCTGTTAGATGCGAAAGGAACGCTGGAATGCAGCTTGGTTCTTTAAGCTTTGGCCAGTGTTTTGGTGCATCTGCTCTGGCCAACAGGCAGGAACAGATCCCCAAACAGGGGGAATCGCTGTAACTCTCACAGTCAGCACAGAGCCACTTATGTGAAAACGTGGACAATAGTCTAATGTTTGAAACAGAGGTGTCTTGGTAGATTTCATGTAAAGCCCCCATAAGGAAATTTAAACTATTTATCAAGAGTGTCAAGAACGACAATTTCCTACTTTCTTATAAGGGAGAGAGTGGTGGCTTGCCATCAGTTCAGCAAGGCTTTTAATGGGTATGATGGTTGCACCTGCACGATAACTGATGCACAGGGAAGTGTCACTGGTCAAAGCTGTTCCTAATTCTCCAGCCGGGATTTTAAATCACCTGAGATACATACACAAAAAAACATCCACTCTGACCGTAACCAACGTGAACTTTCAATCACTGTTCACATAATACTCCTGGAATCACATTATCACTGGTGGCCACTAAACTTATTCAAACTCAAGTATTACACAGCAAACAAAGTTTCTGTTAATTTTCCTCTAGTGAAGTATCAAAGGAAGCAATGCCCTTTGAAGCAGCTACCTTATGCTTTAGGTTTTATGCAAGTTCAACAGAACAGCACCTCAGAAATCCCGTGCCAAATGCACACAATCCCCACCTTTTGAAAACAATCCCCTGTTCCAGGAATAAACAAAAGCATACATTAGTCACTCGTTCCAAAGATGGGCAGCCAGTAGAGGTGATGAGATTTAACCTCATAGACTGACTAATAGCAAGCAGCGTTCCTAAGTCACTCCATTGCTTAAAGGATCCCAAGCACCTGAATACCATACGACAAACTAGGTTTATGTCAGTGCATGAGTGATCAGCTACCAGCAACCACTTACAGCAGGCTAAGGGGCTCAGCGATGCTCCTCACCAAGCGTTTCTGTATGAATAAGGACTGCTCACTCTCAGCCATTGGATTTTGACCTTGAAAATCACACAGTTCACTGTTATGATTTCTAGCTTCATTACCATGCCCAGGAACTGAACTACAGGTTTGTTTTTATTAGCTTCTCCACCACTTTGCCAGCTATTCATTTGAATCTTCTAAACAGTCATCTCTGAATCATAATGCAAATTCCATTTACTGAAAAGGTGGTACCTTTAATATAACAAATGGACATGTTTAATGACTGATACTTTTAGACATTACAGCATCTCTCATGTTTTCAGTAAATGGATATAATTTTCTCTGCATTACCCTATTATTATTCTTTGCTAGCATTACGAAGCTACGTTCTCAGCTGCGGGTGTTTTCCACCAAGTGCATTTTGAAGACAGCCCAAACAACATGATTTAAAAGACATCTCCCTCTGTATCCTCAGCTAAAAATGCTGCAGGATACAGAGGGATGGGATTGGCATTTTATTCGTAAAATGTCTTCACTGCTTGCACCTATGTTTCAACAGGGCTGTGCTCTTCCACAGTTGCTGACTGCATTTACATTGCAAGAATATCTACAGATGCATTTCACTTCAAAGGCAAATAAAGGCTATTGTGTATAATCAGGATAACTTCCTTGGTCTGAAGCCTGACCCGTCTCCCATTTGGAATAAAACATTTTGAGAGTGAGTGAGCAGAAGTGGGTCACCTTTGTAACTCTCCTGAGGCATGCTCATAACTTTGCTCGTGTTTGTAAGGACCATGCATGCAACCACACATCAGGATTTGGCTCAGATGCTCGCATGGGGAGAGAGGGAGCCCTTAGTACTCAATCTGATTCAGAGAGATAGCATCGCACAACTTGCTTAAAAAGGTAGTATACAGAAACCAACTTAAGTGCAGTAGACACTATTATTTTGATTTGTGAGCGTCACAGCACTGAACTGTCCCTAAATAACTGCTGTGTTTGGAACACCATAATGTTACGTTCTAATTTTACTTAGAGATACAAATGAAACAGAAGAATAATACATAAATAAATATAGAATCATAGAATCATAGAATAGTTAGGGTTGGAAAGGACCTCAAGATCATCGAGTTCCAACCCCCCTGCCATGGGCAGGGACACCTCCCACTAAACCATGCCATCCAAGGCTATGTCCGACCCCACCTTGAATGCCGCCAGGGATGAAGCATTCACAACTTCCTCGGGCAACCCATTCCAGGGCCTTACCACCCTCACAGTAAAGAATTTCTTCCTCACATCCAATCTAAACTTCCCCTGTTTAAGTTTAAACCCATTACCCCTTGTCCTCTCACCATAGTCCCTAATGAAGAGTCCCTCCCCAGCATCCCTATAGGCCCCCTTCAAGTATTGGAAGGCTGCTATGAGGTCTCCACGCAGCCTCTCTTCTCCAGGCTGAACAGCCCCAATTTTCTCAGCCTATCTTCATACGAGAGGTGCCCCAGTCCCCTGATCATCCTCGTGGCCCTCCTCTGCACTCATTCTAACAGTTCCATGTCCTTTTTTTGTTGAGGACACCAGAGCTGCACACAATACTCCAAGTGAGGTCTCACGAGAGCAGACTAAAGGGGCAGGAGCACCTCCCTCGACCTGCTGGTCACACTCCTTTTGATGCAGCCCAGGATGCAATTGGCTTTCTGGGCTGCAAGCACACACTGCCGGCTCATGTTCATCATATGGAAGATGCGATAGCTTTTCATTCTTGAAGCTCACTGGCTTCTCTTCTGTGGGTTTGACTGAGCCCCCATGACCCATGCAAGGGACACCACTCACAGCAACAAGGGAAGTAACACAAGAGAGTATTTAAAATAATCTTGCAATAGAAAGGTAAACACAATTGCTCAGAATTTATGGGGTTTAAAATTAGGGACTGGAGCCAGAGAGTGAAGTTGCGAAGGGTCCTTCTGTTAATTTTATGGGCTTTTAGATCAAGCTTTGTACACCTGCTCACTCATATGCGACATGAGCCACACGTGTCAGGTACTGACTGCACCTTCCTAAAACCATTTAATACAGTTCTAGCCTAAGTCAACTTTGACTCTTATTTTTTATGCTTATTAAGGCCCTTTTATTTACATGCTGGTAATCACTGGTTATTACAGAGATACAGCAAGCCAGACACTAAACTCGTCTGTTCTGATTTATCCTATCCATTTTGCAGGAACACATTAAATAACACAACCACTGCATATTGTTCTACTTCAATTTCAGAAAAGAAAAAGCTGAAAAAGCGCCTTGTGCCTTCATCAGGATGTGATGAACCCAGAAAACTTTTAGATCCATGCAGGAATTATTTGTCACTTTAGGTTGACTCACACCCTTGCAGAGACCAGCTTTTGCAGAGAGTGTGTGGGAGCCCTGAAATGGTCACGAGTCTTTACACAAGCTGAAAATTCTCATTTTTAATTGAAAAACATGCTATTTAATCTTGAACATGGGCAATACTGTGCTATTCTAAATTTGGTGGGCCAGCTTCTGGAGACAAATGGGATTTTCTGTCTATGTGAGGTTTTTGCTTTTTTCCCAAATGAGACTCCACTGTTTAAAAATTGAGGTAACGCAGAGGACAGGCTAGGATAAAACAAAGAAAAACATACAGCTAATTCTGTGCCTTTGGAACTGGCCTATGCCAGATCCTGTGGCATTCCCTGCTGCAGAAAACTCGATAGACGGCATCATCAAATCCCTCCACGTAACCTGAACTTGACATAAATGGTGAACATGACCCAAGTGCAGTTGAGAACAAACACATACCTCTTCCACTTCTGCCCACGAATCGGAGGTCATTGAACCTTGCTACTTGGTTTTTCATGGCAGCTGTGGCGTTTCTGAGCTCTGCAGAGTAGTTTTCATCGTTTCCAGCCATCACCGTTACCAGCGTCCCATCGGGCACATCTCCCAAGGCCACCACCTACAAAATCAAGGGGCAGAAGCCTCAGCTTCCTCACATGACATTTAATTTGGGGTGCAGAAGATCAACAAGTAACCTGATTAAATAGGGAAAAAAACAGCAGCAACAAAAATTTACGTAGACTAAGAAGCTGTTTGGGAAATCACTTCTATTCTTCGTTTGCTAGGAATAGAAAATAGAGATACAAAAACGTTTTTACATTGATGCACCTCTGAAATGCACAGTATAATCCACGTACTCCGACACGGACAATGCATGAAAGAAGCCTTCCAGGATATACTTCTGCAATAGTCAATAAATAAATTCAAGTAACAGGAGCTGATTATGGTCGGATTTACATCAGTAGCATCGCTCCTCAGCTCCAGTGGAGTTAGCACAAGAATGGAAATGCAAAGTTCTAAAGAGAACAAAAACAACCCAATCATCTCACAGAGGCAGAGGGTCAGAGTCCCCACAGCTGCACTAGTTCCCTACCTTTTCTCCTGCTGCTCTGAACAGAGCTGCCCCAGCACAAATTCAGAGTGAGTGCGAGGAAAAGCAGGCCTCGGTCGAATGTTTAATCACAACTTTCTGAACAATTTCTTTTTTTCCTTTAGAAGCCCGAAAGCAAACCGTTGACTTAAAACCTCACCCGCAACCTGATGGATGGAAGCCGTGATCTGAACTAACGAAATCTGCCATCGCTCAGCCGAAGGCTTTCACCTGCTCTGAAATGTTTGCGCTGTAGCTTCTTGCTGCCAGCATCCATCAAACAAATACTTAGGATCACAGGATTTGCTGCATTTTTGATGCAGTGTCTTGAGAGATACAGAGATTTCTAACCTTAAATTTTCTGACTTGTGTCCATGATTTTAAAAGATGAAAAATTAATCTTATCTTCTTGAGCAGGACTGAATTCTCAGAACAAGTTTACCCTGCTACAAGCAAATGGATATCTGGTGTTTCTCTTGATTTACTGTGGCAAAAGGGCGAGCTTGAATTAGGTCCCAATCCATACTTTTTTTAGATCCCGTTTCTGTTCCCCAATTACGTCTATAGTAGCAACCTCAGAACTACTACCAAAAAGGAATAAAAAAAAAAAAAAAAAAAGAAAAAGAAGAAAAAAATCTCACTAGTTTTTATTTCCCCTTTTGCACATTCTAAGAGGAAGCAGTTCTGCATCATGTCCTCTGAGCTGCAGTTCGATATTTTTCCTTCCTCTTAGCATTTTCAAGCTTATGTGCATGCAGTTATAATTGGCTGAAACTTGCCACGGCCCAGTCTTATTTCTATTAGTTTCTAATTACACTTGTTCTTTCCACACAGGAACAGCATCGTCTTTACTCGATCTGTCTTTGAGATGCTTGTTGCCCAGCCATAGCTACCTCCCATAATATGGGAAAGGTCTCCAGTCGCAGGTATTTTCGCAGCCTTTCCTTCTATAGGAGGCTACGTTTATCACTTCTGTGCTCTCCCATTTGTCACTGGTAACCCCTATTTTCACTTCCACATACAGACTTAAAATCACTGTGTCAAAATTCCCTCTTTACGTATCTATTTTAACTTCCTCTTTCCCATTCCTCTGCGGCCCAGGCTTTTGGGTTTTTGTTCTCCTCTGTGTGCTGCAATGCGTTTCCGCGGCCTGCGTTACACTTAGCACCGTGTTTTTCATGTTTCCCTGATCTTGGCATAAATGACTGCCTGCTTGAACACTTGAAGCTGGGAAGTCTTCTCCTTACACAGTGTTGTGTCATAAGAAACACTGCCCCATAAGATCAGCAACTGCGAACCCAATGCACTCACCCAGTTCTTATCAGTTACGGTAAAGCCTTAGTGCATGCACATATATTAAAGACACAAGAAAGGGAAAGGGGAAAATCAGGGCATTACCCTCTCCTCCCTGTGATACAAATATTTGCATGTTTGTTTAAGGAAATATATGTTAGCATTTTAAGGGATGAAAAACCTTCATGAATCCAGGGGAGCTGTCTCTTACAGGACAAGCATTTTAAATCCCTGTTTTCAAACTACACTAAAGGCAACCTCAGCAATAAGACACGTGAAGAAAATATTAGAAACAAGTAAAAAAAAAACCTACACAGCCCAGAAAAGAAACCAGACTTCGAAATCACAGACAATAGAAACAGAAATACAAACATTTACATTACAAAAAAGACTAAACAGATAAGTTGGGACTTGCTGACTGTAGTTATCTAGCACTTTGTTGTAGTCTTTAGCTCTTAAAAATATGCATTTTCAGAGAAGCCAGAGGAGTATCACAATTGCAGTGCTGCTGGGTATCTAAATTACCTACTTCTGCTGCATCAATCAAACAAAACTGGCCTTTAAAATAAAGATTGAGATTCTTTCTTAACAGCGTTTGGACCATTAACCTATATGGCACCTTATTAGAGTTACATATTATTTCCTAAGTTTCTCAGAATCATTCTTGATTTAAGAAAAAAATAATGTGTGGAAATGATCATTTTGGTTTGAAATGACATCCTGATCCTAAGATCAAGTATCATGAGTGAATTTTTCTAAGTAAAAGTGAACTCTCTTTTTCTTGACACAATGGTTCTTAGCAAGTACTTAATAAAACTCAGTGCTTTTTTTCCCAGATGCAAATAAGACACTAGCATAGGAATGATCTGAACTGAATTTTCTAGTTCATGTTCCAAACGATCTTAAAAAATACACCTTTCAAAAATGCCTCTGCGAATATTCAGCGTTTCTAGCGAGATGGTTTTGTATGTGGCAAACTATTTCGGGACTCACTGCTCAGCGCTGCACGGCGGAGTTTTGGCGTGGGGGGTGAGGAGCACCGGCAAGCAGGTGCCTCTGAGCCCACCGCTTTAAGAAACGCTCTCCTGGGTTTTGGGGCTGCTTTTACGAGCGTATTTCCAGGTTAAGCTCTCCCAGTGTTACAAACGCTGGCTTTCCTCTGTTTGGAGAAGCTGACCCCTTCCTCTGTTTGCAGAAGCTGGGAGCGGGCTTGCGGTTGAGCGCGGGGGGCTGCGTCGGCCGCGGGCAGGGGGAAGGAGGAAGGACAGCAGCGCGGGCAATCAAAACCAGTTCCCCGTCTTTGTTTTTCACATAACCAGGGCATCCGCCGCCGCTGGGTTTCCCTGTGGCCGGGGAGCCGAGAGGCAGCGGGGCCCCCCGGTCGCTGCCAGACCCCGCGGCACCGGGGGGAGCCGGGACCTGGCGGCGGCACCGCTTGCGGTGAGCCGCCTCTCGTCGTGTGTGTCCGTCCCCCCTGCCCCGTTCCCCGCCGGGAGATGACCGGGGCAGGGACGCGGCCACGCGTGGCCCGGCAGGAGCTGCCGCGGTGGCCTCCGGCGGCAGGGAACCCCCTCGGAGAAACACCACGTTTTGGGGACTTCGCGTGTCCCCCTTCCCGACGGGGCGGAGCGGGTTTTCACGCCTGTTCCACACTGTAACTCTGCCTTCCAGGAGTAGAGCTTCCCGAGTAATTAGCAGCAGTTGCCTAGTGCGTGGGTGACAGTGTAATAATTAATCTAAATGTGTGAATTTAGGAACTGACCCTGACGGTTAGTTCCTCCCGTTCCCCAGACTCATATATGCGTAAACCAAGAAGACTCTCCAGACACACTTCTCCCTAAAACTTCTCCCTAAAGACGCCTGCCTCCTCAGCGGGATTTCCCAAAGCTCTGGGAGGTGATCTGATTCCCTTCTCCCTCGTTTCTCTTCCCACTAAAAGCCATCTGGAAGACTGAGGTTTGCTCGCCTCCAAAAGAGTTGTGCTGAAGAGGCCGGTGTTTAGCAATGACCGCAAGGAAAGCAAGAAGTCAAATCCCGAACCTAAATCTAACCCGGGGCTCCTACGAGCTCCATGTCTCTGTGGCTCCCTCCGCAGAGAAAAGGATAACGAGAGTAATTATCTTTTCCTTTCCCTGCTCGGAAGCGTGCCTACACCAGCAGCAAGAAACCCACTGCGTTCAAGAAGTTTGCGACAGACCCAAGCCAAAAAAGAGCTTGATCAAAGGGGTGTGGAGGGGTGAATTTTACTTGAACCCTGCTAACGGGACAGCAGGCCGGGAGAGGGAGAAAAGCGCAGCAGTTCTTCCTTCCCTACCCGCAGCCGGCCGGGGGGCACCACTCGGCAGCCCCGGCCCTCCACCGCAGCGCAGCCGGCGGCGGCCCGTGGCAGGGGGTGCCCGGTGTCTGTTCCCCCCATCTTTGGTTCCGTATTTACTTGGGCTAGCAAGTACGGATTTAGCAAAGGAAACAAGGGACATCCATGGCGCCGCAGGGTCCGTCCCGGCTAGGCCCTGACATTCACTATTCTTTTAGAAACAGCCAAAAGAAGCAACGTGTGTTTTCCGCAGAGCTCCTGGCACCTGGCCGGGGGAAGCCCGGCACCTCTCAACCCGGGACCTAACGCTGCGTCCGCGGTGGCGGGCGGATGTCAACACCGGTGGGAGCCCCGTCAAGGCGCTGAGCCGCGGGGCTGCCCGCAAAAGGACCCGCCGCCACTGCGGACGACTTCTGGGGGAGCCCGGGGCTCCTTCAGGTCCGGGATGCCTGCAGCCGCCTGCACCGTGCTGCGCCAACACCTGGTCCTCAGGGCACCCAAACTCCTCGGGCCTTGCCTTTTGCCTTTTCTTTTTTGATCTCTCTCTCGCCGAGCCGCCTTTTACTACCAGAGTTATGAATGGGCCGCAGAGGGAGGCAGACCGCCCAGCCCACTGCGTGCCCCCGCTGCCGCTGCGTGCTGCTGCCCAGAGCCCTGGCGAGAGCCGCGCCGCGACTAGCAGGGACCGAGGAAAAAAGGATGGGAAGATGGAAGGAAAACCAGAAGGAAGTATAGAAGGAAGGACAGAAGGAACGATAGAAAGAGGGAGGCGCTGGGTCTGCTGCGACCCTTCGCCGTTCCCGACGTGTCCTCCCTGCCGCAGAGAGCCATCCCGCCTTTATCCCGGTCGGAGTGAGGGTTCGAGCCCGGGGGTCCGCTCACTGTGTCCCCAGCGTGCCCTGCCCTCCCAGCCACTCCTGCCCTCCCCCACCACCCCGAAGCGCGATTTTGGGAGCCGGCGGACGTACCTTGAAGGCGATGGGCAGCGTCTTGTTGCAGCGCCAGTGGGTGGGCAGCACGGAGCAGAGGAAGTTGGGGCTGTCGGTGCGCACCAGCTCCCCGGGGTGATCGGCCAGGACCTCCACCATGCTGCGGTCGGCGCCGCGTAGCTTCCCCGGCAGCGCGCCGCTGTGCTCGGCGCCGGGCAGCGGCAGCGGCTCGGTCATCTTCCCCGGGCTCAGCGTGGTGGAGGGCGGCGTGAAGCGGCGGCTGGTGCTGGTATCTACGGGGATACGCATCACAACAAGCCTTTTGAGTGAAAGACCTCCACAGAGTTTTTACAAAACAGCGAAACGAGCGGAACTCTTCAGCGATCTGCTCTCTGGGGACCAACATAAACGGATACAGGCAGAGGACCCGGGGGAAACTTGTTTCTACGCCAGTCCCCAAAGTTAATTTTTTGCTGAAGGCGGCTGAGATAGCGAGCGAGCCGAGACTTAACTCTTGGCTTCCTGGCGCGGCAGAGCAGATCAGGTTAAATCCGATAAGTGAAAGGGGGGTCGTCCTTGCGGGGTTCTACCGCAACGCCCGAGCATCTACGCTGCTGCCGTGGCGCAGAAAGTTATCGGGAGACAAGCTCCTTCCAAACTCCCAAGTACCGTGGAAAAACTTAGGCAAGTCACATACAAGACGCGGTCAGAAACACATGCAAAGCCTGGGCTTCCCGGGGAGTCAGTTGCCTATCAGTTTCTTCCAGGTGATTTCTCTACAGTCCCAAGAGAAAACGAAATACATCAGAGTCTTCCGTAGGCAAAAGTTGCTCTTTAAGAGAGGGAATTTCGGGGTCAGTCTTCAGAGAAGGCGGTACGCGAGCTAGACTGCCCGATCAAAGGTCAGCTGGCTACGACTGCGTCTATATATTCACGTACACACACGCCCGCGCACACACATACACCGTACTTCATAAAATATTTACAGTATAATCTGTAGAGAATTTAAACACAACAGGAATCCATTAATGTTCTCTGCGAGGCTTTTTTTTTTTTAAAGCAGCCTTGAAAATGAGCTTCAGTAGTTTGGTTCGCGGTGCTCTAAGAGTATTCGTGTCATGACCTTTCAATAATCTTTGCGCAAAAAGAAAACATAAAAAAGGAAAGCTCAGTGTATGGCATTCAAGCTTTAAATCTCTGTCTTTGCACTTGTCTTTGGTGTAACGTCTTTCGTCAATTTAAAGAAAGGTCGCAGCCGATCGCAAGCTCTGAGGCTGAAAGGTCCACAGCTGAAAACTTGGGTTTGGGGATGTTGGTTAAATTGTGGGTTCCCTCTGTGGTTTTGTGTGTGCAATAGCGCTCTCTCTCTCCCACTCACGTCCTCCTCAGCAGTCAGACCAACAGCCTGCAACAACTTCGGCACTCATTGCCAATTCTTTTTTTTTTTCGGTATCTGAGGCAGTCTTCCTCTAATTCGGCCACAGGAACCGGCTGCTTAACAATATTTTAACCGCAGCAGCAGGTGGAAGGCTGCTTTCGGAAGCATGGCTTTTCCATCGGCCGCCTCCGGCCAGCGGGACGGCTACCGCCAGCTTGCGCGGAGAGCCCCCGCGCACACACCGAAAACCAAGAGCAACCAACCAACAACAGCAGTAATAAAACCCCAACCCGATTAAGGGAAAAGAAAATAAAACAATACGAAAAACCCCAAAACCACTACTTTTGAACTCGCGAAAGCTTTCCTTCCGCAAAAGAGGAGTTGGCGGCAGGCGGGTGGTGGAGGAGCCGCTCACCCTCAAGGAGACGGAAAGAAGCGGGGAAGACCAAACCCCCCGAAGTTGCCAGCCAAGGTTAGAAGCGACAGCCTCCAGCCGGGACGACCGCTCAGAGGAAGTGCATTTCCAACACCGGAGAGCTCTCGCGTCTTCATGTGAGCCTCAGGGAACGCAGCCGTCCTGCCGCCCGCCCGGCCAACCACGGCAGCCGGAGCTCCGCCGGGCCTGGCCGGGCTCTGCCGCTCCGCTTTGGGCCGGGCTGGGGTCCGCCCCGTGTCCCGCTCCCGCCGCCACCGCCGCCGCCGGTATGAATGGAGGTGGCCGGGAGCGAGTCGGCTGCGGCGGGCGGAGTGCGGAGGAATGTCATTCCCCCGGCTGCTTTGCATACGGGGAGGGCGCCGGCCAATCACGGCTCTTTCCGGGAGCAGCCAGGGCGCGGCCGCGGGCCAGGGTCTCCTGGAATTGGCGCGCCCGCCGCCGCCGCTACCGTGGGGCGCGGGGGGTGAGCGCCGGGTCGGCGGGACGCCGCGATCACCGCAACCAAGCCCGCGGGAGGGAGGGGGAGAGGCAGGCCACGGCTCCCCGAGCCCACTGCAGCCAAGGCGCTGGCTGCGAAGCCCGACGCAGCCATGTGCAGGATGCTCCGCGCCTGCGGTTTGCCGGGGGGTGCTTAGGGCAGCCGGAGCGACCCGCGGCTCTGCCTGCCTCTGGTGCAGGTCTCGCTTGCTCTTCCCTTGCGGACCACCAGTCCCTGAGGAGCGGCTCGTGCCTGCAGCGTCGCAGACGCCGCACCCGGCAGGGTAGCCCCGCGCCCCTACGGGCGAACTCCCGGCAGCGTTTGCTCCGGGCTTTTTTCTCCCCGCTAAGGGGGAACACCCGGGCCAGCGGCTTCAGAGGAGGCCGCCGGCGGGCTGGCGTCCGCCGCCAGCCCCGCTGCTTCTCGCCCCCGGACAAGGACGCGGCCCTGAGGAGCGCCCATCGGAGCTCTACTTGTCGAGGCGGCCGCCGGGCCCTCAGCCTGGGGAAATTCCCCCCTCGACACAGCGCGGCTGAGGCAGGGCCTGCGGGCGGGCAGCTCCGGGCTGGCGGCTCCAGCCCGGCGGCTCTTGCCCCACCAGGCAGCCTGGGCCCGCGGAGCCGGTAGCGAGGATGCTGGGTGGAGGCGTGGCTGTCCTTTCGGGCAGGGTTGGAGTTGCTTTGGTTTTTTGGTTTTGGTGGTTTTCTGTCTTAGTTTTTGGTGCCGATCGCGAACGTCGTGGGCTCGCTTCTGGCGTAACGCGGGCTGGGAACGGGGCGATCCCGACCCGCTGCCGCCGTCGCGGCGTGCTCTTGTCTCGGGCTCAGGGTTCCCTCTGTCAAACTTCCCACCCCTCGCACCCCCCCGTGTTGCCTCCTCTCCCCGCCGCGGTCCCGCCATGTGCCGGCGCGGCCGCCGCTCTCCAAGGCCACCCGCAGGACGCCGCCTCCGTCAGCTCAGCAGCCGCTGCCGCCTCGCTTCCCCGGGGCCCAGCGGGCTTTGAAGGGGAGCGACAGCAGCTGCGGCGGGGCGGGGGGCAGTGCGGCCGTGGGGTGGGCGCTGCCGCCGCGGGGACCGCACCCGGGGAGCCGGGCTGGGAAAGGACCGCGGTGAAGGCTGCGGCTGCTGCTTGCCGCTGCTGCCCGCCGCCGGGCCTTGCGCAAGGCGGCAGCGGCGGCTGCCCCCGGGGCGGCCCTCAGTGCAGCTCTGCGGCGGGGCCGGCAGAGGGGGCCCGCCGCCCGCCGTCGACACGGCGGAGGGCACCCGGGGGGATGAGGGAGGCCATGGGGCGACCCCCGGGGAGGGCGGTCGTTGCTTGCTCGGCCCGCTGCGGCCAGCACGATCCGTCCCTTCCAGAGCCGAACGGGGACTGCTGTCCCGGTCCGTCGCATCCCCTGGGACGCGGCTCCGCGGGGAGAGCTGCTTTGAGCGGCGGCTGGCCGGGAGCCCCCGGCGGCTTCCCCACTCGGGGCGCGCAGATCGGGGCGAGGACAGGACGTCAGGGATCCTTGGGTTTGCCAACACCCGTTTTGGAAACGTTCTGGAATTAGGGAAACCTCGTTTTGGCACACCGCGACCTGCGAGCTCCTGCCATGTGCGCTACCCTGCTGACACGGGATTACACCGCAAGCGGGCTGAGCGCCTGGGGTGCTAAAACCGGGCTCTTGGCTCCCTAGAGCCGGCCGCAGGGAGGGGGATGCGCTTCGGCCACGACTCCTTGCGCCTAGACCCGAGCAGCCAAACTGGGTTCGGGGAGCGGCGCAGGCGCTTCCCACCGAATTCTGGGTACAAGTGTCAGGTGTAAGTTTATTCGCACACTTCCAGTGCGGGTAAGGAGCGCCTGCCCCTCTGCGTGAGGGCGCAAGGCTGCTGCTGAGCCCCCTCTGCCCGGGGTCACTGGAGGCGGCGCCGAGTCCCTAGCTGCCCATTGCAGGGCTATTACAGCTTCATCCTTTCATCACCCTCGCCTCATCCTCCTTTCCCCTCTGCCAAAGGACGTGGGTTTTTAGTGCCGACCCCCATATCTCCCTAAATCGCAGCGGTAACAGCGGCGGAGACCGACGCAGCTCAGCCCGCCCTCGTACCCGGCTTGCAACGGGTCCCCCTCTTAAACAGCCGCGCTTGGTGCAGAAAGCTTTCTATTTACACGAATTTTCTATGGTTTGTGTGTGGTTTTCTTTCTCTCTTTTTTTTTTTTTCTCCTTTCTTGTGTGAAATTTATTCCGAATTTCAAGGAGAAGTTTCTTTCTGTTTTAAGGAAAAAGGTAATTCTACATACAAATTGCTGTTATAAACGACAGCTTAAAAGGCATCTGGGGTATATTAGTGGCCGATAACTTTTTACGGGCATTGTAGAGATTATTTTACTGATGTACGTACATCTACATACCTCGCCTAAAATGTGTAAATACGCATATAGTCTTTGGTTGTTTGGGATTTTTTTTAGTCAAGAGGTAGCGATTATTTTACGTTTAAATTTATGAGTATATTGAGCCGAATTTCCCTCTCTGTTTTTCATCCCGTCTTAATCTGAACTCTTTATTATAAATACAAAATAAACCTGATTTATTACACACATGGATAATCAGAAAGGTACAAAATGCCACGATTTAACAGAAGACACAGAAAATACTACATCCTTACAGTTCTCTGTAATTAAGCAGCATTATCAATGCTGAGATGAAGGACGTTGATGTAGACTAAAGGTGACAGTGTTCTTTTTTACTATACAGAAGCCAAGCTTTTGCAGGTAAGTTAAGTAAGAGAGGCTGGACAAGGAAATACTGTGGCGATGATATTTTGATACAGATCGAGCTAAATATTTTACATGCCCGTTAGCATTATCTGTACGTGGATTGTTGCTTTTTGGGGGGTTGCCTTTTCCCCTCCCCCTCTCTATTTAGTTAGTTTAGCTAATTCAATTTATTGTTTTCCTCCTGATACTATTTTTGCATGACAATGAGAGGAACTCTGGTAGGATTTTACTGTCCCCTTACTACAACCCGTACAGGTACTCTGGAAGAATGGGAATGAATGAGTTAAGCAGGTTGCGGGAGTATCAGTGATAAGGCAAAGTAAGGAAACAAGGCAGGGTATTTAGAACTGATGTTTCTTCTCACATGATAAGGCTTTTTAGCATCCCTGACTTTACGAGTTACTCTCGAACAGTCATGCTTTAGTGTAGGAATCCTTTTGGAGAGGGAATTGCAACCGGTGTTATAACTTCACCCATTCACATTCAGCACCGCTTACATTTGTATTTTGACATCAATTTATTACAGCCGTAAACAAACCACAAGTGAATTTCTATCTACCGTGTTTTGCTTCTGTCGTACAGGATTACTTGACCACAAAGCACCGAGCTTTTTACATAATACAGTTAGGCAAAAGCTTCGGAAATATGAGAGAAGGAGCAGCAATTTAGGGATGAATTTTAAACAGCCTAAATTGCAAAGGGTGAATTAGAGCCTGAACGCAATGCAAGTTCCCACTGCAGAGATAAATATACCCTGGCCAAATAGGCAGCAATGGACACTTGTTTACAAGGGTTTGGATTTGTGCAGGACAGGAGAAAACTTGCACAAGGCAAGCAACAAAACATTTTGCTAAAGGAGAAAAAAATGCAGACTGTACAGTGCTGGCATACGTACCATGTGAGCACAAACTGAGAGAACTGGCTACAGGCTCTGATCTTGCCAGCACTTAGAAACATGCCCAACCCTATTCTTAGCCTCGTTTCTGCTGAATGCAATAGAAATCTCTTTGGGGAATGCACTTACACATGCACTTAATTGTTTGGAGCATCTGAGCTGAAGGTGGCATTATTCGGTGGATCAGCTCCTATCATCTGTACCTGAATTAATATATGTACTAAGATGCTTATAGCAGTGTAAGCATGCCTTGTTGCTACTGGTGATGAGCCTGTGTTACTGTGAATGAAATTTGTAGGATCAGCCTTCTGAATTGCCCCTTCAAATATTTGACTAGCATTTACCGATGTGGATAATGCCACTGACTGACCTGAAAAAAATGGCCATAGTAAATGATTTTTGGACTACAGGAATAATGAAATATTGCACAGAGAAAAGTAGCCAGTAAACAAAAAGGCAAAATTCTCCTTAATTCCTCCAGTGATCTTCCACACACAATGAAATGTGCATATTTTAGCCTGGTGTGTAAAGTGCAAATATGCTACCACCAAGAACAAGATGTGTGATGGCCAGCATGGTCCAGGGGAAATGTGGCCAGGACTACACAGGTATATGGTGTCTTGTCTTCCCTCTGTTTCAGGGAGGGGGAAGTGCCTATCACCCTCCCGGGATCCCATCTTTGATCTCTGTTAACTGATAGAAAGTTGTTTGCTCTGGAAGTAGGGAAAATGGCTGCAGCTCACTTTATGCAAAGCAGAGGGATTGTAAGGGAAGACGAAATAACATATTCATTTGATATCTTTAACCTGGGCATCTAATTACTTGTGACCCAGCTTCACCACTGAAAAAATCCAAGGACTCTCCATCCTCTTTAGGACCTCCAGGTGATAACAGTGGTCAAAAGACTGTCTTGTTCTTCCTGGGCAGAAGCTGAGAGTTTTTTTCTATTCAAATTGGCAAATCCATGCTCTTGTCACTTAGAAGTATTTTGGAAGGTAGACATGACTCCTGTTTTGAGGATATGGGGAATGTTTTGCCTGAATAGTGAGCATGTTACCAGAAACACACATGCACGTACATGGACCTACATGTGAAAGGAGCTATCTTTCACTGTTTTACCTCCCTCATCATTCAGAAACTGTAACCCAGAGAGCTGCATCTCTCGTGGCTCAAATTATCAACTGGTGGCAGCAATGGGCGGGAAGCAGGGTACACCTCAGGATGGACAATTTTCAGGCGTGGCTAAACTGTGAAATTGCATCCAGCATTAACCCCAGCTATGGAGGTCCTCCTAGGGTTTGCTGGGTCAATGGAAAGAATGAGTCAAATCACCAGCCAGAGGATGAGCTCACGGTGGGGAAAAGGCCTAATAGAATGAGTGGTGAAACATGATTCAGCTGACTCTTCCTACCAGCATGAATGCAAACTCAATGCCCAGCAATGTAGTGTCCGCAACTATGTGGGTGATACAGCACCTCACCAGTACCACCACTTCTGGAGACATTTCTCCACAACATCCTTCCTCCCCATTTCCCCAAGGGGGACATTCAATAATCATGAAGTTACTGCAGCAGCAATCCCTGTTGATGCCCCCCCCCCCTTAGGCCAGCTCAGCTCTTCTGGGAGGTTTGTTAAGGGCCAAAGCCAAAGTTTGGCTCATTCTTGCACTCACCTGCTGCGGGTGTGTGCCAGCATAAGACGAGCAGTGTGTGCTTGCTGGTAGCACCCAGATAAAGGGGCCATGGGGCCAGGCACAGGGCAGGGGGTGCCTATCTCCTCCTCTACTTCACAGGGAGCATCCCAATCTGGCTTTAAAAATATTCACCTGAATATGTCCAGTAAGACGGCTTTCTCCTTGGTCTTACACAGCTGTTGGTAAACTTGTGGGTAGGAGTGGAGACTGGGTTAAAGTTTCCACTGCAAAATACCTGTCATCAGTCTGTCTTCTGTATGCTCCCCATGAAAGGGGGCACTGTGCAGGTAGGATGCAGTGCATTTTGTCTTCCTCAAAGTGGGATTTGGGTACTTGGTGCAGGGTAAACAGAACAGGCTATCTGGAGGTACAGAAGCAGAAGGGTCATGTCTAGAGCTGAGGGAGCACCCAGTCTTGCTTTCTGAGCACTCAGATCCCAGGGGGAACAACGGATTTTTTTTAGCCACTGTGTTTCTGGCTGTATATCAGTGAATGAGAGAGATTACAGAGGAGGGCAAATATGGTGATTAAGGGTCTGAAAGGAACTACCTATCCAGAAAGATTAAAGGAATTAAATGCATACATATAATTTGGAGCAAAAGGGAAGCCAAGGGGACAGCATGACTGTGGTTTACAACTACATGAAAGACAACTATGAAGAGGAAGGGGAGGGAATGTTTTCATTAGCTAAAAACGATAAGACAAGAAATAACAGATGCCAACCGAAGTAAAATGAGTTCAGATTTAAGATCAGGGGCAACGTTGATCCTAAGATCAAATAGGCAGGAGGATACGCTCCCAGGGAAGCTGCAGATTCAACATCACTTGAACTTTTCAAGTCAGAGCTTGACAAGCACCTTGGAGGGGAAAGTTTAAGAAATAGTAGAAGCAAAGCCAAGAAGCACCAGGATGTACCGCATGACCTAGAAGCCCAGATGATTTTGGGGCCATTCTAGAGGGCTGCACAACACAAACACAAACACTCAGAGCTTTTGGATGATTTCTTTCTCCACACAGTTCAAAATTAAAAGGGGGGGTGGGGGGAAAGCTAAGTGAGGAAAATTAGTCATTTAATATAATTCTGCTGTGGCTAATCCCTAGAGGAGAAGCCAATTATGTGAAATACTTGGGAGTATGGGGTGGAGAAGGGAATTGTTGAAAAGCTGCCATCTGGTATAAGTACTTGCTGGTTTGGAGTCTTAAAAAATACTCATTGTGTGCCATTATACTATGCTCATTACATGCCTAGATTAGTGCAGATAACATCACCCACACCTAGTACTTTCTGTGGCATTTTATGTATTCAGGTTCACATCATAACAACCTCCAGCACTAATTGTAACATTTGGGCTTTTGATCTGCTCTGGTAGGAGCACTACAGATGCCTCATACCAGAAAACTGGGGAAAAAAGTTAAGAAAAGAAAGAACTCTGGCTCCTTTGGTTCAGGGCATTTAAAAGGTGCTGCAAATCTGACCCACCTTGACAGGCATGGAAAAACTCTGGCATAAGGAGGATTCTGCAGGCGATGCAGAATTAATACAACTACTTTATTCCACCCTCCAGCCCCTCTGAAGGTGAGGGCATGCAGGCAGATAGGAAGTGCAGCTCGGCTTTCAGCTGGCCCTGAATGCTCTGGACAGCTCAGTTCGTACTGGAGAAGCCCTGATAGCATTTTGATTTATGTCAGGAGCTGTGCAGGTAGGCACAGACTTTGCTCCTGCAGTTAGTGGTGACAGACTTGACAGAGATTCAGGTCACTGAATGTACTCAGCCTAGGAAAAATAATTTACTATAGCCATGGTGCCAATAGGCAGAATGTAATGATAACATTCACACTGTGTTTGATCCAAATTACTTAGTATGGGTTTGCCTTTTTTGGAGTCAGTTGGTTTGGTTTTCAGTCCAAATTAAGTATGAATTATAAATGATTGCAAAAGTTCCTACAGGGTCATAAGCAGGAGATTGAAAGCCTTGGTGTATTCTTGGAACAAAGGTCCTTCCCCAGGCACCCCCACTGCACTTTACTGCTGACCAGGGAAGTTCTGGGACATCATCCATGGCCTCTCGACTCTCATTCTGCCAGTAAAAAAACCCTCAATTACATGAGAGTTCTATGACATAAACATTGGTTTTCTGCAAATAAATAAGAGACAGAAAAACTTTGTACAGAAGCCTAAATCACCACTAACTTTGGCCCAAATTTGAGACAGTGAAATAAAGATAGAAAGATTTTTAAATCACAAAGTGTTCTTCCATTTTCTTTCTGCACAAGGGATTTGTTGTTCAGGTCAACAAGTTGCAGAGATGCTTTGATCATAAGGAAGAGAGGCTCCTGACAGCATAACAGAAAGGAAGAGAGATGGTTTCCAGAGGAGGCTCCCTCCCTCCCAAGCTTGGCAGAAGGAGAGTTGTGGTCTTGCAACACTGAAATAAGGATGTTAACTGCATCCTTTTTCTTCTTCCTATGCTCTTTTTATCATTTAGAAACTGTGACATATTTTAATGATGAAACAGGAAGTTTCAGAAGGAAATGATAATGTTATTCCCAGTATGACACTATGATGCTGAGATACTTTATTAGGAAAGGCACTCAGTGAAGGGATGGCTTTTCTCTGCTCCTCCTGTCTCTTCCTGCCCTTCATCTCTTAAGGGCCAGGATGGGTTTTATTTCTCACTCTCTGTTTCCCCTTGTTCCATCACCCATTGGTGATTGGTGGTGGGGTAAATGCTGTTAGCTCATTCACTGCCCACGTGGAAATGCTCCATGCAGTGAGTTTGCAGAGCAGTTCCAGTAGCTGCCCGACAAACTGGTGGCAATGGAATGACTGGGATCTTGTTCCCAGGGATGTAGCATTGGGGTTTCTGTGAGAGGCTATTGCAGTTCAAGCTTCAGATTTAATTTGACTGGGTGAGACAGAAACTGTCTTTCAGTCTCACATCCACTTTGCTACTTCAAGTACAGCAGATGGCGTGAAATAGAACTAGTTTACTTTGATACTTTGCAGCCCTCCAGGAAAGGGAGGCAGTAGCCTTGCCATGTGAGCCTCAACAGGAGTTGCCATGTTTTAGGGAGGGATTCTCTGGGAGATAACCACTGCTGGCCTGACCCAGAGAGTTTCCTAACACACAGACAACATGAAACCTCTCGAGCATGAATCTCAGTATGATTAGGAGTAGTAAATCCCAGGTACCTTATTTCTGTAGGAGGCACAGACATAGATTTGGCTAGAAGATGTTACCCATCCTGAACTAGGCTTCTCCTAGCATGTCTCAGATGACAGGGATGGTCTCAGCTGCACAAGGCCCTGTGTGTGCCCCAGTCAGCAGCTGAGCCTGTTCCACATCTCTGTGCTCTCCACTGGCCAGCACACTTTACGTTTAACACTCCTCAGCACAGCTATGACTTCATGCACAAAACAATGACTTAATGCAGAAAAGGTTCTGCTTCTGAGCTGTCAAGGGATCATGCTTGGGACTTGTGCTGCAACATCCCTTGATTGAACCGGAGAAGGAAGAAGAAAAGCCTGAGACGCGAAGGCACTATTAACCACACTCTGCACCACTAATGCATTCTCGCAGCCACAGACAAAGCCACAAGTTAATCTCCTAAATTATTTCTTCTCCACTTAACATCCCACCTGCACCTGGCTCTGCCTGTGCTTAGCAGGTCTGAGCTTGGGTTTACTGGTGTCAGCCCCGTGCCAGCTGCCCTGCACCCAGTAGGGAGCAGCTGTCCCATAGAGGCCAGCTCATCAGCTGTGGGGTGTGCAGGCTAGCAATCAGAAAAGGTTCATGTTATCAGACACTGTTGATATAGACCTTATTGACAGAAATATATAGAGAAAAATATTTGGATCATTTGGATCATTTTGATCCTGATTAATAATAAAAACTCCAGCTGAAAAGCCTCTTACTTGTAAGGTAGCACAAGCATTTGCTACACAGACACATATAATCTTCTGCTGAACTCCTAATAAGATGCATTTTCAGTTTTAGGATGAGCATGTGCTTATGAGACAAGGCCTAGGAAACAGCAGCATAGAATCATAGAACAGTTAAGATAGAGAAGTACCTTAAATCTATTTCCAACTCCCCTGCCTAGGGCAGGGATGTCTTCCACTAGACCAGATCGCTCTTATTGCTGTGTAAGGTTATAGTTTTTCTTTTGGTTTGATAACATACATTTACTGGAAATATCTAGCGCAAGTGTGTGTGTAACATGCTTTATGTAGGATGTACAGACCCAGTGTTGTAAGACCTCTTCGTGTTAATGGTGCTTCAATATCAGCTGCTCAGAACTATATGTAGATGCTGACTGTTACTTGCTTCTAACAACTAGGGAAAGGATATGATGCTCAGCTGGTCTCACTCGCAAAGCAATGCCTGTGCCAACCAACTGACGATGATGCCTGTGTATAATAAATGAAACTCTGCCTTTGGATGTCTCTGTGTATCTCTTCCCTGGGTTGCCCTAGGGTTTGTAAATGACAGCTACAGCTAGATATATTGCCCCTCACTAAAATCTTCCATGACATCCATGGTGGTACAAGCAGGGGAAGTGGGAGGTCTGCAGGCCAGAATCTGTGTTCCTTTCAAGATGTGCCATCCCTGGGGTTTTATTTTTGTTAGTCTAAGGACAAAACGATTTTCCAAATTGTTTCATTCCTTTTCTATTTTTTTTAATTCAGTGTTACTTTCTTTTGGTACTGCAACTGCAGTTTAACCCATGAAACTGGTTTGCAATTTGATTATTTTAGGGGACACCTAAGCTGATGCAAATGTTTGCAGGAACCATCTGTGTCAGTCAGTTAAATGAGGAATTTTCAAGACATTCATGCCCATGATAGGGTATTTGAAGCCCTTTTACAGTCCACTATGAGGATCTGGTGGCACCAGACCTATTCTTAAATCCCTAAGGATAACTCAAAACAGATCTGGATGCCCTAGCACAGCAGTACTAGGGATGGACTCATTTTTAATGTATAGGAAAGGCAGCTCATTCTTTAGTCTCAGCATCACTGTCCATGTCACTCTGTGTCTCAGTGTCACTGTCATTAAGACCAATCCCTTTTCAGCATTGTCCCTGTTTAAGCTGCTGTTTCTTCATCTTTCTGTAGCCTAAATCTTCATTTAACTCTAGTGCAAATTTCTACTTTAAAAAGCAGCCTCCAGGCAAAGTATGACAGTATGCCTCTGCTCAGACTGGCGAGCAAACCCCAGTCCATGTCCAGTGCTGATCAATACTTCACTCTGCGTGGGCACCCTCTGTGGGCCACAGGAGGTTCATGGCATTTGGACGGATGGGGCAAAATTACTGCTTAACTTGAAGGGGAAAGTAAAGATCACCTCTCCACCAGTGAGGGCAAGGGAGGTGTGGAGCGGCTTCCTGGAGAAGTCATGGGGCTCCCTCCTTGCAAGTCCTAGGACATGGCTGAACTGATGTCCTGGTTTCATCTGGGATAGAGTTAATTTTTTTTCCCAGTAGCTGGTGCAGTGCTGTGTTTTGGCTTTAGTCTGAGAACAATGCTGATAACACATCGCTGTTTTAGTTGTTGCCAAGTAGTGCGTACCCTGATCAAGGACTTTTCAACCTCTCATGCTCTGCCAGTGAGGAGGGAACCAAGACAGGACAGCTGACCTGCACTAGCCAAAGAGGTATACTACACCCTTATGGGAACGTTATGCTCGGTATAGAAATAGGGGAGAGTTGACCAGGGGGGACCGATTGCTGCACAGGGATGGGCTAGGCATCAGTAAACAGGTGGTGAGCAATTGTATTGTGCATCATTGCTGTTTGTTGGGGCTTTATATTTTGCTTTCCCTCTCTCTTTCTCTTTCCTAATTCCCTTTTCATTATTGTTAGTAGTAGTAGTGTTATATTATACCTTATTTTAATTATAAAACTTCTTATCTCAACCCACGGCTTATACCTTTTTAGGATTCTCTTCCCATCCCAGCATACGTGTGGGAAGTGAACAAGTGGCTGCGTGGCACTTAGTTGCCAGCTGGGGTTAAACCGTAACAACTGATCTCTTGCATGGCTGGCGTAGGGCATCTGGGCTCCACAGGGCACGGATGAATGGCCTCTGTTCATTAATCATTGTGATCTCCCCTCTGGCAGCCACTAAACCAGAGGGGATGCCAAAGGCATCCCTGAACCTTATGACCTGTAAGCATGGCAGGTGTGATGGGATGTGACAGGGCATGAACAGCGTCCCTCCCTGTGCTTTGCCTTCCCTTGGAAGAAGACTGGTGCGTGAGTGCCCAGTGGGAGGTCTGTGGGTGCGTGGACAGCCCGGCCACCCATGTGACACAGGAAGCAGGTCTGCCCTGAGCATCAGCTTTGGCAAAGCTGGACATCCCGAGGCTGCCCTGCTACAGGACTTGTGGCCGGTTTGGGGGCAGACTGCTGCTCCCATGGAGGCAGAAGGCAGCGTTTCCAGGGCTGTCAGTCTGGCATCACTCACCAGCAGTAATTGGACTTAAAACGGGTGTAAATAATCACTTCAAAAGTGTCCCTTTGTTTCAATGGAAATCATCGCTACTCCTCTTGGGTGGTTTTTTCTTAAGCATTTTTAATTTACCAGGTACGTCATCTGCTGCCTTTGATCTCAACCACAGATTTCCCCAGGTCATAATGAGGTGCAACTTGGTTATCAAAGCCTCTGCTCCCACTTGTCTAAGATGAAATCTGTTCTCCAGCATGAGAAGGGAGTGCGGTTTGGGGAGAGGGAGGGAGCAGACGAGGTGAGTCAGGTCTCCCTGTGCATCTTGAGTGGGGATGCTGCGGCAGCCTGCCATCCTTTTCCTCTTCCCTTTTGGTGCCTCCTGGTCCCCTGACAGTGATGCTGGGCTTGGACCACCTTAGGGCTGTCCTCCCATGTCCTGAAAATGCCCTGCAGTAGGATGATATCTAGCAGGGTTTAACAAAACCTGATGCCTTCCATGTTCCCTGAGCTACGAAGTCCTCCGTGAGCCTGGTTTTCTGCTTACTCAATTCTAGCTGTGGGGCCTTGATTTGTGTCAGCGTAGGTGAGAAGAAAAGCTGTAATTCCAGATCTTTAGCATCGGTCTCGTTACAAATCTGCCCTGAAATATACCCTAACCTTATGGAATATTCAAGAGCATGAAATATTCTTTCCAGCAAGTCATAATAAATGACTCCCTGAATACCAACTACAATGCACAACTCTTTTAAAAGGAAATTTGCTGTAGAGTGAACAAAGCTTAGCAACATTAGCTTAAGATCTTACTTGTCTGCTGCTTTCCGTTTACAGATGTTGCATATGATACCCAGTGGCACAATGCACTGTCTATGAATTGGCAAGATCTTTTTAAAGAGAACAGAATATTTTAATCTGTTTTTCCTCTAGTTCATTTGCACAGTTATGAAATTAGGGACTGTAAATGCCATAGCTTTAGCTTTGTTAGGCAACAGACATGTAGCAAGATGTTTAAACCCTTCTTAGCCAGCACAAAGCATTCTTGCATGATTTTTAGGTGTGAATTATCACCACTAAATCAAATCTGCACATGACAATATTAAACAAAGGTAGTCTAGTCTATGCACTACACAAACAATGTCTCATAACACTGATTTAACATTCTATTTATCTACCATACCTTTGGTGCTCTGTCGACACCTGCATCTGTTAAAAGCAGAATCTAAAATACAGCAAAGGTTTCTGACTTGACACTCATATTTGTCCCGGGCAGCCAGCTCTGGGTGGCTGTGCTTGAGCAGGGGAATTGGACCAGATGCCTTCCAGAGGTCCTTTCCAGCCTCAGCCCTTCTTGTGATACTGAGATCATTCTGTAATTTGCTTCTTATTCTATGCTTTCAAGCAAGCATGAAATTAAGATACTAATTTATCAGATGGTATGAAAAAGATAACCACCAAGAATCCCCGTGCCCTACAAAGCAGAAATCATCCCACAGACACCAAGATTTACCCTAGGCACGTGTCATAATACCCCAGACAGGTCAGAAAAATTATATCTTACTGTTGTGCCTCCTTTTGAAAAGCCTAATAAATCACCCAGCCATGTGGCAGGTTTTTCCAGCACTTGCACTGTGTGTGAAGCTCTGCGGAAGCAAATCAGGGAAAGGCCAGGCTTGTCCCATGGGCATGGCACTTGGCTGCTCCTCTGACAGTCACAGCCTGCACATCACTCCTCTCAGCACTGGGATGGTAAGTCCTCAGTGTCAGGCTTTATCTAGTGCTTTTTTATCTATTGCAAAATGATTCAATGCCATCTTCCCAAGTGATCCACAACAGAAACAAGTGCTGATCCTCTGAACTTGACACTGATTTAGGAACTAGTGGAATTCAGGGTTCAAGGGGTTCACGGGAGATAAATCAGATGAAAATTTGTCCCTTCACCTAACTGAAAATGAAAACTTTGCTGCAGTTAATGCTAACAGCAGCCCCCTGAGGAAGGTGCCACCTAGACTTGCTAAAGGACGGGGTAGGAGAAGAAAAGTGAAAGAATCTTCAAGTGGGAATGAAAAATAATAGATTTTCCTTTCTTCATTCCCAACTTTCGTCCTTTTGCCTTCATTGGATCTTTTAAAATCAAAACCATGAAAACATTCAAAACCTTTTAAAAATGCTCTTTTGCATACAGATATCAATGTGTTCAGTTCAGTAAATATTTAGCAGAAAAAGGGTCACTAAGAGCAAAGCTAGTCCCAGGATTATAGAACAGAAGCAGATTTCAGAGTATGCCAAATATTAAAAAGAAAATATGATGTGTTTTATTCTGCACACTGTGCAAGAGGTGCCAGGGATGCTGGAAAAGGCAGTCCTGTTCTGTACAGACACACAGCAATTCATGAGTGTTTTGTTAAATTTCCTATTATTTTATCTAAATTACCACTGCAATAAAAAATTATGTTTGGCGCTCTGATGGGAAAATTTTTACTCCGTGGTCATTTTTGAGGGATTAAAATCTCTTCAAGCATAATAGACGGAGACTTTAGTTTGTATAAAAGAACATCACTAGCTATCATAACCCTGGGACTCAAACCAGTTGACAAAGACCATTTGCATTATCTGGCTCTCTGTGATCACTTTGCTATTGCAAAGCTGCAAACCATTGAACATTAAGTGCCATGGGAAGGGCATCTCCTTCCACCACCAAACTCAGCAGTGCAATTCACTCCAGCTTTGGTGGCACCCCCCTCCCCAGCATTTGAAATAAAAACTGTTTTGAAGTATTTCCTCTGAAGAAATTGATTCAGTTAAGAACACTTGCAACACACTTCTCAAGCTAGTGAAAGCCCCATACGTATTCAACTGTCTCATGGAAGTTGATGCACATATACGCACATAGTGAGAGATTTCCTTATTTTCCTCCAATAGAAATTCTATTACTTTAAAGAGGGTTTTTTTTTTCACCCAATACTTTCTATTATTTTACAATCAAGATTTCTATTTCATTACAGCACAAAGAGAAACTTTTTTAAAGGAAGATAAAGAAGTCATTACCAAAAAAGCCAGTTGCTGCTCTGTTTTTCCTCATCAGGTACATGGTCCAGGATAGAGAAGACATGCCAAACTGCCCGTGGTTCATGTTTAAGTTTATATGAGTGCCAGGCAGTGGCCAGACACTGCAAAAGACCAGCAGAAACTAAACAAGATGAGGGGAGAGCTCTTCCTTTTCACTTCACTCCTTCCCTGCCCTAGAGATCATTATTTAACATGAGCAAATTGAAAAATGACATGCAGCCATACTTAGTACGTGGTTTTTTTCTTCCACTAACCAAACTCACATGAGACTTCCCATCTTTCTCTCTCTCCTCTCCCTCCCTCCCTTCCTCTCTCTCTCTCTTTTTTTTCTCTTTGCCTCAGGCATTTATAGGCTAGTAATTTTCATTTAGCTTCTCAGATGATTTTTCTCTGCTCAATTAGAGTGGAAGTGGATGAAGATTTAAGTTCAGAGTTTTGCTGTTAGAAACCAGGTTGGGATTGTTCCTGTTGTTTCAGCTGATGCATTGTTTCAGATGTGCAGGGATCTACTACCAGCAACAATGTAATGATATGGATAACGATTCTTTCTGCAGACTTCCCCTGCTCCTCCTGCTGGGTATTTTATAGTCACTAACACCAGGCAGTGGTATGAGAATGCCTTGGACTATGAGGAGGATATTTTTTTTTCCATAGATACACAGGACAGTTCAAGCCCCGACTCTTTCCTCCTGTACATAGGAGTAACTCCAGTGACATCCATGGGATGGGAATTTTGCATGCAAAACGGTAACAGAGGTCAGCCACTGTATATGTGAGTCAGGATCTGTAAAACTTGAAATTTCTTCTGTAGGGGAAGCGATATACACCTCGTTTCTCTGGCATTTAGGAGGAAAGAATCCTTCCTAGAAGTGTGCAAGTGTACAAGTGCTGTTTATCTATGAGCCTGTCACATTTGTCACCAAGTGTAAAATTCGGCAATTTCATAGCAATTCATAGGTGAATAGATACATGGATGAATGGACCAAAGGAAGGATAGACAGGTAGAGAGACTTACTAAAGTATTAAACCAAACTCCAAAGTTTAGTGCAGCTGTTTTACAAGGCATGCCAAATGCTGTAGTCACTGAAAAAGTCCAAAAGGTAGCCGGAGGACAACCAGAACCTAGCTTGAAATGGAGATTTGCAGAACATCTCTTGTACCACAGCAGTGTAAAGCCTCTGTGCACTTAATGGCCCACACGGTGATCACCTCCCTCTGTTTTCTTTTTAATTTAAGGACAGGAGTCTTAGCTGAGATATAAAAATTATTTTCTCTACTTTTGCACCTCATCTTTTGTAATCCATTTCTCTTCCTAGATAATGGAGAGATGGCTGGAGACAGTGGCAAGAAGAAACAAAATCAAGTAAAAGCAGTTGCATCTCAGTAGACAAAAAGAAATGTTGCTAAATGCGTAGCTGATATGTGGGGTAAGTTTGTTTTTTTGTTTGTTTGTTTATTTGCTTTTTTTTTTCTTTGGGGGGGGGAGGGGGTGTTGTGTTTCCAGATTCCAGGATGAGATGTTTTCTAAGATCAGGGAATGATGCATATGGAAACTAGAGACTGAGAGGTTTACTATGGATTTGCTGCTGGCTAAATGTCACATTCCAAGTAAGGACCACTGGTAGCATTTTAAGTATTACGTAAAAATACAAAAATCTCACTTTTCAGCATATGGCCACAAACCTGTAGTCCATACAAACACATCAACTCATGCAATGTTGCTTATGATGAAAATTTTGCATATGCTTAATCTGTTCCAGGAACGACTGAAGCTGGAATCACAGGAATTGTTGCACCACAGCCAGTACAAAAGGAACAATGAAATAAAATGTACACTGGGAAAGGCTAATCCAGAAACTGTTTGGGGCTGTTCAGATGTTGCTCTTGTACCGAACAGGAAAGCAAGAAGTGGTATGTAGTTTCCCTTTCTTTTGAACTTTTTCTTAACATTGACTGAGTAAAGGAGAGACCTGCCCAAGAAATATACTCCTTTTCCCAAGGAAAATAATGGAAAGAGAGAAAAAACCCACAACAATAGGAAAACCCTACAGAAAGACCAGTGCCATGAAATGAAACAGCACAATCTCTCCTGCTCTAGCAACTGTTACACAATCCTGGGTTATGACATTATTCAACTGCCACAGGAGGACCTCAGGCAAATGTTTCATCAACTGCACAGCAAGATGTTTCCTGGGCTTTGCTGACAGTGGTTCAGCAGCAATGCAGTAGCCCCTCTGTTACAGGGCAGATAACGCACCCCCCACTAGCTGCTATCTACAGATGCTAACTCTACAGAATAGGTTCCTTCTTTCCATTCCTCCATATAGTGTTACATTTGAGCTTTTGAAATATGCAGATCTTTAGCCCTTGTCTCTCTCATGTTTCTTTTTTTATTATCAGTTTTCACCTTCCTTTTCTTATTGCTTGTTGCCTGTCTATCAGAGTGTGAGCACCTTCTGGACATTTACATAAAGATAAGGAATGATGGGGCTATGCAAGATACATGTATGTTATCAGAGAGGATGGATCTCCAGGGAAAACTGAACTACAGACGTAGGATGGATTTGAGTTTCATACTTTTCTTCCCTAATAAAATACCTTAGCTGGCAGAGAATTGAAGAGATTGTTAAAGACTTTCTTTACCACTTTCTTTAGTTTGCTTATTTTGGGATTCTAGGAAAAAGCTATCCATCCTTTCAGATGAATGCTTTTTACTCACAGCGCGTGTTGTGTGTTCAACAGTGCAAAGACGGTCAAATGAACATGAAAGTGAAACCCCAGCTTAATTTTTATTGTATCAGCTGCATTCATTGTCCCACTGCCCGCTTTTCAGCTGTATGCTACAGCCTTAGCCTGGAGGTGGTAGTGGGCAGAAAGGAGGTTATGAGAGCCAAGAAAAGCAGTAATCCCTGATTTATACATATATACTGCAAGTGTTGCTCCAGCAGTAAATTGTGACCCAGTACTTACTTAAGAAGACATACATTTTGGCAAGGAATTAGCTTAAAACACGAAAATCTGTTTTTCTGGAGGTGCTAAAGACCTGCAACTCTCATGGACTTCACTGAAGCTATTGGTGTTCAGACCATTTGGCAGTCAGGACTGTGATAATTTTTTAATCCCAGTAATCTGAGGCATCACACTAATTTTAAGACTAGCCCTTGGGGAGGTTTACAATTGCTTTGTAAAGCAAAAGTAAACGTCAGTCTGAAATAAAATGGAAGTAGCTGAGAACACTGTGCCACTGATGGTGTCCCATTAGCAGGTAATATGAAAAATGAAAGCGGATTAATGGCTTCTGTTTTCCAACTAAAGTGATGTTGGCCATACAGTTTACCAAACTGCAAAAATAGCCCTCTTAACAAAAGCAGGTTTCCTGAAGTTGTGCAACATTTTGTCTTCTTATATATTGCTCTTAACATCCCCACACATAACTGCAGGATACCCATCCAAATAGCTCCCCGTCGACAATAAAACCTTTACTTCACTGAATAGGGGAGACAGGATCACTGTGAAATGACTGGGTACCCACATGCATTCCTTTATGTACCCTGCAGTAAAGTTGACATTTCTCAAACACGAGGGTCTGGGCTGCTCATAGGAAATATGTGCTTCTGCGGGCTGTGCTATACAAAAACACCACACAAGGAAAGAAATATAATCTGATGTTCCTTTCCTGTCGTAACAATCCAGACTCTGTCAATCTTTTTTTTTAAGACCGTGTAGGGAGGTTATCCAATAGAGCACAGAGAATTTCACTTTATGGACAGAAATGTGTTTAGGGTTGTCTGAACCGAGCTAAATGACTGACATATCGTAAAAAAGCATAAAGCAGGACAAATAAAAAAACTGAAGAAGCAAGTAAGAGTGAAACAGGATGGAGCACACGTCCTGTTTTCAACATGCAACACCACCTTTAACTAGCTTTGAAGAACTACATCCTCTTTGCAGAACATTTAACAACCCCCTTCTGAAGCAGGTTGCTTTTCTGGAAGCGGGATGTCACGGGCGTTTGCCTGTGTTTCTGAGGGGATTGCCAAACCTGTGGACAAGGGTGGATTTCACTGAAATATACACATGGCTACTGGGAAAATTCAAATGCCAGAGCTTTTTTGGATAGGGGTAATATTTTTGTGCACTTTCACCATGCTGAAGCTGGATGCATTCTCCAGTGAAACCAAACCCTGTGAGACATTTGGAACAACAGCTAAGATTTCATTTGTTTTGGAGTTGCCTCCTAGACATTTGAAAGTGATCAAAAGCATGTTTATCCTTTTTTTTTAATGACATGAGCTTTCCTTCCATTACTGTCTCCTTTCAATAAAGTTAAAGTGTTGTGAAATGGGTACTTTTAGAAAAGGAGGGAGCCTTGCAACCTGGGAACACATTTGCTGACTCGCTGCTCTGGAGGCACAGTTGCTGGGCGTCTGCCTTCCGCTGCCAGCATCCATCGCTGCATCCCTCTGCGGCAGTACCAGAGGCAGTAGCAGCGCACACTCTACACAGCATTTGGGGTCTTTCTGCATTGTGTGGCCATCCCCGTGCTGAGCCCCGCGGCGGGTCTACAGGCACAGGGAAGCAAGAGGTCTCAGGTCGGTGCTGGCCAGGAGAGGGAGCTTTGCAATGACCTGGCCAAGCAACGATGCCAGCCCAGCTAGCCTGTGCCATAACCAAATACCAGCTCTCCGTTCAATCCGAGTGCCACGGTCTGTGCCCTGCTGCATCTGCAGGAGCTGTATCTACACTCATGAGCAGTTTGCATCTCTCTCTCAGCTGCTGAGACTACTCCTGTAATTGCACGGCCGCACGGAAGAGGTGAGAATACCCATTGCCTCCCCCTTCCCAAGCCACGCACCCGCGTGCTTTAAACAAAATCTGAGTCCTTTACGTGAGACTTCCTCAGCCAGACTCATCCAGAATTACTGCAGAATGAACACATTTGCTGCCAGCTCAGTTTCCCTCCTCTCCCTGGCCTCACACCAGCACACTTGTTAGCCCATGGACTCAGACTGGTGTCTAACCTAGTTAGAAATATGGGACTGGCAACAACACTGGGCACATGTACCACAGTACAGCTAAAATGCTAAATGAAACCACACCTAGAAACAGAGATGAAGACCTTGCACATCTTGGTTGCTTGAGGTTTGCCAAGAGACCTGACACAAGACTAGCTGAGAGCACATATCCTGCCTGAGTGTGGTACTTTTGTGCTCCTGTGTGGGGTTTCAAACCTTCCCAGTGGGCAAGGGGCTTGCCTGGGTGGCCAGGATCAGCCATACCTAGGAGCTGAAGGCTGCGCAGAGCTATCCACCAAGAGAGCAGCTGGTTCTCCGGCCTCCCCTTTTGGAGTGGGTCCCATCTTAGAATCATAGAATAGAATCATAGAATAGTTAGGGTTGGAAAGGACCTTAAGATCCTCTAGATCCAACCCCCCTGCCATGGGCAGGGACACCTCCCTCTAAACCATGCCACCCAAGGCTCTCTCCAACCTGGCCTTGAACACCTTCAGGAATAGCTGAGTACAACTGGAGCAGGGACAGAACTGTTGCTTCCCACATCCAGGCAGGGATAGGGAAGCCAGAGACAGCCTCTAGTTTGACCCAACATCCTACCCCAGAAGCTGAAGGATGTTTTCCAGTCAAATCCAGTACATATATTTTTTTTTTTTTTTAAAGCTTTAGTTTTGAGCAATGAACATTTTCTGACAGGAAAAAGAAAAAAAGAAAAAAGGGGTGTGTGTGTAAAATTACTTGCATTTCTCGTTTTAGCTGGAAGGACAAATATGATCTGAGAGTGCATCAGAGAGTGCCCTGTCAAGTATGGATTACGAATTTGAGTCATCTATTAGATTTCTTCAGTGCCAGACAGCTGCCTGGAAAGCACCAAACCCAGGACCTCTGTATCTGAACCCTGCAAAGCCAGAAATACTATAGGCCATGAAGACAAGGAAAACCAGGTACCACAGTTACACCGTGACTCATTAGCTTTTGGAGAAAAATCATTCCCAGATCTCCATTTAGCCATCTGTCAAGTCTCAAGTGCTGTTGGAGATTTGGTGAGCAGTTCAAAGGTAGCTCTGAAACCCACAGGAAGCAAACCATGGTGTCTGTGCTGTAGCTGCTGTTGCATTGATGTGGAGCCTGAACCCATTGTTTATTTGGGTATTCGTAGCACTCTCGTGCTAGAGACATATTGCTGTGTCTTCTCCAGCATGCCACCCAGTGGGAGATCCCTGGGTGTATAGTGATGGAGAGGACAAATCCCAGAAAACCTGGGATAAGCATAGGGTTGCTCTTTGCTCCCAGTCCAATCCTTCCTACAGCTCCTGACAAAAGGAAGAGAGAGAAGGGTGGGAGAAAGAAGAGCGAGGGCCATATTTCACAGACTTGGACAAGACACTTTTGCACATGACCAAGCTGAACGAAGAATATCAATCTTTTTCCAAATATGAAAGGAATGCCGTAACACATACCTTTCCATTCCAGCTTTCCATTACCCCACTGCATGTGCCCACGCTGCAGAGGAGGGTCCACGACACAGCCTGCTGAGCCTCAGTAGTGGTGGCACTGGTGGGATAACCTTCCAGATGTGCTCACTCTAAGAAGACCTACTTGAGCCCTCCAGACCCTATTCTGAGAAGCTTTACCACTACAAGCAGGGAGAAATCAGAAGCCCAAGCCAAATCCCACCTCACAGTCACCTGTACACTTTCACTGATTTCTTCACCTGTGTAGCATCTCCAACAGACCAAGCCATGAAGAAAGCAGAAAGCTTCATGATGATGATGTCCCGTTCAGGCTGTTTCCCTTCAGCATGCCAGGGGACAGTCCCAGGCAAAAATCTATAACAGACAGTGACAGGGGGTACAGAAAGTCTGAGCAGGTCCCTTGGTGAAGGAAACAGAAGGTCCTTTCTATCCTTCTCACACTGCTCTGCTTGTACTTTCTCAGAGCTGTGTCTGCCATTATTCCCATTTTGGGGGTGGTTTTACCTCCGAAGAAGGGAGGTGTTTTAATTCAGGCTTCTTAACAGCTGTAGCCATTACAGATTGCTAGTGCCTTTGCTCTGGGAGGTGGCATCCTTCCCATTTTGTACCCTTCACCACTCTTTTGGTTCCTGTTGCCTGCCCAATAATGTTGATTAGGCTTCAGGGCAGAAGCAGCACTTTGCACTTTCTTCTAAGACAGGGTTTCAGTTGCGGAGAAAACTCAACCTTGCTTTCTTTAATAATTCACATGGCAGTATTGTGTGGATACTCTTAACTGCTACTTAAAAGTAATTAATTGATTTTCTGACATATCAGTTAACAATGTATTGCACTGACATGAAGTTGTGATTCTGCTGTTGATTGGGCTGGATGACTAGATGCATCATACTCAGTTCAGGAGCTGAGCTTAAAAGACTCTAAATATATTCTGCTATAAAAGGAAAGGCATTTTACATGTAGTGTTGTCTAAAACTTGAATCCATATGCTGCTTCCAATGCTGTCAGAGTGAAGTATTTCATTGTTATTTACAGTAGCCTGGTAGTATTTAAATTTAGAACATCCGGTAGGTATGAAAACAGAGTTTCTGTCAGCTGGAGACAATTGTGCATGTTGAACTGCAGAAAGGAGTCTGCAGAAAGGCTTCATGTGTGCATACATTAGCCAAACTGGGAGACGTGGCTGGAGCATCTCCTTTCTCCATACTCGGTTGCTTAACCTGCCTGAAGCCCAGGAGCGCTACAAATATATAAATGGATGACTCTGAAGCAGGAAGTCAAAAAGACAGAACCCGTTTCTGGAGATTAACATTGGTTTATACAGCTTTTTTATCTTTATCTTTAGTTCCAATAAACTCCAGGGCCGGGTGGCAAGCAGGTTAAATAAATTACTGTGGTCAAAATGTCAAAACCAGCCATATTCTTTTTAAATGCAAGACCAGCTTTTTCTGGCTTTAATGAAATTGTCTGAGGAACTTAAGAGCATTTATTATGCTCCACAATCACAAATTCTGAAATCTACTGTTTAATTGCATGGGCTTGAAAACTCTGACTTGGATAGATAGTATGTAGGGGACACTACAGGAAATATTTTCATTCTTTATAGAGGATATGATTTTACTTGCTTGTGATCTCTGCTTTGATATAGGTGATCCCATCATGGATAACTTAGAACATCAAATCCCTAACTTTTATGTGTTCCAGAATACTTCACTGTTTTGCTTCTGTTCACAGATTCTTTTTCTCTCCTTTCTTCCCTTGCTCTGAAATACCACAGAAACAAGTTGAGGAAGAATTCTCCTCTGAAAGTGTTCTTTTAATAAATACTTTATAGATACTTCCTGTTAAAGTGCTTGTGAGGAGAAGTAGTATTTTCATTGTATCAGCTGTAAAAATGGGGAAAAAACTAGAAGCTTTCTGGTGCACAAGCCCTTTTTCAGCAATTTATATCCATATTTACCTCAAGAAAGCCTGCCATTTTTATCTTTTGTGTGTCAAGAATATAAGAACATTTCTTATACACACTCAGCCTTGTCAGAAGATCTAGAAGCTGCTACAGGAAATTAACTTCACTGAGACCATCCTGTTTATGCAACTGCAGTGTTAGCTGACTTGACTCTGTGTACACGGCACAGAACAGAGTCCCACACTGTGAAACAATCTCCAGTCTCAGAATTTATCACTAGCCCTCTCCTGAGATTTGGCCATTAAAAAATGCCTGCAACTCTGTTAAAACTTATTTTAACTTCAGACAAAGAATGATAGAACAAGAGCAGGTTCAGGAATGAGCATTTTGTGGGGAGTTCAGCTTCCGAATAAATGAGTTTTCAAGAAGAGCAGAGGTCATGAATTATTAACGGTAGATGGGAGAAAGTGTCAAGATTTTGCTGAAGTCATGGATTGATTTTCTGACACAACAATTGAAAAGATGTGGAAGCAGCCGCTTGGACAGTAGTGTCAGCTATACAATCCTTTGGTAAATGGGATTCCTCCTCTCACTTACCAGTACTGTTCATTCGCCATTGATTATGTCATATTATATAGAGAGCCCACAGTAATCCTTACAGTGAAGAAAGAGTGAGAAAAGTAAGCAAGGAATTGTGGGGTGGATGGATAAGTAAAAGAAAACAGACTAAAGAAATGCTGCTTTATAGAGCTGGATAAAATGTTATGGCCAAAATAGTATCTTGCCCACTGAAGTAATGCAGATTAAGGCAAAAAAGACGTTTCATGATTTTTTGCCCATTTTTTAAGCTACTTTGCTCAAAGAGGACTGAAAAATATAAAAACGAAATTATTTACAGCTGTTTTCAGAATGAAATTTTCACTTAAATATTTTTTACTGAAAATACTTTGCATTTAATTTTATTTTAAAATTGTTCAAAAAGCCCTGGCAGCTGAAACCTTAAATCTTAGGGTTTTTTCTTGGTTCTTTCTAGAAGAATTTTCAAAGCAATTTTCCTAAATTCTTAATGATTTGCTTTGAATCAACTCAAAATAAAGTATTTCCTGAAGTTTTCTACAATTATTAAGTTTGTTTTTCCACAGCTAGCACTGGCAGAACAGCTACAGTAATTTTATCTAGAAACAATTCACCTTTCTGAAATACCTGAATATGTATGCCTCTCTGACTGCTCCTGTCAATCAGAACAGGGATGATGGACACCACTGGTCGCATCCTTTCCAAATGCCATTTTCTTCTCTCCTCTTTATGAACGTAAATGTGAAAGAAACAGCATAAACAGAAAGGCTTCCTTAACAGCCTGATCAAAAGTCAGAATGAAAACCAGTTATCTTTCAAGCCTTTACCTCAGTTTAGTATTTTAAACCCCAAACTCACAGAAGGACGCACAGAAATGTTATTACTCCAGCCCAGTGTAGGTAGCAAAGGCCTGGGAGCTTTTATATTATCTCACTTATTGGAGAAAAAAAGGCATATTCTTTTCCAGAAGTAATTGTAGGCTTGTGAGAAAAGCAAGTGGCCTTTAGCCTTTATGTGACTGCTGCCCTCCCCCTACTCACAAATCACTTGCCCAAAGGAGGAAAATGAAATGCATTTTCTGCTGGAGAGCTGGGGTTCCAAGCTCTTGCATCAGCCTTGGGAACCTGAAGCAGCAAGAACGATAAGTACAAATCTGGCCTTCACAGATTTTTGGATATACTGTGCTGCAAAAGCAGGAGGTGAACAGATTATGGAAACATTAGAAATTTGCTGAATGGCGTCAGATTCAAGGCAACAGACAGCATTCTGGAGCTGACACATTTATATCTGAATGACTCCAGTTTCATACATGGCTTCTTTTGAAGGAACTTAGTATTTGTTATCATCTTCTTTGTGATCTTCCATTTTATGATTCAGTAACAATCTGCTGTTACTAACTCAGTGGATTCAGTGGAAATGATGATCCATAGTGCTGTCAGATATCGATTTTTCAATGCAATATTTTTTACATGTTGATTTATCAAGTTTAGTCTTTTCATGAGAAAAAGGACCTGATCCAGACAATTTTCTTTGAAAATAGTCTGAAATTTTGTTTTAATAGTTGACATCGTGTTCCCTTATTTTTCATGGAAAAATAATACTTTCTGTTTTGAAATATTTTGAAATTAAGTTTATGATGGTATTTCCAGTGGTTTTAGATTGAACATGGTACGAGTTGCATTTTATATTTATTTTTGTTTTACGAAGTATTTCACTGGAATTTTGTTTCATTGGAAACTGTATGCCCATGCATGTGTATGGGGAGGAAGATCTGTTCACCCAGATGTGCCCTAAACATCAAGACTGCCTTCAGACTCACGTTAAAATGGTTCCTGGCATGAGGTGGTGCAAAGCACTGCCATGATTCGCTCTGAATTAGTTTATGTGAGAGCATCAAAGATTAGCATCCCTTCTTTTATGCTGCAATTTCCCTTGAGGATTGATTACTGCTTTACTTCCATCCATAGAGTGTGAGGCAGAAAATTACACAAGGACCTATATATGCTATCCTAGTAGCAATTCAGCACTACAGGCTTGGTGGAGAAGGATCCATAAATGTGGTAAACTTGTTCGCTAGCAATGGTGGGAAAAAAATGGGATGCGAGGTGGCAACACACTGTGGCTAGCAGTGTGAAGGTGAAGCATGGGCCCCTACAGCCCAGGTGCCTGTCTGTGCTGGGGATGAGTCCTGGGAAGTGGCTCCTCATCCAGTCAAGGGCTGGGACTCTCTTCTGCAAAGCCTCAAGCAGAGGCAGTGCTGACTGACGTCTTTGTGTAAAAAAGGTTTTGCACAAGAGCCAGGCACCAGGACAGAGGTTTGAAACAGTGGTAAGCTTATCTGTAACACGGAAAGCCAACGACTTTAGCACAGTTCTGATGGCAGATAAAAGCAAAGCAGAGCCTGGCAACAAAAGGGGACTGAAGAGATGGTCAAGAAAAATTTAGAGAACATTGGAAGGATAAATTAATGCCAATTTTACAAGGAAATCTGCTGCATAAGAGCAAGGCAATGGTAGGTACTTTAGCACTGAGCAAAAGGTGAAAATCCCAGTGCAGAACTGTTCAAACTGCATTGCTGCATTCCAGCAGCAGCTTCATGTTGCAGGAAAAGCAGCCTGCTTTGTGTTTTTGTATGTTGTTGACGAGTTGCCTGTAGAAGAGTGTATTTGGTGGTCTTTGTTCAGTTCTTAGTGGTTTGTATCCCACCACACATCTGGCTCCTTTCCAGTGGAGCCTCAGTACTGAACAAAACCATTTAACAATTAGCATGAAGATAACAATATTTCCTTCTCCAATTGGGTGGTCTATTTTATAGCCAAAATGAAATTAGATCCAGGAAGTGACAGGTATTTCTGAGGCTGAAGCTTGATGGCGCTGAACAGAAAGTTCAGAAACATGTGTGACACAATTCCCAGGAAGACAAAGGCTGGAAGTTTGCAAATGCATGCAAAATAATGAAGGAAGTAGCACAGAGGAATATTGTAGCTCTGGAGAAAACACAGGGTGCTGATGCATATTTCCATGGCATTTTTGCCCATTTTAATTTCCCCAATACAAAGGGCAACCCAGACATACATATGTATTGCACACACGCAGAAAGGATGTAATGAAAAC
Source organism: Amazona ochrocephala (assembly GCA_039720435.1). Lineage (NCBI taxonomy): Eukaryota > Metazoa > Chordata > Aves > Psittaciformes > Psittacidae > Amazona > Amazona ochrocephala. The sequence continues at coordinate 99,296,886 of CM077877.1, read as the reverse complement.
CTAATAGCTGGATATGAAATGTAGGCATTTCAAATTAAGGCTTAACTACCTCCATAACCATGAAACACACCATGATATCCACAGTCTCCCTGAATTGCACTGTGGAGTGAACTAGGCTACAAGTGCACAGAACACATGATCCTTTCTCGTCAAAACAGTAACAATGGTACTAAAAAAATGACCACCGAGAGGGTGAACCACTTAGGCACAACCCTGCCTGCTTTTTGCATGCTGCTGCTGTGACCAGCGTTAAGGATTTAGCTCCCTCCAGCAAAGAAGGGCAGGCCATGTTCAGTGGGCTCAGTTCCGGAGGGGAGCACCTTTCTCTGCTGATCCATGCAGATGCCACACAGATTTTCTACGCTCCTTCCTTGCCAAGAGGCAGCGGGGTCTGCTGCAGAGCAGCAGGTAATGGTCACTGCACTGCCATGCAAATCTAGCAGGGTGGTTGCTTGGCTTCCCTTATGGGAAGCATTTCCACATACTAGGTGTAAGCAGTCCAGAAATCTATGGCTACCAAACCAACAAGCCAGATACAACCTCCCTGCCATTACAAGCAGGATGGCAGCAGGAGGATCCAACACGGCTCCTCCTCCACGCAGGGTTTTCAGGTTATGCATCACAGTGAGCTTCCCAGTTTCCCACACAAATATTCCCATTTATGTTTTGTTGGTGGTTGGTGTGAAAAATACTTGAAGTTTTGTAAAGAGAGCACCGGAGTTTCTGCTTCTTGAATGTAGCGGTCTGACCAGCAAGGCAGCAGTTCAAAGGGAGTGAAAGGAGGAAGAACTGTCAGCTTGATGGAGCTAAAGTAACAGGAGCCCATATTTCATTTGCCAGAAGTGGTTACTGTCCATTTCATCATCCTAGAGATGATAGGGGCATTACCTTGTATTCACACATAAACAGAAAAGTGAAAACATACAGGACACGTAGGAGTCAGTGTAAGATACAGATGCTGAATGTTTGGAAAAGCCGGTGACCTGTTTTAAGCACACTCACTACAGACTGATTTCTCAGCAGTTTCTCATAAACAGACTTTATCTTTTGGTCTGACAGAAGTTGAGGGTCAGATAAGTAAGACTGACAGCATTCTTGGCAATATTTTATAAGTTTGTGCCTGCATTTCATGTCTGTCTGGTAAATGGGTATTTTTTGGCTGAAATCCTGACCCTACTAGAATGAATGGCAAAACTCTTCCCTCCCTTAGGTGATCCTCTGGCGTGAGAGATGTGTTTTATATGTTCAGGATTGCTCTGCCTGCTCAGATGAGTGGCTCTCATCCCAGTATCACTGCTCAGAGCCCAGCAGCTACTGGGATACGCTCCAGAGCTCTCACAAAGCATGCAAGTGGCTGCAGGGCAGCATCAAACCCTCACTACAGCATATATCAGCTGTGCAATCTCCTGTACAGGATGTCTCCATGGAATAGTTATAAAGACAGTCCTCAGCAATAATATAGATGAGGCTGATCTTTCTAGTGACAGGAAATGGATGGAGTGACCTCTTGAGGTCTCTTCCAGACCTGCTTTTCTAACATATTACCAAATTTTCTTCTAAATTCCCACCAGCTGGGTTGCAATCCCCCTCTTTGAGCTCACTGCATCACGGACTGGCTGCTGACAGCAGCATACAAACCACTGCATCCATGTGCGTGCATGTCCATTTATATGACTGTGAGCGCACTAGTACACATGTGCATGTATAGCAGGCTACTTGATCTCCATTTATAACAGTCTTTGCCCATGCTCATCAAAGACGGAGTGGTGAACAGAGATATGGTGTAAAGGACACTGTGCTCACTTATTTTATACATTTGTAATCTCTACCCAGAATGCTTTTTTTAACAACACTGTCATTTCCACAAAATGTTTCTGATTAGAGAAGTTCTTGGCTAAATTTAGCTTTTATGGAAGAAAGAATAAAACATAATTAACTGTTTAAAGAACAAAACACAAACCACATGAAGCAATGAAACTTGTTGGCGAGAAATCTAACAGTAGTGCTTGGTAGCAAACCCATCTCCTGTGGAACAGATGTTTGGGATTTTACACAAAAATAGAAACTACACTAATGTCAAATGGTTTATTGCCTGAAAAACTGACTAACATTTAATGCTGGTTTTGGGCACCACAAATTTCCAGGTTGTACAGAGACACCACAGAAAGTGGAATGAAATTAAAGCAAAACAGCGGCAAAGAAATATTGATGTATTTTTTTTTAAAGCAACTCCCCAAACTAGCAATGTCTCTTCGCCTTCAGGCAGCTTTTAGTGCAGTCTGAATGGCTAATTATTGCCAGCAGTGGTGGAAAAGCTGGTTTGCAGGCACTTTACCCTCGAAGTATTGGGCTCTGTTTTCAGCAGAGCTCTACACAACTTCCTATAAATTCTGCTTCAGTAGGCTTGTTCTGCCCCCACCCTCTTGTTTTATAAGCAAATATTGGGACTGTTACTATGAAAAAAGTAGCAAAACCCAGCAAACCCCTTGGTTGGTTGTCTAATTTCTCATCCGGAGAAGAGAAAATCGGTGGCCTGATTTCCATGGGTGACTCAAACGGGAAGCTATAAGACAGCAGTGCCGCTGCCAGTCACGCGTATCGTGGCTTTTGGTATCCTAGTAGACTGGGGCAAGAAGCTACATGAGATGGAGCACCATCCATTCATGCCAGCTGTAATATTTGTTCAGAGCCTGGATAAATGTATTAGGATGAATTCATCATAAAAAAGCTTTAAAAGAATCCCAGTTTTGGGCCATTGGTTCACAAGACATCACCAGTGTAGGGTTTTCCTGACACTATATTGACTGTGAAAAAGACTGTGCATGTAACCCATGAGTTAAACCCACTAGAATAAAGAGAGATGAAATACCCCAGCAGACCCTGCATGAATTGTCTAAGTGGGTGTTCATGTTTTATATCACCATATGATACTGTGCAGCTTCGTACAAAGAAAGACATCAGTCTCTGCCACACACACGCACACACACACACGGACATGTACACGCTCCCCAAAGCTAAACAGATGTCACACCAAGCCCACATCTCACCAAAATTTTCCAATAGTCAAAATAGAAAACATCAGGCCAAACTTAGCCTCCACTGATGTGTGCACACACACCACTTTCACTTTGATTCAGTCTTTTTGACATATGGTTTCCTCTCTCCTCCCTCCTCCCCTTTCCTTAGTATTTCAAACTTGAGAACATACAATAAATTGAATTTGAATATTGCGGCTGCAGAGTACACCAAGGGAAGGTGGGAAAGCCAGAAGCAGAGTTGAAGTTTCGAAGGGCAGAACAAAACCCAGTTCCTACCACTAAGGTGAGCAGGAGTTTCCCAGGGATGTGAGCCAAGTATGGGAGCTGTGCTGTGATCTGACACTAGACCTGGATGAGGAGAACAAGGCTCAGATGCACACCTCTCTCCTGGGCAGCTCCTGCCTGCTCCTGCCTGCAGACAGATTAATTTAAGGAAGGCACTGTCTTGCTTATTCACATGACCAGGGTGCTTTTATGAGCGCTATCACACACACCGATGTATTTTTATTTGTTTACCTGGATGCCTAGAATAGCAAGAGGGCCATAGGCATGATGCCAGGCACTCGAGAAATCCCCAAGACCTGCGTGGAGAGCAAACGTCGCATGCTTTCCAGGAGCCATTCAGCATTTTATCATGTTATATAGGATTAGACCATAGCAACTACACAAAAGGCTGAGGTGCTTTTGAAAGTAAATGCTTCTCGAGTGTATGAAGGGAAGTAGGATTTGTTCATATTGCAAAGATGAAACTCTGTTAGTGCTGCTTTTGAGCTAGGAGATGTTTATTGAAAAGCTTATGTGTAGCACCATTCTCAGCTCTTTTTAAGCTTGGAGAAGAGCAAGGAAACAGTTGGGAATTTGTTTCTCAGTAGCTCAGTGCAGCTTTGCAAGTTCAGTTGACACCAGCTTTTAATATTATGATGGGCAAAAAAAAAAGTGCAGCTGAACCCAACCCTTTCAGCAAGTAGGCAGAATTAATCAAGGCAAGTTCGTACATACCACGGCTGAATTAGGTTCATGTTCTGTCTAATATCTAAGCAATTAGATTTCACTATTAAATCATTTAGGATTAAATTTATGTTTGGAAAATCATTTTTATTTAACTGTACAAGTGAAAAACCAACAACAACAAAACCCCAGGAGCCAGTATTCTATTTTGCACTCATATTCCACTTTGGATACAGCAGATTTTTGCTGAATGAAGGGAAAAAAAAAAAGTGACTCCTTCATAGCCTGAGCTCTCGTTTCCTCGGCCTGGAATGAAGCTGTGCATGTCCATCTTCTTTCCCAAATTAATGAATAAATTAAAAAAAGCTGATAGTGCTGAACTCTACCTCTTTGGAACTGCATCTTATAACAATATTGCCTCCAAAACACTACTGTAAATTCTTGCGTATTTTGTTCAACTTTACTTCGTCCCATTTGCAAATTTTATATCTGTACATAAGTTTGTTATTGCTTTATGTCCTGCAAGCATTCAGTCAAAAGAAAAAATTCAGGCTGATACAAGTGGGATTTTCAATATCTTGTTATTTGCCTTTGCAAATGTGAAGATCCTTTGAACACTATTTGAGCAGTATACACAATAGTAATTTTCTTTTACATATCTCTCTTCATCCCAAAGAATTCTGTTGAGCATTTCTGATCACAGAGGATTTGGAAGCATTAAATAGGTGCAACCACATCTGAAGTGGAACGCCCAAGCTTTTTAACCTGAAGAGAAATAAATTATCCAGCAGCCTGCAGGGAGAAGTCAGGGGAAGGGGCCCTACAAGCCTTGTACGATGTTCTGATGCAAATGTATGGTTTATTCAAGCTCTGTGTTGACGCACTAGCAAAACCTCATGCCACACATCTAACCCACAGGACCCTTCCATGAGCACAGCTTTCACCTGGCTTATGCAAATGGATAAAATCTCTGCTACAGGTAACAAAACCATCTATCCACCATGCTGTGCATATCCTAAACCTTGTAATCCATGCTCATGTATGCCACTGCTTCTGCAATGTTCTCTCAGCTTGAGGTGATGGGCAGTAGGGCATTCCCATCCAGGGAGTTCCCCCAGGCAGACTCCTCTTGGTTTTCACTACTATCCCCCAACACCAAACAGCTGGCTGCACCCAGGGTAGCATGGGTGACTGGAAAGGATGTCCGAGAAAGCCAGTGAATCAGAAGTGATGAATAGACTTAATGATCTGGTATATAATTAATAATAGTAGGATCCACTCTAGCTTAGGCTCCAAATCCTTCAGATGAAAGGAAAAAATAACACCTGGTTTGCCATGTGTTAAGTATTTGCCTGTCCTTGAATGTCCTTGTTAAATGTGTTTGGAATTAGAGGTATCTAAACACCACAAATAACTGTGTTTTATTGTACATATCCATTAGTAACCAAAAATAATCAGAAGCACCAAATAATAAAGTTAGAAATAAAACCAAGGGCAGCCCAGTGGAAGTTGCTTGCACTAAATCCAGAGGCACCAATGTACCCTGCTTGGGGCTTTTCAGGAGTCCGTGGGTTATGCTCTTGCCCTTGGGCATGGGGATGGCATGCCTGCCCCCTTCTCCGTGATCTCCCTGCTGCTCACCAGGCTCCCTTGGTCCTCCTGGAGGCCAAACCAAGGTGATTACAAGGGGAAGAGCCACCACCACAACAGCCAGGCTTTTTAAAACCTGTGATGTTTTGGCAGCACAAGCTGCCATCCAAGTTTGGCATCTGAGCCCCTTTGGGGTTGCTGCTGATGACAAGAGCTGATGCACGGGCTCAGGCTTACTCCCATCCTCTCCTTTGCTCCTTCGCCCCATTGCCATTGGATAAATGATTCCTCCTTCCCCACCCTGCAGCATCTCCAGGCAGAAGTAGCTCTTTCTTGTATTTTTTACACTTCATTTGGGAAAACCCTCAGAGCCTGTTTCTTGCAGATGACTTGTAAAGAAACTATTTTTATTTACAGAACTGCCTTGAAGCTGACATGCCTCTACCTGTATGCACCTCTCAAACCATTTTTGCCAATATGCTTTTATTCAATGACTTGCCTGTCTTATGATGAGCCCATACGCTTTCCCTTACAGTCCGGACATTTTCTTCAGTGTTTTCATGATCTTTACCCTGAGTAACGGACCTTTTTATCTCTCAGACTTACTTTTAAAATCATTGCTTCTGCATGTGTGATGTTATGTTGATTACAGTAAAACTGGAGAATTCTCTTAAATGTCAGGCTGTCTGCTCTGCTGCAAATGCCTCACTGCTTTACTCACCCCAAATCTTTTTGATGGTTGCTTCACTGAAACCAAATAACAGTAAGATTAATGTAGGGATTCTCATTTTGTAATGGTCTAGAAAGCTAATGATAATTTCATTGTTTGATGTTTTGTTATAGACAGTATTTTTGATGTTTTTTAATGAAGATCAGGGATTGGATTCTTTAATGAAAAACATATGCTGTAACTCAAGCTTAGTAAGCTAAAACTGTCTCTGTGTCCTACAAAACTATGCTAAATCCTTTGATTTATGTTTGGTATTTTGAACCACACAATACAATTATCTTATGCATTCTAGAGATACCAGAAGAAGAGAGAGAGAATAGCTTTAGAGTTCACACAGTAAATAAATAGGCTCAAATATTTTCTTTGCAAGTATGACCAAGCCTTCTCTCCTTGCATTATTGTTAGGGGGATTTGGAAACTTTCCTTCTAAGGGTGACAAAAATGAGAACTAATTACCACAGTAATCACACTCCGTTTACTTGTCCATGGTGCTTTTTCCATAAATGAAGCAATTTCACCTTCATCATCTCATTCACTTGCTTTCTGTTTTAGTGAAGAGAAACTCCTCAGTATTGAAGACTCAGGGTCTAAGCAGAGAAAGAAGTAGGGGCTTAGGGTTATGCAGGGAGTGAAAGCTGTGTAACCCAGACTGTTATTACACAGAATATACAGTAGGATAAAATTAGATGAGTTATAGTTTCAAATGAGTTTATTAAACTGAAGTAGATGAGGTGCATACATATTAATGCAATTTTTAGCATATTAATTTTAAATGCTGTGCATGTGGCATGCTTAGTGCATATACATTTTCTTGATAAAGCCTGGAGTGTCTGGCTGGATTCTACAGTTCACTGTAGTCTGTAGGATGGGTTTTTTTCTGGCATCAAAAGTCAACCAGATTTTTATTACATTACCTTTCCAATCGGAAACACTTCCTCTTTTTATCTCTATCGAAATATACGTCAGTGTTAACATTACTGGTCTTTGCAGAAAATTACAGACTGCAGAAAAATTGTGCAGAAGAAAAAAGAACAAATAACTGAAGTAAAAAGAAATGTTTGAAGGAAAACCAGTAAATACTATTCTGTAATTATTCAATGCAAAAAAACCCTTCCCAAGTCTTTAAAAATTGCAGATGCACCTATAATCAGAGCAGCATAAAAATGCTGACGGCAGCAGAAAATGCACAAAACCGCATTAGCCAAATTACTGCAAGTTCAAACTTCAGCTTTTGGCAAAAGCCTCAGCCTCCAGTACCCTGGTTAGGAGGGTTTGCAGATGTCACTTGTGGTACGTTTTTTCCTATATTTAGGCTTGAGCCAAAGCACATTAACATCAATCAAAATTTTCCTGTTTATGGCCGTGGGTTTCTTTAGGCCATGTTCGGCATACTGAAGCACAAGACTGTGTTTTAAGCTGCTGCTTACAAGAATGACACCAAAGTTGCAAAGCATTAGCATTGTACGCTCCCTATATTTCTGTATATTTTGTTAAACTTAAGCAGTAAGGACTTTTGATTACTTCCATCTACAAAGTTACCTTGTGTGATTATTTGCACCCAGGAATAATAATAATAATAATAGCAATAGTCTAATAAATCCTCTCTTATGGAGAGTGGTTCATGCAGTTGTAGTTTGCACCTCAAAACTCACAGAGAAACTGGCAAGGGCTCTGGCTGAAACTTAGCAAAGCACTTTAATGTGAAAATCAATAACGTGCTAAGGTTTTGCAGTGGTGATATGGCTGAAGAACACGCTTAAAATCTGTAAAGCTCTTAAGTGTTGTGCTGGAAGGTGCTGTCCTGTGAAGGGGAGCCCATGTCAGAACGAATATACGTTATGCTACCCCCACGTTGCTCTGGTTTCTGGCAGCTCCTCCGTCATTTCAGTAGTGTGCACTGGTGAAAGCCAGGAGCCCAGCGCAGGGGCTTTGGGAAGAATAACTCACTGCTTGTGACCTTTCCTTTCAAGACACATCACCGTGTGGGGGCCTCGGCAGTGGCATTTTTAATGCCTGACACTGCAGCTATGCTTCCGCTCCATCTCCAAAAGCACTGTACCCCTCCGTCGCTGGGAAGCTGCGGGACTGTGTGACAAATGAACCCACACCATGCTCGGACCCTGCCCAAAAGCCCTCCCTCTTTGATGTCTTCTTCCCCTCCCCTCCTTTCCCCCTCCTTCTTTTTTTAAGTTCTGGTTTAGAAGGTGGCAAGTTTCTAATGTTTGAAAAGCGATTGTCACACCGCCATGCACGTGAGAGGAAACAGTGCAGACCACCCGAGTCCAATCCTTTATGTGGACATTTAATCTCCTCCACCAACATCAAAGCCCTTGCTCTGACATCCAGTTGCATTGCCTCATGTGAGCTTTCCAGTTTGTTTTCTCTCCCCTCTCCCCCCCTGCCCTTTCTCTCCTCACTTGTTCCACTTAATAACGCTACCCAAAGGGGTAGCCTTTTTTTCACATTCCTCCTTCTTAAATGGCAACCCCCCTCATAGATGTGGATATAGATACACATATATATGTATATAGTATATACATGTATATGTATATAGTGTATATATGTATACACTATATATATATAGTAGAGCAGTCTGAGCTGGGGTGAGCAGTAGCCTCCCCTAACCCAGTGGCTGTGTCAGGGTAAGGAATTGCAGGGGCACTACAGGAGATGTGGGAGGACAGGGTGGCCGAGGAAGGAACATGGGGATGTCAGCACTGGAGGCCAGTGGTATGCTGGCCTCCTTCTCTTGGGTTTCTTGAGAGCATCAGGCAGGAAGTGTGGGCAGCCAGAACAGGCATGTGCCCCCATAGTCCGTGTTTGGAGACAGCCCCATGTGCCTGCCGGTTGAAAGGCAAAGATTAAAGTCACTTAAATTGGAATGGGCTTGGCTTAAAAGGGGTGAGCGGGTGAGTGCACTAGGCAAAGCACTTCAAAAGCATCATACTGCAGGCTGCTTGAGAGGAGAGAGGTCTCCCCGCACAGCCGCTGCCTGGAGAGGCGGACCAGATGGATGTAACAGAGCTGAATAGCGCTGCCCAAAAGATCTCCAGCTTCAGAAACTGAGGGGCTGTTCCTTCAGCAAAATATATAAGAAGCATTTCTTTTTTCACAAAAGGAATAGTTTTCCACCTTACAACTAGATTTATATTCCAGTAATTCTAATGCACCATCACTGTGCTGTTGCAATGTACAATACCTAGGTATGGGATTTGGAAAGTACCTCTTGTCCTGTTCACTAGCATGACACATTTCATATTTGCAAATTAAAATGGCTGAGAAAGTATGTAAGAGGGAGAAATGTGAAATTCAAGCTCCTAGGGTATAGCTTCCTCTTACATGAGACAGTTCTTTTTTATCATTGCAGATAAAAAATGGATTGCATTTCTCATAGTTGCTTTTGTGTACACAAACTTATACAAGCACACATTGCATATTTCTACGCACACGCATATATGTGGATATGCAAACATCCCGAAAGACTTAAAAAGCAACACTGAAGCCTATGATAACGCTGTAGAACTGCTAAAAAGATTAAGAGGAAAACGTATTGCACAAGTCTAAACTCCCCACTGGTTTCATGTGAAGTGTGGCACTCAGTGATGAATGCAAGATAGGAGTTTGGTATCATAAAAATCAATGTATGTGAGCAAACTCATGGAAATTACTCATGCAAGTAAATTACTAGCAGGTACAGGAACAGGATGGATCAAAAAACAGACACTTTGCTACTAATGCAGTATCTGACTCTGGAGTACCAAATGCAAAGACTACTATCCACTCTCAGCAGGTCACTCAGCTCAGTTCAGTAGCATTTTGTAGCCAGAACGGCAATTACAAACATCCCTTTTCAAGAGAAATGAGTGCTGTGTTAATTTGTTTGCAAACTACTACAAATATGCAGAAGTTTTCTCAGCTGCAGGTTGCAAGCATTACTGTTATATACTTGTGTGCAAAGGCTGGATCCCAAAAATGCAAACAGTAAATACAGGATTGCTTTTTCCTTTTGATCTGTGCTCAGGATCAGAAAAGAGAATTTTGCCCTTCATACACGAAGTAGGAGAATGAACAGCACATCAAGGAAAGCACTTCTGGATTCTGTTTTTCCCCTTCAAATTCCTTTTGAAGTAAAATTAGAAAGCAACTCCCGTGTGTGGTAAAGTAAGGGGTATGTTTGCTGGGCCACACCAGAGGCTGACTGGGGTTGCGACGGTGGGGATTTTCCTTCTCTTCCAGGAGAGGGGATTTTGCCTTTCCATGTGTAATGGTTGCACAACACTCCCCTCCATCCCGAGAGTACCAACACTGTCAGCATGTGGAATGCAACAGCGCTGCTCCTGATTTCCTGGGTCACACTGGATCGGAACCCCATTTGCAATAATTCAGTCACTGATAAGGGAGAGCCAGGAGAACACAAAGCATGGGCAGAGAAGGCAGCTGTGGTATCACTATCTTTTTGCTGATGGATGCTGGCTTCCTGCGTGTAGCTGCGTGCTAAGTCCTACAAACTGTGCTAGCAAGTGTATCACTGTGAACAAGAGCCTTCTCGATCTCTCTGAAATGCATAAACTAGTCCTAAACGATTCCTAGCCAAAGCTAAACTCTGTCTATTGGTTTGGCCAAGAAAAGCTGTACTTGAGAACGTTCTAAAAGGGAGCTGACTCAAAACCTTAACACCTGAGAGAGACAGCAAAGGGGAAAAAAATGGTGTACTCAGTGTCAATGCGCAGCAGGATACAGAAACAGCAAATACCCCAGTTCTGAAATCATCATGGAAAAGTTTTGAGTGGAGCGGGAAACATCTTTTTCCAGTGAAAGCAGATATTTCAGGGGGGTTAACTGCAATTCATGAATTTGAATAAAATTCATGTATAAATTTAGTCCAGCAAAATGAGGAAACTGTTTTGGAGCCATTATTTTGGCATTTGTAAATGACATTGTTCTTTTTTTAATTTCACTAAGGCATTTTTAAAATTAATATTTTGACTCTTCATTGTGGTCATTTTTGTTTGTTTGTGTGTTTGTTTAAAGGCTGGTCCATGTTAAAAAAAGTAGAAATAAGAAAAGTATAAAACAATGTTAACCAAAGCCAAACATTTATATTCAGGTCAAACAAAAATATTTTGCACCAACTTAAATTAATATTTTTTAGGTTTTTTTTGGGTTTTTTTTTTTTTTTTTTGAGAGTTTGCTTTTTACTTTTTTCTTTATGTAAGAAATTACCCCTCACATCCGTAAGTTATCCAGCTGCTCTGGATGAATGACTTCAGTCATGATAAAAGTTCAGCAAGGTGGAGACTTTACAGCAAATCTGGCTATTTCCTCCTGTATCATGTGACTCAGAGCTTGAGGAAAAACCTGCCTTTAATTCTGTCCCATCCTCTCAATAAATCCATGCATGGTGTACCTCTCAACCCAGGAACTAGCCCCCTAAAAGGAAGCATTATTATTTATACCATAAATGAGTTTAAAGGCATCAACATAAGGTTGAGGAATGACAGTGTGGCAGACAATATTTATGTACAACAGAACACCATGAGTTCACACTTATAATTTTGAACACATGGTCAAGACATCTCCTTTAGTAACACAGACAGAATGTATTTATAAATATGACTCAAGTAAGACTGATGAATGAGGGAAACTATTCCATCTCTTATGGAAACAAAAATGCTCCTGCCTTTCAGGCCATAGGGAACACTGAAGTGTGAACAGCCCCTTCTGACTATGAACTATTCAGACCTGCCACCCCATAGTTGTCTGTGAAGCTTAGTTTCAAGTAAAGGGATGTCACTGATTTAATGTGTGCATGGTTTTGTAAACACATGGAGTTTGAGTCTAAGCGGCAGAGATGACCATAACCCTGGGGATACCAGCGCCTGGCACTTGTGCTGGACTGGGCTGCACATGTTGTGAGTGAAAGAAACATAAGGAACATTTGTGTTGTGGCCTACCACCATACACTGCTCCCAGCAGCTCTTTAACTTGGGGTGTGCACACTCTGGCTGTGTTTGCATTACAAGTAGTGCTGAGTAACAGAGATAGGCCTGTAGAGGGAAACTCGTGGTGCTGTAGCCTGACAGCCACACTACTTGTGTTACAGAGGTGCTCACTTGAAGCTAGCCAGGGCCTTTCAGAGGCCAGGGCATGCACCTGAACTCCTGGTACCAGTCTTTCCATTCTATTTTAGCAGAAGGGGATCCACCTCATGCTCACTGAGACCCCTCCTTGATGGATGGCTGGGAGAAGCCCTTCAGAAGAGCAATCCTGATCACAATAAAATGCCAGTGAAGGTCCACCCTTGAGCACTAACAAACATTGTGGGGGATAAAAAGCTGTCTTTTGAGGATGGAGTGAGTTTTGCCCTCAGAACCAATTAAGAGAGTTGGAAATGGATTAACATTGTGCCAGGAGCTGAGTGCAATGCCATCTGATCAACCATCACCTCTCCCTTAGTTCCTCGCTGCAACACTAGTTGCAGAAAAGACAAATCCCTTTTTCTCCTGGTAGAGTACATATTTTGTACAATCACTTGTAGGTCTTGCAGCTCATTGATGGTGCCTTCTGAGCCAGAACTACCCCACTTACACGTCAACACTTTCATGCAAAAGGCAGACAAGGCTGTCTCAAAATAACATGATAAGACTTAAATGGAGGATTGATGTAAAACATTATGATGGGCTGCATATTCAGTAATGAAAAACATCCTGGAAGCTGATGAAGGAAAAGGTCATTCGCATACTGCTGAAATCCCTTAAGAATCTTAAGGCTTTGCTGGGTGCATTGATGGATATGCGTTAATGACCATGCAAAGATGTGGTCTAAGGCTGACCACCAGCCCTCAGCCCTCACTGCAAAATTATTGACAGCTATATTGCTTATTCTTGTAGCGGTTAGGAAATGAAATGCCTTTCTCTAATCAAGTAATTGCATTAAGCAACTGCTGGGAACATTTTGCTGCTGTTGTTTAATAGCCTAGAAGCCAAGTGTATTTCATATTTGTTAACTGTCAGGAGTAGTTTTGTTCACATATATTTTTGAACTAAAATAACACCATTACTGCTTCTGCCCTTTCAAGTAAAACTTTTATGTTATCTTTTTTTTTTTAAATTCAACTAGTAAACACTTAACAAGTTTGGGCCATCTTCAGCCAGTCTGCAAGAAGGAGTCAAACAAAGGTGTTTCTGGGTAGAATTAAATACTGAAACAGTGAATCTGGAATAATAAAAACAAAAATGATACAAAACCAAAACCAGTGGCACAAAACACCTGTAATTAAAGCCATGCAGGTCCTGGCAGACTTTATATGGCTAAGAATTTTTGTTGTCCCTCTTTCTCTCCAGGTGGCCACTGGGTGCAGTGGTTGCAGCCCAGCTCACTGCTGCTGGGTGGAAGGAGCCACAGCAGTGTTTCCCTTCTGTGGTCTTTTCAGTGAAAACCATGAGAGACTGTGGGCTCCAGCGATTGATGTCTGCATGACAGAGGGAGAAGCCACTGTCCTGCTCAGCTCATGGTGGTCTCAAAGGCACCCTTGAGCCATAAAGGCCCATCCTGCAGCTGCAGGGAAAAAGCAAGCAGCTGGTGTTAGGTACAAGTGGCTCCAGGCATCCCACACACCTCCTGTGGAGCTGTGCTGCAAAGAGAGATGGGGCATGTCCTGGGGAAAGCAGCCCTCAGAAGTGATGCTCTGGTCTACAGTGTTGTCCTTGGGGCTTGAGGATAATCAGGATTGCTTGCCGGGTCTGGCAAGTGATTTTCCTTGCCTATAAATGTGCTCTGCTGTTAGTTTGGATCTGTTTGTTTTGGTAGTATGCTGCTCTTCTTGCCAATAATGTTACGGCTATATTAACCTGAAGTAGTTCTCTCCAAACTGAGGAGAGATTAATGATAGTGCAATAACCCCAAATGATAAAGAGAAGATAATTATCAAAGATAAGGATGTGGGAATTTGTAAAGCATCACAAACATCTTCTGCTACCCTCTCAAATTCATTCATTTCTCCTAGTGGCCTATTTGTAAATGTTTGGCTTATGAAATTACTAAAAAGGCATACTGCAAGACAGCATCTTGTTATCGGTATATGCATGGCGCATCATCTAGACTGTACATTACTTTAGATGTGATTTGAAGTAATTAATTACAATAACAGCAGGAGTGGAAACAACTTAGCATGTAAAATAGGGCCAATAAAGACATGTAAAGTACATGACACCTGACCACCTGCCCATGCTCAGTGAGTGGTGTGCGAGGCTGAGGTTTGACAGTGGATCAACACAGCTGCCTGTCATGCTGATACATGAGGAAAAATGACACTGTAAGCTGGCTCCCAGCTCAGATATTCAAACCTGCAAAAGGTCTAAGTCATCACACAAAATGGACTAGGAGCCGAGCCCTCTCTTCTCTGCCAAAAGCAAAAATAACCCAGAAGCCCTGCTGACAGTCCTTGCTTGTGTTCTTATCGCCTTGCTGTATAAGTTTATTTAATCTTCTCCAAATGATAAATGCAAGGAAAAAATGTTTTGGGAACAAGTAAAAACATCTCTGAGCCCCTTGCATTGTTATTCAGCTCTCCTGTTTAACAACCGCAAAACCTGGTGTTCTTCCTGAGTTCCATTTTCAGCACATATCTTAAGGGTGCATTACAGTTCTTTAATGTCATTTTTCTGCACATGTGTTCTGTACTTGCTCTGATGTTTTCTTCTATGGAGTTGCCCAGCTGCTCGAGTGTCCCTTCTACAGACAGAGATGCAGTATCTAAGGCTGAACTTGGAATGCACAGTGAAAATGTGGCATCGCTGACTTTTGCTCAAAATATCCCCTTCCAATACATGTTATTTAGATGTGTTTTCTAAAGGATTTTTGTTTGATTTGTGGGTTTTTTGTTGTTCTTTTCTTATCAGCTGAGTTTCTGTCCTGAGAAAGTTGTTATTTAGGCATTCATAACCAGCAAGCCAATTTGGTTTGTAAGGACTCCAGTTGGGCAACTGCTTCCATAAACACACAAGACAAGATGAAGTTTTGAGAGCAAGCACAGCTACACCCACAAAACCTCTCCTGCTTTGTACCTAACTGGCTAGAGAGAAATAACTTTGGAGTGTTTTTCCTGTTTATAGCTGGGGAGCTTCTGTCTTTGTGGTCAATATTGGAGGAGAAAAACACTTACTTTGGTTCTTCCCCAAACATCAAATCTGTTTTCTCCTGTCAAAAGAACTTCCAAGCCTCCCAGAGGGGACATGTGGAGGAAAGTAATGGATCCAAGAGTGTAATAAGTTGAATGAGAGACTGTATTTTAGTAAAACTGATGATTATGATAGGTCTGGAAGCCCTCCTGGGCTTCCTGTGTGCTAAGCCTGCTGTAGCTGGGGCTTAGCAATCAACTAAAGTGCTCTTACCCAGTCACTCGTGGCCAACAACCGCCCCCTTCTGCAGCCCTTTCCTAAAAGCCCTTCTGTGGCAATTGTGCTGATGAGGATGATAGGAAGCAGCCCCCCAGCAGATGAAGCTGCAGATACAGCCTCCCTGTGCTGGAATGCTGCGTCCTGCAGAGGTGATGGGGCACAGGTCTTTGGTTGCTTCAGAGGCCTGGGGACTTTCTGCAAGTGTGTAGGCTGATTCTTCAAAATTCAGATTTCATATTTTTTTATTGAATTTACGCAAAATCACAGAAGGAAAGTACAGCCAATCTAATTACAGAGGCAACCATGGAGTATTTAATTCCATTCATTAAACTGACCATGGAATGTTCCTGCTGTGCTATTCCTACCAGAGAACAAAAGTGCTCTATTGCTACTTAAAAGATCACTCAGCTGAGCGAGTGCTCACATCGCAGCTTCTTATACGACGGAGACATTCAGCTTGAAAAGAAAGTTCAGTGTACATTTAGCTTGTGTATCCTCAGGAGCACAAATCTCTGCCTTTGTTAAAAATGGCTTTAAAGAGATTCCTGGATGAAAAAAAGATTCCTAGATGATTTCTGTTTTTAAAGAGGCAATGACTCTGGAGAATATTTACCGCACATTCAGTGTTCCAGGCTTTGTGACGACTGAGGCATTTCTGAGAAAACATTCATAGCAAGCCCAGGAGAGCAAGTGAATCCCCTGGCAGGGCAGCCGAGAGAACAGCGTATGCTGAAGGATGACAGACAGGAGGGGATTTTGGGGAGAGGATGAAATTCTATAAGCCGAGCTCTGCCACTAACCCTTTTGCTAACAGCTGATTCCAACTTCTCAGACCAGCCAAGAAAGAGAGAAAGAAAAGATGAAAAGAGGAAATATAGGAAAAGGAAATGAAAAGAGCTTTATTAGTAAGGTTCTTCTCCTGCCTGACCCAATTATCAGATTTTGCATTTAAGTTTAAGACAGTAGATCAAACAACAAGAGCCACTTTGTACTTCTGCCAGGAGACCATATGATATCTCTCAGTGACTCTCCTGCATGCCAGAAATAAGAAACTGTGCCTCCAAGTTAGTTTGTCTTACATATGGTGCAATGTGCAAAAAATAGCAAAATTCATAAATGACTGCACTCATGGATGATGTCCAGGATTTATGGCACTTTATCAGCTGGGGTAGGGGGAGAAGGAGGAAAAGGAAAATCTAATTATAAGTTTCCACAAATAAGCTAAAAAGGAATGAGAACTGAAAGAAAGTCCAAAGGTTGGTGTCATGCTAAGTTAGCAAAAGCAATCCATTACTTATTTTGAATGAGCAGCTTACAACGTTCAGATCCAAATCTGCTCTGGATATTTGGGTATTTTTGCATGGATAAGCAATCTGTTACAGAAATTTATCTGAAAACATCCAAAATTAACTATAGCAGCTATAGTACTGTAATACCTTACAAATGCTGAGGTCTGAATCTCCTGGAAACCCTTTCTCTAGGTTGCAGTATTTCATATTCTGGGTATTTCAAGGCCTGAGTAGGATTTGTGCTCTGAATGAGACAGGATATGCCTTGAAAAGTGGTTGTCCTTCCCTTCATCTCTTTTTCAGCAGTACTTTTGGTAATGCTGGTAAGCGCTGAAACCCCTTCCACTCTGCACCATGGGGGAAGTGCTCTTTGCTCTGCCATGATGTCTGGCAGTTCATAAAATAACATATGTTGCTTTCACTTGTGCAAACAAAAGCAAAGAACTGCAAGTTAACAGTGCTTAAGCATATCCCTTTAAACAAAACCAGAGGCAAATATTTCTGAGAGATTTTATGATGGGCTCTTCTGAAGATGAGATTACTCGCTTACCTCCCGCAAGAGATGCACTTGATTTTAAAGCCTGTACTTATTTTTCACCAGCTGATTGTGACACTTTGGCACATTTGTTTCCAAGATATTTTTAGTTTTGATGCATTTCATTAGCACCCGTGTTTCTGAGAACAGTTCCAGCTTTGTTTTCAGGAGACAACTGTAATCTTGCGTTTATTATCTGCTTTGGGCTGGAAGCCACTTCTAATGGACTTTATTATTACCCACCACATTCCTCAGTAGGAAACATCTAGTCTGAACTTGGCTGTCTTGGTTCTAAACTTGTTCCACAGCTAGCCTTTTTGGAAACAGAGGCTAGGACTTTTTGTCCTCCTGTTTTGCCTACTAAGTCTCACTGGAGTTAAAATATATTGTTTCTTAGCTCTGTCAGCTTTAACCAACAAAGATAACAAAGCCTTCTTGTTTTTATAATTTCCCTTTACACAGATGTGCACACAAATAGTTATGGACAACCATCTTGCTTTAACTAGATTGCATGTAGCCACTCGTATTCCAGATGTTTTTGCATTCTATTTTCTCCTCCTCTCAGTGAACAGAAAAGACTCTGCATGTGTTTGTATTGGTAGAAGAAGAATGAAAGAGGTCTATAAATTCATAAATACAGTGAAGAAGGTGAAGGAAGAAATAGTTCACTATTTCGCACTGCACATGAACAGAAAGTTATCAGGTAGCTTTTTTTGTAGTGACCTAAGGCAGGACATTTTCATATGGCTTTTGATTAAATCATGGAACTTCTGCCACAGGATGCTGTAAAGGCCAAAATAGAAATTCATTCAAAGGAGTTTAAACATCTTCACAAACAACATGCTTGACGGACCCGTGGAAGAAAAGGTCTGTTACTGTCTACTAAGCACAATAGTCTATGTGCAATTTTCATCCCAAGAAATTCCTATGCTGATGATTGCTAGAAGCTGTGAAGGATCATGAGTGCCAAGTCCTACATATCTTTCATAACCATATACTACTGACCATTGATGGAGACAAGATGACCCTTTGGTGTCATCCCACATACTTAATTTTACAATTTTGGACAGTAAGAAGGGGCAAGACAGACGCGATGTATGGGGTGAGACAACCTCTCATACATCAGTGAAGCTATAAAGAGCAGTCCCAATTTTTAGCTTAAAGTAGGAGGCTGCCCACGGAGGGAAAACCTTTATTTTCCTTTTCAGTAATCAAAAAGACTGCCTCTGCACACTGGGTTTTGCATGAACTCTTTTAGTTTTGCCCTTGCTGGAGCAAAGATGATCATCACATCACAGGTGGGAAACTTCCCCTTTAGCTCACATCAGCTAAACTAATGGGGAAAAGTTTTGTCTCCCAATGACTGATCTTGAAGGAGTCTTCTGGAGGGGCATTCACATCTTGGCAGATGGGCTGGCATCAGCTTTGATGGGAAATGGCATGTAGACCCTGATGGCTGAGATGATGCTCACCCTTTCTCACCACTGCTTTCCTGAGCTGGAAGCAGACATCTGAGGGAAGGTGTGTGCATGCATGGGTAAGAGTACCACAAATAACTCCCCTGAAACCAAGCATAGCTCTACAGCTGAGGTCTGGGAGCTGCTGTATATAGGTTAAGGTATCCTGGAATGATGTGAAAAGCTGCTCCTCTACATTCACCCTGAGAGTACCATTATGCGGGACTGTTACTTTGCTGTCAGGCTGACTGATAGCTAACAATGTTTGATTCTTTACAAGTCAATATAGATTATAGCCTTTGCTCTTAATCCAATACCAACCCGCTCTGTTTTCTTTCCACCTCATCCATAGTGGCATCAACACTGACGTGGGTCTGGGAAGGAAATAATTTCTCTTGGAAAGATTTTGGCTAGTCCATGACAGCTTCTTGTGTTGCAGAGTTTTGTGTTTCTTGGTTAAAAGCATGCTCATCGTTTGCCTTTTTTTTTTTTCCTTCTTTTTTCATAAGCCACGTTTGAATAAGGAAACACAAATATATAAAAAACAGCTGTTGAAATGTAATTAAAGAAGAGACGGGGCCTTCTGCCAGGTCTTCTGAGACAAATGAGAGCTTGCTCATTACTTGAACCTTCTTCTGTACCACGCCCAAGCACTAGGATGCCTCGCTACTGAAAGCAATCTCTGCTTGCCTACTGGGAATAGACAAAAGCAGATACACAGCGTGCATTAGCGGCACTCCTGTCATGTGATTGGCTTCAGTTTGATCAAAGGAGAAGTAAATTACATTTTCATTTATACTAAACAGCAAGGCTGTTTTCTTCCAAAGCAAACGTTGAGGAATCTATTGCATAAAGGAAGCCATACAGTGCCCTCTCTATGTTATTTGATGTTTCACAGTGACTTCAGAGCTGC
Organism: Amazona ochrocephala; assembly: GCA_039720435.1. NCBI lineage: Eukaryota > Metazoa > Chordata > Aves > Psittaciformes > Psittacidae > Amazona > Amazona ochrocephala. Next base: position 99,276,988 of record CM077877.1, on the reverse strand, counting down.
AGAAAGCAAAGCATGAAATGTCCCATCATATCTGGAGAAGTAAGGATAGCTGGCATCTTTTTGTACCATAAACCCAGTTTTCAGGTGGTTAACCATAGAAATATTCTTTCACTTGAGGGTAGTTCTTTCCCTGAATCTCATATCTCTAGAAAGTCTCTGTTTGAGAGTAGATAGTTGTGTTGGACTACTAGGAATCGATTTGGATATACCCACTAGGTATCTAGTGCCCTCTGAGATGCCTTAAGGAGTCCAGGATGTACACCTGATGACAGCAGACATCCTATGTGACCTATGGGGCACCCTCACCATAGGGCAGCCATGCTAAGCAGCAACTGGAGGCCATCTGGAAAACCCAATGGAATCTCAAATAGCACCAGATGCCTATGTGTGGGCAACAGAATCAAGACCCTGGTGGTATTAGGAAATATTTATTTAGGGACACCCATCACCAAGAGTAATTCATAACCCTGTTAGTTCTTGCAAGAAGAATGCAGGCTTCAGCATTTACTCAATTAGACAGCATGTAGTCACTGACAGCTACATATCGCTGCCTGTTGATCAGAACTGAAACTTTTGCCTGCAGTTCAGGGATCAAATAAATGAAGGTTAGTCTCAAGAAGGATCAGAATACAACTTGCAGAACCAATGAAAAGAAATCTGAAAGAACTAGCATATGCCTGAACTGCATATTGTGGATGTAAGAGCAGACTGCAGGAGCTGTAAGGAAAAGGTAGGCTCATCTAAACCATGACAGTGACAGAGAACTTACATGAAACTTTTCTAAATATATCTCAAGTTATCTGCAAAACAACTTTCTGCAAGAATCCCCAATCGTCTCTTGGGCAAAGCAAAACAACTGAGAGGGAAAGCCAGTGTTACAACATTTTATGATTGCTTTGCGTTTATAGCAGTGCAACACAAAGTTTTATGTTGTGTATAATACACACGTGTGTATTTATCTATTGACAGATGCTGTGCATTTCTCTGGTCCGCTCCAAAAGTCTTGGCTGCCACATTCAATGCACTAAACTTGAAAAGGCCAAGGAAATTCAAAAAACAAGGTGATTTCTGGAAACAATAACCGCTCTGAAGAAACAGGGCTGAAATTCAAAATGAAGCAATCTGGAATTTTATTTCTGTTTAATGTTGTCTTCCAAGCTTACCTCTAATATTCCAGAGGGAACAGTTTTTCTCATGACTGATGGAAACTTAAGTCTCCTCATAGGAAGGGTTTCCCTTCCAGAAATTTAAAAAAAATTAAAAAGTATCAGACAGCGCAACACTGTGCCAAAGAACAGATTTTTCCAAAGATTTGTATGGAATAATCACTTTGTTTTACATGGCAGACAAAACCTCCACTGAAAGGAAAACACAAAGATACGGAAAATGCACAAACTGGACTTACAGGTTTAAGAGCCAACTGAAGTTACATCTGCGGAGTTGGAAACCTAGAATTATTCATATGCTAATAACTGAAGACTCAAATATAGGCAGTGAAATGTGAATACATCAGAAACCTTAGCATTAAATGTAACCAAAAGGTTAAACAGTACGGTGTGGGTGTCATTAGAAAGATGCAAAGGTGAATTTTACTGGGAAATGTCAATGGCTCATGAGATCACACAGAGTCAATGTCCTCCTTCCAACACCATTTTCAAAACATGAGCCATAGGTAGTTTTGCCTTTTACTTAAAATCTTTGCAATTAAACGTAGAGATAGGTCCTTAGCAAGGACAAGTCAAGTTTCCATCCTAGCAGCTGGAACATGGCACAATGTCATCCTGCCTCGTTCAGCAAAGGTATGAAATAAGTTCAACTACTTCCCAGCCACCAGGAAATCCAGATTTTACGTGCAGAGCTCTGCCTCCAAGAGTGGCAGGAATACTATGACTTACAGATTAATCTCTCCTAGGAAAAGCATGAAAGTTCCCCTTTTACACCAAGGCTAAATTTTGCTGCTTAGGCGCCTTGTAATAGCCTTACCACGTATGCACACAGGGAAATGGGAACCTTTTCCCCTAAGGCTGAGACTCTTGTAGTAAAAGATACACTGCAAAACTTTGGTCTGTCTCGCTCCAGTCTTTCCATGGAAAGATTGCCTACAGCTGAAAGCTGGCACCTGTGTAAAACCAAAAAATACCTTCCCAGCCCCTATTCTGCTTTCACTGGTGTGTGACTGTGTTAATATTGATTCATTCGGAGCTGCATATAGAACTTTCTCTTATGGAGTGAATTCAAAGTAGCACTTTAAGTGTTCTGCAAATAACGCAAGTATCATTATCTCTACACATGGGAAACTGAGTTACAGGAAGGGGGATCTTGTCTGCCCAAAGTTATCCACCAGATGATTAAAACCAGACTATCTGTGAATATGTGTTATTCAACAGTAGCAGAACTTGATCCTTTAGAACGTGTTTTCAGGAATGGATTTATGGAGGCAAGAGAAGAAAATTATTATGGGCTTGCTCCTGCGAAGGTGTTGAGCTCTCTGACTCCAGCCCTCAACACTGCTGAAGAGCAAACCTGACTTTAAGAAAGTGAGTTGTCCCTTTGACTTCTGTGACACATAATGATGTGCTGAAAGTTAAACATGTGCTTACACATGTGCTTTTGCAGGACTGAGCCCTTTATTACTCACCAGTGCACTGCTACGCGTTCTGCAGATTGAGAAAAAGCCCTGTTCAAATCACGGCAAGCTCACTGATGGATGCATGGACTGGAGGGATTCTTACAACCGCTGGGTAAATAATCAAATCCAAACTTGCAGGGTGTTAAGCTGCACACATCAGAGTTCAATTCAGAGGCTAGTCCAGTGTACAAAATAATTTCAAAGTGCGATTGCTACCTGCCTTGTCAGATGCAGTGAGACCCGATACCACAGGGAAGAGCAAGAATTAAGAAGTTATAAAGAAAACCCTCTTTCCAAGGACTTGGAGCTCCCGTTTGTTTGTGCCAGAGACACAGGGCTTAAATTAGGTTTCTTCCGGCACAGATGTGCTAAGAGGGGGAGAAGGACGCCGGAAACTCAGCCTCTCCAGCATATTTATTTAGACCAGACATCATCTGCCCTCTGGGCATGGTTTGGAGAGTTAGGTGAGGACAAAGAGCAATGCTGGCAGAATTAATGTTCACAGATGTGTGGCTGCACAGCCCAGAGCCTCCAGGACCCAGCACTCATGATCATCCCCACTTCTCAGTTACGGCAGGGAGGTCCTCTCCATCACTGTGACCACGTGCTCTGCAAAGCCCCAGCCAGCTTGATGCAGTCCTTTCCCAAGCATGGCCTGAGTCACAGAGGATACCAAACTGGAATTGTATGGGATATGTGGAACATTGACCCAACACCCAAAATAAAACGCCCCCCCTCCCGCTGCTTGCTGTCTCTCCTTCCCCCAGCCTGGAGGAGGTCTCTGAGAGGGAGTGGGTCCTGCAGCACAGCCCCAGGACAGCACATCTGGGCCTGGGAAGCACACTGCCAATGGCACCAGCCAGGACTCCTGGCTGGGATGGGATTATGCTCTAATCAAGCACAGACAACACTTTTGCACATTAATAGCGCTCCAGCAGCAAGTGCTGACACCATTATTAGTGTGCATAATTCTCCCCAGTGTGGTTGTTGCCTTTCATTTAGCTTTATTTTCTCTCGTGACTGACTGACTGACTGACTGCTTAAATGCTCTTAATGAGGCTCACATGTGATGCAGCCTGGGTGGAGAGGATTCAAGATTCAGTTTGGTTACTTATCTCAATGTTGTGGAGTGGCATAACATTTAAACAGGGGCTAGCTAATGTCTGAAGTTTCATATATTCCACAGCACAAGGCTAAGATTCATGCACAGAATAAACCTACTCTGGGTTGCAGGGAAAGAAATGTGCATTTCTATGCTACAGATTAGTCTTTTCTACCAAGAGCATGTGTGTCAAAACAATGTTGGCTACCAGATGGAAGTGAGTGCTGAGCCTCAGGTTTTGGGTAGAAAAGGCCTGGCTTACTGGCGAGCTTACTGCAAGGCAGCCACAATGCATTCATAGAAAGGAGAAGGAGAAAAAGCAGGAAGAGAAGAAAAAGCCTAAAGAGAGGAAAAATTTACAGGCATAGCTTTGTGCCAACAGAGTTTATTTGCTCTGCCACCTTGTAAGTACAAGCAAGCTCTGTGCAGAAGTTTGCATGAAAAGACTCCTATGGGGCACCCCATCCAGAGGGCAAGGCTGGAAAACCAGTGTAGGCTTACCACAGCCTGACCAGGGTGATGGGAAAATCAGGACTGGCTGGAATACTTTGGTGGCCATACCATAGGTGCACAGACTCCTTTCTCCTACTGCCCCTAGCAGTGTCCCCAGCATGCAGAGGAGGGACTTGCAAACAGTAGCAAATGATGTATACAAAGTCCCCAGACCTCGCTCCTCATTGCTTTTTGCTCTGTTTTTTTCCTAGGGAAATAGGAAGTGGGATCAGCACTCCTGGGTGGGAAAAATGCCATTCTCTTGGTGGGAGAAGAGAAACCCTGAAAGCTGTCAGAAATCACAAAACAACTCAATAAATATTTTTAAAAAAGAAAAAAAAATCCACAGTCCCACTGTGTAAGCCCCTTAGAATACTGTCACAGGTTAAGATGCACTGAAGGCAGTGAAAACAAATGGATTGAGGTGGTGATAGGTGATGGGTGATTTCTTAGTGCTGGGAATAACCTGCAATAAGCTGCAAGCTACTTGCCACTGTTTTGGATGGTCAAGTGTGCTTAGGAGAGACGCAATTATTCTTTCAGAATTACCACTTTCTGAAGCATGCTGCCAACAGCAGGTAAAACAGGCTCAATGGCAGAGGTTCCACAGCATTCGCCTTGGTGCCCCACTACAGCAGAGTGACCCTGCCCACTGATGCTGGCCTTCATCAGGCTTTGAACTTGAGTCAGTGCCAGACTGACAAGCTTTGTTTAGTCCAGGCTGGCAGCCCTGCAGGTTCCCTGCTGAGTGAGGGCCAGGTCAGACACAGTCAGGTCTTTGTTTGATGAACTGCTGCCTAAAGATGGAATTAAATCCCATTTAGCCTGCTCTGTGGCCACAGCCTGTGTCCCTACTGTTTCAGAGGGCAACCATGTACAGGACATGGAGGGCTGGCGCGCTGCATGGCAGCCCCTGTGACCTTGTGGCCAGCTGCGCTGCACCCAAGATTGTGCCACTGGGGGCTCCGAAAGGAAAGAGCAAAGGACAGTAAATCCCCCCCAAAAAAGCAAAACAGCAACACTGAAACCAGCCCCCATCTCAAACTTCTGTTAAACCTTGGGAATATGGAAGCCGCAGAGAGGGGAGGGGGAGAAAGCTGGAGGTTGAAGTTGCTGTGGTTTAGTTATGGGTTTTGAGGTTATCCTCCCGGAAAACGAGCACACCGAGCACCTCTGCTCTCACCAATCCCACTGCCATCACATTATGCCAGGCTGTGCAATGTGACGCTGCTCAGATGACACCCCTGTGTCACAATCCCTCCCTGTGCTTCATTGGTGAGTTGTAAATGCTGTGCTTTGTCAGGCCAGCGAGATGGAAGGTGCTGATTTGATGCTGTAGGAATGTGCTTTGGATAAAGATCAATATAAATGTTTATTTCTGGATGTGGGAGCTCAGGTTAGGAGCTGGCTCCCTCCAGAAAAATATTAAGTCCTGACTTCTAGCCTGGTGGATGCATCACCGGTTGATGAGCAAGGGGCTGGGGATTGCCTTTGGAAACTCCCACACCAGAGGAGGGAATCCCCACTTCCTTTCAAGTGAATCTAAAAAACACTGGGGACCCAGTTCGGCTGTGACCATGTTGCTTCAGCAGCAAGCCGAAAGTTTCTGCTTGATGCTCCCGTTGAAACAAATCAAAACCAAAGCAAAGCAAGGAGTGCTTGCACTCCAACACATGCTGCAACCACTGCTCCCGTCTGCTTATAAACCCGTGACTTTTTTTGCTAGAATTTTGCTCTGGATTTAATCTTCCCACTACACTTTGGATTTTTGCTTTCCAACTTCTTAGGGTCTTGCTTATCTCAAATCTGTATCAAAGCCTGTGGAAGAGTCTCTCTCACAAGCCCTAGCTGAAGGTATTCTTTCTGGGTTGCTTCTTGCTTGCTGCCTTTAACACTGGCAGTGGCTGCCACCAGTAAATGTTTCTTGACACAAATTACACTGCATTTTCTGTGCTAGGTAAGGGAAGAAACCATAACCACAACCTTTAGGAGATTTTCTATTGTGGGTTTCCTAGACATTAGTAGGTGGCACTCTAGTTAGGCATTTCATTTCAAAAACCAGAACGGAGCTTCAGTGAGATCCATGTCCAGTACCTGCTCAAACCAGGAGCTCAGCGTCAGGCTTGTAAAGAGCTACCAATTAAAGACAGTGTCAGGGAATAACTGACATATGAATAATGTCTGATTCCCAAACAGACTCTCGGGAGCTCAGCAGCTCCTGAGCAGCACAATGAGATGCTGGATGGGAGATCCACCTTCAGATTTCGGAAGGGAAATGTATGCTTCAGGGACCACTACAGGAGCTTTCTAGTGCTGAACCAAGACCAGATTTCAGTCTGGCATGCAATCTTAAAGGAAAAGCAGCAGAGGGAAAACCAGCCACCTTGCAGAAGGTTTAGGGCTTGTTCACATAATATAATAATAGTAATGATAACGTGTGGCTCCACATCAGGATGACCATTCAGTTTTTGTTCTCCAAACCTAGATCAGCCTGTGAAGTTCCTGCTTTAGTGCTTGGATGTGGAAAGCAAAGTTTTTTGGACAACAAATGACTGCCTCACAAGGAACACAGTGTGCAGTACATGTGCAGGCACTCGAACAAAAATGCAAACACAACTCTACAGTCTCCAGCTATTCCGGTCTGAAATAATCGCCAGAAAATAACTCCATTTAGTGAAAACAAAAAAGACACTGCAGCTCAAGACATTCTCTTTACAAGCTGCTTGCAAAATCACTTGCTTTTGCATAACTGAGGAGAGCATCTACATGACCTTCATTCAGACAGACCCCAATCCCCTGCTCCTGCCCAGGGCAGCCTGTACATAAACCTGTTTCAGCCTGGAAGGATCTGAGGGGCATCCTCAGTCACTTGGTGGGCCATACAGCTCCAGGCCAATTAATGTGGACCTATGGCTGCCCTGGCCAGAGCTGACTTCAGCCAGCTGAGAGCAGGGAAAAGTCAACGTGGGGTTGTGCAGCAGGAGGTCTGAGCAGGGCATTGCAACCCAGCAGTGGGAGAGCTTTGTTCCCCAAAGAGCTTGGGAGTAACCTTTATTTCACGGTAAGTGTGAAGACAGCAGTCAATTCCTTTAGAGTTGAAATAAGAGGATCCCAAAGCCAACAGAGGAGGAACTACAGGAGACGGAGTGATAGCCGGGTGCTGCAAAAAAAACCCCACATGAGCTTTCAACATGGCTTGGGCTGAGCGAGGCTTGGAGCCACCTTCAAAGAAACCATTGTCTGTTTGATTCTTGCCACATTCAGGGAAACAAGGCTTTGCACAGTGTTTGTAAACAAACAGGATTACAGCAAACAAACATTGGGCTCCAACATCAGCATCTACTCCTACCAGAAACCCCCTCAAGGCTCCTGGCTGCCATTCTTCCCACCCAGTTCAGAAAGAAGGGAAGAAAATCTTTGCACCAACAATGTCAGCTAGATTGTGCTCAGCAGGAATGATTCTCGTCAGGTGAACAACCATGAGGACCAAGGTCCTTCTCAATAGTGAAGCCACAGAGCTGCCTACATATAACTACCCCTCTTACCCACCACCAAAACCTCCTGCAGAGTCTCATCCTAGTCTGTAAAATTGCATTAAAACACCGAGCTAAGATGTCTCAGAACGGAGGCTGTTTCCCGACCAAGAAACTCAATATCTCCAGCCCACACATGCCACTGTCCCTACACACTTCTCTACTCATGGCAAGACTGGTCAAATAGGCAGGCTTGCTTATAAATCAGGATGTCCAGCAGGTGTTAGAGACAGGAATCCTTCACTGAAAGCCTTATCCAGCCAGCATTTAATTCAGGAAGCAGCCAGTCTGAGCATTTCACCTCTCTCTAACTGCTAGGGTATCGTGTAAGGGCAGAGGTATTGGCTAAGGGAGAGAGATTTATCTTGTAAAGGCACAGCAAAACCCTTCAGCTTGACCTGGAAAGCAAGTGGAACTGGAGCCAAAATCTTGTTCTGATGTATCTGGGTAAAAGCTGAATAAACTCTGCTAATTTCCTATAACAAAAAAGGATGCATCCAAAAACATTTTCATAATTTTCAAAAGTATTAAGAAAACTTTATCTACTCTCATTAAGCATTAAAGGATTTTTTTAATTTTTATTTTTATAAATACAAGGAAAATTAAAATCATCTGGAGTCTAAAATTGCTCTTTCACACAGACTGTTTTGGGTATGAAATCCATAAGCTTTACAAAATTCATCCTGTACTACTCACTGAGATGGACTGATCAAAGAAGTCCAGATGACTCAGACTTCTTCCTCTCCTTCAAAAGAAATAGCTGGCCGAAAAATATCTTCTGTTTTCTATGAACAATTGTTGGTCATCCTCCCTGGTAGCCAGTAGGCTATTAATATATATACTGCAGTCACCCTGCTAATGAGCTTGCACTAATGGAAATGCATTTTGGGTCTGGTTTATGAGATCATATCGCAAAGCACAAGGGTAAAGTGGAAAGCACCAAAAAATTGTAGACAACTGCCAGTATCTTTGTAAACCTCTGCCCCTGGCTTGCGTTAAACATGTCTCAGACTTTGTATAAGAACTTCAATGTAATCAAGAATGTGAACTTTGAAGTGCACGAGCTATTTCAGACCAGTTTCTTCTCATGGATACTTTCAGTGGACATCAGGGCAAGGTAGTTTGTTTCATTTTCAAAGTGTGGTGTAATTAATTCCTTAGTTACCCCTCTGATAATTCCTCTGCAAACAAGATCTGTCATGGGAGAAGAGGGGCTAAAGGTACTACAGGATAAGAGACTGAATAAAACAACTAGGCAGTTTCCAGGTCAGCACTGCTCATACCTACATTACTGGAGAAAACATGGTTATTTTGGACTGTACTTTGTAGCAAATAGCTGACTCCTCAAATAACTACCACAATCACCTCAACATGCACATAAAAATAAATTCAAGTTTGCGCTGTATCTCTTCCTATTTCAATGTAAAAGTTGGAAGAACAGCCACCAGCAAACTATGGAAATAAGTAAAAAAATTTTCAGGTGAAAATACAGTTTCCAGAGCAGTGTGGTTAATTGCTGTAGTCCACCGCACTTAATTATATAGATATGGCTAATTGACTAGACATTTTTATAGTCTGCTGATTAATTGATGATAAATCCATTCCTTTTTTTTTTCCTAGGGTTTCCTAAAACTACCCTCTTGAAAATAAGAATGCTTGTTTATGAGAATGCAGATAATATTACTTACTGATATGTTGTACATATATTTCATTGCTAGAAAAGCTGTCATCTTCTAAATAGTTCTGAACTTCCTTTGATCTAAAAAATCCTACAGTTCCCGCCATGCAATGGAAGTTTTGTTTTGTTCTGTAACATTTAAAAAATAGCAAGTGCAGAGAAATTCTTTTCTAACTATGTGAGTGAGCCTATTGCACTAAGCTGTGGAAATAAGTTCCACTAAAACTAAGTAAACTAAGATTTACAAGTTGATCATACTGTTTGCACAGTTGTGGATGGGGTATTCTGGTCAGGGTTTAAGAATGGAAGTGCCATATCTTTTCACACAGGCCGTTTACATGGCAGGTCCAGCCCTTCTGATGGGGAGAGTGCTGAGGAGCTCATGGGCAATCCTAGTCTGTGACAGCTTGAGCCCAGTTCTGGAGGCTCAAGAATTGTGTTTGTTTCAGATAAGGATTTTGGCAAACATGGATGACAAGATGCTGACAGCTCACTTATCATCTACCAGTGATGCTCCTGTTGATGTCAGCTGGTTTATGAAAGCGGGGGGAAAATGTATCCAAACAAGATGCTCTCTAGGACTGCTGGCACTGGACAGGACGTATTTCTAATGTCACTTTTTTTGTTTGTAAGAAAACTGCCCGACTTGTAACCAAAGTTGCACACTGAGAGCAATTCTGCAGTTCAGAATGGCACCAATCCAAAAGATAATAGCCAGTAATGAGGGGATAAAAGTCAGAAAGCCAAACAGTGGACAGAGATAGGTTTCCTGGAAGCACACTTACAGAAACTGGAGAGTTTTTGCTGCCCAGCTGTACACTCCTCAGGGTTTAGCACTCCAACTCTATCTCCTTGGAATAATGGAAGTGAGTCAATTATGAAGTGATTGAGATAATTAAGTACTTTCCTAGAACTAAGAGGAACTGTCAGCCTGTGGAATCCCATACATTTCGCCTGCAGGGCAGAAGAGGTAGATGAGATAAGAGAGAAAAGAGGTGGACCCATCTTCAAGGGTTTTGCATCCTTGCCAAAGTTTCCTTTTTTTAAAAGCCAAGGGAATGCACTGGTAAGAATCCTTATGATCATCCTTTTCAAATCCTGTTTTCCCACATTTAATAGTTTTTCCAGTTGAAAGAACAATTACACGTGTAACTTGTCAAGGAGCACCATAAGCTTGGTCTAGATTTAGTAAAGACTCCTGTGACCCCGTGGGGTAGGGCTTTCTCTCCAAAAGGGCAAGATGGTAGCCCAAGCATAACAGAGCACGGAAACTAAATGGTCAGCAATTCTAACCTACTGGTCTCAGATTCCCCAGTCATGCTGTTGTACAGCAATTTGCCTGGGTGCAAAGCTTAGGGTGGGATATGTCTCACCTAATTTTAGCTTTGTCTTGTCTAAGCCAGTCTAAACTATGCTCCCTTTATAGTCACTGGAGGTTAGAAAGGCACTGCCAGGGGGTGATTCAATCTACTTATCTTAGAGACTTATCTTATGATGGGAACAAACCCTATATGGAGGTGCATCTCTCCCTGTCTCTCCCCCCATTAACTAAAGAAGAAGGAAAAGACTAACTTGAGCTGGGTAGGTGAGATGAGCCCCATCCATACATCTTGCTATTTTACAAGTCTCCCAGAGCAGCAGTCAACTTTTCCTGTGCATTTTTTTGAACTTGCAGTCTTCTGGCATGCAGATCCATAGCATAACTTCCAGACATGCAGGATTGACATAAATCTGAAATAGTTATTATCTATTGTACATGCAAAGCCTTTTTCAGCAGCTGTACAAACTGATCTAATGGCATTAGTGTAATGACTAGGAGACATTTGTTTTCTGACCTTCCTTTTCTAAGGCTTAACTTCATTATGGTGATTATGGCTACTAGTGAAACAATAATACAATCTCTCAAACAGTAGACAGTGTAATAAATTCCCCTAAAAGTTCCAAAGCAATTGCACAAGGCTTTAGATATGAACCCTCCATTAGAGTCAATACAAATTGCATGGCTAGTGCTCCACACACTTTGAAAATGTGTCCTAATTATTTTTCCTGTCTGCAAAAGCAGTTACTGCACCTAAGTTTAATATTAAAAAGAATGACATGTCTATGGGGGCTGAGGTGTATCCTAGGTTATGCACAAAATGCCAAAATGGCAATGAGATAGATATCTAATTCAGGGAATATATACATATGTCCCATTTTAGACCTTTTGGAGCAGTGAGACAGCTGGTAGTGAAATCACTGGTACACACGCAAGTGAGTCAGAGAGGAGAAAGGGTAATGGGAGACTCCCACAAGTGGGAAACTCAGTGGATCTAGACATAACTATGCCAAACCAATTTACAATTGCACATAGTTAAGCCATGATTTGCACTTTGATGATGAGTGAAAAAGAAGGGAAAGAGCTGCCTGTAAGACATGACTCATCCATTTCTTTTGCTTAAAAAAAAATAGGGGGAAAGAAAAAAACCCACCCTTGTGAAAGAGTGCTGCTGCATGACATCACCCATGGTAGGAATATACATGGAAATGTTTCTTGTAAGTCCCAGGGCCACAGCTCTGCCATTAGTTGCACCCAAAGGAGCACGGCCAGCTGGGGAGTGGAACTGGCAGATGCTGAACTCCAGGCACATCCTATTTATGGGACATAGATGGACATGGAAATAACTGAGGCCTAATTTGGTATGGTAACATACCTGAGAAGAAATCAAACCTTTTTTTGTTTTTCGATATGTGTGGAAAGAATGTCCTAAAGCATTCAGGAAATCCTCCCCAGATTTGCTTTGGACGATGTTTCTGCCCTAAATAATCTGAAAGCCGCGGAAATGTCATTGAAAAGGGGAAAGCACATCTCTCTCCTGAAAGCACAAGCAGTGTTTCAGAAAGTAACTGCAAAGCCAGAAGAGATGTCCTGCACTGAAACAGAGGAACTGACAAGTTCATCTTGAAATACCCTAAGTGGCTGCACTTACTTAAACAAGCATTTATGGACAGACCCATACATACAGCTGAAATACCAAAAAAAGTCCTCAGGACAGTTTCCTAAATGCCTTTGTAAACTCAGGTTTTAGGTGCCAGCAAATTCAGCTGGGCCATTTCATGCTGCTGCTGCTCCTTGTTACGAGGCTTTCTGAGCTGGGGTTTCTACCAGATCCTGTCTCTGGACATGGGCATGCGTGCTATGGCCAGTTACATACCAGGCAGTCACTCTGGCCACCTAGGAAAGGTCTTCTTTTTGGCAGGAGCTGCTGCAGTGGGGCATCCCATGGGGTATCCCATCCCTCGCATGGTGGTAGCCTGTTCCCCCACCCTGGGGCTGCTTGTGCCTTTTCCTGGTGCCTCACACCAGAGGGCAGGAGGTGATCATACACAGCCCAGGGCCAGGGCTTCTGCCCTCCTTGTGTCCTTGTCCGGTTTAGCATGGATTTGTAAGAGAGGCAGCCTGCACCTCCCTGCACTTTTACCTCCCGCATCCTTGATCCAGCTTGTAAAATCCAGACTCACAGCTGATGAATGCTGCAGGGGTGATCCAGGTCAATGGATCTGTCCTCCACTACAGCAGCAACCACAGGGACTCCAGGGGATTAATTCCTTTTCTGGCTTTTTCCCCAAAACCTTCTGATCTCGAGTGAAAGCTGCCAGCCAGCCACTCTTATGCCCCAGGCTGAACAAGGTACCCCACACTAGGCAAGATATGCCACACTACATGTACGCAGCATGCCCAAGTCCACGTGAACAATGCCAGCAGTGTGACCCTGTGGTCACTCTCCATACCTTAGGCCATACCCTAGATGTGATTTGCAGCATCAGTTGGGCAGAGTTTGGTGAAAGTAGATCAAACAGGGGTTCTGGTTTACCTACAGTTATTTTCCATCCCCCAGCCTCACAGTGGTGGCCTTTTTCTTCTGTAGGGATTTGTGCTGTCAGACTGCATAGTAATGAGATCTTTTTAGCAGGGGTAATTTCAACTGGAAACTAAAATTAATTTTATGACAGGTCCACATCTTTGTGTATAGTCTATTCTTCTCTAAATGTGTTCTCCCTTGCCAAAGACTGGTGTACTGTATTCAAGAAAGTAAAATGAAACCCCTTACAGTATGGTTGGGATTTCTGTTTCCAGGCACAAAACCAAGGCAAGCCGCACTTGACACTTGATACTCAGATGCTGTAGGTACTATAAGGGATGTGTGTATAATCAGACCAGACCTGCTGGATAATCACTGTGGACTAAAAGGGAGGAGGGTATGGGGTGTTGGTGAAAGGAAGAGAGCAAGGTCAAGAAATGACCATGGGCCTGAGACCCAGCACCATGGTGTAACAGGCAGCACATGGCTGGAGACATGTAGAGCTATCCTTGCTGGGGAACCAGCTGCAAGACTTAAAGATCCCCTTATGCCACAGGATACACATCAGAGCAAGAGGCAGAACAAAGGTGTTGCTTTGAAGCACCCTCCATACACTAAATTCTTACCATAATCTCGAGGAGAACGCATGTGACATGGCTGAAATCAGAATAAGGGGGTAGGTTACTTCTACAACATAGAGACACCCTCTCCCCCACACCCACTTGGAGTTTAATTATGGTGACCAGTAAAGGATTATTGCTAAGAACAAAGACCAAATCTGCTTCAGAAAATATAGGTAAGTCAGAGGTGTAAGCTAGATGATCTAGGGCTAGTTTTTTGGGTGATGCTTTTTTGTTTTAATTAAAGATGGAGCCTCTGGGTTCATTCTGGCACTTTTTTTTCTTCTTATCTTAAATATTTTCCATCAGTTTTCTTGGAAGCTCCCATGTTAGTAAGAATGTTTGCGGTGTTGGCACATGTAAGAGTAAGAAATCATCAACAGTGGCACCAAAGCATTAACATAAGGCAGCATTTTTGTGGCTGTGTGAATTTAGTGCTTGTGAAGAGTGACTCACTGATAGTTGTGGAGACTAAGATCCTCAGTTAATTCATAATAGAGAGAAAGTAAAGAGTTCTCCCATTCTCCATTGTGCACAATGCATCTCCTTTTGCAAGGATCAGTTTCAGAGGTAAGAGGAGACACTGCAGAACACACAGGCAGCCTAGTCTCTGCTGTGCTGTCAGCAAACAGACCCATAATTAGGATATGAAGCTGCCCACTCATTCCACAGAGGAGCTCCCTGATCTAGAGGAGAGTTTGTGGCACATGGCCATTCCTAAAACGTTTGCTGTATTGAGCTTGGATGTCTTACACCATTCACACCAGAGCCATGGTGGCTTTTCCTCCGTGCCCAGTGTGGGCTCACTATTTATTTGGGAATGGCTGCTGGACAGATGGGTAGCTATCACCTTCTCCCTGTTGCTGAAAAGCCTCTAGTAGAGTGAGCCAGATTAGAGTACAGGGATGTTGTGCTTGGTTATATTACTATGTTCACAAGCGAATGTGCAAGGTCTTGCGTGTTTTGCTGTGGCAGCTAATTCTATCAGTCCCTCAGGGAATAACATCTTTATTTTTAAGCATGCTGCAGGCTTACAGTGAAGTTGGGTCTGCTGTTGGGCTTTCCCGGATGCAAACCCACTGTTATTATCATGTACCTCCTGTTTCTGCACATCACCAGAGCTTTCCCTTTGCTCACTTCATGTAAAGATGCAGGCTCCCAGGGGCAGGATCTGTACCTTTGAAGTGACTCTCAAAGGACATTACAAATCTCTCTGGAAATCTGCCACAAACTGTAGTTTATTTTTAAAGGTTGTACTTTTTTGTCTTAAGAGCAACAGCTTGTCTGCAGTCCTGGAAACACCATTAGGGGTCTGTGTGACTCAATTTATGACTCAGGAAACTGCTTATTCTGTCTTTCAAAGCACCACATTTTTAGATCCAGACTTCAGTCAAATTGAAGTCAGATCAAGCTGATTTTTTCCCCCTTCTCTGAGTAATTTAATTAGTCTACACATCTGGAAAAAAAAAGAGGAATAAAATCAAATAAATCCTCACATTGTACAATAAATACCTACTGGGTTACTTACTGAACACTGAGATAACATGCTTATTTATCCCACATCTCACTTCTAAATGGCAGTTCCTCTTCACACTGATTGTCTGGTACTTGTAGGCATTTTAGAGACTCATGTGTCCACAGATATGATGTGCTGTGTCCTGACATTGTACTCAGAAGAAGTCCTGCCTTGACACTGGCAGCACCTCCTGAAGTGAAGCTACCACACAATCTCAGCATTTCTAGCAGTGTTAAGTCCTTCCCTAGACCAGACTACACAATACAGCAAACTCGCTTTGGTACAAGAAATATGTCATTGCACAGCCTCCAGTTCATAAAGCATCTCGATAAATGTGGTTTTGTTTTAGCAGGCTGCTCTCCCTCCCTTCCACCCACATTGTCCCTTCAACACAGCTGAACTTGCCAAACTAGTTGAACACAACTTTGTAGCTTTCACCTTTCTGCTTCTACCTAAGACAATTTCCGCAAAGTTCTCGAAATAGAATACTCCTCTCAAGATGAAGATGTCCAAAGTTAAAATCCTGTTTCTACAGCCTGTTCTAGCTTGGGCTTTGCACTGAGTCTCTCACCAGCTACCAGGATGACCTCTTTTCTCTTGTGAGTACAAGGGCAGAACGGTTTCTCATGCTCTGTGCCCTCCTTGGTCCACTTCCATGCTCTTGCAAAAAGAAATGAAAAATAAAGACAGAAAAACAAAAGCCCATTTGTTCACCTAGTGATTTAGTAGGATTCCAGAAAACCCCTATCAATTCTAGGCTCTCCTCCACGTTCCTCTGCAAGGGGCTGTGGCCTCTGTGCCAGGGCTGGGGAGATGGGCAGGCACCAGGAGCCGCAGCCGGGTGGTTTGTGTGATGGTTGGTGCTGCACAAGGTGGGGCAGGCAGGTGGGGGCAGTTACACCATAGCACAAAGCTGTAGACAGCCAGCAGTAGACACGTGAGCATACACTGTGTGAGAGGTGGACCTCATTCTTCCCTCACAGTGGGGGATCTCAGCAGCAAAGCTAATGCTGCAGGGTGCATGTTCCCCTGCACAGTGATTTGCAAAGACCAATGTGAAGTCTTTACATAGGTCCCTTGAGTCTCTATGTAAGCCCCTCAGAGGGGACCCACAGAGCTGTAGCTCCCCTGGCAGCCTTTCAGTCATGCAAGCTCAAGACTGTATGATCTGTCTGCAGCCATGTATCTATGCAGCTCCCTTCCTTCCAACCCCATGGCTGTTGGGCTTTGTCTGTCACCAGCACCTGGAAAACCAGGTCTGAGAGTTTTGTTTAGGCAGCGGTAGGAGATTGTAACTGCTTTCCTTGCTACGTGATAGGAATATGTAAATGTAACATACGCATACAAATTCTAATATAGCACATCTGAAATTAAATTAACTGCTGATTGTTGAAAAGCTTGCATTACTCACGAGTGACAAAACCATTGACTGAGGTCATCACCATCCAATACCAATAACACGTTTATACCACACTGACACGCTTTCCGCACGGAACACACAATTTGCTGTAAGCCTACTTTGAAACTACTGTTTTTAGAACCACCTCTAAGAAAGATTTTCCCCTCCCCCTTTCAGGTCAGACAGCCTCTCTGCCTTTTTTTTTAACCAGAAATCTGCCAAGTGCAGATATGAAGGGAGACAAAACCTTTCCTTTCCCCTCCCCCTGGCTAAAATAGCTCAGAAACCTGCACAGGTGACCTGGTCTAACTTCTTTCTGTTAGAAAAGCAGAGTGCCCAGTTTAGGGAAGGGATTAGGTGAGATGCTTGGAAGGACAGAGGACAGGGTGATGCTGTGCTTGAAATAGTGAGGAGTGAGAAACCTCTTCGCTGTAGGAAGGCAATTAAAAACAGGAGTCAATGCACACTGTAGGTCTGAAGTTATTGCCCTTTGCTTGACTGAAGGAAAAGAAACTGGTGGAAGGAGAGGAAATAAGACTGTGGTAGGGAAAGCCCTGGCTTCCCTCCATATTACTTTCTTACAGTGGTGCTGGAGAGGGTAACAGAGGGGTTTGGCTTTTGTTGGCTCTCCAATAATCAGTCCCAGCCCTCAGTAGCCAGGAGCAGCCCAGGACCTATCATCGCACCCAAGTAATGCACCTGTGTTACGAAAAGCAGTCACACTTTCCATCACCATGGGGTGCTGACGCAAGTTCTGCCAGCTCCTCTGGCTGCTTCCCCCTGCTCCAACAACATTGCCTCTGTCTGGAATAGGCATTATGGGATGAAACTGAGGGGAAAGAAATCGAGCTGAATAGGAGGAAAATTTGCTACCATATAGCCTATTTAGACTGCAAACTTGTCTCCCAGGGGAAGTGGTAGGAAGCACCATAGCTTGAGTCATTTAAAACTACACAGGACGAAATGATCAAGAAGACAGAGTAGGAAACTATCCCGCTTTGGCAGCAGGGGAGCTTGGATCACTGCAGATGATGCTAGTGCTGAGTTTCCAAGTGGCTATGAAAACATGACGAGGCCAAGAGGAAAACATCGACTCTGGGCCTTTATAAACAGAGCAGCTGAAGTCTCTTGATAATTCCCAATGATTAACTTTTTTTTCTGGCTAACCTTGCCTATGCAGACTGCTGCCTACACCTCAGCTGCTCATTGGAAAACCAAACGAAAACACAAGTGTGAAGTACTGAGCTGTACACTTAGTTCCTGGCAGGGCACGAGTCATCCAGCCATTGAGTCAGGGTTTGCAAAAGGTATTTTCTGGGTCTTGTGCATGAGCCTGCATCTCTGGACTCTGGAGGACAGACCCTGTATCACCCCCTACTCTAGGGTCCTGGTAATGCTTTGTGCCACTGAAAATACGGGAGGAGGTTTGGGATCCAGTTAAAAATTTCATTCAAGGCCAAGTTTTTACTTTGTTGGAAATAAATGAATATTATAAACTGTATATGAAATACATGGGATTTTGTTACAGTTTGGATTAATCTGAAATGGAATTAAAAAGAACCAAAGAGTTGGACTCGACCACTGACGCTGTTTTCTCAGAGATCCCTCTTCAGCCAACTTGACTTTAACTCTTTGCTTTGCAAGAACTTCCTGTATGACTTTGCACGAGACGGTTATTCTCTCTGTCTCACTTCCCCTTCAGAGAAATGGGAGGTTGCAGGTCCACACTTGCCACTCTTTGTCTGTCCATCTTGCTTGGGGTTAACAGCACCATGAGGTTGGACCTGCCTTACAGTCCTTTTAAACGCTTTCAAGTTGCGTAGGGACCAGTCTCTTAAGCTCATCGTTGCCCATCTACAAGGCAGCGAGGGGAAAAGCAGTAAAATTCCTTGTGCAGATATAGGAGGATCCTTTGCTGTTTCTCAACTGGCTCCAGCATTCATCTCCACCATGTCTCTTCTAGACCTACTTACCCACAGACGCAGCTGCCATGAGCCAGTAGTGCTTTGCCACAGCCTTTGCAATCCCTACCCCTCCTGCACTTCATCCTTTCCCAAGCATCCCCTTGGAGACCCAGCGCAGACTCAGTCCATCTAACCCAGTACTTGCTCTTGATGAAGTAATAATATAATTAGTGTATACTCTAAATAGTGAGTAAGCACATGCTGTTAAATCAAATGAACAGGCTCTAGTGATTAAGGCATGATAATTAATGGTTTGAACAGGACAGGCTTAGAGGGCAAGATGAAATTTCACTGTCATAGAACATCAAACAGACATGTACATAAAAAGAGCCACTGGTCCAAAAAAAATATAAATCTTATGATGGTAATAGAGAGGCAGATGCATGGCTCTTAGAGGGAAAGCTGGTCGTGTGTGCATTGAATAACAGGCAATTATTGGTGATTTTACTGTGTGCCCTAAAGAATGTAGAAGAGCGTCAAATGGAAACCCGATCTGCAGGAGGCAAAATTGTACAGCATCCTTAACCCTGTGCCAGTTTGACTGGACCAGAGACCAATTTATTTCCACTGTCGAATTTGCAGCTACCTAGTGCAGACCCATTTGACTGATCAGAAACTGACGAAACATACACTGAAACTGAGGTACCAGTGAAGAAGCATCCTTGCTCACAAAACTGCTGTCCCCAGCAGCACTTGTTGGCATGGCAGGGAGAGGCATGCCCTGGCCTGGCCAGGAGAATGCATAGGGGGACTTTTCAGTCAGACCTTTTCACCTCTTCTGGTGGGTCCCACACTGACAACAGTGCTGTTACCTGACAGTCTGAGCAAAAACCCCATCCTTGGGCCTCAAGCTGTGAGATGTGAGGTTATTTGCCATATTTGGCAACTGTGCTCTCTACCCTAGAGGAATACCAAGGTATGAAAAGACATGATTATTCATGTTTAAGCATTGGCCTGTGAACTGAATGTAAAGTGTGTTTACCATGAACTGTTACAACAAATAAAATATTTAGAGAAACATATTTCTCAGCCAAGTGATTTTGTTGCTTTCTGTGGTATCAACTGCACTAACTTCTAAAGTTGAGATTAATATTTATATTCAAGATAAAAGCACAAATGGAAATCAATCCATCTTTTCCTATGTTTTCTATAGAATATGGCAGTGTTCTGCTGACCCTATCTCTGGCCAGAGTTACCATTCCTGTTAAAGTTACCAGGTGCTGAGTGACGGGAATTACAGACTGAAATGGCACCTCTACTAAAAAAACCAAGGAGAACACATACTGGGATTCATTTGCTTCTAACCTCAGGCAAACCGTTTTCATTGGGATGTTTTAGTATTGTTTCATTGAAGCTTTCCCTCCTTCCCTATGGTGCCATCAGCAGATTAGATTTATTATTACTTTTTTTTAAACATAGTTCAAGTGGTTTAAATTGGGTGTATCTTTCACTGAAGAACGCTCTGATTTTCAGGGGATTTCAAGTGGTCAAAACCAGACAAGTTTCACAAAACATCTGAAGTATGTTGAAACAGAACATCTGGGCACTCTCAACGCTAGCTTAAAAAACAATTTCTATCTTGAAGTTTTACTTTCCCCTTCCATTTTTTTTCCCCTCTCTGTAGACTGCGATGTATTGAAAGAGTTCCTCATTACTTCTTTCTCCCATTTGTCTTTTTTCCCCCCCCTTTACTATTTTGGCAGTTTGCTAAATTTCCTTTATTTTGAAGGTAACAGATTCATTAAAAGAAACACACATCTCTGTCTCTGGAACTACAGCTTTCTAAACTTCAGTGTAAAGTCTGAGGCAAAAAGGAGAAAATGAAAAGCTGGCAACTCCAATCAGTGAATTCAATGTGTGTGTATGAGGAAGGAATTAAGTGGAAGAAAAATAGTTATTTAGAATTCCATGGAAAATTGTAAGGACACCCCTTTAGGCTTATGACTTGTCATTTCTCTTTTAAAAAGAACACTTCATTAAAGACATATAATGAAAAAATTGAATAGATACACTCAGTGTATTTTTAGCATTATGTTATCACAGAAAACAGTTACATGTGTATTTGAAGCTAGGAGTCTTTAGGATCCTTAAAGCCTTCATTTCTTATGCAGTTACCATTTCTAAGCAGCTGGTCTCCAAAGGAAAGGCTTTTCTTCTAAACAAATGTATTACTTTTTTTCATTGCCTTACATGAAAGTCCATTATATAATCATATCTCCATATATCCAAGCACTCTTCAATTTATTTGAGGAATAAAACCATAAGCAATTTAAGAAAAATGATGGAAGACTGAAAGAGCTGAATAATCCTACCACCTATTTCATCTATCCATGTAAATCCTGAGCACCACCTATCGCAAGGGGCTCTATTTTTCACACAATACATAATTTAAGTTACAGTCAGCTGGGAGTGCTAAAAGTTTTGAAAGCAGTTTATGGCTGAAGTAGCCCCTATCCAAGTCAGGGTAAACGTATCAAGCTTGCTAAGTTTCTCACATGTTTTCCTTATGCACATTCAGGTTGCCTTTCTGGGGGAGAAGATACAGGAACAGACAGATTTTTGGCTGTGAGTGGTTATGCTTCCACCTTATGAGGCTCTCATTTTTTTTTTAATCAGAGACTGCACGAGATGCTTCCATCCCTGTTGTATCGGCAGTTGTGGCTAAATTTTGAAGCAGGCAAAGCCACGCTTGTTTCAAGCTGAGATCTGACAACAACAAGGGATTTTTTTCCAAAACTCATCTTCTGCTCCCCTTCCACAGCACTTCCATAGATATAGTGTGGGGTGGCTCCTCTGTGGGCAGCAGCTCATGGTCTTTCTGGAGCCCCTCCCAGCCTTGGATTCAGAGAGGACATGGAGCAAGCTTTGCACCTTAAACCGCTTTAAAAGTAAATGGAAAATGGACTCCTAATTCTGTTGGGAACCTCTGGAAATGTGAAGTTGTGCTCCTAAGTAGATCAATTGTTACATATCACTTCAGGGCTGCACCATAACCTCCTACCACAGTCAGCTGTAGCCTGTTTCCTATGGAAGGACAAATCATACCTGGTAAGGACTACCTAACATTTAAAACCTCATGTTAACACCAGTGATCAAGATGCATAAAATCAAAGCCTTGGCACACTTCTCAGCTTGCTTATAAACTAGCTCATCTTCTTCAGCACTTACACACAAAGTTTCCACCCCACACCCCAGCTTTTAAATAAACTCTGTTGAAAGCCACAAAAGTGACCGGAACTCGTTTTCCTCCAGAAGCCTAACGATCCCAGCAAGCAGCTGGCCTGAAACATGAGTCCTGCACCCTATGCTCTCTTTTGTGTGTTCCCTCCCAGCTAAAGAGTGGGTTATTGGATGTCCTTTGGCAGGTGCTACTGGATTAAAGGGGCCAGAAGCAAACCCTGAACGGTGGCTTATTTGCACTACTTAAGTAAACGTTGTTGTATCTGTAATCCTCCTTATCTCCTACCAGGGATTTGGGATTTTCTAGCAGAAAGGGTTTTGTTTTGTACAACAGTTTTGTTTTCTTCAATGTAATTGAGAAATAACATACCCTCAATCTGAATACCTTCTGTGACACTATACTGCCAATTCACCCCTGAAGAATGAACAAAAACATCCCCAAACTTGAACCAGCACAACAGTTGCTTTTGACAAGAGTCACTCCAACCTGCTCTCAAAGTGGTGTTACAGTAAGGGCAAAGATTCAGCCTTATTTCTGCTGTCTTGTGCCCTGGGAAATGGAATCAGATCTGTATCTAATCTCTTTATAAAATGAGATGCTAGTTTTTTGTACTGAGTAGGGGACCATGGCATCAGAGCAGCAGGATAATAGGAACTGGTCTCCTGACATTGTGGACATGCAAACCCCATAGCTGGACTCACCACCTGAGTCATGTATTTACAGAAAAGACCAAACTTTCTATGCAGCAGCAGGGCTGCTGCAAGTAAGAGGAAAGTTTTGGGAGACCCTTTTCTTTGCTGTTGAGGAGCACATGAACTTGCTTTGCACTTCAAAGGAGCTAAAGCCCAGAGGGGCATTTTTCTATTGGAGATACAGAGAGGAAAAGTGTGCCCTGACTCCTTCCCTGTCCCAAGGGATTTTTCTTCAGCAGCTTCTTCTCTCTTTTCCTCCTCACCTTTTTCATTTCTATTTCCCCTCTCCTGCTGATATTTCCTCTCATATAAAACTGGTCTCCTTTTCCTCCTATCCCTTGTGGTTCTTCCTCACCCCTATAAAACCCTCTCTGATGCTCTTCGCATTTTTCCTTCCCCATGATCATCTCTGCTGCATCTGCCCCAAGTGGGAACTCACCCAGAGGAGAAGCTTTGCTCAAGCCTCCTTGTCCAGACACTGTCGCTTACTTTTTTTATAGCTCTGGTTTCACAGCTTGCTTTTTTTCTGCTCTAAATGCAGAATCTGAAGAGCTGAATTCAAAAACATGACCTGAAGAGGCAGGGGCAAATTCATAAGGAGAAGAGTCATGTCAGTATTGCTGATCCTCCAGAAATTTCTCCAGTGCGAGCTTCACAACTGTTGTTGTTCTTATGGCAAGCATATTGTTTGCATTAGGGAAGGAATTATTTCATACTGATAAGAAAAGATAGCTAATTCAGCATAGTGGGAAAACTGTTTCATAGAGGTCAGACAGATTTTTTTTTGTGTGTGTTTTAAACTAGGAATAATAGCATTTAGTTAAACAGCTCTCTGTCTTCACATCTTTTATGCCTTCTTTCCATCTACAAGCAGTTGACCCTCCTCTGCGTCAGCTGCATCTTTTGGCTTTGGAGTGAAGGCACATGAAAAGGAGAGCTCACAACAGCATCTCCTGCACAAAGCAAACGCACCTGTCCTCAAGGCAAATGAGGCTGCTCCCTGGCAGCTTTCTCTTACACAAAAGGAGAAACTTTCAGCTAATCAAATGGTGCCATCATATCAACATATCAATGCCTCCCCACCCCTGCTCCTAACTCTCCATAAGGCATATCCGGAGAGCAGCAGGGATTGATCCAAAATCCCTTTGGCAGAGCTGCCCTCAGTGCCCGTGTTAGTTGCTTGCAGCCTACCACAAAGCCCAAAGCACAAAAACAGGCTGTGCAACACCACTTGTTTCCTGATTTACTTGGTAGCAAGCTTACCTGGGCTGATTCATGGTAATTCATAGAATTCAGGTACTTGCATTTCAGGGCCTTTTCAAGATACATGCTCTAGCACTGAATTGAAAGCTCCCAACTACCCAGAGGCATTCACCAAGAGCACAATAAGAGCCTTTGTCCTATGGTATCTAGGAAGCCTTGCATCCAGGCCACCAGTGCCAGCCACATAATGCACCTGGAATAAGCAACCCGGCTTTGCAAACCAGGGGACAGCATAAGAAGCACTCTGTACCTTCCTGTTGCACTGAGAGCTGATAAGTATGTAAGCCAGGTTTGATCCCTTAGTTGGTACATTAGTCTGCCATGGGCTTGCCGTGCTTAATGGGCAGCTCAGCTCAGCTCAAGGTTTATTCAGCAACTGCTTCCCCTCTAGCGAGATCTTTCCTGGCTCCTTTCTCACCCATGGCCTGCTCCTAAAATGACATGTACCATGTACATGAATTGCCCTCTCTCCTTTAAAGACATTTGAGGTATTAGCCAGGCTCTCTGGGAAGGGATGTATGCCTGCTGCTTCTGCTTCATCTCATCGGCTCACAGAACGTTTGAACTTCCAGGTTTGCCTTCATGGCTTCACAAGCAATGCAATGAACTTCAATAATGTTAATTAAAAACAAGGGTACACTTGTTCGAGGCCTGGTCTTTACCGAGAGAGCTGATTTAGAAGAGCTGACTGTAGCAGCTGCCAAATATACTTAATCCAAAATACTGCCTTTTAGAGGTGGTTTTGCATCTAGAAAACCAGGGATACCCACAAATAGCCTAGGAGGGATTCATCTTCATTTAAAGGGATGGTCTGAAACTGCTGCAAAGGCTTTGTGACAAATTCTGCAGAAGAGGTGTGTTACTTCTCAGGTTTTAATGAAATCCTTGTAGAATGGCTTTGTTAGGCCCATTGTTAATACAAGCCATCTTCTGTATGGCTTTCTGTTAAGAAAACAAAATATTCTGAGACAGCAACACTTTACAGATGTCTTTAATAGTGACACTTCTCCTTTTGCTGGTCCTGAGTAGGAAATGGACTTATTTTTGACAGTAGCTAGAGTTAACAAACAATGGCTTTTGTGGCTATCTGCATGGAATACCCTTATCAGGAGAAAGCCATTTGTATTGCAAATTAGATTGTAGGGAATAGATAATGAACCACCATACAGTCTGTTTTAAAACCTACTGATAGAAGCTCACAGTTTGTGCCTAAGAAACTCTTCTATTGAGGGTCAGAAATGTAAAGCATAAACTGTAAGTTTTTCCCTACAGCTTAAACTGGAAGCTCTGATCCAAGCTTACCAGCTTGAAATCCTGAAGCTGAACTTTATTCCTTGGACTGTGGGAGTTTGTGCTGGCTCAGGAGAGGCAGATCTTTGCAGAGACCTCTGAGCGAGGATGCTGGAGGCAAAGCCCCTCAGGAAACTGCAGATACCTGGCTAAATCTGGTAATCCTTTTATGATGCTATTTTTGTATGAAATAAAACTTCAGTTTGAACTGTGCACCTTGGGCAAAGCAAAGGATGGCCATCTCAGGCCTACAGCAGGCTTTGGTTGAACTCAACTTCAACTTTAAGATTTATCATGCTTGTTTCCTTCCCTGTCTCTGTTCCTGCATTCTAATAAAGAAATGCTTTCTAGGAAGAAGAGTGAAAAAATGAAATAAAAACCCCAGAAGTGTTCTGTCCAGGGAAGACCTATCCACAAGTGCGGATGCAGGCCCTTCCCCACACAACATCAGTTTTCTAGTCCAGCCTCCTGGCACCATACTGCTCTCCCCCCGCACGGCTGCTAATTTTGGAAGGTGAAGGGTGGCATTATTGCCCTTCTCTGCTGTTCTATCAAATGCAAAAAGGACACGTTGGGAAGAAAGCAAAATAAATGTGAAATGCGAGTGGAGAAAATGAGGTCAGCCTGCCCTATCTGTGGCCAGGCAGAGTACCCCATTTACCTCCAGCCTGCCTATCATCAGCAACCAAGGAATGGCTGTGGTGGAATTAGTGGTGTACGTGGCTTTTGCCTTCCCACAAGAAAAAACCTAATACTTTTTGCAGCTTCACTTTCTATGAAACTCATTGGGGCCAACAGCATCGCACTCACACTTCTAGTAACTAGAAAATGAAATCAAAGCTAATCGCGGCACCATAAAGTCAAAGCAGCTGACTATGGTTGTCTTCCAAGGAACAGCTTCTCCCACTGATAAAAGAGAAGGGGTAAATAAAAGCAAAGGGCTTTATTTGGGCTATATGATGATGGTTCTTCCTAGATGGTAGCCCTCTGTGAGCACTCTGTGCCCTATCTCTGCTCATCTCAGATCTTTTCTTCCCGCCTCTCCCTTCTCACCCTCAAGCACACTCTCTCCCACTGCTGGAGCAGATGCTCCAGACTTATCTTTCGCCATCCATATCCACCTATCAGATCCACTCAGAGGAGTAAGTGCCTGAAGCACTTTGGAAGATGCTCTGAGGCAGCCCAGTGGAGAAGAGCACCTTCCCCAGAGCAGTTCACAGCTTTATACAGACAACTGCTGGCTGGCTTTGTTACAGGCTGATTTTGGCCAGTCTTCAAAGTCCCAATGGCGATGTAAAATATCAGTGTTAAGGTTGACACAAGGCTCTCGGCTCAAGTAGCCACCACCGATGGCCTACAGAAGGTGCCGCTTTGTCCCCCCAGCTCCCTTGCCACAGCCATACACTGTAAAACCACTCCTCCCTTGCACAGAGAAGTGTGTAGCTAGTAGGCTCAAGGAACAGGTTTATAAGGACAACTTGGAGAGCTTGTCCTTGGACAAGTAACGAGCACCTGGCATGGTCAGCACATCCTGCAAACACTCAGAGCGTGCAAAACACAGAAGAGGTATTTCTTAGGGTGTAAAGTAAATAAAATACAACGTGTATACACATAGTGTATGGACATACGTATAACATACACCCACGTATATATCTCTATATTGTATACTATAAACACACACTCATAAACTGTAATAGCCTACAGTAACTAGGCAACTTAGATGAAAAGAAGAAAAACTTGCTGAATGCTAAGGAAAAATCCCTAACCATAAATTCTCCGAGTGAATGACCTAAAGGAAGGGATGGAAAAAATCCTTATGACTACAGCACTCAAAACCCATCAGAGCAAATACCCTGAAACCCTTAAACACTGCCTTGTAAAAGTTTTGTCTGCATAACCTGGAAGTTTCTCCACTCTTTGACTTTGAGGGGGCATAAAAGGCTTGAGCACAAGCAAGTCACTCACCAAAAGGTTCTCTTTTTGTGCCAGCAAAATAAAAAGCTACTACAACTTATAAAACAACAGTGCCTCTACTAAGAGAGGGAAACAGCGCTGTAGCGCTGGTTGCTGGCTGGGCCTGGGACGGGGGCCCAGTACACTCCCAGCAGCTGGATGCAGGTCCCTATGGGACCCTGGTCTCTGGGGGGGATCCTCCATCACCTCTGGGTACATGGGGTGGGAAGGGGGAGGATGAGTGAGCTACCAGCTTGTTTTTCCCCTCCTGACTCAATATTCAGAGGTAAAAACAAGCCTTGGAAAACCACCATGCTATCTAGAAGAGCTCTTTGTAGCAACTTTTGCTAATTGGCTCCAACAGCTAATGAGTCAGCTCACTATTTGCCCTGCTCTCCAGGTAAACTCTGTGGCAAGGAAAGTCTGAGAAAGAAAAGAAGATTTTGTACTCTAAATCTATCTTTTAAAAAAAGAAACCAATGCAGATGGGTTGCTAAATACAGAAGGTCATGTATGCTTCCCGTACTTAACCAATAAATGACACAGGAAAGCACACTTCTTTTTCTGCCACTGAAAAATAACCCCTGAAGCACCAAACAAATAAGCTGGAGTTGGTAAGTTTGATCCAGCAGCAGTCTTTCGTGAATCACAATTCCACTGTCTCATCACAGCTTGCTATGCTGAGAGACACCGCAGCAAGCCCTGACACTTAGAGTGACTGAGGAAGCAGGGTGTGCAAGTTACTCTGAAGCCTGTTGGTAGGTTTGCCTAGATTCCTTTGAAGATCCCAGTCTAAATGTTTGCTAGCATGTGGATATTGATGCCCTTCTAACATCTGAGCCCCGCAGAAAGATTTCTTGGGAGTTTCCCACTTACAAGGCAAACAAAAATTGCAGGCATTCCCGTGGTCCAGCCAGGAAGATAGGGAATATGAAGTTCCAGAAAACATGTAACCAGAAGAGAGGGAGAGGGGAAGTGACCAAAGGGCAGCTCTTGCAAGAAGCTGGGGCTAGGAAATGTCTTGCACTGGGGAGGAGCAGAGGGAGAGGAACATGCACGTGTCTTGGGAGGCACCCAACACAGCACAGCGAGGGACCCAACACTTGAGCTCTTTTGTCACAACTAGGGTGGGAGAAAAAGCCTGAGCAGGGAGTAATTTGTGGGGAGTGAGGTGACTTCAGAGAGCCTTACAGAGGGCTCTCTGACTTCCCCCCCCCCCCCCCCCCACTTGTGAGACTGACATTAGCTCTTGCCAAAACCACTTTTATCTTTTTGTTTCATTTCATGCATCTCACAAACCAAGTTTCAACAGTACCGGTCCAGTGAGTCTTTGCCTATCTTTGGTTTAGTTTTCTTGGTTGTAAATTCTTCAGGGTGCTTTCCCATTCATTTGTGTGGCTCCTAAAACAGCAGTGGAGGACGTTAGTAAAAAGAAAGAGGGCAAAGTTATAGGGAAAACCATGAAACTCAAAAGCTAGTGGTTTTGGTAGCATTTGCAATTAAAATTCTCTCCACATTTTTATTATTGTTCTTTTAGAAGAACAAAGTGAATCAGCATTTTATTGAAACAATTTTCCAACTTCTTTTTTTCCTGACAATTGAGTTCCTTACTAGAAGCCTATCTTTCAGCAAAAGAAGAAAAAGTTATCAGGGTGATGTAATGGAGGTTGATAAGAATGCTGGTCAAGCTGCTTTAAACAAACATTTCCTGAGATATCTTTCTGAAGAAAGAGCAATCTGATAACACTGATGAATTTTATGCAAAGCTCAAGAAAAGTAACTGTCTTGCTTGAAGAGAGAAAACCCCTTCAATTCTAGTCCCAGCATTGTGGTCACAAAGAATGGAAAGCCATTTATGTTAACACGTGTCTGAACCTTAAAGCAAGTCAAGTAAACCTGAGTCATGGGAAGTCCAGTGATCATCCCAGCTTCCTGCAGATGGAGATACACGTGTCCAATACTTTTGCAGCCCAGGCATCTGTGAGCTTGAACTTTCTAAGCCTTGCACGTGTGCTTAGCTTTGAGGAGCTGAGTAGCATCATTTACATGCTGTACACAAAGTCAACGTTCCTTATGCTGCAAACAGAAACCACACACATACACATGCACACACTTCACCACCACAAAAGGGTTCCCGTCAGACCCAAGGAAACCAGTGATGGTCACGGCAATAGTCACACACAGATGCAGGTCTAAGTCTGCACTCCCCTGAGATTTAAATACAGGTCTACGTGCCTAACTGCAGGTCTCTGAGCCTGAAAACGCCTTTCCCTTTGCATTACCAGTTCTGGCCTCCTCCAGAAGTGTGGTGTTAAATAAAGCCTCATGAAGTGCTCTGAGATCTCAGGCTGAGGAGAGCTGGCAGGGGGGGTAGGCATGGATATGAACTGATGAAACCCAAGCTGCGACAGGTACACACTTTTAAGAGCATCTATTTGCAGCCTCCTTCTTGAACGCTGGGCCCTATCCTCTCGCTCAGCCCCATGGATGCGGGTGATCTCCCGTTGCAGGGAAGGGAGCAGGTGCCCGGGTGCCCCTCCCATTTCGTTTACAGCAGGGAAGGGCCCTTTTGAGAAACCGGCGAGTAACTGAAAAAACGGGGCAAGCTCAACAGCAAGAAACAGCGGCGGGAAAAAGCACGAAACAGGAAAGCGCCGGCAAGGCTCACGCCATCCCCCCGCCGGCGCTGAGCGGGGACGGAACTGCTGCAGAAGCGGCGCAGCGCTGTTATCAGCCCCGCGCAGGGGCTGCGGTTTGCTCGCTCTCGCAACCCTTCTTCAACTGTCACTTGTTTTTCAACAAACAGGATGCCTCTGCTCAGGCTGACAGCTTCCCGGTAACTCCGGGGCGAGGGGTGGCGTGGGTCCTTCGCATCGCCCGGGGGCCACTCATCTCACTCCGCTGGCTTGGGTGGCTTCAGGTGCACCCCAGGCAGAGTGCTGCGGAGGGGACAGACCTATCTCCTTCCTGCAGCCTGCTGCTGATGAGCAAAACAAGAAGCATGTGGTACAGGCTTGGCTGCATTGGAGAAGAAAGGCTGAGCTTCCATCTTGCTCGCTTTTTATTATTCCACCTAAAAAGGAAGTGGTTGTGTTACGTTTAGGGACCAGGGGCACCTCCAAGCTGCTCACCTTCTTTCTGATCTGTGCAGCAGCCCTAATGTGCCATGGCATGATGGCCATAGGGATGTGGATAGCATGATTGCTTTGCTATGCAGTCCCTCTGGAGTGAAGGCACAGGGCAGGACTGGTTGAATGGAGATGCTACCAGAAGAGGTAAAGGAGCAACTGTCCTCACAGCCAGCAGCACCAGAGCCTGTGGCAGAGCTAAGGTTCCTAACACCATTGCTGGCCAGCTCCTACTGCCCATTTTCACCTCAGTGTCAGCAAAACCCCTGCACCACGCTTTGCTGCTTCTGCTCCTCCAGAAGCATCTTCTGTTCTTCAAGGTCACTTGGGCTATCCTACAGAGAAGCCTGCTGTGTCTGCCAGCAAGCAGGGTACCAGCCTGGAGTTCTACCCAGGAGTTAGATATGGGAAAAGCAAAACACGCTCTGTCTCTGGTTTGATAATTGCCTGGCCAAAGCTTAGCCTCTGTCAGCAGAGGTGGAGACCATGCCAACAGCAGCGCCGGCTTTGTAGTAGAGCTTTTTAACCTTTAAGCTTTTCTGGCATCGCTTGGTGTTGTGGCAGAGCAACACTAGAGAAAGCAGGAAAAAAGAGAAATATTTTCAGGGAGGATGGGGGGGGGGGGGAGAAAAAGAAAAAAGAAACACTTTTAAATGGATGCATAGTTTTTCCTCACATCTCCCTGTGCTACTTTGCTGGACCTTGGAAGGTTTTTGGGAGTCTCCAAGCGGTGATGTTTCCAGCTGCGTTGGTAGAACTGAACTGTACCATACTCCTGCTCTTCTTCTCCTACCCCCCACTGTTCTGCTGGCAAAGGGAGGCACAAAGCATCATCTGCTGCCAAGACGTTGCTAAGCCAGGCTGGAGAAAACCCTAGGGCATCGCTCCTCCTGGATCTGGAATTCTGAAGAGCTGAACGAGTTTTACATCACAAATTGTCAGGTAGTTGTAATTCTTTTCCTGTTCCCATATTGTCCACGCACAGCTCATAATATTTTCAAGTTTGCCTGTTGCTCAAAAGTTATTGGAAAAAATTTTTTCCTGGATTTTCTTTATGGTTTGCTATTTGAACTGGACTGCCTGGTTGCAGCTGGAGATATACATTTGGTCCCTGAAATGATGAATGTAAGGTAAAATTCCAATGAAAACACGAACTTGATCAGATTTGAAATTCAAAGTAACAAGAGATCATTTTGTAGATAGGCTCAGAGCTGCTAGTCAAAAAATGAAGGTTCTATTTCCACTTGTCTCTCCCTTGAAATCTGATATGATCACTCTTCATTGGTTCTTCATCCATGAAGATGAGGAACATGCTATTCCCAGAGTATTTTAAGCAGCTTCTGAATATACTCAACTGTCTTTGTGTATCACTTTGGCCCAGCGTACTCCAAACTGAACTGCTAAGCTCCTTTATCAGCCTGCTTTTCTGTGGAGGTAGTGCCTATGTGGTTGCTCCCATTCTCTCTGTACTTCCCCTAGTTTTTCTAGTTTGTGGGCCAACTTTAACTATATTTGACAGAGCAGAAGTGGTCTTAAGCTGCTATGTCTTTCACAAAACATGGCAGTAACTCAGGTTGTGTCAGTGCTCCCAGCTGAAGGGCGCCCAAGAGAGATTGTAGAGATTCCTCAAGAAAAGAAAAATCTTCTCTCAGATTAAAGACTTACCGGATGTTAAGAGAATGCAACCACAAGACCCATCTCTGTAGGAAATTAGCATTCAGTAGGTCTGCCTGGGACACCATATCTTGGCTTTTTAAAGACCTCAAACTAGACTTGCCTTGGATTCAGACTGCTGCTTCCATCTAAAACTTTGTCATAAGCCCAACATTTCCATGGAGAAGATTTTCAGTGGGTTTGCAAGCTTTCAATCAAATGACCCAAATTGGCTTTTTTAAATTTCCCAATGAAGCAAGGCTTACCCAGAAAAGAACATGACAATTCTCATGAGAAGTTTCCCACAGCCGGTAGCATGAGAGCTTTTTACCACATTCCACTTGTTGTGGGGAAGGCCCACATTAACACATGATGAGAGCATTTGGAGTTAATAAAGTTAATATACACAGCATAATTACCCATATTGTTTGAGGCAGATCTTAATCCATCTCTACCCTAAGTGATTCCCCAACAATTCCTTAACAACATATCAAGAACATTTATGATGCCAGTGATCACATCATTAGCATGTGCTGTGGCTCATCTTGAGTCTTAGTATGCTCCCATTCCAACTATTTCCCAAATAATAACACTAACAAAGTCTCATATAGCATCCTAAGGTGTCATGGGGCTCAGGCATAGCAAGAGAGAAGTCCAACATTAAGTCTTACAAAGAAAGTAGCTACTAATGTTGCACAGGGCTTCTGGTTTGGTGGAGGTGCTGTGTTGATATCTCCTGCAGAAGGCAAGCTAGCATGATTGTATTGGGTTTTTATTGTAAGACACACTGAAAGGTAATGCTACCATAGAATTAAAAAGGAAAAGAATCCTGCAGGTATAATCTTGAGTACTTGAACCAACACTTGAGCATAATATCTTCATCACTTTTTATCTACCACATCATAACTTGTATCGGAAATCTGACACAAGCTGTCTACCAAGTTTCACATCTGTTAGTGGATGCTAAACATGAAAATGTAAGAGACCAAGAAACTGGTCTAGAAATATGTCTCTTTTCCCTACTCCTTCTAGCCCACAGCACACACCACCTTTGCATTGCAATGCAATTTGCTTTGCATTGATGTCACTGCATTACCAAAATTAAACTAGCAAGCCAAGTCTCGTACAGAAACCTTGTAGAAGAGGCTGGAAAATAGGAAGTACCCACAGAAACACACCGCTGTTGATCCCATGGCACCCTGTGCACAATGTACAAAACTTGAGATTTGTGGGAAAAAATCAGAAACCTTGCAGGTGTACTCACCACCTACATAGAAAGGACCAAATATGCAACATATTGTCTCAGGACTATCTGCAAGCTTAGAAATTAAAGAGCAGGATTACCTACCAGCACCACAAGAAGCTAGTCCTTCCATCCCTTTCTGACTTTCCAGAATCAACTGGAAAGGGATAAGGCTACAGATGTCATGATCAAAGGGAGTGGTACCAGGTGCTAGGCACAGAGTGTGGTTTCCTTTGGCCACCTGTATCCATCTAATTCTAGCCAAAGTGGGAAGATACCAGTGAGAAAAAGGTCAACAATTCAATAAGATGGTAGGATGACGTTATGAACAACAGGGGATCTACTTCAAACACGAAGCTTCAAAAAACCCAAACAAATGCCAGTGGGTTATTCTCAGAGCACAACCTGTGGGAGTTGCCTATATTGCATTATTTCTGGCTCCTGGCAAAGGCAGCTCCAAGCACCTGTGTCTCAAATGTCAGCAGCTGGGCCTATGCCTCCATCACCTACCCATCCCCTGAAACTGTGTCAGCTACAATTGGTTAGGAGTATGCCCTATGCAAGCTGGAAAATGCTATTTCCCGGTGGAAATAATACTATATCCCAGAGGCCTGCTAAGGATAAGTAGCTTTGCTAATTTAAGAGCTAAATCAGGCATGCCACTTCTGCCACTCAATAAAATACTTTTTCCCTTTTTTGCTCTCTTCCTGACATTCACACTGTCCCTTCTTTGCTGGATTGTGGTAACACATATTTGGTATAGATTGTTTTCATACATACTCCTTGGTGGTCAAATATGCGAATCTTTGTTTTTTTCTTTTTCCTTCATTAGGTGATAACTGAGAGCGTTTTGTTCTCCAGATGTAGAAATGAAAACTAGCAGCAAAATTAGCAACGTAAGTCATGCACTAGAAATGTTTGGGTTAATTTGTTTGTGGCAAATGTTGCGAACAACAGCATTTTATGAAAACCTCAATGACATGGTAGTTCATTTTCTCACCAAGGAAAAATAAGTGAGGGAAACTTTGCTACAGCTAATTATCTCCTAAAATAGGGCAGCTAATATTTTTATATAGGTTATTTTTCTAATTCTCGTTTCATTCCTTCTTTGAACTGCAATTTCAAATACGGGGTGCCTTAATGTTGCCTGCATTTTCTGCAGGGAAAAAAAAAGAATAAACCCAGTAATGCGCTGCAAGAAAAAAGTGTACAAGACTTTAACAAGTGAGGATCTTCAGAGAGAAAGCAGTTTAAGGAACAGTGAAAAGATTTTCCTTAAAAAACAAGTTGTAATCTGACAACAAATTTCTGTTAAATCATGTTTTGGCTGTTTTTTTTTTACCAGAACCTCTGTGTGAGCAAGTTGTATTAGCATGAACCTTCAGAGAAGGCTACAGTTTTAGTTAGGAGTGCTTAATTACTGGCTTAAGTCATATGCTGGGAGAAAACCTACTGAGCTGGCACCTCATATTGCCTTGGTTAGCTGTGCATGCCGCTCAGTCAGCAGCTGTGTGACTCATGCGGGGAAGTCTCTCCTGTGGGGACTGTGGTGTATACCAGGGTTTGTTCGTGAACAAGCTGAAGACCAAGCAGCATTTGCTGAAGAAATTAGCAATGAATTAATGAGAACACATCTGACAGGGAGAGAATAATTCATAAGCTGAAGATGAAAATGGTGTTGAAAACTTTGCTGAGGAAGACTCTTTCACCTCCCTCTACTTATTTTAGGTGGCCCAGGGCTGTGAAGCCAAACCCCACTGCTGCCATGAAGGAGCTCGTATTTATCCATAGGTACTGCGGAGCAAAACGTGAAATTTCTCTTACTTCTGACTAGACTGGGGGACAGGGTGGAGATACCCAGGGGGAAGCTGTCTCCTGTCCATACATCAGGACACACTGCCTGTGTTCAGTTCTGGGCCCCTCACTACAAGAGAGATATTGAGTTGCTGGAGCAGGTCCAGAGAAGGGCAATGAAACTGGTGAAGGGTCTGGAGCACAATTGTGATGAGGAGCAGCTGAGAGAACTGGGGTGTTTAGTCTGGAGAAGAGAAGGCTCAGGGGTACCATATCTTTCTCTACAACTACCTGAAAGGAGGTTGTAGTGAGGGGAGTATTGGTCTCTTCTCCCAAGTAACAAGTGATACGACAAGAAGTAAAGGCTTCAAGCTGCATCAGGGGAAGCTTAGATTGGATGTTAGGAAAAATTTCTACAACAAAATGGTGGTCAGGCATGGGAACAGGGCAGTGGTGGAATCACCGTTCCTGGAAGTGTACAAAAACCATGTGGATGAGGCTCACAGTGACATGGTTTAGTGGTGGACTTGGTACTGCTGGGTTAACAGTTGAACCTGATGATCTTACAGGGCTTTTCCAACCTAGCTGATTCTATGATTCTATGCCTTTGCAGGACTTCATGAAAGCACTGTTCTTGTCCAGCTGCTGCCCCGAGCTGGTATCACATCAGCTAGTCCCCTCAGACACATCCGGGGTCTGTTGTATTTCCTAATCCCTCTGGCTAGAGTGGGTTTTTCTGAAAGCTGAAAGGGGAGATGAGGCAGCCTGAAAAGCCTCCAACCACTTCTGTTTAGGTAGTGCTTTTGATCTTCAACTGGTGCGGTTTAGTCAAAGCAGTAACATACCGAAACCTGGAGGACACGGCTACGGGAGCTGATTTGCCTGTCTCCATGTGGGTCAGGGACGTGCCCAAAGCATGGACACATAAAGGGAGGGAAGTAGCTGGAGGGGCTGCCCTAATGAGCCTGTAAAAAGGAGCCAACACATCAGTGAGCAGCTGGAAATGTGATCTCTAACTTGTATAAATGACATTTTTTATTCAGCAGCTCTTGTGAGCATGGAGAAACGGGGCAGAAAGGGCTGGGACGCCACTATGGAACAAAAGGCAAGATGTGGCACAGAAGGGGAGTCAGCCTTACCCTCCCGTATTTCATGCGTGTGAGGGTCTAAGGACAGTTGGGTGAAAAGGGACCACTGACCTGGGCTGTCAGTGACATAACTTCAGGCTGTTAACGCCTTGATCTGGAGGAGAACAGCTCCAGGACTCTGGAGGAGACCTGTGATCTGGAGGTATTATCTGGAGATGTCAGCCAGGTCTTTCCACTGGTGTCATTGGGATCAGACACCGTGTACAAAAAATACTGGGTTGCTTTAATTGCCCCAGTAAAATGTGAACCTAAATCATCTCTCCCCATATAGACATCTGTTTAACGACAGAACTTCACCCCACAGAGGAACTGTAAATCCCTATTCATGTTGGTACATGTCTAGTTACAGCAGAGCACTCTCCTGAATGGGTATGGGCTTATATAGGCATAACAGTGTTCATACTGGTAAAGATTATTCCTGCATAATAAAAGAAAGAAGAAAAGCATGTAGCTTTTCTGGCTCATAGTGTAAAATAGATGCACCTAAAAATATCAGTACAAAATAATATCAATCTTCAAAAGTAGTACTCAAAGTTGTTTGGATTATGTATGAAACCAAAAAAATTACTATTTACATTGCAATCCCTGTTAGGAGAAAAAAAATCCCAAACAAGGCAATGAAAGTTCTGATTGTTACACTAAAATGTAAGTGGTTCATCACTTTTGAACTCAAGAAGTTTAACCTATTACTTTTTCTTTTTACCTAAGCAAGTCATTCACATTCTTTTGTTCCCACAATAGCCCAACACATTATGGAAACATATTGTACTTGAAACACTCCGTTTCATTTAGAAAAGCAAATCATTGTCTTCAGTGCAGTGAGGTACAGCCAGAATGAGTTCCTGTTCATACATGAGACCTGAATCTTGGTTTCAAAAAGCAAGTTATTTTATGCTTAGTGTAAAAAATGTGTGGGTGTTTAGCACTGTACGTTATCACTTTTTACAGATAAAAAGTGCAGAAGATAAAGAAAGAATTGGTGCAGAGACTAAGGTGTCTTTTTTTCCTTTCAGAGGTAGCTGTCTCTCCAGCCTCCATTAGTGGAGGTCCTTAGAAAACACGTGGGGGGCAAACTATGTGGCAGCTCTCTGTGCTGTCCTTTCTCTAGTGAGAGGGCAACCTGCCTGACAAGTCTCCATGCTCACCTGGATTCCCTATTTGGAGTCATAAGCAGAATGCTTTCCAGATGCTATCTGCACCCCAAGCTTGGGTTCCAATGACACTGTGGCAGCAAAACAGGAATCAGGTTGCTGTCGAAGCATGGTCAGTGATCTGGTGGAAATAGGTCTGATTAAGACCCTGCATGAAGTAAACTCTGCAGCTCCCTACCTCTTGAGTCCAGAGGTGCAATGAACAAAGTGATACTGAATTTCTTTGCAAAGCATTTGGATGTGTATAAGAGCACTTAAATCAGCCTGAACTGCAGTAACTGGTTTGATGACCCCCGTGCAAATGGGGTTAACAAAGTCTTGAATGCATCTTCCAGATATGAATTTGGTTGCACCCGACCTATGCAAAACCCAAAGCTCATTTACATTTAGGTCATGAAAAACAAGCATTTTACAGAAATCTGATATTATCTAGTAACTGTATTATAAAACAAGCTGCAGTTCCTATGAACTGGGCATAATGTGTAATCTCATATCAGTACCCTGCTCTGGATGATGTGCAACATAGATGGTCAGCAGCCATGGCACCTTTGCCATGTGAAGCTTGACTGCACATGTGAGGCCTCCTCCTCGTTGCCTTTTACTTGGAAAGTGCTTTTAGGGCTGCTTTCCAAAGTTGCTATTGCCCTCACGGAAGTCCTGTCTCCCTGTGTCCTTCTGTGTAAGACCAGGAGATGGTACATGCTAAAAAGTGCTTCTTTCAGAGTCTCTCATCCCTGTTTAGTGGGGAAATACCTGTCCACTGGGTGAAGTTTATATCCTTGATGTATAAGCTGAGTACAAATCAATAACTACCAACCAGAGAAAGAATCCCAGCCAACTCAAAGCTCTTTCTACAGCCATGCATAATATGCCATAATAATTCCATACCAATATCTCCTAGGTAAAAGAGACAAAACCTTTAGTTCTCAAGCCATAGTTCTGCTACTTGGCACTACATGAATTACACTTCCACCTTAACGCTATGTTTCTTTCTGCCCCTATGTCAACACTGGCATTCAGAGTTCACCTCCTGTCTTATTCACAACTTTGCATTTTTCTCACAGGTTTCTTTATTCTTAAAGGACAGATACATCCCCCCTGTAGTTGATAGCCATCACTTTCTGGATGGAGCCAGGATATTACCCTAAGAACTGGCTCTAGACTCATGTCTGTAGAGAAAAGGGGAAGCATGCCTGCAGGCATGTGGGAGTAAAGCCGTGCTGGCTGAAATCTACCCAGCCAGTATAATAACAGTAGTGAAAACCCAGAGTTATATCTCCCACCCCCGCTCACCACCATGGTGTGTACTGACGTCTACCAGGGGTTGGATGGTGGTGACTTACACCCATGCAATTGCATCTATGTTATCCTTGCTAGACAGATGAAAGCCTTCTCTTTGCTGTGCTAGCTTGCTTTCTGCTGCCCTTTGATACTGCAGCAAGTATAAATAGATACCCAAACATTGACAGACAAGAAGGTTGGTCTGCCCACTGCGGAGGCTGCGACACTCAACTCTAACCTGCCCTCAGCAAGCTTGCATTGCTTGCCTTTGCCAAAGAGGCAACTGTAGGATGCTTTAGCAATGCTTATGGAGCTTGGCACTCTTTGGTGCCTGTTCAAGGCTTCTGTAAATGCCACAATACTTCCGAGGCATGCATCTGGCACAGATACATGCCATAAGACTGGCTAGAAAATGGACTTTTGAGAGAAGCAGGTGGTGCTGGGCCTGAGAAGCTGCAAGACATTTGTCACAAAGGAAACAGATGCTGAGCCCTGCACTGTTTGCCCTGAACACACAAGGTGTTTCACAAAAGGTCATCTTTCTCTTTTAAAGACCACAAAAAGGTACTTGAAGGACTGGGTCAATGCGTTCTGATGTTGCTGATTTGATATGAGTGCAGGGCTTTCCCTAAGTACAGCAAATTGAAAAGTTTGTAGCAAATCACATAAAACTTGCCAGGTTTCAAGTCTCCTTGCACTGCACTCACAAAAAACGCAGTGAGAGAGGTAAGCCTTTCAACTTACAGTCAAAACCTTGGGGCAGCTTCTGAGCACATATCAAAATCACAACTTTAGTGTGAAACCAGGCAACAGAAAACACTGCATGTCAAAATACTCAGAAGGCAAAAGAAAAAGCCCCAAGCCCCTGACTCGGTCTGCTTCTGGAATCAGAAACAAAAAGCATAGGCTGGGGAAAAAAACCCAACCCCAACCAAAAACCAAACTAAAACCAACAGATAGATCAAAGCCGGAGAAAATGTTCTCACAGGTCCTTGTGAAGTGAAACTACCTAATTTCACAGAGTTTCACTCGCAAGCAGAAGTGGTGAGCCCTGCAAACAGTAGTAAGGATGAACTGGAAACTTCACCAGGTAGCAGCTACCATCACTTTCTGCTTCCCTGCTTTCACAGTCAGTTCTTCTGTACCCTTTGG
This sequence comes from Amazona ochrocephala, assembly GCA_039720435.1. NCBI lineage: Eukaryota > Metazoa > Chordata > Aves > Psittaciformes > Psittacidae > Amazona > Amazona ochrocephala. The sequence continues at coordinate 99,237,284 of CM077877.1, read as the reverse complement.
GGTTTTTTTCCTTTTTCCAAATTCAGTTGTCTGAATAGACCCTTGTAGAGAATTTGATGTTTTGGACTAAAATGTATCTGGTCATAAGCCCAGGCCTTTCTTCGCTGGGACCTAAGTGGAAAAAAAGGCATTTCTTTTTAAAACTGATTACACTGGGAATCTGTATATAGAATTTCTAGTCTCTTTTCCACTGGCAGCAAGAATGACATGTCTTGCATTCACTGTGGATATGCTGGTGCATGTATGGACTTTGCCAACATACTGAAGACCTTTGTAGGTGCTCTACTGCTCCAAACACCACCACTGTTGTCAGCCCCATTACAGTTCGTTAATACACTTCAGAGAGGAGATATCCCTACTATTCATCTACTATTTGGAAAGCTGACTCAAGTCTATACGAATATTATCCATTCTCTTAAGATGACAGAAGAGGTAATGAAGTTGTGTAATGTTTTCTTGTCCTTCTCTCAGACTAGTGATTCACCTAGCCAGTGGTCTGCCTCTGCGGCCAGATGTCATGGAGGAAGCCACAATTCACTTTGCAGATGACAGACGTGCTTACATGGGAAGCTTTCTTTCCAAGCTTTAACAGAGATCGGTTTGTGCTCTGAAATATGGCAGTGAGAGACCAAGGGAGAACTTAACCCTTCCAAACCTTCTTTTTTCTTTACATGGCTGGTACATAATAATAACCTGTTATGCATATGCAGACCCAGCTGTTTTAAAGATCCTGCTAAACTCTTGGCTTCAATGGTATTTTATGGCAATGTATTCTAGCCTGTAATCACACACTGTTTAAAAAAAAATTCCACCATACCTTGTCCCATTGACTAAACACAGAGAAAACAATAGAAGTGAATGGGTGAGCTGACGATACAAGTTGTTTTAGGGAAGAAACCCAAGCAAATAGAAAACACAAGTAAATACATAAAAATTGAATAAAATCTGAGCAAACACATCCTTGAACACCTGCAGTCTTGATGAACACAGAAAATCTGACACGCTCATGCAGGCTCACCCCCTGCAGTGAAGGGGGCCTGTCCTGAGCTCCCCAGTGAAGCTGGAGTGTCTTGTCTTTGCACACAGTGTGATGCTCTTGGTAGCCACTCTACATGAAACACCACACACCCCAATTTAGACTCACACCCAGCATTCAGGAGTCCTGTGCTAGCGCAGTGAAGACACAGATGTCAAGCTCAGTTTGGATTCAAAGAGCAGGAGCCACTTTCCAGCTAGCTGTCCTCCGTTCTCCTACCTAGAGCTAGAGCTACTTCTTTCTTGTCCTAGTGCTGGCCCTGCTGGATCTGCACTGCCCAGCAGCCCCTCAGGCACCCATGAGTTTCAGCACAAGCAGCCCAAGCCTCTGACAGAGGTTGTCATAGCTGCATGGTGCAGCCCTCCTCCTCCTCCACTGAGCTACCAAGGACAGCCAGGTACTATTCTGCGGCAGGCTCCTATATGTAAACACAAGCCCCACACATGCAGGAGGCAGACAGGTTTACTTGTCACAGGGGTGAGCAACCTCAAATTATCCTTTAGTGAGGCACTGCAGCTGGCAGTTTTTTCAGAGCACCACCCACCCCTTCTTCCTGCCAGTGGCATGCCCCCTTAGCTCCCAAGCCCCCTCTGCATTTCATCCTTGCCCTTCGTGACTGCATAAGAGGATCTTACGCTACCTCCCCTGCCTGATCCTCCTGGCATGTGCAGCAGATGCCGCTGGGACTCAGTGCATCCCTTTTGCATGTGGCAGGGTGTCAAAGTTGGATGAGCTTCTTCTGTTGGTGGAATAACTCACAGTTTTATAGAGAAATGCTCTTACTGTTTCCTTAGGATAGCTTCTGCTTAGCTTTTAAAAGCAAATATGTCTATTTCTAAATCCAAGAACAATAATTTCTTTGCCACTCTTGGTTTAGCTATAGACTCTCTCATCTTGAATATCAAGATGATGCCGATACTCATTCTGCATTCTGAAGTAAAATTCTTCCAGAGTTCATAAACTACTTTCATAAACTTGCCAATATCACTATCCTTCACATGCATTTAAAGATAAGCAGGCTGTTTGTCTGGGGTCACACCTTAGCAGTCAAACTAAACCGTGATTATCTTCTAGTCATGAAAAAATGCAGTTTATTTTCTATTCATATTGCATACACTGGTTGAGCAGGGAAGATAAGATAGATGCTTCTATTTCCCGCTAGAGAGCTACCTCAGACCCGGAGTTTGGCTGTTGTGGTAAAACATGGTACAAGGCAGAGCTGCCATCCAACAATCTCTTATTAATGGCCACATGATAAAGGGCAAGACAGTCTGGGGGATCTGCAAGCCAGCCATAACCTTAAGTCTTTGCTCAGGCTGTCATCACAACATCACTATGCTAAGTAAGTATGACTGGTTGAACACCCAGTATAATATTTTGGCCTAGGATAAAATCTCTTGATCTTACCAAAACAGTGTATTCATCTCTGTCGGAAACTTTACCCCTCGCTTCACAGGAACTCCTGTGTTCAGGTCTCGCAATGTTTCTCAAGACTTTTCAATGAAAGAAAAAAGCTCAAACAGAGAGAAGACTGAGTAAATCAGACACTGTGCAATTTTTTTTTCTCCTAGTAAGCCAAGGTTTTTATGAGCTTTAGTTCAATTTCCGATTCGCAAGACACAGTTAGTATTTTGTAATGCTGATGCAAATTAACTCCTTGTTACAGTTCAGGCAGTCTGCAAAAGTGCCAGAATCTGTCTCTCATCCCTACCCAGTGACAATGGAGTTTATGTTATTGTGAAAAGATAGTTTTCTTCTACTTGGTGAGCAAATGAAAATACGTGACAGTGTTAGGTGCTGTGCATCTCCCAGATATATGTGCGTTTGGCTGAGTTACTTCTAGTATACAATTCTGATTACATGCAGCACCAGGGATTTTAGGATCCTACCAATGTAAATCCCATCATAAGGCAAGTCAGAGCCACTAACTTTCAATGAGAAGCTTTCAGTGAGGGCTTTCAGTGGCTCTCAACCTTAGGTATGGGTGTCCACGGGTCCAGGGAAGGAAGCCCTTCAAAGCAGGAAGAGCTTCTTGCTACAGTTTTATTTAGCATTTGCAAATGAAGGAACCCACAATGGGGCTGGGCACTACTTTGCACATTGGAACTAAGAACAAAGTAGGCACAGTGTATTTTTCCATATTGTAAAAGTGCTCTGCTGGAGTTCCTTTCCTTTTGATAAGAAACCAACCAAATTGCACCACAAGCCTTCATTGCCATGATTAATTAATAAAAAATACAACAAAAGCAAAACCAGGAGTGACTTTCTTTGCATACTGAAATAATTAGACCTCGCAGCAAAAGGAAAAATGAAGAAAAAGTGCCCTTCTGGAAAATGCTACGTTTCATGCCATTTAGAGTTCCATAAAACCCTGCAAATACATTTGTTATTCTGTCTTCCTTTGTAGGCAAAATTATTAGGAAACCTTACAAGACAGTCTAATGTCCTTAGTAAGTTAAAAGAAGTTACAGGATGGGGCAATATTGTGTAGCTATCAAGACACTCTTTAAAAACTGTGTGTTTACTGTTTAATACAAGACACTAACAGGTCTCATTTTGGTCCCCCTGCCCAAAGGGTATCACTGTGTTGACACAGACAACACACATGAGCTCTCAATAAAACCAGCAAATCCATCTTTATACTATGAATCTTGCTAGAATAAAAGCTTAAACTACTGCCTTGTTGATGCAGTTCTAGATTTGAGAAAGAGATGAAGCTGTGTTTTTCTTCAGGCTGCACTGTAGCAAGACAGTTACAAATGGTCCTACCCCATAGTCCTAACACCAAGCTGAGACTTTAAACTGAGAGAGGCCATTAGGAAAATGAGGCCATCATGAAAAGCAGAGTCATCAAACATTTGAATGTGTTCAGCATGCAGAGCACACCGCTGGAGGTTTTAGTGTAATCCTCATTTCTTTACCTAGTGGCAGAAGTGAGGACCTGGTGTGGTGTGATAGAAAAAGGGCCATATCCTTTGTGGTGTACCACATTCAATTAATATGTCAGGCTTTTTATGTCTGTCACTGCTCACAGGGTCTGGAACAATGGCTCTGCTTCCCCACTCCCCTCTTTTTTCCCAATTTTCACATAGTATCAGGCTAAAAAAGAGTTATGGATTTCCTTCTCGGAGAACTGCATGGGCTGATAAAGTGAAATCCATGGCAGAAAACAACTTGTTATTTTTCCCTTTACTTCACGATTTCAGTTAGAGAGAGAGTGCAATAAATTTTGGCGGGAAAAAAAGAAGAGACAGTTTGGGACCTTTCAAATGACCAGTCTATGTAAACACCATTGAGAAACAGGGGTAAGAACAACCAGCCCTAGGGATGATTTATTTATCTTGCTCTGAGGCCTGAGCATTACTTTTGCTGCACCCAGGATTTTGAAACTGTGTGAAGTTCATTTGAGTAAAGAAAGGAACAAAAAGGGAACTGCTGGAAAACCATCACAAGCTTCCATGTTCAAACACAATATTCTTTTGCAATGATGAAACGTTCACTTTATAACTCAACTGAAGTACTGTTGCCCAAGCTTTTCTACCACTGGACAGTGAGAGTTTGGTCTCACTTGTGCTGAGTACGCACCAGAATCTGTACCTGGATTGCCCAAACTGGATGAATATCTTCAGGTACCTAGTGTGACTTCTAGCCTTGCAAGATTCCAGCCTAGTCCATGAATAAGCACAAAATACTGATGCTATTGTAATATTAACAACAAAAATGAGAAGAGTAATAAGGAGGATAATAAAACCCAGTCTGGAGTGCTAAGCTAAATCACTTGCTGGATTACCAGCTTTAATGAAACTCCTCCTTTTCTGGACAAATCAGTCCTTGGTCTCCAACCAGCTGCTCTCAGGCTCTCTAGGCTCCTGCCTTCAGTATCGCCTCCGCCATCCCCATCCCATCTCATCCCACGGACTGGCTGTGCCCTGGCACTTGCTGCAAGCACTGCCCCATGAGGTTCACTCTTGTTCTTTTATCAGAAGCACAAAATTTCCTCAGCCAGCCTTCCTGTGCTACGGATTAAACCGTAAACTGTTGGGCGAGCTAAAAAAAAAAAAAAAAAAAAAAAAAAAAATGAGCTGACGAAATGCAGGAAGATCCTTCTTGTTATTCTAGCAGTATTGCTTCCTTTGCTCGTAGGGGTGCTGAGGAAATGTCAGCTGCGAGTGCTGCAGAGCAGTTAGCCACTTCTTGCTCAGCCTCCAGCATCTCCTCTGCCCCGGCTAGAAGGTGCTGCGAGGCTGAGTGACTCAGGCAGCTCGCTGCGATTCCGCTTTCCGCCGGTGCCAGGAAAGACAGATGTAGAGGAACTTTTGACATAGAGGGGGGAGAAAAAAGAACCGATGGAAGGCTGGAGAGCAACTAGCATTTCGGCAGGCTGCCCTGCGCTCGCGTCCGGCTCGGGTAGCGCTGATCTCCAGGAGCGGCAGGGTGCCGGCGGAGCTGCTGCTTCTTGTGACACAGCAGCTGGGATGAGCCTTCCGCATTCCCCAGCCCGCTTATTAATATGAATAACTCATGACTCACACCGACACCGCCAGCGAGGCCGGGAAGCTGTAGTCTGTAACTATAAAGAGTTATGAAGTGCTGCTCTCTGGCAGCACCCCGGCCGAGCTTGATGAGCGGTCTGCGACGGGCTTTGTGTGCCTTGTCATCCGCACAGAACAGCCCTGCTGCAAAAAGGGCTTGAGCGGTCAGAGGGCTTGCGTGGAAAGGGGAAAAGTTCAGCTGTAGCATGAGCTATTTAGGAAGGCAGTTGCGAGGAAACGGAGAAGTTTCTTGTGCCAGTCGCTGGCTTGCTTGTCTGAATAACCCATGACTAAATCATTAGCTCCACGGGGGGTTGTGAGAATGTTAGAAGGAGTCTCTGAGTGCTCTTGCTCACTGGTGAAAAAGTCATATTGCTGGGTGAAGCCCTTTAATTCCCCTCTCAGCCCTTATAGGACTGCTTCATGTCTCTAAGGGTGGCTTCTGCTGATAATTTGCAGTCATCTGAGACCTGCGTGGCATCAACAGGATCTCTGTGTTTATCCACACTGCTCCTTTTCCTGAGCCACGTGAGTTGCAGCTAACTTTAAGCAGGTTTCTAAGCTTTTCCGGACTTCTCCCCTGTGAGCATGCTTTTACTCAGACTGATGGTCTTGCATAAATGAAACAGTATCACGCTCTGCTGGCTCTATGCGCCAGCTTGCTACTCGCTCCTGGTGCTTCAGCCTGTAATAAGTGTCATATGCTGTTGGCTGTCATTTCTCATGGCAGTGGCTCAAAAAGTCATAACTCTGCCAAAAAGAATCAAAAGGGGCTTGTGCTACTGCTTTTGTATCTGCAGTAATGCTTGTGGGTTATTCTAGCACATTTTGATTTATGAAGAGAAAATTCATAAGCATGCAATCGTTGTTTGAACAGCTTAAATGAGTCCTTCTTATAATCTCTTTAATGGACTGATAAGTAATGAGATGATATTCCTGAAAGCTCAGATATTAGCTTCGATGAGAATGCCTCAAAGAAAACTGAAGTGGGAAAAAGCATGTACTACAAGAATGTCCCCAGATACTCTCCAAACATGCATTTTCTTAAGTATGGGAAAGTAAAAAGTATATTTAGAAAGTCTGAATGGTACTTACCTCTCAAGAAGTGCTGGTAAGAAGGAAGTGACTCAAATAAGTTGCTTGAAGCCATTGTTTCCTCTTTAAAACTCACTCTGTCTTTACAGTGAAGGAATATATGATTTCTTCTACCTTGAGGAGTGAAAATTGAAGAATGGTCATTGGTACCACCCTCCTCCCAGCCATCATGCTCTATTTTATCCCAGTGCCTCAGGAGCAGCACAAAGCAGATTATAAGGCTCTTTTGCTAAAAGAACTCTGAAATTGTTTCTTAAAAAGAAAAAAAAGTAGCGGATCGGTTGTGGTTGATGATGCTTACCACTCTACGAAACCCTGTGGTTTGCAGTCAAAACGATTCGCCCTGCCTGCTGACCAATATCCCGGACCCGCTCTTGTGTGACTGCCTCTGTACCCAACTTGTGGTTCTGTGGTTGTTTATGAGGCCCAAAGAAGTGTTTCACACAACCAAAATTACAAATTTAACTGTTCCCCTTTCCAGAACCTGCCTCCATTGGTCCCTTTGCATCACGTGACCTGAGTGATGTCGACTTTCTTTTTCTTTCTTTCCTTTTTTTTTAGCTTTCTGAAGTCATGCCCTACCCACTCCACCTGCCCTCCCCGGGGCTGCGCGAGGCACCAGTGCCGTCTGCTGAGGGAGGGAAAAGCAGAGTGACTCACCGCCCCTGATGCTACAAATGGTCTTGCTGAGTTAGTTCAACTCCCCTTGTTTTGTTGTGTTTTTTGGAACTACTGATTATTTTGATAGAGATTTCATTGCTGCTTATTCAATAGTACTCCAAGCCCGAGCATTAGTCTGCTGCTCAGGCAGGATGTGCAGCTCGTCCTGTAAAACACCAGGAATTAGCGGTAGGAAAGACCAGTGGCTGGCGAAAGAACACTGTAGAGAAGTTTATTAAAAAATAGTAAAATAAAATAGAAAAATAAATTGTCAATGGAGAAAAAAAAACAAAACAAAACAACAACATTATTTTGAGCCTTTATGGTGACACCTGTTAAGGTATGCTTGAAGGTCACTAGTCTCTAAGCCCACAGGAAAGGTTTGTTAGTTAATTCCATAAGGTCAAATTCAGTAGTACTCCTTCAGCACAGCTCCTGTTCCCATCAGAAGGATCCCTACCCACTAGAGAACCTGAGTAAAATCCTGAAGATCTAGCTCCGTGTCTTGCCAGAGGATAACAAGTCTGTTCTGACCAAAATGCTTCCATTTCCTTCTCCCTTCCAAAAGAATCAAAAGAATCAAAAATAAGAGGAAAAAAAAAGTTCCTAAACCTAGTAATCAACTGGAAGTTCTGGCTCTGGCTGTGACAATGCAAAAAGAGGGGAGAAAAGTCACTTACTATAGCATAGAGAAGTGGCTGCTGTGCCACCTTTTGTCTCCTTTTCCTCTCTCCTGAACAGCAAGGAGCAGCCCTTTTCCACCTCGCTGCAAAGCTCGTGACGCCTCACACCTGTACAGCCTGGGGTTCAGCACACTGAAACCCATGAATCCTTTGCCAAGAAACACGTGGTGATAAAAGGACTGCACCGACAGTGGGGCTGAAGCCAAGCAAGAGTTCCCCTGCACCCTCTGAGTGACTACCAAGGTGAAGGAGATCCCTTGGAAGAACAGCAAGAAGCCTTTGCAATCCTATCAAAAATAGTGGTAGGTGGAGCACCAATACGTAACAACACATGGCTCCTCCCGCAAGGAACTCGCAGTCAACCCCCCTGGCACACAGGTGCCGCTGGCACAGGCTGATGCCAGAGTTCTGTGTGGTTCTGCAGACGCACCTCCCGCACTGAGGAGCAGGGATACCCAGACCAAATTGGGTGCATAATGCACTTGGATTTTTCTGCTTATTGCAACTGTGGAAGTAGAATGACTTTTCCTCACACAGACTGCATTTCTAGTGCAAATGCAATCTACCTGGGCATCCTGGCTTCCCTTCAGGATTAGTGTGGAGCTGCCTGTGGGGGTGCAGTAGGTTGTCCTCAGAAAAAGTCAGTCTGCTGAAACAGAAGCTTCTCATGGATGGAGCAGAAAGATGTGACAGGTCTAGTGACACATATTATCTAGGAAATAGGGCAATTTTTCCAAACAAACTTCCAGAAAATAGCAGATCAATTCTCAGCAGCAAGTACAGGAAGGTTAGAACACTTTGCTACCTTGCGCTGAGGCTGGCTCAAACCCCTGCTGCACTTGAATCAGGCTGGTAACTGAAAGCTTGTCTTTTTTGCTTACGGGCTCTTCCAGAGCCTACCACAACCAGACCAGCTTTTCGGCTGCTCTGGGATAAACCTCTCCCCGCTCCCAGCCCTGGACTCCTTCCACTCCCGTGTAAACAATTCAACAAATCTGTCAGCAAAGCTGACTCCCGTAGGACGCTTGCCTGGGAGCCAGGATGCTCCGGGAGAGAGCCGGGCTGCCAAGCGTTGCCCAGGGGGGATGCGTGCCCGCGGGCGCTGCTGGGCTAGGGCCGGCAGAGGGAGCTCGGCCCGGCAGGACGAGCCTGCAGCCCCGGGAGAGGAGCATCTTTGGAAGGGAGAAAGCCCCAAACCGGGCCAAGTTTGGAGTCTATGTGACACAGAGACCTATCCGCGTGTGGCAGAGGTGGGAGTGGTTGTTGGCTCTGTTTTTCCCTACCTGGTTAGGTTGTGCCACGCGGTATGACACAGCTGGAAGTCAAGCAACCTGTTGTACAAGCATCCAGCACATAAGCTAGTTTCAGCTTTACTTTCTCAGGTGCCCCAGAAACTAATTGCAACTACCCCAGAAACCTAATTGTACAAATTTAACTTAGCTGGTCAGGGAGCAGAACCAAGACCTTAAGGCACATTCACCTGAGTGTAAGACAGGCTTCCAGATTTCATGGAATCATAGAATCATAGAATCGCTAGTGTTAGAAAGGACCTTAACATCAACTAGTTCCAACCCCCCTGGAAATGGGCAAGGACACCTCACAGATCCATCACTGTACAAAAAACAGATTTTTAAATCAGGGACACAGAAAACATATATAATGTGCTGAGTTGCCTGTGACTATATGTCTGCTCTGTTCCAGAGGCAGGTTGTGTTACGAAGATTTTAAATTACATCAGATGTTTGAGATGAGGCTAACAGGAATGTATTTCAGAAAGTGCGAAGAACAAGGCTGCTGCAGGGGTGCAATTGGGCAAGCTCCCTGCTGTGGCAGGGAAACATCAGACTCCTTGTTTCTGACCCTTTGTCTTAGCATCAGGTAAAGAGACCCTTCCTGCTGGAGCTCTAGTCCCTGTCTGTTTCAGAAGGCAGCACCTACCAGAGCCTTTAAATCACTATTTGTGCTGCTTTTGATTTCTTTTTTCTAATATTCAGCAGGCTAGGGCAGGAGAGCTGCCAGGGCTGGGATGGACACCCAGACAGCTAGAGCATGGGCCACAAGCATCCACAGCTTTCTGGACAGCACCCGGCAGTGCAGCGTGCCAGCGCACTGCGAATGTCAGCTATGTTAATACCTTCACCTCAGTCATCTGCCATGAAGGCCAGAGCATAGCTATGCTATGCAACAAGCAACAGTTGGGCTGGTTTTGTCATCTCATAGCTAGGGCAGATGATGCAAGAGAAAAGCCTGAGTGTTTCGACATGTAGCTTGCTGCTCCAGTCACTTCTCTGCCAACAGCCAGCTGTAAATAGTGCACAGGAATATGCATTATTAAGGTCTAACCATCTTGAATTTTCAAAGAAAGGACTGTACTATGTGGGTCTGAGCTACACTCAAGCAGGGTGATGGATGATTCTTCTCCCAGGCCACTGCTACACACAGCAAAGAAGCCATGAATCCTAAAAAAGTGGGCAAGGGCTTCTGGCAATGCTCACAGCACCATTTTATGCTGAGTGCACATCAGCTGTTCCTGCAGGCTTACGATAAATCTATGTCAAATGTACTTTTAGCATAGCTGGCATTGTTCAGAGGAGAGGAATAAGCTGGATCATTTCACAATTGACGCCCCAAGGAGGGCATCCAAATGTTGCTGTGTGAGCTGTGTCACCATTAATGCCACTCTCAATTTTCTTTAAAAGCTGTCCTGTAGAGGCCCTTAAAAAACTCATGTCGCTGGTACTTAGGCATCCTTTGCTTTCTAATGAATAAGTGTAAGATAATGATTACCTTTCAGGGAGTAGTATCTGTTTTAGATCATAAAACTGACACATTGTGAAACAAATCAATGAGAGATCACAATGACAATGGAAAGATCAAATTATCGTGCCAGTAATGTTTAATCTGATGCATGGGGTAAGATTTAGGTGTACTGTACTTGCCGCATTAGTACTGCAGAGCATGGCCCTCTTGTCTGGAGTTGTTGGCTGAGCATGACCTCCAGTAAACAAGCCCTGACACCAGGCATGTACATACTCTGAAGTCTTGGTCAACGGATCCCATTTGGAGCCTCATGAGGATACCAAAGTTTGGAAAAAGCCCATCACCACCACTTCCCTCAAACCCTCAGCTGAAGTCCGTTTTTTAAAGAGTGAATACTTCAGGTCTCACCAGTTAGAACAATAAATTAACACAGAGAAAGCTTTGAGAGCTAAGATTTATCAGTCTCTACATCTAAACTGACTTTTTGCCCTCCCAGAGCACAGTAATGACCCGACCCCACCAAGGCATGCCCCAGAGGCCAGCCACCTTGCAAGCCACAAAATCCCACAAGCTATTGAGAGGTCCAAACCAGAATGATTTAGGGACTATTTTGGCTGCTCTCAGGAGGTGTTGGGAGGTCAGGTTTACAGTTTGGGGTCTGACACAACAATGTAGGGAGGTGCGTAGTCTCTCCATCTGCCCTACAAGTGACTGGCTGTACACAAACAATGGCTTCCTTCCCTCCACTGATAGCAGCCACTCAGTTTTCATCCTCTTTTCAATTTAGACTGGCTTTAATCCCTCAAGATCTTCCAGACAGGCACTGTACTTCTCAATGCAGCAGGATGTGTTCGACCCTGGGGCATAATTTGCATATTAGATGACCTCCTTTTGCTCTGCTCCACTACAAGCAAAGCCTGGACTTCATAGACTGAAATGTGTGGTAGGCCTGGTCTCACTTGGGACAAAGCAGGTTGGGTTCAATCACAGGCAAGATGGACAAGTGTTAAATGGACTGAGGCTATCCAGAGCAGAACACAAGCAGAATGACATTCTCCTACATCCACTTGTCCATTCCACAAGTCAGAGCAAGATTAAAGGAAAGCAAATTCTCACATTGATAGGATAAAAAAATCTCCTTGAGACTGGCATGGAAGGGCAATTCCAAACCTTGAGCACTTCAGTTTGGGTAAAGGCCCTATTCAACCAAGGCACACCACACTACTCTTCACAGCACCCTCTCACCAGCTCCGAAGTACTCAAAATAAAGATCACCCAGGTTCCCCCTGTCAGAACTTTGCACGCTAAGACTCTTGGCACAGATCTTGCAGAGAGGAAACTGAGACAGATTTAGAAGCTGCCTGTGTATTTTGCTCAATACATAATTCATATTTTGCCTCAACACTCTCCCTTGCTTCTTACTTTTCTGGAAGCCAAAGTGAAGACTTCAGGCTTTCAACACCTGCATGATTCTCCCTCTATCCAGCTGCGTCAGAAAGAAACCTCAAGTTTTCATCCTTTCTAAAAGGAAAAAACATCAGCTTCCCACCTACACTCTTGCCGTGTGTCAATGGTGAATGTTATTGAATGGCAGCGTAAGAAGCCTTGACTCTGAATCACTTGTTGAGTTAGCACTGAGAGGCTGGGAATGTCACAGGCCAAGCAGCCCTGCAAAGCCACCATGGAATAGCAGAGCATGAGTTACAGCAAACTGGTATTGTAGTAAGCTGTTGCTGCTGGCGCGTTCTTACCATCAGCAGGGGCATCTGGCTTACAATGGCCGCTCATAACCTTGTGAATGAGGTGTAAGAGTTATGAAAACAGTAATTAAAACAAACGTGGAGGATAAAATTCACTAAAAGATGTCATTTCAGAGGGACTGGATCAGCCTGTTAATTGAGGCTGTCAGTCAACACAGCAGAGGAAAGCATGGAACCATTTCGAAGCAACACCTGGACTTTTCACTCTGGCAGTTTCAAAATAAAATACTTTAGGTTTTAATTTCAAAATTGACTCAGATTAAATAACTGTGCTAAAAAAAGGACTGACCTAAATGAACCATTTCCTTCCGGTCTTCCTGTTTTGCAGTCATACCAAAAATGCTATATCAGTGCTGCTGCGAAGTGCTCTGCTACAGAGAAGCCTAACCACTATAACCCCACCACTTTTGGTCCTTTTTCTCCCTGGATACAAGAGCTGTTTCATTTATGTTCAATAGCTTATTTTCAGTAATAGAGTTTGGAGGGGTTTTCATCAGCCTTTTGCTGGTGAATTGAAATTAATCAATTGCTTGTGGCCAGTCAGGGGAAAGGCGGGAAAAAAAAAGGAACGATGAGAATCTTGCGGGGAAGGAGGGGAAAAGGAAGGGTCTCAAAAATCCGTAAAAGCACTTGAACGTGTTTGCTCATGGTAGCTCACATAGAAATTCTGAGCATTTTTAATTTTCTGGCAAATATTGCACAGATTGCAGGCCAGCCCCGTCTAGAGCTGTCCTGCATGTCCCTAAACTCTGTGTGAAAATCAGTGACTGTCAGGGATGTGCTGCTCCCTGAGGACTGACACAGTTGTGTCGATTAGAGGTGATTCACTCTGGTAAAAACAAGCAACTCTCCACCCTGTTGACTTTTGTTTCTCTGCCTTTCTCACCTACTGGGGAGCAAATTCTAGCCCAAGTCCCAGCGCACTGAGTACACTGACAAGTGCCACCACTTCATGCTGTCTCAGTATCTGCACCAGCAAAACCCCATTTGGATGAAAATAATATAGAGAAACAGGTCGAGGTGGCTAAACAATGTCCTGACACTAACCATGGGTAAGAACTGAACTTGGATTAAATCTGTAAGGACTCAGTATGAACTTTTGTCAGCAAAGTCACAAAGCAAACACAGTGAAACAGCAAAAGCATGCTGACATTTCTTCATGTGTATGGTTTTACTGGACTCAGTGGGATTACTAATAAGTGGAGAATTTATTCTTACAGGGTTAGTTGTCTTTTTTGTTTTGTGTTTTTAGGCACACCAGTAAGATGGTCTAGATATTGTAACGAGCTGGTTTTTCAACTGTGTACTTTTTAGGATGTAGTTGGTGATATTTTTCAAAGCAACTCATTGTTCTCCCATAAATGTCAAAAATGAGAAATTAAATATCTACTTAATAAGAAGCATTTACGTTAGAAAGAGAAATAATCCAGGTAATTTAGTGATAAAACTTCAAGTTACTTATCTGCTACTTCTCTCTGGGCTTAGAGAATAGCACTTGGCATTTCACAGGGGATTTTAGCAAAAACTACCTTATTTTTCCTAATTGCTCAGAAAAATCTTTAGCATTTATGACAGGAGTCTCTCACTGTAAGAATAACAGCACGTTGTGAGTAATGAATACATTAAATTCAAAGTTGGTGACAGGTTCCCAGGGAAGGCTGCTGTTTTTATAGCTATGCCAACCTCTTCCCAGTACGGTGCTACGACGTGAGTTGGCTCAATTAGCTGGTGGCCTGGGAGTTGCACCTGGTTACTGTCCTCTTACAAAATAGTCTGTGACTGCCTCTGCAGTCAAGTGTGAAAGATGGATGGATGCCCGCCAATGGTAAACAGCAAACAGATTTCTGGGGAAGGTTTTCTGAATTCTGTATGAAGGATTCAGATACCTAGCTGCTAAAGGAACATGCCCACCACATTTCTTTATATGTGGTTAATAAAAGCCACTCTTAACAAGATTTAACTGTTCCTCCTGCCCTGTCTGATCATGATTACTAGACTAATTTTGCACAGTCATGATTAACAGTAGGGAAGATGCCTAATAAGCAGGAACTAGGAAGACCTTTGGGTGTAAGAGGCAGCATAGAGAAAAGATGGCTGTGTGGTAAAAGGGTGAGCAAGAGACTGAGGAGCATCCATTTGCAATAACAATTTCACAACATGAGAAAACTCAAGAGGAAAAGGAAAAAGAGAAAGGGAGAAGCTAAAAGAAAATGGAAAGTCAGAGATGCCTTTGAAGAGGGAATAATCTGATCAGAGAAATGGACAAGTCTTGCAGGAATTTCAGTGAAGGCAGGTGGACTTTGTTAGAGAAAATAGAGAAAGACGTTTATGAAAACGGGATGTAGCATCATATAAGTGAAACTTTGCCCCAAATACAGAGGAATGCTGTTTTATTTTGTATTTATTTTATATTTCATTTGATGCCTTTAATGGAAGAGAGTGGAAGTAACAACTGAACCAGTGTAAAAAAGTTACTGTCATAGACTTTTTGAAGGAAAGGTTTAATGCTATGACTGCATCCTGTGAAACAGTTTAACAAAAGAAAGAGTGGTCAAATGGTGGTTTACCTCTTTTTCCCATGCTGGATTTACTTGCCTTGTCTTCCATACACTCTTCTCATGGTGCTGCCTGGGTTTCTTCCACTTTCCTCAACATGAAATGCTTAGATGTCCTACTTGCTTGCTTGGAGATGTGCTAAATTGAAGTGGAGGGCAGCTGTGAGTTGGACACATCCTGCAAAACAATGTTTGAGTTTCTCTCGCTGTCAGCCACAGCACATCTCCACCATTACATCTGCTACAAACATCCTGGTGGGCCCCGTCAGAGCAATGGCGGGAGAAAAAGAAATCCCAAACCTCATCTTCTTTTGATTACAATAAAATCTGTTGTGGCAATGAGAGTATCTGTATCTTATGACCTTTGCCTACAGGCCAGCAAACAGCCTGACCCCTACATATTGTGGGTCTGTTCAGTGACAGGCAAAACTGGGTTTGATCCAGTCCCCACTGGAAGTGACTGAAGGCTTTTCTCGGTGGCCAGTGGCTGCCTGCATTTGGCACATTCTTGTGATGATAAAAATTTCTTGAGCAGACAAAGAATGCATTTGTTTTCCCAGAGACTACAGTCTTCTCACCCACGAAACCTCCACACCTTTACTCGTACAACAGATAAAAGGGCTGAAAGCAGGATGGGGTGTAGTCAGGTTGCTCCATAAAGAAGAACTTCAGTCTTGTGTTTTGTGTAGATCATCCTATGTTGTGCCACTCTTTCACTGCATATAAGTGTATCTGGTAATGCAGATGTGCTGGTGGGACCAAAATCAATATTTTTCTTAGTCTTTAAAAATATGCGTTAAATGTATGCACATTTGTCAGTGGGATGAGACACCCTGCAGAAGGTTACTGGCAGTTAACTGTAAAGTGTCTTTAGTTTAAGGTTTGTTCCTAAAGGAAAGAAGCGCTGGTGAACCATAGAATGGGAGTGTGAGTTGATGAGAGGTCCAGTCATTAGCAATGAGTGCTGTTCACATCACTTCATCAGCTTGTCATGTGTTGGCCAGCATTCAAAGCTGCAATGACAGCTGTACAAGATTCCCTGTAGCCTCAAGGTAGTGTGTAGCAATAAAGAGGCAGTCACAAGAATGGGAGGGAAACTAGCAAATGTAAAGAGTTCATTCTGTTTTTACAACCACTGAATGATGTTCAACCCTCTCAGTTAAATTTTACTCTTTGTTCAGTGGCTAAGGACAGGAAAATGCCAAAGTTTTCAGTGTAATTGCATTGTTATAAGCTTGGAGTTACTGAGAACAGAATTTAAACTTTGAATCTGCAACCTTTTATGCAATAGCCCTAGAAATTATGAAGAAAACCTTCCCCAAAATACCATACCAGAGCACTCTTACCTCAGGCTGCAAGCATATGCATAAAAAGGATCATACCACAGCACAGAAAGCAGCAATATACAAAACTGCTTTTCGTGTTGACAGAGGTTTAACGCTGTGAACTTAGTACACCTGTAAGAAAAACGAGCAGCTCTGTTTGGTTTGGGAGGGAAGGCGATCTTATTGAAATAATCCTTCAGTAGAGTTGATGGTAGCAGCTAATGATTTTCCATACTCCTACCATGAGCTTGTGGAAATACTCGGCAATAGAAATCCATCTCTTTCTGAAAATCAAGTTACCTTAATTTTGTTATAGAAGCTACCAGAGGACAGAGGCAGTCTGCACCATTAGCTGCTTCTGAAACTCTTGGTCGTAGTGCATACTCATATATCAAATCTTTTTGAAGTCCCTGTTCCCAAAGTTTAAACGCCCAATAGCATTGAAATAAAAATCATGGCAACAGTGTGTGCTTTCCCAATAACTACTGTAGATGCATCTATTTAATAAGTAGTTCCCCTTGGTTCAGATTCAGTGAACATTGAAAGCAATCAGGGAGAGTTGCTGCAGGTTTCCATTTTGCTGGAAAGATTATGATGCCTTGCAGCCTGACAGAACCTAACTGAAAAAAGTGATGTGGAACAAAGACCTGGAATGAAAGGTGGGATCCCTGGGGAAGAAATCTTTCCAAATCCTGCTTGACCAGTGGAAACCTTCAGATAACCTTGCAGCTCTGTTTTTCTTTTCTCCTCTTTACTCACCATCAACAGCAGAGTGATCTTGCTCTTTCCAGGAGCAAATCTCTTTGAAACAAGCTGGGCCAACTTGCCAGTGGATCAATGATAACATGCATTTCACTGCCAGTTCGTATCATATGAGTTTCTTACCTCACAGTGCAAGAAAGAACAGCCCTTAGCTGGAGGTTGGATGTCTGTTTGAGAAACTGCTGTGGATAGGGCAGGGATATCTATCCCGCTCTGAACCTCTGAATGCTACTTTCTGCCTCATTTGCTGCCTGTTCATCTCTGAAAACATGCAACTGAACAGTGTTCAAAGGTGCTTCTTCCCTGGCAAAGCCTCGTGCCAAGCACCCTCAAGGGAAAGCATTTGGGGAATCCTTGGATCTCCTCTGATTTCAGTAGCATGGCATATCCAACTTCAGAACAGACCACACAGAAGGATAAAATGCCAGCAGAAGGAAACCCATGAAAGGAGACTGCTTATTGAGATACTGACAGAAATCACTGTTTCAAACATCTAAAGGCCTGCTCTAATGCCTACTGGAAGGGAGCCCCTCATTTTTCAACCATAGTCTGAAAATAAGCACATTTTTTTAGGTTTATTTATTTTGTCTTTGAGAGCTGGCAACTGCTTATTTGCTTAAAGTTAGCTATGTAGGGTTTGTGAGATTATACGAAGCTTCAGGCATGCTGGGGCTGTAACCTAATCCCCTCACAGAACTGTCCTGCTGGAGAGTACGTTACATGTCCTTTATTTTGCTCCATCCCTTCAAAAACCAGAACAATCTCCTTATCTGTACATTTATCTCACTTTTAGGTCTTAAGACTGTGAACACTGCTAAAAACAAAAATAGTGTTAACATGCACATTCAAAGGAAGGGAGCCTTTGTGTCTTACAGAGAATCCAAGGTCTTCCACTGAAAAGGGTTACAGCTTGTTCTGTTCCTTTAAAACCTGAAGAGCTTCTGTCACCTGGTTTGGTTTAATTTCTTACTCTGTGGAGTCTGAGAAAGGGTAATGTTCCAGCTAATCAGGAGCGCATCAGCTCTTGCATACTATTTCCTCCTGTGCTCCTTTGGGTCAGTTAATGAAAAACCACTGAGAAATCATGTCCCAATAACCTGTCTTTCACTGGGGGCACTAGAAATCTTCCATTTACCCAGGCAGGCCAAGAAGAGGGCAGTCTCTGGATGTTGCAGGTTCAGTAGTGTTGTAGCTAACTCTCCCTTCTGAGCTCTCTGAAAACCCCTCCTTGTACTCATCACAAAGCTTTGTATACAAAGTCCATTCTAACTGGCTTACTGGAGGTGCAAAGGTTGGCTTTTACTGTTTGATAAACTCCATCAGAGTTACATAAAGTTACAAAGATTTTCATCTATCTATCTATCTATCTATCTATCTATCTATCTATCTATCTATCTATCTATCTATCCATCTACACATGTATATATTCTTGCTCAGCAAACAAAAAACTTGCTGTTCAAACCCATCACTGTTCAGGTGTCTAGTAAAAGAAGCTGCTCCAGGGGTGGTGCCCATTCCCAGTGTGGGATCTCTGATGTTCCCAACCACTTTTGAGCTCCTGGAACAGTTTAGCAACTCCAAATGCATACGAAGGTATGACTCTTTGAGATGGAGACTACATATCTTCAACACAAAAGCCACACTGCTTCTAGGAGGAAAGCATGCGACAGAGTGGTTAGTGTTGCCTTCTGATCTACATGTGATAAAGCGCAGAAAAAAGTGTCAAGACATGTAGAAATGTACACTCATGCACCTGCAAGTGGTGACAGGATAGGTACAACAGAGAAGCAGAGATAAAGGAGCACACCTCAGAGCCAGACTAGGTAAAGGAGTAAAAACGGGGGAGCATTAGATGCATTTCTGTAACTATTTGTTCCTAGAAACTGTATTGCCAGCCTCTGGGGTTTATGCGCTCTGCAGTTGTTCAGGAAGTTTTCGCCACTGATCTGAAGAGTTTACAGTTTAAATGGTATATTTTATGCCACTATCTTTTCATATCTTTAAGGCCAGATTGGATGGGGCTTTGAGCAACCTGGTCTAGTGGAAGGCATCACTCTCTGTGGCAAGTTTGCTTTCTATGCCTGCTCTTAAGAAATGTCTGAGTTTATTTGCTTTTCTATTCAGACTTTTTTAGACTTTTATGATTTTAAGCTAAAGGGTACTTCAATTCTGTCTTCTTTCAAAAGCAGTACAGGATGAACTGATGCATACCCCTGAAGATCATATGTGTGCCCTGGGCTCCCCAGCAGCCAACAGAGTAAAGAATGACTACAAAGGTTTCCCCCAAATGCAAATTGATCTGTGGCACTACCAAGTAGGAGGCAATTACTGTAAAAGACTGGAATTGTATCTGTTAATTTACTTTTGTTTGCTTCTACAAAGTAGATTGTTTCTTTATTCCCTTTTATTCCTCTTCAATCCAGAGGACAAATTTATTGTGAGGTTGAACAAGCCTTTGAAAAAAGCCCTTGTACCTAACAAAACACAACTGTACCTTATATACACATGCAAAATATAAGATATTCCATTCCTTTAGCTTCATTTTTCTTTTGTTCAGACATTTCTGCGGCATTCAGTGGAAAGACAGCTGTTGTATGGGAGGCACAGTAAATGCTAATTAAATAAAATATTAAAACAATCTATATCAAAGTTGAGGAGAAATGATCAACAACAGATTTCCTTCTCTATTAGACATCGTGCATTTCTATATCATTTGGTAATAGTGCACAACGCACATACTTTTTGTGGTATTGAAATATTATGCCGTGCACAATGACATAATATCATAAGAAAACCTCAAATAGCATTTCCAGAGGGTAGCAGTTAGCCGGTTATGTCTTGATATCAAAGCCTGGAGAGCAGCCCTGAAATTGTCTAAGTTGAGGAATATGTGAGAAAACCCACTTTGGTCAGTATCCTAAATAAAAGTCAATATCAATTTATGCATTTTTAGTCAGTTATGGTCTGCTTTGTGTTACCTGCTCAGCCTGCCTGCTTCAGCACTGTTTAACATTAATCACCAGATGAGAACGACTTCCCTGGAAATGGAGGTCCGGTTTTAGCAAGTCTATGCTCACTTCTACGTCGTGCAGGAAAGATATTTTTGTCCTTTCTGAACCCTTTAAGCCACACGTGTGAATGATGACTTTTTCAGATACATTCACACTCCCTGTATTTAGTGGTGGATGGAGGAAAGAAGGGATTTTTGATAGGGTTAAACTGTACCTTAATTACAGTCTGATGCCTGTCTGCAATGGGTGTTCCAGAGAAGTGGTACCCCGCGGGTGTTTTCATAGTTGCGTGGAGATTGTACACACATGCACATGTGTGTTGAACAAGCAGTAATCTAACACTCATCCTTCAAGGAAGGAGCCAATCTGTTGTTCACTGCGGAGAGAAACCTGATAAAAGATCCTGAGGAAACCACAAGTGTATTACATCTTTAAGGTAAGTCTTTATGGAAATGGTCAACTACAAGGAGCTGGCTTACACAGTCCTGGTGTTGACAGGGAGGCAAGTGTTCAAGCTTATATAGAAAACAATTGCAGGAGGCAATAATGCCAGGAAACAGCTGGTGCTGAGGACTTGACCACTGCGTCATAGCTATATCAGCGAGATTCATATCAAAGTAGCAGTAGTCTGGTCCATATGCTGGCTGGGATCAGAGTGCACCTTGCATTTTAGTTTCATCTGAAAGTCATGCTGTGCATGTGTCCTGTGAGTGCTCCATAGCATGAGCCAAAGCTTCGTTGGGGGAACAGACAGGAGGATTGTTTCAAAAGCACACTCTTGATTCACACTGAAGTACTACTGAGGATGTGCCCTTGGGTGTTTTGAAATCAGTTACACTGGATGGAATTGAGCCCTAGGATAGTTTGGCAACAGGCTGAAGCTATACCAGGACTGTTAGCATCTACTCTTGGGAACCTGAAGCAACAAACGAATTCCCAGAGGTCTGGAAAAGAGGGAAGACAGCTCCAGGATCTCTGATGTCTTCCTCGTCCATTCACCTATAAACAGCTGGAAGTTAAGATGTCCTGAAGGAGCAGCTAACAAGGACAAAGAAAACAAGCACCAGGTGTGATCGCCCTGTATTAAGTCCTTGGGAAAGGAAAGATGCAACACGCTTACTGATGTTACTGGAACACAAACACTTTGGAAGACAAGCCTAAAATCCTAAAAGCTCTTGACCCAATGAGTGTGAATTAAAAAGGTGAATTTCAGCCAATCCAAGTTCAAGGTCGCATATCTAGCAATTGTTAGATATACAAATACTGGCTGGAGAAACACCAGCTCAGCAAAATTTCTGCAGAGGAAGATATAGGGTTTGTAGTCAACATGGCGTAAACATGTTATGTGGATAAAGACAGAGCAAGTGCTGTGTGTCATGGGCAAGTCACACGACACAGTCCTTCTGTTCAAGTCAGTACTGACAAAATCCCAGTGGGAGCGCTATGCCCTCCACAATTCACCATAGATCAATAATGGGGGCAAACTGGAGACGTGTTTAAAAAATGTGCTTTGTTGGACAGATTCAGATGGGGTTGTTTCCCAAGCTGTCAAGGGAGAGCTGAATCTGGTCGTCAAACCTGTCACAGGCTAACAAGTAGGAAGGGAGTAAGCTGTGCTCTGTATTCACTGTAGGTAGAGAGGAGTGATGGTCTTCAGTTGCAGGTGGGGAGACGTAGGCCAAACTTGAATCAAAAAAACTTCTACAGTTTAGGATCACCTAGCACTAGAATAAACTTCCCAGGGGAGCTACGAACTCACCACCACTGGAAGTTCTGAAGAGCAGGAATGTTTGAAATAGTGGTCCTACTAGTTGATATAGATGGTCCTGCTTATATTTCAGGGATGGAAGTGATGACTTCCTAGGTTTTTTCCAACTTTCTAGTTCTATGTTTCTATCAGGAGGCACAACCTAGCCAGCCCTTCCCTTCACTGTGGGTGTCTTGGCTTCAAGAAAGAAAAGGTCATTCTCCACTTTGGAAGGCAGGATGATGCTCTACAGGTCATGTCAGACTGCAGTTCTTGCTGTATTGTTGGTGCCCTATCTGAAACCATTTATTCATTTATCGCAAGACGGCCACCAAAAGCCACAGGACAGGCTTCAAAGCATGCCAGGAGAATAAAACTTTTAAATACATTCTCCTTCATGATGCAATAAAAATAGATCGTTGATCATTCTTTGAAAAAGTAGTTCCTCTCCATTACATGGTGCTTCCGAAGGAACCTGGAACACTGCTACATTTTGCAACAGGGTCACAAAACCTGGAACGCTGTGTCAGCTATGTAGCATTGAGCAAAAAAAGAAGAAAAATGTGGATTACAAGCTGCTTGTGCCTTACAAAGAGTAACTTACTGTGTTTGGAGTTGTGATTGCGCTTTCATCTCTCAGCTATTACATGATACTCCTGCCAAGGTGCAGCAGTTTAGAAGGAGTCTTTGATAATCTAATCTCTCTCCTTCCCTACCCACCACAGTCTTGCACATGCACACTGTGTGGTTCAATTTAATTGCTCCTGCAGCAGCACCCACCTCCACAAGCACCTGGTAATGACACCTTGCCACAATATTTTATCCATTTAATATGTCCATTTCATCCATTAGATTTTTATTCATCTACTCAATGCTCACAAGACTTTCGAAGGGAAAAAAGTTTGATGGGAATTATTTCTACAAACTACAGCTCAGGTGATAGTTCAGGAAAGGCCAACAATATGCCTGTGCTCATGGGTCCAAGCAAACAGTAACCTATCAAGATATCTGACATGTAAAGGATAAGGGTCAAAAAACCATAATGGATAGATCATGGTGGCAATTTTTCATGACATTTTTTCACATTTACTTTATTCTTACAGAAGATGATCTGGCCTTTTTAAAGGTTGCTTTTAGCGCATAGTATTCTTGTATTGAGTTGTATTCAGCCTGACATGACAAGCAGTGCACTCCTCAAAACAGAGACAAACCAAACACTCCCCATAGTAAAAAATGAAAGAATATGTAAGGAAAGACCACTGCCAAATATCCAGAAAACCTTTCCAATGAGCACCTGCACACACAGTTTGTGTGACAAGCTGGGTGCTCCTGTGAGATGAGAGCAGCATGCAGGTTGCCATACCACTCCTAGTAATGACTTCTTCTCCTGTTCCCCTGGCAATGCCAAAGTAAGTCCCCAGATCTGCTGGGAGCCGAGTCAGGTTCTTTCCATGGACTGACCAAGCTGCATCAGACTGTGCCTGCAAGTTATTTTCCTCCTTCCCTCCTCCCCACGTTCCCCTTTCCCTTTACTCCCCCCCAGGTGCTGTGTTTCTGCAGCAGCTCATGGGCACAGGTTATGCTCCTGTACCTGCAATCACTTACCTCTCCCTGGGCACTAACCTTTGTAACCTGGTGGGAGGGCAGGGCTATGCATTCCTCCATGGCACCACCAGCTCTGCGGCTGTGCCAGAGACCGTGTCGGGATGTAAGCAGCAACCGGCTTTTCTGACATGACACGCAGCTATGCTGGCTGCAGCCGCACGAGGCTGGGAAGGGCAAAGCTATCCCTTTTTTCATTAAGCATATTTATAAACATACAGTACACAGACATTTTTCCTTTCTTCACAGTGATGGATGATTATATGTCTATGAAATGTTTTCATTTATTTGGCGCCAGGGTAATCAAAATCAGTTGAAACTGTGGCGATGAAGGGAAGGAAAACAAGTAGGCGTGGGATTGACTGTGCCTCTCGCTCCCTGGGCTGTCCAAGGGTAGTAGCTGGCAAAAGAGCACCCCTTGCAGATGAACATCTTATTCAGCTGGTAATTGTTCCCAGTCGTGCTCATGGCCTCTGTCCATTAAGGATGTAGCCCTGAATAACTTTAAAAGCAATTGACTCTGCTCTGGAAACGCTGTGGGAGCGTCTGAGCCAGCATGTGCGTGACTCCACTTAGACAGAAGAGAACCGGTCCCAGAAAACCTTTGTGAATGAAATTTTCATGCTTTCATGTCTGCCCCAGTGCAGATTCTGGGTCAGTCCTTCTGATCTCAAACATCCGGTTTAAACGGGTGTTTTCCACTACATAGATACAAAGATATTTCCATTGTAAGCCTTTAATGGCTCTGCACAGGCAAGCAAGGGGGATGAGGTAGGACAAGGGAGTTTAGGAGACTGAGTCAAAGATGCCAATGCAAAAATTAAAACAAACGCTTAGAAAACAAAACAAAAACCAAACAAGCCCAAGTTTCCCTGCTTGTCAGTTAAAACCCAACAACATCGTATCATCTTCTCAAAGCCAGACGGTAAAGATTTCAGCGACAATGGTTTTGTTTGTGTTTCTCCCTTCCTCCTTCTCTACGGTTTCCTGGTCAGCAAGCACCGGAGCCATCTGCATGGTCACAGACAGCTGCAGAGGTGGCTCATGCTACTCCTTCCACACGAGCTTCCCAGGGCAGTCCCCGCTTCCTGAAGAAAAAGGCACCATCCAGGCACTCCATCTATGACATTATACACAAGCTGGTCACTGGCCGCTTTTCCAAATAATGTGCCTGCAAACCACAGGCTTGATTTATACGCCGAAGAGTCTGTCTGCTCTGGCTGATGTGCGGGGTGTGCATGAAGCTGTTGTAGAGCAAGCAGCAGGGCACAGTGGCTGGTTGCAATGTGATGGGGGGTTAAAGAGAGCTGCAGGTATCCCTTGCCTTTTCTCCCACCAGAGACTGAGTAGTTTATCACTTCTGAAATGTGCCTGGTTTTCAGCGGTCAGAAGTGAAAACTAAGCAGCCGCTTCACAAACAACGTCATGATTACTTGAACCACATGGGATCAGTACAGAAATTCCTGGCTCTCCTACATTAAAAAGGAAACAAAACAAAACAAATCCAGCAATTCCACCACTGAGGTCAGAAAGGTTTGAGGAAAATACCTATTCTCTCACTCCCACTCAGGTTTTGATTTTGATTTTGTTTTTTTTTTTAGTAGGCCCCATGGAGCAGCTTGACAGGAACTCCAGGTTCTCCTCATTCAAAACAGTCATTCCTCTCCTCATTAAAATTGTACATGCATATTATATATATATAAAAATGTAATTTTTATATATATATGTATATATATAAAACAAGTCCCCAACCCCACTAATCTGTCTCATGTCTACTGTGCTCACACCTCTCTCCACATTAGTATGCATCATTGAGAATTTCCGTATTTCTTTATGAATGGAACAAGCACACATTCCTGAAAAGTAGCAAAAGCCTGGTGTTCACAGCCACTGCTGACAATGGAAATGGTCCTGCTGGACAGACCAGCTGCCCTGAGGCAATTCCCTGGATGAGCCCATCAGCCTTCACAGTGGGCAATCCTCTGAGATCATTCCCAGGGCAGAGAGGTGGACCCACTGCAGGACCCACTGCAGGCTCAATAAGCTGGCTGGGGTCCAGGCTCCCCCCAGGGTTGCTGTGTGGGTCAGAATCCAGCAAGCCGTAGAGTTTCCTCTATCTGAAGGTACCTGCTTACAAAACATTATAGGAAAGTCATGTTTTTAGAAGGGGGAGAATGGGAAGAGTGAGGAAACCAGCTTTTGAGACCAGTTGTCTTCTCTCTTCAAGAGAATTCAGTAAACAATCTTAATTTCTGGGTAAAACTTGCTTTCCTGGAACATGTCATGTTGTCTCACTATGGCCACAGCACTGCTTAAGGCTGGTTATGTGGATGCTGCTGCTGCTCAGGGAAACTTGTTGAAACAGCTGGCAAACATCCTGCTGTTTCACTTGCCAGTCTAAGATACGGCTAGATAATATAGGATAATTTATATGGAGAGATTTTTTCAGCTCCTGATATTATTGGCTAGTAGGATGGATGACCATTTGCAGAGAATTGACTACACTTTGTCCTCAAGGATATATTAGAGAGCATATGCATTCCAGAGTCTCCAGCCCAAGATGTTTTCCCTTTTCATAGACTGTCTCTTGGCAGACAAGGAGGAGGAAGACAAGCTTATGGGGACTTCAACCGCTTTCAAAATCTATTCAGGGTGACAAAGCTCTAGGACACACAGGCAGCATCCTTATTGGTTCCGCCTGTGACTCTCTTGTCAGGCTGCAAGACTGAGCTATTTGCAGACCTCAAAAGAAATTGAATGTTACCCACCTACCAGTAAATTATCTGTCTATCCATCTGTCTATCTGTGTAAGAGTAACTAGTTAACTTAAGGTGCTCTAGATACAAAGGAAGCTTCAGTTTATCTGTTGTACAGGCAAATATAGTGCCTGCCTGCTTAGATCAGTCTTAAAATGTGAATAAGTCTTTGTGTGTGTATGAGGCAGAGGAAGAGAGAAAGCAAGAGTGGGAAACCAGGCAGGCTTCGAAATCTGTCAAAATACAGTACGGTCATGTCAACACATTTACCAGATCACTTGACAGGGGACTGCCAATTTTGTTCTTATGTTTAGAGACGTACATCCCACTTATTTACATTCCTCTAAATCCCTTCTCTGACTAAATGTAGATGGAATAAAAAAGACCACAACAGTAAAAATTAAGACACGGGAAAGAAGAGTCCTCTGGAGAGTCTGGTATTCAAAACAGCAAGATTTCAGTCTTTACAAGTACGTGCTAAAGCACAGAAACATCTGTTTCATTCTCCCCTGTTGGAGCTGAAGCAATTACTCAGAGAAGTTCCGCACATGGCTATGGACAGAGCAGACTGGCTCTCCCAATGCCTGTGCAAAGCCTTCTCTGGTCTCCAGAAACTGACCAAACTTGCTTGTTTGATGGGAGTTTGAGACCTATGGAATCAAGCGGTATTTATTCTTAGGCACTGATGAATAAAGCCTATGCGACTTTACCACAGAGTTCTAAAGGACTCCAGGACTAGATTGCAGGCAGAAAAAATGCCACAAACGCTGCATGTGACTTGTTTTGACTATCACTAAAACCTTGCACTCTCTGTTTCTGCTTTTTGATCTGCTCTGCATTTCCATACATGGCCTATGAACAGCCCAGCTCTCCACCAGCTGCCATCCCCTGGAGCCCTTGGTAAACTTTGGGGTAAACCCAGAAGGATGCCTGTGCACAAGCCAATGGTTAAAATTTGGGGGTTTGTGTCTCACCTGCGTTTTCTACCAGGCAGACAGAAAACAGCACCTGCTGTGCTGACTTGCAAGCCTTTTAACCGCTCGCCTTGGCTCCTCCACAACATAGATAAGCACAGCAAAATGCTCCTGCCTTGTACAGAAAATACATTCCTGTTCACCTGGAAAGTGCTACAGGCGTCAAGGATTACCTGTCAAGTAATTAATTTTAAATGTTACATACATAAAGTTCACAACAGAAGAAAGTACTGTGGGGGCAAAGTTAACTGCAAAGAGTTATTACAACTCTATTGGCAGTATAACTAATTATTTCAGCTATGGAGCTGCATTGGTATGTTTTTTCTGTGGCACACTAGAAATCTGTAAAGTCACCTTAAAAGAGCACAGATTACCCTTGATAGTTTCAGTATTTAATGAAAACCTGCATTTGTAAGCATCTAATTAAAACCATACCTTCAATATGTTCCATCAGTATTATGGACATTAATAACTTCTTCCAAAGTAACCCACCTCCTCCTAACCCTACCCCTCATGCAGATCTATGTTGAAGAGCCAAGAACATCTACTGTTGGGGGACCTGGAACATTTTAACATTTACAGATAATTCTCTGTGTATCAGAAGACAAATGGCTCCCAACCTGGTGGTCTGTATATATGTCTGAGGGAATGCCGATACAGTCAGCTTAACTTTCAGGACACTGAGTAGTGGGGTAAGGATGAAATCTGAGCCAGAACTTTAAAACTGCCATGTTTTATGGACCTAGTCAGATACTGACATTATTTAGACATGACTGCTGCAACTAAACTTCTTTCCTATGGTGGCTCCTAAGAAGAGAGTGTTCCAGAACGAGCATCTCCTGCAGCACTGCCTGCTCTCACAGCACAGAAAGCTGGGTGCCCGAAGATGGCCACAGACAGGAGACAACAGCCCTAACATCTGATAATTGTGTGAGACTTTGAATGTTTTACAAAATGATTAAGTAACTCTCTCTCCATCTTTGTGAGATATGCAAAAATTATCTTGCCTGGAGTAAAAGAAGTGATGAGCTGAAGGCCAGAGGAAGGCTCGTGTTTGAACTCTTTAAGCAATTACTGGAATTAAGGCAACTTCCTAAGTGCCAAAATTTTCTTTTAGATGCCTGGAGCTCCTGGGAAACATGTGTGTCTCTCATAGAGCAGCTTTATGAAAGCTGTCACTAGTGTGGAGTAGTCCTTGCTGAAATGGTGTTAAAGATAATTATTTTGAACAACTCTTGCTTTGCCTTTATTCTAAGGCAACTGTCATGTTACTTTTAAACTGCAGGCAGGAAGTAGTGTTGCTGTAAACAACTCCTGTTTCCCTGCAATTATAAGCTACAGACTCTTCCCTTGCATTTCTATAACCCTCTCGTCACTCTCCAGGACTGCATCTCATTGCACCCTTCTCCAGCCTGGGAGATTTCTTCTAGCTGTATAAAAGCCAAAACCACTAGTATTCTGTTGCCATCACTAGTGCTTAGTTGGTGTCATATTTTTGCACTCATCATCATCTTCTGGTAAAATACTCTTTATGTTATTTGCTTTTTTGATCCTGTTCGTATTTCTTCTCAACCCTGTTCTCTGTCTTACTTTTAGATTCCTTTCCTTATGTGGTCACCCAGATACATCTATTTGAGTGAGCACTGCAGATCGATTACAGAATGGGCAACTTTTTACTTTCCTGAGGCTTTATTTCACATTATCCGCGAACTCCAGATAATCTCATTATGCTGCACTTTGCCTTTGAAAGATCTGTTCTGCAATCAGAAAGCTATTTGCATAAAAAAGAAAGGTTATCTTTTACAAAGCACAACTATATCACCTCTATACCAATACACACTGCGTGTGCTAGAGAGGGGCCAGAAACCACGTATCTGAAATCTCTGCAGCAGAGGAGTATTCCCATCTCTGTGCCTGCTCCAGGGGATAATTCTTGCTTCTGGAATTTGCTTCCTCCAAGAGTTCACCAGAGCTAGCCTTAAGGGGGGCTGGAGGGCACCACAATGAGGAGGCTTGCTTTGGCAAGACCCTGGACTCTGCTTAGCAGATTGTTACGGGGAGACACACAAAATCAAGAAAAGAAAGGCGTTTGTCGGGCCAAAGTGGAAGTGGCTGGGTGTTATTCACTTGAATTGCCAGAACGTATTTTTAAATATGGAGAAGTGCCCAGAAATGGTCTGTTCTGTGCAACGTAAACGTCCTACCATGAGTATATACGTGTACGTATAAATGTACCTCCATACATGTATATTCTCTCCTGCTCCCTGCCCACCTTCTCCAAAAATGACTAAGAGCACATGAGAAGTAGAAAACATTCTTGTCTTGCGCCAGTTGATCCACCTTAATTTGATACAAATCTCTAAGGCCAGAGCTCTCATACAGAGAAGTATGCTCTGTCCTCTGAGCCACCTCTTGGTTCTCAGTACCAGCTTTGTGCCTTATGGGCTGATATTCTCTCTCTTCAAATACTTGAGCTTTTCAGTCTGTACCCGTCCTCACTTCCATGCCCACCAAGTTCTTCATAGTTTTCTCTGTCTGGCAAATCTCTCAGGTACTGCCAGAGTCCTATCCTTCATTTTGTATTACTGGGATCCTTCTAATGGTTAGCTGTACTTCACAGGGTCCTGTTTCTCCAAACTCTGCCTTTATTGGTGACATCACTTCTTTCTCTGTCTTTAGGCGAAGAGGAGCATACTCAACATGAATTGAGTCAAAAGAACTGGGAGAAGATATAGCACCAATTAGTATGTGTTCTTTCTGTTTCCAGGTTTGTTTTCAGAGTTCATGTCCCCTTTCTGTACCTCCAGCATTTCCTCCCTGCTCATTTGCTACAACAGCAGGAGCCAGCATCCGCAGGTGCAATCTGGAGTCCAGTGTCTACAGGAAGAGAAACTAACTGAACCTGTACTGTCACTGTATGACACAAATGAAAGGATTAGAAAGAAGGAAGCAATCATCTTCATTTTGAGGAGGGAATGGAGGCAAAAAGAGAGGAAATTACTTTTCCAAGGCTGAATGGGAAGCAGCCCAACAAGACTTTTTGCCAGCCAGCAGTGAAGCAGACTGCTGCCCATCTTGCTTTGCTTCCTATTCCTCCCTAAAGCTTTGACAGACTCCCTGGGTTACCACCATGCCTCAACTCCATCCATCCCCCAGGCTTGGACTGAAAATCTTCCCATCAGATGTGTTCTTCTTATCTTAGCTGCCTTTTGCTGGTGTTTCTGCTGCTGCTGCTGTGCTTTGTGTATGAATAGGGTTTGTGCAGCCTGTTCCTTTCTTCATCCCTGCTGAATGAGTTAAGATGCAAACACAAATACAATAAAGGTCAGATTTTCACAACCAAACTCCACCGAACAAGAAGGTATTATTAGAAAGCAGGATGTTTACACGTTTGCATGATCATGATGCAAATTACCTTGAGCATTTTGATTAAGGAAATTACAAATTTCTAGTATGGACTGAAACAACACATCAGTCAGTGAGAAAAAAGAGAAAGAATAATGGATAGATACAATTCTTTTTAACTAACTGCAATAGCACATATACCCAGGGAGCCACCTTTACAAAAATGGTGAGAACAATTGCAGGCTAAACCCATTCTGGTGGGACAGGTGGTGCTCCCCTGAATAACTTCTGGGAAGGTAAAGGGGCACCCTGTCTCACATCTGAGCAACATCTTGAGCAGAGTGAAGAATCTGCCTAGCATGAGCTACAGCAACAGTAATCTGTTTTAAACGTGCTTTCCATCCCACTAATTGAATATGCGGGAATCTAATACAGCTCCCCAAAGGAGGGCCTGATAGGACCTCTGCCTCCTGCTTCTCCTTCCCCTTCCCTTCTCATGGCAGCAGCCAGCTCCAGCTTGAAAATTTCAGGCAAGCCCTATGACTACAATAGGCCAAACCTCAACCTTCTTCCCACCCCCAGCTCGATCCAGGACTTGCTATGATTCGCTAGATCTATTTGTAAAATGAGGACTCCTTGTCTCAAAGAAGCTTAGGAGGCTCTAGGGTGGTCTAGTAGCAACAAAATAAAATAGCTGTTTTCATCAACCCATGGAGAATACACTTGACCTCTGCAGCACCATGCCTTATTCCTCAGCTCACCAGAGACGTACAGACTGGATGCTCTGCACCTGAGAGTGGAGGTGCTTCAGCCGTTGCTCTTCTAGATGACTCAGCCTGGAAAGCAGCCAGACCGTCTCCATCAAACACACCGCAGTCATGAGGCAAGTTCTCAAGAGAAACAGGAGGGAAAGAAACAGGTAGCAGCTGTATGAGATGGACTGAAACTGTAAGGATGAGAGAAGGAATGAAAGGGAAGGCAAAAATCTTTGTGGCTTCTGCTTCCACAGGGCTTGTGGTCCAGACAAATTTTCTTTTCCTACATGTCCGGAGTTACCCCACACAACAGGTCTGACTTTTCGTTTGGCAATTTTCTCACACCAAATTTTACAAACCTCCATGGCTGAACGAGATTGATGGGAGAATTCCTTGTACTGGCTTCCATTCCTTTTCTTCAGCTGGATTTAGATGGTGCTGATGTTAAGGTGTCAGGAGTACCTCTGACCATGGAGCCTCAGAAGTACCAGTGTAGATAGGACTGGGATGTGATGGAAGGGTGCCATTCTGTGTGGGACCTGAGAAGGAGGAGGGTAAAATAACACTGCAAAGGAGTTTTGGTGTTTGCCCAAAGCAGTATGGATGGTGATGTAAGAGGTATCCTTTACTTGGGACACTCATACCTGGCTGAGGCAGTGAGTGATGAATTCTTGTGGTCTTGCCATGTTCAGTCAACAGGAAGACTTTGGGCCTATACTACTATAAAATCTACCACTGCTGGATGAAGTCTTTATTTCTCCATTTGTCTTTGCATATCCTCACTGCCTCTACTGTGTCTTCCTTCTAATCCGACCCTAATTTCTTCCAAGATGACCACAATCCATAGAGTTTCCTCTTCACCCTTGCTTGGCAGGTGAGGGACATCTCCATATCATTTCCTTCCTCCAACATGCTCCTTCCTCCAGAGTTAACTTCTAACCACTGGGGATACAACTGGGAGTGCAGCTACATGTTTTTTTGAAGGAAAAGGAAACCATGCCTTGCCTGCAAGTTGTACCAGATGGATGCCAGGCAGACATATTAGGGTGGCAGTCAGCCCAACTTAATATATCCTGCCTCAGAGCCCAGTTTATTAGCTTGGGCACAGTGCTACACTCATCATGGCCATGTGGTTTCCGGTGCACAGTTGGCTTGTGTATACATAGCTCAGAGCATGGGCAAACCAAACTGTGCCTGTCTGCGAAAGACATAAACAAAGAAAAGAGGAAAAATACATTAAAGCCTCTGCCATGACTGTATCAAAGACTCTATTTGCCTTCATTGTACATTTTACTCCTTTGCTGGATGTTCAGGCTATACTACTGAGGTATCATTTGGATGGAAAATTTAGTGGAGCTGGGGTTACATCTTCCACTTCCATGTAACAAATGAGGATATGTGGAGGCTCATGACTAGCACAGTGATGTCGTGTTGGGTTGGTGTTTAGATGTCACATTCACCCAGAGAGGGACAGGACAAGGAATTCACAGTTCCTGCACCTTCCCCAAAGGTGTTACAAGAAACACATAGTGTGTTCATGTCTCTGTGGCTGCCCCACTTTGAGACCTTAATGCACTTCATATATTGCTCATGTTCCCTCTCTCAGACATCATCTCAGAAGAAAAGGTAATATCTCTTATTGTCATCATAAAGCATAGAGGATGGAGAAAGCTGCCTGAATTGGTAGATTTTTCTAAGTTATTGAAGTTGGATGCAAGATCTGCTGGGGGTAGCACAGATTAAAGGATACAAGGAGGCAGGATGCAGCTATGTATTTGTCAGGCTCAACTTTTGAATCTAAAAATTCAAAACAAGGAATAACAGACTTTACTGAGTGTCAGGAGGCTTCCACTCAGGCTGGAATCGTTCTGGGGAGCGATCAGCTCAAAGCTGGTGATGAGTTTCTCCTTCCATGTGCCTCAGAAAAACTGGTAACCTGCCAGTTGGAAAAATAAAGGGAAGATTTTCAAACTGAGGTCATTCCCACAAGTGGTTGTCCAGGCATGTTGCAGTGGCTGTGCCCTTACATAAGGTATATCCCAGAGAGTCCATTTCCCAGAAAGTGAGGTGCTAATTAAAATAGATTCAGGAGGGCTAAGTCTCTACCCTGCTCCTGGCAGCAGCTTTTACATCTCAAGAGAAGAACTTTGTCTGTTCCGCAAAATCCTGAAGGCATCAAATTTTGCCTTAACCTTGAACCTCCTCTCATGCCTGCCTCAGGAACTGCTCTTAAGAAACTCAGTGCTAGGCTCACTGTTGTCTGCTGGCAGGTTCTCCAGGCCCTCAAGGAGAATCTTCACTGGGGAGCAAAGCTCACTGCTGGAAAGGGGTCTCCATCACTGCTGCCCATGTTGGAAATGCGTGTGACCTCTAGCACACCCAGGGTCCTTGCTGCCCCTCACATGTTTGCTATTGCCCTGTGACACTCCCACCAGTCCAATTACCCCACCTGAAGGGTCTCCAACAGTTTTTCCTGCCAGATCATCATTTTAGTGAATGTGATGAGTCACAGTATATAAAAAACAGACACAATGTTATTTAGAATGACTTCTGATGAAAGAGGACCAGGGCTAATAAATTGCAGATTGCCAAATGCCAGTGTGGGCTGGTATGCTTTACTAAATAAAAGACACAGTTTAACACTTCAAAAAAAGATTAGTGATATTGTCAAATGCTATAAAAAAGCATGACCCATTTTTCACTCCATTATTTATTTTGTTACCATGGACGTCTTCAACTTCCGCTGAGAACAGCACCCTAATCATTTAAAGTAGGCACTTTCTTTTTCAGGCATATGAAAAGGTTTTGCACAGAATGCATTAAAGCAGAACACGCAGCTGTAAAGAGGAGTCTCTGTCTTAACCTTTTCAACTGCTGGATCTGTGCATTTGTGTTTTATAGGAAAGCCTAATGTCTGCGTTTTCCATCAAAATGTAAGCTAGATTCTGATTAAAGCTTAAGTTTTGCATACCAAGGAAAGGCCACAGGCTGCTGCCTTCCTTCAGTAGACCTTCTCCAAAACCCCAGTGTTTTGTTGGGTTAACGTTTGTGACCTGGATCCTGTCAGTTGAGCTATAGGGGTGTCATCCATCTTCTGATAAATACCAGAAATGCGGCAACCTCTCACATCCATTTTGTACAGAGAGAGTAAAACCAATCTGCTCCAGCACTCAACATGAGTAGTCAATGCTCTAGTGGTAGTAGTAACTGTCTAAATAGGCAGCTTTTTTTTGTAGGGTGTTTGGGTTTCCCACTCATTTTAAGTGTCTTGTGTTTGTTTTGAAAACTGGACCTTTCCCGGAATTCTAAAATTTCAACAATTTGTAGATGGTTTCCTAAAATTTAAAGCAATATCTTTTTCTGAGCTACTCTAAATCTGTTCCACCCTAGACATGTCTTCTGCTTCCAGAATGCTCAATCTTTATGCATTTGTAACAAGGCCCTCTTTTTGGGAGAAAAAAATGGAGCCAAAGTAAATATTCTGGACAGAACTGGTACTGCGTTACCATTCAGTGTGACTCCCCATATGGGTGGTGCTCCAGAATAAACATGCCCTATTCCAGAATAGTACTTTCATTTTGTGAGTACAAGAGTTTTTAAGAAGTAAAATGATTTTTTATTCCAGAATAGAGTCCACAAAGGAAGCTACCCTGGCGTAGCTGCTAGGGCAAAAATTTCCCATGCAAGCTAGTCTTAAACAGTGAATCTACACCAGCTGTTAACACATAAATATTAAAGAGCTATTCTTCTGCCATTTCAGCTGTAATGCATCAAGGTTGGGGTGTATATAAACATCCTATTGATATTCTCTCTCTTGGACTCTGGACACATACTACCCCTTATACATTGCATGCTTCTTATATATACTATTCCTTTTTCAAAGTACATAACAATTGCTACCATAGCCACAGCCTCTAATCTGAAATACAAAAATGGACTTTCACTGCTCCTGGTTAGGAAACTGGCAATACCTGCTGAAAGCCATGTGTTATTCACAATGTCTCAGTAAAGGGTACTTGCAGAAGCACTGTGGCCACCTTTAACTTTTTAGTAAGCTGGTTTTGTCTCCTTGCAGTTTGCTGGAACGTTACAGGATTTGTGTCACACAGTGATGTGTTTTTCAGTGAGTCTGAATGAACAGAATTTACCTGATTTTCCTCCCCAGTGGTAGGGATAGCAAGACGGTACCAAAAGGGTTGGAAATGCAGGAAGGCAGCAAGATTCCCAGCACTGAATGAATTTGTTCACCCCTAGGTATACTATCTTCAGTGCTGCCAGAGTCCTCACCAAAGCTGATCTGTGTTTAACCATAGCACTGACATGGAAACTTTTAGAGGCATCTCTGCCTTTCTCCTGGTGAAAATACTTCTGAGCTAGAGAAGTCCCATATGAGAGTGTCTATCCTGAGCCAGTGCTTGCAGAACTTCATAGAACAGTTTTCTGAAACTCTAGTTAATCTGAGACATCACAATGTGAAGATGACTTAGGGAAGATTCTTCCCTCACTTGCACAAATCCCTGATTTAGGATCATTTAAGAACTTAAAAATAATTGTCAGTATTCTGTGGCATTCCTTTGTCTCCAGACAATTGCAACGAGCTTGTCCAAGCTTTCCATGTCTGCTGCATAGCTCCTGAAGTTCAGCTTTCCCTGAGAGCAAGCTGTCGTCACTCTCTGATAACTACAAGTAAATCCCCAGTTTGCAGTACCTTCACAAGTGGGACAGGAGTGTTCAGTGCTTCTGACAGCCTTGTTCCTGTAAAACTTACAGATGAGCATGAACTTCCAAGAATAGAATACACCATGCTTCTTGTGAGTAATATGATACATAATTTCCTTACTGCTGGAAATAAATAGTTTCATACTGTCAGTCACTACAGGGGTATCATCAGTTGCAAATCTCAGCTGTAAGGGAAAACCACCTTAGGAAAAGCAAACAAGTGATTTTTAACTTTAGACTGAATCTGTGGAAACTATTGAAAACATTCATCTGTAATACATTTATTTTCTCCAAATCCCCCTAACAAGGAGTTCCAAATTTAGCCCTCTGCAATTTATTGGAGAGTGTAGGGATATAGGTGTATTTGACTGCAAGTAAAACACTGTGTGGTATGAAGTTGCTTACTTGGTCACTGTGTCTAAGTATTTCAAGATGCATACGAGTGTAAGGCAGAGCAATTCCTGCAAAGCAGCCTGCTCTGAAAGCTCCCTAGGAGCTTTTTATGATGTTACTTAGGCACTAATGGTCATGGGCAGCTGCCTGCGTTGGACAGATCTCTACGTGCACTTTGCTAACTCCGTCTTTACAACACAGCTTGAAAAGTCTCACACAGTTGATTTCCACACACTCAGGGTTGTGATTTTTTAATTCTCCCTCCACATTCATTAGACAGTGCTTAACCTCCTCGAGGAGGAAGCCTGGGCAGGAATAATCACTCTGAGACAGAGAGTAATTAACTGAGTCTCAGAGGCTGCGGTGGGTCTGAGTTCCCAGCACTTGACAGGGGGTGAAATGAGCGTACAGCAGCTAGGAAGTTCTTAAAATTTTTCTACTATCCTTCCCAATTACATGACCAAATCTACTAATAAACTATCCCATTAAAGATGAGAGGTAATCCACTCTTTCTTGGGGCTGTCTGCCAAAAAGTTTGAGTTGCTAGGAAAAATGAAGTGATGCAGCACTCTACCCTATTAATGTGCCAAAACAACAACAACAAAAACGTTTTCTCATGGTCCAGAATATTAAACAAACACAAATAACTTTCATTAAAAAGCCACATTTTCTGTATGGAGTTTTCCCTGGAGAGAGCAACATTTCTTGTCATAAGTAGGGTGAATTTTGCACTTCATTAAATGCCTTGATCTTTTCATCACATTAGCCTTTAATGCAACAGCATAATCTTAGTTTGTCTGGATTAAGGATTAAAGGAAATGCATGTGCTTGTGTGCTCATGTGCATGTCAGTGGGTGCATACAAAATCCTTCACTAGTCTGTAAAAAGTGAAATATGATGAAACCACCCAATGTTCTGACCAAAAGTATTGGTTTGATATAGACATATGAGCACTTTTTTAGTTGCAGGGTTAATAGCTAATTTTTAAAGGCCCCTGTTTCTCCACTGCAATGACCTCCACATGGAACGGTGGTTATCTGTCGAGGTGCTCTAGTTGCCTTCCTCCCTTTAATACCCAACTACTTTACAAGCACAGTTGGTGGGCTTACGTTAAGGTCTGAACACTGTTGCATTCAGGCACAAACACAGCTCCACAACAAGACTGGTACAGCTCTGTTAGCTGATGCTGCACTGATGGGCAAGAGGGTGGGCTGAGCCCAAGACATCTGTCAGGGCTGATGTTTCCAGCTCTCCCTCACTGCCAATGCATGAATGCTGGGGAGGCTAGGGAGCCAGCTACCACTATCAGGAAAGGCAAAGCTGGGGGGGACTCATCTGAACCCATCACACCATGAATTGTGGTGCTTCTGGTGCTGAGTCACCAGGAGCCCAGCTGTCCCTGTGGTGGGCAGGAGGTACAGCTGTGCGTGGCAGCTGTGAACCAGGGAGAGAGAATGGTGCTAAGAACAAGACGGCAGGAGCTGTGGGGACCAAATATATGACTCCATAGTGTCTTTTTGGCTAAGGGTGGAACAAATAATTCCTGCCATCTGTGTCAATATACTGAATGGCAATTGTATGCCCAGAAAATTTGTGGGAGAGATTTTGGCTCTCACCTGACCTAGAAATAGAAAACTCTTATGGAGGTAAAGCCCTTTAGAAACTTAGTTTTATGGTATTTTTAACTAAAATGGGAGGACATCGCCCTCAGCAAGTTTGCCAATGACACCAAGCTGTGTGGTTTGGTTGGTACATTGGAGGGAAGGAATGCCATCCAGAGGGACATTGACACACTTGTGAGGTGGGCTGATGACAACCTGATGAAGTTTAACCATGCCAAGTGCAAGGTCCTCCACCTGGGTTGGAGCAATCCCAGGCACAACTACAGGTTGGGCAGAGAAGAGATTCAGAGCAGCCCTGCAGAGAAGGATGGGGGGGTGTTGGTCGATGAGAAAATGAACATGACCCAGCTGCAGTGTGCGCTTGCAGCCCAGAAAGCCAACTGTATCCTGGGCTGCATCAAAAGCAGCGTGACCAGCAGGTCGAGGGAGGTGATCCTGCCCCTCTACTCTGCTCTCATGAGATCTCATTTGGAGTACTGTGTGAGGTTCTGGTGTCCTCAACATAAAAAGGACATGGAACTGTTGGAACAAGTCCAGAGGAGGGCCCCAAGGATGATCAGGGGACTGGAGCACCTCTCGTATGAAGATAGGCTGAGAAAATTGGGGCTGTTCAGCCTGGAGAAGAGAAGGCTGCGTGGAGACCTCATAGCAGCCTTCCAGTATCTGAAGGGGGCCTATAGGGATGCTGGGGAGGGACTCTTCATTAGGGACTGTGGTGAGAGGACAAGGGGCAACGGGTTTAAACTTAAACAGGGGAAGTTTAGATTGGATGTAAGGAAGAAGTTCTTTACTGTAAGGATGGTGAGGCCCTGGAATGGGTTGCCCAGGGAGGTTGTGGATGCTCCACCACTGGTGGAGTTCAAGGAGGGATTGGACATAGCCTTGGGTGGCATGGTTTAGTGTGAGGTGTCCCTGCCCATGGCAGGGGGTTTGGTACTAGATGATCTTACTGTCCTTTCCAACCCTGACTATTCTATGATTCTATGATTCTATGACATGATAATTGAGTCATCTCCAAGAGAATTTGTCAAAGTCATGCATCCTGTAAATACCTCTTTGATATAAGCAATGTGGCAAAACTGACATAAGCAACCCAGAAGTCGTTATAACTTTAAAATCTTTGTTTTTTTCAATCAGAAAGTTTCGGTTCATTTTTTGACTCACCTGGTATACTTGGAAGTTCTACTGCTCCAATGTTTGTGTTCATGCCCACTGTTAAATGTCCGTCCACTTTTTAGTGATGGTCAACGAGCCAGGATAAAATCTGACAGAACTGTCTTCTTCCTTTTTTTCTTTCCCTGGATGTTTTCAAAACAAAGCTCTGGATGACATATAGAGCTGAATACCCATCTGCTTCAGAGACAGCATCAAACTATCAAAGCCAAAAATTAATGCAGAAATTGCTGTCTTGTCTTACAAACATGGGAATACCAAATTTCAGAAACTCACAGAACAGATCTGACAGTAACATATGCCCCAAACAATCCTTGCAATGTGTTTCTAATCTGGATATTGCTGTGAAATAAAGATATAGTAAAAGCTGAAGGGTCCCAGTGCTGGAATGACTTAGGGTACTGCAGTCTAAGGATTCATGCAAGGAAGGTTTAATTTCACCCAATTTCAGCTGTATAAAGCAAGACTTGTAGCCCCAGCTAATTACCTCCGCTCCCTGGACAGTGAAGGGAGGGAAGCGCCTACCTCTGGAATGAGGCTGCAGAAGAGCTGCCAAAGCTGAGAAACAGAACCACACACATCCCTCACTGTTAGAGGGCCAAATTAGGCAAGAGGAGCCATATCACAGCTGCTACAGAAGGATGAAGAGGAGCTCCTGTGCAATTAAAACGTTCAGCTGCGTACCAGCATTGGGCTAGCTCTAGCAGGCAATGCACAACTCCCTGGCACTCAGAAATGCACTTCAGAAGTGTTAAGTATCTCATCAAACCTCACATTGTTGTGGCAAAACTGCACCACCGTGCAAGCCGACTGCTTGAAAGCTCATTCGAACCTCTGTAGCTTGCTTTGGCTGCTTGAAGCCACAACCAAGCCCGCCTCCCTGAAAGACAGAGCTGTTTTCACCGACTTAAAGTAACGCAGGCAAGTAAACAGAAACAATTTGATGCCTTGAAAAACAGTGTGGGTGTGGGTGGAGATCTATATTCCTGAAATCTTCCTATTCCCAATGCCTTGGCTCTGCCAGCTACTTGCAGTAAAGTGCACAGCTACAGCAAAGGTCTTTAAGGTAGGTAACATAAAACCCAAATGGCTCATTTTCCAGCAAGATACAAAAGACTGCTGAATTCCTGATGTACTCAGGCTTCTGAGTAGCGGGCATTTTCCTGAAGACGTGTCACGGGAAATGTTCTTGGAAAGCACTGCGTGAACGGGTACTTTATTTTACAATTTGAGATTGAGGAGTTTAGAAAAAGCATTTGAAATTTTCCTGTTGTAGCATGCATGGATAAATCAGAGAAGAGATTTCTACAGAACTGCACTATTATGTCTTTGTGAGTTGAAACACGTTGCCCAGCTGAAGGAAGCTGAATGACATAATACTAATATTTGGAAATACACCACTCTTTACAAAAGGGAAAGACCTCTATTTTTCTTTCAACCTCATAGCACAGGGCAGAGAGGGTTTCCCAGTACAGATGAGCACTTGGCTTCCTACATTTTTAATTTTAATAAACTATTCTGTGGTCCTGACCTGCCACAGAAACTTTACAGTAGAGGGGAGCAACAACTCCTACTATAGATGCAATTGGTTTTGTGGTATAGCTCAGTTCACAAAATACACTGGTATAAAAATGCATATGCAAGCTCACACCTCCAACTGTGTTGCTACACTGGCGGAGGTTTATGGTACATACTCGCCCAAGATTGTAACACAAAATTGGGGAATCTGAAAAGAAGAGACCTGGCTCTCAGCATTGTTAGCTAACCATATAGACCCTGATATTGCCAGGTGTTTAAACCCCCACTTGAAGCATGAAAATAGCTGCATTTTGATGTCTTCTGCTGAATGAGAGCTATTTTAGGGCATTTCTTACCATCTAAACCCTAATCTAAAGCTCACTGAATTAAACTGGCTTTAGATCAGACCTTACAACATCCTCCATGTAGCAAAGCCAGCACATATTTTACCAGCAGTATTAGGCAGTCAGTGAGTGCATTTGGCAGCTAGACTAATTTATAATACTTCAGGGTGTGTGTTTGTACAGGTATGTCTGCTGGCAACTGCTGCGAGTCATCTAGACAGACCTAGCTTACAGCATGCAAACTCATGGTGCGAGGTGCTCTCCGAATGAAATCTCCCGTTTTAGGAAATGGGACTGTTTTTTCCTCTTTTTCAATGAATATTAAAAGCACTGTTGGTGCGGGGGTTTATGCACCAAATAAACGGGAGGCCACAAAACAAATGCTGTTGAGAGAGCAGCAGGAGGGATGGTGAGAGGAAGGAGACCTTCTAATAGAGCAAAGAGTAAATTAATGTCACTGTCATTCAAGGGCTGGAGCTAAATATGCTGCCTTGGCTCCTTCAGTGGGGACTTCTAGGATGATGGCATACCTTGCAGTCAGGCAAGAAAACAGAATGTCCCCTAAAGAAACAGCCCTCACCACACAGGGATGCCTGGGAGAAATAGTAGTGAATAAATGCATACTGTCACTGTGTTCACCTCCCCCTCTGCCTCTGCTCCTCAAAAGCCTTCTGCTTGATGTTTCTCCAGATCTCCAGAGGGTTGTGAACCAGCCTAAGAGGACATGCTTGATGTCTCATAAACCACCAAAATCTTCCATAGAATCATATAATCACAGAATAGTTTGGGTTGGAAGGGTCCTTAAAGACCAGATAGTTCCAACCCCCCTGCCATGGGAAGGGACACCTTCCACTAGACCAGGTTGCTCAAAGCCCCATCACAGAGAAGGTTTTATAGACATGGAGGAGAACATGAAATGTTCAGTTCACTGGGCAGAACCATTCTTGTCACTGAACAGTGAACTGCCTGTAATCACCCACTGCACAGCATTCACAGAAAAACCAGAGCACTCAAGGGGTTAAAGATGTGTTGTCATCTAAAACCAACTTCTTCTCCTTTACCCTCATGTCTTTGGTTTTTAACAGTGTCTGAAATGGAAGCATCTATTTTAATAATATTAAGTACCTTGAAAGCAATACTCACATAAAAATTCAGCATGTGACATGGCTGATAAATGAGTAGTAAACTTTTTCCAGTTTGGTAGGATTTTCTGCCACAGTTGTAAGCTCTTTAGCTCCAAAAAGTGACAGAGGAAAAAAAATAATTAATATTGGCATTTGGAATAATTTCTGGCAGTATTCACAAAACTTTAATCTAGGAACAATTATTCGGTAAGAATTTCAATGGCTTTAATATGTTCAAGCAAACAGTTTCAGCCCAACGGACTGGCTCAAATATCCTGTAAAATACAAGTTTGGGGTTTTTACTAGCAGCCTAGAAGCAGCATGACACATTGAAAACAGCTTTTCCCTCACCTGCCATTTCTTGTCACACTCCCATGATTTCTCCTTCAGGTGCTCTGGCAAGTAGGAGGACCAAACCCCAGCACAACAGCCCCTTGGTTTAGTTTGCTCTTTACCAATTCCTTATCCCTTGCTTGCATTCAGGGCACAGGCTGGGATCACCATTTCCTTCACCTTGTCTTCTCCAATTCCTTGATTTTGAGTTTATCTGAAAGCCTTTTGTTTGGGCTCATAACTCGGCAGTGAGTCAGTAGCCCACAAGTACCCCGTGCAGAGCCAGCCGTGACCCGCAGGCTCCACTGACCACCTGCTCCAAGCTGTTTCCTGTGGGGGCGGCCAAGTTCAGAGACACAGAAAACATGAGTTACGGTAAATGTTGTTCAACCTCATGCGCGCGCTGCAGGCACTCAGAGTGGTTAAAACTGGACGACACCGAACTTGATTTCTCAGCCCCACTTGGCTCTGCTGTAAACCCAGCTGAACTTTGCTGACTATAGCAAAGAGAGGCAGGAATCTGGCCCTGACTGTTTGGTTCAGCCATGTTTAATCGTTTGTTGCACATGCCATTACTTGCTTGCTCAAACCGCTGTTTCCATCCTCCTGCGGGTGCCCACAGCCAGCCCATCGGCTTTCCCTCCCTCCTTGTGACCAAGTGATGCTTCTCTGGCCGTTACCCATCAGTCCTGGGATGAGTTAGGGTGCTTTTGCTCTCTCTTCAAGATTTTCAGCAGTGACTGTAAGTTAGCACCCCTTGGAGATTCAGTGCCCAAATCAAAAAAAAACAAACCAAAACCAGCCAACCAAACTCAGCTAAGAAAACTGAATTTGGAGATGAGAAAAGAGAGGCAGACTTGGTATCTTCGTCCAGAAATGCTGCCAAGGCTTTAATAAATACGCGTCATGTGCATAGGTCCAGGCAAGAGCACTTGTAGTCACATCTCCTCCTCTCCTGTCTCAAGCCTTGTTCCCTCCAGCCAGCTTCAGCACACAGTTGTATTTTGGGGTTTTCTTGATGTACCTTCCTTATCACACCAGCCTTTACCATCAGCCAGCACTCCACTTGCTGTGCAGCTCCGTCCGCCAGCTCTGGCTCTCATGTTGTGTCTATGGTGCTGCTCTGCTTTTCCCTCTCAGACAAAATGGAATCCAGGCTGGAAGCAAGGACAGGTATCCTGGGAGGAATACAGAGAAATTATTCAAGCAACCAGACAAGGATCTGGTTAGGAAAGCTTAAACCCTGACAGAATTAAATCTGGCTGGGGACGTCAAGGGCAACTAGGAAAGCTTCTACAGGTACATCAGTGATAAAAGAAAGACTAAGGAAAAAGTGGGCCCTCTCCAGAAGGAAACAGGATATCTGGTTACTTGAGATATGGAGAAGGCTGAGGTACTCAACAACTCTTTTTGGCTTGGTCTTCACTGGTAAACGCTCCAGCCACACTGACCAAGTTGCAGGAGGCAAATGCAGGGACTGGAAGAATGAAGAACCACCTACTATAGGAGCAGATCAGGCTTGAGAACATCTAAGGAACCCAAAGGTACACAGAGGGAGACCACATA
This sequence comes from Amazona ochrocephala, assembly GCA_039720435.1. Taxonomy (NCBI): domain Eukaryota; kingdom Metazoa; phylum Chordata; class Aves; order Psittaciformes; family Psittacidae; genus Amazona; species Amazona ochrocephala. Next base: position 99,193,134 of record CM077877.1, on the reverse strand, counting down.
GCAGCCTTCCAGTACCTAAAGGTGGCCCACAAGAAAGTGGAGGAGGATTGCTGAGGTGACTGTCTCGCGAGGGGAGGCCTGCAGCGCCTGATGGGGGGGGGGGGGGGGGGAGGCTCGGCGTCTACGAGCTTCACCTCGGAGCAGCAACTTGCCCCGAGGGAGCTTCAAGTCCTCGACAAGGCCTGCCCAGGAGCCTGCAGCTCCGCGGAGGCGAGCGGCTGACTCAGAGGGGGCGGCGCCACCAGGACCGGCGGCAGACCTGACTGGTTAAAAACCTGCCCAGGGAGCGCGAGCGACCCGGAGCGCGGCGAACAGGGCGAGCTCGAAGCAGTTTGCGCGGCAGTTTGAGCGGGCAGGCGAGCGGGGTGGTGAGCGGGATGGTGAACACTCGCCGTACGGGCAAGGCTCGGTCTGGGAGCTCCGCTCTGGCTGCGCCGGTGGTGGCCAGTGTAGGCACCCAGACAGAGCCGACGGGAAGGGAGGCTGTAGCGCAGAGCTCGGGGTATCCTAAGGGAAGGGTGAGCAATGGGCAGGGCTGCACTCTGTGCTCCCTGGTGGAGGTCCTCCTGCAGCAGGTGGCTGAACTGCAGGAAGCTGTTACCAGGCTGAAAGGTGTCAGGGAAGCTGAGGGGGAGCAGCACTGCTTGCTCCGGGACCAGACTGTTCCAGGGCCTCGAGTGTCTACTGTTGCCCATGCAGGAAAGGAGGCTGCTAACCCAGGAAGCTGGGAAAAGGTAACAGAAAAAAAAACAACAAAAAAAGGAGGAAGGGGGTAATTAAAAGCAAGGGGCTTCCTCCTACATCTGTTGTCCCCACCCAGAACCGCTTTGCTGTCCTGCAGGGGGCTGATGAGCAACAGCGCTCCCACCAGGCGCAACCAGCTGGTGCACTGGTAAAGAAGGTCACTACTGGTGCTGCCAGGAAAAAGCGGCGGGTCGTAGCAGTAGGGGGCTCTAATCCGAAAGGCACAGAGGCACCCATCTGCCGGCCTGACCCAGCCTCAAGGGAGGTGTGTTGCCTACCAGGGGCTCGGATCAGGGATGTGGCCGAGAAGCTGCCTGCTCTAGTCGGTCCCACTGACTATTACCCACTCCTGGTAATACATGTGGGTGCTACTGATATAGATAGCAGTAGCCCGGAGACCATAAAGAAGGACTACAGAGCTCTGGGAGAGGTGGTTAGGGGCTCTGGAGCTCAGATTGTCTTTTCGTCAATTCTCCAGGATACAGGGCAGGACCTTGAAAAGGCTAGGAGGATTGCGCAGGTTAATAAATGGTTAGGAGGGTGGTGCTATAGTCAGGGGTTTGGGTACCTTGAACATGGGACTCAATATAGTAGGCCAGGTCTACTGGGGGCTGGTGGAACTGGTCTGACAAAGAAGGGGAAGAGTGGATTTGGTAGGAGGCTTGCCAGACTGGTCAAGGATGCTTTAAACTAGATGTGTTGGGGGAGGGGGGCATCATTCCATCCCAACACACCCAGTCGGTTGCCAGCACCTACAGTAAACGTTCGGAGCAATGTAGAGATATTCCAGCTGCTCCAGCCAATGAGCCGGCTTCAATTGGATCTCGGCTCAAATGCCTCTATACAAATGCCCGTAGTATGGGGAACAAACAAGAGGAATTAGAGATGTGTGCACATCTACGGGGGTATGATATCATAGGCATCACAGAAACATGGTGGGATGGCTCCTATGACTGGTGTGTTGGAATGGAAGGTTACCGGCTCTTTAGGAAAGACAGGCCCGGCAGACGGGGAGGGGGAGTTGCTATTTATGTTAGGGATAGGCTAGAGAGTATGGAACTCTGTCTGGGGACAGGTGAACAGTCGACAGAGAGTTTGTGGGTCAGGGTTAAAGGGAAAACAGCGATGGGTGATATTATTGTGGGGATCTGTTACAGACCGCCTGACCAAGGGGACTTGCTGGACGAAGCGCTCCATAGGCAGATAGGAGCAGCCTCACGCTCGCAGGCCCTTGTTCTCATGGGAGACTTCAACCACCCTGATATCTGTTGGAGGGACGGTACGGCCCGGCACAAGCAATCCAGAAGGTTCCTCGATTGCGTGGAAGACAACTTCCTTCTGCAAGTAATTGAGGAGCTGACAAGGAGAGGTGCCATGCTTGACCTCGTCCTCACCAACCGGGAAGGGCTGGTTGGGAATGTGACGCTCCAGGGCAGCCTTGATTGCAGTGATTATGAGATGGTTGAGTTTGAGATCCTCAGGACAGTGAGAAGAGCGTGCAGCAAGCTCACTGCCCTGGACTTCAAGAGAGCAGACTTTGGCCTCTTCAGGAACCTGCTCAGTAAGGTTCCATGGGATACAGCCCTAGAGGGCAGGGGGGCCCAAGACTGTTGGTTGATATTCAAGGCTCACCTGCTGCAAGCTCAGGAGCGATGCATCCCAACTAGAAGGAATTTCAGCAGGAGGGCCAGGAGACCTCCTTGGATGGATAAGGAGCTGCTGAGCAAAATTCGAAGGAAAAAAGGCTTATAAAAGGTGGAAGCAAGGTCAGGCGGCCTGGGAAGAATACAGGGATGTTGTCCGGGAAGCTAGGGACCAGGTTAGGAAAGCTAAGGCCCACTTAGAATTAAACTTGGCTAGGGATGTTAAGGATAACAGGAAGGGATTTTATAGGTACACTGCCAATAAAAGACAGGTTAGGGACACCGTGGGCCCTCTCCAGAAGTTATCGGGAGAACTGGCTACCCTGGATTTGGAGAAGGCTGAGGTTCTTAATGACTTCTTTGCCTCAGTCTTCACCGGCAAATGCTCTGACCACACCACCCAAGTCTTGGAAGGCAGACGCGGGGACGGTGAGGGTGGGGACCCTGGGCCCACTGTGGGGGAGGATCTTGTTCGGGACCACCTTAGGAACCTGAATGTATACAAGTCCATGGGACCGGATGAAATCCATCCACGGGTCCTGAAGGAGCTGGCAAATGAAGTTGCTAAGCCACTGTCCATCATATTTGAAAAATCATGGCAGTCAGGTGAAGTTCCTGATGACTGGAAAAAGGCAAATATAACCCCCATTTTTAAGAAGGGGAAAATGGATGAGCTGGGGAATTATAGACCAGTCAGTCTCACCTCTGTGCCTGGCAAAATCTTGGAGCGGATTCTCCTGGAAGGCATGCTGAGGCACATGAAAACCAACAAGGTGCTTGGTGACAGCCAGCATGGCTTCACTAAGGGGAAATCCTGCCAGACCAATCTGGTGACCTTCTATGAAGGGGCTACGGAACTGATGGACAGGGGCAGAGCAGTTGATGTCATCTACCTGGACTTGTGTAAAGCCTTTGACACTGTCTCCCATGACATCCTTCTCTCTAAGTTGGAGAGACATCAATTTGATAGGTGGACCACTCGGTGGATAAAGAACTGGCTGGATGGCTGCACGCAAAGAGTAGTGCTCAGTGGCTCAATGTCCAGCTGGAGACCCGTAACGAGTGTTGTCCCCCAGGGATCGGTGTTGGGACCGGTCTTGTTCAACATCTTTGTGGGTGACATGGACAGTGGGATTGAGTGTGCCCTCAGCAAGTTTGCCGATGACACCAAGCTGTGTGGTTCGGTTGATAAGTTGGAGGGAAGGAATGCCATCCAGAGGGACCTTGACATGCTTGTGAGGTGGGCTGATGCCAACCTAATGAAGTTTAACCATGCCAAGTGCAAAGTCCTCCACCTGGGTCGGAGCAATGCCAGGCACAGCTACAGGTTGGGCAGGGAGGAGATTGAGAGCAGCCCTGCGGAGAAGGACTTGGGGGTGTGGGTTGATGAGAAAATGAACATGAGCCGGCAGTGTGCGCTTGCAGCCCAGAAAGCCAACCGTATCCTGGGCTGCATCAAAAGGAGTGTGACCAGCAGGTCGAGGGAGGTGACCCTGCCCCTTTACTCTGCTCTCGTGAGACCTCACTTGGAGTATTGTGTGCAGTTCTGGTGTCCTCAACATAAAAAGGACAGGGAACTGTTGGAACAAGTGCAGAGGAGGGCTACGAGGATGATCAGGGGACTGGAGCACCTCTCGTATGAAGATAGGCTGAGAAAGTTGGGGCTGTTCAGCCTGGAGAAGAGAAGGCTGCATGGAGACCTCATAGCAGCCTTCCAATACCTGAAGGGGGCCTATAGGGATGCTGGGGAGGGACTCTTCATTAGGGACTGTGGTGAGAGGACAAGGGGTAATGGGTTTAAACTTAAACAGGGGAGGTTTAGATTGGATGTGAGGAAGAAATTCTTTACTGTGAGGGTGGTGGGGCCCTGGAATGGGTTGCCCAGGGAGGTTGTGGATGCTTCATCCCTGGTGGCGTTCAAGGTGGGGTTGGACATAGCCTTGGATGGCATGGTTTAGTGTGAGGTGTCCCTGCCCGTGGCGGGGGGGTTGGAACTCGATGATCTTGAGGTCCTTTCCAACCCTTACTATTCTATGATTCTATGGTTCTATGACTTTTTACAAGGGCATGTAGTGATAGCAACAAGATGGTAAAAACCTGAGTTTGACGTGTGCCTGGCACAGCTCCCCATCCTGCTCACTGTGCTTTAGGAGCAGGGCTGAACCCAGCAAAGTAAGGTTTCAAAAGCAGGTTTACTTATTTGGTTTGAAGTGAAATGTTCCGCTCAGTTTTTCTTCTTTTTCAAGGAAAATATATGTTCAGGCTTTGAAAGTCTTGATATCTGTAAGTTGCATGTTCATCTTTTTTAACTGCTATTTATCTTTCATTTTGTAATAATAGCACTGGAACCAGTTTCTTGGTCACACATACATCTTTTGGAGAAAAAGATAATATCCCTCATTTATCTCCAAGGGTGGACCATGAAATACTTTTGCAGTTGATTATTTTGATGCATCTTCTCAATTTCCCTTAGCAAGAGGGAGCTCCAATTTCCTCACTCACTGAACTTTGTCCTTCTGCTGAGGAGTCTCTGATATTTTGCTTTGAAAAACTCCTACCCTTGATCTTTACCCCATCCATCATCACACATACAATTTGTGAGCAATGACTTTGCTCTGTTTTTGCTCATCACTGCCCTAAATTGCTTTCAATTCTTTTACACCTTCATTCCATGATGCCTCTTTTGAGCAGGCTGAGAATTTTTCAACATGTAGTTTTGACGTAACTAATAGCAATTTTCTATAGAGGAAAAAAGTGTCAGTTGCAATTGAAAATGCATTATTATTTTCCCTCTTGTTGGATACAGAGTTAACAGAAAGATTCCAAAATTTGAAACATGATTTTTAAAATATAAATTAAAGAAAAAAATCACATGAAAGAGAAAGATGTGAAAAAAATATTTTAAAAGCATTAATGCAATTATGCCCTTTTTTCAACATGGTCTAATGTGCCTGAGAATTCTAGAGTGATTTTTTTTCCTGTGCACACATTTTCAAAGCAGAGGAAAATGGTGTGCTGCGGATAATTTGCTGTGCTCACAGGCAGAGTGCTGGGATGGCATCAATTGCTTTTAATTATTTGCTTTTCTTCCACAGTTCTCCAATGGTCATTGGTGAGGTTTCTTTTAAATTCTGGCTTTGAAAGTAGTATACTTCTTTGCATTTGATGTTAGGCAATAGAAGGGATTAATTATAACACTAGAATTCATTGCTACCAGCCCATATCTAAAGTTGTTTATGAGCATCGTGGTGAACACTGTTGCACCCTAAGACATAGAAACTCATTCATACTTTGCAGAAGAAAATTAAGCCAAAGGTAAGAATGGCAGATTAATTTCAGTGTTGTAAAATGATGTCACCCTGGGTAAAAAAAGATCATAACTTTAAGTATGCAGCACTGGGCTCTGAGTCACCTGTGAACATGCAGGAATGGAGTCCTGGGGCTACAATACTACGGATGTATCAGCTCTGCCCCCAGGGAAAGGAAAAACCAAACCACTGTCACTACTACCCTGTGTAAAACCCTTCTGCGTCCTTGTCTTGAATACTGTGTGCAGCCAGTTCTGCTGCCCCGTTCAAAAAGGCCATACGCCCCTTTCAAAAAGGCCATACAAGAAAGGGACAAGAAAGGATACATTGAAGGCCAGCAAACAGCTTGTATATCAAGAAAGAGTGGTTCATTTAGGACCCTTTAGTGTAGCAGAGACCAATGATGTTGAGCATACAGGAACTAGGAGCCCCCAGGTGGGTTTGACAGGAGGTGGGTGCAAGGCAAACAGTGGTGGGTTCTTACACAACTCTGGGGAAATACACCACTGCAGAGTTTGGTGGGAACGGAGAGGAGACTTTATGCGGAGAAACTCTAAGTGTGAATGTGCCAACACGTCTCCTGCAGGCAGGAGCACTGACTCTAGCTGACCATCAGTGGGGATTAATTGATTAGAAGTCTGGGATGACTATTTCTAGAACTCAAATGTTTCTTCCCTGGAACTTAATCTGCAAAAATGGGACCTCGATCAAAAAATGACTGATTTGTGCAGATGAGTCAGAGCAAACTGTTGCACAATGTGGACTGTAAACCTAGTAAGGGAGGTTTCATCAGTCTGAGAAAGTATGTGATAAACTTGAGGCTGAAAATAAAGGAATTTATTTTGCTTTCCCAGGGAGGATTATAGCCAGCAGTTTTCTTAGATCCAGTTAAGCACTTTCCCTCACTTCCATTTTGTGATTTAGGGCTACTTCATTCATTGGTTACATTAAGAAAAATGAGGATGCTGAAATGTAAAGGTGATAAATGGGTCACGTAGTCAAATAGCAGTGGCACTGCAAAATATCAGCATGATGCTTGGAGAACGACAGAGAGAGCAACTCAGGAAGGAATGGGGAGGACGGGATGGACGGACCAGTTATTGCAAAGTCAGGATTTAACTCTGATCTTTGCATTTCAGCTCTTCCATTATTGTAAAGTTGAGCGGAGTAACCTAGGGTGAGGAAAGTTATGGGGCTGTGGGCCAGGGACTAAATCTCAGGTTTCAGTTCTGTTTTCTTCTCTATAATCATAGGATCATAGAATCATCATAGAATGGTTTGGGTTGAAAGGGACCTTAAGATCATTTAATTCCACTCCGCTGCCATGGGCAGGAACCCCTCTCACTAGACCAGGTTGCTCAAAGCCCCATCCAACCTGGCCTTGAGCACTGCCAGATATGGGGTAGCCACAGCTTCTTTTGGCAACCTGTGCCAGTGCCTCACCACCCTCACAGTAAAGAACTTCTTCCCTATATCTAACCTAAATCTTCCCTCTTTAAGTTTAAACCCATTACACCTTGTTCTACCACTACAGTCCTTGATGAAGAGTCCCTCTTGTTATATATTTACTATTACCATTTACCCATTAGTGTCTTTGCTTAATTTGGTGTAGAATTATAGTTGCACATTCTTCTCGCATGTATTTCAACTAATGTAAATCTAGCTTATACTAGTGAAGTTAATGGAAAATAGAGTGATAACATATCTAACTGTACAAGGCAAAAAAACCCCACTTTTTCCTGTATGTACTTTATGAATGCTCCTTTTGGATCAGTCAGAACAGATCTGAGGTCCTGCAACCCACCAGTAGCCCAAGTTCAGAGCACCTCCACAGGAGATGCTGGGCAGGAGTCTTCACTGCCTCTCAATGGAAGCAGCTGACAATCCCAATAAATACATGGTATGAACTTCAACTAATTAATAGCACTATTTTAGCTGTGATTAGCAACTGCAGATTTACTTTTATTTCCCTCTGTTGAGAACCTGGCCTTTCAAAATTAACTCCTGTGTACTGGGCCTTGGAGAATCACCAGATCAGGACAGTTGCAGGGACAGCATATTTCCAGTGATACTGCTGAATCACACCAGTGGCACAAGGGACAACCTGGAGAGCCAGAGTCCACTGGTATCCTGGTTATCTGCTCCCTGGCAACAGGAGGGAAGCACAAATCAGCTGAGCCTGGTGGAGTGAAGGAAAGAAAATCAGCATTGGGTTTTTTTGGTTTTGTTTTTTTTTGTGTGTGTGTGTTGGTTTTTTTGTTGTTTTTTTTTTTCTTGCGAGGTGATTTGTGCATCATGAAGAAAATCACTGCTGTAATGGAAGAGATTTTCAGAGGTACAAAGACACACAGTGTACAAACACAGAGACCTTCCCTTGGACAGCCTGATCTCCAAGTGAGCAGAATTTATCAGCTTGGAGTGGTGGGAAGAGCAAAACAACACAAGGTACACGGGGGACTTCTATCAGTTACTGGCAGGTGAATGGAAGGGACCGCAGAGACCCATGCTGCAATGTAATCACTGATGTGACAGGTTGCTAACAAACATGAAGACAAACCTTTCTCAATAGCACTGGGTGTAGCAAATTAATATCATCAAGAGTTTATTTCTTTGGAACCTAAATAAAGATTTTCCGTAAAATTGCATTCAGGAGCTGCAAAGATTCTGTAAATGTTAAAACTGGGTCAAAACCGCCTGAGATCCTGCTTGTGTATACACAAGGCTGTTTGGAGGAAGAGGAGTGCAGCTGATAGCTGCAGGACAGCATAAGCGCAGGGATGGATTGCCACTGAACAGGAGTGCAGATAGGATTTTGTTTGCCAATCAGGGCTGATTTTCCATAAAGCTCTTGCATCATGGATATTTTTTTCTCATCAAAGGTAAAGAAGATCTGCAAAGAGAGAAGGAGGTGAGGGAGAGCGTCTCCATAGTTGTGTCTCTATTGTTACGGACACAAGTTTGGATAAGACACAGGTTCCTTCATGTCCCTCCTACTGGCTCACAAAGTCTCTTCTCACAAAAGCTACTCCGGGCATGTGGCAGCAAGCAGACACAGGATAAAATGCCTTAATGAGGAAGACACTGCTGGCTTTTCACATCTGCTGTAGCAGGGCTGGCTGTCAGTCTGGGAGCACAAACTGCAGGAGCCCACTGCAGCGGGGACTTCAGAGAACAGAAGCATGGGCAAAGTTCAGGCCAAATGTTCTCAGGCTGGCACCTGCTCGTTTTGCAGGTAGGTTTTGGTGGATATTGGCTACTGTCTTGGGCAATGCTTTGGTCCTGGTTTGGAGGGTGTGTTAATTCTGGGCATTCATCCCTGCCCCTGGGATAGGAAACGACGGGGCAGTATCAGCTTTCCACAAGCTCTCTTTCACCCTGCTGTCACCCTGCACTATTTCATAAACATTTTTCTTTCTCTTCAAGCACTGAAAATGAAGGGGAGGAAGGGGGGAGAGATGAAGTATGTTGATATAGTCTACATGAGTCACACCAAGCTCCAAAGAGTTGGATGAGGCAAACACCCCAGGAGAGGGGGTGGGATTTTAAGGAAGGTCCCTCTTTGTGTTTTACCATGATGAAGCATTTTTAGCACATGAAAAGGCCACCCTGGGGAAAAAAAGAATCAAGCTACATTGCTGAACTGCAGTAAAAATGAGTTTGCATTACTGTTACAGATGATGCAGTCCCAGGACACTGTCTGCTGACAAATCTGTTAGATTCCTTACTTTGGGAAGAGACAAAAAAAGATAATTTCTCACCTACAATGCAGCAGTGCCACCCACCCTGGAGGGGAGTTGTTTCTGTGAGGTAATCCCACAGTCATCTTCAAAAACTACTGTCATTCTAACCAACAACTTGCTGAAATGCTGTACACACATTAGGGCATCAGTGCATGTTTTTCCTCATTTACTGTACAAGTCAGGACTGTGCTACCTGCAGCGGGCATATGCTGCTGCCCAGGGTAACAGGTGATGCTCGGATCAGATTGGGAGAGCAGCCAAGTAGATGAGGGTGGGATTTTGGAGGGCAATTTGTGTGGGCCTGTCTCTTTTGCCTTTGAAGTCAGGGGAAGGCCTTGTTGGGAGGGGAGAGGTAGGCAAACACTGAGGACTTTGGAAAATCTAATGGTAGAAAACCAAATGAAGGCTATGAGTTGCTAAGGTTATTAGTGAAAGGTTTGAACGCTAGTCCAAAAAAGTACCCGCAGGAATCCTTTAAGTTCAAGGGCTTAGAGCTGACTGTGATGTAGGTTTGGGTCTTCTTGAAGTAGGAGGACATTTTGAATGGTTAAAAAGGGGTACTGACACTTGAATAGTTGTATGTATACATATTCTTACCTGTATGTGTAGATAACTATACATGGATATCTATATATACATATAGATGCATAGATATATGTGTATATATATGTATCTATACATAGATATATATATACCTATATCTATGTATATATATGTATCTATACACAGATATATATACATATAGACATAGATATATTTATACATACATCGATAACTATACATGCATATCTATACAGTATGTGTAGATAACTATACTATGCTAACAGGGGCACCGAAAATAACATAACAACCCATATTGCAAAATCCCTCTCTGCAGTTACATCCCATTTCACACGTGCCTTAGTGCTGGTGCCTCTTGGAAGTGCCCCTCTTGTCACAGATGTTCATCTGCTGCGCACCTTTTTATTGGAACTGCACAAAGAATTTTAACAAAATCATACCCCTTACTGTTTTAATGGAAAACGTGGGGTTTGGTTGCTCGTGTGTTTCCACAGGACATGCCTGCGTTCCTCAGAATCTCATTTATTGCCACCAGGAGATACACATATTTTCATTTTTTTCATGAAGTAGGGCCTTGGTTTGCTGATAGATGAGGCTGTGGAATTGCTCAATGATAAATCCCATGGTTGGGAATTACCTGAGTTCTCTATTTATAAAAAGTACTTAAACACATGCTCTTACTTGCTTTGTCAAATCAAAATGAGTCAAAACCACAGGCTTGGGCAGTCAGAAACTTCACAAATTTGATCTGAATTCAGTGATCAGTTTTAGGTGAGGTAAAAAACAGCGAGAGAGACATTTCCAGAGCATAAAAATGCATTGTTTCACAACTTCTGAAGTGAAACTCCTAAGTTTTTATCTCAATTACTTGTTCGTTTAAAGAAGATCATTCTGTTGTTGTTTTAACATTTTGGTTTTCCTTTGTTTCTTACTACAAAGTGCAAGCAACCTGAAACAAGACATCCCCTCCACCCTAAACATTTAGTTTTGGCTCCAAAGAATCTTTTGAGAGCGATCCAAAATAAAACACGCTACTCTTTGATTTGCCAAGAATTGAGATATTTCCACTGTGGGACAACTTATTTTCTCAAATCGTTTTTGTTCCCCCTTTTCAGTTCAGTCACTAAACAGAAAACTCCATTACCCAGGCAGCACTACATTACATACCCAGGCAGGTGTGAATCACTGCACAAGTGGAAAATTAGGTTGCTTGCGGGACCTGTACCCTCTGGTACTGAACTTCAAATGAACAGGTTTTAGAGTAATATATAACACAATAAAAGTATTAAAATAAACATATCTGCCATGGGGTTTGGTCTTCTTCCAAGAATTGGAGCATGACTTCTTCTGCAGAGCTCATGTTTTTCCTCCTTTTTGCTCAGGTTTGGACATGAAGTTGCGTACGTTTTTTTTCTTCTCCTTTGATTTAGCTCTTTTTTTTCCACCCAGCAGTAATTGGACCACACAGACTCCTGTCAACAAAGCACTTACTGTCACCCTTCAACGTCTTGAACCCTTTGTGTACAGTTCACACATCAAGACACCTTGCAAAATTGATGTCCAAGAAGAAACAAGTGCATACACTTAATAAATTGAGATTCCCAGTAGCAGCTTTCCCTTACAGGAAAAATAAAAGATATGTGTAGGATTAGATCACACTCTGACATTAGCTCCTTCAAACAGGGTAAAGAAAATCCGTGAATTATCCATACGCTGTTTTCTGTTCTATGGTTTACAGACTTCTGTGGCTCAAAAACACAGATGTATACTATATATATATATATATATATATATATAGCTGCGCTTATAAGAACACCACCCATGCATGATAAAAGGACCAAAGGTTGAACATCAGTACATTAAAAATTATTTCAAATAGAGCACTGCCTTGGTACTGCACATTTTTGGCCTGCCACACTTATCTACTTAACATAGCATATAACCAGAGAAAATACTGAGCTCAATGGTTTACTTCCAGCCCTCCTAAATAATGTTGCAATTTCATGTCTGCCCTCATTCTTTTACAAGGTTCAGACTATGACTGAGTAGCAGCCAGTTACCCTGGACAACCTCACTGACAAACAAACACTCGCAGCCTTTAAAGACCAAGAGGCTGAAGAGAGACTCTGCAGTCGAGCTGACTTCTGGGTACAAGTGGGTGGCATAAACATAAAAGGGATGGCATTAGATTAGAGCTCTTACTTTGATCTCTGTACAATAACAATAAAATAGTCATAAAGGACTTTCACTTGGTGGATCTCAAAGCACTAGACAAAATGTTAATAAGCCTCACAACTTCCCTGTGAGGCAGATATTATCACCTTCATTTTACCAAACAATAAACTGAGCCCGAAGGTCTGAGGTGGTTTGCCAGAGTCACGCAAGGCAGCCCATTCTCATCCCTCCCAAGAGGGACATGGCCCTGCCAGACACCTGAGAAGAGGGCTCCATGGTCATGGCTCTCTAGTGTCCCCTTCTTTGGCCATTACGTGACAGTCCTTGCTTACGCAGTGACAGCCTCATTTCATGGCTCTGTGCACATTTGCTCAGCTTCGGGTGAGGGTAGTAGTATTTCTTACTTCTGCTTGTTAGTGTTTGGAACATTTGAGTCTCCCTTCTTTACTTCATTTCATTTTCTGCACATACGCCTTCATGGTATTCTTGTCAGGTTTGCGAAATGACAAAGTTGGAACTTGTGGATCTGATGCCCACACAGTGCTGGAGCTGATACATCAGCAAAACCGAGACAGGAGCACTCCCATGGGACATGGTCCCAGAGTCACTGATGCTGCCTACCCCAGCCAGCCACTCCTGCCACCAGGGTGCTCAGGAGAAGTGCTGCCTTCCCACACATTCCCTAAGGAACCCCTCACCCTCCCAGTTATGGAATAGAATAAAATGTTATGGTTATGGCCACTGCCAGCCCTAGGTCACAAGTCAGAGTCAAGAATATGTTATAATTTGTTGTTCTGGAGAGCATCCATCTGGTGTGCAACTAGTTCTAATCTGACCAGGCAGATTAGGACTAGTCTCACCCTCTTCTTGCTGTGTTCACACTTGCTGTTGCCTATGGATATTGGGCTCCACGTCCCCTTTCAAGCCTCTAGAAAATTGGCTCCCATCCTGAAAGTCTGGTTGCCTGCTGCAGAATTAACATAAAGCTCCTTTTTCCCAGACATGTCCGCTTTTTCCTTCCCTCCAGGCTCGATCTAGGTGGAGTTTAAGATGCAGCTCCTGTCTGGATTTTGGAAATCTCTGCCAGGAGCCCAGGCGGCTCCATGAGGAAGCGAGAAGGCAGGTTTGGCCAGCCAAGGCAGCCCTTGGGGCAGTTTGTGGCCCATAGGATGGAGCCAAACTTTGCACATGCCAGAAGTCCCAAGGGTCTCTGGTGGGACCCTGGGAAGAGGAAAGGGGCCAAAAAGAGAAAAGCCCTCCAATGGAAATGGGTGTAGGCTGGGGGCCAAAAGTGAGCATTACATCAAGGGGCAGGGGCATGATTTAGTGCCTGCACTTGTCTCTGTTAGTACAGAGAGAATGGGATTAATTACACTAATTTTAATCATCTGCCGCATTTGAGAGCAGATGTGAGACAGGAGAGACTTCAGGGATGGGGAAAGTTTGGAGTCAGGGAGATGGGTTTCTGTGCAGAAAGCGGGCATGGAGAGCTGAGGGAAGAGAGTCTGGGAGCAATGAGAAGGAAAGAGGCTGAGCCACAGAGCAGGAGTTTGGGGGTTGGGGTGGAGGTGCTGGAGAGAAAGGGGGCTTTGGTGGCTCTGAATCAGGGAAGATGCATAGGGCTGGAGGGTCTGCTAGGACAGTTAAGGGACTTCTCATGTGCAAGATTGGAGGAAAGGGCAATAGAAGCAGAAGGATGCTTCGGAAGCCTCAGGCAGGCATGGGGCCGGAGCAGCTTTGGGAAGAGAGGGGTGAGAGGATAAATGCCAGGGTGGGCAGGAACTGAGGCAGGTAGGGCTAAGGCTGGGGTCCCTATTTTGATACCTGGGCTACCCATCCTACTCCAATACCTTTCTCCCACCTAAGTGGAAATGCAGCAATCCTACCTAGCATTCTGCAATACTGTCATAATTGCAGCTAAATAATATTAGAGGCAGCCACCAGCAAATGAAACTGTTTTTTCTGCCTCAAAAAATAACTATCTGAAGGGTGTAGCAAAGTGTCATACACTATAACCGTAAAACTTTTTTATACCAGGGAATCATCTCGCAGAACCCACATGACCCATCATTCTGCAGCCTGGTTTATCTGCGACCCATATGCTCCAGCACAGATCTGATTTTCCTGAACCATCCACTGACAGCAGTGTTTACCTCCTTCACACTCACCATCCCCAAACAACATGTTCAGGCAGAAAGTCAGGAATATCTTTTTGTGTTGTGATTTCTAGTAGAGATGGGTAGGATACATTTTTTTTCTATCCTATGGTAAATTTCCAAGATTTTGAATATCTTACTATCTTGAATCAGTAAAAAGAAATAAAACCATTGATGTCAGGACAAATAGATAAAATACCAAGTATCCTTCTGAAATGAAAAAATCCAAACCGCCCAACAGCAACAAACCAAACAAAACCAGGATTCATTTAATGACTTTCAAATATTTTTTAATTTTTATTTCAACTTTGTAAAAACATTGTTTATTTGTATTACAAAATGAAAAATGCTTTTAAAGACAAACTCCCCTCCCCTTTGAAAGAACAAAGGGAAACGTTTAGATGACTCCTACTTCTTTAATAGCTTTTTCAGGGAGAGAAAGGAGTGAAAGGCAGGTCTTTCTTCAGAAGGTTTTATTCTGCAGCTCTGACAAAATACTTTTTATTCAGACATTCCCAAGCAACTGTATTCTAGCTGTTGGTCAATGAGATGCTCTGCCTGTGAGCTTCAAAGGGACTTCCATGTGCAGTGTTGATCAGCTCACTGCAGTTAAACACAGCATATGCATCCAACTGTTGTCTCTCCCCGAAAGCCTTAACAAGGGCTGCATGAGCTATGCAGGGCTTTTTGTGCACTTTGTTTGGAGGTGTGAGAGTTGATGAGAACATGCAGGGGTTGTTTTTGTTGTAAAGTTGGTACTTTGTCTGGCAGATCACACTGCTTTATGCGACAAACTTTGCTGCTGCGTGAAAGCTTGAGGAGCCTGAGGAGTAAGTGGTCAAACCGGTCAAGCTCTTTGGGCTTCTGATCAGCGTGACCGGCACTTAGTAATGAAATAGGATATATTTTGCCAGTCAAATGAAATCTGAGATGAAAGAAGTGTTCTGAATGAGCAGGGCAAGGATTTTATTGATTCTATAGCCTCCCATAAGTTTAAATACCAAAGCTCGGGTAGCAGTCTCCATTAGTCTGGACTTCAGTCCATGTCGTTAATTATTTATTAACCATATGGTTAATAAACTCGATAATTGATCAGATTTGAATGGCCTGAATATATTAAAATCCCAAGACAGCAGGCGTGTAAGAAAACACACAAACGACTCCCTCGCCATTGGCAGGGGTATCATAAAATTCTTTTGAAAGCATCAAACCTAAGGTAGCACATGAGCAATCCTGTGACACGCACCTTTCTAGCCCCTTACATACCCAGTCCCTCATTCTTATATATCAGTATGCCCCTGCATATGTGCACATGAGCACACGCAAATGTGCCATTTTTATAAACCCTGATATTCAAACATGGGGACATTTCTTTCTGTTCATGTAGCTAGTGGATTTTACTGCGTTTTATATCTTTTTTTTCCACTGGACTGTCTCCCCCCACCCGCCAAAAAAGAAACCAACACATCCTCAAAAGGCTCCTGGTTTCCTGTCAGTAACCAGTATATTCTTGACAGATTACCCTAGGGAAAAAGAAAAAAAACCCCAAACCTGACTCTCTCACAGAGTTCATGTTGCCCTCATTTACCTTTTGCATAACAAAAGCTCAGACTATAATTCTGAATAGATGTTTTGTGTAGTTGAACCAGGTGTCTTGCTTGGAAAGACAGTACATTAAAAGTCAGCAAAATGCCAATTTGCTTTGTTTCAAAACATTTTGTTTCAATTGTTGCCAAGGCCTGGGGCTAAACACTACATTCTGTTTAAAGTGTCTCTGTTCAGCAGTCAGCGAGTTTTAAGGTTTTTCTTGTTATTTATCAGAATACTCTAATGACAGTCTCACCTAATCCTATTGCTCTGGAAGAGATTTTAAGAAGTAAAACCATAGCTGCATACAATGAGGACTATGATAAATTGATGCCCACAAATAACGTAATTTCTGTCCAATTAGTGAGCCTGGTGAAAGGAAGATCAGAAATAAATGGTTTTATTAGAGCAATTTTGACTCTTCTCTCATCATGTCTGTGGAGTTCATATACCTGCAACTGCAGTGTGCAAGCTGTGCACCATACTGTTACTGATTTCTTTAATCAGAGTTTAAACAAGTATTCAGTGATTTTATGCTTTGTGCTCTACATGTTTGTAAAAATCACCAGTTTAGTTCTGCCACAAGTCTGTGCCTGCTCAGCCAAACACACCAAAGTTCTTCAGTGGGGGGGGCTTAAGCACATGCTTTGCAGAGCTGGGACCACAGAGAGTGCATTTTAAGTCCCTGCACCTGGAAGCATTTCTGTACACGCCTAATTTTATGCACTTGAGTAGTCCCAGGGCTTTTAATGGGCCTACTTACATGTGTGAAGTCACTTTTGTGCAAGTGTCTGGATGACCAGGGTCTAGGACTAAGCTCTGTCTTGAGGTGTAGTAAGGCATCTCGGAGCAAAAGCTTTTTTCTCCTAGAGCCTTTCCCAAGAACTAAAGGATAGTCAATAGTGGACCAGAGCTGATGTCCTTTCATTGCTTTTAGCAATGGTAAGTAGTGGACAACTATGGAAAATAAGCAAGAAATGTAGTGAGCGTGCAAGGATATGTCGTCTTGCATCTTCCCTCTCCTCTGCAGCACTGGCCATCAGAGCTTTAGGGAGGTCCTGAGTTGGAGGCTGTGTTTTCTCTGTTGCGTTTCATAGTCCCTAACGGCCCTTTTTTTCAATTTAGACTTTGGCTTTCACAATACCTGATGGCAGAAACTTCCACAGCTTAGAAAAACGTGGGAAAACTGCCATGGGAGAAAAGTCCTTGTTCTGGCATATCCCACACCTGCGCCTGACTGTCTTGGAGGCTGCCCCCTGGCTTCCACGTGACGGCAAGTTCCTCTTCCAGTCACTCCTTCCTGCTTTAACTGCGCACCGCCTTTCAATTACACCTTTCTCTCTGCCACCTCCTCGAATTATAGTTTATTTAGTCTCTCTATGGATGCACCTCCGTAGTGCGCTCCATGTATCCTTCCTGCACTTATATTTGACATACCTCTGAGATGGGGCCAAGGAAAGTGTCCAAGTTAAAATGTGTCTTAATAAAGTTTTCTATTTTATTCCTGACTACTGCCTTAACAAAAGTATTTCTCATCCGATTGCTGCTGAGAACTGAGTTGACTTTCAGAGAATTGTCCACAGTAAGTCAGTTTGGTGTATCTTAACATCTCTCACATGAGAAAAACTGCAAATGTTATTGGCTTTGGCTTATCAGAAATAAGATGCTCTTTGGACTGCAGCTGAGTCATCTGTGTCCTGCGAATAGTTTAAATATTCAGGTGCCACTTTTATCACTGAATTTGTGAAATAACTTGTGACTAGCAATGAATAAATAGCTGAAAAAAAAAATCACTTATTTTCTTCTAAATTCAATAGCTAATTTCAGTTTGACTGAGTTTCTGGCTTTGTTTTGTTTCCTCTTTGGTTTTGGTAATACTGTGAGATTTCAGTTAATGCATTCAGCTGCAGAGCTGATCTTTTCAGCTGTGCTGTGGTCAGTTATTTACCCACATCATGTGGCATTACTTCAGTTTCCTGGCTGTATTAGCTCTGTAACAAATCAAAACAGCAGGGTTCAAGGTATTCCTATGGTCATGTGAGTAGTTTAAGTAATATTCCATATGTGATGCTGTGCACTGTGGCCTGCATGTTCCTCTGCGAGTCCCTGTTTTGACTGACCATCAGTGCTGGTTACTGAAAAACCTGAGTATGTTTTTGAAAAGTGAGTAGGCACTTTGCTGCAAATAATCTGCTCTCTCCTTGAAGCAATGCAAGATGGTGAGAGGGGTCCTCAGGACTTTTTTCTGGGGCAGTCAGTGAGCAAAGCAATGATGTGAAATTAAAAGAAGAAATTATAGAGTTGAAGTCACTCATTTTTATGTAGAGCTGGCCCTAGACCTCAGAGCCTCCCAAAGGTTAAGTGAAATAACACCTACCAGCTTCAGCAGCACTGGGGTTAACCCACCATCTCTGGATGGTGACTGTCTTCTGTTTTGGAGGAGGCCACAGGTAGAGGCCTGCAGGTGAGAGCTGGGGAGATGTCACAGCTGCTCTGCCCAAGGTCTTCCTCACCATTACCATGACTGTTGCACCCCTTCCGACCAGAACCAGAGTTTTACTGTCGCTTCAATTTTCTCCAAAGAACCATTCAATTTAAATATATAAAGTAATTACAGCATATTAAATATTGTTTAAGAAGTACTTGGTAAAGGGTAGTAAACAAAGCACACACCTTCCATCTAACCGCCTTTATTAATATAAGAATTCAATAAACTGTTGTACATTTATTACCACATTAAATATGACATGCACATGGCACTCTGTATACCCTTGATGTAAAAGCACATCCTAATACTCCCTCTGACAACAGCTTCCTAAGCCATACACATTGTAGCTCATCTAATTAAACAGTAGATAACTGTAAGAGCTCGTTAACCTACAAACCTCTAATACTTTCTGGTGAACTAGAAGAATAATAATGTTAAATTCACAGCTGAATTGTTCAGACAGGATCAATTCCCAGTCCCAGTGAGGTGCTTCAAACTGAGAACACTGAGAAGAAGCAAGATATAATACCCAAATTTTAAGCCTAGACTGGATGTACAAGGTTGAAAAGCATTTCATCTTGATGAGGGCATGAGTTATGCAGAGTTCAACAGCCCCCACAGAAGCGAAAAAGTAACTGTCCTGTCCCCAGGTGCTCTGCAATTTACTTGAATCATTAGGATCCTTCAACAGAAGAATGGAGATCTAGGTTCACATTCCTATTCCGGGTCTCAAGGCGGTGGGATTTGAACCTGATTGGGTACTAGTAGGGAAGAACAACCTCACCATTTTCTCCTTGTTTATTATTCTAAGAAAGTACTGCTCCAGTTTTCAGTTGGATCTTCAGCCTAACCTCAGGTCATAAGGGAAAGGAAGCATGTGGCCAGCACCATTTCCTGTAGGCCATGTTAGGGGGCCCATGCTCACCAGGTCTAGCCTCTGAGGATCCTGTCTTAGGGACACAGATGTCGACATGCACCAGGCAGCCCATCGCAGTGCCACATCCCTCGCCTGAATTCAGCCCTACATTCTCAGTCTGGCCATATAGTACCTACCCTCAGTGAGAACTGATTTTTTCATGGAGCTAGCATTTGACATGACTCTCAAACGCTGGCTTGAAATGTTTTCATTGCTACTACAGCAGCACAACATGAATTCTGGTCATACATCCTCCATTAGCCACAGCTACCTTTTGGGCACTTTTCTCTTAAACTTGTTGAAACTGTCCTTCCCAACTGAAAACTGAAATTTCAGATAACTAAGAAAATAAATTGCTATCACAACATTGTCATAATCTCATCCCATGTGTACCTACTTTGGTTTCACAGTATGCAGTAGACATCACCTCTGACCCATCCTGTTTACTGCAAGCAGAAACACCATGTTTATGGATTTTGCTTGGTTTCTGAATAAGAAGGCCAATGATGTTGACTGTACTTAGAAACGTATTTGAAGTCACAGAAACCCAGAACAGGAAAAATGCAAGTTAAAAATAACTGCTTACAAGAGAAGGAAACACACTGGACAAATTGCATAAAAATAGTAAATTAGTTAGAAATTCCACTGGAAATGGTACTCTTGATGAATAGGACTTTCTAGGTTCTAACCAAGTATTTCCAGTATACTCAGGCCCTTGAAAGTATAGTAACATAACTAATCCTGGTCATTTTTCATTAGCTTATTCTTTCTTTTAAAGAGCACAAATGATTCTTGTTTACTCATAGGATATTGGCAGGATAGGTTTGTTACTTTTCAGTGCCTATGAATTTTTTACCATATCTGTAATAATGACTTTTGAGCCTCACAGAAACTTAACAGGCTTTCACAGTAGCTGTGTTATAAAAGCTAGAGAGAGTAGAAATGAAAATTTTTAGTAATAAGTCAAATATCATTATTTGTTTGGCAAAAAAAGGCAAAATAGTTCAGGCTGGATATGATGGTGCAATGTATCACAGGGGGCTATAGTACAGGTACCGCAGTTTCCAAATGCTCTTGCCAGACTGCACCTTCTAGCTCACATATCAGTGGGAAGAAGGTGAGGGGGCAGGGCGTATAGTGGGAATTTCCCCATAATGCGTCATGGTTCACATAGCCTATTCAAGCGACTCTCACACTAAGACAGACATGGGGCAACCAAACTTGAATGAAGCAGAATTTTTGCAGGCTGAAAATCACTTTTTCTTGATTTTTTTTTTAAGTGTTAGTTATTTCTTTAGTTTTACTTAGTTATTTCTTTAGTTTTAACTTCATATGTTTTCCCCGTCCTTGAAAACCAAAGTGCCACCAGAACTAAGAACTCAGAAAACATTTTATATGTGCTACCTTGAGTAGCCACAGGAGTGGCAGTACAAGTTTCCACATGCTACCCTCACTTTCTCTATTTCTAGAAGTCCTTAATCAGCTTATGAAGTACTTTTTCTAAAGGCTATGATTTTCTAAATTATGGTTGTTGAGCCTAGAAGATATTAAAAAACTCAGTACAAACTGTTCCTGCATGTTTTATTTGTTGACATCTTCCCCAAAGAAACAGTGGGTGTCTTTTTTCTTTTTATTTCCTTTCAACACAAATAGTTTGTCTATTAAAATCAGATCAGCGATTACAACTCATTTCGCACACGCTGCGAAAAAGCTGTCAGCTGGCTGCTGCTGATTGTAGTTGGATTTCAAGTAGTTTACTACTACTGTACAATTCCATAACTCAATGCATAGTAATTAAACCACAGAACTATTCAGTCTTTCTCTGTTGCTGGTAGTTTTAGCTGAACTGACAGCTTGCCTACTGCAGAACTAGCTGGAGAAGTTCTTCCTTTTACACTTGGAGCAACGCTGGGGGGGGCTCCAAAAATCTTATGAAACTCTTTTAGAGAGGTCCAGAGGGTGCACAGCACTCACTTCTGTATGGTTCTGGGAAACACCACGAGCTGGGCCAGGAGCGTCCCTGGGACAACGCTGTGCATCAGAGGTGTAGGGAGCAACAACAAACAAGGAAGATAATCCAATTGGAGCACTACTGATGGGCCCACAAGGCCAATCTCAGCACCTGTGGGCCACATGACACTGATTTAGGGGCAGCTCAGAGAGAAGAGTCTCCTCTCAGTCTGTTTCCATGGAGCAATCCCATGCAGTAAAACCAAAGCTCCTGCAAATGGTGCAGCTCATCTTGCTGAAAGAGGCTGTGGTGCCTGATAAAGCAGGGGGGAGCCTGCACCAGGCATCAGTAGGAGCTTTCAATTAAGATGGCAATAGTTTTCAGATTTATAATACGTAATGGTGTCAGGCAGACATCAAAGCTCTGGGTTTACTGCGACAGCAGACACCGCAAGGGGAAATTGTTTCCATTGTCATTAGCCACGGCTATCTAGCCTTCTCAGGATGGCTTGTTAAATATATAGCTCCAAATATGAACCTGAGCCAATGCAAACAAAACATGAAATGTTGATTGCCTTTGGGAATTTCCCTGATCTTTAATTTCTTTAGACAAACAAAAAGAAAACTATTTTCTGGGGTTTTCACTTTGCAGGACTTCTCTTTTTTAAGCCAGTTAAAATCTGATCTTGTTTGCAACTCGTCATCCTATGACCTAGCCACAATAGAAAAAGAAAAACTGATCAACTAACATCATTGGCAGATGCCTCTCAAAAATTTTCCACTCCGTGCTAGGATCATCCCAGAGCTCCCTGCATATCCACAACACACATTGTGTAGGTACAGGCTTTCGCCTGTCACTTATTCACGTGCAGTAATACAAGGTGTATTTTTTCTTAAGCTGTGTCGAAGTTGGTATAGTTGCAGAACATGAAAACTGCTGCAATCTACTTTAACAGAATAAGCAGCAGAGATAAAAAAATAATTAAGGAATTTGATGAATCATGAAACTAACTCATTCTTTTACTTGATTTTCTCCTCATACAGGCGTTGTTTTGTCTCAATTGGTTTGAGTTGGAATGGATTCTTAAAAAAAATGAGTCAAAAGGAGCTTTGAAAGTAACATAATACCTCTACAGGTCTGTAAGAGAAAATCTTGTGTACGGTCTTAGTGATTTCAGAGGGAAACATTCCTTCCTGTTTCTCAGGAAGACTGAGATCTTCTTTATTTACAAGAATAATATTAAGGTAGAAAACTTGTCCATTTTGGAGGCCTCCCACACACAGAGCTCCATAATCACACTCACAGAGTGGTGCATCATGATGTATTATTCATCAAATACATTTGTCCCACATGATGTCATATATGTCTCCCTAAAGGGCCACATTATTTAATAAAGGATTTTTATTTTCTGTTGGGAGGCTGCAGGAGGATGTAGAGAAGTTTTACTGGGCTTCTGAGCCTTGTAAAAAAGTGCAGCTTTTCTCAGACAATCCTTCTGATCCATCTGGGGGGCCTCCATCTATGTTACTTGGTAAAAATATTGGCTTGCTTACCAAACCTGATACAAGCGTTATGCAATAAACACACTATAATACGTACATATTATATATAACCATAATAATTAATGTGCAAAATACATACACGCGTGCACTGCAGAGTTATGTTTCACAAATTAATATACATATTTCACTTACCCCACACAGAATATCAAGAAAATCTGTTTCTGCTGCATAAAAAACAGACATTTGAACATGTGAAGCAAATAGGAAACATGTTTCCCAGTAAATTTAGAGGCCATCTTTCATGGAGCTCTCCATATGTCTTCATAATTCATCTCATGTTTCTATGATCGTTTGCATTTCTTTTCTCTTCTTTTTTGTCTCAGACTTGGTACAAGTTAGGCTGCCATAGAGCCAGAGTCAAGACTGTTCTGCTGTCTCTCCACATAGCCTTTATAAAATTTTCAAGGCTTTTTGCTTCCCAGCTCTTTGTTTGTGATTACTATCCTCTTTTAGAGAGAAAGACATGCCAAAAGAGAAAATGAAAGTGGTTTAGTCCTTGTGCAGAGATTCGTATGCTACATTTAGCACTAATTGACAGTATTTAAGTAAGCAGCTAGTGAAAAAAAACCCAAACTGTCCTCTAGCCTAACTGCTGAAAGGCCTGGATCAGAAGGCATATGGTCTTTTGGTAGCTACACAGCTGTAGCACGTGTCCTTTGTAGTAAAAGTACCTTTACTTTTATGCCTTCACCTAATGTCTAGAAAACATGTTACCTCAGCTTTGATCTTCAGGAAGTGTGTACCCCAGCGCTCTAAGAGACTGATCTCCACTCCCTATGCTTTAGGTCACAGGATTTTAGTTAAAAATCAGCATTTAAAGAATAAAAATATGGCAACTACACTGTGGGAGGCATTTTGCCTTCCAGGTGATTCAGAGACTATTTCCTTTATTTTAAATGAAAAAGATTTAACTAGCAAATAAAAATAGGTTTTGGAAATCTTACGCAAGGCAAGCCTGTCTGCAGTTTCATTCATTAATTAGCACAGGTATGGAACTATTGGTGGCCAAAAATTAACTGAGTTTTTCTCATTGCTTCTGCTTCTTCGTTATGAGCAAATATGGAAATAACCAATACTGCATTTGCCAGTGACGTCTACTGTTTTCTGTGGTCATTAGCACATAGGATGATGTCTACCAAGAATTCTTTTAATGTGGGAAACTATAAACTTCTCTCCAAGGAAAAAGCACCCTTTCTGTCTTGGTTGAGGGTAGCGGCAAAGAAAATGTCTAGTGCTCAGAAGTGGACTTTCAATGACACAAAAAGTGAGCAGCTAAAGAAGCACTCCCCACCTATTTAACTTGCAAATGCAGGAATGTTGTTTTACAAGATGCACACACACTGTTGTCGTTTCAGTAGAGATCCATGTAGTGTTTTTTTCACCCCTCCCCTTATAATCTTTTCATGACATACCATCAATAACATTATTAGTACTGCCATATTGATATTCTTCACAGCAAAGAGAAATAGGATGAGCTGCAGGTAAACCCCAACATCTATTATGGTTTCTTTCCTTGCAGAGACTTAATTTGTCCCCCTTGAGTCAAAGTGCACAGTAGTGCTCTACTTCAGACTGTGACAGTGTGTTTTCTTCTCTTGATTACCTTTCAAAATGGTTTCAAGACTGCTGCTTTGGAAATACAGCCGCCTCATGGATCCTAAAGCAAATTGGATAAGGCTTGCCCAAAATACAACACAACATGATAAACTGCTATTTGGTGCTTCCAGAAAAGCAGTTCTGTGCTGCAGCAGTAGGAGAAAGGTAACTCTGTGGTTATTTCTTCAGTGTCATGACCTTAGCTGTAATATGTCTACTGGTGAATATTTCTTTTTGAAGTCACAGATGCAGAAGACATCCATACCAGTAGCGACAGCAAAACACAGAAGCAATCCAGAGAAGCTAGTGTAAAATAAACAAATAAAACCAAATAATGTGTGCACCACATCTTTCCTCAGTTTCTTTGTATTGCCCCTGGCTCAGGCCCATCCAGAAGAATCTAAGTATTGGTTCATATCTCATTTCTGAAAATAGGACATGTTGCAAATAGTTTTTTCACCTGACATATCTGATGCTGGCACAAGGCACGTAATGAAGAAAACTCACTTGACTGAGGTGATCAACCTGAAATTTGCTTCTAAAACAGTGATTTAAATGAGAACATGAAGCAACATGATGGGATTCTGCTCCTGAAGCAAGACTTTCTTTGCAGAAAGTGGGAAGGTACAAGTCTAACCTATTGCTCTTGCAGTTTAAAGATTACAATCTTGTGGTCTCCTTGGGATGTCATAATATGCTTTGAACTTTGAGTCAAGCTATTTCCATATTCATTTGCTTACTTCCACAAGGACAGACTCCAATAAGACAATACACTACAAATCATTTTCTTTTAAGTTACTGAAGGGGTGGAAGAAAAAGGGGGAGAAGAAAGAGGGAGGGGGAAGGGGGAGAATATTTGGTCTGTTCTTAATTAAAACCAGCCGATGACATACAATGATTTGTCTGAAGCATTTCTGAGCTGTACCCATTTCTGTTTACACTTGACAGCTGTACATTCTTTCCTGCCTGTATTGTTTGAACTATGGCCAACTATACAATCATTAAATCTTTGATAGTGTTTTTTAAATACAAAATTGACCTTTTTCTTTGAAACAAAAAGAGAGGTAGGGAAGAAATAGCTATGTTACATTACAGAGGTTTGGATTTGCTAGGTTGTACACCCTGTATTGCAAAACAGTGCCTCTGGTCATCTTTGGACTGGCTATTAAGAGGCTTTTTTTCCAAGTTCCTCACATCTGCTTATAAAAAGAAATCATCCCATGACCCTTTCCTCACAGAAGATGACTGTTTTGGGTAGAGAATAAACCAGAACGTTCATGATTACCTAGTGCAATTCTGCATTGTGAATGCGATGCAGAATGTCTCACTGAACTATGACAGTTTTTTGCTGTGAAGAGAAAGATTCAGGAAAAAAAAAATCATTGCTGAAGAAAACTAGAAAAGTTGAACATGAGATATATGAAACCAGCTATCATTCTGTCATGAATGGAGAACCTGGAAAGCAAGTCTGTCGAAGCCAAACATGTCCTGGGTACTCCATAGGTTCTCCTTCTGAATCCAGCTTGCAGCCTCCAAAGCTGATGGCTCATTACAAATGAAAATGTTTACCTAAAAAGGAGAGAAAAAGAACATTAGCATATGCCTTATCCCTTAAGTTCGAACTAAACCACAGAACTGATTTGATCCAGATATTGCCAGCTGTCCCCTGAACTTGCCTGAAGTGTGTTTTGTTGCCAGCTTTGGCAGAGGCAGGCAGTCAGGCGATGCTGTATTACTAACCAGAGCTGTACTGCTCCTTGTTCAGTTGAGACGCCAGAGATACATTATGTTTTATAGACTGGAGCTTAGTTTAAAATCACACAGAGAGTAAACAGGAAGGATATATTTAGATTCTGCAGCTTAGTAGGAGTGGGAAATCTTTACTTTAAAGTAAAGTCCTGCAGTCATCTTTAAAAACTTACACAGCCCTCATGATTGCCACAGAACTGCCTAGGGCTGTATGGACTGGAGGAGATGTCTGAGTCCTGATGACATTGAAGTGTTACCTGGTACCTAGTACTCTGCTACTTGTCCTATCTATGTGGAGATTGTCCTGGGCTACGAGGTTTGGGGTTTTTGGTTAATTTAAATGCATCACGAAAAATAAGCTAAATTTTTAGATTTCATTTCAGATTTTCATTAGACAGGTTTTGGTAGCACTTAACTGGCCTTAACTGAGGTTAAAGACCAAGACAAAAGGAGATGCAGTCCCTGCTTTGATCATCTGAGTGCCTTCCTCCTCTACCCTTTAATATCCAGGCTTTCTGAAAAGAGAGACTGCCAAAGATATGAAAAACATATTGCACAACTCTGAATGCATTCAAGCAATGTCCCAGCAATGCTGGGAAGGCACCAGGTCAGAGCACAACTGAGCCCCTGCCCCACAGACCTTCACATGAAATTTTCAAAGCTGTTCAGTGTTGGCCTAATTGAAATTGCTTGGAGTTTCTCTCTAATTTACTTTCAGTGTTAGACTAAGGCCAAAACATCCAGAAATTTCACTCACACTCTTACAGAATCATAGAATAGAATCATAGAATAGTCAGGGATGGAAAGGACCTTAAGTTCATCAAGTTCCAACCCCCCTGTCATGGGCAGGGACACCTCACACTAAACCATGCCAACCAAGGCTCTGTCCAACCCGGCCTCGAACACCGCCAGCGATGGAACATTCACAGCTTCCCTGGGCAGCCCATTCCAGGGCCTCACCACCCTTACAGTAAAGAATTTCTTCCTCATATCCAATCTAAACTTCCCCTAAGTCTGAACCTGTTACCCCTTTACATGCTCTCCTAGGACTGGGATCCTTTCGAAGCTGGATGGATTGTGGTGCCACCATGTATCATGCCTTTATCTGTAAACTCTCATCCACCCAAGAGATTTAGATTTATTTCTTTCTCCTTCTCCTCATTCTTCCAGCATTCCTAACCTTGCTGGTTTGGGATTGCCACCTTCCACTTGACTGAATTATCCCCAAGCACCACCTTACCAGTGCTGTCACACACAGGTGATCTCTTTACAGGCAATCTTTGCATACACATTAGTGAGACAGTCCTGTAGAAAGCTCTCTTATTGCCCATCTCAACAACAGGACTCTCATCACAGGATCATGTGAATGAAAACATATCAGCATCACTGAGAAGGATAAAGGGGAAAAATGCTTCTCACAGCACAACCTTTGAGAGGACTAGACTCTGTAAGTGTGTGCCTGCTGGCAGCAGTGATACTTGACTTTGTATTTTCTTAGTCATCCACTACATCCCTCCTAGTTTGACTTTGGCTTCACCAACTGATTCCCCCTCTCTTCCTCAGGAAGAATGCAAGGATATTTTAGAACGGAATCACAACAGAGCTGTTGTTGGGTTCATTGGTGAGGATACTTCAGTTATATGCATACGTGTAAAACCCACTGATCATGGTTGTAATCTGTCTGTGCCACCTTACCTAGAAGCTGAAGCAGTTCAGTTACTTCTTTGATTAACAGTAATTTAGAACTGCTCAGAACCAGGCAATGTAATGAGACACAAAACCAAGGTCAATAAACAACCCACTTGTACTGTCAGCAGGCAGCATGTGCCACCCTCGCTGGGACCCTCAGCCATGTAAGGGAGTGTAGGATTTATACCACAGTTACGCCCTGAGCAGGTGGACCTGATGAGCACTGAGATGAGTCAATCTATGGGGGGCTGAGGGGGATTCCCTACATAGCACTGAATCATCAATCACCAATGTGTGAAATAATTTCCACAGCAAACAGTTGGGAACAAACAGTTAAAGCAGCAAAGGGAAGATTTTTGTTCAGCTGTAATCTCTCGGGCACTGCTGAGTCACACTCTGGACTTGGAGGGAAAAAGTGAACGTCACAGCTGGATGCATTCAGCTAGGAAAGAAATCAAAGACATTATCAGTTCCCAGCTCATGATATTTATTTGTAGTTCATTATTGTATTTATATTCTTCCCTGTGAAGAGTGTACAACAATCAGCAAGGCTGGCCTTTTGGTGCAGTGCTTATCAGCGCCTCTAATCTAACACAAACGTACAGAGCCCTCATTAGAGGGCTGGGAAGCCCTCATGGAAGGCGAGCTTTATTGCTAATGCAGCATCACTTCCCCAGGCAGTTGTAGCATGATGGCAGCAGAATCTGAACTCCTATTTCTGCTCAGGCTGAGCAAATGATGTTTTTATACAAATACGTTTTTATATAAATAAGTACATAAGTGTAAATATAAGTATATATATATGTATATAACATAAATGCATGTCTTAACTCAGCTGAGGCAGTTTCCTGCAGTTTATGAGCAAGAAGGGTGAAGACAAGGAGAGAAACATGTGAAAGAGCAGATAATGATATAAAGGGTCCCTCGCCTGGGAAGACGCAGCCTAGACGAGGAGCTCAGCAGGAATACTCATGCTGGCCAACTTCAAGCACCTCAGTTATGTGCCTCAGCTTCACAGGGCTCGCTCAGGACAGGTTTCAAATCTATCACATGTGCAGGGCTCACAGGATGAGGTTTAGTAGAGTGGCTCCTAGCTATGAGCATACAGAGGTGTTGCCTAGGCCTGGGGCTACAGTCATTAGTTGACCATGTGTCTAAGCAGTAAAGGCAGGCTTCACTAACATATGGAACTCAGGGATCAAAGACCGGATGGGCGAAGCCAGCCTAAACAGGTTAACTGAGGGGATTTGTCTTTTTTTTCCCTGTAGCCTCACAATACTCATAAGGACCGCCACATCAATAAACTCACATTAGGCTGCACTGAATTACACAATTCAAAACAGAGATGTGTCTTTTTGTTTTTAACTATTATTAAATCAGCTCCTTCAACTTCTTTAGGGCTATGCCAGTTTACACCAACTGAGGATGTGGTGCTAGCTCTCTAGGAAGCTGCTCACTCCTAAATGCAAACACATTGCCTGCTAAGAGTTCACAAGCTGAAGCACCCGGGATTCCTATGATCTCTTGCTGCAGTTCAGCCTGAAGAACCAAGGTATTAAACATGTAATATGAAGAAATAAAAAGTGTATATTTTTATCTGAGCTAGAGTTCCATGTCTCCTCCTTCTAGGTGTATTAAATCGACACCTGTTATTTTTGCTCTAGTCATCATTTCCATTAGAAACTTATTGTTTCAGGGGCTTTATAACTCATAAAACTTTTATAAGTCAGACAAAATGAGCTTTAGGAAAAAGCTGATTTTTCAGGTCTTGGCGCTGGAATGTATTTTTATATGCAACAAATGTAAAAGAGAATAATGGCTGTAATGGCTTTCATTATATTTAGGGGGAGGAAGAACTGCAAATATATTCAGAAATCAAATCATTTAACTATTAATTTTACACAGGGAATCTGGGCAACCCTCACAGAATATCTGTCAATAGACAGCAAATAAAACTGAACCCAGACAGTGGGGAAATTCTCAACCTTCATTTCCAAAACACTGAAGCACATACTTAAGTCCATCCTTACTCCAAAAGACATTTGAGCATGTATGTAAACCCCTCTTGCAAAAGGATTGTTTTCCTCAGTGTCTGCTGAGAACCCAGGAGTTATCCCGCTCAACTCATTACTAATAGCCTTGAAGTTACTCATGGGCACAAATATTTGCAAGAATGGGGCCACAGTGAGGAGCTGCGTCTGTATAAGGAATCATGGCCAAATTATGCCATTCTAAAGAAAAATGCTCCCAGACTCTCTGTCTCCTCTGGAGAGCTGTTACCAACATGGTGCAGAGTGGCTGCTGGTGCCCAGATGGCAGAAGCCAAGTGCATGCCCCCTGGCAGCAGGCCACATCTCTGAGGGGTCAGATGTATCTCCTGGGAATGTATCTTTAGATGAACCCTGGGAAGAAAAAAGCCCTTCCATGTCTGACAACTGCTGCAGAGGAACAAAAGCTTCTTTAAAAAGCTCTCTCCCTGTTTACAAATAGTGCATTGAGGTTCTCTCTCTCACACAAGCCTGACCAAGAAAACTGCAAACTGCTGTTATCAGCCAGCTTGGGGTTTCGGGGCAGGGTGAACAAATGCCACTTTAACTCAAAGCATTCATGAACCAGAAAGGATTTCCAGTGAAACCCATCACCCTTCTGACATGAAGGGGAACTAGAAGCTGGTCCCCCTTCCAAAGGTTGGTGTCCTCTTGATGTCTGCTGCTGCTGAGTCACCAACAGTACCTCCTGTGGTAATGAAAGGAAGACTTCATGTCTGGGTGCTGGGACATCTAATCTAGGTCATGCTTGCCTAAGAAGGTTGGACCAGATGATCCTTGAGGTCCCTTCCAACTTGGTATTCTACGATTCTATGTTTTCACTGAAGCACAACGGCATATTACATTCTTCAAAGGCCCCTGAGCTGAAGTAGCCCCATCTTACATTTGAACATCTTGGAAAAGCCACCTTAAATCTCGCAAGTTTTGGCGTCCCTTTCATTAGAAAATAATTTCTGTGTAATATTGTCACACAAACACATACCTTGGGACACAGCCAATGTTGACAAAGCCTGGGTGAAAAGGTGAATCTAACACAGAGCTGTTAGTCAAAGAGAAGTGGGAGGCTTGACTATGAATTTGAGAGCACCTGCAGTGTTTCTGAAATTCTTTGCTCAGCTCTTATTTGAATTCTCATGGATCTATCCCTGACTTTTGATTTCCTCAGGATTTTGAAGACCTTGTTTTTACAATGCTACCTAAGAGCTGGCATGACTTCTTGCAGGTATTTCCATATGTGGAAGACCTCATATAAACCTATCGGGTTGCAAAAAAAGCAAATGAGAAACGAAATCTGTAGGGATGGTCACAGCTCCATCAAATTTATTTCCCCAGTATATGTGTGGGACTTAAAGGGACTTTTAGTCCTCTAAGGTTCACTTGTCCTTTCCATCCTCACCAAACCTGGCTGTCCCAGAAAAACCTATGTAGTAAAACATAAAACCCCAATCCTGAAGATAAACCTAAGGCTTTTGGCATTTCTTAACACTGAGGAAGAAATCATCTTTCCTGTTTCTAATGCAGCCCATGTGTAAAGTTACAGGCTGTGAGCATCGACTTTTAACAGGAACTGTTAACAACCCTTTTTGATCACAGGAAGAGGAGGAAAGCCTCTTCACTTAAGAAAATAACAGTGATGTTTATGGGCGCGGCTCTTCTCCCTATTGGGAGCTGCCAATCACCCTTCCTCCCCCCCGAGCTGATTTCTGGGGGGCTGTGGTGGGGGGCCGGGGTTCGCTCTGGCTTCCTTCCGTTGGAGGGCTCCAGCAGCCGATGCTGTTTCTGGGCAAACGGCCACCGCGATGTTTGTGTTAGATAGGCTGCAGCTGGGCTGGGTGGGTGTTGCAGGCCGGCTGCACCCAGCCAGCTCCCTGGCCTCTGATTCCCGGTAAGAACAGCTTCCGGATTCCTTTGAGTTTTATCTTCCTTCCCTTTTTATTATTATTTTTTGTATTTATTTTTTATTTTAAACAAATAAGGGCTGTTTGACTTCTAGGAAATGTAGGTGTGAGGAGGAGGGCCACAAAGATGACCAGAGGGCTGGAGTACCTCTCCTATGAGGAAAGACCTGGAGAGTTGGGGTTGTTCAGCCTGGAGAAGAGAAGACTCTGGGGAGATCTCATAGCAGCCTTTCAGTTCTTAAAAGGGGCCTATAAGAAAGATGGGGAGTGACTTTAGCAGGGCCTCTTATGCTAGGACAACGGGTGATGGCTTTAATCCAGAAGAGGAGACATTTGGGCTGGATGTGATGAAGAAATTCTTTACACTGAGGGTGGTAAAACACTGGCACAGGTTGCCCAGAATGGTGGTGGATGCACCATCCTTGGAGACATTCAAGGCCAGGCTGAATGTGGTTCTGGGCAGCCTGATCAAGTTACAGGTGTCCCTGCTTATTGCAGGGAGGTTGGACTAGATGTCCTCTGAATGTCTCTTCCAACCCAAACTATTCTGTGGTTCTATGATTCTATGAAAGTTTGCTGTGCGTAGAGAAGGGCAGCCTAGCCCATCCACCTTATTCCTCTACTCCTGTTCCTCCAATGCAGTAAGTGGCACTTTCTTCTATCTCTGTTAAAGGAACCAGTAGTTCATCCTCCTACAAAGGGCGAAGTGGTCTCCCCTCATGGCTGCCCCTCAACATCTCCAGTCACAGCCACCCCTCATCTGCCCCCTCATAGTGGTCCCACATGATATAGCTGCCACCCCTCATCTCACCTCAAGATCTCCCCTCATGGCCAACCCTCACGACCCATGGCTGCCCCTGCGCTCACCTCACGATGTCCCCTCACAACTGCCCCACCACTCCCCTCATGATCTTCCCTCACCCCCCATGGCCAGTCCTCCTGTACCCTCAGGATCCCCCTTCATGGCTACCCTTCTGTCCCCTCATGGCCGCCCCTCCTGTCCTCTCATGACTGCCACTGCTCTCCCCTCTTGTTCTCCCCTCACCCCTCATGATCTCCACTCACAGTGACCCCACCTCTCCCCTCACGATCTTCCCTCCTGCACACTCCTGCTCTCCCCTCATGATCTCCCCTCACCTCTCATGGCTGCCTCTCCTGTCCTTAAGGTCACGATCTTTAGGTACAATTTCAAGCTGCAAGTATTCACTGGCTGAGGAACCAGTGTGTATATATATGTGTGTGCATGCGTGCACCATATGTATTCATGTTTATGCAGTTTTCCACTCAAAGCAGTCAGCGGAAATGAAAACCTGATTTTGCAAGGCTTCCACTGCAAAATTAAACATTCAGTTATTCCTTAAGGGAGTTTGCTGGTTTATGTACTGGGAAATAACCCCTACATTTATTTCTTTTTTTCAAGTCCAAAATATCTTCCCTTGAAAGAGAGCTCAGCTATGATGGGAAACGCAATTCATCTGGATGGGAGAGGGGAGCAGCAAGGTGGGAGAGAATAAGAAGAAATCAAACAGAAAAAGAAAACAGAAGTGAGGGATTTTCAGTTCCTGTGTGTGTGTCCATCTATTTTTATCCTAGAAGGAAGCTTCTTAACATAGCTGTGTTTTCTTTCACACTGCTCTCCTCCCTTTGCGGGACTTCCAGGCTTCACCTCAGCACCTGGTTTTTCCCTGAGCTTGATGTGTTATGCCTACAAGGCAGGACAAATTTGGCAGCTGTTGCACTGGAAGCAAAAGGGGAGCAGAAGAGCAGCAAAGCGGATACTTTGCATGTCCAGGGGCACCAGAGGGATGTCATTTATTTCTTTTTCTTAGTATTTTGCTGGCAAAGCTGACTGCTTTCTTTTGGCCTTGACTGGGACATCTGGGCAGTGGGAAGAGTTTTTTCTTTTCTTTTGGATCATAAGGTATCCTCTCTTCTATCGCTTCTGTTGCTCATGTTCTTATTTGGAGAAAGCTTTTCTTTTCCACTTTTTTCTTTTTCTGAGGCTATGAGGCAAAGGAAACGTTTGGCTCAAGTGAACTGTTCCTAAAGTGGAGAAGAAGCAGAGTCTGAGGCACCAAAACAGAACTTCAAATATTTTTCCATTTGCAAAGAGTCATACAGGCAGAAAGGAAAGGCCGCATTCCAGCCCCGCTGAAGCCAATAGGAAATGTGCCACCGACTTCCATGGGATGAGAGATCCCCGTGAGAAATCCAAACTCACCAGTC
Source organism: Amazona ochrocephala (assembly GCA_039720435.1). Lineage (NCBI taxonomy): Eukaryota > Metazoa > Chordata > Aves > Psittaciformes > Psittacidae > Amazona > Amazona ochrocephala. The sequence goes on along the minus strand of CM077877.1, from coordinate 99,159,097 downwards.
TGCTCATCATAATTAGGGTTATTAGAATCATAGAATCATAGAATAGTTATGGTTGGAAAGGACCTCAAGATCATCGAGTTCCAACCCCCCTGTCATGGACAGAGACACCTCACACTAAACCATGCCATCCAAAGCCCTGTCCAACCCAGCCTTGAACACTGCCAGGGATGGAACATCCCCAACTTCCCTGGGCAGCCCATTCCAGGGCCTCACCACCCTCACAGTAAAGAATTTCTTCCTCACATCCAATCTAAACTTCCCCTGTTTAAGTTTGAACCCGTTACCCATTGCCCTGTCACTACAGCCCCTAATGAAGAGTCCCTCCCCAGCATCCCTATAGGCCCCCTTCAGGTATTGGAAGGCTGCTATGAGGTCTCCATGCAGCCTTCTCTTCTGCAGGCTGAACAGCCCCGATTTTCTCAGCCTATCTTCATATGGGAGGTGCTCCAGTCCCCTGATCATCCTCGGGGCCTCCTCTGGACTTGTTCTAACAGTTCCATGTCCTTTTTATGTTGAGGACACCAGAATTACACACAATACTCCAAGTGAGGTCTCACAAGAGCAGAGTCCAAGGGGCAGGAGCACCTCCCTCGACCTGCTGGTCACGCTCTTTTTGATGCAGCCCAGGATACGGTTGGCTTTCTGGGCTGCAAGCGCACACTGCCGGCTCATATTCATTTTTTCATCAACCCACACCCCCAAGTCCTTCTCTGCAGGGCTGCTCTGAATCTCTTCTCTGCCCAACCTGTAGCTGTGCCTGGCATTGCTCCGACCCAGGTGCAGGACCTTGCACTTGGCATGGTTAAACGTCATCAGGTTGACATTAGCCCACCTCACAAGCTTGTCAAGGTCCCTGTGGGTGGCATTCCTTCCCTCCAATTTATCAACCAAACCACACAGCTTGGTGTCATCGGCAAACTTGCTGAGGGTGCAGTCAATCCCGCTGTCCATGTCACTGACAAAGATGTTGAATAAATAAACATGTTGAACAAATTTCATGATTTGTTATTTGTATTGCAGTTCCAATTAAAGGGCAGGATCCCCTCTGCCCAAGGGGTTGTAAGAGCCCCCATCAGAGGGGTATTCCTTGCCCCAGAGATCTTGATATCAAAGTTTATGTCTCACCGTAACACCTTATGGAGGAGCTGTATGGGGAAAACAACCCCACTTTGCCAGGTCTGAGTAGATACCTGTGCCCTCCTGCACCCCTAGGCAAACACAAACTTTCTGAAATGGCTGCTTATCTAAGCCCACCTATGCTGCGTGCAAAACTGAGTAGGATACCAACACCAATTCGGAGGCACGTGCAAAGGATCAGGTGGGGAGAGGTTATAGTTGCTGTCTCAGGATAAGCTCTCTTGAGAATTCCTGGCAGCTCCCATTCACTTCACAGAATTAGCATGTCACTTTATTAGGAGCCTCAGTAAATCTGAGTCTTTAATATTTCTGCAAGGTGAATCTAATTCTCATTATGATATAGCCCTGGGAAAATCAAGCCAAGCCCAATGCATAATGCTAAACCAAAGCATAATAAGCTTTCTAGACTGAGTAGTGTGTTCAGAGAGAAGAAATTGGAGAGCTAAATAAAATGTCAAGTATTTGGTCCTGCAACACCAGATGATTCAATATCAAAGGGAATACCATCATTATCTTTGGCATCAGAATCTCTAAATTTAGGCTGAGATGCTGGAAAAAATAAAAATCGTTGTAATCAAAATCACAAAAGGAAAAAAAAAGGCTTTTTAAACTTGCTTGAGATGTAACTTGGCTGGAAATGAAACAAAAAGAGTAGAACCCAAAAGAAAGAGATTCAAAATGGAAAAGCTTGAAGCAAAGTTCCTTCAAGCTTGGGTGGCCGGGGCCAAGTGAGGAGAAGTACACATGTAAACAGCTTTTCATAAAACCTTACCTTGCTCTTCTATATAACTTTCATCAGACATTTTCTATCAGCAATGGTGGTTCCCAAAAGAAACAATAAATAGCTGCAAACACACCAGTAGGAACCTATGGTCCCAAAAGAAAAAAATGTCCTGATCTACAGACGAGACTCATGTTCACTTGCTGAGAGAAGGACTGACACCATCAAATGAACTAATGAAGAAAATGGCAAATTCCAGTCAGCTGCCCCCATCTAATACTGAGAGACCAGAAATCACTATGTATCTTTTCTCTCAGTAATTCATTCAATGAAGTTAATAATGATGAACTCTCAGACAATAATCCTATTTCTCTTAGAAAAATAGGATTAAGCATAATGTTCAGTATGAAGTCAAGGCTGCTTAGGTTGTTAATGGTTCTGTATGTCAAAGGATAAACAATTATCTCTTTACATGGGCAGTTCCCAGACACTGGGGTGTTGCCTGGATGCAGCTGTTCCCCCCAGCAGCAGCGCTGGTGCTGGGTGCACTGACCACAGGTAGTATTCAGGCCTCATCTGGGAGCCTGCAACTCTTCAATAACTTTTTCTTTATTCTTATTTTGTTAGGGCAGAAGACCTACTGTCTACTTTCCCCCTAACACATTTTCAGAGCATTTCTTTCTCCTCAGAATGAGGTGAATTTTTTAAGAGGAAAAAGGTGGGATCTCTTGGGAGCAGGTTTCCCAGCATTTGTCTGGTGCTGGGAGACAGACATCCTTTCTGAGACATTTTTAGTGCTACAGATACAGCGCCCCAAGTGAGCTCCCCTGTTCCTGGCCCTCAAAGGCAGCTCTCGCATGCTTGCCATTTTTTTGATGAGGTGAGTGTGGGACATCCCTGTTATTGCAGCCTATCACTGGCTCCTCTGCTTTGCTGACTGACACAGAAGCTGTGCCACTGCTCAAGGCTGGCTGCTCCACCAGAGGCTGGTAGATGATGCTGTTGCCTGCAGTGTAGAACACAACTGACTTTTCAGTGGTGGTGACACAAGGCCCTTTCCTGCCATGGTGAGAAAATGATGGGGAAGGGTCCTGTCCTAACACAGGGTGTAGGAGGCAGCAGCTGGGGGTGATGCTGGAGAAGAGAGCATTTAGGCTGTGCACTCCACACAAGCCCACCCAAGCATTGTTATCCCCTTCCCTGGCAGCAATGCAGTATGAGACTGCTACCCATCAGTCTCTAATAACAGGGGAAAGGGAGCTTTCCATCTGCATTTCCTCCACTGAAACTGAGCTGCTCAGCCACCATTGAGGTTTAAATCTCTTAATGTGTGTCTCTCCATGGTCCAGAGTGACAGCATTAGCAGCACCCACTTCTCCCATTATTGACTTGGTGCTTGCTTTGTGTGGGAAACAGCTTTTCCTTCCCACTAACAATCTCTCAAACCACTGGTGGATGGGGACAAGGGCAGCTATCAGCCCTAATGAAAGTGGAGGAACTTCTGCTCTTCTCCAACGTGGAAGTTGCTGTGTGCTCCTTAGGACAAGGAGTAAAATATCTTCTACAGGACAGGAGTATCTTCTTTTGTCATGAAGTAGATCAACAAAAGATCAGGAAGACTATGATATGGGGCCAGTTAGGAGGGCTTCTGAGTTCACAGTTTGCAGGCAAATCTGGTGTAGCCACCAGTGTCATAAAGAGAACACATCTACAAGAAACTGAAGTGTGGGAGTCAAGTCACTGAGGGAAAGAATGACTGCAGAGGGGCCTGCAGAAACATCTGTGAGACATCCTCACGATGTGTGGCACACACCCATGCCTTCCACCACTCATCCACTGAGGTTACCTCGCAGTCATTTTCTCCCATCTGCTGTGGGCTGCATCTCAAACCTCTCAGGGACAGTGAAGAACATTGCAGTGACCTCTGAGTTGGGGTTGGTATGCATCAGCCCTTGCGGAGCACAGAAGCCCATCCTTCGTGAGAAATAGGCTGCAATTTTCTTCTCTTTCCCTGCTTCATCCTCTGTAACTCCTTCCTCCTTGCCATCACAAGTTTCATTTAATGACATCATCTTGAATACATTGACCTCTCCATTCCTAATACAGTGGGGACTTGGTAACATAAGAGCAGCTGTAGTAGGTCAAGCCTGTCTACCTTGTAACCTATTTCGAACATGAACAGGAGCAAAAGCTTAGACATATGTCAGGTGTGGTACCTCCTCCAGGTTCCTCTGTATGTGTGAATTTTCTGAACCATCCTAGAGCATTGCTTTAGCTACTATGAATCTGATCAGATTTATCTCCAATGACTTTGCGAAAGCCTTCTTTGAAATAATTTCTGAATCAATCAATGGCAATGAATTTCCTGGTTTACTTGCTTGTTAAGGGAAAAGAATATTTTGTTTATTCCTTCACTTGCTCTCTGCCTTGAAAATGTGGCTAAAGATTATAGCAGAAGAGCATCACTTCGGCTGCTCAGGCCTGCCATGCAGCTGCACCTCCACCTCACCCCTACCTAACCCCCACCCACAGCTCCCTGCCTGGCTCTTACAAGGTTTATATAGCAGCTTTGGGGTTACTTCTTTCAGATCATAAGGTTTACAGCACAGCTCAGCCGATAACAACAGCCATAAACCTAACCACAGAGCCTCTGAGACACTGTCACTGGGAGTTTATACCACCTGCAAGTCTCTCTCCCCTACAGTAGCCCCTGCAAATGGCTTCTGGACTCCTATTTGCAGCAGCTCACTTAAAAAAAAAAAAAAAATAAATAAAAAATCCAACATTGTATTTAAAAAGATGTGAAAAGGCAAAGGAAAATCAGCCCAAAACAGCTGGCCAAATCCTCCCCTTTGACTCAGTGGCTGACTCCTGCTTTCAATGGGACCTTTCGCAGAGACTACTGATCGTCACATTGGTCTTTCCCCTCACCCCACCCCACTCCTCCCTGTCAGCTCATCGGGCTCTTGAATGTGGTCACCCTTGTATATTTGTCTTGTTGATATCACAAATATGTCAGCCAACCCCTTCATTTTCAAATTTGGAACCAAATATAAGGCCATGCTTCAGGCACTCCTGGGACAGAAGTGGGATGGCTGGAAGGGAGGAAAGTGCAGGAAAAGCCTGCAGAGAAGAAGGAGGTAGGAGTACAGAGGGTTCGGGAAGGGTCACATTAACTTGTAGGTTACCTTCTCCTTCATTTTAAATGTCAATATTTTTCCAACATCTCTGTACTGAGAATTTCACTGCCCTCACCTTTCCCTCTCTTTCATAGTTACTTTTCACAACTTCTGGTGCAGTGAAGATTTACAGCCTTGAGGAACTCAATAACTCTTTACCCCTGTCTCACCAAAGAGGCCCAGCAAGCAAATCCTACATAGAATCATAGAATCATAGAATAGTTATGGTTGGAAAGGACCTCAAGATCATCGAGTTCCAACCCCCCTGCCATGGGCAGGGACACCTCCCACTAAACCATGCCATCCAAGGCTATGTCCAACCCCACCTTGAACGCCGCCAGGGATGAAGCATTCACAACTTCCCTGGGCAACCCATTCCAGCGCCTCACCACCCTCACGGTAAAGAATTTCTTCCTCACATCCAATCTGAACTTCCCCTGTTTAAGTTTAAACCCATTACCCCTTGTCCTCTCACCACAGTCCCTAATGAAGAGTCCCTCCCCAGCACCCCTATAGGCCCCCTTCAGGTATTGGAAGGCTGCTATGAGATCTCCACGCAGCCTTCTCTTCTTCAGGCTGAACAGCCCCAATTTTCTCAGCCTATCTTCATACGAGAGGTGCTCCAGTCCCCTGATCATCCTCGGGGCCCTCCTCTGCACTTGTTCCAACAGTTCCATGTCCTTTTTATGTTGAGGACACCAGAACTGCACACAGTACTCCAAATGAGGTCTCACGAGAGCAGAGTCAAGGGGCAGGATCACCTCCCTCGACCTGCTGGTCACACTCCTTTTGATGCAGCCCAGGATATGGTTGGCCTTCTGGGCTGCAAGCGCACACTGCCGGCTCATGTTCATTTTTTCATCAACCCACACCCCCAAGTCCTTCTCTGCAGGGCTGCTCTGAATCTCCTCCCCGCCCAACCTGTAGCTGTGCCTGGCATGGGAGATCCTCTCCTGAAACACTTCCCATGTGGACACTGGGACTTGAATGCTGCCCTCAAAGAATAGTCCAATGGTGGTCTCATTAGTTTGTTTGGGAGCAGAGCTAAAACTCTTTGGAAAATTCCATTCTTCAACTCTAAGAGCAGATTTTGTCCAGTTTTTCTGGGTGGGTCTCAAACATGACAACTTAATTAGGATGTCCAGACCTCCCTGTATGCTTATGCTCACACCGAACTGCCTATTCCCAGATAGTTCTTCTATCAAAGCCACGTAAGGTTTTGACATACTGCGCAAAGGTAGCCAAGCGGAAAAAGCAGGCTGCCTGTTTAGTCTCAAACACAGACAGTAGCCACATTCTTGTAGGGAGCCCAAAGCATGTTCAAAAAATTTAGGGAAGATAAATGAAAACCTGTTGTTTTCCCAAAATGGAGCTGTTTGATTTGGAATGGAAAGCTTAGTCATCTGTCCTGCAGGGGTTTGCCCAGCTCCTTTGCTCTCTTCATCTGTCTGATTTGCTTCTTCATTTTTTCCATTTCCTTCCCTACCTTCTTTTTCAGAGTCTCAAACAGGAAAGCACTGGCTTTCCATGATGACATCACCAGTTACACAATGCTCAGTGCATTTCTTCTCTCTTTAGAAAGGAGGCGTAAGGGGGCCTTATGGTTTATAGTAATATTTGTATGCCTACATGACTTATGGAAATGTTCAGGAAGAAAATAATTTTCAAACAGTCCACTTGTTATTTGTTGCATGGCAGAACCAGCATTAATCATCCCTCCCCCCTTACTAACAACTCCTGTTGTATTCAGTTCCTATAATTAGGAGGCTCTCAAGGACCTCCTTTATATTTCCTTTATATTTCAGGGAGGTCTTAACTCCTTTGTCTATCGGTTATATTTCTATTTCATCAAGTAATAAGGCAAGTATTAAGAGGCTGAAGTACTTAGCAGAGCCCTATATCCTACCAGCACTTGTATTTGTCTGCTCTATGTGACTCATTAGATGGAGATGGGTAGATGACATCACCAGTAAAGGGAAACACATGATAAATTGAGGGTTCAAGGATTTAAGCTTCAACTAATAAAATATCCAGACAAAGAGGATTAGCTGTGTTTGCAGGCAGAGTGTTTGCTTCTGTCAAAAGGAGGATAGCCCAAAGAGAATAAACTATATCCTTTTTCTTCCTTCAGCCACCAGTTTCTTGTCATGCTGGAAAAAAAATAGCAGAAACAAAAAAAGAAAAAAGAAACCAGCTGTCTTTCAAATGGATGTAGCCATTGCCTTAGTGCATTACAGAAGCATTTTTAAATCAGACCAATTTTCTGGTTTATATCCCAGGTTTGGATTTCCTTTCCTTAAAGATATGGTGAGATGTAGAGCTAGACAAAATGAAAGTTTTTTCAGTAGCTGAAAAAGCAGATCAGCATGCACAAGTCTACTCTACCCATGGACAGAAATGCTACTGTTTTGCATCGTCATGGGCAGTCATTAATTACAGCTCTGCTTTAGCTAGTTATTACCCTGATCTGAGTCTTTGAGGCTCTAGGTAGGAATGACAACATCAGCACCCAGCTTCCCCCTGATAAAGGGAAGAATAGAAGCAGGACCTTTGAATTTCTGGTTCTGCAGACATGAGTGCAACCCAATGACCTTTCCTGGTGAACCTCACTCTTGGGGAGTAAAACAAGGTATCATGGGCTTCCCCAGCAGCAGCCAGCACTTTTTGCTGTCAGAGAGCGTGGAAAAAATGACGCTGTGTGAATGCAAAGGCACTTCTTCATGCTGGAGCATGGTCAGCAAATGGTCTTTGGGAAAATGTGGAAGAACACAAAGCAGGGCTTTTCCAAGTACCATCCCAAATGCAACCTTGAAGCTGTTACACAGGATCACAAGAGGGAACAGTCACAAACATGCTTTATTATTGCTGGTTCCGTGCCAGAGCTGACTAACCATCTTCTGAACACAGACACAACAGCAGCAGCCTCTTACTGAAGCTGTTTGAAGCTGACCCACAGATTGCAGTACACAGGCAGATCTTGCTTACAGTGAGCTGCAGCACGTGTGCCACCTGTATGCCCAGGGGACAAGCCAGCTTAATTTATCCTGTGCTGTCATGATGCAAGTTTCACAGTCCCCCAGCTATGCTATGCTGGCTGCCCCATGGCTATGTTAGAAGTTGCAGCAGTGAGCAAAGGTGACAAACAGCTTCTAAAAGTGAAAATCAGTTTTGCTAATGCTGTCTTGGCCAAAACTCTCAGCCCACTTCCCCACATTGAGGAAGAGCATTACAGGAGACACGCCACCTTTAATGGCTTGTAGCCATAAGCAATAGGGAATGACTATACTCAATTATCTTAGCGCAGGAAGACTTGGGGTGCTCCCAGGCCCTGATGAAGAAAGTGAACATTGACTTACTGACTTAGGTTCCTCACGGTGCAAGGCAAAGCAGCTTTGCCACCTTTTGACTCTAAAACTTTCTTAGCTTCAGCATAAAAATGTCGCACATGAAAGGATATTTACCTTTTCTTTCTCCACAGCGTAAGCCACAGCTTGTGGAAGCCAAAGGCTTCAAACCTGATACAGAACCACATTGCTACAGCTCTTGTCAGCTGAGGTTTGGAAAAAAAAAAGTGCACAAAACCCCAAACCTCCAAAAAAGCACCGTACACACTCTGCAGAGCAAGGGTTGAGCTGTGCTGTTCTTATGGTGAGGAGGAAAAGGGACTGCTTCTACCACTACAGTTTTTGCAGTTATTGCTAGGATTTGAAGAAGAAAGATGCATTGGACAGGCTGTAAGACCTGTTGCTATCTCCATGATTACTATCGCTGGCGCCTGCATTTTTTAGCATATCACCTACCAAGGTAGAATTTGTCTCAGAGAAAGTGAAGTAATGCTGACAATAGATCCTGCAGAATATTGTGTTTGTTCTTCTATATTGAAATAAAAGCTTTGGTCATTGGCCTAAGCCATCTTAGGTGCTTGAAGGCCTTCATTTAACTTTCCTGCTTTTGCGCTTAACATTTCACAGCATTGCAGATTTATCCTATGCCCGTGTGCAATTTATTTGAAAGCAGAGAGAAGCTGCTCTTACCCAGAGCATCAGCATGCTATCTCATAAGTCAATGAACTTATTCTCTGGTCTCACGGTGGAAAAGAAATACATATCGCTTGGATTTGTCTTTTTTTTTTTTCTTTTTTTTTTTTTTTTTTTTAACTAGCCATTTAGCACTTCCTTTTTATTTTCTTTCGTTTATCCCAAAGCAAACATTTGTGATGAGAATTTGGAACCGCTCAGCCTACCCTCCTCAATACCTCTAGTTTCTTCTGCAAGCTGGAGTGTATATTTTTGTGTTACTGAGGCATCGCACTGGCATCCCGTACCTGCTCACATCTTACATGAACTGAAACCAGAGGCTGTTTCCTGACACTGTAGCAACTGAGCCTGAAGAAAAGAAACTATCAGATGTTTCTGCATAGCAGCTGCATGTCAAAAATAGTAGAGTAACCAACAGCTTCACTGCGCTACAAGCATAGGAAGCATACTGCCTCTAAGAAATATGTTTCTCATTTATTGGAAGTGGGCAAGTGAGTCCTTTTTCTATAATCACTTACGAGTGGGAACAGAAACCTTTCAATACAGAGATCTGCATTTGACACTATAGCTGTCTTCTTGTTACTCAGCCACTGTGGCAACAGATAAGGTCTGTTGGCCGTTTCTTACCTGGATGAATGAGAGTTTGCCATTGCATTTGTTACTGTGCCACAACAGGCGCATAAACACATCCTAAGGTCTGCATAAATAGGGCTGTGCTTAACTACATCCAGCTTTGTGAGGACCTGGTTACGTCTACCCCAGGCATATCAAGTTTTTGGATGGGGAACAAAATATGAACTGGGATTTAGGATGGAGCAGCCAGGGTCGTCAAGAATTTCCCTGCCTGCGGTTTGAGAAGGGTGACTTTGTTACTATTAGCTGCATTTCCAGCCCTCCACTTCTCAGAAGAGTGCTTCACAGGCACTGCAACAAGCCCGTAAGATGAATGCAACAAGTGGCGTGTAAAACCATGTAATTACAAGGCTTTGAGCAGCTTGAAGAGATTCTGGTGACACAAGAGCCTCAAGGCAGTGTCCTAGTATGAGGCTGTTCACACAGTTACTATCTGCTGCTGTTTCCCAATACAGTTCAGATGTCTGCACAAGACGTTCGCACCACTGTGCTGACTACCTCATGTTTTCAGCTGCTCAAGGGAAACTTTCAGGGATGTTGTCTGAGTGAATTTAGACACACACGCGCACACAATGTCCAAGCAGCTCACTCAGTAAAATGGCACTCTTCCCCCCACTGCTCCAGTGAAGAAGGGAATCATTCTTAAAGAAACCCTCTTATGTCACAGATTTTAGACAGTTGTGAGGCACAATGCATGCTTTTTTCCTTCCTGCAGCTGGTGGGAAATTGTTCTTTAACAGCCTCCCACTTGATCAGTACATGGGTGGTTCATTGCCAATGAAAACCCAGGTGCTGCTGAATTCCTGTTAGTGATTCAAGCAGCAGTCTTCTCTTTGAGTCAAGAGAAAACCAATACCCTCAGAATGGTTTTAATAGGGACTCTGTAGCAAATGGCTCGAACAAGACATAAAATAGAGGTCCTGACCATGTCTAATAATTGAAGATCCCACAGTGCTGTTTGCAGAGGTAAGAGCACATGTCCAGAGCAACTTTCCATTGCCTTCTGCCTATATTTCTGTTCTCCTTAACTCCCTAACATTGATGTAATGCTGTGCTTTCTCAAGTGATTTGGGACATATCTGCTTGCTAGTGGATAAAGCCTTATAGGATATTGTTCACCATTCACCAACTTCCTATTCCAGGCATGGTAGGTTTCAGATGATCCTTCACACATGTGTATATGTATACACATGCTCAACATATACAGAGATAAAGCAAGTCCCTTCTTGAATTGCATGGGTTCTCAGGAGTGAAGTGGAGTGCAGGAAGTTTCAGCCCTAAGCAATCTATAGCACCAGGCACAAATGTGTCTTAGTTTTCTGTGTCCCATGTGCCAAGCAGTCCCCTGTGTGTTCAGCCAAGTATGTACTGGATGCCTTGCTGAGCTTTAACGCAGCTGCCTGCCTCTGAAAGGTGTCAGGGTCCAGCCCTGGCTGTGTTTCTTCAGGGGAGCCTGGACTTTGCTAAGAGAACAAACGCAGCTGTCACCTTGAAGTGTGCCACCGCATGTCTTCCTGCCACCACAAAGTGCCTCCTGCCTTGCAGAGGAGAATTCTGGCCCTTCTGAGCTGGGTTTTCCAGTGGCCATCCCCTTTAGCCAGACCCAAATCAGCTCTTCCAGCCCAAGCTGTTTAATGGCATGCTTCAGGCAGGAGATGCCAGCCATGGACATGGGCTCAGGACCCCCAGGTTATGGCTCCATGGGGTTTCAGTGGCACTTCCTACGGAACAAACACCTCACCCTGCTCCGCTGAGTTGTGCACGTAAATACTGAAGAAACACTGCCTGTCCTCTGAACAGCAGAGACTTGTTTCCTCTGACACACAGCCTTGGAGGTACAGCTTTCTGAAGGATGTCTTCAGGTCCCACCCTTGGTGGGGGCTCCCACAGGGTCAGAAGGAAGGATTCAGCCATAGGCTGTTGATACACCCAGTTATGTTTAATCCAAGAGGCACATGCATAGGATAGTAAACTCCTATTTGACAACAAAGAGAGGAATGTCTTGCTATGCTCAGTAGAGGAAGAGAAGCCTAAGTAGGTCTTCTGGGATCAGCCAAGAAGGACACAAAATTATGACAGAAGCTGACCTAGGGTAAACCTCATCCCATTTCCCCTCTTGTAGTGCCTCTTGACCTCATTCTCGCATGTCAGCATGGTGGCATTTGCTCTTAGCCCTCATACTATTCTTAGCCTAGATGTGAAAACTGAACTCAAATGTAAAAGGGGCTTTTTTGATTTCCCCTCCACAAAAAAAAAAAAAAAAAAAAAAAAAGAAAGAAAGAAAAAGATGCCTTTATATAGATATTCTCTGCATCTGGCTACCTCACCACAAGTTACAGGAAATTGGTTGGCTGCCACTTAACACAGCTGTTAACACTTTGGACTAGCAGTAGCCATTGTGCTGATACTGGCTTAAATGAAAAGGATGAGGTATGCAATGGTTAGAATAACAACTGTCTCATATTCCACAAAGAACATAGACAGCATTCGGATACAAGCCCTGTGTGCCTTACCCCACTGCTGCAAACATTGCTGGGGATGTATAATTCTGCTTCACAGCCCTTCTGAGCATCAAAGAGATTTCAAGACATTAATAAAATGTGTCATAACAACCTGATGATACAGGATCACTATATAAACATGACTAATAACTATGGTGGTGTCCAGGGACCAAACAAAATCAAGACTGGTCTCTTTACAAGGCAGCAGAGTCACTCTTGCAGAGTTTCAAATGTAAACAGAAAAGATGGATGGAGGGTAGGGAGTTATAGTCCTGATTGACTAACTGAGGGGAAAAAAAAAAGCAGGAAGGGATGTGAAAACCACTTTTGATATGGTTTGAGATCTCTGCAGAGTTCTTGGAAGCAAGTAATGACAGAAATTGTTCTTGTGGGAAAGTTCAGCTTCTCAGAGGTAGACTAATCACAGCAGGATCCATGTATTCTTGGGTATGATTGTCGACAGATTTCTTTATAAGTGATTGTTTACTTGATTTTGTCAATACTGATGACATTTTGGAAGATCTCATTGTAAAAAATTACCTTTGGTCAAATGATTAGGAATTAATTTAGTTCCCTTAATAAGATTCTTGATTTAAAAAAGGAAGTTTGGCAAAGTTAAGGAACTAGCAATTGGAGCCATCTGGACTGAGTGGTTCATACTCCACCATTCAAAGTCTGAAATTTTCTGAAGTCATACATGCAAGCAAAAGCAATGGGGGAACAGTGCAGTAAAGGGCAATACTCCTTCTAGTGCAAATAACCAGCTCAAATAATGAAAATATGGCATAATTAAAGACCCTAAATGGAATTAAAAATTGGAACCTTCAGGAAGGGAAGGTAGATCTTGGAGGTCAGAAGTATGAACACAAAATGAAAAGTAGCAAAAGTCAAGCTGGTTTAGATCTTGCAAAGGAAATAAAACCAGCAACTTAACGTACTGCAGTTACATAAATAAAAAGAGAACAATGAAAGAAGAAGTGGGGACACTATTTGGTGAGGGCAACTTAGAGATTATAACTTCAGTAAGCAGCCTGCCTCAAAACTCAGTGAATGTTTTCCTTTATATTTCAGTGAGGATGCAAAATGCAGTGGCAAAAAGCAGAATGACTAATGGGAATGGAAGGTGAACTGGAAATGGTCATACCTGAGATGGAAGTGGAGCTCAAAGAGCTCATTGCCTTCAAACTGGACAGACTGGACACTCTCCACCTCTGGAAGGATTTGCATGTGAAATTGCAGGTCCACAGCACAGACCTTTAATGACTTTTTTGTGCCTGGCTCAGGCCATGGGACTGGAAAACGGTGAATGTAGCTCTTGTATTTGAGAAAGGCAAAAAAGCAGTCGAGGTAACCACAGACCTGATAATCTGATCTTAGCACCTGAACTGAAGCTTTATGTGTTGGTGAATTAAAGATAAGAGCAAATGTAAAATGAATTGAAAAAGTCAATAAGAATTTTCCAAAGATACAACACATCACGCTTATATCTTTCTTCCATGGCAGTGATTTTCCAGACAAAAGGAATGCAGAACCTTTGTGGGGAAGCTTAGAGCACATACTATTTGGTTCTAAAACACATGGCCAAGACAGACTATACCAATGCAGGCAGGATTTTACACGCAGAAAGGCAATCACCCAAACTTCTACACATTCATCTCTAAATTTTTTGATGCAAGCTGTGGCTCCACTGTGTGCATGAATGTACATCTGCTCATGCTGAAAGAGGAATGGCCATGGGGTCCCTTGGGGAGAAATGTGTCAGAAGTGAGCAAAACAAATAACAGAAAATAGCAGCCTTCCAATACCTGAAGGGGGCCTATAGGGATGCTGGGGAGGGACTCTTCATTAGGGACTGTGGTGAGAGGACAAGGGGTAATGGGTTTAAACTTAAACAGGGGAGGTTTAGATTGGATATGAGGAAGAAATTCTTTACTGTGAGGGTGGTGAGGCGCTGGAATGGGTTGCCCAGGGAGGTTGTGGATGCTTCATCCCTGGCGGCGTTCAAGGTGGGGTTGGACATAGCCTTGGATGGCATGGTTTAGTGTGAGGTGTCCCTGCCCATGGCAGGGGGGTTGGAACTCGATGATCTTGAGGTCCTTTCCAACCATAACTATTCTATGATTCTATGATTCTATGATATTGCTGCTCTTCAGGAGTACCTGAAGAGGTAAAACTATGGAGGAAAAGAACATAATTTTAGCAAAGAATAATATTGATATAAGGAGAAATGGAAATATATTGGCCACAGGTAGGTTTAGCTTGGAAACCAGAGAAGATTTCCGGGCCTTGGAAGCCTGAGGTTGTGGCACAGCCTTCCAGGAGGAGCAGGCTTCACACGGAGTGTGATCAGGTGTGGAAAATTTTAATGTGAAAGGACGGGAAAAGGGACTCTGCTTCAGGAGCCCCACTCCCGCACTATGTCTCTCATTTTCCAGAGCAGCCCCTGACACTCTGAATTTAATAGCAGACAGTATTTCTGGCCTCCATTCTGTGCTCAGGTACATTGGGAGCAGTTCCCATTGCTGTTGCCATCAGTACTCCACTGTCTCTGAGGAGGTGAGCAGAGATAGTGGTGTAGAACACCACGGTATTTAAACAATAGCTGCCTTTCCCCTTCAGTTACCAAGCCTTACCTTGAAATATTTAGGGAACCCTAACAGCATATAGAAATTCTGCCTCCTTAATCCAGTGGTAACTCAATACACAGGGAAATTAGCATGAAAGCCTAATAATCGTGTCTAGGATCAAGTGAGACAGACAGGTATTATTTTATATTCACATCGTAGCTGCATTAGTAAGCAAGCACAAGGGAAAAACAGTTCCCTGTTGCAATGCATAAGGATTTTGGCAGGAGGAATGAATACTGAAAGCTCTGCTTGTAATTAAGCTATATCTGCAGCTTGTAGTATTGTCCAGAAGAATTCCCATTGCTCCAATTGAAGATGCTTCAAAGTCCATTGCAAAGAACACACCATTGAAAAGTTTTGCTAGTAAGGTCTTTAATTATGGCTTTGTTATACATTTAATTTATAGATGAAAGAACAGCTATTGTAAGTTTGGCTGTTAAAATCATATACGTTGCAAGTTGTTAAATAGGCTTCTCACTTTTTGTTAATTCCCAAATATGTCAAGAAAGTCGTTTAATATAATGTATGTGAAGCTTTTTTCCCCACTTTCTTTCTTTTTAAGTTAGATTTAATTGGATTGGTACTGCAGTGAAGCAGAAATAGTGGCATGCATTTAAAATCAAATATTTCAGGGCAGGATTTTTAATTCTGAGAGGCACAATAAACTTAAAACCAACGAGTATGCTTCACTCTTTGGACTTGCTTCAGTTAGCAGTAGCCTCTGTGATCACTCTAACTAAAAGAGAAACACAGATTATTTTTGTTTTCCAATGGAATGTGCCCTAATGTTGTACCTAATTTCTTTTACTGCTTCCTTGATATAGCCAAAGGGAGCCTCATCACAAGGCTGGACCATTGCAGACAGGCCATTCTTTCCACTCAAAACCCCTGTGATACAAATGCCTCCCACCAAAACAATCTATATGACTCACAGAAGTGAAAACCCTTTTCCTGGGCAAACAAGACAAATTCCCTCCTTGACCTTTCTTCAGGGAGTGCTGCTCTCTTGCAAAGCAGTCCCATCAAAAAAGTCAGCCTCCCTGAGGACCTGGATCACAAGGCATTTAGTAGATCCCACTAGTTTTCTCCTCAGACTGTGTAAGAACACAGCTGTGTGATCAGAAATCTATGCCTATGTTATTTTTTCCCTTTGGCTGCACGTGCTGGCACATATAAGTCCCAGCAGCCCCTGTAATGTGCCAGGTGAACAAGGGTGCAGCCCCAGTCCAGGCCAGCTCATCCTGACAGGAAACCCTGAGCAGGTCTCAGAGCATCTTACTGGGAAATCTATTTAACACCAGCATGCACTTCTGAACCTCTGATGAAGCAGTACCATGAAATGCCTTCTGACAATGAGATTTACCATGTGTACAGGAGTAAGCCTGCCAGCAGCGACCTTGAGAGCAGCTTTGATGATGTCTCAAACATGGAGAACCCTGAGTGACTAAAGGGGCCATACTAGTGGCCAGGTTCTATCATTAATTCAGGCACTCACATGGGATGCAAAATGATGCTCATCAGGGAAGAAAGGATAAAACTCAAAATAAGTTACCTGCTTCATTGAGCAGTGCCAGAGCAGATTAAAGATTGATACTTCCAAAGAATACATGTGAGCAAACTGCACCAAACATTATTCACAAACAGTTGGCAAATGCATGCCAATTAATTCATAACCTGCTTGCAGACTTTCTGAGCAGAAAAAGAAGCCACATTCACAAAATAAATTATTCACTGCAGATGATTCACCAGCTTTATAAATTACCTAATCCTTGGTCTCTTTTTCCAAACAGAGTAGATGAATTTCTCTGGATTGTTTTTAGTGTCTGTCCCAGAAACTTATTTTTTTTCCAGTTTTTTATCCCTCATTTGGTTTCTATTACATTTTTCTTGCCTGTTATCTAATCCTAATGAGAACTGTTTCCTTCCTGACTTATTCCCTTCCAGCAAAGCCCTTGTTAATTGTTGTCTTCTGTTTGTTAAAGTGACTTTCTGGGTCCTGGGTACTACGTACTCTTTGCTGGTTCACCTCAGCCGTCTTTATTTACATTCTCAGTCCTCAGGGCCTCAGCAGAAACTCTGTGTCGCTGAGCAGTACACTTTCAACCACTTGTCACTATGAACTTTCACACCCATCAATACCTTGTAGGGTTTTTAACTTTCACATTCTCAACTGCCACAAACCCACCCTTTTAATATTACCCATTCACATAGTGTGTAAACAACTGTCTTTTGGGACATATTTACTGTTACTGAGCTGCTGCCATTCATGAAGTTTTGGATGATGGATGAGAGCATTACTGTTAGGTGTTCACAGGTGACCTGTTCCCAGTTTCACAGCATCCACAGGGGTGAGCACGGAGCCTAGATCCTCCTGTCTGTTCCTTTCCAAGGTGCAGAGCCAGGCATACTCCCATACCCACCAAGATGACTGATGTCTTAGTCCCACCTTACATTTGCAGGGGCTGATCTTGTCTGCAGCTTCCCAGGGACTTTCCCCTGCAGCTGTAAGGGTGGATCTTGACAGCCTCTTTCCGTAGGCACCAGAGTCCAGAGCAAAGATCAGAGCTATTCAGAGACTCTTCCTTCCTTTCCCTCTTCAGCTTGGAAGGTTCACCATTTTTTTGTTGGCTCAAAATGTTTTTTAGCTGCATCCACAGCAAACTGGATTTTTCACTTTTACATGTTAAGAGTACATCTTTTACTCCTCAGCAAAATGTGTCTATAGTGCTGCCAGCTAAGTTGGCTCAGTTCTGTGTTCACTTCTCTCAAGACAAAATGACAGAGTACTGAGGAGAGCCACCACAGGGAAAATTTTCAAAATGGCTGGCTACAGAGAGCTGGCAAAGTCAGCAGCCCAACTTCTGAGGCAGCAGTCCTATTTAAATAACTTAGACAAGACCTGGTACTGCTGCTGGTTTGCAGTTAAAATCTACTATGCTCAGAGCACAGAAACATGCACAGCAGCCAAGCCCAGCTCTGTCAAACCAAGTAGTGACAATCCTGCTTATATCCTATGATGACCCTTTCTAAAACCATTTGTTTCTTAGTGTCTGCTGAGAGAGGGAGCTAATGCTTGTAGTGATATCTTAAAAAGCAAAAAGCCCCTTTTACATATTTTAATCTTTTTAAGGATGAATCTTTTTGTATTCAGTTCATAAACTGAGCACGAAAGACTTGACAACCTGAAATGTTGAAGTTGCATTGACTTCCTCCCAGGTTATCAATTATCTATGGTACTGGAACAGAAACATTCTGTTGTTCTGGTAACAGACTTTACACAAACGTGAAACACAGAATTGCAAGCAGTAGAAGTGAGTGACAGTTAGTGTAACCACATCTTCTCTAAATTGGTGGCACAAGCCAGGGTCCTAAAAATAAACATCGTAATTGCGGTTTTGGTTTTAGAGCCATAGCACGGTCAATAGCTTTGGTGCATGTAAAAGAAGAGAAAAAAATAAATCTCTTCTTCCAAAAAAAAGAGAAAAAAGAGAAAACCCCCTCAAACTGTCACAGTTTAACCTGTGCAAGCCTACATAGATACAGCCATTATATGAAAAATTGCTGGTTGCCATTGAAACACTTGTTGAAAGTTACTGAAAGCTAAGGTACACAGCTTGCAGCTGAAGACCAGAAGAAAATTGCTCCAGCAGGGCTGTGAGGACCAAAGTGATTTGCTGGTCCATCCTCAACTGGGCTCTGAACTTGAGCCACCATGAGGAATCCCAAGGGTTTTGTTCAGTCAGGGTTTGAGTGACCAGCTTCTCAATGCACATCCTGTGCTATATGTGCTCATCAGCCCATCACTAATGAAGCTCTGAGGTTCCTCCCATGCAAGACCAGAGCAGAAGAGCTGCCAGAACTAAACTGATGAGATCTGTAGACACATATGTACTATGTCCTCCTGATTGCGTGTATCTATATTGCATTGTTGATTATCTGCATGTGTCAACAACTGTCTTATAATCACATTATCTTCTGAATGAACTGACACCGTTCTCTGCTGAGATGTCTTGGGAAGTGGTGTGGATGCCACAGTCCAGTATCAGTGTTGGAGTCCCCAGCACTGGAAGTCATTTGCAGTACAGGATAATACAAGCTCATGTTGTGGCAGAGAGCTTTCCACACAAAGCAGAGGCATCCTGGCTTTGCCCTGTTGTAGGAGAGGAAGGAGGAAGACAGGCCTAGTTAACAACAACCAACTCTTAACTAAATTCAGCTATTCTGTTTCGCTTGACAATTTCCACTTTTCCAAATGAGGGCGTCACTTTCACCCTCCTTGCCTCTCTGCATCTAAACAAAGTGTGAGAAAACAAGAACATAAGCCTATTGTTCCTTCTGAAATTGGTAGCTTCAATTATGAAATGTCATTACATTCTTTTCAATGTGGTCGCTACATTCACTTCATTTCTGGTTTTCACCAGGAGAGTGTTCCTTTGGAAATTTTTCAACCAGGCTAACTCTAGATGGAATAACAACTTTGATGTCTTTTTTCTTTTTACCAAATGTGTTATTAGACAGCAATATATCTTTAAAAAATTAGTGCCATTTTACCCCACTAATATTGTGGAGTAGGGAGCTTACAGTATTGAGGAAGACTAGACAGCTGAGTCAAACAAAACAATGGTATGCAGTGACCTTAGCTGTCAGCATACACACAATATTAGAGGAAATTAGCTGTATCTGAAAGAACTGCTGCATAGAAAACCTGTTTCTATGGCAGAACTGGTTTTGACTTGGTAAGCAGTTCCAGTTAAATGAAAGACTACAGTAACCACAATGTAGTTCAATTCTACCTCAGCAAGGGAAGAATCGTACCCCAAAACTATATTGGTAACAGTGAACTTCAGACAGGGGGATTTCTAAAAATGGACAAAGTGGTTGAGAAAGACCCTAATGTCAAAACCAGGGAAATTAAAATGCTTAGACTCAGCAGGGGGACTGAGTGTATGCCCTGCACAACCCACAAGAAGAGCTACAGAATGCATGTGGCTAAATTGGAAAGGAAGCAATGGACAAAAAATAAAACAACACGTAGGATTAAATGGCAGAGATCAAGAGGTTATTCAAACCGTGCTGGTATGCACCAGAAAATGGAAATCTGAATCTAGTGCAGCTGAAAGGAACAGCACAAACAAACATAGGTGAGTTCTAAAGATAGAAATGAGAGGAATGAGACAAGGGGGTAAAGAGAGCAAGGAAACAGATGAAGTCTTAAAAAGTATGTCTGACATAAAAATGTCTTTCCATGTGTTTAAAAGCTGAAGCTCAAGAACAAAACAGTGGGTCTGACTATTTCCTAGGAAGTTAACACGCTAATCACATTAACAAAGACACTAGAGGGAAGCTTTGTCTATCATGTTTTCTTGACTCTGTCTTCATTGGTGAATTCAGTGCTGAGATATCTGCCCCAGCACTACTCTTTCCAGATGAAAAAGATGATGCTCTGTCAGAGTTTGTCCACAAACAAAATAGTGGGACCAAGAAAACAGATAAATTCCAGAACGAGTGAGGTAATACATAAGAAATGTATTCACTATCTTATGCTATGAAGTTAATAGCTATCTCTAAGAGCTAATCAGCAAACAGTGAAAATCAAAAACAAGGTATAACAAATAATTTGTATTCCTCCATTAGACAGAGATACCACTGGAGTTATCATGGTCATGAGGTGTCATGAAACTTAACAGCTCTCATCTGAAAAACATTGAGCTCTTACACTGATTCAAAGACAATCTAAAAGAGAATGTTTATATTAGGAGAGGAACTTCATAACTTTGTATCCATCTGAACATGTACTGATGACTAATTGGCAAGGGTAGAAAGGAAGTCCCCACATATGCAGATAATGGCATGAATAATCACTACAGGATTTGGTGAACTCCTTACACATTTCTTAGCTTTGTTAGATACAGGGTAGTTACAAAAGAACACTGCTTTAATACAGCTTTGTAAAATGCCTGTGGCCATACTCTCCTGAGAGAAAACTTGAGATCTGCTTTGAGAGCACTGGCATTTAAGCAATAGTCTGTCTCCCCTCCAAGCAGGAATTTTGTACGGATATGAAGAACACATAAAAAAGCATCCTGGGGTCTGACTGAGACACATCTACAGTGTTTTCTGGAAAACTATGTCTGTACCTGCTGGAGGTCATGGTTGAGGTTTGAGAGCTACCTGGTGCAAATTGCTCTCTTGTATACGACAAACAGATTGCCTGAATTCTCCAGTAATCTCTTCATGTGCTTAATGAAAATAAAACTTGACAAGACTTAGTAAAGCTTGATGTTAAAAATGCTAAGAAATAAGAGATTTTTAATTCCTCTGTACTCATATTCATCCATTGAAGACATACTGTTTCCTGACTCATATGACGATGAGATCTCTTTGACGGTCTTGCTTAATTAGCACTGAACGGCAGTACATCAGTAAGCTCTGCTATCATCTGCCATGGATATTACTTCACCTTTCTCAGTGTCTGTGCTGCACCATCCCACTCCCTGCTCACTCTTTCTCAGTGCTGAGTAGGCAGGCATCCAGCGAGAGAATTCACAGTGAGTGGTCCACGTGTGGTATCTGCGGCAATAGGCCCTGAAAATACCTAGATAAAAACAGGATTCAAAATTTCATCCAAAAGAAGCCTTCAGGATTTGGAGGCCCAAATCCCATTGACCTGAACTTCAACTCCCTGAGGCTCCTTTTAAAATCTCAGTCTAAATTTCAGCCAGCCAATACCAGCTAAACACCGTGGGGCTCCTTTCAATGCACGGGACTAAGTAATAACAGACTGCAGGGGTAAAAGAAATACATGGCCATGGTGGTCTTCATTTTTCCAGACCCTGTGATGAGGCATCCATGAAGTTTGCAGTTGTTTGGGCCTCAGGATCCTTGGTTTGTTCTCCAAGTGCCATGTATCACATCAGGCCTATTATCATATGAAGAATGCAAAATACTTTTGTACCTTTCCCCTGGGTTTTGTCTCTCAGATTTTCCAGTTGAGACACTTAAAACTAGACAGTAGTTTCTGTGCTGCTGCTCTGATTAAGGAATTAATCTTTTTCTGTATATGCAATGAAATATTTTAAATACTTCGAGGGTGTCTCTGTGAGCTGTTGAGCTGTTTCTAGCATTTACTTTAAATTCTGTATGAAAGGGAATTCCCAGCTGAGTTACAGTTTTACCACCTAAATTAGACCTTCAAGCAGATGCCTCATCCACAGGCAGAGGCTTCACCTCCCAGCAGCCTGACACCAACCCGTATGCTCAGAACCGGGCACTCGTTTTTCACCGAGCACTGTTTACCTAATTAAGAGCTCCTCAGTAGTCCCCAGTTAGTTAATTGTGTCATTAGCGGCAGTTTTGACATGAGGAACAACTTGTGTCTGGAGGATCAGGCTGGCTCCTGCTCACGAAGCCCGGCGGAGCATCCCCCCAGGGAGCCGGCAGCCGCCTGCCGCAGTTTGTACAGCGCACGTCGGAGTAATTGGTCCCCCGAGGGGCTGCCTGTTCAGCTGCCAGTGGGGATTGTTTTGCCTTGTGAATAAAAAGCCGAGCTGCCATGGCTCTTCTGTTGCATGTTAATTCGTGGCTCCTGTGCATGGTGACTCATGTGAGGCATTAGATAGGGGGTGAGCGTTACAGTTGCTCTTTGCCGTTTGGCAGCTCACAGCAGTGTGAAACGGTCAGGTCCGATCAAAGGAGAAGGGCAGCGGGTAACCTGGTGGCTCCACCACCTCCCAGCGTAGTGGATCACAGGCAGGTGCCAAGGGGTCGACCTGCTGCAAGGTGACAAGGGGCGGTTTTGTCTGGGGTCCCCATGCTGATGGTAGGGCTGCTGCTGCTGTTGCACAGCCTGAGTTGGTGAGGAAGACGGCTGCCCTGCCTGGGTGGCCAGAGTCTGTCTCTCCTGGGGATCTGATGGCTGGCACAAAGGATCCTCTCCTTGGAGGCACAATGCCACCCAATATCCCATCACTTTCCTCTTGCACACACACTTCATTCAGCAGCATATGTACACCCCCCCCTCCCCACCCCCCCGTGCTTACAGCAAAAGTGTGCCTAGAACACTGCAGGAGGAAGAGAACGGTGCCAGCATACTACGTAGGACAAAGATTAACATTTGCACCCTAAAATTAGCAGACAAAACAGTTTCAAAGTCATATGCATCGACTAAGAAAAAGATAGGGGAGCACAACAGATTTTTGGAACCCAGTGTTCTTACTTCATCTACCTTCTTTCCCCTGCCAGGATCATTACCTTTGCCAAAATAGAGAAGTTCTACTTCTGCCTGCATGCTAGATGCGATTTAACATCACAAAAAGTTTCAGTCTGAAGCAGAAACCCCTTCCCCTAGAGAGCAGGATCCAAACCACTGCCCTGTTCCTGTTCTACAGCACTGTCTCCTACTCTGGGCCACTGACGCCTGAATCAGTGCTCTTTGTGGTTTGAGATTTGGCACAAAAGAAAAGATAGAGAGCATTACATGTTACCTTAGGGAGGTATGTAATAGTTGAGGAAGATACAGATGTATTTTCAAATAAAGGCTGGCATGGATACAAGGTGCTCCACACCTCACCAGGGTACAAGCGCTTGCTATGTGAAGGAAAAGGTCTTGCCTAGTGTCCAGGCAAGTGTAGCATTAGCCCTTCTGAAAACATAAGACCAGCAAGACCTAGTCGTACAAAAAGCACATCAGTTAGTTACTGTGCATATAGCAGCATGATTTATAGGCACGTTAAACCACAATGCATTTTAATGATTATTTGGGAACATGAGTGAAGGGAAGAAATGAGCAAGGAAAGGTTTTGATTTCTTTAAATCAATATATCTCTTAGAAGATAAATACGAGTTTAAAAGGGAGCATTTAGCATCATTAATAGACCAACAGGTTGATAATCCCTCCCACCATACATGTTGTGGTGCAATGATATTTTCACGACATTGCACAGAAAATAGTATTTTTTATGACTACTAAATAAAAATAAAGTCAAACCATTACTTTTGCTTCTAAAAATATTCTGTATATTAATATCAAAATTCTTCTCATCTGTTGATCTATAAGCCAGAAGTCAGAAAAAAGTTAACAAATATTTTCCAAAAAGGAAGGGCTGCACATAAACAGACTAACGTAAGGATTAATAATGTTTTCCTTCAAAGCAATAAAAACAACTGGAATAGCTGTCTTTCTGAGTTCAAAGCAGTCCTAAACAAAACAGACATTTTACAAAGCAGTCAAAGCTGTCCAGTTTGAAGATGTAACAGGATTCTATGGCTGGAAAGCTGGGCAAATCTTCAGAGCAGCTCTAACAGTAAGTAATTTACAACAAAAGAGAAATGAGTGGAAAGACCCATAAGGTTCGGTTAAGTCCAGGATTTAAAGTAATTTCTTGAAAATCTTTTACAGTTTCCACAGAAGACATTGTAGCAGGACAAAAAGCAATTTTTTATATAAAATGATGAGAAGGTATACATATTTAAGAAAGCAAGTAGCTTTTACTGTAATAGTGTTGGCATCTATGGGAAACCCCTGCACAGATTTAAATATGACTAAAGTATCCACAACACAGATTGTTTTAATTTTCACCCTTAGTTTAATGTTAACTTCCTATTTTCCACAAATATAAACAAAGATCTGAAAATCTTGACAACAAGAGAAGAAACAGAATGCTGAATCCAAATGGGAGAAATTAGGCAGGGGAAAATTAATGTTCAGTTTTTGAATATCAACAAGAAAAAAAAGCAAGAATGCCTCTTGAAGTGACTGTACATTGTAAAATATATGAGGGGCTACAGCAACGGCTAAGCAATGTGTTCCAACTCAAACATAATAGATTGCTGCTTCTCTCACTATGAGAAAAATGTCCCCATGGGAAGGTAAACTTGAGTCCTCTGGGCAGGATATGTTGAAAATCCATGTTCTGTTGAAACAGTGTGTTTGGTAATCTTAAAATCCCAAGGAAGAGTTTAATATAAATGCAGGAGCCATGGGGAGCGAGGTCAGCTGCCTGCATGCTCCAGCACTGAATGCGTAGAGAAGACTTCCTGGTGACTCAAAGGGGCTTTGCTTCAGGCAGGGACGTGCAGCAGAGAAGCTGATGGAGGCAATTGCTCTGCAATAGAGAAGAGCCTCTGCACAACACTGGAGCCTGAGAAAAGGACAACCACTGGTGTTTTACTGCCTTTGTTTTCAGATTTCTTGTTTGCAAGGGGGAAATCAGTACTGGCTACTTGCTTCTTAGGCGATGGTGAGTAAAGCTGTTCGTCTCCACCATGGCCGCCGCTGTTGCCAGTATTGCCAAAGCTGGGCAGCTGAGCTGGGTGATGTATTACCCCAGCAAAGGGAGGATAGGCTTGTTGAATATCCGCCTGTCTTCTTCCCTGCAAACTGGAAACAGGATCCAAACCCAGAGCTAGAAAGAGACTAAGTGCTGTTGGGGTAGAAAGGGGAGGGAGAGAGTAGTTGGAGGATGGCAGGAAGAAAAGGAGAGAAATAGTAAAAATAAGAAAGAAAAAAGGGACCAACAACACCTACTTGGCCATGGAAGGCCCATGCTCTAGCTCCTGGTCTGACTCAGGATGAATCAGACTACAACCCTGCACATCCCATGACACAAAAGAGGGGGTGCACCACCTGCCCAGGAAGTCAGCCGTGTGCAACTCCCTTGCATCTGCCTCCCCTGGCTATGGGAGGTCTAATGCCAGGTAAAGCTTGATCAAAGCTAGTACTTTCCTGCCACAGGATGATGTTTCTACAAACAGGTACACCCATGCATTAAAGTCCAAGAGATTTTAGCCAGCAGGGTACTCCCATTTGTTCCCTGGCTAGGAACCTGCTGTGCTAGAGCACATTCAGTGACAGCAAGGAGGGCTGCCTTGCACAGGTAAGCATCCTTAAGTCCCTTGAGGTTTGCTGGAATCCTGTTTTTTATTGTCAGTGGAGAGAAAAGGTCATATTGCTGTGCACTAATGATGAAAGCTGGTAGCAGGAGGGAAATTCTAGGCCCAAGGCACTCCTTTCTACACCAGGGATGCCCAGCTCACTTCTGCCTGACCTGTCCCAGCACCTGGGGAAAGTATTTCCGATATTCCCCTCACCGTAGCACTTGTGAGGTTTTTACACAGCTATACTGTAAATACCTGTTTACTTACTGCCAGCACAGAAGCTTTTCTATGTTACACACAAGTCAGTCTGAAATTACAGCTGTAACGGGTCCTTTCAAAGATGTAAGCTGGCAACCAATGTGTCCTCTAGCTCAGCCCAATTAGTACTAGAGAAGGCTGCCTAAGATCCACACACTTGTATTTTCTCCCATCAAACACAGGTATGTAAGAGGGAAAACAATTCATTTCAGTTAAAGTCCATGCTTTAGACACCTCTGGTGTCTTCACTTAAGTGCTCCATTAGGCATTAAAGATGTTTTTATTTTGTCTTGCCAGTCTAGGGTTTTATCATCATATTTTCTGTTTTGTTTTTTTTTTTTCCTTAGGATTATTTTACTCTTTCTTTTCTGACACATGAAGAACTCCCACAAAAAGCTAAAGGAAGCTGACTAATTGTTCCTGGGAAACAGTGAAAGTGATTACAAGAGACCATAACATTTTTCCTGTCCTCTTTTTTACTTTTTATCTCCTGACATCATTACTAGCAAACCAGCAATGTACAAAAATTACTCATGTCCTTCCTTTAATGAATGGGAATCACCAAGA
Source organism: Amazona ochrocephala (assembly GCA_039720435.1). Taxonomy (NCBI): domain Eukaryota; kingdom Metazoa; phylum Chordata; class Aves; order Psittaciformes; family Psittacidae; genus Amazona; species Amazona ochrocephala. The sequence continues at coordinate 99,132,562 of CM077877.1, read as the reverse complement.
ATAACCAATTCAAAAATGCCAAATAACAAGGGAGGCACAATGAGAGATTATTTCCATTTGGCACCTGGTCCCCAGCCAGTGTGACTCAATGGAGCCAGCCTGATATAGCTGGAGCCCAAATGTCCCCAAGCATCTGTGTGGCACCCACCGGCATTCACAGGGTGCTGGTGTCATGGCAATGGGGCCTCACAGGGTTGTAGTAGGCAAGGGCTCTGTAGTGCTTGGTTGTAGCGCTTGGGTCTGTAAACCTTCTGGGTGGCAGGAAAAGGCAGATGGTGTCCCCACATCTACCATGGGGAGCAGGGCTGTTCATGTGTTTTGTGTTTTCCTTCAACAGGGGAGAGATTTCCAGTTCACCCTTTGGCCAGGGCTGCCTCATCACCTCAGGCAGTACTGAGCAGCAGCTGTGAGGAAGCAGCAGTTGTAAAACTGTGGCTGTCCTGGGTGGGGAGGAGGAGAAGAAACCACCTTTTCAGGAACCAGGCAGACTGAAGTGACTGCATGAGTCACCTCACCTCCACTGAACTTCACTTACTGGCATGGGTGATCAGCTTCCTGTGGCTGAAGGATAATCTTACACTTTAAGCCAGAGCTCAGAACTCTCAAGGCCAACTTGTGTTGACTTGAACATCTCGGTGCCTCTGCTATCATTTCAAGCATTCAACAGCTGTTCCTGCTCACACTTATCCTCAATGGAAAAAAAAACCACCTCCTCTTACAAATGCCACTGCCGACTGAGACCACGCAGCCATGGGTGCCAGCGAGCATGCCGTTCAGTGCAGACACATCCTAACCCAACTGGCACCTATGCCTCTCTTTCTCCAAGCCACTGCTGCACTGGGAGCATTGCTGGTGTTGCTGTTAATGTTGTGTACATTTGGGATGCAGACAGGTTTTCACTGCCTACCTGCCCCTGCTTTGTCTGCAATGACTGCTGGTCAGCCCACTGCCACCCCAGCATGCTGTGCAAGGGGTGGTTAAACCTAGCTTGGCCTGGGTGGGATAAGAAAGGAAGGCAGGGCAAGAAGCAGCTCAATGGAGTTTAGCTCTTGAAGCTGCGGGTCACTGACTGAGTTTCAGGGTTGAGGTATTGCTGCTGCTGTATCACCACTGTCAGTGAGCAGAGAAACAAAAATAAAGCACCAGGGTCCCTACAGAACCTTATTAAATGAGTGGCAAGCAGCACAACGCTGAGAACCTGCCCTGGCTGCAGTTCTTAGTCATTCACTTTCTCCTTTCTCTCCCCACTCTCTCTCAGAAATGCAGATGCACTGAAGTTGCCCACACATTATGGGAAAAACGTTAGGTTTTCTTAAGCCAGAAAAGGAGGGTTGAGGGGAACAGGTACAAGGTGGAGGAGGAGAAGATAAATATGTCACTCTGAGCCTGTTTTTTCCTTCTTTTTACTAAAAATAATATGCTTTAGCACTGAATGCCCAACATAGTGGCATTATTCTTGACTCTTCATCATTTTATGATCATTGCTTATGTCAGTAATGGCCACGACATCAAAACACACCCCTGACGAGGTAAAAAATAAAAAGAGAGAACATAAGGAAAACAGTGAGAGTACAGAGTTTTATTATGGTCAGACCTCAACACTGGTATTCAGTAGTGCAAAACTTGCTTTTCTAATATGCAGAAATGAAGGCAAGCTTTTCTCTGAGGACTTTGCCATGCATTGTGACCTGGACCGGCAGCTGGGAGCACTTTGGAGGAGTGCTCCCAAAGTAGGAACTGGAAGGTCAGCATGGAATAGCACTTCAGCTTTCTTGTAGGCCCCCTTTATATACTAAAAGGCTGCTATAAGGTCTCCCTGGAACCTTCTCATCTCCAGGCTGAACAACACTGCCCTAAGGATCTCAAACTCCACTATTTCATGATCACTGAAGCCAAGGCTGCCCTTGAGCTTCACATTACCCCCCAGGTCCTCCTTGTTGGTGAGATTAAGGTCCAGCATAGCACGTCTCCTCACTGGTTTCTCTACTGCTTGGAGGAGCAAGTGATCATCAACACATTCCAGGAACATCCTTGATTGCTTGTACCCTGCTGTGTTGCCCCTCCAGTAGGCATCAGAGTGGTTGAAGTCCCCTGTTGAGGACCAGGGCTTGTAAACACAAAGCAGAATCTATCTGTTTGTAGAGGGCCTCATCCACTCAGTCTTCCTGGTTGAGTGGCCTACAGCAGATCCCTACAATAATGTCACCTGTTCCCTGTCCCTGCCCTTCATTCTCTACCTGTTCCCATTCCTGGAGGGAATATAAACACCATTAGAAAAGAGTTGTCCATTCTCTCTGTAAGATGAATATCAGAAAGTCATTCTGGGTCAGGCTTTTCAACAACCTTCTTCTCTCAGGTCAGTGAGAGAAGTGACTGCAGCTAGTGCCTGAATGAGGAAGTAAATATAGCAGCACCCCGCTGCTGTACCAGGACTTCACCATGGAATTACCAACCAAATTGTCAGTTAGCAACCCTGGAAAAGTTCTAGTCAACTACACCAACCTGTTTCTCAGCTCCTCATTTCTTGCTGCGGCTCTCACCACTGGCTCTTCCCACAGAGCCAGAGATGCCTTGCATATATTTGTCTTACTCCACTCAAAGAAAAGGATTGTTGCTTCTCTGCCCAGTGTTAGCAGGGAAGTACTGAACTGCAATGAGAGCAGCAATTCTAGGGAAATAAATCAATCTTTGCAAAAGCAAATAGGATATTTTTAAAGAACTAGTTTGATTGTATAGTTAAACCTAAAGAGCTTGCAGTTAGATAAAGGAGAGTTAAGTTGTTCATAAAAATAGTGACGATTAGGTTTTGCGCCATTTTCAGAAACCCATATGTCCACAAAACAGGGTTGTAAGACACTGACAGGACAAATATCTAATGAGGACTGTGACAAAGCTGAAATATACCAGTCAGTTTTGCCCAGTGTCACGTTTGCTGTCTGCCACCCTCATCCTGAGCAATGCTGATTCTAGTCTCTTTTTTGTTAAGAATTTCAGTTAGGCATAGCTTGAGGCTTGTGTCAGCCAGTCAGAAGGTAACATATTGCTTCAAAATGCAATAAAACCTAGCAGTTTGGGGCACCATTATTAGCAGAAGACATGCTATAGAAATGCTTGCTATCCTCTGTTCAGTTTAAACAGCATAAGCTATGCGTGGGATCCTCAGTGCAAAACGGGGCCCATTCACTTCTCCTTCCCAAGCACTAGTAAGTGGCTGTTCAACAGGCTCCTGAGTGGGCTGACTCAGAGGGGAACAGTGGTTAACATAGATAAAACTACTCATAAAATGCATGACCTGAGGCAGGACGCTCACCTTGTAGGAATCTCACTTATCTCCTGCTTTTTATTGTATCTTTCCAGACTGTGAACTTGCTGGGCAGCTACTGTGCACACATGTAGCCTAACCAGGTCTGATCTCCACTGCCTGTGTATACATTAGCTTTTTCATTCAGGGCAGGAGTGTGTTTCTAAGCAAATTTCTCAGTCACTCCACCTTATTGCACGTTGTTTCATTTCATGGAACTGTTTTAGCACATGCAAACTGAATTCCTTTCAGAGGAAACTAACCTGGAAGCTGTGCCTCAGGTGTGCACCAAATGTGCCCTAATTCCTGATGGGTCGTAAGAGGCTGAACTCTGGACGAGTTCTGCAGACAGCTTTGAGCCACATGCGCAATGGGGGTGCTTGGTTCTGAGAACTAGACCCAATTTAGTTCAAAGTAAACACTCTAAACTGCACATTGTGAGTATCTGACTCAGCACCAAATGCTCTATCTACTGATACACTCCTACTGTACCAAATTACTTGCTAATATAAACATAGCAACAGATGTCTCCAGATGCTACTGTGTCATGCCAACACAGCAAAAGCAGATCCAGGATTAATAGGAGAGAGATATTTTTTGAAGCATATGAAATTTAAGTCCTTTAGTGAATTGTCCTGTATTTTTCACCCTATTCCAGCTCTTGAGTGCTGAAATAGGCAGGAGCAATAAGTAGCTGCGTTTGTTATATTAAATTGAAACGCCATTGTTGTGAGTACCAGTATTTTATAGCAAAGAGTGCAATCAAATAATTTTCCCTTATGTATATGTACCTATTTGTAAATTCTTCTATGTGAAAATAGATACGATCCATTTTGGCCATAGCTAGAGCCAGAACCCAGTGTTTCTGCTAGGGTGAGTAGAGCTTTTGTGCTGTGCTTTACTTCAAACATTCCCATCCTGGATGCTTGCTGACCTCTGCAGAGGCCAAAGACTGCAGTAGCACTCACTCTCATTATCTCCCAGCCCCTCCTGCAAACACAACCATCCACAGCCTCAGATTTTGTTTTCCAGAAAGTGACACTAGTCTTGGATGTGCTACAGCAAGCGGCAGCCACAGCAGGGAGAGGAAGCGGGATTCTGGCTGACTTTTCACTTCATGCATCCCTGTGCAGTCACTGGCAGCTGTGCAGAAAGGGCATCCAGTTTCAGTGACAGGGTCCAACATGAAGCTTATATCCACTTACTCAGCTGCGTGTGATTCAGCAAAGCCATGGCCACACTTGGAAGGAGGGTTTCTCCCCTTTCCTTATGAAAATGAAGAGCAGCAAGTGTGGGTCTGGGTGATTATGCTTGTGTTGATTTGACCTCAAACTTATTTTAAGCACTTTGGCCAAAAAATCAGGCCGCAAGGTCTGAGGGGTTTGGGTTTTTTTTTAATTATTACTTTTATTTTTTACCATAATTCATGATCCCAGGTGGGTCAGGTGTAAGATAAGAGACTACCTTTGAATATTTGGATACTTTTCTTGTTGAAATTAGGAATGGAGAATCTTTTCTATTTCTTCTGTTTCTAATGAGGAAAAGTCTGACAAAGAGGATAGGAGCAGAGAGGCTTTTTGGGGACATGGAATTGAAAAGAAACTTGTGAGTCACCGCAGCTAGTGCTGCTGGTCACTGTTAACCCCATGCCGGGCACCCAGAGCATTCTCTTTGCATCTCCTTCCCTGACAGCATCTCAAGAGCCACAGATCAGCCCATGGGAGCAGTGCAGAGGTGATCCTGAGGCAGTGCAGGATTTGGTAAGTGAAGGCATCAAAGTGATCTTGAGGAGTCATCTCTCACACTATAGCGACAGGCTCTTGGAGGCCCATCTGGCTTCTCTGCCCTGACTGGGGGACATTCCTGATGAAGTGAGGTGGCATCTTTCTTTGAGGACATGTTACCTGGTATTTGCTCCTAAAAGATTTCTTAGGAATGTCTACATGCTAAAAACGGTCTCTCCCACTTCATCTCAGGAAAGTTAGAGCAGATCAGCAGGACATAAATTAGTTTGTACATAGTAATGATGTACTCTTTCAAACTCATAAGAGGTGGTATCATACCAGATGGTGGGCAAAGCAGGTTTACTTTCATGATGAGAGCATCAACCCTCTCCTTTGCTTCAAGGTTGCTTCAAACTAAAGTGGGCCCTGGGCACAGGGGTAGTTGCTCACCATATGGTTACCAGATCACTACTGCCTGCTCCTTTCTGTGGTAAACTCACTACTTGCTAAAACATCTAGACTTCTTCTTGAGGTACATGTTTTGTAAAGTTTTCTCTGGTGTTTTCTCAGTAGGTAAAAGTGCCCCAAAAACTTAAAACAATCAATCACATCTAGCTGCTTGGAATTTATGGTCCCAGAGGAGAAACATATGATGGATTCATAAAATGCATTTTCTCAGATACAGTCCTCAGGATTCACCTATGTGGAGAGGACTGCCCTTGTGAAAGGGGTCCTAAGCTCCCTAACCTGCTGAGGGTCTATCCCCATGGGCTTAAACTGTATTCATAAATTTACAGACTCTTTGCTGTTCAGCCTCAGGAATAGTCATGTATTTATTGTGGACTGAATTGACCATGCGCATGTGTGCGAAAGGAGGGGGAAGGTGCTGCAGCACCCTATCCGTTCCTCTCATTTGCATTGGTCAGCACAACACAGATTCCCATGTCATGCGATGCATTTAGAGACATGTAAGTTTCTCTACCCACTTCATTCAGATCCATGCCGCCTGTGCCCCTGAGGAAGGTTTGTTTTTAATTTGGATATCCCACCATGATGACTTTCTTTTCAAAGCGTCTAAAGACATATTTTTTTCTGTCCCATTTCCAGTTCTCTTTAATAGTTCTTAACTTACAAAGCATCTTTCATCCTTTTAAAACACTTTTGGCAACAGGTCACAGAAACTGAGCAAAGGACAAGGAGAGAGGGGAAACATGCGTTATTGATTTGTTATATGAAACATGGCTGGTTTAGAAAAGGTAAGGACAGTTAGCTTGAATTGTTCAGTACACTCTTCATCAAGCACATGAGTACCTGTCTGGGTATCCTGAAGTTGTAGCTACTCAGACTTTGATGTCAATCTGGTGGATGAGATTTGGCAACGATTATTTAGTTCTCCTGCAGCTTTTTCCTGTGGGATATTTAGGGATCCTGTCTTCTGCTGTGATACAAAGGAGAACAAATTTTGCAATGAAAGAAAAAAAAAGGAAAACCTAAAGCAATCTTGGAATTCAGTATCAGAAGAATAGAATGAGTACTGTTTTCTTTTAACTTTAGAAACTGATCTTCTTTATCATTAAGAAAAAGTTGTTAGAGGCCCAAATCTCTTTACTTATTAGAGACCCAGAAATCCCTTATGAACAATGATGATCTGTAAGAAGATGCAGTGATTTTAAATAGGTGGAAACTGTGTCCTTCTATTGCTAAAGCTGGCCTTATATTCCAACTTGCAGTATCATCATGTTCTAACATAAACCACATGAGATCTACAGCTGCAAGTTTTAGATCAGTGCTTTGAAGACTATGAAAACTTCCCATTACTATTTAAAATATTTACAATGACTGTCACTGAGCACAACAGACCCTGTGTTCACAAGGGACATCAGTTTGCACAGAGCTGTGTAGCCAGAAAATGCAGCACAAAATCAACGTGGAAAAAGGCTGGAGAGGTCTGCTCTGAAGCCAGGGGCAGAGCTGTGTGCTCTGAGTTGCATTTGGCCAAGAATGCAGCAAGAATGAAAGTGTTCAGTGGGATGAGGGGAACCTGTGGACTGAACTCATGATCCTAAGCCTGAAGCATGAGTGGAAGGAGCAGAAAAAAATACTGGGAACTATCTGAGGCCATATCTGCACATTTAAGGCCTTATTTCTGACCAGCTAGCTAGCTGAAGCACATGTATTCCCTCATGGGCTGAGTTTTTCTCTCTCAGGGGGAACCCTATAGCAAGGCACACATTGCTCACACTGCAGTGCCGCAAATGTGCAGCCCAGCTGAGCAGGGTTCACTCCCTTCCATCAGCACCACCGGCCACAAATGAATGTGCTACAGCTTTTGCTGAGAAAAAGATGGCTCCACAGTACATGTGGTGCTAAGGCACTGCTCTGAATGGATGTTTGCACATGCTGAAAATGAATGTTCCCAAAATTATCTTCCAGTGTTTGAGCTCTTCTCTGTAGATTCTTGTGTGGAATATTGGTCATATCATCTGATTACTGTGGTTAAAGATTCTGTATTTTGTGGTTGTAATTGGGATAGGCTTAGTAGCTATGTACTGTGGATTCTGTGGTTAAACTATGATATCTTTGTTGCTATCTTTGCTGGTAGGAATTTTTGCTTTAGCACTTGCTCCTTTCCTGCCATCCACCTGCTTTTTCACCCAACCCAAATGGCACTAACATGCCTGTGGACACGTAACTCCTATTTGAAGAATGTCCTCAAGTTGTGCCAGGGGAGGTTTATATCGGATATTAGGAAAAATGTCTTCACTGAAAGGTTGTCAAGCATTGGAACAGGATGCCCAGGGTAGTGGCTGAGGCACCATCCAAGGAGGTATTTAAAAGACACGTAGATGTGGCACTTACAGACATAGTTTAGTGGTGGACTTGGCAGTGCTAGGTTAATGTTTGGACTTGATCATCTTATAGTCTTTTCCAACCTAAATGGTTCTTTTTTCTGTGATACAGGCTTTATTTCCTTTTTCCTTTCTGCCAATGTGGTAGGGGTGCCATTGCCAGGGCTGGGTTGCCCTTTCCAGGGTTGGGTGCCCTTGGTAGGTATGGGTGCCATGGGTGCCATGGGGCAGCTGGGTAGAGCTGGAGCTTTGTTCAACCTTGTGACCCCATTCATGAACTAGAACACCTCAGCTGCTGGAGAAGTGCCTCCACAAAGCCCATCCCACGCAAGACATACTTCTAATGCATAGAGTTTGGCAATGCCAGGTAAACTAAATGGAGCAATCATTAGGTGAAATTTAGACCCAGGTTGCTCAGAGTTTAAACTGAATTGGTACAACGATAGCCCTAGGCTTTTGCTAGTGGGCTGTCTGTCAGATATGAACATATGTTTGTGTGTCTTTTAAAATCAGTTTCTGCCAGACAAGTCAATAGTTTTATTTCCCTCACCAGCCATGAAAAATACAGTTCTGGACCAAATTGTTACCTTCTCATGTAAGATTCATTATCCTGAGAACTCTAGTATCTGTGCAGTGTGGATCTGCTGAGAGTGGTTGAATACACCCTGTGATGCCCCTTGGCTTCTGAGGAGCTTTTCTCCATTGAAGGGTTTTCCCAGAGAGGAGGCTCTCAGATCATTGTTTAACCACCTATCCTGAGCAAGTCAGAGATGAATATTTATAGCTCACAACCATCTTGAATTCCTTACCTCACCAGGATACTTGTCAGAACTATGTCTTAATAAATCCTCTCCCATTTCAAAACCTGGCGGTTGTCTTGCCATTATAAAAATGCAGGCTTGCTTGTGGGTGTGCAGATTAGTTGCTGAGGTGTTGAAAACACGGTTGGTTTGTAAGTGCTGTGCAACCAAAGTAAAACCTTGATTCCATTGCAGGGCTGTTTGATCAGAGACATTGCCAGCACTCAGATGGATGTGGACCCAGCAAGTGCTCATGTAGTATTTCAGGTGCATGCAGCTACATTGTAAAAGAGGCTGGGGACTCAGTACAACTGGTCAAAGAGAAGGCTTTGGAAAACACGTCGTTCTTGATACGCTTGTTAGCAGTCCCTACTGCTTTGCTGCCAGGCCGTAGCATTCCCAGAAATATCAGAGGACCTCTGGCAAACAAAAAAGAGGTTTGTGTCTTTACCATGTTGCTTGACTCTTGATTTGATCCCTTTGACTTCATTCTGGTTTGGAGGTTTAATATGCTGAGAAGGCAACGTCAATTAAACTGAAAGGAATCTTTAAAATGTGATTGGAAGATGTTGAGGGAGAACTGTAAGCAGACAGACCTTTTTAGTGCCTGGCTTAGAACCAGGAAGACGATATTCATGATTTTACCATTAAATTTAAATAATTAAGAGAACCCCCACACGGGGTTTCTGCCCACTGAACTACAGCCAGTTTTTGAGGAAAAAGGTTTTCATTAAGATGTGCAGCTTTGCTTGCTATAGTCCAGAGACCATGAATCTTCCGGGAAAATTCTTGCTAGTTTTACGGAGAGCTCAGCACAGCAGATCCTCTATTCTGATGTAGGTGCTGCCTCACAAACATAACCAGCATCAGAGCAAGGGGTGGCAACGTGCCTTTCTTCTCATTTTGTGGCACCTCAGGGTTGGGAAAGAGGAAGGGTGAGAAGACAGAGCTTTGATTTCATCATTGTTTTGTTTGTGCCTGGCGAATTAATTGCCAGTTTTAGATAAAACACACCTGATAAGTATTTGATCTTCTGGAGCCTCAGAAGTTGCTGCTATTGAATCCCTCCATTTGGTGACAAGGTGCGTTTGTAGAAGGGCAGCCTGGTTTTGTGTTTTGATATTCAGCTTCACCAGGCAACAATGGAACAGAGTGTATTTAATTGCAGATTTGCATTTAAGAAAGGGATTTGCAATGTAAGGAGTGTCTTCAGAAGAAAAAAGTGGATGGAATGTAATGCTTACTGTCTGGGTCACTGTCCTCTGCCACATCAAAGGCTTCACCTCAGTACTTTTATTCTCTTATGCTGACATCTCAGTTCAGCAATTGCACGTTGTTGCTGTTCATCACAAGTCAAACAAAGCACCTATTATGTTTTTGCAAGAGATAGGATAATTATCTCAACTGCCAGGTGTGAAGATTGAACTTTCCTAGGCCCTGTTGCAATGTGGTAAAAGAGCCAAAGTCATTTAAGGCTTTTGCTGTCTCACTGCCAGACACTGGCTTACCAGCTCTTGGCAAGGTGCTCCAGCTTGGCAAAGCACTTATGCACATGCTCAACTTCAAAATCACGAACCACCACTGTTAATTTTGACAGGTTGTCTGACTGTCTTAAGCACCACCACACACAGGGTTGCTTGAATCAGGACATGATCGCTTGCATAGCACCATCCTTCTACTGTTCGAACCTTTCATGTGCTGGGGACCAAAGCATGGGGGGAGATGAGGAGTGTGAATAGGCTGCAAGCACAGTTGCGTGGGGTAGGCACACCCAAGGTAAATGTAAATTGGATGGAAGGACTAACTGCAGCAGCCAGAAGCGTGTTTCTGGCTACTCCAGGCTGCTTTTCAGGCTGGTTTTGCAGCTCTGTGCTGCCGCAACTGCGGCATGAACAGCACGCCAGCTGCCCAGAGCCAGACTGGTAAAGTACCTGGAAGTATGAGATCAGCTTTCATTTTGAATAGGAAACTTACCTTTAAAGCAAAGGAAGAAGGCTGAGGCTCCAAGTTTGGGATCTATCTGAACACTTTTCATGCGGTCCCTGGTCTGGGAGATTTGCTTTCACAAAGACAGTCCAAGGCCAGCTTCCCTGTCCAAGCAATTTCTAACGTTACCTATCTCCAGCATTATTCTTATCTTGATCAGATAAATGAAGACATGCTTTTCCAAACTGAAGTGCTGTACTTCTCAATCATTATAATTATTACTAAGGAAATGGGGAAATCATCACTCTCTTAATAAGTCATCTGTTGTTCAGATCACCACACATAATTTCATGGAAATATTTGCACAAGGATCTTAAGCCAGGACCATTCCTGGAAGTGTTCAAGGCCAGGATGGATGGGGTGCTGTCTCTTCTGAAAGATGCCATATAATTAAAGAAGGGCCATGGTGCTGAATTACTGAAAACCTTGTTTAAATACCTCAGGAGATGCCTGTGAAATGGCAAACAAACTGCAGCAGCTGGTGGCTTGTCAGGCCAACAAAAACAAGCTGAGTGACAGCACACTAGTATTTTAAAACTCTAATCTCTTCTGTTTCTGTAACTCTGGAAGAAACGGTGATAGACAGGATGGTGCAAGGACTAACTTTTGTCCCAGTTCTCAAGCATTTACTATTGCATTCAAACAGAAAAACACAAAGAAAGAGCTGTTTTACCACCAAACTATTTTTGAAACATGAGACTGAACTCTGAGGTCAGATTGTCTGTATTTATTTTAGAGCACTGAAAATAGTGTTAGGAGTTAGAGACAATAGTCCAAGGAAAGTTTTGTCCTTACTGAATTTACTGAAAAGGGATCATTTATTCAGGCTTCAAGTCAGAAAGAATTCAAGTGTATGCTTAAAATCACCTCTCTTCAGAACAACACTGAACTCACAATTAGCTGGACACGAGTGAGATTTAAACAGGCACTAAACACTTCCCTGATCCCCCACTGATTTTCATCTTCTGCTTTGGTTTGAATCATGAACATTTTTACTATTGACAAAAGAATCCAGACATTTGAGGTAAGTTCCTGTAAGCAAAATCCAAGATGGGACTTCCTTTTTTTCATGATGCCATTTCACACTGCAGCAAGACACACTTGTGCCTTGTTTTGTTTGTTTTCCCTGTCCCTCTTTAGGACCAATGTTTCACTTGAAGTACCTGATAATTACGCAGTCACACAACTGCTTACAAACACATTTCTGGTCTGGGACCAATACAAAATTAGTCTGAGAACATTTTCAAAATCAAAAGAAGCAACTGTATATGATGGGGATGTGGGATCAACAGGATGATTGCTAGCAAAATTGTAAGTCTTTGAACAGATGCACAAGTGTTCACCTCTTCAAAGTGGGTTTTTGGGAGAGGGAAGCATTTCTTTTAATATCCTTTCACTGTGGTTCTCTTGGCTACATGAAAGCTCAAAAAATTTATTTAAGGTAAAAAAACACTTCGATGATTCTCCAAATGTTGTATTTTTTTCAAAAGGCATACACAGGAAATTTCTCCTCCCCATCACCTATGCAAACATGAAACAAGAAAACATAAGCACTATTTTAACAAGCTCCTGGGAAAGCTTTAAATGAAGCTGAGATGAGGCCAGGTGGAAAGTGCTTATGCTGGATGCTCAGCCAGGAGCCAAAAGAAAACAAAGTTATTTCCTTCATGAGCTGATGACTCAGAGGACTAGCAATGACATGGAGGACATCACGTACAGAAGTGCTGTTGCTACAGATGAAGTGGTGAATAATAGCCTTAAAGCAAAACCTTCACAGCAAGTTCATTGGCTGGCATTCCCCCAGGCATCACCAGAGGATGTGACTGGCTTTCTTCCAAGCTGGCCGCTTGCCTGCTTCTCCAAAGTGCCTGCACAGCAAACGGACAGGGAAAATGGGTGAAACACCAGCAGTGTGCAAGTACGGCGCCTTGTAGAAGCTCATGTGGGTGTTCTCAGTACTAACCCTCCTGAATAAACATAGGATTTTAGCAGCTGATGCTGTTAATACAGCTCCTCAGTATCACTAAGTCATAGAGTCATAGAATCATAGAATCATAGAATCATAGAGGTTGGAAAGGACCTCAAGATCATCTAGTTCCAACCCCCCTGCCAGGGGCAGGGACATCTCCCACTAAACCATGCCATCCAAGGCTATGTCCAACCCCACCTTGAACAACACCAGGGATGGAGCATTCACAGCTTCCCTGGGCAACCCAATCCAGTACCTCAACACCCTTACAGTAAAGAATTTCTTCCTCAGATCCAATCTAAACTTCCCCTGTTTATGTTTGAACCCATTACCCCTTGTCCTCTCACTACAGTCCCTAATGAAGAGTCCCTCCCCAGCATCCCTATAGTCCCCCTTCAGGTATTGGAAGGCTGCTATGAGATCTCCACGCAGCCTTCTCTTCTCCAGGCTGAACAGCCCCAACTTTCTCAACCTATCTTCATACGGGAGGTGCTCTGGTCCCCTGATCATCCTCGTAGCCCTCCTCTGGACTTGTTCCAACAGTTCCATGTCCTTTTTATGTTGAGGACACCAGAACTGCACACAATACTCCAAGTGAGGTCTCACGAGAGCAGAGTAGAGGGGCAGGATCACCTCCCTCGACCTGCTGGTCACGCTGCTTTTGATGCAACCCAGGATACGGTTGGCTTTCTGGGCTGCAAGCGCAAGCTGCCGGCTCATGTTCAGTTTCTCATTGACCAATACCCCCCCATCCTTCTCCGCAGGGCTGCTCTGAATCTCTTCTCTGCCCAACGTGTAGCTGGGCCTGGGATTGCTCCTACTCAGGTGTAGGACCTTGCACTTGTCATGGTTAAACTTCATCAGGTTGGCATCAGCCCACCTCACAAGCATGTCAAGGTCCCTCTGGAGGGCATTCCTTCCCTCCAACGTATCAACCAAACCACACAGCTTGGTGTCATTGGCAAACTTGCTGAGGGTGCACTCAATCCCATTGTCCATGCCACCCACAAAGATGTTGAACAAGACCGGTCCCAACACTGATCCCTGGGGGACACCACTCATTACTGGTCTCCAGCTGGACATTGAGCCATTGACTACAACTCTTTGCGTGCGGCCATCCAGCCAGTTCTTTATCCACCGAGTGGTCCACCTATCAAACTGATGTCTCTCCAATTTAGAGACAAGGATGTTGTCTGGGACAGTGTTGAATGCTTCGCACAAGTCCAGGTAGATGACATCAACTGCTCTGCCCCTGTCCATCAGTTCCGTAGCCCCATCATAGAAGGTCACCAGATTGGTCAGGCAGGATTTCCCCTTAGTGAAGCCATGCTGGCTGTCACCAAGCTCCTTGTTGTCTTTCATGTGCCTTAGCATGCCTTCCAAGAGACTCTGCTCCAAGATTTTGCCAGGCACAGAGGTGAACCTGACTGGTCTGTAATTCCCCAGCTCATCCATTTTCCCCTTCTTGAAAATGGGGGTTATATTTCCCTTTTTCCAGTCGTTGGGAACTTCACCTGACTGCCACAATTCTTCAAATATGATGGACAGTGGCTTAGCAACTTCATTTTGCAGCTCCTTCAGGACCCGCGGATGGACTTCATCAGGTCCCATGGACTTGTGTATGTTCAGGTTCTTAAGATGGTTTCGAACCAGCACTTTTCCTACAGTGGGCCCAAGGTCTTCTATAGACTCACTATAGAGTGACCTATATACGCAAAGGAGATAAAGTCTATTCTTCAGTGTGGTCCGAGCACCATCTACCCTCTCTTATACTGCTACAAACACCCTACAGAGATGTCATTTCTCACATAGTTGGAACCTTCCTTAAACCAAAACACGCAAGTCAATGTGATTTTGGTTATTGTTCCACTCATATTAATATAATTGCAAAGTCTGTAACACTGTAGCAGCCACACTGGATTAGTAGAGGGGCCACTTAGCTCAGTAGCCCAGCAGATGCTTTGGGAACTCATGTAAAAAGGAACACCAATCTAGAGCAACTATTTGCCTGGTATTACCTTTTCAGTTTCTGGCACATATGGACTTGATACTCTGAAGATGATGGTTATCTCACTGTCTCACTGTGTTCAATAGCAAATAAAGGGTCTTAAAATTGTGCTTAATACTTTGTGTTTTTTTTTCGTTTTTTTTTTTTTTTTTTTTTTTTTTTTGTTTGTTTGTTTGTTTTTTTTTTTTTGTGATTTTTTTTTTTTTTTTAAAGATTTTACCCACTATATCCACTTTGGTCTCCACAGCATTTGATAATAATGGTTTCTACAGCTGATTTTTCACGAAGAGACACTTCCTCATTGTGTCTGTTCTAAATCCACATTTGTTAGTCACTGGGCATCCCTCTCTTCTTTAGCTGTTACAAAGAATAATCTTTCCTCCATCACTGTCTTCACACAACACATGATTTTGTATGATATCTTGTCTTTGACCTGCTCTGAAGTGGTGATGTGTCAGCATCTAGTACCTGCTGTAATAAGCAGCAAGCTGGACTTTCTGGAAAACAAACTGCACACTCTTGAGTGATTGCAAATGTTGTGTTGCCTCAGCTCTTAATATTGGGCAAGAGAAGAAAAGCTGCAGAGAGATGGATTTCTTTCCCAACAGGGTAGGAAATATTACCTTCCATCATGCATAAAAGCTCCCACAAGATTTTTGATCCAATGTTTGCTAATTTCAGCTGCAGTGATAATCCCTGGTAACATGCAATCCCATGCCATCTTAATACAGAGAATAATACAAACAGGCCTGAGTCTCCAACCTAGAAGCAAACCCAACCATCAGTGAGCAGCAGGCCCTACAGCACATTTCTTGCCTTTGTTATGCACCAGCGCAGGAAGTCCAAGGCATCAGAGGTGCCACCTACATGGCCATGTTGGTTTGGGCCCCAGTAAGGGTGACTATGCTGACTAGGTGACTAGCTTATTGAGCAGATTCCTCCCAGCACAGTGCTTGGCAAGGGAGTTCCAGGTGCATCAAGGCTATAGTTAGACATCTACAACCTTGACGCATGAGCTGGTGACACACATCAAGGACAAAAATACAAACAAAAAGGCCTCCAGTTGTCCTGACATCCATGTTCCAGTTCCCTTTTCTTCAGAATTTTTCTCTCTACACCCTCTTTTATAATAAACTTGCTTCCTAGTGACATTTCTACAACCCAGATCATGCCACCCAAGCCTGCCCTGCAGGACACTCTCCATCTTCAGGTCTGCAGGGAACCACATTTGTCAAGATCCCGCAACCAGGACCCTACAAGCAAACCCTCAGCATCTGATCTGAGCCTGTTCCTTTCCTCTGTTACAGTAGAGAGCCTACGTTTTGGGGCTGAATACTTTTGTTTCACTCACTGAGTAATTGCAATTTCAGTTAGCCAAATTGTAAATTTATTCTGAATCAAATCACTTTGATGAATGACTATAAGCCAAAAAGCATACTTGCCACATTTCTGAAACTGAGCTTATAGTGTAGGAATGTTTCTATTGTTTTCAAATTAATGTAAAAGTAGTAAGAATTTGTATGTGTGACACCTTAAAAAAAGAAAAAAAAAGAAAAAAAGTTAAGTTTTCCACAGCGTTTTTTTACATCATTTGTCTAGCAAGTGCACAAATCATCTGATAGCTTTGGAAAAGAACAATTATAAAGAAGTTAAGCAGAAAAAATACAAGGAACCCAGAGAGAGACAAGGAGACACTTGCCCAAATATTCACCTTTAATAGGACACATATTGAAACCTAGGAGGTTACTCTTCTGTCCCTCTGTTACTCAAACCACAGGCAATACAGGTAGAAAGAGATAGAAAGGAAAACTTAAAGTAAATTAACAGGGGGTATTCCCTGATGTGGTTAAGTCAGATGTCATTTCCAGACTTCTAGAAATTCTGACCATGGGATACTAGAGAAAATTAAATATATCGAGTCAAGTCATCTGAGGATTACTATGGGAGCAAGGAAGTGAATTTCCCTTGAAGAAGCAGCACCATGGCAGCAGGCAGCTGTTTTGGGGGGCAGAGAGCAGAATGAACATGTATTCATCACCCCAGTTCTAGAGTCAGTATGCTGGGGGAGTCAGGAGTGTCATCCTGCCTGGAAAACTTCCTGATCCAGATCCATCAGCAGTTTACAGAAAAGGTATCCAAGGAATGACACCGATCCACATTGTTTCTGCAAGCTCCAGGGTTTGAGTTTGGATCTGTGATTTTAATAACAGATGGGTAAAATCACATGTAACCAGGCAGCTCCCTAGTGGCTGTATAGATGTGGATGTTGGAGAGCATATGATTTTCCAAGCTAGGGTCAGCACTAACCTGAGCTCAATTTTTCCTCCAGATCTGCTTTTCTTAGTGCTATCATGCAGCTTAATTTTTTTGGCTTGTTCCACCTCCTTCTGCTCAAATCACACCCCTGCGGAGGATCCTTCCAATGCAAACAGGGGAGTCGCACGGCTCCAGAGCTCCACCATTTCTGGAAGATGAGAACATACCTCTGTGAGGTGTGGAAACTGCTGTCTGCCACATTAATGAAGCCAAATTGCAGAAATCTGCAGTATAAATCTGATGGCACCATCTGGCCCTCAGCACAGAGGAGATAAGCACTCTGGTTTATAAAGAGTTTATTAAAGCCATTAGCTTTGGAAACTACTCACCAAGTAAAACAATTTGTATATTATAAACAAGAAGCCTCTAGAATTATTTTTTTCTTTTACTTGTGAAATCTGCTCCTATATTTAACATGGATTCAGTATATCACATTTAACTCCTTTAATAGGTTTTATACTTTTACTTTAGATATTTGTGATATCTGAATCTGGCTAAAGATTAGATGCAAACCATACCACAGAAAGAGCACGAGGAGAGGGGGAAGGGAAGGGAGGAGCAGCAAATTAATGTCTCTAGCGATACTCAGATCTTGTGAAATGGGGTGAATTGGGTGACTCTGCAGGGGCTGGCTCTCAGCAGCATGCACCAGGAATCACCAGCCCTGAAGTAGCATCCTCTGCTGCAACCTGCTGCACCATCAGAAATGCAGTGGCTGAGGGGATGGGTCAGCAGGTGAAGCTGCAGGAGCAAAACCTGATGAACGTCCCTTGAGTACCCTGCCTCTGTTAGGCATAGAATCATAGAATCATAGAATAGCCAGGGTTGGAAAGGACCTTAAGATCATCTAGTTCCAACCCCCCTGCCAGGGGCAGGGGCACCTCGCACTAAACCACCCCACCCAAGGCTCTGTCCAACCCGGCCTTGAACACCGCCAACGATGAAGCATTCACAAGTCTCCTGGGCAACCCTTTCCAGTGCCTCACCACCCTCACAGTAAAGAATTTCTTCCTCATATCCAATCTAAACTTCCCCTGTTTAAGTTTGAACCCATTACCCCCTGTCTTCTCACTACAGTCCCTAATGAAGAGTCCTCCCCAGCATCCCTATAGGCCCCCTTCAAATATTGGAAGGCTGCTATGAGGTCTCCATGCAGCCTTCTCTTCTTATGATTTCTTGCTCCACTTTAATCCTTCATATTTTTATATACAGAGGTATATATTTACATCTGAAACCCCGAACTGAGAACAACTGAATACAAAATGAAAATTCCCAAATAGTTGTTATCCAAAACATGCTAGGCAATGTTTCAGTGTTGTCTGAACATTTCAGCTTGGCGTTTTAAATTATTCCCAGAACTCAACAAAATTTTAAGGGGAATTTCAACAGAGCTGTGATTCTTGCAAGAACTAATTTCTCACACACTCCTGCAGCACACAGGCACATCCTAATTTCCCTGATTTCCAAAGAAAATGACTGTGTGGGTATTTTAAAGTGTACCCAAATTGCTCTGACTGCAAGCCGTTCTGTGCTCCACTACAACTTACACCCTTGTGGATAACACTTAGGGACACAACCACTGCCTCCACCAACCAGTTCCCAGTGTTTTGGTTAGCATTCAGCAGGTAGAGAAGAAGCAATGGGCTGATGAGCTTTGTTAATTGGCAAAAAAAAAGAAGCACAAACTGATTTTTGGGCATTATACCTAACCAGGTCTAGTAACTGTATAACAAATATGTATTATGCTAGAAAGAGTAGACTCACAGGCGCCAGGAGTGAAACATTATCCTTTTCAGACAAAGTCTCAGACAAAGATCTTTATCTCAGAATGATATATGGGATATATTTTTGAGATGACTCCACATAATACCTTTATTATTGTTGAAGTTTAACAACTTAAAAGGGAGAAAAAAAATCCTATTTGTCCTTTGTTACTTGCCCAAATATGGGCAAGAAACTTCCGATGGGGCTAGGCTTATAAAGAAAAACACCATTAGCCTAAAATAGCACCAATATTTATAGCATGGAGGGGGGATTTATGAAGCAACTGTAGAATTGGTTTGAAGAGCAAAAGCCTGCTCTTGGTTGCAGACGGCTAACGCAACTCCATTGAAAACAATTGCTCTGTGTGTACTCAGGTTTGCCAGCAAGGGAATCAGGACAGCAGTTTCTGACAAAGATGAGAAATTCAGATTAAGCTGAAAATAGTGTAACATTATTCATCATAACTCTTCAAGATAGAGTTGGTGGAGATCAGTTTTCAGGAAACTCAGAACTGTCTCAGAACATTAACAGTTTGTGCTCCACTACCAGTAACAGAAACCAGTTTTAAGCCATTGGTAGACTATCATTAAGACATTGGTAGTGTCCCTCAGAAGGGAAATAAGCTATCCAGGCTTTGCCTTGGAGTTTTTGAGATCTTTAGTAGCATCTGCTTGAGGATGGGCGAACTTTCAGGGGAATATGTTACTTAATGATCCTTATCTGGAGGATCAGAAAGAAGGAGAAGCAGTGTACCAGTGGTCTTTCCTAGCATGGGATGGGATGAGGAGGGCAGGCTGGTTGCCTTCTCATAGCTCTTGGCAGTGGGCTGGCTGCAGCCAGAGGTCACACTGAGGGGAATGCACCTTATCACAGCTTTCATCGCTCTTTGGCAACCATGGGATGTGCCCTTGCTGATGGTCAAAATCTGTAGCCCTATTCTACAAAACCCACTGAGCATTGCACATCAGACAGGCAATGAGGGCGCTCATCCAGCATGGATCAATTTGTGCCAAGGAAACAACTAACAGAATTCTTGTATCTGTGCATCACCCATGTTCCCTGATCCGCCGTGCAACGTCATGCCATTTGGATGAGCTGTCACTCTTCTGTTTTGTGGGAATACTGTTAGAGAAACACAGTGGGAACCCCTATGATGTTCATGTCTTCCCCTGCCTGGGGGTCTTCCAACAACAGCAGGGTGTATTTGCTTTCCCTCAGATGCCAGGAATGTCATCCACAAGCAAAATCTGAAAAAAAAAAACTGTAAAAAATCTACATGAGCAAAAAGGCTACACCTGGTCATGCAATAATAGCCAGGCCCCTTAAGACAGTTGCACTTTTTCAGTGGTGGCTTGAATGTTGCTGAGGTGCAAAGGACATTCATGCATGGAAGGGTCCTGCAGGATGCTGGAGAGGGACTATTCTTCAGGGACTGTAGTGATAGGACAAGGAGTAATGGGTTCAAACTTGAACAGGGGAAGTTTAGATTGCATATAAGGAAGAAGTTCTTTACTGTGAGGGTGGTGAGGCACTGGAAAGGGTTGCCCAAGGAAGTTGTGAATGCTCCATTGCTGGCAGTGCTCAAGGCTGGGTTGGACAGAGCCTTGGGTGACATGGTCTAGTGTGAGGCATTCCTGCCCATGGCAGGGGGGTTGGAACTAGATGACCTTAAGGTCCTTTCCAACCCAAACTATTCTATGATTCTGTGGTTCTATAGGATGAACTGAACGCTTTTGCTCACCACTGCAAATTGTGCCTTGTTGCCCACTGCACTTCATTGTGTCTGCAGGGAGTCTGGATCACCATTACGTGCTGAGCCGTTGCAGGAGGACTTGTTCTTCCAGGTCATCTGCACCCAGTGTGAGACTGCCTCCCACCATGACACTTATGGCTGAAGCGATACCCAACATAGGGACCACACCAGCACCTGATTCTCCATGGACAAAACTTGAACTATCAGTGCCCTCATGTAGGCCTTGAACACCTCCTCTCCTCCTCTGTGTGAGGATAACTAATCTTTGTTGGCCCAGTCACTGCCTTATAAACAAAGCCACAAAGACTTGTACAAAAAAGCTTTCTTCAGATTTAACATACTGGGTAGGCGTCTTCAGGCAAAATGAAACAGAGGGAAGCAAAACTGCCTAGATGGCCTGGCCAGGTCCAAACCACTCGCTATCAGGTTGCCAGCATGGCAGGTCCAAGCAGGGCTCCTCCAGTGGGTCAGAGCCCAGAGCCCGGCATCAAGGGCCTCTGCTGTCTGTGACATGGGGCTTTTCACCCATTTTCAGTGGTGAGATATAAGCGTTGGTTCAAAAAGCTCCTGTGACCCCGTTGTGTGTGAATGGTGCATGGCAGAGAAAAGTGAGACAGGATGGCTCTGAAAGCTTCTTCGTACCTTACAAAGCCTTTCTCACACCTCACACTGCTTTTTTTCTGCCCTCAGAATCTGTGTGCAGGCATCTGGCTTGAGGACACATGTGGCTATGTGGGCCACTTCGTGTCAGAGACAGTATTCAGCTAAGAGAGCCCAGTCTTGCACAGCCCCTTTCTCTGCTGCCTGTGGTATTACTGATATATCACTTCAGCTTTCTTTGTCAAAGACACTAAAATGTTTAACCCCTGATTTGACCTCCACCCCTCTACTCTGCTCTCCTGAGATCTCCCTTGGAGAATTGTGTGCAGTTCTGGTGTCCTCAACATGAAAAGGACAGGGAACTGTTGGAACAAGTCCAGAGGAGGGCCACGAGGATGATCAGGGGACTGGAGCACCTCCCGTATGAAGATAGGATGAGAAAGTTGGGGCTATTCAGCCTGGAGAAGAGAAGGCTGCGTGGAGACCTCATAGCAGCCTTCCAATATCTGAAGGGGCCCTATAGGGATGCTGGGGAGGGACTCTTCATTAGGGACTGTGGTGATAGGACAAGGGGTAATGGGTTCAAACATAAACAGGGGAAGTTTAGATTGGATGTAAGGAAGAAGTTCTTTACCGTAAGGGTGGTGAGGCGCTGGAATGGGTTGCCCAGGGAAGCTGTGAATGCTCCATCCCTGGTGATGTTCAAGGCTGGGTTAGACATAGCCTTGGGTGGCATGGTTTAGTGGGAGATGTCCCTGCCCATGGCAGGGGGGCTGGAACTAGATGATCTTAAGGTTCTTTCCAACCCTAACTATTGTATGTTTCTATGATTCTATGATTGCATGATGGATTAAGCAGGCTAGTATGAAACAGGAAACAAACTAATCTAACATTATAGACTTCCACCTAAAGTATCTCTGCAGGCACTGGAAACTGAATAGCCAGTGCTTCCAAAACCACATTATTTACTCATCTTCTGCAGCAAGCCCCCCATCCTCTAGTCTTTATTGCCCAATTCTGAAAACTGCCTGCATTTGAGAAGTGGCAGCAACTAATGGGAACCTTACCTGAGGGGAGTGCAAGGAGGGGTGGGTAGGTGAAGGTATCTCTCAGTTACCTCTTTGTCCCAGTGTCATAAAGATGTGTCCAGACAAGGAAAGAAGTAATCATGAGCTCTGGCAAGCTAACAGCCAAGTTGTAGCAAGAAAGATCCTGAGAAGTAACTGTGCAAAGATTAAATGTGACATAAAAAATTCCTCAAACCCATCAATAGCAAAGAGTCTGCCAGACAGGGGCTAATGAATGACTGTGGTGTGCACTGCTGCTTGGAGGAGGTGAGAACACAGCTGGAAAGTTCTGTGTCTACTTTTTCTCACCAAGGCTTCCAGCCTGGAGCCTTCCTTTTTGGTGGGTTCAAGAGCCTTTCTCAAAATGGAACATCAATAAGAAGAATAAGCTGAAGGTGCTCAGGAATGGAACTGCGGAAACACACCGTCATCCACAATCAATGGTACAGCTTGTCCCCAGGCATCTCACTTAGCAGCAGGACAAGACGGTGGTGTGACCTTTTATGCTCAAGATGAGAAACTTATTTTATGGAGGAGAAATGTCCTTCCTTTTTTGGGAGCCAAAGGGCTGGGGGAGTCCTCACCCACCCTCAGTTACTTGTGAGGCACACGCCGTGCCTTCCGGTGATAGCAGATTGTTCTCATGCAGCAAGTACTGCCCATTTACAGTGATAGAAGCAAAACAAAGAGACTGGAGCTGGCCTTGATGAAACATATCTTTGCTTGCCATTCCATGTGAAAAAGATTTTGATTGCTTTCCTGATTATTGGATGGGTCTTACTGGTGTGTTTATATACCCCTGTTCCATAGAGCTTAATAGGAAGAGTGAGAGCATGCAAGCTCTAATTACACAGTAATACACTGCACCCTGCATAGGCATTTGCAACACCAAACAGAAGGATAATTCCGTAACTGATACTTTTACATTGTTTTGCATTGCTGGAAAATAAAATTTGCCTTGGTTAAGGATGAATGTCCATCACTGCTAGCTCCTCCTCCATGAGCACTGCCTCGTGTGTTTTGACACACCTCTCTGCCCCGTGCTGTCTCAAAGCTGGAGCTAGTGTGTGCCTCCTGGCACAGCTCTGAGCAGAGCAGGAGGAAACTACCACGTGGTGAATAACCCAGGGAAATATGCCATGGAGCTAATCCTCAGAGGTGTAGGTTCTCCTCAGCTGCCTTCTTCCTCTGCCTACATCTGAAATATGGTTAGGAAACATGACCACAGCTCAGGCGGATGCATCCAAGCAAGCTTTACACTAATCAAGTCACATACCAGTAGCAAGAAAGCTATAACATTATGGCATGTACTAGGAAAAGCCTCCAGGAACACTGAACACCCGATGCTATAAAGCTGTGTAATGCTGCAATATTGTCACTAATTGAACTAGAGCTGTTATGAAGTCGTAGTTTTGACTGCTGTATTAGCTATATTCCCTATTTTACTATTCATCCCATACCTCTTAAACCACATTGGCCAGTGAGTATAGAGACTAGGGATAAAAATCAATCTCTGTTCACTGTCATCTGATTTATTTAGTGTATGACTATCCAAAGAACCAGGGAACAGGCAGGGACAACTGTGCTGCATGGTTAGCTCAGCTTTCTGATTAATTACACAAGTCTAGGGGTGGGCATTTATTTGCAAGTGGCACAGCTGCTTGAAGATGGTGCCACTGCCGGCTGCTCATCACTACTCCTGCGATGAAGTTCATGGTTTCCTCAGGACTATCACTGCAAAGGGCCACAAACATGATGAGGTGAGCACAGGCTTTGCCTATGGAGACTAGCAGTAGCAGAAATAAGCTTTCCTTAGAGGTATGAAGCAAAGAGCTTCTACCTGAGCAGAGGAAAACAGGCTATGCAATATATGATACCAACATTACATAACTTTGGATGATCAAGTGATGTCAGACTTAACAGCTTTCAGACCCTGACCTGATCAAGCTACTATAATTCCCCGAATACCTGTGGAGTGCTTTCAGAGTCAAGTTCTGACATGTTATCCCATGGTGCCTGGTAGTTTGTTTAATACAGCTCAGCAAAAGAAAAGGTCTGTACAGAATCTATGCATTGTACCATGCAGCCCCATTGCATGACATGCCACAAAGTGGGGAACTCAGATGTCTACATGGCGCATGGGCCAGGCAGTCATACCAGAGCAAAGGCACCACTGTGTCTCTGCATCCTAGGGAGCAAGCCAGAGACAACTAAGAAACAAAGTGAGGTTAGTGAGAAGCACTGGGGAAAGTTGACAAAGCCACATGGTTTGATGGGATAACACATCACAGCCTTACCAGTTAATCAGCAGGCAGAGATCTGATCATGCAAGTGCACTCATCCTGTGATCGTCAGCACCCTGCAGACAGGCTGTTGAGTCTCTCTGATTCGTGGGGGTGTGCTTTCAAACTCAGCTCCGCATTGGTCTGCCACCGGTGAGGGGAGCCATACTGAAAAACTTGCAGTAAGCCCTCCCTGAAGGCCCAGGGCATGGTCCTTCAAGCATCTGTGAAGGCAGGTGGGGTGAGTTATTTCCGAATGCAGACCTAGACTAGTTTTGTTTCTCATGTCTAACTGTAGTGGGCACAGGCAATAGAAAGGGCCTTCCATTTTGAATGATTTTGGTCTTTTGAAGAACAGTTCCCATACTTAAAACACTGCAGGGGTTTCCAGTGCAGCTTCACATGAAGAAATTTTGAAGTACAAGGGTCCTGGGAGGCCCGAGGGAGCAGCAGTCCTAGGCATCCTGGAGACAAAGTTTCTCAACTCTTCCCGTAAATGATGCTAAGAGAGGTTAAGAGGAGAGGCAATCCCTCCCCAGCCCCAGTGTGCATTCTGCCCCCACATCCTAACCGCTGTGGTGGCTCAGCTCTGGCTCCTCAGCCTTCCTAGGATCTCAGCAATAGGTTTTAAACATATCTTTTGCATCGTGTCCTCCAGGACTGTGCTGGAACTGCCAATTTGAATCACTTTACACTCTCACAGTTCTTTTACAAATCCCAGGGTGAATTGTTTTACTACATTAGGAACCAATCAACGAGGATTTTTCTCCTTACAGTTCAACGTGTGTTTCTTCCCATGTTGCATCCACATCCCTGTCTTTCATCAGTTGCCCAAGGTTTTTGCTTTTACGTCTAGTTACCATTGGGGCTATCAATATTTGTTTTTACTGTCTTTAATATGAGCATAAACGACTCCAATTTAGTGTAATGATGATTACATGTAGCAAATTTAAACTTCACCCTACTTGGCTCAAAGCAGGAAAGTCAGGGTAATGTGTAGGATGTTAAGTCATTGGGTCTGCCTTTATATTTGATACATAGGCTCCACAAAAGAATTTATATGCCAAAGGCCAAAAATTAAATCCTTAAACCTCCCACTGAGCTGCCACCCTAAAGGTAGAGCTGCCTAAACTAGCTACCCCACTTTCATCCAGTAATTTTCTACATACCTACTCCATATACCGTAGAGGTATGGATTCACACATCACTCTTTATGACTTGGCCATAACAGGCAGTCCAACAAACAAAAAAGCACTGTAGGCATCCACAAGCTGAGTGATCTCAATTGATCTCAAAGTCTGGGCCCTATCCCACTGGCATTTTATGAGTGCCTCTATGAAGGCAGGCTTCACACAAAACGCCGATGGAGGGGGAGAAATGTGGCCCTTTTCCCCACTGTCTAGTCCCTAGAGCACATACAGGAATGTGGAAAATGCAGACTCAAATCAATTTTTCTTCCAGAAGATCATGAACTTTCCCTTCCACCTCCTACCTTCTAGCATATTGCCATAACTCTACCATTACGAGGTCCCTGTATTTGCTTTCTGCTTCAGTCTGCTGTTGGAGTTGTTTCTGCCTGGTGAAAGATGTTTGCATGCTCATTGTACCTGGCACCCAAGGTCAAGTCTCTGTTCTAATGTAAGCAACATGATTACCATCTCCCTCTCTTTTTAGACGTATCAATATTAAATTAATTTATTTGGAAAATCACATAGGTATGTATCTTGCTCATAAATAATCTGGCTGTCTACTCAGCAGACTGGAAATCCAAATATGTAATCCCAACCAAAACACTTTCACTTGTAGGACCTCTGACTTAAGGATTTGCATATGGTACCTAAGATAAAACCTGAGCTGAGGTAGATTTTCAATAAAATCATGAAAGATGGCAAAATCCCTATAGGAGAATTCATACCTTTAATGGATCAACATGCATGAGGGATACGCAAGTAGAAGGGGGCTCAGAGCTTCCAAGCCATGTGCCTCCGTGTGTTGCCTGAAATGGGGGCCAGGTCTCAGCCTTGGCAGCGATGAGCAAACGCATTCGTTTTTTGTTAGGGGATACCATTGCCTCTTTCCAGGATCATGGGCAATTACAGCTTCAGCTTCCTCCCCTAGGTGCCCAATGGAAATGTACAGAAGCCAGAGCACAGTTGTGCTCCCTCTGATTCACCAAAAGCAAACAGTACCTTGAGCCTTTAAAACTGTGATTGCTCCATCCTGGCAGCAACATCCACCACTTCAGCTGTCTTTAAAAGACAATCTTATTGTTGCTCTGCTTCTACTCAGGGTTCTCTTTTGCAACATTTTCTTTGAATCTGTGTCACTTCTTGTGTCTTCATGGCAGAGAAAGATAAACCACGACCAGTAGCCAGGGTGTCTGGAAACAAGATCCTTTCACAGAGCAAGAGTTCCTGTCCTTCCTGGGTCATCTTTGGGATCCCTCACCAGCCAGAGCTGAAATGTGCCAGTACTAATAGCAGGAACTGTGGATTGATGGCATACACCAAGGACATTGCCTGGAGCAGTACTTTTCCCTTTTTACCAACAGTGAGAGTAAGAGATCTTTGTCCCCTGCAGGAACCAACAGGCAGTGCCATGGTTGCACTTCGCACCAGTGTTGTAGTCTGCTGTCCAGTATCTCCACAATGGCTGGCAATCCAGGAATTGTATCACTACAAATACAAAAAGCCCAATCTGCTTTTGTTGTTGAATTTTTCTTCCTCCTATCATGTGGTTTGAACAACTGCTATTTTTTCCCGTTAGGATTTAATTGCTGGTGTTATGGTATATCAACACGGTGTAAAAATCTAACTGTAACTTGTCCATGCATTAACAATTAATGGCTGACAGATGCTGGGTTGGAACCTTAGCTTTTGGGGAGACTCTAACCAGAAAGATGGGATCATTCTGATTAGACATTCACATGGATGTAGCACCCAGAATTTTCAAGCAGGCCAAATAAAAACATCCTGACCTGAGATGGTTCAGTCTACCTGTGAGGCACACAGCAGATGGATACAGAAAGATGGGAAAAGCAACAGCAACCAGTGCAGATCAGGCTTGCAATCCATGATGTTAGTCTAATCTGTGCCAAATTTTCACTCAGGTGAAGGGGAGTGTTGAAGATACAAAGTAAAATAATTAGGTAACATTCAGGGTATCTACGGAGAGATTCTCCTATGCACGAGGGGCAGCATTGGGGAAAATATGAAGTCAGTTTCCCAGAAAATGGTGTGCCTTTCCTTAGGGAGAAGGGATTTTATATTTTATTTTTCCAGAGAAAGATGACCTCACTTACAATGTTAATAAGTCCTGGCTCCTAATTGCCACACAGATTAGTTGGATGAGGGGGTGCATGTACCCTCGTCTCCAAAGCGATGGAGATGGTCTTTACTGCAACAGTCTTAGTGAACAAGGATTTGCTCTTTGAATATACAAAGAGTTAGTTTTCTTTTCTGTTAACTCCGCTGAGAGTGCTTGAAATTTCAGCTGCCAAGAAATGTCAGCCCAGAGGTGTGGAGAAAAATTGTTTTGTTTTAAATCCATTTCCGCAGTGCTTCTAATGAGTCTTTTTTAAGGGAATTTTATGAGTATGTGGAAATTTCAAGCAGTTATTAAGAATAACATTCATGCTACTTGTGGGAAACTGGATATTTTTGTTGTAGAATAGCACAGTGTAGGTTGTACCCTGCAGTTCCCAAGTTCGCACAACTTTTCTCTGCTTAATAAATTTATAGTATATATTATAGTATATAGTATAGTTTGGTAAGGTTTGTCCAGAACACACAGCCAAGTATGACATGGCTGCTGATAAAGGTGGGCAGTATGTGCCATGGCTGAGTTTGCTTCAATACAAAAAAAGGAAGGAACTTAAGCTTTCTGCATTTTTTCTCATGAGGCCAGTGCAGAGACAGCACAGCTGTACAGTTGTAGCAGTCCTCAACAGAGCCAGCTAGTTGTGAAATTAATGAGCACATTTGTAGTCAGAAAATCCCATGCAGCTTTCAAATCTGCTTGGTCTCAGCCATAGATTACCTTCTTCTCATTATACCTCCCTCCCACAAATACATTTGGGAAAGCAATCAGAGCCAGCCACCACTACTGCAGGTAGTCAGTACTAGAACCTGCCTGTAGGTACAGAAGAAACCACCAGGGAGTTCTTTGGCAGAGGCTTCACTTAGCTCTGTTTTATATGATTTGCAACGGTCAGAAACACAACCAAGCAAAGTAGGAAATAGGCAGAGGATATTTGTTTGCTTTATCAGTCTCAAGGTAAAACCAATCTAAGAACAATTCTTATTTCAGTAAAACCCATCTTCCCAAGACTCATATGCTATTGGGATATAGGCCCAAATAAAGCTTAGGAGTCTGGACAGCTATAAAGAAATCAATACTTTTCTGATTATAGTACCCCCCACCTGAAGGATGGGAGAGATGTCTTTATTCTTGTCTATGTCTACTTTCTTTTATACACTTTTTCTTTAAAAGTACTGGATTGTGTTTCTTCCCTTCTGACCTTCTCCTTCCTCTGTACATTTTTATTTTGTCACTGCTGTGCTAGCCATTTAAGTACATGCTTAACTCAGGCCTGCCAGTGCGCTACTCATGCGTAAATATGGGTTTAACATTTATCTTGCTACATCAGACCCAGGACTCCCTCTGCCTTACTTCCTCTTTCTCTCTCTCTCCAGCCCCACCAAAAAATATAGTTCTTTGCTCTGTCTCTGGGTTCTGCTTTTCTCCTGGATTTTGTTTTGCTTTGTTTTGTTTTGTTTGTTTGTTTTTTGTTTGTATTTTCTGTTTGCTTTTGTTTGTTTGTTTTGGTTTTTTTTTGGGGGGGAGGGTGTGTTATTGGTTTTGTTTGTTTGTTTGTTTTGTTGGTTATTTTTTGGTTTGATTTTGTTTTAAATATTACCTGCCTGTGTTCCTCTCTTCCATCACATTTCTCCCCCACTGATTTTCTTTCTTACTTTTTTGCTCAATCTTCTTTTCTGCCGCACTCCATCACCCCTCCTTTTCTGCTCTTTCGGCACTTTTTATGCTGAGTTCTTTCCATTTGCCTCTCTGATTTATTTATTTTTTTTCCCCCATAGAACAGCTAAATTTGAAGGATTACAGGGATATATAGTTTCCTATAATATTCTATTTCATTAAAGCCTGCTACTATTGAAATCAACGGCAAGCCTCCCATGCACTCCCAGGAGAGCTGGAATAGATCCCAAATATTTGCTGTTTGCCAAATGGTGGGAGTCTCTGAGTCCAAAGCTGGTCTGTTTACATCAGGATCAAATGCAGCTCCAGACTGAATCAGAACCATATGCTCTTCCCAAATTATGAATTTTCATAGTAAAATAATCTGCATAACACATACTGAAGGACAAAAACGCCCCTGTAAAGCGCTGACTCAGCAGCATGGGAAGGGGGGGGGGGGTTACCCTGCTCTAGAGTGGAGGCTGAAGGACACAGCTCAGGTGCAATGGACCAGAGCAGAGCAAAGGGCAGAGCCATGCATAGATAGAGAAAAGCTGGTCATGTTTAACTAGAAAATGCAGTCAGAAAATCTTTCACAGTGTCCGCCACCAGCAACTGACTGAAACTCGAGCTACACTGACGTCAGCAGCAAGCCTCCCATTGAGTTCAGGCATCTGGAAGTTCACCTACCAAATACTTGATTTGATGTTGACATGTGTCCCTTGGGGATGAGGCATTCTTGTAAGGACATCTCAACAATGCTGCACTTTGCCACTGCGACTCTCACTTTTTTGATGTGTTTTATCACCGTCAGAGACTCTGAAAATATTCTGGTAAATGTCAGCTTGGTTAAAATAAAAGTCCCCAAACAAGTGACTACTTCGCTTTTATACTGAAGATTGGTTTTGTTTTTACAAATATTCAAAAACTCAGAGCATTTGAACCTGATTTTCTTCTTTGTTCAAGCAGTTTTGATACCAGCTCTGTCCCCTCTCTGAGTGAAAAGGGACAACTGGGCATAGATTATCTCCTTTTCCTGTGAGTGGCTGTTTGTTTGGCCATTTGCAGAGAAATAGTGTGTGATAAACCTGATGGTGGTGGTGGCTGCCAGCCCTGGAGAGGTCCAATGACAGCAGCAACAAGAGTATGGGGGTCCCTGCGGCTGGACCTGGCCTCCCTAAAGCCCACAGGGCAAGCTGGGTTTGTGAGTGCTTTTATTGCCTGTAATTGCCATCAGTGTTTTTAAAACTGTTGTTTAATTTAAAAAGAAAGGAATCTGCTTTCCTAGCTGAAAGGAAGCCTGTTGTACGAATTACAGATGAAGTACCCCTTCTGTGCAGCCTGCACCCAGGGCACAGAATAGGCATATCAGACCTTTTTTTTCCTCTTCAGTCTCTCTCTTTTCCAACACTGTCTTCGTGTTGATTTCACCCTTGCTCTGCTTGTCACTCTGTAATTGCACTGGATGTCTTTCTCTCCCTTCTGCTGCCCTTTTTCCTTTCCACTGTCTCTCCCAGGCAGAAAGCAAGCCCATTAACGTTCCCCCTTCCCACAAACAAGCCAGCCCACACCGTACCAGCACACTTCAAGGACTTCAAGATGAGCTTGCCTCCCCCTGCTCCCCAGAAATCATGGGTGAGGGCAGCCCTTGCTGCTCCCTGATGAGAGCTACTCGCCATGCATGATGGACCAGGGGAGAGAATACCCCTATACTCCATACATCCCTGCCTAGAGGGGAAGACACCCCCCACGATAACAGGGAAAGCAGGGGAGCAGCTCATGGCGTGCCACAGGATGTTGTTTGCATGCCTGCCTCAAGGTTCCAGGGGTGGGCTGGGGTGCTGGTGCCAAACTTCCTCTCTTCAGCCTGCTGCAGCGGCCCCATCGTGTCCAACTGCGACTTGTTGATGTTTCTCATTTCCCACTGGGAAGCAGGCAGGCTCTCCGCCCAGCCCTCCCCTGACACGGTGCCAAGCAGGGTGTCTGTGCTAAGGACTTCTTCCAGGGGGAACCCCTGGTGTGGCAACTCCAGCACTGTGGTCCTTCAGAGCAGAGTCGGCTCCTCCAGCAGTGATAACATCTGCATGTTCCTCCTCTTGTCCCAAAAGCTAGTGTTCCCTGTGGTGGCTCTTGCACCACAGATGGCCAGAGTCCCATTTCTGGTACCATGTGAGTAAGTCGGTCAGTATATGTGTGTGCTGCAGCAAGCACTTCCACGTGGTAGTCATTTTTGAACCGCAAATGTCACCGACAGAGGGGAAAGGGAGGAGAAGCAGAGGCCTTTACTTTGTGGTAGATAACAGGAAAGGGAGGTGGAGAAAAAGGCTGTCTTCTCTCAGCCACTCTTAAAATGACTATCATCTGCTGTGAAGCTGTGCTGCCCCAAAAAACCTGCAGGTAACATCTTAACTCTTCACCTCCCAGTCTTCAGAGACTTCACTTTCACCAAACCCAGCTTTCTGGAAAGGCATGAAGCATCTCTGTGTTTGATAAACTACATTTTTAGTCACTAAATTAATTTACATTGACCAGCCCATGGCTGATAATGGCACATGGTCAGAAAGTGACCTAGAGATGAAAAATCATCTGCAGGTCCCCCATGCTACTTTCTCCAATTAAACGTCTATGCTCAGAGCTTTAAGGAACAAGAATTTTAGCAATGCTAGATTGCTCACTGCTGATTTGCAAATTACTGCTTCTTTATCATGCGCTGAATTTTAACCCTCAGTCACTCAGTTTTAAAGCACATATCAACACTATGCTACAGGAGTCAAGAAGATAGGCTTCAATTATTTCATTTTATGGAGGTTAAAAAGGTTCTTGTAAATGACTGATACAAATAACTGGAAACCCAGTTAAAACAACTGGATAACAGATGGCAAAGGAAAGTGGTTTACTGTAAAGTGTTGCAGAGTAGAAGATCATTTACAAGAAGCAATTACACAAACATCCCTAAGCATCCAAGATCCCATAAAAGGGTTGCTGAGGTGGAAGCACATTTACAACTGTGGATTTTTGTGCTTGAATGAAAATCAAATCCTTACTTTAATTTCTTTTTTTGATATTATTTTTTAATCTATTCCATCTCCATGTCCCTTCATTACCAGAGGATCATTGGCATTTCTCATCCTGCACAAGTAATGAAACTGGCCAGACAAACACTCCCTCCAACAAAATCTTTCACAAAAATAAGTATTATTAGTTTTTGATTCTTCATTTGTTCAGTTCTTACTTCCTCTGGAGTTAAGGATCACTTAAAGACCCAGGAAGACAAGGCTTGTCTTGTGGACATAAATATATTTAATAAATTAAACCCCTAGAGTAATAGCACATTTTTCTTCCGTATCATGACAGAAGACAGAAGCTGCCTCATTCTGACATTTAAGAAACTCAACATATATCTGTCTTTACCTTTTCAAGCCCTTTTCATCCACCCACCTAATCCATTTTGTACAAATAATGGGAACACAACTTGTAGGATCTTGACATAGTGATGAGATAATGAGACCAAAGCGTTTGCATGCTGGATGTCTGTGCACCAAAGTACTTTCCCTCAGCTGAAAGAAAAGCATTTCTAAAGTTAGCAAAGGCAATTCTGGCTAAGTGTCTGCTTTTCTAAGGATGGAGATTTAGCAGCTCCTGCAGTTCCTAATGTTCCCCTGCGAGAGAAGAGGAAGGAGGGGCAGGCAACAGAAAATAGACAACTGTATTTTTCTTTTTCAGTACTTGCCACAGCATCCATGGATTTTGTTAGCGAAGTTTGGCAGCCTGACCGCTGGTAGGAATACTGGATACTTTTCACACTCACAAAATTATCTGCAATCCTCTGATATGATCTTAGGAGATTCCCTTTCATGTCTCAGAGCCAGTATGAGTAGGAAAGAAATTCAGCCCATTGAATAATATTTCCCACAGCCTGCCTGTACCTCCCTGGCCATTCCAAATCTAAGTGCAGGGCACACACATTCCCTCAACAGTATCAGCAGGGTAAGGCATCTCATGTGCTGTAATTTTCAGTCTCCTTCTTGATGATATATGCTCACATACATAAGATTGACCTCTTGCCAGTTATTTTCATGTGACAGTGAACTCACAGGTACTGGATTAGGAGTATAACAGCCTGTCTACTTCCTTACATACACATTCATAACTCAAGGTTTTCCCACATATGTCTACTATACAGGTTGTTTTTGGCTCCAGCAGGCCAGACTTTCACGAAGACTGATGGGCAAAGTGGTCTAAAAGCTGTGTCCAGGAGTGTTTAGGAGTCTGTCCCAGTGTGAAGGCATGCCCAGGCTCAGTCTGGGCACTTGCTAAGAGGTCCTTGTCTGTTGGGACATACATGGGGCCAAAAAATAAAGGTGCTGGAATACCTCTGTAAGGTCAGAAGAACATAAGTGTAAATAAGATCAGCCTCAACACTGAGATTCAGAAGGCAGCGAGGGGTAAATGTAGTGCAGAACCATTATTCCTACAGTCCCCAAGGTGAACTAAGTGCAGCTTAGGCACAGCTGAGGATCAAGCATCTGCAGATTCAGAGCCAAACCATTTCACTCAGGCACAGTGTATACCATAGGAACGGACCCATGGGTCTAACTTACCTGCTGTAGGTCCTGATGAACTGCACCATCTCACTGGTGGTTTTTTGGTAAGTGTTACATGGTTTTTATCATCCGCGGCATCGGCATGGCACAAACCTGCCAATGTCAGTGGAGTTATTTCCTGATGCACACCAGTGATGATGAGATCAGAAGCAGGTTGTTGCTATCAGGCTGATACGGTCACCATAGTGCTTGCTAAGTGCGTACAAGTCTGAGAGTTTTGCAGTATGAGCATTTTCTAAGCACCACATGGCAATTTTAAAACACCAAACAATACCTGAATTTTCTTCTTGTCTCTCCCGGCACACATACACACACACACACACACACTTCCTACCCTGCCACAAGTGACTAATAGACATGAAGCCCTAACCAAAATGTCACTGATCTCATGGGTATACTACAAGATTCATTGCCTCTTGCTCTGGGACCAGCAACACAGCTTCCCAGCCAGGACTACCAGCCCAAGGCAGGAGCTGTAGCAGCCCCAACTGCCCCCCTCACCCCCCTGCCCATAACTGGGGACATGGCCAGACTTCCTAATAGAGGAAGGGCTCTATGCTCTGCAGAGCCACAGCTATCTATCTGCAACATACGTCAGTACACAACACTTCAGCTGACATCCAGCCTAATGTTCAAAATGTCCCCTCCTGGGGATTGAGAGGGAAAGAAACACTCTGGAGGGGAATAATTTACCTCCAGATGTCTGGTCAGGGGAGCAGAACTGCCCCTGCTTGTTTCTCCTCATTGACAGCAGAGAGACTTTGGATGACAAGTTCAGGGGAGACATCCCCCTTCAAGACAGGGACAAGGACAATGCCGCTCTTATTCATAGACCAGGGCAGATGGAGCAAAAATGCTGATGTCAAAAATGGTGATGTGAGGTCTGTTACTGCCTACCCCTCTTTAACCAAGAGACAGGACAAATGTCATCCCTGAAAAAAGAGAGAACAAAGTTAAATGGGGAAAACAGTGCTTCCCAAGCGGGACAATGCTGGCTACCAATCACTGGCTAAGTGTGCTATGGACTTTGGAAAACCAGTTCCAGATTTCATTTGAGAAATGTGCCAGTTCCCCAAGTGGCATCAAAGAACAGTCCTGCAAACAGTTGCTTCAACACAGACTGTCTGAATAATGCGTTGCTGCTTCTTAAATGGACACCTGAGTCTGTCCTAGAAAGAGTTTACTGACAAGGGTTTTACTGACAGGAGTTTTTGCTGAAGCAATGAGCCTTACACGAAAGACTGAGCAAAGCTTGCAGAAAGGTCTTTTCTGCAGTCTGCCCTGATACTGCTCCCAGCCTGAATTTCATCTTCATTAGCTACCTGACACATCAAAGCCACAATTTCCCTGGTACTTAAAAGACAGCTTATGTGGTCCTAATAACATATCAGCAAGTGCTCAGTATTAAACATACATCATCTACATGAAGAAAGAAGGGAGGACTGAATGACCTCATTTTAATTAAGGGGTCTTAACTAAGCCACTAATCCTGCACATTCCAGATGTTAGTTATGTGCCTAACTATCACCATTTGGCCTACTCATTAAATTGCATCTACAGTTAATTGAGAGCAAAGCATCTCATCCAGAAAATTGAAGGCTACATGAAAAAAACCCAGGCTAAAGATGCAGTCTATAACCAGAAGATGTTATGGCGTCTCAGTGGCAAATCGTGAGTTTTTTCAAAAAAGGGATAAAGTTGTGTTTCACAGTAAGCTCCAAAATCCCTCCATACTGCTAGTGCTGCTCCATGGCATGAGGGTGATATTGAGAGTATTCTTTGTCAAATACGGGGACACACCATACCAGGCACAGTGCAAATACCCCATACCAGACTTTCTCTGCTGTAGTAAGCTCGCAGCCAGCTACAGTAGAAACCCTGGCTACAAACCAGAGCATATTGGGCAGCAGTAAAATGGGAGTGCTCTGTGTGATGAATGGGGTGGTGTGGTGGTGGTGTAACTTGCCACCTTCCAGTGGGTATAAGAGACACGTGTCCTCCTCCATCAGCAAGAAGACAAAGCATTCTCCTGCTGGTACTAGAGCTTCAGCTTAGCCTGAAAGGGTGCATTTGAGAGTGCTTGATCTGTCACAGAAGGACACAAGGACTGGGATGTGGCCTCTGCCCTCCACTGGCAGTGGGGGCTCTGCTGGGTAAGGTGGCAGCCCACCACCCCTCCTGGGGCTCCAGTCTCAGGGAGAGCAGAGTGCCTCAGCCCTGTGCCTCTCCCTACTGGGCAGCAAGGCCAGTCACCCTCAGGCTCAGCTCTCCCACAGGGCTGTCATCAGAGCCTCCCCCAGTGCCAAATGAGTTGCTTCCTCCTCATTTGTCAAAAACACCACAAACCCTTGATTACGTAGCAAGCGCTGCCATTCCCAGGGCTCCTGATGACAGCCTGCGGAATCATCTGTCTTTGATAGGAAAGCGTTTGTATTTGTGCTTTACGTATCTAATAGGATAAGAGCAAGAAGACAGCCTGGCTACTGAGTAATATAAAGCAGGTAACCAAATTTGGAACAGTTGTTCACAGTAAAAGTATTTCTGGCAGCTTGCTCCTCCAGTGGAGATCCGTGAGCGCAGCTGTTAACATTTTCTCACCCACCTACACAGCCAGGACAGCCAGTGTTATTTTTTATTTTAATAGAACGAATTGTGTCCATTGGTGAAAGAAGCTTTGCTGGAATCTGCTGCCTTCAGCAACCAGGCTCGCAAGGGATTTCATAGGAAACCCCTCTTAAAGGAACATGAGTCAGTTCTGAGGGCTTCTTTTGTATTTTTTTTTTCTGTGTTTCTTTTTCTTCTTCTTTCTTTTCTTTTTTTTTTTTTTTTTTTTTTTCCCTAAGCTGGTCTGAAAGAACTGGTTAGGAGTTTTTCATCCTTACATGGACAAGCTGACGTTCAAATAGGTCTCTAAAGAGGAGCTTTCCAAGGAAGCCTTTGTGCTTACATAGTTCAAGAACTTGGTCTGGGAGTTGCTTCACTGATCCTGTCCCTTAACCTGATCTCCCATAGAAGCAGCCGATGATGAATTAAATCATGTACTGCATTCCCCTAAGACTGTGAATGCCACAGCTGGTTGCACATCACCCAGGAGTGGGAAAGAGGCTGAAAACTAGTATCTCATTCCCTCTCTTCTTCAGGCCAGTAGTTTGTCTGCAATAAGGCCGCTGTTTTCACTCTGATTTGTGAAGTGGTGTTCCTCTCTGCCCTCCTGCCCTCTGGCCTTCAC
Organism: Amazona ochrocephala; assembly: GCA_039720435.1. NCBI lineage: Eukaryota > Metazoa > Chordata > Aves > Psittaciformes > Psittacidae > Amazona > Amazona ochrocephala. The sequence goes on along the minus strand of CM077877.1, from coordinate 99,095,336 downwards.
AGATGCTTCTGCATTGTCCAAAGTGTTCCCCAAATGGTCAAGGGGGAAAGCCAGAAGGTATGCAGAGATGAAATAATGTCCTACGTGGTGATGTTCTGATTTCACAAATATGTCTGTGAAGCAGTACAATAATTTTCCAGACTAGAGCATTTCCCTTAGAAAGACTTCAGATCAGTGGCCAAGGCAGATGCTTCTCCCGACATCAGGGAAAGCATTCTAGGGCTGCTCTAAAATCCAAAAGGCAGTACTGGCATGGAGGGCTTTTCTTACCTTCTGCCTCAGTTAGACACACACATAACCTCACTGCTTTTTGCTTCCACTTTCGCAGTCTCTAAAACCTGGGATGGGACAATCACACCTGGAATTCACTCTTCTTTTCCCCATATATCACAAATCATACCAGAATCACCAGAGAAACTGGAGTCCTAAGTCCTATGCGCTTCCTTAAGGTGAGGGATTATCTTGCTACCTGAGAAACTCAACTTCAGGTACATGAAGTTCCTCAAGTTAATGTGGAGCACGGACTGCCTTCTTCCTAGTACCGTACTAGCAATGCCTTCACTTCCAGAGCAGCACTGAACACAGCAATGGTCAAGTGTCTCACAGAGTCTGTTTCAGGAGTGAGTCCAGGGCTGATGTTGAAGAGCATTATCCACCCATGCCACACAAGGAGGCTTTTGAAGGAACCTGGGGCAGGAACGCTTGGGCAGCACCAGGCCCCCGATGTAGCCCATCCCACCAGCTTGGGGAGCAAAGTATGGTACAGGACATCATCAGCCTAATCAAGAGGGGAAAGGATATTTTGTACAACAGTAGCTGATATCTGTGCAATTACTGCGTTACATGTTGCAGACTGATTTCTGACTCTAAATGAGGAACAGAGAAAACAATGCATTGTCAGAATTGACGTACACATTGAAGCCTAAGCAAACCACAATGAAAATGAAACTCAGACAAAATGTTTCCTATTTTGTGCATTCCTGAAAAAAAAAAAAAAAAAATCACTCTCAAGACATGGAAAATTGTCATGATGGAAATATCTGTGGAATACTAGAGGACACCCTCTGAAAAAGTACTCTGTGCAAGCAATGAGGTCCTTGGTCTGGAAAAGGCAGATTGGAGTGGAGGCATGTGAGGAGCAGTCACCTGCTGGGACAGCCATAACACCCTCTCCTTCTCCTCCTCCTGCAGAACTGCTCACTGAATGTGAAAGCAGAAGGGGGTGGGCAACTGTCAGCAAGGGGAAATGCCACTCTGTGTAGTAGCCTCATGCTGGGATTCCCCAAGATAAGTGGACACTTGTATTGTCATGATGGTTTTGGACTCCCCTTCCATGCCCTGAACTGCTCCCTTAAAGCAAATAAGTTCGGCTAAATGAGAGGTCCAAGTCACCAGGTGATGAGCCAGGAGGCAATGGGAGTGAAAAGGGTTGCTGAAACTCAGTGCAAACGCCACAAAGCCTCCCTAGATGTCCTGCAGTTTGCTCGCTCCTTTCAGGGGAGCATGGATGCTAATTAGTATGGTCTGGGTTCAGCTTCCACTGTAAGTGAGGCTCCTGCAGAAAGGCATGGACCCACGGCTTCCTTGGCCCTGAGGACAAAATCCTGAACTGAAGAAGATATTTTGTGTGTGTGTTTTCTCATTTGCAGAGAAAATAATCTGCCAGTTAGCTGCCCATAGGTTGTCAGGAGAACATTTGCCCCACAGACATAGACATACACATACAAATGCACAGTTATCTCACTGGCTATCCAAGCCTGTCATAGATTAGCTGATCTTAAGAGGGCTGAAGTATGAGGGCAGAGGGGAATGAGTAGCCTTGTACTGCCCTGTATTCGGTTGTTCATATCTAAACTTGGCTACAGGCTGGAGCACAGCAAGTGGTGGTGAGTCCCATCCCCTCCCAAGTCTGAACCTTTGAAATATTGACCATAGCTTTTTCCCTTACCACTGGGTGTGGAAAGACATTTCATCAAAATGTTCAAGTCATCTACAGAACTTGGGGTGGGAGTTACACTTGCATGTTTTTGCTCCTAGTCATAAGCAAACCTTAGACATACTTAGTTCAACTATTGACCCCCCTGAGTTCATGAGCATAGCATTTCCGTGGATGTTGCAGCCTGGCTGAACTACCCAAGGAAAAGACACGTATCTTTTTAGCCCTGTCTACCTTGGAGACATTGACAGTGCTAAGAACAAAGAGCTTATGCTAGCAAACTTGAAAAATGTGGCACTTGGTTTCTCCCAATTCCAAAAACTGCAGAGCCAGCTGGCAGTTTAGTCTGAACCACTTCACCTTGCTCCTATTTTATATCACTGTGGGAAGTACTGTACAGAAATGTCTTTCTGTTACTACCCTGTCATGTTCTGATGACCTTTCTACATCTTTGGTTTATTGCTCATATTGCTCTCTGGGAAAAGGAGCTTGAAGCCATCAGATGCACTCAGAGCAGCAGCAGAGTATGATTCATGGTTTGAGCACTCATGACTTTGGGGCTGGTCCTCAAAGCAAGGAAGAATTAAAAGCCAATTCCATGATTGGCCTGCAACTCACCAAGGGGATAAAGGCACCTCAGGGCTCTGTTTCCCAACATAGTTCAGCTTATGTGGGATGGAAAGGTAGTGATGACTTAAATTATTCCTGTTTGTCTTGGCATTTGACCATTGAATAAAAACATGCCTTAGCCATCATGCTACCAGTTACTGCAAAGAAGGTGCTGCTGATGTCATTAACAATTGCACACACACATATTCACCAACTTAAATGTGAAACAGGGACTCCTCACTGCATTCCTAGGCAGCATGAGTTTTCCACACATCGCCTGTGATGTATAGCAGTAACCACTCCAGAAGGGATCATGGTGCCTGCAGCCAGAACTGGATCCTGTAGACAAAGGCTCCCTGAAGGCTGCAACCCACATGGCCCTTAGAGAGGTTTAGTCATGAGAGGTAGGAAGAGGTAAGCCTTGCCTTCAGCTAGAATAACTGGGGAGTTGCAGTTTTCTCCCTCCCTATGCATGCTGATCCTCTGGATAATGTCATTTCTACCTGCACCTTTCTGGGACAAAGTCTGCAGCACACGCAATGAATTCCTGTGCCAATAAAATCTGAGACCAGCATTCTGCCTTTGCCTTGGGCTTATCCCTGTGTAATATGGCTGCCTTTGGTGGGCAGACAAAAATGAGGAAGCGAGACCAGTCTTGGGCCTGGGCATTAGAGAACAATCAAGTCCTGGGATAGGGCTTTTAAAGATTTCTCACTGGAAGTCATGGCTTTGTGCAGGAAGTCTTTATTTTTCCTGAGTTTTCCCCAAGATTGGTACAGTTTTGAAGATCACATATTTCAAAGTAAATAAAAAAGAAGCAGAAACACAGGAAGTGCATGGGAATTACCATATCAAACAGAGTTTTGCTTAGCAACTACTATACACAAAGAATATTAAACCAGATGTTTAAACAGGAAGATCTTCATCAATTGTAGTTTTTGCAAGCATGCATTCAGCAGTGGCCTTGGGAAAAGTGGCTCATCTTAGAAAGCAACCTTTTAAATGAAATTGAAATGTACATATGCAAGGTAGCAGATAGAGAGCTGTGGCTTTCTTCCCCATGGAGGCATATATTTTTTTATTGTTGGAGACTTCTTAAAGAAGGCTTCGGTATGTCTGGATGCTAATTGTTGAGTTGTCTAGACGGTGATGATATTATTACCAAGTTATGCACAGATACTCACTTTGTCACTGTTTCCAGTGCTGCCTACACATATTGCTTCACTGAGTACTGTTGACATGTGCAAAAGCTCCCTAGATATTTATTTTTCTCATTTAGACAGAGATACAGCACGGTTTTGAAAACCATTATGCACTGAACCATTTCTGATGTTTGAAATGTCTTGTGGGTTAGAACTGACTAATAATAAAGGGGATAAAAAGCACTGTGGACAGCATTTGATGGGCTTGCTTCTGGCACAGACCAAAGTACCTGGGAACAGAATGGGGAGGTCTGAGTATCTGCCCGATATGTAGGACAAGAGTATCTGGTCCTATCTGTTCCAAATCTAATACACATCCCCTTATATCCACCAGGGTTTGTGTATACTTGTGAAGAAAGAAAAGAAAAACCAAAACACTTTCTGAGACATTACAGTGGAGTTTTGAGCATATGGTACTCAGGTGGCCATCTAGGGTGGTTTGCTAAAGTAAAACTGGTGGCTTGCTGAAATCATATCATGCAGAAATGTGACCATGGGCAGGCCGACCAAGGTGAAGTCACCAAGGAACCAGGGCACTTCACAGAGGACCAAGAAATAGCCAAGGCTCCCAATGACAAGGATGGTTTAAACTAGATGCGTTGGGGGAGGGGCACCATTCCATCCCAACATAGTCAGTTGCCAGCACCTATAATAAATGCTTGGAGCAATGTAGAGATATTCCAGCTGCTGCAGCCAATGAGCCAGCTTCAATTGGATCTCGGCTCAAATGCCTCTATACAAATGCCCGTAGCATGGGGAACAAACAAGAGGAATTAGAGATGTGTGCACGTCTACGGGAGTATGATATCATAGGCATCACAGAAACATGGGGGGATGGCTCCTATGACTGAAGTGTTGGAATGGAAGGTTACAGGCTCTTTAGAAAAGACAGGCCCAGCAGGAGGGTAGGGGAGTTGCTATTTATGTTAGGGATAGACTGGAGAACATGGAACTCTGCCTGGGGACAGGCGAGTAGTCGACAGAGAGTTTGTGGGTCAGGGTTAAGGGGAGAAGAGCTATGGGAGACATTACTGTGGGGATCCGTTACAGGCTTGCCTAATCAAGAGGACTCTGTGGATGAAGTGCTCTATAGACAGATAGGAGCAGCCTCACGCCCTCAGGCCCTTATTCTCATGGGAAACTTCAACCACCGTGATACCTGTTGAAGGGATGGTACCGGCCGGCACAAGCAATCCAGGAGGTTCCTCGATTGTGCGAAAGACAACTTCCTTCTGCAAGCAATAGAGGAGCCGACAAGGAGAGGTGCCATGCTTGACCTCGTCCTCACCAACAGGGAAGGGCTGGTTGGGAATGTGACGCTCCAGGGCAGCCTTGGTTGTAGTGATCATGAGATGGTCGAATTCGAGATCCTCAGGACAGTGAGAAGAGTGTGCAGCAAGCTCACTGCCCTGGACTTCAAGAGAGCAGACTTTGGCCTCTTCAGGAACCTGCTCAGTAAGGTTCCATGGGATACAGCCCTAGAGGGCAGGGAGGCCCAAGACTGTTGGTTGATATTCAAGGATCACCTGCTGCAAGCTCAGGAGTGATACATCCCTGCTAGAAGGAAGTTCAGCAGGAGGGCTAGAAGACCTCCTTGGATGGATAACGACCTGCTGAGGAAAATTCAAAGGAAAAAAGAGTCTTATAAAAGGTGGAAGCAAGGACAGGTGGCCTGGGAAGAATACAGGGATGTTGTCCGGGAAGCTAGGGACCAGGTTAGGAAACTAAGGTCTTGGTCAACATCTTTGTCAGTGACATGGACAGTGGGACTGAGTGTGCCCTCAGCAAGTTTGCCAATGACACCAAGCTGTGTGGTTTGATTGATACACTAGAGGGAAGGAATGCCATCCAGAGGGACCCTGACACGCTTGTGAGGTGGGCTGATGCCAACCTGATGAAGTTTAACCATGACAAGTGCAAGGTCCTACACCTGAGTGAGGGCAATCTCAGGCACAGCTACAGGTTGGGTGGGGAGGAGATTCAGAGCAGCCCTGCGGAGAAGGACTTGGGGGTGTTGGTCAATGAGAAACTGAACAAGAGCTGGCTGCAGTGTGCGCTTGCAGCTCAGAAAGTCAACAGTATCCTGGGCTGCATCAAAAGAAGCGTGACCAGCAGGTCGAGGGAGGTGATCCTGCCCCTCTACTCTGCTCTTGTGAGACGTCACTTGGAGTATTGTGTGCAGTTCTGGTGTCCTCAACATAAAAAGGACATGGAACTGTTAGAACAAGTGCAGAGGAGGGCCACGAGGACGATCAGGGGACTGGAGCACCTCCCGTGTGAAGATAGGGTGAGAAAGTTGGGGCTGTTCAGCCTGCAGAAGAGAAGGCTGCATGGAGATCTCATAGCAGCCTTCCAGTATCTGAAGGAGGACTATAGGGATGCCGAGGAGTGACTCTTCATGAGGGGCTGTAGTGATAGAACAAGTGTTAACGTGTTCAAACTTAAACAGGAAAAGTTTAGATTGGATCTGAGGAAGAAATTCTTTACTGTGAGGCTGGTGAGGCACTGGAATGGGTTGCCCAGGGAAGTTGTGAATGCTCCATCGCTGGCGGTGTTCAAGGCTGGGTTGGACAGAGCCTTGGATGGCATGATTTAGTGGGAGGTGTCCCTGCCCATGAGAGGGGGATTGGAACTCAATGATCTTAAGGTCCTTTCCAACCCTAACTATTCTATGATTCTATGACTTGCTGTGGGTGCACTCTGCCTCATCATCCAAGTTATTAATGCCAATGTTAAATAGTATTGATCTTAATATGGACCCCTGGGGTATACCACAAGTGACTGACCTACTGCTGGACTTCATGGCACATCCTTTAAGCCCAGTTGTTGAGAATTCTCACTGAGCCACTGAGTTCTTCAAACAATCTCACTGTCCATTACCCAGTCCATCCTTAGCAGTTTGCCTGTGAGGATGTCATTTGACACAGTGCCAAAAGCCTCACCAAAGTCAATTTAGATTATATACATTGCTGTCCACTCATCCAACATGCTATTCCTTTCATCATAGAAGGATACCAAACTGGTCAAGTATATTTTGCCTTTGCAAATCTGTGTCAATTGCTAAATGAAAAGCATTCATCTTATCACCTAGACAGTGTTGGGAGGTTCAATGCTTTGAAGACTGGGAGGAATTCAGCTGTGAGGAGTACAGTGGTCCAGTGGCACTGTTGCAATAAAAGTATAGGCATCTTTAATAACACAACAGCATGTTCAACAACTTTGATCATAAATATTATCTTGAACTTTGCTAACTTAAGTCGTGCTGGAAGTGTCACAGGACTTCTACACTTATTTCAGAAGGTGCCCTATGCCCTGCCTTTCTTTTTAGTTATTTCTGTGCAAGCAATAAAGAAAACTAGTTACAAAACAACAGACTTGATCCATTCACTTCTGGACTGTAAAAGTTACCCAGGAAAAAATATCTTATACATGCTATTGAACACTTTATAACTGTAGGGGTCCACCCAGCAGTAACTGTTAAAAAATAGTATAATAAATGACTTCTTATTGAAATAAGTTGCATACATACATCATAGGACAAACTAGTAAAGACAGCTTGCCTTCATCTATATATGAAGGTGTTTCAAAGTCTTGCTTGCTTTGATTACTTGTCAAACTCATTTTGACTTGAGTCTGAGGGCATCTCACAGACAAAAATCCCAATGGAAAGAAAAATACCTATTTTCTTGCAAAATAACAGGTATGAAAAAAGAGAAAAAGAGGGACTTAGTTTGTTCTGCATGTCTTTTTATACAGATTTTGCCTGAGCTTTAGTAGGTTTTAGTACAGCTTAATCAGATATCTGTCGGGAATTGTTCATGCATACTGTTGAAGCAGAATACGTCTAAACTCTTCAATCCCTAAGATTTCCTGAGATTCCAGCTCTAGTTCCTCCTGCATCACTGGGTCAAAACCCAGTCTGACAGAAGCCATCACCAACTGGTCATTGCACTAATTCTGCAAATCTTCCTGTATCCCTCTTACATGCCATTCCAGTTAATTTTCAGGTGCAGCTCTTGAGCTTCAAGGTTCTTTGGACTTCTGAGGTACCCAGTAGGCAGTGACAAACTTACTCAAAAATGAGCTTATTATTCTTTTTGAGGGGAGACTATAGTCATTGCCCATGGCACAGAAAAGCCACTTCAAGTTCTGAACCAATGAACTGCCAAATAAACATGCATAGGCAGCATCTCCAGAACTTTTTCCCAATTTACCCTTACCTTCTCACCCTACTCTTTTACACTGTTCTTCAGAGGACAGTTTTGGGTCTTGGATGCAGAGCTGTGGCACCTGCCCTTGGCTAGTCAGATTGTTGTTCTTGAGCAACCTCAGCCTGAAGAATCTTACAGGAGAAAGTCTGCTCTTTAGACTGTGACAATGCTACCAGTAGCTTCATCACCTTCTCCGCTGCTTTGCTCATTGGGCACTCATTATTCACATGCAAAAGAAAGGCTGGATGCAGCAAGAAACCTAGTGCTCAAAGCAGCATCTGCATCACTGAATGTATGATCTGGGCTGCAAACATGGAGCCATGTCGGACAGCTCTTGTTGGACAACCGCTTAACAACTACACTGCAAAGACTTGGCCAGCAATTGCTTGTCAGCTGAAGTTACTGTAAGCTACATGAGAGTTAAAGTTCAGCAAGTCATTTGGTACTGCAGTGACAGTGTGCACACGTTGTGTCACTGTAACTGGCAGGCAGTAATGCTTTCTGTTGCCAACATTTGATCTTTTGCAGTCTGCAATGGTTAACAGTTGCACTGGAGCCTAGATTCCCTGCTGGGTCCACATGCTGACAGAGATGAGATAACAATACAGGAGAGGATACATATTTTTTTAGTGAGAATTAGCTCCAACTTTAAATATTCCAATGGAAAGGATGTGGTGGGCATGCATGGAGGTTTTTGCTTTTCAAAATAGAATTAGGCTTTAAGGGTTCAGAAGGAGGCACTCACACAAGAAGATACCAAAAGGTTGGCTTTCATGATAGCTATTTGTTGATCTAAATACACAGAAAATGACCATCTGCCTCTTCTTCATAAAAAGCAGAAATTGATGCTTTTCTCTGTGAGTGGCAAAATTTTTTTGGTAGATGGTCCCCACAAGAGCATTAAGTCACATCCTGTTCAGAAATCAGGACCTTAAAGCTGTGGTTAGAAAACTGAATCATAAGCTCCACTTTACTAACATTCTCCCTGGTTTTATGTGGGATTTTTTCTCTACTTATTTTCATTTCCCCTTTTCCCTTGCTATTTCCTTCCCTACACCAGCATGCAAAGGCTGTTACTCGATACCAGAGAAGCACAGCCATCTGCCCATGCTATTTCTGAAACTAGGCTCATTTGATGAGTGTGTGACACGTATTTGATGGGAGTGAGAGACAGAGATGGTGACACCCTCTTTCACCCTCCCCAGCCCTGATGGAAGCCACGTTTAATGCTGAACAAAGCTGATAGCATGACTGGCGTGACCTAAAAGAAGCTGCTTAGTCATTAGTTTTTGTCCGCTCTGGATAAGTTTTGAATTACATCATCATTTGAGGAAAGTACATGAAATTTAGACTAGTCTCTGTGTGGCCTAGTGGCTTAGGGCCTGGGATTTGGTTTCTGGCTGGGCTGTTGATGCTGGAGAAGGCGCTTTTCTGCTCAGCTCCCCCTCACACCCTTTCCTTGCCTGGGACCTTTCCTTGCAACCCCCCTTGCCCTGCCAGCTTGAGTGCAGCAGCCACCTCACCAGTGGAGGAACAGCCTAGGAGGGGACTCAGCCCAGGGGGTTTAATATTTTACTAGCTCAGGTTCTGCTCCATATTGATGAGGCAGGGGAAAAATAAGTGCTACCTATTCTTCCAGAGGTAAAAGGGTGCCAGGCCCCCAAAAAGAGCCTTTGCATCTCTCTACATCTGCATCTAAATACACACTTTTGAGTGACCCAGGTATCAAACCAAACAAGCATGTGACCCTCTTTTTCCTTAAAATAAGTAGACACAGCATATTTTTTTTCATGTAGGGTCTTTAATATCTTTGTTATGCAGCAGTAAGCAAAGGGGTAGGATGATCACTGGTGAGAAAACCCCAGGGAGAAGAGTCAGAGCAAGACAGAGATCTCTTAGCCCACTTGCCTCTTAATTGTGGGAAGTGTCTGACCCAAGCATTTCCTGTCTTTATAGGAACCATGAAAACATAGAAATTAAAGAAATGGCTTTTATCCTCAAGGCATCAATACATTGCATGCTACAGTAACCTGTTACCTCCCTGATTGTCCCCTTGTCTCCTTTTGTTAACAGCAGCCTGATGCAGAAGTGACCCCTGAGCTTTGCCATAGGGACATTGGAGTACTGGGAGGGGAGTGGGCCCCACAAGACATGGCTTTGACATCACACCGTTCAGCCTTCTGGATAAGAGGCATGACAAATGCCACCACTCATCCTGATAAACCTCCATAGTAAAATTCAGCAAAATGTAGGGGGGCAGTCAGGCAACACAGGAGTTGGAAATTCATAGCCCTAATTTATATTTCGTATTAATCTTTTTTGTTCATTTTTATAACTAGAATGTTATATCCCCTGTAACTACATCCAGAACAACAGGGAAATATCAGAATACTATGGAAAGAAAAGTAGGAAAATTAATTTTTAAGATCATATTTCTAATAAAATATGGAATCTACCTAAGTAAAGGCAGAACTACTTTTAAATTAGAAATAAGCATAGCGGTAAAATTGCATAAATACAAGTAGTGTAATTAGGCTGAGGCAAGGTTACTGTATTTCTCGATTTCATCAAGGAAAAGAAACAAGAATTTCTTTGTGATGAAACATATAAAACCCCTCAAATCTTCCATTGTAATACTAAATTGATACACAAGGCATGTTTTGTATTACGCACCTATTGCTGTTCTTCTTTGTTAGTTTGGAAACCACACGAGCCAGAAGTTGATGAGACTTTTGTTCCTAAATTCCGTCAGGCTAGGATTGACTCTTACTGGTGTCTGCTTTTTTGCATTAGGGTTTTTAGGTTAGGAAAGAGAGTGTTTGAATATTAAGAATACTTTCCAAATGTGTTAAGAACAGTTGTATCAACAGCACTGCCGGCTGTTGTTAAAATCTTGTGGTTAGAAGCAATTGGATGGTTTGTGACTAGTTTGTTCCTCCCGTGTGCCATGTATGCAAAGGTATTCTCATCATTCATTTTTTACAGTGGTTTATGTTGTGGTTGAGCTTACTCAGTTTCAAAGAGCAGAGCAGACTGTTTCTAAGATTGACCCTTCTCTGGCCTTTTCTTTTTCATTAAAGCACTGGGAAAATTGAGCAGGATGTAGGATTGAACAAAATCAGCAAAATATGAATAAGGGTGATTTACAGTAAATGTAAATGATACCAAAATGAATGTAAAAGTAAATTCACAAATAAGACTTCCAAAATTAGGAAATGCCAGGAGTTGCTCTGGTAAGATAAAGTTAACCTGCACTGCATATTGCAATGAGTTGCAGTATGATACTGATTAAAACAGACCAGGGAGCAACATGCAAATATTTCCATTTAGCAAGGAAGGGGAAAAAAAAAAGGATTTTGCAACTGAAACATCATGAAAATGGTTTTGCCATTAAAAATTAGATTTAGGGGGAGGAATTTCCTGAATTTGAGTTGCTTGATTTCAGACCACTGAAGTTGCATTCATCATGATAGCACTGGTGTTTCTCTGTATGCACTTTCTCATATGTCTTAAGCCTTCTGTAAAAAAACTGTGGTTTGAGTTTTAGACACTGAAAGCCTGTGGTTGTTTTATCACTCCCTGACTGAAAAACAGACGGAATGTTTTCCAGTGCCTTCAGAAATGATACATCTTCAGATCAAAAGCAAAAACCAAAAAAAGAAAAAAAACCCCAAATTTTCCATTGAAAAAGCAGAGACTTTGGATGTCTGAAATCAATTAGAATGGATTTACTTTTTAATTTAAATAGTGGCTACAATACCAGTAGTGGTTATAGCACCAGTTGAGTGTACAGCTCTTATTTTTTTCTTAACAGAATCGAGTAAAAAATATCATTGAAATAAAAAATTCACTCAAATAACTCCTTAACAAAAGGCTTTTCAATGGAAATTTCATATTTTTTGCAAATTTTAATGAATTCATAGACAATTTTATATTTTAAAAGAAATTTTATTGATCAAAAACTGTGGTATTCACATGAACAGATTTTTTTCCTGCCAACGCCCTTGTCATGTTTTTCTCTCATTCTTTTATTCAGTGGTTTCTCTTCACGGTGAAACCATTCTGACTGGTGAGCCAGCTAGCCAGTGTAATTCAAAATGACCTGCACAGAAGGTCTCAGTAGTGTTTATACATGCAGCATTCTTAAAGGGCTTTGCTCCGAAGAAATTATGATCATCAGTTAACTTCTTCAGTTAAATTACTTCAGACAACCAACTAAATCTCTTTTCAGCTTAGAAGCAAGAGCTGCCTCTCTCATACATCCCAGGGAGTGTGTCTGGCTGATTCACACTGCAGAAACTTTTCAAAGAAGCGTTATACATCACATACGAAATACAAGAGTAATGTAAGCATTTTCACTGCTGCCAAAACCTAAGAGGCCTGCGTGAAAAACTGAAATGCACACCTCTCTTTGCTTTTTCCTACTGGTCCTTGTCAAAATGTCCAGTCTTAATGCATATCAAATTCTCAATGTTTGGTATTTTCTACTGGTGATAATCTACCACTGCAGATATCCTAGCATTTTTTATTGCTGTTATCTCTAGGATATGAGGCTATTTGAAGAAAACACATAAATAACCGTACAACACTGTATGCTCCTACAGCCTTTTCCTCCATCTGGAAATAAAAATAGGTGAGTAAAATGTGGAGTTACCCCATGTGAAGTCAGCTGCTTGTTTTGTTTATCTTGTGAAAGAGATGCAAATATCCACCTGGCTCCTGCAGCAGAGATGTTTATGTTGCAAACAGCACATTTTCATACCAGCGTGTGGCTTCCCGCTGCCACCACAGACTGGCATTTTATCTGTCAGTGATGGCCTCTTGGACAGTAATTACAGTACACGGCCGTGTTTCTTTCCCAGTCAGCAGCGTTATTATACTCCATTGGTTTGTGGTTTCCCAACTGAAACTTTAGCTATCTACCGGTTAAAAGTTGCAGGTTCTGATGAAGTACATGTGCCACCTAAGTTTGCAGGACTAAAGGTATGACACTACTCCCAGCCAGGGATTTGCACAGCATCTCTCTCTCTCTCTCAGCAAGGTGTTTATATCACCAAAATGGAAAAACTGCTTCTTCAGGAAGAAGATTACTGGCTGGATAAGGTTATAATTTACAGCATACCACACGCTACTTGCACATGTCAGGAGGATGACTTTCATGCATGCAGAAGAAGGATGGTCTTGTGGTTTAAACCGCGGGAACAGGACTGTAGCAATCAGGGCTCCATGACTTCGGATGAAGTGCCACCACGCCGCTCTAACTCAGCTCCAGCAGCAAGGAGATGTGGTATTTGGCAACCACAGTGCCTCGCTGGCCAGGATGCTTCCCTGCTCCCGCACAGGGCCCTGGTCCAGAGGAGCCCTGACCTCAGCCACTGCAGCAACACTGCTGTGTGGTGCCTTCCACGTGCATGGTAATTGCTCTGTAGCTTTTAGCAGCCAGGGATTTTTCCTCATCAATGAAGAACCCCTGTGTTATTATGAACCTGGTTCCCATCCTAGCTGAGCAACTTGAGATGAACTTAAAATCTCACACTAAGATGAATCATGTGTCCTAGATGCACAGACATTACAACAAAAGCATTTGGAATTCTGGTGCATGAACTAACTTCATTTTTATTTAATTCAAAACCCATTCTAGTGTGACTGTCTAATAGTTTGACTCAAGATTAATAGATCTTTACATAGTTAAAGGGAGACTATCCTTAAAGTTGAGCATAGCCTGAAAAAGCCACAAAGATTTATGTGGAGCAGTTCTTTTTAACAGCAAAAATCTCTTTTAGCTTAAAGAGAAAGAATATATAAATGCAAGAAGATGAAATCACTCCAGGTGGACAGGCCAATTGACAACGCCAGGGCACTCGGTGCTTCCTATTACCCAGCCCCGACATGGGACCTGCAGATTAACCTGGTCACCAGGCATCAACTTGTCCAGGGTGGCTCAGTAACATTGGGTTTGACTCCTATTGCTTTCCATAACCAAAGCACAGAGGAAGGATATCTGAAATGCCAAAACAAGGAAAAGCTACATTACTTTCAGCTGCTACCAACCAGAATAACTCCAGTGCTTCACATACTTCTCTGACTAACACCAACTGAGGATCCAGCAGTCTTGCTGAGCACATTAAATCTTGCAATGATGGCCAGAAAAAAGTGCATCTTACATTTTTCATTCCTGCCATGTGGTTGCAATGCTTTTCATAGGCTATGATCAAATTCTACCTCCTGGGAGCCACAGGGTGACCATACAACTCAGTGACTCTACTTCAAAACCATTTGAACCTGCCTGTTTCCCACAGTACACTTTGAATGCTCTTCAAGGAGCAATCCATCACACAAAATAAACTTTACCTACCAGCTACGTGAGGATAAATACATCAAGATCTTTTGGAAAAGGAGGAAAATTTTGTAACTTCTAGGACTTTTCTTACATGAAGATGCTTTTTTGATACCTGTGGCAGTTAAATATTAAGGACTTTAATGGCACAGCTTTGACGTGGAGGTGGCTGGGACACCTACCTCTGAGTAGGTGCCATGCAGTCTCCAGCTGTGTTCAGGCTCGGCCAGAAGCAAACATCTCCCACCGTCTCCTCAGGGCAGTGGCAGCAGTGCCTTCCAAGGGGCAATGGGCTGCTCGTCCTCAGCCTGAGAAATCCCTCCTGTGCTGCCCAAATACTTCAGATGACATCTGCTGAGCGCAGCGTCTTGTGTCTGAGGTTTGGCGCCCTTGGCTGGCCAGTCTCTGCCTGTGGTGCTGCAGCTGCGCTGCCGGCCAGAGGGGATGGCGGGGAAAGGGAGGATGCTGGCGGGGTGCAGAGCTTCCCGGAGACTGGAACAGCTGATCTCATGGCTGCTGACTGAAAAGCGGATGTGAATTGGCAGCTACACTGGCTAGAAAGGCAAGCCAGGCCGCAAGTCTGTTGTGCTTGAATATCTGTCAGGGTGCTAGCTGACCTCCTCGTGTTAAAAATAGGACTACTGGGAGAGGAGGCAAGAATAAGCATGAAAGGGTGAAAACACCCTCGCTGAGGTTTGCAAAGAGATAGCCATCCAATTCCTGTTAAAATTCGTAGGTAACAGGGTTCCAAAACTCCCAGGTGCTTAAACAGAAATAAATCCACATGTACTTTTGAAAAGTGCACGGGCAGAGGTGGGAATGGATGGCACAAACTGATGAAATAAACTGGTGAATTACACCCAAGGAAGCATTTCTTTCTTATTTGCAGACTCTGAGCTTGGTGGTAGGTAAATTTTCAAAGCAGTTGTACTTTCATTAGTGATTAATCCAGTACAAACATATTTAATCCATAGTAAAATCAATTGTAATTTAATCCTCATGATTATAAAAGGAACAGAAAACACTTCCTGAGGCCAGAATCGATACCCAAAACTGTAGACAGTTTTAAAGATACCAGTCTGGAAAATAAATACCTCTGTTTTGTCTCAGCTGAGCCAAAGGGATGATTCATATGAAATATATGCACTTTTCATTAAAGAATTATCTTGCTCTAAATTTCCAAAGGCTTTGCTGTCCTCCTCCCCAAGCCTGACATGCAGTAAAGCATGCCTTAAACTGCTGTGAATCTTTACAGTGACCTTTGGTCTCCTGGTGCTTCAGCTTTCAATCCCTGTCCTCATTAGGAGGCTCCTATTTTTGTGACATAAACTAACAAGGATGAGGAGACAAATAAAGCGTCACGTTCCAGTGTTAACATCCAATTGTGCTTCTGCCTGTAAGCTTTCCCTCTTGTTTTCTCCCTCTCTCTACATTTTTGCATCCAGTGCTCTCTGGGAAGACATCCAAAGAAACCTGGCATGTCACTGTACATGTTCAGAAATGCAGATGTGTCACACAGGGGACAGAGGGGCGGAGACCTGGGCATACCTGCCACTTCTTGACAGGGAAAGCACTGCCCATGGAAATAACCCCACTGCCTATACGTCAACCCAGGACCTTAAGGAGGAGCAGAGCAGAGCAGAAGTAAAGGCAAATTTTGGCTTGCTGATTTTAAGAAGTATCTCTGTATTCATGCACAGATATTTTATAAGTACTTGTTTGGCAATAACCAGGTAGAGAGCACACTGTGACCCCCAAGGGAGTGGATTAAAGTGAAGATGTCGACACTGAGACATGCTGTTAATGCAACATTTCTGAACTTGATTTTCTTGTACCACCAAGAGTGCAATATGCCAGAAACCTGATCCCTGGGGATCACTCAAGGTTGAGCTCCTAAAGAATGCCACTCATGCCAGTTATTGCTGCAGATGGGAGGCTTGTTTACTCTCTGGAATCACTCTCCCATTCCTCTGCCTTCTGAAGTTAAAAAGAGTGCTGCCTGTAATAATTTGTTTTGGTTTTCCCACAAATTTGCTCCCTAAACTGAAATGCAGCATTCCAAAATGAACCAAAATATCACTGAAAACCTCTGCTTTTATCTCCTCACTGTCTGGATTTATGCAACGTTCTCCATGACAACCAGTAGCAGCAAGCAACACAGCCCAAGTAGAAGACAACAGCAGGGTATATAAGCACCAACATAAATAAGAAGAAATGCAAGTAATTTCTGTCTGTGAGAAATAACTTCCTAAGCGAAGATAACACATTAAACATTCTTCCAGAATTCATTAACTTCCCACTAAGTAGGTATTCTGGAAAATGTGTCACAAACAATGTCTGTCTGTCTATCTATCTACCTATCTATATATAGATAAAGACCGATAATAATCACCTTCCACTAGAACTGGGAATACTAAATTTTTCTACAACTAAATATGGTACAATGCGTACCTTCCTGCACACAGCTCTTAGCAGCGGTATTTCTTGTCATGTTGTATTAGGACAGAAATATTCAGTCTCAAAAATACTTTATCAAAGTATTTTTGTATAATTTTTGGTTGAGGTATTGGGTTGGGTTTGGGTTGTGAGAATGTAATATTCAGGACAACTGTGAAAAATGCAAGTGGCTTCTTCTATCACAAACTGACTGTTTTGCCCTTTTACCATTCTGGTGACCACTTCTGATCTCAACAGCAGTCAATGATGACAGAAAGTGACATCACAAACTGCAGTGTGATTTCACTAATGAAAGGGTTTTTTAGTTATCATGTTGTCTAACATTTTGGGTAGGGCGTTACTACCTGAACTTCTGGTGCTAGGACTGGGAAGCCATGCTGCGTTCTGCAGATGACAGTGCACATGCACTGGACAGACAGCAGCAGAAGTGTGTTAAGATCAGCCAAGGCGAATGGCATCATTAGTCAGAGGCTGCCGCCTCTTGCATGACTGCATGATAGGAATCGCTGCAAACGGGCAAGTCAGGATATGCACTGTGTGATGTTGCTGTGCCACAGCAAACTCCTGTACATGCTCCTTTTGATCCCAGGGC
This sequence comes from Amazona ochrocephala, assembly GCA_039720435.1. Classification (NCBI taxonomy): domain Eukaryota; kingdom Metazoa; phylum Chordata; class Aves; order Psittaciformes; family Psittacidae; genus Amazona; species Amazona ochrocephala. The sequence goes on along the minus strand of CM077877.1, from coordinate 99,077,992 downwards.
TTGGCTTCTCAGGGTGGGCTGCCACTTCCAACAGGATCTTCCTCTGATAGCTGTTCCAGCTGCCATGCACAAGCAGCTTTGCCTGCTCCAGAGCATGGAACCAGCCAATTAGTGGGGAGAAAAATGATTTTTGCACAGCTGGCAGCCAGCACAACTGTCTGTTGTATTTGTTTATGCCAGGGCCCTGAGCAGCTCCCACTGTACTGTAATGCATTGCAAGAATTTTGTGTTTTTAGGAGGAAATTTATGTTTGCGCAGAAAGCTGTGATGAGCTTCACATGTGACTTAAGTCCTTTCCAAGCCTCTACACCGATCTGAAAACATGATAATTTACAGGTTCATTATTTCATCTGCAACCCCCAGCACCATGTTCCGCAAGCAAAAGCATGAGCACTGTGGAAGTGTTCAGTGATTAACCATGAAAGTTATCAGAAAACATTATTTTTATTTCTTTCAGCTCTTTCATTACTGAAATTTATATTCCCCACCATAAGTGAGGCACAGGCTGTTTGTATTTTTTCATAAGGAAATACTCAATAATTTTGCCTTGGAAATTGTATTTGTCTACCAGAGAATACTCAATTATGAAAGCTGAAAAACCAGAAAAATTCAGTGGATTTTTCTCTGTTTTAAGTGTTTTTGATGGTGTGAACAGATTGCTATTTTTTTAAAGAAAAGCCAATATGAGAATATTCTGTGAGAGCACTGACCATTGTTTCAATAGAAGTGTGCCACAGTCTAACTCTTCCAAAAGAGTGTGTGTATGGCAGGGGGGCTGATGCACTCTAGACACTACTGTAATCTGTGAAGATGTCTGTAACAACCAACATTCTCCCTAATGAGACCTCAGAATGTCTTGATGATCTTCTCTAATTGCTCTGTATAATTGGAAGATGCTGCAGCCCCACTCTGCACTAAGGATGAGCATTTCAAAAATGCTAATCTGCAAACTGCATGAATACGGCTCTAATTGGGCTGGCGGGTTGTGGGGTTGTTTTCTGGTTGGGGTTTGGGTGGGCTTTTTTTTTCCATTCTTGATTATTTAAGGAAGAAAACAGGCTAAATCTGTGGCCAAATACATTGATTATCAAATTGCTATCATAAAGAAAAACTGGCCCAAAAAATTTGCTTGTATGACTGCACTAAAAATGGATATTTGCTGTCAGAATTTTACAGCATTATAAAACCTATGTTTTCTTCTCTTTGCCAAGGAAGGTTCCCATCCCTAACGAGTTTTCCCATCCTATCAGAGTTGCACAATGAGACAGGAAGCTGCCATTAGCTGCCATTCAGGGACTTCCCTTGGTATGGAGGACAGTAAGTGAGGCCTTACAGCATCCCACTCCAGCTCACCCCCTGCTTCTGCCTAGCATAACAGAAATAGCCAGCAAATGCAGTTTTGGGCAGCTCCCCCAGGGATATGGCAGGAGGTTCAACTGCGTTCAGTCATGCCACAAGTTATCCCCATTCCTCTCTTGTAGCAGGGATTCAGGGGGTGGCAAGAAAAGCCACATTGCTCCTTCCTCCTTCATTTAGGGTCCCAAGGGGACAGATTCATCTCATTTGACTTTGGCATCTCACCAGGTCACCAAGTTAGGAAGCCAGTCTTCCTTGTATACCCAGCAAGAGAGAAAGTCCTCTCTAAAAACAATGTATATCACCTAGATTGAGATCACAGTCACACCACAGAGGACACTGCTTGTCTTGCACCACAGTGCGATCCTATGCCTAGTTAGGCACACGAGAAGATACTTCGCAGCGTATGTACCTCCCTTCACTGCTTTAAGCTAGAAGAGTTATATTTACCCATGGAAGCTGCCAAATCCTTTAGCGTGCTGTCAGACTTGATCAGTCACAAGCTCCTTGCCATAGATTAGGTTGCATTTATCTCTGTGCTGTGCTGATGTTTGCAAAAGTTGCGTGATACAACTTTTTTCTCAGGATGAGATTTCTTTTTCAGTAGCAGCATGGCATTTAGTCTGCACAGTTGAGAAAGAGATTATGACAAAGAGATTAAAACACTGTTGTTCTCTAGGTTTGCTACTAAACTGTGAAATTGAGAGCACTTGTTTCTAGCATGTGACTAAGTTATAAGCAACTGAAATCTTGAGTTTTATCATGGAAAATGTCTGTCCTATTATCTGACATTGCCTACAGTATCTATGCTTCCAGAAGCAACTGTGTGGAGAAAGAGGCTTGACAAGGGGAACAACATCCTCAGCACACTATATGCATTCATAATACTGTAGCTCATTTGCTGAAATATTGGTCAAAAAAAGGATGAGGAAAGAAGTATGAGCACAGATGAGGCAGCCTTATTACCCTTTCTGATCACTGCCATCAGCAAAGCTTTGTTATGTTTACCCCATTCTTCTTTTTTTTTTTTTAATGATTTTTCTTTAGGAGCACAAAAGGTAGGGGAGATAGAATCTAGCACTGCATCTTCTCTCTCATAATCTCTTTTATCGAAAATGTGTTAATTTGGAAAAATAAAAAGGAGGATAAAAGGATGATTTATGAACATACATAGAGTAATAAATAAGCTTATAACATTGCAAAAGAGCCATTGTTAAATATGTTTTACATTTGAACAGCTATAAAATTCTTAAAGAAAGCTCTGGTGAGTCTGGTTTTAATGAAGTCTTTTGTCTGTCCACAGCAGTATATTCCATGTGGAGAAGGTTATTTTCCCCCCATTTCTGATATAGTAAACTCTCACAGAGATAGCCAGGGCACTTGTTACAGCTGCTGTATATTGTTCTTTTCAGAGGAACAAGAAACACCACTATTCAATACACTCCCTTAGCATGCACTTGAAGCAGTGGCTGCCAAAAAGAGTGTCAAGTGTGCAAAGTCAGGATCTCTCCTGAGTGAATGGTCAGTGTCAAGAATACAATTAGCAGCCCTAAAGAGGTGAGAAATACAGGATCTGCCCTCTTCATTCGTGCCTAGCAAGCTCACACAGGCTGGTCATCCTTTCCTTTCGCCTTTCACACCCTGAAATCCCAGCACTTCTGACTTTACCACCATCACCTCCCAATTCTCTGCTCCTTCTGCTGGCTTCACAGTGATTTCCTTGACATTCAGGTGTATGACATGCTGGCATTTTTTTTAGTGTGTGCTATTCCCCAGGGTAAAAGACACAATTTGTGTGTCAAAGTTGGTGTTTTTCTCAACGGTGCTGGTCAAAACAAACACAAGCACAAGCCCCTGAGGTTATGTATGCATTCCAATGTTTGAAAATGAGCAGTACTCCTCAAAGTGTTAACTACATTTTAAAATTAAAACGTTAACTGAGCTAGTTATAGAGCAGGTCGTATGACGAAAACCAAAGTCTGTTGTGAATGCAAAACGTCTGCAGCTGACGTGGAGGTTGTTTGTCTGTAACTTTTAATTAAAACTTTGAGCACAAATTGCCGTTCCAGTCTAAAGGATAAAACCAGAAACACCCTGGTAGAAGTACGAGTTTGAGAGGTAGAAATTTAGGGTGCTGTTCTTTTTCTTTCAATGTACCACTAAGCCCTTCTCACTGCAGCTTGTGTAGGAGAGAGCCCATCAGTTCCTTGACAGTTTTTCTTTCTTCCATATGGCAGGCAGGGCCTATATATATGTAGCTTTTGATCATCCCACATACCTTTTCAGGTTGGTTATCTACAGTACCTTTTCTTACAGCCCCTGAGAATTCACATATGGCCTGTGCATCTTGCTGTGAAATAGCTTCACCCATGGTTTCTCTTTATCCTCACAATCTGCTTACACTTTTGCCTGTTCCTCCAAATGGCAGGCTGTATTTGACCTGTCCCACAACTAACTCAAAGGATCTTAGTTTCCTCTTGCTGCTGTAAATTATTCTAGAGCTAATGAAAAGCTCAGAACTAGTCAAAAGCCTTCTGGCTGCACCACAGCTGAAGAGAGTGAACATTTTTGCCAGTGCTCACCATCTTGGTATTTGACTCCGGTGGTCTCCCTGATCATGGCAAAACCTTAAGGCAGTGAAGCAACAGTGTGAGGTTGGAGCATTAGTGTGGTAACTGAAGGAAAAAATGGTGATGATACCTTCCTCTTCTTTTCCTGTAAGGAAATGCAGACGAAAAATGCTCCTGACAAGTTCTTGTCCTGAAGAGAAAAGATGAGAGGAAGAAAGGAACTATAACTCCGAGATGTGTGTGGTGAGTCATTAAACCTCTTGAGGTTGCTTCTGAGGTAGAGCATCTCATGTGTCATCCTTCACTGGTGGCTGCGGCTGAAGCAGAGAATCTGGACCTACAGGGTTGCATAGCATCTTGCAACTCACTAATTGTCTTTGATATGAAGGGTGGCCTTTGGCATGCTGTAGCTCCCCCTTGTCTGTGTGGGTGTTAGCTTGGCAGTAATTTTAAACTACTTGCATACCCTGGGCCCGCTCCTTGCCCTTTCCTTTCTCCTTCTAAAAAAGAATGTGTTTATTATCCCTTGGCATGCCCAGCAGTAGCTTTCCTTCAACTGAGTTTGCACCTTCTTTGGCTAGAGAAGCGCTTGCTCCCACCTTCAAGATTTTCATTTGGAGCCCAACGCGAGCTGCTCATGTCTAGCAGGTTTCACACTATCCTAGTACATCGCATGGGAAATCTACATTAGCAGCAGGTAAACATTTACTGGAGCCAGTTCAAAGGCTCTGAACAGTGACCAAATGAAGGCAGAAGAAAAACAGCCATGGTTCACAAAGCTGGTATCCCACCCACCTCACGGGGCAGTGGATGGATGGGCCATGCACTGAAACATATTTTCAGCAGTACAGGCTCAGGATAATTTATGAGAGCTTATAATGCTAACTACTGATGTTAAAAATGCTATATCCTGTGTAGAGGTGGGCAAAGTAATGAAGCATTAAGTCTGGCTGCCGCAGAAAACCTGGCTCTGTCTCGGCTCCGTGCCCATGAATGAGTGAGAGTCGGGACAGAGCCAAAGTGCTGAAAATTGTCTGGCATTGCTTCCTGGCGGTCACAGCGACCTGAGGTGCATGCACGTATGTGTGCATGTGCATGGGCACACACACGTGTGCCACAATATGTTCTGTTCATGTTTTCATGCTGCACGCTCAGATACAAAGACCTGATGATGGTTTTGCCTCACGGGGCTAAGACAAATGTTTGGCTTGTCATAGCCTTAGTGTACCTTCAAACCTTTTGGCTTGCCTCGGAGTAATGCTTAGACATAATTGGAGACATCTTTCAGCAGGGCCTATCTCCAGGACTGTGAGACATAATGAATGGTTCCTCCCCCTCAAAAGGTAAACTGCTGCTGAACTCTCAGCACTGTATTCACCTGCCTGATGAAACATGCTTTGAATTACATAAGACTAAGTGATATTTAGTTTCCCAAGCAGTGCTGGTGAGAGGTTTGCACCTAACAGGAGATTATCCCTGAGCTGCATTTGCAGTTGAAGAAAGCCTAAAATACAAGCATTTGCATTAGATTTTTAGCAGCTCAGAGGTGGGGGCTAGCATTTCCACTAGGTGTTTATAAAACCTGTAGCGATTTACCAAACATAGGTCCAGATTTGCCCCAAGTTGGGGCAAATATTAATTTATTTTACAATTTAAGACAATCTCTAATATTTGGAAATGTAGAAAAAGACTTTATCGCAATTCCCATTTTTTAAAAGTTGGACTCTGCTAATGTTGGGAATGGATGCGGCTGAGTTCTGCTAGTGAATTACATATATTTTGAATTCAGACACATCCACTTACATTTTGAATTCGCATACATCCACGTGAACCCAAATAGTATTTTTTTCACATTGAGTGGTTGTTGCTAGGTTGCACATGCTTTCAATGCAAACAGTAAATGAACAGTGAAGTCATCCAAATCCCCAGCTCAAACCACTCATGAGTTCCTCTTTTTGACCTCAAGTTCTTCTAGCTGACTGCCCTCGAGTCCCAGTCCTCACGCTAAACGCCCAAGGGGCTCTCAATCATACTGGTCTTTTCATGTGCTTCTGCACTTTTTCATCTGCGGAGGGAAGTGCTGATAACCGCACAACCTGTGTTTTTTGACCTATTTTGGGGCTGGGCTTTATGCACTGTGAAAACTATAGACTTGATAGGGTTGAGTTTTGTTGAGACACTTAGTATCTTCAGCCTCCGGTAGGAAGTGGATTCTGTCCTGTGACTCAGGGCATAAGGAAACCTATGTTTTCCATCTGTCCATGTTTGCAGGCTCACTCAGCAGCCTTCAGCTTCTACCTTACTTTTCCATACTCCCAGCTCTGCAATAGAAGGATGATAACAATTCACACCTATTCTGTGAAGCCAAGTAGTACAGTTTGATGCTATTATCAGGGACCACATATCATGTCAGTGATTCTATAAAACTCTCCACTTCCCAGCCATCTCCAAACACACAAGTATATGTGTTAATGCACACAACCCCCACTATGTATGTTGTATGCACACATGTGCATATCTTCCCCATATCAACAGAAGTATGCACAGTGTTCTGTGAGGTATTTTGAGTGCTGAGGAAAAGGCAGGTTGGACTGAAACATATTTCAGCAGGAACACTAAACAGTCTGAAGCTGAAATAAGGATTTTGCATGCCACATACTTGGGAAAACATTTGGTTCAGTTTCTTATTGAATGCGACAGCAGAGTATTCTTAAGAAGGCACTTAAAGAAGCTAAAATTACCGCCATCACCACCACACCGTTTTTCAATGTGCGCAGAAGCTTTACTTAAAAAACAAACTTTCCCTTGTTCTTTAATTGGCTGGAAAACGTGGATTTTTCCCCATTTCCACTCCAACCTTTGTTTTGCCCTGCCTAAAGCTGCTCTGACACTGTGGCGAGGACACTTGCTTGGTCATGTCTTTACGTTGCTTTCACAGGCAACAGCTGTGAAACAAGGACTTAGAGAACAGTCAAAAAATTTTGCATGTCTTAAAAATCATGAATTTTGTTTAAATTGGGGGGGGGGGGGGGGGGAAGTTAAAATAAAAATATTGACCTTATAGTACTTTCACTGCCTTTTTGTTCCATTGATTTGGGGTAGGCTTCTGGGTCTTCTTAAAATTGTTTGCTATGAAAGTTAGCTGGGGAAAAAAGGCCACACACTTGTCACATTGTGTGGCAAAGAAAGTGCCATATCATGAGAGTCAGGATGAAATATAGGGTGTTGTTGCTGCTTGGGAATAGGGGCAAGCCAAAAATGCACAAGGAGAGTGAAATGCGGCGTCAATTGTAGGTGTTAACTCAGATGAAATTATGCTATGGCAAGCATCACAGTGAAATCTAAGTGATCGAAAGCTTGAGAAAGGCTCTCAGTGACTGCTGAAGTTTGACTGAAATAACTCAGTGACCTGAGCAGGAAGTGCTTTACCCAGTTTGTCTTTAATTTATTTTTAAATAGCACAGGTTTACTCCTTCAAACAAACGATGAGACTATCCTCGCCCCTTGGGCCGCGCTGAACCCGCTGTTCCAAAGCTTTAAGCCTGCGTTGACTTCCCGTCCTAGCCACTGAAGACAGGCAAGAGCCACAGGAGGCCCTTAAGAACCCGGTATTCTGGGGATCATGGGGTTACCTAGCCGTTACCGGGGCTTCGCCGGGCTGCGGCGTGCTCGGGCTCTGCCGCCCTCCCGGCTGCAGATCCGACAGGACTGAGTTTTGCCTGCCATCTATCGGCACCGGCCCCGAAGAGCGCTTGCCGCCGCCGGGCTGCCTGGACGGGGCTGCCGGGGGACCGTGATCTCCCCGCGGCGGTACCTGCGGCGGGCGGCGCCGACCAGTGTTGAGCCGGGCTTCCATCCCACGCTGCGCCCGCTTGCGCGGCCCCGAGCAGCGCGATGGAGGGGCACGACTGGGCTGCGGAGCGCGCGGGATGCCTGCGCCTGCAGGGGGATGCTGCCTGGAGCTCTGCCCCACTCCGTCCCCAGCACCAGTGTGTCTGGAGTGAAAACCCGCTGCCGATAGTGGCAGGTGGGCTGGAACCCGTAAGTATGCTTTGATGTCCACAGAAAGGACTGCCAAGACATTGGCTGTTTGAGTCCCTAGCCAATGTTCTTTCTCTAAGCCATGCAGTAATGCCACTTTATTTATTTGCTGCTAAGTTTGAATCTGTATTCACATTCTGACTCCTTACACAATAGTTTTTAGGCCAGCAACCTTGTACCAGTGTAAATATTACAACATCTTTTGGACAGATTCAATAAGAAATGCCTTCTGTAACCACGCCTGCCTGTTCCTTGATTCTTGAGGGAAAAAATGTCAGTGACTGTGTGTCATGGAGTGGTTGTTTTGTTTTTCTACAGTCCACTTTCATGGTAAGCCAACTGTGTTTTCAAAGCCAGGGTTTGTGATCTTAAAATTCATGTGACATGAAAGGCTTTGGACGTTATTTTCTTTCCTGAACCAGTCTGTGAAGTACTCTCTACAGCACCACACATAAATGCCTGGTGCAGAGGGAGATAGATTGGGACCACTTCATAGAAAGTGCTATTTTGGATCCTGGGACCCTGTTTCAACACCACAATATCTAGCCCCCACTGCTCGCTCACTCTAACCTTAGTCTATGTTTTCCAGCCCAGCCCAGGACACAACCCCACCAGGCTGCCTACACTGAACCTGCTCCAGAAATCCAGTGATCCATTAAACAGCATTATGCACATTTACCTCCTAAATATTGTCCAACAAATCACTGCCTTGTAGTTGCTTTATGGGTTGATCTAATTTTTTTCTGTGCCTTCTTTAAAATATATTTTATGTGTTGTTAGTTTCCTTCTCCTCAGGTACTGCGTATCTTACCCAAAGCAGTCACTGTAATTCACCAGCATGGTTGTGTACTATTTTATATAATTTCTCATTCTATGGAAACCAAGATGCAAAGAGTGTGATTCATCCAACCTATGTAAACAGATAGTGTATGGTAAATGGAAACATACCCCAGAAATACATCTCTTGGTAATTCTTGCTTGTTCTGCCTTTAGTCCCAGATAAAAGAATCAGGGACTGGTCCTTGCTCAAAGACCAGGCGGATCAGGCTGCTTGCTGTCCTCAACGCTTAGGGCTATTTCCCTCAGTAGCGAAGTTGCCTTTGAAATAGCTAGTTTGGGACAAGGAAGTGAGCTTTAAGAAGCTTAAGAAATGCATCTGAATTTAAGAGATGTGAAATGGTCAGCAGCCCAGACTTGTACTCCTTATTTTAGCAGCATGGGCAAACCCTCTGGTGGGTTGTAAAGGGAGTCAAGGGAGAAAAGATTCATTGTAGAAGTTTAAATTTGCTGATGTGACTCCGATCAGAGAAGTCTTCAAAATCATGTGGCAGCCTGGTCCACATGGCCTGGACTGGTACTCCCACGCCATAAGTACTGTCACCAGGGCCTGAAGAAAAGTTAATATCTTACTGTATGTAATCATGGACAACTCTCTGTGATCTCAGTAGAAGAGGCTAATTTTATCCTTAGTTTTCTTCATTTGTAATAAGTCCGTCGCTGAAGTCTATATAAGCCTTGGAACTAAACCTTGTGCTAAATGTAGCACCTCCAGAAATCATATTCAAATGCTCCTTTAGTTTGTCTGTCTTATGTGAGGGGAAAGAGAGACAATCATGGGTTATTGCTTCATCCTCATTAATCACTTATAGTCATTAGTATTACTATTTAAATGTATTCTTTTCCACAGTTTGCTGTTCTGTGTTTTCTTTAGATACAGGGTGGGTTATGATGTTGTCTAAGCCTTGATTATTTGTTGCTGTTTCTGGTCTCATAAGACTGTTTAAAAGCATGTTTTAAAAAAAGGTTCTGGGGTAGTTTATGCCTTCATGTTCTCTTTTGTGTCTTCCTTCCTCAGCAGATGTGCCCAGAAAGCCAGTTCCAGGAAAGCAAAAGGAGGATACTTTTCTGTGAAAACAGTAAGACTGCTGAAATTGATGCAACACTAAGTGGTAGGTTAACCCATTAAAATCTTCATGTGAGTATTCCTGGGATTATGCAAAACAAGCTGGTTTCTGCTGTTTCTGAGCAGGGTAAGGAAAAATATCATTTGTGGTTCCCGACAGGTTTAAAACCCAAGTAAAGTAGAATCTTCCCAGTTATTCTTTTAACTCTTCAACATTATGAGGACAAAATTCATTTTAAACGATGAAGTCTATTTGACCATTTGGTATTGTGATCTGTGCAATAAAGACAATGCTGGACTACAAACTGCATATTTTCTTGATTTTTGAAAGTTTCTGTAAGGACATAAATAGATTTCAAAGCAGAACAAGACTAGAAGCAGCTGAAATGCAGGATTTAGGGTTAATAATACATTTTCTTCTTTTTCTTCCTTTTATATTTTCCTTCTTTTTTAATGTGGTTTTGTTTGGTCAGGACCTACATCAATTTTTTCAAGACCTTCTCATGACCCAGAAATCCCCAAACACTGTTTCTAAAAGGAAACATGCATGGTGTTTCTGAAATATATCATTTCCTGAGACTTTCTTATTAGTTTCACCTCTGCTGGCCTCCACTTCCAGAAATTCAAGGTTCCTAGCAGTGCCTTCTGACATGCTTGAAACACTGCTACAGCGAGTCAGCTCAGGGATCACAAACCTCAGAAGCTCAGGTTCCCCAGCAGCCTGGCTAGGAAATCAAGCAAGACTGGTGGAACTGTGTCCAGTTGATATTTTCATCCATAAACTTCTGAGCAGTGCTGAATAGGGAAAAAAATAATTACTAATAAAGACCTTAAGCCCCAGTCCAGCTTGAAAAGATAAAGACTTGGAGTCATTTTGCTTTTCTAAGGAGAAAATAGTGGTGTGTTTAGCCTGCCACAGGCTTCATTAGAAGTCAGACTGGACCTTTTGAGCATATAATCTTTGATTTTATACATATTTTCAGGCATAACAAGAAACACAGGCTTAAGTGTTCTCTTGTAGTGCTTCCAATTAATGAAAATCCCTACTTAAAAAAAATAATTTGTGGGCTACAAGAGTACAAAACTAATTTTACCTTCAAAACCAGACAGTAGGGAAAAGTGTTTTAGTACTCCTTTAAATACAAAGTCACCCAAGGCTACCTCTCTAAGCACTCTGTACTGCACTAATTGATCTCTTAATTGGCTCAGTCAACACAGCAGTCTCCATCACACAACAAGCACTAATTGCTACAAGCTCGCTTCTGAAATGTTAAGTACTCTGAAGACATATGCATATGCTGGAATTGACTGTATGGCAGCTTGGAGCAAGAGAGCATTTTTCCGTTTTTCCGATGCAAGCCTCACCATTGGGGGTTGCAGGTGTTCCGCTGGGCTCCTGGGCTGATGGGGAGCATGCTGCTCCCCACGGGAAGCAGTGCTCTTCCCAGCCTATGCGCATGTGTGAAAAGTAGAAGTGGAGGGTCTTGCACAAAGACCAGAGATCATTTGTAAAGGATATCAGCAAACACTTGGACCCACTTTCAAAGATAAGATTACAGACACAGAGGAAATCTTCTTCTCTGAGATCTATAACTGTAAATGTGCCCTGAACCCAACCAAATGGATGTTTGCTTTCTGTAGGGCCCAGTTTAGAATATAATGAGCCAAAAAGCTACTTTACAATTACTTAGTCTACATAATGTACCTGGAGACTGGATAATGATTTAAATGAGGGCAATGTTACGGCATCTTTGCTCTGACAGATCAGAAGATTAACAGGGAGGAATCTGTTATTTCCCTTGGGGCAAGATTCATTACCTTGGTAGGTGGATTAGTGGCAAGGTGCCTGATAGAGTGCCTCCAAGGGCTTATATGCGCAAGACAGTTGCACCCATTTAACTTAAGGTCTGACTTTAAACCAACTGAGTTAAACCCATGCGGAGGCCTACAAATGCAATCCTTTTTGAAGTTAGCATAAGTTAACCAGGTAGGGAGTCAAATACTAGGAAATGGGCAAAAAAAGGGTCTAAAGCCAACATAGGTTTTAGTACAACCTGTGGTAGTCTTCTTATGAATACCCAAGGGATGCCCCACTGCTTTCAGTTAAGTGATGAGGATGACAGGGTCTCTTATCCTTTCCTCATCTACCACCTAGGACAAATTTCTCTCTGAATCACTGATAGAGGTAGTCCAAAGAAAGCAATATGCAGAAGCAGCTCAAGTTTCACCAAAGGTCAACCGGAGATCAGTAGGATATTTCATAGGATGCAGAATCCTCTGAAGAGAGGTACTGCTAGCTCTCATGACATTTTCATAGGAAAGATAAAAAAGAGAGGCAGAAAGAGTAGTACTTTCTTTAAGCCTACAGACTTGTTGCTGTATCAGGGTAAAAGCATTGAAGACTTTGGCCTTAAGGCATTTAAGACTAGGCCTTATCTCTTTTGGAGCTACCTGTGGAGAAAAATCACTCTGACTCAGAGACTTTTGTAGAATTATATGGACTAATAAATAGATGTGCACAGTTGGCCCAGAAGGGATATTTTGACATATTCTGTTTATTAATAAATGTGTTCCAAAAAATTTTATTTTCATTCCAGCATGAATCTTGCAAACTGACACAAAACAAAGTTATACCCTAAGGTCAGACTAAGTTTGGTCTGCAGCGCATATTACTGCGGGACAAAGATTTTATTGAGAGAAAATACTATATTTTCTATCAGTTTTGTGGGTATGGTTTTCCTAAATTTAACAGACCACAGTCAGTATTAAATTGGTAATTTAGTAAGTCTGTTTCTGGAAATCAAGTTTCCAGCATTAGATCACTGACTCAGTCTATTAGAGTGAGAGCTTAGCACTGGTCAAGCCTAATGAGAATGAAGGAAATGGAAAATTTTGAAAGTTTCATACAACCTGTTGGAAAGAGCAAATTGAGTCAAACATGCAACATTAAGATGGTTTTAATGTGATTTTTATAACAACAACTAAAATCACTACAAGTCATATCTGAGTAGAAAAAATGCAGAAGAACCCTGCACTGTGTCTATGATAGCATAATACTCAGGCGAGCAAATCCTAACCTCTGTAGCTGGTGATAAACACCCATACCAATTCTTCTGTGATGGTAGAGCAAGCCCTAAGGGTTATGAATTTGCTCCCCAGTGCCTACCTGCATACCAAGGACCCTTTCTTATTAGTGGGGCCACAGAAAGACTCACTTTTTTTTTCTCTTGAACCCAGTATCATTTCTCAGGCTGGTCTGAGCTGCTATAGGGCTGGGCACACGAACCAGGGTATTTGCAGAAGCATCCTTCATACCATAGATTTTCTGCACCTGAGAATATATTGTGATCTACTTACATTAGAAACATAACAAAAGGCGAAACAGAAAACACAGTTGTAGATGTTTATGAAATATACAAGTGACAAAATGAAAGAAAAAATCATTGTTGATTTATTTATGCAAAGGTTGAATCAGAAAAGTCTCTCTCCTTTTTACCAGCCAATATTCTTTACTTCTCCCCATGCCCATTTATCATCAACTTGATCTATATCTGTGTCATGTTGCATCCTCTAGCAAAGAAAAATAGATGGCATGTAAATTCACACAGAATAGTGTTGAAATGGTGGGGTTTGGATTGAAAACTGAATGGTCTAACCAAGAAGAAAATGTAAGAATTTCGTGGTGTGTTCCCTTTTCTGACAGGCAGGACTCTGGCTTTGGATGTCCAAGAAAAGCAAACCAGTGTTTCCATCCTGTCTGTGTCACCAGGTTTTTAACTTGATTTTAACATGACAGGGCATGAAACCAGCAGACAATCAGAAAAATGTTTGGTTCTTAAAATCATGTGAGCTTTAATCTTGTTACCTAGAAAATCTTCAGTGTGGAAACCTGGTTCATGGCATTGTGCTTTGATGGAGTACTTTCCATTAGACTGGAAACAGCATTAAAAATTATCTGTTCTCCAAACTCCTTCCTATTCTGTCATGCTCACATTTCCAGCACTGATGGCACATGCGTTTGAATAGCACAAGTTCAGGGATGTACCTGGAATAGAAAGTCTCATGAAAGAAGAATACCAGAATTTTGTGCCATCATTTCTTCCACAATCTTCCAGAAGAATTTTACTGTATTATTCCATAAACAGTTAAATGTCTTTTTTTTTTTTTTTTTTTTTTAACACAATTGAGTTTTTTCAACAGCATAGAATCGTTCCAAAATTTCAGGCATATTAGTACTGTAGATAAGATGTACTCCAGGTAAATACCAGATTCTCCATACCCCTTGTTAATTGCTATTTCAGTTTCATCCAGTGTTTTAAAATCCCTGTCCATCTGCCAGCTGTGACAAGTTCTCCTAGATCAAGTGGCAGCTGTGATCCTGTTACATTTCTCCACTTCCTAGTTTTGCATTAATGCTATTGATTTTAAGCCTGATCCTTTTCATATTCCAGTCTTAGGGTCAGGTTTTACATGTCTTTCACATGAAGGGAGAAAGTCATATCAGCACCGCTGTGCAGATGCATTAGCCTTTTTCTAGGGTGGTGGCTGAGTACACTGAGACTTGGGGAATATATTTAAAGATACAGAAGTTGTAGAAATTCTCTCTAAATTCTCTCCAAGAACGCAATGGCATCAGAGGATGAAGATTTGCATATAGCCCAAAGGCTCAGTTTTGAGGAACTATTTATCTCTTCCAAGATGTTCATGGAAATGTTTATGTTTACCTTTTGGGTGAAGAAAGATGGCCTGGGAGCCCATAGTCTCAAGTTTCCTTCCTAACTTAAACACACACTACCCTGAGTTGAAGAGCATGGAAGTATTTCAATAATTTCTTAGAGAAAGCAAGAAAGACATAGACATACTAGGGTGAGTCCAGCAAAGGCCCACTAAGATGGTTAAGATCCTGGAGCATCTAATATGCAAGGGAACATTGAGAGAGCTGGGAAAATTCAATCCCAAGTAGGGAGGCCTCTGGAGGATCTCACCAATGTGCATAAATACCTAATGAGGGGGAGTAAAGAACTCCCAGTGACAGAAAAATAGGCAATGGGCACAAGCTGAAATACAGGAAATTTTGTTTAAACTAACTAAACCAAACCAAACCAACGAAAGGAAACAGAACAGCTACTTCAGGGTGTACAGGGAGACTGTAAGGTCTCAATCCTTGGAATAACTCAAACCCTATAAGCAGGATTTGAGCTAGATGTTCTCCAGAGATCACCTCAGATCAGCACTCAGTGCTTCTGTGATTCTTAGAAAACTAATTTGGAAGACTGAGGAAAACAGACTAAAATGCACTCTGAGTAAACCAAGAGACAATGTAGTATCTAAAAATCTTTATTTGACATAAGCCTTTTTTCAGATGAGGGATACATTTAGCAAGTATAGTTTCTCCAATCTTTCACATCTGAAATGCTGTGTTGTGGAAAACCATTAGAAGCAATGGGAAGAGTTGGGGACTAGCTATGGATCACACTCAAAAAAGAGCAGAAAGCATGAAAAAACCTGCAGCTAAAGGTCAGGTTGACAGTCATTATGCCCTTGACATAAGCACAGCAGCATGGCTCATCTGTGTAATGACATACTGCCCCTCTCCCAGCACCAGGCAATGCAATTAAAAACACCATTCAAATGAGCATCCCAGAGGAGGTTATGTGGAAATACTGCATCTATAGTCTAGGTGAGGGAGGGGGATGATACTACAGATATCCAATATCCATTAGGCACAATGTTAATTGTACTCTGGGTATTGGAAAGCATTAAAAGATTACAGAAAAATCTCAGCAAATGCTTTTCTCAGGAATTTTAGCTGTTATGCCGTAAAGAGCAGAATACTCTAAACGATGAAATAAAGGCCCTGGATTTTGAAAAAGCCAGACATGACTTCAAAGTGAAAACCTGCTGCTATGATTAGTGTCTATTCCTCTCCAAGATTTAAGCTGGAAACTTGTGAATTACCAAGAGCTGTGAGTAGCTTGTGCGGAGAAGCACCACCAAGTTTCCAGTCTCTCAGGTGTCAGCTTGAACAGTTAGTGTATCAGGTAAGGCAGGGTGCTTGCATGATACTCTTGCTCTAAATTGCCACTCAAAGGTAGCCCCATTTCTATCTACTCCTGTCAAAGGTGGGAGGGAATTGAGGTGCTCTGCTGTAGCTGGACCAGCCTGATACTCAGGCCCGCTGACTAGGACCCTGTCATCATATTGCTTGCATTATTCAACATCAGCATG
Organism: Amazona ochrocephala; assembly: GCA_039720435.1. NCBI lineage: Eukaryota > Metazoa > Chordata > Aves > Psittaciformes > Psittacidae > Amazona > Amazona ochrocephala. The sequence goes on along the minus strand of CM077877.1, from coordinate 99,061,894 downwards.
AAATTCAATCTTACGTTGCCATGAAATAGAAGAGAAGACCTTTCTTTACAGACCATTTCTTTTTCTTCTTGGTTTATGCATGGTGGTATTAGTTAGAGTTTGTACCAACTGCTCCATGGTAATGTCTTCTAGAGTGGCATGCACAAAAGTACATTTGATGAGGTCAGTGAAATCATCAAATGCAATAGGGTTAAATCAATTAATAGACTATAATCTATAGATTTGGGAAAACACAAAATCCCACAGGTCAAATGTATTTTTGCATAAGCCTAGGAGCGATAGACTCATTATTTAGTAAAAGTGACACTACTGTTGCATTTGAACTTTACTAATGCATATTGTTTTCACAATTTATCTGATGTGGTCAGGGATGTTGCATCTAATGCTATTTTATTTTTGACCTTTGGTCATCTTATTCTTTGGGAACAGACTAGTATGGGGGATATCATTTCACAAAAGTTAGTAAGTTTGGTTTTATAACTCTAGAAGGTTGAATAGTAATAATATGTAGGATTTAATTTGATTCCTTCCTTATCTGAGGAAGGCCTGAATCCTGATAGGAACCAATCTAAACACTGTGGTAAGAGTGAAGTTCTACCACTGCCTGTTTTGAAATGTATCTCAAAAATACCACATATTTAAAAGAGACCGTTGTCTCTATACTACGCTTCAATTATTCATGCTAAATCAATCCCTGAAATATCTGTAATGCTTCCATGTTAGAGACTCTGGTCAATTTACAAATTATTTTTAGGCAAAATGTGCAGCAAAATTCTTTCAAGCTAATAGCAAAATGTAGTTGTGATTGGTCTGCTTTAAACCTATTCTGAGCACTTGCCTGGGTTGCTTACCTGCATTAGCTAAGATGAAGCTAGGACAAGGCGGGAACAGGATTTGTCCTGCAAGCTACTTTATTCTGGGCCCTTTCTCAGCTGTATGAGTGGTAGGACACAGGAGTGAGACTACATAAAATGAGCTGGTGCGTGTTTTCTCAACAGTGTGGTCAAAGTTCAGTTTTTCCACTTCAGGGATTAAGAAGCAGGCTTGGTGCATGCTGGTAAAGGAAGAGGTCAGGGTAAGAACTGGCATGGGAACAAGAATGAAGGAGATGAAGATGTTTGAAAGACCATGTTTTTGCTCCAGCTGCCACTGGAGGAGCAGGAAGAATAAGGCTACAAATAATATTGATAGAAGATGCTTTGGCCCATCTTTTGCAGGTTTTTGTCTTAGACCTAACAAGACAACAAGGTGGTAGCTATTTTGCAAACCCCAGCAGACTGCCATTCTAAGAGGTTGCCTCATTTGCATGTGCATCATGCAGATGTAAATCCAACCTGAGACCAGAAAATAATGCCTCCAAAATCTTTAGCCAAAAGATAACCTCTCCAGCTTTGCACACCTCATGTCCACAAATGTGTAATCAGCTGATGGCTATTAGCCCTGTGGGACTGAGTACGAGATAGCGACTTAGCAGGAAGGCCCAGACCAGATGAAATGAGTTTGACTTGATCAACATGACAATAAAAAACCCAAGAACTCCTTTGAAGGAAGTAATTCGAAAATTTCTCCTGCATTGCCCTAAAAAATAATGTTAGTTTTTGGGTAGAGCCTTCAAGTGCGATAGTTGTTGGTGAAATGGAATTGCTCACTAAAGCAAGGAGAAATGACAGCAGCAGTAAAACAAATATTAAAGCTCACTTACAATTTATATAAAGGAAAAAAGTCTAGATCAGCAGGATCAGCATTGTTGGCAAGTGTTTATTTATCCTGTTCTTAAAGATTTTCAGTGCTGAAAACTGCATCCCAACTCAGAAATTTATTCAAGTTATTCAGCATCCTGAGTGTGAGAAAATGTCCCTAACTCTTTTCCTTGATTTTCCTTGCTGCAAGAACTGTTTGGTCTTACCTAATATTGTTCTCAGTCTCTGATGGCTCAAACACAAAAGCATGCAGATGGGTGCTATAAATTCAGTCATTAAACTCAACTAGCACTTAGTAACCAGAAGAGACAGCTACTTCTAGAGATGGTTTCTGAAGCAGGCAATTACTAGATAACCTGCATCAGATAAAACTTCTTGCTAACTTACATCTGGTAGATGATGCTTGTTTACCTCAGGTGTAAGCTGTAGGGGGTAAAGTAAATAAAAAATAAAAACAAAAAAAAAAAGAGAGAGAAATACTTAAACAAAGCTTCTAGACACACAGATTTGTTTTGTTTTACAGGGTCAAGAAGCAAGCTCCTGAGGTTTTACAAAACCCAGCTATCCCAAGTTACACATTACAGAATGGGGCAGGGAAGGGAAACACAGTCATTCATCTAACCCGCAACTCTGAAAACTTTGGTGGTTCAGATAAAGTGGAACCTGACTCTGAACCCACACTGGTTTGCAAACCTCAGACCACCCCTACATAGTACTAACAGTCCCTGAAGACACTGTCTTGTGGGCTGCAAACTATTTGCAGTGTCTACAGTCCATCAGGTTTCCCTACAGCAAAGCCCTGGAGATTTTGGCAATTTGGAAGGCTGAGTATGACCCAAACATTAGCTAATTTCAAAAGAGTACAGCATGAAATATTGCCTGTGACTTCCAATAAGCAGCGTCTCTGAAGATGACTTCTCAGAACTGCGGAACTCTTTATGGGCATTTTAGCAGAGATGGTGCTTGTAAGTAATCTCATTGTAAAGCAGCCTGTCCTCAAGAATACACTTACAGCACTAATTGTTTCCACAGAAAGTGGTGTTTAATGCAGCAAGATCCTCTCACTTCCCCCCTCCTTTCTTCCCTCATCTCACTCGAGAGCATCTAACTCTTCCCTTTATGAAAGCCACCTCATTCAGTCCTGAGACACAGAAATTCACTGCAGTCACCAGCATCAGTGTTTCTCACTTATCATGCTTTTCCACAAATAAAAGAACAAAATACAATAAAAAAGAAACAGGTAAACAATTTTAAATGATTACCCATTGTCACCCTGATTTTTGGCTGCAAGTTAGCTTGTGACAGTGTCACAATGATTACTCTTTAATACATTTGCTCTTTGAAATGGCTTTGCAAGAGAGCTTGTCCAGCAACAGTCTGATCTCAGACCAGTTATAAGAGTGATCTCAGCACAGTTGCTCTAGACCTAAAAAAATAAGGAATCTAGAGCCGTGTATTTGAGCTATACATCTTTTTTTCCAATTAACTATTTAGAGAAGGAGGATTGCTTGTGACCCAGGGTTAGGTCACCAGGATATTATTCCTGACAGCACAGACTCTGTATGACTTTGAGGAAATTACACTGGTTAAGGTTTGCAAATCTGACTAGACAAACTGAAGCTGAATCCCATGCATGTGTTTTAAAGCTTCGGTTATTGTATTTTCTTGATTTTGCTCTCGCTGTTGTTACTCTTATTATTTCTTAAAATCGGCCTTAGGCACTCCATTCAGGCATCAAGGCCCCTTACACTATACTCTAAGAAGTCAAGAAGGAATAAGTACCTAAGTATAAGAAAGGAGAAGACAACAAGAGAGCAGGTGAGTATGATGCAGAAGGGAGTCCAGCCTGGCCAGCAGGCTAAGCAGTAGTCCCTCACATCAATCATACTGTATCAAAAGAAACTGTTTTAGGAAATATGCAGAAGAAGGCAATCATCTGTGAATGTTTAATAGCAGTTTCCCTCTGTTTCTCAGATTTCCCATCTGAAAAAAGACAGTAACTGTAGGTCCTTGCTTTATAGAGGCTGATGTTGATTCAGTTACTAATATGCAGCATTCCTGGAAGGAGTACGATGGTGGATCTGTAAGAATTTCTTCATAGAAAAACTCGTCAACAATTCAGTCAGCCCTCAGAATTCAAGCCATGTTAATTATTTTGATGGGAAACCTGGGCTGTCTAGCTGACATGTTCTGTATTTCAGATGGCCAGGCTGATTAAGCATAGATGTCCGCGGCTACAAATTCAGCAAGTGTTTGCTACAGATACTCTCTAATGTCAACTTGCAAGTGATTTTCCTGAAAGACTCAAAGCAGAAACAAGCAGAAAAGGACAGATGCCAATGTGCAGCTCTCAAGAAGAAATGTTCCTTGAAAAGTGCCTGTGAACAAACAGCGCGTGTTCAAATACTGGCAACCACATTTTACTTCAGGCTGTCCTTTCTTCTATTCAAAAAGCCTCTATGGGTGACACACTGGTGTTGGGGAAGTGCAGCTTCCTTCCTGTCTATGGCACTTCAACCAAAAAGTGGTCAATAAGTTTGGAGGAAAAAAATAAAGCGCATTTGCCACTTAGTAACCAAGGGGGTTGATCATAAAGGTAAACCTCACTTAGTGAGTCTAAGCAAGCAATGAGTGACTCAGGAGCGGAGCTTCCTGTGTGTGCTCTCACCACGCTGAGGAAGGCTCCTTTCTTGTTCCCTCCCCTTTTACTATTAACATGCTCAGGGTGGAAAACCTCAGTTATCCTGTGTGAATGCGCCCTATGCCTTTGTTCTTGGTTACCTAAATAGTCAAAATAATGTGAACTACCATTCGTCCTCACTTGCACCTTTTCTATGGGCTGTTCAAAGCTGGGGAATAAATCACTTTGCCCCCAGGAGCAGAAAGACATGCAGTTCATTAAACGTGCTAGACACGTCTTCTGTACTCTGCTTACCAGGAGTGTCTTTGGAAGAGCCCCTTTGTCTGGGACAACCAAAACCAAAGCGCTTTTGGTTCCCCAAAACTGATTGGGAACCTCAAGTGTTCAGTGTCTTCACCACCCAGTCCACCCTCGACAGCAAACAGTTAATCATACTCTTAGAGAAAGCACTGGGAGCATGACCGAGCCTTGAATCTACAGAATCAAAAGCTAAAACTCAACCATTGAGCAAACACTTGAGACACTTGAGCAGAAGCTCCCTAACAACATAGAATCATAGAATCATAGAATAGTTAGGGTTGGAAAGGACCTTAAGGTCATCTAGCTCCAACCCCCCTGCCACGATGCCAGGGTAAATGGTGCTCTGCTAGGGACAACTTTTTTTCAGAGATCAGCTTCATTTTTGTACGCATTTTTCAGGCAGTATCAGCCCAAAGCATGCACATTAACCAGCATTGACACCTGCACAAAAGCAGTTGCTAGCAAGGATGTGCACCAAGCCCACTTAAGGTTTAAAAACTGCCCCAAAGACCGTTTGTGCCCCCAAGACATGTGAGCATGACAGCAAGTTTTGAGGCAAAATGCCAGTGGGTTTTGGGTCTTTGAGCTCAGCATCAACCTGCTGACTGCCACACAGCCCCACTGATGTACCAGCACTCCGATGGCAGGGAATAACACTGGAGAATCACACTCCTTGGAAAGGCAGCAATATTGGCTTTTACTGGACTGCAAGAGAAGGCTGTGCAAAGGAAATACAGTGTCACCACCTCCCATGATATGAGCAGGAATTTCACTGCAATTGATATTTGCAATCAAGTACCAGCACCGCTCCTTTAGTAACAGTACAAAAGCAAAAGGCCTGACAAAGCTCTGAAAGCATGGGTCAAGTATCTTAGTACTCAAGACGGAAAAGATAATGAGAAAAAAATAATCTAGCATTTATTAATTTTTTAGGGAAAAATGTCTCAGGGATTTTTTCAGTCTGACTCATAACTTCTGACTGATTTGGGCTGAACACAAGAGAAAAGGTTCATTCAGAGGAATTTAGTCATCTCAGAGGAAAATGCATTATTTCTCAGCTTAATTTCCTGAAATGCTCTTTTTAGCCTAGAAATTCAACCATTAGTGCTTGGTCAGCAAATTCCTCTTGCTGTTTTCCCCTGCTTCTTTCTCTTCATGACAATTGCTTCCTTTTTCCCCTGCCTGCTTTCCCCCACACACAAAAGGCAAGCTCAACAGTGAAAAAGATGAGCAGGCATTCAGGGCTCTGGTAGGGCACTCGAAGTTATGCCCCATGTGAGCCGCCACTACTGTGGACAGTTACAGCAGAGTGGGTAAAGTTTAAACCATGTTAACTCGGGTGAATGAACAAAAGACCACTGTAACTCTTCAGCACCCAGTAGGAATTAGTAAAGGGAAGTGGCAAAATAAGGGCTCTGTTTGTAGTGGCCAACTCTTTTCTTTAGCTTTGTGCAAAACCCTAAAGCCTTGATCATTTGGCATTGAGTGGGTTTAGTCAAAAGTCTATGGTTTCTCTTTGAGATACTTCTCTTAAGCTTCCTGTTTGATCCTTCAATGTTCTCCTCTTCAGTGGAGATACACAAGGTACTTCTGGCATAGAAAATACAGAATTAATTCGATCCTGCTAGGTAAGAAAGAAGAAAGATTTCACTTCCAGCACACTAAAAACCTCTATTAGAGGGCATATGAGTTTTCCAAGTACATGAGCTCCTCACAGCTATCATATAGTCACCATAGGATACATGGTAGATGTAACGTTTTGTTCTTTATATCGGGAGCTGAGAGAAGGCAACCGTTGTGGATCATACTGCAAGATGCTATAAAGCGTTTGACTTCAGGGACATTGTTCATTCAGAGACAGTGGATATTCAGGCTCAGGGACCTTCAGGATATGAAAAATTGCAAAAATCCAGTAATCTGTAGCAACACGTAACAAAGACTTGAAGAAGATCACAGCATATATTTCTATACTTCATACTGCTATGGTATCTCCGATTTGCAGGTTAAGCATCTTGCCATTATGAAGTAGTTCTACCCACTGTAAGGTAGGTGCATATCTAGAGGTAAGGGATGGAGATCCATGTGGCAGCAAAGTTGCAAGCATTGTTGATGTGTTAGAAACCACAGAAGCACCAGAGGACGGTCATGTTGGGGTTAGGGCTTCTCCCTTCAAAAAGGTGGTGGGATCAACAGCCCAACTGAAGTGCATCAACACCAATTCATGCAGCATGGGCAACAAACAGGAAGATCTGGAAGCCATTGCACAGCAGGAAAATTATGATGTAATTTTCGTCACAGAAACAGTGATTCACACAACTGAGTGCTGCAGTGGATGTCTACAAACTCTTCAGAGGTGAGAGGGAAGGAAGGAGAGGTGGTAGGGTAGCCCTGTATGTTAGGGAGTGTTTTAATTATCTGGAGTTTCATGATGGTGGTGATATGGTTGAGTGTTTATGGGTAAGAATCAGGAGGAAGGCCAACAAGGAAGATATCATGATAGGAGCCTAGTCTAGTCTTCATCCTAACTACGAGGAAAAGGCTTCCTGAAAAACACTCATTGACAGTTATTCTAATTTCATGAGGAGCCAAGACTTCACAACCAAGCCGTAGGCAGTTCTAGGAGGCTTTACCAAACAGGAACTGAGAAGCTGCTTGCTTTATCAGTCAAAGTTAGAGGGGCAAACACACTTAGGGTGGGGACGTGAAGCCACCCCCAGCAGGCATCTGAAAAAGTCATTTCTTTGTGGGTTATGATCAACAGCTTCAGCTTTGGATTCTGCAACAGGTACAAAGACACAAGTTGATCCCCAGGAAATTACCCTTTTGCTCACAAAAGCTGAAAACCTGTCCACCACCCACACAAAGAGGTGCCTCTCTGCAACTCCCCCATCGAGTGCTCTTGTGTCAGTACCAGACCTTGTCCAAACAAGTACATGCTGCCCAGCAAAGCACTGAGAATGGACAGGGACACTGCCAGGTTTTTCGCAAGGGCAAGCATCAGGAGACTCAGTCAGAACAGGTCTTTTTGGAATGCAGACTGGCATGGCACAAAGCATTGCATCAGTGTACCTTTCTGGCAACTGGCCCCTTCTCACCCTGGCTGTTCTTGAAACTGGAACAAGTGATAGGCCTAACCCCAAAGTCTCTTCCAAGAGTCAAACAGATGCATCTTGTAGCTGGAGGAAGATAGAAACAGCCCTTCTACCTCCTCTGTACAGCTGGAGAGATCTGGCAGAGCCAAACCATTTAAAGGTATGACAACAGCAGGTGAGCATCCAGTCTGGAACCCACTGCAGCAGAGGCTGTCAAAGGCTGGTCAGTACACCTGGGTCAACACAGTGAGCATAACACAAGGGCTCTGGGCTCTTCAGGGACTTGATTCATCTACGCCTCCACATCCTGCCCAGAGGCATTGCCCAGACCAATAAACCTCTTTAACACGTCTCCCGTTTTAGATGGCAGGGTCCTGCTAGTGGCATTTCTGTGTAAGTGAAAGCATGACACCTAGCCCCAGGGACCTGATCTTGGCTGAGCTTATCTCTTAAGTATAATTTTCAGGAAGGAGGGCAGGCATCAGGGAAGTACCATGAAAAACCTGCCTTAAGTTTATACTTTTCCCTTAAGCAAACAAGAATAGCCTACTGGACCCTTTGGTCTGAACAAAGACAGCTGTGTCACCAAGTCTCTCCTGAATGCAAAGGGTGAACTCTGCAGAGGCAGGCCATGGCTTTGATCAAATTTCTAAAGAATTACATGGAACATGGAAAAAAATACAAAATTTATATCAGGGAAAGTATTTGACAGGTTGCCCGTCTTGCCTGCTTGCTGAAGAAAATCTTCCAAAAACCTCATTATCACTCTCAAAGCCTTTTCTACCTGACATGGCTCACTGTCATGGTCACCCCTGTGCAATTCAACACCCTCTCCTGAGGAATAAGAGCTCAACACGATCTGGGTGTAATTCCTCTCTGCAGTATTGGCTAGCAAAGGCACCAAAGAAGAAACTGCATATTCTTCTTCTAAAGCTGGGCTTTGTGTTTCTCTCCACTGACAGAGAAGTTACCCTGTGGCAAAACTGCCAACTGCAGCATCTTTCCGGGGCAATTTTTCAGCTTTTAGATTAAAGGCACAGTGGTGCTCTTTTTGGCATGCTCTGTTGCTCTCTGTGTGAGGACTGGGGGAGCAGTGGGGCAATGGTTGTGGTGGCAAGAAGGATCTCCCCAGGGGTTACCCAGCCTCTCTGCCATCTTCTCTGTGCAGTGCTCCTGCCTCCTGCTAAAGCTTCTGCTTTTACTCCTCGGAGAAAAAGTGAGAAATAAAACACATGGTGCTGCTGTGATACACTATCAGTATAATACCTATCTATTGTGCTGGTGGAATGTACTTTTCTAACACACTGCAAACCTCCCTGTTACCCCTACACAACCTGCAGACCCCCTTTTAGGCAGATAAAACCAACCGTCAAAGTTCAGATACAAGCTCAGGAGGGGGTACAGCTGCGGAGTGTAGGTGGGGAAAGGTTAAGGGATTTTTTCTTTTGACTTCAGTAACTTTGGATGAGACTCAAAGAGGCCTGGACTTGCAATCTGCTGAAATTAAGCGTGCAGAGCAGAGATCCTGATGGGGAGATATACTGAAGCCTTGAAACAGCATCAGTTCTTCAAGACTGTGAAGTGACTGTTAGCATTTATGCTTTAATAAAAGGAACCAAGAGTGATGAGAGGGATTACAGTCCAGCCGACCTCACCTTAGTACTTGGAGAGGAGAGTGAGAGTCTAATTAAGGACAGAACAGTCCAGCACTTGGACAAGAAAAATCCCCAAGGGTCAAAGCCTCCACAGTTTCTGTAAAAAGAGCTAGTGCTTGACAGCCTATTAGAAAAAAAAGTTAATATAACAAAAATGGAAGGTGATCTGATGGGCATCTTCTGCTTGTATTTTCAAAAGATCTTTTATAAGTTTCAGCAGAATAGATCATGAAGAAAAATAAACAGGCTGAGGGTATAGAGCAATGCTACATTATTATAAATCTAGGAAACTAAAAGGAAGAAACAACTCAAGCTAGAAGAGTCCTCTAGAACAAATATAGGAAAGTCAGTGGCAAAGCAGGGCAAGTTGATTTTCACTGAAAAATACTAATTCATTGAAGCAAAAGAGAAAGAAAACAAATCTTGACAAAATGCCTGCTTCCTTGAAAAGTAGACACAGCTATAGCTTTCTGTACTGTTTCTACGTGTGCAATCGAAACAGCTCACTTGACCAGGTCAGAAAGAAAGGTCTGCTTATCAGTCACTTACAGTAGCTGATTGAAAAGCACATTTAAAATTGTGAAATATCAAAATAAAATGCTTTGAATTATGCATTCAATTGTTAAATTATCATTAGTAGAAGTGTCTTGGGAATACTTGGGCTTTTACTTATCCTCCCTGTTTCAGGAAGGAAAATTTTCCATCCTCCTAACTCTTACAGCACAGTCTCCTTTCACCCAACACTTGCCAGTGGACAGACTTTAGCACCAAGCTCAGTGAGTGTTTGGGAATAATGTTGCCCCAAACAAAGAGTTAAAAACTAGGAGCATCTCCCATTGCACAGGACTGTCCGTTCCCAGCCACAGACAAGACAGGCCAGTTTCCTAAGGTCTTACTCAAAATTCAAGGAGGGAATTACTCACACACATATTATTTCAGCCAGAGAACGTCCACCCCCTTGGTTCCCACAATGTACCTCAGAGATGGCTGGCATGAGTCTATTAGCTTAATCTTCCTCTCTCATACACGGTAACAACAATAATGTTTTGGCAGGCACCGCAATTTTCACATAACACATGCACTATCCATTACGCACTCACCTCATTTTCAAGTTGCTGCATGTATCAAACAAGGGGTTGCATTTTCCCTCCCTTGTTTTGGGGGGTTGGGTTATTTTTTATTGTTGTTGTTTACAAAACATTGGTAGAGAGAAAGGAAAGAGAAACGAAAACAGGGCTAAAACCTAATCACCCAGTCAAAAGCAACTACCAGAAGGTGAGAAAAGAGTACTGCACCTTTCCCCAAAAGAATAAAAACCCAAGGTGCCCAGTGCACACAGACAGGTCTGATTCAGAAAACAATTAAAAAAACAGATTGTAAGGAGTCATGGAATGTCTAAAATTAAGTGGACTGAAAATAAAAGGATTAACATACAAGCAGAAGCATCTTTCTATGTGCTTATCACACCTGCTAGTGTTCCAGCAGCAGGCCTCCAAAGGCGAATTAGGTTACCCATTGATTCTTTGAGAAAACGAGCATGACTTTATTGAAGTCTATAAGGAAAAAATAACAGACTTTTTGTTTTTTCTGCTTTCTTGGTAAGCAAATCAAGAAAGCTTCAAACAAGAAAAATCTTCCAGGCTCATGGCTGAGCCTGCAAACCAGCTCCTCAAATGGCAAAAATTGCCATATTTCAGCTACTTTAATGGTTGCTGGGACTCTGGCCCATACAGCTAAGCAAAGATATTGCAGTCCTTTCTGCAGCAGTACCTGAATGCCATTTCCTGAGTGGTCTTGGAAATCAAACCCTGTGGAGCAGATACCAAGGACATTCCAGAAGACAGGAGGACAGCCAGCCCCATCTGTCCACGCACAGCAGAGACACACCAGAGAGCCAAAAGGTACGGTCTAAAAAGGCAGAATGTCTTTTTTTCTCTCATCTGCTATAGATGATTTTTTGTGCCTCAGTACAGAGTAGGTGATTTACTTTCAGGTCTTTGTGTAGGGCTGGTAGCCTTTAACAGTGGAGAGGATGGCCTGAAAATATGCTTTTATAAGCACAATGCTTTGTTTAGTACAAAGCCTTTTTGTCATCAGTTCAGTCAAGTGCAATAATTTGACATATCAAGCTGATTTGTGATACATCAAAATGCTATGCGGTGGGGAGGGAACGCTAAGAAGAAAAGCTTTTATTAATTCCCTTTTATTTATAAATATTGTAAATCAATTTCAGAGTGAGTCTCTAGCATGTCCTCAGGCTGAGCTAGAGGGCAGAGGGGTAAACACTCCTATTGTTTCTTAGGCAGAAAATTATTACTTTATGACCTCTCAAATGCCCTGTGTGCTGACCTCTGAGGATATTTAACTTGGCAGTTAACATCTGTGGTCCCATCAGCTGTGCTGAAGTAAAAGGTACTTAATGCAGAGCAGCTCTTTTGCAAGGTTAGAAAGGATCAATAGGAGATGTGTTTAATGTGGTATCACTATCAGGTCTCATCTCACTTTTAAAACTGAAATATCCACAGTGGGACATAATCTTAGTCACACAGCAAAGAGATCTTTAACATGGTGAGATCCCTTTCTCCCAGGTCTAGAAATGTAGCTCAAGGCACATGGAGGAAATTGTCAAGGTTTGGAATAAATATGCGCTTTTCAAAAAGAAAAATGATCGGAGGGAGGCTTCTGGCATTTCAGTCCCACTGTGCTTTTTTTCTGGAGCTTGAGCAGTTCTTGTGGAAAATGGGCAGCCTTGCAATAAACTGTGAACAAAACCAGGGTAGTTTTTCCCCTGGGTACGTGTGTATCCACTGCCTGAAGCTAATCCTCTCTGACTGCAGGGGTAAAAAAATCAGTAAGAGGGAAGGTAGCTTCCCCCAGAAAATTCAGTAAGCTGCAATTTTCTCCAGGCTCACAAAAAATAAGTGCAATTAAGCTGTTCAAGTATGTTCATTTAGTCTAGCGGCAGCAAAACATAACTCCTTTATTTGTGTTTCATCCAGCTGTAGCAACACACCTAAGACGTGCTTCTAAACCCACCACTGCTGCCTTACAACATTCACTGGCTGTATAACACATATGCTTACTGCTCCTGCTGAGGTCAAGGGCAGGACTATGAGGCTGGGGAATCCCTCTACACCTTCTCATGCCTTGCAGTGAATACCTGGCAGGATTCCCAGCCCACAGGACACCCCACGGTGCTCACATCTCCCTTGAGTGCTTAGTGGGGCCAGGATCATCACCCTGCCTCTGGCAGCACCAAGTGGCTGATCAGGAGCTGGTGGGAACAGTTTCCCCCCTTGTTCATCCCAACTGATGAGTGATAGGAAGTTAAGGAGTATGCCAGCAATGGCAGAGCCACCTCTTGAAGGGTTTTATGCTCACATACAGCACATACATACACTACAAGCTGAAGAGCGCAGCTCTGATTCTGTGATTCTATTGCTATTCCCCAAAGGCATCTGCTCAGACAAGTGATTCAATTGTCTGGCTTGGAAACTTGCTGATAATTACAGTTGTTACAGTTTTCAACCCAAGTTGCTGAGCTGGGAATTAAACAGCAGCTTGTTTTCATGACTACATACTAGCCACTTTTTACTGTCCTTAACGCAGCTGTGTATGTCAGCGCTGCCCCTCTCAGGCTGGATATACATTCTTAGACAGGTTCAGCTACGCTCCTCTCTTGGCTCCAAGAGGCACTTGAATGCCCACATAAAACATGTTTAAACTCCTGTTCCAGCTCTCTTTTGAGACAAATGCAGTCACTGGGGCAGAATCTGCAATGCTGAATTTAAAAATGGAATTGAACCAAGTGTGTTAGGTTTGCAATATGATCGCTGAGGGAACAGGGGGGAAGAAAAGATGCCAGGAGAAGGGTTGCTCTGGCTGGCAATGTAAAACACACGTTCTGAGCAATTAAGAAGTATTCACTTCATTATATTTTTTTTCTTTGTAGACAATGCTATTCAGACCTCCTTCATGCTCTTTATTTTCACACATCCCCCAAGCACTGACTCTAGATGCCTTTGCTAAGGATTGTAACTACTCCTCTCCCAGTGATCAAGAAGGGAACTGGAGCTGGATGCCCCCACAGAGCAGGATGCCTGAACATCTCGCTATAAATATACGTGCCAGCAGCACCAGCGTGACCATCATATGAGGCAGCCTTTGCTGGGATTAGCTCTTCTAAAATCAAGATCGCCTGTTTTCTAATGAGAAAAATGTTGGTGGAAAAAGCGAGAGTATTTCTCATATCTCTTCTCCCCCCTCATATATAGACATATTTTCTTTAATTATCAGTAGATCTGGATTCTGGCAGTGCTTTGGGCAAGCATTTTGCTCATCACAGAATCATAGAATCATAGAATAGTTAGGGTTGGAAAGGACCTTAAGATCATCTAGTTCCAACCCCCCTGCCATGGGCAGGGACACCTCCCACTAAACCATGCCACCCAAGGCTCTCCACAGAGCCCTTCAAAAGACATACGCCATCTGACTTAAAACCAAACCAGCCCTTACAGTTCTGAAATCTATCCATAGCTCTTTGAGCGCTGGACTCAGGTGCAGCCCCAGCAGGCTTCTTACAGTTTAGCAAAAACATTTTTAGTACTTAGCTAGGTCAGTATGTGTGCCCAGGAGGGAGGAAAAAGGCAGGGGATGAAAACCTAACCACATTGAAGCCAACTTCCATACTGCAGCATGGGGTAATATTTCAGCCTAAGTCCCAGCTTTTGAAAGCATGATACAGCCAACAGCCAGATTGCGAGCTGACCTTTTTTAAGATCATAGGGACACACAAGGAATATTTGGCACAACTGCACCAAGGCCATACTCAGAAATTTCTCTGCTGTGCAGAGGTTTTCTGCTCCTCAGGTTTTGTCAGCCCAATAGTTTTATACTGATATCTACTCTTACTGTGTCCATGCACTCTTTCCACAAACTGAAGGATTTTACTGGTTCTTCTAGTGGAACTGGGGTTGTCTCTGGCCCTTCTGCCCTGATGGAGGATGCTTGCCTGCTGACAGGCTCTATGTTTGATGGAGAATTCCATAGGACCTTCAGAATGAAAAAAACGATGGGACTGAAAACAATACAGTGTGAGAACCACGATAGCAAGTGTTTAATAGCATTAAAGAAAAAAACAGTGATGAACACTGTACTGTTTCTCAGCATTGGGAAGCCCATGGTACTCCCCTGATCTCCTGTGGATTCTTCTCAGACTGTTCCCCCCAGTCCTCACGGGCTTTCCGTGGGCTTTGGTACCACAGTGGTCCAAGGACCTGCACTGCAAAGCGGTTCCTAAGATCAACCAACACTTTGGCTTCTCACTTTATCTTGAAAATTAAACTGGAAGCACAAATGTTTGAGTATACCTCTAGAATTTTTAGTAGCCTGAAGCAAGGAGGAGGTGAGCAAAACCATTGCAATACCGTCAAGTGCCTGTTCATCTTCACCACCAAATAAAAGTGTCATCACTTCTCCCTGTAGGTGGCAAATGTTTGGATTGCTGCAGCTAGAGAAGACAAAGTGGCTTCTAGCAAGCTTAAATGACATAAAGTACAGTCTGGCAGAAGGGGAAAGGGAGTGCTAGTGTCTTCTTCAGGGTTGAGTTTCCTCCAGAGAATTCAGAATTCCCCTCCTGGTGAAAGCTTCCAAGCACACTCTTGTGCTCCTCACCCCTTTGTGTTTGCCAGGTGCCTGATCTTTAGCCAGATTTTTTCTAGAGGAGTTGCAGAGGCTGTATCTTGCCCTGAACAGAATATGCACATGCGTAAGTTTAGTGTTCAGTTACCTACTTCAGGCACTGGCATTATAGGGAATAACTGCTAGCAGAAACCTAAAACCTTTCTTAGTTTTCTCCAAGGTGCATTTGTCAGTGTTTCTCCTGTCAAAGGCGGGGTAACAAGACCCATGTGCCAGGGTGACTCAGCCACTCCTGATGGCTTTGACTCCTACATGTGAGAAGGACCCCCAAGAAAAACCCTGCCAGACTGTCACCATGTCTGACACAGCCGCAGCTCCACACACTCCATCAGCCTCCTGAGACAATACAGATAAAAACACATCAGCTGCCTGTGGTTAACCCTTGGGTTAACCACGCCTGGAGAGTGCATTCAGGGACATACTGCCTTTCTAAACCTGCTTGGTGCAGATAAGGCTATCACAGAGAAAGGAGGAGGCTGAGTTCCCTGCAAGTGTAGCTCAGCACAAGCACAAACTCATTAGTTACCTCCTGCAAGGTGGAGTAGGGGAGGAACAGGCTGTGATGGTCCCAGGGTCAGGCAAGAAGAGTCCTGACAATTTCTTCAGGGTGCAAAGTCACTGCAGGGTAGTGGCTGGAGCATGGTCCCCATCCCTGCTGGACAGAGGGGCTGTGCAGCACCCTCTGTTCCCGCAGTATACATAGGCAAGTTCCCCTGCCTTTACAGACCACTAAAGTGCATGTAAATTCTGGAGAGGCTGCCTCACTTTTTGTGTGCATCCAGTGGAAAACAAGTAAACTCCAAGGGTGAAATCCTGGCTCTGAAGAGGAACAAGGGGGTTTTGTTGGGGCCTTCCAACTGGCCAAGTTGTCAACTGGCATTTTTGTCTTCTAGTTGCTTTTATCTGAGTCATAATCACACTACAGTTGCTAATGAATGACAGTTACAGAGCCCATAAATGTGAGATCACTCTCAGCAATTCCTCTAACCTCTAAGTGGAGCCAGTCCTCAGGGATGGATGGAATTTCACTGAATTTTTCCATTTCATTTGTATAATGAAATCACTCTTTGGCCTCTGTGCTGTTCTTTTTGCCTTTTTTGGAGTTAAGGTGGACCCATTTGATATTGATCTCAAGTCTGTTCACCAGTGGCACAGTTATTGATAAGCAATAACTAGTATCAAGAATTTGACTTTTTTTATTAATTACTTTACATTAAAATTTCTTTTAGTTATTGCTTAACTACAGCACTACTGTTTGGAGTAAAATAGGAATATTCAGATGGACAGGGGTAGAGCAGTTGATGTCATCTACCTGGACTTGTGCCACTGTCCATCATATTTGAAAAATCATGGCAGTCAGGTGAAGTTCCCGACGACTGGAAAAAGGGAAACATAACCCCCATTTTTAAGAAGGGGAAAATGGAAGACCCGGGGAATTACAGACCAGTCAGTCTCAACTCTGTGCCTGGCAAAATCTTGGAGCGGATTCTCCTGGAAGGCATGCTAAGGCACATGAAAACCAACAAGGTGCTTGGTGACAGCCAGCATGGCTTCACTAAGGGGAAATCCTGCCTGACCACTCTGGTGGCCTTCTATGAAGGGGCTACGGAACTGATGGACAGGGGCAGAGCAGTTGATGTCATCTACCTGGACTTGCGTAAAGCCTTTGACACTGTCTCACGTGACATCCTTCTCTCTAAGTTGGAGAGACATCAATTTGATAGGTGGAACACTCGGTGGATAAAGAACTGGCTGGATGGCCGCATGCAAAGAGTAGTGCTCAGTGGCCCAATGTCCAGCTGGAGACCAGTAACGAGTGGTGTCCCCCAGGGATCGGTGTTGGGACAAGTCTTGTTCAACATCTTTGTGGGTGACATGGACAGTGGGATTGAGTGCGCCCTCAGCAAGTTTGCCGATGACACCAAGCTGTGTGGTTCGGTTGATACATTGGAGGGAAGGAATGCCATCCAGAGGGACCTAGACACGCTTGTGAGGTGGGCTGATGCCAACCTGATGAAGTTTAACCATGCCAAGTGCAAGGTCCTACACCTGGGTTGGAGCAATCCCAGGCACAGCTACAGGTTGGGCAGGGAAGAGATTCAGAGCAGCCCTGCGGAGAAGGACTTGGGGGTGTGGGTTGATGAAAAAATGAACATGAGCCAGCAGTGTGCGCTTGCAGCCCAGAAAGCCAACCGTATCTTGGGCTGCATCAAAAGGAGTGTGACCAGCAGGTCGAGGGAGGTGCTCCTGCCCCTTTACACTGCTCTCGTGAGACCTCATTTGGAGTATTGTGCGCAGTTCTGGTGTCCTCAACATAAAAAGGACATGGAACTGTTAGAACAAGTGCAGAGGAGGGCCACGAGGATGATCAGGGGACTGGAGCACCTCCCATATGGAGATAGGCTGAGAAAATTGGGGCTGTTCATCCTGGAGAAGAGAAGGCTGCGTGGAGACCTCATAGCAGCCTTCCAATACCTGAAGGGGGCCTATAGGGATGCTGGGGAGGGACTCTTCATTAGGGACTGTGGTGAGAGGACAAGGGGTAATGGGTTTAAACTTAAACAGGGGAGGTTTAGATTGGATATGAGGAAGAAATTCTTTACTGTAAGGGTGGTGGGGCCCTGGAATGGGTTGCCCAGGGAGGTTGTGAATGCTTCATCCCTGGTGGCATTCAAGGTGGGGTTGGACATAGCCTTGGATGGCATGATTTAGTGTGAGGTGTCCCTGCCCATGGCAGGGGGGTTGGAACTCGATGATCTTGAGGTTCTTTCCAATCCTAACTATTCTATGATTCTATGATTCTATGATATGAATATGCACACTTATTATAATGCACTTAGTTGATCCAGTACCTAGTGAGGGTGAACTTTTGTTTTAGCTAATCTCTAAGGATAGAATTATATAAGTTTCGTGCTACTTAGAAATAAGAGAATATGCTAAATTGATATGATAGCCAAAAGTATGGACCACTATAAAAGTTTGCAAGCTGATTATAAATGCATAAAATATATGGTATAACTTGTGCAATCTAATAGTTTTTTATCTCCTAGAAATAGATGGTTAAATCCTACACTGGACTTTCTGTTCCTTGGCAAATTTGCATTCTGTCAGATAAGAATAACAGACTTGAATCATCTTGCCATTCATTTGCATTTCACAAAGATAAATTATCTAAACCTCCTGGAACAATACAAGTAGTTTCTTTCACTTTCTCCTGTTTTTCTGTCATAAAGTCATGTGGATGTCTTTTTTCAACATTATTTATTCATAAAAAGAAAACAGTCATCCCATTGGAAAGTATGCCACATAAGCAGCATCCTGAGCTGGTTTCTCATAAGCAAGTTAGCATACGCCACAAGGGTCCCATGCAAAACACAGATACTGTGAACTGGAGTCAAGGAAGAGTAGTTGAAGTCCTGCTATAGCCCTCTGTGTCAACCCAAGGTCGCAAATGAAAGTAGCTCTCTTAATGAAGGATCAGAGGACAAGACTAAATAAAAAATATTTCTGTTTTGTTTGGAAATGTTTTATGTCTCTCACTTTTCCTCTTAAACAGTTAGGCATATTCTTAAGTTCTAGCCTATTATTTTACGGAAATCTAATTATGTTCAACTATAGCATTTAGTGGTTTTCAGTTTTAGTGTGGTTTTCAGAAGCAGCTGGGTGACAAGGACACCGAAATCACACTTTTAAAGTGCCTGAGAAACTCCTTGGAAACTGAAATGGGGAGATTTCAGTGCTTGAACAAGAGCATCACTGTGGAAACACAGCTGAAGAGTACAGCTGCTTGATAGCTGACCTGCAGTTCTGGAGAAAATGCAACAGGTAACACACCCTTTCTCTTCAATGTCAGGTATTGTGGAAAGCATTTCCTCTAAGCACATTATTTCTGTATTATAGATCAAGCACTTCACTAGATGGGCCTTTATTTTTCAGGTTCAAGGTCTTACATACTCAAAGTAATTTTCCTTTACTTTTTTCCTTTTTTTTTCTTTTTCCTTTTTTTTTTTTAATAATGAAAAAAAGAAAGAGAAATATCCAAAGGGATTCAGTTAACATTTAGCTTTTAACTCTTTTTATTTCCATTACATCATCCTCTATGTCCTATAGCTAGAGATGGACATAATTCCCAACTTCTAAAATAATTCCTTGTCCGGCAAACAAGTAAACAAGCTCCAGGCTCCTGCCCTGGACACCCACATCTTCCAATACTGCAACAAATACGGCACTGCTGGGATGATGCAAACATGAATCAAACTGCAGCCAGACCCAGAAGCCCTGACTTCTGTGCTCTCTCCTGTTTTCATTCCTTTCTTGTCCTCAGACTCAATAGCTACTTTATCATGGGCACTTCATGTTTTAAAGAAAACCTAACCAAAGAACTGAGAACCCTGCTGGAAAAAAAAGGCACTTGACAACTTAAAGGAGGAGGGAGGAATTTATTGCCTTTTTGTTTGCCAGGAGTGTGGTTTTCTGTCTTTTTTACCTCTGAATTGCAGGGCATTTCCCAAGCTTTTTAAGGCAGCACTGCTGTCTGCTGATAGACATTGCCAGTGATTAGCAAGGAAGGTCACAATCTTAATTATTGCTCTGCTGTAACAAATAAGCATCAGTAACAGACTCTACTGTGGTGAATGTGGCTTTATTACCATGGCAGCTTTCTTCAAACGTTTTTAGTGAGAGAGCATTTTGTCCTCACCATCAAATCCATTTGAAACTATATAGAAGCCTCTTGCCAATATGATTTTAGCTATTTGTGTAAAGCATGATCATTTCAGGCCTTGGTTCAGAAATCCAATCCTTGGCTGTTGCTGTTTCTTCCATGCAACCATCGTTGGTTAGTCCCTGTCTCTTGCCAGACTGCAGCTGTGTCACCAGCAAGCACCACATCAGAAATGAGGAGCTCTAGAGTGATGCAGCACACAGAGAAAGAACTAAAGTCAAGTTCAGCTCTTAATTTCACTTATAGAGCACTTTCAATTCATTTATATTGTGCACAAATGAGTGTAACTGGACTTTTCTCTCATTTAAAACCATGCAAGAAGGAAGCAAACCGTGCAAACCGTGCACACCAGAGGCTTAATCAAGATCAGGTAGGCAAGGACAAACTGTTACCTCTAGATCAGAGCCTCAGCTGCTGTAAATCCAGGTTGCTCTGTTGCCTGTGGCAGGGATGTGTCAGCTTTCCCCAGCCAAAGATCTAGTCCAGGAGCACATTCATAAGGGTGGTTTGATCTTCTGTATATTTTAGATGTGTATAGAAAAGATGAAATGCTTTTCACAATAGAAAAATGATGAAAGTAAGAAATAATAATTGAGAGTGGAATAAAAGGAAGGAGGATCTTGCAGGTTTGTTAGGCAGTGCTCTGGTCCCTCTCCCCCTCTCTCCCCTCTGCAAAGAGAAGCAAATTAACTGTTTAACAAAAGGATCATATTTCCGGATATGACAGGAGGAGACAGATTATGAGTAGATACAAATGAAAAGTCTTGTGCCAAAAACTGAATGCTCTTAAGGAAGACTAAGTGTCCTGGGCAGCTACCAGGATTGCTAAAGGAAATGAGGAAAGAAATTAGTGAAGCCTTAACAGATTTTTTCCAATTGCCCCTGTGACAGGTTAGGCTACAAAGCAAGGGAATGGGAGCAACACAACGCACAGACTTATTTCAACCATGTTTTTTATTATTAAAGGGTCATGAGATACAGCAGGTAGTTAGAATCCAGTTGATCAAAGTTATTTCCTGGGGAAACAGTTTTGTGGGATTTAATGAAGTTATGATATAATACTTTGAAAAGACTCATTTAACTAGAGATAGCCAAAATGGATGAGGCTGAGGGGCAGTCTTGCTTCACAGCTGTTTGAAAGCCCTGGAAGGCATTGCTAAACCTGTCTGGGAAATGATTTTCCCATCTTGCAAAACTTCTTAAGATTTTAAAATATTTTCCTTCCCTGAATTGCAATGTGAAACAAAACTGTAACATTTTGTTCTGATTAGGGATAAAAGAGAGAGAGAGAAACAAAAAGGGTGAAAAAGGGAAAGAAAGAAGGAGAAAGACTGACCCACTCATCTGTGCCAGAGGCAGCGGCACTCCTCTCAGATAAGGGCAGCTCACTTCTTGGGCAGAATCAGGCATCATCTCACTACCCGGCTGCAGTGGACTCATCTTGCCCTTCAGCCTACATCTGCCTATGTCTGCTTTTCCAGTACTTTCCAAGAAATTCCACCTCTGCTCTCCATTGCCTCAAGTTTCAATTTTCTGTTCCAAATCAGTATTCTCTTAAGGAAAGTCATACATTTAAAAAAAATAATCATCTGGGCTAAGTATTACAGCTGCATTATAAATGAGAATTGTACTGGGCAGTTAAACTCTTCTCCCTTACAACAAATGACTACTCTGAGGTTTGTTATGCGAGCTAAGGAAAAATCATGTCTTACTTACTGAAATGTGCTTAGAAGAGATTATCCAAACATCTTCCGATTTCAGCAGTTTAAGGTTAAGTGACACTTCAGAGGCGTTTCCTGATTTTTGTTAGGTGGGAAGATGGTCCTACATCATAAACAAGTAGGGCATTTCTGATGGAAATACTCTGATAATAAATACCCAGGAGCTCCAGTCCCAACTTTGGCATTAAATCTCTGAGTAGCTGTAAGAAGGAGAGCAGGTAAAGAAATTGAGATGGATAAGCTGTCTGCTAAACAGTGATGGAAATTACAATGTCTGTCTCACAAAGGAGTTGTAGAGAAGGATTAGTTAGCATTTATGAAGTATTTTGAAAAGAACACATAATATTCTGTAATCCATACTCTGGGTCTTCAGAAACTGGAGGCCTTTCATGACACTTGTAACTTAGAAAGTGTGCTACAGCTTTAGAATCCTGGAGTGCCGCAGATCCAAATTTACATCCAATGTTAACTCACTGATTTCAACACCATTACATCAGAGATGAATTTTTCCTTGTGTCTTCAGGCACTTCATTTTTCTCTATCTTGCTTTCTGATAAAATCATTAGGGTGAGAAGGATTGGGTGTGAAATAAAATAGGAAATTGTCATGTGGCACACTGCGGCAATTCAATGTGACATGCTGACTCTAAGCCAAGCATTTCTAATGACTAAAGAAATGTTATTAAGTTTGAATGACTTTTAAACAATATTTTAAGACCTCTACTTGTTATTAGCAGGCAGTGACTTTAATGATGAAATTAAACCTTCTCTTGTAAAACGTCTGTGACTGAAACAGCCGCATTCACTGACATGCTATGCATTTCTCTAGACTTAAGGACACTTTAAGCTTGATTTTCCTGGTTACCGTAACCTGGCATTTGGCTGCTTCCCATTGCCGGGGTGGCAAAGAGCAGCCATAGAGACCTTTGAATGAAACCTGAATTATCAGTCAGACTTCAGAAACGAATCTCAGAAGGGCAGTGCAGAAGATTTTGGTGCTCACTGGTGTCCAAGGATGACTGTTTTCTTGTCAGAGCAATCTTATTTGGGTGGGCAGTGTGTTAATGCAGATTGCTATGTAACATTGTCATTTTTCAAATAAACCCTGACACACTGAGCCTGCTGAGGAAGTTCAGAAAAGCTGAGTTATGGCTGTAGCTGGCCAGCATAAATGTATTAGAATCAGGGCATCTTTCAGCTGAGGCACAGCTAAAAAGGAGGACTGAAAGAAGAACTACCAGCCAAGGAACATAGCTTGATCACCAAGAAAGTATGAGTTTTAATACAAAATGGCACCAAATTTAACATTGTTCTGATTCACTTTTTTTTCTGGTCTAATACCTGAAGTTTCCCCTCCTAAATCCTCCCAAAAGATTATTAGAGTTGGAAAGAGTTAAGAATGGGATTCTGGACTATAATAGCAAACGCATAAGCAGCACTTTAAGCAGCCCTAGTAACTATACTTCAGTGTCCAAAAGTCTGAAAGAAGCCGCACGTGTGAACCAGTGTTTTGTCAGAAAAGGTGACTTCCAGGTAATACATTTCATGCCAGCTTTTAATATTTCCAGGAAAAGAAGAACAGTTTTAAATCAACACTCTACAAAAGAGTATTCAGCTTGGGTCCGTATAACTGGAAACACACACAGGGTTATGCTTCATCAAACACACAACCACTAGGAAAGTAGGATTTGCTTGTTTTTGCACTATTTTTAAAGACATGCTAAGAATCATGTATATATACATGTGATAAATAGGAGCTTTATTCAGACAGGATATTTGCGGTCAGCTAAGAAGTTCTCATATCAAAAGACATATGTATAGAAAAACACCAACTTCAGTTCACGTTTGATATTTCTTTCCTGTAATTTTTCCTAAACCTGATGGCAGCAGCAACCTCGCCTTTCACACGCTGCTGCAGATTGTTACCACCTTTGTGCCTCTGCACAGAGAAGTGATGTGAGCTTGATTCCTGGCTCACACTAACATGACATGGTGCTCCCTTGGGTGTTGGAGCACCATGAGACCAGCCACACCTAGCAATTATTTTAATCATGCCTTCATTTTACGTCCTGCCTGTAGCACTCAGCCGAGTTGGAACAGCCCTGGTAATTACAGTAAAATTAGATGAGAAGCAGAGCTAAAGCATGCATCCTCTGGAGGCCACGAGAATGGCTGGGTCACCATGCAGGGCTCTCCTGTTTTCCTGCAGGATGAGGACACCTCCCTGTCCCACATTTCTTTGGTTTGCTCCACTCACTCCTCCAGCTCATACGGAAGACACATGCCAAGACAAAGAAGGAGGTAATATTGTGTTTTTCCTGCGCAGAAAGGACATACTCCAAACAACATCATAACCTCATCCAATGCACTGGCTGCAAACTTGTTTTGTTTGTTGATGAGAGCACAAGTCAAAGAGATGAAGAGAAAGAGGAGGGGACAGGGGGGTGTCTAATGTACACTAAAACCATACTTTATTTATGGTAAGCCCCCACAGGTCCCCTTTAGCATCCTGGAGACTTGAGACGAATGTAGACTAAGCCCCAAAAGAGATACTTAAGTGCTTTCCTCCCCCCTGAGCATCAGCTGAGATTGAAAGAGGAAAAGAAGGGGAGAGTAGCAATAGCCTCAGAGGAACAATGCATAAAGTGCTGGTTTCCCTTGTGCAGCTGATGGGCTGAAAAGAAGGAAGAAGAGAGAAGAAGAATCATCTGAGCCCTAGCAGAAGGGAGAAGTACCACTTTCCAGTACCTGTTTTCTTGAACAGCAGATGAAAGATAACCATTTCCTCAAACCAAATGTCTGCATTGTTGAGGCCTGGCCTGTGAATGCTTACACATGTTTTTAAGCTGAATATCAAGGGGAAGACTTCTGTTAAAAAAAGACAATTTATAGGTGTAAGGGGAGAAAAACTGGCACTTGGCATTGAAATGGTGGAAATACTTTTAACTTCAATTATGATGAAGACAGCCACAAAACCAAATAAGTCATAAATGAAGGTAAGAATAGAGCATCGTAGCATATAGGGTGTCTTCCCTCTCATCACTTCAAATTCTTCACAATATTTTACAAAGAGAGTGGGGAAAAGGCAACTTTTTTCACAGGCTGAAATGAAGATTTTCAGTCTACAAATAGGCATTCATCGATCAACTTCACCTCTATGAGTGGAGCCAAGGGTGTTAGGTTAGCACACACTTCATGTTTGCAGAGATGGGTGCAAATATGTGAAACATTCATGCAAAAATACGGTAGATTTCCTTGCCCAGCCTGTGGAAAAAAGAAGAGCTGCCATGGAGTCACAAAACAGATTCCTATGATTTGTTCAATTCTTCTTCTCCCATTGAAGGAAAGAAGGCAAAGTCTTAAAACAAAAGCACAAAGAAAAAGCAGTATCAAGAAAATGAAAAGCCCTCAAAATATTTTGCTGTTGAAAAAGCTCCCACTCTAATAACAAATAGCCATTAGAAAGTTCAGACAGTTCTAGTTTTGTGTAATCACACCTGGCTCTAGCCACAGAAAATGAAGGAGTTTGGTGGGAGCTCAGGGACGGACTTCCGCTCCAAGGTAAAAGAAGATAAAATGAAAGTTTGTTCTTTTGTACTGTCAGATGTTTTATACATTTTGCTGTGCATCTACTACTTCTTTACCCCCAAGTAACATGTAAGCTTTTATGCTATGCAGAGCATATCACAGCCTACTCAAAACCAGATTTTAATATTATTTGGAAGTTATACTTATTTCATCCTTTTCTGAAGAATACTAAGAAATCTGAAGGAGTATCTTGTTGGTTGCCATTAGGTAAAGCTGACATTCTCTTCAGCATGCTACCACTCCTCTGAATCAAAAATCTTTGGGATTCTGTGAATTGCTTCCATTAGAAGAAAAGACATTTATTTTGTGCGTTTGTGTTAATGTAAAGAAAGAAGACAAACTGCCTCCATTCTCTGAACACTGAATGGATCAGGCACCACCATAGCACTGTTCAAGACCCTTTTCCAGACAGGAGCTCTGCCCCAAACCTCTCTTGCTTTCTCCCTGGACAGCAGAATAAGTGTTTCTCCACCTGCTCTGCTGCTTTCTCTTTGTTTCTGAGGTGTTTATGGGTGGTGTTTCTCTCATTTGTATGGATGAGCTGAGGCATCCAGAAGTCTCATGCTACAGACCCACACAGCAACCCCCCAGCCACGCCTGCCTCTAGCCACAGGTCTGCCTTGGTCTGCTGAGATGAGGAGGAGAGTTTTAGCCCTCATTAGACTCCCTCTTGGGTGCCCATTGATTCCCGGCACTGCACTGAGGCATGCTGCAGCAGCACGATGCTGGGAGTGGTGCCAGCCCTGTGCTGGGGGGAGCAGGATGTCTGCACTACAGGGGCTCGCACCCCTTCACCCTCACCAGTCAGTCCAAGCCCTCTGTAAATGGGTGCATTGCTCTTTAATTGGCATCATTACCTCATATAATGTTTTCTAATTATATTATTGATTTTTTCCCCCATTCTTTTTAATGGATTCGCCTTCCAATTCACCCTCAGTAAAGACACTGGCAAGTAGTGTGGATGGGTCTCCTGGGAACCTCTTCCAACTACTTGTATTGCACATAGAATACAGGTGTTTCATTCTGCATTGGCCTCTTAGTTAGCCAGAAGCAATATTGTTTGGGGAATGGCAGAGAGAGCAGGAGACATCACAGTCCACTAACATAGTCAGGCACAGTAATTACTGCTCCATAATAACAGGCAGAATTATTACTATGTCCAGACTTTTTTCTGCTTCACAACTCAGAGGAACTGCCTGTAGATATAGGTAGGAAACAGGTCTCATGTCTGGCAAAAAAAGTCAGTGATTGAAAAAATATTCTCATTGCATATTGGAAACACCCAAGAGCTTTCAAACAAAAATCAGTGTGAACATCCCACATCCAGGACAGAGTACTGGATAAGTAGAAAAGGCTCTACCACCAGCTGGGTGCAACCAGATAGATGTTAAGGAGCTCTGCCTGTCTTCCGAGCTGTCAGGACACAGTCCCATAACAACAAAAGCCATGCTAGAGCCCTCTGCTATGTCAGAACTAGCAACCCTTTCTAAGCATGGCTTTGGAGAGGGGAGGAAGGAGAGAACATTGCTTCCTCAGCTGAGCAAACCAAATCAAATGACCTGGTCTATCTGCTTTACGTACACAGCTCATGCCCACCCAACCTAACAGCAAACCTGGTTTTGGTTGACAGGCAGGCAGGTCCAGGCTGGAGACATGAACCTTACTCTCCTCCATAGCAGGCACATGCTGTAAGCATAGAGCTACCGCCCTGTGGAAGCTCATACTGTAGGAGTTAATGCTTGAGCTTCTCCTGCTGCCATTAGAGTGGCATGAGTCACTCCTACAGTGACACCACTTTTTTGTGATGTGTTTTATGCCCCTTTGGAATCAACTGCATCAAAAACATATAGGCTAAAAATAACCACATAGCAGAACAACTCCAGGAACAAGACCAGTATCACATCAGAATGGAAGTTCCAAAAGAACGCTAACATGCCAGGTCCCTGTGCAGGGCAGCTGTCAGTGAGCCCATCCCTGCAAATCATGTGCTGCATGAAGCAAAGGATTTCTGATCAAACTAGAGGGGGCTTTAAAGCTGAGGGGGCAGGTGTTGGTATGAGATATCCCCTTCTCTATTCCAGCTGTCCTGTGGAAAGCTTGGGGTTGAGTGGTGGCACAAAAAACTTAGTGGTAGCCCTTAGACTGTGGTGGGAGAGCACAATGAACCCAAAGACCCTCTTCCTTCCCTCCAGCTCACTTGAGCAATTCCCAGCAGAGCTGACTAATCCCACGCACTGGGAGGTACCTGCCAGCAGATGTCTGTGATGCAGCAGGGCTGGGGGATAACTCTGGCTGCTGTCTTGGGTGAGAATTGCCAAGAAGGAGAGCAAAGAGGGACCAACGGTTTGGGCTCAGGCTCTTCCAAATCCATAACCTTCATAGTGGCACCAGCAAGGATGTGAATAGGATCTGCAGCCAGCTTGAGGGAGTCACGGAGGACTGACTTTCTCATTTCTCGTGCTGTATAGTCTTACACATGGTTTTAAGCTCAGAGAACACAGGCTGCTGCCTACAAGCCAGGTTCTTAACTGGCACAAACTGCAGTGGTGCCATCACTGAGGCTAGACTGGCTGGCAGCATGGTCCACCTCCATTCCCCCATACCTGCTGCCCTGTGCCATTGCTTTCCATGCACGTCCCACACATTTAACAGGGAGCCAAGCATACAACTGCTCTGGCTGGAGGACAGGCTGTCAGTGCCGTGACGCCTGCACTGCCCAGATGGTACCATCTGTTGCATGCCATTACACTCTTGGCCTCAGCCTAAGTTTGTCAAGAGAGTCAGTGGAGAAAGGACAATCTATTCTATTCTTCCAGCGATGGTATTGCTTTGCCCAGAGCCTAATTAGCACCATGGTAGTATAAAGCTGCCATTCCTTGATACCCTTCCCATGCAGATGTTCCAGTACAAGTGCTGGGTCAGCTGCTATTTCATTATTCATTAAAATTTTCAATCGTATAACTGAACATTTGCGCAAGTAATGCACAGCATTTTGAGTAGAGTAAATAAAATGTTCCTCTGGCTGAGGAAGCTGACTTGAGATGAGTGAGATAGATAGAAAGAGAAAATGCAGCCCTAACAAATACCATTTGCAGTGAAATGAAGCAGAAAACCAAAAAGTCTTTTTTACTTTCAGAGTTCCACAACAATTTTTCAGTATTGTTTTCCCCCATAGAAGCAAAGGACCAGAATGGACTACTAGAGAGCTGTGGCCATGGGTTTTCACAGCTGCCATTAAGTCTTTCTTGCAATATATCTTGGAAACACACCCCACAAACTACCAGTCCTCTGCACGCTCACTGCCAGCCACTTCTGAGCTGAGCTGCCCTGCAGGGAGGATCAACTCTGCTGTACTCTGGACTGGGCCCATTACCCTCACTCTCCTCCCCACAGCAGTGGGCAAAACACAGGCAGGCTGGCAGTGTGGAGAACTGCCCAGGTCTGCCAGTACTCGTGCCAGCTGGTCTCCCTCCTGATGCTCCAAGCACATACCTCCTAACACCCATCAAAGGACGCAGGATGAAGTGGGATGGATACCTGGGACCGTATAACACCTCTGCTTTCACTGGGCTATGACAGTATCTCACCAACTGATCTCTGAAACTGCAATTCTGCAGCAGTTAAGAAATTACATACATAGCTGCAAATTCTTTTTCCAATAAATTCTTTAAAAACCCTATGACACAGAACTTTGCAATATAGAATTATGTTTATTTTTCTGCACACAGTGTTAATAGAAAGTTGGCTGAAAAGTATTAGATATCTGTGTTTGAAACACGAGTTCTTTGCTTGTGATTAAATATACAGTACCTGCAATGTATGCTTTGATGAAATGAACATCCAAATTTTATATCAAATAGTCAGGGCTGATGAACTGAATTGGTTTGAAGAATCACGTGAGAGTTAGGAGGTAATAAAGACTACAGATTTTTTGAATGTTTCATTGTTAATTTGTCCAAAGAAGTAATTCATATTTCATAGGAAATAAGAATTTAATTGAAATTTCATAGGTGGTGCAAATTTGGACGTAATGTGTTGTAATGTGCTGTAACCTTCTCACATTCCCACATACTCAAATTCTCTAACAAATGCTAATTCCCTTTCTGTATGTGCGCACTGAGTCTTGTACCTGTTCAGAGGTTCAAAGCCAGGTGCTGCTCAGCTCATACGGAAACATTTTGGCTTACCAGGGTTAGAAACAGCTTCTCTAAGCAGGATTAGGAAAACCACAGCCCTCTGGAGCTGGGACATGCTGTGTCTACCCCCTAAGTCACTGAGGTTTATAACAGAAAAATGGTCCTCTGCATCAGACCAAAAGTCCGCTTTGCCCAGTGCAAATGGTGGCAGTATTCAGCAAGGGATACTCAGCTGAAAAAATAAAAGGAACAGTGAAAAAACTGAGTCTCATGTACCATCCAGCTTGTAGGAGTAAGTAGTGTCAAAGCTAGAATGTCCACACATTTAGTAGTTATTGGTGTATATATTGCTCCCAGGTTACAAACTGAATGGAGGTGCAGACAGGTGAAGGAGGTGGAATGCAGCTTATAAATAGAAAACATGATTATTGCATGCTCCACTATGAATAGAGAGCTGAGATTTATCTGCTGTGCCGGAACACATTTGCCCAACTATCAGTGCATTTATCCAGTTCCAAGGAATTAACAAAATTCAAGGTGATGTAAGGAGGCTCATTCCCAAACATGTTCTCTGTGACAGGGAAGACACCAAACAGCAGCACAGGGGTCAGATCTACAGGTGCTGTGAATCATGACCCTCTTGCTTAAGGGTAAGCCAAAGCCCTGCCCAGACCTCTGCATTACCTAGAATGGGGGTGGTTATTTGCCTGCAAATTCTGTCCTCAGAAACAGTTTTATCTGGATTGCTAGGAATGCTCCTTGTTAGGTTATGTAGCTCTGCTTGTTAAGAAAACAGCAGGAAGTTACAGCATCTTCTACAGGAAAGAGCAACAGGCGGGCTTTTTCTGCTTTGCTGCAAGAAAGTTAAGGCAACAGCAGCCATTCAGTTAGGACAGCATTAGTGTAGTTGTCAACCATTTGCATAAATGAGCCTGTGACCCTGGATGGTCTCAGACGGGTTTGCCAGTGTGAGATAAGGATGGCAGTGTTCAGGAATTACAAAGTCAAATTATTCCAGGCTGGAAACTCTCCTGCTAATTTTGCTTCTTCCAGCATTTCAGTCAGAAAACCAATTGCATCTGATGCCTATAATGATGTATTTTATTGCTTTGGGGCATGGGTGGCAAGGGTGAGGTAATTTCTAGTCTCACGCAATGTCCACAGATAAGGGTATTCTCAGGAGACATGTTTGCCTGTAACTTCTGAGAACCGGGGATGGCACCCACAAGCTCTGGATTAAAGTCCTATACAGAGCTTTAAAAATGTCCTTTTCGAATGGTAATGGAGAGAGCCTGTCCTTTTCTTCTGCCCTCTGTCTCAGCATATGTAATGTTACTTTTCTCCTAGTTAAACAGAAAACAATTTCAGCTTTGTTGGGCATTCATAAACAAAACTTGTGGCTTCTCAGTTATGGAGGAAATTTTCTGATAACTTTTAACTTCTCCAAGCTAACTCGTGTGGACAGCTAATCTGCATTACAAAGCTCTTCATGGGTAATAACCCAAATTCCACTCTCTTATATGGGTGAGGTGTCACAGGTCTCTGCAAACTTGCAACCACAGCAGTTCAAAACTAGAGATGACCCATTCTTATACCTACTCAGAATCACATTAGCACCTCATGACTCATTTGGGACCAGTGTTTCTGTCTGCAATAAACACTGAGTGAGAAAAGGTCCTTGCCCTTAGGGATTTACAACCAGACATACAGAGAGCACAGAAACGCCAACAGAGGATTAGAAGTAAGGTAACTGAGGGCATAGGACATTAAGTGGTCGCTATTGAGCTATTCCATACTTCAGCAAAGCCTATGTTTTTTAAGATTATATCACTTCATATTCTATACTGTATTTTGCAACATATGTCTATGTGGGCTGGTTACCCGAAAGCACTGTCAGGGCAATGCAAATTGAAAACTATGCCTACACTTCCTTCCAGACATTTTTGTGTCCTTAAATCACAGTCGTGGGTGCAGTTCCAGGGCAGGTAGATGCATCATTAGCCCCTTTCAGAGACAGAGCCTGGCCAGCTCAGGGCACATGCCATGCTGAAGGTGTGGCAGCGCAGGCTTCCCAGTGGTGCCAGTGTTTGCCTTATGCTCCCAGGACTCTCAACAGACTACGTTTGATTGAATTTAGCACATATATTTACAGCCACCTCAGCTGAAAACACTGCTGGTGTAGGCATTTTCTCTCTTTCAGAAGCTTTTTCATCACTTAGAAGCCAGTCCCACCTACCCCCTTCAGAGCTTTGGCAAGGTGGTTTCTCTGAAGGCATGGGGTGTAAAACACCCCCCCACTGACCCGTCATCATCATAAGCTCTACCACCCCAAAGAAATCCCTAGGAAATAAGGGCTAGGTGAAAGCCTAATCAGGAATAAGGTCAGGTCATTTTATTCTACCAGGTGTTAAAATTTCCCTGTATGTCAGGAGTCTGTTGCTTGAGCATAGTGCACCTGTTGCATGGTAGTCTGTCCACATAGTTTGCTGATGGCCATCTGGGGTACACTGGCACATTCAAACCATCCCTACCAGGATGTTAGATGTGAACTAGAGAAGTCCTGCACTCCCTGGAGCAGCAGAAATGTACCCTGAGGCACCTGAAACAGCATCAAACACCTGCGCATGGGCAGTGTTCCTTTCTCACTGTTTCCAACTTTAAAAGCCTGGCAAGTATCTTAGTAGGTAAAGACCTGGCCTCCACACAGCGGCATGTGTTACCTGAGAACATGATAATATTTCCTGCCCTTTCCAAATGGAATATTCATTGAAACTCTGATAAAACAGTCTTAAAAGGAATCCTTTAAAATTATTGCCTAGGTGTTTGACACGTGCAACAAGCAAGTAGAAAGTTATGTGCAACATGCAGCCAGATGCTCCAAACTTGCATCGCAGTGAGAAAATGAAGCCCATCTTCAACTGTGTGCAATGCAACATAAAGAAGAACCACTGTTGTCAGGCTGCCCTTACCACACCAGGAAATTCTGCCCTGTATATGCAACAAGAGAGCTCCTCTCTTTAGTCAAGGATGTTGTAATACCATTTGCCAGTGTTTACTTCAGCTCAATTTTCTTTTGTGTCTCATGTGTTCTGAGCTAGGATGGAGGCATTGTAGTCATCAGGGGTGTTCTGGACTCTGTTACAAAGAAATGATGAATTTATGCTTTTATTTAGTCTCAATCAGTGGAAAATAAAAGCAATGCTGATGTGTCAAGCAGCAATCTTGGCACAAGTTGCCAGAAAGACAGTATCTGGGAAGGTTTGTGTAACATCCTGTTGGATTTGTTAATCTACAAACTGTATCACAGCTGGTAGCGTGAAATTTCACTGGATTTTTTAGAGAAGTAAACTGTTATGTTGTTCACCAAGATGTGCAAACCTTTCACATTGGGGTGTAGAGGAAGGTTGCTGAGGAAGTATTCATTTTCTGGTTAAAAACACTTAACAAGAAATTAGTGGGATTTAAATCATACTCATTCAATAAAATTTGGCATATATAACTGAAGTCCCTCAGTGTATCCGACAATATTCTTTGTTCTCTTAGGTATACACTTTGCACACGGCATTAACTCTACTGAGCATCTGTGACGCCACTGTGGCAATAAAGTGTAATGTAATTGTTTATAAACAATTTACTATATATTTGCTGGGTTTATACCTTCAAAAATAAAAAGGTGGGGAGATTCACCCTGAAGACCAGTATAAGAGAAACTCATAATTTGTGTGACCACGCCATAGGCAAAGAACATAAAGGTAAACAAAAAAAAAAATCACTGTTTTAATTCTCTCCACTATTGCAGCCCAGCCTTTGAGAGCTCCATAGTCTTGATGTTTTAAGTTGCTTGATTAGCAGCTAAGGGAACTGAGGTTGTTTAGCCTGGAAAAAAAGGAGGCTTAGGGGGGACTTTATCACTCTAAAACATCTGAAAGGAGGTTGTAGTGAGGTGGGGGTCGGTCTCTTTTCCCAGGTAACAAGCAACAGGACAAGAGGAAGCATCCTCAAGTTGTGCCAGGGGAGATATCAGGGAAAACATCTTCACCAAAAGGGTTGTAAGGTATTGGTACAGGCTGCCCAGGGAAGTGATGGAGTCACCGTCCCTGGACGTGTTTAACAGACATGTAGATATGGTGCTTAGGGACACGGATTAGTGGTGGACTTGGCAGTGCTAGGTTAATGGTTGGATTTGATGATCTTAAAAGTTTTCCAACTTAAATGATTCTATGATTTTACTATTCTGAGACATGCTCTTAACACCCATTGGCAGGCATGTCCTTACAGCTCACGTCAGACAGCTTATCCAATTTTCGATCATGACATATTATAAGAACATGGCATGAAGCAGATGAGATCCAGTTAATAGGTCCTGCAAGTGTCCTGCAGTGCCTGTAGGCCACTGTCACCTACTTTCCAATCCCATGGGAGCCGCTGCACCATGCTGGGGCTTCACTTCAGGGCTGCTCTGGCACAGGACAGAAGCTGGTCAAGGAACTGGGGGCTTGAGTTGAGCTGGAGAAGCCTTAGTTGGGCTGTTAAGAAAGGAGGGAAGGCTGCTTGCTCCCCATGGAAAGCAGCCAGGTTAGCTTTTGAGGTGTAGCTAAAATAAAGGCATTCCCTATATTTCTTACTTGCACTCTGATTGACTAAAGCCAGCCCTGGAAACATCATCTTCAGGATAGATCATGCTTGTTTATGGGCTGTTTGGTATAAGTGGTGTTCTTTGAACTGCTTTCACCGCAGAAATAAAACATCACTACTGGTTTTACATATGGGGCACAGAAGTGAACAGCTATTTTCTTTTTATGACCTTGGCAATAGAAATGGAATTGATTAAATGCCTAAACTCCAAACCGACAGAGACTTGGCAGCATGCTCCCTCCTGAGGATGCTGGATTCACCCCAACTTTTAAGAAGCAACTAACACTTTCTTAAATTTAAAGGGTTCTGGAGAGGACTTTGGGCTTTGCCAGCTATTGTCACACTCTCACCTTTCCTCTCTCCTTGTCCTACACACATGCAAACAAAGGATGTTCACAGCATCACTCAAGCGCAGCTGCACGTTAGTTCAGGTCCTTGCCTGCTGTCGTGTCTGAACTCCCTGTTCATTCACTTTGCTCCCTTCTGGAAAAATAATTGATTTAGTCTTTGTGGAGGCAACATTTCCCTTCTCACTTTCCAAGGATTTGCTGTCCGTGTGTTTATTGTTTTCCTCAGTGGTCTGGGTGACCCTATAGCCTGACCTAACTGTAACCCTTGTTTCCTGTTTCAGATAAAATACTGTTAAGCGGCTGACAAAGAAAAAAACCCACAACCTCCTCGCCCAACCCCCCAAAGAAACAAAACAACAAAAAGCATCCCAACCAGCTGATATTTTTCACTTGGGTAAAGATAGTAAACAGTCAGCTTGTGTTGTAACTTTGATACTTTCACTCTGTGACATCAAATCCCCGCTAGTTTTAAAGACAAATGTTACATCACATATCATATACTCCTTTTTTTTTAGGAACAAAACCCAAACAGGTTGTGTTTCTGAGCCATTTGGGCCAACTACTTTTAGGGATTATGACTAGACATCTCCTGTGTTACATCAAGTGCTGTGTGTGGTCAGGGCAGGACTGGCCAGGTTTAGGGCATAGCCATGGGGTGCTGCAGGAGGGGACACTGCCATAGGATGCTGCAGTTGGGGCATCCATAGGGTGCAGGTGTAACCTCTGCCTGCCCTTAGGCAGCCCCAGCAATTCTCCAGATGGAGGTGGGGATAACCCTGACACCCCATTGTTGGCAGTAGGACCCAGCTCTCTGCAGCACAGGCAGCAGTGAGAGCACTGGGGTCCAGCATAGGCATGAGAGGTTCCTCTGAGTGAGGCCTGGGCTGATCCCTGTGTGGAGGCCAGGGGAAGCCAGCCTTGGCTAGTCCTTGTATTTCATTAACACAGTCATAGCTTACAACACAGCCTGTTACAGAATTTGCTTGATTCTTCCTCGTCTAAGATCGTATTTTCTGCTCCTTATCTTGCTATCAGCTATAGGTTTCCTCTAAATATTTACATACATATGTGTATATAAGCATACTGCACACACATTCAAGTCTTTCCAAGGAGGAAGCCAGGAAAAGCTTTTCTATTCCTCCATAATAGAATTTTTTAAAGAGTGGGGTTTTTTGTTGCTTTCCTTGAAAAGCTCCAATTATTTTAAGACAGCTACACCAGCACGACTCTGAGGAAAACATGGTGAGAGTGACCACAATATTTGGACTTAAAGCCAAGCTTTCCCCAAGGGGAAGCATGAAAAACCCAAGCTTCCATGTTGGCTAATTAGCCAGACAAACCTCAGGCATGAAGGCTGGAGGTGGAGTTCATTGCCAGAGTTTTGGTATAGGAGTCCATGTAAAGTATAATTGCTGTTTATATGAAGTTTCCTCCTCTTCTTCCTTGCTTTTGGGTGTTGGTGGGCATGCATGTCAGAGCTGACACGGGTTCAGCAGGTTGTTGCTATTCTTTATTCTTGATCAAAACCTGAACCTGCATGGGCTGTGTTTCCTGAGATGGGAGCCAGGTGAGATGCTTCTGTTGGCTGCTGTTATTATGTGAAGATACACCCCCCACCCCCCAGTTATAAAATGCTGACTTGGAAAAGCTGTGATTATTTTGAGCTGGTACTCACACCTTCCTGAGCTTGGGAGTTTAAATTCAAGCAATTGGAGTACTGTATTTGGAGATTCAATTTTATTCTGAATCTCTATTCTAGTTTCCTTTCCTAAAATTGTACAATTTTTATTACAAGTTGTTAAGAAGCTGATGAATAGGTGCTTTACATTAAAATTTACACTTTTTTTGGTCAAATTAAAGCAATAATATTGCCTGAAATCTAAATAATTAGAGTCTTATTCTTTAATGTTTATCACTGGATAATTTATTCTTTTATTTGCTTATGGTTTGTGGCATGTTATGTTTGGACAGAAATTGGGATCCAAATAAACTACATGTGACACCTTTTTATATATTAGTTATTATCAGTTAATATTCTGGACACAAATTGTGAACTTAAATGTTTTGTATTTTACTCTGTTTAAGAAAGTATTTCGCATCAGCAGTCATTTGTATGCTTTTAGGTATAATAGGTCTCACCCCATCATGCAGTTTTTCTGTTTTATGTAGCTTGGAAGAGGAAAACTGCTTCTTCAGCTTGCTGTTTCTTTCCAATGTAGCATAGCAGGGTGAAGCACTGACAGTGACTTGAAGCAAAACTGTCTTCTCTCAGAAGCTTTAGTGAGTTCTGCCTCCAAGTGCTCCACTGATGGCTTCACTTCCCTTGACGCTCCCAGGGCAAACAAATATTGTTTCCTATTCTTAACTAGTTGCTGAATTTTATCATCTAACTCACTGTGTTCAGAGAATGAATGTACAGCTGAACATATGCTACTTTATAAAATGTGTTCAATTTCATTTTTAATCCATTTTGTATTTATTTAATTCTTGATGTTCCATCAGGATATATGACTCTGGATTGACAATGGCTACTTGACCTCTCATGAATTAGTTTGGCAATTTTAGAGGGAAAGTACCATAATACTTGTTCTACATTCACTGTCAAATGTTAGGGAGAAGCTTGTCACCCTGCAAGGATGCTGTGTCCTGAAATGCATGGCTGGCAGCAAAGAGGGTCCTTCTCCTGTACCAAAACCCAGCAACAGGACCTGACAGGATAGCATGGGAGCTGAGGTATCTCACTGCATCTGGTGGCCTCTGTGATAAATGAGGGCAAAGGAGGCAATTGTGCTGGATGTACTACAAAAAATACTATGTCAATATCCGTAGTAGTTTTTATGGTGTTTCTAATTATTATTGGCTCCTATACAAACCAGCTTCAGATGGAAAATAAGGTTAATAAATCTTTGGGGAGGTTTTCTTAAGAGACCATGCTGCCATTTGTTATACATTCACGCATACAATTGCAAGTCATCTTTGTGCCACAGCTATGGCAGAGGGGATGATTTAAGCTTATTACCAGAGAAGAATTCATAACTTTTAATTTATAAATAAAATAAATAACCAGTCCAATTTCATACGTAAGAAGTAGATGAGATTGCTTCTATTTTATTTTTAATTAAAACCTTTTCTGAAAAACAAATATTTCCATAAACCTGTCATGGCTGGAAAAAAAAAAAAAAAAAAAAAAGAAATAAAACTTTATTATTAATTTAATGAAAAGCTGTCATCCTAGACCTGAACTTTGACCAAAACCTGTGGCCAAAACAGAGCAGTATGCAGAAATTTCTGATAAAGGCACCTGAAGTGGTATGGTCGTGCTTTCAGCACAGGAGTGGGCCAGAGATCTTCCTTATTTTCACACTGATGCTGAATTCCCTTTTCATCTGCTGTTCTACTTCCAAAGCTGATAAAAATCTTAATGGGCTAATTCAAAACAAATATCTCTGCACCAGATTAAAAGTATCTATCTGGTGGTAAAAGAGGGTCAGGTTATCAAAAAGGTATTACTTTACCTGTATAATTGTCTCAGGTCCAACAAGAACTTGCCATCTTTCAGAAAGGGAAACCTAACAGAAAACATCCTGATGAAGCGATGTTTTTTGAAACTTGTTGTTTTCAAAAACAGACGTTTTGAAACTTCTGAAAGTGAAAAAACTTTCAGAAATTTTCTTTCTGAAGCGCTGCTCCAGAGTGAACTGAGAGGTCAATAGTTTCCAAGCATGTGATGAAGCAAAGCATGATGAATAGGAGAGAGGAGAACTGGAGGCAAGACGGCAACAGCTAAATGTGTGGTTTGAGCTAGTTCAGTATTAATGTAGGAGATTGTGGTCATTTCAGACAGACAAAGAAAAAGAAAAGTGTGGGGAATGCTGCAGAGACGATTCTTCTAAAAGCTATTTTCTATATTAGTTAGTATTGAGAATGGACTTGGTTCACCCACGCCTTTCACATTTCGTAAGGAAAAGTATACTTTCTGTCTTGAAACAATGCTGATTTCCTGAAGCAAGTCACAAATGTCAGTGGCAAAAGCACCTTCAATTTCCAAAGAAATGTGTCTGAATCGATTACTTCATTCTCTCAGTCTATGTATGGCCAGGTATAAAAGTCAAGAGATTCACAATCAAATCTAAAAGATACACTGCAGCTCTCCCCAAAGTGTTCTGTCAGGATGAATCCGAAGCAGAGTTGCGTATGTCTTATCTCCCATGGAACACAGGCTGAGAACAGCAAGTCAATTCTTCTCAGAAAGAGAGCAAGTTACAGAGAAACCAAAGAAAGACTATAGAATTTTGAGCCATCATTGTAAAAGCTTCCAAGGCTGAAACACAAAAAGACCTATCATGCTATCAAACAGATATGCTTTTTGATTCAGGTTTGTCTGCAAACTACATGAGCATACAGCTACGCTGGTCTAATTATTTGAGCATGTGGTCTTTTGAAG
Source organism: Amazona ochrocephala (assembly GCA_039720435.1). NCBI lineage: Eukaryota > Metazoa > Chordata > Aves > Psittaciformes > Psittacidae > Amazona > Amazona ochrocephala. Next base: position 99,023,210 of record CM077877.1, on the reverse strand, counting down.
AGCTGTATTCTCTTCTAAAGGAGAGACTTTTTAAAGTTCGGCATTCTGCAAAACAACCTGTATGGTAAGTGTACTCTGACAGTCACACAAATTGTGTTGTTTAAAGTACACAAAAAACCTTGGCCACTAGCCATCATGTTCTAATAGCTAAAGTTCATGGAATGAGCATTACACAGGGCAGAAATCCATATAAAAGCTTCAGAGGTGCTTTTCCCATATGCGCACACAGTACACTGCTGTTGGACAAATAGATAAATATAACCCATTGGACCTGCAAATCAATTTCTTTATCGTTAGAAACAAGTGAAAATGAGTTTTTTGCACTATTGACCCCAGACGGGCTGGGCATTGGTAAAGGCAGGTCAGCCTGCTGCTTCCTTTATAGCTAAACACTGATAACCCCTTTAAATTATCTCTGACTGAAACTTGGAGATTGTGGTAAGAAGGGAATAAGAAACGTGAGGGTTTCCTGTGCTCTCCTGACACTCTACTCGTGACAAAAGCAAGTGGAGCTAAGTTCACAGAGGAGCCCGGAATGGCCATCAATGCTGAGCTCTGACAAACAGGCTCCAGCAGGTTTTGCTGAGGCAGCTGGAGGGATTATTGCCCAAAGGTGTTCTCCTGCAACCCCCCATCCCTCCACCCCTCCACCCCTACCCCCTGCCCCCCACCGCCTGCAAAGATCCCCATGTTTGCCTTTGGGTAGTTACAGCAGAGCGGGTGGTGTGAGCTGATGAGTCAGCCCTGCTTAACTGCGAGGCAAGTGCAAAAAGTCTGAGGGTGTTTCATCTAGAGAAGGCTGGAGGGAGGAATTACTGCCATCTAGCATGAAAAGGGCTGCCGCAGAGGAATGAAACTATTTTCTCTTCAGCCTTGGCTAACAGAAATTGAGGGGGTACAGAAATAGCTGCAGAACAGGAGGATCAGGTGCAGCACAGGCAGGCTTTCCAAAACACTAAGGACAATGCACCACTAAGAGCTTTATAGGTTATATCTCCAGTAAGTACAGCAGGAATGCAATATCCAATGTGTACCATGCGTATTCTGCTATGGAAGGTCTGTACATCAGTAGGTGTCCAAGTCTCTTTTCATTACCGATCTCTCCACCACTGAAAATTAGCTCCCTACAAAGCTTTGAGGTAAACGGGCAAGCCAGCATGTAATTCCGAGTACGTCACTTCCAGAGACAGATGAGACATTAACAGCCAAATGAGAATATCAGCTGAAAACCAGACTCCAGCATTGCATCCCTACGTTAAATAACACTTTTCTTCATGTCTACACATGAAAAGTCTTTATTCTTCCTTATCTTTATCGCTTCAAAATTGGTTTTCTCTTCACCGAACTTAGCATGAGAAATCCCAAGTGGCTAAAATCAGGTATTATCTCAACTAGCCTTCATGAGTCTAAAAACACCACAAAACTACTCTGGCTGTGCAGGCAGGAAAAAGCTTGTACAAATGGCTAATGTGGACCACGTCAAAGAGAGAAAAACGATTTAAAAATGTTAAAAAACCCCAACAAAAGGAAACTCAAAGTGCAGCCTGCTGTTAATTGGCGCCATTGAAATGCCAATGCACATGTTGTCCTTGCGGTGGAGGGCAGGCAATTGGTATAGCATGCTAAAAGATGTCTGTGCCTTTCTTTGTAAATAAATTGTTTAGAGTTCTCAGATTTCTGGCTAAATGGTTATGAAGTTTATCAGGGCTTGCAGATAGTGTTGGTTCAAAATAGGAACTTGCAATTATCACTCAATTACAGTCCTTTGAAATCAGACAAAGAGGCACCATTGGCACAGCCCCAGGAAAACATTCAGTACAGAGATACTAATCAAGATGCTGCTCCTAACAGCTAACAAGAAATTCATTTTAATACGTTGTACACTGAGCAGTTTGATGTTGTCAGATCAATTTGCCCCTTTGATTTTGCAGAGTCCCTGTGAATCAAGTGTAAGCTAAGGCTCTGATTCATCCCAGCTATTCCATTATTTACTAGCATGTCAGAAGATTTTGCAACTGATCTTTTGCGAGAGACTTGAAGCCTGTTGTCCAGACAAGGGAGGGAGGGCATGAGCAAGCTGCTGAACTCAGCCCACCAGTCATCCATGTCAGGTCCACAGACCTTTGCTTCAGAGATTTTCCCAGCCCAGAAGATTGTGGTTGTGGGTACGGCTTGGCTGGACTTTACCATGGAAAATGCAGCCTGTTTTCTAAACAACAGGGACCTCTCCCACCGGCACTGTCTGGGGGTGTTTTACATCAGGGGTCTAAGGGAACATGCAACAATGGAAGTGAAATGGAAGAAATTAGATGACTTAATGAGATTAGATGAAACCAGAGCTGTACAATTCAGACAATCTCTTCTCTAGGAGGTCCAAAGGTGAGCAGGAGATCAGGAGAGCACTTCAGCACACGTATAAGCAGGCTGTCATAAAAAGTGTGATGATATTGACTACTGTATTATCTTGAGGCTGTAAATATGAGGCAAACAGATAGGTGTGACATTGCACCCCTAGAAATATTTCATAGAGGTAAGATGAAATAGACTTGCCTCTGATTTCATCATAATCTTGCCAATGCAGAGAAGGATATCTTCCATGTGAAGATCAGATTGGTGGAAACTATGAAGCAGTAGTGGAAAACTTTTCTACAGAATCTGAATTTGCTCATCTAGAAACACCATGTATCATTTCTTGGAAGGACCCAAGACAGTCACAGAAACATCACACTTCAGTACTGTATACAATACCTAAATTGAAATGCACAGTCAAAGAGATGCTCAGACATGGTTAGTTTGTGTCTTTGTATTTTGCCAGGCTTTAGAGATTTGGAGTGCTGAAGGGCAAAACTGCAATACAATTGTAAGATAACAAAATTGGAGCAAGGAAATATTTTAAAGCTTTATTACTCAAAACGTAAAACACTTTAGTTTTAAAAAGTGCTTCCTAGAGTCTTATCTGAGTCTGAGCTTCTTTTGTATGAAAATAGAGATTACAGCCATGGCAAAGGAGAAACCTGTTCAAAATAAGCCATGTTTACCAAACTCTCCTATAATAAGCACTGTTATCACACTTTTGATGAACTCTAGCAGTAACACTTTCAGCTTGCTCCTAATGTTCTCTCACACAGCTCTGAGGAGCCTGTGGTCCATTGAATTTGGAGAAGTTTTTGCATGACAGTTGGCAGGACACAAGTGGCTGGACACTGGACAAATAACTGGATGAATCATTTAACGCCGTAATTGGATACAAGGGTCAGGGCTTTTTCTTGAGGTGATGAGTTGGGTATTTATGAATAAAGTCTTTCTCAATTCTCCAAAAGCTTTTACCATCCAGCAGGCCCTTCCACCTTGACCTAGCCCTTGATCATGAATGTGGATGGCCCCACGGCATTGCCAGGGTGTTTTACTCTCAGCTGCAACGACCATGCAACTTTGAGCAGAATGATTTTGCTGGTTTTCAATTTGCAACAACAGCAGCAAAGCCATGGCAGAAAGCAAGGGAGTTTCCTCCCTCTTGCTGCCTCACAGAAGTCAGTTCCTCATGCCACTGCTTCCTGAGAACCACACATTGATGTCTGCAGCTATTTGCAGCTACTTCTGCTCAAAGGCACAAATGTATGTAATGCAAGATAAACAAATGGCATAAAACAAATACCAAGCTGTCTGTTCATGATTTCTTTCCCAACAGGAAGAAATCATCATCACTCTGCAGCTACCATCTCCCTCCGTGCCCCTCAGCAATTGCAGAGGAAGAATGTGGTTTGCTTAAGTTATTGTCTGTACCTCTGTTTCAGTACGGCTGTCACTGGCTCCTCAACTTGACTCAACTTCTGGAGAAGAACTGAGAAAAAAAATACATTTAGTACAGTCTGAGTTTCTCAGTTTTCATCTCCTGGCTTGGACTTCTGGCCAGGTTTATGAAACTGAGGTGGGGAAGAAAGTATATTTTCCAGTAGACTAATTTCTCCTTTGCCAGCTGCACTGGCTTAATTCACTGGCTTCTGTCTCTCTTTTCTTGTAAGTGAAAAAAAGCCCTAACCAAACCTCCCCTGGCTCCCTGAAGGGAAATTTTTGCCTCAGTTCAACAGGTTTCTCTTCAGCCCAATTGCTCATATGCATTCCCAGTCTCGCTCATTAACAGCTGGAAGAGAAAGAATGGAAGTGGCTGTGCACGAAAAGTGGGATGAGGAAAACAGGTGAATACAGGAGAGAAATTGCTGGGTTCAGGAGCAGACCTGCATGCTGCAGAGCAGACCAAGGAGTTAGGATATACTGTGTTAGGTTTTTCCTCTCTGGAAGTTGAGAAAAATGGTGTGACAGGACCTAAGTCAGACAGAGCTCTGAGATGGCTATCTTCTTATGCAGAGCTCCTCAAAGAAGGATGAAACTACAAAACTAAAAGAATAAAAATAAATAGATAGCATAGTAAATATACATATAGTAATATATAGTAAATAAAGAAAACAAAGTGACCAAGCAGTAAATTTAGTGTTTATACCCATATTTCCATCTTCCTGGTATGTCTTCACTGGTGAGTTTCTGGTTTGAGAGTCCTGCCATCAATGTGATGACTTTTTGAATTGCAGCAATAATTGTGCAGCCATTTCTGGTCCCTGGGAAATCTTTTGGTCCTTTTTGAAGTCTCACTAGGTGTTTGTTCCTTGCAAACAAGGAATCTCAGCAGACAGTCAGTCTCTTTTACTTTGAGCAACTGGCTCACAGCACTTCCCAGTGACTATTTCTCTTACCTGCCACCCCTGTCTTGGGGAGCCCTATCTCCATCTCTTTCCACCTGGCCTGAGGAAAGGAAAAGACAACAGGAAAGAGAAACATAAGAAAAACATCACCACAGAATCAAAAATAGATACTTGAATCAAGCTTGAGATACACATAAGGTTGCAGGACAAGTGGGAAAATCAGACTTGGCATGACCTCATGCTTTGATTTATCACTCTACAGTCAGTACAGTGTTAACCTTTGTTCTCTGTACATCTCCTCTCATTATCAATCAAACCCTTACAAAGATGCTTTAGCTTAACTGATGACATTTAGGTAAGAGGAAGAATGAAAACAAAAGAGGAAAACTACATCTGAAGATGGAATTTTTCATTACCTGATGTTTCTAGAGCCCTTACAGCACTCCTTCGCATTAAACAGAATTCAGAAAATGGCTTGTCACTTTTTCAGTGAACAACTCAACTGCATTGAATACATTTTAGAAGCCAGCTGCCCTCCTGGAAAACATCTGTGTTTATCAGGAAACTATCTTCCAAAAAGTGTAAGTCAAAAACTTACTCTTTGTTTGTTGGAAGCCAAAAAGAATTATGTGAGAAATTTCCACAGGAAAACAAAGCAAAAAAAATCTTGTCTTCAGATGGACACAAATTTATAGTCAGATGAATCATAAATGTCACGCTCTGAAGGAACCCTGCCCAGAGTTCCTTTTCCTGCTCATGTCGTGCTTCTGACTTTGTGCTTCACTGCTTGCATATGTCCCTGACTGACATCCCCCTAGAAAGTTCAGTGAAATTTCAGACAAATTTTCCCCCACCTTGTGCATGTCATTTGTGTTTTATTACACTTCCAGATGGGTTTTTAATCTTTCACGTAGTAAAATGCATTGCCCCAGTTGTTGTCCTGGGCTAAAATATAAGTGAGTATACATAGAGAGATGTGTGTATATATATATGTCTATAGATGTCTCTCTATGTGTGTGTATACATATATAATGTGTGTATATATATATATATAAAAAATGGATCATTTATCATTTTTTGTGAGACAGCAGGGTACCTCATAGGGCCTTTTTCTGGTAGCGATCAGCAGAATACACAAATATTTTGTACTTTAAACGGAATATTCTGAGTGGAAGTCACTGTCTGCTTTGTGTCCTGTCAATTTAGTTTTGCCAGGGTAGCAAGCTCAACACTAATTTCCCCACGAAGGGTGAAATCACACCCAGTGAAGGGCCCCCAGGTCCAGAGGCTGGTGCTTTTGAGGAGCGTACAGAGACAGGGACACTCCGCCTTGCCCGCCGCATCAGTTCGGGTCGAGTGCCCCTTGTCAAGGCTATCCCCCTGTGAGGTACAGCGAGCTGTGCTTGGGGCCTCAGCTCTGTCATCCTGTCTCACGTTTGGGCTCATTTATTAAGAGAACCGGCAGGAACCAGCCATGGGGAAAGGGGGATCTCGCAGTGACAAACCCAAGGAGTAACGAGGCTCTCCGCTGCCAGGCCTTGTCAGGGCTGCCCTCCCTGACGTGTGCTGAAAGCAAGGGCTCCACCTAGCCCTGAGACCGGGCACCTCCTCGCCGCGGGTCACTTCGCGTATTCTGTTTTGCCGTGGTTGGGGTTTTCCAGCTTTTGTGGTGGTGTTAGTTTAAGGCTAGGCATGGGTTTGGGTTATTTAGGTTAAATGAGTCTCCAGTGATCAAGTACTCACAGCAAAGGCCAGACCACAAAAATCAGCATGATAGTTATTTACCATAACCATATACAAAACCACAAGCAGCAAAGGTTCCCTCAAATACATCAGAGACACTGCACATCTCTTTACTACCCAGCCTGTTTGTTACACTTTTGTTTTCCTTTAAATCACAAAAAAAAAAAAAAAAAAAAAAGAGAAATCTAAGTCAGAAACAAATAAAAGAACAAAAATATAATACCAAGGAAAGCAAAGCAAGTTTATGAAAATCCTTCCCTCTCCCTCAAATCTTTCTCTTTGCTTTAACTTTGAATTGATTTTACTCCATTCCAGCACTGCAAATCAGTGATAGGCAGCTATAAAATTATTTTATTTGCTCATAAATAAAATATCTGCACTGTTTGAGAGTTATCCACTACCTTTGACAGTAACGAACACGCCACACATTTTTGTAAGCCATCACAATCAATCTAAGGTCCTTCAGCCAGAGGAAGCACATACCTGGTGAGAAATAGACTCTCTCTGGTTGTCAGTGATGCTGCTCTGCTGATTCTTTGTGAAATTCCTATTTCTATTCAGACCACCATCTAATCAGACACATTGTTCTGAGGTTCTTCTTCTTTTTAAACGGTTTTACTTTTTTCAGTCTTATGAATCATCTTAATTTTTTCAATCAAGACATTAAGTCTGGCTCCTAATCTTTAGGCTTTGTAAACAAACCAACACAAACATTGAGGTCTCCTTTGATTTTCCCTTTCTTTTCAGCCCTTCTCAACCACAGTATTTTCCCTTTACCTCCCCCAGTCCTTCTCCTAAGCTGCTGGCTGAAAACGTGTTGTGTTTCCGATAATATTTCCTCAGAGTCCAGGGAGCCGTCCCTCCAGCGAGCTCTGTCCAGCTACTGGTTCCATAGCCAGCAGCAGGAGGGTTTTCCCACTCAAAAAAGTAAAGGATATTGAAGCAGATTGGCATTTCAAAATAATGGGAAACTCAGAAATGAACAATTCTTGTAAATCTGACTGGTTCGGCAAAAGGAACAGTGACCTTTAAAGCTGCCAGGAGGGGGGAAGCTCTTGGACACTTGGGAAGAGGTAGAGCACAGGATGTCCATCCTTTCTCCATCCTTTCCAGGCCTCCCTTCCCCATCTAAGCTATTCTTTTCTTCATTCAGACATAAACAAAGTGATCTGACCTTCTGTGCAATTATACTGAAGAGGGATTAATGGGTTTATTTACTGCTCTTTCTCAGAAAGTTTTGTCATTATTGATTAATCCATCAATAAGTGGATTTGTAAAAGCACAAATATGAATTAGGTGCTCAGTCACCATCTGTACCCTCAGAAAGTTCTCTTTGTGGGCCATGTGGGACAAGCACATCTTCATCCTCCATATTATATTTAGACCTGATGGAATTTTCAGGGGAAAAAAAAAAAAAAAAACAAAACAAAAAGCCAGAAAAGCATTCTCATTTGTTCTGAATTTCTTTGCAGGCGGGGGTCAAACTCCGCAAATCAGGTCTCAAATGAAAATGAAAGAAAAAATGTTGCAAAGGTAAACTTTGGTATTTTTGAGACTTCAACGATAACATTCTGAAGCATTTTAGGAATCAATCACTTCTTCATGGACACATGGTGAAAGTAACCAATTTCATATCTTGCTATGAATCAGGAGAAGGGCTATCAGCTATGGTTTATTGCACCTCACCTCAGTGTCATAACAAAAAGCCTTTCCTGTTTAAGGAAGGCACTGAATTTTAGAGCTTATTTCAACATTTGGGGCCAAACTACAATTTTCTTGGTTTTCTTTACTCAGGAACCAAATAAAAAACCCAAACCTACTATTTACACAAACTTAATTCTGGAAATTTCCCACTACCTGTATGAAATCAATCAAAGTTTCTTTTAAGAAGTGTAAAAGCAGAAAAAAAATGATTGGTTAGTGGTAAGATATATCCAGGGAAAGTGCTGAGTCCTCAACTGAGCGATAGGAAAGGATCTGGGAGACCCCAGGCAGGTTAACAGACTCATTTTTCTAGACATAAAGACAACAAGCAGACATAAGTGCCAAAACCTCCAATCCTTGTAGATCAAGGGAAAGAAAATAATCAGCTGTTTCTTGGGAGACTATCAACAAGAAAGGCTTTAGGAGGGCAACTCATCTCTCCCAACCCAGACACAGTGATATGTCTGGTTTCTGAATTTGCAAAGAACATTCAGAATTTAGGTGAGATCAGAGATGCATGAACTTCTGTTGTTTTAAACTGTTTCCTCTGTATAAGACCGTCTCTTTAGATGTATGAACAATGCACTGGGTTTGGAAAGCTATTCTGAGTTGTATCAATCACCAGTCATAGCTGTCTGGAAGGAATTCTCTTTCAGGTCCCCTGCATAGTTAAACTCCATGGTTTAGCCAGATTAATAAATGAGTTTAGAGTAGGCCTGTAATCCAGAGACTGCTCCCCTTGAGAGAGATGAGGAACACAAAACCCTCACCAAATAGCCAGGTAAAATGATGGGTTAGGGAGTAGACGCTAAAGGATTTTGGAGACATGATTCACAGTGTTCACATGGTGTGGTTTGGGCTTTTATAACAAATGAGCAGATTGCTCTAAAGAGGGAGTTACATCTTCCACTTCCTAAGCAGGTGCTGAAGCAAATGTGAACATTAGCAAGGCTGCATTTTGGGTGGCATACCTTAATGCTATTTAATCTTCAAATTCAGTGGGATAGACCTCAAGCTAGCACTGCTTACATAGCTCACACTAGTATTGATTGCTTCTTAATTGCAGAGGCATATGCCAGGCTGGTTCTTATTTCTTCCTGCAGATGATGTCAGATATTTGTTTTGAATTTGCAAGATCCAGGTTGAACTGGTGTCTTCCTTATCTTCCTAATTCACCTAGGATTAGGAATGGGAATATCTGTGGTCCGCTGTCAGCCCCATCTCATTCTGTATCAGGATGCAGTGTGTGACGTGTAGGCAATGCATGTCAAACCTGAGGAGCTGGCTCCCCTCTTTGTGGTTCAGTAGAGGGTTGGCAAGGCTCTATTCTGCAACATGTGGAGCAGGGCTTGAAAACAGATGTTGTGGTTTAAGCTTCTCAGCCACGCACAGTTTTGCTCACTCACTCACTTCCCCCTCTTTCTTCCCTCCACTCCTGGAGGGATGGGAAGGAGAATCGAAAGAATGCAACTCCCACAGGTTGAGATAAGAACAGTCCAGCAACTAAGGTGTAACACAAACCACCACTGCTACCACCAATAATAATAATGACAAGAGAAAAATACAAGGGAAGAGTTTTTCTTCCCCCCCACTCCAAGGGGGGGGGGGTGGGAATGGCAACAAGAATCGAAAGAACACAACTCCCACGGGTAGAGACAAGAATAGCCCAGCAACCAAGGTACAACACAAACCACTGCCGCCACCATCAATAATAATAATAACAAGAGAAATACAAGGGAAGAGGATAGAACTGCTCACCACCCGACGACCGAGCTGTGAACTAAAACAAAAACTCTTCCGGGTTCCGGTCCCCAGTTTTTTTTACATCCTGGGCATGACGTGCTGTGGCATGGAATAACTTCTTTGGTCAGTTTGGATCAGGTGTCCTGTCTCTGCTTCCCCCCGGCTTCCCCCCCTCCCTGGCAGAGCATGAGACTCAGAAGGTCCTCGGTCAGACCAAAACATTCTAAGCCATAACTATAAACATTGGTGTTACCAGCGCTGTTCCCAGACCGAAAGTCGAAAACACAGCACTGCACCAGCTACTGTGAAGGAGAAAAAATTGCTGCTGCTGCTGAACCCATGACAACAGATATCAGCTAAAAAAAACTGGTCAGTCGCTCCAGAAGTAAGTGATTTGCACATCCTCCCTCTACCCAGCATAAACATCTCTGCCCCAGCCAGGAGGAGTCAGGCAAGTGGCAGGAAGGCACCATTCATTTCAGTTAATCTGCCCCAGCTGGGAATCTGACTCTCCAGTGTGCTCTTAGACTGGAGATGTGCATCAGACCATGTTTGAAGTAGTTCAGATTTCTTCTCAAATCTAATTTTAGGCCTCCTCTGCTATTATTTATTCAACAATGTGAATGACAAATAGATCTCCATTGATTGCCTTCTTTCCCTTCTCTGTAATTTGCTTAGTCTTCCTTGAATATCTCACAACACGCATATTACTGTACTGTGTCAAAACTGGAAGAGAGAAGGAAACTATACTGAATCAGAATGTTTTTTAAAAACTTGTTTTCTAAACCACTTTAATACTAGATTTATTCATGTTAGTCACAGGCTGGAGTTTATAGTTTCTTCTACATATAACTAGTTGCAACTGTGCAATTGCAATCCACACACTTTTTTAACAAGGATAGAAAAACGTGGCCTGAAACTGATCTTGGATGTTCCCCAGCAAATGCTGACTTTCCACTATGTTGCAAGACCTTGCTTTCATTTTTGGGCTGCCACCTGTATAAACTTCTGTCCCCTTCTTATTTCAGTTTTTGCAGTATAGAATCATAGAATAGCTAGGGTTGGAAAGGACCTTAAGATCATCTAGTTCCAACCCTCCCTGCATGCTATTAACTCTGCAGCAAAACAAGTGATATGATGTAAATACCATGTGTCCCATAAATTCCATGCAATTAATTAGAGTAGGAAATATTAATAGTTTATTAGGCTAGCTTTAATAAAGCCAGGAACATAACTGACAGCTCTTTTCCTTGACTGAGAGGGCTCTGGTTACAGGATTGAGAAAAAGGAAAGTCACTATTTGAAGAAAATCTGTAGAGAGAAAACAAAGGTGAAGCACTTTCTGTGTGAGAACCGCCATTATTTGAAGAGTAGTCTCCCTCTAGGGCACCCCATGGAAGTTTCCTTTTGGTCTCAAATTCATTACAGGTTGTGACTTTATCTGTCATTTCTGCTGCCATTGGTTTCCCCTTTCCCATTGCAGCCACTTGCGCACAGTCGGTAAACAAGTGAAAAACGTAAGAATAGATTATATTCTTCTGTAATACCAGAACAAAACCCGAAGACACCAGGCCCCACATAAACCACACATGCTGTGAGAATGAAAGTCCTTGAAAGACTAGGCAGATGAACGTTTTCTGTTCATGTGCTAGAGCCTCACACCCTTGGAGCCTCATTTTGCAACTTGCTGCAAGAATGACTGCAAGATGAAGGGATAAAGCAGCACATAAGCACTCAGTGTAATTAGTATGTGTATGATACATTGAGACATAAAAGGCTGCTCATCACTGTTGGGTTGGGAATTGCACATTTTAGAGGGAAAGTTCTTCGTCATTCTGCTCAAAAAACTGCCACCAGATCCAACAGACACATCTCAACGAATGGGAAGTGCTCTGCAAAAGAGTCCCAGATCTAGCACAAAGCTACTACTTTGACAACTTTTCAGAACAGAATGATGTGTTGATGGTGCAGCTTGGGAAATATAGGACTGGTGTGCAACTAGACACCCCCCAGTTTTGCTGCAGAAAGGTGCATGTACCCGTCACCTACAGCTCTAGCACAAAGTAATTCTGTCAATCAGAAATCCTGGGTACTGTACTTGAGCAAAGGTTGCTTGTGTCAAGCCCAGGCATCCAGCCCTCCTGGACATATTCCAGCTAGTTCTGACTGAGTAAAAAGCAGGTTAATCGTTGGATTTCAGGTAGGGTATTTTGATACAATAGACTCCACCTTGGGCTTTTTTTCTTTTGGTGAAAGTTAACTTACTTCTAGGCAGGTACCACTAGGCCTGGAACAGCTTGAATTTTGGACATCAATGCACTCAAAGAAGAGAAAATTTCTGTCATATGTGGAAAACTATCTATCTGTGCTGGTTTGCCAAACAAAACCAATAAGAACTGGGATTCTCGCCCTGAGATTTCTCTTTATATAGATTAATCATATTCGTGTCATGGGGTGTCTGTCAGACAGGAAGGATGCTGATGTAGCTTGTTATAACTCATGGCAGATGAGGTAGACACATGTTTGCAGGACAGCTTTGGGAGGAGGAATAGAGTCAGTGCCAATGTAGTCTAATCCGGGTGGTTCACACCAGCCTTTTAGAAGTCACGTCCTTCAATTTCTTCCACTTATTATTGATCTTGGATACAGCAATAGAAGTAGACTATCAATTTGCTTATGTTCTGAGTCCACACAGACTTCTGCAGAGCATGCATATTCAGGAAAGGCACCCATTTTCAGAGATGTGAATGCATAAAACAGGAGACTCCCTTTATGTCACAGGCTACCCTTACCTGCTATTCACAGGTAAGGCATTGCAGGACTGGTAGACACTTCTGGCTCCTTATAGAAGGGTGACCTTCAGGAAAGATGTCTCTTTGCTGCCAACACAGGGGAGTCTGTAGTGACACAATGTGGGCTGAGAGGAGGTGGGTAGAACAGTAGCTTTAACATAATAAAAAGAAAGACATCACTGTTTTCAACTCTGACTTTATACGTAAATTCCTGTAGCATCTGGGCTCTCAGAGTTCACTGTCTTCAAAAGCCAGGAAGAGGCAGTGTGCTTTCTGTAAGGATGCGGAATAGCTACTGAGTTTTCTCTAGTTTTCTGGGAACAGTTGGGAAGCCCGGTAGTGCAGTTCTTCCCAGAGGTAATGTAATTCAACATGTCACTAACCCAGGAAAATCCTTAGATGATACAATCCATCTATTGGCAAGAAAAACAATGGTAGTTCATACTGCACCTGGTGCATCAACTTCATGTTCTTGAAGATACATAATTGTGGAGGTTAATTTAAAATAGCATACAGTCCTAAGGACAAGGATTTCTTTAACTTTATCCCTTCTGTTTTTTTAAAGGAAATATAATTTTGGAATGAGGCTTAAAACATTTCAATAAATTGGCAAGACTTGAAAGACATCATAGTGATGCAGTGTCCATATGGTGTTACTCCATGGTCTTGACAAGAAGTTAAGAGCTGATAAATTCCAGTGCCATCTGACAGAAACACCTCAGTCAAATTCAGCTGATGTATGTCTAAGAACATTAACCATTATGTTAGGTAAAGCATAAAAAATGCCAGTTCCAACAACTCTCCACAGAAGTAGCTTCGGTGGAGGAGCCCTTAGTCAAGGCTAGCACACCCCTTCGCAAACTAGAATTTTAGTCTTAGATATGTTCATTAGGGGTCACTAACTTGAAGAGTGGTCCAGTTTAAATGTCTACAGTACTGGTGTTTGTGTTGGCACTGATTGCAGTTTTCTGTTAGAGCCCTGAGACAAATAGGCTCTTCTAGGAGACAACTTGTCTCTTCTTTGCAATAGATCTTTGAATGAGGTGGACTGTTCGCTACAAGGCCTCTTTCTCTCCACTCACTGTAAAGACAGTCCAGACAACAAACTCAGACTTAGGTTAGCCAACACCTGAGGTCAGATCTAGAGGCATTGCTAAGACTAGATTGGGGCATTCCATGCCATTGCCAAAGCATGCATATCTCTGTGGGCAGCAGAGCAGCCCCACTGCCTGTATTTTCTCTCCCAAAAGCCCTGGGAATCCATCTGGATGCTGCTGCCTCTGATGCAAAGGTTGGCAGCTTCCCCAAGAGTAATCAGGTTCACCAGCACTTAACTTTGGATAATGTCTAGGCTCTGCCCCTTTCCTTCCCTTAACAGAAGCAACACAGTTTGTTTCATATTCACTTGATAAGAGGAATTACCACTTCTTTGAAAGGGGTATCTTTATCACAGACTGGCATGTTTAGTGATCCATCATCTCCTTGATGCATGTTGCTAATCTTCATGAAACGTCCCCACTATTACATAGTCCGGCTGTGAAAGCAACACAGGGATGTTAAACAGTTTGGAGAAGTCCCCACATAGTTTCTCGCAGACTCTTTTCTAGCTGGGAAGAAACAAAAATGTACATTCAGTCTGTGGGGAAGAGGTGGAGCAGTATGGATCCAGTTCTCGTAGTCTTACGCCAATTCACACCCCCTTAGAAGAGCAAGGAACAAGTAGATCCTACTCCTACTACTCTGCCCCCTTCCCTGTCCTGCCAAACACTGCATGGGAGATGAGTGCAAGGGAAATCCCATTTAAGACCTGGAGTCTGGAGGACCTAACCACATGCCCGAATTGAGGAATTCTCATTCCTCAATTCGTCATTCAGGAAACCTTGCTCCCCAAAGGCTGAACCCTAGACTGAAACACTCGTTTGCACCACCCTGTGCCACAAGCATGTCCGTATAATCAACCCAGCAACAGCAGTGTGATACCGCCCCAGGACTGTCACAGTAGGATTTAAAGCATCAGTTTAATTTATCTCCTAATTGTGGGCATCTCTATCAGAAAAATATTCAGTTGGTGGTACAGCAGCCATTACTCAAACATAAGAGAAAGCCTAGTTTATAAACATATTTCACACTGAAAGTCTGCTCTCCAGAGTTGCTTTAGTCAGCCGGTAATGTGCACATTATCTATGTAAAATATCAACCCACTGACAGACATAATTACTGAGTTTGTATAACACAGAGGATAAGTTATATTCCCGTGTGAATCCTGAAATGACAGTTTGTCTTCATTCAGCCTGTGGTTTCCCTTGCCGGGCTCGCCCTCTGAAGTGGCTACATGTGCAGGATGACAGGCGCAGAGGTGCCTCACTGTAGTGGGCGAAGTGGAGGGTACCTGAGGTCTAACCACAGAGATTCGATACATCTTAGTGGTTGCATTTTTAAACTCTCCTTGCCCAGTGTCCCAAGGGGAGTACTGTGTGCCAGTCCCACCACTGCTATCAAACCAGGGAGGGATGGCTCTTATGGAGGCTCACAAACTCCCAATACAGGCCTGATGTGTAGTGTATGCAACTGGAATTCATGTCAGGTCAATGTGTCAGACCCATGGCAACTGCTGGCCAAATAGGACAGGTGACCTAGAGAGGTTTATAAACAAATGGAAACATAGGTGTCCTGAGAGCAATTAAATACTCAGTTCTTCACATTTTAAAGATGAGTTTGATGAGGAATAGGAACTAGATACACTGGTTACTGTTGAAATAAAATGTGCAGGATGTTTTCCATGTCCAAAAACTATAACTTGTCAGCTGCACAGATAGGGTACTCACGGGCAGTGCTATTGCACAGATCCTAGTTCTCACACCTCTTTCATCAGCGTGCGCTACTTGCCACTGATGCAGGCAGAATGCCTGCCACCTCTGTTCATATGGCCATACATCTATTGTGGAGTAACCTTTTTCTGTAGGGAAATGACACTTCCAAAGGTATTTTAACCTGAGCACTGTACCTGCACACCGCCAAAGCATTTATCAAATAGCAGCCTGTCAGAATCATGCACACTATATCAATCTTCTTTCTGCTTGATAAATTACCTTTTAGCATCATATAGTCCATAAAAAAAGATCTGGTACTCTGTGGGCCTTCTGATTCTCTCCATTCACTGACTAAAACATAATGATATATGCCTACACAGCTAATTAGACAGGTAACACTATCTGCCACATAAATAATGTTATAGGGCTTTTATCTAGGGTAAGACAATCAAATAAAGGAAAGAAATACCATAATAATTGTGTCTGATTGATAGGGTAGAAAGATACAAGAAGATGTAGTAAGGAAAACATGTCTTCATGATGTCAGTTTTTCTGAGCTAAAATGTTGTGAAAGCTTGCTTGTTTGCACCACTCCCAGCTTAAGGCCAAGTTAATTACAGCATTGCAATAATACTCTTCAAACTGAATTTCAAAGCAACATGTCTTTAAAAGTTCAAAAGTTCGTGCTGACTAAATCAACAATTGTTTATGGAATAAAAAAAAAATATGAAAGAATACAGGGGTAGTTTATTAAGTCTCTTCCAATTCTCCAAGTTCTCTATGTGCTAATATCATGTCTCAAATGAGGGCAGCAAGAGAAACTGAATGGCACCTTTTGGAATCCATTACTAATTTGAGTGACTCACTCATGATCTTTGCAATTTATGATCATGTTTGCCTCTGCATGCATCAGATTAACTCTAAACAGAGACAACCTAAATCTTCCCCTCTCTCAGATAGAGAACTCACTGCCACAGAGTGTCACGGATACCAGAAATATGAATCAGAATAATTAGGAGGAGAAAACCCTCATCAAATAGTATTTCACACCAAGATGCAGATACAATTTCTGGATCAAAAATTTCAGGAGTCACACACTGCTGAAAGCTGGAAGTACATGCACTTGTTGACGGTAACACTGAATGCTTGTTCTCTTTAGTGTTTGCTGTTAGTCACTGCTGACAGCCAAACAACACTGACTTTTATCTTACTCATAGTGGCTCAGATTTAATTGCCAGAAATTTAAGTATTTTTTTTTATTAACTAAAAATTTCTGAAATTTATACACAGTTTTCTTGTCTTCCCCTGCTTTCAAATCATTCTTTTTTCCTACAAGTCTAGGTTTCTGACCTCCATGAGGATATAGATGTGGATGTGCCCATAACTTCATGGATAACATCAATCTGGCAAAACATCTATTCCAGGACCACCTGCAGGTTTGTTTCTGCCTTGTCAGATTTAGGATTTTGCCTTCTCTGATAATTTATGCCCCTGCTGAGGACCTGTGCTGTTAGTTAAGTAGATAGTTCAGCATATCCCACAGGAGTAAACTTCACCCCTGAGAGTGGGCAGGTCCAGCACAGTTACATCATATCCAGCAACTTCTGCAGTTTCTGTGCAGTTTCATGTTCCAAACTTTTTTCCTCTTAAAATTAAGGGGTGCTTTGTGCTCTGTCTCAGTTTCCAAGCTGCTGTAGCTCAGCACAGGTCCATCAAGTTTAACGGTGACAGCAAGGCAGGGCTCATCTGCTCCATTCAACAATGGAAAGCTTGGGGTTACGTTCATGAATAACCAGTGAGTAGGTCAGATACTGACCTGCTGTTTGCAGCCTTCATGGTTTCCTCAGCAAGCCATTCAGTATGGTCAAAATTTGCCATAGTTGCTAACTATTTGGCTGTTGTCACTGACGCGACCGATTCCCCAGAAAGTTCAAGAAATACATCTACCTGCCAGAAAGGAAGGGAGGAGAGCATTTCCCAAGAAGCTGTAGCTGCTGGTCCCTTCCATGGGGAAATGGGTAGCGGGAGGTATATAGGGCATGGCTGAGGAAATAATTCCCAATAAAGGGCTTGAGAAGGAGCCAGACCTGGCATTTTAACCTTGGCCAGTTGAAAGAGAAGCTTGTTTGTCTTTTTCTCTCTTTAAAGAAATACAGATGCTTTCCTGGTACCAGCTGCTTGCTTGGGTTTGCAGCCAGCCTCCCTGCCACACCACACTGCCATTACCAGCCCCACTCCTGGGAGAGGACTTTGCCAAAACCCAGAGCTGGAGCCAAGGCTTCTGCATTTTCCTGGCCAGGCTCATTCTGGGAAATCCAGCCGGCACTGTGTGTCCCATCCGTGTGGGTGGGAAGAAACTGGAGCTCGGAAACAACCCACCCCAGCCAAGCGCTGACAGGAACAGCCTCCACCACCCGTGCCCTACCACCACACAGACCACAGACAGGTCAAACCTCTGGGATTTGCACATTCTGCCTGGGTCACTGCTAGTGGGGAAAGACATACAAAAGCGGCCAGGGAAGAGACAAATGGAGACTTAAAAAAGTGAAGCATAGACCAGACTGTCAGAAATGTGCGCCTAAGTGGCTTCAAACAAGGAGAAAACAGAATTCTTGCAGGGAGAATAAGAGAGTTTAGCTTTGTTACGAACACGTTGCCAGAAACTTTAATATGCGATAGGGGATCAGCAAAACTGGCAATCCCCTGAGCAGCTGAAGGGTGTAGTTTTGTGTTACTGGGACAACTGCTGCCCCTTTTAAATGTGTCCTCTGAGTTGCTGGAACAAAAGTTTAATTTGAGGCATTTTGCTGGAAATGCTGTTCACCAGGGTGCACGGTCACTCTCACTCTTCCTGAAACGCAATACATGTTTTAAGCATCTTACGCCAAATGCAAGAGCTTCCAGGGAGGAAGCTTTCACCCTGAAGTACCCTACAGATGAGGCTTGCACATCGCACTGGAGACAAAGGATAGCCCCAACTAGGCAGAAGAAGGACCAAGACACCCATGTCTCCATGCAAGACACTACTCATTGGGCTGTTGAGCAAGAATCAATTACCAGATGCCTGGGTTTCATGTTTGTGCTGATGGGACGAAATGCAGCAAAGAACCACTTGCTCTGTTTACAAGGATGTGCATACAGCTGTCCTAGTTGTGATGGCTCCAAGCTAAAGCCTGCTGGAGCCACTGCAACTAGAGTGCCTGCATGTACATTCTTCAGCTTCGTCACCTCAGGAATACACTGGCAAAACTCATTTGCTTCCAGATTCAGATGGCAGACAAGAAGGAGCTGGCTGATCTAAATTTGGGGCTTACATAGGTACAATGCCAGTTAAGCCCCAAAGCTTCTTTGGGAATGAAGCTCTTCATGTCTCTTGGAGCACAGATGAGGCTGCCACATGCACTAAACATTTTTCTAGACTACTTTCCTATTCAAACATAGTCAGCTCTGAATCACTGGTCTCTTAGGCAGTCACACTTCTGTGAAGCAGGCACATTGAGCCAGAGTTACTCAAACAGTGCTCCAAAGCTGGAGTGACCAGGGTGGAACTGTGCTGCAACTTCTTCTTTCTTCATGTTAATAGCTATGAGTGAAGGAGACAAAGAACCCCCTGTGCTGAGCCATTTAGTACTTTCCCAGCAATGTAGCCACCCGCTTTGCACAATCCAAGGCGTTCAGAGCCAAGGAATCTGGGATCCATCTGGCTCTGGTCAGACTTTTCCAAAGGTGTAGCTCCCCACATACTCCAACTTTTCCCTGTACTCCCAAAAGTCAGATGGTGGTGGTCAAAACACACACACTCTCTTCAGGAGCCTGCGCAGGGGTTTGCAGAGATGTGGACTCAAGCTGCATATCCACACAGCAGGGTGCCCCAGCACCTTCAACCATTCACAGCCACTTTTCCCTCCCTTATCCCGGGCAAAGGCACATACCTGGTGTCAGTGAGGTTGTACCCCTCCAACTCCCCCATTATCATTGAAACTAATAAAACTGATGCAATGCAGACAAAGTGTTAACATTTTTCTTGGAGCAGAAGAATGGTTGGCACCTGGATGTTTGGAGGAGCAAATTCAGACTGGGTAAAAGGAGGACCTTCTAACTCTCTGTAATTGTTTTCTTTGGAAAAGTTTGGGGTTTCATTGTCAAGAACTATTTAATATGATAAGTTACAGTGTTCAAGCCATGCACAGGAACAGATTAACAACTCTCTATACTGTCTGCTCAACTGTGCTGAGACTGAAGTCAAATATTTGAGGTTTGCCACAAACCAAGATGAAGCTTATTTACACTAACAAAGGGCACCCAAGGAACAGTGGTGGCCTTGAGTATGCAAAATGCATTTACCAACACCAGATATTTACCTTAATTTTTATATTTTGAGAGCAGCTTCCCAAATGCTCAGTCATAACGTACATGGTTAGCTTTGTCTTGTCTTGCTTCTGCACAGCACATGCTGTGCATTGCAGGAAGATATCGGGCTCAGACAAAAAACATGCGCAAGACAAAATAATACCCCCGAGTATTCACAGAAACCATCCTCCTCTGTTATATCCCAGACCATAAGACCCCAGAGCTTTCCGCCCTTGCTAAGTTCTCACAAAACCTTCCAGCTATTAACTATAAATTAGACTCTCTTTCTCAAGGATATTTTTATTCAGAGAAAAGATGTTTCATTGTCAACAAAGTAGAGTAAGCTTCCCTCATATCATGTCCTCTGGCAGCTCACACAGGCTCTTGTTAACATCCTTTGGTGTTCATGGGGGATGGCTTCTTCATCTCCCTCGCTGGGCCAAGGGCAACCAGCACTGGAGACGCACATGACAACAGAGTGTCTTGCAGGCTCAGAGCAAGAGTGACTTCTCTCTGCAGTGAGGACCAGTGAAGGAGGAGGGCACGGGCAGCATACACAGAAAAGCCGCCCAGGTTGAAAAAAGGACACAATGTTTTTCACCTATCCCAGCTCCCAGTAGACATGGAGAATGGTCCCATGACATGCTCCCTATGGACAGCTTTTATGGACAGCTGGGAACTTGTTATTTCTCCCCCTATTGAACAAATCGGGTCTTTCCATCTTGCCTCATATTTGCTTAGTCACTACTTATGCATGTCATCATTTCCTTAGGCTCTCTTCAGTTTACCTGATTCAACAAAGAGGGTGTGAGTGTTGCTTTGGTGATGCACAAAGATCCAAACCAGACAGCCTGACGAAGGATAGCAAGTCCGGAGAGAAAGAGGCTCATGTGGCTGCTAGTGAGGAGGAAAAAAACACCTAGTTTGCACAGAACAGGGAAGTCCTGAGGACAGAGCACCCAAGATGTCCTTGGACCTGTTTGAAGACTGTACCCTGCTCAGTGTGCCCGGCAGACGGGGAGGGGGAGTTGCTATTTATGTTAGGGATAGGCTGGAGAGTATGGAACTCTGTCTGGGGACAGGTAAGCAGTCGACAGAGAGTTTGTGGGTAAGGGTTAAAGGGAGAACAGCGATGGGTGACATTATTATGGGGATCTGTTACAGACCGCCTGACCAAGGGGACTTGCTGGACGAAGCGCTCCATAGGCAGATAGGAGCAGCCTCACACTCGCAGGCCCTTGTTCTCATGGGAGACTTCAACCACCCTGATATCTGTTGGAGGGATGGTACGGCCCAGCACAAGCAATCCAGAAGGTTCCTCGATTGTGCAAAAGACAACTTCCTTCTGCAAGTAACAGAGGAGCCGACAAGGAGAGGTGCCATGCTTGACCTCGTCCTCACCAACACGGAAGGGCTAGTTGGAAATGTGACGCTCCAGGGCAGCCTTGATTGCAGCGATCATGAGATGGTCGAGTTTGAGATCCTCAGGGCAGTGAGAAGAGCGTGCAGCAAGCTCACTGCCCTGGACTTCAAGAGAGCAGACTTTGGCCTCTTCAGGAACCTGCTCAGTAAGGTTCCATGGGATACAGCCCTAGAGGGCAGGGGGCCCAAGACTGTTGGTTGATATTCAAGGATCACCTGCTGCAAGCTCAGGAGCGATGCATCCCTACTAGAAGGAAGTTTAGCAGGAGGGCCAGGAGACCTCCTTGGATGGATAAGGAGCTCCTGAGGAAAATTCGAAGGAAACACGAGTCTTATAAAAGGTGGAAGCAAGGACAGGCAGCCTGGGAAGAATACAGGGATGTTGTCCGGGAAGCTAGGGACCAGGTTAGGAAAGCTAAGGCCCACTTAGAATTAAACTTGGCTAGGGATGTTAAGGATAACAGGAAGGGATTTTATAGGTACATTGCCAATAAAAGACAGGTTAGGGACACCGTGGGCCCTCTCCAGAAGCTATCGGGAGAACTGGCTACCCTGGATTTGGAGAAGGCTGAGGTTCTTAATGACTTCTTTGCCTCAGCCTTTACGGGCAAATGCTCTGACCACACCACCCAAGTCTTGGAAGGCAGACGCAGGGACGGTGAGGGTGGGGACCCTGGGCCCACTGTGGGGGAGGATCTTGTTCGGGACCACCTTAGGAACCTGAATGTATACAAGTCCATGGGACCGGATGAAATCCATCCACGGGTCCTGAAGGAGCTGGCAAATGAAGTTGCTAAGCCACTGTCCATCATATTTGAAAAATCATGGCAGTCAGGTGAAGTTCCCGATGACTGGAAAAAGGGAAATATAACCCCCATTTTTAAGAAGGGGAAAATGGATGAGCTGGGGAATTACACACCAGTCAGTCTCACCTCTGTGCCTGGCAAAATCTTGGAGCGGATTCTCCTGGAAGGCATGCTAAGGCACATGAAAACCAACAAGGTGCTTGGTGACACCCAGCATGGCTTCACTAAGGGGAAATCCTGCCTGACCAATCTGGTGACCTTCTATGAAGGGGCTACGGAACTGATGGACAGGGGCAGAGCAGTTGATGTCATCTACCTGGACTTGTGTAAAGCCTTTGACACTGTCTCACGTGACATCCTTCTCTCTAAGTTGGAGAGACATCAATTTGATAGGTGGACCACTCGGTGGATAAAGAACTGGCTGGATGGCCGCACGCAAAGAGTAGTGCTCAGTGGCTCAATGTCCAGCTGGAGACCAGTAATGAGTGGTGCCCCCCAGAGATCGGTGTTGGGACCGGTCTTGTTCAACATCTTTGTGGGTGATATGGACAGTGGGATTGAGTGCGCCCTCAGCAAGTTTGCCGATGACACCAAGCTGTGTGGTTCCGTTGATATGTTGGAGGGAAGGAATGCCATCCAGAGGGACCTTAACACGCTTGTGAGGTGGGCTGATGCCAACCTGATGAAGTTCAACCATGCTAAGTGCAAGGTCCTACACCTGGGTCGGAGCAATGCCAGGCACAGCTACAGGTTGGGTGGGGAGGAGATTCAGAGCAGCCCTGCAGAGAAGGACTTGGGGGTGTGGGTTGATGAAAAAATGAACATGAGATGGCAGCGTGTGCTTGCAGCCCAGAAAGCCAACCGTATCCTGGGCTGCATCAAAAGGAGTGTGACCAGCAGGTCGAGGGAGGTGCTCCTGCCCCTTTACTCTGCTCTCGTGAGACCTCCCTTGGAGTATTGTGTGCAGTTCTGGTGTCCTCAACATAAAAAGGACATGGAACTGTTAGAACAAGTGCAGAGGAGGGCCACGAGGATGATCAGGGGACTGGAGCACCTCCCATATGAAGATAGGCTGAGAAAATTGGGGCTGTTCAGCCTGGAGAAGAGAAGGCTGCATGGAGACCTCATAGCAGCCTTCCAATACCTGAAGGGGGCCTATAGGGATGCTGGGGAGGGACTCTTCATTAGGGACTGTGGTGAGAGGACAAGGGGTAATGGGTTTAAACTTAAACAGGGGAAGTTTAGATTGGATATGAGGAAGAAATTCTTTACTGTGAGGGTGGTGAGGCCCTGGAATGGGTTGCCCAAGGAAGTTGTGAATGCATCATTCCTGGCGGCGTTCAAGGTGGGGTTGGACATAGCCTTGGATGGCATGGTTTAGTGGGAAGTGTCCCTGCCCATGGCATGGGGGTTGGAACTCAATGATCTTAAGGTCCTTTCCAACCCTAACTATTCTATGATTCTATGATTCTATGATTCAGAAACTTAGTCAGCAAGGGTCTCTGTGGCTGCCTGAGTCACAGGAAGGCATTAATACAAACTGCTAATTCCCTATAACCTCCATCAGACCAGTTTATCGGTCCACTTGTCCAGAAACAATGGTCTATTTTCAGCTATGTTGGGTTCCAGGGCCACACTGCACAGAGCAGGTTATTAAGACATGATGGAGAGATGTTTCTCATCAATATTTGTGCAGTTAAAATTCATCTAGCACAAACCCCTGCACTGAGGAAAGTGTAACCAGGCATCTCTGGCAGAAGATTGTCTAGCTGAGCCTTGAAAACATTTTGTGAAGAAGTTCTACTATTTCCTAGGTAACCTGCTCTACCATTTCACTAGCATGCACTTTGAAAAAGAGGTAGAAACACCAAGAAGAGATTTTTGCTAGTAAGCGAGGTGTATTATATTTGCCACAAATAGAGTAGATTTCTTTCTGTACTTCCCTTGGTGGAGCTGAAGAAAATTGATTGCCATCCTATAAGAGTCTTTAAATATTCAAAGACTTTATATATCCTTCACCAACCTTTGTCCTTGACTAAGCCCCCTACTTCCTTTAATCTTTCCTAACAGACCATGGTTTTTAAATTTCTTATTGTTCTTGTTGCTTTCCTCTGGACTCTCCCTAATTTGTCTACATCCCCAGGCACTGAGAGCATTTACATTATCCACTCTGATCTCCTGAACAGCAGTTCCCCCTCCCTTGTAGATTGATCATTAAAAGCATTTTTCTGCATTATGTTATCTTTGAAGCTCAATGTGAAATTTCAAAATGAGAGCAACAAATGCCACCAATAACATATGTTTGACTAATGGACTTACTTGCAGAAAACTCAAAGCATACCCAACGATCTTCCCTTACCTGGGCCCACAGCTGCCCCTGGCTGGAAACAAGTCCAGCTGGAATGACAAGGTAGCTCCAAGGATCCAAGCTTCAGAAAAAAAACATCATAGAAACTAGAAGCTTGATTAAGACTTTTTCACCCCTCCACATGACTACCTGAGATTTTGGGTACCTGAAACCTTCCAGTTCTGCAGAGATCAGTTACCTGTTTTCACATGTTTAGGATGAAATACAAAAGCAAAGGATAATATGTCTACACTGCAGTTGAAGTAAGCCAGTAGAAGTGCTTGGTATATCTTGCGATTGAGAGGGATGACTTAGGACAGACTGATACCGACAACATCTCTATGGTCCAGCTGAGGAGGTCTGCACGGGAAATCATCAGGTCAGCACTGCCACTAGTTCAACATCAGTTTCTCTCCATTCTTTTCTCCTGACAGAGTACAACAGAGAGCTGCTGGGCCCTTTCTGCTACTCAGGAAGGAGTGAGATGCTGCTCTGAGTGGTTTTTTTGGGCATAAACCTGCAATTCCATAGGGCAAGATTCTTCTCCATAGGGTAAAAGACATGGGACCTCTCTTCTCTTTATGAGAAGCCCAAAGAAGTTTCCCCTCTTCGTTCATCCATAACAAAATGTTTGATGTGAAATAATGAATGTGGGTTTTTGTTTTAATCTGCAAAATCAGATTTTGTTTATTTTCCAAAGAACTGTTGGAAATTAAAAGAGAAGGGAATAGAAAAAAAAATGCCAAAATTAATTCAATGGAAAACTCAGCTGTTGAATATTGCAAAGTTAAACTTCCTGGATAGCCTTAGAGACCTGTAAGCCAAACATGGGACATCATTGCTTCAGATACATTAAACAATCATTAACTTCCCCCTGCGTGAGGGGAAATGATTAGGTGTTGCTCAGTGCACCATGTAAGAAATCTCTTGTATAACCAGAGGTTAGCTGCGAAAAGCAAAATCCTGCAATGTAGAAACAGAGCAGGTTGCACACTTATGCAGGTAACACAAATGAAAGTATGTGGCACAGCCCTCCCTCTCACCCCAGAGAACCTCTGATCCCAAGCTCTTCCAGGCCCAGTCCCATTCCCCTGTTGCTCAGCTTTGCTGCCTGCTGCTATTGGTGTTCCACTGCTGGTCCTGTGTGGGCTCTATGACAATACAGGCTATCTGGGGAGTCCTTTTTGCAGAGTATTTTTACAGTAGTGAAGGTTAACTGATGTAGGGATGATGTGCCTGAAACTATAAAAATATGAGCACTTCCATACATATTGGTGAATTTTGGGTTCCGCTGAAGGAAATGGCAGAAGTCTATGTCCATTGACTTTACTGAAAATACAGTGTTATCCACAGACTGAGAAGGCATGTGGGAAGAGAAAACAAATTCTCATCCCTGACTAGATTGCAGCAGGAAAATGTATGGAAACTTCAGTTTATCTTGTCTAAAAATTGCATTGATCAGCTTCCCTGCAGAGCATGAAGAACTCAGGATGCACAACACAAGAGAGAGTGTGCTTCCTGGCTGCGCAGACACACCATATTTAAGGACAATGGGGAAGAAGTTATGGCTATTACCACAGCCTCAGTTTTGCCACTGCTGTTAGAAAACCTACAAATTTTCTAAAAGTTACTACTGTTGGATAGATTATCAGTCTCCACTGAAATCCCTCTGTACCACCAAAGTAGAACTGCAATGCCTCAGACCTGTCATTAGCAGTCAGCTCTAATGTTTGGCTAAAGACAAATCTGTTCAGCCCATTTTCCCCATGTAGGACCATATCATGACCAAGAAAGTGAAGACTAAACAAAATGCACCCTGACAATATTCAGGTTTGTCAGCCTGTATATCATGGGCCATATGGGACTTTCCCAGCTGATAAATAAGCTGTCAGTGCAGGCCTATGGCTGCTTGAACTTGTAGGGACAGCTGGTTCAGACTCCAGGATCAGCGTGTGAGTCAGTAAGGCAGGGTACAGCTGCACACAGCCAAGGAGTTTCTGAGTACTAAAGCCCTGCCAAACATCCCCATTCCTTTAAGAAGTGCTTTACTGTCAGCAGGTCTTGAATATAGTCTTGTCTCATCCTGGAATTGAGGTGCCCTGGAGAAATGGCGTGAATATTACATGTTCAAAAATCTATTACATAACGTGTTTGTTATTTACCTGGTTTTCAGTCAATTGGTTTTGGTTTTGTTTTTTTTTTTTTGCATGGACTAGAAAGCACTACAGACTTGCAGATACTGGCATTGTCGAGCACACTGTATTAAGCCCCCAGGGCAGGCCTAATTGGCTTGTGGTTGTAGATATGTTGTAACTGACTTGGCTTGAAGATTTGTTGGCCACTTCATTTAGATTCATCCTTATTTGCTCCTTTAAAACAGGAAGAAGGCATCCAGATTCCTTGGGTGAGGTCAGTGTGAGGCTTCTCTACAGACACAGGGGCCATTTTATCCCAAACCCTTCAGAATGAATTGAAACACTAAAGGTGCTTTAGACCTTGAAGTGTTAATTCACAAGCACATGTTCTCTTGAGCTGCCTGTTTGAACAGTGAATAATTCTGGCATTTCACCTCTTAGACCAAACCTTACATGTCATCTCATGGACCTTATGCTTCTGGCTGTTGTCAGGATTGACTTACAAGAGAGCAGTACAGCCTCTGAAGGGTAAGAAATGATGGAAATAAGCTGTGTTTCTCTATATACCCTGTCTAAACACAGTTTCTGTGTGCACACAATTATTTAGTCAGTGTTACAACCTTCTTCTTGTACAGTGCTAGGTCTGCACCACCACAGGTGGAAGTTCTGCATCAGAACATATGTAAGACATAGACAGTAGCCCTGTGTATGCATCTGCCCCCATATATCAACATTTCAGCATCTTCCTTCTGGGATCCACTTCTGTACGAAATTAGCCCTAATTAGATCAGCATAAGGCTTGGTGGGGTTGCAGTTACACTGAAATAAAACTGCCTTGCTGTGGTAAAACACACTCTGCTTTCTCTGTAAGAATAACCCAAATTTGTATAAATATCTTTATAGCTGTGTGATTACATCCGCACCAAGGAGAAGCAGGGGAAAGGCAGAGATTGGCTTACTCAAATTATACCAGTAAGTCTAGAGCAGTACAGCCTTTCTGCATAGGCAATGCCTTAAGGTCAGCATATAAACGCCCTGTAAATGGTGACCTCTAAGAACTGGTACAGGAATGGTAGCTTCTAATAACAAAGGTTTTCAGTGGACATAGCACTCAGGACATAGCCATGTAGGAATGCAGAAAAATGGCAACGGGAATAAAATTTAGCAGAATGACTCGGGAAAGTGTGCATAATGGGAAAAGCTTATTTTTCCACATCATTCATGGTGTTCTTGGGAAGTCAGGACTGAGAAGGGCATTGTGTATTGGCCAGCCCAGCCACACAGTACCTCAGGCAACATATCCGATAACCTTTCTTGTAACTGACTGAGCTGTATCCTGAAACCGCTTACCTAAGGAGGCAGAATGGTGCTCTACATTTCACCTCCTGGGAGACTGACAGTTACTTGCATTGACATTTCAGTCTGGCAGCACAAAAGCTGAGTAATGCAGCAGAGTACAGCAGCAGTGCCAGGAGTCTTAACATGCTCAGCTGGAAAGCTAGTAACAAAACGGTAGGGATTTTTGGACAAAAATAAAAACCTAAACCCAACTAATGGAGTTTGGCTTCCAGAAAAACTGCGTTCCTAATTCTCTTAGGAAAATCCTAGTGCTGGCTGTTGCAAAACCTACACGTATGCCTCCAGGGCTGGCACCTTAGTCATTCAGAAAACATTCCCAGTCTCATGCAGACAATGTGAGAGGCTAAGTGTCCCTGGCAGCTAATGAAAGAAGAGCTGAGCCAGAGACGATGACCATACTGACCAAGTGTGGGAAACCCAGAGGTTTCCACAGCTTGTGAAGCTGTAATTGCATTTCCCAAAATGTTGATTAACACCCACTGTGTAAAGAACGAAATTCCTCCATCTGCGCTGTCCATGCAGAACCCACCCAGGGCCAGGGCCGGAGCCGGGGGAGCAGTGACACGCCGCAGAAGCAATGCCCACACAGCGCGCCCGCCTCCCCTGACTCGCCCAGAAGACACTGCACGCAGAGTCTGCGCACGCGTCTAGCAGACGGCAGCCTGCTCCTTAGCCCTACGGCTTCCTCAGGCCGCCCCCTCGCCAGCGATGGGGAGCGGGCGCCTGGCATCCCTTCTCCCATGCCTCCCCCTCCCGGAACTGAGGGGAAATTCAGAGAGACCGCTTGGCGGCCTCGCTGCTCTTATTTCTCATATGAGCAACAGAAGCTGGCATTTGGGGCATTTAAAAGTATCAGCTGTACCAAATATATACTAAATATATATGTTTGGTCCTCAGTGAGATAACGGGTGGTTTTCCAGGTTCTGCGCAGAAGCTTTGCACAACGATATATAGGGATATAGAGCTTTTCCAATCCAATATCATTGAGAGCATCTTGCGAGAGGTGCCAGGGTTAGAGCAAGACCTTAGGCTTTGCCCTTTCTCTGGCTCTTCAAAGCCACTCTGACATTGTCATCAGAAAGTCCCTCAACAGGGCAAAAAGCTGGCAGAAAGACCCGGAAACCTCCAGCTCACTTCTTCTGTACCCTGGCAATATCTGCAACCATATTAAAGTTCGCAGATGCAGAACCAGCAAAAAAAATCCCACTGCTGGGTCCCTCCACTGAACACAGTTCTCGTGGGATGGTTTTGCCAGTTTGGCCCAACTTTGAGCACAAGCCTTCACTCTATCAGCCTTAAGCAGTTTCTTTTCCCGGGCTCTCCCGTCATCGCCTTCCCCAGAGAAGACCCAGAGGGAGTAATAATCTCTACAACAACTTGGATAATTTATTCAAACTTCCCCTCTTCCAGAGATAGCCAAAATTCCTCGGCTTGGAGCCAAAGATCACAACTATTTCAAGGCTTTTCTCCTCTCCTTCCCTCCATCCTGGGCACTAAGCATCCTTCTCCAGCACTGGAGGCAGCTGAGCTGAGGCTCAGCACCAAAAGCTGCGCAGACCTTACCAGGGGTGTCAGGAACTCATCAGAAGTCAGGTCCCACCATTGATTCAGAGGTAAATAAATTGTTGGACTTTTCATCCAGGCTGTCTTCTTGCATATCAGCAGAAGATGAGAGAATCAATTGCAGGTGGCCAGGCAAGTCCCACAAATGCCTAGTGACTGGGGTAGGCAGTACCTTTCCAATTTTCATTTGAACTTACCTGGTTGAAAATCAGACTTGCTAGTATTCATCGGGCTGCATTACCACATGGAAACTCATAGGCAGGGGGTAAGCGAGTGAAGGGGAAAGGGAAAGAAGAGAGGTTATTAAAACACTAGTGTTTACTCAAATCCTGAACCCAAACAGAGCAGCTGTTTTATTTTAGTTCAAACCAGTTACTTTCACAGC
Source organism: Amazona ochrocephala (assembly GCA_039720435.1). Taxonomy (NCBI): domain Eukaryota; kingdom Metazoa; phylum Chordata; class Aves; order Psittaciformes; family Psittacidae; genus Amazona; species Amazona ochrocephala. The sequence continues at coordinate 98,993,354 of CM077877.1, read as the reverse complement.
TCAGGTGATCAGCAACCCCTTATTTCTCTGCACATATGTTCAACTTCTCCTGACTCTCCTAACTTTTAAATAGCTGTGGCAGTACAAACATGAGAGCTGAGGGGTAAGGAAAGGGACTTGTAAGTGGTGACATCTTTGTGAATGAACCTGAATTTCAATCTGTCAGTTTCTCGGTCTAAACACATCTCTAAAATCCAGTCTTTTAACTCTGCCCTTGGTGACCAGTTATTATAGCAAACTGCACAATATTCCCCTTCTGCAAGGATGATTTGGGAAATCATAGAGTCGTAGAATGGTTAGGGTTTGATAGGACCTTAAGATCATCATGTTACTCCCTATAGTTGCAGATGAAATGCCCACTGGGGACTCCATTGGTGTGTTTGCTTTCAAGCTTTTGTTGGATTATCACGTTTAAGACAACAATTTGAGTGTGACACTAGCACTGCACAGTACCTGAAGGGGGTAAAAGTCTTTCCCTTCACCTTGGTCCCACGTACTCCTCCTACCTGCCAACATAACCCAGCCTATCTCCCCAGAGTCATTGTTTCCTTATGGTCCAGCCCACCCTTTGGACCTAGATCTCATCAAGCCTTGTGCTCTGCAGGCCTTCCCCAGATTTTCTCCTGCAGCAGCACAGGGCCACCAACCTCTCCAGCCCTGGGACCTAGAGCATGTACTGCACAGACCAGGTCCCATTTCTGCATAGTACCAGCTCCAAATGAATACTTGAAAACAACTAGCTTTTCTCCATCATTCACAGAACACGTCATCAGTGACCAACAGCAAAAATCCGATAAGAAATGAGCTGAGTGACATCAGGATAACACTGTTAAATAGAGTATACAATCTTTCTTGGCATCTCACTCCTCATCCCCTTCCTTCCTTTGCAAGGGCCAGAAGAGTAGCACAGTCGTGCCAGAGCAGTTAATAGTGAGCAGGTAATGCTAGCAGGAGATTAAGTGTCTTTTGAAAGCTGACTGAAGTCAGTGGAAATACTTTACATTCACTTAAGGTCCTTGGAACAGGCACTAAAAGAAACTGTTATGTGTTGTATAGTTTTAAATTAAAGATTATAACAGCTCGAAGACAATTTAGAATCCTGGGTCTGAAACGTGGGCCTTTTAATTATCTTAAAACTGATTTTTTTGGATTAATAATGTCTATTTAGAATAGTTCATAAATATGCATTTAATTGCTAAACCACTGATGTCTCTATAACTATAAACACTCTACTGGTTTAGTAATGTACACTTAAAAACTTCCTATCATCGGTATTTACACTGTAGGGTCAATAATTATGTGTAATTCATGCCTCTCATTGCAGGAATTTCTTTTCAAAACAAGTACCAGCAAGCTTGTTTTCCTAAATCTTTGCATATTTAATTCAGCTACAGGGATGCTTTGGCTAACGTACACTGGATAAGATTGCCTAAAAATCATACCCATTGGTAAGGCTGCCTAAAAATCTTATCCATTGGTAAGGTTAGACTGGACTTTGTAGCCTAAAATAGGGGCTTAGCTGTTCAGATCAGCTTAAAAAAATCTTTTTTCCTGGATGTTGTTAGGGTAAGAATCTCCTGGCTATGAGAAGTTATTGAAGTCAAGAGCTTAACATGAAGGAATCAGAGACCAGAAAGATTCAGGTGAAAAATAAGAGCATGTAGAGTTAAAATAGCACTACCTACAGAAAGCATCATCAGAGAGATGAGGTATTAGAGTAGAGAACATCCAGCTACCCAAGGAAAGGACATTTAGAGGGCAGAGGAAACTGTCATCAATGCTTCCCCTCTGTCAGATCCTTGACTACAAGCCTAAGGAGCTGTTCACCTATGGTATGCCCCACTTCTCAGCGCAGAGCACCTGAACACCGTAACATTTTTTACAGAATTTATTGTACATCTACCCAAACTTCCTTCTCTCTGTCCTCTGTGTGTGTTTTCTCCCTGTGCTTTTCTGCTGCTTTTCTAGCCCCTTCCCCCTCAGTGTCACTACTTCTGCATGTAACACCAGGCCAACATGCCCAGTCACCAAATTTGCAATCTCATAGGCATTTGTTCTAACACTTAGGCAACATGATTTCAGTCATGATAGCTCTTGTTTATTCAGGCAGAAAATTGTTGTGATTCAGTCTGACTTGGCAGTAAACATTCAACAGTCTTACTATTAATGATAAGAATCAATGTGTCTCCAAATGAAAATGCCTGACTAAACCCTGATCTTTACAAAGAGGGGTCAATAAAGAAGGCCTTTTACATTTTCTCTGCATGAATGTCAGGGTCTGGATGAGAAGATCTCCTTATGTGTTGCTCACCCATCAGACCCTCTTCTCTCAGGATTGCCTGTGACTTGTAGAGGACAGCTAACTTTGGGGCATCCCAAACCCACAGAAGCGCCTCGGCAGGAGGGCTGTCACTTGGCCTGTGACACCCACATTGGGGTGTTTTGGGGTCAGGAGCAGCCTCAGCCTGGATGAGTTGAATTGGAAACCAAAACTCTGGCCCTCTGTGATACCCACACTTCTGCCAGCTACTTGAATCAGTCCAGTGCAACTCTTAAGGCATGACTCGGTTTTAATTGTGTTAGTAATCCTGGTAAAATCTGTGGATTCAGCCATGACACCTGAAGAAATCTGCATATTCAGGGAGTTTAGAGGATTAAGCCTTATTAATTTCCAGCACTGCTAATCTGGAAAAGATTTGCCTTGAAACATGTATGCACAAAAAGGTGTAAATCAGAGAGTATGTGTTATGAAGGAATACTTATTTTGCCTTTTATGACTTTTGTAAGGGCAATTCACAACCTCTATTCATTACATAGCCTCTTTGCTTGATGTATTTACTTTGGTCCTAGCTTATAAGAAGACTTTGCTTAGCAAATTCTGGATGTTTCTTCCCGTTATTCATTTGGTAACTGCAACCCTTCCACCATCGATTACTGTGTTGCAATATAGGGTGTTAATCGACTTTAAACATTTAATTATGGTTTGTTTGAGCACAACATTTTACAAGCACAGTGGTTCATCACGTTGCTGGAACAAGTACAATACAGCATCTTTAAAATTATGCACAAATAATAGATTAGTTTCAGCAATACTTTTTCAGCAGCATTAATAGAATCCCTCAAGCATGCACAGAGCCAATGGCCAGGAGGATTCTCAGGAGGTCTTTCATACAGGATGCACATCTTCGTTACGAAATTCCTCAATGCCTTTTTGCTGTCTCCCTAATGACCGGTTAAATGGGCTCCCATGAGAATGCCTGAGTCAGAGCCAGCTTGAAAACTGCTGAGGAAATATCCTCTCTTACTGGAAATGATTTCCATCAAACTGCCATGTACCATATTTAGACTAACGGATCAGTAATGCCAAACAGAGAGAGCTAAGTTCACAGGGCTTGGGATTCTGCTCTATGTGAAAAGAGATTGCCTTTGTCCAGCCACAGTTGCTTTAGGGCAGGCAGTCCAAGAGCTCTGTAATGCTCAGAAACGAATTCCAGTGGTGAGTGGTTGCCACCAAGCAGAGCTGGAGTTAAGCAGGCAGTGTTCAAGAGCAGCAGCTGACCTTGTGGAGTCTGATTTGACCTGCAAATGAGATACCAGGCACATCTAGTACCTAATTGTGGCAGAGTTAGTCTAGTCAGTCAGCCTGTGCTAACTACATGGTTTAAATGTGAAGTACCATTTTCCATACTTATGTGGCAAACATGTAACTCAGAAAGCTTATTTTCAACAATGTGCTTCTCCCCCTCCCCCCCCCTCCCCAGTGAATGCATATAACAAACCATCAATTACTAAAGCATGGGGACTTCTAAGGTCACTAGAGAAAAGAGACTGCCTGCCTATATTATACAAGAAATCTAACATAAATCTGCTTATTTTATTATGCTTTTCTTGCTTAGCTCAGTGACTATTAAACAGATAGCGGTAGCTGAAAGCAAACCACATGCAGGAAGTTTTCTTTATTTTCATACAATAAAGATGTTTGTTGAGTCTGGATTGCTTAGGTAGCTGCCTAAAGCTTTTTTATTTTTAGAACTACTGAAAAATGGTTACCAAGCACTAAAGGGGAAAGTGAGTCCCTGAACCTCCCCATGCTTGCTCTTCGTATTCAGAGGACAGTATTTTCAAAAGGCCCTAGGTCTGCCCAGTTGTGTTCCCATGAGTAGCTGTACTAGCTGTGACAGTATTTGCTGCAGATAAGCAGCAGCTTTGAAAATTCCAGACTGGAAGGGATAGGGCAGGAGGGGTGTTTGTGGGGAGCATGTTCAGGGCTCACTAGACACCCTTAAAGGCCTGAAAGAGCCCAGCCACTTCTCCACTTTCCGTAAACATCTGTGAGCGCCTCATTGTACTGTGTTTCTCCTCATCCTTTTTGGCTACTGGTCCTACCAGGGGTTGCTACCTGGTTTTGCCAGCAGCCACTGATTTAACCCCCACGCAGGAGCTCTCTGCATCAGCTCCAGGTACTTCAGTTCTGCTTTCAAACCACAGAGGTAGCAGTAGGGTCCCAGCCCACAGATATCTTCCTAGGGGCTGCTGTAATTAATACTATTTATCTTTGATCATGTAAGAGATGTCTGGGTCTGGGCAAAAGAGTCTGGGTTTGAAACTGGATTAGAAGTCCAGGTTGCTCAATACCTACAGCTGGGGATGATGTCTCACTAGCAAATTCCTTACCTACATACAGGTCTAAAAAAGAAGACATAGGTTTGGGTTTAGGTTAGAATCCAGGAGAGCTGGCATGTTCATTCTGTGATCTCTTCCATAGCAGCTGTGCTCTGCTTAATGAATGGAGGATACCAGCTCCAGGCATGAACCAAGACAGCATGGTAAAGCAGATAATGTCTGAAGTACATCTACTTTATTAGCTGCAGAGGTTGGAAAGTATGAAACCAACGAGTCAGGGGACTAGAGGAACAGGAAACCTGACTGCTGCCTTGGAGGAGTTGAATTCTGCTCTTGCCTCTGCCACAGTGTGCCTGCATGATGACAGGTCTGAAAAAGTCATGCATCTTCATTTTCTGCATGCCAAACCTAATGTTTTATGGTCTGATTTGCCAAAATTATGAAACTTATAACTTCAATGAAATTAAAATGGCATCTGTTCTGGATGTTGATGTTACTGTTAAGCAGACTGAAAAATAGAATTCCCAGGCTCTTAGAAATAAAATATTCAAGCTATTAGATGTTTGGCAGCTGTAAAACAAGTGGCTTATACCCTCCAATTTCAGCAGGACACTAGGAGTTAAAAATCACTCTTGTTTGTGGAGCCCCTATGCAGGCTATTGGTGTCTACCACAGGAAAGGCAATGAGGAAACTGATAGCCGTATCTTCAGAGCAGGCTTTGAACATTGTGCAACAAGTAAAGCCTGGAATCACACATTAGGCTGAGGACAGAGCTAAACTTGTAATTATTTGTGTTCAGCCCATCCTGTGCACTGAAGGAAGCAGAAGCTCAGTGAAAAAAATAGCATACAGACAGTGACTGAAGACTGCCATGAGGCAAGCGCATAAAGGCTACAAATAAAGGTTGCACAAGGATCCTTGACTCAGGCAATGGCTATTTTCTGAGGGGTTGTCTTTGCAACCTTAATAATGTTCTTTCAACTTCAGAGGTTTTTGTTTGTTTGTGTGAGAATGACAATTGCTTTCAGTCATGCAAGAAGATTACAAACTAATTCTTTGCTGAGTACATTCAAAAGAAGGGGCTGATCCTGTCTGGCTGGCCTAATACCAATAAATAAAACAGAGACAAGGGTTGCTCTCTGGCCCAGAGGCTAGGTGGAATCATGCTACATCCCTCAGGTTAAATCTCTTCCTCCCACATGCTGTCTCCACCCAGTAAAAATGGTTACATCTGCACTGGGAAGAGACACTAGCATGTACCATCTCCAAACTTTGCTCCGGGGAAGTGCTAGTTGGCACAGGCCCAAACCTGATCAAGAAGTTTGATAATAGTTAATAAATAGAAACACATCACAGGCTAGCACCTGAACCTGTGCCCTGAGCCTGTCTTGTTTGTTAGTGCATGTACAGCTGGAGTACGCGTTCATGCTGCTAAATAAGGTTAGGGCCACATCCCCAGCTGGAGCAGTGGCTCTCTGACTTTCCACGCTACACAGATATTATTACACTTGTGGCCTCTGTGCTGGAGCTGCCCTGCTAGGTCCTGGAAATAACACCTGGGCATGATCACGGCTGTTTCCAGAAGCTATTTTCTACAGGTGGCAAGGACCAGATTGACAGGTCTGACTTGCTCTGCCTCAAGTGCAACTGTGGCACTGTCCCAGTGAGCTCTGTATCTTCCACGCTCCACATCCTTACCCCAGGCACTGGGGAAGAGCTCACACCCTAACAGTCTTCTTATCTAAACACCCCTGCCAAGAGCTGCAAATAGCCTTTTTATCTGTGTAGGCCAAATGCATCCTTCCAGCAGCAGAAGACAGAAAAACACACAGGGAGATGGTTGAAACACAGCAGAGAGCTGCAAGGGGATGCAGACAGAACCCCCTTGGCCATCTGGCAGAGTGGGTTTGGGGGACAAGAAGCAGAATACAAGAAAGGTCGACAGTGTCAGGTTGTCCCAAGGTGGCCTGGGGGCCTGCCATTGAGACCATACCGACAGCAAGCAGCGGTGCCAAGGCAAATTTCAGAAACCAAAAACTGATTACAAAGAGGCACAGGATGCAAGAAGCATGCCAGTGTGGCTTGGCGCACTGGAGAGTAGTAAACAAGCTGCACCAGATGTTTGGCTCTGTTGAAGAAGATGTGCTTTGGCAACCCGCATCCTGAAACTCCAGGGCTGGGAGCTGTCTGGCAGACAGATGGACCCCAAGACCGCGTGCTCCCTGGTAAGGGGACTGCTGATGGCTAGGACGTGCAGTGAGTGGGTGGGAAGAGGGGCTGTCCTCTGGGCATCTACCGTCTCCACACTTGTATCCACGTGCAGGGTCAGGGACAGCAGCGTAGGTACATAGCAGTGGCACGGGTCTACCACTCCATCATATCTCCTTAATAGTGATGAGGGAACGAGCACCAAATCCACAGGAGAGTTGACTTGTGGTGCTTGACAGCTCTCTCAGCCGCAAGAAACAGGCAGCAGAAGCCTCTCAAATTGGCAGCTTCATGTGATAAAGACAGCAGGTAAAACCACAGCAGCAAGAGCTTATTTCTTTACCAGCCATATCTCAGGTAGCCCTGAGGGCCCTGAGAGACCCAGCTGAGGGGCTGGCAAAAGGAGAGGGGAACCTGCAAACTATAGCAGTGGGACTGAGTTATTCTGATGAGTGACTAGACTCAAACAGATGGTGAGAGGAAAACATTAAATATATTTTGCATGACTGCGCATATGAATATAAGCAGAAATTTCCTGCTTATAGGAAGGAAACAACGAGAAAGGAAGGGCTGAGGGGAAGAGGAATAGAAAAAGCTTCTTAAGTGCAGAAAGAAATAACCCTAAATTTATTGTACGCCTATTGCAATACTATTAGAGACCTTGGTGGAACTGATGTTCCAGCATGGTACATGATGGCTGCGATGCTGTTTTCTTCTGCCAGAGAGGCATAGATGAATCTTCACCATCCTCTGTCCTTGCCAGCCGTAGGCCACCAAGCTGAGGCTGAGGACTCACCTGGCTCCATGATCAGGGGGCCCCGAACCAGCTGCAGTGGTTCAACAACTGAACAGACAAGGATTGTGGTAGCATGAGACACGCAGCCCTGGGAGTTCAGAGGCATGAGCCACAGCCATGGCACCCAACAGAGGTGGCAGCAAGTATGCCTGGGAGGATCAGCCTACCTGGAGCCCCAAAGGCCCCTGGGCCAGGACAGGCACCTCCTCCCTGCTCTGTCCGCAGCTTCTGCTCCCATTTCATAATACCTGTCCATGACTTTCCTACCTGCAGGCTCTGACACCTGCAGAGATGGGGCCCAGCATGCATTTGTGTGGCTGACTGCCATGGATGCCATGGTTAAAGTACAGCAACACACACCAATGCAAAAACTGCAGCTGATGTTTTGCAGTCTTCCACCATGATCATGCCTGGTGCAGATCTGAAGGTTCTGAGATGGTGCCCTACCAAAGAGTATAGGTCAGATGTGCCTGGTAGCAAGACAGACTCCCAGTAAGTTTCAGGCTGCACATTAGCTAACCTCTGCCAGAAGCCCTTGGGGATATGGATTGGTCCCTGTTGCTGTTGTATACAGCGGCACAGCCACAGCCCTAAGATGGAGTGTAAGTGCTGATGGCTGTGAGACAGAAAATGTTCTGAGCCCTTCATAGAGACCAAAGAGACTGCCACAATGATTTATGCTCTCTAAAATGCAGTAAGGGAGAAGCTGCTGGGTGGCTAGGGCAGTTCATTTAGTTGCCTTATTATGGATTTGGGAGCATTCAGTTTTGGTCTCTTAGTTAAGAATGAGGGTAAATGTTATTTCATGTTAGGCTTAGACATTTTGATGGCTGGGCAATTATATTTTCTGCTTTACTGAAATGACCTAATCACCTACTCTATAACAAATTGTCAGTTTAGATTGTTGTTTTACATGACCTGGTCAAGTTTTCTTTGTACAGCTGTGAATTTGCTTTATCTAATTCAGAGTTTTCTTAAATCCACCGACAAGTGCCTCTTAAAATGAGAAATATAAGCTTGATTCTCTTATCTCTTACATGCCTGGACTAATAGGTTCACTTGTTTGCAACATGTGCTTTGAAAAAAGAAATGCCTTATGATGAAAAATAAGTGAAAACTGATATAGTGGCAAATCTCTTCCTTTTTATTTCATATTTTATAAATTCCTTCTTTCAAAAGGTATAACTGACTTGCAGTTCTCACACTTGCCAAATATCTTAACAGAAACAGCCAGATTTGACTGCGTATCCTGTATAACAAATTCAAGCCAATATAACAAAGGGCAAAAAATGTTTTTGATCATAAACTATAAAATGAATCTACATCTGTAGGATTTTTCATCTCCTTTTCATATTTGAATTTAAATCCCCACTTTGTTATTAAAATTACAGATTATTAAAGTGATTTCTTCCAACAAAACTGGTCTGCTCACTATGTTCCAAATCCTGTTTCTCTCTCCCCAAAGAAGAGCCTATTCATGCTCCACACTTTCCCCTTCTGGAGCCAGAGGTGCACTGAGCTCCTTCAACTGTTTTGGATCCAGCAACATGGATCATGGCAATAACCAGGCTTTAAAGCAACTCTTTTGTAGCTAGGCACAGATGAAGTATCGTCTCTACACAAACATATGAAAAGGACTGTTCTCACACACTTGTGTCATTTCACCTCATTTTGGTTGCGAATTAACCCCAAATTCCCAGCTGCGAGGGCTGCTCACAACCAGCCAAGCTCCCTGACACAGCGCAGTGAAGTACTAAGCCTGAGCCTAGGAACCTGTTGCTGGGCTAAATGTGTGAGCAGCCATGGGGCTTAATTTCCCGCCCATGTACTGAGGGGCGATACCACAGACCTCCAAAAATGGCACCAGGGCCCCTTTTCTCCATATTAAGTGTAGGCTTGGAAGCAGTTACATCCCTCAGTATGTGCTCAGCAACACCAATGACAGGGCAGGAGCTGAGAAGCATGTGAGAAGCAAACCAGGAGCTGATCTTTCTCCACCAGGTTTGTAAATGCTCCTTTGCAGTCCCAGTAGGCTGAAGACTCTGCTTTAAAATATCCGGTTATAAAGTAATCTGATCAGCTCAACTTCTAGGGATGTGTCAATAAAGTGCACGCGTGCCCAAGCAGAGCACAAGAAATGTCTGTGCAAAGATAGCAGCACTGGTTCCAAACAGCTACAAGAAGCAAAACGGCTTCATTAATGAGGCCAACCTCATGGGATCCTCAGTTCAATGGAGAACAGCAGTAATAGCATGGTCAAATTATAATGCAGTTATTTTCTTTCTCCAGTGCCCAGGCAATGTCAGGCTTTGGTACGAGCACAGTACATTTTGTGCCATGTAAAAGTATCCCCTGTCTACGCTTTAATCGGCCTTACCCTAATAGTCACATAAACGTGTATTTCCCTTTTGCTTCAAAGCATCTACCACTTTCCAGGAGCAGATTTTCGTCCTGCTCCATTGTCTTGCCCAAAATCAAGATGTCGAGGTCAATCATTGTTCAGCTGCAGCAAGGAAAACAGATTATATTACCTGGTAGAACTAGGTTACCCCCAGGTATAGGCTGGGGCGCTTGGCTTTTTTTTTCCAGAGCTGGAAATTATCCATTACTGCATACTAAAAAGGAAATTGAAAGCAATTCACTTTTCCTTTGCTTCTGCTAAAACAGATGAATTGGTGTTTCAGCTCTGTGGAGAAATTCACAGGACCAATCAAAAAGCCAGAGCATAGCTTCTATATAATTAAATTGTAGGCAGTTATATTTTCCAGCAGCAGGTATGTTACTTGAAATGAACCTCCATGCTGGGTATCTGAGCAGTTCCAATTAAGAAAGTTCTGCTTTGAGATCTCACAAGCCAAAACACACAGTATGGCATTGTGCCCTCAGCTATTAAACTGGAAATACAAACCACTTTTTTGTGGTTCAAATAATCTCCAGGAGATAGCTTTACTGGAAGTTTTAAGTCATATTCTTCACATCATATTCTTCTAAATTGATGATTTCCATGACCTTTTCATATAATTACAAGAGTGTTGTGTGTCCATTTTGATTAAATGGTTCCATACACCATTATGTTGCAGTTGTTTTTAATGTTGCTGAAGTAATTAGGTGCTCTCTTCTAGCTCTTCTCACAGGAGACCATGGAGGACACACTGATTTCTTAAAATCAGTATCTACTTTTTATTGCATTGCATTATCTGATGTTTCCACTCAGCTGATGTAATAAATTGGTTCATAAATTTCACAGATGATAAGAACTGATCATAATCACAGACAGAAATTTATAAGAAGACCATTAAGAACAGTAAGCCATACACTTCTGTACTTGGGCTTCCTTGCCATGTAATATTACGAATGAATGACATACTTTAATGATTAGCAAATTAAAATTTAATGGACTTTCCATTGCTGCCTACTGTCTGTGCTTTATTTGAACTCCAGGTAGAAAGCCTCTATTGTCATTTAATTTGGCAGTCTTGTTGGATGTTTTCCATTCAGTTAAGTGACCTAGAACATGTATTTCCTAGCATTGCTGATAGTAAGTTGATAAATTCACAAAAAAAGGTCCTCCAGTTCTTTCATTCTATTTGTTACTGTTGTTATTCTCAGCCTCCTTTTTCCTTCCTCCAAAGGGAAATCTACCCTTAATTCCCCAAAGCTGACAGAAGTTGTGTCTCCCTGTAGAATGGGGAGACCCATGCTTTAAACCCCCCAACACAATATAGTGGGTTCTGTGCAAGTGATTAGGTAGGCTTGAGAAGTATTAATAGTAATTGCATTACTAATTTCATTAGCCCTTGAATTGTCATTATGTATTAATTATTACAGTTATGCCATCGAGTGCTAAAATCAAACGCTGACAGTACCAATTCCCTGAATGCATCTTGTGGTTGCTGAATGTGATCACTGCTTAACAGGCTGCTGCTTTTTTGAGGGCTACAAGGTAACTAACACTGTTCTGAGTTTAGCAAGCATCATACACCACTGAAATCTTTCCTACATGAATTTGGTATGGAATTTAGAAGTGGAGTAAAAGCCAAGCAGAAAAATCACAGCAAGGAGTTTCTGTTCTCTGCAAGGACCAGGAACTGAATGCAAGGCAGGAATCAAAGTCTAGATGCTCTTTGCTGGTAGCATAAGCCATACCTCAGAAAAGCAAAACTCTCCTCAGGAGACTAATCTTTCCCTCCTTGACCACTCTTCACTCTCACGTTACGCTGGATGGCCAAGCCAGGCAGCAACAAAGAGCATTCCCAATTGCCTCTGGCAAGACCGAGGGGCAACAGCAGTCTCCTAACCACTGGTCTGGCAAGGAGCAAGGGGGCAGTTGGACCTCCAGCTACTTGAGCTCCACCATCCTGAAATCAAAACAGCCCAAAATCTCATTAGCCTTTTAGGCAAGCAATGACAGATCCCTTCTGTCCACTCAACCATCATGGCAAAGACAGAGAGGGTAGCTGACTTTCAGGAGCTCTGGAGCCCATGTGTGCAGCAGGGAACCTGGCCTTCATCACTGTTGGAAGTGTTGGGCAGTCCTGAGGTTTCTTCCTTTGGCCTCTCATCCTGCACAACAACTTAGCTTTTCATATTTTTAAATTTTGCTTGTAACATCTTGCTTTTGGTTGTATCTACACATAACACTTCTATGCCAGATGGAGATGAACCATCCTGCTTTGCAAAAGGCTCAGCCATAGTTCTTCCAGTTGTTTAGAAAACTCAAACCTGCTTTCAAATTAAATATATGTAAACCAGACAATGATATAAGGTTTATGTGTGGTGCAAGTTTCTTGCATGAAGTACAACATGTCTGCGTGACAATGAAGCACTACCCCTGGTAGAAGCCTGTGAGTTGCTGCAGGAAAAGTAACCATGCTAAATAATAAATAATCATCTGCATTGAACCTATAGTATTTTTTATTCTATTTTAACAGTATACTGCTATGACATTCTGCTTCACTTTTATTTCTCAGCTTCTGGCCTGAATACAATAAATAGAGTTGTTCAAAACACAGCAAAATCATGTTATGTCTGTCAGACAGCCTGATCTGCAGCATCCAGAGAAAGATGGTTTCCAGCCATAAAACAAACAGTAATTCATTCATTCCTTGCAAATTCCAGCAAACACTTTAGAGGCCTCTTTGTAATCCATTCACTGCTTTATTGACCCAGAATCCTCCAGGGAATGTCATAAATCCATATAATGTGTACTACCATTTGTGTCTGGATCCTTGATTTAACTGAAAGATATGTTTAAAAATCACACAGAAGCCATACAGTTCTCTTTGGGTCACATACACAAAAAGTAGCTCAGATAGATTAATTAATTCTACAAAGGCCGCTCAGTTTTGCCACAGTTCAACAAACTGCTCAACTTTAAGCACATACTTAGATTTCATTGGCGTGAATACAACTGAACCACATATTTAGATTTGAGCATACACCAAATTACATTGTCAGGAAACCAGTCTAATTCAGAGTATTTAAGCATGCTGTTCAGCCTGGAGAAGAGAAGGCTGCGTGGAGACCTCATAGCAGCCTTCCAATACCTGAAGGGGGCCTATAGGGATGCTGGGGAGGGACTCTTCATTAGGGACTGTGGTGAGAGGACAAGGGGTAATGGGTTTAAACTTAAACAGGGGAAGTTTAGATTGGATATGAGGAAGAAATTCTTTACTGTGAGGGTGGTGAGGCCCTGGAATGGGTTGCCCAAGGAAGTTGTGAATGCTTCATCCCTGGCGGCGTTCAAGGTGGGGTTGGACATAGCCTTGGATGACATGGTTTAGTGGGAGGTGTCCCTGCCCATGGCAGGGGGGTTGGAACTCGATGATCTTGAGGTCCTTTCCAACCCTTACTATTCTATGATTCTATGATTCTATGTATTTAGGCATGTATTGTCCAAATGACTTATTGCAGGATAACAGCTCCTGTTCTTCAGCTCCCTCACAAAAAAACATGCTCCATGCAGCAAAAGTGAAATTGTTCAATAAGAAGAGACTGAGGCAATGCCTAAAAACCTATTTCTGTTTAATGTCTTTGATGAAAAAAACCTGCAAGGCTATGAGCTGGTCAGCATGGTCACAGCCCTGATCACACAGCCCAGTACCAGGCAGAGGTACTATCGCTGGTTCAGGTAGCAGAAACCTACCAGTTGGTACACCATAAGCCCCCTGAAGGCTACATCAGTCCCAGCAGAAACCTACATCAGTCTCAGCAGAAACCTGCATCAGCCTAAATATACACTCTCCAGGACCATAGCCAGCTCGTTCAGGACTACTCTGGACATCTCTCCAAGCCACATCATTGTGTCATGGCAACTAACTGTTAAACATACCCTTTGGAGTTGAAATCTTATACAGAGAGACCCTACATGACTGTAAACCTCTCAGTCATCTTTTCTCAGACCAGACTGTTCTGCTTGTATCTCTGCCCTGACAAGCATGGAGAGCACAGAGATTTGGAAACCCACATTTTTTAAGGATGGCAGAATATCAACGCTTTTCCAGTTAAGAGCAAGCACATTTATGAGTTTGGAGGATTTGGCTTTAACAAAGAAACTTATACCAAGACAAACAAGACAACAAAACAAAAAGTAACTCCTTTGTGGGTTACTTTTCCTCTTATAGGTACTAATCAATTACTTGCAGTAGACTCCTTCAAGGGTTCCCATGCTTTTGGTACAGAAGTCACATTGTGCTGTCCTTACCCAAGCTGAAGAAACACCCTGTTTGTGACTCTACATAATACAGGATCTCACCCTCAGGAGGTGCAGCTAAAATTACATTTACTGTTCTTTCTGCATTCTTCCTAGCACACAATCATTCCAGAAAATGTCTCAGCCTCTCCAGTGAGTGAGGCAGCCATCCTCCAGCATCTCCTTTCCAGCAGCAAGCACCTTTCCAGTGCCTTGAAGATTGAGTCTGCAGATCTCAACGGGGGCATTAGCCAGAACAGTGATACGCGAATGTGCAGCAGTGGGGTGCTCAAGCCCAAAGTCTGTGCCTTCAGCCTTTCTAACCCAGTTCGCTAGGCTTTCTCACCAGTTTGTGTACCTCTGCCATGGAGTGGCTCCTAGGAGTGTCCAAATTTCCCCAGAGCACAGCACAACACAAACACCTCTGCTGTTGTCAGACAGACTTTGAATGCAAAACTCTATGCCTGCGCATGGCAACTCAGCCTATTGGGGATTAACAGCAGTGACAAAGGACAACTTTTTCTGCAGATCTAGTGAGGTGATTATTTCATGTATTTTGGATCAAATGGTACATTAACAGTACCACAGGAACTGGCAAGGAACTAGTGAGGAAACGTCCATTAATTTAACATCTGAATGATCACTGCCTAACACTACATAAATGTAATAAATCACTTCACTTAATCTTGAACAGAAGTGACTGTTCTGAAAAGAGCTTTTTGTTCAAGGCCCAGTGGTTTTGAGATGTGAATAAATGACTAATAAAAAAAAAGGAGGCTGGGAGAAAATTTGCTTTAAATGGGAGTTTTACTTTGACCCTCCGAGAACAGCAGTCTGGTGAAATATCTGAAGTTTTTGGTTTTTATTGAGCAATAAACTGCAGTGAAGTTTGAGTCTGTGGTGTCTCAGAGAAATTGTTAAGCCTGGAAATCACATGGCTGAGTGACTGGCATGGCAGAAATATTTGGCACTGCAAACAATTTGCAAGACAAATGAGTAAGAAAGAAGAATTTCTTACACAAGTGTAACCCAATTAATGTCAACAAAAACTTGTAAAATTTATGGTTCAATTTGTCTCAGGGAAGTGCAGAACTGACCCTTTCCTGTACCTTCTGGGCAAGTTCATTAGCAAATTCACTGGTGTCTTGTTAACTCTATGGTCCAGTTATGCAGTCAGGTGCAGGTTCACAATCCTGCATCCCTACAAGTCAAGGTTAGAGGTGGAGTGTCATAAAGCTGTTAAAAACACATGACCTCTTGGATCAAGTGCATGCCTCCAGAGATGCAGGTAAAATTTACAGAGCCAGCTAAAACCAAGAGTTGGTCCTGAGAACTAAGGCTAACAAAGGACCTGGTCCAAAGCCTACTGAAGTCCACAGAAAGTAGGACTTGTCTCAGTAGCATTTGTATTGCTAATTCAGGTACTTTGTTTTGCATGCAGGCAAGGTGGACAACACGGTAGAACCCTCAAAGAGCACCCAGAAAGAGCTCTGACCTTTTGTTGCCACACAAATTTTTTCCTCTCCAAGTGCCTGCCTGCACCTCTGCCTGTTGAGCTGAGCTTGCAAGCACCTGCCCTACATCCCTTCCAATAGAAAAGAATCTACGTAAGGGCTCCAAGGACATGTCAAGTTGGGGAAAGAGACACATCTCACCATGATGACGTTCTGAAAACAGCAGAAAGGAAATAATGAAAGCTGATTTGGACGCTTTAGCAGCCCATCCTCCTTTTGAACAGCTTAAACCATGACAATACTGCCAGATCTTTGTGGCACATTAGTATGTGGCTGCTTTATATACTTATTTAAACCAGCTGATAGCTTAATGTCTCTTTTAGTGTTTTATGCTGTTTGTATGCCACTTAGGTCACTGTGTAGTTTTGGTTGCATGTTTGGACAATATTGTCAAAGATGTAAAATTGGGTTAATGAACAAAAAAATTGCTGAGACCACAAGAGACATATTTGTGTGCTCTCTCAAGAATGATTTTTTGAAGAAGTCGTTAATTTTTCACTAAAAAAAAAAAAAAAAAACAAAAAAAAACCAAACCCAGGACTTGTGAAAAAGGAATTTAAACACAGCTTAATTCTTCTCCTCATGCAAAGGTTGCTAAGGGTCAAATGGAGAAAATCTCTCAAACAATATTAATCTAGGTAAATAACACAGCATTTCCACATCACTTCTCCTGTTTAACTTTTCATCTACTTGAAGACTGCTGGAACTGCTGTGCATTATTATTATTGTAACACCCTGGTGATAGTTTGACTTTTTCACTTTGAGAAGGATAATTGTTTTCTTTGAGTACAATTACTGGAGCAGGTTATATTTGATCACTTTTCAAAACTTTCTTCTCTTTATGCTTTGGGAGAAGTTCCTTGTAAAGTTTTATGGGCTGTATTTTAACTCTCCTTGCTAGGTTGATTAGGTTGATACATTTCTTTCCTGTTTTGCTAGGCTGCTTTTTTCTTTCTTCTCCCCTCCTTTATTTATTTTTTTTTACTACTGGATTAGGGTGTGCTATGAGGGTTGGTTTCAGGCCTTGATGCTCAAAACTGTATTTCACACAGTTTCACCCATACAGTTTTTCTATTTGCTTTTCCACTCACCTAAAATCACTATGCATTATTAACTTCTTCCTAGTTCATTTATTTCTACAAGGGGTTAGTTGTATCTCAAGCTGCAGTCCTAAAAGCAAGTACAGCTATGAGACCTGTGAAGTTAGGGGAGCTCCACTGAGAACCATTCATTTTACACTGAAGATATTCAGCCTTTACCAAGGTTGTTCAAGATGCCCTCTAAAATACAGCTTATTTGAATGACTGCATTGGAAGGCATTCTAAATTACTACATCTAGAAAACAAGGAAGTAAATGATCAGACATGGATAGTCACAGGAAATTTCCAGTTTAAGGTGCAGAGTTTAGATCCTTCATTTCCTTGCCTCTGGGTCACTCTGCCAATAAACACCAGCCTTCTCTAAGATGGATTACCTGAAGAGACAAGGGCCCAATCACAAATCCATTAAAGGCAATGAAGAATCTTATCAAAATATCTGCAATAAAACCCTGACATCCTTGTTCAGGAAAGCACAAACTTTTATAAAGCCCTCAGAATATATCTGTAACTCAATGAGGGCAGGTGCTTTGAGAAGCATTCACCCCCCCATCCTGCCTCCCCAAGTGGAGGAACCAGAAAAGGAACTCACAGTGAAGTAGGTTTGAGGACATGTGTGCTTTTCCTGAGGAATTGTTCATGAAACAGCAACTTGCTTCACCAAAAGACAGAAGCCAATGAAATACTTATTTCCTGCCAAGATTTAGCAATTCCTTCCTCTGAATTACATTACTTCAAGGTCAGGGATGGATAGCAGTCACAAGGACATGACAGTTTTAAGATCTAGTTTATTATTCTTGCCACTTTATTAGAGCTAGAATAAGGGAGCTGGATATCATTAGTAAGGGGAATATTTCTATGTATCTGACTGCCAGAGCACTCCCTTATAGACCTGGCAAGTTGCAAGGTGTCAGACTTTGAAAATCTATTATATGCAAGCTTAGGAGTTATTTTTAGAACTTTCTTAAAATTTATGCAAGATTTATGTTTCCTGTTTTTCCTTAAACCTGTAGTGCTGGCTCAAACTAACACCCTGAGTCAGAAAGCAGATGCATACTGTCAGTCGCATGAACAGCCCTGCAGAAGCCACTGTTATTGCTGGGAGGGCTGCTGGATTGCAACTTAAATCAGCTGGCTTCATAGACTGACATGAAGCTGCACTTTTGAAAAACATGGGCCCTCCTGCTAGACTCAAATTCTGCATATCCAGCAATACAGTGTTAGAAAGACCAGTTTGACGACTCTTTTGTGACAGCCTGCACCGCATCCTTGTGGCCTTACCCCTGTGAGCAATGATGCCACGTCAGACTCATGTAAAATCCTTATGGCTGCCATAATGAATTCACCGTATGTCTGATTCCACACCTATTAAGTACCAGTAGAAGGACTCAGACAAATCTACATGGCAACTGGGTCGGTTTCTAGCTAGAAAATGGGGGAGTGCTTTTATAACCAGCAAGTTTCTTCACGGCAAATGGTTTACCTCATGATGCCATTAGCAGTTTATGGTAAAATCCTGCACTTCATTTCATATAAGCTACTTCATGTGACAGAGAAAAAAAAGAAAAAGGGAACATTTAACTTCTTTTCTACCCTAAGTCAGAGTTAAACCCTTGTAGGGAAAGAACAGTAACACACTGTGGACTGAACGACTGCAGTTCTGTAGTTGTTAAAACCAAAGTGCAGTTCCCTCAAATACACTTCAGACAGAAGTCATAAAATACTGCATGATGTTATTTGTTTATTGTAAAATGACCGGAAAAATAGGTTCACCTTTGGGCATTTTTAAAGGTAAGGAACCATAAGGTGTGAAAGCATGCTGTCAGAAGTCTCATTAAGACATTATTTACTAGTTCAAAATGAATTTACATTGATCTTTTGAAACTATTGCTAACCACAAATGCATTAAAACTAAACAGTCTTCATTTACTGAGAAATAAATGTGTCAGCATAACCTTGACTTTTGTCCAGTGCTGTTCTGGCTTTTAATTCACAGGAGCTCAGTGTTAAGCAGTTTATTGCTTGTTGTGCCAAAACACGCTAATTTAGTTGCTAATATATTTCCTTCCTGCAATTATTTTCAAAATTGTCATCTTGAAAAAATATACATTTTTAAAGAACCTCTTCAAAATTGTAGCAGTGCAGGCACATACTCACTGAAATTGTTTCCTGCTATGTATTAGGTACCGCTTAACGTAGTTTTAACAGAAGAGGCAGGTAAAATGCATTGAAAGAAATCTATCTGTGTTCATCTAGATTATAAGGAAGCTTTGCAGTTTTGTAAAGTACCTATGCACTTTTTAGCGTTTAAATCAGTAATTTAAAGTTTACATTGAAGGAAAAAACTACTTTGCTAATGCATCCAGACCGCTGTCTAAAAAATAAGTGGGTTTTATGTGTTTGATAACTTCATAACACAAACTTGAAATACTACTATGCATGCCTGATTGAAAGCCAAACACCTTATCGGTTCACTTCACAGTGGTCTTCAGACTAATTTTCTGTTGCAACAAGAAATCCAAGCCAAAAGGGCGAAGTGGAGTTCCACATGTGGTTCCTGCCAGTACCTGGTATGGATTTGCCATTGTCCCCTCTTCTCAAGGATGGTGAATGAGGAAAAATAGCAAATTCAAGTGTGGTTTTTCCTTTCCAGTGATGGCAAGTGCTCAGAGGAAGCACCGAGTTCTCTACTTTTAATCAAGAACTTCAACAGTCTCATCCTCCTACTTTGCTGTCCTAAGGTAAAAATAATCCATTTTCATCTCCCGCTCTATCTTTATTTTCACTCTGAAGTCTGTTTCATTCTACAGGAACCCTGTAAGCTAGATTCACCCCTGATGCAGAGCGCAGAGAAAGTCCATGTCACTGAGGATCTGCCTGAAAGGAAGACTTACTCTGTGAGGCCAGCCTGGAGGAGCTGTCTCTTTGCAGAGAAGCTGGATCCCAAACCACTGAAGAAAGCCCTGGATGGGCTGACAGGGCCTATTTGGAGTTGCACCTGTTAAGTGGGCGCTCCCAAAGTCACAAACAGACTTAAGTGCTTGGCTTTAGAAAGCTTCTCCTTCAATCCCTACCCTCTATGCAGGCTTAAAGCAGCCTTTATATGAGGCAGGGTAAGGATAACAGCGTAGCACAAACAAGGGTGGCATTTGCACAGCTGAAGTTCCAACGGCTGATTTGAGTTCAAGCACTTGAGACTCTTGAAACTAACTTTTCATTTTAAGTTGTGAGTCACAAGCACTCAGCATCCTATATCATCTACTCCTTGTGGGTAGGTATGGTATGTTTAGTATAAATGAAGGCATACAGCACATGGCAGACTTTCTGCTTTAGCACTGCTCTGCTGCAAAGTTGTAAACATATATTGGGACATATAGTGGAGTCTCTAAGACAGTGAAGCAGTTTTTCTGCTCAGTCTCAGCTGTAATGGAAAAAACAGTCTGGGCCCGGCTCATAGAAAGATCCAGAGCTGAGTTCAGTGAAGGGTAATTTGAAAAGAGATCTCCTGTTGAGAATCATCATCTCAAGATCATAGGGAAAAAAAGAATGAACTGTTTATTCTGGAGGAGACAGCTATTTGAAGACTTAATAATTGTCTTTACGTCCATATCAAGGCTGTTGCAAAAAAACCCAGTATTCTCTTACTCTTTTTGGTACAGCACACAGAAAAAAAACATAGAAGGAAAGATGTCCGTTAGATGCTACTAGACAAAAGCAGGAGCTGGAGACAGGGATGCCAGCAGAAGCTGGGACACCTCGTCAGGTTGAGATGGTACCTCAACAATTGGCCTTGGTGCAGCCACTCCTCCTCCATCCCTAATGGTGGGTCAGATAGCTTCCTAAGGCACCTTCCAAACACGTCTTCTTGTCTCCTACCTTCATCTCATGAAAGGGAAGTTGTGGCCTTATGGAGAAAGTCCTCCACTGAGCCTCCTGTTTTCTGTCAATCTTTGCATTTAGTGCTTGTCATAAAATCACTGTAGCTATTTCATTTTTTTTGCCTAAGGGATTCTTTAATGACCACAGATGGAGAGGTACGCCTGAGAGGGGCTGCCATCCTTGAGCTTTCACTTGCTCTAGCTCCTGCCTGGAGAGGACACAGCCGCAGTGGAGCCGGAGCTTGGTGGGGCCGAACCTGGCAGCACATAAGGTGACCCCATCTAGGCAGAGGGGCAGTCAGTGGGCTGGCACAGCCAACTCCTCTGGACTGAGCTCTCTGTGTACAGAAATGAGCTCTGCTCCACAGGACTTGAGCAGACAGGCTATTTAAATGTCTTACACCCCTATGACTCCTCAGCTGCTAGCGCATTTAACTCAGCTTGCAAGGTGTTTGCTAGATGTGACTGATGTTAGACATATTCGTAAGGTATCAAACCAGTATTTTAACAAAATACAGTAATTTTCACAATGAATGCATGTAACCAAAACTTCTATGGAATATCAGTCATCATTCCTCAAATTGTATTTAAACTCATATTATTTCTTCTTTCCCCTGTATATTGATGCTATGAGTCCCTCTCCAAACACAGAAATTATATATTTGCTTATTGTTAATGTTAGTTTCTACTCCAGCATTCCCAAAACCCCTCAGAAACTTCTGAATGCAGGTGCGAATTCAAACTTTGTATTACTTGGGGTCATGAAGCACACAAGGACAACTCTAATTAGAAAATACATTTTGACCCGTTAAGGGGTTATCACAGGTTATAGGCTCCAGGATTCTTGCATGCTTGGAAGTAAGGAAGAAAATGCTTATGAAAGTTGCCAAGGGAATTATTACATAAATTATTGAAACCTGAGAATTAATAAAGTGTTAGATGATGGCTGCAAGCTATCTTACTTTTTCCAATGCTGACCCTTCATTTCTATTGGACAAAAGCATAAAGTATATTCTCTTAGTTTTAGGACCTTATCAAGCTTAAGAGAGAGGAGGTTTCTGGTGAGCAGAAATAGCCTATATTAGTCTTTTATAAGACCCTGCTTTGGTCAGGACAGTCTTACATCACTGGACCTGTCCAGGCTGCTACATGTCCTGCAAACAGATCTGTGTCCAGAAAGCCGATCCAGCAAAGAAAGGCTATTCTGTGAGGGTCTCCAGACACATGGGACCCCAAATACTTGTGTTATGTGAGATGTTGGTTGCAGAGTCTAGGTCTTCTTTTGGATTAGTCCTGATTACCATATATTGCATGTCCTGTTAAGGTCCACAGTACAGGGAAGAGACCAGCAAGAATTGTTCAGCATATCCTGAAAAAGTAATTACAGGAACAAAAAAAATTAGTAAAAAATATGAAATTCATATTCTGTATTAGAGATCTACAAGACAGCTCCTCCTTTTAAGAAGAGGTGGTCCTTTAGGGCCAGTTGATCTGCATGTGCACTACATGATAATAAAACAGTAATATTCCTCCTTGCTTAGCCCTTGTGTCAGTTAACCATGCCTTTCCTTCCACTCCCACCTCCTTTCTCTTTCTATTTTCCATCTCAGGAGTGTTGTTTTTATAACTCTAAGTCACAAAAAAAAAAATACTTAGCAGCTGTCATAAACGTGCTAAAAATCTTCACTCGTTAGCATACGATCATTCAATTAAGAGAATAAATAGTGACCCAGAGGTTGATTGAAACCGGCTTTGCTTCCCACATTTCCACAATTTAAGATGGAAGTAATAGAGGAAATGTTGTGTGGAGAATGCTTATATATTCTCTGCTAATGATGGAAATGCTTAAGTATCATCTGCACAGAGCTAATATAAACCAAAGTGGTTTATTACTGCTGTTTTGTGATTTATGACTCACATTATGACTTTATTTTGAAATGGTTTCATTAAAAATTAATGTGTGGTGAAGGAAGAATGCACAACAAGTTACAGTGATCAAGTTCTATTGGGGCCAAGGCCACTCAGTGATTTATTCCTTATAAACTACTGAAACAGGCATTTCTGTGCTGCATCTATTCAGATGCTGCAAGATGCAGTGTACTGTGCTGGAACTTCCCAGGTGAGGAAGTCACACTGTTGTATCCAGCTGCCAGTGCTGCACACCAGGAGGGCTTGGGGTTTGGGGCATTTTAAGATCTGAGTAGTTTACAACAAAATCTGAATAATTTATAACCAATGTTCTCAACATTGATTAGTGTTCTTTTGTAACAGAATGTCTTTTTGATAATGCTCCATTCCTTTCATGTCTTATGAAAATTCAAGGAGCCAGCAACTGCAGAGCTTAATGGAAAAATCAGCTTTCATTTTTATCAGGTATGTAATGGAGGAAAAGTATTAATAACTTTTTCCTCTTCCAGGTATGCACAGCATAAACATGGAGACAAAAGGGGACCAGTCAGGAGACAAGTTAACAATCCTAAGAAACTGGTTTCCCCATCAGGCTCTAGGAAGATGCTCTCCCTGAGCACTGCCTCACCAGGATCACTCACTGGGACAAGGTCCCCCAAGTCCATCACCAGAAACTTCCCCCAAGCCCCATTTTGACCTTCTCCCTGGGGAAATCATGCTTGGCTACTTCCATGGCACTCTTCCCACCATCGGCGTCATTAAGTGACTCACCATCACTTCATAAATTAATAGGCCCACATGGGAAAATGGAGGGAAAGAGAAGTTGTTGAGAGCAATAAAGAGCATCAATGGCTGGGAGAAGAGAATTGAACCCAGGAGACCTGGCGTCCACAAGTATAGTCCCTTTTCAGGGGCTGCAGTGTGATCCAGCTTTGACAAGTTATACTTTCCAACAGGTTCAATCTACTCTAAGCCAAATATATGCATATGCAAATATATATAACTATATACATACACTGATTCTATGATACCCATAATGTTTTAAAAGCAGATATTTTAATAATGCACAAGTGATAAGAATACAAAAGTTCCTCCTCGTTTCTGAATTTTATGTAGATTGATACAAGAATATGTTTGTTGAAGAAGAATATTTCTCTTTTGTGTCATAGATGACAATATCTTTATAAATTTTTTTCTAAACTAATAATGCCTTATTTTAAGAAAATATCGAATCTAGGTTTAAAATAGAGTAAATCATTAGCAGCTTTGGATGTGGATGTAAAAGTTTTCAGATAATTAGAGGCTGGACTTCTTTGTTATAATTTGTTTGGTTTTGAGTTCATTATGAAATGCTGCCAGGGTCACATGCAATATCCAGGGCTTTAGCCAGAGTCAGACTCCAGACACCTTTTTATTTCAGGAGCATGTTGCCTAATTTAAACACATGCAGAACTGCTCTTTCTTGATTTGGACTATAAAGCAGAAAAAGTTCCACTAAACTAAGGCCATTATGTTCCCAGTGAGAATATGCCCTTCAGGATTTTATGTATATTCTTTACGTAGACTGACTCCAATGCTGCAGGTAATTCATCTTAACTTCCTCTGTTCTCCATCCTTATTCAGCTGTGTAGTCCAATAGACACAGTGTTCAAAATAATTACACCTCTTTCTTCATAGATAACTTATTCTCCTATGAAGTGACTTTTTTTCTAGAGGCTGTTTCTAAAATTATTTCATGAGTATAGAAAATTTCATTCCAAAATTCACATCTTTCAAGCAAATTCTCTCCTATATTGATAATCACAGTTTGGTTATTATATATAAGCAAATGCTTTACAACTGGAGGAGGTGAGCAGGGGGAAGAGTATTTCTTCCGATGAGTGACTTGCAATTATGACTTCTACTGACAGGTTCAAGGAGTGCAGAGGAAAGATGGCACTGAAGTGGAACAGCTTATCAGACTTCATCTTCTGGGAAACCAGGTATTGATATTTTGTCTCTGCACATGCTTAGCATGATGGGGCACCAGTCTATCATAATGTTGCTATCATTTTTAATAATACACCCCTTCAAAGCTGTGTAGGAAAACTTTGCCTTCTCATGAAGCTTGCACAGGACTCAGGACCCTGCACTCCCCTGGGTGAGGCAAAAGGAGTGGCCAGCCCAGTCCCGAGCAGGGTTCCCACCACACGATTGCACCCTGCTGTGGTTGGCTGAGGCAGATCCTGCATCTGCACACCTCTGAGGAGTTGATCCAACTGCCTGACTCCTCTTGGCTCTTCCAAGGCAAGAACATGGGTGTGGGAAGCGCGTTTTCCAACCCCAGGGACAGAAAGTCTCGATACCCCTGTTTCACAGTGCATGCCAAGCCAGAAATCTCAGTTTGGGCTAGAAGCAGATGGTTGTTTATCAGCGTCCGGCAACTTCTTGCCAAGTGGGTGGTGGCAGGCAGTTGGCACCACATTTCCAGGTCTAATTCCAGAGTACTTTAGTGCTCATAGGAAATTCTTTATAACATTCCCTTTGCTCTAATATTCAATTAGCTTTCAAATGAGTGAAAAGCCTGGATGAGCTGAGATGGCCATTTTACCAAGTCCTGTACCATCACAAAGAGTTCACAGACAGCTGTTTCAAAGTAATTGAAGTCATAATGCGCAGAAAAATGACTTTTCTAATGGTTGCCTTGAAGATTTATTTTTTTTTAATGTAATTAAAAAGTAGATTTAGAAATATGCTCAGCAACCCAAAAGATTAAATATTAATATGGTGCATAATTAATAAATGATACATCTCTTGATTACTAATGGGTTATTGACTCTAAAAGCCTAACATTATGGAATATTAGGGCAAACAAACGCTTTGGGGGAATATGTCTGAGTTTCCAGGATGAAGCTGCATCTTTGTCCTTCTAAAAAGTTGCACACCTCTTTCAACACCCTCCAAACCGCTGAGAAATAGCATTAGACTGAAAGGTATGATTGTTATAACCACTTTTGAAATCTGTTCTTACCATTTATTCTACATTGGAGTCCTACCCTGCAAGATCTCCTGTCAGTGAAAATTGTTCCTGAAAAGTTATTTTGTCTTAGAATGGAGATTTATCACACTGCCATTGTTGTTATCACCTTACTCTTTCCAAGAACGTGATAACAGTTTGCTTAAGTCAGGTATCGGCACTGGTGTCTATGTTAAATATAGCTGGATAATAAAGTGAAATTGGGAAATCTGTGAAATATTAATCAAAATTCTTGATACATGTTGAACTTTCACAACAAACAGCAATCTCAAAAGATAACAACTGTTTTTGCAAGAAATTGCAATAGAATTAGCATTAGCAAGCATTAACAAGTCTGGATCATAAAATTACAGAGACTGGAGAGAATACAGAATTATGAATTCAGTTATATAGGTAGGTCGGTTTGCCTCTCCTGTTTCAAACACTAAACTTGCAACAGGGTGGTCACTAGTTGAAACATTGCTGCCAGCTGGCCTCCCTTGTACACTGAGGAGGCCTTTCTTGTATCCCCAAGCCTGAGAAGGTAAGATTGGACAGGAAGATTCACTTTATCATGGAAGAGGCTGAGAATGATAATATAAGCAAGTGTTTTAACCCAGGAATTTTATCCCATTTGTACTCAGGAAAAGGGCTCAACTGAAGCTAATGCTGCCTTCCAGCTCCGCAGCATGTTTCATTTAAAAGAAGAAAACAGCTATATTTCATAACCATTAAAATATTAGCGTCCATATCCCAAAATGCCAAAGGGCAGATCTTCAGATCTGCATCTGAAGGCAGACCTTTGCTGACGATGTACCTCAGACCTGAAAAGCAGCTTGCAGTTCACATGCTGCCACGGGTTCCTGAGCGTCCTTGGGCAAGCGGACCGAATCCAGGGTGTTTATGTGGGATCCTGACAGCTCCCATGATGGACCAGTGGGACCCAACCTCAGCACCCTCCCTCAGGGTGCAAGGCAAGGATGGAGCTGAGTTACCCCTGTATTCATTTTGTGTTTGCCACCAACCACCCAGGTGCTGCTTGGCCATACTGCTACCCAGCCAGTCATTCTCCACTTGCACTTTTGCAAACAATTTCTCTTATTTTATTGCATTTGCCTCTGTTCTTAGCAAATATATTCCTTTTTTTTTTTTTTTCAAATTATTTATATTATTTATCAGGATCATATTCAATTTTAATCCTGACTTCTAAGTGTGCTTGCAGCCTCGCTCAGTTTATCAACTGTAAGTTTAGTCCTTGCTAGGAATTGTTGCATACTTGTGCCTATTTAGTGTTCATTAAATTTAATTAGGTTAAGAACCCTTTGATTCCTGTTTTTTTTTTCCACTGCTACCTCTTACCTGGCTCTGTTTAAAGAACATAAAAAATGAAACATTTTTTTCATAATCCACAGGGTTTTTAAGAGGGATTTTCAAATGCTGTTGTGGCAGTATATATACAATAAGGCATGCATAAATAAACCAAAATATTTTAATTTAATCAAGTGCCTAAATACATAAAGGAAGAGGGGGGAAGCATAAAAAGAAATTTTCCTTCACAATGAAGAAGTGCAATCTGTGGTATTCTTAGCTGAGGAGGCTTTTAGAAAAAAGTCCTGACCATATTGATGAGCTATTAATACTCTAACCCTCAACTAAAACATTCGTTGTCCTTTAAATGTTTGAAATGTACAGCACGATCATCACTTCAAGAAGAAGCATCCAGAAAACCTGCCCTTTCAGTCCTTTCTTTCCTATGATAAGTTCACGTCTTTCATTCAAAGCTCTGGGACTCTTACAGTCTGTGACGCTTACAAATAGAAAAAATGCCCTTTGGATATCAGAATAGGTGACATCAACAAAAAAGGACAGTTTTCAGAGCAGGTATTGAATTCTCTGTGTTTACACACTGAAGGATCATTCCTGACAGGGCATGCTGTCTACCTACCAGCTACTTATAGGGCAGAATATATATCACTGCATTATTTAATAACTGCTAGCAAGTACCTAGATCCAGCTTGCACCACAGCACAGCCACAGTCTTTGTTAGCTTTTTACATTATCAGGTCTTGAGAGAGTATCAGAAATTGAGGTGATAATGGACTAGTTGATGCATTTTTTTTTATTTAAGTAAATTTAAACTATTCCCATACAAATGCAATAGGCCTAATGAAACAGAACAGAACAAAGGCTTCATACATTAGGTTGCATCAATTTTATGCTTCAAAGTTGCTGTAGAACTGAATGGAAAATGTTTGTACTCATGTTAGGAACACACAGAGCTAAACCTGTTTCTATAGACTATGTGACGTAATTTGCTTTCAAAATTGTGTTGATTAGAAGACTACTTCTAGAAGTGCTTCTAGAATTGCATCAAAATTCTACTATTTTGCGATGTACAGTGTGCACCAAGAATATATTTTTTTGAGTATGTGAAACATCCTCATCCACATTTGAGTATGTGAAACAGAGAGACATCCAGTATGAGCTAGACCTTACTTTGGGTAATTTTGTTCAGTTTTCATAATTGCAGAATAAAGAATGAGTAAAGCACAACACTGTTGTTACTCTCTACTTTTATACTCACTCCTGCGATCAATGTTTTAACATGGGCTAGTTGACATTAAAGCCAGATCCTCTTTATGAATCTCACTGAGACCAACAGTGTAAAGCTAAAATAACTGTACAAGGGATCGCTTTCAGATATTTCTGGGTGTAATAGATATCTTGCTTAACAGGGGATGCTACAAGACCTACCACAAGCAATTTGGAGTACTTCCGGGGAAAAGAGCCAGCTTTCACTTCGTGGTTCATTTAGCTTATTTCTCTGCTTTTTAGTTTTGAGATGGCAAACCAATTTTCTGATTGCGACAGATACAGACTACTCACAGTATCAAACAAGCAGCGCCTCTAACTTTACAGCACAAATTCACTACCAGTTTTCCTGTTGTATCCTACTATTTTATTTTATTTTTTTATATTTTATTTTATTTTATTTTATTTATTTTATTTTTTAATTCTGACTTATTTGCTATGTTTTGAGCCAAGTTGCTCTTATCACTGAAGAGAATGAGAGGGATGAGCAATCCCAGCATCTGCCCCAACAGTGTTTGGTCTATTGAGTTACAGAAAATGCAGTATATTATTAAAACTTTATATTGAGCAGCTGCATTTTATCCTGAAGTACAGCTTTGAGGGAGCTGCATTTGGAACAGCTTCTGCTTTTCTTTCATAGGTGGAAAGATCAGAGCAGTAAACTGCCCCCAGCTCCCAGGCTGGCAGAAGAGTACTTCTTAGCTCCAGGGAGGAGGCTGGCTACTCTTCATTATTATTCCCTCGACATCCTAGCCACAAGTAGGCACAGCCTGCCACTGCTCCAGTGAGACCACTGTCCTCTAGCCCTTCAGCAAAGCGGCAACACCATAAGAGCTGATCAGTCAACCAGAAAACGGCGTGAGCAAAGAAAGGCAGGTTATGTAGAAAAATGTTAAAAATATAATAATACAGAAATAATCCCTTGGAACTCTTAGGGTGTATAACAATAAAACAAAACAAGCATGTGCTGGAAATTAAATCTCCCAGCTGTATTGATTGCTAATGGCCTTTTTTAAATTTCAACCCTATTTACTATGTAGAGATAAGAGCTGACTCTGAGCACTTTGTCTGATTCAGAACCTCATATAAGAAAACTAAAGATCACTCAAATTAAGAGGAGACAGCTAACTACTCCCCTGGGTTATACAGAAGAGTATTTTATTTGCCCCCATTAGAGCAAAAGAATAGCACAGAACAGATTCAGTCCAATCAGAGATACCATTCAACAAAAAGTGGCAGCTGCTTTTGTTTTTCTTAAGGAGCATGGAAAAATACATCTGTTTCCATTAGCACTACTTTCCCCTTGGTTTTTCTAATACTTTATTGTTGTTATTCTGCAAACTCTAGAGCTATGCAGCAAGCATCTCTTTAAAGGTGAAATATCCTTTTGAAGCTTACCTGTTCTAAAATATCACAATCTATGAATCCACATTTGAACAGGCATAGTTTCTGGTAGAATAAGAATGTCTTAAATTGTAAGACATGGAGCAATACTCTGAGCAAAAGAAATCAAAATGCCTACTCTCTTTCTGAACAAGCTACATATTTTCTACAGATCAACAGCACTGAAATCACGGTAGAAGGTACTGACAGAACATTGGAGTAACTAGCACTGATTGAAAGCTTTTATTAACTATATTTTAGTTTTATATTCCCCATGTGACTTGGCATCACAAATATAGCTGTCATAAACAGCAACAGAGAAAGAAGTGGCTGTTCTTTCATTATTTTGAACTTTCCCAGCAGGATTCACCGCTCTGGCTTTTTTGAGCAACTTGTGGTTTGGAGCATGCAGGCAGTATGCATTATGTACTAGCTTGCATATTTCTACCTTAAATAGGAGGTGTAACTAGAAGAGACTGAGTAGACCTGTTCGCAAAATATGAGTCACTACAAACCTCAGCATGAAACCTCAAACCAAACTCTATACTTCAAGATTAGAATTGGTTCAGAAAAGTACTTCTGTTTTCTATCTCTGTAGAGAATAGGGTTTATGGAAGGAGGCCAGCACCTTGGTACAGGATAAAAAATACTCACGTTTTTTTTCTTCCTGCAGTCTTACAGAACATCACTCAAAAGCATACTGTAAAGGAAATTGAAAAACACTCTTCCAAAAGACACCAGCTGTCCGCACATTATCATCATGGGGAGGTCTGAAGAGTTGGAGGAAAGACCTCAAAATCAAAAGACAAATACATCTAAAGAGTTTTATCTAATGAGAGTTGTCAAGCACTCTATCCTGAATCAGCTGCATGAAAAAGACCTGCAGGGAAAAAGAACTGAGCAGAACAAGGTAATACCACACGTCTCTTTCCTCTCTGTCACACCTCTCCTTCCCAAGACACATCCACCAGCTTGTCCAAGCAATGGTGACAGGGACATCCAATGCAGCATCTCGTAGGGTCTCAGTAAAGGCAAACAATCTCTGCAGAATTGGTATGGACATGGAGAAGAGTTCACAGTCCCAGCCCCTGACAACTCCAGTGCAGGGTGAAGGTACCAGCTAATTCAAAACCTGTGGAAGTCAGTGACAGCCTTGTTACTTCCCTAGATGGGCTTGGGACATTGGGTTTGCTTGGCTTTATGCATGTGCTAAAACCCTTTGTTTTTCAAAACTCATTGCTGTTACTACAGAGTAAGGAAAGACTGGCACAATCCTGTCTCAGGAAATAATTTCAAGCATGTTCTGGAGCAGACTGATACCTTCTTCTATTGGTGATCCCTCTGCTTCAGTAGTTGGGTCATGGAATGCTTTGCCATAAGGATCAACACTCCCGTCCTTCAGCATCTTGGTTATTGCACAGGAAGTGCCAGTATCAAATTTTTCTAGAGCACTCATAAGTAACTATTTTCTACCATGTTGAGAGCTTCAAGTAAAGCATAACATAATCCATCAGAGTTCTGAAATAAAGGCAGCAAGAATGCAGATTTGTCCAAGTTCATTAAGGTTTTCTTTTTTCACAGTATTTTGTTCTGATGTGTTGCAGAATGTAATGCCTGGCATCCAACTGTATCAACTTACTTCGAACTCCTAGAGACAGACTTATTCACAAAGTGAGGAGGGGAAAAAAAGGGAAGAAACAAACACACTTTTTTTATATTTCCCAATTTTCTAGAAATAGTTTATGAAAGTCTGAAGGAAAATGAAATTCTTCTTGGTGTTACTTAATACACATATTCAAGCAGAGCCCTTACCAATGTCTATAAATCTCTGTACTCAAAGAAAGCAAAACTACTTTTTGAAAAGAGCTCATTAGAAAAATAAAAAAAAAAACACACTTTTTTTATGATCTACCATAAATGCAATGCTTTCCTTCATGCCTTTAGCTGGCAGAGCAGGTTTCAGGAAGAAGGCAGACTGAATTGTCTTCTGCAGGACAGCTCCATAGAAAAGAAATTACTCCTCTCAAAGTGGCTGGCAGGATTGCATTATTGTTTCTCAAGTGCCTCCCAATTTTGTAGCTACTGAAACAGCTATTACATGTTGCAGCCTAACAGACTCAAACTGTTGTGCAATTCCTCTGCAGGCACAAAGTGGACTTGAGTCCAAGTTTGCATACACTGGCCAGTCAGGTCCATCTACAGAACCATGAAACACCTTCACCAGCCCACTCACTGTATGCACTTTATTAATTTACACCACTTAAAGGAATCTAAAAGCCTCCTCCAACCAAGGAGGTAAAATCCTGCAAAAATCTCCACTACTCCTCCATACAAGCGCAGTCCTGAGTGCATGAATATTTTCTTTTACATCAAAGGAAATGGTCTATTTGACCTTTTCTTTATTAGTTTTTAATTGCTAGGAAAACATCCTATCAACTCATTTCTTTTCCCTCCAGACCAACCAGTAAATTTAAAAAAAAAGACCCTGATGTTGGTGCAGCTCTACCATGTACAGCCCCACAGCAGCTGATCACACAAGCGCTTTCCCATGTCCATCTTATCTCTTAGACTTCAGTTTTAGGCTTCTGTTTTTTAACAGCAGTACGCTGAATAGACACTCTTTCAGTTTTTGTCCTCTCAAGGTGTCAGTGATGCTGCTACAGGCCAGACCTACACTTCCAGGCAACCCTGGTGCCCTCCTACCCTCACCCAGGTAGCATCAAACATCAGTCTGTGCCACCATATCTGGCCAGTGCAATCCCCAGAGATGCTTTCCAGGGCATTGGCTGAGCCAAGGCAGGGCCAGAGAGGTGTGCCCTGAACATTTTACCCCATCTCATTTACAGCTGAGCCCCACTGGCCTGAATATGAAGTCACCTTACTAACTGAAAGTGATGGGCAAACCTTTCTCAGTGACCTCAGTAGGAACTGGGCCCTATATACAGGCTTAACTCCATCCTTTACGTTAATGAGATGAGTTGCCCTTGATGTCTTTTCAGCAAGTATCATCATTTGCTACCAGCTCTGCCTTGCTCTGAGAAGGAGAGAAGCAATTAAGAGGCTCTTTGCCCTCCTTGCTAATAACAGAATGACACCAAAAGGACAAGAGAAGAAATGCAGGCAGGGAATATGTGTTAAGCTCCTTTGGAAAGGCAGCATCCAGCCAGAAGAGATCAGCTTTGGTGCGGCTCTGCTGCCTCAGAGCACATTTCCCCACACATTTCTGCCCACCACAACAGAGGAAAATGCACAGCTCCTTGTGGAGGGATAGGGATGCAGAAGCCTTCCTCAGCCACTCTTTAAAGTTTGAGTCAAAGCACCCTGAGTTTCAGAAAATTTCTAATTGTAACATTTCCAGATGTATAAACCTGTAACAACAGGATCAAAAAAGGGCTAGTTCACCAACGTGAAAACAAGTGTGACAGCAGCAAAGAGGAGAGATATGAAATATTGTTAAAGGTATAAACTTCCTTCAGAAAACCAGAATAATTCCTCAAATCCCTTTCAACGTACTATGAAATAAAACACCACACATTTATAGAAGAAAAAAAATGTAAAAATACACATGGTTTGTAGAATCCGACCATCAAAATAGTTTTCAGGCTCCACAAACAAAATCCAGTAGCCTGAAAATGCCAAGCTATTTCAGACTCGGTAGTCTCAAGTCCAAATTCCTCAAAGCCTTCTCATCCCGGGAAGTTGATCCTGGCAGCCCTGAGGTGGCTCTTGGGTTTGGGCTCCCTTGCAGGCTTCACAAATCTAAAGAAAGGATCTATAAGGGGGACATGTCTGTGACCAGACTGAGACAGTCTGATCTGGAGGTGTTTTGCTGCCATGGCATTACAGTGCAGCACAATATCATGATGAAGAAAGAAGGTTCAGCCACCCGCAGGGCCCTCTCCGTTAACTCCTCTTACTCATTGGGAAACAATCCCAGTACCGAGCTACCCAGTCCTGGGGTACAAGTCTGACAGAATGTTTGGGATTCTGCCAGCAAAATGCTAGCATAAACTAACCCACTGAACAATGCTCGTAACTAGTCTTCCTGCATGTCTACAACCACACACAAAATAAAC
Organism: Amazona ochrocephala; assembly: GCA_039720435.1. NCBI lineage: Eukaryota > Metazoa > Chordata > Aves > Psittaciformes > Psittacidae > Amazona > Amazona ochrocephala. Next base: position 98,959,592 of record CM077877.1, on the reverse strand, counting down.
ATATCTATTAAACCTCACAGTTTCTCTCACTTTATTTGAAGTAACCTCTTTTGACATAGAACCCAGAGATTTCACCAAGACCTTTTCAGCTGCAAGGTAAAAACTGTGTTAAACCTAACATCAAAATACTTCTTCCTATTTCAGAACACAAATTCTTCTCAGAACCATATCTCTGATCACTTATGCTAAACTTTCCTAAGACAGATGAAACCCTTAAATCGAAGAACGTGAAAGAGAGTAAAAGTTGTTTGTGTGCACAGATACTGGCACATGGAACCTCAGTTGCTTTGAAGGGCTGCTCTCTCACCTGAACCCTGCTCTTAGCAGGCATGTGTTTTCCTGAGGTTTGCTTTAGATGCAAGAAAGCAAGCAAAGAAGCAAGCAAAACTTCTCTATTGGTGTAACAGGTCATGGTGTTTAGAGGTTCTACTTAGAACAAAAGGAACACAAAAAGTAAGCAGGGTATGGCATAGACAACAGGTTAGGCAGTCAGCTCCACAGAGAGATGTTTAAAGAAAAGTAAGGAAAGGCAAGGCATGGAAAACAGTAGGAAATTAAACAAGATGCAGCTATGCTAAGTATTCTTTTCATTCCTGCAGCATAGGTTAAACCCTTTATCTTTTAGTGATTTCTGAAGTCAGTAGTTTCTTGGTTCCTCAGCTCACAGACTTCATATCTTTGATCACTCTGGGATGCTGCTACAAGCTTGAGGTATCTCAGCTGGAGCACGGCTATATCAGAGGAGAGTAAATCTGCTGCAAATGCAAGGCCCTGATGTTGTGCCTAGTTTCTCTCATAGTACCACTGTGAAACAGCTCAGAAGAGCAGAGCCGTGCCTCCACTGTGTCAGACAATGCAATCGCTGCTCTGCAGGGTGCAAGCTTCTGCCTGGAGAAGTCCCAGAGCACTTGGTCAAAACAAACCATATTTAACTGTAGCTAGAAAACTGCTTACTTTTTATGTCATGGTACAGGTATTCAAAAGCTACCCAATTAATGAAAGTAGAACAGTATGTTGAGTGGTTGATATTCTACAATACTAAAGAGCAAGCACTGAGTGAGGAGGGAGAAGAAAAGGAGAGGAATTAACACTAGTTTAAACGCTGTCAAGATGAAGCAGTTTTAAATGCAAAACGGACTAAAGGTTAAGGTCTTTGCTTGATTCACTGTTACTTGATACCTACAGGAAATTAAACCGCAGCAGCTCAGGTCAAAAAGCATTAATAAAAGCAAGGAAATTCAGCAGTTTGGAAAAAATATTATGATATTTTAATGCAATTTTCTCTGTTTCAGGGGTGTTCCATCGAGTGTACCACACTGTAGAGGCTGCGACACATAGCATGAGCTGTGGATTTCAGCACTGCCACTGAATTTTCCCTTATTGGCTGGTTCCAAGTCATAGTGGAATATTACTCACATACAGTCCTCATGCAGTTTAATCCGAACAATACAGTGTATAGACATTCCTCCATCTGTTAGGAATTGTGGCAACTCTGTAGGGCACAGCTGATAATGTTTGAAGTAGAGATCCTTTGGTTTGGGCAAGGAGCTGTGGTGAGCAGCTTGATGCCTTTGGTGGAAAATAAATGCTAAGTTTCTGGAACAAAGGAGAAAATGCTTTTTCTTGTATAGCCATTTTAGTTAACAGCTTTGCATTGGCCAAAAGTATGCTGCATGGTCTAACTCACAGCAGAAACTTCATGAATTAGATAACCAGTATGAAATGACACAAACTAGGTTGTTCATCTTAAAAATGCTTGGGTTTCCAATCAAGGAAGTTTTAATCAATGCTTTTTCATTGAGGATAAGTACAGCAAGATGACCACCTTTTACGTGCAGTGATCTGTGCAGTCATATCGAAAGCAGCCAGTCTTGTTCGTCTCTGTGTCTGCTTTATGACTGCTTTTTAAATGTGTAAAAGTACATGGGTGTCATTCTTCATGTAAGTCCTATTGCCCCTTTCCCACCAGTTAAAAGAATGCTAGAAGTCTATATCATCACAAAGGCATGTTCTTAGTGGAAATCTTTTATATGAACAGTGCAGCAGAAACACTCAAACTGCTGGAAATGGCCAAGAGAGAAAGAAAAGACAAAAAAACTCATCAAGAATAAAACCAAAGAAGTGCACTATATGACTGCGAATCATAAGCCTGATTCATTTATGAAGCAAAAAGCTACTTGAGACACAGAGTATGTTTCCCATACACAATAATAAATCAAGATAATTTACTTGAGCTGCTTTGTTAAAAAGCAGTCCTACTTCTTCCTCAAATTAATGACATTAAATATCCTGCTAAAGATTAAATATCTGACTTAATTTTGTTAGGGGAAAAAAAGCATCATCTCCCACATCCAGTCTTTTTTCAGCTTTGTACAAGCCCTCACTCTGTACTTGGTTATTGGGTCAAAGGCTGATGAGGCAAAGTCTTTAGAAGTACTGTGTTTTATGGAATGCTATTCCCCAAAGTGTTTAAAGGACTTGTTCTGTTACTCTTACTGTAGTAATTCCCACGTCAGTACAGAGCCCACTAACTTCCCAAGGGTTTTGAGAGTTAGCTGTGCAGATCAGCATCAATGGTAACAAACTAAAAATTAGACTAATGGCCATCATTTTCCCACATCCTTATCTATGCAGGTGACAAGGCCAAATGCTCAGGCCTCAGTTGCTTTAGTTTTGGACCTTTATTTGAACTGAGCGTTCTAAGCATCCACTGTTATCTGGGCTTCCCCAAAAAAAGGAAAAATAAAAAGCTTCACAGGAGACACAGCTGCTCTTTGCAATGTGCAAACACCTTGGTTTCTAAATGTAAGTACCGTGGCCAAAGTCCTGCCATGAAAAGTTTGCGCTTGCAGAGCGCAGCGGATGAGCAGCTTGCTTCAGCCGTGCTGTACTATGTCTGTGCTGGAGGTGACAACTTTATCAGCAATGGCTCAGGTAGGTCAGTCATAAAGGACCGTGTGAACTCCCAAAGTTCACAGTACAAACCCAAAACTGGCCAAAAAAAAAAAAATGTCCACATTGGTCACACACATCTTAATCCGCTGACATGTATTGCTCATGATGTTACTGGGATTTGAAGGATTCAGCTACTCAAACCTCCTAGTAAAGCAAATGTTGGGAGAGAGTATACACCTATTCACATCCTCCTGGTGCCCAGCAAGAACTAGATGATATGTTTAAAAGTGAAAACCAAAAAGACCCTGCCCTAGTTAAATGTATAATTCATTCACAGAGCATTATCTACTTTTCAAGGTATATGAGAAATGATTATGCATTCAGCTATCCTGAAATAATTAAAAGGTCATCAATATGCTGTCACTGTACTGATATGGTTTAATTACATTCTAAAAATATATTGAACAGGCTATCAAAAGAAGATTATATTGCTGAGATGTGTTGCTATTTTAAAAACAAACCAATGTCTGTTGAGTAGGAGGAATGCATGCAAATATGATCTGGGCATAAGTTTAAATAAGCACAGCTGATAGAAATCTAAATCTGCTATACTTCAGTATTATCTGAACCTACCAATCAGAGAAATGTGCTCAAAAATGAAGAACAAAAGAAATAATATCTGGAAAGCCATTGTTTCCACATAGTCCATCTCTGAATCTCTGGCTACATTAGTACAGGCATGGCAATGTTGTCAATTGATCACCAGTTCTTTTCTAATGAATAAACATTGCAATTTAAAATAATTTTTTAAAGACAAAAAAGGTGGTGCTGGGGGGAAGAATATGGTAGCCAGCTGAAATACATGGGATTGGAGCCACAGCATTATTATCTGTTAGCATGACACTCCTGTGTTCCAAGAACCTATGTAAATTTGTTCTAGCAATGGATCTTGCATATCAGGAATCTGTATGAATCAACACATAGTAAACTATTTCTGTTTAAGAACTGTTAATCATGTTCCATGATTTTTTTCCTCCTAATTTTTAATAACTCTCCCCAGTTTTGGAAAGTAGTTCTTCCACTACTGTCCAAGATGACCTCTTCTACTGACTGACTACTTACCTGTTCTGTAGTCTAGCCAGCTTTATAGGTAGACAGTTGTCCTGGTGTGTGAAAGATACTAGAACTACATAAATTGTGATTTCAATAGCATTTATGATATTAACGACAGACAGCTCAATTGTGCTCCAATAGATCAGGTGATAAACCCAGTTTTCAGTGGATCTGATCTACAAGCATGAAAGGTTCTAGGAAAATAAGGGAAGATGCTGTCTTAGGTGTCTGTACACACAAATGCACACACAAAACCCGACTACATAGATAACTGAAAAAAATCATTAAAATATTTCTTAAAACTGTTTCAAAATATTCCCCAGCTAAAAGCTTTGTTGCTGTGTACACCTGTCAGGAGCTATTTTGAAGCATTTGAATGTTTCTGCACATGATTCAGATGTACATTGATTTCACACTAAAAGACAACTCCTATCCTCAAATAGTGAAGTTAACATACCTGTACTCTAGCCAAATGATATCCAGCTGATGTGCTTTCCAGCATACTCAGCGAGGGTATCTGCAGTTGAAATCTTAGGAGGATGCTCAAATGAAAAAATAATTTTATTTTATCCCGTCAAAGGTAAAAACGTTCATCCTCTTGACAAAGCAAGGTGTCATGGAACGGTTCCCTCAAGTGGAATGAGGAGAGAGAGGATAGCTGAGTTTGGCAAAAAGAAGAATTGAATACAAGAGATTTAAAAGATTACCTCAAAGACCTATTTATTTGAAGTCTGTCTGCCATGCCTGTTGAAAGGGCAGTTTTCCCTTTGCTCCTCACCATGGCAAAAGAGGATGAAGAAACAATAGAAAAAGAGGAAATCTGCCAGGCCGGAAACTCTGTCCCTCAACTTGGCTGCAGCACTGAGACTAGAGTTCACCTCATAAATTTTGCAGAATTAAGCAGAGACACAATAAAAAGGCAGTTTCAGAAGAAAGGAATGAGTCAAGGATCTACAGCACCCTGGGGAATCTGGGTTCCCTTCTCAAGAGAAGTCCAAACTGTTCTTGCCACCCTTTAGAAAAAGTCCTATCAAAGTGATCCGTGGTAAGATGCAAGACATCTAAAATCTGTGTCTAACAACAAAAGAGTGGTGTCATGAAGTCGCAAGGATGCTGAAAGAGTGAATGACATCCATGCGACAAGTCTGGAGTCAGTGAGACGCAGCCTGAGTTATCTTGCAGAGCCAGAGAGCATACTGGAGGGAGGTGAAGCTCAAGAAGGAGCAGTACTCTTTAATACACTAAAAGCCAAACACAGCAGACAAAATTACACCAATGGCACCATCTTCTTTTATGTAGATAGTTTTATGCCTATTGGAGCAGAGACTCCAAGACTTGTTTGCTCTTGTGGCTCTGCCCAGAGCTCATGTTTTCATGTGTTCCTTGCAGAGCTGCCAGGAGAGAAGCTCTCCTACATTATGATTTGTGGTTTTGCTCCTTATTACAAGGAGATAGAACATCACAGCACCCAAGTCTCCTGCATCCTGGGGGCCTGAAGGTGAAAACTGCAGCCAAGGCTGAGTCCATTGGCCTGTTCCAACTCCAAACCAAAGCAAACAGAAGCCATCTATATTAGTTCTGTCTTTGACAGGGTATTGTCCCAGGAACATCAACAAGCATTTCCCAAGAGACATGCCGATGGCTGAAAATGCTGGGGACAGAGCCTGTTCTTCACCTTGATGGATTGCCACAGGTCCACAATGATAGCAAGGGTGTGAAGCTGCAGTTCATTGCTTGAGAAAGTGGCTTGCACACAAGTAGTATAACCAGTGCATGGGCACCTCATAAAGTAACCCTCACAAGGAACAAAACCCTTGAAAGACAAGTGGAAGGACTGACACATAGTCAAATCACAAATTCCTTCCAAAATAAGCCCTATCTCACAGTCTCGGTGAGCAGATCAGAGCAGAAATGTGGAAAGTACATGCAGAAGACAGAAAAAGTCATTCCATAGCAGAGAAAGTTGAATCTCAGCAATGAAAGCTAATCTCAGCAGAGGAAATAAGTGTATGTAGCATGCACGGTTCCATGTAACAGGCTGTGCAAATCATTGCTGTAAAATTTGCGTACACGCATGAAACACAACATATCTCCAGTACTGAACACTTGGGCATAGGTGTGTTTACAATTTTAATGTGTGTGAAAATGCTTGCAGTAGTCTTTTTCTCTTTCCCAGCAGAACCTAGAATACACTTTGAATAGCCGCTGTGAGCATGTATTGTGAATCAGTCTCCCCTATCAAGGCTTTGGTGTAGTTTCCAAGACTGGAGTCTTCTGTCCTGCACATAGTTATATGGGCAGTCAAGCAAAGTAGATTTAGGGCTCGGTTTAGCAGCTAACGAAAAATGTTGAACACACAATGTACAATAGTGTTTTACTTTTTGACCATTTGTCATGCACCATTCTGGCCTGTGAGCTGCAATCTGAAGACTGAGGGGTCTCCCAGGGCAAGTAGAAGGGATGAAAACAATGTTTCAAAAGCGCCTAGAAAGAGGTGGAGGATTTTTGCTCCAGTTATTTACCTAAATACCATTTTTATCTATCTGGGATGCTCTTATTTGGGCATTATGTTGTTCTCTGTGAGAGCCTTAGAAGTAGTTTTTAAATTGTTCCTTCTTACTATTATGCTTTCATTCTGTGTTACCTGACTAAAATAAAGAGAACAACCCCATAGTACTTCGTATTCCTTCCCTTTAAATAAAAACACTGAGAATTAGAAGCTCTCCTTCTCTTGCCTTGTTACTTTGTGCTTACAAGCTCAGCGTGGGGTTGTGGGCTTTTTTTTTTTCCTGAGGTATTCCTAGATTGCCACAAGCTTCTCCCAGTAACAAGGCTGGATTCCACAGCAAAATTTAGTTGGAAAATAACCACAGCAAAACATGGGACACTGCCTTTGCCTGTGGCAAATTCTTTTGTGTCAGACCAAGCATAGGCACCTGAATAAGGAAATAGAGGGCTGCACAGATTTGTTGCATGAGACAAGTGTCAGCCCTGAGCCCATGAAACCTATGTCCCTACCACCTCTTCTTTGCCAGAACAGTTGTGGTTGAGTGCCGTTTACATATATTAAGTTTGCAATCAGCCCTATGTAAAATACCACCAGATTGTGGTCAGCGGTTGTATGCAGACTTTGTCATTTTGCTTACTGACCACACATTCCCATTGATCAATTCTAAATTGGATTATTGTTAGGTTTAAAAGCGCCTCAACAGCAGAAATTGGCTGTGGAGGCTGGCAAAGGGGAGATGGATAGCAGAATAAACAGGGAAAGTGACAAGATTTCAGACTGAATTGATCACTGTCAGCGAGTTAGTGGTCAGCTGTCTGACCTTCGGTGCCCAAACCAAACATCAGAATAATGTTTAGACAAACACATTTGATTTTTGAGGTAATGGGTATGTCAACTAAATGACAAACCTTAGAAAGGTCAAAGGGATATCCATTTTTCAGACTTTTTTCAAGCATTAATCGTTCATTTGGGGAACAGTTTCTTTCTAAGCTGGATAGAGAACTTCACTTCCTCTGTGTGTGCATGTGTGCTCACAGGCACTGAAAATTGTTCGGCCAGAGCCACAAGCCCCATCAAACCCAGCCTGCTATTAGCTCCTGCCATTCACAGCCACATTCTACTGCATGCAGAACTATCCTAAGTGCAATGGAGTTGTGGTTTCGGACTGCAAAGGAGGCCTAGCAGAGCTTTAATTCTCCCACCATTTGCCTTTGCCAGTACAGAAAAGGGAGCTGTACTGATCACACAGGTGAGACCCATGTCTTCCCCACAGGCACTGGGAGATGGCTATGGCATATCATGGCATGGCACCATTCATCCATCCAGTTGGGCTCCCCTGGTGTATGCTGCACCAACCCCTACAGGCTGGTAGGCTCTTGTAGTAATGCGTCTTCCATACAGTGTGGATTAGTAAATGAAAAATACTTGGTATATATAGAAAAAGTTAACAAATAAGAAAGCCTAAAGAGCCTGGAATGTCCTTGTGGTTTTGCAGTCCAGGATCTGGTATTTGCTGTTGCAGGAGTGTTGGGGTTTAAGACACTGTAACTCACCCAGTTCGCTCACTCACTTACCCCTCTTCCCCCCAGCTCCTGGAGGGATGGGGAGGAGCAGTGAAAGAATGCAACTCCCACAGGTTGAGATAAGAACAGTTTAGTAACTAAGGTATAACACAAACCACTACTGCTACTACCAATAATGATAATGACAAGAGAAATACAAGGGAAAAAAATACAATCGCTCACCACCTATACCCAGCCCGACCCTGCAGCAAACCCGCCCTCTTCTGGGTCCCTGCCCTCATTTTTTTTGCATCCTGGGCATGACATGCTGTGGTATGGAATACCTCTTTGGCTAGTTTGGGTCAGGTATCCTGTCTCTGCTTCCTCCCAGCTTCCCTTCCTCCCTGGCAGAGCATGAGACTCAGAAGGTCCTTGGTCAGACCAAAATATTCTAAGCTGTAACTGAAAACATCAGTGTTATCAGCACTGTTCCCAGGACGAAAGTAAAAAACACAGGGCTGCACCAGCTACTAAGAAGGAGAAAAATGGCTGCTACTGCTGAACCCAGGACAAGGAGGGACAGTGGAGGGAAAGACACAGAAATTCAGATGATAAATTAAGAAAAATAAACAAAAATGCTAACACAGACAACAAAAAAGCCTTTGAAGTTTACCACTACTGGCCTTGGCTCTCAGACTGCTTTTTAAACAATCTCTACTTACCTTCATCTTCCTTTTGTCTAGATTACTTGTTGTGAAAACAGCCCACATCCTCACAGAAAACACCACCAGCCTTTTTCATGGCGTGTATATCAGAATCACTTGCGAAACAAATTGGTTTTCTGCTTAACTAATTTTTTCACACACACACTTTGCCTCCCAAAAACATTTGCAATACCAATGCTGTATTAAGGAAGGAAGAAGTACTCTGGAACTGCAAATTAAAAAGCAAGAATTGACACTGAATCAAGATCCGGAGAAAGTTTTCCGAACCATGCCATGAATGCCCTCTCTGTTGTTCTCTCTTCACTTTTTGCTCATGCGTAAAAACAGCACGAGAAGGATTGTTACACACTGCACAAGGATTGGCAGCAGCTACCCCCTGCTTTCAGCTCTGTGCCTGGTACCATTGTTAAACTCCCTGTTCTCAGGGTTCACTCAGTAGTACAGCAAAATGCGAGAATATTCCCAAACCCACTAATTCATCCTTTTAAAGTTTTGCTACTTATTTTGATGGCAGTTCATGATGATGCATGCAATGCTCTTTACATGAGAGTTATTCTGCTATGCACAGAAATTCACCATATAATGTGTCTAACACCACTCTTGCAACAGGTAAGGTACCTAAAAGCCAATTTTATATTGTAAGTGAGGGAACATTTGGCATATCCTAGCAATATCCAAAATAACTATTTCTCTTCAGACATCTAACTTATGCCTGCAAGCAAGAAGGAATATATTTCGTTTCTTATCCTGTATGCTTTGACATTTAGGTCTCTGTCCTAACTGCCATAGCTAACAAAGTTTCATAGTAGAATTGATCAAAAGTCAAAAATTCTGTTTGTCAAGAAGACTTTCATGCAATACAGAAGCATTTAAAGAGCAGCAATATTATTCTCTCAGAAAACAAACTTCACAAAGCAGTGAGTTTAAAAGCCATACAAGGTGATTTCTCACAAACTAGACATAATCATTCTTATGAAAATCTCACCTTCTTTAAAGCATCATTCTCTGAAGACTATCTGTTTTGGCAAAACTTTTATATCAATATTTTGCACAGATTAATAATTGGAAAGGAAAGTGGTGTGGATAATAAGGAGTTTCCTCATTATTACACCAACAGTAAATTCTCACAGCATTCCTGGGACTTCTCTGAATTTCAGCATAGGAATATTTTACCACAGCCAAATATTAGTTGAATTTAGCTCAGACTAAGAGGAAAAAGGCACAGAATCATTCAATATGAGATTCAATGAGAGACCACAACTTTTATTGATATCATATATATTTGTTTTTACAATTAGGTGTAGGAAGTGTCCACCGCAAGGGTATATGGAGCCCTCATGGTAACCCATACTGGTGATTATAAAGTGGTTTTGTCCATGTTGGCAGAAGAGGTAGTGGGGACTGTTTACTGGATCTGAAGTTTTCCAGCCGTTTTTCCAAAGCTCAGTTTCCAGTAAAACCAGATGGACCCTGGAGGTGGAATTGCAGGTGGACACCAAATCCACACGATTACTATTTAGACATGGCCTGTGGCCCTGCCTCCAGGTCCACCTCACCTCCACCCTGGTTAAGCACTGCAGTTAAGTGAGAACTGCAATTTTTGCCCTAGGATAATGGCACAAATTTTAACATCATGAGACATGCTAAAGGATTAAACCAGAGTGTGGTACTCCCCTTGATTTATCCAACGTGCACGCAGTCATAAGGTCTGTGAAAGAAGTATGCCTGGCCTTGAGTTTCTTTGTGGACATCTGGCAGGATACACAAAACATCCTGATTCGCTGGCTTCCCTGTGGGGTGGTGACATTTTGCCGTTAACAAAGGGATCCTAATCTGAGGTTTCCCTTCAGCCTGTAGTGGCAATTAGTGTCCGTGGGTTGCATACACATGCTGTTAAGTTAAATATTGAGGGGTTTAACAGATGTAACTAAGCAGTGTGTGAAACTTGTCCTTGCCTAAGTGAAACACAGGAGGCTCTGTCTGGACATCAGGAAACAATTTTACTGTAGGGAGGACTGGCACAGGATGCCCACAGACATTGTGGTCTCCCTCCTTGGGGATACTCAAAAGCTGTCTGAACATGATGATGGGAAGCTATCTGGAGGTGGCCCTGCTTGAGCAGACAGGCTGAACCAGATGACCTCCAGAGGTCCTTTCCAAGCTCTTTTTTTCTATGACTCTGCATTCAGAACACCAGTGAACTCTCCTATAATCTGGTAATCACCCCAAACTTTCTACCAATGCAAATACAGGATTTTTACAAGATTCTACAACCTGGCCTCTGCAGCACAGTGCTGTTATGGAAGCAGTTGCTCCACCATGACCAAGAATATAACTTCCATCATTACATCAGGACCACAATGACCCCAACAATTAGTACCAAAAAAGCTCCCTGGATCATTTGGAGCCCCAGGCAAGAGTTTGCTGACATTTGAGATCAAACTGGCACTGATTTTTCAAGCCATATTTGTCTAATTCTTGTCCGCTACACCAGCCTTTGAAAAGGTCCTTGCAAATACACAGACTGTATCGATTATCGCTACGTGTATAGTGGCTGGTATGTAGCAAAGTATAGTGTAATATGAGAAAAAATATTGATTTCAAGAAAGTTAATATTATTAAAAGGTAGTTGTATTAATCTCTTGAATTTTAGTTGGGGATTGTCCTCTTAGAAAATCAATGAAACTAATAGTCTTGTTACATCAGGAGCACTTGTTAGACTATTTTTTCACTCCAATGCTTTTAAGTTATGTTAAGAACAGAAGAGTTGAAAGGCTATAAACTTATTGACTGGAACTTAGAGGACTTGAATGACTGAAGGCAGTATGTTCATTGTCTTTTTGTCACCTTATGTGGCAGAGAAAAATTTTAGTTAAATAGAATTTGAATTTTTCTGGTTTCCATTTGCACCACCAAAACAAAATGTAGTACTTCATGCAAAATCTCATCATCCCAATTTACTTTAATGATTTACTTTAATTTACTTTACATAAATATGATTTACTAAACTATATTTGTGTAAGCACTCAAGTATCCCTCAAAAAGTATCGACCTTACACAAAAGTACTTCTGCAAATCCCTGGCACATTAACTGGTAAGCAAATGTCTAATACTTCACTTTATAAATCCATTTTTTTATCTCAACAATTGCTTGCATTTTTTTCCATAATGCTTGTTATGTATATAGCCACAGCTCATTTAGCCTTCTCACCAACGCATTCTCGCATGACTGATAAGAACAAAATCAGGTAGAATTTCAGCTGAACATCAAAACCTCCAAGTTTAGCAAAAACCCAAGTAACCCTACAGTGTTGTCAGGAGAAGCTTATAATGACCACAGGGCTGGGCAGGGAGGAGGGTGAGAAGCAACAGGTTTGCAGCCTTGGAGTCACTGTGTATCCCTCCCTCCTCCTTTTCTGGGGAGGAGAAAAGGAGGTAAGCGGGGAAGGAGGATGGATGATGTTGCCTCCATCCATCTTGTGGCCATTGTGGTCGTCTTGACTCCAACACAGAATCTACCTCCTTAGCCTAAAATTTCTTTGCCTAATCTTTGCATCTAGGTTTTCCTGTATGCATTTTTAGCCAAAACATTTATATGGACAATAGATAAAATGTGTGCTAAGAGCAATTTCTACCTGATAAATTCAAATAGAGATAACTGTGGGTTCTGCCAGTCTCATCTCATGGGAAAGTGCTATAGATGCAACGATTTTATGTCACCCTTTCCCCACCTGCGTATTCAGGTGTAGAAATCAACAGCAAAGACGTTTTGGCATAGGTATGTTTTTTCTGGTTGGCCATCTTTTGTCATGGGAAGATCATATGGTCTATAGGCAGAATGACATTATAAAACTGATTGATTCCTGAAACTTGGTCATGGAAGCTGCATATCACAGTTTTCACTGAGCACTGTGGCTGAAGTATGAACTAATACAAATCATGGAGGAGCTTTCCAAAGGTGTAAATGGATGTTAGCTGCCTAGGCCCAGTGAAAGGCTGTCTCCCTGTGGCTTTTGCTTGTCAGTGAAACCACAATCTCCTCCTTTTTCCTTCATAACACTCTGGCTCTTAACTCTTCCTGATCTCTCTGAATCTGTCAGTGCAATTATCTGCCATCAGCTATATACTATCAACAGGAAATAAGTGTGCTCCATCTGACAAGAAGAGCACTGCAATAACATAATTTGGAACCAGATGAGGTTTCACAATAGCCTATCTCCCCCGCTCCTGAAAATCAAAAGTGTAATTGACAGAACTGCTTCCCTCATGCCAATTTCTTGGCCAAGTCATGGTTTACCCATGTATATGTGCACTCATAAGCACCACAGACATCATTGCACTGAAAACTGGTCAGTTATTTTTGTAAAATAAGGAGGTGATAAATGGCTCCTGATCTGAATCATCAGTAACTAATAATAATAAACAAATCTTCTGCTTCATGCAGTGCAAATGAAAGTGTTTCAAGATGCAGTAATTGCCTACAAATCGACTTACAGATATTCTATGATTCTATGAATAGGAAGAGGAAAATATCCTACTGGTCTTGTAGCACACTTTTTTACAGCCACCTAATAAGAATATCTTGAAATGAATTCTGCATGTGAACACATGGCAATCAAAGCTGTACCTGCCAATTATATTCTACACCCAAACTCCTTCTCCTGAGGACTTGGCACATTGTAACCAGTGACATCCTGGGGGAGGAGTGAGGAGTATGGCCTTTCCAGTGTACTGACACCATTACACCAGAAACGAAAAGAAGGCCCCAGACAAATCTTGTTTTTTCTCCTATTTCCCCTGTATAGTGGACCAAAAACTTAAGCTGGAGAGATAAGCTGGATGCAGTCTAATTTCTATGTCCAACAGCATCTTGGAGAGAGCTGAGTCCATTGCACAATCTTGCCAAAAGCTCCAATGTTTCCAATAGAAACCTTCCACAAGAGCCTCTTCTCATGTATCCACACTCCTGTGAACATGTATTCAGTCTCTTCACAGGGGATGCACAAACTTCAGGAGCATCCTTTCCATTTTTCCCCTTCTTGTCCCCTCTATGCTTATATTCAGCAGCTTTGTCTTTCTCACTTGGCTATTGAGCAGAGTACCCCCTGGGGCAGGCAGCTAGAGGACAGGTATAATAAGGCATGATTTGTATCTCTTATTACCTTCACCCTGAGGACAGAAGGGATTAAGCACACATCCCAGCCCAGATACTTTTGGTAGCATGATGGGGTTATGAACCAATAGATGTGACACAGTCCAGCTTTATACATATGTTTACTCTATGACCCTTGCATGCACCTGCAGGGCTGTGGGCAGCTCTCAGAAGTTTTCCATGCACCAGGGTCCTAACAGCCCCTTGCTCTATGCATGACGTTTCCAAGCAAGCACCCTCCCTACAAAAAAGCAAGCATCTGTCCACTACGAAAACTCTGAAGCACAGAAAGGTGAGGGCAGAGGAGGAATAGGGACATATCCATCAACCCAAGGGATGAGATGATACCTTCTCCCACCATATAATCCTGCCTCATCCCAAAAAGCTCCACAAAGCTTTGACACAGTACCAGAGATGTGGCTTTTGGTGTGTAGAGAATTCACAGCTATGCAATATCCTTGACTGCTGTGTTGCAGAATGGTGACAGGATCAGGCCTGTAGCCAATGATAGGCCCTTCCAGCCCTGCTGACCTAGGTGCTTCTTTTTTTTCAACTAAATAACATCGAAAACACAAAATATGATTTGTGACCTGTCTGTGGGCAGCTTTATTACTATGCCGTGCCTGGGTCCAATAAACCACACTACTAACCCCCACATCCTATTCCCCGTCTTCTTCCTCCCTGCCCCAAGCAATTAATTCCTTATGCCCAGTGATCATCAAGAGACACGGTGGCCTTTGAAAAGGAAGATTTAGCAATATTAATAATACTCAATTGCCCAATCTCACAAAGGCTGCAGCTAGGGCTGGCTGGAATATTTTCAACAAAACTTTGTTTCATTAAAATGTGTTGTTTATCAAAGCTGAAGTATTCTGTGAAGACATATTGGTTTTGACAATGATTTCTGAAGCTCAGGGTTTCTGACAAGAAGCAGAGGGAGGCCTGTATCAAAACCTGGAGTTCTTCAATCTGAAAATAGTAATTTTTGACAAAATTCCAAGTCAGAAAAATGTTCTTAAAGTTTTGTTTTCATTCCAGCGTGGAACAAAAACATTTCTGGAATCCCAAAAGTTTCCTGACACTGAATTTTTACACTTTGGCCAGCTCCAGCAAAAATTCTCTTTGTGTGAGCTGATTCTGAATGAATATTTTTCATTTCATAGGTGTCACTGCTCTCTTCTGTACATGTGTATGTGTGTATGAGTTCAATTTATATTGTTTATGCTTTTGTTTGTTTGGGCAGCTGGTTTCTGCAGAAATTTATTATGGTCTTGCTGTGGATCAGTTGTCAAAGGCAGAATGACAGAAGAGTAATACTCCTCCCAGGACTGGGTAAGAAAGAGAGCTCATTTAAGACTTATCCCTTCCCACTCCTCCCCCATACTGTTCCTTGATGTGCTTAGGATTAATGCGCCACTTGAGCTAGGGTCTTCTAATAGGCCATCTGAGGTCTTTTGCTACCTGTGACACTGAGTTAGGTGTTTTTGAATTACTCTTCTCAAAATGCTATGATAGCTGAGTTGATACAGGAGAAATAATTAGATTGACTTGGCTGTTCTTCCTAAGAAGTATTTGCTGCCTTTTTGTAGATCTGGAAAAGGAAAATTTACCGTTGAAATTTTCCAGCCCTTACAAGATCATAAGGTTCTCATATTTCTTGTCTCCAGAAAACATTAAAAGTGGTCCCTGGATGCAAATCATCCAGTAGCTCAAAAACAGAAAGTTGGCTGTTAACAAGTCAAAGAGCTAGCTTGGTGCAGATATGCTGGGACTGGAGAGAGCGAGGAATCATTTAATATAACATTGATTAATAACATTCCTCAGCACAGAAATTTTCTTCAAAAATCAGGTACTCCAAAAAGGAGATATATAATCAAAAACCCTAATGCTCAGACCATTTAATCTACTGGTCTAGAGACATTTTGAAAACCTTATTCTTTCCATTTCGCAACAGTGAAAATGAACAGGGCCTTTTCCACTGCTGCAGCAGCAAATGCACAAGATTATCATGTCCAATTCACAAGACCTGCAGTGGGCCAAGAGAGGGTTCGACCAATGGATTGTCCTCAAGAAATTTCCTTGGAGGACAGAATCCCAGGAGAACTAGCTCCTACAACCACTTTGTGCAATGAGCATATCAGTGAGGAGAAGAGATTATGTTCAACTCAGCCATTGTCCCGAGCACTAGTCACTAGCTTGCAAAAGAGCTACATGTCTAGCTCCTAGCTTGGGTGACTTCCATAAAGAGATGAGGTCTAGAATTTGGAAACTCCTTTGCATACTGTGCTGTAAGAAAGAGAAGATAGTGTCTGTGCGAACTCTTCAGGACTCTACAGGCTACATATCCATGGGCATTGTGATCTGTAATAAGCAAATAGCCTGTAGATCTCATCTTTATTAGCCCAGGTTTAATGGTCATCTATTTTTGCCTTATTGTCCCCCGAGACAACCCTGTTGTGAACAAATCCTTTAAAGCTTTATTGGTTTTGTGTTTCCATTGTTTCCTTGTCATGGGTCTGGTAGGCAAAATTTTTCTTTGACAGTGGCTGCTTCTTCCTAAAAGCTTATGATTCTATGATTCTGGCCCAGCAGGCTCCATCACAGCATTTCTCTCTTGTAATTGCCTTGGGTCAATTTCTTCTAAAAGAATTAAAAATGCAAATCTAATATCATAATTGTGTAATATGATAAGCTTGGCAGCTCAATCAATACTATCCCCCACTGTCAATAATACAGCTCCAATGCACGTTTGTCAGACCTGACCAATCTCGCTTTATCACTGGCACTATGGTCCTTTCACATCTATAAGATATGGCATTTTATAAGTAGGTTCCTATCAATCAGATCTAGTTTTTGCATCATAGAAATTAATTTTGTCATCTTGCTGCCTGGCGGCACTGGGGTTGTTCTCTGAGCCCGGCGTCAGAGGCTTGCAGACTTAGGATTCCCCAGGCTCCCATGTTACATTCTGGCTGAGGACTGGGACTGACAATAGCACACTTAGGTGTCTTCATTTTCTAGCCACAAATGGCATGGGGTTAGCAGCAAAGGACATGGCTGGTAACCACTGTGGAAAGGGGAACCTGTGGATCAATAAGAGAATGCCCATTGGTGCTTGTATTGTTGGGTGTACCTCTAAATGAAGGAAGATTTTATGCGAGATAACTTTTCACCCCCTGAGTCTACAAAACACATTCCAGACAGTACTTTGTTACTAAAAAAATGTCTCCAAAGTAGAGTGTTTCTGAATATGTCAAAAGGGCTGCTAATCCAAAATGGAGGCAAACCAGAAGACACAGTAATTGTATTAACACAGATATTGCCTCTTCCTGCCCAGCCACAACCACAATAATTGAAAGCAAAAGGACAATTTGCATTCTTCTGAAGTCCACACCGTACTTCTTTCTGCTTGTACTTGCTTTAAAATGCTACATCTAGGAGAGATCCTTTAAAAAATATAGGGTTTTAAAAGGCTCTTTTAAAATGTTGCATTCTGCTGTGCTTCACTTTTCTCTCATGGTAATCATAGAATCATAGAATAGTTAGGGCTGGAAAGGACCTCAAGATCATCGAGTTCCAACCCCCCTGCCATGGACAGAGACACCTCCCACTAAACCATGCCATCCAAGGCTATGTCCAAGCCCACCTTGAACACTGCCAGGGATGAAGCATTCACAACTTCCCTGGGCAACCCATTCCAGGGCCTCACCACCCTTACAGTAAAGAATTTCTTCCTCATATCCAATCTAAACTTCCCCTGTTTAAGTTTAAACCCATTACCCCTTGCTCTATCACCACAGTCCCTAATGAAGAGTCCCTCCCCAGCATCCCTACAGGCCCCCTTCAGGTATTGGAAGGCTGCTATGAGGTCTCCAGGCAGCCTTCTCTTCTCCAGGCTGAACAGCCCCAATTTTCTCAGCCTATCTTCATATGGGAGGTGCTCCAGTCCACTTCAATGTACCTCTGACTCTGCCAACCTCTGTAGAATTGTCCTTGATCTGTCCCAAGAAAAAAAAAATAGGTCTGCTGGGCTTTAGCGTGGACTACACTGGTGGAAAAGTTCCCACCTCTGGAAAAAGATTGAAAAAAAAAGGAAATGTTAATGCACAGTGAAAATGGAACCTGACTCCCTAATTCTTCCTCTAAGGTCTGAAACTCAGATTGGCTTGGACAGCTTGCTATCCCAGTACTCTACGTATGTATACTATTACCCAAGTCACATATCTGAAATAGCATGCTATAATTTTAAGCAAAGAAGCCAGTGTCGGCGCTTGAGTAAGAAATTTATGAGATGAACATGCTTGTGAGGGTTATGCTTTTCTTGGAAAATAGTTGCTTTCTGTTGCATCAATATAAACCTGACATGACCTAACATCGTGTAAGCAGATGAACAATAGCAACGTGGAGAAATCCAGTCGCCCTCCCTTCTTCTGAGAGCACAGGGATTGCACATAAACCAGAAAAGAGCACAACACGGGGCAGATGTGTTTCACTACACAACAACAGCCCTCGGGCAAGGATGTTAAAAAGAGACTGAAGCAGAGACAGCTGCATCCTGGAGGTCAGGAAGCACAGGGAAGAGAAAGCTGCCAAAATCCAGGTTTAGTTCAGTTTTGTGAAGGGAAGGAGAACAGTGCTGACAGTGTGTGCTTGCAGCCCAGAAAGCCAACCGTATCCTGGGCTGCATCAAAAGGAGCGTGACCAGCAGGTCGAGGGAGGTGATCCTGCCCCTCTACTCTGCTCTCCTGAGACCTCACTTGGAGTATTGCATGCAGTACTTGTGTCCTCAACATGAAAAGGACATGGAACTGTTAGAAGAAGTGCAGAGGAGGGCCATGAGGATGATCAGGGGACTGGAGCACCTCCGGTATGAAGATAGGCTGAGAAAGTTGGGGCTGTTCAGCCTGGAGAAGGGAAGGCTGTGTGGAGACCTCACAGCAACTTTCCAGTATCTGAAGGGGGCCTGTAGGGATGCTGAGGAGGGACTCTTCATTAGGGACTGTAGTGAGAGGTCAAGGGGTAACGGGTTCAAACTTAAACAGGGGAAGTTTAGATTGGAAATAAGGAAGAAATTCTTTACTGTTAGGGTGGTGAAGCACTGGAATGGGTTGCCCAGGGAAGTTGTGAATGCTCCATCCCTGGCGGTGTTCAAGGCCAGGCTGGACAGAGGCACAGTTTAGTGGGAGGTGGCATGGTTTAGTGTGAGGTGTCCCTGCCCATAACAGGGGGGATTCGAACTAGATGATTTTAAGGTCCTTTCGAACCGTAACTATTCTATAATTGTAACAGCAAAACCTTCTTCAGTTATATAAATAGGAGTAAAGGATAACGGGGAGAGAGGCAGGGCCAATTGCAAAGTTAAGGATGGATTAAGGATTAAAAGTAATGCAGGAAAATCTAAAAAAACAAAAAAACAAACAAAAAAAAAACTAGAGCAATAATTTGCCTCACATTCAGTAGGGATCACTGAATACAGGAAATTGGAAACTGAAAGCTAGCTAATGAGAATAAAGGTACAGGAAGAAACGGCTACTCGTTGAGATGAAAGCAAGAAACAAAGATCTTCACTTCCTCCAACTGGAGATGCTGCAGTGTTCATCCCAGGATACAGCAAGAAGAGGCTGGTGAAACTTTCTACAGTTGGACATTGTTAGGTAGAGTTTTTAATAAAACTGTCAAAACAGTGATCTTAGGAAATCTTCAGAAAGTAACAAATGCATCATTTAAGGAGTTTCCCCCCTTCTACCCTAGGTAACTCTGGGCTCATTAGTCTGACCTGTGTAGTATGTAAAGCTTTAAAACAAATTTTGAAGGAAAGAATAATTAGAATCTTGGACAAAAATAGGAACTGCTATTAAATCAACACGTTTTTCGCAAAGATTATCATTCCAGCCTAATCTAATATCTTTCACATAATGTGATGACTGATTTATGCAGTTTTAAGCCAATGGAGTCTGCTAGATCTATTCATATTTCAGTAAGATATTTGCTTTGGTGCTGTTTGGGAAGTTATTAGGCAAAGGAGAAGATAATGGTTATTAGAGAGCCATAAGAAACTAGTTAAAGAGAGCTGATAATGAACTCCCCTGAAAGAAGAGTGTTTGGATTGCTTGGAGGTTACTAGGGCTGTAGCAAGGGCCCAGCCTATGATAGTCTTTTCTGCTATCCATTAATGACTGGTATAAAACATATCATGTTTGCTAGTAAGAGAATGGTAGGAGGGTTAGCACATTCTCCAGGGAGAATTGGATTATCTTTACAGTACCTGTGTTAAGATGAAATTTAGTGACCAGATTTGTGAATCAAATGAGAAGGAAAATTAGTAAGGACCAAACCCAAGAAATTCAGATAAGAATTATGGGCTTCTAAGTTAGAAAAGACACAGATGAGAGATCTTGACTTATTAGCTATTTAACTGCAAATCGCCCAGATGATGTGTCTGTGGAAAGGCAGGTGTGATCCAAATATGTATGAGGAGAAACACTACCAGGAAATATCCAAAATAGTTATGGAGATATTTTGGTCTTTTACTGAGTTATAATCTCCAATGTCCTTCATGTTCTGGCCCTTATCTTCAAGACAGATTAACTCAGTCTGGGAAACTGAAGGTGATAAAGGGAAGAGGAGTCATTTGAAGGACTTCTGCTTCTGCTTTGTTTATATAGTTCATTGATGTTTATTTTTTATGGCACACCCACTTTAGGTGATGCACTTGTAGTCACCTGCTTGGCTAACCTCATTGTGCAAAACAACACAAATCTGGGCAGATGTCAGTCCTTGTGGTCCTCCCCTGTCCCTCATCAGGCATGGCCAGACAGTTGGCACTAACAGGACTGTGTGGACCTACCCCAGTGTCCAGTCACTACAATTTTTGCTTTTGTTTGTTTGTCAGTTTATCTGAGGTCCAAAACATAGTAAGAGTGGTCCTTCTACAGCATGGCACAAAGATTTTGTGGGACAATGGGTGAGGGCATTAGTGTGAGGCATGTGAGGAGATTAACAGGCCTCTTGGGAGGGTGCTGGGGACCATACCAGGAAGCCAGTGCAGAAGAGACAGAGCCTCATGTCTACTAGAAGATAGGAGCATTGCCCTTCCCACGCTAATTCTGAGCTGTGGCAATGAATTGCCCAGAGAACAAATAGTGAACCAAGTTGAAATGATGCCAGCAATCAGGCTTTACAATTGTGGATAATTGTGCTTCAGTGTTCAGAAACCACCTAGTATGCTTTAGCTTACAAGTGTAGTCATTCTCTTAACTTCCTATGAGTGAATGAGGCCCAAACACTACAGTCATTGCACATTACAAGACAGATAAGACACATGGCAGGATTTTCATGGCACAGTGTTTCCTTTATTTAACTTATCCTTGCCTCTCTCCATCATTCAGTAAATTGTCTTCTGCGCTCTCCACCTTTAGACTCAGAAATTGCATTGTACTTCTCCTTTGAGTACTGCCTAACACAGAATAAGCATATAGAGGTAGATAAGAGTTGATTGCATTTTTTTACCTCTGCAAGTGGAAACATAGTGTAACAATGTCCAATGTCCAAAATCATCATGACTATCATATCTTTCTACAAGGATACAAATAGGTCATTATTATTAATGTACACATATTAAAAATGGCTTTTCCCAGTGTGAAAGTACCACATGGCCATTAATATACTTATGCTGTCTGTTCTCTAGCAGACCACAGTCACCGTCACTTAGCTGCAGATGAGCCTTGAAATTTCCAGGCTAAACAGGAGTTATGAGCTGAGAAGGGAGCTAAAAGAATGAAACACAGTAAATGAAGCAAAGCAAGGAAAGAACCAAGCTCGTTTATTGTCTTTTATATTTTAATTTTACTTTGTCTGATATCTGGGTTGATACAAACCCTGTGATGGTATTGCTGCAACAGCCACATTAGCACAATGGTTCTAAACATCACAACCATTACAACAATGAGAAATAGTGCTCACAGCCACTGGCAGGCAGTGGGTGGGATATGCACCTTTTTGACCTCTAACCCTAAGCTGTCTTTCTTTTTGACCAGCAAAGAAAGAGGCAGTGTTGTTCATGTGGGGAAATGAGGGTAAGAGTTCAGGAAAAATCTTAACATGAGTAAGATTTTCAAATTTTTCTTGATGTGGGCTTTGCCTCACACTACAATTTCTGGGAAATAGGGACTGTGAGGAAGAAATTCTCATACTTGTGCTGTTTGGAGCAGCACAGCACAGGCTGCAAGATAGCCCCAAATGAAGCTAAGTATATGCATACTACCTCTGATAGCGATGTCTGTTTGTAGAATCAAGTTTAAAGGTATTCTAAATGTAAAAATAAGCTGAAACCCATGAAATGCAATTTCTCAAAACTAGAGATAGTTTGCAGTTGAGCAAACCTTACTTACATTGTGGTGGAGAGGTCAAACATATAATATTCTCCAAAAAAGACAGTCTTATTTGTGTTTACTCCTTAGGTTAATGAAGCCTAGTTATTTGTCATTCAGAAGTCAGCAGAAGAGTGGATAATTTATAAACTGCCTATTTTTAGCAGCTTTTAAACATATCACATAAAATATCACACACACACAAAAAAAAAAAAAAAAAAAAAAAAAAAAACAAAAAACGAACAAATCCAAGGAAGTGCAGTGACCCCAGAATAGTTACTGAAGAAATATAACCAAACGGTCATTTCTCAAAGCTTCTGTGTTACCATCAGAGATGGGCATTCTGTCATTTTGAACACAAGAAGTGGATGAGTCCTGAAGCTCATCTTTGCTCTCTGGAAATAATTCAGAGAGTTCAGGGTCTGAAAATAAGAATGACAGAGATGCAAGTTACCATCTCTCTGAGGAATTGCAACAGTCCACAATATGGTGTTAAAGAAATATATCTAGGTAGCTGAAGCACCTGCTGTAATACAGTTCTTAGCTTTCTAGGCTCTGCATTTCTGCAGTACTCTTCTTTAGTGTCCTGCTAGATCACCTACGGTGGTCCCATCTTTTGGCCAAAACACATGAAAAAGTTAATCCTTCAATTCCAGGCTCACTCAAGCTCTAAAATGATGTGCAGTCAGTAGCAAATCCTTCCTAATCTTCACAACATGCCAGTGCCAGAGGTTAAAAAAACATGCCAGAAAGCTTTGGTTTGAGCTAGTGGAATAGTGTTTGGGATCAGGCTATCGCACCATGTCAGTGCTCCTTCTACACAAGCTAAAATATCCCACTGCTGTTGAAATCCTTCTCTTGTGTGGTGGATATGGAAGGAGCACATTAAAGGAGGGGGTGTTGTGGAGACAAGTCTCATCAAAGACATACCTGGGCTGTAAGGAGGACAGCCTGAAGAAAGGTGCAGATTTAGGGACCCTCGGATACTTCACCCATTTTCATGGCAATGCTTCACAGAAAAGTTTTACATTGTATGGGCACGTGATGGTCAATGCAACATGTTTTGAATATCTATAGCAAGGTTGTTTTTTCGCTCAGTAAATATCATTATGGATCTGAACAGATCCTTTCCAGAGAAGTGTATGCATTACAAGTTACTGAAAATGTTTAACTGAGCTTCTTGTGTTTTCCCTTGTTTTGTAATGGCTCTACTTTGCTCTATTGTTTTGAAAAATAAAGACATAAAATCTTAACATAAATATGTAAAATAGTTTTTATTTCTTTAAACAAGCAGACAAGATTTTTGGAGCAGCTTATGTTAGTTCATCCCTGAAAGTTTGCCTTCACTCTCCTTGACTTGTAACTATTGCTTCTATAGGAGAATATTACTAACCTTGACAGCATTGATTTTCAAATGTATGGTTGCTAGTGAAATATTAAACCCTATTGATTTGAAATTCAGGATCAGATGCCTGTTAGATACTCTGCATATTTTGGGGATGGACAGCTTAATTTATCAGCTCTTCCAATTGCAGAATAATTAGAACTCCATCATGTTCCTGTTTTGAGATGGAGAGGTTCCCATCAGATTACAGCATGTGTAATCTTAAAAGTGTTCTATGCATTATGTTAATTGGTCAATTTATCCTCCCAAAGAAGCTTTTCATTCATTTCTCAGGAAATACACTGGAACAAAGACATCCATCTTTTCATCCACTGAAATTTCACATTGTTCCCTTTTCTTAACCCACAGAAGACGTAATAGCAGCATAATGGAGATTTTCAGGATTTAAAAAGAAGAATGGAAGAGGTGAGAAGAATCTGTGGTGACACTGATAATAAACATGGGGGGAAAGAAAAAAAAAAAGCAGAGATGGCAGTCTGAAAAAAAACAGAAATTCAACATAGATTGCCTCTCTATGAAGGAAGGCATTTTCAACTTTGGGCGGGGTTTTTGGTGTGAGGAAGAATGTTTACTTTGTCAACACCCAGTATCGTGTCTATATAGGATTAACTACAGGATCCATGGATTTTAGCAATATTTTCATTTGCAACTCACCATTCTTTAAAACCTTGAAACAAAAACTAGTTTTGTTTCTTGGTTTATATTTTTGCAAAGGAGCTGAATCCAGGTTCATGAATGCAAATTCATGCAGTCCAAGCAGATAGGGATTTCCAGACCACAGATGAGTCTGATCCAAACCTCTGACCTCTGTGGAGCTTTCTTCCAGTGACAGACAAGAGCAATTCATTAAAAAAATGAAACTCTTAGCCAGTCTGCTTCCAAACTTTACCATGGTCACACAGAATCCTTAGAGGATGAGAAATAGTATCTATGCATCAGCTGCAGTACAAGCAGTTGTCATTTATAGATACGTATCTGCAGTTGTCTAGCATATTCCCTAAGAAGTATGTTTTTTTCCTTTTGTGTTATACATGCACAGAGAATACTTATGAAAAGGGGGTTAATTATAATAATGAGATGCCAGTTTACTCTCCTTCTTACTTCCAGTAAGGAAATAAAAGTGGGTTAGGATAAATCTCTCCAACAAATAGGACCAGACTTCATAAGCATCTTACAAGAGTCAATTAATAAATGAGTCCATAATTTCAAATTTAGACTTTTATTTTCTGAGGAGACTAAGGCTAAACCCCCACTCCATTAGTTCCCTCTCCACACTTAGTCTCCACCTGGTGCTGACATTTCTATTACTTTGCTGATTTATGCCACTTTTTCTTTTTTTTTTTTTTTTTTAACTTATTTTACCAGAAAAACAGCCAGTCCTGTTTGAGCTCATTTGTATCCATTCATAATCTTTTGGGTTTCCCTTAATAGAAAAGTCCTGGTACCATTTTTCACAAAGAACTTCCATTCCTTCTTACTCTATTTCATATGTTTGCCTGAGGTTTTACAGACAAGGTGTAACTTTGTACTATGAAGTGCTCCTTGCCTCCCCACAATTAAGGTTCAATTGGATCTCGGCTCAAATGCCTCTAAACAAATGCCCGTAGCATGGGGAACAAACAAGAGGAATTAGAGATGTGTGCACGTCTACGGGGGTATGATATCATAGGCATCACAGAAACACGGTGGGATGGCTCCTATGACTGAAGTGTTGGAATGAAGGTTACCGGCTCTTTAGGAAAGACAGGCCCAGTAGGCAGGGAGGGGGAGCTGCTATTTATGTTAGGGATAGGCTAGAGAGTATGGAACTCTGTCTGGGGACAGGTGAGCAGTCGACAGAGAGTTTGTGGGTCAGGGTTAAAGGGAGAACAGCGATGGGAGACATTATTGTGGGGATCTGTT
Organism: Amazona ochrocephala; assembly: GCA_039720435.1. Lineage (NCBI taxonomy): Eukaryota > Metazoa > Chordata > Aves > Psittaciformes > Psittacidae > Amazona > Amazona ochrocephala. The sequence continues at coordinate 98,934,020 of CM077877.1, read as the reverse complement.
ACAGACCGCCTGACCAAGGGGACTTGCTCGACGAAACACTCTATAGACAGATAGGAACAGCCTCACGCTCACAGGCCCTTGTTCTCATGGGAGACTTCAACCACCCTGATATCTGTTGGAGGAATGGTACGGCCCAGCACAAGCAATCCAGAAGGTTCCTCGATTGTGTGGAAAACAACTTCCTTCTGCAAGTAATTGAGGAGCCGACAAGGAGAGGTGCCATGCTTGACCTCGTCCTCACCAACAGCGAAGGGCTGGTTGGGAATGTGACGCTCCAGGGCAGCCTTGATTGCAGCGATCATGAGATGGTCGACTTTGAGATCCTCAGGACAGTGAGAAGAGCGTGCAGCAAGCTCACTGCCCTGGACTTCAAGAGAGCAGACTTTGGCCTCTTCAGGAACCTGCTCAGTAAGGTTCCATGGGATACAGCCCTAGAGGGCAGGGGGGCCCAAGACTGTTGGTTGATATTCAAGGCTCACCTGTTGCAAGCTCAGGAGCGATGTATTCCTACTAGAAGGAAGTGCTGCAGGAGGGCCAGGAGACCTCCTTGGATGGATAAGGAGCTGCTGAGCAAAATTCGAAGGAAAAAAGAGGCTTATAAAAGGTGGAAGCAAGGTCAGGCGGCCTGGGAAGAATACAGGGATGTGGTCCAGGAAGCTAGGGACCGGGTTAGGAAAGCTAAGGCCCACTTAGAATTAAAATTGGAAAGGGATGTTACAGATAACAGGAAGGGATTTTATAGGTACATTGCCAATAAAAGACAGGTTAGGGACACCGTGGGCCCTCTCCAGAAGCTATCGGGAGAACTGGCTACCCTGGATTTGGAGAAGGCTGAGGTTCTTAATGACTTCTTTGCCTCAGTCTTTACCGGCAAATGCTCTGACCACACCACCCAAGTCTTGGAAGGCAGACACGGGGACGGTGAGGGTGGGGACCCTGGGCCCACTGTGGGGGAGGATCTTGTTCAGGACCACCTTAGGAACCTGAATGCATACAAGTCCACGGGACCGGTTGAAATCCATCCACGGGTCCTGAAGGAGCTGGCAAATGAAGTTGCTAAGCCACTGTCCATCATATTTGAAAAATCATGTCAGTCAGGTGAAGATCCCGACGACTGGAAAAAGGGAAACATAACACCCATTTTTAAGAAGGGGAAAATGGATGACCCAGGGAATTACAGACCAGTCAGTCTCACCTCTGTGCCTGGCAAAATCTTGGAGCAGATTCTCCTGGAAGGCATGCTAAGGCACATGAAAACCAACAAGGTGCTTGGTGACAGCCAGCATGGCTTCACTAAGGGGAAATCCTGCCTGACCAATCTGGTGGCCTTCTATGAAGGGGCTACGGAACTGATGGACAGGGGCAGAGCAGTTGATGTCATCTACCTGGACTTGTGCGAAGCATTCAACACTGTTTCACATGACATCCTTCTCTCTAAGTTGGAGAGACATCAATTTGATAGGTGGACCACTCAGTGGATAAAGAACTGGCTGGATGGCCGCACGCAAAGAGTAGTGCTCAGTGGCTCAATGTCCAGCTGGAGACCAGTAATGAGTGGTGTCCCCCAGGGATCGGTGTTGGGACAAGTCTTGTTCAACATCTTTGTGGGTGACATGGACAGTGGGATTGAGTGTGCCCTCAGCAAGTTTGCCGATGACACCAAGCTGTGTGGTTCCGTTGATATATTGGAGGGAAGAAATGCCATCCAGAGGGACCTAGACATGCTTGTGAGGTGGGCTGATGCCAACCTGATGAAGTTCAACCATGCTAAATGCAAAGTCCTCCACCTGGGTCGGAGCAATCCCAGGCACAGCTACAGGTTGGGCGGGGAAGAGATTCAGAGCAGCCCTGGGGAGAAGGACTTGGGGGTGTTGGTCGATGAAAAAATGAACATGAGATGGCGGTGTGTGCTTGCAGCCCAGAAAGCCAACCGTATCCTGGGCTGCATCAAAAGGAGTGTGACCAGCAGGTCGAGGGAGGTGATCCTGCCCCTCTACTCTGCTCTCCTGAGACCTCACTTGGAGTATTGTGTGCAGTTCTGGTGTCCTCAACATGAAAAGGACATGGAACTGTTAGAAGAAGTCCAGAGGAGGGCCACGAGGACGATCAGGGAACTGGAGCACCTCCCGTATGAAGATAGGCTGAGAAAGTTGGGGCTGTTCAGCCTGGAGAAGAGAAGGCTGCATGGAGACCTCATAGCAGCCTTCCAATACCTGAAGGGGGCCTATACGGATGCTGGGGAGGGACTCTTCATTAGGGACTGTGGTGAGAGGACAAGGGGTAATGGGTTTAAACTTAAACAGGGGAAGTTTAGATTGGATATGAGGAAGAAATTCTTTACTGTAAGGGTGGTGAGGCCCTGGAATGGGTTGCCCAGGGAAGTTGTGAATGCTTCATCCCTGGCGGCGTTCAAGGTGGGCTTGGACATAGCCTTGGATGGCATGGTTTAGTGGGAGGTGTCCCTGCCCATGGCAGGGAGGTTGGAACTCAATTATCTTGAGGTCCTTTACAACCCTAACTATTCTATGATTCTATGATTCTAAGGTGACAAAGAAATGTGCATTATATCCACATCTTTTTTCCACAGACTCTCTCTCCCCAGGAAATATTCTCAGAGCAGTAGTCTAATTACAAATCACCTAAAATCTCTCCGCTCTGAGTGTCAAATGTGCATCTGCGTTCTTAGGTGTCATCTGATAACTATTTCCGCAATGCAGTCTTTTGAAAGCTTAGTAATTAAAACCATGAATATACATTTTATCACAAAAAAAAAATCCTTTTTTACCTGACTAGTACCAGCAGATACTCAGAACTTTTTTTACTCCTTTAGGTGTTAAACTCCTAAAGATGAACCCTTTATGAAATCTTAAGGTAAGTAAGAACTTACTTTTTAAAACTGAGACCAAAATAGCAGCTTTGTCAACTGAACAGCGAAGTGGTTCCAAGTACTGTGCAAGGCACACCAATGAGCAAGGTCAGTGGAGGACGCTCTGCAGGAACCCTAAGGTGGAATCACACTAATACATACCCTCACACTGGTGGACACCAGAATAGTTGAGATTTGTCTCCACATGGTGTCTGTGCCTTCATCCATGTGCTCTCAAAAAATGCAGTGGTTTTCAACCATCAACTATTGCATTGCATTAATATCATTCAAATTCTGTGAAATATTTATCTCAAGCTTGACCATATATGTCACATTAACCAAGCAAATGTAGAAGTGCCAGGTTCCTGAATCTACCAGTAACAATGCCAGTACCACTTCAGGAATTCAAAAACATTATTTTCATTCTGTAAAAATGTGATATATTCAGAGTCTATATATATATATAAGAAGTAGTCCTTATATTACTATGACAGAAGAGCTGCTTGTCTACTAAACCACACTTTATAAGGAAAATTAGGGAATACTTGCTTAAATTTTGTCTTCAGAGACATGTATTTGATGTTAAATCATTATCTCTAATATCTTCCATCATAGAAGACCTCATGGTGAACGCATGCAGAAAAGCCCTCTAATCCGAGCATTAAGTGCTTTCGCCTTCTCAGCCAGTTAGATTTTGCATGACTATAACTACGTACTTAAGTATACAGAAGGATGCATAATACCGTTTATGAAGGAATCTAGATTTAGGGTTCTAGAAGTCATTATGCGAGTGAAGGGGAATTGAGTGACATAGGGGTTGCCTAACGTGCAACAGTGAAGGGACCTTGGGTTTATGCAATTAGTGCAGCTGAGGCTGCATGGGCAGACCAAGCTCAGACTCAGTGGGGCTGAGCTTGTAGGGTGGAGAGCCCTAGCTAGGTGCTGTTCAGGCACAGATCCTGTCACCAGCATTATCCATAGGCAAGTTTCTAGATGAGAATTTGCTATTCTATATAGGGACTCTAATTCAAAACATCATAGCCTTACCAATGAAAACAGTATCTGTTCTCTAAAGGCAAGGCTAATACACACTTCCAAGAGGTTTGAAGGCTAAGCAGAATAAAACTGGCTCCTAGGCAGACGGAGTGAAGAAAATCAGTACCGGATCCAGCCACCAGTGCCAGGGGAAATAAATGTGATCACAGAAGCACTGCTGGGATCTGAAGGATCTTTCTTTTAACCGTCTGTCAGCTAGAAACCCCACAATTGCTTTGTCTTAACGTAGAGGGAATGGAGACAATACCTCATTCATTATGTCATTTTGCTGTTTGGCTTCTTAAAATATTAATGAACAGTCTAGGCCTTCCTTTTGCTGACCACTGAAAACAGCCCTGTTCCCCTGAGTAAGCCAAGGCTGACTCTTAAAGCCTGTGATTGAAATTCAATCAAAACTCTGGGTGAACGGAAATCATTTGTTGCATGACAGTGACATGCGGCAGCTCCTTTTTTGTTTGCAAGAGAGCTCAGGGATTCTGTGTCTATTTATTGTCATCAGCTGAGGACTTGGTATTGATGGTTACCCAAAACTCTGTGGCTTTGGAGAGGGGAGGCTGTACTGCAGCTGCAGATTTGGCAGAGACAGCGTCTGAGTCTGAACAAGAAGCACTTTGTTGGTTTCTGTTCAACAAACTATACGCAGAACAAGGCAACCCCAGCTGGTTGGTCTGCAGTGGGGAAAGCATGACCAGGATGATCCCAGATGATGGGAGGATAGATATGCCACAGAGGCATTGCCCTATCCATCCACTCCCTCTGACATCCTTCCTTAAGTGTTTGCTACTGGTCACTCTCAAAAGACAAAATAGCAAGCTACGATGAACTGTTGCTCTAACTATGACAATGATGATGTTCTGGGGAGCAAAATCAGATTTATCTATAGGGAGGTGGGAAATGATTTACCTGAAAAAGACTGTTATGTGGAACAGAGAGCAACTTTTTTGCATGATCCTTTTCCCCCATCATTGCCTAGCCAAAACAGTATGAAAAGCCAAGAGGATGATGCTAGGGAGATCAGCTAAGTGGAAAAGCACTTTGCAGACATCTGCTTCAGTTTGTAGGTTGCTTTTCAGATGATCTTTTGGGGTTTTTTTTGCCTCCTCTGTTACCAAGCAACACAGTGTTTGACATGCACAGTGACATGCCCTCTAAAAAATCTGCAGATCAGATTTATTTCTTAAGACCCCCTGAATAGGCAATTTATTGTCTTTGTGGAACTGCTTTACTCCTGCTGCACACACTCAACTTCTTACTTAACTTGAGTTACTCACTCAGCTTTCTGTTCCAGCAATCTTAGCAGACCCTACCTAGGCAGGCTGTGCAGCCACACAGAGACAAAAGGCAATTGCTGACTCAGTGAATTAAAAATATTAGCCTGTCATGAGAGAAAAAGCTAGATGAAGTAGACAGGACAAAGAAGAAAAAGCAATGAGTTGGTGAAACAATTGGAAGACTAGCACTGTATGTTGCAATCTTAGCAAAACACTGATGGTCTTCTTAAAAACACTTGTTTCATTTCCTTCGAAGATGATGCAAAATCTCAGATGCCAAAATGAAGAATTTTCCTGGGAAAGACTTAATTGTGGTACAACTTTTCCTCCTGATGGTAATTGCCTGGCAGGATTTTTCCACAGAAAAAAGATTTCCTGCTGGAAAGCCCAGTAGGACTTTCACTAGGAGTGAGTCTTTTTCCCACTTTGTCTTTTTCGCTCTCATACATATTTTTTCCAAGTTAAAAAAGCAGAAATAAAGAATTTAAGCTCCCCATTTACAGCTGCGACTGAGTGTTTGTGACCTTGAGTCCCGCAGAGGTTAACCTACTCTGATTAACTTTGCCATGTTATTCCATTAAATAAAAACAGTTTTGACACCCAGAGACTAGGGCATCCTAGAGATAATACAATAACCTTATGCAATCATTCCAAATTGAATTGCAATAATTCATTTAGGTGACCATACATATTTGTTATGTGTAATATGAAACATTGCAAAATGAAATCAACAGAAATGTTTCTTGTTAATGAAGATATACTGCGCTGCTACGTGTGGGGTTTGGACTCCATATCACAGAAATCTTATTTGTATTCTTAATTCCAGGGTATCATACTAGTTACAAATGGCAAAAATGTATTTTAGAATGATACAGATGGACAGCTGGAAAATTATATCATGCATTTTGTTCCATGCTTTGTTCATTAATAATGGAAGTCTAGACCACCCAACATCACTTGGAGTTTGGTTCTTTTCTTCAACAACATGACAAGCTTCATCCTAAGATTTTCAGGGATTATTACTGGATTGTCAATTAAATTTATACAACTGACATAGGTGCTCTGTTTTTGAATGTTGTGATGGAAGGATACCCATTCTAAATTGTATTAAAAATAAAAAACAAACAAACAAACAAAACAACTTACAAAAGTGTTTATGATGCTTATTAGTTCCTATAAAAGACAAACAGTGTTATGCATATAAATCTCCTATACATGCTGCATTGCAAAATTCTCATGGAATAAAATCAGGTCAAAAAGGTTTCTGTCCCTCTCGCTAAATGGTTTCTAGTGTTTCTGGCTCTTACAAAAGCTATACAAAGAGATGAAACAACTCCTTATAGAGTGGTTTGGGTTGGAAAGGACCTTAAAGATCATCTAGTACCAATCCCGTGTCCAGGGTCAGGGACATCTTCCACTAGACAATATTGCTCAAATCCCCATACGGCCTGGCCTTGAACGTTCTACCTGGCCCTTCTACTGTGAACTCTCACTGTCTGCCTGTCTGAAAACATCAATTTACTTTGATGTACAGAGAAGATTTTTGTGACTTGCATTTAGCTTCAAAGGATGGGAGTCAAATTACTCTTAGTGTATCAGCAGTGCACAAGAGATTGAAGACTCCAAAGACACCAGCTTCAAGCTCAGACATACTGATGGAGAGCTGGACCCAGAGTTGTTAAACTCAGCATGAACTAAACCTCAGCTTATTATCCATCAAACCCTCTTGACAAGTATCCTGCACTACCAAGTCTTAGCTATATGCCAGACAGACCAAAGTACTGGATTTCTTCAGACCAGAGGAGATAGATTTCTTTTAGTGCCCAAGCTACTCCATTCCAAACTACTTGGAAGATCACTATGTTGTAGTATATCCAGTGACTTTGGCAAAACCTGTTTCTGCTCGTATGGTCTTTGCTTCAGAGACTCTTTGAGCCAAAAATCCAGGGGATTAACATGAAGGAGATCTCTGGAAAAAAAAAAAAAATAAAGAAGAGAAAATAAAGCCCCCAAACAACTGCGGACCAGCAGAGTATTTAATAGCACATATTGCAAGCTGTCATCCATTTTCCTATTAGAAACATGGGATGCCTTCATAGTCATTGCAAATATTTATACAGCATCAAATTTACCATAAATTGGCTTAGGGCTCCTTAAAGCCCTAAGCAGAAACTTGTAATAAGTTCAGCCAAGACAACACTGGAGGAAAAGCTGAGGCAAAGATTGTAACTTAATGGTAGGCAGTTTAAATTGCACAGAAGAGCTCTTTGAATGCAGTGGAGAGCTATGGACATAGTGATTAAAGGAGGTTGAACTCTTTGACCTAGAAAATCAAATTGGCGACAACTCAGTATGTTAAACTACATTAAAATTTATGACATTGAAGAAGAGGATCAATCTGTGTGTGTGTCTGTGTTTGTGTATAAAGTCTGAATTAGGAGATCTCTGGAGCAGGGAAGGCAATCACCTGAAGGATTTTCAAGCATCCGAAGAAGCAAAAGTTCCACATTCGTTTACTGACCCCAGAATGATGAAAAGGTGTCTTTGAAATGAAGAGGGAAATAGACACAATGCCTTGAAAAAGGAAACTGTAAATGGTCATTAGAAGGAAATATCTGAAGAAGTTTCACAAAGTAGCTGTAATGGTTTATCTGACTCAGGCAAATGACCCCATGACAGCCGTAACCTCTGGCTAGGGAACAGGGCACTGCAAACTCAAACATCTTTGCCACAGTTCAAGTGTCAAGCAGGGGTTTGTATGGTCCAGAACAAATTTACTGTAGAGCTAGAAACTTATGATGAAAAGCAGTGCATTACAGCACACTTTCTTAAAGCAGGTTATTCTTTTAAATTTCATTAATGATTTCTGAAATTAAAGGGATGCTGTCACGGTAAAGTCATCTCAGAATAAGAAACACAAACCATATATATTGTTAATAGCAGTCTTTTATTTCAAAAGCAGACATTAAAACCTTTTCTTTTTTTCAGTGGTTTTGCCTTTAGCTTTCATTTTCATATCTTTCAGCCTGTGCTAACAGTATTATTTCTGTTTATAATCAACTCCTTGTTATTTCTGATTAAAATAAAGACATTCTCATAAACTTCCCTAATGACACTTGCATTTCCAAGGGAAGTAAAACCAAAAATAAAACACAAGGAGTGACTCTTCCCCGTGCAAGTATGATATTACTTTAGAACTATTTCTCCTTAGCTCCATTTTGTGAATCAAAATAGGGGAAACTAATGAAAAGTGGTCACAAACCAGCAAGAAGCATAACTGCTGTGAAGTTAAATGACACAGAAATGGTTAAATATACTCAACGATCTGCTTCCTACTGCTTTTTAGTAGTCACAGGTGAGTGCTGGAAATGATAAGTGTCCTTTACTCACCACCCTGCCACCACTGTCAAGGCACACACATAAAACACAGCAGCAGCCCCTGTCAGCCATGGTTTCTACCAGCAGAGTTTACATGTGTTTTATTCTTCATCCTAAAGTGAAGAGCTTCAGGAACCTTTGTTCACTTCCGGGGTCACCGTTAAAAAAAGAAAAGTGGTAATGAAAGCTGTGATATTCACCATACTTCTAAGGGACAGTCTCCAAAGAATTCTTTGGAATCCCATGAAGTATTTTTGTGTATGCCAAGTGGAGTCCAACAGTAACCCCACAGTGGCAAAGCAATTGTTACTCTCCAGGGCTAATTCTTGGAGGTAGCTCTGCCTGAAAATTGACACTCGCGTTAGAGGTGAGCAGTCATGTCTTTACATCAGAAACAGGCTTTGAAATCTACCAGTGTGTCTCACAGCTCTTCTACACACAGCTCCCATGCACATCCACTTCCATGGCCAGCAGATGAGGTCTGTAGACTTTTCCATTTTCATGCTTTCCACTTCTGGCTCATGCACTGTCCTTCTTTGAGAGCTATTCAGTACTACTTCAGCAAGAGTGACCCTGATAGCAGAGCTAATGTGTTTAACAAGCAATAAATAAAGAGTTTAAGCTGGTTTGACTGAATATGCTCACATCTAAATGGTACCTTTGCAGTGCTGAAGGAATTGCTCATAATGATGAATGGAAATTCAATGATGATTTCAGAGCCAGAAAGGGAGAGTGTGTATGACTGCAGTATTGACACTCAGCTAGCCTTCTGTGTGCATCCTAGTTGCATGTGGATTGGGTTGACAGCTGAGGCAGGTACTGGAAAGATCAATCAAGATACAGCCTGGTAGTGCAGTGGGTGAGCAAACTTGGTAGCTTGTTATGGGGATTCATTTAGAAAGATGACCCCACTCTCCAAGGAGGTTTGAACTGGGTCTAGAAGGAAGAGTACTTGAACCACTATAGGTGGTAAAATTAATCTGGATTTTTCTAGACATGCACATTCAGCTCCCCCTGTTCACCCACTACAGGATGGTGGCTGTGTTGAGATTATATATAGAAACCATGGAAATCCTGATGCAAGAGAATGCTTGACTTTTACTCCAATTTCTGACTATTTCCACAAGATGCCATCTCTCATAACACATAACGAAGAAGGTACAGACGAAGACCTGTCCTCACGCCAGCTTTTATAGGTGAAGCCATTAGAACAGTGCTCCCCAGCCTCATGGTGACAAGAATGCTAAATCAGGGTTTTGTCATGAATTAATATGAGGGAACAGATCATACAAAAGGCCCTTTCCATTGTGTCCTCATCCTCCTCACATGGAGAATATAATTCTCTTCCACCCAGATAAAGCTTTGTCTCAAAATGTTCTCACTTTCTCTCAGCTGCTCAAGCGTTGTTCTTTCCTTTCAATAAGATGTTTCTTAATTAAGTGTGCCCCAGAAAATCATAGGTTTTGTCCAGTTTCCTGTACTTCTCCCTCTCTTTGTGAGGAAAAACAGATTTTTCCTCACAACAGTCAGTCCAGCTTTGGACTTGTGATCTCCGTGCTTCACCCACACACAATAGCAGATGAGAGTGGACAGTTATGCCCTGCACCCTCCTTTCACTTTGCACCGTGATGGTCTCTTCTGCTCTGCTTGTGCAAAGAAGAGCCGCTGGCCCTTGGCCACCAGCCTGCGGCCCAGCCATGGATGTCCTGTGTGGGAACTGTCCACTGGGAGGCCGGTGCTGAAGGCTCCCGGAAACGCACTCAGCCACCACTCCTGGCTGCAGTTCAATTGCGAGGAGACCCCCGGGGAGGAACCACCCCAGCCGACAATGCACTTCCACTTCAGTTTTCCAGGGCCTAGGAGAGTTGTCTTGGGGCTCCCTCCCTTGCGTTTAAGGTGTATGTAGGCTCTTCCTCCACCTAGAAGGCCAAGGTCAGAAAAGGTCCTCAGCATTTCTTTAAACTTTCTGGTACTTGTCTCCTCACCAAAACCAGGGAAAAACTTACCTCTGGAATTCTGCCATCTGCTCTTTTGGGGCATTTAAACATCTTCTCTAGCCCCTCATTATCCCTTTACATATCCTTAGCTTGTTGGGGATTTTTTAGAAACTCAGGTGTGGCTTGTCATCAGGTGTCTGCATGGCAGCTCTTTACATGGAGTTAGTTTGTGCTAAAAAAACATAAGTGAAAATGTTCATTCTTCTTTGTGCGCAGCTGGCACAACATTCTGTTCTACCCAAATACACAGCTTTTCCTTCTCTGTTTCTCTTAATGGTATATCCTCTGCTCAGATCTTAATAGAATACTTCTGTCATCAACAATTCCTGACCTCTGAGATAACTATGAGCCAACAAACTGGGATATTTTGATGACCAAGCAAGATAATTTTCAGTTCTGACATTTTTTCTGTTGTTACAATATGGAAGAAAATCTGTCCTCTCCTATGACTTTGCATGCCAAATGTCCTATGCAAAGCTTAACTACTGTCTCTGTCTCATGGTTGAGATCAAAGGATCCAATGAAAAGATAACTTTTCTCCACATTACATTATTTTACAGGTATTGTCTTGCTAGCATCAACGATATATAATTTAGATTATTTCTTAGTCATTATGCACTTCTGGCACTGATGGGAGGTGCTGCAGTGAATCACTCTACATAGTTAAGGGTTTGTCAGCTGCCTGGATGAAGGATTTGAGGAGTGGCTAAGGAATCTGGGTTTGTCTAGTTTGGAAAAAAGGAGGCTGAAGGGTGACCCCATTGCTCTCAACAGCTTCATGTGGAGGGGAAGTGGAGATAGAGGTGCTGAGCTCTTCTCACTTGTACCCCATGATAGGAGAAGTGGGAACTGCTCAAAGTTGTGCCAGAGGAGACCTAGACTGGACATTAGGAAGCATTTGTTTACCAAGAAGGTGATGAAACATTTGAACAGGCTTCCTAGAGAGGTGGTCAATGACCAAAACCTGTCACTAAATCTGTCTAAGAGACATTTGGACAGTGCCCTCAATAACACTCTTTAACTTCTGGTTAGCCCTGAAGTGGTCAGGCAGTTGGACTAAATGATCATTGTAGGTCCCTTCCAACTGAACTAAATGTTCAGTATGCCAAGTAAGCACACATTTGTCTGATCTGCTGAGCTAAAAAGTTAAGGAGCTTGCCCTCCTTGGGTATGTTGACTCAACCCATGAAGACAAGATTATAGTTTCCCTCAGGCTAATGTCAATCACAAAATGGTTTGGGTTAGAAGGAACTTTAAGATCATCTACCCAGTTCCAACCCCCTGCCACAGGCAGGGACACCTTCTACTAGACCAGGTTGCTCAAAGCCCCATCCAACCTGGCCTTGAACTCTTCCAGAAATGGGGCAGCCACAGCTTTTCTGGGCAGCCTGTTCTCAATCAGTTCAACTAATGCTTACAACATGCAGTACAGAGGTACTAGGCAAGAGCTACAAGGGTAGAGTTTCTGGGTCCAAGATGCTATACAGCCCTGTTAGCAAAAGGCTCTGTCATAATCCCTTCTTTACTTCTCACATCTCAGTCACACAGTATGAGCATGATCTAAATTAAACATTATACAGACAAACAAGAACATACACCTGCCAGTGACACTGGGGCATCTATTTAATGTCATTAAAACCAAAAAATGTTAACTTAATTGAATGACAGTTTCTTAATCTAATAGATGTGCATCTTCACTTGCTGCAGGCTTTAGTTACCTTGTATACTGGGGAAAGGTTAAACACTAACTCTTGTGTTGTGGTTTGAGTACTCCAATATTGGGATTTCATTAACAAGATTTATAGGAGTATTCAGTGATTGCCATAATAATGGTTGTTGTCAGTCTGTAACCATAGAAATATTTTATATATTTTATGATTAAAGTCAAATTTCTTCTTAAATTCCAAAGATGAACTTAATGTTTGCAAAGTAGAAAGCTTGATTTAATGAGAAGTCATGACTGTAATGCTGTAACACTAACTGTTCTTTGTCCTGAACCCTACTGACACAAATTAAATTAGTCTTAATTTCAAAATACCAAATTTTAATGGTTTTTTACACAGTTTAAAGAGTCCAACTAATTTCCAGTGGAAAATTTTAATGATTCAAGAGAAAATAATTCAGATGAGCCAGCATAACTTCCTGGATGCAACAGTCCATGGCACCTGTGTTCCGCTCTTGTGCTGTTCATGGGGGGAGAAAGGAGGTGTGGCACCTGGTGTCATTAGTGAATGAAAACTTGTTGGACCTGACACAGGTCCCTTAGAAAACACCTTTCTCTTGGTTCACGCTGACACTGTATTTTGTCCTGGCATATTTACCGTCCTTTTTTCAGAGTTATATTGTTGTCATACTTATCAAACTGAAGTTTCAGCATCTTCCACTTATTTCTTGAAGATTTTTATTCTTACTTTGGAAGTATTTGTGAACTCCTTCTGGAGGACATTAAAAGAACTTAAATGTCTGCTCACAAAAAAAGTGTTTCGCAACCTTAATCTTTCATGTGCCAAAATCAATGAAATTTATAGATGTCACAAACATCTTTAAGTCCTAGCTGTATCCCACACAACTTCTGAGTAGAGCTATGTAAACTTTTTCACAAAAAAGGTGTGTGCACATATAAAATCTTCTTGTGATTCGTACTACTCTTACCTAGTGACTCACACATAGCTAGTTACTAAGTTCTGATACCTTAGGAAGAAGCTTTAAGTTATTTACTTCATCTTTTCTCACTTATTTCTTGCCTTAGACTCTGTCACTGTAGCAAGAATACTCAAAGTAGTGACAAGTACAATATCAATAAACATAATAATAATTGATTCCCGGGAAATGAAAAATCTGAATTTAGTGGTGATTTCCCCCCAGAGCACTGTCTGATTAATTTAATGGTCATCTTAGCCTTTCTAAGTCATTTTAATACTGCTTATCTGCTCAGCAAACCTTTGGGATATGACACGGTTTAGTGTGAGGTGTCCCTGACCATGGCAGGGGGGTTGGAACTCGATGATCTTAAGGCCCTTTCCAACCCTAACTATTCTATGATTCTATGACTGTGGGCCAAGGACTAAAAGGAAGTGAAATGCTATTGCACAGATCAGCATTTTTTAAACTGGAAGCATCTTCAACCAAAATTAAAAAATAAAGGCTCGTGCAAGTGGCAAAAGTTGTGAATTTACCCTACCTTTTTTTAAATCAGCCATTTATTTCTGAAGAAGTAAATGACAGGAGGAGCAGTACACAACATTATCACATCTCATGACTACCACTCCTATATTCAAAGGATTATCTCAAAGCATGAGCTAGTCTCAAAGCACATGTGAGCAGCAATGGTCAAAGATGAACTTAGAGTGAAATATATTCAAGGAAGAGTTATCAAGGTGATCAGGGTGACTGAAAGCCAGTGAAACAAGTACAAATTTAAAATACCTTAACTTTATAATATTCCTAAATGGAGGCTGTGCAGTCCTGTAGTTATTGTCCACAAACTTCAGGAGGAAGGAAAAAAGATGTATGTTAATGAACAGTGTTGAAACAAAAATAGGAAGAGTGAACTAGCAAAGATTGTATTTCAGCAAAGTATCTCAGGAAAGTTTCTATGTGTCGTAGTAAGAGCCATAGGAGAGAAAAGATGTGACCAGTTCCACTAACATGAAATGTGACGTAATTGCTTGAGATAGTTGGGGATGGGATGTTTGGGAAATATCAGCATCTGGGCAAGAGAACAACTCAACAGTTTTCCATTGACTGATGTTACCTGATAAGCTATACTGGATTTTATTGTTGTTGCTGTTGCATTCTGACCAAAATGTGTAGATGAATCACAAGCAGTACCACCACATTACAGTCAACCTTTGCAGCTAAAGTCCAAATAAATTACAAAGGAAGAATCCTGTGAAATCAAGAACTCACTGCACAGCACAGCTCTGAGGCAGAGAAGTTTTCCTAGTGGCCATTGAAACCATTAGTGATTCAGACACCACTAGAATAGTTCATTACTGAGAGAGACAGCATTCATACTGTTTAGGTTATGGCATCCTCCATCATTCCTTAATAATATCTAAATTGAGCTTTCCTTAGTGGGCTTTCTTTCTTCGGAAAGTAGGAAGAAACCCTGCACTACAGGAACTGTAGTTAACTGCCTTATTCTTTGCACCCAGTGTGGTTTGAGAGAGGAAATAAAGAGTGTTTAGAGTGACTGAATCACATCAGATCTTCCAGACATACTCATTAAGCTGTTATAATTAGGGTTTTGTTGTTTTCTTCATTTTCTTTCAATGGTGTTAGCTGGCAAAGACTGATGCCTTTAGCCCTCTAATAAATTAATTATTAATGTAGGAGTTAATAATTCATGTTAATTGGTACTACGAGCTACTTTCCCCAACAAATGTGAGCAAAGGTCAAAACTTGTTAACAGCAGAGGTAAATTCTATTTTTAAGTTTTCTGCTCTATAATATATCTGCAAAATCAAGCTGTAGCTGGTAAAATTTAGCTGTATTTCGAAAGACAAGCATATACCAAGGTCAAAGGTCTGATCTGTTCACTTGGTTTCAAAGTACCACTAACTGGGCATTTAAACTGCTTTTGTCATATCCAGATACACAAAGAATTGAGGATTGCCCACCTTGGGTCATCAGAAAATATCTTGCATGTTACCATGTTACCCGGATGGCACAAACCTGAGCAGGGAGTGATCAGCAAAAAAATAGACTGAGAAGACATCAATTACTGAAGCATTAGGATGTCACTTTAATACCATCTGATAAGTGCATTATAGCACTGAGTATTAATGTTGCCTTTACTGAAACAGAAGAACCTGTTCAATCAGCATCATAATTGTGAGGTTTACCTTAGTGGAAGATCAAATAATTCTCTATAATTATTCCTTGATGCTCAGATAAGACAGATTTGCCACTCACTCATTGTATGAGGTACAGTGCTTTGATCACTGTCTTCTTAAATGCAATGCAATTTCATGTGAGTGCCTGTCCCAGGCCCATGCCCTTCATCTGGAGCATTAGAGCTGGAATCTGCTTTTAATTTGATAGGATGTTTGAACAAGACCATGTGCTGCTGCATGTGTTAAACAACCAAACGTTTTCCCATGTAAAGAATAAATCCAGTCTTTCTTCAACAACCAACAGGAAACCATGTTTTTGTTTGAGTTTTGTTTATTAAACAGAGATTCAAAAGAGCAAAGTGAAGAAGATATGTGTAGACTTTGGGAACAGCTTAAAAGGAAGCAACAAAAATATGCTTTTAATAAAATTAATCAGCTTTTCTTAATGGTTGCAACAATCTATTGTAAGTAACTTATATAACGCAAGGCTTTCACTGTACTCATTAAAACTTGGCAACTGATTTTTCAGCGTTCAAACATGAGAATGAGGTGGGACTTCATCCAACATCCACTGTCATCAGTGGGAGCTCTTCCATTGGCTTCTGTGGGCACTGGATCCGGCCCCTGCTCAGCAGGACATTTTCTTTCTGGGAAGAAAAAGCAATCTCTTTGGAAAGGTTTTCCTCTATGACATGGCCAGTATAGCTATTTACTCTCTTCTTATTATTTTACAAAATGAAGTTGGTGTTTTATTAAGAAAAGAAAGTACAGCTCAGGAAAAACAAGTATAGTTTTGTAACACTTTGTTCTATTAACAGGAAGCATTAAAAATGCTGGTGGGAAACATCTCACAGCGTCTGACTTGACAAGTTTTTCACTACAAGCATATACTGTTTCCATAACTTAACTGAAGTACAATTAGACATATTATGGGAAAAATAACAAGTACATGTAGATATTTCATTGCTGCCATTATGTAATTAAAATATGCAAAAATGTGCACAGATGTGAAGCTGCTGTTACACATACTGATGCTGAAGAAACAAAGACACTTTCTCATTTCTTCCAATGGCTGATGCAGAGCTTGTTGTACTGCCTTGAAAATACAACATGGGACTGCTGAGTTTTGCACTCAGGAACAAGGATTCATCCTCGATACTTGTGTCTAGCAAGTAACAGGGATAATCTTTGTCACTAAGTGCAAATAACAGCTATTCAGCATGTAGCTTGGTGAAGAAACTGAAGCAAAGTTCCTAGCAGCACAGTATCAATCCTCTGATTTACAGCCGGACTTGGTTTTCCCCACTCTGTTCTTGAGGTGTACATGCTTCAGAACCTGAACTATATCCCTGGATACTGGTAGTGCAGTAACTACAGATCTGTTCTTTTAAAAAATCTGATCAAAAAGGAAAAAAACCCTTTCAGACAAGGTTATACATCCTGCCTAAAGTCTCACAAACTATGTGGCAGGCCAAAGTACTTGAGGTTCCCAGCTCATGTGGCATTTCCTCTTTCTGTTACTATATGGAATTTTCCCAGGTTGCATCCAGAAAGTCGACAATTGGGTGAAATAGACTTTTCTGTTACCAGAGTCCACTGGTATCCCTGATGTCTTTATACTGCAATAACCTCACACCAGAAGCTGCATTCTTCTAGTATATTGTATGTACCATGCCTCTCATTCTGGATTGCCCTGATTTTGGTTTGCATTTTCAGGTGGTACCTTGATTACATATGACAGCACTTCTGTAGGATAATCTAATGTGGTTTTCTGCAGAAGGCTTGATTTATGAGTCCTTTCTCCTATTCCACTTCTAGTAGCCACTTGCAAAGAACTTTCACCTTGCCTTCCCACCCTTATTCTCTGCCCTTCTGGGCAACCTCTCTGCACCCAGGGACAGAATATTTGGAGTTGAAGAAGTTCTAGACTCTGGCTCTATCTTGCCTGTGTCCAGAGATATCACTTGAGTTCAGATTTGCACCATACATGCCTGGAGGCAACCTCCAGAGAACAGGTGGGAAGAGGAAACATGGCCAGCACTGAACACAGGATGAATCCATGAGTTTACTAATCTGACATGTAAGTGGACTGAGCATAGCTGAGGTCTTTCAGCCTTCTTCTTAGCAACACCAAAGGCCAACATGAAGCTGGCTTAGGACACATGCTGGTTTTGCCCTGCCATAAAAGTTTCGCAAGGACTTTTCTTCTGCTGTGCCAGAGGAAGTCAAATGAGAGAGAAGCTGCAGTTGCATCTTGTTTGCCACACCGCCCAGCATGGCATTTCACTTTTTGGCAGGGATCTTTCCTCTTGCTTTAAAGAGATTCTCATTCATTTACATCCCCCTACTTTCTGTGAACAGGATTTAGCCCTGTTTTGGGAATTGCCCATAAAACAAGCAAGCACACACTCTTGCTCCATAATGCAATCATTTCTAGGAGAAGGCTTCAGCAGGTGTGCTTTATTATTTTGCTTTTTAATATGAACTCAGAACAAAAATGTTTCTACATACAGATGTTGTGAAAATCTATCAACAATGTGAGTGACACAGGCCTGACTTAAAGCGAAACTCAGTACTGAAAGCAAATACTTATATTTCACATGATGGTATTTGCAGTGAAGCAAAGAAGCACCTTTAAAATATAATGCAAAATTCTTTCCACCATTCTAGCCTTTTACTGCTATACTTTTATGCTCTAGCTGTGACAAGTGTGTATAGAGTGCTTTATACCAATTATTTTATTTCATACCTCCTTAAACAGCATTGCAGAGGTGTAGACATTGAAATCTGGTTCAAACAGCAATACTATCACTAAGTTAACAGGCAGTGAAATTATAGCAGGCACCAGTCCACAAGGACATGGGCAAGCACTAGCTTTCGGCTAGGGGCTCCTTTATCTACCTCAGCACTTATGTTAACTTGCCATGCCACTGCAGTACAAATTGGGATTGTAGTTTGCCATGTGTACAGGAAAAATACAAGCAAAAAAAGAGAAAAAAACCCAAGCAAAACGAAACTCCACGTGCTGATGTATTACCCTAATGCCCAACTCTATGTTAAAATAAAGATTTTTTTTCTTCCTCCTTAGACAATGTTAAGCAAAGAAGAATTTCAAGTCAAAACAAGAAAAACTCAGAAGAAAAAAAATGCCACAACAGACAAGCTGTAAAAATCCTGCTACTAGTAAGTATGCATATGTGTGGGAGGCTACAAACACAGTTCTCTTTGTAGGCCTGGGATGTGAATCAGTGAGGCTATTCACGGCAGAGGTATCACAGTAAGTGTTTGCAGGACCCATCTCTCTGTGCCTTCTCTTCTCCATTATCAGTTCTCCAGGCCTGTAGGTGTTACTAATGCACAGCAAAATGTAGCTCAGAGGATGTTTAGTCGGGGAGATGAGTAGTTTCTTGCTCTCTACCCACATGGAAGGAAAAGGGACAGAGCTAAAAGGCTAATGTAACAGCCTGCTTTTGGCATCGGCTGTTGCTAATTTTCTTTGGCGTGCTTTGACTACCTGTCTGAAAGGCTGCTGCAGTGCAGGAAGGAAATTTTTCAAGAGATTAAACTATTATTGTTTCCTGTGTGGCTGTCTTTGCTGTATATGAAAAAAAGCTTTAAGGGCACTTGAAAAGAGATTTGTCTGAATAGCAAAGTTGTTGTGATTCATCCCCCGCTTCCCTCCTCAAAGAGTAGGGATTTGGCCAATTTCCTCAGGAAAGTGGTTGATTAGGGCCCATGGATTTATCCCCAGCCTACATATGAGATGTCATAAAGGTGATTAATGGTGAACCCTCCATCATAGGAAGCTCAGAGTTTAGTAAAGCTATTTTCAAGGGCATGGAAGGAAAATAAGTAATTTGTATTTTTGCCAAAATGCTTCAATGCTTAAATGCCTCTTTGTGCTCCTGGCCATTAATGCTTCTGCCTATCAGAGGCTAGTGTATTTTCCGATTTTACAAGTTTGTTTGAAAAATTGATTCAATGTGTTTCAGTGTTTGCGTAAGAGGATATTGTGGAATTAAAATAAAATGTTTCCACAAGACCAGCGTCTGTTGCTATCCTTGAACCTAAGCATGATATTGGAAGCTTTTTTATGCCCTTCCCAAGAAAAAGTTCACCTGGGTTTTCCCCAGAAGGCTGTGGTATTATGGTTCAACTTGATGAGTGCTTTGGGAGATAATTACCTGCCCTGACAAAGAAAACCTGCACTGAGCCTTTGAGAATTCACTAAAAGTTCCAAAACATGAGATTCTCTTATACTTCTGTCTGACACTTTCTTCCTTTGTCCAATCCTGCTTCCCACCAGTTTCAGACCCAGCCCTCACTCCAGGAACTGTCTGCCAATTCTCACATATTTCTTTATTTTTTAACTGTTTGGTTGGGCAAAAGGAAACCCCATAAGCACATACTTATACCCTTTTTCTTCTTTTCCTTTTTCTTTTTTTTTGTGCTGCACTCAATCCTCTATGTAAACATGCAGGGCAGCATTTGCAAGTGTGAGACACTGTAGGAAGTATGATTAATCCTCTACAACACCAAAGCAGAGGATGAGGAGGATGGGGAGCTCAGTTCCACCATGTACAATTGATAGACTTGTATCCTTCCCTTCTCTAAGCACTTGCTTTGTTAAACAAAGCAAAACACCTGAAGATGGAAAGTATAGTCCTGACCCAGATATAGGACTGTCAGTCTAAGGCTGAGTTTAGGGAAAGCAAAATTACAGGAGGTCTTCTACCATTATGTGGGACTGAAAATGTCCCTGAAATACAAGACACCTGCAAGCAATACCGCGCTGACTAGGACAATATATAACAGCTTTGTATTGGAAAATATCCCTGTAGATGAAAATCCTGACAAAGGAATTCAAATAAATCCCCCAGTAGTACCTGGTTCTGGTATTAACAGAGATCGCAGACTGATGCAGGTGAGAAGACAGCATCCCCAGTCCTCTCCTAGGGAGCCACTTCTAGTACTCTTTCCTGGCATCTGCTGACAGCAAAGCAGTTTTCTCTCACACAATGGAGTAAACACTTTATGCCAGGAATAGGATGGAGAAAACCAAATGCATCTGGGCATTGTGCAACATTACGCAACATCTGCTAATAGTAACTAACTTTGGAAGAAAAAACTGAGGACTCTTGATGAACTGGTTTCCAAAAAGCATTTTTTAGAGATATCTTTCTTCAGTACTTCAGTGTTTTGTCCCTAGCTCTCTTTTGTCTTCTTATCACATTTCTTTTTTCATAGCTGCTCCCATTATTACCGTCCTTGCACCCATTTCCACTGCTCCTTCTCTCACAACTCCCCAGTCAGCATCTAAGTGCTTTCCCCTTTATGCCTCTTAGGTTCTTGCAACACCATCTTGTCTCCCAGATTCTCTGCTGTTTTTCAGGTCCTGCTGTCTTCTTACAGCTATAATGGGGCAATCTGTACCCTCAGTACAACCAGAAATAATGCAAAACGCAGGCCAGTACCTCTGCTTTTGTCACCACTACTACAAGTTATCTTGCCTCTGTGTCATTGTTGTGGGCACCAGAATGTTTTTAACACAGCTATTGCTACTGAAATTATCAAGGAGTCATTCACAATTAATTGCACATACTAATTACTATTTGAGGTATCAATTTTCAAAGTAACAAGAAAAAGGGCTTATTCTACACATTTCTTGTCTTTTCCCAATTTGTTGAAAAATGCCAAATTTTAAGAGAAAACTGCCTAAAAATATTGCTGGACAACACATGTTCCAGTATAACTAAGATGATTTGCCTTTCAACATGCTCTATAACCTTTTGCGTACACCCAAACACCTGGGCTGGTCAGCAAAGATGCATTTCAGGATCTTCAATTATATTAGCACTCAGAATTCATGAGCCAGGCTGGAAAGCTCACAAAGGAGCTAAATTTGTTTGTATTTTTAAGAATCAAAGTCAGTGTTTGCTTGGCTCTTCACCTTTTTTCCTGCAAATGTCCTAGGCTAGAATGCTACTGCCTTCATAATGACAGGAGGACTGGCTTCCATGAGACTTGCTGTGCACTGTTGAGCATCGGGGAAGCTGATACAGACTTGGTGGGAACTAAGTGTGAAAGGTATTTTTCAGAGGATGTGACACTGGGCAAACATTGTCTTATTGGAGGCAGAGAGAATGTTTGAGCAGAGCTGCTCTCTCTCAAATAAATATGTGATGTAAATGATAACACATGTTCTCAGGGCTTTGAAATACCTGAACTTTTAGCAAGGTCTGTAGCCTTTCAGCAGTTCCAGCACAGCTTAGATGTTCTGGCTTAGAGTTCAGGACTGAACTGTAATGTGAAGTAATAAAAAGAAAAAGAAAAAATATTACTACAGAGACCCTATTTAGAGCTTCCTGGCAGCAGGCAAGTAGGCGGGAAGCTGTATTTCTTGACCAAGGATTTCCTTCGTCGTTCATGAAAAATATTCTCTTTGTCAAAGATGGCTAACAGTCACACAACGAGTGGCACTTAGGAGGCTAGGATCACCAGGGCGTTGCTGGCAGTGCTGTGCTGTGTGTCCAGACAGGAGGAGTATCTGCTGACTTCAAACCAAGACACTTGACGTCTGACAACATTGACGATGCTGATGACGATGAGCCAAGAGAGGGAAAAGGTTATGCAGTTAATATTTTCCTGTAGGGAAATGTCATCACCACCCACCCACTAGGCAAATAAAGATCATAACAGAAGAGGCACAAGCAAACTGGATTACCAGCCCTTGCTGTTTGCACTAAGGGTTATGACTAGAGCACAAATGGGAAGCTATTTTCCCGACCCACAGACATTTTTTAGGAGGTAAAAAGAGCCCAGGCTTTCATGAGGAGTTGGTGGAAAGAGGATGCTTCATCAGAATAGCCAGAAGCCTGTCACTCACAACACAGTGTTGGGATGCAGGAAATGGGAATTTGGTTATTCTCTCCTCATTGACCTGAATCACAGCTGATTCTCAAACATGGCTGCAGAGAGAAATTCTGCTCCTGCCCAGGGAAATAGCAAGCTATGTCATGCAAAATGCATCCACAGGACTTAAAGAAAAAGCATATTGTTCCCTTCAGCTGAGACCCAGAGAGTCTAGCCTGGACCTCAGTAACTTCTCTTATAATAAATGCTTTCTTAAAGTTGGTTCATTCTCTCTCTAAAAAAAAAAGAAAAAAAATAAATCTTATTTTAAGACTTGGACATGTTTCCTTGAAACCTTTCCTAGCAACTTGTATTCTGGTTCTAGAAACACGCACAAGTGAGTGTTTCCTTGCTCATGGTTTTACTGGTACTTCAATAAGCCTTAAGGCCCAGTCCTACAAGCAAAGGAAGTTTTCCATTGCTTGCTGTGTAGTCTGGTTTGGGCTGAGTGACCAAAATAGCAGCATTGAGCATGCTGTTATATGTTAAAATATAGAAATAGCTATAATTAGCTTTTCAGGGTAATCTACTAACCAATTTCTGCACATGGAAAAATCTCCACAATTCACTCACATAATAAATCTGCTTTTTTATGTATATTAGTAGGAATTCTATAAATGTGAAGCAGATGTTATGACCCTGCAGAAGACTGAAGTCTGAAGCAGCTATAAGAGAGTTGCCAATGATAACCTGTTCTTGTGTAAGACATGCACAATTTGCTGCTTTTCAGAAATTCTGTGAAGAATAGAAATATAAATAGAAGAGTAGAAACTGTGCAGCACTCAGGAATAACACACTGGGACATACTGAAGGGGCTCTGAAATCAACCATACCCTATTTTCTTCATTTTCATGTTCATAAACAGAAAATGTGGACAGCTACCCCAAAACTAGTTCTACTTCTCCGCAGAATTCTCACTTTGCAGCTAAATTAAGTGCTCTCCACCACTGCATTGTCACAAAGACGATTTTGGCTAAACTTGTCTCATCCTTATTGGAGAACACTATAGAATTATTCGAGCCAAAGAAGCAGATGAAAAAAATGTTTTTCAGATAAGAGTCATATGGAAATAATTAGAAGGAAAATGCAAAGAGAGAACATGTCAAATGCAAAGTTTGACATCTCTTCTTGGTCATCTGATTAAATTTTATACTCAACAGATACTGTGAGATGTTACAAGAGAGAAGATTTCATTTGTATTGCTTTTCAGACGCTTTCCTGATATTTGCCACCTGTTTCATCAGCATATTGCTTGAAAAAAAGAGACTGCCAATCTGAGACATCAACAAGAAAAGAGCAATGCAAACTTGTAACTCGCTGTTTCATCCCAGGCCATGACAAGTGAGAAGAGAGTGAGTGTTTTCTCATATTGCAGGATTGGTGATTTGTGCATGCCATGTAAATAGCACAGGACATCTGAAAAATATCTGGGAGAACACAAAGTTCCCACTCAGAATGAAAGTTCTTATTACAAATATAGCAGCGACGGTGGCTCTGCTCATCTTTCCATGAGTGTGAAACCAGGAGAGACATAAATAAGTGAGACATTTCTTAGAGCATGTGATAGGTGGGCTGAGAAATGCAGGGTGTGATGTGACATGTGATTAATGTGACAACGTGATGTGACTTTCATCTTCACTGGTCTGAAGTTTGTGCTGGACCTTCTGTGGGACCAACATGAAGACAGAATCTTCTTTAGCCTTGCACAGAACAGACGAAGCAGCCCTTATCAAGAAGCTGGAGATGGCTCACTAGCATGTCCAAGCATGTTTTGCTGCAGATAGTTCGCTGAATTTTACTCTTACTAAAGGGGTAGTAGCAGCCCAGCACTCCCCTATTGCTTCTATGCTAGGAAATTCTGGAGACATCTTTAAGGAACATCTCCATAATTTGCAGCAGGACCTCTGAATTTGACAAGCAAATTGCCTCTAGCTCAGGCTGCTTTTACACTTACCTGCTCATCTCCGTTGACCTCTCTGCTAGTCCCGTACACAACCATTTTCTCCCGTACTTAACTCTCCACTCTCTGAGGTTTCTCTCCCTTCTTGCCCATTCTCTCTCTTTGTTTCAATCTGCATAACTGAATACCTGTGCCTTCTGGTGTGTCCCTTGTCTATTCTCTGTTTCGTCCAGTTGTGTGGTATTTACAGCTTCAGTTGTGTGATATTTACCTTCTTTTTTCCTTCTTTCCTCACTTCACTTACCCCACTTGTACCTGTGGGCTGTGCTCACCAGAATGTGCCTGGCTGTGGAGTGGAAGGCTGACACTGCTTCCATTCCTCTGTCCTTTGCTCCTTCATGGGGAATAAGAGTAGGCTGGAGCTAACTGCATCATCATAGATTCATTTAGACTGACAGATAAAGGGACACAGAAAGTAATATTAGTCATGTATTCTAGTGCTACAAACTATTTCTATCATAACAAATGGCGAATCTGTTGTGTAGGATAAGTATCTGATGATGGGTTACAATGATATGAAGGCTTGTTAGCATTTATTTCAAATCACAATGTTGCCTTATTCAAGGCCTCACACGAGAGACAGGTTTACCAACCATACCACCTACCAAGGACAACCTGTACTGTGCCATTGTATTAGACGTTTAGTCCCTCATAGGGCAGAAGGGCAGATAAACATAGTACAGTGTTAAAACAACACCAGTTTAAACTGCTGTTCCTTTAGGACACCTATGGCTTTCTAAATCCATCTATCCTCTCCCAATTAGTCATACACTACATTTCATTCTTGACTTAGTTCCATTAAGAGTGATTGTTCTTTCAGAAACATATAAAGCAAGATTCCAAAAACAAGCTTATTTTATTAAGCTCAATTATTTAATTTTCTCTGACATTTTCTGTTCATATTTGCCCGTAAGCATTTATAACTTAATATTTTTTGAGTTCATGTGGAGTTTAACAATATGAATTTCTTATCAGTGAAAAGTACTGTGTTCAGTGGTGGAAGCCAGGTATATGAAGAATTAACGGTTATCAAATGCCAAAGGGAAAAGAGTCTCTGTTAGAGTCCATTACCAACTGTCATACTTCCATCGGCCGACATGAATTTCCCTTTGCTGGCCATCAGCTGCAGCAGGTCTCCTAACATTGATTTCCTCAGCACACAGCATATTCACGCAAGCCTTAGATCCTAGGTCTCAGTTCTCTTCCTACAGTAGTAAAAAAGAATATTTTCATGTATTTGCATGGAAGTTGGTTTGTAACCCTTACCAGAGAGAAACGTTTCAGCACTCTTCTGACCATTTGCACTAAGATATGCACAGGGTCAAGCACTCTTTTGAGCATCAGCTTTTATGTTTGTCAGTAATTTGACTCATTAGACAGCAGAATATTAACCAATTAGTAGCCAACTTCATGTTCCAAATATGGGGATCCTATTGAAGTATTCTTTTCTTGTCTTCTTTAGAATTTCTTCTTTCAACAAAAAGCCAGCAATATCGGGGGGGGGGGGGGGGGAATGGGATGGGGGGGACGGACACAACAACAACCCCCCAACCAAACAAAAAAAACAACCAAAAAACCCCCACCAGACAGCTGATTTCCATCAAAGACTTTTCATTTAAAAAAAAAAAAAAATCAAATTGTTTCGTCAGGAGAAAAGTTTCCATAAAAAATAGAATGGAAAAAATTCTTTACCAACCCAAGTATTTTCCCATTTTAAGTAACTACTGTGTAACTTATTCTTCTGGGGATACCCAATACAGATTTAACTGTTTCATTGCCATGTCAGAATATCACAGCTTTTTCCAATATAACCAAAATTCAAGCCTTGAACATTGTAAACCCAGCCCTACTTATTGATTACTTTTCAGTTATTTTTGCACTTAAATTGGAGAAAGAAACCACGACAGGTGAACTAGAGCTCACATTGAGAGCTGAATACTTTTCTTTGATCTAATCCTTTGTTAAGCTTTAGCAACACTCAGGATGTCCAGTGGAAACCAGTTTATTTCTTTGCTACATTGAGACACACATCTAACAAAGCTGTTGATGCAGATGCTCAGCACAGCTGTGCCTCTCTTCTCTTTTCTGTGAAATGCCTTCTTTTTCTTCCTTCTTTCCTTCACATTCTTTATTCATATGTTATTGCATGTTTTCCATCTTCTTTTCCACATTAGTCTTCCTTTCTAAAGTTGGTAAACACTAAAATTCACAAAATTTACCAAGTAGCACTACAGATAGATAGATAAATAGATAGGTAGGTAGGTAGATATGTAGGTAGGTAGGTAGGTAGGTAGGTAGGTAGGTAGGTAGGTAGGTAGATAGATAGATAGATGATTGATAGATAGATAGATAGATAGATAGATAGACAGATAGATAGATAGATAGATAGATAAACTCTTTTCCTCTCTCATTCAAATGAGAAATAACCATGGGTATTTGATGCCATTACTTGATAACTGCAAGAAACTTTGACTTTTTAGCAATAAATGCAGTGTGTTTCTGACTGGACTGTGCTACAAGATTTCATAAGGATCTGTCAGAGTCTAAAATAGCATACAAAGTCTTATAGAAAAGGAATAGTGACTAGCTGTCACACAATCTGAGTGCTGCACATATCAAAAAACAATGGTGCTAAAGAATAATAATAAAGCTCTAGACAGCCAAAGCTGATGAATTTCCCCTCTGAGTTGTGCAAAAGAGTTCAAGGAGGTGCAGAGCCAAGTTTTTCAATGGTCAGAAAAATGGTGCATTCCCTTCTCTTACTTGCTGCAGCAAAAAAAAAAAAAAAAAAAAACCTAAGTGGGTAGGCTGCAACAAATGCAGAGTGCCTTAAAAAAGTATTGAGGAGTTGAGATGAGCTAAGAAAAAGAAAATGCTGAAAATTGTCTCTAGCTTTTATCATCTCATTTAATTTTAGGTTTCTCTTTCTACCTCAATACGCCTTTATTCTTACCCAGATGAGAAACTCTAACAAAAAATATAAAATTACATCCTGCCTAATCCTGCAAGCTATTCTAAAGGCAAAACGCTATTTGTGTGGCTAAACTTTGTTTCAGGCTTATCCCATAAAGGGTTTCATTAAAGAAGAAAAAGGTTCAAAAGCTTGAAGCTCCTCCTTCTTTTGACATTTGAGTGATACAGGTATCAAGACAGATCTTATTTGGATTATTCAAATAAATAAGAAGACTCCTCAAGGGACGCAGTAACACAGGAGTAGTTTGACCTTTGAGCTGAAAGTATATATTCACATAAGCATATCCGCTTATGTGCGTGTTGGGTGGACTAAATTGAATGTTTGACTTATTTAATCCAGACCTGCTTTGGATGCATTATAAAAAATTTTAGTACATGTACCTGACCACGCTTGCTAAAAAAATACCAAACCAGAAGTGTTTAATCTGAGCTCAGAACTCATATAAACAGGATGGAAGAACGAGAGAATGGTTTGTGTTGGAAGGAACCTTAAAGATCATCCAGTTCCAGCCCATGCGTATTGACTATGTATTATACATGTGCTATATACTGGCAAAAAACAAAATCTTTTGCAAAGACAGTGTTCCACAAGACTACATCAGCAGTGTTAATCATCTCGCAGGTGGCAACTTTAGTGTACTCTATTTCAACATGCCATCAAATTAGATTCTAGTGCTCAAACCAAGGCATCTTTGAGCCAAAAATATTGTTTTCCTGAAGAAATGCTTTTTTTCATCACTACAACTGTACTGGCAGAATAACTTGACATTTCCAGATAAACCGAAATAAATTGTGATGAAATTCTACAGTCTTCTTCCCAACATGGTTAATTTTGCATCTTCATTGCATAACAAAGAGACAGCTTTCTTAGGCAAAATCAGTCAGACACTAGTCTGTAAAACAAAGTCTAAGAAAACCACACAAAAAAATGCCTGGTTTTGACTGAACACAAATGGTTGCAAGACATGCTGAAGCATCATTCACCATTTTTAATGAAAACACCAAAGTATACCTAAAGCAATTATTAGATAATTGCTTTTCTTTCTTTCCTTTTTTTTTTTTTTTAACTTTTTTACCCAGTCTTCTTATTTAAGTACTGGATTGTCTGCAGCTGAGTACAGCACATCACAAAATGTTTTTATCACCTGGCTTAGTCCATCTGCCACACAGACAGATCCCAATCGATACGAAATGTAAAAGCTCACTTTTCAAAGATGTTGTCCATCACAAAAAGATAGAGTATGAAATTGTAATCAAGGAGGTTTTTTCAACATTATAAGCATAATAATTCCTGTGAACAGCATATTCAAAGAAAAGTAGGCACAGCAACAACAGCTAGAGGAAGAACCTGTGGGATAGGGATGTCAGTGGAAGACCTTTACAGTGGATCTATGCAAAACAGCCCATTTTATAATCTGCCTCCAACAGTGGCCAGCAGCAGGAGGTCGGTTATGAAACAAGGAGAAACAAAATAGGGCAGATATACAGCACCCTCAGTGTACACTCCCAATCATGTACAGTTTAGGAACTTCTTGAACTAAACATAAATTTTGTGTATCATGACTTTAAAAACCCCAGACTTCTGAAGTCGATAATATGCACAAATGGGATTAAATCTGGATCTCCAAAAACGGCAAGATGCAGGTTGCCAAAGTGTTCAGAAAATAACCTGGCTGAAAAATATTGAGTTTCAAGGACAACAATAAAACCAAATCACTGGGTCTTGAAGACTGCTGTGACATGAGGCATAACAAAAAGTGAAGGGGAAGTTAAAAATTCGTGGGATTATGATTAGAAAAAAAGGAAATTGCTATGTGGAAACAAGCCTGAAAAGAGCGTGGATTTACAACATAGAAGACTGAAAAGAATTGAGTCTCAATCAGGCAATGAGAAAACATGACACTGCTCTTCAAACTGAGGAGAGTTTGCCAGTGCCTCTGGTTATTAATGTCTTTAAGATATGTGTGTTATCTTCCCATTAATACCAGTGGGAGCCAGCAGTATATGTCTTCCACCAGTCCTACTACTTAACCCATATCTTTTGCTCTGCTACTATGTCACTAAGATTTATCTTACCTACAACATTTGCAATGGAATTTATCTAGGAAGAATACTACAATTAATATGAGATCTAAAACATTTTTTCTTCTATTGGCACAAGAATGAGAACTCAAACTAGCAAATATTGTTCCCAGTGGGTTGTACATTATCTATAGCATAATATAAAGCAAAACCACTGTCCTTTAGGCACCAGGAGCAGGGTACAATATGCACATTTCACTATAAAATGCTAGAGGTTTATAAACATGAAAAAGGGAATGAAGCAAAAGGCAGAGCCATGTGACATATATTGCCATTGAAAATTGGATAAATGAAAGCTAGTATGAGACTTCTGGGAAGAAAGAAAATGCACACAGGTAAAGTCTCTTGTCATAACATTACATGAATGAAGGCTAAGCTCTATATAAGAAACAAGTGAATACTTGATTGCAGACATCCCAAAACACTGTTCTAAAAATTAGATTAAACCAATTGTATTGGAAAATACAATCTCCTGGCATCTAAAAGCTATTCTATCCTTTAGCTTAGACTCTACTTTATAGTTACCGAAGTATACCAGCAGGCAATTCTGACATGTCTTTGCTTAAATGTGGTTATATAAAGAAATACAAAAATAAGTTTTGGCCTTGCTGCAAATGTGCATAATGGAAAGACAAACATTATTAAAAAGACCATCATTTTTAGAGATTAAAATAATCCACAACAGAAAAAAAATCTTCTGTAACTTTCCAAGTTCCCATTTATCATAGTTTTGCAAAAAGAAGCCACAGTAATTTCATTTTTCTTGACTTCTATTAAAAAGATCAATACATATGATTCCAAAGAGTCTTGGCTCGTGAAAAGATGGAGCTAGTCTGTAATCACATCTGAAAGTATTGGTTGTCATTAGCAGTAAGATTGATCTGTAAAGACAGTCAGCCCAGAGTGAAAGTACTTAAAAATTTCCATTGGGCTATTGCTGAACAACTCTGCCCAGCAACCTTTCACCTTGCAGATAATTAAATACAGATAACGAATTACCATATTAGAAGGAAGAATTGCATTGGGGATATTCAATACATGCCCACTTTAGTAAAGCAGTTCCAAATCTCTGAATAATGATTTTGTTTTGTGCATAAAACCTAATGAGCTCCGACAGTATAAAGTAATTTTTCAACATGCATTTAAATCTGACTTGTCAAGTAAGATATTAATAAGTCACCTGAAGTACAAGAATTGCTAATGGCCTTGCAGCATGAATGTTGCAAGTCTTCATGCCATCCTGGCTGTCAGAAGAGGATCAAGTGAAACTTTGCAATGCAGAGCCTTCTGCTAGGAGTCAGAGGAATTCCAGTCCTACTGAAACTCATTGGCTTGGATGAGGATGAAAAGCCTGCCCTGCACCTGACTTACCAGTTGCCCATGCCATGCCACAGGAAGCCTCTGCACCCTTTATTCTTTCTAATCCATAAGTTATCTCTGAGATCAATTGAGAGAAAGGAATCTTAGGACTACTAGGGCAAAGGGTGGGTCAAACAGTCATTTTCAAATAGATCTGCTGACACCTTTATATCTATACAATCTCCAAGAAACCACTCAAATATAGCAGGTATCTACTTCTCTGTCTTTGATTCCCTCCATGCTCATAGCAGTGTGACTGAATCATTGAACAATTTGGTTGGGAAGGACCTGTTGGAAGTCAACTGACCCAACACGCCTACCCATAGCATGACCAGCTTTGAACTTACATGAGGCTGCTAAGGGTCTTGTTTCACCTGAGCTTTGGATACTGCAAAGCAGAGGAATTACACAGCGTTTCTGGGTATCGTATCCTTACAAGCATCCAACCACCCTCATGGTGAAAACTGTTTTCCAGATCTCCAGTCAAGAGTCTCCTTGCTACAGCTATTCTGTCCCCCATGAGACCATGTCCTGGCACAGCCTCAACCTGTCTCCATCCAGAGGAAGGTGGTCAATGCTTGGGGCTGGGGCCTCACCCCTGTGCTTCCCTGCTGCCTTTCTCCTGGCTAGGGTGGTGTCAGGATGTGCCCTGCTGGCTGGAGATGGTAAAGCTACCCTGCTCCAAGCTCACCTTCCTTCAAGTGGGTTTCCTTAACTTGCACAAGGATGCAGCAAAGGCCAAGTAATCTTCAAGCTGCTCTTCAGAGCCTGCCCTTAGCTATGCCCCTCTGCAGCTCAGTACAAGTGAGGGGACAGATTCACATCTCCAGCAAAACCTCCAAAGATCCCAGTGGGGTTGGAATTTACCAGTTATTACTGGCTCCAATGCAGATCTAATGTAGTTTGCATAAAATCTCTTCAGAGCATAGAAGACCATGTTTGAAACTGAAAACAGGCACAAATACAGTAAGTCTTTAGATCTGAGATATTGTGCCCTTTGACTTCCATCCAAACCCCTGAAACAAGACCATTAGTCAAGGACCAACAACCTTAGAGCATTAGCAGCTTTTTCTGGGCAAGGTAAAGGTCTTATAAGACCTTTGAGTTGAGGGAGCAGAAGTAAGAAGGCAAGAGAAAACTATGATGAAAGTTAAAATGTCAGTGGGAAAGGAAAACAGCTGCGAAGAGAAAGAAAGTTCTGGAAAGAGAGAGAAAATTGCAATAGTCTCTGCAGCTGCCATAATTTGAGATGCTAGCTGGTCAGTGCAGAGCAGAGGTTTGTAACTTTCCCTGCAAGGTCTAGGGCAGAAAGTTGCCAA
Source organism: Amazona ochrocephala (assembly GCA_039720435.1). Lineage (NCBI taxonomy): Eukaryota > Metazoa > Chordata > Aves > Psittaciformes > Psittacidae > Amazona > Amazona ochrocephala. The sequence continues at coordinate 98,902,009 of CM077877.1, read as the reverse complement.
GAAGAATCTTCCTTTAGTAATCGAGAAAAACACAGGCATTGGGTCCTGAAATCTATTAGTGAACCTGTAAGCTCAGGTGAAAAATATACACAGCCCTCACTATCCAAATAATCCCAGAAGCATGTTTATAATAGTTTGACATGACTGTTTCATGTAAGCAATAAGCGCAGTAAATTAAGTGTAATTTGGAGCATACATATGGTTGGCAAGTCTGGGAAGGATATTCTTGACATTTTTTGGTAAAAACATTGAAACACAAGAAAAGCTATTTTTTTTCTGCTTCTAAATAAAATGCAGGAAAACTTGTTTTTATGGAAACGCCATAAGGTAAGGAATGCTCAGTTTCCTGGTATTTCCTGTAAAAATGTCAGAGAGAAGGTGTTTTCTTATGTAATTCCACTGAAGAAGAATGATTCTGTAAAGGCATTATTATTTGTTCGAAAACCAGAATTACATTTCCCTTTTAAAATGTAGTTAAAATTAGATCTTGTGGTATTATTTTGCTTTTACCAAAAATTCATCTCAAATCTATGACAGGAAAGCACAGTTCCAGGAGCAATTTCTAACCTTCCATTATACCCGAATACCATCACACCAGCATAGAAAAAATAATTTTGATTCAAAAGCTAGTTAAAGCTGATACATAACAGTGAAGAAATACTTACCTCTCATGTCATTTGCGAAAGGTAGGCATTTAAAAGTAAGGAAATGAACAGATGAGGATGTTGCTCATTTTTTTATTGGCCAGCAGGTAAATGTAAAGATCCAGTAGGTTGAGGCAGGGAATTCTCCCCTTCTGCTCTGCTTTCATGAGACCTCACCAGCAGTACGGTGTTCAGCTCTGGGGCCTCAACACAACAAGGACATGGACCTGCTCGAGTGAGTGCAGAGGAGGCCACAAAGATAATCAGATGTCTTGGAGCACCTCCCCTATGGAGACAGGCTGAGAGAGCTGGGCTTGCTCAGCCTGGAGAAAAGGCTTTGGGGACACCTTGTGAAAAGGCTTCCAGTACCTAAGGGGGCATATGAGAAATCTGCAGAGGGACTTTTTACAAGGGCATAGGATAACATGGGGGGGATGGCTTTAAACTGAAAGTGGGTAGATTTAGATGAGATATTTGGAAGAAATTCTTTACTGTGAGCATGGTGAGACACTCAAACAGGTTGCCCAGAGAAGTTGTGGATGTCCCATTCGTAGAAGTGGGCAGGGATGGGTCAGCAAGGCTTTGGATGAGGCTTTGAGCAACCTGGTCTAGTGGTAGGTATCCCTGCCCATGGCAGGGGTTTGGAACTAGATGATCTTTAAGGTCCCTTCCAACCCTAACCATTCTGTGATTATATGATTCTATCCAATAGTGCCGTCTGCGGCTGATTTCCCACCACCCATCTACACATTTGAGCCACCCAGGAAGCTCAGCAAGAGCTTGTTTCAGTGAATGGTGTTATAGCCATGCTGTAACATCCTGTTATATGCCCTTCAGCCTTATCCTGTTCCCAACATAACCTGCAGATTATAGCTGTAGCTTATTAAATCGCAAAATGACCTCTGCACACTGGCAGTAATAGTTGGCATGGTAAGCCCACCCTCCAGACCTTCAGCCAGTTTTACCATGACCAGAATTTAGGCTTGGTCCCATTTTGAGGTTTAATGAGCAAGGTCCTGCCATTTTTGATATCAATGAGTTCAGTAACTCATCCACTATTAAGTCTGTTTCAAGGAATTAGCTATTGCAAAAAACCTGCCTTGGCTTTTACCTTTGGAGTGTTTCTCTGTTGTTTCATCCTTAGTTTGGTACCATAACACTTTCCATTAAAAATGTTATCTAGTAATTTTATCAGCTGACACAGGAACTTGATAAGAAAAAAGTATCTAAAAGTGGAATATATGGGGCAAAACAGGAAATACTGGAATGCAAGATTAAGTCTTATCTGAAATTAGGCTCGCATGCAGCCCTATCAGTATGTGTCACTAATGTGCTCAGAGCTAACTGTTGTATTTCAGGACGGTATTGTTCTGGTTTTGGTTTGGTGTCTCCCAATGAAACATTTTGTAGCTAGAGTCAGACTGATGTCCTTGTGTTGTGATGAAATATTCACTTCTCCATACTTGATAAGATTGATAATTGTGTTTATCATGTGGGCAGTGTGAGATTAATGACCTTCTAAATTATTCATTTCCTTGCTCTTGAGTGCTTGAGTTTTGTAAATTATGCGATGGGGTAAGAATGCTATGTTGCTTAACAGTCTGAACTGGCTTTTCAAACAAAGAAAGGTTTTTTGGCATCTCTCTAGGGCTTAAATTGTGTTTTATAATCCTTTATGCAAATAATACAATAGCTATCTTACCAAATTACTCATTTTCAATCACACATAGCACTACAGAAAGTACTAATAGCTCCTTTGGAGACTATCTTATTTAATACTGACCTGTCTGAAGCACTTCCCTTATCTTGCAGGAAAACTGGCCACAAGACCAGGGAGGGAAATAAGGGATCTTGCACCAGGCTGTATTGTATGTTTCACCGCAGCAGCTACTTATTCTCCATCCTAAGTATAAAGTACAACAGCCTGCTTTAGTCCTTTCGCTTCAAAAATGTTTCTTTGCCCCTGAGGTTAAGGGACAATTTTAACACTTGACAGATTTAGAAAAGGTCTTTCTAGTCTTCCTGAACCACAAAGATACAAAAGAAGCCAACAAGCTCTAATGGATACAATTTGTAACTTCTCCCATTTAGAAATTACCAGTTGCAATCCAGAAGGGTTCAACATCATTGAAGTCCCACTTTGATACAGCTACCATTTTCAGTGGTGCATCTATAAAATAAATTTGGAAGTAGGAGGCAGACTGTATGCAGTACAAGCACTAGGGTGGTTCATGTTTAACAAGCTACAAGAGACAGAAGTGTCCCAAGCTACGCTCAATTCGGTGCACCAGCAGGGGGTAATGGGAGAAGATGGTTTTTTTACAGTGTATTTGATGTACCACACCATTTTCTTTCCTAAACAAGGTAAATATTCATGGACAGTTTTCAAATGAACTGTCCTGCAGGGTAACCTGAAAGGACTTGTGTTCTGTTTACTTGTCGGACAGGGCGAAACTTATGCTGTGCCACCAGGGGCTTGAAACAAGAGCTGCTCTGGATAATCCCTTTGTCTCTTAATTTGGATGTAGATGTGCATTCCACAGTCAAAGTCCTGGCAATGGCTAAAGAGAAAATTGCACTGAAAACATTTTTCTTTTCCTAAAGCAAGTTCAGCGAGGAACATTTATTTAATAAAATGGAAAATCAATATAATTTTAATTTTAAGAAGTCAGAGCCAATGCCAAGCTGTCCTTTAAGGAAGCTTGATAAGAATTCATGACCCCTTTTCTTTTTCCTTAGGTAAGAAAAATAAAATTAAAACCAGCATTGATTTAGTGATTCTCCTCCAAGTTTGTTTAGAGCCTGGAAGTTTTGTTCATCACTGTTACTTCAGTATCTTCATTTTACTTCTGCAAAAACTGCTGAATTATCATGTATTTACTACCTCAAAATTATTTGAGATTTTGAATTAGTTTATGCAGAGAGAAAAGAAGGCAGCACAATTACTGCAGTTATGCATATTGTGGGCTGTAACATTTTCAACAACCTCAGCAGTCCAGCAAAAACTTCAAATCCATTTGATCAACATTGTCGGAAGAAACAATAGAACAGGCAGCTCCCATCAGTTAATAAAAAAAAAGGAAAATAGCATGTAAGGTGAAATTGCATTCGAACGTACTTAATTCTGTTGTTGAAAGATGCTGCACTCAGACTGGAAAAATGCAGAAGGCAGCAAAGAGAAGTTTTATTTCACTAAGACTTGCAAGTTTGTTTAGCACTTCCTCACATTTTCATAGCAGGTGTCTCATAATCATGTTTCGTACAGGGCTTTTTATTGTCATGGCTGGTTGAAACAACCTGATTGTTAGCCATGGGCTTGTTTATGCCCTGGTAATCCTAATGTAGAAAGAACCAGCTGTATGCAGGTTTGTCCAAGCTATGTGGACAGTGTTCAATCAAGGATGAACCACTTTCTTGGCATCAGCCCAGCATGCTCTATTTGGAGAAGGCCTACTGAAGGCAGCAGAGCTGGAGCTGGAATATATATGGCTTGTCCCTCCCTGGAAACTTGAGGATTAAGTCTTTGCTGCAGTTGCTAGTGATATAAATAGTGAATATGTTTACATGACTTGGTGCATAAAATCAGACACTGATTTCAAGTGCCTTGTGGGGTGTGTAAAGACAGGATGCCAAAGAATTTTGGCTGTCTGAGTGGAAATGCTCTTAAATGTCCTGGATAGAGTGATGGCTCTCAGGGGTGAGGGACAACCAATGCATTTGCTAGTGCAAGACTCTGAGTCACAAATGGCCTCCCGGGCTGCTTTTGAGGCATTGTCCTTTTAATTATCTGAAGGAAAGCCATGGCTCACCCTTTTGCTTGATGCAAGAATCTTTTTTTAGCAATATTAAAATCACCCAACCTGATTCTTCATTGTTACTGGTATTGAACCCAGCAGTGGAAATTATCACACTCAGATAAAATCAACTTTAGTCCTTAACATAACATAGGATCAAAGAAGTCAACAAAGACCTTCAAAGCCATGTCCAAACACAGAGATTTCCAAATGAGAAAGAGCTCTAAGAGACATATTTGGTTGTGATACTAAATGGAATCCATAAAAACTTTGCAGTTAGTAAAATCACATCTTATTACTATCCAAATCCAGTATTTTCAAAGTAAATAAATAGTGGACCAATGCACATTAGCTGAAAAATAGATATCTGGATAGAAAGTATGAATCAAGACTACATCTTCAAATAATGTGTGTGTTTGTGTGCATAAGTCATGATGTAATCCCTCTAGCACAGCTGAGGACATAGCCAGCTCTGTTAATTGTTTATTTTCCTCTGCAGAAGGTCTGTCTGCTTCATTAGACCACAGAGTTTGAAGGCTAGTGAAGTGGCCTTCCCAATCCTAGCTTGCTTTTCAAGCAGTGCCAAGGTCAAGCTGCCATTGCTACAGACTGGGGTGACCTATGGAAGTTCCAATGCACTTCTCAGGATTTGGAGCAGACTGCTCACAAGTCCAGTGACCAAAGGAACTGATGAAACCATAATATACACAACATCAAAGCTAACTGCTTTTTATGTGCAGCATTTTTTACATGTTGAGGGTTTATTGCAAAAGGGATTTTTAAAAAGTGACATTGATTACATGAATAATTTTCTTTCTTAGATGTTGATGAAGGAAGACAAGAGGAATATGGTTTAAGTGCCTTTTCTTCTCTTGAGTGTCAAATTAAGCATTATCTGGCTTCTCATAAACTCCCCTTCAGGAAGGAAGTTTGATTAGTTTCCAAAGGTCTATGCGTGTGAGAGAGGTAGCTTATCTACCAGTTCATGATATACGTTATTTATATTCACTTGAATCTGGAGGGAGGCTAGTTAGAGACCTAAAAGGAAATTGTCTTCTGCTAACATTCTCCAAAAAGTGACAGTCTACCGGCCTTATAACAGTCAGGATAGCAAAAGAAACACACTTGATATAAAAAGGAAGCAGAACCATAATTCATCTCCCTCCAGTCCCACCACCACAATTAATCAGGGAACAAGAATGGCACAAGAATGGCAATGTATCCTAAAGTTTATGAAAAAGATAATGCCATGATCAGCATGTTGGCATGAGAGTTTCTGTGCTGAACTGGTTATGGAATACTATCTATAGTGCTCAGTGTTTTTGCTGAGGTGACGGAGATGTGTTAGCGGAAAAATTTTGCAGAAGTTGTGCGTTAAAAGCTACACACAGGACTGAGTCTTTATTCTACCTGACATGCAAGTACTCATCTTCACTCCTTAGTAAGACAGGCAGCACCCTTTTCCCCATGCTCAGACAGATACAATCTATTATAAGAAACAGGTAACCTATAGTAGTGCTTTCAAATCCATGTTATGGCAGAAGGTTTCCTGAAGGAAATATTCATGCCTGAAGTTATTTGTTATATATTTAAAGAATTTCCTTTAGGTATAGGATTTTGAGGAATGTTGATATGGGACAATACTTGAGAACTGTATGTGGGCCTGGATGCAGAAAGAACATGCACATGTGTCCTGGTTTTACTGTATCTCTAGGCTCTAGGATGTCTTCTGGGCTTATATATCAATTGACTTTGAAATTTGTGAAAGCAGGCAGATTTTTGCAGACCTTAATGTGATATAATGGCATGGATTTTAAGGCTGTCAGCCCTTTTGGTGCAATTTAATACAGGCTAGTTAAAAGGAGCAATAGGAAATCTATGTGAGCAGTTTCTAGCTGTCAGCTCCAATTTGCCATGACAGGCAGCCTTCACTGCTATTGAGCAGTTTTGACCATCTCTGAAAAGGGTTGATTTGAATGTGCATGCTCTCTGGTCTCTCCCCTGGAAAGCTGCTGGTAAAGCTATCCAGTTCTACAGCACAAGAGGAGAGCAAAATCCTGCAGCCCCAGAGAGGATGCAATGCAGCAGAGCTGGGCTGCAGCCAGCAAACAGCTCCCATCTGTCAGATAAGTGGTTCCATGGGGATTGGTGCTTGCAGCTCAATGCCTTCCCTATGTATGCACAGCGGTGCTAAGAGCCAGGGAAGCCTCTTGTAAACTGCCTTTATCCTTTGTGCAGTATCGTACTCTTGTGGTATCAATAACATTCTTATCTATTGTGCCTGTTTGCAAGCTGTTTCATCTCTTTTCCTTTAAGAAAATTTTTAAAATTTGAGGATTCAGACTTTAGACAACAATAATGGAAGTTGCTCAAGTCCTACATTCTGGTATAGGGCCATATTTCTGACTAACAACCTCCAGTTCCTCTTCCTTTCATGAATATGAAGGAACTAATTCCCTACAGTACTACAATAATTATTTTTACATAAGCACAGAACACAGTGCACATCATTCATTTTCCATGCTTAAGGGGCACTGTAATGCCATACCACTCTTTCTCCATTAGTTATAACCTGACACAGTTAACTTAAAATCAGGCTTTGGCACATCATATAAATAACAATACATTTATGCAATTGAATGCCTATGCAGTAATTCAATCAAGGGAGTTCTACTGCCGGTCATAAACTACTTAAGCTGCTTGACTCTCACTTTAAGACATCAACAAAGGTCCTAGATTGAATTACAGCCTTAGATTTACCTACACATCTTCTATTATTCAATGCTACATATATGTGTGGTGAAACATATGATGAGCAAATCTTGAACTGCTACCAAAATAAACTGTGCGGCTCTCTGGGTGAAATCTTACGGCACTCACGTCAAAGGAAGTTTTACTTCAGGCTTTGATAAGACCAAGTCTGCAGCCCTTTTGCCTTTAATAGCAGTGTCAGAGTTGCATCTCTCCTATGATAGAGCATTCTTAAAGGCAGGTAATAGCTTCCATTAGGCCAAATAATTTCGAAAAAAGAAAAAGAAAAGAAAAAAAGGATAGATTTTTGGATGTGCAAGTTCTCCTTTAGGTCTAATAAGGACTCGGAGAGCAATGTAATGAGTTCAAGCAGGTAGTAACAACTCTGAGTATAGCTGAAGTGCCACTACTTGCGAAGAAAGCTCCTGACCTCACACCAGCAAAGGGCAGGGTGGCATGTCAGGGGCACTGCACCAAAAACTGTACTAAACCCATGACGTGTAGCATCTTCAATTACTAGTTTAAGTTTCCAAGTTTCTGTCATTTGAAGGTATTGTCTGGGCCTTCTCTGAGGGTTAGACCTGAAGCAACTGTATGCAGAAAATGTTTTCTTGGAAAGTGTTTTCACTCCTTACTGACTGTCCGTGCAAGTTCTGTAATGGAGTGGCCATTTGGTTTCACCCATGTCTTCCCTATGAGAATAATTGGTGTATATGACAACATCAGTTACATTCAGCATTCAGGTACTTGTATACGAATCAGAAACTTGGACATGTCTGCTGTGAGGAGAAGTTTTTTACTTTTGTTTTCTTCCTGGACAAAGGCAGTTGTAAGCTTTGATGACCTGTGTGAATTTAGTGTATCGTTCACTCATGAAGCACTGCCATTTCAGAGGAATGCTGCTGTCCCAAGGCCTCTTCACCAACACAGGGGGTGGAAACGGCCCTGACAAGTATCCAGCACTTAAATGGCCTCCTTGATACAGATTTCCGTTAACAGTCCCATACATATCCCAGTCCCAATTCCCAGAGAAGGAGCATGTCAGGACAAGCTGTGGTCTGGCCAGGAAAAAAAGGAAAAAGCCATTTTTTCCTTCCCAAAAGAGCAGTGTTCATACAGAGAGCTCCCAAGCCTGAGAGAAATAACACACACATCTCAAAATGTAGATTTGGATAGAAAACTTATATGACCCCTAGGAGTTTAGCTTCCGGTCCCTCAGACAGATCTGGTACTTATATCAATCTTTACTGCCAAATACAGATTAACAAAACCAGCTGCTCCTATTGCACATGTGGAACAGGCTGTCGCTCGACAGGCAAATGTTTCATGGATGTTGCTGGTGTAAGAACCTCTGGTCCCGGGCTGATATTTTCCACTGTGCCATTGAAAAGCATCATACCCTTGCAGTTCTCACCGCAGAGTAGAAAGGGACATTGCAGAAGAGAGCCTGCAGTTCCAAGCAAGTTCCCTGCACAGATGGCACAATCAAGCTACTGCAGGGGCCTCAGCTGACATTGTAGCAGGACTCCTTCCACAGCATCAGAGCTGCACAACCATCAGGTGCTGTCATCTACTCTTACAAGCTCAGAGGAGAAAGTTTGTTACATAGAAAGTGTGGAAAAGTTGGGAAAACCCTAGCTTTTCACTAGCCACTGGAGATGACAGTGAAAGCCTCTTCCAGTACTGACATGTGCCACCAACAGCACCAGTGTCAGCAGGGAAATTTTGTCCCCAGCACCTGAACCCTGCACACAAACACCAGCAAAATAACCCTGTGAATGTGAACTGTGCTCAGACCTTTTTCTGGCTGTGCAGTGCCTAAATCACAGCAGCTTACAGTGCTCCTCACACTAGTATCAGTGTATATGAAGACAGAGAAAAGAACTTCTCAGGGTCTGACCTACCATATCTTCAAGTATGCCTCAATATTTCTTTTTCAGAGGAAATTTAGCAGAAAAGTACTATGGTATTTTTCTAAGTCCACAGTCTTTAGAAAAACCACATAACAGAAAATGGAATATTGTGAGCAGCCCACATAATTACTCGTGATAGATAACTGTATTAAAAATTAAACATAAATTATTGGAGGCATTACAGTGTTGGCACAAGATGAAAAAGGTGCTTCATATTACTGAAAGGTTTAGCTAACTGCCTGAAAGTTTGGCTCAATAGAAAAGAGACTAGCCTGGATAAATGGAAAGCATTTATTGTTTGAAATATGGATTTTAATATAGCACAGCACAACCCCAAAACATCAGTCCTTTTCAGTACGGTTAAAGTAAGATGGATCTTGCAGATTAAAGTAGCCAGAGAGATGCTCTTTGGCAGTGAAAGGCAGGAGAATTAGAAAAGAAGTCTCCTTGGAGCCACTCCATGTCTTTGGAGGAGGATTCTTCACCTCTTCTATAGGGCTCCCCAGAGTCCTACCCAGCTGGTTTATATTTGAGCACTGGGGCACGCTGGTGGCACTGGCATGTGAATGACCATTCTGCTCCTGAGAACACCCAAGTGTCAGACAAAAGGCGTAAAATCCCATGTTGGGTGTAAAACAAAGCTCGCTTCAGCTGGCCAGGCGGATCTATAGCTACTCCCAACTGCATGAGGATGTTGGCGGGAGTACACATTTTTCCATAGCTTTATACAGTTCTGTCACTGATCTAGAAAATCTTGGAGCTTCACATCAGATCTTTAAGGTCACCAGTATTTCATGAAGGGCTGATTCCTTTCTGTACTTGGCATTGGAGCTTTTAGCAGTGCAGACATCTGCATGTTCTGTTTGAGTAAATATTTGATTTTTCCATAATGCTTTATAGGTTTAAAATATTCATAAGAGTTTGATTTCCTAGAATTTCACTTCCAGCTGTGACATCAGTGACCAACTAAGAATTTGAAAAGCAGTTGAAAGCTGTAAATTCCTGGACAATTCTCAAATTGAGTCTGGCTTCTGACAGCAATGTGACTCTAAGAATATTGTTGGTCAGCTTTGAAACAGAAACACTAAGAAGTTGCTCATAGAAATTGGTCAACAGGAATTATAGAGGAGGATTTAGCTGAAGCTGCTGACTAGTAAAAGAAAAAGGTGGAGAGAAAGAGGGAAAAGTGTGATGTTGCTTTCAAAAGTATTAATTTAAGTATTCAAGAGATCCCATGGTTTCCAAGTCCTTCGATAATCAGGGAATTTAAAATGGCCATAATTCCTGTGTGAACTTTAATACAAAAAACAAACAAACAACAAAAACCACATGAACACTCCCCTACCCCCTAAAATTAGGATCAAGTGATACTCAATATTTAGTCTTTGATATTCTTGTATAAAAAATTCATAATGCAAAAAGGAGGAGGGAGAACACAAGCACAAGGTTATTCTCAAAATCTGTCAGTTTCGTTAGCTTTCTCAGGTAAAAGCTATCCTCTTGCTCTGTGTTTGCACACATACTTTTCCAGCTTTCTAGAACAAAGGTGAGGTAGAGACTATTCCAAAGGAGAAAACGAAATGATTTTTCACTTGCCTGCAGGACAAAAATAAGAGTTTTGTCTCCAAGCTATTATGTGATTTTTATTATTATTAGAAACCTTTTATAAAGGGAGATCCTGTAAAAAAAGCTTATGCTTCCAGATTGTTCAAATACTGTGACTGGGATTTTGGAGCTAAATGTTAGCCCACCAACATCCTTTTTTGTTTGGTTTTGTTTGGTCTCCTGCTTCTGGTAGTCAGATTTCTCAAGTGCACAGTGCCTTATCACAGTCCACGGGCTTTGCTGCCTGGCTTTGATCTGCACCTTTTCTCTCCCTATGTTGTCATCAGTACCATCATGACGTTGACACGCTTGTGAGGTGGGCTGATGACAACCTAATGAAGTTTAACCATGCTAAATGCAAAGTCCTACACCTGGGTCGGAGCAATGCCAGGCACAGCTACAGGTTGGGCGGGGAGGAGATTCAGAGCAGCCCTGAGGAGAAGGACTTGGGGGTGTGGGTTGATGAAAAAATGAACATGAGCCGGCAGTGTGCACTTGCAGCCCAGAAGGCCAACCGTATCCTGGGCTGCATCAAAAGGAGTGTGACCAGCAGGTCGAGGGAGGTGATCCTGCCCCTTTACTCTGCTCTCCTGAGACCTCACTTGGAGTATTGTGTGCAGTTCTGGTGTCCTCAACATAAAAAGGACATGGAACTGTTAGAACAAGTGCAGAGGAGGGCCACGAGGATGATCAGGGGACTGGAGCACCTCTCGTATGAAGGTAGGCTGAGAAAATTGGGGCTGTTCAGCCTGGAGAAGAGAAGGCTGCGTGGAGACCTCATAGCAGCCTTCCAATACCTGAAGGTGGCCTATAGGGATGCTGGGGAGGGACTCTTCATTAGGGACTGTGGTGAGAGGACAAGGGGTAATGGGTTTAAACTTAAACAGGGGAGGTTTAGATTGGATATGAGGAAGAAATTCTTTACTGTGAGGGTGGTGGGGCCCTGGAATGGGTTGCCCAGGGAGGTTGTGGATGCTTCATCCCTGGCGGCGTTCAAGGTGGGGTTGGACATAGCCTTGGATGGCATGGTTTAGTGGGAGGTGTCCCTGCCCATGGCAGGGGGGTTGGAACTCGATGATCTTGAGGTCCTTTCCAACCCTTACTATTCTATGATTCTATGATTCTATGACGTAATCAACCAGCACATCAGGCATCACATGTGGTATCAGCAGAGGAGCTGAATGTGTTGCTTATTTGAGTGTATAAACATTTGTCTAGCAAGCTGGGACAGTGAGCTCATTTGTACCAGACACATAACTTGCTCCTTGTCTTTTGTCCTCATATTCATGGCAGTGTGACTCAGATGTTTTCAGAGAAAAAAAAATAAGATGTGAGACCCTGTGTCTCATTTTTCAGAAAAGACCCTTGAAAAAGAGGAAAGCCAGGGTAGCAGCCCTGAGGAACTTTGTTCTGAGACATGCATTATCTACAGTGGAACCAACAGTACTGATCATGGACCTGTGGAAAATTTATGATAATACCACAAGGAAAACTCCTTCCTCAGCAGATGGTGCAAGCCTGAGATAGCAGAAACTCCTTCAGAAATTCTAATCAGGTCTTACTCACTCTAGAAATGCTTGGGAGAAGCTGCTCCGCTCCCAGTTGTGGGTTTCATGACTCGAGGCTGCACTTGCCAAGCCAGACCCTTGGGCTGAGGACTTGCATGTGTAGGGCAGGAACACAGCCAAGCCTAGCTGAAAGCCAAAGGGTTTTCCTCCAGCTGGTGTCAGATGGGGGGTCCAATGGAGGCACTCTCCAAGATCTCCTAGTTTATAAACAAAACCGAAAGCACAACACATCATCTGAAAGACTCGAGGTACTTTTTTAGCCACTCTGTCCTTCCCATTTCAGAGATCTTTGTCCTCATATGCTGTATCAACGGAGATAAATAAGATCATATTGAGTTTACCCTTTTCCAGCGTATCTTAACAAAGACAGTTTGCTAGTTGGCATGGATTGGTGTTCCTCTAATTAGCACACACTTGTCTAATATATAAAAAATATATGTGTATCTCTGTTTTTAGGAGATGCTAACTGTGGGTCATCCAAGTAAGGAATTTTGCCTCTTCTCCAGTGCTGGTACAAGGCAATAAGGAAATGGTGTAAACTTTCCCCTCCCTTATTGGGCTAATTCAGCCCTTGTCTTGGACTACAGCAAGAACAAAGGTGTTGCCATTTTTGTCCTGGTTTTTGTGACATCTCCAAGCCTTGGCCAGGAGAAGAAGACGGGACTGTCTGTGCCTCCCCTCCTTTTACCTGTTGTCTTCCTCCTGCAAGCCACCCTAAGGTTATCCTCTGCTCTCTGCAAAGCATCTCAAGCACTGGAGAGAGCATAGAAGAGTGAGAATGCGCCTCACACACTCTATCTCAGTGAAGAGGACTTTGGGGGCCCCTTTACAAACATGTGTCCTCATAATTGTGCTGTATCTGTCCCTTAGCTTGTATAAAGAAATTTTTATCCACCACAGAACAGACAATAAAATTTTATTACTGTCAGTGTAATGCAATGAACATTTGAAGCTGGGTTTTGAAAATTTATTCTCCTTCCCATCTTCTCAAGAGGGGTATGTGCTGCAAGACAATAAGCTGAAGTCTCAATAACTAGCACACAGCACATTTCCACTTCAGCTCAGGACCTAGACAGGACGAAAAGGAGAGCAAAGCAAGGAATCAGAGTTACATGAAAAATGGTGAGGTCATTAAAAATTTATAGAGAAGGGGATCCAAGTGCAGTAATGAGGCATCACGCAAAGGCAATGGAGTACTTTGCACTAAAACCCTTTTTACATGCTATCTGGTTACTGTCTTATCAACACGACACCCATTAGCGTCTGATAATAGTAACTAATCAGCTGTTCAGCCTTCCTTTATTTTTCTTCAGAAAATATCTTCTTCAGTGTGCAGTCCCTCCCCACAACAATATCACACACTAAATAATGCATAGGATTGACACTCTGTCATTCAGTCCTGATGTCACTTCCTGGCAAGGTGATGTTATGTGCTTGGGACACTGAGTCTGCATGGGTGCTGCTCCCATCGCACACCTCAGAAGAAGACCATGTTTATCAGAGGCAACTGCCACTTCCTGTTACCACAGATCAGATGAAGTTTTGGGCTGGCATACGCTTCTTGCTGCAGAAATAAGCTTTCATGGAAGGAGAGCATCACCCCTGCACTCAGTCCAGTGGCCAGAGAAATCCTTAGATTTGAGTGATACAAGGTCCTGATCATGAACAAACTACATAAAACACACATTTTACATTAAAATTGGTATTTCTAACCCAGGGCAAAAGACTGCTCTCTGGCTAAGAAGCGTATTAGGAGCACTTTTATGCACTTGGAGTGTGAGACTCCACACTGGTCTTTCGACATATGTCAGCGATGGTTTCCAGCCATAAAAAGAACTTGGCTGTTCGGTTTATTTTGTGGTTGAAGCTTTGAACTGCTACATTGGGATGTGGGACCCAAAGCTCCCTACCCAGAATGGCCACAGACTTCCCATGTGATTAAGACAAGTCATTTCCTCTCTCTTTCATTTCCCCATCCATAAAATGGTAGTGATAAGAGCTGTATAAAGAATTGACTCTTAACTCAGAAGTAACCTGTAAACCCAGGAAAGAAACAAGAACCTCATGTTTAAGATTTCCCTGAAATTTTTAAAACATCACTTTCTTGAAAAGAAAATCAAGTGCACTTTCTTTTAGGAGGTTTTATTTATGTTTTTTATTTTGCCTCTTTTAAATTGACCCTAGACAAGTTTTGAAGTGAAAAATTATCTCAGAATGAATGTTACAAACAGTTTCACGATCAGAATGGAATTAGGGACTTTTTGCCTGAAACTCTTGCCATGATGTGACATGGATGTGCACACAGTTTTAGTGGATTTTATTCAGCCTTTTTTTTTTTTCGTTTTGCATATATGACTTTGACTGAAAAAAAAAACCATGCAATTCAATGCTTCCTTTCTATTGCTCGTCTATTTAGATTGTGCGTTCTTCAGGGGAGGGAAATTAAAACCATACTATAACCGATATTAAGTCTTTCTAGGTACGTAGATATCAAATGATCTTCTCAGAACTGTTTTAATATCAAACGAAGTACAAATTGAGATGTTCAAGGATTCAAACCCACATTAAAAATTCTTGTAGGCAGTGATATGTTCTCTTGTGAGGAATTTCAATACAGCCATGGCCGTGAGACATAGAAATAGCCTTCAAAAAAGCCAGCTACCATTGAGAATATTCTTCAGATCTTTGCTTTTGCAAGGGGTGGATATTCCCAGGGGGCTGGAGTGGAGGGTGGTAGGAAACCATGGTCCCTTTAGGGCAAACAAATCAAGGAACAGTGCTGCCTTCAAGGGTGGAACTAGTGCTTGCTCACTAGGCAATGACCTCCACACATACATAGCCCCAAAAATTGCACAGAGGAAATGAGATAATATGCACAAATATATGTGCTTCTAGTTTAAGCCTGAGGATGTGGTTTCATCACCTTCTTCCAAATAAGAGAAGGGTGCATTTTGTATCATCCCAAGTATTACCACAGAGATATTGCCAGAAATAATGCTGGAGCATTCAAAACACTGATTGAGTCACTCTGGGACATCCTTTCCCTTGAAATCGGAGGAAGCTCAGCATCTCTGGTTTCCGATGTGCCTCTGCTCCAGTTTCACCATCTCTAAAGGGGAGGTAAAAGAAAGAGGCTGTGAGGATTAATTCATTTACATGGTAAAAATAAGGCACAAATATTAAACGGTACCAAAGAGCAAGTGTGATATTATTTCCTAGACAGTATTTCCAGAAATAATGCCATACAGAGAGTTTATTAGGCACATTCCTTTGCTACTACAGTGTAGCAGGCATTTTGACAGTGATGCAAATGCTCCCCACTAATGACTTAGGCTGGAACAGTAACAGATTGGGATTCACTGAGGCTCATGCCCATACCCTCTTTACACTTTTTATACCTTTAAGGTACAGTTCATCCCCCCTTCTAATTGATCTATTTTAAGCACCAGCCTAAATAGCACCCTGACAGGACTTCTTTCTTCTCACTGACTGTGAAGGTACCCTCATTGGAGTTAATGATGTATGCAAGTCTACATTCTAGACCCTTTCAAGGGGTTTCAATCCTACCCTAGCTAAATCCAGCCACCTTGCTACAATAGGCTTCCTACTAATAAACCTATTTCCTAATCCACAAGCAGAATGACCATATCCAAGGGGGAAAAAATTTGCAAATAAAATTCAGGCTCATATTTTGAGAATTAACCCTTCCAGTTTCATAACTCAGTCATCTGCATAATACATGAAGCCATGAACAAAACCTGTTCTAAATCATAATGGGGATCAAAAGGCCACTGCGTCACCTCCATCACATCATCTCTCTTATGCTAAAGACCCACGTGGTTTCAGAGGAGGAAATATGAATTGATTACAATAATCAATGTGGAAATTTAAATTGTGACAGAAGATGAAAAGGGAACACTAATTAAAATCATCCTTCCAGCGAGATTTTTAGACAGACATAATTTGAATTCAGACTTTTAATATTAGCTGTATGAAATAACTTCTAGTAGAAACACTGTTTGCCCTCTGGGATATATTCCATATTACTTCTGTAACTAGTATTTGTCTATAAGTACATTTGATAATAAGAAAACACAACAGAAAACATCAATGCTGTAATCAGCTGGCTCTCTCCAAACACCCCTTGGATTCAGCAATAGACATTAAGGCACTGAGGTAATTTGCTTCATTCGGCTTACCTAGTTGAATATTTCCTGGCCAAATGCAATAAACAGCCCATGAATAGGGCTGAGCAGTGAGATACCTTTCACCCTCCCAGTCAGGACCTCTCAAAACTGGCAGTTTGACAAGTCCGAGCTGCAGAGCCAAACCTAACACCTCCATCCTGAGAACAACTTCTTGCTATACAGGTTTGGCATGCACCTCGAAGATAAGAAATACAAATTCACTTATTTTAAGTTCATTCCAACAACAGTTATAACATGAGCTGAATCCACAGGTGGCCAAGATTGTTTTCACAAAGTTAATCCTAGTGAGTGCAGCAGGAGTTTGCTCTCAAACTCGTGACCCATCATGCAGCCCTGGAAAGTTTGTAGTTCTACAGATGGAAAGACTATTCACTCCATTTGTAAAATATTAATTTCCATGAAAATTAAAATCTTTCCTGTTTCTGGTCAGGATTACGGAATTACACTATGGACATGTTTACATCTCACTACTTTTGCACTCTGCATACCATTGCAATCTTTTCTCAGCTGGAATGCTTCACCAAACAAAAGGAAAAGTACTTTGCAGACATGCAAGCTGCTGGTGTTGCGAAGAATTAGCTGACAATTATTGACTATGCTACACAGGTACTTGTGCAATACATATTGCTGTCACTCCCTCATGTTCAGCACAAGAGCGCTGTGTTAGGCAAAGCCAGAGACTACTTCTATGCTTTCAACATTATCCAGAGGCTCTCCTTAGCAAGGTGCTCACATGTATCTAGACCAGAGCGCAAGAGAGAGCCTAGAAGGGAGCTGCAGCACCAGGGCTATGCTAGACCACACTACTTAAATATTACCTTCTTCTCTGGCTCTCTTTATGAGCCACTCCAGCAAACTCTCTCAAAGCCAAAGCTTCTGACAAAGGATGGTTAGTGCTCAGCAGCATGAATACAGCCAATCAACTTGATGTGGCCTCAGCACTGGGGATCAGCCTGTCCCTAGCATATCTAATGAGGACATGGAAAAGGCAGTGGCTGATGAGCTGAATTATTTCTCCTTAACAAACTTGAGCAGCAACAAAGCACTGAGCAAAAGATTACCTAATAAAAATTACATTGATCATTTTGTATCATCTGTTCCCCACAGATTTAACAGATGTTAGACCTAACCTTAATTTAAGCATATGAGCATCTGCAGAGGATGGCAGAAGTGCTTTCTCTTTTGTAGGCAATGGGGAGATCTGTGAGCAGCTTCACCATTTCCTATGTCCCGCTCAGGAAATTGGTCTTATTTTCAACAGGGACAGAGAAAACCACATGCTCAAAAGCTTTCTTAAGTTGCAATCCCTGTGCCTCCATCTGCCTGAGATTAAATAAATCAGGATAAGTAATCATGACTGGGCAGTCACTTGATTACCCAGACATGTGATAAGACAAAAGTAGAACAGGATAAACGCTGGCAAAAGAAACCTTCATGAATATGAAGTCTGTACTCCAGTCCTGCTCACACAGGTTTTGGATTCACTGTTGATAAATATTCAGCAGGGATCTCCATAGGCAGGCAAACATTTCCCAAGCACAAGAATTCAGAAAAAATATCATGGAACATTTTTAGAGCAAATTTCAAATCCTTATGTGAGACAAACATGATTTCAGTCTTGCCTGGTTGGTGAAGAGTGAGATAACAAGAGGTTTTAACATGAAAAGAAAGCACACAAGGGTCTAGGGTAAATGCCCCAGTAGAATCACAGAGTATCTTGAATTGGAAAGGACCCATAAGGATCATCAAGTCCAACTCCTATTTTCATGAGATTGCTTTTGAGCAACCTACAAGCTAAGAAGAAATTATTGGACAAAAAGACCTGTAAGCAACGTATAGCTTTGAGAAAAATCTTCATCAGTTTGTAAATATTTCATAAACCAAAGAGATAGATTTGGACAGATGATGAAGTCTGCTCTCTGGAGAGGGCAGGGAAAAAAATAGGGAACAGGTACTGATGAAATTCAACATGAGTGCTGGATGGAAAATGGAAAGTGATAGTCTGCTTCTTGGTCCTGCTGAGAAGTGGTGTTAGCATCCATGGAAAAGGAACAGCTGTGTGAGTGGCAGAGACTCCCCTGTCATATTTCTTCTCTTTGAAGTACCTTGGTAAGGACATCATGAGGAGAGACTCAAGATCAGGCTCCAGGCAAGGCCACAATAGCAATCCATTGCCAAAACGCAGATCCAGCTGGCAGGCAGCTAAAGAGCCAGCCATGGGCCAAAAGCAGATGTGAGAGTAGGGGAAAGTGCAGAGCATCCCAGATACAGCCTCTCCACAGCTCTTTCATCAACAGGGAAGAAAGGGTTTACAGAAGCCTGGAAGGGGCTTAGCCTTGTAAAATTGAGCAAAGAGCAAGAGGAAGTAGAGCTGAGACTCTGGAGACATAAAAAAGAGAGGAGCGCATCCAACCCTGGATACGGGAGTCTTGGAGGGGGGAAACTTGGGGCCTAAAGAGCCCTGTTGAAGGATCCATCCATCACAGAATGGACTGTTAGGCCAAGTAGGCATTAAGTCTGAGACTTTTGTTCTGTCTTTACCTTTTTATGCCAAAAATCTCAGCTATTTAGGAAAACATGGGTTTTGTAGAATTTTCGGACATTTCCTTTGAAAAATATTTGACGTTTCTTAAAAGTCCAAAAGTTTAAAAACATTTCCCCCAGAAGCCTTATTTTTACATCTCATAGACTCTCACAGATCCATTTGTGGACATATTTTGTAAATTTATATGTTTAGCAGGGTGTAGCTGACAAATGTTACGCATTTTAATCTCTCCACAGTGACTTTGCACTCATGATTTTAATTAGAAGTCATGCCAGGTTCAGGTGGAAAGCAATCCTTTTTTGGTGTGCTTGATTAATTACTTTGTATGTAGCACTTCTCCATGAGCCCATAAGAAATTCCGGGTTGTGGGGTTAATCCGTTGTCTTCAAGAAATCATAGCAAGAGTAAAGGTTTCTGGGACACGTGACCTCTCTCACAAATGCAGACTAGAAGGATGAAGGCCATAAGAAGGTAAGATGCTCACATCTCCTGTTTCATACATTTCATGGATTTTCTACTTCCTACTTTGATCCATGCCAGATCACATCCCGCATATTGTTCAGCCAGAGATCGGAGACCCCATGGGCCACCTTGTCGTATTTGCTTGTTCATGTTTGGCACAGTCTTCTGATTTAATAGGGAACCAGAGAGGTTCCCCTCTGTAGCACTATGCGCAAAGTCCTTTCTAAATCACCACCAGATTAGCACCAGGTTGCAAAATCAGGACTGCAGAAGACATTTTTCCATGCAGCTCCATAAAGTGTCTTATTTTCTGAATTGTCCCTCTTTGCTTTCATTTCCTGCCTCCTTCAGAATACAGTCTGGTTTGTTTGCTTTTCAGTGAATGGGGGAAGGGAGTGGGAATGGGAGAAGATAATTTGTTTCTATTTATTTGGTTTGGTTTGATGATGATTCCACAATTAATGTCCTTTGGAAATTTCTTCTTTCCTGAGGTAGAAGCAGCAAGGACAGCTGCTTTATCCAGGGAAGTGCAGAGCAACAAAATTCAGAAAACTGCTTTTCCTGGCTGACTATTGTAGGAAAAGAATAGGTAATGTAATGCCACAGTACAGACACATTGGAGATCCCTTTGCTTACATACAGAAACATAAAAATAAATATGCAAATTGACAAAATTTTCTATAACACATAGGAGGAAAAATTGGTTGAGAAACGGCTGGTGCCAAGCAGTCCTTCATGCTTGATGCGTCAGCAGGGTCCTGGCAGCAGGCCTTAAAAAATTTAGTGCATGTTTGAGTACATTCAACACCCCCTTTGGGAGACCTTCTTTCTTCAGACTACTCTGTGGGCTGTGTTCAGCACCTAACACATACCACAAAACCAGTATCTGCTTCTTATCTGCTGTAGAGGTATTACTAACGTTTGTGTAGGTAACTCTTTCCGAGGGAAAATTAGCAGGGAGTACAATTAGAGACCCTGAGCACCTCCGGAAGGATCCAGGGCTGTGGGAATAAAGCTGAACACATAAAAATGTGAATCCTCTGTGGCAGAAATAGCATAACTGAAGGGAAATATAGTGAAGCAAAGTGTACAGACAGATTAAAGCCAAGACCAGCACCAGTATGCAACAAATGCAAAGCTAAGATGTCCAAACGCATCACCCGGGAGCGTGCCTGCAAAGACACAGGAACATAGCCAAAATCAGCTAACAAAACCCAAACGACAGAATGCTCAAGTAGACAAGGCAGTTTTGATGGAGAGCGGAGAGGAGTGTGCTTAAAAAAGAGTAGTGTCTTTAATCCTGCAAGACTAGTGTTAGATCGCACTGTTGATCACAAGCTACCTGACTCCCACTGCTCAAAGGGACACCTTCCCCTTCCCAAGAGAGGGTTTTTTCAGTTCCATGTAGGGTTTGTATTTTTTTACATTCAGAAATGGAAACATAGGAAGGTACTCTTCCTCTCCTGCCTTGACTCATGTCTGGTGCTCTAACAGAAATAGTACATGCTGGTTTCAGATGTCAGAAATAATGCTCTTACATCATTTTACACACTGAAATGACTGAATTCTCAGCTGGCAGAGAGACTGCAGGCAAGCTAAACTAACGGCATTGTTCCCAGTGTGTCGTAGACACCGCTTTGGGAATGCTGTTCTAGGCTTGCATGAAATGGGAGGGTGGGAGATACTGCCTTAGACCTGACCACTTTTTGACAAGCTGATCCTATACTTAACAGAAGCTTGGTAAGTGAAAGCACCATTACCTCAAGTGGTAATGGCAGCTGAAATTGATCTATTATGAGTCCTACAAATCTGAACAGTTACGCTAAATGCTATTAAAATGTATGGAACCTCTTTGTCTTCAATTATTAAATGGAGTAATTTATGAAACCTAATCTCAATAACCTCACTGTCCTACTGGCCATCCCCGATGAAAGGAAGAGTAAATGTAGAGAACAGCAGTATTGATCTTTTCTTTAAGGGGGAGAGAAGAGGATCAGGCCTGTTAACCCTTCACTGCAGGAGAAAGTGGTTCATTCGTGGTTTCTTTCCTCCCCCCCGAGGTCATGTCCTTCTTTCATTTCTGGGGTCAGGTTTCAGTCTGACAAGTGGTAATTGATTCCGCTGCTGGTTAGGCTGGGGATAAGTGGGAGATGAAGTTTCAGTGAAAACAAATAGCACTTCACAGGTCTGACCTTTCCTCTTTAAGCTTTTGTTGTGGTTTAATTGGGATGTGCAGCTTAAAGACTCTAAACCAGTGGTGTCTGCCTCACAAAGTTTCAGATAGTCGCTCCCAAGCTTTTGGACTGGAGTTAAAGCTGGCCAAGTATTTGGGTCTGCTAGTAACCTAGCCTAGAAAGTGTTTTTTTTCATCTTCTTTCCCATGACTTTGCATAAGACATGAGATTGCGGTCCAGCAGTAGCCATGACATTTTGCCAATAGGCTGAGGTTCACAGCTTAGGGTTTCAGTGTTCGGCAGTGCTGT
Source organism: Amazona ochrocephala (assembly GCA_039720435.1). Lineage (NCBI taxonomy): Eukaryota > Metazoa > Chordata > Aves > Psittaciformes > Psittacidae > Amazona > Amazona ochrocephala. Next base: position 98,880,036 of record CM077877.1, on the reverse strand, counting down.
TATGAGACAAAACATGTATTAAAATACAAAGGCAGCCACTGCTTCTCAAATCAAGCCATCCAAAGACTTGGCAAATCTCTACCACCCCTTTTCTTGCTACAGCCCTGCTTCTACCAAGACTGCAGACAAGTTGCGTCTTGTATACATACCTACTTATGCTGTCTTGTGTACCTAATTTGCTCTTTCATTTAAGCCACCTCTGAAGCAGGTCCCTGTTGCTCAGTGTGTGCTTTTGCAATATGCACACAGCTTGTCAAAGATCTCTGCTGGAAAAGTGTCACTGGATTGCAGGACAGTGATTTCAGCTACACCCAGTTAATGAGAAACACTAATTCAAAAAGCAAAAAGCAAATTGACCTGCTTGTGAATCTTTATTTTGTATACAGCAGAAAGCAAAATAGCTTCGGGGGCTCTGTTCAAATGCTTCCAGTTAGGAATAACATTTCCCAAAAGTAAACCTCTTTATTTACAAGCATGTTGTTATTGCCAAAGTCAGCCTTTATTTTAAGGTGTTCTCAGAAGAGTGCGCATAGCTCATGTTTTAGCAGATGCAACCAGAATGTTGCAACCCATGTATTTTGCCAACAGTAACAACACATTTGCAAGGGGAGAGGTTAACTCAATGTATTTTTTTTACTTCCCTCAAGTGCCCTGAATTTCCGGGGGAGCCCTGATGGTTCTCCTCTTCCTCCACCGCCTACAGTATTCCCTTCTGTCCCAGAGCAGATGTCATTCCCAGTAGCACCGGCTCCTCCTTTGGTGGGGCTGCAACCCACTCAGCACAGCTCAGTGCTGCTGCCAGGGCTCAGCACTCTTGCCCAGTGACACGAGGTACTACAGCCAGTTCAAATAAATACGAGACCATCTGCATGTCAGGCTTCCCAGCCCCTCAGCCAAAGATACACAGTCAGCCCTCCTCAACAGTCACAGCCCTGCCACAAGCTTGCCTGCGAGGCAGGATTAAAGCCACATGAGAAGAGGTGGTAAGGGACATGCCATGCAAAAGTGTTCTGGGGGAGCCAGCTGGTGGGTGAGCCTTTCCTTTCAAACTGGAATGCAAAATGCCAGAGCCAGCATGTCAATGCCAGGAGAAGTGGGGGCACCAGATGTGCCACAGAGAGTGGTGCAGCAGGAGTCTGTGGAGTCCATGCAGACACCCAGGGTCCTCTCTGCTGCCGCTGGCCAGCTGTGGTGGTTCTCCATGTGGTTCTCCATATGGTTCTCCTTGGCTTTGCACCCTCAGCCCCACCAGGCAAGGTCTTGCCATGCAGTACTGCACATCTTTAGCCTCACCAATGCCCCCAGAGGCAAATGGCTTTAGAAATTTGCTTTCTCTGTGGCAGATCGCAGTGTGCTTCAAGAGCCTGGTATATGGCCTCTAGCTCTTATGTTCTGCAATAGAGGAGCTTCCGAAAAGACCTTCAAGATTTCAAATACTTGTTTTGGAGTTCATACTGCCTCTTTGCTCCTAGCCAAAGACAAAAATATTCATCACTTCTGCTTTCAGGGGTTTCTCCTCATTTCCCATTATTTTTTTCATTTACTGTGTATGATAAGCCACAAACCTATGCCTCTCTTACCTGGCCTCCCTTTTATAAGACCAAACTAGCAAAAAACCCTACTCTTTTGCCAGTATGTCTTGCAAGAAAGGTCAGATGCTGGCTGCCTGTGCAATAACCTGCCACTAAGCAAACCCAGGCTCGTTACCTACTGGTATCATTACTTCATTCATTATGTGGAAGGACAATATGCCTCAGCCAACAAAGGAAGCAACAGATATACCATTCACAATGGTATATCCAACCAGCCTCCACCTCCCACCCAAAAGTTGACCCCCTTAGCAACAGTGCTCTCCTACTGGGAACAAAGCTGCACTACACAGCATGTTCCCATGTGGCTGTCCCTTCCCAAGCATGGTGGTCTTGAGGGAGGGCAGTGGATGAGTGATGTTAAAAATGAGGCTCACCACAAAACTCCCACATGGGGCTTGTGGAGCAGGGAGGGAGAAGCAGCTGAGGGAAGTTATGCCACAGCAAGATAGCCCTTCCAGCCACATGGTGAGACCAAAGAGCAGGGCACGTCTGCTGGGGGTGCCAATCCTTGGTTCTGCCCAGAATATTCATATTACAATATGAGCTGAACAGATTGTCAGGAATGATTCGAAAACTAAGAGGGAAGATTGCGAGACTCTTTATATGTTAAAGTAACCATAATAAATTAAAGAAAAAGAAAGTAAATCTCTGTCCATTAATGTGGACAAAACTATTCTATAAACACTGGAACATTTCTGAATTGTACAACTGGGGCAATAATTTTTATTTGAAAGGTCTGTATTTAAAACGTATTGGAGAAAGTGTGCCAGCACATGCACATGCAGTAAAAGGCATAAGATGAGGAAAAATGACAAGGATCTTAAATCACAAGGTAATCTAAATTGTGCATCCAGATGTGCCAGGGATCATTTAGAGTAATAAAATCTGTGACACTGTATGTATCATACCAAAGCTTTTATATTTGAAGGAAAGGGAATCAAAGAACATTCTGAAAAGGATAGTCATAATTGCTCTGGTCAAATCGTGATCTATTTTAGCACTGACAGGCTAAAGGTAACCCAGAAAATATCTAAACATTTCCTGTGGTAGCCATGCATATTATAATATATATATATTTTTTTTTAATAAGCAGCACCAACTTTGCTGTCCTGATGAAAGAGTGATCTAATTGGGTTGCTAAAAAAGAAATACAAAAACAGATGTAATAGAAAACATTTCTGAAAAGGAAATTTGTGTTACAAAAACCCCTTGATTAATAAAGTGCTGCAGTTTTGACAGGAAATACTTTGATTGCATTTTCACTCCTCTGAGAAGTCAGATATTTGGAAATACTCAGGATTTCTACCAAATATTTCCTGCTGTGCACAAAAAAACAGATTGTGCACTCAGGAGCTAGGGTCTGATTCTTATCATGCTTTTGTTTCTTGGTTGTTGTGTTATAAGCCCAGCCGTAACTCAGAACCACGCAGCCACTCACTCCCCTTCCTCCCTCCCGCTCCTGGAGGAATGGGGAGGACAATCAATGCAACTCCCACGGGTTGAGATAAGAACAGTCCAGTAACTAAGGTATAACACAAACCACTGCTGCTACAACCAATAATAATAATGATAAGGGAAATAGCAAAGGAGTTTCACAGAGTAACTCCACGAGCTAAGGTGGAGATATTTCTGATTTTAATAGATGGGCACCCTAAAAGAGAATTCATTGAATAAGATTGATAATGAGTGGTTTTTGTCTACTTTCCTGTTACAACTACACTGAAAATAGTGCAATTATATCAGTGTTTAAGTTCAGCAACACGATAACAGCTATTTGCAATAGGCGTTCTAAAGAAGGGGGTTATAGATATATTAATAAGCTTTTTATACATTTATAAACTGGATTTTTTTCCTCTACTTGCCTTAAAAATAAAGAAAAAAAAATGTATTCCGCATCCTTTTACCAACCAAATATGAAGCAAAGTGATACCTGTGGTGGTGTCCCATGACAATCAAAATTAATTAGCATACCATGCTACCTTTTTTAAGTATATCCTATCGATACACAAAGAAATAAAAGTAACAGTATTTGCCAAACAAGTTGCCCTGAGACACATTCCCAAGGAGAAATGTAGGAAAATAAACTGTCAGGTGATGCCTTGTAGTTGTTGGCACCGATGCACCCACAGTGGGCAGGACTTGGCTGGTGACTCTATGGCCTGGCATTTGTGACTGAGTCAAGCTGCTCACCTGCAGGAATAACATCCCTGAGTCACATCCAGTTCAGCCCCGGACTCTAATCAGCTGAAATGAGGGGCTGGTCCACACAGATGGCTGCCTTGTGAGCATGTCCACTGCTGCTTCCAGGTCTGATAACCCTGATCCATGGATAACAGAGGATAGCCACAGTGTGGAGTACTCAGGCTGGTTTTCTAACACCCAACATATATCTCCTTCTCTTCACATCTTCCCTGATGGCTGGGAACAGACCCTGCCAAAGCTCTGCCTTAGTCAAGGCAAGACAGGAACAATCATATCTTTCATTTTAAGATGGTTTTGTGTTGCCAAAGAAATGAAAAGCTGCAGCCTGAGAATGATGTTGAATGTCTTAGAACACACTTCCTAGGAAAACAGTAATTAATATTCTGAAATTAATAATCCAAAAGCCATTCATCATCTTCAAAATTCAAGCATTAAATTTTGCGAGAGCTTACAGCTTCATATTCACCCCCATATTTTTCCTGTTCACACAAGACTCCCTTTATTAATAGCCTCCCAGTTTTGATGCTGGGCAGAAATCCTGGACTCATTGAAACCAAAAGATATTCCCATTATTTTTGGTGAGCCTCTCTTTCCATTTCAAGCCTTAAAAAAATTATTTGAAGTCTGGACGAGGGAAGTTAGTGGGAATTACAAGTCTGACAAACACTCGGCTCAATAAAGACGCCACAAGCAAGATGTTCAAAGCCAACTTTATCCTGCTTCACCATGTGGGCAAGGTATGTGTGATAGGGGAGTGACGGAAAAGCCAATCATGTGGAGGACAGCTAGCAGTGGACTTAATGTACCCTCATGCATCTCTTCCAAAGCTGTAAAGTGCTAAATGGAGTATCTTCTGCTTCTGAGCCTTTCAGCCCTTCCCGTCGATACCAAGCAACAGAAGTGACATGTACAAACACTCATGGCTGGGAAGAAAGCCTGAAAAAACCTCCTCTGTGCAACACGATCCATCTCCTTCTACACATGGGTGGCCTAGGAAAATGCCTATCTGTGACAGAAAGCTGTGGAGAAAGGTATTACAAAAAGCAATATCCAAAACCATATGAGTGAAGGAAAGCAACTTTCAGTAGATAGAGTATGGGCCAGATTAAAAAAGCATTCAGCTTTTACTTAGGTAATAAAAAAATAACAAGCTAAGACTGTAGCAATGAGTAATATTACCATGTTGTGTGAGGAACTGTTCTGGGAGAAGAAAACCTTCATCTGAACATTTTTGCAAGTGCTGTTGCGTTCAGAGCAGTTCCACAAATCTGAACCTTATTTGTATGTTTGAATGGGGGCTGAATTCTTCCAAAAATCTCAGGATTATGAGATCTATGTAACAAACAGTTTCGTAGAGAGGCACAGCCTTCTTTGCATTTTGTGTAGCACAGAGCCTAAAAACAACAAACTCTAATGATACTGTAATAATAGAAATACTGATATTTTGGTTGTTTGTATGCAGGAGAAGAGCATAGGGTGCTGTATTACGACTGGCACAAAAAGAAATAGACAATTATCTGCATTTAATTTTTTTATTTTTTTTTTGGGGGGGGGTGGGGTGGAGAGGGGTAGAGAAATTAAAACATTGGAAAGCCTGAAGGATTCCAGGCAATTTATCACAATAATCTTTGGAACAGAATCATCCTGTCCTTCTACACTCCAGCAAGAGAAGTTTGGGAGATAAAGCATCTTTTAAAGAAGCAGAGCTATGCAGAAGACAAAGTATTATTCAATGGTCTTCAACCAGGAGACATGGTTCATTTAAAAAAATGCTTAAATTCAGTGATAGACCACTTGGGAAACTGGCATTTTCCTATTTAGAAATATCTTTGTTCCTTTGACTTTTGTTCTACTTCCGTGTATTGCATCAACCCCCATAGGGAAGAGGCTGTTCTTTTTATATACTTCTTAGATGTTTATTCAATATCTAATACTCCCGAACAGGGCATTATCAATGATGAACTCAGCTCTGACAAAATAAATTCTGCTAATAACCTTCACCCACCTGTTGCCAAGGTCCAAGACACACAGTGCTTCACACTGGGCACCTGGCAATTCTTCCTTTTATCCAGATAGCAAGAAGTGCAGTTTCAGGCTTTCACTGCTGCTCCCAGGCATGAATGAAGCAGTTCCAACAGATTTAATATTAAGAGATCTGGCAAAGTGCTTCCCACTGAGTCAGCCCCAGAAAGATCACAGAGTAAACCTCAGAATAAATTGAGTAGCCCACCACCTGAAGTGCCAATCACCTGCAATACATCAGTTTCATTTGTAAAGACAATATTTACCTTTCGCATATCCAGGGAGTCTTTCTTTCAATAACATAAAAGTAAAATGCAGTAACTGTCCTGGCAAAGGATATATGCTCCTTTACTGTGCGTGAAAAGGGTGACAAGAAGCACCACTCCAAGTTTGCAACGTGCAGTTTAGCTTTAGCTTCCAAGAACAAGCTCTGTTTAACATACATAGCACATATTCACATATATGTATTTACCTACAAGTCACATTACATAGGTCATTACGGTACAATATGTTTTACTAGAAAGCTTTAAGTGATACAGTGTATAAAATTCTTAATTACAATTTAATGTAGAAAAACATAGTTTGCTAGTTAGGAGACACTTCCCTAATTTGCACAACAAATATGATTCTGACCACAAAATTAGCAGCGCAACTTAACGACCAAAAGGAGTCAGTGACTTCAATTTGGCAACTCAGCTTGTACTGCATTCAGTGATATTTTAACCCACGCTTGCCATACTTAGCTAAGTTAAGTGTGCTCCATTCTTTATATGATTTTTGTTGAAGTGGTAGAACATCATCCACAAGTGCTCTCTGTGCAGCGTTCCTGTATGGAAGGGTCACCAGAAGGGATGAGGACGAGCAATGCTGTGGAAGGCTTCACTTTCTGATCATCACCACTACTACAGCACAGGAAGGGATAAGGAGCATTTTGCACCTAATGTCTTCAGGCAAGCCAGGAAATTAAAGACAAGCATAAAAGTCCTACCCACGGCTTCTTAAAGCCAATGGGAAGCACAGCTGTTGATCTGGATAGAAAATCAAGCACATCAAAACATTTTGGGTCAAGCTTTTAAGAGGAAAAGTATTTTTTAGCGTTATTTGCATATTTAAAATGATAATGGCACAGGCAGTAGCTTGTTTGATTTGCTCACAGGTTTGGTCACCTGAAAGTTTACAGAAGGTATCTTTCAGATGTATGTAACAACAAATGAAGCCTTGCTTATCAAAATATAATTCATTTCAAATAACAGGGGAATTAATTTGTGGAAGCTGGATAATTGACTTCACAACTTTAGAGTGATATGACTTGACCTATGTTAACTAACCGGACACACAATTTAGATAGATAACATCTGTTCATGGAATAATTAAGTCAGTAGTCTTCTGGAAAGATTCATTATTTTGCATAAGGCAAACATGTACTTTACACATACAGTTTAAAATGCAAAGCCAGTTATGACTAAGCTGGTACAAAAGATGTCTTCCAGAAAGGCCATGTTCTGTATATCTAAATTCATCTTCCTTAGACTGTTACTATGCTTTTCAACCTTTATTTTGTTTCAGAAACAAATCAAGGCCACCCCTTAAATTGTTTTACACTTGTGAAATTATTTTCTCTGCTAACTTATTCCATACATTCATTCCTTTTTGGGGTAAATTCTTTCAACCCAAACTCCTATTTTGCCCATATCTACACTGTATATTATACTTCTTCATGTTTTTGCTAATCTACATAACTTCTCTCTAATAACTTAGTCAGCCTTATTCCAAATTCAATGATACAGAATTTTCAGTTTACTGGGCAAGCGGTTAGCTATTTTATCAGTATCTTAACGAATGATGAATTTAATACTAAAATGGTAGATCAATGCATTCTGACCCAAACGGAGCTGGAAACCTTGAATTTGCAGGAAAAAAAGGCAACCTACTCGAACCTTTTCCTAGCAATGAAAAGCACTGATCTAAATCAATAGCTAGATTTCATTTTTAAAGATCACTTATGGCTCAAAACATTTCTTAAAGTGTCATGTATCACACCACTAATATGTGCACCTATTTTTTTGGGATACAAATATCTCTCTACCTTTATTCTCCCACACATGGCAACAATTTGGAGCAAAACCAATGACGGGTAAAAGTACTGGAAGACCACTTTCTTCCTCCCTCTCCCACCACGCCTGTGACATCACCTTTAACACAAATAATGCTTTCTGTAAAGGCAACTCTAAATGCTACACACATTAAGGCTTTTTCATGGGCTTTGCATCTCAGGCTTCCCCATATTGCACAAATGACTGAAAAGCTTAATATGTACGGGGGTGGGAAGTCACACAGTAACTTTACCATGAAATATCTTTGTCTCTTTTTAGAACATTGGGCCCCAGGGATAGATACGATACAAATATTTCTCTGTCTTTACGTATTTGCTTTAAGAAAATAGTGCTACACCCCAAGAAGTATCATATGAAAATGCTTTTGCTGATCTCCTACAGAATGAAATTACTGCTTGCATAAATCCAAGAATGCTACAAAGTAGTAACAACAATTATTTTTCAGTACCGAATCTCAGTTCATTTAACACTTCACGATATCTGGTGACATAAAAACGCATCGTTTTCAGACTGTAATGTAGAACTAGGTTGTTCTTCCCAGTGATCATATAGCTTCGTTTAACTGGGTTTAGGTGCTCTAATTTTTAAGTGCTCACGTTGAGAGACTTATGTAGGACTTTATTAGGAATACGAATACTCAATATTTTCTACTTATATCATGCAACAGAGGCCAAGGATATCTAATTACAATCTTTAACCTATAATACATATCAAAAGCATGTTAAGAGGTTAGGAATTGGCAGTGCTAGGAACCGTATCTTTTCTATTGCAGAGAAAAATGGTCATCTCCAACTTTTACATTAGATTTTCTTCAAAATATTTTATTTTCCAAGAAAAACAAGATCAGCATAACAACTTTAAAATGTTTTGCAATCTTTGTATTTGTTTTAAAAGAGAATAAAAACTATTCTAGCATGACATATGAATTATAATGAGATTTTTGAGACCCATTAAAGTAACTATTGAATTAATAAATAATGTTTTGTGGCAAAAGATTACTTCTGTCTGTCCTGATCACTGAAACCTAATGAATTTCAATGCCCAATGAAGAAAATAAGAGAAAGAAAAAGAAATCCAGCTTGTTCTGATGGTTTTGAAAAGTAATTAGCCTTTAGAAGCTAACAACTTGGGCTAAATAGCTCCTTGATGAATACAGAGATGTCTCTAGTTTTATAACAGAGATTTCCTATTGGTGTTACTTCAAGGAAATTCAAAAATAGAGCCTGTGATATATGTTAACACCAGCATTGTACTGTGTAAGGAATACTGTTGATCCATTTTGCGAACAGCCCCCTTTTTTTCCTGTCATATCCAAGTAGGAAATCCATGCACTGGGGACACCAGGAGACTTTCTGTCAAATTATAACAACTCTCACTTTACAGGACCCTGATTTTTCCTTATCTTAACCAAAAAAATAACACTGAGTAGTGGTTAATAAGTCCCAGAATTACAGAACCATGTTAGAAGACGATAAACATCAGTAGATCATACTCTAATTACATGCAAGTGGGCCAAGTTTCTAACAACAGTTCTCTCTGGAGAAACATCGATGCTAACTCGGTTTGAGAAGCTGAACTTCATTTTTCAGAATGTACTTTTCTAGATTATTTTTCATCTCCAGTATTTCACTTTGTGCTCTGCCTCTAAGAAGCAGATGCATGTTTTCTGTTTTTTCCAGTGACCTTTTCCCCAGTGTAGGTTACCACACAAGCATCAAAACAACCAGAAAAATAAGGGAGAAAATAACGATCAATCATGAACAAGAGCAGTAGTAGGCCTCCGGGACGGATTTGAATATGGAGAACGTAAGGAACATAAGGGAGTTTTATGGAAGAGATGGTGATGATGGTGCTGTCCTACCACGTAGTGTTGGCAGTGTCGCAGGCATAAGGGAAGACATGGTAAATCAGGTGGAGCCATGGACAGACGCAAAGCTGCAGGGGTTTTTGAGGGTAAGTGCAACAGTTTGAGCAGAAACATCGTTATTCATTTCAGGACTACAGTGAAACTCATGGTTCCTGCAAAAGCTGCTTTACAGTTTGTTGGTGTGTAAAAGAAAGAGGAGAGTGTAACAATCACACCACCCTGCAAGGGGAACAATACAGCATTTAACATAACCCAAATTCCAGACTTGGTACCTCTTGATATCTCTGGTTTCAGACAACTCTAAGGCAAGCTAAATATTTCAGAGATAGGTCAGAAAGTTCTGCATGCTTCTCTGTCTGCTTTTCTGCTATATAAATCATGCGAAAGGAGGTGAAAAGAATGAAGATTTGTTGACAACAATAAAGCTGCCATGATTTGCACATCCTGCAAATCTGGCCATTCACTTTTTTTTTTCCTACATTTTTCATAGCTATTCATATCAGAATACTGTGAGACCTGATTCTCTATTATCTTGCTTTTACTGGTAATAGCAAGCATCACCACTGCATTCCACTTTCCTTTCATACTTTATCATTTACAGGCAACTGCAGGAAAAATGAAATGAAAAAAAAAAAAACAAAAACAAAAACAAAACAAAAAAAAACCAATTACCCACCCCTTCCAACTAAAGATGTAGAAGAAGCAGTCTGGGACAGCCAGAATGACAGTGCAAGCCCAGCTTGTGGATGGGTTGTTGTCATGCGTGGAAGTGGAAGTGCTCATGATCCACTGCAAACTGTAGGAAGGTAGCAGGGATTATTCTGTTCTCCTTTTCAAAGTGGCTCATAATGATCATCAAAGCTCACACATGACTGGAATTAGTAATGTTGGAAAAAAATTGCAGAAGAGCTGCTAATTTTTTTTTTTCCAGTCCAGGGTAGCCATCTTCTAGGGAAATACTGTGAGTCTTTCTGATGCCTCAATGGGGGCTGCATCATGCCTTATTTAACCATATTAAATCCACCAGAGCTTTCACCTTCTTCTTTTTTTTAATTCACTAAGTTTGAGAAGAAGTCACAATCACCAACTAAAATGCTGTCTACAGAATTGGTTTTAGTAATGTCTTTAGCAAGTTGCATCATTGCTAGCCCAACTGCGCTTCTGCGGACTGGGATTGAAACAAGATCCTGAGAAGTTCACAAAATCAATGAATTTCAATGAGTATACGATACCCAGTTCCTTTAAGGTCCTTTGAACATCTCAGATGCAAGGTTTGGAGTCTTGCCATTTAATTTTAGAAACCATACTTTGAGCAGAGGAACTAATAAAGCATGGTTTCTTACAGATCCATCCCTACAGCTCCCCACAATTTCTCATTTCATTCGCTTTCTTCCTTGACTTTACTCCCTCTGCCACATCTGTAACTTCCCTCCATGCTAGCAGACCATTCATCTGCTCTCCCTACGATGTAATTACTGGTTTACAACAACATGGCAGGGGCTATAGCCTGAATGGTGCTGAGTGGGTATCTGGTAATTCAAACAAATCGTGCAACAGTGGTGTTTGTGCTTCAGCACTCCTCTCAGTGGGGTGTTAATGCAAATCTCTCTCCCTCACACAATCTTACATTTTCACAAGTAGCTACAGTACATCAGCTGTTTAAAATGTGAACTTCCTCCATGAATTTAAGTGCAATTCATCCAGTTTTAAGGCAGTGTTGTGGTTTAACCAAGACCAGTATGGACAGACAGATAGCATGGATCCAGAAGCTGTCCTTGAATAAGAAAGACAGAAAACAGAACTAAAGCAACAGTTCCTCATTATTCAGGCTTTATAAGTTTAGCTAAAGTCATGGTTTACGAGCTAATCAAACCACGATGCCTTTTGCAGCCTCAAGTTGATGTTAAATGCTAAACATCTTGATCATTTCCATAACTTTTCTAAACACTAACTTGATGCTATCACTTTAATACTTAATTGCAAATGCTCACTTAAAGTCCAGTAGTAGAACATGTAGAGTATTTCATATCATGTCTAACATGATATCTGACGCATGTAGCTTTGTTCTTGATCTTATCATCTCTACACACAAAAGTTGTACACCTTTTGCAATGTTTCACTTGGGTTAAATTGTCCTTAATATCAGCGCACCTTAGATTTAAGTTAGAGAAGGCACATTAGAGGTAATTGAACATAGTGAACCCCAAGATAATTTTCAGTTCTTTCAGGACTTCTCCTGAAATCTCAGGCCAGCCCCTGAAAAAAACATAAATTATGATTTATGGCAAAAATCTCCATCTTCACATAGATCTTCACAGCTGTTTGCTTCTCAGAGGTTTAAGTGAACACTTAGAAAATCTCTGTCTAGATCAGTGAGCGTGCTGAAGATAAGGACCAAAGCACTACATTTGACTTAGTGTTCCTCCTTGAAACTTCCAAGGTTTCTATCTCATGGGTAAAAGCAATGAATCAGGAAATCAAGAACATTTCTATGCTAACAGAGGTAGGTCATTTTGATCAAAGAAGACTGCAGACTGTTCACCAGTTCATTTCCTCTGACAGGGAGGCACCATCAGCACAACCTCCAAGTTGCTTCAGTTCAGCTCAGTTTTTTCAGCTATGATTTTTTAAAAAGAGGAAACAGTAACATGGGGAAAGCTCAAAGTTTTCACTGCAGATAGCTTAGTTTCTTATGTGATTGAAAGGAAAACTGAAGATCTCATAGATGCACATCTCCTCTGACACTTTACCTTGAAGATGATTGGGAGATGCTTTGAGAGCCGTTTTCCTCCAGTATGGCAATATGTTTCAAATCATAGGCAGGACCCAGACGTATAAGAAAGTGGAAGAAAAAGTGGAAGAAGGATTCAAAATAAGTTTAGGTTTAGTCTGAACTTATGAAATCTATGGAGAAACATACAATGGCTTTGTTTTGTACAAGTCAGTTTCTCCATGCTGAGCACACAATTTCAACCCATGTTATGGGTGATATGTCACTGTTTTGCCTTAGACCTTTCCAAATGAATGAAAATGTGATTTGTGATGGCAAGATTGTGATAGTAAGAACTAATTTCCTCTCACAGAGGAGCAAAACATCTCTCCTGCAACGCTAAGAATCCCAGCTCAGAGAGAAATGTCATTCTAATAATCTAATCTAATCACAAGACAGACCTATTTGAGGGACATATTCTTTATTCAAGGAGATGTGGTTCTTTTCCTCCTGAAGCAATACTTTCAATAGCAAAATACTTCAGTATTGTAAGAAAGATCTCAAGCCATATTTCCCTATGCATATTTAAAGAGTAACTTGTCCCATCTCCTTGTGATTATATGATCTGCCAGAATTGTGGGTACCATCTCACATCACAGCAGAAGATCCAAAACCTTCACCCCAGCTGTAGCCTAAGCACCAGGAAGCACACAGGGTATATAAATAACAGCGAGATTGTTGCCCAGTGCTCATTTTAGAAAGCAGAAATCCCAGTAAATACCCCGGGGCAAGACATGGGTAGACACGAGGGACAAGAGAATGTTTGGCACCATTCCATCCCCTCCTGCAGAGCTGAAGCTAATGCCAGCAAAGCATGTACCAGGAACATGCATCGTGGATACTCATGGCAAAGAAGTCAAGCTGAGTGGCAAGCATGGATAGGAGGTGTTCATGGTCTTTGCATCAGGGAACACTGAGGTTTATTTCACATGGGATGGAGGGAGTTCCTTACTCCATAGCGATGCACAGCTTATCTGCACTTTTGTCACCTTTTTCACTTTTTCACATTGCAATTATTTAACTCAGCCTCTTTCTTTCTAGACATGTTACAAAAACTCACCTACTTACATCCATCAAAAGTCTTTCAAACACTGCATTAAGCCACTCTGAAATAAATGTAACTCCTTAAGACCGTATGTTCATCCACTCATGTGGTGTGCAAATGTTGCAAGGTAAGGGATGAAATGCAGCACTTTGAGCTTGAAATGCAGGCTTTGAGCTGAGAAAAGAGGTGTGCAATAACTCACTTGTGGGCAGTGAGGCAACGTTCAAGTCTAGTGAGATCGGCAGAGGAGGCATTATACTGCAGGTCCTATCAAAATAGGACAGAAACCTGCCAACCACCCTTCTGAATAGAGCTGCATCCTGGAACCACAGCACCGCAAAGTTCTAGGACACTCACGTGCCAAATACCACCGTCCACAATGGGACATCATTCCCATGAGCTGCACATCTTTCTGATATCCATTTTTTTGTGTCCTTTAAATAAGAGTACATTTTCTTAACTGCCTGCATCAGCTGTTCCTGCCAGCCAGTTGCTGTTTCCCGTGAAACAACTGCAGGCAAGATTTCCACATTCCTGGTTTTCCATCCCCAGGCTGTCTGTCTTTGGATGTTTGGAATATATTTGGCTTTGTTCCTCTTCTGACCACACAGTGTTTTGCAAAGCTCCTTCATCTCTCAGCACGTCGGAATAAACTGAATCTTTTCCCTAACATGCAATATGCACAAGGACATGTCTCAGGGGCAAATGTAGAGGGGAGTAAAGACTTCCCAAAGGCTCAGGAGAGGCACAACTTGTAGCCAGCATGTCCTGAAGCCATGCCTTCTGCCTTTAGGAAAGGAGGCAACCTGCAGCATGTCTCCATCAGCAAGGACAGGTCTCCCCACTTGGGGAGAGAAAGATGTGACATTACCAGTGCGAGAAGAAAGGCGTATGGATAGGGCACCATCTTGTCAAAACTGCCCTGTTGTATGGGGCAAAAGTGCTGAAATGCATATCACTGCAGTGCTCAATCTCCTGCCAGGTACCTAAAAGCTGAAACATAGCTAAAGACAATCTTCATCCTCGCATTTGCCTCTGGGCATCTGCCGACATCGCCAAGCCATACCAGGATGAGGGCCAGCACAGAGGAAAGCAGGAGAGAGTCCTGGGAAATCTAGAGAGGCTATTCACCTGGAGGAGGAAGCACATACACCAAGTCTCTAGTCATGACTCCTATCTTTTCACACAGTGCCCTTTCACAACTCCAGTACAATTTATACAGAAAGGAAATGCTCTTCTGCAAATGACATTTCCCACAGTTGTCTTTAATTGTTCCTGCCCTCTGGATAGGAGTTTTTATTTTTATTCTTAGCTGACTGAACTTGTGCCTGAAATCTCAGCCCCAAATTGCCCAATCAAGAAAAAGGCAAGCAAATGAAATCCATGCAAATACACTGTTTCTGTTTTGTTAGTACTTGGGTTGTTACCACATCCCATAGCACACTTTCCCATTAGTGGTGTTGTGAAAATGTCTTTTGAGCAGCCACTTGTGGGCCTGGAGTTATCTGTTTTGTTCCTTAATAGTATAAACATGTAAGAAATAAAGGTAGATTGATAGACAAGTATCTGTTTATATCTCTGCATGACTCCAGTAACTTTTTACATGCTTTAGCTTTATATAAAAAAGCAAAACATCTGTTGTCATTAAAGATTAATTAAAGAAGCCAACAAACAGGAAAGAAGAGACACTCTCCTGTGACAGAGGAAACAGAGCATCTTGTTTGTTCTCAGGATGCTTCTCCCAAGCCTCCTGATGCTGCCCTGGCAGGTGGGTAGGCAAACCCATGACATTTAAAGTCCCAATACAGAAATCATATGAACACATACTAATCTTGGTTTCCCTTCAGGAATTACTTTTCCTAGTTGATCTACCAGAGAAACTAATTGTTCTTGCAGTACCTCTGTTATCTACTCTCCAGGGGTACACAAATGAAAGAAACATAAAATAATGGTGAGATGCAGTTTGCTTTAACCCCCCCAACATTAAAGATTTTATAACCTAAGGTTCTTTTTCCTTTTCACGCATTTTCATTTGCGACTGACAGATGTTTTGCAGTTGCAAAGAGCTTTCATTCCTGTCCTGGGTTCAGCAGCAGCAGTCATTTTTTCTCCTTCAAAAACAAAACAGTGTTCTTCCCTCTGATCCTTTTCTTTGTCTCAAATGAGACCAGAATGGGATTCATGAGTTCATGTGTGATTTCAATGCATCCCAACTAGAAGGAAGTGCTGCAGGAGGGCCAGGAGACCTCCTTGGATGGATAAGGAGCTGCTGAGCAAAATTAAAAGGAAAAAGAGGCTTATAAAAAGTGGAAGCAAGGTCAGGCAGCCTGGGAAGAATACATGGATGCTGTCCAGGAAGCCAGGGACCAGGTTAGGAAAGCTAAGGCCCACTTAGAATTAAACTTGGAAAGGGATGTTAAGGATAACAGAAAGGGATTTTATAGGTACAGTGCAAATGAAAGACAGACTAGGGACAACGTGGGCACCCTCCGGAAGCTATCAGAAGAACTGGCTACCCTGGATTTGGAGAAGGCTGAGGTTCTTAATGACTTCCTTGCCTCAGCCTTCACCAGCAAATGCTCTGACCACACTACCCAACTCTTGGAATGCAGATGCAGGGACTGTCAGAATGAAGACCCTGGGCCCACTGTAGGAGAGTGTCTGGTTCGAGACCATGTTAAGAACCTGAATGTACACAAGTCCATGGGACTGGATGAAATCCATCCACGGGTCCTGAAGGAGCTGGCAAATGAAGTTGCTAAGACACTGTCCCTCATATTTGAAAAATCATGGCAGTCAGGTGAAGCTCCCGACGACTGGAAAAAGGGAAACATAACCCCCATTTTTAAGAAGGGGAAAATGGATGAGCTGGGGAACTACAGACCAGTCAGTCTCACCTCTGTGCCTGGCAAAATCTTGGAGCAAATTCTCCTGGAAGGCATGCTAAGGCACATGAAAACCAACAGGGTGCTTGGGGACAGCCAGCATGGCTTCATTAAGGGGAAATCCTGCCTGACCAATCTGGTGGCCTTCTATGAAGGGGCTACGGAACTGATGGACAGGGGTGGAGCAGTTGGTGTCATCTACCTGGACTTGTGTAAAGCATTTGACACTGTTTCACATGACATCCTTCTCTCTAAGTTGGAGAGACATCAATTTGATAGGTGGACCACTCAGTGGATAAAGAACTGGCTGGATGGCCGCACGCAAAGAGTAGTGCTCAGTGGCTCAGTGTCCAGCTGGAGACCAGTAATGAGTGGTGTCCCTCAGGGATCGGTGTTGGGACTGCTCTTGTTCAACATCTTTGTGGGTGACATGGACAGTGGGATTGAGTGTGCCCTCAGCAAGTTTGCCAATGACACCAAGCTGTGTGGTTTGGTTGATACATTGGAGGGAAGGAATGCCATCCAGAGGGACCTTGACACGCTTGTGAGGTGGGCTGATGCCAACCTGATGAAGTTTAACCATGCTAAGTGCAAGGCCCTCCACCTGGGTCGGAGCAATCCCAGGCACAGCTACAGGTTGGGCAGGGAAGAGATTCAGACTCTGCTCTCCTGAGACCTCACTTGGAGTATTGTGTGCAGTTCTGGTGTCCTCAACATGAAAAGGACATGGAACTGTTGCAACAAGTCCAGAGGAGGGCCACGAGGATGATCAGTGGACTGGAGCACCTCCCATATGAAGATAGATAGGCTGAGAAAGTTGGGGCTGTTCAGCCTGGAGAAGAGAAGGCTGCATGGAGACCTCACAGCAGCCTTCCAGTATCTGAAGAGGGCCAATAGGGATGCTGGGGAGGGATTCTTCATTAGGGACTGTGGTGAGAGAACAAGGGATAACGGGTTCAAACTTAAACAGGGGAAGTTTAGATTGGATATGAGGAAGAAATTCTTTACTGTGAGGCTGGTGAGGCACTGGAATGGGTTGCCCAGGGAAGTTGTGAATGCTCCATCCTTGGCAGTGTTCAAGGCAGGGTTGGACAGAGCCTTGGGTGGCATGATTTAGTGGGAGGTGTCCCTGCCCATGGCAAGGGGGTTGGAACTAGGGGATTTTAAGGTCCTTTCCAACCCTAACTATTCTACGATTCTATGAGAAACATTATCCTATTGTCAACGAAATATCAAGAAACTTTTGCCAATACATCTTGCAGTAGAAAGTAGAAATTCCTACCACAGCTACAGCACGTCTGTCCACAGAAAAATCCAGTTGACACCAAAGCTCTTGTGATGCTCCTTTTCCACAACCACAAGAAGAATACTGCACAAGGCAGCAGAGAATCAGGACAAATTCATCAGGGCATAAACACAAGGGAAAATGAAGACACTGTAAAAATTAGGCAAGAGAAATGTTTCAAATGCTTTTTTTCACCTTTTATTCTCTGGAGTAAGCCGGACACTTTCAGCAATAATACACCAGGTTTTGTTCAAATGGATGGGCAAAGTTTCTGCTTGCATCCACAGGAAGAGCAAGAGTGATGAAGGAGCCAGAAGCCAAGTGAAGCTGCAGAAGGAGCCCAACCTAAGATAGCTCAGCAGGCCAGCAGCTGAGCAAAGGCAACTAGATGTGCTTTCCTAGTCCTGCACCTTACTTGCCTTGGTGGGGCAGGACACAAGTCTGAGAGTCCCTTTTTTGCACCTGCTGAGCTTTGGAGCAACATAATCCTAGTGTTCCATAAACAATGTCTTCAGGGAAGTCTTGCATGGGATATAACTTGCCTGGAGTCAGAGGGCACAGGCTGGTGTGACTTTCTAAGCAACAGAAACTGTCTTCAGCTTTTAAAGACCTGAAATTCATCTACCTTTCTTCAGTGGGCACAGGTTGAATCATTGCAGTAGCTCAAAATTATCATTTAAGGCTCATGATCATAACTAAGATCAAGGGGAAGTAAGATTAAGAAGTTAGTTATAAATTAGGCACAACTATGAGCTGAGGCAGGTACACGCTCAGTAAAACATACACATCTCAGGCTAGCAACCAGATAAGATGCTGTTTAGACAGGATAAACCTCCTGATAGAATTACACATTCTTTTAAAAAAACTTCTAAATCATGTCACTGTTTTATGAAAACTGTGTGTGTATGTAGAAAACTTTCCCTTTTTGATACAAAGTGATTGTTTATTTCATCAATGCTTTATTTATAAAGGTCTGCTCTTGGCCTTACAAAACATCTATTCAAACAGGAATGACTCAGATTTTTGGGACTTTCCTGCTTGTCTGGGAATAATGTTTACAGTACAAATGTCTAGTTAATGAAATGCCATTTTCTGCGTGTCACTGACCTTTGTGTTCTGTAAGATGCAGGGAAATAGCACCAGTCCTTCTCCTTTATTCTTAGAAACACAGAATGACAATTGCAGTGTTTCATTAGCAGATGGCAGTGACAGATCCTGTTTGATTGAGCCCTACTTTTTCTGCACATGCTTCTGAGACCAGAAAAGTTAGCACAGCATTTTCTAAGCTAACATACTGCTTTCCCTGAATAGTAAGACACTTATCAGAATGAATAGGAAACTGTGTTTCTGGGTGGTAAGGACTATTGTTTTTTCTTTGTTTTCCTACTGCTGAATCCATTGGAGTGTGTAGCAAAGGTGCTTAAGCATTACAATGATATCATATTATGATGGAAACAATGACGCTACATGAAAGCTTGAATTAATTACGGAAAAAAAGGATCAATCATCAAAATTAATTAGGATGCTTCACAACTGGAACCCAGATGCAGAGATATACAAAGAAGAATTTTAACTGCTCCTGCCCTAGACAAGGAAGAGCCCCTTTTTGACTCATCCAGCAAGTGTTTGTTCCTGTGGGTAAGAAGGGTCTCACCTGGGGGCTGGGATGGAGGTGGTGCCTGTGCGTGCCATTTGTATCTTTGAACACAGCAAATTCCTACAGTCACCTCTGGCCTGTGACAGCAAGACCTACAGCTTCACCCCACACTGCACTGGGATGTTTTTGTTGACTGTAAGTCCTCCATCTGCTAGTTTAATTTGTGCTGCCCTCCTCCTTCCCCTCTTCTTCTACCAGAAGAGACAGCAGCCTTGTTAATTTTCTTTCCAGGACTTCATTGGCTTTTCCAGTCAATGATGCCAATTTTCCTCTTCTCTTAAAAATCTTGGTATTTCCCCCTTTTAAAACCTTATCTCCTCTAACTCCTCATGTTTTCTGACAGAGGAAGAACCTAAATAAAGGTGACAATAATACTGAAATCAACACCAGATATTTTTGGAAGGCAAAAAGTTTGCAAACTATTTTACCAACTAGAAACTTCTCTCAACATTTCAGTTCTCAGGACAAAAGCCAGATGTGAATGTACCCTGGTGCAAAAAAAATGCAGAATGAAACCTGACCCAAAGCAGCATTATTAAAGCATATACACATGCCCAGATAGATCCAGAACTGATCCACGTTGGGAAGGGGGCTGGCCATGGACCACACTGTAAGCAGAGCTGGGCCTTTGGTGTGTCTGGAGTGAAGGGACATTAAAGGCGTAGGATTTGTGGTGGATGCCACAAAAGAATCAAAGTAAAGCAAATATAAGTGATTTACAGTGAGACAAGACCTGGAATGTGGAACCATCAAATTTTCATGCACTTGACATAGACCTCATGGAGGACACATGGCACAGCCCCACACAGCCTGGGCTCCTCACAGCCCCTGCTCACCCCAGGGGCTATGCATATATCTCAAAGGTCATCACATAAGCAGTAGTTCCTACATACTCAACAGCAGCACAGTGGTCTTGGTTTAATTACCTTTTTTTGGTGAGATAAAGCATAAGGGCAAGGAGTAAAATGGACCCCTGAAAAGCATATGCCAAATCAAATAAACTGAAAAAGAGAAAGCACTTATCCTGTTCTCTGTTTCAGTATTCATATATACTCCATATAAAAGAAGGTTTAAAAAATCAGCCAATGCTAAAAAGACTTTTTTACATTATACACTGTTTTGAAAATGAAGAGCTATATTTCACTCTTGCATTACCAGAGTTGCTCAAGCTCTTTCAGAAGAGAAAGTGCTTGCAGGTAAGCATTGGAAAAGGACAGAGTACCTCAAATGTGTAAGCTATTGGTAGAAAAATCTGTGTGTATACCACATTATACAGCATGCTTAGTTTAATGCATGGTTTGGTTTTACAGTGCTTTCAGTATATGCCAGAGGAAAACAGTCATTAACCAACTCACAGTTTGCTGTCACCTGCAATGCATGTAATGAAAACAGCCACTTGGCTAAAAGCACTTAATGAACAAGGACTCATCCTTACAAGGTATTTGCAGACTTATTTGCTACATGCAGCATGTTGCATGTGTTCTTTTTGCTGGGTCAAAGACTGCTTGCAAGTGCGTAAATGACAAGACATAAATTGTAAAACAAATGCTGCCAATGGAGCCGCTAGATACAAACACTTCTTTGGTGTCCTCGCAGAGCAGGAATAAACGGCTATAAAACCTGCTGGAGTATTATGGGAGCAGGAGCCCCATGGGAAAAGTTCACAAAATACATTTTTCTCTGTGGCTGCTCTCCTACTAGTAGCTAAACAATATGCACTTAAATCTGCCAGTGTTTTCTGTGTTTCCATCAGCTTGTCTCCCATTGTTCATTATCCAACATCATTCAGCCTTATAACATCTGAACAAAACCAGGGCAGCAAGCATGACAGTTTGTTACTGCTGGTGATTAACTGCCTGGTCCCCGTCACCTCCAGGGAAAGCAGAGATTGAGCTCAGGGGAATTCTATTAATTAATTTAAACCATATAGGCTTAAGACATGGTTTTCCAACTGCCTTCATTTGGAAGCACAGTGCCATGAGCCAAGGGCACAGAGCTGGGAACCCTGAGGAGATGTGGATATGCATACACATAGCATTCACTGAAAACTTGTTTTGAGCCTTCTCATATTTTCTTACTACAAAGGATTTCTCTGGGGGCTTTCTGACACTGTCATTGATCCTCTTCATGCCTCCAGCTCTCTGGGAACGACATTTACCCCAGGAAACAGAGCCAGAGAAGTACTTCAGCACTACATGTCAGCCTTCAAAATCAGGCTAGGATAGCGCTGAGTTAACACACAGAATGGCCCTCTCCGCTATGTGGCAAAACCTCCCTTTTCCTCAACATCCTCATTAATGCTGATCAGGCAAAGTGATGTTTACGCACCTACACAAAGCACAGAATATGCAGAAATGCACATAATATGACATTTGGGACGTAAATTATGTTTAACGATCTCCTTTAAGATGAAAACCAAATTAATTGCTTGCTTTCTTCTAAACACCAGAGCTTTTTGCTAAAAAATAAACTTTCATACCTGTAACTTGTGCCCCTTTTGCACCCTGTTGCGATCCTCCTGACAGAAACAGGTTATTTGTAACCTGACCAAGTAAGGAGTGAATTAACACCCCATAGCCATGAGATCCTTCTCCTTCCTTGGACCATCCTGGTCAGACAGAAATAGCCTCCTGAAACAAATGTCCCCTAGCCTCATCTAGCTGGAGGCTACCTGGTGCTGGCAGGGGGGCAGCTGCAGAGGGAATCTATCCCTCGAGGGGTTCTTGGGAGTGCATGGGAGCAGCCACCCCCTTACATCACCCACTCTAGGATACCCGTGCAGGTAGCCCCCTGCACCTGTATCCTATTCCTCCTCCTGCCTTCAACTAGTCCAGGTTTGACCCCTTTCTAAAACCCGGTGCGCGTCCTTGTGCTCTGTGATGGATTCGGGTGGAGAGGGAGGGGGGTGGGGGGGTGGCAAAGCATTATGTGCAGAGGTAAGCGTGTAAACACTGTCTCAGCAGCTGAGCAAAGAAGGCTAACATTCTTTAGGTCAGTTAATTATGGAAGTTTTGCAGCTCAGTGCTTAATATTGAACAAATTGCCAGTTTGGGGCTGCACAATTACTGTCTGGATTGACAAATACCTCTTTAATTGGCAAAGCTTGCGTGAGGTGAACTTTTAAATCACAGCATTTCCACACAATAGAGTGTGAAATTTCTTTCTTTTTTATGTTGTAAATGAGTCACATAGAACTTGGTTTAAGATATATTGCTATCTTCTTTTTAAGTGGAGTCAGAACGGCTGCACCATAGCCTAATATTGCCAGTATTTGGTGCTTACACTTTGATCCATACACATGAACTGGATACAGACATAAGAGCTTACTAAACAAACTGGACAGAGTCCCAGTGGGAACACTCAAAAATGAATTAATCAAAGTCAAGCGGCAGAGCAAATTGAACCAGTTCATTAATTATGAAAATTCTCTCACGAAGTGACATGTTGTTAACTGTGTGGATACTTAACACATCTGAATCTGTAGAGTTCTCTTCATACATGCAAAATTTAGTTACAAATGGAAGTTTTCTTTTTTCCTTCTCCTTTGAACTAAAAAATACGTAAACAGCACTATAAATATCATGTGTACATAGTTACAGCATACTTATTGCAGAAAAGCAGATTTGCAAAGGTGGGTGCATCAAAGAGTCAGAAGGTGAAGGATAAAATGTTATGGTCAGCAATTTTGGGAAGCACACCCTTGAAGGGAAAAGTAGACAACCTGTCAGCTGTGCTGCAGGAAATGGTGAGTCTCTAGAAGCAGGCTCCATTGATGGCAGAGGTCTCCCAACAACACAATCTACCCAAGCTGCTGGGCTCTTCTACCCCATGCTCAGAGGAAAGGAACATGAGGTCTGGAAATGCAAGAGGACAGTGACTGGGCAGCCAAGCATTAGGACAGTCAGAGGGAACAATTTTGACATTTCCCTGGGACATCCCTTTGAATACCCCATCCTCCCATCCATCTTGAAAAGGGTAAGGAGGAGCCAGAGAGGGAGCATCCGGAGGAGTGACTGGCATGTGGGAGAGCCTGAGCAGAGGAGAAACTAGAAACCTGCTGGTATTGCAGCAAGAAGGAGCAGGTTGGCTCCCCAGGGTGCCCCTCTCCCTGCATCACAGCAGCCTGTGGTCCAGCAGCCAGCATGACCCTGGGCCAGACTGCTGCCCTGTGTCCCTGTCCCCAATAGGAACTAAATTCCATGCTTACAATGCCTCCCCACCTCTTCCTTGCCAAGGTACTTGGGCACCAAAACCCAGAGGGGGAGCTCAGGATAGCCAGCTTTGCCCATTTTGAACCAACACTATCCTTGAACTGCGGCAACTATGCGTATGTGAGATGCAGAATGACTTCTTCAGCATTTAGTAAGTCAGAGTATGCCTCTCTGTCCTTCAGTCACTTCACCTGTGAAAGAAAAAGAGCAACATCGTCTTTGCAAAAAATCATGCACCCTACTGATAACTAATATATATAAGAACTGCAAAAAAAATACATACTAAATCTCACCTTTATAGGCTCTTTATTGTCGTGGGGGAAAATGGAATGAATGAGAAAGTGTTTCCTTTCGTTGCCCACTAATATACCCAACTTCATAGGCAAATGTTTTTCAGCCGTTTGTGCCTGAATGATTCTGCTACCTTCAGCAGACCTCTTAAAGACAGAAACCCACAAATGCCTACATATGACGGGCTAAAAGCACATGCTAGTCAACATTGTTTCCCTCTCTCCCAACAATGAAAGGGGAACAGTTGCTCCCAGATTATATCCTGAAGCAAAATACTTTCTTAGGGGATCTTTTGCTGAATATAGTCTCAGACTCAATTACAAGAGAGAGCCTGAGATTCCCAGGAGCGATGCAAAGCACATTTACTTACAGTCCCCTTAGGAGACCAATGTGAGTGCACATAATCAAATCCTGTGAAGGAAATCATAGCTGGTGTTTGAATGCTGGGATTATCAGTGCTATAATACATAGGATTTCCTAGTCTCCTGGTCTTTAGCACTTACCTACATTAAAAAATGTAGAAGATGGTTTCACATTTTTCTTTCCTTTCAGATTGATTCAAAACTTTCTAGTGAAGGAAAGAAGAGATAAATGATATTTCTCTTGTAGAGAGCAGTGATAAATTGAAAGATTCAGATAGCCCAATTCAGCAAGATCTTTCTAATGATAGCTGGCTTTGAGAAAAATAGAGAGCCTGTTTTTCACTGGGCAGATACAATTTAACGAAAAAGTGAGTTTCATCCAAAGTTTTCAGGTTCATTTTGGGTATTTTCTGTTTTTTCTCAAGGTTTTCTCAGAGTCCTTCTCTTTTCTACTTTTTTTTCCAAATTCCCTACTGCCTATCAAAATTTACCCTGGGCACAGATGTTTCTTCTTTTTCTCCTCCCCTTTCCCTGATGCCCGAGAGCAAATGGCCACTCTGGTATTTTTTGGTTTAGTAAGCTCAACAAAAAAAGAAGCGAAACATTTTGTTTCAATATTTTCAACATGAGAACATGCAAGAATGAAAGAAAAGCACTACCTGCCATGCTTTGGCATGTTTTTATAGAAAGGCTCACCCTCACTTCAACTAATATCAACCTTCCAGAAGTTAGGCATTCACTGAGCCAGCCATTTGGACTTCCTCTATAGTCAAAAAAGACGAGCATGTGCCCAGGTGAATTCAACCTCCCAATCTTAGTCACCTCTCCTAGGATGGGATTAATCACAGATGCTAGAGCTGGGGAGGCTGAACTGCTGGCTTAGATTAAGTCCTGAACCTTGAGGTAGTCAAAGTTTGGCTTGAAGATTTCCATCCACAGTGAATATACACATTCTGAAAAATGCCGCTGGTTTTGCCACAAAATATTCAAGTGCATTTAAGTGAAGCATGTGGACATTTTAACTGGTAAGCCTTTGTTAATATATTTAATGCAGAATTACTTACATAAATGTTCTTCTTCACCCTTCTATTTTTTCTAATTATTCTTTAATTTTTCCTGAAATCATGATGTCTTCATCTCCATTTTGAAATTAAGTTTAAAGTTAAGAATTCAAAATATTGTTGAAATAAAATTTACTTTTTCATTTTGAAAAAGTATGAATTTGCTCATTAATTGTTATTCATTGAAGTACTCTGCTGATTTCAAGACCTGTCACTTTTATACAAGCTGTTGATATGGGAAATATTTCAAGAAAAGGGCATGTCTCAGCAGTTAAAAAGAAAAGAAGTTTGTCATACATGAGTCCAGAGGTAGCTATCGAGAGACTGAGCTTTGCTTAAACTTTGACTAAGATCTCAAGATCTGACTAAAATTGAAGAAGCACACTTGTTCAGGGAATAGATGGATGTTATCTCCACAGATGTCTGGTGACCCTGAGAACAGCGACCATCTTTATGCCTTTCCTAAGGACTAGTCAGGTGAAAGGTGACAGGTAGCACATCTTCCTTACGTGAAAGTAACCTGTTAGCCAAAAATCCTCACACTGCATTATTCTTGCAAAACCCCTTTTCTAAAACAGTAGCCATCAGCAACTGAAGAGACAGTTTGGTACTGTTAGCTTACATATATTTAACTGCTTTTACACAGCAGCACTGGGAAGCAGTCACATACTGGGAATATTAAACATGTTTTAATTGGGAAGCCACTGAGGAGAAAGGTCTCGGGAGGAATAAATGACTCTCCAGCAGCCTGGGGGAAGGCAAGAGGTCCTCCGGTCGCACTGCAGAGCCAGAGTAAGGTCATGCCTGTTGTTCCTCATAGGCCACACTCAGGTCCTAAACAACAAAGGCTGTTTGCCTAAATCCTGGCTTCTACAGGGAAAATAACGTTTTACAAAACATCTGAAGCATTAAAAATTAAATCCAGGTTTAGGGCAATGAGGAAATCTGATTTGCTTAGTAGTCTCTTAATAAGGAAAGACACAACTTTATCATGAAATGAGGAAAGTGGGGGCTATTTTTACTGATACCATTTTAAACTGATTGAAATAACTTCAAGTTGTTATAGATATTAATGTTCTCTGCTTACACCTATAGAACGGTGAAGTTAAATCAGCCAAAATGACTACTAACGTAGACACCTAGCAACATCTAGTGACCAGATCAGGATAATACAGGAAAATATTAGGAATGAGCTCCTACACAAACATGCTCGAGTCTGAGGCTAAGGGTAAGCAAAAATGCTAATTTTATGCTCTCACTCCAACAAGGTTTTGTTCTTGATAAAAATCAAGTCATTTCTGCATAAAATGCAGGATTTAAACTCTCTCTTCTTAAAAAAAAAGATCCCCCCAAAAAATCCCAAATCCTATACAACCAAATACGTCAAAAAAAGGAATGTGAATGTCTTGGGAATAGTTGCTATAATAATAAGAAATCTGTGTATCACACCCTACTTTTAAGCAGCACTGCTGGTAGAGAACCATTGAGATCTCTGTGATATGGACTAAGAGCTACGCTGTATCTTTATTTAGACGTTCAGAATTTAATATATAACCTATTAAAAGACAGGCAATGAGATGTTTCAAGCAATATGTTTAACAGATGCTGGCTACCCTGGCTATGTGTGTGGGTGCCGGAGTTAACTATTCTTTTCTTTTTTCTTTACCTTTTAAATATTACTTTAATTTGGTGGAAGAAGTAAATGAAGGCAGAAAACTTTCTTCTTCTTTTTTTAACCTGTTCCACTGGCCAGCTGTTTCCCATATTAACTTTATCAAAGACCAGTGGGGAAAAACATGCAGTTCCTTGGGTAAACAAATTACCGGCAAAAGGACAAAAGTGGCACATTTGTGACTGTGTACGTCAGCAATTTCAGATAAAAATCTCTGGGGCTTAATTCTGAATTTGTTACACACCCACAAACCTGAGCGCCTGTCCACTTACGCAAATTAATCCCAATGAAGAGAGGATGTAAATTTAAAGCAAAATAGCCCTTCTTGGATGCTACCCCATGTCTACGTCTCTGTTGTGGTTTAATACCAGAATGCAACCAAGTGTCTGCAACCACAGAGCTGCTTGCACACTCATCCCACTCCCACCCTCTCAAACCTGGGTAGGATGGGGATGGGAATCAGAAAAATGTAGAACTCAAAGGTGGAGATAAGAACAGTTTGATTGAAAAAAAGTATAATAATAATAATAATAATCATAAATTCATAGAATAGTTAGGGTTGGAAAGGACCTCAAGATCATCTAGTTCCAGCCCCTCTGCCGTGGGCAGGGACACCTCATACAAAACCATGCCACCCAAGGCTCTGTCCAACCCAGCCTTGAACACTGCCAAGGATGGAGCATTCACAACTTCCCTGGGCAACCCATTCCAGTGCCTCACCAGCCTCACAGTAAAGAATTTCTTCCTCATATCCAATCTAAACTCCCCCTGTTTAAGTTTGAACCCATTACCACTTGTCCTGTCATTACAGTCCCTAATGAAGAGTCCAGCCCCAGCATCCCTATTGCCCCCCTTCAGATACTGGAAGGCTGCTATGAGGTCTCCATGCAGCCTGCTCTTCTCCAGGCTGAACAGCCCCAACTTTCTCAGCCTATCTTCATACGGGAGGTGCTCCAGTCCACTGATCATCCTTGTGGCCCTCCTCTGGACTTGTTCCAGCAGTTCTGTGTCCTTTTCATGTTGAGGACACCAGAACTGCACACAATACTCCAAGTGAGGTCTCAGGAGAGCAGAGTAGAGGGGCAGGATCACCTCCCTCGACCTGCTGGTCACATTCCTTTTGATGCAGCCCAGGATACGGTAATGAAAAACAGAGAAATAAAACTCAAAGCAAAATCAGAACAAACTCTTAACTCAGGATAACAACACCTTGCTCTGGATACATTAGCAGGTTTTAGATGACAATAACCTTTCGAGGACAGCTCTCCCAGAAGGAACCAGAACTCAGGGAGCAAGTCCTCCAGGGCACATTGAACTAAAATCACAGGAGAAAGCCACAGGGAGTCAGACTGGGAATATGTCTTCCCAACATATGCCAAATTCTTCCCTCCCAGCTTGATTGCTCCTTTGCACCCCTGAATTTGGAGATCTAACCACAGATACAGGTCAGCCTTTGACATATCTAAGAGGGCCCCAAAGCTACTTTGTCCCATAAAGGCAAAGCTGCTTCTGGGTGATACAAATTTCTAAGCCTCTTCACAAGCCTCAGTGTCAGGTGCAAATATCCCCAGGGATAACTGCTTCTTACCTGTGCTTAGAAGCCACAAGTAAACGATCACGGCTTGTCTGCTGGCTTTTCCACTGCCTATTTTTCCTGCCAAATCAATCCCAAAATGCAGTGCTGGAAGAACATATGGAGTTGAGGGTCTCAATTAGAATGACAAGCAGAGGCACAAAATGAGGGTCTTGGTGGTTTTTTGCAATCTTGTGTGAAAAAATTAGAAGCGGGTGTTCAATTCAAACATGCTGAGCAAAGCAGCAGTTTCCTAGCATGGCTAATGCTCCACTCTCATTGCTTTCTTTTACTGGCCTTCAGTGAGTTTCTGCTTCTTCCCTCCACAATATTTAATTTCTCAGTCATATTTCTGTGCAAAGACACAAAAAGACAAGCAGGTTTCTCCACAGTATAAAAGTGCTACGGGTACCAGGAGAAGCCTACTGTGGAAGAGTTTACATTTACTTAGGAGAGGAATGATACAAATGATTCTCATATCATCAGCCAGAAGGGGCAGAGCCACCTTTCTGTCCATCACTCATGTGGGACCTACCTGTCTGTGTGGCAGATACACACTGGACTTGCATAGGAGTAGCATTAACAGCACTAAAAGCTCAGGTTACCCCACTAACATCAGGCAAGAACAAATGTCTAATCATCCCAACCAGGCAGGTCTGCACCCACCAAAATCTTGCACCCCACCAGTGGCAGGGGAAGCAGCAGCAGACCAGGCAGCAGAGAATGGACCAGCAGAATAGGCCTTTTCACACTCTTACCTGAAAGGCAAGGCAAGAAGAGAAAGGAATGTGATGTTTTAAAATAAATTCTCTGACCTCCTTTCAGGAAAAGCTTGAAAATAGGACACCCAAACAGAATAGCTGGAAAAACCTGGGAAAAGGGCGTCCGAAATGTTTTGACCATGGTATTTTTTATTGCACTGTAGAAAGGAAAACAAAACCACTCAAGAGTACAAAGACTGATGTCACAAGATTGCTACCTGAACAATCTCGTGACAATCTACAGAAGGGAAGTCCTGTTTAGCCTTCCTCCCTTCCATGGATCGCCCACAGTCCAGCCCCAAGCTTCCAAAGCCATCCAAAACAGCCTGCTCAGCCGTGGGGAAGATAAACCTCAAGAACCTATACATTGCTGCCCAAAGTAGCCTCTGTTATGTGAGCTTCTCCACAGCATTGTTGCTAGAAAAACCTTTGGTTTATTTGCATCATCTCTTTATCAAGGTGTAAAAACTGACAGCCTGCGAGAAAAATGAAACCTTGGAAGGTGGTCTCAGGTCAGTTTGTCAGTCCTGTGTGATGAGTTGACACCTTATGCCAGAGTGCTGGATTTCCTTAAAATCAAGCTTTGCCATGGCAAGAGACAGACAGGGAAAGTATTTAGGGTCAGTTTCAAAGACTCACACTACCCTCCATCTGCCATGGGTGAAGCGCTGATTTTCCCAAATAATGTGTGCTGTATGCATATTAAAAGGTGAATGTGTAATCTGATTATTACCTATTTCATGAGTACCTTTTCCTTCCCAGACACATGGGGCAACTCATTAGATAATTATTGACATTTTAAATTCTGGATAAAACAGAAAGTTCCCCTGAAAATTCATTTGACTATTTAATTTCCCAGGACCTTTTGAACACATGTCCTCATAAATAATTTTACTGGCAAAAATGCTCACCAAGACAGCAGCTCTCCAGTTGACACTGCAGGATACAGCAGAAAGTAAATTTGTATCCACAGTCAAGAGCGCCTACACCAGGAGCCCGTCTGAGAGGCAGTCAGGGGATGCAGGGGTCCAACTACACACCATGCTTCATCAAATCAGGTACAACCTTAGGTTTGGAGTCTGCTCACCTGATCCTGGTGGCACAATTCACATTTCTTTCATGCATACTCTCTGCTTGTATGTCTTAGTTAATACTACGCCTTTGATGTCCAGCCTTGAAAAAGAGCCCTAGAGGTTCCTGCTACACATCTTTGCACATCTGATGAGGGGTCCAAGATCCCCAGCCTCCAGAAATTTTTAAGTATGTGAAAGAAGTTGCTCTGAGGCATTTCTGTCGTGACTTTGCCCAGAAATTACTCCAAATCAAAGGCTGACTTGTCTGACAGAACAAACTGGATGAATCTCCAGTTCTGGAGAGCGAAAGATTCCCCTTAGCAGTTCACTGCAAAAAAGCAGGCTCTATGAATCTAAATATTACTACGTATATTGAGATATAATCTCTGCTAATCTACTTATTTAAATAAAATAGCTGCCACAAAATGGTATAATCCAGCTGTATACAAAAAAATTAGTTAATTATTGTAATTCAGGGGGGCAGGAAGGTGAAATATCTCAAATTTCCCCAGACAGATGCTTTTCTGATAACGGGAGTATATTCATAAGCCTCCTCACAAATGCCGTGCTGTATCCACATGTGCCAATTTTCATTCTTTCAAAGACTTCAGAAGTCAGGCTTAGTGCAGCCGATGCCTTTGATTGAGGATATTGTTATTACTGAATGCACTTCTGTCACATTTGCTCATCTGAATGCAACCTCTCAGGAGTTATCTGCACACAAGCTGCTTTGGAGAGTATGCAGCACAGACCTTTCCTTTTTCATATTACATGTGTTTGTTCTCTTGAAAGGCTTTTAGCCCTGAGGTAAGGATTAGACAACAATTTAGCAGCTTTAAAAGACATCATAAAAAAATAGACTCAACTGTCATCTTTAGAAGAAAGAGGCCTCATTTGGTTTTCAAGGGTGTTGCATTGTTTTCCACATCAGGTTACTGCTGCTAACAGCAGATGCAAAACAGAATCGTTTTAGCAAACTGAGGCATTCTATAAAATCCACTGCTGTAAAGTCATTGTGATAGTCTCTCTTTTCAACCAATGTTCATCACACATCTGATGTGTAGTTCACCTAAATGACAGAAAAAAACAAATGTTTTAGCTGACACTTTGAAGTGAAACACCAAAATGGGGCCCTTGGCATCACCAGCTTGGGCATCCAAACCAGTTCACGTCCAGCCTTGAAATCAAAACCGATTTGCATGAATACCTCCTCCCATTGCTCCAGACAGAGCTCCCACCCCACCACCACACCAGCATGTGGTCGTATCATCCCAGCAGCCCTCTGGAGAATATCTGCTCCCTCCTAGAACGAGAAGACCGTGCAAGTTAGAGGACAAGAACATAGCAGTATGCTTTTTTCTGGAATACCGACTTTCTGCTGAAGCCTCTCAGGTGACTATGCTTCCCTTTGCACAGCAAAGCTGTATTGCACAGTCATCTAGTCTTTCCCAGACAGTATTGGTAGTGCAACAGGTTCACTCTTACACAATAGCTTTTGCACTGACAGCAGCGCAGATGACCGCAGCCCTGGAATACCTTCAAAAACAGGCTCAGGATTTGGTATGTACGAAATGACTCACCAACAATTTGTACATTTGAAATAGCAATTAGTGCAAGGAAAATGTTCTCCATTTTAAATACATGACATGCTAAAAATAGTGTTACACGTTAAACCAGTGATTAGTATAATTAATGCCCAGGTTTGATGCAGAGGTCTGTAAAGAAACTATTAAGCTCTTTTATGGAACCAGGCAACTAAAAGAGTGAGAGCACCCACTGTTGATCAAAGCATCAGCATAGAGCTAGTCCTAAGTAGAAAATATCTGGCTTAGAGGCATTTGATTTCTATACAGAAAAAGGAAATATTAGGGTACTAATTAGTGGAGCTGGCTTTTCTTCTGTCCTTTTGCTAGGAATTTTGAGGAAGAAAAGTTAACAAATGCAGCAGCAAGGAAGCACCAAACACAGGAGCTGTGGCAGCATAGTGCAGGGAAGTTGAGAGAGAGGTTTTAAGGCAAGCACTGCCAGAAAAGTCTTGAATCTGTTGCAAAGATGCTACTCCTGCTTGATCCAAAGACATATGACATTGATTCAAGCCTCAGACTCTAATGGAAAACACCTGGTGGGGCCCAAACAACTTCCCAAGTGCTCGTGTCCAAAAAGAAGATAACAGGATATTCTTACCAACATTTGGGAGTCACTCCAGAGCATTATTCTTCAGGAAACATTGTCCTGGGCATTGCAGCAAAAAGTTAGACCTCAGCTAGGTGACAAAGTTAGAAAGCTAATCTCCCCTGGATACTCTGGGTACTGTCGCTAGGGACTGACAGGCTTTAAATAGGCTCTAAATTTGCTCAGCAGACACTCAGCCCGTGATGTTCCAGTTATTATACCACTGTGGTTACAGTTTGACATGTCATTGACAAGATTTGCAATGAAAGGCGTATTTCATTTCATTCTTTTCTCACCAAAGAGCAAAGGGAATCCATTGTGCAAAAATCACTGGTTCTTCCTCAAAGTTCAGCCATTTTTTGAACAATTGATCAGAGAGCCTAGACTGCTGCTAAGTCCTTTGAGCCTACAACAGGATAAAGATTTGATTGTTAATGTTGCCACATTTTACAGCTAATTATGCTTTTAAGTATGTTCTACTGCAATACTGCTAGGGGGAAAAAAGAGAACCGCCTCAAATAACCCAGTTCAGAAAGACCTTGAGAGCTTCCAGCCCAGCCTTTTGCTTAGATGTCAGGCTGGAGACAAAAAACAGCATGGGATTCTTTGGCCAGTGCATAGACTAATCATTGCTGCAGAGCAGCACTCTGCAAAAGAGACCAGAATAAGTCTAAACAGCACATCTCTGCAATTAAATATATGGAAAAATACATAGGGAAGCATCAAGCCAGGCTAAGGTAGCACAGCATAGCACAGCACAGAATTCTGCAAGTGCTAAGACACATTCCCAGAAAGGATTCCTGTTGTTTTGTTGTTTGGTTCAAACAAGTACCCGGTATTTTCATTCAGATCTCAATGCTTGGCTCCTACACACTGTCAGGAAATATGAAGTGTATCTCCCAATCAGCATGCCCCTGTCAGCTTCAGAGAAAACCAGGATCACAAAGAGAACTTTATTTTTGACTTGTCTATGGTTTAACATGAGAAAACAGATGTGAACCAGGATGGCTGAGAAAAGCCATAAACATTTATGTTGAATAGAGGGCAAAGAAACACAGCACAACTGCATTCGACCAAAAGCTCAAGGTTGGGGGTTTGGGACACACTAAATAAAATGAAATCTCAAACACTGCCTTCTGATGAGGGCAATGCCATTAAAATAAATGCAGACACTCATGCTAATACCTGTACATGATGATGCCACAAACTTAGAAGCTTTGGAAAGACATACCCTGACTTTCCCAGATGTTAGTCAGTTCTACCATAGTTCCAACCCTAAGAAGTGCAGATTATTCTGCATAGAGTGAGTTTATCCAAATGTGCAGTTCAACGGAAAGCATTTGTAAACTATTTTGAAGTAAAATTACTCCCCTGGACTTATAAGAGACAATTGTTTTTATTTTAAACTATATAGTATGCTCCTTCAGGGGATTGTTTTCCAGATTGCAATTGCAAGAAGATACATAAACTGCAGTAAAAGTTTCAGGTGAAGTAATGAAAAAAAGGAATAAAAAAACAGAAAAAGTCAGATTAGATGTATCCATCAGTTTACCACACGCACTGACATAGGAATAGAGATTGCTGGGGGTTAACAAGGAAAATTATTATACCTTAAAACCATTATTTTATTATCCTGATAAGGATCTCCAGTGCACATAGTAACTAGATAAAAGACAACATTTACTAACATATAGAGTTAGGAACTTGAGTCATAATGAACTAGCTGGAGCTGACATCCTTCTGGCTCACACACTCTATGATATGAGCTGTCTTCCAGCACCTGAAGAAATTAGTTTTGCTCTGCTGTGTAAGGCGCACACCTGCCTATTTGTGTGCAGACATGCGGATTCTGATATGAGGCCTGCTGAAATTTGTAGGAAGGCTCTTACTCATCTCAGTGGAGTTTTGGATCAGTCTGTAGCTGACAGGAATTTAGAATGCATTAATATTACACACTGGCATAGTTGAAGTTTCATATATCTCCACAATGAGCAGCCAGCACCAACCCCCTGAAATAAATTTATCAAACCGTATCTTTTCTATGACACCACTGCTTACATATTTTTTGTATTTTATTTTATTGCTGATGCCTTTTTCTTCTGTATGACTCAAACTAATAAACTAAGTGCTATGCTAGTAATAAAAGTTGGCAGAGTCAGAGGTGCCCCGTTAGCATGCTGTCCTGATGGATTAGGGCAGCTCTGCCCCCCAAACAGTACTTACTTATGGAGGCAGACTAAAGAAGCACACCTGTATCCTTTCTTCCTTGAGAAGAAAATATTCATCTAGCCTTGCAAGTTGTTGGT
Organism: Amazona ochrocephala; assembly: GCA_039720435.1. NCBI lineage: Eukaryota > Metazoa > Chordata > Aves > Psittaciformes > Psittacidae > Amazona > Amazona ochrocephala. The sequence continues at coordinate 98,845,115 of CM077877.1, read as the reverse complement.
ATTAATCTTTATGGAAATCTTCTTATTACAATAAGCTGGCAAAGCTGCTATTATTGGTCACATGAACATTACAAGACAGACGTCTAAACAAAATTGGGCATTTTGATTTTTAAACCAGGATTAGTTTCCAGTGATTATGATTCTTGGCACGAAGTGCCTCAAACGTCTTATCAGCTCTTATTTTCTTTCTTTTCATCTATTAAAGCATCTAAATGAGATTTCACCATGCATGCATAGGGTAAACACAATCTTAAGATACCACTTAAGAAATGTCTTTTGTTACATTATAATCTCTAGAGCTTCATGCTATATTCCAGATGTCATTAGAGAGATTAAAGTGTACCTTTTCTGTGCCTTGTTTATTTTAAACATTCAGGATTCAAAACCATATAAAAGGTAAGATTTACTGTACCAAAACACAAATGCACAGTGCTGTTTGAGGGAGACTATGTAGGGAGTCTCTGTATACACTGCCACTGATATGTCAACCCCAGTTTGGAAGTATTCAAAGTGTTTATTTCAGCCATCAGAAGCCTTCTTAATTTACAAGAACAGTTCACTTGTTATCCAGTCTTTTTCTTTCTTATTTTTGGGGGTGTTGGTGCAAGATCAGAGTTTAGCCGAACATTCAGACGAGGAAGATACTGGCTATAGTCACTGACTTGAACCATGCAGTAGTGAAAAACAGTTCTTCAACATCATGGCAGAGAGGTGATCTTATCAGAGCCTTACCATGGTACTCAAGGACACAACCTGTATCTCCTTTACTGGGGCACCACGCACATCCTTTGCCCTGACATCATCCCAGACCAAGGGCACCCTGTTTGAAGCCCCAGCCCTGCCTGCAGGTAGCCCATGCTGCAACCCCTACAAACGTGGTTCCCTGAGTTGATGAGGAGATCAGATATCCCTGTGCCTGCCCTCGGACATCTCAGCCTCACAGACTCCCTTCAAACAGTCCAGGAGGAGACAGAGCCCTGCCGACATACTGCGACACCACTGGCCTTCAACACAGGGCACACACATCACACAGCATGCGTTTTTCTGGGCTACCACTAAGAGAAAACAGCTCTGCACAAACCCCGGGAGAGTCCACGTGTGTTCCTCTGTTCAAGGAAATCACCCATCTTCCTCAGTGTGCTCGGTATTGTCAGCACAGTGTTTGTTTCCTGCAGCTCATTGGTGCTGCCCTTCCTTGGGAGCTGCTCTTGCCCCTTCATGTGCTCCATGGGTCATTTTAGACTCTCAGGGTCACCCTGCATCACTATTCCTTCACAGATGCTGCAAGCTTGCAGCACCCCCCACTCCCTTTCCAAAAGTGTTAGCAATTTAGGCACCATGCATGTCCACACACTGGCAGAGACACACAATCTACATGCCCTCTGCAGTGGGATGTACAACAGCAAGAGAGCTGGCCACCAAAGCAGAAAAACCCTGAAGGTGCCGAAATACATACTACTACGGGAATGTGAGCTAAAACTGCAAAGGAGTTTAAAGAACGGAGGGAAAACTGCCAGACAGATTGGGAAAAAGAGCAAGGAAAGCACTAAGAATACATGGATAAGGATAGTCTGAATACTGAGGACCCAGATATTACGGAAGATCAGAGAAAGGCAAGAAAAGATTAAACAAATATAAAGCTGAAAGATGTGAAGGAGAACATGTGAATTAAAAAAAAATCAGGGAGAGAAAGGAGAACAGTAATACTCAGTGAAATGAGGTCTAAGGAGTGTCTATTTTAGGGAATGGAAGAATTTATTCAAGGGGAATAGCCCCAGGCTGAGTACATAGCCATTGGATGAGGACTCTGTATTACACTTATCAGGCAATACAATACACTGCTTATGCAATCACGAGTCCCTGAGATCTCCTTTTTTACAGGCTTCCCAGGAAAAGGACATGCACTCATCAGATGCAGCATCCATTATTATCAAGTGATACAACCACAACAGCCACCTGAACAAGGACTCAAAGAAAATGGGCAATGAGATTTGCAGAGAACTGTCTCATAAGAACAGGGCATGCTGTAAACAGCCAGACTTGAGACAGCTAATGCTAATAAATTCTGGAAAATTGTCTGCATGGTCATTTTTAGGCCAAATGTAAGTGTAAAGGTGGAGGTGACACCCATACCTCCCCAATATCTAGCCAACATCCCGCACAGCAATCTCCAAAGCACAGAAGAAGGGAAAAACATCTGAAGAGAAGGAAGACTTTCTTAATGTCTGGTGGCAAATGGGGACCAAGAGACAAGCTTAGGGACATCTGGTTTATGCTTAGAGGGATTTCTGTTAAAAGGGGTCACACACCAGAAAGTGGATTGTTTCAACAGAAGCAACACTGAGCTGAAAACGGCCCCTGAGCGTGTATGGGGTGAATAGTTCCCACACCATCAGCTTTCAGTACTGGGTACAAGCACCATAGCCTATAATATGGAGTTTTGCTAAAAACCCTGTTTAGTCCATGAAGAAGATATTTAAAGTCTTTTGCGGAGAAGAAATTTGTCCATTTTGCACCTTTCATGCTTCATTGCCAAAAAATAAAACTACAGAAAAGCCTACAGAGCTGCAATGGTTAGTGAACCACAGCTAGCAGAACAAGTTGCGGCCAGCAGCAGAGCAAGGAGACATTGGTAGATGTGTGTCTTCGTGCACTACAAGACTTGACAGACAGCTGAAAACTTCTAAACTTCCTTTAAACTGAAACCTGTCCTTTTTATGATACCAGTCAACTCCTGTAAGAAGGCTCACACAAATTCAGATATTGCAGGATCAGGAATAGATATCTGGCAGAATAAACTAATCCATGGCTTTCTTTTGAGGCCGAGTTTCAAGCAGATGGTTCTGACCTTGAGAACAATGTCCTAAAATATAGCCAGTCAGAGTATACAAAAATAAAGCTGTCTACGTCTAACACGATACACTGAAGAGGATGTGGAGTGAGAGGAATCTTAGAGGAGGTTTGATTTTATTTTTTTAGTGGTAAAAGCATAAAGCTGTTTCGTCATAACAGTTTTATTTCTCATTGCACTTGTGTGTTCTGAGATTTTACTAATAGGAATGATAGATTGAAAACAATTTTTTACTCTTGAGATGTTTCAAAAAAGTAACTGACATTTAAAATCTGCATGCTTAGCAGGTCATTAATTACTTCATTTAAGAGTTGACAGGTCTCATGTCATGCTATATGCTGTTTTTCAAACTGTCACACCCACACTCTGCCTAAAAGCTGTTGAGTATAAGCGTCATCATTTATAATGCAAAAAGGGTATCATTGATTATGTCCTGATTATTCATCATAATGCTTTCTTTCATGTGTACTTAATCATTGCGGTTTCTTGGAATATGCAAACCTTTCAGGCAAATCTTTCTACGGAGCAATCCAAACAGTGCTCTGAGCTGACACCAGCTGGGTAAATAGGGCTCAGGACTTTGAGAACAATGCAGCAGCACAAACCTCACCTACAGCCAGAGGAAGCCAGCTTTGGAGGGGACTTAGGAAGGAAGGACACAGCATCAGCAGAGCTGAGGTCTAATTTCTACTGCTGGAGAAAAGCATGGCCCCAGGCCCAGGTTTGCCATGGTGTCTCCGGGATAACCATGGCAAACAGAGCCTTCTTCACACAGGTAGCTGCTATGGATCAGCCACCAAGACCAAAAGCACCAGAAAAATGTAACAAAGAGATTAGGAAATTATTTCCACCAAAATATTTGCTTCATCATAACTACTAGTATGTGATTTTCTGGGAAGAGCTGATGGTGCAGCAAAGTCCATACATTTTTGGCCTCCAAAGTAAAAGGAACCTGCACTAGCAGTTGTCTCAACAATCACACTGGTCCTTTCCTGAAGACTTCTAGAAGGTTTTTTAACAGAGGAGGTTTACCAGGGTGAGCATTTCCAGTAGTCACAGAGACACACGCTAAAAGAGAAACCATGATGTTTTGGGGCTTTCCCAACCAAGACAAATATAAATACTAAGTACAAACCTCTGACCTCTAATAAACCAATGAACTAAAGCTACTCACTGTATTTTTAAAAATTTAATTTCTGAAAAAAAAAAAAAAAACAACAACAACAAAAAAGCCCCACAATTCTGTGGAGCTAGAACCGTTTCTTGCTATGTTGTTGGGGTTTATTCCACTTATGAGTGTTAACATCTTCCTAGAATCCTATGGAGATACTGAAGTTCTTGGGGTTGCTGTTGTCGCTGCCAACATTGTACCTGTGTGAGTATGGACCCCATGCACTGGAGCGTCCCTCATTCCCTACTGTGCTGACATGCCGCATCCAAGGACATGGGACATTCTGCAAGCTGGAGCCTCCGGCCAGTGTCACAGGTGACGTCCATTGTTTTGGCCTCACGCTCATCCCGCAGCACCAAACACCAGGGCAAAGCAGGAAGCTTGCTTCAGAAGTGAGATCCACTGTGTTTGGAGCTCTACCTTTGCTTCTGTGAATGTGTTTTTGAAAGGAAGCTCAAACCTTAAAATATTTATCAGTTAGACAAGAAGAGCCCTGCAGTCCCAAGTGCTTTCAGCCTTGGGGGAAGGAGCCTGAGGAGCTGGTTTTTCTTAATCTAAAAAAGGGAGTGAGAGCATCTCTAAACACAGGCACAGGCAGTGCTTTAGCCGACGGAGATTAAATTATCCCCAGAGGAGCAGTATTTCTCCCATTAAAAAAAATTGTTCTTCACATCTGTGAGCATGAAGGTCTGGCTATTTGGCAGACGCATAACAAAGTTATTTTGAAGGCAGAACATAATCTTGTAGAAATATCACTCTGTGGCACTAGTCAGAGCAGGAGGGAAAGGTTTCCCATTTTATTACTTATGACCTGGGCGACAAGGAGGCTTGGCTCTGTCCTCTCCTAATCTTACTGGCCACAGCAGTCAAATGAGGGACAGATACAACGCCGGTGTGGCAGGGAGTTGGAGGGTTGCAGCTGCAGGCACAACAGGAGGGGGAAGACACCTGCCTCTTCAGCCCATGGGTACAGGCACAGGCACCCAAACCATAGATGGCACCTTCCTTCTGGTCTAAGAAGCAAGGAGGGAGAGGGTCCTGGAGGTTTGATTCTACAGAGATCTTCATCACTTCAGGCAAGCCCAAAAGTAACTCAAAGGGCAGTACAAGGAAATGTATATCATTCTGAAATGTTCTGAAGCATCTGCCATATGAGGCACTGGAACAGGTGTCCAAGGAAGTTGTGGCTACCCCATTCCTGGCAGTGCTCAGGGCCAGGCTGGATGGGGCTTTGAGCAACCTGGTCTAGTGGAAGGTGTCTGTGCCCATGGCACGGAGTTGGAACTGGATGGATGATCTTAAAGTCCCTTCCAACCCAAACCATTCCGTGATTCTGCATTTCAAATTATCTTCCTATATAATAGAGCTAAAAGAAATTGCTGGTGGCCTTCTCAAAATCAATCTGGAAAAGATTTTTTTCCTGAAGATCTTAATTAAATATTCTGAGCTGATTAACACATCAGACAGGCTCACACCTGATCATTCAAGGCTGAACTTGAACAGGGAAAAATAAAACAACCCAAATAGGCTGTGGCTCTTTTCTCTATGAAAATATGTAATTGGTAATTCCTTCTCCAAATACTCACCTTATCCATAGTGAGTCTGAAGGCCAGATTTTTTAGTTACAGAAAGCTTTTCCCAGGCTGCCCTGTAGACCACTTCATGTAACATGAATGAATTTTTATTTAAAATGGAGCTTGCAAACTGTGAATTCCCTATCTGAATAAAACCTACCTACAGGCAGAAATATGTATCCACAGTACATGTATCTTTCTATGGATAATTCTACAGTCCTCATAGGCTAGGGCAATGGAGTTTTTCAATTGTGCAGAGGAAAACTGAGACCTGCAAACATTAAAAGATAGCTCATATCCATGAAGGAGAATCAGGGAGCTGAGGGGACACTGCACAGTTTGCTACTTGATCAACTGGACTCTTCCTCGCTAGGAAAATGCAGTCTCAGGGATAAAGCAAAAAGGGGAAGTTGTCAGGGGGTCTCCAAAGCATTCAGGACAAAAAAATTCACCACCTTTAAACACTGAAGTTAGTCAAGCAGTGCCTATGTTAAGATTAAAATGGAGAACAGCATTACAATTCGTAAGGGCAGAAAAAGTAATGCCGATAACATTATCTATAAGGTTAATTAATGCATAATTGTTCCTTGGAAGCCTTTTTCTTCTGTTCCCAAGCAGGTTGTTTGTCAAGCAAATGCCAATAGATGTGTGAACCACCTACAGCAAATGCTCATACAATGAAAGTTTCAGAAGTGACTGGTGATATTTGCTCAGGTATTATTTTCAGCCACCTGCACTGAGTTTACAAAGCAGGCGGGCAGCCGTCCTATCTTTTGTGTTTCCAGCTTTCGTTGCTGAGCTACCCTAACTCATTCCCAACAATGAAAATAAACCTGGCTGGTTTCTTCCTCTGCCCGAACCTCAGTACTTCCAGAAAGTGATCGTGTACCCCAACCACAAGAGGGGACTCCCTTCCTTTGAACTCTTTGATGTGCCCAGAAAGAAGCTGCATTTTGAAATCCACAGCAGCAGATTGTGGTCTAGGGGGTGTTTTGCTATTAATCGAATGAACATGAGAAACAGTCCAAACAGCAGTATCAAACCTCCAGTAAGTTTTCTCTGACTTCCTGTGCCTTGAGGTTGACTCTCTGATAAGCCAATATGGTTATGCTATTCCCACATGTGGAGAATGAAGGAAATGATTGCAACAGATTATGGGTGCCATTCTTATTACAGAAAACCATGACAGCCTCTTTTTAAAAGTCACCTTCAGCATGACTTTACAGCATCCATTTCATAACAGGGAGGTAATAACTAACTTAAATCCAGGAAAGGGTGGCAGGGGAGTCAAGGTCCAGCAATGCTGGAGGCTTCAGTCTAGCAAAAGAGCCAAGTTTTTAACCCACAGTAACTTGAAACAGCCTTAAATAAAAGCAAAAAAGTGAAGGAGAAAAGAAGCTTGGAAATTGGTAAAAAGCAAAGGACATGGATGACACAGCATTCACAGCTGTCCCCAGGACTGTTCCCTGCTAAGAGAGGATAAGGGAGAGAGCAATAAGGCAGATGTTCCAATTAAATCATCATGGAAATGATCAGAGGAGGAGTTGCAGAATTGCATTCAGGGGTTGATTAATTTCCTTGGGTCTCTGTTTCTTCTGCACTTCAACAGTGAATGCATCCAGAAATGTTTTAGTAAGGCTAGCTATTCCTTAGTTTCATGTCACTTGAATGTTCAGCCTGGAGAAGAGAAGGCTGCGTGGAGACCTCATAGCAGCCTTCCAATACCTCAAGGGGGCCTATAGGGATGCTGGGGAGGGACTCTTCATTAGGGAATGTGGTGAGAGGACAAGGGGTAATGGGTTTAAACTTAAACAGGGGAGGTTTAGATTGGATCTGAGGAAGAAGTTCTATACTGTGAGGGTGGTGGGGCCCTGGAATGGGTTGCCCAGGGAAGTTGTGAATGCTTCATCCCTGGCGGCGTTCAAGGTGGGGTTGGACATAGCCTTGGATGGCATGGTTTAGTGGGAAGTGTCCCTGCCCATGGCGGGGGGGTTGGAACTCGATGATCTTGAGGTCCTTTCCAGCCCTTACTATTCTGTGATTCTGTGATTCTGTGAATCTAAGAGGATACAAATAGATCAGCCTCAGATGCAGAAAGCATCTTAGTAGATGTTTGGAAAGCCTGAACTACATACTTCAGCAGCTCTGTGGCTTAACGACAGTCACACTGCCCAGGCATGTAAAGGAGCTCAGTGATGGCCCAGAGCAAGGACACATATTGACCAGTCAATATCCAGCCCAGTTTACTGTAAATCACATAGGATTCAAAGGAAGGTGCCTATCATCACAGTTTTGGCTGTCCAGAGTGTGGGCTAAGGCCTGAATTGTGATACTATAGATACCTTTGTTGACATAGTCATCTGGTCTGTAAAAAAATGTAAGATTGATTTTGCCATATGTCATCTGAATAACAAAATGGTAGTGTCATATTGCAAAGTGGATCTTTTGTAAACTACAAACATCAGAAAGAGCATTGAGTGGCCCTTTTCCTGCAGTTGTTCCTTGGCACATAGGAAAAATGCCCTAGGTTGAAAAACAACCTAAAAGATTATTTTTAAAAATGGTTTTCCAGATAGATTTCAGAGATATATAAAGCACTGTAGATTGAATCAGCTAAACATGGCTGTCAGTGGGTGCCTGCAATACCAAGAAACCTCAAAGTGCTTCGCAGCAGCAGTGTGTCTGCACAGAAGACCCAGTCCTTCAATTCAACTAGTAATTAAGGACACAAGGCCAATTTTTCTACATAATTGCAAAAGATCAGTAAGTTAAAAATGAGCAGGCTTTGGCCATGTACTGTGGTTTAATAGGCAATACTCCACAGTTCTTACTATGGACTTTGTGTGGATTTTTGTTTTTAAGTGTTCTCAAGTCTTTCTTTTGACCTAGGGCCCAAATGTGCTCCCTACTGTACGTCCTTTGCATGCAAAATCCTCCCATGCTCCAAAAAATTTGCAGCTGAAATACAAAACAAGAGGCGTGCAGGCAAGAAACATGAGGAAAACAAGTGCAATTAATTGTACGCAGTAAGGCAAAGAAGTGATGAAGCAGTGGCTCAGAAAATATAGTCATTTCATCCTGTCTGTATTCTGTTTTGCAGTTAATAGATAGAGACCTATTAAAGTTAGGGAAAGGTACAGAAGTTGTTACTCTTAGAAGTTGAAAGCGAATTTTGCCACTGTTTGAATTGGACAATAGTTTGCCCTGTATCGGTATGCAGATTATAAACTGAAAGACAGGCAAAATTGTGCTACTGTACCCTTGCAGTCATGGTGTCGTTGAGCTAACAGCTAGACACCTATAAGAAGACTGCCAACAGGCAACAAGATTTTTGTTCGGACAGAAGGTGATGGCCTGGATTACAGAGGTGCACCTCTGACTCACCAGAATGAAGATTAACATTGTGTTTACAAATGAGATTACCCTGGAGAAGATGTAGAAGATCATTTCACAGAATCCAGGAGAAATATTTGTGCGTTAGGAGTCTAATGTTCAAAGTGAGTAAAATTATAAAATGTGGCTTATATTGGTACATCCAGCTCCAGTAAGACTTCAGCAGAACAGCAGCAGCTATCTTTCTTAACCCTTGCCACAATTTGCCCTACAATCTGTTTGAGCTAATTCTTTATCATGTTTTATATGGCAGCAGGTACAGAAAATGCATGTGACGCAAAAGGGAGGGTGTGTTTATTTTGGAAAGTGCTGTGGCAAATTCCACGCTCAACATTACAATACAAAAAAAAAAAAAGAAAAGAAAAAAGCACACTGTCTTTTTAAGTGAATGGCACTGTTGCCAAAGCGCAGCTAATGTCTCAGCATAGGAGCTTACCCTGATTGTCTTTTCTGCCACCTGCTGCCATTTTCCTCAGCAGTGGGATGTACAGCTTTTCACCCCTGCCTTGGGAAGAAGGAGGCTATTGGCATGTCATCTTCAGCGAGCAGATTATCAGCCACAGCAGCAGCTCTTCCATGTGCAGCGCCTCATAGCACAGGACATGAGCAATCCTTCATTGCAGAAAACTACAGTATGTCATCAAAGATCTTATCATCAAGGAGTTTTTTGCTCCTCAGAGCGGAAGTGTGCAGTTATATTCAAATATTCAAGAGGCGTGTTACCCACATCCCTTCAGAATGAGTGAAAACAGATGGAAACCTCAACACGGGAAGAGGAGCACTTGCCAGAGTGGATTTTTCTCATCCAGACACACATGTTCAGTGTGGTGCTCTGGCAGCATTACACTGTGGGTGGGCCACATGACGGTCTGCTGCTACTTCAAGAGCCAGGATTTTGATTTTTTAGCTCAGGCTGAAGAAGTTCTCATTTGAATGTCCCAAGACCAGTGCTTGCCCTGGGTTCAGCAGTAGCAGTCATTTTTCTCTCTCTTAGTAGCTGCTGCACTGCTGTGTTTTTGACTTTTGGCCTGGGAACAGCACTGATAACACAGATGTTTTTAGCTGCTGCTCAGTAATGTTTACTCTGACTTTCTGAGTCTCATGCTCTGCCAGGGAGGAGGGGAAGCCGGGAGGAAGCAGAGACAGGACACCTGACCCAAACTGACCAAAGAGGTATTCCATACCACAGCATGTCATGCCCACTATATAAACTGGGGGCAGTTACCCGAAAGGGTTAGATCACTACTCAGTCGGGCTGGGTGTCGGTTGGTGGGTGGTGAGCAGTTGTATTCTCTTCCCTTGTTGTTTCCCTTATCATTGTTATTATTGGTGGTCACAGCAGTGGTTTGTGTTATACCTTAGTTACTGGGCTGTACTTATGTCAACCTGTGGGAATTACATTCTTTCAATTCTCCTCCCCATCCCTCCGGGACTGTGGGGGAGGAAGCTGGGGAGTGAGTGAGTGGCTGTATGGTTCTGAGTTACAGCTGGACTTAAACCACGACAGTTCTTTTTGGCACCCAACGTGGGGCATGAAGGGTTGAGATAATGACAGGTATGACCAGAGTGTGTCTAGTCGTACTTGTGATAAGCATTCATTTTTTCGGATTAATAGTCACTCGTCAGAATGCTGATTTATTGGTTCTCAAAGTTGTTGCTCTTGATCTCACAGTTTCAGCGTGTTGCACCTTACTTACAGCCGGTGTTTGCTGTGTTACTGTTTATCGGCTGGGGGCCTTGGACTAAGGTTCTGGTTTCATTGTACTTTATGGTAATGACTTGTAATACAATAGAGTCATTGACCATGAAACTGATCTGGCTTGTGTTCCAGCATGGTCACCACCTCTGTACCTTGGGAGGTATATAATAGAAGTGTTTAGCAATTACACACCTTTTTTCCCCTCCTCAGGTGGCCAATCTGTGAAGGAGACATTCCCTTACACTCCCAGCCCCCCCCCACCAGACCGTTTACAGAATCATTTGAGAGTTCTGAAGGTTTTGAATGGCCTTTAGGTGCCCTTGAAACCTGCCTGCTGATTGTGATGAGGATCATCATGCTGGCACGCATACAGTGTTTTTTACCCATGACCATTTCACCTGATCTCAAGAGCTAAGGGTTTTGGTCTTGTCTAGGGTTAGATGACGATATAAGGAGGACCAAGAGATTTTCCCCAAGGCTGGACAGTCATGAGTGGCAGGGTGTGTGGGATAGTATGGGCAAGTATCTAGTCCTCTGGGCCCTTCCAGTGCTTTGGAACTTCACCACTGAACAAGTGCAAAATCCAGACAAATTAGTAAAACACTTAAATGAGGTGTGCTGTCATTCTGGTCATACCAGAGAAGGACAAATCATGGCAATGTGCTGAGGCCTGGCCTATGCTTACAGAGCCCTGTTCAACACTATCCAGCACCTTCAAAAGGAAAAAATGTCCCTGGATCTGATGGCAAAGCAACAGACAATGCAGCTACTCCAGCTCCAAGCACAGCAGCTACACCAGCCCCAGTGACAAGTACAGCAGCTACTCAAACTCTGACCACAACAGACAGTGCAGCTACTCCAGCTCCAAGTACAGCAGCTACACCAGCCCCAGCAACAAGTACAGTAGCTACTTAAACTTCGACCGCAACAGGCAGCACAGCTAATCCAACTCCAAGTACAGCAGCTACACCAGAGGGCCAATTCATGCCAGTATTGGCTGCCCCTGTATGCAAGGGAAAAAGCAAAAAAGAGGTAAGAAAGATGAAGCAAGATGAAGAAACTATGTACTCACCACCTGGGACAGCATCTGACCAGGAGTTATTAGTATGTGAATCAGAGGAAGAAGAGGAAGAAGAGGTGACTTCTCGACCCCGGACCTCAACCGAGCTATGGAATATGCGAAAAGCTTTTACCCGTCAACAAGGAGAGTACATGATCACTTGGTTGCTCCAATGCTGGGACAATGAGGCTAACGGTCACAAACTAGAAGGTAGGGAAGCCAAACAGCTGGGACCACTTGCTAGGGAAGGGGTAATTGACAAAGCAATTGCAAGAGAGAAAAAGTCCCTCAACCTTTGGAAGAGGCTCTTGGCAGCTGTGAAAGAAAGGTTTCCATACAAGGATGATGTTATGAGTCGTTCGGCCAAGTGGACTTCTCTAGAAAAGGGCATCCAGTCTCTGAGGGAATCAGCCATTGGAGAGATCATCTATCACATCAAGCCAAATGCCGGGGATGCACCCATAGATCCAGATGAAGTCAAATGTACACAACCCATGTGGTGGAAATTTACACGGACTGCACTCTCATCATATGCCCATTCACTGGCAACAGTAACCTGGAATGACATAATACCACTAACAGTGGATGAAATGATTGATAAACTCTGAGAGTTCAAAGACAGTCTCACCCCTTCCATCATTTCAGCTGTGGAAAAACTGTCCCAGGACCTCAAACAATTGAGAGATGATCTATCTGATCTACCTGATCTATCCAGCTCCTCACACGTACCAACCCATGTCTCAGCTATTAACAAAAGGCATCCTACTGTTCGAGAGAGAAGATATAGAAGGTATACACCACGGGCCACCCTATGGTTTTACCTGCGGGATCACAGTGAAGATAGGACGAAGTGGGGTAGAAGACCTACCTCAGCTCTGGAGGAACAGGTGCGTGAATTGAAGAGGAGAGCAAAGGTCAAGGATGATCATCCTATGAAAGCTGCAGCTTCAGTCTCTGGTGAGCAGGTTCCCAGATGGAGTGGAAGAGCTGATTTTACTTCAGCTCCTGTGATAAGGAATAATTCCTGTCAACAAGACATGAGTGACCAATGTGATGACTATTAGAGGGACCCCGCCTCCAGCCAGGTGGAGGTAGGGGACAATCAAATTTACTGGACTGTGTGGATCAGATGGCCTGGCACATCGGTCCCACAGGAGGCTCTATTAGATACCGGTGCACAGTGTACCCTGATGCCATCAAGCTGTCGAGGGGTGGAACCCATTTCTATTTCTGGAGTGACAGGAGGATCCCAAGAGTTGACTGTACTGGAGGCTGAAATCAGCCTGACTGGGAGGAAATGGCAAAAACACCCCATTGTGACTGGTCCAGAGGCTCCATGCATCCTTGGCATAGACTACCTCAGGAGAGGGTACTTCAAAGACCCAAAAGGGTACCAATGGGCTTTTGGTATTGCTGCTTGGAGACAGAGGAGATTGAGCAGCTGTCCATCTTGCATCGTATCTCAGAGGATCCTTCTGTTGTGGGGTTGCTGAAGGTCGAAGAACAGCAAGTGCCAATCGCGACCACAACAGTGCACTCGTGGCAATATCACACCAACCGAGACTCCCTGATTCCCATCCATAAGGTGATCCGTAGACTGAAGAGTCAAGGAGTGATCAGTAGGACCCACTCACCCTTTAATAGCCCCATATGACCAGTGCGAAAGTCTAATGGAGAGCAGAGACTAACAGTAGACTATCGTGGCCTGAACAAAGTTACACCACCCTTGAGTGCTGCTGTACTGGACATGCTAGAACTGGAGTATGAACTGGAGTCAAAAGCATCCAAGTGGTATGCCACAATTGATACTGCCAATGCATTTTTCTCAATTCCTCTGGCAGCAGAGTGCAGTCCACAGTTCGCTTTTACTTGGAGGAGCATCCAGGACACTTGGAACCAACTGCCCCAGGGATGGAAACAGAGCCCTACCATCTGCCACGGACTGATCCAGGCTGCACTGGAACAGGGGCAAGCTCCAGAACACCTGCAATACATTGATGACATTATTGTGTGGGGCGATACAATGGAAGAAGTCTTTGAGAAAGGGAGGAAAATAAACCAAATCCTGCTGAAAGCCGGTTTTGCCATAAAACGGAGTAAGGTCAAGGGACCTGCACAGGAGATTCAATTTTTGGGAACAAAATGGCAAGATGGACATCGCCAGATCGCCACAGATGTGATTGACAAGATAACAGCAATGTCGCCACCAACTAATAAGGAAGTAACACAAGCTTTCTTGGGTGTTGTGGGGTTCTGGAGAATGCACATCCCGAATTACAGTTTGATTGTAAGCCCTCTCTATCGTGTGACCCAGAAGAAGAATGACTTTAAATGGAGCCCTGAGCAACAACAAGCCTTTGAGCAAATGAAACGAGAGATAGTTCATGCAGTAGCCCTCGGACCAGTCCGGACCGGGCCAGATGTGAAAAATTTATTGTACACCGCAGCCGGGGAGAATGGTCCTACCTGGAGCTTCTGGCAGAAAGCTCCAGGGGAGACTCGAGGTCGACCCCTCGGCTTTTGGAGTTGGGGATACAGAGGATCTGAGGCCAGCTATACCCCAACTGAAAAAGAGATACTGGCAGCCTATGAAGGGGTTTGAGCTGCTTTGGAGGTGATTGGCACTGAAGCACAGCTCCTCCTGGCACCCTGCTTGCCCTTGCTGGGCTGGGCATTCAAAGGCAGGGTCTCCTCTACACATCATGAAACTGATGCTACATGGAGTAAGTGGGCTGCACTAATTACACAACGAGCTTGAACAGAAAATCCCAGTTGTCCAGGAAGTTGTCCAGGAATTCTAGAAGTCATCATGGACTGGCCAGAGTGCAAAGATTTTGGAATGTCACCACAGGAAGAGGAGGTAATGTGTGCTGAAGAGGCCCCACCATATAATGAACTGTCAGAAAGTGAAAAGCAGTATGCCTTGTTTACTGATGGGTCCTGCCGTATTGTGGGAAAGCATCAGAGATGGAAGGCAGCTGTATGGAGTCTGCAACGAAAAGTTGTAGAAACTGCTGAAGAAGAACGTGAATTGAGTCAGTTTGCTGAGGTGAAAGCCATCCAGCTGGCATTGGACACTGCTGAACGAGAAAAGTGGCCAGTACTTTCTCTCTGTACTGACCCATGGATGGTGGCAAATGCCCTGTGGGGGTGGTTACAGCAGTGGAAGCAGAGCAACTGGCAACGCAGAGGTAAACCCATCTGGGCTGCTGCACTGTGGCAAGATATCACTGCCCGGGTGCAGAACCTGGTGGTGAAGGTACGCCATGTAGATGCTCATGTACCTAAGAGTCAAGCCACTGAGGAACACCAGAACAACCAACAAGTGGATAAAGCTGCTAAGATTGAAGTGGCTCAGATGGACTTAGATTGACAATATAAGGGTGAATTATTTTTGGCTCAGTGGGCCCATGACACTTCAGGCCATCAGGGCAGAGATGTAACATACAGATGGGCTCGTGACGAGGGGTGGACTTAACAATGGACGCTATTGCCCAGGTTATTCATGACTGTGAAACATGTGCTGCAATTAAGCAAGCTAAACGGTTAAAGCCTCTTTGGTATGGAGGACGATGGCTGAAGTACAAATATGGGGAGGCCTGGCAGATTGATTATGTCATGCTCCCACCAACCCGCCAAGGCAAGTGTCAAGTGCTTACCATGGTGGAAGCAATCACCGGATGGCTGGAAACATAAACTGTACCTCACACCACTGCCTGGAACACTATCCTGGGCCTTGAGAAACAGATTTTGTGGCGACACGGCACCCCAGAGAGAATTGAGTCAGACAGTGGGACTCATTTCCGAACAGCCTGATAGACGCTTGGGCCAAAGAGCATGGCATTGAGTGGGTATATCACATCCTCTACCATGCACCAGCCTCTGGGAAAATCAAACAATACAACGGGCTGTTAAAAACTACACTGAGAGCAATGGGTGGTGGGACTTTCAAACACTGGGATACACATTTACCAAAAGCCACCTGGTTGGTCAGCACCAGAGGATCTGCCAACAGGGCTGGTCCAGCCCAGTCAGAACTTTTACATACTGTAGAAGGGGATAAAGTTCCCGTGGTGCACAGAAAGAATTTGCTGGAGAAGACAGCCTGGGTTATTCCTGCTTCAGGTAAAGGCAAACCCACTCGTGGGATTGCTTTTGCTCAGGGACCCGAATATACTTGGTGAGTAATGCGGGAAGATGGGGAAGTCCGTTGTATACCTCAATGGGATTTGATTTTAGGGGAAAACAGCCAATGTACACAATTGTATGCTGTTGCCTGCTATGTAGCATTATCACAGCCCACCAACTCCATGTCTTCAGGTCACCAGCGACTGGCCCTGAATTCCCTCTGGCCATCATCCCAACAAAGAACGAACTTTGATGAAACCAGACAATTTCTGCTGTAAAGGAACGATCAGCATCAGCAGGCAACAATCCAACACTGCACACAGCCTCTCCTGCTCTGAAAGACTGTTACAAGAGATGGAGCTCAACATCGTGGCCTGGAAGGACTTAGCAGCTTTATAGGGATCGGTCCATGCACTAAGGAATGATATCTCTCTCTCTCTCTCTGTGGATGTATATATATATGTACAAGATAAAAGTTATGGTATATTGAAAATGTGGGATCTGAGCATGACGTGAATGGTATGGAATAAGGGGTGGATACTGTCCTGGGTTCAGCAGTAGCAGTCATTTTTCTCTCCCTTAGTAGCTGCTGCACTGCTGTGTTTTTGACTTTCAGACTGGGAACAGTGCTGATAACACAGATGTTTTTAGTTGCTGCTCAGTAATGTTTACTCTGACTTTCTGAGTCTCATGCTCTGCCAGGGAGGAGGGGAAGCCAGGAGGAAGCAGAGACAGGACACCTGACCCAAACTGACCAAAGAGGTATTCCATACCACAGCATGTCATGCCCACTATATAAACTGGGGGCAGTTACCCGAAAGGGTTAGATCACTACTCAGTCGGGCTGGGTATCGGTCAGTGGGTGGTGAGCAGTTGTATTCTCTTCCCTTGTTATTTCCCTTATCATTATTATTATTGGTGGTGGCAGCACTGGTTTGTGTTATACCTTAGTTACTGGGCTGTTCTTGTCTCAACTCATGGGAGTTACTTTCTTTTGATTCTCCTCCTCATCCCTCCGGGAGCGGGGAGGAGGAAAGGGGAGGGGAGTGAGAGAGCGGCTGTATGGTTCTGAGTTACGGCTGGACTTAAACCACGACAGTGTTACACCCTGAAAAGCACAGCATCTTCTCTTCACAGAATGAGCTCCACAAAAAACACCAGCAAAGCCCTTGCAGATGCTAAAAAACCTGGTTAAGATCTACACCATACACACCTGAGGGCATGTTGAATGTATCTGTCCTATTGCTGTTGTATTTTGCATGTGACATAAGAAGCAATTAGCTCAGGAGACTAGAGGGTTCAAAATATCCCATGTGTAAGCAGAGCTAAGGCAGGGGTCTGTCTCTCACCGTTTAGTGGTACAAAGACAAATGGCTAAAGTTTCATCCAGAAATTTGGTGTTAACATCCAATTGAAATATATAACTGCATTGTGGACTTGAGACCATGGTCTGAGCAGTGCTCAGCTGCCAGGTGAACCCAGAGAGTGCTCATATCCTACAGACTTCACATTAAAACATGTCATAGAGCAAAGATGCCCTGGTAATATGAGGGACATTGAGGTGGTGGCATTGTGATTCACATAGACCTCTAGGTGTGTGCAACACAGGAATGAAATGCAACCATCCTCATCTGGTAGATTTTAATCCTGCACAAGTTACACAAGGCAGTGTGAGGCCAGGGCAGCATGACCAAAATGCAGCAGCTTGTGTCAGTATAACTTATGTCATGTATTGATACTGCAGTCAAAAGATGGGTCTACGCTTTGTTGCGTGCATACTGTTTACAAATAATTGCACTTGGTTCCTCATAATCAAAATGATTGCCAGATAGCTAAATGCCTTTCTGATTAATTGGATGGCTAAACATGATGGAGCTCTAATAACTAATCATCTGAGAAGTGACCAACATCTTGGACCAATGACCAATGCTTCCTCGCACTCCTGTCAGCACTGGAACCAGCACTGCACCACCCCCAGGTATGTTTGCAGGAGCTGTCATAACACATATCCTATGTCTTGTTTCCTTGATACAGTCCTCTATAAATCCATCAGAAGTGTAATAAAAAAATGTTATTACAGTGAAAAAGCTGTAAACTTCTTGTCTTTAAGACATTTCTTTGGCTCTGTACATACATTGCAATAGTAAGCTCCGATAATCACATTTACTTTGGACTCTCAAAGATGCCTAAGGCAATCAGGCACTTGACACAGATTGATTTTCTTTGGGCACACCTTTGAAAACCCCAGCTGTTGTGCTTCCTCAAGTAGATGTGTCCCCATGGGAGTGTGGCCATGCTAGGAAAGGCACTGCCATTACACCTTTTGCTGTCACAGCGGAGTAGGTGCAAGGACATTTTACTACGTCCTTCCAGTTCCCTTACACCGCTCAGTGAGAGCCAACTGCAATATTATAGTAAGCTACTTTTTTTAATTACTCTGCTGGTCTGTACACATTGCAAGAGCGTATCAGCACTGAGGTTTTCGTGGTAAGCTGGGAGAAGAGTTAACAGCATGCTACTAGCACTATCTAACCTCAGTTGTTTTATCCCAACATGGCTGTGGTTTGGTCTTCAAACAAGCTGAAAGATAAGCAAATATCTGATGTGACCCTTCTTGCATCATGCATGTTTTATGAAAGCAAACAGCACTGTGTAATGTTGTGATTCATACCTCACTGCTGAACACTCAACAGAGTAATCATTACATGAGAACAGGTGTTGAAAGTGCTTTTATTCCTCCCCAAAATGAACAACAAATATGAATAAAATGAGGGTATCCCATCTAGAGATTGCTAGGGGCAGAGAAGGAGCATCTGCTCTTCCCTACAGCCAAAACAGCATCCAGAAAATCCTGTACTGATTTTGTGCCAGCTCTCACAGGCAGGGAACCAGGCAGAAGACAGGTAAAGGGTACATAGTGACAGACCTCAAAGTCAGCTGGCCTGATTCCTCTTCCTTGTTTAACAGGGGTACCCTAATATCTGAAGGGGGTCTATAGGGATATCAGGGAGGGACTCTTCATTAGGGACTACAGTGAGAGGACAAGGGGTAATGGGTTCAAACTTAAACGGGGGAAGTTTAGATTGGGTATAAGGAAGAAATTCGTTACTGTAAGGGTGGTGAGGCACTGGAGTGGGTTGCCCAGGGAAGCTGGGAATGCTCCATCGCTGGCGGTGTTCAAGGCCAGGTTGGAAAGAGCCTTGGGTGACATGGTTTACTGGGAGATGTCCCTGCCCATGGCAGGGGGGTTGGAACTAGATGATCTTAAGGTCCTTTCCAACCCTAACTATTCTATGATTCTATGATCTTCCTTGTCACTAGTACCCCAGAGTTACATTTCCATAATTGTTCATCTGGTTTCTTCCTAAAATAATGCATGGACAACACAAACAAGAGAATCTTATTTCAGAAAAGCATCTCATCGCAAAGGCATCTTGGAAAGAGCAGAAAAAGGCAAAAAACATCATTCACGTCATTAAGTAACATCACACACGTCCAAACCTAGAAACAATTGTGCATAGTTCTCAGCTCCCTTGGGATCTGACATTTAAATCTCAATATACATTTCCGTACAAGAGCTTCTTAAAAATACACTTGTCTGCAGCTAAGTGATGAAGCACCAAATCCAAGCCATAGAAGCTTAAACCAACTATCCGTTAGCATTTCTTATTTTAAATAATTTTAAATTGAGAAATGAAAATTTGCCTAAGAGACACAGTGAGCCAAGGCTACTAATTTAATTTTTAAAAACTTCCATTTCCGTCTCAATACATTTTGATGAGAACTATAACACAGAAATAAAACACCATTTTGTTTTGATATAGACTAGGAGCCTGAAATGCCACAGAAATCCACTAAACAGTTCATATTTCTCCTTTAAACATTATAGGATTTAAAACTATGTACAGTTTAAGAAGGAGCAGGACACTTACAGTGCCAGTGTTTTTCCCCAGAAGTTTATCCTGACTAAATAAAATCTGTAACCCAGAAAGGATTTGCCAAAGAAAGACCTTTAATACTTAAACAATAAAAATGTTGAGCAATTCTGAAGTCCAAAAGTCACAAAGTGAGACAGTTTAGAGTAAACACAGGAGACTTGTACAGTTTAATAACCACATTTGTCTAGGTAAAGGAGTAGACATTGCAAGCTTTCAAAAAGCAACCCTATCACCTGCTAACGTGTAGGCCTTGCACTGCATTTTTGGTCCTTTGGAAACAACTGCAGATCCATTCCAGTTCCTTTTTGGTTCAACTTTCGCATATTTATTGCAGTACCACAGTACTAGTCCATCATTCTGGGAAGCTATATTATAATTTCCTTTCACTCTGCTGTGAATAATTTGGTTTGTTGGTCGTACTTCTCTCTCAAGTTAATACTCTCAAAATCAGAAAAAAGCTAGTTTACCACACTCAATCTCACAACGCTCCTTCAGCACTGTGCTAGTCCAACCTCACGGACATCTTTCAGAAATTAGCTATAATCATAGAATTATAGAATCATAGACTAGTTAGGGTTGGAAAGGACCTTAAGATCATCTAGTTCCAGCCACCCCGCCATGGGCAGGGACACCTCCCACTAAACCATGCCACCCAAGGCTATGTCCAACCTGGCCTTGAACACCGCCAGCGATGGAACATCCACAACTTCCCTGGGCAACCTATTCCAGGGCCTCACCAGCCTCACAGTAAAGAATTTCCTCCTTATATCCAATCTAAACTTCCCCTGTTTAAGTTTAAACCCATTACCCCTTGTCCTCTCACCACAGTCCCTAATGAAGAGTCCCTCCCCAGCATCCCTACAGGCTCCCTTCAGATATTGGAAGGCTGCTATGAGGTCTCCATGCAGCCTTCTCTTCTCCAGGCTGAACACCCCAACTTTCTCAGCCTATCTTCATATGGGAGGTGCTCCAGTCCTCTGATCATCCTCGTGGCCCTCCTCTGCACTTGTTCTAACAGTTCCATGTCCTTTTTATGTTGAGGACACCAGAACTGCACACAATACTCCAAGTGAAGTCTCAGAAGAGCAGAGTAGAGGGGCAGAATCACCTCCCTCGACCTGCTGGTCACGGTCCTTCTGATGCAGCCCAGGATATGGTTGGCTTTCTGGGCTGCAAGCGCACACTGCCAGATCATATTCATTTTCTCATTGACCAACACCCCCAAGTCCTTCTCTGCAGGGCTGCTCTGAATCTCTTCTCTGCCCAACCTGTAGCTGTGCTTGGGATTGCTCCGACCCAGGTGTAGGACCTTGCACTTGTCATGGTTAAACTTCATCAGGTTGGCATCAGCCCACCTCACAAGTGTGTCAAGGTCCTGCTGGATGGCATTTCCAGCTCTATTGTTAGCTGCATTACCGACAAATGGAATGGCATGTTCACATTTTCAGCTGCTTTGGATAAGAGTTTAGCACATAGATTATCCATTCAAAAAGCTGAAATTACCTCCTGTGTTCCATTTGTGGCTTGCAGACATATAACACACCTTTTGCACTTATGGAACAAGAAGAGGGTGATCAGCAAAACATACACTGGTGAAGCGACCATCTGGCAGTTTCTGAATATAAATACAGAGAAAGAAATGGCAATTCTGGATGGGAACCAAGATAATTCATTCCAATATCCAGTCTCTGATGGCAGACAGGACAGATGCTCAAGGGAAAAGCATAACGCAAGAACAAGCATGATGGTCTTGTTCCAGTTTGCATCCAGACCATCAGCTCTGTCCTTGTCTTGACCCTTTTGGAAATCATTTCTCCTTTTGGCTTTGAGGACATCTTGCAGCAATAAGCCCAATAAACTGATTGCACACTACTGTGAAAAACTTTTTCCTTTTGTCTTTTGCTCTATAATCTCACTAGGCACCCCCTACTGCTTGTGTTTTGAGAAAGAATATTTAATCTTTCCCTATCTGCCTTCCCCATGCTATTCAGGATTTTATAGTTTCCTATAATAACCCTTTCCTATCCCATTTGTCTGTTTTCCCAAACTGATGGAAATTGGTGTGTTTAAAATTACT
Source organism: Amazona ochrocephala (assembly GCA_039720435.1). Lineage (NCBI taxonomy): Eukaryota > Metazoa > Chordata > Aves > Psittaciformes > Psittacidae > Amazona > Amazona ochrocephala. The sequence goes on along the minus strand of CM077877.1, from coordinate 98,823,224 downwards.
TTCTGCAGAGATCAGTTCAGTGTCTGCTCTTCTCTTTATCTTCACTAGTTTTGCTGTAACCAAGAAGAGATAACCAAAGCAGCATGTGTTATATTATTTTTAATACAAAGCATTATATTATTCTATACTATGTTATATTATTCCTACCTAAAAGGAGGTATACAGAGGTTGAAAATCAGTTCATCCCCTCTCCCTTTCCCAGTAATCTCGAATAGCTTATTTGCCTTTTTTGACTGCTGCTGAGCACTGAACCAGTATTTTCATACACTACAACCCAACACTCACAAAGGTGACACCTGTATTCCGGACAGTAGTCTAATCACCAATTTAAAAACCCCATTGACTTCAAAGGGTCTCCACCAAAGAACAAATGTGCATGGAGTGAATATATTCCTGAAGAAAGGCCAAAATATGGCCAGCACATCTCTTAGCTCCTATTCAAATAGCTTGTATTAGAAAAGAAGTGGAAGAAGAGCTATTTTACACAGAACTGAATTTAACCCCAAATAGTTTGAACTGCCAACCAGTTCTAGTTTCATCAAGACAGGCTTCATTTCTTTACCCTTAAAAGGTAAGAAACAGTGCACATTTGGCAGATACAAATGCTTTTTGCTCATCCTGACCATAAAAAAAATGTTCTAGGAAAGGAGGAAGCACTTTCTAGCTCCACATTTTTTTGTTCTGATGGACTTCTGCAGATCTGCATGGCTCTTGAACAGAGAAATTATATTGTAGAGCATGGACACATATTATCTGAGAGGGGCACTAAATGAATTAATTCAATCAATAAAATATTTCAATCCGAGTTCAGTTGTACTCATTGTGAAAGGGAGATGAACACTTGGAAACAGACCCTAAAATTACACATACTTAATGATAAAAATTATATTTTTGCCATCAACACATAGTAAGAATTATTAAAACATTCAAATATGCATTTGTAGAATTTCTAAGCTCTAAAATATTATGTAAAAATTAGAGCAACTGACTTAAAGAAAGAACAACTTCTAATGACTGCCTCAAATCAAAGTAGTCTTGATCTTGGTTGGAACTTCAATGTACTTTCAAACATAATGAATCAATTAATCACAGCCCAGTTTACAGGTTTTCTTTAACAGGCTGTTTAAAAACATATCCCATCGACTGGCACCTGGAGAAAGGTACACAGCAAGCTGATGTTGCGCTACATAGGTTAGATACAAGGAGGAAGTTCTTTACTGTGAGGGTGGTGAGGCACTGGAACAGGTTTCCCAGAGAAGTGATAAATGCTCCATCCCTGGCAGTGTTCAAGGCCAGGTTGGACAGAGCCTTGGGCAGCATGGTCTAGTGTGAGGTGTCCCTGCCAGTTGCGGAGGGGGGTTGGAGCTGGGTGACCTTAAGGTCCTTTCCAACCCAAACCATTCTATGATTCCATACAACAGCAGCCTAACATTTCTGCAGAATGTTTCTGCTGTAAAAAAGTGCATCACATACTCAGAAGTGATTATTCATGTGAAAACCAAGATTAATGCTTCTGAAATCCTTATGGTTAATACATACACTCTCTTCTTTCTTATGTCTTTTAGTATGGAGAACCAGTTTGTGGTACTGTACTGCCCATGTTTTCAGCACAATGATTTCTTTCTTTTCCTTCCTTCCTGCCTGCTTTCCCACCTTAAGGTTGTCCTAACATCTCCATGGATCACTGTGGGTCCTCACACCTTTTCACTGACCACGCAGCCCTCCACGCATCACACATAAAGTAAGAACTTGAGTGCCATGAGGCAGAGTTATTCTGCTGGGTCCGGCATCACACCCTCTCCTTCTGGTGGAAACATTTCATTGACACATTTTGTAGAAAACCGATCATTTCTTATGCGCATCACCAAGTCCTTCTCTCCATGTGTCAGCAGAGGGAAGAAAAATGAAGGGTTCTTTGCGCATTTATTGTTCTGCTGATTGGTGACAAAAATAAAGCAAAACATTCCTGAATACCGCCACACAAGATTTACAAGAAGACAACAGCAACTGCCTGAGGATACCAACTAAACAAGGCCCACAAAACTTTTGGGGATAGAAGACTGTTGCAGTTTGTCTTTTATTTTGCTGATGACCTTGCGTAATTTTGTTAACTAACTGTGCTACTGGCTTAGGCATCTGCGATGTGGCATTAATTTGGGAACTGTGGAAAAGCAACAATCATCAGAATACAGCAGATGTGGCTGAATAGTAACAAGGATACAAAAAAAAAAATTGGTATTTCTCATTGAATTCTGCCCAAAAAGAGTGGAAGCCCATCCCTACACACAGGAGAAGGTTAGCTCCCACCACAGATGAACAAGAGAGATAAAATACCAAGTGATACACCCCAAGTTATCCCATAGGCAGCAAAAGTAACAACTCCCATTTGCTATGAGTCTGAATCCAGCACTCCCAGCAGCCTGATGCCCCAACATGCAGGGGGAATGGCTGGGTTTGAGGCATCCTGGCTCTCTGTGCTTTGCACTGCAGCATGGAAGGACCAGTGTGGCAGCACCCCTGAGAGCAGGTGGAGGCGTGCGCGCAGAGGCAGCATGGCTGCAGGGTGACACTCCCCAAGCTCCCTGCAGTGTTTCTAGCACTTTGAGGAGCAGCCACGACCTTGGTTAACACCTTCAGTCCCCTCTCCCAACCTGTGAGCCGACTCTGCCCACTTGCAGCCCCCTGCATACCCCACAGGCACCCCAAGAGGGGCCCCCCAGACACCTAATTTATCTTACCAAGTCTCTCGTTGCAACCACACAAGCTTTATCTGACCTCCCCTGGACAACAGTCCCACAATGACTCAGTGCAAAACCCACAATCCTTAATGGAGGAGAAACAGCTTAATTCATTTCTGGGTCAAAATAAAACAAACACAGCATGTTTGCAAATAAGCTGTCATTTCTCTCCCATGGTATTATACTATGTTTTGAAGGGTGTGTTGACATTTAAAAGGAAACTGTATGCATATTCATGTATGTTTGTGCATATATTGTACACACCACCCATATCACTAGGAGCACCGTTTCTGTATGAGTGACAGCAAAAAACCAAGCCACATAGCACAGTTTCCTCACAGGAGATATCCAGGATTTTAGTGTTTCATTAATTTGTGGTGATTTAACCAAGATGCTACACCTCAGAACTGCCCACAAACCTTGCTTGTTGCAGAGCTCAAAGCCTTCATTTGTGGAATCAAGCTTCTAGCTTACATGTGAAAATCATTCTTTGCTTCTTGCAATTATTGCAAAGAAAATCTGAGTTCAGTACAGCTGGAAACCAGAATGCAAGTAAAACACTACTACTAAGAAATCAGCACACACGTTTTTCATGTAATACTGGCATGTTCAGGCCAGCCTTATGACGGCAGGGAGAGGCAGATGTCAGGTCCTTAGGTGACAGTAAAGGTGCTCTCTGAAGAAGTTTTCAGCAATGTTGCCTTTTCTAGAAAGACCTGAAAGTGACACTTTCTGGTCCAGTAGCCAGCAAGAGACAGCAGAAAAGAGCCTTTCCTGTCATGCAGACCTTAACAGCAGAGGCCCTCAATGGTGTGGGAGCAGAGGAAGGGTCAGGCAGCCGCCCTCTGTTGGAGCAGCATCCCAGGAAAAGCCAGATGCTCACTTGTCTCTTTTTGTTGAGAACACCATGGTACCACCAAGTCATTGCTGGAGGAGGTCTCGTTTACTGCAGAGAACTCAGGGCTTTGCAACAGTGCTGAGGGAGCTCAGGCATCAAGTTGGGATTTCAGATGCTTGGAAATCGCTCGGCCAGCAAATTAGTGACTTTTCCAGATGCAAGGCAGTAGGTCTGCAGCCAGTAACAACAGGCTCACCTCTGGACAGAGGGATATTTTGCATGCCTGATCTGTGCTACCAGGCTGTGAGTATGCTGCAGAATTAGCCATCATCAATACTGAAGGTAAAAGAACTCCTCAATGGACATTTTGTTATATATAAAACCAAAGTTAAAATTATTGAAAGGTGGGAATCAGTTATACTTTACATGCCATTAGGTTTTTAAATGCTGAGAAGCCCAGCAGTGACATTTTTTAAGCAGTGATTGAGGCTGTTAGTGGCTCTGAAAGTTACCATTCACCCGCTATTGTGTCCTCCACTCCCCAGAACTGGGCTTCACCTGGCACTAGGAATATCTCAGCTTTGCAGACTTGTACATGAGGTTAATGTTACAGGCTATCTAACCTTTGTCTTGATGACCAAAAAGTGCAGGGGCAGAGGTGACAAGAGCAATAATACATTTGTACAATTGCATTAGGGGAAAGCTGATGTATTGCAAGGCAATCTTTGAGGGAGACATTACTTAGAAAGAAGACATCAGAAGAAATAGACATCTAAATATAAATGCAGATGAAATGCAATAGCCACAGTTATCATTCAGAGGATCTGAACCTTGCCAACAAGCAAACCCACAATAAATGGCTAATAAAAACGAATCTCTGTAAAGCATAAAAAAATGTACATTACCATTATGTTGTGGTTAATTCTCAGACAATAGTGCAAAATAAGAGTGAAGCGTTACTTCCTGTCATTTGAACCCAAACACCAAGAATTCTTCAAGCGAAGGAATGCAGACATACATCATGTCTGCAGGATTCATAAAAAGATCAAATGTAATATTTTCTTTCAGTGCAGACAACTGCTTTGAGATTTTCCATTCAGACAGCCTTGAAAACCGCCTCCAGCATTTGCCAATTACTACTGACAAATACCATTTGGTAGTGAGTGATGTTTTAAGTGAAATAAAACAGTGAAGAAAAACGAACATGATGAAAGGATTTTTTTTTCTCCCTGTGAAGTGACTGTAAGTTATATATTCACAAGGTAGGCTTTATGCTTCCTGCCAGTGACAAATTCCATGTGAAGTTGAGCGCAGAGGTGAAGTTTGCTCAACAGTAATAGGAAAGGAACTCGTTTTCATGTTCTTTAAAGCAGTCAGATATTTTCTAGCTATAAACAAAGGAGGAGTTGCTAATTCCTTTGTTCCACATCTTTCTTTATAGTATAAGAAGCGCACTAATGGAGAGAATGATTCTTCAATACTGAAGTGGTCAGAGTATGAAGAGGGTGTACAGTGGAACTCTCTGTCAGCAGCACTTGACTTACATGTAAGCTGCTACCTGCAGCCAGTAACAGTCAGCACATACCATATTTTAAAAATATCTATCAGTCATGGAGAGCCTCAAGACAAGCAAAAGTAGCTCAAAGCATACGGCTGGAAGAGGTGGTTAAAGAATTATGTCAATAACTGACTAGTAGCTCTCTTTTGACCTTTTCTCCTTTTAAACAAAGGATTGTGGTCTATTTAGTGACAAATTCACTACCTAAGACTGTCAAGGTTATCTGACTCACGTTCTTGCATCATGGTATCTGCCCGCCACACCCTCTCTAACTTTATACCCCAACAGAGGCAGGTTAGCATTTAGAAGAGAGGAAGCGTGGCACAGAAACCCCAAAGCCCAGACAGGTATCCCTACCCTGATCTCTGCCTGGCCTGGGATCCCACAGCATCATAACCACGTTGCCTGTTGTCCCTAGGACACCAAGTTACCAGAAATTTGCCTCTTCCTCCCAAGGGGAGTAGCATCCTCTTCTAACTAGTACATCACTGCGTAGCTGCAGCAGCTGTTTTCTGAATTATCCAAGTAATGCTTACATTCCCCCCTCTACTTGACATTCAACAGTTGCATCTTGTTATTGACTTAGATTCAAATCTCACTTTCATCTTGAAAGAGTGGGGAAAGCTGGGGGGGGGGGGGAATTCTAGAGAATGTGGGTACATTAAGAAGATTTTTCATGCTGTTTCATTTTGCAGTGGTCTGGGGTTTCTTTGTTTCACAATTCTCTGCATGTTTTCTTTAACAGAAACATTCTATTTTGAAATTAGGAATGCTTAACCCACCTTTTTCCCAGCACTGCTTCTCTTTTCTTTAAGGTGAGGGGGTTTATCCTCATCCAGTGATTCACCCAAGAATTCTGAAAAAATGCTAATAAACATAATCAATGTTGTGATAAAAGTTTCCACCTACTCTTGATGTTAGAACTCAAAATTCAGCGTGGATATTCCTTCAGAATTTAGGAAAGGAGTTCTGCCCTAAGATCCCTGATTATTCTCAGGGAGGCATAAACCAGAGACTCCCTTGCCTACAAGCCCCACAGGCATAAATGGGGTGGCTTTACTGTGCGTGTGTGACTTTATTTATGAAGGACCAGGTATCCAGAGGATGTGCAGGTGACATGTATCAGACTGTGCACAGGGGCAGATCGACTGTCTGGAACACATACATGTGCTGCTGTCATGGGACATAAGAAGCCTTTCCTGCACTGCTCAGCTGCATAGACGTCGCTGGTCAGGCACACTCCAGTCACTGATGTGTTAAAGGAGCTCTCTGCCTTCTGCATGTCCCAGAATAAGAACCAAATTCTGCTTTTCCTACCTGAACAACACTCCTTTCTGTAAAAAGTCAGGTATACAGCAGTCTGACCATGGTACTGCTGCTGTGCCACGTGCTGTTTCTCCACGGCTTTGCCTTTATGCTTGCACCAGGAGAGAGATTAAGAGCTACCCCAAGAATTATTAGATTGAAGTGGTGCAAACCTGCGACCATGAGGCTTCCACCCACACTGCAGGATGTTATCCCAGTCACGACTCAAGCATAATGCACTTCAGGAGTGCCATGGCTGGAGTATATGTCTGTTGACAGACTGAGCCATACCATGCCTGGCCACCTCTCACCCCATTCAGCCACATTGCACAGAGAGGAGTTTGAGCTCTCTCTCTCATACAAACACAGTCAGCTTTCCCCAAGTGCAAGAGTTCAGCCTACACCCTGGTGCTTCCAGTGCAAACAGCAGGTTGGAAGAGGAGTTGTGCTCTCTGATCCTCCTATCAGGCTGTAGTAACTCCCCTGTAATTGCAATGCATTTTGTTCTTTTCTTAGGGAAAGAAAAAAAAAAAAAGGAAAGAAAGCTTGAACTCACGTAAACCAACTTCTGTCAGCAGTCTTTGGACTACAGCTATGCCTAATGAAGCCCTGAGGCCAGATATCAAAGGCAAGGTGTAACTCCATTTGAGCCAAGTGGAATTAACTCGGCATAAAATACACATGTGATGAACTGATTTTTCACAGTTATTGCTGGAAGCAGCCAGGGACAGAGACAATGTTAAGTCTCCTGAGGTTCAGATCAGACTGATCTGCTGTGTTCCTCAGAGCCTGTGCCAAGCATACGTGGTTCTCTGACTGTATCTAGAATGGGAATGGTCATTCCCATAGGCAGGAACTTCTTTGGATGAGTACAAGCACCTGTCATAGCCTACTGTCTCCAGCATGGTTAAGCTTAAGGTTGGGTTCAAAATTTATGACTTTCTATTGTGACTTTAGCCTGGATGCAGGAGAAAACAAATCTCTGTATATCTCAATATGCTACACTTCCCTTCCACTCTCATGTATTTTCTGAGCACATTAGCCAATTTCTATCAAATGTGACACAAAAGAACAGTCAACCACCATATCTACACTGCCTTTGCAAATGCTGTTGGCTGTATGCACAAAGCCCAGCTCTCTGACCATCCACACCATCTTAGCCTTGGAGCATATTCAAAGGAGTGATCATCAGAGCATCCCATTTGAACGGCCAGAGGAAATCTGAGGACTGCTCATTGCTTTATTTCCTCCAATACATGTTCCCTACCTCACCAGACAGCTCCACATCCAAGAGCATCCCAGCCAGAGCACCTTATATCCTCTAAAGCCTATTCCACACAGCAGAACAACCCCACCAGTGTGTGGCTGTGGGAGGCATGACGTGGGTGTCCATGACAAAGAGGCAGAATACACTGCTGTATTAGAAGCCTGATATGAGAGATTTCCCACCTGGCAACAAGGAGGGTTCCATACCCATCTCCACCTGTGCATGACAGCATGTAGCAGTGAGACACCCAGACAAACCAGCACAACCAAAAGGCTCCCTCTAGCAAAACCAGTGTTCTTTCTCCCCTGCAGAAAAAATGCCAAGCCAGGGTTACACAGCTGAGTAAACCATACAGCCCTGCTCTCGTGAAGCTAGGATAGCACTGGCTAGACACAGTACGGCACACACAGACACACACATATGTACTTGACTGATGGTATACTTTTTTTAAGGGTTACTGTCCAGACCGTATGTTTACCCTCCTCACCTTCACTCTGCACAGAAATGGCCACCCTGGCCAGCACACAATTTCTGATGGAGCAGCAGGACTGCCCAGTTATCTATGTGAACTTACAGGCAGAGAAAAGGCAGAGAGGTGTGTGTGCTCCTTATTAGTGCATACCCTATCAAGTGGGATCACTCCACCCTTGCTGTCCTAGCTCACTCTTCCCCTTACACCTCTGCGGCCCAGCCCACACTGCACTCCTAGCAGGCCTTTAGGAGTTTCCCACGACGTACAGTGTTTCCCCATTCCTGAGATAGAGACTGGCTAGCCCACCATCTAAGTACTCATCAGAAACAGTTCAGAGCAGCATGAATCACGTTAAGATGGCATGGTCCCTTTGGATCTCTTGCCAACATCCTCTGCAGACTGACCCACACACACCAAGCATCCCTATCATGCAAAGGTCATCTTGTGGGAAAGATGCACGAATCTGCTTTCTTGCTGCAAAGAGTGCTGGCTTCTTAAGGGTAGAAATACAGGGTCTGGATGTGAGCCCAGGCCGGGCGGTACAGACAGCCATGGCACCAACCTCATGCTGAGAATGTCCCTCTGTCCTCTTCATAGTCATCATTGCCTGCCAAGGATCAAAAGAGCCAAACTGCCTCTGCCAGCTCCTTCTAGAGCTGCCTCAGAAGGAAGGAGCTACTAAAATATCAAATCCAGTGCCAGCTGAATGCATGTGCAAGGAACACAGTGCTCATCTAGAGTTTCTCCAGCCCAAGTCTGGCACCCTAGTGGAGAGGTACAACACTGAACACAGCTGGCCTTGCCACATTTGGAGCAAGTACAGGTGTATGTAAGGAGGAAAAATATTCTCACATTAAAAGTACACTGCAAATACCTACCTCCTGCCATGCACAGAGTGACACTAGAGCCCAATCCTCTTCAGTGCTCTCAAGACTGGCATGTTGCAGTATGGTCCAGCAGTGGAGACAGCAGAAAAAGCTAAGGAACACAAAAGAGGGCTTCAGGAGAAAACAGTAGCTTTGCAAGCAGCTTTGTTTTCAGCTGTAGGGCAACTGAGACAATCTGAAGGGGCTCTAAACACATGAAGAGTATAGACACATTGGCTGTTTCAGAAGCCCCTGGGAAACTGAGCAAGGCAACAAACACACACATCATAAGTAGTAAGCAGACACAAGCAATGAAAATGGGCAGTGAAGAAATCCCCAGTGAATGAAAGGGTCAAACATTAGCTTATTACTATTAGACGCTAGAGAACTGACACAAGGCAAAGTTCACAGAATAGCCCAAGTCAGAGGAAATGTTCCAGAGTTCAATCAGCCACATCAAAGTACATGACGGAAAGAGATCTATGCAGAAGATATTGTTCAACATCTTTGTGGGTGACATGGACAGTGGGATTGAGTGTGCCCTCAGCAAGTTTGCCGATGACACCAAGCTGTGTGGTTCGGTTGATACATTGGAGGGAAGGAATGCCATCCAGAGGGACCTTGACACGCTTGTGAGGTGGGCTGATGCCAACCTTACGAAGTTTAACCATGACAAGTGCAAGGCCTTACACCTGGGTAGGAGCAATGCCAGGCACAGCTACAGGTTGGGCAGAGAAGAGATTCAGAGCAGCCCTGCAGAGAAGGACTTGGAGGTGTTGGTCAATGAGAAAATGAACATGAGCCGGCAGTGTGCACTTGCAGCCCAGAAAGCCAACCGTATCCTGGGCTGCATCAAAAGGAGCGTGACCAGCAGGTCGACGGAGGTGATTCTGCCCCTCTACTCTGCTCTTCTGAGACCTCACTTGGAGTATCGTGTGCAGTTCTGGTGTCCTCAACATAAAAAGGACATGGAACTGTTGGAACAAGTCCAAAGGAGGGCCACGAGGATGATCAGGGGACTGGAGCACCTCCCGTATGAAGATAGGATGGGACTGTTCAACCTGGAGAAGAGAAGGCTGCGTGGAGACCTCACAGCAGCCTTCCAGTATCTGAAGGGGGCCTACAGGGATGCTGGGGAGGGACTCTTCATTAGGGACTGTAGTGATAGAGCAAGGGGTAACAGGTTCAAACTTAAACAGGGGAAGTTTTGGATCTGAGGAAGAAATTCTTTACTGTGAGGGTGGTGGGGCCCTGGAATGGGTTGCCCAGGGAGGTTGTGAATGCTTCATCCCTGGCGGCGTTCAAGGTGGGGTTGGACATAGCCTTGGATGGCATGGTTTAGTGGGAGGTGTCCCTGCCCATGGCAGGGGGGTTGGAACTCGATGATCTTGAGGTCCTTTCCAACCCTTACTATTCTATTCTAAGTTTAGATTGGATATGAGGAAGAAATTCTTTACTGTGAGGCTGGTGAGGCACTGGAATGGGTTGCCGAGGGAAGTTGTGAATGCTCCATCGCTGGCAGTGTTCAAGGCCAGGTTGGATAGAGCCTTGGGTGGCATGGTTTAGTGGGAGGTGTCCCTGCCCATGGCAGTGGGGTTGGAGCTAGATGATCTTAAGGTCCTTTCCAACCCTAACTATTCTATGATTCTATGATTCTAAGATGAATGTGGTCCCTAATCTCTGAAGAAATAAAACACAGGAGCAGACAGTTCTCTGCTGCAACTCCACTAGCTACACCATTAAGGTCAAGTTAATGTAACAAAGATGATTTGAACTATTACTTATGTCTCAGGTGATAGTTTAAGAGAATGACATGATTCAACTTGAGGGAGGAGCAACTCCAATAAAGTTAAAATACAATAAAACTGAAAAAAGATAAGATTACAAAGCTTCAAGTTTCACTTCAAACCAGCAGAAAGAAAACAACATTTTCAACTATTTATCCAACACAAACCATGGTGTATTATTGAAGACAATGCTTTTTACTACTAAAAATATAATACACTACATAGGATTATAATTGCATGTGGATATACTGTAATTTATTTCTCTGTAGTGCAGTTGCATCATCTAGTGGACAACACAGAGATTGCACTAGTTTTACACTAGTTTCACACAATTTAGTTTAGGATTCATTGAGTATCTTTGCCTTCCCACTGAATATAGCTCATTGCAGCACTCTCTCAAACTTAATTCTGTAATTATAGATATCCACTACAACATTGAGTGGAATGAACCAGAAATGTTTGGGTTTTTGTTTCTTTCCCCTCCATCCTGCAGCAGATTGATGCTACTTAAGCTTTGTTAGTTAGGGATAAAATCAAGTTCTTCTATTGGAATTCAGCCACTGAGCTGTGATCTCCCTGCTTTTGTACTGAAATAATGAAAATCATGAATTTCACATGGTTCAGCTCCAACTGCTGGTCAAAAATGAGGCAAACAACTTCCCTCATCTTCCTTCATCCTTCCCTCATCACGATTTCCCTCAAAAAATCTTGCAACAACTTCCATTCATATTTATTGTGTAAAGAACCCTATAAAGTTCTGCTGGGACAATTTCCCTCTGTCCTAGAGTTCATTTTCTTCATTGCTGTAGCCACAGATGTGCTGAGTGCAAACGAACACTTCAAAGTATGCTAAAGCGTAGCACTTTGAAAAGGGTATTCTTTACCTTCTAGGCATGGAGGGCTACCTATCCTTTGAGACATAAGTTTTAAAAGCGCCTTTCTTTGGGAATGTCATTTTTGACATGTTTTCATAGTGGACCTAAAAGCTTTAATTATCAGGGTATGAGAGTTGATACTCCCTTATCTTGTCCTGAAACAGACAGGTCTGAAGGCACTTAGCAATGATGGATGATCTCCACTTGCTACAGCTGAAGAAAACTGTAAACTGGAAGCCACTCTCTCTGGAAGATCAAAGAAAATCCATGCTGTATTTACATAAATTGACACACGAAAGATACTGTCTAGAGGTTTCATGTTTGTCATTTTTCAATGACTTCAGACTGCACCAAATCAACTGCCCCTCCTCCCCCCCCCAAAAAAAAAAAAAATAATCAAGCTGTGCTATTCCTGTCTCACTCTCCTTACAAGAAATAAAACTTCTCATTGCACCTACCTAAGCCAAATGGGTTCACTGCAGTCACAGAATGCATTCCGACTTTAGCTCTTTTTTAGTAACACTGTATGGAAGAGAATCTAGCTCACTGCCATGGCATATGCCAAGTTTGTACCCCTAATTGTAAAAAGCTGGGGTTTATTCCTACTATTGCTGAGATTTGCAGATACAATCTGAAAGGAAATTTCTACAGAGAGAAATAAAGTATGTCTTTCCACACTGAGATCACAGCTAAATCGCTTCTTAGACTAACAGAGAGCCAGAGTCAAACGTTCAGCACTTCACTAAAACTAAGCGATTAAGACGTTTGCAGCTCAAAGGGGCTGTAGTTGAATTAGAGGTTGAGAGGAAGCATCTTCACTCTTTGAAAACTGTAATTAGTTTTCTGTAAGACAGCTGGAGAGCACTCCCAGTGCAGTTACCTCCTCAGGCTCTCAGCCCACCTTAGGATGCCCTGCCTTGCACATAGTTTAGGTTTGATTCAAAAAAAGAATTTAAGCTTTTGCTTACTAGGCATATATACACATAAATGCTGAATCAGGAACTGTTACTCTGGTTTATTCCTGTTAAAACTCTATTGCTATTGATGTGTGTTACAAAAGCACTAGTTCCAGTTCCATAGTTTATTCAGGCAGGATTTTGCCTTTGACATTAAACACACATGGGTCTATTAAGAACACTTGCTACGTTGCTTAAGGTAAAGCTAGGGGCTTACTGCTGCGCTTCCATGCAAAAGACAGACAAGAAGGTCGTACTGCCTGCTCTCCTGCACTGCCAGATCTCCTCCCTATGCTCTCTGGAGTGTGTGTAGGAGTTACACAAGTAGAGCCCATATTTAAACCACCGGGTATGTGTAGTGTATAATGCTATACTGAAGCAAATAAACTAGTATCCATCTTGCAAGACACAATGTACATAAGTTTTTCTTAAAATAGCCATCTCCAGGATAAAAAGAAAAAGCAAAAACCAAACCCAAACAAAAAAAATCCAACAACCAAATATCCTTATCTTCTTTACCTCTGGTACCATCTCATTATAAAATTATTACATGTGAAACACATCTGTTCTTACAGAATGAAAAAGTTCTTATTAAAAGAAAGTGAGAGGTCAAGCAGTTCAACTGTAATTATCAAAACTGCAGACTTGTTCAAAACTGCAGGACATGTTCAAAAAAGCATCCCACTAGCCCAGTGCCCTGTTTCCCACAGTGTCCATCCGGGAAGACCTTAAAAGAGCAAGCACAGGTCAAGCATTTACAAGTCTTGCCATCAATATTCTCCCAACCTTGAACTATTTTGAGATCAGGGGACAGACCAAAGTTATTTGTCTGGCTGGTAACTGCCAACAGCTCTGTGTTCTGTGTATTATGGGCTCTGTACCCATGTCGACTTTTGTATCCATATCCCTTATTAAAATCAATGGATTTGTTACCACATTCTGGCTGTTTTGAACCTGAGTTCTTTCAGCTTCCTTTGAAAACCCTTACTTCTTGCATTGTGAACGCTCAGTCACCATCCGCCCTCTTCATGTCACCAATGACTTCTGTAGACCTTTTTGCAGATCTAATCAAAATGAATAGGCAAGCCTCAGCCCTACTTACCTCTGCTGTAGACAGGCTCAGCAGTACAGAAGAACCTTCAGTAAGCTGATGGAATTGCTCTTGGTGAGATTATTAGAGATTGCACCCCCAAATCTAGAAAGGCATCTCACCCCAAGAGGTACTTCAGAATGTGACTGACTAGACTATAAAATATGGTGCTAAGTGACTTGCAGGGATTAAAACCCTGCAAGCTTCAATCTTAAAAACCCTACAAATACGAAAGTAAGCTGGCCCAAAAGATGGAATAAATGTGCATCTAGCTCCAGAAAACACATCAGTTCCTCTCCCAATCCATTCACCCTGCCCTCTGCTCTGAAATGTAAAGCACCAACACATAAAGCACCAACACACTGTCAGCACCTCCATATGAACAACACAAGAAAGCCCGACAGTACAGGAAAACCTCAGTGCATTGGGGTAAACAAGGCAGAAAAAAGTGCTTATTTTCAGAACTTCTTAATCCTAGGAAGAGCTTATGAAGATGAAACCTCAGAACCAAGAACTTCTGGGTTTGGAAACTGAGTAAACAGCAAACAGTTACACTTCTCAGTTCCCACAGAATTTTGAAGCCAAACCAACATACACTCATAGGTAAGTAAGAGCCCTTCTCAGAGCTCCAAGTATCAAGGCATTCCCTGTCTCAACAAAGACAGAAAAAAACCCATGGAATACTCAAATCCAAGCAAGTTTATACAATAACATTCTTGTTCACAAGACACCAAAGAAAGTCTGAAAGTGCATGTGAATACCTAAGTTTTCACTTGTATTTTTTCCTTAAGTTATATTATCTAGAATGCCTTTACTGTTGTATGCAATTTCATTTATTTCAAAAATAGAGGTATTGTAGAAAATGAAGCAATATATTTACAAAAATAAACACTTAAAAACATAGTTCTTAACAAATGCTAAAAACAGTAATGAAAAATTCTATAAAATGTGATTCCCCACAAAATGGAAAAAAATCATAACACAACGACAAAGTACGTTTGTACAGCTTAAATAAGGGTCCTGCCCTCAAATGTCTTTTGAAGAAGTCTCTCTTCTCTGAACGACATGGGGAGCTCAAGCTCCCTACTTAAGTAGAACTAATGCTGAAAGGAAGCCCATGAAACTATCCCCTTATAAACAGGATAGGAACATTTCTCAATGTGATCATCAGAACCAAATGGAAATGGAACTAATTGCCTGGGTGGTCTTCCAAACCAGAAACAGAGTTCAAAGTGATATACACTTTCACTTCTCATTCCCAGCAGGAGGACCCAGAATATGAACTAGGGAGTCTGGAGGGAGCTTTGAGTAAAGGAGGGAAATACACACAGGGGAAAGGTAAAGGATCAGAATAGGACAAATATAAATGGCTCTGTCCTATTCCTCTCTGTCAAGTGCCAGAGCTCAAATACATGCTGAGGAGTATCTGCTTGACTCTGTTTTCCATGCTTTAGTCACACAGGCAGCTGTAAAGGCCATGACTGCTCAAGCCCACAGTCCTAGGGCTGCTCAAATTACCCCACAAGCTGTTTTGCTCACAGCAGCCATAATTTCAATGGGATACGATGAAAGCCACCTGTGCGCTCCCCTACCATTTGGGCTAACCTTTTCCATTACTGAAAAAGGTCAGCAAGGAACAAAATAAGACTGAGCTCTCTGTGACCCTGTAATCAAAACTAAGCATATTTTGATGATTTTTACATTACTCTTTGCTGCTCAGGTCCATTAAAACAGTTCAGCAATGCACATCCATGGCAAATGACCTCCAATCAGCCACAGGTACAGATGGGTCAAGTTGTTGCCACACTCAAGTTACAAAGAATCTCAGCTGATCTTCGTAGTATCTTCAGGTTTTCCAAGTGCAAGGCTTCTACCAAAGCCAGGTGTGTTTTCAGGTTCTCTTTGCTCCTTTTCAACTGGGAAATCTAAAGTTTATACAAATGAGATGAAATTACCAAAAATTTAGATTACTTAACACTGGACATGAATATAACATTTGTGGAAAGCTTATCCCTGTTAATGAGTTTATGAACTATGTCAAAATAGTATTTTTTTTTTTAATAAAGGAAGCAGATGGAAAACAAGGAGAGGAAGGGAAGGGTAATGTTTATCTGATACCATGCTCTTAAGCCCATACTATCCTCAAGATACTGCTCAAGACCAGATTCACCTCATACTCTCTGCATAGACGTGTTTCCTTTACCAAAGTGTGGTTTTAATAACCTTTTTCCATGATAGCTATCCAACTTGACATTAAGTACACATTTCATTGCCAGAATTCAGAAAGGAAGGAGAGACTGTTTTTCTACGAGCACAGACCTCCCTCACAGAAGTAGCTCATTTGGCTTTAATGAACACAGACTTCACTTTCTGCAACAAGGTACTCGTGGCAGGTCTGCAATATCTTATGTACCCACCTCATACAAGTCTGCATTTTCTTTTAAGAGGTAACTTCAACAAATGCAATGATAATGTAGGCAGAGAAAAGTTAAATACTTTTCACTTGTTCATGGAGCTTTCTAAAATGGTTCCTTTCTTTGCTGCAGCCACAAATTCTGTCAGTCAGCCTGGAAACAAATCCTACACCACCTCAGTGTAGTCAATTCCCTCTGTCACTTGCTATTCTTACCCCAAAAAAAATTGCACTGCTGTACATTTATGTTAGGAAAGAAAGCAATCTGGAGTACTTTGTTCTTCCAGTCAAATTACCTGGAGAAGGACATGCTGTGTCTCCGCTATTAAAAATTGGCATATTTTTGCTGTTACATTCAAAGTCTGCTGCTCATTTCTGGCTGAAATTACATCACCAAGGAGCGTTCTCCTCCAGCAGGTACTAGAACCAAAATATTTAAACGCAATCATTTGCTGTATTCCCCAGTTGAATGATAAACATATGGTTAACATAAGAACAACATCACTGGCATAGGCAAGTAAGGTTAGCATACGTGAAAAAGGCACACAACATTCAGCTATGAGACTGATGAGGCACGTAAAAGGGAAGAGAGATTTAATGATCTGGAGCAGTGCTGCAAATCTTCCACCCCTACCCTTTCAGCTAAAGACACACCCTGCAATTAGGCCAATGCTTCTGGTCTTCACTGCTCTGCCATGCTGCCACCAACTTCAGCAGCACTAGTGAGGAGGAAAAGCTATTTACCCAGAACTTATTAGCATGGCTTCTGCTAAACTTCACATCACCTAGGCTTGTAATCAGTATCATGGGGATTTATTTTTAGTTTTTATAATAAGCTTATTCCACTCAGCAGTGAATCTTCAAAGCATAAACAGCTTTGGACAAGAGAAATTGTTTGGTTTTACTATTACAAGCAAATCCCAGGTAAATATTTTTTGAGGCAGATTTGCCATTGGGAACAAATGATCAAACTTGCACTGACAGTCACTGGAGATGAACTTCAACTTACTTGGCCTTAAAATTTTATAAGCAGCCTGTGGAACACATGCTTCAAAGAAATCAAGCAAGGTCAATAGCATTTAAAGTCCCATCAAACCAACAGAGTAAAGGTCTGGAGCCTGAACCTTAAAGTAATATCTGGTTCTCAAAATAGAAAGGGAAAACAATGGGGTGTTTGAAGAAAGCAAAAGCCCAATGCAGCAAATAGACAATGACTTTACATTATATGGTGTTCTCTGCCTTTCTTCTTTTCACTTCTCACCTGGAATCAATGATAGACACAGGAGATACAAAACAATTGTCCCGGTATCTCACACACTGCCAGCAAAGAGCAAATAAATGAAAATGGCACTGCACATTGTCTAAATATTCTGAGTACTGAAACTTACAATTCATCTGCTCCAAGACTTAACAACTTGAGGGCAGTAAGAAGTCTCCAAGATGGTCCATCCCATCCAAACGTCAGGTTTCTAAAAAGTCAAAAGCAATTAGATTCAGAAAGCACAGGTGATCTTTGACAGCATGATAGCATATTGACAAGCGTCAGGAAGAGATCTGCTCTTCGGAACTAGAGGACTCCTTGACCCCCCTTACTCTGCTGCTCTTCAGAGGCAGGTGACAGGCCCATCTCTTGAAACCTATCTCAAGCTCTGATATTGGTATTTACTACTTCTACATTCTCTCACAAATAGCAAGTAAATCAGTTTGTTTTAAAAAAATATATATTATCTAATGTTGAATTTTGATACTAGAAGCAAAATCTGACTCCCAGAAAAAAATGAAAAGAAAGCTCACAGGGAAACAAAAACTTCAGATACCTACTCTAAGAAATCATGATCCCTTAGAATGGAAAGTTTTGCATTTCTCTGCTTGTCCAGTGGTGAAAAATACTTGAGAAGAGTATCTGCATAAAAACACATTTTAGACATTTAAATACATGGTATGTAGAAGAAACCCCCAATCCTCAACTCTGAAATGACATTTCAGTCATATTTTTCAAGTAGCTATAGGCCAAAGATCAAAACCCGCTATAATGTTGGTGAACTTTAACATAATCAAAAATGTATCTATTACTCAAAAGCCATCAGCAATCTCCAGGATTGTATCCTTATAATGGAAATCCTGACTGAAGCTGAAGTTATGAACCACTGTCAGTAACTTTAGTTTGTGAGGATCAGGACTTCAGTCCTGAAGTCAATGGTACAATCTAAGCCACCTAGTTGGAACCTCTACCTATATGCTGCTAAGAATTGCAATTTTACAAAAGGAATTGTTACCAAAGAACATTTTCAATTTTAAAACTCCAGTTCTATGCAGTTAAAAGTGGTACCAAGCCCTATTCCACTTCTTGGAAATACAAACATTTTCAAGGTACCTAAAAAAACCCAACAATGCCTTAATATGCATTGTCCATGATGTGCATTTATGTATATGGATGTGTGTGAATTTCTTCATTACCCTTTAGTTATCCTTTTTCACTGACATCTCCTGTTGAATGCAGGCAGTATTAACATGCTCAGATGCTCTGTTCTCTACTATTGTGCCTTTCAATTTCAAGACAATCTATAAATCCAACCTGATGAGACATAAACACTGCTGTGAGGGTTATCCACGGCAACAAATCCATATTCTAGTAGCAGTCGCTGATTATCGTGAGGCCCATAGCAGATAAACACTTCTTCATATCTTTTGCACTGTGAATTTGTCCGAATTTCATAGCTTCTTGTCTGTTCATTAAATGCAGCCTTCACCTTCACAAAGTTAAAAATAAAAGGTCTTACTCTTAGCAGAAGGACAGGGTGAAAAAAGGAATCAGACCTTGAATATTAAAATCCAACAGTACTGAACACTTCTCTAACACTGGAAGAAAACAGTGTTATAGATGTCTGAAAAGGTAACCCATTAGTACGAAGAACATAAATCAAAACCTTAAACCACAGGGTGAGTCACCAACTCTGTAGACTTCTTACAGAGGCCCCAAATCCAAAAATAAACATGGCTTCAGGCAGAGTTGGCTGCTTTTGTGCTGTCCCAACTCTGCACTGGCACACAGTCCCTGACATGAGGTAGGACTGCTCTATACACTTTCCTAAGGCTGCTCAAAGGCTTCAGCCAGAGGTGAAGTAGCTCAAGAACCACATAACTTCAGACTCATCTCAGGAGCTGAGCCTTTTGGAAGAGCAGGGTAGGGTTACATTTACCAGGAGCTCTTCCCAGTAGCTACCCTGGATGCAAATCTCACCCAGCTGTTGTGGGCTCTCCCTTTAACTTTGCTTTGCTGCATAAACTGAAACATTTGAATCATCTTTATTCAACTACCTTGGGCTGAAAAACAAGCTCCATGGTATTTACTATAACCATGAGTTACAGTAAATAACTCAGCCTGCACATGTCCCCAGTAGACATTTTTCCTCACTGACTCTCCTAATCCATCACCTAAATTCATACTGTACTGAGGTAGTGCATTTACAAATAAAGAAATTAAGTGATCTGTTTTTAATTTCTTACCTGAACATTTGGACTGTGGTTTAGCAAATCTAAATATGGTGCCAAAGCATAAACATCTGGCTCAAGAGAAAAACATTCCCTCTGAGAATGTTTCATGTATATTGTCCTGGTATTAATAGTGCACCAAGCCCACTCTAGAGCACTGTAGTTAAAAATAGTTTCTGTGTTCTCAGCAAACAAAGGCTGTAGGGAAGAGAAGAAAGCCTTGGAAGACACATACAACTCATGGACCATCATTCTCTGCTCCTGAGCCTTCATTCTTAAAGGTTCAGGGAGAAGGGTTACTGCATCATGCTCCAGGCAAACAGGACAAGTATATGTCTTCGGTAAAACATCAATATATGGCTTCCACGGAGATTTTTCACCAACATGTTTCTCTGCTATTAAAAATGTGCACAGTGCTATCAAAGGAGATACAGGAGGCTTCCATCTATTAGAAAACAGAATAAAAATACCAACACAGCAGATACAAAGAGGTGAGATAGGAAATGGATGCAGCAGTATTTTGTCTCTGCTAGTTCTTTTAACTGTTATAAACAGCTTCTATTTTAAACTTTTCTGTAGTTCATCTCTAAGTCCTTTTGATGATTTCAAAGGGTCTATAAAAGCTGGGTTTTAGTAACAACTTCAGGGTCACCTGTTGGGTTCGGGTTTTTGGGGGGTGGCAGGTTTTTTTAGGATACATAACAAGTACTCAATGTCCAGTGTAGGTATTTGTTTCAAATTTTCTAAAAGGCTATGCTTGCATGGCTGCTTTGCAATCCCATTTTATCATCCTTCTCCTATTGAATGATGTTTGCAAATTCCCAAGAAACCATTCATATCTGACTCTTAGGTCCAAGCCGTCTCTAGACGCAGGTCAAGTTCAAGCCTGTACCATCACTCCTACTCTGCCTAACTAAAAGGAGATGTTCTGTGTCCAAATCTTACTTATCTGATGATTCCACATGCATAACAGTCATACAAGTTTGGGTATGCAGTTTAAAGCCTTACCACCACTTAAGATGATTAATGAGTAACCAACAGTAAAGGCCAGCTTATCCATGAAGTGTCACTTTTTACTTACTTCATAATGTATTCTCCCAAGCAGCTACTAAGGACAGTGCCCGTGGTGAGTAAGCATTTCTCAGGCAATGAAATAATCAGATCCCCTGCCTTTGAGGGAGAGAATTAAAAACAACATACATGCAAACAATAGTAAAGGTCAATTGTACATGACTCATCTATTACATGATTTCTGAACAGAGAGACGCTCCCCAGAGAACACTAATGTCAAGAAGCAAAGAGATGTGATGTTGAACTTGATGGAAACTAGCATAGTTTTGAGGCAGTCACAGTCCAGCAAAGGAGGATGACTGCAGTCAGTAGGAACTGTCACCTGAGAAAAGCTGTTCACAAAAAGTTTGGTGCCTGGCTACTCACTTTCTTTGTACTGAGATATATTCTAAAGTAGATCTCACAAACAGCTGTACTTCTATCAACACAACAGCATGGGGTAGGAATATTTTAGGTCATGTCTATCCTGGCCTTGTTTGCCAAGCTGCTATGTGTGTGTAAATTAGCTCCCATGCTTGGCTTGAGCCATATATGTCCATGCCTGTAAACAGAGGACATGAATCAAGTCAACACTCTCCCCTTCCAGTTTCTCTCCTGAGTTTCTGTATCTTGCTCAAGCCCAGTTGAGTCCAGCTCTCATTTCACTTACAGCAGACTCCCAGCACTGTGGATAAGCTGAGCCTCTGCCTTCAACAGCTGACTCTAACCCTAAGCCAGCATGAGAACATACACTGTTCTCTACACGCACCTGCTTCCTACTTCCTGATATACTCTAATTTGCAAAAGGTTCTGGTCTGATTCCCCATTATTTGATATACTATTCTCATACCAGTTAGGAAACTTCTTCAACAAGCCTATTTTCTGAGAGGCACTTTTCAGTCAAGAGTTCGGTCTTTCTGTGCCAGTATCTAAAGTGCAAAGTAATTTTTCTATCATTCCCTTTTTCTGCTGGGAATATCTGAAAAATTATGTCTCTGTTAGCTGGTCTACTAACAAAGAAGATTCCAACAAAGTGAGGTTAAAGCTGCGGATTTACATTATGGCTAAGATAATCTAAAGATAAATGCTGCTTAAAGACCCCTTCATTTCCTCCATCCCCCTCCCTGACACGCCATTCCTCCTTGTACCAGCACTAACCAAGATGGGAGATTTGAAGGAGCAAAGCTAATAATTATTTTGAAAAGTTTTCTGTCTAGCTTGCAACCTACCACGCGAGTGGGGAAGACTGCTACAGCAAGTGCAAAGGAAGCTGTGGGAGCCAGGGCTGAGGGAGAAGGCATACAGAAGCGAAGGGGTCAGCTCCTTCTGGTTTCAGTTAGCCACTGATTGCCTTAAACTGAAACATTAGACTACATACTAAATCTCTATAAATGAG
The DNA here is from genome assembly GCA_039720435.1 of Amazona ochrocephala. NCBI lineage: Eukaryota > Metazoa > Chordata > Aves > Psittaciformes > Psittacidae > Amazona > Amazona ochrocephala. The sequence goes on along the minus strand of CM077877.1, from coordinate 98,801,121 downwards.
TACAGGAATGTTTTCATCCAGCAAGCCCTCAGGGTACATAGGACATCACCCTACAGATATGCCAACACTGCAAATTCTGATACTAGGCCAGAAGTTACATTGACAACAGGGACTGTGAAGACCTTGTCTGGAATTTTGAGCTTTACTTGTTGCAAAAGTCATTACATCTCAAAAGAACCAGAGGAGCTCTTTCATTAGAATCAACATTACTAACCTGAAGAGCTTTTGTTGTCATCAGTCCTCTTCCTGTACCTGAAGCAGGAACAAAGAGAATTGCTTAAATGCATGTATATGTGTAAAATACAGGAGACTATGATAAACTGCAATAAATTAACAGGTCAGCAAGGAAAAGCTCTAAAAGAACATACATTACCTCTTACAAATCATAAAAGACAATTATGGATTGTTCCAGATATATTTCTTTGTTCTCTGATTCTCTTTTCACCTTACAGAAGCCTGTGAACACCCCCCTCCCTTGCAACATTTGCCATCCAATTCTAGCAGCTACTCAACTTCTTTTTCCCATTTTCTCCTTTAAGCACGTCTTTAATCACTGGCTGCTGTTCTTGGTTTTCAGAGTTTTAACTAAACCTTACAATTTCTATTCATAATATTTTTCTCTGATTCATCCTATTATCTCTACTCTCTCTTCAATATTTCAAAAGTTTTTGAAACATAATCTACTTAGAGAGAAAAACAGTAAACAGTACTAAGTGAATCCCAGCTCTAACATTATTTACTCATGTGTATCACCAGATACACTGAGCTTGCATGGCAAAAAAAAAGATGAAGAGATTATAACAGGGTTAGATTCTGATACTGGAAATGTTTAAAGAGATATTACTTGTTTTTTGAAACTGTGCTACTAACACTTAAAAAAATCTTGATTTCTACAATGAATTCAGCATAGGTGAACATGTTTTGCAGCATACCAGAGTATTCTCACACAAGAGTTTTACGCAATATTATCTTTCTACAAGAAACAGTTTACACTACTTCAGGCCTCCATATCTACTTGTTTATGCTAAATGACATTCACATGCATTTGGCAGAAGTCCTCAAAAGACGAATGGTAACTGGCATTTTTCCTTATGCCAGCCACACGAGTGATTCAAAATGAAAGCAGAAATCTAAGATTCTTAGAAGAATCGGAACTTTGTTGCAACAATGAATAATTAAAACATTACCCAAGAACTCTGCTGGCCTTAAATTACTGTCTTCAAATCCTCTGTCTTTCAGCCACTTCTTAAGTTTAATGTATTCCAGCTTGTGACTGCAGTTGACTAAAAATAAAAAAAAGATAAGACTCATGCTATTAAATAACACTCATTTAGAAAATAAAGGAAATTAAAAAATCTTACTGTATGGTCAGAAAAGCATTTTAACATAGTGTAATGGATGGCCCATCCCTGGCAGTGGTCAAGGCCAGGCTGGACAGAGTTTTGAGCAACCTGCTCTAGTGGAAGGTGTCTCTGCCCACGGCAGGGGGGCTGGAACTAGATGATCCTGAAGGTCCCTTTCAACCCTAACCATTCTATGACTCTGTGATAACAGAATAGCAAGAAAGGGTCCCCTCAAACTAGCTTACTAAGTTCTGTGCCCTTGGGCACTAGGTGTTCTTAGAACTGCAGGAGTTATACAGCATATTTAAGGGTCAAGGAATTCAAGAATAATGTACTTGCCATTAGCCAGAAAAGAGAGCTCACAATATTCTCATGCTCTTATTGGGATTGTAAACTAATGTTAGAATATTGGCATAAAAAAAGCTAGCATTTATGCATGTTATTTTCAAAGCACAAATGTTTGACAAATACACACCCTAAAATGACACCTTGACAAACAGTTGGTTATTTTATTATTTAGCAGTACTGCTGGAGATCATACCTGCACACAAACTCCGCAAGTGTTTTCTTCTTCTCTTTCGGCCTGTCCGACCTCTGCTTTTCTTCATATTAATAGATTTTACCTTTTTTAGACAACCTGAATGAAAAAGAAAAAAGTTACTTACAGATATGTAAAGTCTCTTGCAAATACTGCATGTTAATCTCAGTAAGACAAATCAGAACATTGCTTAATAAACTGCCTCTTTAAAGTTTAAAAAATGTACTACAAGCAAGTCTCTAAACAAGGGTGGGTGACAGGGTTGAGGGAAGATGGGAAGCCTTTACCTCCGAACATCACTTTTGCCAAGGCACAGCCACAATCTTCTACAGGAAATGAGACGCTAGTGTTGATGTGCACAGAACTAAACATTTTCTATCCTTGTATTACATTTGCTGTTTGAAAATTCATTGGCATAAGCAGCCTTTGCAGCTTGACAACCCACAAGAAATCTGGAGACGGACTTTTTACATGGGCATGTAGTGACTGGACAAGGGGGAATGGCTTTAAACTGAAAAAGTGTAGATTTAGATTAAACATTTGGAAGTTCTTTGCTGTTAGGATGGTGAGGCACTGGCATTGGTTGTCCAAATAAGCTGTGGATGCCCCATCCCTGTAAGTGTTTAAGGCCAGGATGGACAAGGCTTTAAGCAACCTGGTCTAGTGGAAGATGTCCCTGCCCATGGAAGGGGGGTTGCAACAAGATATTTTAAGGTCCCTTCCAACCCAAACCATTCTATTATTTATTTCTTTGGATAACAATAAAAGCAAAATGGAGCTCCCTGACTCCCTGACCACACACACTGCAGGAAACAATCTTACCCCACATCAACACCACCAAATACAACAGTCCCACACAGCGCCATGGCTACATCTCAACACCTCCAGCATGTGTTATAGATGAACAGCATCAGCCTGACTCCTTACGCTTCAATCTGTTGCTGAAACGTACATTTACGTTCCTCTCATCAATACCGCTTTTAGCTAAACCCCAGACGCCGAGGCGGTGCCTGAGACCGCAAGCGCTGCCCCTCACCAGGGTCACCGGCCGGCACACGAGCTCCTCCGGCCAAGGCCCACTTTCCCCAGCTGCCGGCACACTGAAGGACACTAACAGCGGCTTCGACTCCAGACTCCCTCCTAGCTGGAACAGCGTCGGGGCAGAGAGCAAAGCTGGACACGCTGCCCGGCGCCCCAAGTCCCCCGCACGCCGCAGGCCCACCTGCGGTAGAGGACGCAAGGACACACTCTCACCATCTCCCACCACCGTCGCACCGCCCCTACCCTACCCAACCCACCCCGGTCTCGGGAGGCGGGGCTGCTCCGCAGCCATTTTAACTGCGTTACGCATCCCCGCCCCGGGTGTGTTGGTGGTTGCTCTCCGCGCGTTCTTCCGTCGTCGCGCAGAGCTGAGGAGCGAGGGGGAGGGTATTGTGTTGGAGGTGAGTGGGGGAGTGTCGGCTGCTCCTCCGGGCGTGCTCCGAAGTTCCTCGCCGCGTTCAACACCTTTGCAGGGCGCGGAACGGCCGGGGTCGTTACCGTTCCGCGGAGAGCCGCCTGAGGAGCCGGACTTCATCGTGGCTGGCGGGTGTGCTTTGCGTTCCCGTTAGGGGGAAAAACCGGTCCTGAGGACGGGGCAGTGAGTGAAATGTGCCCGTTCGCAGTGCGAGGGTGAAATGGGAGGGTGGCTCCTCGTCATGGTGCAGTCAGTCGGTAGCTGGGCCGGAGCTGCTTCGGATTTCGTTGGATGCCTGCTACTAATGGTTACAAGTTAATTTGGAAAGGAGGTAGTAATTAAGTCAAAACTGAGCAAACCCAGCGTTTTAAACTTTTATGGGGGAAACGCGTCTTCTTTAAATGTGCTATTTCTAGGGGAAAAAAAGGAAGGGCAAGCAGACTTTGTATCTAGAGTTGTCTGATGTGGTGAACATAGTAAATATCTGTAGTCAATCTGTGATCCGCTGTTTCCCTCTAAAATGCCAGAGTTGGTTCTCCTGCCTGACGCTTGAAGATCAAGCCACTCCCCCCTGTATTTGAACCTGGGTTTTCCAGCTTTGGCTGCATCACTGCGTGAACTGAACCGACTGAATATCCTCAGAAGAAGGAAATGGTGTTGCTGTGAAGTGTATGTGCAGGAGAGTTCACTCCCATCAAAAGTTAACTTAGTACTGCAGATCAGTCATTGACTTTTTGCTTTTTTATTAACCCAGTTACTGGTTGGGCCTTCTTTGAAATACTAAAGCCAGAAGTGTCTTTCTCACACTGCTTTAGTGTTAGTGTGCACTCTAATGTAGTTTCACATAAAGGGTAATTCTGTATAAAATTTTAAAGGAAAACCACTTTCATCCATTTTCAGATAACCATCTTTGTCCATCTGAATGTAAAATTTTCTTCTTTGCTATTTGCAGTTACTGTCACTTTGACATACGTTTAGAGAGGAGCTATGTCCAGTGTACCAGTGGCTGTGGTGACCGGATCCAACAAAGGGATCGGATTCTCAATTGTTCGGGCTCTATGCCACCAGTTCCCAGGGGATGTGTACTTGACAGCCCGAGACCCCAGCCGTGGCCAGGAAGCAGTGAAAAAGCTCCAGGAGGAAGGACTGAGTGTGCTCTTCCATCAGCTGGATATTGATGATCCGCAGAGCATCAGAGCTCTCCGTGACTTCCTAAAGGAGAAATACGGAGGGCTGGACGTGCTGGTTAACAATGCAGGGATCGCTTTCAAAGGTAAGGAAGCATGCTGTTTGGGATAGTACAATGTGCTTCAAAGCTATGTAGAGAAGTGTAGTAGATTCATAAGGCATTTTACAAAGCTTATTATATGGGACTTCAGTGCTAGTGGCATGCTACTTTTTTGGCTGGGCAAGCTGCCTACCTTCTTAAGCATGCTGAGAGGCAATGTGAAATGGCTTTTCCTCTAGCATCTCTTGGGTTACGTGTGCATGTAAAGACACTTCCCTGGAGTATTGTATTTGCATCACATATAGAGCGTGAAAATACTTTAGGCACACAGTACACATGACCAGAGTTGTATTTATTGCCTCAGTGCCTATGGGTTTTGCCACACCCAAGGGAGCCCATCATCTGTGTTAATATCAGCTGTGTTCCTCAGGGAACACGTGTGTTTTTCTCTCTTCTGCAAAGCTCATACTTTGTTCTATGCATTACCTGCTCAAGGATTCCCGTTGATAAAAAAGAACCTTTGGCCTTGGGTGATTTTGTCATCTTTACTTCAAGCTTCTCAATTACCTATGGATCTGTTAAACCTAAACTTTGCTGTGCTGAGCAAGAATGTAACCCTTTCATCTTCTAGTAAACAGGAAGGGAGGGAAAGTGAGGAAGGCACAGCAGTTGTAAGGTAGGAGAGTGCATTATTCTTGTATGTGTTTATGAAAACAAGTTGAGAATCATGTAAACTCCAGATAGAGCAGATCACAAGCATGACTACTGGTTCATTTCCCTACCAGTACAAACTTGTTCTTTCCATGTTTTCTGGTTTGTTTGGATTTTTTGGTTTTGCTTTTCAGATCTCCAGTTAGGACACGTAACTGTTCAAACACAGTGTTGTACTGACTCATCTGCTCACAGCAAGAGTTAAAAAGGCCTGTCAGTTAGTATGGATCAGACCTCATCTGCTGCTAAAGATGGAGCTTCTCATGTGAGAGTGCAGCAGTGTTCTTAAGTCTGGTCTCTGCGTATTTTGCATGGAACTTTGTAGGAAGGTTGCTTATGTACAAGAGTAGCTCAGTAGAAGGCAACTTGATAAAATTGAGCTTTGGGATGTCAAGATAGAGAGGTGTTAAAATCTTGCAGCAACTGTTAAAAGGTTGTATTTCTGTCCATGCTTATAATTTATAAAGCCTGGGGTTGCTCAGACCACTATTTCTTCTATTTATAATCAGGGCCTTAGCTCAGCCTACTAGTGACAATGAGTTGGAGCAAGGCTGGGCTGCAACTACAGCAACTGAAGTGCAGTGTGTGTTTCTGTTGCTGACTGGGCAGCTGTAGCCTCCATCAAGGTGGATACCAGGACATATGAAATAAAAACTCCTCAAATTGCTGCAACAAGATTTGCTAGAGCTCACCTGTGAGACAGCTAAGATTTACTATCGTAGAGCCACTGAGCAGGTAAATAGCCTGAGCAGTGGTGTTTCTGTTACTTCCTTTACTACTTTGTGGATTTTTTCTATTCATGAGATCCTTCTAGATGTTTAGCCTAGACTTTCTTCAAGCTGACAACTCACTATGAGTCAGCAGTAGGTCATACAACTGACATCTTTATCGCATTTCTTAATCGTAACTGTTTCGTAAGTATCTAGCACAGAGGCTAGAGGGTTTAACACCTATGTGTTAAAGTTCTTACTTGCTGTGGTGGTTATCTCATTTTGGTTTTAATTCTAGCTTCTGAGATTGTCTTTTCTATGCAAGCTTGCATCTTGCCTTGCCAAGTTTCTGCTATCATCCCAGAACTTATGCTTTCCTTTCTTTATTGTAGCATTGTGTTATTGCTGGGTGTCAAAGATTGGATTTGCCATTACATTTAATTTTTTGTTCTAGTTCTGTGCTGTGCTACAGATAGTCCAGCAAAAACTGTTCCTGTATGAGATGATTATGTACATGTGGGTTGCCTTTCTGGATGAGCTTCAGTGAGAACAGTTATTGTAGTAATGTTTGTTAAATTAAGGGAGTATTTATTAGATGTTACAAGCAATGTATCTTGTTAGACAAATGAGTAGGTTTTGGAACATAGGGAAGCTTTTTGTCTTCTTCCAAGGTGCATACAGAAGAAGAAGTTTGGAGTTGTGTAGGTTTTTAGTTTCTTCTCCGACTGTTGTTAACACTTGCATGATCTGGCATCATGTCACAGATTTAAATGCAAGTGATTTGCAAAACTTGATCCCATCAGTGCCCATTGCTTGAGAGTATGAATGACTGAGTTGTTAAAGCACACTCATTGTGTGTTTTGCAACCAAACCACAACTATGTTAAATACTAAATGATCTGTCACTGCTTTTCTGAGTTAACATAGGTCTGGGCTGTAAGGACAAGTGAAGACCTGCCTAATCTGTGTAGGTGGCCTTGCTCTTGCCAGAAAGAGAGTAACAGAAGAGGAGGAATGCTGTTACTTCAACTCTTACTTCCCCCTCAAAGTGGAAAATGCATATGGCTTATTGCTAAACCAGATTGTCAGCTGATGGCACATACTACCCCACTTTTGGTGGTGGTAAGCTGTCAGTTCTGTCTGATGAAATCATACCCTTACAGTGCAGTTCTATATCTGCTTATGCTTACCTAAGTCAGCTCCCTTTCCTAGCTGCTAATTCCCACTCCTTTTCTTGTATTAGCACAGATCTATCAGTTCAGGGGGTGGTTTATGACATGACGATTTACCAGTTTTGGAATTGGTTGGGGGTGTTTTTGTTTGTTTGGGTTTTGATTTGGGGTGATTGGTTTTGGTTCAGGGGGGAGGGGAGGGTGTTTTGTTTTGTTTTTCCAAAATGCACCAAATCTTACCCCTGCAGTCTTTATAGAAGCTTTTACAGTGTTTGTTGTGGTTTGACACTGCTCCAACTTCAAGCCCCAGCTAAGAACCCAAGATGTGACAACATAAGAATTCAGATATAGAAGCAGTTGTCTGCCTTGTTGTTGGATGTTAGTACTGGGGTGATAGCCCAACTTTTGTACCTTTAGTGGCAGCATCCTAAATTGAGGATTTGCCTTTTAGGTCTTCCCTTGCCTGGTATGTCAGGATTGTGGCAAAGTGTTGTGCTATGCATTTAAGAGAAGAGGGCACCTCCAAGTTTACTTGCATGTGATGGTAGCAGCGCAGACTCTGCGTGCTGGGTGCCAATAGGTACAGGCAGGTCAATGAGCAGGTTGGGCAGAACATCTTGTGAGAGCAGTCTTTCCTTGTCTGTTCCGTATGAAAGGCAGAAAGACAAATGTCCTGTGGGTTTGCAAGTGACTACAGAGTGATGCAACTAACATTCCTGGGCCAAAGCTAAAACCTTCAGCTAAGGAGAGGTGAAAACAGAATTAACTCATCATTAATATAATATTGCAAAGTGAGGTCTTTTCATTACTAAGAATGCGAGTGTTAATAATGTTGCTCTTTTGGTTTTTTTCCCTCCCATATGTAAGTGCATGACACAGCTCCGTTTGCGGTCCAAGCAGAGGTTACACTGAAGACAAACTTCTTTGGAACGAGGAATGTTTGCGCAGAATTGTTGCCTCTTGTGAAGCCTTATGGTATGTGTAACATTAACAATTAGAGAAATAGTCTTATGTGAATTTTGGCCTTCATTAGGTGATAAATCCTGTTCAGTCTCAGGTGCACACTGTCCCATAGCAAGAGGAGTGTATCTTGCTGTATTATATGGGTGTGTTAAAGTCATTAACAGAAAGGATTAGTTTTTTTGGCTTTTAAGATCTAAATCCTCATGTTCATTCACTGGTTCATCACCTGAATGGCTGTAAACTATCAAGAAACAGGGAAGCAGCACAACATAAGTTTGGAGATAAGTGAATTACTGACTCAGCTGATTATCATTCTGTACTGAAGTGCTGGGAGATAAATAGCTTACTGCAGTTTTGCATGCTGACATTTGTAAATCCTCATGTATTCTGTAAACTAGCTGATGGGGTCTCTGCATTAGAACTAGATTGCTGTTGTTGAATTCTATGTTATTCTGGGGCTTTTGAGGTATGTCCTCACAGGGCTTTATTTGAGCTGTTGCAGAAGTGAAAACATTTTCCCACAGTACTTTGAGAGTGAAGTCTGGCTGCCGTTAATGAGAAAACCACTTCCTACCATGAATATCCTACAGATTGTACCAGGCGATTTCCTGGAAGCATACCTGAAGTTTGATAGAAAGTTACTGCAGGTTCATACCTTAACTTACCCTCTGTAATGAAATTCACTAGAAACACTTGTCAGCACAGTGATCTGGCAGAAGCTCTGCAAAATAGCCCACACAAAATATTTTACAGGTATTCATCTAGGTAGTGAATATGTAACTGTAGAGCAAGCCCACTTCAGTGTCTGGGCTTATTTAATGTGTGTAAAAGTAATTGTTTACTGTCTTTTGGCAGGTAGAGTGGTGAATGTCTCTAGTATGGCAAGTGGATTAGCTCTGGGAAAGTGCAGCAGAGAACTACAGCAGAAGTTTCGCAGCAACACTATCACTGAGGATGAGTTAGTGGAACTCATGACTAAATTTGTGGAAGATACAAAAAAAGGTGTGCATGAGAAGGAGGGTTGGCCAAATACTGCCTATGGGGTCTCCAAAATTGGTGTCACAGTCTTGTCTAGGATTCAAGCCCGGATGTTAAGTGAGAAAAGAAAAGATGACCACATCCTTCTCAATGCCTGCTGTCCTGGGTGGGTGAGAACAGACATGGCAGGTCCTAAAGCCCCTAAATCGCCAGATGAAGGGGCTGAGACCCCAGTTTACTTGGCCCTTTTGCCTTCAAATGCTGATGGTCCTCATGGCCAGTTTGTTAGTGAAAAAACTGTTCAAACCTGGTAAGCTTGTTTATGTGGACCCGTGAAGTGGTAATGACAATGGATTAGCCTGTTCCTTTGTAGGGCATTAAGCCAGAGTGGACCCATCCTGTCCACTGCAGCAGTAGGGTCCTTTACCACTACACTGAGGGAACACAGTTACAGTACTCCTCTGGTGTTGAGTCTGCACTAGGGCACATTTCACAACAGCCACCATTATTCTGCTTGCAGCATTGCTGTAGCCTGGAATCTGGTTTGTGGGTGTTCCAGCCCAGATGATACAGGCTAATTTCATGTTGCCCTGATGCAGAGGTACCTGACCTTGTTTACCTGAATTTACTCTTAATTAAATCATTGCCAACCCTTCTCCCACTCCCCCCTAGACAAATTTCTGACATGGAGTTAGGATGAGGGAGTGGATGCCTTGTGCTTTTTCAGCGCAATAGCGCTCTTTCTGGGGAACATAGTTCCCTCTGGAGATTGTACAGAGTTTCTTAGCCCTACAGAATGACCAGTCTGGGGGAAGACTAAGAAGACCAAAACAGACTCAATGCTGTGTAGGTATTTCTTGCTATCAAAATGGAATTGGGTAAAAATAAAAATTGCTGTGATAGGCCATTGATAGGAAAACTTAATCAGTTGCCTCTTAATATGTCTGTTAATCATTTGGCTGTATTAATATGTATGACAATAAATGATTACTTACTGATTTGTATTCCTCCAACTGGCTTATTCCATTATTAAAAATTTATGTTTGAAAGTATGCTTTCATTTTCTGCGGCTAAGTTTATAGGTGAAATGTGTGATCCTTGGGCTATATAAGGAGACATCAGACTACAGATCTGGTACAGCAAACTGTTTCTCAGAACTTCCAGTTCATTTATTGCACAGCTGGAAGTTTCCTTATTAAAAACCTTTTTAGTAAGGAAAAACTAAAGATTAAGTGCTTTTCACATAGTAGAGAAAATGCAAATGTTACAACATAGGATGTGATTGAAATATATATCATGTCAATCAAAACAAGTCATCTAAGCAAAATCACAAGTAAAGGAAGCAGTGATGTGGAGAGCATGAAATTTGCTTTCTCATTTTAGATTGTGATTATTGCATTTCAAAAACTCTGGGGTTGCTGTGGCATTTCAAGATGTGATGGTGGTACTGGTTGGAAGCAGGGGCAACGTGAGGGCAGGGTACCTGGGACAGTGCCAGGCTGTGGGGCAGCTCGCTGCAGGGGGCTCAAGTGATGAGGGCTATAACCAGGAAGCGCTTTCACCACCATGTCCTACCAGCCAACATGAAAGCTATAGCAAAAAACCCTGGCTGAGCTAACAGAGCCCTGTCTCTTCTTCCCTGCAGGGCAGATGCCCACACTGCTGCTTTGGGCAGCAGGCAGCCACTGCCCTCTTCTCCTTTCTGTGAGAAGCTAAAGGAGCTGGAAACAATTGCCTATAAGGCTGTTATTAGTAATGACAGATTGGTAGTGTACATGTTCTTAATCAGGAGCTGGCAAGACTGCCAATGTGGCTTAGCTGAATGGGGTTTATATTAGCTTCCCCAGTACAGTTTGTGTTCTGGGAAGCCTTTGAGTGGAAGACTTTGGACCTAAATAATGTGTAGTTATCACTTATAAGCAGAGAACAAAGGCATGACTATTAGTAGGTCTTTAAAGGATATGGTACCTATTGTTTTCATGAAGGCTGAAGTATTGCCAGTTGAGACACGCCCCAGAGTTTGTTGGAGAAGGGTGAGTGCTGCCCCAAATGTTCTCATGATAATCTATTCTCCATGAGGGAAAATAATCTCAGATGCCTTTAATTCAAGGGCAACAGACTTGCTCAAATTCACTGTACAATTCTTAATGCATTTTATGTGCTACTTGCAGGCTGCCTGCAGTATGATGCCTCCAAGAGCCATCCAGTTAATACAGCCATGTGTATGCTTTTCTAGCGTTAATAGTATCTCAACAAAATAAAATAGGGTTGTTCTGGTATTGTAATAATTTGTGCACAACTGTGAGAGATGTAATCTGACAGTGGTGATCACCCCTAGTTCTTCATACTTGAAATGCTGTTTGAGCCATTAAGTTTCAAAAGTTGCATGGCCTTCCGGTTGTCACGTACAAACGTTTCAAGCAAACTGTGCCCCAGCTTTCATGTGGTTTGTGTAAAGACCACACTGTAAGAGTCCCATGTATGTTTATTGTTGCTGGGTAGCATCGTTAAATACAGATTAGTTTCTAAGTACCCCCTGTGGTCTATAAAGCTCCTTCTTAGGCCTAGCTCAGGATCTTTTGGGGGGGGCGGGGGGGCATTCTTAGTTGGCTGGTTTTGTTTTGGTTTTGGTTTTGGTTTTTACATTCAAGCCAAACAAACCATAAGTTTGAAAGTTTTTCAAAAGATGTATTTCAAATTCTTATATTAAGCCCTTTCACAGCACTTGTTCTTTGTTCAACTTTCTTACCCTGTTTCAGGGGAAGGAAGCAAAGTAGAAGGTGATGACTGAAGTAGTCATCTGCAGAAATGTATTTCTCATGGTGAAATTGATTATAGTACAGACATTTTCTCCTCGTATGAACAAAAAGAAGAGTAGAGGACACATCCTTTCACAGCCTTTGCAGCTGTGGAAGGAGAATCAGCTGTGTGGATGGGTACAACCTTAGCTCTAGGAGGTGGAAACAGGAAGCAGAAAATGTTGGCTGTTGAGGGGACCGGTCAGAGCCGGGAAGGAGCTTATGTAGGAGGAGCACGTACCCCTGTGAGGTGACACTGGTAGGAAGGAGGCTGTGTCCTGGCAAGAGAGCTGAGACTCTGCACAAAGAGAGTCCAAGAGACCCTGAGCACAGGAAGACTGGCGGGGGAGGGCTGTTTGCTGAGAGCAGCATTGGAGGACAGGCTGTGCTGCGTGTGTGGCAGGCTGGATCTTTGGACAGGCTTGTATTGTTCAACCAAAATGGTGGGGGTTTGTTTTGGGTGTGCTTTTTTGTTTCTTTGTTCTCTTTTAGCTGCCTCCCTGCTTCTCTCCCATGTCCATTTTGACGGAAGTATTTTTCTGCTTTCAGATGCTGGCATGCTTGCTGAGTGGTTAATTGTTCAAAGTTTAAGGGTTAGGAAAGGAATAAAGTAATAATGATCTGTTGTACTGTATAAAACTTTTACGCATGGTTTACTGTTTTTTCTTTTCACAGCGTGTCACTACCCTTTGTGCTTTGGAGTTTATTAGCCAAAGAAAATGCTTGGCTGTGCAGTAGCCGTGGTGACATGAGACAATAAAGGAATTGGATTCACAATTGTGAGAGCTTAGTGGAGGCAGTTTCCTGGGGATGCCATAGCAGCAGTGACAAAGCTTTGAGAGTAGAAGCTGTACCTGCTGCCGCATCAGCTGGGTATAGATGGTGTGCAAGACCTTCAGGACTTTCTGAAGGAAAAGCTCCCAGTGTACTGGTTAACAGCACAGCTAGTATTTTCACAGGCTGTAGCAGGCCAGCTGTTCGGCAGAGCTTTCTTTGGAAAGCCAACGATCTGAAGGTGTGGGGGTAGTCAGTAAGGAGACAGATCTGCCCTAAAACTTTCTGAATCTAAAGGGGATTACTACCAGGTCGTTTCTATCTGGGTCTCCTGCAATGCTGATAACTGTAGCATGGGACAGACTTTTGGATTTGTGTTGGTTCCAGTGCTGTGTAGTGCAGTGCATTTGTTTTCAAAACTGTAGATATGCCTTGAGAGTTTGAGGCCAGTTTACCTAAAATGCTGAGGAGAATATACCAAGCTCAACATGTTGTTTCATTGAATTTTTCCATTTAAGTGTCTTGCTATATAAATAATGAAGATGATAAGAACTCTTGAAAATTCATTTATGTTCACTGATAATTTTAATTAAACCCATCTCTTATAGTAGCATGCCCCAACATGTATGCAGTGTCCTGACTTTGTGGTGTTCCTCTAAGCCTAAAAATGTGTCAAGAAAAGTTAGATTATATATGCCATTCAGTATAACTTAAAACGCATAAATGCAGAATATAATTCAAACACTCATCTCATGCTAGTAAAGGAATGTTTTTAGCTTTTTAATCTCAAATAAAAAAAAAAAAAGGAACAACCACGATATTTTACAATGGAAATTCTTCATTTTTCTCTTTTGTTCTGCAAAGACTTCATTTTGGAGCAGACAATAAAGGAACCTTCAGGTACCTGCCCACATAGACCCCCTGATCTGATGGGCATTGTCTGTTTTGTTTGATTGGCATTGCATTTTAGAAAGCTAGGCTATGTTGATGCCCATGGCACTGAATGTACCTACTGCTGTGTATATCTAAAGAGAAATGTTATATTCAAGTGCTTGTTGCAGTAGGAGGAACCCCCACCTGAATCTGCAACCTGATTGACTGTGTGCTCAAATACCACCCCATTTCTGAAGATTTGTCTTTTAAAATGATGACGCGTCTGTAATAAAGCTGTAAATCAGTGCAGGACATTCTGATGTTTTATGACACACATTTCCCATACCTGCTAGGCATTTCTCTGAGGTTACCCAGCCTTTTGGGCACCCGCACTGATCTCAGCGCTGCAAATGCCAGCTTCCCAAACTGACAGCACATGCAGGAGCCCTGGAGGCCGCAGGAAAGCCTGCAAATGACTGCTAGCATTTTACTGTGGCTTGTATTTGTTAGAAGAAATAACATACCAAATAATGCTACTAAAATCTAGCTAGGAAAGGGAAAGACGGGTGTTCTCAAGAAAATAAGTTAGTAACATAAAACTTACTGGAGATCATTGTTGAAACAGTATCCATTTCCAGATGCGTCCATCAGTATGCCAGCCATCAGTATTCCAACAATATCCATCCAGAAGAAACCTACATCAGTTTCTATGCTCTCATCTCCAATAACTGAACAGGTGGGTTTTCCTTGATTTATTATTTTTGGGGGGGAGGGGGAAGTGGAGTGTATTTTGAACTACCAGGATTATGTTAAAGGGAAAGGGAAGGAAAAAGAAGAAATAAGTAATTAAAAAAAAAGAGAAAGAGAAAGAAAGTGAAGTTAAATAACACGTTTCCACATAATATAAATCCTTGCCAGACAAGATCACGTGGTTTACTTTTCATGGGTATTTTGCTAGTTTAGGGTTGGTTTGGGTTTTTTTAATTTGCCGTCGGACTACTAAGACCCGAGCACATGAGCTTTCTTTCAAGCCTGTTGTACAGAGCAGAGGGCTGCTTCTGCTGAACTCGAGCCTACCACAAACGTGACAGCGGGGTCCCGGTGCCACCCCCCTCTGCACACTTTGCCGAAAGCGCTCCGTGCGTAAAAACAGGCGGAAGAGAAGTGACGCTGTTAAACGCGCCTGTACTGGCTCCACAGTCCAGGAGGCGCAGAGCTCGCTCTCCCCGCAGGCGCGGGTAGCCGCGCTCGCTGTCCCCGTCGGAGCGCCGCCGGGGCGCAGCGGGCACACAAACAAGCGTGGCTGCGGCTCCGCGCAGCCGCCATCTCTTTTCCAGCCCAGCTGCGCCGGATGCACCACGACAAGGGAGCGGCCCCAGCGTGACCGGCCGGCAGGTCTCCGCCCCGACGTTCTCCAGGAGCCCGCCTGGCCGCAGGGCTCCGGAGCGCCGGAGCTGGAATAGGGGCGGACGGGAATGCCGAGGTACTCAGCCCAGGCCGCCAGGGGGCGCTCGGCGCCGCGGTCTCCCCTCCAGGGCGTACCATTTCCCGCCGGGCGGGGGTTCACGGGTAACTCTCTTCGGGCTGCAGCGCTCGCAGACACTGTCAGCCTCCCTTCGCGGCTTGGCAGCCGGTGAAGTCGAGAGCGGCCGCCGATGGGCGGGGACACCCTCAGCCCTCCTGCACCAGCGTACGGGCTTCCCCTTCTCTGCGCTGCATCCGGTGGTATCGCCCCAGCTGTCGACTGCGGCGCGGCCCTTGCGGTGCGGAAGGGGGGGCATCTTTTGCGCTGTCCTGTTGCCATAGAGACTGCGGGGTGTCGCTCCCCATTTCTTCCCCCATCCCGTCCCGTCCCGCACCGGGCTGGGACACGTCGCAGCCGCCGCCGGCGCGGGAGGTCTGTGAGGCCCTTCGCAGGTACGGGGATGGGGAGGGAGGGGGAATAAGAGCGCCGTCGACGGGCGTGTGTCATGTATGGGGTTAGGGGGGAATCGGGGTGCCGTATGCTGGGTCTGGGATGCCCATGCCTGCCCCTGAAGGCGGCCCCGGTGCCTCCGCGGCCGGGCCTGGCGCAGCGCTGCGGGTCCGTCCCGCGGCTGCCAAGCCGCAGCCGGGCGCTGGAGCGGTCGGCAGCCTGCGGCGGGGGTGTCCGGGGCGGGGGGAATCCGCAGAAGCGCCGCAGCCCGGGGAGGCAGAGCCTCGTTCCTTGGGATCGGAGGCAAAGCGTCCGCCCTGTTCACCTGTCTGCAGACAATGCGGAAGGCTGACGGGTAACTATGAGCGTGTCCATTCAGTGAGGAAGTTGCGACCCGGGATTTGGAAGATGTACCTGAAGGTGACTGGCATTTGGTTTGCTTATAATTTTAATGTTCCTGCATTTGTATATAAGCACGAACACGATCTATTTGCCATGTTTTAGTTATTGTCTTTTTTCCAAACCTTGCTAGCAACAATCAATGCATACTAAACCATTATGTCCATCATTGCTTTTCTGGGTGGGAATACACCAGTCACCTGCCTTTTCACAGCACAGTCCAGAGAAAGTGTCTTAATAACACTTTTTTTTCCTCCAAATGAAGTTTTGTTTGTGTTTTTGTTTGTTTGGATTTTTGTTTGTTTTTCTTGAGTTGTGCATCCTATTTTACACATAATCTAATTAAATCTTACTTAAAGAGACCAGGTTTTAATGCTGTGAGAATGCTTTAAGACATGATTTTCACAGAATATTAGAACCTCTTTAAGTGCTGCTGGTAATTTCATTGATTCCTGTTCTCTAAGGGATTTATGCCCCTGCTTTGCATCTAGAGACGAAGGAATTTGATGTGTTCTGTCAGCAAAATGGCAACTGGATTCTAAATGATCTGGACAAATCTCTTATTTATGAAAGTGGCAGCAGTCTTGGCTTGGCAGAGAAATGCTAGAATGCTTCCTAGCTCATGCTTTTTTCAGATGAATATGAATGCAATCAAGTAGCCCAATGATTCAGGTAGTTACATGAGATGAGGGAAACAGGGTTCAATTTATTGCCATGCCAGGGCAATATATCAGTGTCTGTATCAGATTACTCACAATTTGTGCTGACATTATATTGCGAGTTTGCCTCTTTGTTAGGTTTTAAGGTAGGGTTGACATTGTCTTTTCAAATCTTGTTGGAGCAAGAGTAGTTGTATGCCTGATGAATGTTATACCCTGCATGGTTTTTCTACTCTCTCTGCTGTGAGAAGCGCTGCATACACCCTGGTGAAAACAGAAAAATAAATCTTTACTGTAGGAAAGCAAACAAGCAAAACCAACCAACCAAAACCAGCCCTGATGACATTGTGTGATGGTACTTTTATTTTTTTCCATAGGGGTGGATCTAGGTTGGATGACAGAGTATTGCATTTACAGAGGTTGAGTCCTACTATTGGGGAATGCAAACCTGTATTTAATCCTGTGTTTAAAATCCTTTCTCATTTTTGGGTGTATCCAGCAGTTTTCTGTTCCTGAGAGTTTACTACCATTGATGTAGCTATTATTGTTTATTAAGGATTATTTATTAAAGATTGTATTATTTATGACAATAGACAGTTATCGATCTCATTTTTTTTAATGCTCTGAGAGATAAGCTACTTTGAAAGAATACGGAGACAGCTTAGGTTTATTTTTGTGTCCTAACAGTAGGAAAGTGAATGAAGGTGTCTTTCAGAAACATTATAAAATGTTTTGTTGTAGGACTTGGTTTTCTCCTCTTCATTAGTTATGTTGCACAAATTGACCTAAATCTGGCATTCCTAAACATAAGCATCTCTGTATTATCTTTTTATATTAGCTAACAGGAGAACTAGTATCACAGAGTGAAAATATGACTTTTCAGTGCATAAAGTCCAATCATGCTTGTTTCCAGTTGTTCTAAAACAGGTGTGTTTGGGGTTTTTAATCTAAATGAATTACAGAATGTGAGAAAATCAGGTCTGGATAACTTTTTTATCCTCCATAAATATATATGGGTACTCTTTGGTAAAATAAAGGAAAATCAGAATGCATGCCATGAGGCTTGGCACAATACCTTAGTCCTGTACTTCAGTAGCTGCTGTTGCCAAGTTGACATGCAGAGCTCTGAGAGCTCCTTCTGCTGTTGGCTGAGAGGTCCTTTAATGGAATTCCTTTGGAAAGTTGTATTTCGATATAAAATATTTCACATTCCAGAGCTACAGGTAACCTTTCAAATCACTGCACAGATGACAGGTTATGAAAACTACTTGTTTCTCCCTATCTCCTTGTCAGGACTTTGACTATCTAGAGTGAGGCTTCATATTCCTTCTCATTGTTACTGTGTGAGAGATCCACATGCATGGAAGAAAAAAGCATTTCATAAATAGGAAAATGTGACTGCAAAACTTGTAAAACAGACAGCGGGGAGTTAGAGTCATGTGTGTTAAATTATGAAACTTGATCAGGTGACCTGTCTATTGTGATCCGTCGCAGCTTCTACATATTTACTGTCCTACAGTACTTTAGGTTTGCCAGAATTTGAAAGTGGGTTATCTTTTTGTAACTGTGTACATGTTTTAGCTTACCAGGCAATTCCACCTTGCTATGAGAACCGAAGATGGATCCGGAAGAGCAGGAGCTACTTGGTGATTACAGATACAGAAATTATTCTTCATCAATTGAGAAAGCTTTGAGAAACTTTGAATCGTCAAGTGAATGGGCGGATCTTATATCTTCCCTTGGCAAACTCAATAAGGTACAGTGTCACAGGGATATTTTTTCATTTGTTTATGATCATTGTATTGTTATTTAATTTACAGTAGTTAGCAAAACTGAACAATCACTCTGCTAAGTCTGTGTCTTTTGCATAAATATGAGAATTTCTGGTAAAGCCAACAGAGGTTTCCTTCAAATGGCGTTTGTTTCCTTTTTACAGCTAAGTTAATTTAGTTTTTGCAGCAAAAGAGCACTTAAGGATGCTGGTTACCCACTCTACAGCAGCTAGAAAACTCTTTCTAAAGAACAGGAGGTCACAAGTTTTAGAATATATTGAGTCAAAGTTTTTATTTAAAGATCACATTTACTTGACCATGCCCTTCCTTTGTATTTGGGGGAACAATTGATTTGCTGCTGGTGCTGTCTTTTGTGTGACCATGGAAAATACGCTGAATAATGGAAGAAGGAAGAAAGCTTTTAAGGGAAAACACTTAGGATGTGTGTCCTCTCCTCCTGCCCAAGAAACAAGGTATATATTTTTGTGTCCCATTTGGTCCAATTTAACATAATGCTCTTTCTGAGTGTACATGGGCCAAGAGTAGTTACAGTCATTCAGGAAACAGGGGTGGGAGGAGTCAAGTCCCGCAGAATTCGTAAGGAAGCATCTGTTGTTACCCGATAGATGCCTCACATGATTTTGCTGTCGTTGCTAAGCCTTGGTTCTACAGAATGTTTAAACAAGAGGAGAGTCAGATTTTATAGAGTCATAGAATATCTCAAGTTGAAAGGGACCCATAGGAACCATCTAGTCCAACTCCCTACCTAAAACTAAACCATATGACTAAGAGTGTCATCTAGGCACTCCTTGAACTCTGACAAGCTTGGTCCCATGACCATTTCTATGGTGTCATGGTTTAAGCACAGTCGGCAGCTCAGCCACGCAGCCGCTCGCTCACTCCGCCCCTCTTCCTCCCCCCTGCTCCCAGAGGGATGGGGAGGAGAATCAAAAGAATGTAACTCCCACAGGTTGAGATAAGAGCAGTCCAATAACTAAGGTATAACACAAATCACTACTGCTACCACCAATAATAATAATGATAAGGGAAATAACAAGGGGAGCGAATACAGCCACTCACCACCCGCTGACTGATACCCAGCTCTACCGAGCAGTGATCTAGCCCTTCCAGGTAACTGCCCCCAGTTTATATAGTGGGCATGATGTGCTGTGGTATGGAATACCTCTTTGGTTAATTTGGGTCAAGTGTCCTGTCTCTGCTTTCTGCTGGCTTCCCCTCCTCCCTGGCAGAGCATGAGATTCAGAAAGTCCTTGGTCACAGTAAACATTACTGAGCAGCAGCTAAAAGCACTGGTGTTATCAGCGCTGTTCCCAGTCTGAAAGTCAAAAACACGGCACTGCACCAGCTACTAAGAAGGAGAAAAATGACTGCTACTGCTGAGCCCAGGACACATGGGAAGCCTGTTCCAGTGGCCAGCAATCCTCTCTGTGCAGAACCTTTGCCTAATGTCCAATCTGAACTTCACCTGATGCAGCTTCGTTCCATTTCCTTGTGTCCTGTTGCTGGTCACCAGAGAGAGACCAGCACCTCTTCCTCCTCCACTGCCCCACTGGAGGATGCAGACTGTGATGAGGGTACCTGTCAGCTTACTCTTCTCCAAACTGAACAAAACAAGTGACCTCAGCCACTTCTTGCAAGTCTTGCCCTCAAGACCTTTTGCCATCTTGGTCACCCTTCTCCAGACACACTGATAGTTTGATGTCCTTCATATATTGATGAGCCCAGAACTGCGCACAGTGCTCAAGATGGGGCTGTGGAGAGTGGGTCAGTCTCCTCCCTTGACCAGCCAGCTGTGCTGTGCTTGATGTACCTCAGGACATGGTCAGCCCCTTTTGGCTGCCAGGGCACACCGTTGACTCATATTCAACTTGCCATCAACCCAAACCGACACACCTCTTTCAGCAGGGCTGCCCTCCAGCTTCTCATCCCCAAATTTGTATGTATTACTGGATTACCCTGTCCCAGGTAAAAAATCTTGGTCCTGTTAAATTTCATATAGTTGGCTATTGCTCAGTTCTCTAATCTATCTGTATCTTTCTGTAAGGCCTCTCTACCCTTGAGGGAGTCCACAGGTCCTCCTAGTTTAGTATCACCAGCAAGCTTACTTAATATACACTGAATTCCTGTGTCCAGATCATTTATAAAAACATTAAAGAGGACTGGCCCTAAAATTGAGCTGGCTTGCTGCCAGCCTGATGTAACCTCATTTACTGTAACCCTCTGAGTGCAGCCCATCAGCCAATTGCTCAGCCAGCATATTGTGGACTTGTCTAACTGTGTCCTGGGCAGTTTATGCAGTAGGACAGTGTGAGAGACTGTATCGAAACTTTGCTAAAATGTAAAACCCCCACACCTATTGTCTTCCTTTGGTCAGCTAGATAGGTGACCTTGTCATAAGTAGAAATTAAGTTGGTTAAGTATGACTTACCCTCATGAACCCGTGTTGGCTATGGCCAATGACTGCGTTGTCTCTCAAATGTTTTTCAGTAACTTCCAGAATAACTTTCTTCATCACTTTACCAGGTGCTGAAGTGAGATTGACAGGCTTGTAATTACCAGGGTCTTCCTTCCTACCCTTCTTGACGATTGAGAAAACATTTGCCAAATTAAGGGTAGCCATGTTCTATCCTCTTCATAGGAGAGAAACTAAATATCACTCTGGCAATAGGATTTATGTATTTCTGCCTTCACTGTTTCATCATGATTACTGCTGAGTCAATAAGGAGTGTTAGAGGCCTTCAGAATGCTGCTCCCTAAAGGCAAAATAAGAAATAAAATTAGTGACAGATTTCCTACCTTTGGTAAGAGGTAGGCTCTGATATTTTATCTTGACCTAGATGAACACACTGAACTGATTAACACCCATCTGAAACTCTTATTCAGGTACAGAATTGCTAAAATATGTAGCAGCATAGTAGAAGCCAAACAAAAGAGCTTTTAGCTGTTGCACCAGTCCATCTGCTGTGGTATTTTATAGACTTAATCATTTTAGGAGCTTAAGTATTGTTAGAGCAAATCATTCCCAGTGTTCATCTGCTTCTGTCTGTTATCTAAACATAAAGATATGTCAGGGGAGTGTGCTGCCAAAAGGAAGATTGTGAATTAGATGTCAATATCTATTCTCTTAACTCCTATGATTATTTGGTTTCTTACATCCTAAACCGTAAATATTGTTGTTGAGTTCTGTTAGTGTTGCAGGGATGGGGACGTGTTTCTAACATAAGAGCCTTATTTCTATTACAGTCAGTTCTGAGAATGGGTAGGAGGGAAGAGATTGAGAGTATCTCAATGATAAAAATGTTTCTGAACACTGCACATGGTTATATTCGGGAATCTGGGTGTGAATATCTGGTATTCTGTGATGCCTATTAAGCAAATGTGAAAATGCTGAAAGAGGATGTATAAATCAAGGCATTTCAGAAGTACTTTCACGCTTCTAGAGTAGCATGGAAGATCTTTGTTTCTTAAGGACCTTTGTATTGTTTACTTTAATCGTGGGTGTTCTCGTTTGTATAGGTCTGTTATTTTCTGAGGCTTTCTCTCCTGTATGAAGGCTTCAACAACTCTTTGCACTATTGAATCCACTAAGTTTAATACACACACACACACTTATTTCTACAGAAGCTTGGTGGCATTACTCTTTCAATACAAGGTCTGGAGGACGCAGCACAGGCTCATGCTGCTTAAGAGAAGAATAATGGAGGGAGCTGATCCAGATCCCTTTGGCCTTGGCTGAAACAAGTGATCTTGGAGCTCTTGCTGCTGTTGCTCCTGGTGAAAAGAAACAACTGTACTACTTCTTTCCACTGCTACTTAGCTACCAAGGTTAAACTGAAAGGTTGAAAATTTTCATAGTTTTTCTTTTCCTTCTATGGTTCTAGAACCATAGAAGAACCTGGTCCTACGCTTCCCTAGACCCAGGAAAGCAACTGAGAAACTGTTTGACTTTAATCTGAACTGGCAGCCAAACAGGTCACTTTGCAGATCTAGAAACAGTATTTTTTTTTGTCATTTAAGGGAGATGAGTCTTATCTAACTTCACATGACTTCAGTGTGGACAGCTTTACCCTGAATCACTTTGAGACAGGGACAGAAATAAGTGGGAGGAGGAGGGGAGGGTTTTTGTGTGTGTGATTGTTGGTTGGGTTTGTTCATTGTTTTGTAGCTCATCTCTTGCTATTTAAAGTAGGTGAGATGAATGCTGTCCTAAAATTGCTTGTGTTACTCACTGGTTTTATAGGAAGCCTGAAGTGAGTTACTATGGTTTTGTCCATGTTGTTTAGCAGACCTAGGCTTCTAAGGCTAGGTAAGGTGAATCTCCCCTGCAACGTTCTGAACAGAACTGCAGGTACAAAGTGAACGTGAGTGATGAATGGAGAGTTGGCAGAATTTGCTAACTTACACTATGCCCCAAGTTGTAAGGGAAAGATTCTGGGGGGGGTTAATTTAAATAGTGTGTGTTATGCATCATGGTGAAGGCAAAACAGTGTAAAGTAATGCTTGCAAATATTTACAGAAGAATGTAAATGGACAGATGCAACTGGGTGGATGAAACAGGCAGTAAATATGGATGTTAATGGTTTAAAGGTCTTCAGCTTTGCCCTGAAATTTACATGTATTCCACTTGTAAATACCTGTCTCTGTGTGCTTTGCTTCAGTTCAAGCTCTATTTACTATAAACCAGTGATTTAGTAGTTGCAGCATAGGCTACCGCATGCTTCAGGAAGTACAGTTATTCTCCTTTCAGCACTGTTCTCAAATACAGCTTTGAAACATGTTTCTATTCTTTTTGCAAATCAGTGTATGTTCATTGTTTGGAAAGCACCGTTTTGTGACTGGTGTTTTCAGATGTTCTTACAGATTGCTGTATCCAGAATACAGTAATTCTTCTCAATTGTCTTAGTGCTAAAATGTGATTGCAGTGTTGCAGATTTTGCCAGTGTGTTCTAATGTTGTAAAAAGATACAACTCTGAGAAATCTCATTGATTTGACAAAAATGCTGGGGGCAGAGGTACTGTCTTTTTAAACCTAGAAGTAGGTGGTGGTTCAGCACATGTGGGTTTGTTGGTGAAATAGGTGCTTTTAACACAGTTTTTATATCCAAAGTGCATGTCGCTGTCTATTCAGAGTATAAACAGATATGCATATTACATAAAATACATACAAAAGTATTCATGTAGGGAGAACTTCAGGCAATTAAGAGGCTAAAAATATTGTGAAGTTAGGAAAATCCAAGTGCATAGTTTTCATTGGGATTTTTAATCCAGATTATAGGCATATATATTTTCAGAAATTTTAACTGTGGGTCCAGGCAGAGTAGACAAGTGACACAGTTGGCAAAATGAAGAACTGAGCAGTAGCAAATACTGGATTTCACAGTCTGCTTTTGTAAGAAAATTATGAAGGAAGGTTTTCAGTAAGTCTCTGAAATTTACTTATTCATAGAAGAGCAGAAATCTTACTGGGGTTTTGGCAAGTGCATGTTTAAACTCACTGTTTCTTCATTTAATCCATATATATTAAAAGAGAAAAGAAAAAGCCAACCAATCTACCAAAAACCACCAACCTGCATCTGTTTGACAAGAATGATGGACAGGATTTTGCTGTACATATTGGCAGAAATACCTAGTCCGATAATTTTTCAACAGTTTTTGGATATCCGGTGGTACATAAGCTTCAGTAGTGACTATTGCCACTGAGCCTGGCTGGATAGCCAGCGTCCCTTTTCTGAACAAGAGGTTCATTTATAGTTAGAGTTCACCATGAAAGCAAATACTGTAACATTTGAAAAATCAATTGTTCTGGAGGGATTTATTTTATTCTTACAGCATGGTTGACTTGCTCAGTAATGATAGCAATATTTGCTGTAAAAGAGCACTTCCAAACTGTTTTTTTATTTTTGAGCATACCACAAGCGTATAAATGTGTGGATTGTAAGTTCTTACAGTATTAATTTTTAGCATTTAGTCTGCAATTTCGAATAATTTTTTAATTTGACTTTCAACAGAAAATAAGTATGTTACTTTTTGTTTCTGTAGGCTTTTCTTGATTCAGTAACTTCGAGGTGAATATGATCTCAACCAAACACTATTTGTTTGGAGAAGAAGGAGAAAGAAAGACCAAAAATCATTGCAGCTCCACAATTATTGTTTGTTTCAGTAGTAATGCTTTATGTCACAATATGTCTGTTCTTGAGGGGAGAGAAGAGAAGGATTCTTCTGAAACATGGATTTAATAAGCATAGTCATTAATTACACCAGTTGCTTCATATGAGAACTCTGCCATGGCTTTATAACATCTTTTGGCCAAATAACAAACACAAGCACCATTTGCCTGCTGTTGAAGGCAAGCCTTATATCTTTGAGAAGAACGGAAGCTTTGGCTCCTAATTGCTTTATTGAACTTCACCACACCCAATGTACAAATGCAGTGTGCTGACCTAGAGATAATTCATACATCTTCCTCCCCACCCCCCTTTTAAATACAGCTCCAGCTCCTCATTTACAGTTTTCTCACAACCATGTTTGAACTTCATGCTGCTGTATTTAGGGAATCTGTTTAGATTTTTTTAAATTCTTTTTCTTGGAAAATTAATCAGTGGAAAATGGAATCACGGGCTGTCCTTCTTCCCCTCTCCTCCCAACCAGTGTTGTCTAAAACAAGAATCATAGTATCTCCTAGTTGAATAGAATCTTTTGAATTTATATAGATATGCTTTTTTTCTGGAATTCTAGTTATACAAATAAAAATATTTACTTGATTTGTTTTAGTTTGTTTTTTTTTATGTCTAGCCAAATTGTTGCAACGTCTCTAGTGATGCTATAAAGCAGTGCAGAATGACTTAAACAGTAACGTGGAAATGCAGGTATTCCTCTGTGTGTATGTGTGTCTGTGTTTTGTTTTGAGGCACATGTATGCACTGCTGCAAAGAACAGTCTTCCCTTTCTATGCTTTAAAGCTCACATTCAAGTAAAACTTGAGCATGTTTATGCATTAGAAAAGTTTTAGTGTGTGTAATGTATTTTCTAGTCAGTCATAAAGAAAAGGATCTGTAGAAAGCTGAAAACTAAGCATGCACCTGGACACAAGTCATTACTTCGCATGTCTCATTTTTTCTTGACTTACTGATTAAAGCTTTTATTTTGAAAGCCAGGGGTAGGTCAAGTACTTCTTGGGTTTCTGAGATTGTTGATTTCTCACTGGTCTGTGAAAACCAAACCCTGGGATTATATATTAAGTGTGGAGTACTTGCTTGCAGTTCAGGCTTCTTAAGCCAAACCTTCTAGCAGTTCCAGTGACATTTAACACTTCTGCCACCATAATTGCTCATGTGGAAAGCAGTTCGAGACATGAAGGGAAGGTAGATCATGGGTGAGCTTCAGCCCATCAAAGACAATCAAATGAAGCTTGCAAGAATCAAAAGAGTGGGTGAATAATAGATATCGAAACCTGTGAGCAGAATTGTCCATCTGTGATCATTAGTGCTGGATTCTGACTGTGGAAGCAATGGTTCGGGATGGGATCTTTGTCTGCATACAGTGCCAGTGATACCAGGCTTGCTACCAGAACATTAACTACCTGTAGCATCTGAAATTATAATGGCATTTCAGCAATCCTATATCTCACAGACAAGTGATTCTCTTTTTCAGTTGTGTGAGCTCAGCTTGACTTAAAAATCAAGCTCTATTTAAAAAATCAAGCTTCTTAGCTTTGCCTGTCAGCTCACAGAAACTAATTAGCAATTTTAAATATGTATATTATCATGTCACTCTTATTTCAACGAACAGTTTTTGATCAGCCACTAATTAATGTCTTGCAACCCTTTTAAAATTCTTTGATCCTTGCCATTCCCAGCAGGGAAGCTGTTAAGAATCTGAAAATTTACCTTTCAGCAAAGTAGCAGCCAGCCCGCCTTGCTGCTGGAATGGCTCTTGGTGCAACCACAGTCATCTCACATATTGCAGTGTGGTTTAAGATTCCTTGCATGCGCTGGAAGATCAGAGACAACTGTTAACTAGGAACACCCACTCTTGAGAAGAACTGTGGTTTGTGTCCAACTGTGTATTTCTTCAACCAAAGTAAGGAAAAAAAAGATTACATGCCTTTGAGAAGGGAGTTTCATCTTGGAATTGTTCTGATGTGATGGACTGAAACTCTCCTCAGCTTATCGATGAGGATCATAACAAATGTCTTCAAATCTTGCTTCCTGTACAGAGATGTGTTCTGATTCTTCAGGCGAAGCAGTATAGTTGGCACACATGCATAGAATCATAGAATCATAGAACAGTAAGGGTTGGAAAGGACCTCAAGATCATCAAGTTCCAAACCCCCTGCCATGGGCAGGGACACCTCCCACAAACCATGCCATCCAAGGCTATGTCCAACCCCACCTTGAACGCTGCCAGGGATGAAGCATCCACAACCTCCCTGGGCAACCCATTCCAGGGCCTCACCACCCTCACAGTAAAGAATTTCTTCCTCAGATCCAATCTAAACTTCCCCTGTTTAAGTTTAAACCCATTACCCCTTGTCCTCTCACCACAGTCCCTAATGAAGAGTCCCTCCCCAGCATCCCTGTAGGCCCCCTTCAGGTATTGGAAGGCTGCTATGAGGTCTCCACGCAGCCTTCTCTTCTCCAGGCTGAACAGCCCCAACTTTCTCAGCCTATCTTCATACGAGAGGTGCTCCAGTCCCCTGATCATCCTCGTGGCCCTCCTCTGCACTTGTTCTAACACTTCCATGTCCTTTTTATCTTGAGGACACCAGAACTGCACACAATACTCCAAGTGAGGTCTCACGAGAGCAGAGTAAAGGGGCAGGATCACCTCCCTCGACCTGCTGGTCACACTCCTTTTGATGCAGCCCAGGATATGGTTGGCTTTCTGGGCTGCAAGCACACACTGCGGGCTCATGTTCATTTTTTCATCAACCCACACCCCCAAGTCCTTCTCCGCAGGGCTGCTCTCAATCTCCTCCCCGCCCAACCTGTAGCTGTGCCTGGCATTGCTCCGACCCAGGTGTAGGACTTTGCACTCAGCATGGTTAAACTTCATTAGGTTGGCATCAGCCCACCTCACAAGCGTGTCAAGGTCCCTCTGGATGGCATTCCTTCCCTCCAACTTATCAACCGAACCACACAGCTTGGTGTCATCGGCAAACTTGCTGAGGGCGCACTCAATCCCACTGTCCATGTCACCCACAAAGATGTTGAACAAGACCGGTCCCAACACCGATCCCTGGGGGACACCACTCGTTACTGGTCTCCAGCTGGACATTGAGCCACTGAGCACTACTCTTTGCGTGCGGCCATCCAGCCAGTTTTTTATCCACTGAGTGGTCCACCTATCAAATTGATGTCTCTCCAACTTAGAGAGAAGGATGTCATGTGAGACAGTGTCAAAGGCTTTACACAAGTCCAGGTAGATGACATCAACTGCTCTGCCCCTGTCCATCAGTTCCGTAGCCCCTTCATAGAAGGTCACCAGATTGGTTAGGCAGGATTTCCCCTTAGTGAAGCCATGTTGGCTGTCCCCAAGCACCTTGTTGGTTTTCACGTGCCTTAGCATGCCTTCCAGGAGAATCCGCTCTAAGATTTTGCCAGGCACAGAGGTGAGACTGACTGGTGTGTAATACCCCGGGTCATCCATTTTCCCCTTCGTAAAAATGGGGGTTATATTTCCCTTTTTCCAGTCATCGGGAACTTCACCTGACTGCCATGATTTTTCAAATATGATGGACAGTGTCTTAGCAACTTCATTTGCCAGCTCCTTCAGGACCCGCGGATGGATATCAAATCACT
Organism: Amazona ochrocephala; assembly: GCA_039720435.1. Lineage (NCBI taxonomy): Eukaryota > Metazoa > Chordata > Aves > Psittaciformes > Psittacidae > Amazona > Amazona ochrocephala. Next base: position 98,773,012 of record CM077877.1, on the reverse strand, counting down.
TCTTCACCTTGCTTTATCATACAATTCCAGATGGAGGTGAAGTAAATCCATAATGTTAGATTCAAATCCAAAAACCAATACAACGCCACAGCAGATGCATAAGATTTATTTTTCCCCCCAAACCAGTATGTATTTTGATGAGGGCATGAATGTAGTCTTGCTCTAAGTTAGTCTCACCTGGTGTAATTTGGACATATGAAGGTTTCAGTTACTCAGCAGAAATACTTTAAATTAAATTATCCCTGAATATCCACTATATGACTCCTAGTATGCCTGGAGTATTTTTTCCTGTTCTGACTTAATGTTTTGCTTAGCTATCCCTGATGTTCGGTGAAGAGGAGTTCTTATTGACTGGTGCAGGTTTGCTAGCATCCTTAGGAAATGAAATAAGCTAAATGAATTTTTTTATGAGATGGCATTATTTCTGTAATGGATCAGGTTCTCGGTGTTATAAACAGTAAAAGTTTTCATTTTCTACCTTGTTGATATTTAAATTTTAACTGATAGAATATTAAGATGGTATTTGTTCAATCATGAGAGAAAAAAATATTTACCACTAGCATATTTTTCTATAATTACCTTCTTATATATATATACAGAGGGTGTAGGCAAATACATACTGATCAATATCAACAGAATGTTTCAAAGTCCAGCTTTCCTGCAGTCTTTGAAGTTCTTACAAGTATTAAGGATTTTGATCTTTACCACTGAATTAATATTACTCATGTAATATATGAGTAAATCTCTCAAATATAAGATATTAAAGATAACCCCACACGTATAACCTAGTTTAGTTTCATGTGTGAAATGTTGCTATATTCTTGGATTCTCATGCCCACCAACTGCAAAATCTTAAACAATTAGTTGCACACACCTTTGACAAATGGTGGGTTTTATTTCTTCCTCCTACTGACGACAAGAGTATTCAACATTCAAGTGAATCCTGCAATCACTGCTGAACTGTTTTTGTTTTTTCCTTGGAAATGAGCAAGGAAGTGCTGGCTCATTTGTCTGCTGCTTTTTCAAAACCTTTTTTCAGGCAGGATAGAAGAGCCTCAAGTTTAAAACCATTACGTAGGATAAGACCATGACTTAACCTTTGGGAGAGTCAAGAATCTGCCTGATCGTGAAAATATCGCAAATGTCGATCCACAGTGAAACATCTGTTTGCATTAGCAGGAAGCAATCAAAGGCTAAAGTGCCATTTGCTTGCAACATCTTTTTTTAATTGTCTCTGAATTGATGAGACATACTTCTTAACCTCGCTGAAATGCATGCATGATTAAAGGAAAAGAGTAACCTTTCCAAAGAAAGGTGCTACAGTTTGTTTTTTCCAGAGACCTGGCCTGTCTGCAATACTTAGTTAACTATTTCCTGTTGTAAAGATCTTTTACTTATATTTCTCAGTAAGTGAGGATAGTTAATAAAGCTTCCTGAATGTAGCCACCCAGAACTACAAATAACTCTAAGATGTTATTGTCCCATTTAATCATGCCAGCTTTGGTCAGAAGGTTTTTTTGTTTATATTTCAGGTACAATGAAATTAAAATTTACGAGAAAAGAGTTCTTTGTTACTTTATTCTCTGTGCTTAAAAGCTGAAATGCTTTTCTTGTCACTTCCCTGGTTCCCCTGGACATACGATAAGGGTACCCTGTCCTGTCCTTTAACTTCTTTTCCAGCCTAAGAGCAAAGTAAGATCAGACTCTTCTAGATTGTTCATGACTGATTCCATATGAAAACTCAATTGCAGAATTCTCCTGTTTCAGTGTAACAAAGTGCATTTGTGAGAGAAAAATCTTGAATGTATTCAGCTCTTGTCAATGTGCTAGTAGGAAGCCTTTGACACACAGTCATCATATGCATTTTCTGTTACATTATAACTACTTATTCTCATCTCCTTTCTTCCACAGGCTCTTCAGAGTAACCTGAAGTACTCTCTATTGCCAAGACGGCTGATCATCAGTAAAAGATTATCTCAGTGTTTGCATCCAGCACTACCCAGTGGAGTGCATTTAAAGGCATTAGAAACCTATGAAATAATCTTTAAAATTATCGGGACAAGATGGCTTGCCAAGGATTTATTCTTGTACAGGTAAGCTTTTCTTTAAAAGCATATGCATTCCACGGTCTATTTTAATTAACTAATATTTCTTTTTGTTTGTTTGTTTGTTTTTAATAAAGCTCTGGTTTGTTCCCTCTGCTGGCAAATGCAGCAATGTCAGTGAGGCCAGTTCTCCTTGGTTTATATGAGAAATATTTCCTTCCCCTCCAAAAGTCCCTCCTGCCTGGTCTTCAAGCCTTTGTAGTTGGACTGCTGCCTGGATTGGAAGAAGGATCAGAAATTTATGATAGGTGAGAACTAATGCTAATGAAAAACAATAGAGAGTATTTTGCTTTTTTTTGAGGAATTCTCAAGAAAATTGTCTTAGCTGTCTAGATAGAAGGCTTGATAAAAGAGTTTCTAAAGCTGGAGAAATGGTGAGTCCCTGAAAGATGCAGTAGATAGTGCTAAAGTAGAAAAATCTTTTCCCCTTCTGTTTTCATCTCAGGAGGAGAAGAGGAAAAGGAGGGTTAAAAGTAGAAGTGCTGAAAGAAACAAGTAAAACTTATTTCTTAAAGCTCCTCTGAACTCCTAAATAATTAACCTGAATTCCCAAACCACTGCCCTATTGATAAATTCTATTTAAATATTGTAACACGAGAGAGCGTCTGAATTCTTTCCTGCATTTCTGTATCAGATATTTACCCTCAGGTTCTGAAAACACGAGCAGGAGGAAACTGTCAGAAAATCTGTTGTGGAAAAAAGTGTCTCTTTCACTTCTGGGTGTCCTGGTAGTAATGGCAATGGCATTCAGTATGATAAAGTCAGGATCAGGAAGTGTGCTGACAAGAGCAGCTCTACGCTCATTTGTATAGCGGTTTCACTTCAGTTACCGTAACTGTTTTATAAGATTGTTTTAGGAACTTGGACACTTTTGGTTTCATCCAAATGTTTCTTTGCTTAAAAAGTCACTAAATGTTGCATTGGTAATGTGCTTCCTTCTGTATTTCCAGTCTGGATGTGTTGATTGTTCTCTCTGCTCTTTCTGAATCTTAATAGCAGTGTGTATTCCTTATGGGAAAAAAAAAAAAACCAAACCAAAACACAGAGAGAGATATGCTAGGCTGCATAGATTACAGTTGAAAAGCAGACTAGTTCTACATTAGATATAGAACTTTTTACCTCTTTTTACAAGCAGGTATTAAATTGAAGGCTCATATTAATTGCTGGAGTGGCTAAGAGTAAATTGCATGTGATCCCAACTTGATGAATAGCATTAGTTGCCAATTCCGGAATACCAGATCTATAGACAATTATATACCTCTTGCATATCTTGTGTAGAAACATAAATTTTAGTGTGTGCTTTTTGTCAGGCGGGCTTATAAGTGATGGTGTATAGTTTTCTTTTTCCCCCTACTAGTTGCTGAGGATGTGAGGGAGAAAGCAGTTCCCTTGGAGCTAAGTCTCCTGTCTATCTGAAGTCTCTTTAGGGAGACTGAACCTATTTTGAAATTGACTAAATTTGGAGTAGTGAATTAATGGGAAGTGCAGATTAACTTCCAACATCTGACTTGTGTTTTTTGTGCCTTTTCACCTATTGTTAATGGCACTGTTTTCCTCTTTACCTTGAACAGGCAGCACCACAGACAGGAACTGACTGTACGTTTCCCTGTGAACGATTCATGATAAAATTAATATAATTTTGTGAAATATAAATTTACATGGAAGAGTCTTTAGTTTACTTATAATAATGATTCTGGAGCAAGAAAGATAGATCAAGATATCTTGTCAGAACATGTGTTAGGTTAATTTGAAATTTGACTTCATGAGAGGCTTTCCACTGAATGTTTTCAGAATCTTCAACCTTGAGGACTAACACTAATACATCATCTGCTGTTCCTGAAAGTGGTAGAAGTACTAGACACTATTCCCTTCTTAAACATATGCACATGCACGAGTTTGTGCACACACCTACACAAAATAGAAAAGGAAAAATGGCTTGAGGGCTACTTCATAAAGAAATGGAAAAGAACATCACCTTGCAAGGGGTGGAGGGTGGTGGTGTTCCTTCGTCTGTGCTGGATGTCTTCCTCTTTTCTCACTTCTGCATTCCTCATGTGAGGTTTTAATTCCTACATTATAGTAAATATTGTGGTTTAACCACTGGAGTACTGACAGAGTGGCAAAAGCAGGAAATGTGGCTTCAGTCACAGGACCTCCAATGTCATTACTTGTAAACTAATGTCAGTGTATATTTCATTTTTATTATACATAATATATATCTTTCATATCTATTACCTGTAAACTAATTTCAGTATGTGTACAATAACTGACAGTATGTTATTTTATCTCATGTTTTTCTTCAGTCAGTGACTTACAGATTGAACCCATTCATTTTTAAGCACAAATTTGTAGGATATCTTCCAGATCCCAGACTGATTAAATTGGCTTCCAGAATCTAGCATCATCTTAAATTATTTCCAGTTCACCATTGCACACCTCTGCAGTAATTTGGTCAGGGCTAAATGCTTGCAGATAATTGCTTGCGAAGTTTCCAAAGTATCCACAGAAGCTTTGTTTCAATGAGTGTGCACAGTGACAAAGGATTTTTAGCTGGTTTTGTATAATTAGATGCAGATATCTTCAGGTGAAATGGGCAATACTGATAATACAAAGATGAGGAAAACAAATAAATTATGTCAGTATTAATTCTGTGTATTGCCTTCTTATGGTATAAAACCAAGCTAACAAAAATCTGTTTTCCTATGCAAACTATATTTCCATACAGAACAGATGCTCTGCTTATGAAGCTCTCCTTATTGATGGGCCAGGAAGTGTTCTATGGAGCACTCTGGGGCAGTGTCCTGGTTGGCCCATCCATCAGGCTGCCTGCTTCTCTTTTTGTTGTCAATCACATCAACAGAGAGCTGTCTGGAAAACAGCAGAAGTACATGCTTGGCACCGATTATAGGCTCACAGTAAGTTCACTGAACTCCTCATAAGAACAGTTTTATCTTCCACAATACAAGCATACTAGCAAATTATGCCTTCTCTGTATTAAATTAGAATAATCTGCTCTTAACATTTTGGAGAGAGAGAAAGAGAGGCTCAAAGGTCCACACTTTAGAATTGCTTAATATTGTTACTTCATGGGAGCATCTTGCCTGAAATATAGGAGAGAATCTCCCATACAGATTTTGGTTAGCCTGCAGAATGCAAGTCTTCTGAAGCTTCTGTAGTTTTTGGGAATTGGTACTGCATACAACCTTAAAAGACTGTCTGTGTTTCAATTCAGAAGATCCTGACATTTCTTCTCTACCTGTTCTTTGTTTTAACCCACTTTGTGGGCAGGAGTTTAATGGCTTCTTTAAAAAAAAGACAGTGCTCACATGTAACCGAGTTTGCTTTCTTTCTTTCTTATGATTATTAACAGTGATTGTACTTCAAGTGTTATCATGAAGTAAACTCTGTTGCGCTTTCTTTTGCAGATAAAGTCTTTGTGTGTATCAGTACTGGATTCAAATGTCCTTGTGCAAAGAAACACTCTAGAAGTGATTCTCTTCTTCTTCCCATTTTCTACAGCTTTGGTAAGAGGACTATTTTAGTATTGTCACGTGCACACTTTGTGCGGGAAAGTGTCTGTTGTGAAACCAGTCCAGCTTCTACCTCTGTTATTGCCAAATATCTGAATTTTGTACCTTCAAAATCAGCAAACAGATATTGCAGTTTCTTGTTCCTCCATCAGTTTTAATAGCAGGGACTGCTGTTTCTCAGGCTCGTGCTTTCACTGTGATTACTGTATGATATTTGGAATGCTCTTGAAGTGTTCAGGCCTGAGAAAATGCATGTGAAAAAATATCAAGCTTCTTTTCAAGTAGGATTTCAGCATTTAGAATTGTCTGTGCTACATGAAGATACTTCTGTTAAAGACTAGAGAGAAAATATTACTTGAAACTAGAGCTGTTCCCCATCATTTTCTAACTTACCTAGTAGTATAGCTAGTATTTTGAAAGTAGCAAGTAATTTTAGGTGTGCAGTTATAACATAATGAAGTCTTTAGTACTTTAAGCTTAACTTGTAGCTCTGTACCTTAAATATGAAAATTATCACAATTGAATCAGATTCCCTTTCTTGAGATTTTTTCTCTGCAGAATAGTTTGTTGTTGACAGTTTGTTGCTTTTTTTTTGTTGTTGTTTTTCTTTTTTTCCCAAAGCATTAATATCACCTGTTAAAAAAAAAAAAAACAAACCAATTCATTACCTATTTGACTTGTTTCAGTGTTCATAAGCAGCTGAAATGCCTTTATTTTTCATCCTAGGACTGCAATGAAAGCTCTGTTCTGTTGCGCAGGACTGATTTAGTCTATATTCTGTCAGCTGCTACACAGACATTGTTGAGAAGAGACATGTCACTCAATAGAAGATTATATGCATGGTTGCTAGGTACTGTACAATATACAGTGATATCCAATTTTCTGAATACCTAAGAGGAATAAAAAAACAGTGCTTAAAAATGCAATGCACCTTTTCAGCAGTTAATGAATGATGATAAAATAAAGTGTTGTTTGGTTGCCATTTATTAAGTATCTATCTAGTAAAATTAAGCATTTATTTGGCACATAAGTCTACTCTTCACAGATGAATTTGTTTCACTGTCCTGAGTCACAGGGTGTCTGATTATTTCTAGTCTCATCCACAGTTCATTCTGAAGTGATTCATTGGACTGAAAAGAGTAGGGTGCTACTTTAACCTTGCTCTTCTGGAAGTAATAGTCTATTAGTTTCCTCATGGGCTTAATTTTCAAGGAGGAGCTATAAGAGAGCTATAGCTTCTCCCCATCTGCCTCTTTTTAACAGGGTATGAGGATGCTGAAAGTAGCTGTATGAAGGCATTCCTTGCTGACCCCATGTGCAGATCAGGCCATGGTTTTCATTTATGTCCAGTATAGCACATCAGGATACCTGAAACTGTGATATGTGGGTTGTCCTTGGGAAGTATGTGAGTTGGTTTCAAGCAAAGTGTTGAAATGACAAAGGTTAAATATGCAGTATAATTTCAATATTTGTATAAATGACATCTGTGTAGTGCTTTGTACTGTAGTGTTTCTGTGTACTCAGTGCCTCTGTTTATCTTGTAGGCTCTGATATTAAAGGTGGTACTTTTGCTCCAGACTTAACAACTTCAGAAGACCATGCTATTTATTTCTTTGGAAAATACTCTAAAGATCTTTTAGTTGAGGTTGGTGTTTGCTGCACACAGATGTATTTGTGATACTCTCAAATGTTAGTACCAACTGAATCTAGAATTGTTCACTTTGCCCCTTGGTTTGTCCTTCACTTTATGTCCCTATAGATAGAGTCATTTTGGTGGTTGTATTTTTATCTATCTGAATGCCTGCCGTGCTGTATTTATCCCAATATTGGATGTGCTTATAATACAAATGGAAACTAATGAAACCAAAATGTAGCATCTTTGATGAACTACCTGAATTATTTAAAAATGCTTCTCTGAATAACAACAGCTCATGAGTACAGATGATGAGAAGATGTCATTGATTTGTCTACCCTGAATGGAAAATAGAAATTCAATTGTAGTCAGTACTAAACAAAATCAAATTTAGAAACACTTCAGGTATTAGTAAAAAGTCAGTCTCTCTTCTCTGTATAACATTTTGATGTTTTCTTTTTACTAGAGTTTGATTGAAATTTTACAGCAGAAATTCCCAGAGTCTGATACAGAGGAACAGCATCAAGCTTATTTGAAACCCTTCCGCATCCTAGTTAGTCTCCTTGACAAACCTGAAATAGGTAATGTGGCTTGTCACTTCTGTTACGACCGCTAATGCCTGTTAGAACTTGGCTGTCAGTCGCCTTTGACAGCAAGATTTAAGACACACCCCGCATAATTCTTCCTGATTCTGAGTATGCATGCCTTGTGTGCAGGGGGCTGTGCTCCTTGCCTTGGACCTCATTCAGAATGGTGCTTTGGAGCAAGCATCTCCTCCACGTTACCTCTGGCTCTTCTGCAGAGCACTCCACTATAGTATGGATTTATCCTAGTCAGGATAACACTCTTCTGTGCCCAGAACTGCGATTTGGGGGACCTGTTAAAAAGAACAACTTCTGCCCTAGTCTCAATATTCTGCTCAATTCATTCCTTGGAGCTTATTTACTAAAAACACTCTTAGGCCTCTTTTTGTTCTGTCTTACAAAGAGGCTTCTTTGCAGAAAACCACCAATGCTGCTCTTGCCTGGGTGTTTCTAGTGCTTGGTTGTGCTTGCAGGGCTCCCTAGACACTTGCCTCAAACTCTCATGACTGTGTTGCTTTTCCAGACAGCATAGTCCCACAGCAACTACTGTATGGTGGTACTGCTGCCAAAGTGGACAGTACCACTTACCTCCAGGTGTTCCAACTGGAAATAACCTGTTATGGGCGTGGTGAGGTAGGGGTGCCTCTGTCAGTGGCACTGCCTGCTTGTGCCAGCCTGATGCTGCTGTGGGAGCTATAGTCTGAGACCTCATGACTGAGCTATGAAGAATTTCCTCCTCTTCCCTGTCACATGTCTGTCCTGTTGTGTACATGAAGTTGCCAGTGCCAGAGGGTGAGGCTCTGCTGGCCCTTATTTTAAAGGTCAAGTTCTCCTTTCTGCATGTAAAAACTAAGCCGGAATGACTTGACAGAGTTTTAGGATTTAATAGTATTCTGTAATAACTGTATATGTACGGACAAATCTTTGAAATTATGTTCTGTGAATCTGACAGGTATGAGAAGCCTATGGATTGGTGAATTGGTATTTGTTAGAAGCTAATAGATTCTTAACAACTGACTGTATCCCAAAGTGTTGTTCTAGGTGTTATCCTGAGTTGGGCAGTGATGTTACCATTGACTAAGATTTAGAACAAAACTCCTGTACTGAGACTAAACCCTTGAGTGGCATTTTGTTTTGTAGGATCTTGTGTGTGGTAAGCTTATCCTCTTTCATGGGTCAGGCAAGTACTTTTAAGCACATTTCCTGTTAAAGAATTATCAAAGCACTGTCAGAAAAAATAAGGGTACTCTATTGCTTATCTAACAAATGAATGCTACCTTAGTAGAAGCAGTTGTTAGTCTGTTTATAAGACAGTGGTGCTAATGTTTCCTTCTACTGGTTTTAGCTGGGAAAAAACAAAAACAAAAACAACCAAAAAACAAACCCCAAAACCAAAATCTATTGTGATTGAAACTTCTTATATACAGCATTTTTATTTCCTGACAAAAATGTTGAAGAAGACACTAGGGTTGTTACATTATAAATTTATTGATTAGTCTAATTTAGAAAGTAGATGACAAATACTATAACTGTTGTGTGTTTTATTTGGCTGACAATCAGCATTAATCGGAACTACAAATAAGGGTTATTTAGCTGAGCTGCATTACATAGTTTAATCTTTCTGATCCAGTCAGCATACAAAATATTAACTTATTGAGCCTTAAGTCAATATGACTTTCACTTCCTTTTGAAATGGATTCAGCAGTGCAACTTCTTAAGGGTAGTACTTTTTAGAAGTACTCATTGGAATCCTTTTATGCTACTTTGAATGCTTCCATGTTTAGGGTATTGTATTTGTTATTGGTTCACCTCCTTTATAGACAATTTCGGATAAAATAATTAAAATGACCCTTGAAAACTGGGTGCAGTTGTCCCCACACACCTAACTTTTGTACCTTACTCTTAAAACTGCATATAAATATGTGATTTTGATATATTTCAGCATTCGAACTGTCTCAATTTGCTGATTTTTCCAGCTTTTGTCTCTGGAAATTTAATCAAGGCTGCTATGTTAAATGTGTATTGGGAAATCTGATTGTTTTTCTTTTTGTTGCACACATGGAGATTATTTTTGCCACGTGAACTGCAGATTCATGGTTATAATTATGGCCACTTACAAATGATTGTAGTGTAGGTGCCTTACTGAAGTGACTTAAGTTAATGTAGAACCAGTACTGTGGCTTTCCATGCATCACTTAATGAAAGTTCCTAAAATGAACAACAGGTGGTATGTAAGTAGAATTAATGCATGCATATATATATATTTAACCACATATTTAATTTCACTGTAACTGGAAAATCTGTCATTTTAAAAAACATTTTTCTCCTGCTTGGCTGTTTTGTTTTTTTCATTTACCTACCCCTAATTTAAGTCTGTACAAGTTTGCAACTGAGCTGCCTAGCAATCACTTTGGTGCAACTACCAGATTCTTTTTTCCTTCATTTGTAGGGCCACAGGTTGTTGGGGATCTCTTCCTTGAAGTTATTAGAGCCTTTTATTCCTACTGCAAGGATGCACTTGGTTCTGATCTTGAACTTAGCTACAATCAAAGTGGCAATATACTTACAAGGTATAGCTACAAGTTTTCAATCATGAACTGAAAGGGTATCAATTATATTAATCTAAATTACTAAAATCTGACCAATTTAAGGAAGGTCAGGTTGTTAAAGTGACCTTCTGTACAGAAAATTAGATTTTCTATTACTCCCTTTTTTCCCCACACACAATTGATTTCTCTTCATTAGCAGAGAAGAAAATAAAGTACACTGCATGTGATTTGTGTTGATTAAACCCAGTTACATTAGCCAAAAATCAGTCAGGTGACAGAACTCTTTGCCTTTTGATTTTCAGAGTTGAAGGCTTGATTTCTTTCATCTGTGAGAAAGATGCTTAAACTCCAGCTGTTCCAGAATGACTTAGTCCTTGATCGAAAACAATCAATATTATGTAGCCTGTAGAGAAAGGGGGGGAAGTTTTCGGAATGCATCAGCTAGTACTGTGATGTGCATGCTCTTGGAATCTTCACTAACATTTGTTTATTTTTTCTTTTTTCTTTTTCCTTTCACACAGTGCCATAAAAGAGAACAAAAATGCTTCAGAAATTGTCAAGACAGTCAATTTGTTGATCACATCCTTAAGCACAGATTTTCTTTGGGATTACATGACCAAATGTTTTGAAGAATGTTTCAGGTGTTTATGTTGTCAAACAGTAGTGTTCCTCTTAGAAATGCCACTTAAGAGCTATTTGTGTAAGAAAATAGTGTTTACTGAAACATTTAAATTCTGGAAGGGACAAAACACATGTTAGAACTAGACAGATACGCAAGTTGCATCCTAAAGTAATTAAAAATGCAAACAGGTAAATGATTAGATGGAAGGTAGCAACCTGAGAACAAAAGAAATTATTTTCACAATGACAGAGGAGGAAAAAGTTTGGAAAGGGAGGCAGAGAGGTCTTTCTTGGAAGAATAAGTGGGTTTTGAAGAAAAATAAACATGTCTATCTTTTTATTGGTTTCTAAATGCAAGAGAGATTATATTTCAGTAAGATTGCATGCAGAGATTCAATGTGAAAATTAGAAGCACTGTAGTATCCCACATGCAAGCTACAGTAAAGTGGTTTTGACAGAATTTTTTACCTTGCTGTATTAGAAGTTCCATTTTACTTTGCTTCAAAAAGCCTGACTGTTCAGTGTTTTGTGCTGGGTTTAATGAAGCTTTTTTATTCTAATAAGAATTTTGACGAGAAAAAAGCTTATGTAATAATGTTTCTCTCAATCCAGAAACAAATCCACACAGACAAGATATCCTCTTGAAAATATTAGCACTCCTCCTACAATTTCAGAGCTCTGCACACTGTTGGTGTTTCTTCTTGATGTAATTCCTTTGGTAAGGCAACATTAAGCTAACTGCTTTGAAGTCTTAAGAAACTTAAAATCAAATAATTCATATTGTGATTACCTAAAATGAAAATGGGCAAATTAACATGTGTACATATGGGTGCTGTGCCCTGCAAAATACAGTTTTATGTGCTGACTTGTGTATGGCTACCCATGCTATTTGCCTAGCAGAATAAAAACTATTTGCAATTTAAAATGTGATGATTCTGTCAAGGGGATGAAAAAGTGTACCTTTTGCATCTTGATAAATAATTTCCTGGGACTTTTTTGTTCTCTTAGTAGCTGGCTAGCTATCATAAGATTTTTAGAGTATGATTTGATGTTCATCATGTAGAATGAAGAAAGAAGGAATAGTGCTTAAGTACGTTTGTACAGGTTAACAATTCATGAACTGACTTTATCAATCACTGACCTCTGTTGTTAGACAGCTGAATAGTAATATATGATAACTATCTTAAACAACACTTATTTATTTTAGGAACTGTACTCTGAAGTGCAGACTCAGTATCTTCCACAGATGCTCAGTTATATGGTGCAGTCTCTCCTGGAAAATATGGAAGTATTAGATTTACCAGAACTCACTCATGCCTTGAAGACCTGTTTTAAGGTGCTTAGCAAAGTGCAAATGCCTCCGTCCTATTTGGACATTGAGACAGGAAGTGGAAATGGGGTAGGTGGTTTTCAACTACTTGCAGATGTTTGAAATTGTTTGTGACATAACATTTTAAAATGCCGATTCTCTTAACTTAAACATACACAATAACTGCAGCTATAAAGATTTTTGAAACTACCTTCTTTGGCCCCTTCCAGAGCTATCTGCTGCCTTGTTAGTCTTACTGGGTTTTAAGTTCTGACCTGTGTGAATTATTTGTGACAGTGAAGGAGTATATAGTCTTGTCTGAAACTGGAGCTATAATCCTACATCTTCAGAACAGTGTGATCTCAATGATTTTGAAAAGGCACTCACTATCATGCAGTTGCTAAAGATTCAAGTTGCCAAATCAAGCCCAGCTTTACAGCTGGTTAGGTTTGCAAGGGTTTCAATTAATATTATAGTTTAACACAATATGGTATTATTTGTGTGCAAATGACCATGATAGGGAGTGAGGAAGAGATGGCATAAAGCAATCACACAAGCACAGCCTGCCAGAATTTGTCAGTAGAGCAAATACATGCGTTTGAGTAGAAATAATCCAACATATGTAACAGTGTTGTAGTGGTGAACTGATTTTAAGGAAACATTTCCATTTGTAGCTATGGCTCTGTTGGTGTTTGATGAATCGAGGTGTGAGGATTATACAAACATTTGGTAGGTTTTAAATCCAGTTGAAATTAACTGCTTGCAAATAACTATGTCTCATGATTTTGTAAAAGTAATCTGGAAATTCCAAATACTAGGTTTTGGTTTTTTTTTTTTTTTTCTGTCATTGCTCTTCCCTAGTGCCTGCCACAGTTCTGTGTAGTTTAAAATGTCTATGCAGTGCAACATTAACCACATTAACATTCCTGTTTTAGAGCCCAGTGAAAAAGGAAAATGTGGACGTAGCCTTGGAGACCAAGTCTGTGCTGCAAGAGGAGGATGAGACTTCATTCCCTCCCCTGAAGTCAGAAGACAGTGGCATTGGTCTAAGTACTTCCTCTCCAGAGCTCTCCCAGCACTTGGGGGTGCCAACTGTGACCCTTGAGAGAGATGATGTATGGAAGAAAGGGGGGAGCATTCAGAAGACTTTATATTGCATCCAAGAGCTGGTTGCCAAGTTTTCCAGTAAATACATTTTTGGGATGCAGTTTCAAGAAACAAATAACGAAAGCATCTCAGCAATGAATCTGAGTGGAAAAGAGAAAAAAGAGAATGGCTACAGATTGCCTGAAAGTGTTAGCAAGAAGAAGAGCCCATGGGATGCAAAGCAAATCACTGTACCTCAGTTTAAACAAATGCTTTCAGACTTGTTCTCAGTTCGAGGGTCACCATTCAAGAACAAGAGTTCTAATCCTCTTCCTTCTGACCACAACTCTGGTAATAAAAAGGAAAAGGAAGAAGAGTGGGGCTTTGAACAAATGATGCTTGTCTTGGGACCCCTTAGAGGTGACTGCAAGGAAGCTTTCTCTGCAGCTTGTCGCCTTTTGTTGGATTGTACCACATTCCCAGTCTATCTTTCAGAGGAAGAAATGGAGCAGTTGTATCTCTCTCTGTTTCAGGTTCCTGGTAAGAAAAGATTCTTTACTAGGAAACTTGAGCATTAGAGAATAGCAGTGTGAGCTATGTGACGTGGGCCAGTAGTAATGCCTTTTGACAGGGCTGAAGGCAAGTTGCATGTGAACTAAAGACTTACCCACATCAGATTGTGGTTTTTGTCTTGCAGCTGAGGGACAATTTTTGCCAAGCTTTATAATTCATATTCTTTTGAAAGCTTTCACAACAAAACTTGTAGCTGAAGGGATGCAAAGACCTTCTGGCCTGTAGCCTTGCAGCCATGGTTCACAGTTTTCAGGAAATCCATTATGTTAAAGGAAGATGGGTGTAGGTAGAAAACTGGAGCTCTGAACCATATCAAGAGCAAAATAAGCTCTTTTCATAAACCTCAGTATTCAGAGGATTCCAGTCCAATGCAAGCTAAGAAAGAATAATGTTGTATAACTGGTGGGCCTGTTTGTTCTGGGAGTTCAATTTCATTCATTAGCTTTAACAGAAGCAGTTATTGGCCTGAAGACTAGTTGACAAGATAGGTTTGTAGTGTATGGAAAGGTGAGAAACTGGATAAATTGAGTTCTTATCCTCACCTCACTACAAATTTCTGCTGTCTTCCTCAGCAATGTGATGATATGCGCATCATCTACATGGGCGAATTGTCTGCCTGACATGGACTTTCGCATATTTGCAGTGCCTTGCATGTGGTCAGCAGTGTAGCTCAACTTGGAAGGCTTGCTTTCATAATTATGTTTCTTTGAAATATCATCCTAGGGTTATAAAAGTTTATTTTCAAAACTCTTTTCAACTGCACATCCTGGAGAACACAGTAAGGTTTAAAGCCAGAAAGAGAAGATCTGTGATAGTGAAGTTCTGGGGTAAATATGATACAGAAGTTGTCTGATGTGGAGAAGGAAGAGTAGTTGTGATAGTAAAGCAGTTAAAGTGTTTGGGTTTGAAGCCAGAACTCATACTTCAGGCCGTCTCCAGTCAAGCCTTGATAAAAATGTATCTGATTATTCACTCAGGAGTGGCAAAGATGGCTTGACTTGATGTTAGCCATATCAGTTCTTTGGGTGCTTCACGGTTTCTGAAATTTTATGCCTCAATTCTATGTGAAAGAGCACCCTTGGACCAGCAGACCACTGTGGTTTTTGACAATGGGAGCTGGAAAGCAGCAGCTGTAAAAACTAGCTGTGAATAAGCATAAAATGGAAAGCAGAAATCCATTAGTTACTGGGTTACCAAGGTCCTGCAAGAGCTTTCTGGTGGGAGAAATAAGGAAAAGAATATAAGTTGCTCTGAAGCAAGTCCTTCCTGAAGCAAGGGACTTGATGATAGCATGGCAGTTGGATTTGGGTAGTCATTTTTGACTCTTGGTCCTGTGAGCTTGGTTGAAGGACTCTTGGAAATATGACCACAACCTTGTGATTATTAAAAAAATAATTATTTTCTTTTTTCACTTGTCCTCTGAGAAGGTTGTGATGCCAGCTTCCCTCTGTGGCTGAAGTCCTTAATGACAATATGCTGTTGTGTAAATGACTGCTATGTTCAGAATGTGTCCATCTTCACGCTGCTGGAGGTGATCAACCATTCCCAGTCACTGGCACTTGTGATAGAAGATAGAATGAAGAGATACAAAGTGTCTGGCCACAACCCCTTCTTTGGAAAGCTACAGATGGTCACCCTTCCTCCCATTGCTCCTGGAGTCCTAAAGATCATCTCAGAGAAAACAGATTTCTACCAGGTGTCAATTTGCTTTTCCTTTTTTACTGCCCAACTACTTTGAACCTCTAAGGATGGTGTGGGAAAGTAAATGTTATTTGAATGGATGTTGGGGGCAGGATGTTTGTGTAACAGTGACACACTGCTTTTTTTGCTTCCACAAGCATTGCAAAGCAGTTGCATTCTTCTGCATGTGCTTCTCAACAGAATGCTCAAAAATGAAAGGTTATTTTCAAATTGCTTTTTGGGTTTTGTGCCCAAATTCTTGGGGGTGTAGATATATTTGATTTCTGACTTGAAGGGTTTGGTTTCATTAGGTTGAAAGCTATGCTTTGGAAAACTTTGATACCACTCTAAGTTTTCAGATAAGAGAAAATGTTGATGGCTGAATAATAATCCTCCTTGGTTTTAGTATATGTATTTCAAAGATTCTTTCCTTCTCCTGAACATTTTTTGATATTAGTATTGGTATGAGTGTTGGTTCCAAGATCTTTTTCTTAATTACTGTGTTTCCAATTGCTGTGCTTGGCACATGAACAATCTGTTAAGTTTTGACCCAAAAAATAGAAGCAGAAATGCTTTTCTTACCGTCTCATGCAGATACATTTGAATTATCTGTCCTACTAGGGTAGGAGAGTTACATTCCTTTAGGTCTGAGTGTATAACCTGAATTTTTGCTCCTTGCTAAACTAAAGCAATTTGGAAATCTCTTTTGGTAGTAGAGGGGGTTTACGCAATGGAAAGCTTTTAAGTCAGAGAATTAGTTACTATTATTAATATAAATTACTTGTTGATGTTATTTTTCCCTAGAGAGTAGCCTGCGTGCTCTGGAATCAGCTGAACAAAGAGACACGGGAGCATCATATTGCATGTGTGGAGCTGTTCTACAGGCTGCACTGCTTGGCACCATCAGCAAATATCTGCGAAGACATTATCTGCCATGCACTTTTGGATCGTGATAAAGTAAGTCCTTTATTCACTGAAGTCCCTTTATCCCTGTAGAGTTATTCCAGTGCTTTTCAGTCTGCTTCCAGTTCCCTTCCACCCCACGCCTTCACTTCCATGGTCTCTCTACCTTCCAAGAGTCTGACAGACTCTGTTCATGCCTTTACAATTCCCTGGAATTTATTCATCACAGAAATACTGCTAAACTTAATCCCTGGATACAAGTCAGTCACTGAAGCCTTTTTAGTTTCAGCCCAAATCATGTAGTATCTAAAAGTTTGCAGGTTTTGTTGTGTTTCCAAACGGACCGTGCTCCACCAAAAACTCCAAACCAATTTTATTTTGTGTTCATTTTGTGAACTGCATATTCCAACAGAAGATGTTATTGCTTTGTAAATGTATGTCAACATAATGTTGGCTCAGCATTTAGTTCTCATAATAAGCTGTATTTTAAGTGACCCAGTTATTAATTATTTTACTTACCTAGTTTAATGACTGAGTTTAATAGTAAGTAAGAGTAGTTCTTGCAGTGTATTTGTAATAGCTTACAGTGTGTTTTTGAGAAGTGCCTTGCACAATAAAACTTAGAATAGCCACCTTCAGTCTTCAGTGTTGTTTTCATACATTTGCTCTTACAATTTTGAAACTTAAAAGTTTGGAAATCTTTTAAAAGCTTTCAAACAAAATTACCAATAACAAACACTACCTTATATACCAGTGTCTTCCCGTTTGTCATCCAGCTTTTAAACTTCCCTAGCATCAAACCAAGATTAAAGTGTTTATACACCAGAGCTCTGTAATACATTTTTGGTGTATCAGCACATCTTTTCTTGCTCATATTAACACTGTGGCTGTTACATTTTGGTTGTGCATTCATGGGTACACGGCATTTTGATTTAGTCTGTTGCAAGATAGAAAACTACCTGAGGATTAGCAGTCACCTACACAGTAGGTATTGTTCTGCTAGAGGTTTAAAAATCACTAAAACTTTACTCAGAGATGAACGCTGTAAAAAATATGTATCTGTCTTGTTTCCTTGCGCAGAGGACAAGGCTGGAAGCATTGTTCAGATTCTCTGTCATGTGGCACCTGACCAGAGAGATCCAAAGCAGCAGAGTGACTTCTCACAATCGGTCCTTTGATAGGTATTTTCCATTTCCACTGGCTTGGACTTACATTTATATGTTTAACTATATCATGTTTTATTATGTTTTGTTTTTTTTTTCTGAGGTAGGAAAAAGTTCTCTGTAGAGACAAAAAAAGAAACACGAGCAAAAGGAAGATCTTATTACATTTGCAAAGCATGGAGCACCTTGTATGCATGGTGCACTTTCTTGTATGATGAAAGTTTCTATAGAAAGAGCTTCATATGAGTAGCTTACAGACAAGTTTCTGCATAATGCATTTTTTATTTCCAAAGAAAATAGAACCAGCTACTTATAAAAAAAAAAATCTTATAGTTTTACTTCCTATTTACAAGACCATAACCTTGTCTAAAATGGGACAAAAGCGTTAAGAATCTGTCTAAATAAATATGTGACTTTAAAATATGCTGCTCTTCTAGAGTGTGAGTATATGTCTGGCCTTGCTTTTACAAACGCATGCGTACTTGACCTCAGTTCTGGAAAATGTGCATGATCAAGCTGTCGTTAGCAGACATGAGCCATTGACTGGTGCTTCCTTGAACATGCACTATGTCTGTTCCCTGCCACTATTTTGTTGTTTGCATTAACCTTTTTAGGGATTTCAATTGTACTTCTTCATTCTGATTTCTCCACTCAGGTCTCTGTTTGTGGTACTGGACAGCCTCAATTGTTCAGATGGTGCAATTGGTGCTGCAGCACAGGGCTGGCTGATCCGTGCTCTTTCACTTAATGATGTTGCACGGATTCTTGAACCAGTCTTGCTGCTGTTGCTTCATCCAAAGACACAGCGCACGTCCATCCACTACATCAAACAGAAAAATTCAGCAGGTAAAACTGTTCTTGGTCAGAAACTGTAAGTGCTAATATAGCACTGCATACTCCTGAATACCTACTGAAATACAGTCTCTGAAATACAATGGCATCCTGTTACCCCGAGTTGTCTTTCATCAGTTCCATAGATTCCTCCTCATCCTAGTACCTATAGCGATGCCTAAAAGAGTTCAGGAGTAAGTTATGCTACTTGAAGGCCTAATGATCATTTCTGTTATGGTGACTGCACCTCCACTGTTAGTTTGGATTGCTCACTGCTTTGCTCTGGGATCTTGTGCCACACTTCTCATTGCCATTCCCAGATGATCCACACTGCATGTGTGTTCACTGTGTACAGGATCTCTTCTTGAGCAAAACTAGGTCTGCAACCAAATGAAATCCAGGAGCAGTTTGGTGACTGCGTCAGTCCAGGAATTGTCTCAGTAGGATGACAGGATACCTGTCTAGGTAGGATGGACAAGCAAATCTTACTCTCTCCATCCAGTCTTGCCCTTGAGCACAATGCACCCTCATATCAAATTACCTTTTTCAGAATATTTTTTGTTAATGATTCCTTCAGCATTGTGTTGATAACCAGAGGTTGTGAGGAACATCTTGCTGTCTAGGGCACAGCACACAAAACCTCCCATCTAATTCTTCTGACTTCTAAAAATTAAAATGTGTTTGCCCAAAGAAGGTCTACCTTGATTCAAGAGGAGAGCTGAGCCCTTGTGGCATATGTCTCAAGGATCCCCAGACCTAGGATGCAGAAGCAAAGAGAGATGTTTGGAATAGAATATGACCTTCAGCCACCTAAAATTAAGAATGTGGCAGGGCGTCTTTACGTGGTCAAGCTGAATTTGACAGCTGAAAGATGTCAATTTTAAGACCCATAGTAAGAACCATTGTAACCACATATGATTTGTGTGTCATATGCGATTCACAATGTATGTGACAAGTGTACAGACACCTGTGAGGAGCACCTGAGGAAGACCTAGACAGGCATGGAGCCAGGGTTTGCTCCAAGTTCAAAGTCCTGTGAAGGCTGTCAGTCTGTTCAGGTTTGGGATTGCCGAGAATGGTATGGATATGAGACACTGCACCATTTGGCCCAAGTAGCCAAGGTTGTTCTTGGAGCCAAGCAGGAAGATGGTAGAGAAGTGTCTGGTAGCTTTGTGTAAAGAAACTTCCTTGTCACTGTCTGTCTCATTACTGTTAATCTAGCTGTTGGCTTGCATAATTGTTTTTCTGTCTTGATTGGCAAATAGATGGCAGACATTTATAGCATCCAAAGGGGCCTGTTTATTAGATGCTATACAAACACAATTCCTCTGTTACTACCCTTCTCATTTCCCTTCTGATCTCAGCAAACATTTTGTGCTCAGGAAGCATAAAAAAAATTTGTCACATCTAGGGAGTCATAGCATAAGTGAAACAGCTTAATGTTTTGATCCTGTTCTCTTGCACATACAATAGGTTAGCACTGCTCAAGCACTTAATAAAATAGATAATTCTTGCCTTAACCCATTACTTTTTAATTATTTTTTTTTTTAGCTTAATTCATTACAATTAATAGTAGAGCAGAGAGCTTTGTAACCTTTTCTTACAATGATTTCTTCAATATAAAGTATGGTTTGCTCTATATGATCTTTAAAGGTAATTTACAACCCAAACTGTTCTATGATTCTGTATGTGGAATTGACAATTATATACTTTTTTGAAAAACAAACCCCAAAACAAGTAATTTTTTTTTTTCCAGAAGATATACGTGATTTGCTTTGCAAGAAAAAGGCCTCTTTGAAAGAGTCTGGCATCTCTGAGAGCAGTTCCGAGGAAAACCTTCCATTGAGTCAGTTTACTACTGTGGATAGAGAAGCAATTTGGGCAGAAGTGGAAAAAGACCCAGAGAAGCTGGAGTTAAAAACTGAACAGCCTGAAAATGATGGCTCTTATAGTCCAGTTATTTTACATGAAGCAGATGGTGACCAAGATAATAGTGAGCACACAGAATCAGCAGACACCAGCACAGGCCATGACAGTGAAAACACATCCTCTTTTTCTCCTTCTCTGGAGCTGCAAGAAGTGAGCAATGAGGACAATGACAGTGCTGCAACTGATGGCAAAGAGACCACAAACCATGTGAGTTTGCTCAGTGCGTTCCTTCCTGAAAGCTCCAAATCCAGTGCAGCGCTAAACCTTGTACGTGCTGACTCTGAGAGGACTCAAGCGTCAGAGTCTCTTTCAAGTGACGAAGAGGTGGACTTGGAGCTCCAGGAAATTACCAATTCTAGGTTGCTCAAGCAACAGAAGGAAAAACAGGAGATGGTTGAAGCTCTGTTCAAACACATGCTGCTATATTTGCAGCCTTATGATTTTAAGAGGGTATTGTATGCTTTTTCTGTTCTGGAGGCAGTGCTTAAAACAAACCCTAAAGAATTTATTGAAGCTGTAGCTACTACAAGCATGGATACCAGCTCCACAGCACATTTGAATCTTATTTACAATCTCTTAGCTCGCCATCAGGAAGCTCTTGTAGGACAGAGTTTTTATGGAAAGCTCCAGACTCAGTCCCCAACCATGTGTCCCCATTCTCTTCTAATAGAACTGCTCACTTACCTCTGTCTCAGTTTTCTGCGCTCATATTATCCATGTTACTTGAAGGTCACACACCGAGATGTGCTTGGCAACAGAGATGTTCAGGTTAAAAGTGTGGAAGTCCTGATTAGAATGATGACCCAGCTAGCTACCATGGCAAAGGCAGCAGAGAGTAAGAATGTAGAGTTCATATGCAATTTGCTAGGAAGATGCAAAATTCAGGAGTTTGTTCTTCTTTCTTTGTCTGCATCTATGTATATAAGTCAGAAGCGGTATGAGTTTCTTATGGCAGATGGAGCTAATAACGTTCCTGAAGAACAACTCTTTGAAGAGAGCCTAATAAATTTTGGACATGATCAAATATGGAGTGAGCACCCGCTCCAGATTGAGTTGCTGAAGCTTTTGCAGGTATTGATTGTCTTGGAGCACCATCTTGGACAGACTCATGGGGAGCAGGAGAATCAACCAGACCTCTCTAAGGAATGGCAGCAGGCTCTTAATTTCCAGCAGTCTATTGGTGCAATGCAATATGTCTATCCACACCCAATAACTTCACAGGGATTATTTGTCTCTGCTGTGGTTAGAGGATTGCAACCAGAGTATGGCCATGGGATGCATCCCACTTGGGTAGCCTTAGTGACATGTTCCCTGCCCTATTTTGGGAAGTCCTTAGGCTGGACTGTGGCACCATTTGTTGTACAGATATGTAAAAACCTGGATGAGCTTGTCAAACAGTATGAAAATGAAGCTGTGAAGACATCTGCAAAAGTATCTGCAAGGTAAGAGTCTGCAATGTGGGATTTGTTATGCTGAAGAGTTCCCCCTGCTACAGAGTAGTGCATAGTAAGTTTCTAGTTTAGCATTATGACTCCCAGAGTTTGATCCTTAAACCCTGCTGCATACGCAGGCATCTGTTCCTTGAGCCCAGGTGAGGCAGAGGACATGTTGTTGCAGCCAGGGTCACTGCAGTTGGAGGAATAGAAGAAAGGGGACCAGCAGCAGGGATGACCAGCAGCTGTGATACTTCCTGTCCCCCTCTGCCTGCTATCCAAGTGAAAAAGAAGTTCCCAGTTTTGACAAGACTGAGGATTTTGGAGGACTAATTAAGGAGAGATACAGTGGATTAGAAAAATACAGTGGTACTGTTCTGAACAGGCAGTAAGTGAAAGGACTAGGGAAATATAATTGAATGCTAAAGTTTTGTGGTCAGGTGGGGAATAATATTCTGAAAGATCTAGACAAGCAAACAGGGTTGTTCAAGTGTAGTTTGTGAATCCTTTGTTTTGATAGTCCTGTCTGGTGATTCCAGTATTCTTTTAACTATTGCATAGAAACAGATTTCCACTGGAATTTTTAATCAAGGAAATAACACTTGGCCTGTTAACTGGTTTGGGTTTTGTTTTGCTTTGTTTTTTTTTCCTTCAAAGCTTAACTTCTAAAAGAGAAAATGTTACACCTGATTACCCACTAACCCTTTTGGAAGGTCTGACAACCATTGGCCACTTCTGCCTTCTGGATCACCCTAATCAAAATAAAAAGGTATGTGCTTAATGCCTACCACTTATTTGATGCCTTGGCAGCAGTTCATCAAACTTTTTCATTCAGAGGTGAATATAGATAGTAAAGCAGGTTTTATACAAGAAGATAACTTAAAAGAAGCCTCATAGTAAACCAAAACAAGTAAACTAAGTAAAAGTGTAAGTAGAGGGGAACTGAACTTATTTTTTTTATTTGAAGACAGGAAAGTTAATCCTAAGTACAAGATGTTCACAATGATCTTAATCACACAAGTATTACTGCCATGTAGCTTGTCTACAGTTGCTCTGTCATTAACAAAGTCTTCTATTTTCTTTTGAGTTTATAACATGCTGATGTGTTCTCCACAATTTTTATTTTCTATAACATTTGTCAGAAGAGGATGTTATACTAATAATAATTCACTAGACAAATCAATTCTCAGTGCCAAAATAGTGAGCAAATTCAGTAGGTTCTAATAGTAGCAGTATATTTCAGAAATAGAATAGCTGAATTATTTTTAAAGTAGTCATTACAAAAGTTGTCTATAATTCTCCTAATTGTCTATAACTCTCCTAAGAGTAGTTACTCTGTGGTGCATAATATAAGGTATTTTAATATTCTTTTTTTTTTTTTTTCCTAGTCCCCATGTTTAGTTGAACCTGCAAACTTGAGAAATGCTAGGAATGCCATTTTGGAAGAATTGCCTCGCATTATTAATACCATGTCTCTTCTCTGGAGTGTTATAAAGAGGGAAGACTCTCAAAAAAGACCAACTGACTTCTTTGGAACAACTAAAGGCTCTTCTTCAGTTTATTTTAAAGCAACTAAAGTAGGAGTCCTTTTAAACTGCTGTGTATCTCATCATCCTTATCATCCCTTCCCTCACCAGTGCATTTTTCATAGAGTTCGTAGGAATAGTTTTGCCCTTCTCAGAGTAATACTGGGCCACAAAGAACTCTTATGAGCTACAGACTTGCGCGGTACCTACCTACAAAAGTAGATTTGCAGCTATTCTTTTTGCCCATCTGCGTCCTTACCTGATCTCTTTAACGTTTTGCTTTTTCTGTGAGCTTCTGTTAATAGCTGCTGTAGTGCTAACTGCCTCTAATTGTCAGCACCTTCCGTGGGCAGTAGAACATACACTTGCAGGAATAAAAATAGTAGACTTTCCCTTCTTCTTTGTGGATATTGATAAAATGTAGTGAAAATATCTGTAGGAGAAGAGAGAATAGAACACAGAAGTTATTTTTTTCTATTTTGCAATGTTTTACAGCAAATGCACCTTCCACGTGTAAGGAGGATACACTAACTCAACTTTTTCAAACTAGTCCAACTACCAAGTATATCAAGAGATTCTTTGATATTTTATGAATATTTTGGGAAAAGGAAAAATGTTTACAGACTATAGAATAGCCTTTGCCTTACAAAGCTGAGCATTGACAGTTGTTTTTTTCCCCATCTATAGACATTAAGAACTAAAATACTGGACTTCATAAATCCATTGACAGCACAACTTGGAATCCAGCTGATGGCAGCAATTGCAGCAGTATGGAATAGCAAGAAACCTCATAGGAATCAAAGTAAAAGCAAGGTGAAACTGAAGAAAGGCACCCTTAGTTTTCCAGACAAGTGTTACATTTATATGATCAGTTCTAAACTCTGGGTTTGTTTATAGATTCTTTGGGCTTTTTCACATGTGACATGGCAAGTCACTGAAAAATCTGAAACACTCCTATTTATATGTAATTCCATAAAGCATCAGGGCTACAGTTAAAAGTAAATAAATAATCAAATAAAAAAGACAGTGTAGCAGTTTAGGTCTGATAGTAACAGGCATTTTTTTATTCAGTGCTGGCTTGTAATCTTAAGATTGCAATTTTTCAATTGTATTTTAAAGACCTTGAATCAGCTCTATTTCCATAGAAAGTTTAGAACTGTAGTCCATGAAGCTAGCATTTATTTGGCATAGAACACCTCTTTCCTGCTTTCATTTGAGCATAATGAAGTTGTTTTCATGAAGGTGTTGAGAGAAGATGCACATATGGCAAATTATTGCATGCTTGATTTAACTTGTCCAATTTATGGTTTGTGTAAGTATTGATATTTGAATAATCACACAAAAAGCTGTTTTTTTCAGCTTCATGTTTTGCCTGCTACAGTGATCTGAAGGCTGTGTCTTTTGTTTTGTTTTGTCAGATTCTTCCAGTGGCTGGTGCGTCTCAGCTTATTCTTGTGGACTTAATATGTGCACTTAACACATTGAAGATTGACACTATATTACATCTAGTCAAAGAGGTAGTCAAGAAACCATCACAAATCAAGGGCGAAGAGGTAACTATTAAGATAATTCCATTTTCTTAATATATTCTATTCTGGATCTATTCCAATGTGTCATCTAAATACTGCTAGAAGGAAAGTTTGGGTTTATTTTGAAGTTGTTTTTTTAAGATGTATGGTTCTCTTTTGCTCCTGAATAAGCAAGGTTTTCCAGAATATAGGTTTCTGTGTTTTTATCCATCAATGTAAGTCCATTCTTTAGAATGTTTTGCTAGAGAAGTTGCTGGTAATGAAAAAGTATAGGGTCCTCCAGTACCAAAGACACTGACAATTTTCTTGAAGTTGCTGCAGATACACAACTTAATGATGCACTTCTATCTTTCTACCCTTACCTGAACAGTACTTCACTTTGTGTCTGCTGTCTTCCAGTTGGTTTTCAAGGAAGACAGTTTTGCTACTGTGCACACCATTGCAGGAGCTCCTACAGTTCTGAGTAAACTATAACAGATATTCCAAAGTGATATGTCTGCTTCAGAACTAGGGTCGTTTATTAAGGCTCTGAATTCCCTCATACTGTTGTATAGACATAGTTGGTCATCTATTGGAGTACAAGTGGTTTCTAAGAAGAAAGCACTGAACACAAAACACAAATATTCAACAGCTTGGAACTTTTTTTTTTCTTTTTTTTTTTTTCTTCTGGCAGATAATTGTAGTTTTGCTTTTATTTTTCAGAAATCTTCTCTCGTGGATATTCCAGTGCTGCAGTTCAGTTATGCTTTCATTCAAAGGTAATTCAGCCATTATAAAAAAGAACTTTCTGTTTGACTCTAGTTAGGATAACAGCCAGCATCGCTGTTTCTGCTTTACTTTGATCTTCATATCCCAGTGTCACAGAACACAATGTAGGAAATGATTGTTGCTACTTCATTGTTAAGTAACAGATAGACACAAAATAACTGGGCTACGACATTATGTTCCATTTGATCTGTTGATAATGCCAGTCTGAAAGCCTCATTTCATACTAATACTGCAAGGTACTTCAGGCCTCTCATTAGCAAGAAACTTGTATAATTTGTTATGATCTTTCTTCTTATCTGTTCTATGCTGCCAGATAGAGAACGTAAAAATCCAATAAAACTGCTATGGCTGCAGTTTGTGCTGGACGTGTAGTGGGTCAGGCAGCTGACTGGAAACACTCCTTTGACCAAAACTCTTCACGTACTTGGCTTTCCTCATGGAAGCCTTGGGATATATCAGACTGTACAATATACTATATTCAGTAAGCTATGGAGATAAAATAAGCTGGCATGCCATGGATTGGTAGGCTAAACTATTCCTTTTCTTCCTCCCAAAGACACAGCCCTCTGACTGGCATACTGCATGTGCTGCTAGCATTTACAGATGTATGCATATTGCCTGTGCTTAGGGATATTTATACCATGTTGTTGGATCAGTGTCCCAGTTTTGGCTGGGATGGAGTTAATTTTCTTCCTAGTAGATGGTAAGTCTAGTAGTGGTGTGTTTTGGATTTAGGTTGAGAATAATGTTGATAACACACTGATGTGTTAGTTACTGCTGATCAGTGCTTACATGAACTCAAGGACTTTTCAGCTTCTCACACCACCCCACCAGTGAGGAGGCTGTGGGTGCACAAGAAGCTGGAAGGGGACATAGCCAGGACAGCTGACCCCAACTGGCCAAAGGGCTGTCCCATATCATATGACATCATGCTCAGTATATAAACCAGGGGGAAAGCTGGCCAGGGGCCGCTGCTCAGGAGCTGGCTGGGCATTGGTCAGCAGGTGGTGAGCAATTGCATTGTGCATCACTTGTTCTGTGTATTCTAATCCTTTTATCATCATTATTATTTCCCCTTTTTCTGTCCTATTAAAATGTCTTTATCTCAACTCATTAGTTTTACTTTCTTGGGTTTTTTGTCCCAGTTCTCTCCCCCATCCCACCAGGGGCAGTGAGCAAGTGGCTGTGTGGTGTTTAGCTGCCAGCTGGCTTAAACCACCAGAGTCTTTTTTGGCACTCTTAGAGAGGGTTGAGATAAAGACAGATCTAAGCAGAGCATGTTAAAATAAATGTGTTATAAGCATTCACTGTATTAGTTTAACAGTCTCTGGTCATAAAGTTGCTTTATTTGCTTTGAGTTGTGTGTGTTCTCAGGGTTGGATTATGGCACACCTTGCTTGCTGTGTGTGTTCCCTGTGGTGCTGTTTATCACCTCTGGAGGCTGGGTTAAAGCTATCATTTTGCTGTGTTAGGTTACATTGGTTTACGATATGATAAAATTGCTGATCGTGAGACCTAATCTGCTATGTGCGCTCAGCATTGCTGTTATTGCTGTACTTCAGGAGACATCTGTCGGAACTATTAATAATTACACCTTTTAGCTTTTCTCTCTGGAGAGCCAATCTATGAGGGGAGGTACCTTCTGTCACCTTCTTCTTCTCCCTCAGGCTAATTACAATAGCTCTTGAGAGGAATATCTGGAGTATATTCAGACCAGCATGTTCCTATTAGGAAGGAACAGGTTCTAAAGGACTGATCTGATCCTGATGGAAGCTTTTAGGCCATGATGTTACCCATGTATGTTGCAGGGTTTATTCTTGGTTTTCTCTTAACTGACCTAAGACTTAGTGTGTTTTGTTTTTGTTTTGGTTTTGACAGACTGCCTGTCTCAGCCCTGCAGGAGAACTTCCAGTCCTTATTAGGACTTCTCAAAGAGTCTGTGCAGTTGAACTTGGCTCCTCCTGGTCACTTTCTTCTTCTCAGGTGCTGTATAAGGGAGAAGAAGGTTTATAGGTGCATTGGGTAGACCTGTCCAATTACTAACTTGGAGTGACTTGATTTTCCCACAGCACTCTGAATGACTTTGTGACTAGGACACCTACTCTAGAAAACAAAAAAGACCAAAAAGACTTGCAGGTACAGTGTATACAATGTATTCCTTTTAATTCATAAATCTGGCACTGTAAATCTAAATAAAAGTGAAGATGACTTGATCTGTACTTTGTCTCTGAATTCACCTATGCTTATATAATATGTGAATGTGCATCCACATGTTTTGGCTAAGGTCTGGTAAATATGGGAGACTCAAATATGAGAGGCATGATACACAGAATATCTCTAACAATATTTTGTCCAAAATGCCTGAAATCACAGTGATAACTGGAATTCTCAAAGCTGTTTTCTTATGTAATTTTATGATGATTTTTATCAGAATTTAAATCATAACACAAGTATGATGTCATGAGCTCATGGCCATGAGGATGATCAGGGGGCTGGAGCACCTCCCGTGTGAAGATAGGCTGAGAAAGGTGGGGCTGTTCAGCCTGGAGAAGAGAAGGCTGCATGGAGACCTCATAGCAGCCTTCCAGTATCTGAAGGGGGCCTATAAGGATGCTGGGGAGGGACTCTTCATTAGGGACTGTAGTGAGAGGACAAGGGGTAACAGGTTCAAACTTAAATAGGGGAAGTTTAGACTGGATATAAGGAAGAAATTCTTTACTGTGAGGCTGGTGAGGCACTGGAATGGGTTGCCCAAGGAACTTGTGAATGCTCCATCCTTGGCAGTGTTCAAGGCCAGGTTGGACAGAGCCTTGGGTGACATGGTTTAGTGTGAGGTGTCCCTGCCCATGGCAGGGGGATTGGAGCTAGATGATCTTAAGGTCCTTTCCAGCCCTGACTATTCTATGATTCTATGTTGTATGAGTAAGCATTGAAATCTCAAAACTCTCTGGAAAAATATGAGCATAATTATCCTTGAAGCTCATAGCTGTGTTTGGCAATGTAAATGACTGTCAGCTCACCTTTTATGTAAAGAAGGGGTGGGGAAGGGCAGGATTCTGTTCCTACACCGAAGTGATTTCACCAGAACACTTAAAGCACTACCTACATGAGTGCAGTTTTAGGTCTGAGCCAAAGTAATGCTGTGTATGAGATGAGACAGTGTTACAATTACAGTACTTTCATATGCCAACTGAGAAATTAAATCTCCACTTCTGCTTTAGAGGCTTTCCAGCAAAGCAATGATAATAATGAAAAGGCAGTTTTGCCATCTTGCCATTTGATAGCCTCTTCACAAGTGACCTCTGCTTTGCTTTAGATACTTGGGATTTGGTTTTGATAGAGTGACCAGCTTTTCATTTCTCTGGGAATTAAATATGCTGAAGTGACTGTGCGCACAGTTTGATACTGTCTTGCTTACACCTAATAGAAAGACTTAAATAGGAGCAGATGTATTGTCATAAAATAAAGCCCTGCCTCACTTGATGCTCTCCAAACGTGAAAGGAATAAAAGGGAACAGTGTTCAAAACAATAAAGGCATTGATATGCCATTTCTGAGGGGATGAACAATTCAGATCATGTCTTTGACAGATGACAGCTAATATGTAAATTGTGGTAGGACTGATGCCAAATTGATACTATGTTAATCGTAATGGCTTGCATGGCAAATCATGACTAAAACCTTCATCTTAAGCTAAAGTTTTTCCTGCTTCTCATTTTCTTGCCTGATCTTATTTGAAGTGAGCAGTAGTTAGTTATCTTGAGAGCACAGACAGTTAAACCAGAGAAGTATTTATATTTCTAAGAGATAAAAGTGCCTACTTCTGGTTGTCCTGACATATTCCATATGAAAAAGACTGTTCTGGATCTGCTAAGTGACAGTAGCTTTCATCTGATCCCATGTTATCTGGTTATGTTATAGGAAGTGACACAAAAAATCTTGGAGGCTGTAGGAACTGTTGCTGGTTCTTCTCTGGAACAAACTAGCTGGCTGAGCCGGAACTTAGAAGTGAAAGCTCGGCCTCAGATTTTACCAGATGACTTCAACATTGAAGATGTGAACGGTAATGTGGTTTTGTCTGACTTTCTGCTGCTTCCTCTCTTCTGTTTAAGTGAAGAATACAAGGTGTTTGGTAATGTGTAGTTTGTATGACATGGGAGTAATATAGACAAAGTAAAACAACAAAAAAATACATTGTTCTCCAATAACAATGTCAGCCTCAATGGATTTAGTAAATATCTGCAGATTGTGTATAATACAGAGGAGAAATTACTAGCGATGCATGCAATATATGGGGCAGAACAGCATAGGGCATGAGTTATGTCATTGTGGCAACATACCCAGAAGCATTTCACTTTAATACCAGTATGCAATTAACAGTTCTGTTTGGGAAGAAAATTAGGAAACACCAAAATTTAAACATATCTGAAGGGAAAATGAATTGGTTTTGCCTCTTTCAGATACATCAGTGGCACCATCTTCAATGGTTTCTGCCTCTGCTCCTTCAATATACAGTGTACAAGCTCTTTCCCTCCTTGCAGAAGTAAGTAGGAAATGGTTTTGTAGTTGCTGCTTTCATCTGTGGCGTGGTTCTTTATTGATATTATTGAGCAGGAGAATATGTAGGTTTTCCTGATAGATTAAATGGGAGCTTAAATCTTTATTGAGACATCCTACGTGCACACACATTCTAGGCTGAAATACGGCATGCTTTCCCCTTTTGTCAGAAATACCAATCGGAGGTTTAAAGGGACATTCTTTTCCTTTTTAAGGTTCTTGCTTCTCTTTTGGACATGGTTTACCGGAGCGACGAGAAGGAGAAAGCTGTGCCATTGATTTCACGTTTGCTTTATTATGTATTTCCTTACCTACGCAACCACAGGTGACTTCCCTCACTGCACGTGTGATTTTTCTTAAGACTAATTGGTTTTTTGGCCACAGTGGCTTTTGCTTTTTCTTCTGTTTGTCTTCTCCTCTGTTTCAATTCTAATAAGGTATGAACTGTATTTCACCCAGGAACTGAAACCTTTTGTTTGTTGAGGGTTGCTTCCTGCCACTCTGCCAAGCGGAAGGAAGCAACTCTCCCCTTTTCTTCCCTGTTTGCCACCAGTTCCATTTTTCTGAGTTCCAGCTGTTTCTGCTAGCATATAGATAGCATATCAAGCTTCCCCTCTTTCTGGCTGCTACCTTTGGCTACTGCATTTGTCTGAGCAGACTAATCTATACTGAAGTGTGGAACAGCACTTCACCAGCCACCACTCATGGGTGGGGGGAAGGGGAAGTGAGGATTTTTGTCTCAAGTGTTACTTAGGCCACAGTCAAAACCACTAGCCAGGATACAGTTGAGAGCAAAACAGGGTAGAGAGGGTCAGGAAAGGTATAACCAGCCATGCCTAAAAGGGATGGTGGGTCAAGAGTCATTGGAAAGTAAGCATCAGAGCCAGCAAGCCTCAGGGTGCAGCAGGGTTTGAAGACATTTCCATGCTCCCTTTCAGGGATGGGGAGGGTTGGTTTAAAAATGATGCAGAGAAATTTTGGGAGAATATTATTTTCTATTCATTACGTTTGTGCATTTTCCATTGTATCTATTACAGTGTTTTCTGTCTGCTTCACCCCTAACCAAGTCAGTCAGATTCTTGATGTGCTGCTGCACTTTGCAGAACATGGTGTCCAAATTTAGTGTGGGATGTTGTATAGGGCAGCCCAAGGAGAAAAAGGCTTGTGTGTGAGATTTTTATACCGGTGGTAACGACATGAGAACTGACATATCAGTGTTATCTGGGTGAAGCCTACTGTGGTACCTTCTAAAGGGGTCTGCTGACAGGGATACAAAATTTTATTGGCAAGTTTTTTCAGGGCAGTTTTGAAATACACCTGTAGTGGAGACAGGCAGTACTGTGCTGTGACACATCTCATCTGAAAATATCTCCCCTGACAAGCTACACTAGAGATGTGAGGATTTTCTGCTGATCTGCTGCTGCTCTGAGCTATTAGCTCCTGTAGACATAGGCTATTGCGGAGACAATTTGGTTAGAAGTTGTGGGGAGCCCTGAAGTTTATTTTCTGTTTATATAAACTGAACTTTGGTGTGTATATATATATATAATTATTATTCTCTTCCCCCAGTGCCTACAACATTCCGAGTTTTCGTGCTGGTGCTCAGTTGCTCAGCTCATTGAGTGGATACGCCTATACCAAGCGAGCCTGGAAAAAAGAAGTTCTCGAGTTGTATATGGATCCAGCTTTTTTCCAGATGGACACTTCATGCAGTCAGTAAGACATGAGGCTGCAGCACTCCAAGATTCTATTCTGAATTTGCAAAGAAAGACTTTAAAGGAGAATGGCTAATATTGGAAGGAAAATTCTGTTTAGTACTTTCTCACAGAATGTAGTAATGTTAGAAATGGGTCTCAACCACTAATTCTACTAAATGTATTATAAGCACTTAAGTTCTCATTATAGCGGATAAGAAAAAACTGATCTTCTGCTGATACTCCCCTTAGTGATTAGGGAACTGCATACAGTAGAGATGGAGGACCTAGAATGCAATAGGGGTTAAACCATGTCTGCATGTTGAATACTGTTTGGAAACTCTTTATTGTATGAAAGTTTTGACCAGAATCTTTTCTGAGGTGAATACATACCAAAGCTTTCTCTGGGTATCTAATTCCTTCTGTATCTTACTCAGCTGGAGATCCATTATTGATCATCTTCTGACACATGAGAAAACTATGTTTAAAGATTTGATGAGTAAGTATCAGCTACTGATAACTTATTTCTACTTTAATTTGAAATCTATTTACTTTTTGAGCTATTGGGTGCATTTTTAACATATTAGTATATCAATAAAATAAATACAGACAATGCTTCATCTGCATAATTGGTAATATTGCCAACTTTATTCACAGGTAAAAACTATACTAAGTTAATTCTGTGTTTTGGTCATGTCTAAAACACACCACAAATATTTCTGTTCTAGAAGTACTAATGCTGGACTCCTGCGTTCACATTTCACCATAATTTTAAGTTGCTGAAGTGTGACCTTTTGCAGATGTTCCCTGTTAGAATGCAAGAAGGCTTTGGCTAATTTTGCAGGTGTCTCTATACTGGCGTTGAGCTGTGGGAATGTGGTGCACCAGTACAGCAAACCTTTGAGCAATATGCTTTGACCTCTAATTCAGGCTTCATGAGAGTGCAGGGGAGTAAGTTCAGGGGGAAAGGGTGGAATAGGACCTCTTAAATTTGCCTAAAGCTTCAAAAGAAAAAGCAGCTTTAGTCTCTTTTTCAGATTTTCTAAAAGAACAGCTGAAGGTTTACAATGCAAGACTAGTTCACCAATCAGTAGAACCAAAGCAAGTTTTTCTTTTTAAGGCATTTCAGGACATAGGAATTATTTTCAGCCCAAACCTCAAGAAGTTTTTACATGGTAGATAATTGTTATCTCTATTACAGATATGCAGAGCAGTGCCTTAAAATTGTACCCAAGTTTTGAGCAGAAAGCAATGTTGCTAAAGCGGCAAGCTTTCGCTGTCTTCAGTGGAGAGATTGATCAGTATCATCTCTATCTTCCCTTAATACAAGGTAAGATTTGTAATTTCACCTGCCTTTTTTTTTTGAGCTGTAACACATATATAAATTGCTTAGGAAAGGAATGTCACCTGTTTTCCAACACATGCTTCCATTTTTTAAAAGTTTTTAGCAAAAGTTATAGTGCTGTGAATCTCTGAATTCTAACAAATAAATAACCTCATTGCAAGGGGGACAGGAATCTGTGTTCCAAAGATTTTGGTCTGGTAATATAACTGAAAACATGATTATTTTGTGACAGTCTTCCAGCCACTCTTGAGCTGTTGTTATTCTCCTTAAATGTCAGTTTTGACAAAAATTTTTCTAATATAAAACCACCATGTCTTCAGACTTTCTCTGAATCACAATTTTGTTAATACAGTGCAAGGGATTCAATCCAAAACAGGTGATAAAGCACAAATTTTGTTTTGTGACTGCCTGCATTTTTTATTTCCCAAACCCACGTATTTTCTGGAAAATATAACTCTTTCTTTCTTTGTTTACTTTTCATGTTTACTTCAGAACGACTGACTGAGAACCTCCGTATTGGGCAGACTTCCCTAGTTGCTGCACAAATGTTTCTCTTCTTCAGAGTTCTTCTGTTAAGGATTTCACCTCAGCATCTAACGTCATTGTGGCCAATTATGGTAACTGAATTGGTAAGAAACAAGTAGTAATTTGAAATTAATTAGTGTGTCTTTTTTTCCCATTTCATCTTTTTCTTCCTCCCAAATAGACTCCCTGTTTGAAAAAGGAAATGTTTTAATAGTTTTTCATTAGTGAGATAATTTGGGAAAAGAATTAACGTTGTCATTAGGAAACACCTTTTTCATTAATTTTGTTGTTGCTGCTAATGAAATCTCTTGCATGACTTGCTATTTTTTGGCAAGTCATAAGAGTAAGCTAAGAGTCTGTGGTTCCTTATACTGTGTGAAGGATATCTCTTTTGTGATTGAGTTGTATGAATGTTTCAGCATCCCTGAAAAAATCATTTATTTCTTTAAAGATTCAGACATTCCTACAGCTTGAAGAAGATTTAACTGAGGAAGATGAACCATCAAAGTAAGAATTACCATTCATCTGGTAAAGTACTTGTGGAAACAGACAATGATAGTGCTTGTTCTGGATTTGCTTATCTATTTATTTATTTAGTTAGTTAATTTTCTGAGATAGGGAGAAGACAATGGGATTTTTTGTTATTGTACTTGTGTATTTCTGGTACTGATGAATCATAGTTTAGGACTTCTCTTTTCAGCAACTGAAACAGTGATAAGTTCAAAAAAATCAGTGCCACTTACTAGTTGCTTACAAAAATAGAAGAGATGCTAAGTCAGCATTTGAATATTTTAACGTGTTGCCATTTTTTCTGAATATTTTTAATTACTTTTTCTTCTGCAGCCTTTTATATTAATCACAATGCTCATACCGAATAAGAGTAGGTTTTGTTGTGCGCAGGTGCAAGTGTTTATTTGTGTAAACATGTACATTTCTGTTTTGTTGAATGAAAAACATTTAGTAGATTTAGGGTTTAATGGTACTTTTCCTAATTGTAACTAACACAGGACCAACAGCAAAATCAGCAAACAAAAAGTCTCAGGTGATGGCAGTGGATCTGACATACACCAAAATGAGCTGTCCTTGTACTTATCAGCTTGTAAGTTTTTGGACACGGCTCTTTCATTTCCACCTGACAGGATGCAGTTGTTTCAGATGTAAGTCCTCTAATTACTTATCTGTTTTCTGGGTTGTTGCCACTCTTATCCTTTAAAGTAATCCAGATCTATTTTCTGGTAGACATAATTTTGCCACCAGTTCTTTTCACAATTGCAGATGTTGTTACTCAGACAGATGTAATTTGGGGTATTTTGAAAAACAATTTGGTCTTGGCGGTGCAGGAGGATTTCACCATCCTCCTTAGAAGGGTCTTTAACTTGGAGAAATCGGGAGAAGAAAAAGACAGAGACTGTTCTTCATTTTCCCTTTGCACACACTTGGAATTTTTTTGGACCTAGTTGCATTTAAATACTGACATGATAATAATGTCCTTGTTTGTTAAATTGATCTCTGGTAATAGCATAAAATTGTAGTTATGACTGCCCTTTCTGTAAACAAACCAGTGTTCTACTAAACTACGCATGGGACAAGCAAGGATTTTTTTCTGCCTGTGTTCTTATCAAGTAAATAATCCATTTGTTTCAGGTACAAATGGGCATTTGTCCCAGAGGTGGACACAGAGTTATCTACCGTGACCTCTCAGCTGGTAGAAAATCATCAGGAATGCAGACCACACATCATAAGAATCATGGATTTGCTGAAGTTGAAATATGGGGTAAAGAAAGAATGCTTCACTTGAATCTTTTTCTACTTTTTTTTAATCCATTAACTTACTTTTCTAAACAAGTGACAGGATTTTAAGTTAGGCAAGAGGTTTTTAGATAGTCTAATAAAACTCGTGAGGCTTTTAAAAATGGTCTGTCTGCTTTCGCATATAGATCTTGAAGATATATGATTGCATTTGAATGTGAGGGAACAAGAGACAGTTTTCCTATTGTTACCTTAAATCTTCCTGCACCACCCAGTGAAAATAATTTGTCTCAGACAAGACTGGTATTCATAAAAAAGTGCATGATGTGCTTTGCCAAAAAAACTTTACCATAAATTACCATCAAGGTTTCATTTTAATTCTTCCAGAAAAAAAAATACAGGCACTAGTATATCTCAGAGATAATCTGTTGTTTGATTCTTAAGGATAGTCCAAATTCGCAGTTTTCTGAATTTGAGACTTTCATATAATGGAGCCTTGAATCCAAATATGAAAGTTACTCTGTTTGCCTCCTATACTGTTTATATCGTGATACAGTTGTAGGCTGTGGATCTCTTAACATGAAAAACTGTATAGCACAGGAGTTCAGACAAGCCATAATATTGTGTCTTAGCACAAAACCTTTAGTAAACCTCAAATTGTTTGCTTACAGGAAACGAATACCACTGAGAGAATTTCCAAAAAGCACAAATTTCCTCTTCTGAACTTCCGCTCTATATCTAGCATCACCCAGCTTATGCCCTTCTTCAAGACTCTGTGTTGCGCATTTACAACAAATAGGAGTGAGTCCCAGAATTCACATACTCCTGCACCTCCCCCTGTGAACTATGTTGGCTGTAATGGCATAAAGGTCTTGCAACAGCTTGAAGAGAATGTTGAATGTGACTTCCTTGAAAACATGGAAAGTTAAGCCACACGTCGGACCCTTGTTGTGGTGAACAAACAGCAAAAAAAGGAAAAACTTTACTGCAATTCTTTTTCCCCCAGTTTTGAAACTTACATTTTGTGTTTTCTTCCTGCTGTTATGGAGTGCTCTTCAATAATCCAGGCTTCTGAGTGGGGTTAAAAAGCAGGATTCTTCAGTTCCTATGGGGGAAAAGAAAAAAGTACAGTTTAGTGGCTATTTATCATAGTTACTGTATTATTTTACTTGTTTTCAATGTGAAGGATTAAAGTGATTTTGTACATAGAGGAAGAATATTTTTGACTTGGTGAAAGTAGCAATTGTACCATTTATTCAGTAACTTCTCGAGTAAGTATTTTAAACTGCTTTTGGAATTGTGTTCTGAAAGTGAATTGAAGAAAAAGCTAATACTGCATGTCAGTGTACAATCAGTTTGCAGATAAGCCATTTCCTGAGGTTAAAGCCTGCTCCTACTTCTCCTTTCTTTAAGTTGCCCTAAAACTTATCTATTCTATACAAATCACCTAAATTTCAAACAGATGTATTTTATAAGTCTCAGCACTGTGCAAATAACTGCAGATTTACCATGTCTGTAATTTCAACTCTGTACTATAATAGCATTCTTCAGGATTAGCAATTCTTAAATAAAAGATAAACACTCATAAAAGACAAACCTATGCAGTAACATTTTGTAATTCACATTACTTGAGGGGTTTTTAATTTTAATTACTTGACTGAAAATACTCTAATTTCTTTTTTTTTTTAATTAAAAAACTTTGTTCTTTCAGTAGCTAAGGTCACTTTGCAACTTCTGAAATGCAACTAAATGAATTTAATTCTGTATAAATATAAATTGCTGCATACAACAGCTTAATTAAATGAAAATAAAATTACCTTTTTTTTTCATACAAAAGAATGTATTTGGCTGTTCCTAGGTATTAAAAGAGGTAGGGAGATCATCACTGTGCCGTGAC
This sequence comes from Amazona ochrocephala, assembly GCA_039720435.1. Classification (NCBI taxonomy): domain Eukaryota; kingdom Metazoa; phylum Chordata; class Aves; order Psittaciformes; family Psittacidae; genus Amazona; species Amazona ochrocephala. The sequence continues at coordinate 98,735,494 of CM077877.1, read as the reverse complement.
TACAGTAATGCTCAAGGTGCAGCTTATTTCAGAATTGCCCTGCTTCCACCACCCAGGACATGGGAGACAGGGATTAGTTCTACCACCAAGCAGTACAGCTGCATGTCTAAAGAATGCTTCTGATGGCCAGTGGATAAGCACTATCATAGCAACACATACAACAGAAGGCTTAGTAGAATATTTTTTAAATCAGAAAATGAACTACATTGAATTTTCATACTTGGTGGACTGTCTGACTCAATTTGCAATACTGATTTGTCTGGGCAGGGATGTTTATCATTTTTCATGGTGAAAAGCTTTGTCTGCTTTTGTTGTTTTTTTTTTTTAATACACCTTTGCCTTCAGAGAATTGGTTTTGTAAGATAGACCTGTGGACTGTTACGTGCTACTTGAGTTATTTGGAACATTGCAACTGAGGTAAATGTGCTGGCTACTGAAATTCACCACTCTTGTTTTTGCAAATTAAGAAAGGACATATAAAATGTGTGGTTTGATGTCCCCAGGTTGTGAGGTCAGGGATGGTTTTGTTTCATCTTTTTTCAAAACATGGAAGGCTACTCTGCATTGTCTTTTACCTACAGATAATAGGAATTTCACCTTTGTATTATAAACTAAAATAATGAAACACTGGTCATGCTTTACTATGTTAATACTGTAATGCTCTATGAAGGTGATACTGTAACAGGCTTATGCTGAACTTAAATTTGAATTCTTACAGCTACTTTGATTCTTTTTAGTTAAGGAAAGTGATAGACTGAAGCATAAAACTGTATAGTTACTAAGAATGTGAATGTATTAATATAATTTATTAATGTTCTCTAATGCTACTGGAATGAGCACAAGTTAAAAGTTATCCTTTTAAAGCATTGCTGGAAAATCGGAGCAGAATGTTTTTATAATGTTTGTGTTCATTACTTACACATCTTCAATAATTCTTAAAGAGAATAATACTCAGGATGATTTGATATTTTTACTTTCAGCTTTCTGATGGTTGCATTCGATACTTGGGTGTTTCCCTTAAAATACTGATGAGGTGCTGTCAAATGGGCTATTAAAATCTAAGACAACTTTTTGCCATCAAACCTTCCATTGTTACATTCTCCCATAAGCTGTAAACCCATGTCTTCACATAGTTTCCTTGCTAACTGGAGGTGGTGAACTAGTTACTTAGATAGAGGGTTTAGTCATCCTTGCCCTTGAAAGAGAATCTCCCATTCTGGCTGCCTGTACTTCAGATGTGCAGGGGATCAAACATCAGTCACTTCCTCCTTAGCTGTAGTGGTGAATTTTAACCACAGAATCTGTGACTTAGGTCTTTATAACTGTCTTGACTTCTAAGCTGATTTTACCTTCTACAAAAACACCACTTGCTTCAAACTCCTGCCTTCATACAGGCATTTACCTCTGTCCTGTGGTTCTGCAGATGGCTGCTTTAAATGGCCTTAGATACTTAAGACTTGCAGAATCCCTTCACTGCAGCAGAATCTAATGCTGAAGAAGAAAAAGTTATTTAAAATTTAGTATATAAGCAGATATTTTATCAGTATAAATAGCATGTGAATAAGGGGGAAAGGGCAAGTCCTACTTGGGTGGTGGAGGGGCACAGGTACATACACCTAAAGGTATCTCTAGCAGTGTAACTTTATACCTTTTCTATATGTGACTAACTAGCTGCGGCGGGAGAACATGACAAGGCAGCAAAGACCAATGTGATCAAACGTTGACAATTTATTAAACGCAAGCACCACTTTTTATAGAAAAGTTACAAAGTACTGAAACAGTCGATAACATCTGATTGGTTAACTTATGAAATGTCCATAACAACAGGCTCCTGTTTTGCAAGCAGGGTTTGCTTTGTGGTAACCTGATCCGGCTCCAGCATCCTGCTCAGTGCCTTTGTGGCAACCTGAATGCGGGTGCTCAGTGCCTTTGTGGTAACCTGAATGCGGGTGCTCAGTGCCTGATTGTGGGTGCTCAGTGCCTTTGTGGTAAGCCTGCTCAGTGCCTCCCCAAGGCAACGTCCTCTTCACGTCGGCACGTAGGCATCCTTTGTTAACCCTTTCAGTAGCCTATGAAGCCCTCAGCTCACTACTGAAGTGAGGCTAAGTCAAAGGCTGGATTGCTCACATGTTCACTCTCAACAAGAAACACTCCAACAACTAGCCATTTTACTTCTGATGCTACTGCTGTTAAATCCATGTGAAGGAGGGTTGTACTGCTTTAATGCTGGTACTGCCAAGGCAGGGTAACTATAGGTTAATCTGAAAAACTTTTGCCTAGAACTCAGTATCAAGAACAGTAGAGAAAATGCTTTTGCTTTGCTGTGTAGTTCTTTGGTTGTTTTCAGGATAACCAAGCTTTCTCATTTGGATACTTCAGCTTTGAGATAGCATAGCCATAATGCATAATACACGGAGGCATATTCAAATGGATTTCATTTTTCTGAAGGAAAAAGCTAGTAGGTACAACCAAGGTGACTGCCATAGAACAGGAGAACTTGAAATGCAGAGCATTAAGTAGTGGTTAAATGTATTATTTGAATGCAATTCTTCTAATAAATGTTATTTTGAAATACCTTTTCAAATGCAAGTCTTGTTTTTCAAATTACGTTTACTGCTCACTCATCAACTTCAGTTTTTATCTGACCCTGTAAAAGCTCTCAGATTCAATTTCAGTGTATGAGGGCTCTGTATGGAACCCTGAAGACCACAGTTCAGACACTGGCAGCAGCAGCTCTGTGCTAAGCCCCATGCTTGCCGGGGGACAGACTGCGTCACTGCCTTCGTCATCCTTTTACTGTGTGTCCCTACTGCTCTCACTCCTACGTCCTTATCTTTTGCATCCCTGAACCTTCCACCCTGGGATCCCAGTTCTGTGGTCTCAGGATGAGTTTTCTGGGTTTGTGAGTATGGAAGAGCTGCATGGAGCAGATGGAGGAAGCTGCTGCTACTGCAGAATTGTGGGTGGGGTGTCATTGACTGACTGAGAGGCACTGATGACCTGAGAGGACAGATGACAGGGACTCCTTTCATGAAGTGATGAGAAGACCAATTGTGATAAACACATAAATGTATTTGGCTTTCGCAAATTATAGGTGCTGCTATGTGGATATAACTGTATGCATGAGTTCGCAATAACAGAAACAAAGCTCACTAAAGACACAAGATTAGACAAGAAGTTGAAAATGGCCAGAACTCTTGAGCAAAATGGAGTCACATAGCAGAAGAATTTGTAAAGGTAAAAGAAAAAGGGGGGGGGGGGAGCTTGATACGAGAAAAACTAGTGCCTGGAAAATGTAGGGTTAAAGTACTTTTAGCTTAACTTAGAACTATGTATGTGTTGTAAGACTGTGGAATTTAGTGGCCCCACTAAACATGAGTGAATTATTTCACACCATTCTTCTAAAGTACCTTTAGCTTAACTTAGATTGAAGATAAAGAACAATGTTTGTGTTGTAAGTCTGTGGTGAGATAACAGGATTTAGTGTCCCCACTAAACAGGAATGAATTATTTCACACCATCCTACTTGTCAGTTGGTTTAGAGACAGTGCCTCCCAAACATCTGCTAGCTTTGGATACTCCTGGTCTGCCCATCCTGCAATAAATTTGGTATGAAGGTCACACTGCTCTAAATCTTTGCCAGCTCTCAGAAACTTGCAGATAGGGCTGGGTTCAGCTAATTGTGATTACTGGGGCATCCAACTGTGCCAAAGGTGAAAAGTGCACCCTGAGTGAGGAAGACTGCTTACTTCATCTTGAAGACCCCTGCCTGCATGAGGAAGACAGCTTACTTCATCCTCAAGACCCCTGCCCACAATCACTGGAGAGCAGTGTGCAGACGCCAAGAGGAGGAGACTTATGATAATAAGTTCCTGAAGCTAGTTATAATATTTCCCATCTATACGTGGGAATTATGAATATGTATATGGCTAATGCAATAGTGAAAGTATATAAACCTGTAACAAATGCTAATCAGGGTGCCTCCAGCTACGGTCACGCACCCAGCACTGTTGCTTTTGCTTTATTGACTTTGTCCCTCGATAAAACTCTGTTATCTCAATTAGAGGAGTGAGCTCGTATTTCACAACTTTATTGTGATACAGCTCAAGTTTTATAGCCCCTGCCCCAGCCCCGCAAAATGCAGCACAGCAATTTTTCCCTTATTTCTATATAAAATATTAATCACAAGATTATGTTATTCTTTTTTCCTTGCACAAGCTTATTGCATGTTAGTCTTGTGATCACATTATTGCAAACACAGCGTCTGCACATTCTATTTTTGCTCAGAGCCAGTTCCTTGCTTTTTCCTCTGGTCCCTTTTTTCTTCTTTTTCTCTCTCCCAAGGCCTGCATCCAGCCATCTGTATGAAGTCCCAACTGCTGCTTGTGGTGGAGACTAAGCTGCATCCATCCTCCACAATGACCTCCCACCATGGAGGGAGTGCCTCCCCCTGAGAAATTCAGGACTGCTGCTCCATAAGGCTTTCTTGGCATGCATCGCTTTCCAAAACCCATTCTTTGCATTTCTATATGTTTAGGGAAAGTGCCCTGGAAGTGTAGCCTTTTCATTTGGAAGGAGGAAACTCTTCCATACACCTGAGCTTGAAGACACATGGGCAGAGGAGTGTGGTTGGATGGATTTTAGATTAGAGTGAGTAGTGTAGGTTTAGAGGGTGGTTGAGACACTGGCACAGGGATTGTCCCATCAAGGGATTGTCACATCCCTGGCAGTGTTCAAGGCCAGGTTAGATGGGGCTTTTGAGCAACCTGGTGTAGTGGAAGGCGTCCCTGTCCACGGCAGGTGGTTGAAACTGGATGAGCTTTAAGGTCTCTCCCAACCCAGCCCATTCTGTGATTTTGTGAAAGCTGCTTTCCATATATCCCCCTCCCTCCGCAGCCTGTCCCTCCTTTGTAACGCTGTGCGACGTACGCCGCACCTCAGATGCTCCCAGCGCTGAAACGCCCCAGTCCCCGCTGCGCGTCCATTGGGCAGTGTCAGAGCCGTCACAGCTCCGGGCATCAGTCCAAAGGCCGGCAGGGCCGACGCTCCGCCCCCCGCAGCTGCCGCCGCCAGCCCACACCAGGCCCCGCCCACCAGCAGGGGGCGTGGCCGCGGAGCCGAGGCCCACGCCTCTCCGCGAGATGGCGCGCTAGGTGCCGGAAGCGTGACTGGAGGGGGCGAGGCGGAAGTGGGGGCTGCTGGATCTCCCGCCCTTCCCTGCTCTCGCTGCGGCACAAAAGATGGCGGCGAAAACACAGGGTGGTATCCGCCTCAGCGCGGTGAGTGGTGTGGGGCGAGCGGCGCCTAGCCCGGGTGGGCTGACGGGCACCTCAGCGGACGGGCTCTATTCCTCTCGGCCGCCGCAGGGGCGCCGGTGCGAGGCGCGCAGTGACTGAAGGGCGGGCTGGGGGAAGGCCGTTGTGGAGAGGAGGGAGCTGCCGTGCCGCTGCGGCCGCTGCCTCTGCGGGGAAACAGTTCGTCGTTGCCAGGGAAAGCGGGGAGCGGAGTCCACCCGGGTTGGGGGTGGCGCCTCAGCCTCTCCGGGGGGTAAAAAGTTGTCGGTCAAGTGTCGGGAAGAGCGAGCTCCGCCTGAGAAAAAACAGCACCTTCTTCCTCGCCGTGTGCCGCTCCCGGCAGCTCCTTACCCAGCCCCGGTCACGGCACTAGCGAGGGAAGCCGCCGGTAGAAGCAGTAGCTGGGCGGGGGAAGAGGCCGGCGGGCTGCTCGCCTTCCATTTCGGCACTAATTCGGCTCAGTTAGCTCGGGCTGAGCGGGCGGGGAAGTTCTCGTGTGCGGGTAGGTTGGCTCGGGTACTGGGGGCGGGATTTTGTGGCCTGCTGTAGGGATGTAGTTGGTTGGGAGCGCAGTCACCTCTAATGGGAAGGTTGTAACTTAAAAGTCTTAAGTGCTTTTTGCAAGAGGCTGAATTGCATTTTAACAAGGGTGGTGAATGTGCGTGAGATTAAAGCCACTGCTGTGTTGTGCTCTTCGGTGACAGTGTTTATCGCTGCCGAGCAGCCTTTTGTGGTGGTTTATCGTTTCCTTGTTTGTGCTAACGCCAATGAAGTTAGAGCGAGTTTTTCAGTTCTTTGATATGTCATCGATGAACCAGGATGGGATTTTAAGCCTTTCTGACTCTATCTACCTATGCTTATCAATCACCTTTATAGTTTCAAACACATTACTTACAGAATAGTAGAAAGAAGCTGGATCAGTGGAGTCAGTAACTTGCCAAATACTGGAGTAAAAAACCTTTAGTATATTCTCAGCATTGCTTAAATTACTGTAATATAAGTTGCCATGATTGTAGAGGTTAGCTATAAATGTCATGTACTTGAAGTTCAAGGGTTATGCTTTCATTTCAGGTCTTTAATTCTTGTGTTTGAAATCCACAGTTTTTCTGATTTTATTACTGAAGTGCTCTTCTTTAGGTAACGCAATGTTTAAAAATAAAACAAAGGCAGTTTCCCTTTGGTTTTAATGCATCCTTAGGCTTTTGAGGGGAAAATGCATCAGTATTAATAATCAGTCTTTGCAAATCAACCTACAGATTATAAAATCGTTCACCAGTTGAAATCACTTTGACAAGCTGAACTCATAGATATAGATGAGAAATCTAAGCTGAAATTGGTGCAGTTGGTAACTTGGTTAATTATTTCTTGGATGCTGTATGGTTTGTTTGTCAGATGTCATAACTGAAAACACATATTCAGTCTATTTCCAGTGAAAGCTGTGACTTTTGTAGGTTTTTGCTAAAAAAGTGAAGCAGATGATGCAGCTTTTTAACGGGTTGTGTCCTAAGTGTAAAAGGCTTTGTTTTCTAGGGAGCAATAGAGAGCTGATGGTCGCAGCCTCTTCTGTCGGCTTCTGTTCTTTTGAAATAGGTTGGGTTTCACCAAAATATTTTCATTAGTTTCAGAAGCATGTATAAACAAGGCAGGCAGTGTGAGCAGGCCTGATAACCCATTCCCATGCTGGCATTATCTCACTTTTGCTCAGCTGTGTGATGAGACAGATCAGGGAGGTGATCCAGGTTAAAAATAAGAATTTAAAAATGGGTTTTAATTTGGATCAGCCCCCTGATGGAGTTCATCACTCAGTCATGTAACCAGACTGCATAACTGGAAGGGAGAGGAAGAAGATAGCAGTGGGGTTGTTCCCCAAGAAGTTGTGAAACGCTTTCGTAAGATAAGATATATTTTTCAGTGGTAATTTGATTTTTGCATGCCTTATCATCTGGCAGTGATGGAAGAGCTCCAGTTTTCTTGGAAAGCTAAAATTCTCGACACTGCCTGTTTTTGAGAGTTAAGCTGCTCTGTTCTTAAATATTTGAGGGCCTTAATCATAGGAGATGCTCCTCTTAGTGCTTATAGTATAATCGCTTATAATATGCACTGTATATGCCGTTTGAAGGATGGGGAGGTTTAGTTGTATCTCCCAAAGGAATTTGGCTGCATTTGGACTCAGGAGGGAAAATGAAACCACTAACAAAACTCACTTGGTAACAAAATATATTAGGCCCAGTCATCCTAACATAGCTAAAAGTGAGTGTTTACCAGGGAACTAACTCTTTCTTACTGTACTTACTGAATTTCAGTTATTAGTGAGCTAATTAAAGTGGTGCTTTGAATGAAGTATAAGGAAACAAAATGGGACTAAATATTTCCTGGTGAGTTCATCAGGAAATGGTGAGTTGTTGCTGGAAGCTGGGTATGTTCTGAAGCAGACTAAAAAGATAATGGCCTTAAACCACTACTCTCTGTGGATTTTTAATTTGGCTTTCTTGTGTGCCCTTGTTTTTGTGCTTTACATGAACAAAAGGTGCTCTGAGGTGCTTTCCTGTGAACTAGTCTGTGGGATAGTTGGTCACCTTTTGCTGGAGGGAGAAGGAGGAAATGGATATTAGAGCCAGTTTGTTACAGTTCCCATGTTCTAACCGCAGTCTTCTCGTTTCTTACACGTGTTAAGTTTCCAGTTCTGTGTACCACCTTCAAGCCTTTCTCAAAACTTTACTGCTTGAAACAGTGATCCAGAGAAGATCAGGATGATTCTGGTGTTTGTTTATAGAAGATGCTGTTTCTTTAAGGTGCTGGGTTTTTTGTTTTTGAGGTTTGTGACTGGTATGCAGCAGTGAAAGGACAGATGGAGAAGCTTTGCATTACACAGGCTTAAGATTTTCTTCCTATACACATGCATGCTTTTTGCTTCACAGAAAACAAGGACACTTACTTGTGATTTTGTCAGTGTTGATGAAACTGAGATTCCTTCCTACATCAGCATTGCCTGCTTGCCAGGGGAGGCTTGCAACTGTGAGTTTAATCCTTTATCAAAACTACAGTCAGGACTTTTCAAGAAGTCCATATTGCTGAGGCTTCAATGCCAGCAATTAACTCCAGAGGTTGAAGTCTACCTTGTGTATGGCTGGATTTTTTTCAGTGGCTAGTAGCAGCGAAATGCTTTAGCAGTAAGTTGAGTAGATGCTGAATGCTTGAATGTCCATTTGTGTGCTGTTGTGGTTGTTTTAGTGTTAGGTTTTATGTTTTGCCAAGAAGGAATTTCAGGTGGAAAAGCCCCCAGTTATTTCATGTGTGTTCTGATAATGAAGCTTAGAAAGCAAAGCAACAACTGCTGCCAGTGCTGTTAAAGGTTGCAGTGAAGAGAATGGTACAGAGATCTTTATATCTACTGAGTTACTATATGGCAGAGGAAGAAAATTGAAGGTCCTTTTAACCACATGCCATGGCATATGCGAGATTCCATTAATAGACTTGATATCATTTTCTCCCTGGATTGTAAATTATTTGTATGTATCTGTTAAGCATTTGAAAGGGGCACAGTGCCTTAGCTTTATGAAACTTGAGTTTTAAAGCACAGATGGCAATGAAGAATGTGATGTCTGTCCATACTTGTACTCTAGCGCATTGGAGAAATGCAAGGATTAAGTTGTAGTCTGGAAGTGTGTCCTGTACTCTTACAACCTTAGAATAGAGGTGAGATTTAGTGGTAATTTATGTTGATCAGAACTAAGGTTGTTGCCTTGTTCCTGTTCTGGTACCTGACTCATGGCTCTAGAACTTGCTTTCACTGCTACATGAAATTGAAGTGGTTACTTGCTTTAACTTAAGACTTTACTAACTACATAAGTGTTTGTCAGTGTAGTAGTTCTGTGAAATTTATGAAATATGGGTACATAAACACAATTTTCAAGTGTTTTTCAATTTCATATATACTGTATGGTTTATGTTTTTTGAAGTAACTGCACTGTACAAGGACTATTTCCAGTGTTATGTATTCATAGGCACCACTTTTTACACCATCAACATAATTATACCATTGAGGCTTAAGCATACATGTGCAGTGGGTTGTGTTAAAGGCCTTGTAAAAGTATAATTTCAGATAACCTCAGTGGTAATGTGAATGCCAACTGTATCTGGTTTAATAGGTACATTTCTCCAGACATTGCATTGACAAACAGTTAACTTTTGTATGGATATTTAGTTCTGGTTTTCCTATTATTTTGATCTAGGTGAATATACATGAACCCAGACTTTCATAAATCACTTGAAAATACTTTTTGTCACTGAATACATCCCATAAATGGGTACTTTGTTTGCATATCCCTATCTAATCCTAGTAGTGGCTACATTCCTCTGGTTACATATCATAAGTGAGGATAAAATATATGAGATCGAGTTGCCAAAAGTACAGACCACTACCTGAGAGAGTCTGGCAGGTGAATTTGATCAACGTGTAAAAGGAACAATGACATCAGACAGTAAGACACTTGAGTATGTTAGGTGCTGCTCACCTTTCAGGTAAGGTTTAATACTCATGGTTATACGTCGTAGTACATTTTTAACATTTAAGGGTATATATATGTATATGCTTCTATTACTAGATTTGGGTTAAGGTTTTGATGTAACCTCTAGAATAGTTGCTTATATTTTTATAAAAATGGTTTGATAGGATAACAATATGATTCGTGCTCAGAACATAGTATGCCACTGCTGAATTTTGTACTGCTTTTCTGTCTTCAATAGCAATATTAATGTTCCCTTTAAAAGGTTTTAGAATGCCAGTATCGGAAAGTAAATTAAATTACAGCCTTTAGGTAGTGTTGTACAGAATAGCTTCATTTAATATTACTGTATTTAAAAAACTGCTTCTGGTTTGGCATCATTGAAGAATGCAAACTAATATCATTATTTGTGGTTTATTTCAGCTTTGTCCAAAGTTCTTGCATACCAACTCTACTAGTCACACCTGGCCTTTCAGTGCAATTGCTGAACTTATAGGTATGTGATCAATATTTTGCCTCAGTACTTGATTGTAATACTTTTTTCTTGCTATTAAACTTTTTTCCTTCAGGTGGGGGAGGAGTTGATCCTGTTACCATTTGGAATCTTACTTTGGTTTGTGTTTTTTTTTTTTTTTTTTTTTTTTTTTTTTTTGGTACACTCAGATTGACTTTTGTGGTGGTGCATCCCTCCCCCTCCCCCCCCCCTCCTTCCTCAGGAATTCCTATTATGTGCAAGGAGTTGGCTGTACCAGGAACGATGGTTGCCTGGCAAAGATAGGGAGTGGCACTCAGAGATGGGGCTGGGGTTGGGTACTTTCTGATTGTACAAGGAGATCTTTTGGGATAATCAGTCATTCTCTTACAACTTGGAATATCCTATTGGAGTTGTGCAACTGGTGGAGCTGATATAGAAGTGAGGCCAGGATGGAAATTTATTGATGACTAAAGCAAATCATCCTATGACTCTATAAACAGTGGACCTGAGAGAGAGAGAGACTTTGGGCTCTCCTGAATCACAGCTGGCTGTGACCAGATATCTCCCTCTGAGTGGGAAGCCTCTCAAAGTTTGTAAACCCTCAAGTTTACAAAATAGGAGGACTTTTTATCAGGGCTGTTACTTCTGCTCACTGATACTCAACCCTTTTCCCACTGAGGAATGCTGAAAAAGCTGACATGAGTATTTTCACTGTATCTGAGGGGAATTTTTAACAGGATCCTTTATACGTGTATGTTATTTACATGCATATATATGTACATATATATCTTTGTGTTTTGGTTTAGGTATTTGTGTGTGCATAGTTAATAATGAAGTTTTGTTGAAAGTCTTGTGATTCACCTTGGAACTGTGAACAAAATCTAGATTCCTGCTAGACCCACATACAGCATCTTGTACCTAGGCATAAACTGTTGACCAAGCCTGGAACTAGGATAGAGTTCAGCTGCACCTGGATTTCTTTCTAAGAAGGAGTTTAGAAAGCAAGGGGTTCTCTTTGAACCTCATGACTTATGGGAAGGGTCTCCTTTATTCCTTCATATACCCAGTTTCTTTACACCTCACTTCAGTCCAGTTCTGTATAAATTACTTTAGCCTGATTCTGTATAAACTGTTACCAAGTCTAACACAGTTTCCTTTTGCATGTAGGAGAGTGAACCTTGCCATCGAATTCTGTTGAATCATTTATAAATTTCTATTAAAATAACAAATTTCTATTAAAGTAACTTTTGCTAATGTCTCTGGTGATCCTTTACGCAACGCAAACCGCTCATTTTCACAACAACTTTTTTCTGAACAGCATATATACTACCTGATACCGGTTGCAGGTGTCTTGTAGGATTTGCTCGGTTGCTTTCTAAGGATTGTCAAATATAGAAGACTGTGGGACCAAGCGAGTTCCTTCTCTCCTATAGCATCAAATGCAAATCTGCTGCTTTTTTCTCTTCTCAGGCCCAGAGTATTAAGGCTGAGTGCACATTCCGAAGATGTATGCATACTGGCATCCTGTAAACACAGCTGGCCACAGACAGATTGTCACAGACAGGAGGCCAGTAACTTTGCAAGAACTCACAAGCAGTGCTCAAAACATGAGCAGCACATATGGCCTTACCCTATTCCTGCTTCGTGCCTAACTGGGTTTAAAGTTCAGTAGTGGCGTATATGTGTAATCTCACTCACTTATCACTCATTCTTTTTTTCCTTTTCTGGGTGTTTTGCCAAGATGTGGGAGTCTTTCCAGTATCTGTGTCCTGGGCTTCTTACCAGTCTCTAGCTTAGACCTTAGATCTCGCCAACTGCTGGTTTCTTACAACTTGTCCAGCTTGATGTTTGCTAGCAGAACAAACGTGTGCAGGCACACACTGAGAATAGAGCTCATGCTAGCACAGGCAATCATTAGAAGTAGCATTCAGTGAGAGCAGAGTGGCACAGAGTCCAGCCATACAAGCATACTGACCAGCAGCCAGCTTACACACAATCTGTGTGTTATCCTCTTCTCCCCAGCCTTCCACCCATTATACCATTCTTTGTACGTGCACTTTGACTTTTCCCTTTTCTTCAATGCTTCCTCAAAACATTCAGTAGTAATTTTTGCACAGTCACAGTACTCCTCAAGCATCCTAATTTTCTTTTGTATTGCCAAATTACTGGCTGAACATCTTCAGGATTATACTAGAGTGGTTCCTTTTAATGGCCTGTCAGTGTCCTAAGAGTTCTGCTTATGTTTTTGCCTCTGCTGTCCCCTGTTAGCTGGGGCTGTGTATGTTTATTAGCTCCTGCTGATCATCTTGCTTTTGATTTTGAATAGCAGTTAACTGGATATTTTCAGGGTTGCTTGTTTCCTGAGTTAGGGGATGATTAGCAGACTTCTTTTGGTTCCTCAAAATGAAGGTGTGGTTTAGAAAGGCTTGCCAGGCTTATCTAGCAGTTTGCTGCTGCCAGAGGGAGCAGCTCTTCTGGTCGCGCATGCCTTCACTTCCTGTGTGCACATTTTGCTGTTATTAATCTAGAAAATTGACCTAACAAAAGAAAATAGAAATTTTTCAGCTAGATAAGGCCAGAGCTGTCACAGAGGAGGAAACTGGAACCATGTGACTGCAGGAAGGGCTGGTTGTTTTGGGGGTAACAACATTAACCCCTCAATGAATATTGTTAATAACAGTATTAAGTTGTCTCAGCTGTTTTGTCACCCTGCCTGGCTTGAATGATGGTAGATGTGCTGTGCAAGGCATCTAGACTTTTCTTCCTTTGCCTCAGGTTTGTTATGTGTGTTGCTTTAACAAAGCTTCAAAAGCATTGTAGCAACATATTGGTTGTAAAGGCTTTGAGTTAGTCATGTTGATTTAAGTGAATTTTGTAATCTGTCTGTCACATGCTCGGAAAGGCTATACTATAAGCCAAATGCCAAAAAATACCAATTGTTATGTGTTGCGGGGGATATGGAACAACGCAATACTGATCAATGTGATCAAACGCTGAACAATTTATTGTGCGCAAGCGTGCCTTTTATAGAAAAGTTTCAGAACACTAGAACATTCGATAACACTTGATTGGTTAACTCCACTCAGCTGAGTGCTAGCAACAGTTCAATGATTGGTTGTGGTTTAAAGTGTCCATAGCATCAGGCTCCTGGTTTGCAAGCAAGGTTTGCTTTGTGGTAACCTGATCCGGCGCCGCGACGTCCTGCTCAGTGTCTTTGTTAACCCTTTCATCGACCGGCAGCGCCTCACAAAGCCTGTTGCCCACTGCTCCAGTGAAGCTGAGTCAAAGGCTGGATTGCTCACATGTCCGTTAACTGAAAGGAATGCTTCCACAGTTATGTTATGGAGGTCTGAATTTTAGTTTATGTGAACTTACCTGAAACATTAATGGTGTGTATGCTGAAATTTGCCTTTTAAGCTTTAGCCCCTCCTGCCAGAGTTTTTGATGGTTATATTGCTGGCTTCTCCCATTATTACTCAGTCAGATTAAATATAGGTGAACTAATGGTGCTACTTTGAAGAGGATAAATCGGACATCTAGAGAAAGTTGGTGCCCTGGCAAATCAGGAGACCTTTGTAAATCATGGTCTTGGAAGAATGCTTCCAATCATTCAGTTGTACTTGAAATGTCCTCATTTGCTGAAATATATTTTCATCCACAGTAACGGTGCAATTTCACTGTGAATGTAATTTGTACTTTATGCTTATCGAAAGCAAGCTACTGAGCTGTGACTCCTTTTTGTAGGCTGCAGTGTTGACTAGGGCCGTTTATTTACGGCTCTCAGCAGAACCTCCAAAACAGGCAGTGAGGCAGGGGTACTGCCTTACTCTCTGCCATCACATCCTACTGCTCCTTCTCCTTGTGCTTTCCCCCTTGCAAATACCGTGAGTAGCGCAGTGCTGAGGAAGGGAGGAAATGAGATGTGAGAAAATGGTATTCGGGCAGATGAAATCTAAACTAGCTTTGCTGACAAGAAATATTAGTGGAGCCATGGTTTCTATTTCACTTGCAGTAGCAATACTGCAAGGTCTATCAAATCATGTACGTAGAAATTTAAGCTACAGCATTTTGTACTTTCTGTAAAAGTTCTCAAATTTGACCAACTTGCTCTAGCAAAATGTGTATTTGTGACGGTTCTGTTAATATGAAAGCGACATGGTAACAGAGCAGCAATGAGTTTTTTCACCTATATCTCCTGCATTTGTGGTGTCAGCATTCTAGCTTTCACAGAGCTGTGTGGGATGTGGGGAGTTGGGCTTCAGGTTTTTTTTCTTGCCTTTTTTAGTATCTCAAATTTAATTATCTGAAGTTCTGGTAGTATTTCAAATCTATTTCCCAGTTAAAAAGCCCTGCAGCAGGTAAGATGTTGCAGCCATGTATATCAGTGATACATTGTCTGTGTTCTGGATTGTAGCCTCCTAAGAGCCAGACAGAAAAGATGTTTGTGTGATTGGGAGAAAGTAAATATTGCAACAACTGCTTGCAAGGCAGGAAATGAAAGTAGAAACTTGTTTTGGTTTCATTTTCTGTTCTCATTTTTGAGCTGCTCACCTCCGCCTAGATTTTTGCCTATGTATTACTGTCATCTGTAATAGCTAAGAAATCGTGTGTTGTTTCCAGGCAAGGTTTGCCAAGTTTTGATGTAGCTCTCAAAACATCATAATGTTTTGATTTAGTGTTGTCATCTATGAAGAAGATAGTGTTTTAGGAGACTTAGGTTTTAGTGTAACATTTGCTTTATTAAAAGCTATGGTTTCTTGCTTCTATGTAAAAGTCGACTAATATTCAGTGACTTAGCTGAGAAATTTGTATTAGTGCCAGCACAAAATTTCTGTGTTGGTATTACATACCTAGCTGTGGAGCTGAAAAATGGATGCAATTTTGGAGCTTCATTAGTTTAGCATGTGATTCTTGAGGATCACGGGCCCACGCCTGGGGAACTACATTAAGCTGCCATATTCACCAGATAAACATATGTGCAGGCACAGCACTACAGTGAGGTTAGGGACAGCTGTTCCATATAGCTGTTTGGCAGTGTTGCAAGCCTGATATTTGGCAGGTTGATTATATATGTATTCCTACATAGGGCTCTGTTTGGTGTTACATATGGATTTAAGTAACTTTGGAAGAGTTATTATCTGACATCTTCACTGAAATTGCAACACTTCAACAGTTTAAGTGAGAACGTATTTAAAGTTTTACTTTGTAGTATCTCACCCTTATTTGCTTTCTTTCTCTTCAGATAATGCTTATGATCCAGATGTGAGCGCTAAACAGATATGGATAGACAAAACGGTGATAAACGACACTATATGCTTGACATTCACTGATAATGGAAATGGTATGAACTCAGAGAAGCTGCACAAAATGCTAAGGTGGATAACCTCTTCTGCATTTTTTATTTCCTTGTAAAAATTTCAGCTCCTAGTTCTGTTAGTGCTAAGGTTATTCCATTTTCTCATATATAATCAACTAATTTTGTTTATAAACTTGCATTTTTGAAGGCGAATGGTTATACAAGTGAGAATAGGCACTTTAGAATACACACACTCTAGAATAGGCAGTTGTTAGTAAAACTCTCTCACAACTTTATCAGTGCTTTTATCTCCTAATTTCCTTTTATCCTTTCTGTCATTCCTGCCCATTTAACTTTCTATGCAGTGGTTGTACTGTGTAAACTCTCTGTAGTGCCCTATAGTGGAGCTAAGGAAAATTTAATTTTTTCCTAATATTTTTAATTTGATTGCTTTAGTTTAAGTTAAGCAAGCAAGAAGGGGGAAGAAGAGAGATTCAGTTCAAACCTTCTGGAATATTGAAAATAGAAGGCATTGCGGAAAACTTAAGGAAATTACATTTATGTGGGTTTTTTTTATCTTTAAATATGCTGTAGGGTTTGAAATTATATTTCTGCAGCTTCTACAGTTAGCAAAGAAGTTGCTGTTCAATTGCTCTTTTAGAGTAAAAGATTGCTCTGCCTGCGTATAAATCTCTGGGTGTAAACTTGAGCAAGCTTGAATTAAAACTGTTACTTTTCTTTTTCTGTTAGCCCCTGTAATTAATAGCTTGCTTCTTAAATTCTGTGTTCTAGGTACAGTTACCTGTTTTACTTTAAATGTCATGTGCAGTTACTAATGGCAGATACGTAGATTGCACATTTTCAAGCAAGTAGGGGGGAGTTTTAGGGGCTTTTCTGAGTATTTATTGTGAAGCCTCAAGATAACTATTAGAACCCCATGGGCATGCTTGCTGCATAATTCCAGACAGATTATGATTCTTTTCCATACATAAAGATGAAAGTAAATTTATCTGGGTTCTTGCAGTATGGTTTTAGCAAGGTAACTTTCAGGATTTGCTGAACTGTACATTATCATTGTACAGTAGTTCCTGGTCTCTAAAGCAAGATGTTAGCTTGTGCGTGAATCTAATTTGGTAATCCTTGCATGCATCTTTTGGGTATTCAAGTTTTATAGGACCTTTTACACTCTTCTGATGTTTTCATGTGTTTCAGCTTTGGCTTCAGTGAGAAGTCTGTGATGAATGGCCGTGTTCCGGTAGGACTGTATGGAAATGGGTTTAAGTCAGGGTCGATGCGCCTGGGAAAAGATGCAATAGTATTCACCAAGAATGGAGAAACCATGAGTGTGGGCCTGTTATCTCAGACTTTCCTTGAAGTTACAAAAGCAGAGCATGTCATGGTTCCTATGGTGACATTTAACAACCATCATATCCTTTCAACAATTTCTGAATGAAAAGTTGTGGGTACGTGCAAAACTTGGATGATAGTATCAGTAAAGGATATCTACTTGTCTAGTTTTACAGATACTCTAAATAAATTGTAAGATGCAAGAAAGGCTATAATTTGTTAAGGTGTTTGCATTTGTAGGAGCTCTCAGATGTGGAGTGAGAGAACCTGTGAAGTTGAGTACAGGGTACTGTTGCAGAAACGTCCTCCTTTTCTGAAAGCTTACTTCATTCAAAGTTACTCTCCTTAACGTAATGCTTACGACAGATAAGTGATCCAGCAGAATCCAAAAACAGCCTGAAAGCCATCTTAACACATTCTTTATTTTCTACTGAGGAGAAATTACTGGCAGAGCTAGATGCTATAATAGGGAAAAAGGGAACAAGAATTATCATTTGGAATCTTAGAAGGTAAGGTGAAGTCCAGTCTCCTTGTATCCCTCACTTACTCTGTTATCTTTCAGTGTATGCAAGCATGTAAGTTTGGGTTTTTTTTTTTGTGCAACAGTTCCAAAAGACTGTGGGCAGTTAGCTGTAATTGGGGAACTAGATTCAAACTCACACAATTGAAAGACTGTATTCTTGCGTGAGAACTGTTGCTGATATCTCAAGTAACAAAGCATAAGGAAGGAAAAAGTAAAGGACTTCATAGTTTCCTTTGGTAGATACCATTGCTATTGCCAGAAGGAGAAATTAAATAGGTACATTATAAATCTGTTACTTCAGACAAGTAAATAAATACACTTGTTGTTACTTGGCTTTCTCTTGATTTTTATGATAAACAGTTAAGACGTTTAGAAAGGACTACATCCCTCTAGAACGATGCTGCTGACTCCAGACTTCAAAAGGCAGTAATACTTGCCTGTACATACAAGTATTTTTGTTCTTTCCAGGCTGTGTGGAAAACCACCATGGCTCAAAGGAATTCCCTTTCTCTTGCATCTTTATGATAACCCCTGGGTCCACCACAGTATCTTATCTTGTATTGGCTTTCTTTTTGTCATAATGCGGATTTTTTTTTTTAATATTACTTCTTAGAGATAAAAATGAAAAAACGGAATTTGACTTTGACAAGGATAAATATGACATCAGAATTCCAGAAGACTTAGATGAAACGGGGAAAAGAGGATATAAAAAACAAGAGAGACTGGACCAGATTGTTCCAGAAAGTGACTACTCATTAAGAGTATGTATAAGGTTCTTTAAAATTTGTTTGTTCATTTTTTGAAGCTGGGGGGTATGTGTTCTTGTTCTAATGTAATACTACGTAATATAGTGTACTGTACTACAGATGTGTTGATTGAGGAGGGATACAAATGTCGGAATTTAAATATTAGGGCAGTATATCAACATCTGTTTTGAAATTGAAGGTGAAATGTATTCGTGAACTTCTGTAGACATTTGCTGGTTAGAAAAAACTTACTGGGGTTTATATAGTCTTGCAAATATCTTCTGCTGTTAAATATTGCCATCATTATCCACTAAGGAGCAAATCAGGAAATGCAGTAAGTAGCTTCAGAAGTTAAATAGGGGTGTGTGTCTGTGGTGTTCAGCAGAGTAACATTCCATTGTAGTGCGTGCTACGTATGCATGCATATGGCAGTGATGCTGTGCCCATCTGAATCTTTGTCAAACAAAACCTATCCATTTTAAAAGTGTCATTTCTAGCTTTTCTGGGAAGCAGCCCCATTGTTTGAATACATTCATGCCGATAGGGACAAAACATGCTTGTAAGCTGATTGATATGACCACTTTCTCCGCTATTGATTCTCATAAGCTTCGAAGTTGTCTTTATGTAAGAAAATGTATCTGCAGTTTCTGGGTGTTCTGGGCACGCTTCTTGGGGGGGATAATACTCAGAAGTATTCCACTTGAACTAAAACCTTCAATTATTCTGACTTGCTGAAGCCCTGTGCCTGCCTCGAGGATTAGAAGTTGTAGATATAATGGTAAATGAAATGCAAATTAAAATTCGTAGATCTACATAGCTTTTATCAAGCTATGATAACATACAGTCGTTTGGAACAAAGTTAACACACTTGCTTTTGTTGGTTATTTTAAAGTTTGTAGTAGAATATTTAAGCTCTCAGTAGTGGAATGGGAGGCTTCTGTGCTTGAGAGCTCTTTTAGTGGTAGAACTGCATCTTCAGATACCTGATTAACATGTCATGTGTAAAAGTTGTCCTTCAATTGCTATTCATTTAATTTGTGATACATGTATCCTGTTTTTCTGGATTGAAGTTGGAAAAAAACCCCACACTTAATAGAAGTGAGTTAACACTTGAATTTGTCATTCTAAACAATGTGTATTGCAAAATTTTCGTACCTTGATGTTTCAGAGGTTTTTGTTGTTTTTTTTTTGTTTGTTTGTTTGTTTTTTTTTTTTTAGTAACAGCAGTTACTCTATGTTTTGTAGGCTTATTGCAGTATTTTGTATCTAAAGCCAACAATGCAGATCATTCTGCGAGGACAAAAAGTGAAAACACAGCTGGTGTCCAAAAGCCTTGCCTTCATTGAACGTGACATATATAGGCCAAAATTTCTGAATGTATCCTTTGCTTGTATTTACATTATTGCATGCTGAATTTAATGATGTGACTTTCTATGTAAACTAACTGGATTCTGCTGGGTATGTTGCAGTTATACTCATGTGGTTATATTTATTTATTTATTTTTATTTTAAGACATACTGAAGGAATTATCTCAATAGAAAAAAGTTCCAGGACCCAGTTTAGAATGAACACTCAGAGTAACTCTATGTGGTTATGAGATTAGCCAAACTTTTCCTTAATATCTGGTAAAAGGCTAAAACAGTAAGAATTACTTTTGGATTTAACTGCAGAAACAAAGATCATTATGGAATAATGATGTACCATAAAAACAGACTTATCAAAGCTTATGAAAGAGTTGGCTGTCAGTTAAAGGTAAGAAATTAAAGCTCAAAAATATTTTAACATCTTCAAAAATCATTTTCACTCCAACGCTGATTTTTAAAAAATAATATGGATGGAAACTAGGATATTGATGCATCAGTTACAAAACCATCATTTTAATACAATTCTTAACGGCTGATCAAACTAAATTTTATGCAGTTGTTTTAATGTTTGGTTTTGAAACTAAGCTTGATACACAAAATGTAGGCCTGCGCTTATCTTTCAGGACAAAAAGAGGGGTGGAACAGAGGATATTATTAATTATTTATTATTTATTTGGTGGGCTTGTGTCAAGATTTTCTGTTTTGGAGGGGAGTTGTAGGCCAGAAAATTGTTCTTACTTAGCATACATAGCTGATTAGGATGAGAAAGTTGGGGCTGTTCAGCCTGGAGAAGAGAAGGCTGCATGGAGACCTCATAGCAGCCTTCCAATATCTGAAGGGGGCCTATAGGGATGCTGGGGAGGGACTCTTCATTAGGGACTGTAGTGATAGGACAAGGGGTAACAGGTTCAAACTTAAACAGGGAAAGTTTAGACTGGATATGAGGAAGAAATTCTTTACTGTAAGAGTGGTGAGGCACTGGAATGGGTTGCCCAGGGAAGCTGTGAATTCTCCATTACTGGTGGTGGTCGAGGCCGGGCTGGACAGAGCCTTGAGTGGCATGGTTTAGTGTGAGGTGTCTCTGTCCATGGCAGGGGGGTTGGAACTGGATGATCTTAAGGTCCTTTCCAACCCTGACTGTTCTGTGATTACCTCTGACAGACTTGCAGTATTAGCATAGAATATATGTTGTTTTTTCTGATAGGTCTTGTTTTCTTACAGGCAAACAACATGGGTGTTGGTGTAGTTGGGATCATCGAATGCAACTTTCTAAAACCAACTCATAACAAACAAGATTTTGACTACACAAATGAATACAGGTAACTGTACGTTTATGCAGACTTTCTGTTGAATAGTGTTTGCTGTGAAATACTTGGTAATAAAGACTTCTAAGTAGTAAAAATAAAATCTTGTGTGCCGTCATTAAACTGCATGACTGTTCTGACCAGCAGGGGTAGGATGTACGCTTGTCATACTGAATTCATTGTTCAGTCAGTGAAGTCTAGAGCATCTAGAGTCCACTTCATTGTAAAGCAAGTGCCCTAAAAAGTGGTTGGTTGCAATTCTGCCCCTCAGTGATTATAAAATGGGCACAGAATAACTCGCCAAGATATGGATGTGCATGGTACATGACTAGAATTGTGATACACGAATCCCATGCTGTTGACTTTTTTCATAACATTTCTTATTTGGTTTCTTTCTGAAATAGCTTTGCTGGATAATTTTGAGCCATTCTTTTCTGTTTCATTCCAAAGAGTGGACTTGAATGCCCTCAAATCCTCTGCTACCTGATAGAGCATTTAAAATACCTGCCATCCTGAAGGTAGTGGTGATCTGGGTCATTGCTTTGTTTCAGTTTTTATTTCTAACTCAGGGTTGCCAGTTTTTGCATGTCTGCATCCATCCCATCAGTCAGTATCTAATGTGATATTTCTTATAGTTAAACTGTGAACCAGGTTGGGAATGTAGTCTGACTTTCATTTTTCAGAGGTGATTGTTTTTTAAGCCAGTTTTGTAGTCTGTATACACTCCCCTGCTGTGAGTCACTTGTACTGGCATTGTGGAAGGGAGGCATGGGGGGAGGAGAAAGGCTAGAAGGCATGAGTTGTGTAAGCAGTTTTCAAGCTGAGGTATAACAACTGTCCAGGAAAAACTTCCTGAATAGAAGCCTGGAGAATTGTTACACTCTCTTATTACTTTTTCCTTTCATGACGACAAGGCTGTTGGCTGTATTCTGTTTTCTGTGCTGTTTCATGTTAAAGGGGGTATTAGGAGCTGCTGCTTCCTCCAGCAGCTCTGTCCCAGGACTCCCTTCTGCCTGACTGCTGAAGCCCAGCCTGGGGACCTGGGATCTCTGCCCTGGCTGCGGGACGTGGCTACGACTCTCCTGTTTGCAGGTTCAACCAGTAGCAAAGCTGAGCACACGTCCCACAGATGCACACAGAGGACACTGATATGGCTGTTAGAGACTGCCACAGCTAAGGTGTTACATATAGGACTCCCGTAAAACATAAACAGCCAAGTCCCCTTCCTCCTCTTAGGCTGGCAGAGATAGAAGCTCACGTGTGAAGGCACACACATAATGCTGTAGGCTCACAAGCACATGTACATCTTTGGATCCCCTAAGTATGGCCCCTCTGTCCTCCTGGCATCCTTGCCTGGACCCAGGCTCTCTTACCTGCTTCAAAGGCCCCCTACTCCCTGGCTAGTGGTTTGCTGTTCTCTAGCGAACGTGTATGCACTCATGTACTCATACCACAGACACTCCATATTTGCAAGTTCCCCATGGTATACCAACATGAACCCTTGCCTGACTGATATCCCTGCCCAGACCTGGGGCCTCCTATTCACTGCTGAGTCCAGTTTGGAGGGAAGTATATGTGCACGGTCCATGCACGCCAGTACAGTGGGACTGGTGAAGATGCAGACACTTGTCCCTGCTGCCAGCACCAGGCACATGAGCTGTGACACACAGTCCTGTTCCAGCTGCCAGTGCTGAGCCCCAAACTAATGCTGGTCCACTCCCGGAGCTGGTTTTTGGGGGATGCAGTTCCTGCCTTAATGGGTGGCAGCTGAGACCTCCACTTGCTCCAATAACTGGCATGACGCATTCAGTCTTGACTCCAGGAGCTGGCAGCAAATCCACTCACACACAGTTCTCACCGGTAGCTGGGACTTAGTTCTTGCCATACACATGGGATAAAGAACATGTAGAGAATTAAGAAATTACTAAATAATATACAATAAAATAAGGCAAGCTGTAGTCCAAACAACTGTACTGACTGAATCTGTTTTACATTCAACCAGCTGCTTCTGTACCTTCTTCTATCAACCCCCAATTTGTTCCTTCCTGCTCCTCCTTCCCTCATGCACATTACCTCATCAGTTGGCATAGTTTCAAGCGTCCTGGACCCTCAGGTTTGCATCCTTACCAGTTGCAAAATCCTAGTTTGCCTGCAGTTTTTGATAGCCTGTCAATTAGCATGACTGACCAGGTTTGTTTCTGGTTGGCTTTGTTAATGCTAATTGGTCAGGTTTTATGACTCTCTGTGCTCCTCTCTTTTCCTTTCCTTATCCTCCCAGCTGAAAAAATAACCATTCTTGCACTGCACATACTCTTACCAGTTCTTGTGACTGACCAGGTTTGTTGTTATTACTACCTCCCTTGTCAGTCAGGTGTGTTTCTGTTCTTCTTTTCCTTTGACCATATGCACTTAAAGAAGCAGATACTTTCCGTCTGTGTGCCCTAACACTTACTTTTGTCTTAGACTTAGAAATTTAGTGTATTAACTTGCAAACATAGGTAGGGTAAACTTTGGCAGGAGAATTCATTACCTTTTTCAGGCTGCATGTTTTGCCCTTCAGCCAGTTCTGATTCAACTTCTACTGGCAACATGTCCACCATGCGTTTCCTGAATTGCTGATTTATATCCAGCTCAGCATATAAAGATAACCCAGAAACCACACCTGAGGGCTGTAAGAAACTAGACCTGTTAATTGCAGCAGTTGAGGAGCATGATAAATGTGGTTATTCCTGCTGTTGAAACAGCGTTCCCCCTGGAGGAGCAACAGACCTAATAGCAGCTACAGCCACTGCAGTTCAATCTGCCTGTACCTTTAAATGGTACCCACAGTTTGTGCTGCTCTTTGCAGTGATATTGCCATTTTTAAGAAGTTCCTGTGTTTCTACCACCATTGTGCTGGCAGAACCCTTAACAAAAACACATGGTAAAGCAGATCAGGTCGTCAGTCAAACTGGAAAATAGCTCTTGTTAGTTTTTTTCAATACAGATGTTCCCTGAACCTTTTGTTATGTGGTGGTACTAACAGTTCCCTTGTCAGAAAGGGAGGAATTATGAACATCATAGTACAGTCATTTGTGTCGACCAGCGTTTGCCCTACATTTGTACAAGCTGGCACTTTGAGCACTGAATGCTTTTTACATGTTTCTTTAAAAAAAAAAATATGTAGTATGGGCATAGAGATACTATGCTTGAAAGATCTCCTTTATAAAGATTTTTCTGCAGAGTGCTGCTGGTTTTCAAAAGGTAACTTTCCTGCCCAAAACAGAAGCATAAAACTGATGCTGCAGTTTCATGATCAGTGTAAACTGACCTGCCCTTCTTCCTCCTCCAGAAGAGAGATGTGATCCCATCCATGTATTGCTGCCTTCGTGGTACTCCTTTTTCTTTGGCACAGAAATTCATGACTTGGGTTCAGAGGTGATCTAAATCAGAACTCTCTACGTCATCATACTGGTTCACTGCAAACACATCTGTGTTATTTCAAGGCACAGGGTGGTTTAGATGTTGGAATAAGCAATCAGGGGTGGACTGGCTTTCAGACTCTGGTTACCCAGCTATTTTACCCTAACGTAAGTTCAGCATGCTTACAAGAGACATTCTTACCTCTGCTCATTTGTGGGGCTTGTTGTTGTTACACACAGCTCCCTCCTGTGTGTGCCAGCTCTGGTAGTCATTGGGCTACACAATGAGCCCTGATCAGGGAACTAGCTAGAAATTAACCCAGGGTAAGACTAGCCTGCTCCTTTTAGCAACATGTTGACTTTATACTACATGAAAGCAATGGTAAGTTTGCGATCTCCATGTCATATTGTTGCGTGTCAACTTGGAGTAGTCATGAACCTGCAGTTCCGTGGATGTATGGAAATATCAACTAAATACACAGCTAGGTACTGGATTGACGGGTGGATTTGTACTTCTTTCTTCTACGACTGAGGTTGAACTGGTGATGTAGCTTCTGGGTTTACTCTGTACATTCATGGTGCTTCTGAACTGGGGACTCTTTGATTTCAGTCGTTGTGCTCCAGCTCATGTTTTCAGCAATTTATTCGTTGACAAACATGACTTCACACAATTTCTTATTTCTAGGCTTTTCTCAAAGCAAAAAGCTTACTGTTGTGCAAATAGAAATATTAGAGCGGTTCATGTTTGTTCTTTCATTGTAGATTATAAAGGTTCTTTCTGTGCTAGGATTTGATTATTTACGGTGGTCTTTTAAAAACTTTTCAGGCTTACAATAGCAGCATTAGGAGAGAAGCTTAATGATTACTGGAATGAAATGAAAACAAAGAAAAATGGAGAATATCCTTTAGCTTTGCCAGTTGAGGAGATACAGTGAGTATCACTTCTAAATAGAAGACATTTACATGCTGTTATTACTGTTCTACACTCAGTCATGAAAATGAACCTTTCATGTGAAAGCGCTGGTATTTTTTCATTACAGAAAGCAACCTGATCAGACATGGGTGCAATGTGATTCATGTCTGAAATGGCGGAAGCTGCCAGATGGAATAGAGCATTTGCCAGAGAAGTGGTACTGCTCACTGAACCCTGACCCACAATTCCGGTAACGTTAGATTTTGATGAATATTTCAGTACTACTTTTAGTTCTTATCACCTCTTATAAACCGTGATGTTAAGCTCTTTTTCGTTTCCACCCCTCAAATCCTTCCCCTTCCTTGACTCAGGAATTGTGATGTGCCAGAAGAACCAGAAGATGATGACTTAATACATCCTACATATGAGAAAACTTACAAGAAAAAGTGAGTGCTAAAGCCTTTCTTACAAGTGTCTCAGCATTAGAAAAGGAATGTTAAGACTAAATGCCCTTTGCTGTCACCTGTGGTATAATTGCAACTCTTCTGGGAATATATCCAGCCAGAAAGTAGTGCCTTAAAATCAAGACTTGACTGTAGCAGTGAACAGATGAACAGCACTGGTTTTTGCTACTAGCATGTTTGCATTACATTCGGATTTCTCTCTGACTTAATACCTGTTTGCCCTCCTGAATCAAAAGTAGGAAAGTCGTAACAAAAGGGGCCTTTCATTTAATAACTACTAAGGAGAGCAATGCAGCAATTGGTGTTCCAGTACAGCTCTTAGAGGGGCACTGTTTTGTAATAGCAAGTGATGAGGACAGTTTGGGATGTTACAGAAGCAGGCTACTAGGGCTCTTTGGAGACCTTGCTTAAGGAACTGTTATTTTTCAAGGATTGAAATTCAGGGATTTTTTCAGTGTGGAACCAGCTGAATACCTCAATACACCTATTTCATAATAAGAGGGTTCTTAACTAAGGTGTGTTAAAAAAACCTAGCTTGGGTAATTTTAACTAATACTGGCTGGTATTCTAGAACTGGCAGTTTCAGGGTTGGCTTATTTTGGGTTTCTTTTGGGGTTTTTTCCAAATTTTTAAAATAAACCTTAATCTAAGAGAGAATTTGTTTTGAAGATAAGCTGTTGTATGTAACTGAGATAAAGGAGTGTTGTGTTTGCTTTAGATTTTGAGGCTCATTTGTTTTTGTAATGAATTCACATGTTGAATCTAAGCTTTTTGGTTTTGTTTTGTTTTTTTTCTTCCTTGTTGCTGCGCAGAGACAGGGAAAAATTGAAGAAGCGGCTAGAGTTCAGCCACCAGGTAACTCTTGAAGTTGGTAGGAAACTGATTTTGGTAGTGGAATTGTTCTTGCTTGCAGCAGTATTGTGCTTTGATCAAATAGGCCAGGCGTTGAATTGAAGTTTGCTTTAGCTGGTGGCCAACTGACTGTTTCAACATCCTGTTTCATTTTGATATCTGTACAGGTTATGTGCACTATTAGTAAACCAACAGTCTTCTGTCTTTGCTCTCCAATGATGGAAAACACATCACTGCTTTGTATGTAGTATTTAAGAAGGAGCTTGAGAGGGACAAAACCCTCTTCTTAGAAAAAAATGTTGGAAAAGATATCGGTCACTCCTAGCTCCTTTATGGCATTAGAATGATTACTGGAAGCTAAGCAGGGTCCTGTACTCCAAAAATTCCCTGCCAACTGAATAGCTTAGTTATGTACATTATTCTAAAAGACTTCATAGGAGCTTAGATGGCCAGCATCAGGTCTAAGAGCACCTTCAAACATCTGAAACACTTTAGCATTTGGATAATTACATACTTTCGGGGCCAGCCCACATTTCTCTTTGGAAAATGCTTCCCCTGCATGGCTGCAGACAACAGATGGATCATATGATTTCTGCATTTGGTAAGATGACATAATTCTGGCAGACTGTCAGTTAAGTGAAGGGGGCTGATTTCAGATCCTCATTAAAAAAATATACAACCACACAGGTTGGACTGAATGGCAGAGTGTGATCACTGGCACGAGCTTTAATATAAAAGGTAGCACGCTGTTGCAACAGAAGTCTGATGTGCTGTGGCTGGATCTAGCTCTACTGGGTTTTGCATTCATTTTTCAAAAATATGTTTTAATGGAGACATTCTTTGTATTGCAAGAGCCCTCTGACAGAGAGAGCAGAGCAGTGGAGGGGTAAAAAGTGAATTCAGTGAGCTACCTGCTCTAAGGTTGGAGCAGGGTGTCAAGGCTTTGTTGAGTCTTCTCTTACAATTGCAAAAGTTTTTGGGTATTGTCTGTGTATTGAAACTTTTCCTTGTATTTCTAATCTCTCCTTGTATTTATTAGGGTGGGTGCTTTTTGTAACTGGCATTTTACTCAGCAGTACCCAGTGGAAACAGCATGGCCCCTTCCTGCTGCAGAGCTCTGGGAACAAGGCCCAGTGTCTCCTTTATACCCAGATTTCTACAGAAATCCAGGGCTCAAATCAGAACCGAAGAACCTGAGTAGGAATCCCAGAACACTGTATAAAGCATTATAGTTTTCCAGCATGTTGTGGTTTAAGCCCAGCTGGTAACTCAGAACCACACAGCTACTCGCTCACTCCCCTCCCCCTACCTCCTCCGCTCCCAGAGGGATGGGGAGGAGAATTAAAAGAATGTAGCTCCCGTGGGTTGAGATGAGAGCAGTCCAGTAACTAAGGTATAACACAGATCACTGCTGCCACCACCAATAATAATAATGGTAAGGGAAATAACAAGGGGAGAGAATACAACCGCTCACCACCTGCCAACCTATGCCCAGCCCAACCCGAGCAGCGATCTAACCCTTCCAGGTAACTGCCCCCAGTTTACATAGTGGGCATGACGTGCTGTGGTGTGGAATACCTCTTTGGTTAGTTTGGGTCAGGTGTTCTGTCTCTGCTTCCTCCTGACTTCCCCTCCTCCCTGGCAGAGCATGAGACTCAGAAAGTCCTTGGACAGAGTAAACATTACTTAGCAACAACTAAAAACATCAGTGTTATCAGCACTGTTCCCAGTCTGAAAGTCAAAAACACGGCACTGCACCAGCTACAAAGAAGGAGAAAAATGGCTGCTACAGCTGAACCCAGGACAGCATGATGTCTAATTATTGAAAGTCGGTTTGTTGTAGAGAGATATTATGAGGATATGAAAGTAAAGATGCCCTTAAAACTGGGATGGGGGGTGGAGATGGGCAGACTTGTAGTAGCTGTACTTTTGCAAGGAGGCACTCAAATTCAAATTAAACGCAGATGCAAATCAACATGGTTAAGTGATTAGAGTGTGTAGATTGTAACTCAGAATCAAATTTCCTGAGCATGATTTTGGCTTAAGTTGCTTTCAAAGTGCTATCCGAAGATCACTCAGTTTCTGTAGATGTTTTACATGTGCCATTTTAACCTGTGTACTTCGTTGTATTAATTTTTCTCCAGTTACATTTACCCAATTAAAAAAATGAGTAAAGTATTGTTCCTTTAGACAAGCTGAATTAATTATGAACAGGTTTGCCAGCGACGGCTGTCCCATTCTTTGTGTATCATGGTCAAACTTCAGACAGATACAGCTTGGGAAAAACTCTTGCCTGAGGTTCTACACAGTACTTTCAAAATAGCTATCTAAAGAAAGACTTGTAAGATCAGAAAGCTGACTTCTGACAGCAATAAATCTGTCCATGGAGAGGAGTGTACAGCATTCAAAGTCCTCTAAGAAATCTGGTAAAAGTCTGTAATTACGATATAGAATTTGCAGCTTTCTAATATGTTGTATGGCTCAAACCAACATGAAGGAAACACTTCACGGGTATCAGTAGAGTTTGGGGGTAGGGGTTGTACAATATGTAAGAAAAATGTGGTTTGCAGTGTAGAGTCAAGTTAGCCTTAATTATTGCACAATACTGAACCCAGGTTAAAGGAGATATTTGTAGTACACGGAAGAAATGATGGTAAGAATTTTGCATGTTGGCAGATAGTAAGGAGAACTGCTTAAACCTATTCTGAAGACTCTACTAATGTCTGTTTCTTTTAATTCTTTATTAATATTATGTTATAGGTCAATAATGAAGTGTTTGTAAAAACACCTGTTTCTTCAACTAGAGAATTCAGAACATTCTCAGTTGTGAGTGGAAAAGAAGCTGTTCCAAGATCACTTCTACCAGAAACGTCAAATGCTTCTGTCAAAAGATCTCTGCTTACTTTAAATCGATCAGTATCTTCACCTCATTATGATTCTGATAACAGGTTAGTGAACCTGTACAAAGGAGATTCCTATTTATTTCTAAAATTAATAACTTGTTAACGAAAATCGTGGTGTTGATGTAATCCTGTCTTCAAGGTGATAGCTGCCAAAATTCATTTGTTGCTTTTGGGAGTATAGAAAGCAGCAGGTTGATTAAAGGTACCAAGAAACCTTATGAAGTATAAAAATGAATGTAACAAAAAATAGTGTGTACTGGCAAGGAACGTTCGTTAGTGGTTTGTTTGTTTAGGAAAAGACTGTATTGTGTTAACTGCGTTCCACAGTATGTTTTCCTTGACTTCTGTTGGTTAAGGAATGGGTGTGGGATGGGGGGTGGGATATTCCCACAAATACTGAGTCTTAGTCTGTTTTTCAATAATGTGTGAAGATAATTCAGTGTGAGGATGTGAGCCATTTGTGTTTACAGGAAAGGTACTTACTCTGGCTACACATCTTAAAATGCTATGCAGGGACACATCCCTTTCTAGTTACTGAGTGGTAGCTTTTAATAATGCTTATAGAAACACTAAACATAATTTGAAACAAATGACTTTGCAATATAATTTCAGCAATATAATAAACAGTTTAATACTTTGCTTCTCAGTCTTAAACGGAAGACATCTACTTGTGTGACACCTGTGTCTTTAAAGGCACCTCGATTAAATGACAAAACATTCAACAACCATGATGATGATGATGAAGATGTCATTATTTTAGAGGAGAGCAGTACTCCAAAGCCTTCAGCAGATTCTGATAGTCCTGTAGTAAAGACTGAATGTATCAATTTGGATCAAGAAATGAAGCAGAAAGAAAACTGTGACATTGGAGAACCTTGCAGCGCAGCTACTTCAGAGTCAAAAACTGAACAGTTGACCTCATCAACACAGACAGAGCTCCCAAAATTAGTTGTTAAAAAGGAAGAGGTGGAAGATGACATTGCTATTCAGGTTCCCAGGGCAGAGGTGGAAACTAAAGAGCACAATGTTAATGCTGTTTCCGAGACATCTGTAGATCTTGGAAATGAACTGAAAAATCAGCTGCAATTATTAAGCAAAGAAAAAGAAATGTACCAGAACAAATGTGAAGTATTAACCAAGCAAGTAGAAACACTGGAACAGAGGATTTTTGAAATGAATAATAAGTATGTAAAAAAAGAAATGTGCCATCAGTCGACTGAGACAGTTTCTTTATTTAAAGAAGAAAGTGGTTGTGAAAGAAGTTTGTCAGAAGTGACCATTCTATATGAAAAGGCCTTAGAAGAAATAGCAAAACTAAAGGAACAATGTAGCACCCTGCAGAACTTAAAAACTGAGTGCAGCAGATGTGCAGATGGTGAAAACAAGAGCGAGGTAGATGAAATTGCTGTGCAACTGGATGATGTTTTCAGGCAACTGGACAAGTGCAGCATTGAGAGAGACAGATATAAAAGCGAGGTACATTTGTTAAAGCAGTGATATCCTTCAAATTACCAATTAAATTATTTTTAATTTTTAATGGGTATTTCGTAGTTATCGTACACAGGGTGTTGTATGCTTCAGTCCACTAACTAATCAAGCCACCTAAAAATGAGAAGAAATACTAAATCATCCTAGGATCTCCTGTTTTGCTTTCGTAGATAGAAAGAAGCAAACTTAGGAGAGACTGCAAGGCTCCAAGTGGCTTTGACTTGAGACAAAAGAGATAGAGCAAGCTTAGCGGGCACACACATACAGTGGTTCAGCTGACAGCTGGCTATTTTAAAGGAGTTTGTCTAGGTTGTCATATATTACAGTCTCACTGAAAAGTTAGTTAAAAGCAGTCACTAAAGTTAAAATGGTGTAAATTTGTATAAGATGCTTTTATTTTAATCCACTGCAATTTTTTTGACTATAAAATAATTTTTATTTACTTGCCAGATTGAACTACTAGAAGTGGAAAAAAATCAATTTGCCTGTCAATGTGAAGAACTGAAAGCAGAAATCGCACAGTTAAAAGCTTCAATTCCACAAGCAGTAGCACATGCAAATGATTCTACCACCAGTAATGTAGAAGACTCTGTAAATTTTTCTGATGGAGAAAGGTATCAATTTTGTTCTTTCTAGACTGTTCTTTCAAGCAAGATTTTGGTTGGCTCATTGTATCTGAAACATTTTGAAGAAGGTTATGTCTGATAATCATATAATAAAATGCAGTTCTTGGAATTCTTTTCTACTGCTTCTTGTGACTCCTAACTCCAGTAGCATTTTTTAAAATCAAGTGACTTTTTTTTTTTCATAATTTGGGTATTTGTGTGAGGATTGACCATTGCACAGTAGAATGCCCCACTGACACTTCTTAAAATATCACAAATGTTAAATAATTTCTTGACACAACGTGCAGAAAAGGAGAGAGAAAGGAGGCAGGAAGGAGGGTGATCATTAGCTTGTGCTGTGTAGATGAACTTCACTTTTATGTTCTGTTTTTCTTTCTTGATCAATAATATTGTACTGAAAAGAGTTTGGGGATAGTTTTGAAACTTCCTTTTTCCTTCTCCGTAAGAACTTGTAACTGCAGACCAATTCTCTGGAACTCATTTGTGTCCAGAGTGTATCTTTGAACCAAACAAGGGTTTAAACTTATTTTTAAGAGAGCTGGCAGCTCTTGGTTAGTAGAAATAGCAAACACACAAAAGAAGTACACATAACAGATGGAAGCATGGATGAGCAGACCAGCGGGAATATAGGTACGCTGCCTGTGCAGGTAGGATGGAATTCAAAGCAAAGGCAAGGCCTGGGAAGGGCAACCAGAAGGGCTTCTGTAAGCATAGTAGCAGGAATGGGAGAACAGTGTGGATCTGCTGCTCAGTGGGGCAGGTGCTTAGAGACCAAGGATATGAAGTGCATGAGGCACAGACTGCTGAGGTAATCAGTGTCTTTTTTTATCTTGATTTTTACTGGTAAGGTCTGCCCTCTGCATGCTGAGGTCCCTGAGCCAAGTGATAATGTTAGGGAGTGAAGCATTACCTGTAATAAAAGGTGACTGAATTAAGGGACCATTTAAGCAAATTCAGTATACAAAAAGTCCATGGGAGCAGATGAGATGTACCCAAGGGAGCTGATGAGTGGATGGAGAGCTGGCCTTGTGATGATATCTCCAAAAGGTGGTGACAGCTGGACATTCCTGATGCCTGGAAAAATGCAGTTGCCGTGCCCGTATTTTGGACATGCAGATCTACAAGCTGGTCAGTGTAGCCTCAGTCCCTGGGAAGACTGGAGCAAATCTACCTTGGAAGCCACCTGCAGCCCCATCATAGTCAAGGTGATGAGGAGCAGCCAGCATGGATTTACTGAGGGCATATTGTGACTTTGCAGCCTCATTGCCGTTTACAGTGAGCTGACCACCTCTGCGGACCTCCATTTTAGCAAAGTTTTCAGTGTGGGCTGCCGTAATGTCATGATGGCAAAGTTTGTGAGATATGGTTTTAGATAGGTAAACTAGGAGGTGGGTTGTAAAATTGGTTGGACTGCTGAGCTCATGGATCAATATCAAGGCCAGTGATTATTAATGGCCTAGATAAGGGAGCAAAATTAACTCAGTAAATTCACAATGAGGTCAAATTGTAGGGAGCCATTGATATGTAAGGCTGCAGCTGAGGGACCTTGACAAATTGGAAAACTGGGCTGAAAGAATCCTCCAGGAAATTCAACACAGGCAAGTGTGAAGTTCTGCACCAGTGTTGGAGCTGAACAAGCTGGAGACTGTCCATAGGGAAGCAACTTGGAAGAAGATGGCCTGTGATGCTGGTAACGAAAAGTTCGATATGAGTCAGTAGCGCACTCTTGTGGTGAGAGATCTAAATGCCTACTGTTCTATATTGGCGAGAGTTAAGCCAGCAGTTTGAGGGAAATAGTTCTTCCCTACTGTTGGGCACTGTGAGACCAAATGCTGTTGGGCACAGTATTCGCTCTTTTGGGCTCCCTGAAATATGAATGGCACTGGCATATTGGAGCTTATCTACTAAAAGGCCACCAAGATGGGTAAGGGTCTGGGGCATATTATATAGAAGGGGAAGCTGAGGGAAATAGCCTTACACAGAGTAGGTTACCTTGAAATCCTATTGCTGTCTTCTGCTGCTTCATGAGGGGGTACAGAAAAGATGAAGCTAGCCTCTTCTCAGTGATAGGATGAGAGGCAACAGACACAATATGTGATAAGGGAAATCCTGTTCAAATATTTGGGAGAAAAAAGTGTTAACGGCAAGGGTAGTCAAATCCAGAAAAAAGGGACCCAAGAAGATTGTGAAATCTCCATATTTGGACATTTTCAAAACACAAGAAAGTCCTAAGCAACCTGATCTGAGTTAGCCCTGCTTTGAATGTATGTTGGGAGGGCAATGGACCAGGCATCTTCCACACAGTCCTTTAAATCTGTTTTTTATTATAAGCAAATAAATCTCCCCTTTATCTGCCAACATTTAAGTTTCTTCTTAAAGCATCTAATTGTGCTTCCTAAAAGAATTAGTAAATATATGTAGGACTTATAAGTAGCTTCCACCGCAAGTCCTATTGGAATAAGACTGGCTACTGGAGGTGATGGAAGAACTGGTGGTAGAAAGGAATGCTCAAGAGAAGGGATGGGTGGTTTGGAAGCAATTCAGTGAGGAAAAGGACAGAACAAGGGGATCCAGGGAAGAAAGCAGAAAGAGGAAGCATAACATTTTAGCTGTACTGTAACTCTTACCTTATCTCCTCTTTCTTTTAAAGCCTTTTGACAAACTACTCTTACTTGCTACCTTCTTTTTCTCTTGTTCCCATAGGCGGTAGTAGTGCGTGCTTCTAAATGTATAAAGTTACTGGGGTTTTTATGATTTGAGAAATAAAAAGGTGTTGTGGAATAAAGGATTGTGCCAGTGCTTTTTTGCTAACTTAAATAAAACCATTCAGAAATACTTCTAATTATTTTTGGGAAAGGTAGAATTCAGTTTCGCCTTTAGTATTTGTTTGAGACTAAGGGAATATACACCTTCAAAATTAAAACTAGAGAGGCTCAGCTTTGAAAAACTGGTAGATTTTGAAGTCACCTTGATGCAGCTTTAACTGCATCAGTTTTTTGTTGGTTTATGGAATTCAGGTATGGAGCCGTTCCAGTATAGAGTATTAATCCATCTTTGTTTAAAAAGGTACTTTGTATTTGGACATAAAACTACATCTAATTGTATCTAATTATTTCTTCACAGCCTGAAACTACGTTCTCTTCGAGTCAATGTTGGACAGCTTCTGGCTACGATCATGCCTGATCTAGACTTGCAGCAAGTCAATTATGACATCGATGTAGTAGATGAAATTTTGGGACAAGTTGTAGAACAAATGCATGAAATCAGTAGTACTTAATATCTGAAGATTTTAGCAGACTCTTGCTTTATTTTCCATTGTAACCTTTGTGTAGGTTCAAAATTGTATATATTGCTTCTTTATATATTTGACATAGTTTGATCAATAAGTGTATATACTCTGCGTTCATATGTTCCCACAGATGCAGTGGGTGGGTGGTTTTGCTTCCTCTTAAAAGAACACTGTCAATATTGACCAACATTGATGTACTTAATTAAGGATTTTGCTTTTAAAATGTATTTTTAATTAAATTTGCTAATATTTTTATTATTAGGAATCTTAATACTTTTCTACAAAAGTGTTTTGACTTTTGATCTTATATAAGTATTAATACTTGCAATTCCTTCCTCGTCTATGATCTAAGTGGATGATCTAAGTAGTGGACTATATAAAAATGCAAAAAAGAACCTTCCTTGATTTTCATCTCAGAACAAATCCTGGTAACATTTTTGTATACTACAGTATTCTTTCATTGCGGTATGTTGCATTAATCGGATAGAAATGTAACTAGTAGATTAAAATTTTGGCCATATGGGTAATATTTGTGTTTTACTACCAAAATAAGAAAAAAATCTGTAAGGGTTTTATCCTGAACACGGGTGATCTTTAACTTCCTTCTGGACTTTCTGATGTCACTAAAGAACATTACCTGTACATAGCTTTGCAGCGTAAACAACTCCATGGGATACGGCTGGGATATTTCAGCTGTTTTAGTGATGGAACCCATACACCTGTTTGTGTCCTGCCCCTGCTGTGTGCTAGTTGTTTCCTACATCCAAGAGCTTGTCTGTATTTGAGTGCAGTCACAGGGATCTTCAGTTGTACCTGTAGCTCCCATTAGAATGCAGCAGGGCTGGTTCGTAAGTCCAGGTGTGTACCCTAGTGCTCATGCAAAAACTTCCCAGGAAGCGGGAAGAAGTGGTGGTGCCAAGAGAAGTTGCTGTTACAGTGGTGACTGTATTCTCAGTCAGTTGCATACTTTTCTTTTGAAGTCGTCAGGAATGAGAAGAAAGGTGGCAAAGGCAGCAAATCCACCTTTTACTCTGTGGTGGTATTTGTCATCCGAACAGTAATCAAGAAAAATGGTTCTTGCTTTAAAAAAGAATAATAAAGAATCATGAGATAGCATTCAATATGCTCATTTCTAGGAAGTCTTTTTTTATAAAGCCAAGGTTTTCAGCTTTCGTGCTGCTGCTGTCCTGATTTAATTCGATTATGTTCCTTTTAGTTGTGGTTCAGTCAGTTTCTTTCGATGGACAGTATTTCAGTTTTAAGATGCTTGCTGTTCTACTATGTCAATAAGGGTAATGCAATACTGTTGTACTTTATAACAGATAAATTGAATGTTTGATTTTTGAAGAGGTGGCTGTAATATAACTTCGTATGACTTTTTAAAAGTTTATATTTTCCATTTATTGGTGTGTAGTTTTCCATTTAATCATTATTTATTATGCTTCATCAGATAATGCAATTGAATTTCTTGTAGACAATTGGCAAAATATAGCATATGTCTATATTAAAAATGACAAATTTACATTGTACATTTACACTTTGGAGGGCAGTGAACTAATGGAAATGGTTTTTATTTACTTGTTAAAATGTATTTTTTGTAAAAAATAAAAATAAAACCAATGTATAAATCTGAGTTTGCAGGATCAAAACTGGTACATGATCAAATGCAATGGTTTTGTTTATTAATAAAGACTATGCAGAATAGCTGATGTTTTGGGCTTATTTTAAGTATTTGGTCTTAAGAGAAAGCTGGCTCGGTCTGGTTTTGAGCAGAAGATGCAAGCACACGTGGTAGGCTTAGTCCTGGCCGAGTCCCAGAGCAGCTCTGCCTGCCTGCACCTCTTCAGATGCTGAGTTGCAAGACTATTCCTCAGCTAGGATTTGGGACAAAACTGTGTCTCAAAGCCTTGTTAGAGAGCTGTTGTTCTGGTGCTGAGGCAGAAGTGACAGGAACACAACAAAGTTAGGGAAGTGGGACGAGTAGAATCGTTGGATCAGGTTGGCTCGGCTCTCATGAAATTTTACCTTAGGCAAGTTGATCAGTTCCCCAGCATGGGAGACTGAGGGGCTTTCAGGTTTTTTGTGGGTTTTTTGAGGGTTGAGGCAGACAATTCTTCCATGGCCACTACTTGACTGTCCCATACAGCTGACTAATAAGAGATGGTGGTGTGCAAGGTGGCATTGTGTAAAGGGTTGCACCAAGAGATGCTCTGGATATGGAAAGAGCAGTGCAGTTACAATTTGCGGTGTGCATTAACTGTATTCCAAGCAAGTTCCCGGGCTCAACGTGAGGGTTTGCCTTAGCGTGACCTGCTCTGCAAGTGAGATTTCAAGTCAAGCGCAAGTCGTCGCTGCCTGGGTTTCTAAGGATGTGATTTCTTTATTATTACTTCACATTGAAAGGTTTGCATTTGAAAGAAATGGCGACTTGGGGGACTGGTTGCCATTTAACCAGCCTAAATGTAAAAACATCTCGAATACAGCAATGCCGCCCTTGCAGCACACCGGGGGCCGAACGCGGGCCGGTGTGGGGGACACGGCACAGCGCTGTTGGCCGCGGTTGGGCCGGCTGAGACACCGCTTTGTCGCCGCCTCCGCCAGGGGGCGCTGCCGCCCGCTCCTCGCAGCCGGCGGCGAGGAGGCCGCGCGCATGCGCGGGGCGGGAAACTGGCGCCCGCGCTGAAGCCCGGCTGGGACGCGGGGCGCCGCAGGTAGGATTGGGGGTGTGCGGGGCATCCTCCCCCCTCCCCGGCTGTTAGTGGCGGTTAGGGTCGGTGCTGTTCTGTGAGGAGCCGGCGGGGAGCTGGGAGTTAGATTCGGTGCTCGCGGCGCTGGGTCTCGTGTGGCGCATCCTCCTCCTCAGGCATCCGGTGTCGCCAGCCCCGGCGGCAGTTTTCCTGCACCGTGGGGCTTTGGTGCGGTGCTGTCCAGGGAGGGACTGCCAGGCCGCGGAGTGAGGGCGGCGGGCAGCGGCGCCACTGCCTTCCCGCTGCCCGCCCCCCCCCCCGGGCCTTCCCGCCTCTCCTTGGTGCTGGCTGCTTGGTGCAGCGCGGATGGCACCGCCGCGGTACTACTCCTAGGGCAGGAGGACGCGCGCAGTGCCTGTCCCGCCTGGCGCTGCCTGGGGCAGGGAGGGCGCGCTCCGGGGCTGAAAGCGGAAAGCTGCGGTGTGTGCCCCCGGGTGTGCTTTCATTGTAGCTGCCCCGCGCTTCTGTCGGAGTGTCTGGTTCCGCTGCGAGACGCGGTTTGTTATCCTCATGCAGTGCTTAGACGGTAACTGCAGCTGTAATCAATTTTGGCACTGAAGAAATGATCTTACTTAAACCATCCTGTCAGTTTCCGCTGTGAAATTGTCATGGGATGCGTCTGCGGCGCTTGCCAAATCTGCATTAACTATGCTTTAGTCATAAAAACCCAAGGCTTTATCTGGCATTTACTCTGTTTCCTGTAGCAAACATGAAGGTCATCACTTGTGAAATAGTGTGGCATAATAAGGAGCCTGTTTACAGCTTGGACTTCCAGCACGGAGCCGATGGGAAGATCAACCGACTGGCCTCAGCAGGCGTGGACACAGCCGTTCGGGTAGGTTTTAAACCTGTTTGTTTTGGTTTCATAGCTCGTGCAGAGCATGAAATGACAGGTTATCCAAGGCATTAGACTGTTGACCAGTGCATGACACTGGCGGTGAATGGTTTAAGCAGAGTGTGAGATAGTACGGCTGCCTAGAAAGTTACTGTTTTCTTTGCGTACTGTCTTTGAGTGTTGCATTGTTATTCTTAGAAAACTACCTTAGTTGATTGTTGGGTGATAACTGAGTAGAAACTGCTAATTTAGGTCAAAGTCTCGTAGAGTAGTGAGAAACAACTGGGTTTAATCTCTTTATTTGTTCATCAAATTTGAATTCTGTCTGCCGTTTTAGAAGTAGCCACTCAGCAGGTCTTTCTGTAGCCCTTTTCACTCAGCTTCAGATGCACCTCTGCTAAGTAAATTTGTGTTGGTGCTAGCAAACTTTGTGATCAGTTGTTCATGCTTTTGAGAATCACTTATGAAAATGCTGAATAGCATAAGCTGCAAAACATGTGGCTGTAGGATTCACCTTTACAAAATCAGGGAGTTGTTTACTATCTTCTTAAACTCTTAATGTGAGGACCGTTCCCATCATCCAGTGATCTTTTGGTTTCTCTAAAAGCCCTAGTTGGAAAGCTTTGGGAAATTGAATGCATTGCATAAACCATGTTCTTTTTATCTGGATGTTGGTCAGCTCCTTAAGTAGAGTTAATGGCCACACGAGGCACAATTCCCTTGCAGAGAAATACTTTATTTGTCTGTTTAGTTAACAGCTTCTCTGTACAGAAGGTAGACATAGTGGTCACAAATATGCCAATATTTATTAAAGTATTTATTAGCAAATTATTATGAATGACAACTGCTGTGATATGCATGGCTGAGGTTCTTAATGACTTCTTTGCCTCAGTCTTCACTGGCAAATGCTCTGACCACACCATCCAAATTTTGGAAGGCAGATGATGGGACTGTGAGAATGAAGACCCTGGGCCCACTGTAGGAGAGGATCTGGTTTGAGGCCATCTTAAGAACCTGAACGTGCACAAGTCCATGGGACCGGATGAAATCCATCTGTAGGTCCTGAAGGAGCTGGAAAATGAAGTTGGTAAGCCACTGACCATCATATTTGAAAAATCATGCCAGTCAGGTGAAGTTCCCGACCACTGGAAGAAGGGAAATGTAACCCCCATTTTCAAGAAGAGGAAAATGGATGACCCGGGGAACTACAGACCAGTCAGTCTCACCTCTGTGCCTGGCAGAATCTTGGAGCGGATTCTCCTGGAAGGCATGCTAAGGCACATGAAAACCAACAAGGTGCTTGGTGACAGCCAACATGGCTTCACTAAGGGGAAATCCTGCCTGACCAATCTGGTGGCCTTCTATGATGGGGCTATGGAACTGATGGACAGGGGTAGAGCAGTTGATGTCATCTACTTGGACTTGTGCAAAGCATTTGACACCGTCTCACATGACATCCTTGTCTTTAAGTTGGTGAGACATCAATTTGATAGGTGGACCTCTCGGTGTATAAAGAACTGGCTGGATGGCCGCACGCAAAGAGTTGTGGTCAATGGCTCAATGTCCAGCTGGAGACCAGTAGCGAGTGGTGTCCCCCAGGGATCGGTGTTGGGGCTGCTCTTGTTCAACATCTTTGTGGGTGACATGGACAGTGGGATTGAGTGCGCCCTCAGCAAGTTTGCCGATGACACCAAGCTGTGTGGTTCGGTTGATACGTTGGAGGGAAGGAATGCCATCCAGAGGGACCTTGACAAGCTTGTGAGGTGGGCTGATGCCAACCTGATGAAGTTTAACCATGCCAAGTGCAAGGTCCTACACCTGGGTAGGAGCAATCCCAGGCACAGCTACAGGTTGGGCAGAGAAGAGATTCAGAGCAGCCCTGCAGAGAAGGACTTGGGGGTGTTGGTCAATGAGAAAATGAACATGATCCGGCAGTGTGCACTTGCAGCCCAGAAGGCCAACCGTATCCTGGGCTGCATCAAGAGGAGCGTGACCAGCAGGTTGAGGGAGGTGATCCTGCCCCTCTACTCTGCTCTTGTGAGACCTCCCTTGGAGTATTGTGTGCAGTTCTGGTGTCCTCAACATAAAAAGGACATGGAACCGTTGGAACTAAGTCCAGAGGAGGGCCACAAGGACGATCAGGGGGCTGGAGCACCTCCCGTATGAAGATAGGCTGAGAAAGTTGGGGCTGTTCAGCCTGGAGAAGAGAAGACTGCATGGAGACCTCATAGCAGCCTTCCAATACCTGAAGGGGGCCTACAAGGATGCTGAGGCTGGACTCTTCATTAGGGACTATAGTGAGAGGACAAGGGGTAACGGGTTCAAACTTAAGCAGGGGAAGTTTAGATTGGATCTGAGGAAGAAATTCTTTACTGTGAGGGTGGTGAGGCACTGGAATGGGTTGCCCAGGGAAGTTGTGAATGCTCCATCCCTGGCAGTGTTCAAGGCAGGGTTGGACAGAGCCTTGGGTGGCATGGTTTAGTGTGAGGTGTCCTTGCCCATGGCACGGGGTTTGGAAGTAGATGATCTTAAGGTCCTTTCCAACCCTAACTAATCTATGATTCTGTGTGTACATGATTACAATTCCTCTTTCTTTTTGAGATGGTAAAGAGGCTAAATGTGATTAAAAATTAGAGGGTTATTCCGGTAGACTCAGCCCAAATTTTTCCTTCCCTCACTGGCAAATTGACTTCTTACCTGGTGCTGTATGCGTTTCAGGGATTTTGGCTATATATAGTTTACTGAGTATATATTTATGCTATACAAATACATATTTTAGGGCCAGAAATATTTCAGTCATCTTTGACATAAAAGTTTCTGCTGCTGTATCTTCTTTTGGAGGACCATTGCATAAAGAGGGAAAACTGGCAAAAGTTACAGAGGTTTTAATTCATGCTGTTTCATTGTTTGGTATATTCCTACCATGGCCTGATTGCTAGGTTGTTTTTTGTCTTGTTTTCTTTTACTAAGCTGAGGCTGCATCCAGGAGTAGATCATTTGAAACACCTAATAGGATTAGGTATTTGTGTCTCAGTCCCACAATACAGGGGCATAACAGTGTTCCTCTCATGGCTGAACCAGTGCTCAAGTAGAGCAGTAAGAGTGGCATTATTACACACTGCAAAATTGAGAACAAGTGGGATCAGGAATTCCTTAAGCCAGCATTGCTGGAAAAGTGTCCGTATATGCAACTGTCATAATGCTATGGTTTTGATCAGTTGGGAACAAGAATTATTATAATTCTTGCTCAGATCTGTCTGAAACCAGGAAATCTATTGGCCTTTGGGATACACTGCAAAGCTCTTCAACTTCCTCAGACTTCTGAAGAGAGCTAATGTGTTTTTCTCCTGCAGTAATCAGGGTTTCTTTTTTCAGACTGTTACAATTTGTGGTTGACAGATCTGTTAATAGCATATTGTAATTCCATGCTATTGAATCATTGTATTTATAGGCTTGTCATATACCTTTAATGCTAGAGAATGTTGATGAATGAAGACAGAGTGATATTATGTGTTTGGTTGTCTGTTGTTGGGTTTTGGGTTTTGTTTTTGTTTTTTTTTTTTCAATTTATTAAAAATACTCAGTAACATATTTCATCACACTAAAAAATCTGTAGTATAATTACAGCTTGTGGTGGTTGACCTTGGCTGGCCACCAGGTGTCCACTGAGTTGCTCTGTCACTCCCCCTCCTCAACAGGATTGGGGGAGTGATACAATGGGTCGAGGTAAGGACAGAGAGATCACTTACTAATTACTATCATGGGTGAAACAGACTTGACTTAGGGAAATAATTCAATTTATTGGAAATCCATATCAGAGTAGGGTAGTGAGAAATAAGAACAAAACTAAAAATGCCTTCCCCTCATCCCTCCCCTTCTTCCACGTTCAACTTCACTCCTGACTCTACCTGCTCCCTCTGAGTAACACAGGGGGATAGAGAAACAGGCTGTGGTCAGTTCATCACGCATTGTCTCTGCTTCTTTTTCCTCCTCAGGGCTGAACTCCTCACACTCTTCCCCTGCTCCAGCATGGGGTCCCTCTCACGAACAGTTCTCCACAAACTTTTCGAACATGGGTCCTTCCCACAGGCTGCTGATGAGCTGCTCCAGTGTGGGTCCTTTCCACAGGGAGCAGTCCTTCAGGAGCAGACTGCTCCAGCGTGGGTCCCCCATGGGGTCCCAGGTCCTGCCTGAAAACCTGCTCCAGTGTGAGCTTCTCTTCACAGTCCACAGTTCCTCCCGGGAGCCTGTTACAGCATGGGCTGTCCCCAGGCTGCAGCTTCCTTCAGGTCTCACCTGCCTGCTCTGGCATGGAGTTCTCCACAGGCTGCATTGTGGATATCTGCTCCTCTAGGAATTTCCATGGGCTGCAGCGGGGCAACTTCTGTTACCATGATCTTCTCCAGCGACAGCAGGGGAATCTCAGCTCCAGCACCTGGAGCACCTCCACCCCTCCTTCTCTGACCTTGGTGTTTACAGAGCTATTTCTCTCACATTTTTCATGCTCTTTTCTCACAGCTGCTGTGCAGTGGTTTTTGCCCTTCCTTGAATATGTTATAACAGAGGTGCCCCCTCTGTAGAACAAAGGTGGAACAAAGTCTTGGAGCTGGCTGGAACTGATGCCTGAAGCCTCCCCCAGATGTCAAAACCTTGTCACACACACCTAGTACACAGCTGTAGCTCATAGAGGGAAAATTTACGGTGCAACTGCAGCTTTCGCTCTGAAAGTTTCAGATAAGTTCAGAATGGCTGCCCAAGAAGTAAACTGTGGGTTAACAAATTGGTGCATATATATTACATCTTATTCCTGAAAACTGTGTGCAATGTTTTCTTAACTAGATATGGAAAGTGGAAAAAGGGCCAGATGGAAAAGCAATTGTGGAATTCTTGTCCAACCTTGCCCGCCATACCAAAGCAGTAAATGTTGTGCGCTTCTCTCCAAGTGGTGAGATCCTAGCATCTGGAGGAGATGGTGAGAACTGCTTTTTCATGTGTCTTATGTGAGAGAATTGTATTGTTGAACTAAATGTAATTCATTAACAAAATGATGACTGGAAAAGAAAGAAGCTCCATATTTCTTCTACAGATGCTGTTATTTTATTGTGGAAGCTGAATGATAGCAAAGAATTGGAACCATTGGTTTTTCAGGAAGAAGAGGAAGCTCAGCTCAACAAAGAGAACTGGGCCGTCGTTAAAACTTTAAGGTAGCTTAATATTTTGTTAGTTTTTCTGTTCAGTGTTTTTGATTCTCCAGCGGCTTTTATCATCTAGTACAGGCTTCTGTTCAGTGGGTGTAGAACTTCAGTGCCCTCTAAAATTTTCTTGCTGTAGTACTCATCCTTCTATGGTATTTAGCTTTTATTTTTTTGCTGGAGCACCAGCCTCCGTCTTCTGTTAAGGCAGATTTGGCATTTGTGTGACATAACTGATGTGCTCTGAAATTGGTTCCTGAGGTTTACAGTCACTGAAAGCTTAGCACAGAGATCTATAAAATAAATGTGGAGTTTTATTTACTAGCTTTATAGTGGAAACTTTGGTCATTATTGAAGCAAAAAGTGTCAGTAGATAAAAGGATTCATGAAATTTTACCAGATGATAACTGTGAGGGTTGACTAGTCTTTTTCAACTAATCCACTTTAGTAGTTATGCATTATGCAGCTTTTGTTGCAAGTGTACGATGATTAATAGAATATACACACTGTGCCTAAGGCTAATTATTAGCTAATAATGGTAAGGCATCAAAGCACCACTGGCAGGCAAATTACAAGAGTGTTCTGTTCTCACTCTCAGCTGAAGTCTGAAAGAAATTAGTGGTTCTGGACTCAGAAATGCATTTTGAATGAGCAGTATGTATGACACTGCCTTGCTTTCTGTGTAGTATCTGTTAAAAGGTTTGGTTTGTACCTGTCTATACTGATAAAATCATTACAGATTTACACTTGTTTAAAAAAATAAGTAACTCTGCTATCCATAACTGATATATTCATTGCAACTGCTGAGGTTTACGTGGGAATAGTTTTGAAAGTGCTAGTGGGATTGTTTGAAGCACCAGTGTGATCCTTTATGAACATTAGAATTAATCTCTTAAAGCAAACAAACCTAGTCCCCCTTATCTAAACTTAGTGTTCCAAATATGTATTACTGAAGTTATACTTACGTGGCAGGGGAGACACCATGATCAAGCAGGTGGTTTTCCCAGGGAGAGGCTCATCCCTTGCACTCTGGGTGTGCTGACCCCTGTGATTTCCCCAAATGCGGGAAACTCAACTGCATAATTTGTGGTAGTGGGGGACTGCGTTTTTTTGTTTTCTTCTTTTTTATTTCTTGGGGGTGTTGGTTGATGAGAAAATGAACATGAGCCAGCTGCAGTGTGCGCTTGCAGCCCAGAAAG
Organism: Amazona ochrocephala; assembly: GCA_039720435.1. Classification (NCBI taxonomy): domain Eukaryota; kingdom Metazoa; phylum Chordata; class Aves; order Psittaciformes; family Psittacidae; genus Amazona; species Amazona ochrocephala. The sequence continues at coordinate 98,690,730 of CM077877.1, read as the reverse complement.
CCAACCGTATCCTGGGCTGCATCAAAAGGAGCGTGACCAGCAGGTCAAGGGAGGTGATCCTGCCCCTCTACTCTGCTCTCGTGAGACCTCACTTGGAGTATTGTGTGCAGTTCTGGTGTCCTCAACATAAAAAGGGCAGGGAACTATTGGAACAAGTCCAGAGGAGAGCCATGAGGATGATCAGGGGACTGGAGCACCTCTCTTATGAAGATAGGCTGAGAAAGTTGGGGCTGTTCAGCCTGGAGAAGAGAAGGCTGCATGGAGACCTCATAGCAGCCTTCCAGTATCTGAAGGGAGCCTATAGGGATGCTGGGGAGGGACTCTTCATTAGGGACTATAGTGAGAGGACAAGGGGTAACAGGTTCAAACTTAAACAGGGGAAATTTAGATTGGATATAAGGAGGAAGTTCTTTACTGTAAGGGTGATGAGGCACTGGAATGGGTTGCCCAGGGAAGTTGTGAATGCTCCATCCCTGGCAGTGTTCAAGGCCAGGCTGGACAGAGCCTTGGGTAACATGGTTTAGTGTGAGGTGTCCATGCCCATGGCAGGGGGGGATTGGAACTAGATGATCTTGAGGTCCTTTCCAACCCTAACTATTCTATGATTCTAAGTTACCACACTGCATGATAAGTCTTCAAAGAACAAGAAATAAAAATTGTTTTCATGGAGCCCTTCTAGGTGCTTCTAATGTGTTGCAATGTTTGTTGAACTGTATCTAAATTAATCTTAACTTTCCATGTTTCACATGATTCTGCTGAATATGAATGTTTGTTTACTGCTTTTATGAAACCCATAAATATGCACAAAAGTTTTCTTGAATAGCAGCACTTCCTCATTGCTTTGGTGTAGTATTTTATCTTCTGTTTGTACAAATCCTAGCAATATTTGTTTCTGGATCTGTGGGTATAAATTCATAAGTGACTTCAAATATGGGGTTTTCATTATCTTTGGAAAAGACCTGTTTAAAAGGCAGGCTTATTTTGAATAGTAGGATGTGCTTTGTTAAAATGTTCTTCTACCTTCTGCATGTGGAAGTGTTTTTTAAAAGCTGAAAGTCACGCTGTTCATTTTACTTCAGTGATGCTTTATTTGCCTCCGATTGCTTTTAACCTAAAAATGCATTAAACTCATGTTTACATGTAGCTGTTAATTTTTTTATTAAAAATTGGTTTCTTCTCTTCTGCTTTCAAGAGGCCACTTAGAAGATGTGTATGATATCTGTTGGACCTCAGATGGAAATTACATGGCATCTGCTTCTGTAGATAACACAGCTATAATGTGGGATGTCAGTAAAGGTAAATGCTACATTTTATCACTTCTGTGTCTTCAGTCCTGATGGAAGTGCCTGATAGTATTTACCAAAAGAGTTGAAAGTGTCTTTTTTTTGTGATTGCTAGATTTCTATGATTGTGAGGCAGATAACCTGGCATATAGAGATACCCTCAGGCCAGCAAAACTTACACATAAGTAATCTCTTCACCTTGGAGTATTTGAGAAATAAGCCACCCAGTTTCCCCCTAAAATAAACTCCTACACAATAGAATCCAATAATATAAACTCCTACACAAGCAGCTTGTATATTAGTTACTCCACCCCACACCCCTACAAAGAAACAAAACTCGATTGGTATCAGGTAAGTACCTACCTATGTAAAAAATGGGAAGTGAGTATAGGATGAAGGCTTTGTTTTACACAATATGACTTATTTTTTTAGGCTGCATCAGGCAAAACACTTCTGTTCATTCTCATCCTAGTGAAGTGAGATTGCTTATATTTTCCACAAAGGCCAGTCTGTAGAAGTTCGGGTAGTAACACCTAGGTTAGGTTGCTTTACAATGGCTTGATGTTCTCTTATTAGCAGTGTTATTGTTACATTGACTTTTAATTTAATGTGGAAATACTTAACTTTCTCTGAAGTTAATCTTTTCTCTCACATTTCTAATATTTAGTGTCTAGTTAAGAAAATAAAGTAGAATCCAGGTTAATTTTTCAGTGCACACACACATGAAAATAGAAATGTTCCGCTGCTGACATTCTGTGTTCTTGGTTTGGGTGTTTAATGTTTCTCCCATCTAAAAAGTTACGTGTGCTCCTTTCCAAATGTCTTTAATAAATACGTGAATATGCACTTAAGAGAATGTGTGCTTGGAGCGTATGTGTAGTGGCAATGTCACCACATGTCTCTTGCATCTCAGACTGCTTGTAACAATTTTAAAGGCACATATCTATTAGAATTATTACTAAAAAAAGCTGAATAGCCTCTTAAGCTGGTATGTCTTATATGTGTAATGTCTTCCATTCCCACTGCTTTCTTTTAGTATGCAATTAATACCATAGAGGGCATTTTGTGTCTTCTAGGCAGAGAGACAGCTAGTAAGTTGGAAGTAAGCATCCATTACTGGAAAATGTAGGCTCTGTAACTGGAAATTGTACGTACACGAAAGGAAAGAGATTCAAGAATAGCTTCCAGTAATACCCAGGCTAAAAGCTTGCATGGTTTTTAAAAAATGGCTGGAAGAAAATTAATAGTAAAAATGGATAGGACTGTTCAGTACAAAGAGAGCGTCACTGGCTTAAGTCCTTGAGGTACTGTTGGCAGCTTACAGACTTTTTTAAAATGACAAAGGTTTTGAAATACTTCTGTTTTGAAATATACTTACCTTGCATATTTAAGGCCTAGGCCAAACTGCTTATCTGAGTAAATTCGTAGGGAGCAAGCCTTAAACTGGCATGTCACAATTTACTGTAGTTGTGAAGGTTCTAGAAATACAGCAACTATTTCCGATATTCTTATCAGGTGCTATCAAGTTAAAAGTTTCCTTACAAAGTGTTTTCTGTACAAGTTTAAGTGTTTTGTTTTCTTTCTTGATATGAAGAAATGTTTTGAAACACATTTGACTTTAGAATCCGAAAACTGTTTGTAATTGCAGGACAGAAGGTTTCAATATTAAATGAACACAAGAGTTATGTCCAAGGAATAACGTGGGATCCTCTAGGCCAGTACATTACAACTCTGAGTTGTGATAGGTGAGCTGTTGGTCTATGTGTTTTGCCTCTGTATTCTTTCTTACTTGAAGATGAATTAAAAGCAAGTCTGCAGGATAAATCTGACTTTTCTTTTAGTTTTATTCAGATTGTTCCTGAAGAAATTCGATGTGAATGTAAAACGATATTTTAGTTAATCTTTTGCTCATAGTAAATGATTCCTGAAGTCTGAGTGGTGTCTGTAAGCAGCAAATAAGATTATGTAAACTTCTGTAGAAATTTTTCTTCACAAAATAAGCTTTCATGAGTTTGATCATTATGCATACCAAATACTTCTTATGAGAGTGCTGCATTCTCTGGCTGTTAATGAGCTAATAAGTTCATCCTTGTCATTTTACAGAAAGATATAAACAGGTTAAGAAATAAGTTAAAATTGTTTTCCACTGATGTCTTTCTTTTACCCTCTCTCTCCTTCCATCCCCAACAGTTTTGTGAGTGATGTCATTGGGAAAGCTAAACACACACTTTATAAACTTGGCTGTTATCAGAACTTTAAGTAAGCTTAAACTGTTTAGAGCAAGTGTGCTGTTCTGAAGGGGTTCACAGCTGGCTAATAAATGCATGTCATCTGACACCCACTGCAAAGAAAGCTGCTGTAATAATAAAAAAGTTGTTTTGATTTAAGATTTGGAATAGAGTCAGAAAAATTGTAAGTTAATGCTGACTAGGTCATATGAGCCTTGGTCTTCTGATAATCTGTTGTGTGAGATATGTGTGCTTTTATTAAAATGAATAGCAGTGAAACAGAAGTAATAGAATGATACACAAGTTTTTTCTTGGAGTGAGGTTGCAAGCAAGGGCAAGGACTTATCTGAAGAGGGGAGATTTCCCACCTCTTCAGGTTTCAGATGCTTTTCTGCAGGGATAGTGAATAAGTTCGGCTCAGTGGGGGTCTAACAGGAGCCAGGCCAGTTGCCACGTCTGGGTACTCATCAGCCCAGGCTGGGGAGACCTTTTCCCCCTTTTGCCAGACCAGCTTATCTGTGTGACATCCAGAAACTGGTAGTTCCACAGCTGCCTCAAGCTACCTGCCACAGCCTTACCTTCTATTTTCTGTTCCTAAGTCTACACAGTATTGTTTCTGGATCAGCACATTAAGTTGGCAGAAAGCTGTCAGGTTTTTGTGTTAGGCTGGTTTTCTGCCAAGCCAACATAATTTAGTGAAGGTCAGAGCTGGCAGAAAGGAGGGGGTGGTGAGATAAGCAGTTACATTCACTTATGCTACCTGCTGTCTTAGTGAGATGAAGTCAGGGAGTTCCAGTGTTCTCTACAGAGACGCACTCCAGTTTACATTTATTGCAAAGGAAACCAAAGCATAGAAATGTAGCTAATTGTCTTTGAGGTGAGTTTCCACTCTGCAGGAAAATACTGACTACTACAACAGAGGTAGGAGTGGGGTGGCAATTCACTGTCTGATAATTTCCTCATTCCTCCCTGAGTGCGTAAGCTGCTACTTCACAAACCTTATTGAGTCAAATAATTGCTAATGATGCCTTGATTATTTAGCCGTCAAAACATGTCCCTCTGGTAGTGTCTCATGAACAGAGTTATTAATGTGTGATTGTCATTTATATTTGATGGTTCTGATTGAGAAGTGAGATCCTGCAGTGTTGTGTGAAACTTGGGGAGAAAGGAAGATGTTCCTCACTAACTGTGCTCTCTATTGTGTAGGGTCCTGCGGGTATACAACACGCAGACCAAGCGTGTAGCATTCAATATTACCAAGATTGTATCTGGATCAGGACCTGAAGGAGAGGTACATTGCTCTGCCACTAATGTTTTTTGAGAACATGTTGGGTGCTGTTTTATATGAGTTGTTCCTTTCTGTGAAAACAAAGGCACAAATGTTTTCCATTCAAGTAATCTGTATATCAGACATTTTTGTCTCTATCTCATCTTTGCACTTTATAGATAGAGACTGATACAGGTTTCCTGGAACATTACAGAAATGACTAAGAAAGTGCACTGCCTGCTGCTATTGATCTCTTGCAAATTCAGCGGTTTGAAGTAGTAACAAAATGTCTTTGTAAATATTAAAAATAGCATGGAAAAATAGTATGCATAGTGAATTCTTATGGGAAAAACTTAAAATATGACTTGCAGAAACTGTAAGTTTATTAATGGATATTACATAGCAATAAAATTTAAAGTCAGCAGCCTTAAGTTTTTAAAAAAGTAGTCGGGTGTTTTAGGAAAAATGTGAACTGGGGAAAATTTAGGAAATTCTGGCTTACTCAAGGAGGAAAACCAAAGAGGTGTTTCCTCCGAAGCAGTTTTAAATAACAGTAAAAAACACCACCAAACTGGGTATAACTTCTTTAATTCCTTCTATTCCTTTTCTCTTTTTTGTGAAAACATTTGTAACAATTTTATAGAGACTAAAGAACAGGCCTGAGAGAGGTCATTTTGCAATTACAGAAGTTCTCTTCAAACCTCTAATACTAGAGTTAAATGCTTAAGGAACAGGCTTTTACATTGACTGTTAAAAAATGTTGTTTTCCAGGTCACTACTATTTTTTGATCACTGGTCTAATGTGACTGCTCATGGGGTGTTTTGATTAGTAGCTGACAAGGGAGCAAGGGCTATTTTTCTTCGCTGTGAAGAATTTATAGCACAGCAGGAAGTGAGTTTGAAGGAGCCAGTGTTTTTTAAAGCATTTCTCTTTTATTTTAGAAGTTCCATCGGGTTACTGTACAACTGGATGGCTTTTCTCACTTGAATTCCAGCTGACACATTCACAGTCTGTTTTCAATGTTACAGGCCAGGAGCTATCGGATGTTCCACGATGACAGCATGAAGTCATTTTTCCGCAGGCTCAGTTTTACTCCTGATGGCTCCTATTTACTCACTCCAGGTACATGAGAACGTACAGTGTAACTTACATTGTGTCTATTATGCTCTACTTTGAACATGCATCAGGATTGGTTTCAAACTGCTAGAAAATGCTTATTTATCTTAATTAAGCCATTCCTCAGTCTTCTTGTTGATGAAAATAGAGACTCCACAATACTCTTCTGTTAGCAGTTCAGAATGTCAACTTTCTGCTGTGATAAAAGTAATATGTATGGCATTTTTCTGTACTGAAACATGTAAATTGCAATAGTACAGCTCTGTTAAATAGAAATGAAGGATAATGAGTAGTTCCTTTTGACTGGTCTCTCTTTGTTTGTATCCTTTCTTAAGAACACTCTGCAGTCATAGTAAAAATAACATTGCAAGGAGGGGATCAGTTTGCCCATGTAAGCATTGCTTTTATAGATGTCTGGCAACATTAAAAAGAAGCTTTGAGGGGGAAGTATATAAGGAAAACAAAAAAAGCACTAAATAAGTATTTGGGATATTTTTAAGTTGTGTTCAGGCTGCACAGCTCTTGCCCAATTGACAAGCCTAATTCCTGAGAAGTAGAATGTTTATGGACATGAAGTGTGTACCCTTTTGAGTAGATGAGTAATGTTTTAACCTTTATTTTTGCAGCTGGCTGTGTTGAATCAGGAGAAAATGTAACAAACACCACGTATGTTTTCTCCAGAAACAATCTTAAAAGGTAGAGATTAATAAGATGAAAATATCTTTTTATATAAGAAATAAAATGGCAATGTTGATTTTTAAAATACTGATTCTTTATAAAAGGCCTGTGGGTCACCTGCCATGTCCTGGAAAAGCAACTCTTGCTGTTCGATGCTGCCCAGTCTACTTTGAGTTGAGACGAGCATTTAATAAAGGTACTGTAAATCCTTTAGGGGGTATGATTTTACAGCAAATATGTGAAGAGGTCATTGTGGCTGTTCACTATTTTATGCCCTAGCCTTTTAACATTCCATTAAGGTAGTGTTTACCACATCTTAGAAGCTGTTTCTTGACTCTAAGACCCTGAATTCACCTTAAGTACCTTGTGAGTAGCTTGTGATATAGTGGATAAATGTTCTTACTTAGCCTCTTAGGCTACACTAACACTGCTTAATATTAAACTTTTACTGCTTAGTGTAAGTAAAAGTAAATAACTTGGCTTAGCACTAAAGGAGTGACCCACTGAAATATTTTCTGTTAGTCTCAACTACCCACATCACAGAAGCGCCAGAGAGTTGGTGTAGTTTGCAACAACCATTGATGTTTATTCAAGAAAGCCAAACCCGAAGCAGTGCTGGTATTATTGGCCAGAACAGGAGTTCTGAGGATGGGAAGGGATTGTATGAAGTTGCATGAAAACTTACCTGGAAATTGAAATCCAGCCTTATTGTGAGTCCAGTGTGTCCAGGAGCATTTATATTTTAAGAAGACTAGTCTTTGATCAAAAGGCAGAGCTTTGCATCTTTCTTTACAGTATCATTTTCCGGTATTCCTTACAGGATTTAGAGATTACCAGTTGTTGTGTTCTCTGTTTTCATCATAGTCTTTAGAATCGTTGTAATATTGTGTTGCACAGAAAGGAGGTGAGTGTCTGGTGTAGGCCTCTGTGGCACCTCTAAATGGAGTGTTTAGTTTCTGCAGCCTGTACTCAGAAAAGTGAAAATCTTTGATAGTCTAGAAATCTAGAGATGTGATGAAGTTATGTTATATTAATGTTAATGGCCTTAGGGCATAGCTTCCATAATCATCATAGAACCCAGCAGGAGCGCTATATACTGGAAATCTCCGAAAGCAGCTAGATAGCATGCAGCTTCCACTGGAAGCTGGAATTATCTGGCCTTCCAAAGAGCTAATTTTGCAATGAAAAGACTAGCTAGGAGCTGAACCCAAGGTAACACAAATGGTGCTAAATCCATTGCTTTGGCTGAGTTGTACAGAATATAACACAGTGGTATAAATTTGTTGTGACCTTGATTTACACTATATTCTAAGGTGTGTTTGTTTGGACTTTAGTCTTCAAGTTGTTTTGAATATGCTGAAAAATTCCAGCTGGAATATATATGACAAACTTCACAAACCAAATCAATAAGAATCCATGTGGACAAAGCTGCTGATTTCTCTCTCTTCAGCTAAGACAATAGAGGGAAAACTTCAGACAAGAGAAATGTTAGTACTTGACATTAAACTTTAGTTTTTCATAGAAGTGCTGTTTTCTGAACTGTTATCTTGATACTGATTAATAATGTAATCTTTAGGTTCATGGTGAAGCTACTGCAGTTACTACCTTTCAGTGAATGCAAAAAGGTCTCAGTGTGCTCATTCCTTTGCATTCTAGATGAAATTGGTCAAGAGTCATCTCCTGCTCTATTTAATCTGCCCTATCGACTGGTGTTTGCTGTTGCTTCAGAAGATTCTGTGCTTTTTTATGATACCGAGCAGTCCTTCCCCTTTGGTTATGTTTCTAACATACATTATCACACCCTGAGTGACATTTCGTGGTAGGTAATTGTTATATTCCTAAGATTTGTTGTGATGCGGGAAATGTTTTTGTTGTGTGTTGAAGTTCTGCACAACATCTTGTGTCTTGTATTTTTGTTTCATTTATGATGCACATGTGGTCACTGTAATTGTAGTGTGTGAAGAGGAAGCCACTTCTTTTTTTCCCTGTTAACCAGGGAATTGTGGTTCTTTATCAGCTGAGAAACAAGGTGCAAATCCTGAGGACAAGCAGATGAAAATTTTTATGAAAGCTGTTGTTCTAGGTGCCCATGGAAAGTACTCATTATTCAGGCAGTGTAACTGGCATTAGTGGAGTTATTTGGAGGTTTTGGAAGTCATCTCTCTGAGTTCAGGTGTCTGTATCCTGACCAAATTCTGCTTTATCAGGACAATTCTGCTCAGTGGTTTCTCATTTATGGGATGAAATAATTCATCTGACTTGATGTGACGGGTCAGAACTGAAGCTGAAAATTGAACCCAGGTCTTATAATCAGGATAGAGCTGGACAAGGCTTCTTTTCTTATGCCTTTCTAGCCGGTATAACTAAGCTGAGAACCACATGGAGGCCTCTCTTTCAGAGTTATGATCGATACTCAGCACTGTCAAAATCATGATGTGTCAGGGAGGGGGGCAGTAGAATAGACCAGAAAATGAAGTGATTGTAATCAGTGATAGATAGACATTACTTGGTGAAATAAGCATGAAGAGCCCATTCAGGTGAGCACCGTGGTGATTTGAGCATTGCCTCTACTTAGTGCTAGGAGCAGAGCCAAAGAGCTTGAATTGCTCTGCTGATCTGAAGAGGAGAGTTCAGCAATATTTCAGAAACCATGACTAAAGATTTGTGTACCTGTGCATACAGGTGCTGGTGGCAGCATGTTACAGGTGATCACAGATGACACCAGAGAGATTAGATGACAGGCAAAAGCCAGAACTGAAGGTCTTTGTTCAGTTGAATTGGTTGTCTTTCACTTGACTGCGGCTTTATTAAAATGTGTGCATGTATTTGGGGATGGGAGGAGGAAGAGACAGGTACAGCATGTGTTACAGGTGCGGGGCTGAGGATTGAAGGAAATTTCTGACATTTACTCTTAATGGGGAAAAAAAAAATCCCAAATAGGTCCAGCGATGGAGCCTTTCTTGCTATCTCTTCCATGGATGGATACTGTTCATTTGTTACCTTTGAGAAGGACGAACTTGGAATACCACTGAAGGAGAAGCCACAGATAAATGTCAGGACTTACGGTGTAACAGAGAAGAAAGTGAAAAAGAGCCAGCCACACAAAGTCATTTCGCCAGGTTCAAGGCTGACGGAAGCGACTCCTCCTAGCAGAGTCACTGATCCCAGCACTGTCACTCTCCAACCTAGAGCACCCACAGCTACTGGTAAGGACTTGCCTTCCACGCCTGTTGTCATAAAAAACATTCCAGTCTCATCCTCAGATGAGAGGAAAATCAGCCAGTCAGCCAGCCAGAGTGCTAAAGCAAACCAGCCCAGGAGAATTACTCTCAACACTTTACAAGCATGGAGCAGGACGCCAAGGTGAGATTTATACTGCTGTTTCCAGTTATAAATATGAAGGCCAAGACAAGCTGTGCTTGTGCTACATTTAAAGATTGAGGTGGTGTCTTGGTGGTAGCTTTCTTGCCATGGTATTTTTTGTTCCAGTTGTATTGCAACTGGAATGTCAAAATGTTTCCTGAATCCTAGTAGCAATGTTAACCTGACCTTTATGCCTTGTCCGTATGGCAGTAACAGGTGTCTGTCTTCAGGTTCTGTTTTCAGTATGAGGGTGGTACCTGGAGTCTTAAGCTGATGAGAATCACTTAAAGACTCTTCTGACAGGAAATATTTTATGAAGAGTGCAAGTCTACACAGGCCCTGAGTGTGCTCAGTCATGGGTGTGGGACTTCATGCGTTGATTGAGGTCACTTCCTAAGGTGAAGACCTAGGTTTTTAGAAATTACCTGTAATCCATGTACTGGTTGTCAGACAGCCTGCAATATAAGATCTTGAACTGGTGTACATCAGTAAGGGGACAGACGTGAATCTAAAGTGGAAAGGACGAGGGAATAGTAGGTGCAGGCAGTCTTAATTTTAAAATATTTCACCAAGATACTGTGCTGTGAAGGTGAATACCAAGCAGAGCGCCACATAAAACATGCAAAAGTACCTTCTAGTGGAAAAGATCACTAGTGGTATTCAAAGTACTTCTGAAAAATGCTCTATTTGTCATATAACAAGAAGAAAAAATGTGTTATATATCTAAACTACATTTAAATTAAACTGATTCTATATGAAGTAAACCTTTAAATAAATCATTTGTGGAAATAATGCCTTTAAAGCGATTGAACTGTTGCTACTCTTTTAAAGGAGAGTAAACTTGATTCCACTGAAGACAGATACGCCAACTACTGCAGATGCAGTTCCTACACCTGCTTCCTCAGAACAAGAACATGGTAAGTTCTGTTACTTGCATTTGTGGCTATTAATACGCAGCAGTCTTTTGCCAGTCATTCTTTCTGTTATAGACTTATGTTATAAGCCTATAACACAAGCATAGTCAAGCACAAACCTAAACCTAGTTGCAGATTCTAAAGCTTCATCAATGCCATGGAGTATTTGAAAGCCTTTGATAATATGATGTGTTTTCAGTATAGTTGCTCTTGAGCAGGTGCTTATGTGACAATATGTCACTACAGTTTTTGGGCAATCACAGGCGCACCTACAGTTTGGGTGGAGAAGAGATTCAGAGCAGCCCTGCGGAGAAGGACTTGGGGGTGTTGGCCGATGAGAAACTGAACATGAGCCAGCTTCAGTGTACACTCGCAGCCCAGAAAGCCAACCATATCCCGGGCTGCGTCAAAAGGAGCATGACCAGCAGGTCGAAGGAGGTGATCCTGCTCCTCTACTTTGCTCTTGTGAGACCTCACTTGGAATATTGTGTTCAATTCTGGTGTCCTCAACATAAAAAGGACTTGGAGACATTGGAGCAAGTTCAGAGGAAGGCCACGAGGATGCTTAGGGGACTGGAGCACCTCCCGTGTGAAGACAGGCTGAGAAGTTGGGGCTGTTCAGCCTGGAGAAGAGAAGGCTGCATAGAGACCTCATAGCAGCCTTCCAGTATCTGAAAGGGACCTACAAGGGTGCTGAGGAGGGTCTTTTCATTAGAGGTTCTAGTGATAGGACAAGGGGTAACGGGTTCAAACTTAGACAAGGGGTAACGGGTTCAAACTTAAACAGGGGACGTTTAGGTTAGATATAAGGAGGAAGTTTTTTACTGTAAGGGTGATGAGGCACTGGAATGGGTTGCCCAGGGAAGTTGTGAATGCTCTATCCCTGGCAGTGTTCAAGGGCAGGTTGGATGGAGTCTGGGGTAACATGGTTTAGTGTGAGGTGTCTTGCCCATGGCAGAGGGGTTAGAACTAGATGATCTTAAGGTCCTTTCCACCATATTCTATGATTCTGTGATTAGGTGACACTGAAACTGAGAAAAGTAAATTCACTTGGATGTAACGTTCTTCAGGTTCTACACATGGGTTTTAAAGACTCTTAAGTTTTCAGCACACCATAGTTTCATGTCCTGGACTCTCAAACTGGGGTTGGGTTGGCGTGATTTTTATGTTGGGTTTGTTTGTTTGGTGTTTTGGGGGATTTATTTTTGTGTGTTTTAGGGTTTTTTGTTGTTTTCTTTTGGTTGGGTTTTTTTGGTGAATGCTGAATTGTTCAGCAGACCAATTTACTTTCTTAATCTGGATTTACTTATCTTAATGATTTTCCTATCTTCATGTTTCAGAGAGGCCATTACCATCTGATGACAGTCTTCAAAAGCCCCCAGTGTCGAAACGTCCTAGAACTGAGGACATGGCTCTTTCTACATCTACCAAGATCAAATAGTCTGTAATTCAAACAAATAAAGACTAAGCTTCTAGTAGACTCTTCACAGTCTGAAGGAGATGCAGCTGTATCTGAGAGTGCATTTCTTTTTGCAAATGTTAAATCCTCAATTCCTGGTTAAAGTACCATCTGTGTATTTGATGTAGTGCTGTGAAGAAAGTGGCAGTAGAAGACACATTGTTCAGGAAGGTAGCATTGCTGAAGAAGAATCAATTGGGTAGTGACTTTTAAGTTTTTCTACTTCTTGAAGACAGCATTCTTCGAGAAATGCCACTGCTTGAGGAAATCGAGGAAAATCTGGCTATTGATTACAGTCACTGAAGAGTCTACATCAAAGTCCCAAAGTTGGTGTTTATAAATTGTCACATTTGCCAGTAGCCTGTCTGGCAAAAGAATTGAGTTTCTAAGGACTTAAATATATTCATAATGATTTGTTGTTGTTTATGACTGCCCCCCCCCCCCCCCCCCGAAAACCCAAACAGACAGTTTCATTCAAGCATCTTGGCTTATATGCTTAGCAATGTGCAAAATAATTCATACTCTAGCACATATGGAGAGGAAGCTGATGCTCACAATGTCTGAGTGCAGCAGCATACAGTATGACTGATATGATTGAAACATAAATCAGAACTTGTAACTGCAAGAAAGAAGAAAACAAAAGGAAGAAACCCTCTGAAGACCTATTACAAGCATGAAAGAGTAGAAGGTTCTGAATTGTTTAGTTTCTGTGTTAAAAAGAAACAAAGCACAGACATGAGATTTCCCTGAGGCAGCAGGATTTGAGTGTATACATTAGAAGTATCCCCCTTTCCTTTTTTCCAAATCTTAACTTCTTCAGTCAACAGAGTACAAATCCAGTTATGTTAGACTTCTAAAAGTTGGTTTGTTTTTAGTATTTGATACTTGGACTAAGCATTTAGCATTCAAAAACTGAAGTAAGACCTGCAGATTGAAAACAGTGAGACCAAAATATCTGAAAATCAGGACACTGGATTTCCTGTGGTATGCAGACTTAGCCTTCCCAAGTAGAATGCTCATCCACAGTATTCTGAGCTCATCCACTTAATTTTCTTTAACATCATGGACTTGATTTTAAAAAGATTATTGTTAAAATGTGGATAGTCATTCTGGTTGATGATAGCATGTGGACGTTTTAAGCAGATTTTTCTTCTCATAATTTAGGCTATTATTTGAAGTTCCACAATGCACAGGAGGAAAAAGCTGGAATTCATTTTAAAGCTCTTTGACTTTCATTCTTCCCTGTATATGGTTGATTTTAAGGTGTGTAATTTACTTATTGTTTTCTGTCAGTTTCTAAGAAAGTGGATTAATACTTTAGAAAAACAGAAATAGAAATATTTCAGAAGTGATTCATAAAAATTTCACAGGGAGGAAATGTTAATAATAACTTGTGTCAGTGTTTCAGGCAGATGAAGTATGTTGTCTACAGTTGGATTTCAACAAATTAGTAAGCAGAGAGTTGTAAGACATTAAATATATCTTTGCCTTTAACCACTGAGAAGAGGATGGGGCTTCAATAAACTTACCCAAACCTGCGTTTTCTTCTAGTGAGGAATGTAAATTAAATTACCAAGCAAAGCAACATCTAAAACTGTGTTTTCCTGAAAAAAAATTATAGAGATACCTAAATTGAAGTTTGTAGAGATACCTGAAAATTGATAGCCGAAGCAAATAATTGTGACTAATATACATTGCTGCACTTGCTGTTTTATGTTTTGCCCAGATTGAGATTACTATTTCATCTTTCTGTATAACATACATTACTATAGTGTTATTGGCATACCAGGCCTCTGTAGTCTTCAGATGCAAATAATTGCCAGAGTATTCATCTTCATTTCATGCCATAGCCATTCAGGTGACATCTACATGTTTTTTTTGTATGGTTGCTCAGCTTATTTTCACTCTGCCTTACAATCTAATTGGAGCTGTAAAGATAACACAGCTTTCACTCCTAGAGTCTACTTTTATATCATGATCTCTGTCAGAATGCTATACCTGATATTTCAACTTCCCTAATAGGAATTCCCTTTCTAGTACTAGTTGTCTCTTGCCACTATGATTTCCTAGTTCTCTGTTCGTTTTGTTGCTTACTTGCTATTTGTCAAATTTATATGGTACTAGGTTTTAAAACTTTTTCTATAAATGGGTGCTGTCTTTTGTAAAATAAATTACTATCTTTAACACCATGACAGTGAGAATTGTAGATTTCTGGGGTTTGTAATCTGTTTCAGTCTCCAAAGGGCCATCCCCCCACTTCATTCATATTTAGAATCATAGAATCATAGAATAGTTAGGGTTGGAAAGGACCTTAAGGTCATCTAGTTCCAGCCCCCCTGCCATGGGCAGAGACACCTCCCACTAAACCATGCCACCCAAGGCTCTGTCCAACCTGGCCTTGAACACCGCCAGTGATGGAGCATTCACAACTTCCCTGGGCAACCCATTCCAGTGCCTCACCACCCTTACAGTAAAGAATTTCTTCCTCATATCCAATCTAAACTTCCCCTGTTTAAGTTTGAACCCATTACCCCTTGTGTCTTCAAGACCTTCATGGAGCTTCACGTGTCTTCAAGACTTTACTAAAGCAAGGCTTACTTGCTATTTGTCTTCTGTGTAAAGCTGGGCAGGTGTTGGACTGTGAATGCTGATCTGAATGGGGACTGCAATACCTGGCCACAATGGCACACAGCCTGTTATTTTTGAAACCAAATGTTTTGCTCTCAGTTTGTTTCCTGCACCTGATCTTTGGGCTGGGAAATGCCTTTTGTGATGTTTATATGGCATCTCAAAGCCTTGACGTAATTCATTTCTATGTTTTAGCACAATATCAGGGTGATCATAATGTTTTTAAATAAATCTGTATTTCCCCTTGTAAGTGCTTAAAAACTGGCATCTAAACACATATGTACTCATTATTCTGGTTAGGGTTAAAATATCCATATGGAATATGCTATATGGAATATGCATATGCTAGTGCTCCAGAACAAGGAGACACCTAGAGAAACGTACTCTCAGTTACCACTCCACAGAGGCAGTTCATCTATAAACAAACAGGCGGCACACTTTGCTTCCAATTACCCTCTTGATGCACCAAAGCAGTATTTAACCAGCATTCACACTAACAAATACAGCTGTGGGTCACCAGTGATGCAGGAAATAACCCACAATCTCACTGCACTTGCAGGAGAACAGTAACAATCTTTTCGCATGCAGGTCTGAGGTGTTCTGTGTACAAAGTGATACCAGCACTTCACATGATGTGAAAACTTCGGAGGGCCTGGAAACGCTTTGTCTGTCAAAGACTATATTACAGTATTGCGTTACTCTACACAGAATTGTAAAACCAAAATGTATTACATTGTAAGTACAAATTTAAATGGAAGAATTCTTAGGAGAATCCTGGTAAGAAGCAGAATAGCTTCTCTTACTTCTGTAAAATGCTTACCATTGCATCATTACTAACAAGAGAATGAGCGTTACTGAAACTCATTATATTAAAGCACTGTGCCTTAAAGTCCTCTCAAAGCTCAATCTAAACAGAAAACCAAGGATTCTGTAATTATGTGTAAGGGTTTTACTCAGATTTTCATTCTTGACTGCAGAACTGTGTTAAGACACATTCAGAATTCCTGTTTTGATTGTTACTTTGCATACTCAAACAAGCTCTGTTGATCTCAAAGAGCTTTGTGTACACATAAAGACTGATTAAACGCAATGAAAGGCCACTGATCCTTTGTCTTTCATTTTAAGCCTCAGGGAATCTGATTTATCCTCCTGAACTTTAATTCTGACAATTTTTCCACTTCTAACTTAAGCAGAGGCAGCAACTTGAACAAATTCAGCTTCCAAAAAGGTCATACCTGGGTTTATCCCCTGAAACAGATGATTAGCTGGAGAACGTCCTCCCACTTCTGCTCTGTGGTTAGAGGCATGGGCAGCGCTGCTCAGATTCCACTGCATCTCCAGGGTCCTGGAAGGTTCATGAAGCGACACATTGCTGGTGCAGGGCCTGGAGCACAGGTGTGATGAGGAGTGGCTGAGTGACCTCGAGGGGTTTAGTCTGGAGAAGAGAAGGCTCAGGGGGGGACCTTATTGCTCTCTATAGAGCAATGCCAATGAGTAGACATGTGATAATAACACACTCCGTGTAAGTTTCTGCCACATGGGTCGTGTACATTCAACTTCATCTGGATCTACGGATACATTCCTGGCATCCAGCCTGCGGTAGATCATCTCTAGTATGGCTGATTGAAAACTATTCTCACATGTTTATAGAGTGGTTTCATTGGTTTTTTTTCTGTCATGAACTAGTTTCTGCTTCAAAACAGAACATGCCCAGTCCTATTTAAACTCTTTGCTTCATAAGGTGAAGTATAGCATAGACATCATTCTGTCAAGGGTGCTCTTCAGCCCAGGTTTGACATAAATGTCATTTTTAATTGGCCATGTGAATTGTTTGTACTTCAAATGAACCCTGAGTTTATATTCCAGCTGTGAATGTGGTGTGTCACATTTTGCTGAGTGCCTTCTGTAAGGCTCTTAACCGCTCTTGAGGACTGCTGTCCTGCTTGTACTATCCTGATGAGACAGCATTATTGAAAAATGCCTGTCTGCATCTTTCACCTTACAGCAGCAGTGCAAGCAGGGAGCTGAACTCACAGAATTAACATCTGGAAGAGGCAGCAAATTACTGCGGGGAACCATGGAACTCTGGGGTGTCCAAGTGCTGCTCCTGTCAACACATTTGGTATTCTGTGTGTCGGTATCCCACTCACCAGTGCCTTGGGAAACCAAAAAAGGAGCAGTCACATAGTGATTTCCTCTGGCTGACAGAGGGGACCGCTTGAACAGGGAGGTTGAACCAGACGACCTCCAGAGGTCCCATCCAACATTCTATGATTCTGTGAATGCTGCCATTTCCAGTTTGGCATAGCTTGAATGAGCAAGTGATTTAGCATTTAAGATGGAGAAGTTACTTACTGATCATGGGAGTCCATGGAGATACATGGTATCATGTGCCATTTCTTTCCATCTTCCTCAGAATTGTGGATTTTGCATAGGTGCATGAAATGTAGTGAAAGATGGGGAGTAAACACATCCGCTATGGCTACTGCATAGACAGTCTTCTGCATTGTCTGATACTTCAAATATCTATGTGGACTATTTGTCTCAGAGTTCATGTCAAGGGCAAGTGATCCTTTCCCTCTTTCAGAGTGGTTTTCTTGCATGTCTTACATGTACTTCTCTGGCTTGATCACAGATCTTTTAAAAGGTCATCTTTATGTCCCAATTCTGCATACTTTCCTATTTAAGTATGTGCCTGTATGTATGTGGAATCACTTTTCCATGTCAGGAAATGTTTGTTCATTACCTGAAACCATCTGCCCTTTTTCATAAGGCACATGAAGGACTGAAAAATCCCAGGCTGCAGGCACACAAAGCATGGACTTCTGTCTAAAAACAAAGTGCAGAGCGACCACTGGATGTCACTCCTCTAAAAGAATTCCTCCTTTTGGGGGTATGGGGGGAAAATGCCGGCAGTAAGGAGGAAAATGAAAACTCTGTTTTCTTTAAAAAATCAAGCTGTAGGTGAATTTATGTAACAAATGTATGTTATCAGCAAATAAATCGTTTGTATTGTTCCTACATGCTTCCTTCTAAGAAGACAGGGCTCGCTTTCTGATGAATTGCATTTTATAATTGACTAAGGATAGTAAGTCCATGCTGTGATAGCGCTTCTCTGACGGAAAATGTGAAACAATAACCTGGAATGCCACATGCTGCCCCAAACTTTCCAAGAATGTCTTAAGCATCATTTCTATTGAAAAGCACTTTGAAGAGCTGATGGGAGGGATCTGGAAGGCAGGTGGAGCATCTGGTGTACTCTCTGACCAGCTTTCAACTGTCTTGCCGTGAGTTGCCAAGTTGTGGTACACACATTGCTACAGGTACACCAAGTATTTCAACATCCAGGACCTGCTGCTGCCACCACCAGTGCTAGTGCCTACTGCTCTGGGTAGGAGCAAGAGAAAAATGTTTCCATGCCCCACCTGTAAGTCAAAACCAGTTAATCACATGTGTACACACAACAATGCCTTATATCACATGTGTACACATTACAAATCTTATATGTCCTAACCTCTGTTAAAAGGTTGCACTGCCATGTTATTTGTTGTCCAGACCCTGAAAAGTAAATGAAAAAGAGGGCAGAGACACACAAGGCTGCTGGAGCCTAAGAGTGGTCATGGAGGGTGACAGATATAAGAGCAATACGCAGGCAACCCTCAGGCATGGAATGTGTTCTGTGAGCAAGAGCAAGAAGACATGCAACTTCTTACTTATGTATCATTTGTATTGCTGCCTAGAATAATGCTGATAACACACCAGTGTTTTAGCTGCTGTTCAGTAGCACTTACCCTGGTCAGGACTTTTCAGTTTCTTATGTTCTGCCCGTGAGGAGGGAGGAAGCAGCGACAGGACACCTGACCCAAACTAGCCAAAGGTGTGTTCCATAACGCTGGATGACATGCTCAGTATATAAACTGGGGGGAGTTACTGGGATGGGACTGATTGCTGCTCGGAATCTATCAGCGGCTGGTGAGGAATTATACTGTGCAGCACTTGGGCTTATTGGTTTTTTTTTTTCCTTTCCTCTTCTAGTTTTATATTCTCTCCCCTTGTTATTTCTATTATCATCATTATTATTAACAATAGTAGCAGTAGTATTCTGTTCTTTAGTTATTAAACTGGTCTTATCTCAACCCATGGTTGCTCCAAAGCAATTTCAATTCTGCCCATCCCACTCAGGGAGGTGGGGAAAGTGGGTTTAACAAACAGTTACTTACTACTTAGCTACTGGCTGGGTTTAAACTACAACATGCCCCTACTCAGTGATGCCTCTTGTTTTTCTGCTCACCACATGAGATGAGAAAGGAATGTAGACATAGAAAAGGAGAAGAGTAGTGTAGGTAGAAATGGAGATGGCTGGGAGAGGAAAAGTCACAGTTGTGGATTAATTTTTTTGAGCTGGGATGTAGAGAGAAATTTGAAGGTTTGTAACTGAAAGAGAAGAAACTGGCATTTGGGAGGAAGAAGTGGATGGGAACCCAAAGGGGGAGAAAGACTGATAGTGATAGGTTGCAAGGAGGGAGTTTGGTGTCATTAGAGTTCCTGTGGAAGACTCTCAGCTCAGGGATGATCCAATGGCACCTAGTTTTCTAGGTTGAGTTGTAGTCGTACTATTGAGTTTTGTTTTGGGGCCTTTTAACCCTCCGGAATGGAAAGGTTTTCTTGCCACAGAGCTCTCAGTTTTGCAGTCTCCTGCCAGTAGGTGACAGCATTCCCCAAAAATAAGCAAACTAAGAAACATGTCTTCCAGACTTCCGTCTACTTACAGACATTTCTCGTCATCTTTGTATCTTATTAGTGTTGGGGTTTTGGTTGTTTGGTTGTTTGCTTAAAAAAGAAAAAAAAAGTTATTATTTTTGGTCCCTTTCCACCTGGTGAAGAATGAAACTTTAGAATAGGCTACTGAAGGAGAGTTTTCAGGAGGAAAATGCAGCAGACTGATCAAGAGGTCTCCTCCGTGCTGCAAGCTCTGTGGCACAGCGAAATCTCTCCTCTCCTGCTTCACTCAGCAGCAGTGTATGTTGGGCAAGTCTGAGGAGTATCGAAGCAGCTGACCTCTGCTTAGCCAACATCCTGGGCTGTGGTGACACATACCCCAGGTTGCAGGAGCAAGAGAGACTTGTGCACATATCCAGCAGAACTTCTGGCTGTGGAGCAACCAGGCAAAGATCCTGGCAGCCTTAACAGAGAGACTGGCATGGGTTTTCATAGTGAGAAAAGTCTACCAGCCAAAGAGCATTCAAGGTGCAAGACAGAACTACGTTCACCAGGTATTTCTGCCCACTCCGCGCCTTCTTCCAGACAGTCCAGCTCAGGAGATCTCTTAGCCCTTCTTGGCAGCACTTACGCTGCCAGTAAGCTCTGAATCAAAATCCCCACACATGGTGCCAATTACCATTCTCCCTGTCTAGCCCAGAGCCCCACACAGCAGGTCTGTTCTTCCTCACATGCAGGGTTTTGAGGCGCTGCCATTTTCCCGGTGCTGCTCTTTGGGGAGTTGGCAGAGCTGCTTGTTCCAGAGAGGTGGCTGCTAAGATTGCCCTGACCTGGCTGCTCAGGCCTTTACTGAGTGCCTTTTTCCTGCTGCTGCTCTTCCTGCCCTCCTTCTTTCCCCTTCCATGCATGAGCAGCCTAATAGCTTTTCTGTGACATGCTGAGCATCCCACCAGCATGACCTGCCCCTGCCTGCCCTGCTGCCCAAGTACTCCAGTGCCCAGGTTGCGGGTGCTCAAACATCAACAGAAGAGCTGGAATGTGCAAACAGGGTGCAGTTGAGCTTTTCCCCTGCTGGTTCCCTTTCGTGTCTGCCAAAGCAACGTATGCTGCTGTTTCTCTTGAGCCTGACAGCCGCTTTCAGCCAAGTGATATTGCTGAGAGTCTGGCTGCTTATTCCCTCAGCTGAAAGCCCCAGAAAGCCATGGCCCTGAGGCCTCTTGGCCTGCAACCCGAGAGGGTTAGCCTCTTAGAGCATGAATAATTAAAAAGGTGCACAGATTTCTTTTTGTCTGGAAACTGGTCATAAATCGGGGCTTGTCCAGGGACTGTGAAAACCTGATTCTGGTGCTCTTGAAAGGAGAAGAACCTGTTTTTGTCTTTTAACAGGGAAGCTGTTGGTATCTTTTCTGTATGGGCTTATTGGTGTTTGCCTTAATGCTCCGAAGTCTTCATGGTAGGAGTTTCTTTGTGCTCCATTTACTTAAAACTGGCTGTCTGGGGCAATGTTAGGTTCATTTTGTGCATCAAGTAGACGTACTCATGCATACATACTCTTGCCTATGTGGATGTCCTTCTTTAATATTTTCCATTTACAGTGCTTTTCTTGCTATGAGTTACATTCACTGGGAAATCTTAATCTTAAAGGGTCTTATTTCTCTGACATTCCTCCGCAGATTCTTCCCCTGCATGATGTGATTCTTAGGCACAACAATGATGATGATAAATAATGTCAGGTTTTGTCTCAGTATAAACTTACCCTGTATATTTAGCCAGCAAGAGTAAATAAATAAGCTGGGCAGGCATTTTTGTTTTGATTTCAGCAAAGCTGAAATAAGGAATTCTGAAACGTTGTTTGCTAAAGGAAATGGAAATAGGCCAGATTGAAATGGGAATGGCTATGGCTATCTGCGTGATCTTAGCCTGTTTAACTGAACTAGTTTAAAGGGGTGGTTTGAACTAAATCACTGAGTGCTGCCTCCTGCATATTGGGAGCTGTAGGAGCTTTGTGGATGTTTTTATTTTCCCTTTTCCTGGCACCAGTGGGATTGCACCAGCTGGATATACTTACAAATAAATAGTGGGGCAGGAAAGAAGGTATGGATTTACTCTGAAAGTAGAAGAGAGATAATATGTTGGCTATGTGCTTTAGTATTCTAAATTTGAGCTTTGACCCCATGAAAATGCTGCATCTCTGCTGTATGATTGACTGTTACAAGAGGCAGTGTCTGGAGCCAGCAACTGGCTAAATCTGTGTTTCATGCTTGCACATGTAGTAATAGCGCAAAACAGTCTTCTGCTGGAATATTTTGTCTAAATACAATGTGCATAATTTAGAGCAGACAGTACAGGAACAGAGAGGAGTTATTGGTTATGGCAACGTGTGCCTTGGAATGGTGAATCCTCTGTAGTGAGGAAGGCATATAAAGCAACTGCAGTTTGTGCCTAGATAGATAGTATTTTCAACCAAGGCAATCGGGGTACCTTGCAAATGCCTGGTATGTATTAGTTGCTGGAGTAGGAAGAGGTAGTAGATACACTGTTGTTTCTATTTCACTTGTTGGCTTCCCAGAAATAGCAAAACACTTTTCAAGATGGCCTTGCAAGTTTGCAACAGCCATGGAGTATTGTCAAGTGTGAACATGCTTTCTATTTCTACAAAATTGGCAAATCTAAGTCAAGTTGTTCATATTAATTCCTGCCAGGAGCTGAGATATCTTAGCATGTGACAGCATTGGACCTCAGTTTTGGTAAATATAATATAAAGAATTCATTTTTCTAACTAGCTAACATAGCAAAATCCAGCTCTTCTGATGTAGGCTGTGTGAGTTCCTTTCCTCATAAGTTTTTCAGTCAGTGCAGAAGAGCTTGTTGTGATACTGCAGAGAAGGGAGTGGGAGGGGGTGAGAGAGAAAATATCATAAAATTAATGAAAATAACAAATTATTATAGCAGTAATAAGATAAAGTAATTCAGGGGTTTGAATGTTAAAATTTTGCTTACAAGCCTTTTCAAATATGAAGGGCATCTAAACTAACTGCTTGTCCTTTATTCTTCCTTCTTGTTTTCTGTGGTAGGAGGTAATTTTCACTGAGGTAGTTTCTGGTTGGATAATTCAAGATTAATTTTTGAGTGAATTTTTAAATACAGCCTATATATCCAGGAGGATAAGGGTCAAGTGGAAGGGGTAACATAACCTTATCTATTGCACACTCATTCTTCCTATATAAATCATTAATGTGAAAAGGAGATAATTATATTCTGTAACAGAAACAAATAACTTTAAATATTGCCTCTTAGTTTTAACAGCAGAATTCAAGCGCAATCTGCTTTCTGCGCTTAATATATTCAGGATCATGCCCGGGCATTTACTCAAACTAGCCACATGATGGCAATATTGCTAATCTTTAACTTTATTAATTTAACCAACTTGCTAGCTCTGGTTTTGATTCAGAATCAGGTCTGTAATTCTACTAGAATACTGAAGTTCTCTGGTTTTTAGAGGAAATCTTTCATGATTTGACTTTATATATATGAAACCCTGCTGTATCTACAGCCCATGTTTACATCCCTGACTTCAGGGTTAAAAAGTGAATGGTGGTACCATGATCTGTGACGGCACATTGTCGTAAATGTACTGAACTGTGTGTGTGTGTGATGCTGAGGCTTTGGAAACATGCATTTGCTGTACAATGGGAAAGTAGCAAAAAGAAGAAAGGAAGTATGAAATAAAGATATTTTCGCTGAGAACAAAGAATTTTTTACAGTCCATCGTTTCTGATAAGCCCCGTGGAGCAATTGCTGTATGAAATTGGGTGACAAAGGCATTTTTATTCTCTGTGTGAAAGAACATGCAAAGGTTGGTATGTACCCCTATAATCCCACACAGCCCACTGCAGGGTCAGGGCCTGCTTCAGACCGTCCATGAAGTGACTGCCAAAATCAAGTGCCTTTAGAGTCCCCAGCATGGACGAGAGCAATGTAGAAAGGCTTATGGCAGATGTTTCAGAGGAGGATTGGGGTAAAAAGCAGATGACACCTATGTCCTGGGAAAGAGAGGTTCTTTCATGAATGGAGACATGCCCGAGAGAACATACCAACACAAAGGGCTGGTTCCTGAAGCAAGGGGAATAGGGAAAGACACATTGAGCCAGTAGTGGTAACAGTGGGCAGCAGCAGGGATGTGTGGAGGTAAGTTTGGTTCTGCCCAGAAAACTAGAACACTGAAACCAAACCCCTTTATGAGGCACTCTGAGAGTCTCAGCTTGACCCAGGCACATTTTTAACAGGCAGGAGGAGAAAATGCTACATTCCCCCTTTTTTCATTTTTTTCCTTTTTTTTTTTTTTTTAATTCCCTTTTTTCCCTTTTATGAGCTGCAGTGGAACCTGTAAAAGGATTGTCCCTAGTGAGAACCAAGCAATTTCTGAAATGGTACAGCTATAAAACAGGAGAACAGGATCTGGCACCAGTGAAGGAGCTCAGCCGAGTTTAAGCAAGATCTTCATTAATGTCCTTAGATTCTCGATGTGATAAATATGGGTGAGTTTTGGTGGAGACTTGAGGAAAAATGTGTTCTTTAGCCAAAGTAACTATCATCTTGACAAACATTTTGCTGGACTATTTGAATGAATATTTAATGTAAAACATGCAACCTGCTCTAATAAGAGCACATTCATAATTTCTAGCATGCTAGTCCTGTCCAAAACTCACTTGGCTTTGCTCTGGATAAGGGATACTTTAAGAAGGAAATGTTGGACTGTAGCTACACTTGGCTGAAGCGCACAGTACAACATGAGCAGCTGTGGAAGCCAGATTTACTGCAATAAGTGAGGCTGCTAAAATCCTGACAGTACTTTGATTTTTTTTTTTTCATGAAAAAGTCCAATATAGAGTTTATGACTTTTCATACAGTTATTTATTTTAGGAATGAGAGATCTGCCAAACACAGCAGGTAGTTAATACCCAATTCAGACTGCATTTGAAAAGGAAAGGAGCTATTGGCTGCATCCTTTGGGATTCTGTGATTAACCTAGAGGGAGCTGTAGGTGGCTTTTTCCACATGCATTCAGGCAAAACAGGAGTTGGAGTTGACCCCCATTGAATAACTTGAAGTTTAAATCAGGCATGGCCAGTAGCTCAGATCATCCTCTGCTGAAATATTCTTTTCATTTGGACATGGAAGATAGGCCCGCTGTAGATGGCATCAATCTAGGAGGCACATTCAATCCCTGCCACTGTCCCAGACATAGGATGTGTTACATGTACTTGGAAATAAGTGTTGTAGTGCTCTGCCACATCTGGTGTCTGAGCTGCATATGGGTACTTGGTGTGAAGTACAGCTTTCCAGTATAATCCTCCTTGAGTATCCTGCGCCTGACAGCAGTTGTTCGTGATCAGCTCCAGAGGCCCTGTACTCGGCCTCTGTTGTTGATAGTCTGCTCCAACGTCTCAGGCTGATTTGGAGGGGTTGTAGGGTTCAATTACAGACCTGCTTCATCCTGTACCACAAGGATCTGGGGCTGGGTGTCATTGCTTTGTTCTGACCAGGCTGGTCACTTTTTAAAACCCCTCTAATGAACTTGCCAGCACCCAGCTAACTCTTCCCTTTGCTTGGTATTCATCATGAAAAAGTGGGAATAACAACCCTTGCATCGCCCCTGAGGGTGCTCTGAGGCTAAATCCATCAGTGCTTGTGAGACTGCCAGTGATGCAGGCCACATGTAGATACCACAGGCAGGCTAATGCCTTCCATATTCCAAGTATCTCATAGGATTTCCTGGGGTTAATGAGTTAAATGCTGACAGTGCAAACGTTGGGTACCAATGTAGCAGACATTAGGCATTTATTAATATAATGCAATTTATATCTGGGCTTAGATACTAAGCCTCTTATTGGGTAGGTCACCAGAGGTACTTGCTACTAGTGTGACAACACATTCAACAGGGCTTCTTAGGAGCTTTTCTCGTCTAAGATCACTGTTCAGTTCTTATCACAGAAACTCATTTGTTTCTACTCTATCAGACCCAATCAGCAAGATTATTTTATTCCTTGTCTTTCTTTTATAATAGCAGTTGTAACTATCAGAGAGATGAGCTCAACATGTTTGGCAAAGTTTTAGGTCCCTTGATGCGCAGAAGTGTTTCAAAGCACACAGACAAATCCAGATGTAAGGGTGTGGTGACAGCAAATTTAAGACATATTATCAAGAAGTTTAACCTATGTTCTGTATTTTGCAGATCTGTATTTATAAAGAGAGAGTGAAAGCTGGTGTAAAAGTTGTGATTATTAACTTGGTCACCTTTGATGTCTTGAACCATCAGAAGAGGGGATATTTTTAAGAGCACGTAAGAATCTTTCACACAGGCTTCCCTCAGAAACCCCCAATCTGCTTACGCCCAGTTTTGCTCTTAAAGAAAAGCTAACATCTGTCTGTTTCACTCTTCAGCAACTGAATCAAATCTCAGCTGGTCACTGCTAGTTTTCAGAAGACATTAATTTTTACATCTGCTGAATCCTGCAGGTGAAATAAATAGTTCAGAGTGTCGACTGCATCCTTTTCCATTAACCACCCATTGGCAATGCCAAACCCTCTGGAAAAGACAGCCCTTGGTAGATGTGTGTAACATACTAATAATTAAATGGCAGTTGTGATTTTATTTCTGCTCTCACAACAGTCAGCTGGACAGTTTACTAATATAAAAGAAAATGTTAAAAGGGTCAGTGAAAAGAAGGAAAGCCTGGCGGAAAAGACAATTAAAAACCTGTTAAAATACAGCCTTGCTTAATCCATCATTTTTTGAGTAATGTTTTCTGACCAAAAGCACCCACAGTATCTGACTTGAAATGTTGCTTCTTTCAAGTTTTTTTTAACCTGACCAACAGTGCAGAATGCTTGCCTGCTATTGATGACAGGAAGAGGAAAGTTACAGCGTTTGTGAGTAGGATGTGGATGTAGAATAAGAGTTTTGTTTGCAAAAGATAAAATTTCAACTCACAAAAGCCAATAAATCCAGATTGTTTTGTCTTTAAATAGATTATTAATCAGTTATTGATGCAGTAGCAGTAATGACCCATTGCATGGGAAAAGGAGTACAAATTATCTAGGGTGTAGGAAAATAAAGATAGAGAATGAAGGTGGAACTACAGAGTATATTTTTCTTAGAATTATCTGCTCTTCAATAATGTTTTAAAATGCAGTAGCACCTTCCTGCAAGCATGGAGTCAGCCACATGCCTTTCTATATGTCACTCATTTTCAACATTCATAATTTGGTTATCTAAGTGTCAACCATAAATAAAGGAAAAAACACTAATGCTAACCCTGGTCATGTCTTATGGCTGAAGATGGGTCAAAAATAATAAGAATTAGTATGTGAGTTTGCAGCCAGGATGTTAAAAAGCCGTGCAAACAGCAGAGATCTTTTTTCAACTAGGGGTTGAATTCAGCAGGCCAAATCAGTGAAAGAATGCAGATAAGCTAGAGAAGTCAGGAAAGAGCCAATTGCAAAGCTGACTTTTTAAGTCTATTTTCTTCTATTTGTCTTTGATGACCCATGTTTGGCATTTCCCTTGCATTAATGATTATAAGTTTGGATGGCAACCTTAACAGGGTTTTTTTTTGGTGCTCTGTTTAGTAGCTAGTGATACCATCAGTTAGTGTCTGAAAGATGCAGAAACATAGGCTCCATTCTTCATGTCTGAACAGTGTATGATGGTCCTATAATATCCCAGAGACTCCAAAGGTTAAAATTTTGTTTTCATCATTTAGGCATAGTGAGTGGTTTACTTCAGATACAGTCTAGACATAAAGGTTTGGGAAATCTGACTGTACAATATTTAGGCTGATATTCAGTTTTCATAATATATTCATTACTATGTGTATATCTATATCATGAACCTTAGCCAACTCGTGTTCGTCTTGCTTGCAAAGCAGCCAACAGACAAGGGGTGGTTAGAGGATGGTTTACTATAACAACTGAACTTCACCAAGCAGCTTGCTGAGCTGTTGCCTGGGATGGAAAGGGCCAGTTTTTCCCTTCCTCTGAGGAGGTGATGGAACTCACCAAGGAGAAAATGAACTTTGTATACATGGTGTAACCCAAATCTGATATAACTTTATCTGATCTTTAAGAATAATTGATTCTGTAAACAAAATATTGAAATAAGGATATTTTCTGTGCTCTGTTTAAAAACACATATTAAAGGTAGGAAGCTGATGGTTTTAAATCTACCTCCTTTTTCAAACAATATGAATAAATTCAAGCAATTTCAATGTTTTTGATTAATGGCCAGTATAAGTCAGTGCTCGCTCTTTTTGCCTAGCAGAGTGCTTCAGTGTTGGTAATACTACCTTTAAGTGATGCATACACAAAAAGAATGGGAAAGAGTTTACTCAGTTAACAAGTTTACATGAATCATTCCTTCTATACATGCTTGTAACAACAGTATTCTTCAGACTTCTCAGAGAAAGCCAACTGTTTGGATTAACTGTATGCAAAGAAGATTATAAAGTTGTCCTTTTTGTGAAATAGCTTTGACTGCAGCAAAGCAAAGAATCGTGATGCTCCTTTCACAAACACAGGTTTGGTGTAGGAACTTGGATTTTACATCACACAAGCCTAAAGACAGGAAAGTAACTTGAGGTTATGTTCCAGCAACTAGTACTTTTGGTCTCTTCTTTCTTTCTGTGCTCTAGTTTCTCTGTAGTTGACTTCAGCCATGCTGGCTGAGTGGAAGTTTCCATAACCTGTCTATTTCTTCAAACTTTGGTTCTTGTGTGGTCCCATTTTTCTGTTATTAACTACATCAGACCAAATCCTTAAAAAAACCCTGTGGCAATATCTTTGACCAATAACTTGCCAAATGTCTTTCAAACCCCTTCTGTGCAATTTACTTCGTTGAATTTCTTGCTGTGCAAATGTAAGCTGTGTTTGTGTCCATTCCTATCCATGCTTAGTAAGCATTTCAACTTACTTGGAATAGTTACATGTAAATGTGATGTCAACTAGTCAGTGGTGGTTATAAGAAAATTCCTGAGCTGCTCCACTCAAATTAGAACTAAAGGACTGGATGGTTTGTATGTTGTCATGGTGCTACATCTGTGTAAAGGATATATAGAGTGATGTCTCCAATCAGCTCTTTTTTTTCCTCATTTTATTTTTCCAGTTTTGAGCAGCTGACAAAGATCTTGCTGCATTCTACATCTCTATCTCGTCAGCAGTATCTTAGAAAACAGGTGACATTTTTTTGCCCTGTAATGGGTTGACTGTGGCTGGATGCCCGGTACCCACCAAAACTACTCTATCACTCCCCTCCTCAACTGGACGAGGGACCTTGTGGGTCAAGGTAAGGACAAGGAAGGATCACTCACCAGTTATTGTCACGGGTAAAACAGGCTCGACTCGGGGAAATTAATTTCATTTATTAACAATCAAGTCAGAGTAGGATAATGAGAAATAAAACCCAATCTTAAAATACCTTCCCCCCATCCCTCCCTTCTTCCTGGGCTCAACTTCACTCGTGATTTTCTCTACCTCCCATCTCACAGCAGTGCAGGAGGACAGGGAATGGGGATTGTGGAAACAAGTCTAGCCAGTACTTCCTAAAACTATTCATCTATGCTCAGCCCACCTTTGGTTTTTGGCAGACAAATTTCCATCTACAGGCCCTTATACCTGTTGCTCATTTAGTGTAGCCATTGATTCCTCTCACTAATGGTGCCCTTCTCTCAAATCACTCCTGACACTACCCATTCGCTAAGAAAAATTAAAACCTTTTTTTCCCTATTTGAATAGATTGTTTTCATATTCCATCAAATTTTTTTACTGAAAACTTCAATTGCCAGATAAGAAAACAGGAAGGATCCTTCTGGTTTCTTGAGTCCATCTCCCTTTATCCAAGGGAGCAATGTCCCATTATGCTTTTCATTAAGCACCTATGCTCCATTTAAATACCCATTTAATTGCTTGCCTTTTCTAGTCTTATCAGAAGACTAGTCCAGATAGTCATTATCTGATAGCAGCAACCTTTGTAATTTTAAGTAAGATTTCTTTCTGGCTATGTTTTTTCTTCTGAAACATCATCTTTCTACATTCTTATAAGGGAAGTGTCACTTACTTTATTTCTTACTCTTCCTTTAAAAAAAAAAAAACCAACCAACCACCTTTTGAATAACTGAGAATGATAGAAACACTAAAAAGTTTAGGGAAAGATTTAAATCTGTGATATTGCAACAGAAACCAAATAAACTACAATAACTGCTTTTATGTCAAAACTCTTTTACGCTGGTTGTGATACTGAGGGACAAATTTTCTAAAGAAGATCCTGAATATTTTACAGCCATGGTACAGAATGACCTGTTACATCTCCTTTCACACATGAAGGATTTGTGAGAAAACACAGCAAAATAAGATAATACCCAACTTTCAGACGCCCGGAAAGCCTTCTGTTATAAATGCATATTAAAAAGCAGTCACTCAAACAGAAATGCATGTTACAGAAGCTAGCGTACCACATGACTGACAGTTACTGTAAGGAAAATACAAAGCACCATAGACACATTGCCAGAAATATACTGAGCTTTTGTTTTCTTCATTTAGAATGATTCCTGCTAAGACCCCAGCAAGCTTAAACAGGCTCATTGTCTTTGGCTTTCATCACCAAGGCAAGGACTGAGGAGATGACTCTGTCTTGTGTGAAAACAGTCCTGTTGTAGCAAGAGGCTGGTACCTTTCCCTTGTGCTGCCTAGGCCCCTCCACAAACAGCCTGTAGTTTGCAGGCATAAGGATGAAGACAGCATTCATTTAGGTGACGGTTTTTCTGATATGCTTAGGTCTGGCCTAATTCTCAACACTTCGCCATGTCTGGCTTTCACAGAGGGTAGAAGTTGGGCAATATGCAGAGCATCTCCCCCCGAGAGTTTATGAGGTTTCTGCAAGAAGACATGAGGACCCCTCTTTCAGTCATATGTTGGAGTCCTTACCACACCACTCCTATGTTGAAGCCCTGTGCAAGTAAGAGGGTGACTGACTTCAGCTTGTAGTTGTTGCCATTCACCACCCACCTGCGACTGGAGAAGGTACAGAGGGAGTGCTCTCCCCAGCCGGGGGGCATTGCAGGCAGGACTGGCTGTCTTCTGACTCTGAATGGGAGCAGTTTTCCCTCTACCAAATGATGGTTGCTGTTCAAAGGTTCACTAACGTGGTCACTCGTAATGAATTGTGTGATGCTTCTTCCTGCGGTGATTACTGTAACATAGAGTGGTTTTACAAATGGGTGGCATTTACAGTGCCACTCCTAATTTCAGGAGGATTTCACCAGGTACATTTGTGTATATTTATTATGCTAATAACCTATGGTAGTTAAGTTTAAATTGTGCATTACTGGCTTTAGTGTTTCTGGCATGTGGCCCATAGACATCAGTGATCATGTTACTAGAGTTATGAATTTTCTCTTTGCTTTGTTATATTGAAATAGCTGTGTAATGTAACTGTTTAAACTCAAACATACTCCACAAAAGTGTGGGTGAAGAAAATCTGAAAGGAAGAGAATGCAGCACCTGGGTTTGCATTTTCTACATCTAAATGTCTAAAAAGACCTGTATTTAGTACCTGTAACACAAAAATAATTTGTAGTCCATACCCATAGCATATACATGTCATAAACAGATTTGTAAGAGTACACAGTGATCAATTTAAGGCAATTTTATAAAGCATCCCTAGGCATAATAAGACTTCATTAATTTGAAATGTGAAAACTAAAGCTGGTGAAATATATACATACAAATATATTAATATATAAATATGTGTATAAAATAAACAAAACCATAAAACAGCTTTGAAGAATTATTTTAACATTTGTGGGTAGCCTCTTTTTTAGGTTTATTGTGGAAAGAATACTGAAAACCACTGGGTTATTGGCAGTTAAAACAAGAATAAAAACCAGAGGAAAAGAACAGATTGCATGTTAGGCAACTAAAAACTGGACAAACTGGACTTAAAAAGCAAAAATTAATAGGTTTGGTATTTCTGTCGTGTGCACTGCCCTCAGCAAGCTTAAAACTAGAATAGAAGTAAACTCATAAGCTAAGCAACCTGGAGAGTCTGGAGCAGAGGAAACCAGGAGCAAGAGAGAGGCCTGTCATAGCTAGGAAATGAAAAAAAAAAATAGAAATCAATGAAAACCAGAAAAACAGAGGCAAGACATCACATCATCCTTGCTATCGGAGTTTCTTTTTCTATTGCGTTTTTAATGTTTTCCTGCTATAGCTCTGTGAGACATGGCACAGGACAGAGCTCTGCAGGTAAATACAGTGAGACCTTAGTCTGCCTCTTAAGAGATGAAGGTCTGATTCCCAAGGCATACATACATGGAGCTGACAGTCCAGGACTCGTGGCAGTGAGTCCTCTCCACCTTCTGAGCGTTACTCTGATATCTTTATTCCTTCAGCAACCCTAACCTCTAGTCAGGTGATGGGAAGGTGGCCAAGCCCATATAGGCAAGCTACAAAGGGAGCACCCTGGCCTAGGGATTCTCCCTGTAGGTCTTTTACCTGCATTTTTCTTCCTCCAGTGTTTACTTTCAGATCTAGATGCAAAGGCCCAAGAGCTTCTGTCTGCAGCCAGGCACTGGTACTCGCAGGTTATTTCTTTGTTTCAGTTCACAGCTGCTCTGCTGTGGGAAATGTGAGCTGCCCACGTGCTTCTTTCACAGATTGGAGATCTTAGGTGATTAATGGCTACTTCCCTTTTGCTGGATTGCTGCCATCCCTCTCTTCCCTGTCTCCTAATTTATTAACATTTGTTAACATTAATGTTAAATATTACGAAGAAACCATAACCTCAGCTCATTACCAGCTACCTTTAGAGGTTGCTTCTGCCATGTTATCATCATAAGCCAAACAACGAATAAAAAGGCTGTTTTCCCTAGCGTTAGAAGACATTGGCTTCCACTCAATTTTTACCAAGTTTTCCATAAGAGAAATGCTACTCATTAGCACTCTAGCTACAAAATCCAGCCTATTCTCAAAGTACTGAAAACATCAGCAATTCTTTGCACAGGCAATTGAGTTCTAACTCTGTTTTCCAAGGCTTATTAATACTTCTTGACTTTTGCTCTCCTGTGTTTTCCATATAACAAGTTCTTAGCCCTTTAAAATGTGAACAAATAAAACAAATAGGCAGCTCACTGCAAAGTGGAAGTGTGGGATTACTCTGTCAGCTTGCCCTTTTCTCACATCGTGGGTCTGAGAGTAATTAAATGAAGCTGACATGCATTAGCAAGGCAGCCTAATTGAGCCTGAATTACTAGGAAGTGGTGATAGCCCAAGCCACTATGGATTCGCATGCACCCACATTAGGGAGTGTTGATCAATACCAGTGATTATGACATTTTAAAAATAAAATTGATTGTCCTTGACTTGAGTGGAAGAGAGAGCTCTTGTACATGCCACTGGTTGCAACTACTCTGCTCAATATAAAACGCTTTGTGAAAGGGCCATTTCAAGTCTTCCCTTTCCGTTTCTCTTACAGGCGCAAAACTCCCATGACTTTGATTCTCTTTGCTCTGGAGGCCTTTTAGTTAAAAGCTCTGTAATAGATCTGGAGGTATTGACAATAATAATGAGCTTATGGGTGAAATTCTGACCTTAGTAAAGTCGATCGAGCCAGAATTTCACCATTTTATATATCCACACATATATAAGAAGTATATTCATATGCTCTTAACAGATCAAATCTGTGTATTGATTCCCTCTTTTTATTTACTCTGCTTTCTAACAGTTTGCTTACCAAAGATCTTTTAGGTGGGAGCTAATGAAATGAATGTGTTTTCCTCATGCCTAAAGCAGAAAATAAAATTAATAACTTTTCCCCCCAGGAAATATTTGAAATATTTGAAGGAAAAAAGAGGGAGGTCAGTATATTTTGCCTTTCTTCTCTTAGGAACATTTGAAGCCCATTTAGATGTTTGAGTTTTTGGGAAGCTGTCTTACAAACTGGCAGGTTTCTCAGTGAAGGGGGATACCTCATCTAGATCTACCATGAAAAAAGGGTAACATGGCTTCAGCTGAGTCACATTTGGTCAGGATCAAGCCTGGTTCAAGGATCATCACTAGCTTCAAACATGTCATGGGTAGAAGAATAGGAAAGGATACAAATTAAAATGGGAATCAACATGACCAGGTGCCCATTTAGCGGTAAGAATAGGAAATGTGGATAATCAGAACACATGGACTAAGTTGTATGAATAATTTCTGAAGAAAACAAGTGAAAAAGAGCATATTTCTTGTGTTGCACAACACAGTGAAGCATGCAAGGAAGGAATGATATCTTTCAGTAGATCAGCTGGGGAGAAAAGAAAAACGTCTTCTTTAAGCTGCTCCTGAGCCTCATGAAGCGCCTTGCTATTGCCCATCATTCGTACATACACAAACTATCTTGGGGGGATAGACAGCAAAGTAAATAGTAAACTAACAGTAGATATTTACAGGTGGACACAGTTTTCATTACTCTTCATACACTGATGTGAGAATCCTTTATTACCAGCTAACTGTAGGAAATAACTTCTGGTTTAGACTGGCTGAACTTCTAATGACTGAATTTAGTTAATTTCCTCATCTCATTAGTTAACTCAGACATTTTTTTTAAGAAATGAGTTAAGTTTTGCTATGGTTTATCAGTTATTTCACTCCAGTACTTGCACTGGGCACTGTGGAGAAAACAGACCAAAAATACCAACCAGTTCATGACCCAGTGAGCTTCTGTCTGCCAGTGACGTTGTCTGGTTTTGTGACAATGAACATCACAGTGCATTTCAGGTGCTAGTTTTCAGGACAGCTGTGCCTGTCCGTTGGCCAGTTGACTCCATGCTACCAAAGGGGAGATCCTTGCTCACTTACTCCAGTCCTTACCCCTCTTCCTTTCCCACAACCCCTGTCCTTCCAGACATCCCTTTTGTGGCTCTCCTCACACTTTTCCAATAGCCAGGTTAGCTAATTTCAGTGTCAGAAAATTATTCCATTCTTTGATGTCGTTGTCTTCTGCCTTTTAAAGAGGCTAACTGGTCTACAAGGAGGACCAAAGTGCAAAGTGATGCCTGGGGCCTGAGGCAGCGAAGGCAGGGGAAATGGAATCTCACCACTTCAGTAGCAAAGTGCCCTCTCTAAGCCCAGCCTCCATTCCTACCTCAGATGCTTTCATCTCTACCCAATCCTGCAGAAGAATCCCCACTCTGTCTTGGTGTTGCAGCACTAACCACAATATCCTCTTGCTGCCAAATCCTGTCCTCCACCTACGCCTCCCTGCCAGGTCTCCTACCCTGCTCCCCTAGGAACTTCAGACTGAAGTTGACTAAAACACAGTGTAACCACAATCACACACACAGACAATGCCTGCACTGCTAAAAGGAATTGCCCTGGATCCCATCCTTGCCTCCCTGCAGTGCCTCCACTGGGAATGCAGGCTGGCACTTCAGCTCTAGTGAGCTGGAGGCAAAAAGCAGGTATCTAAAAAAATTAGTAACAAAAAAATCTGCCTCTGCAGGATTCTTCAAAAACCCAGTGGATACGTGAGGGCAGCATGGCATGTGGCATGCGGCAGCCCTCATCCATTGCCCTGTCCAGTTCTGCCGCTGCTGAGGTATAGCTGCCAAAGAGCATGTTCCCACAAACAGCACCTTGATGGGCTAGGAAACTCATTCCCTTTCCTTGGCACTCGTCAGGTATCAATGTCACCAATGACCGAGGAGTTAATCAGAAAAGGAGGTGCAGTGGAGACTTGCTAGGTCTCTGAGCAGTACCTGGTCGCACTGCCTGTGCAGGACCGCCAAGGCAGGCTCCACCCAAGCAGGGAGCAAGATCTGGACACTGGCCTGCATGGTAGCAGGGGAGTAGTGGAGGAGCTTGGGTTATCAACACATACGTCAGTCTGAGGTAGCTGCAGCCAGACTTCTAAGGCTGCTAGAATGGATATGATTTTTGTTTCCAACAAAAAACAGCTTAAAAAAACAAAGACAGAAGAATAAATTTATGTCGGTCTTCACATGGAATGAGATCCACTGGTTCACAGCCGCCTGGCAAAGAAACCGTTTC
This sequence comes from Amazona ochrocephala, assembly GCA_039720435.1. Taxonomy (NCBI): domain Eukaryota; kingdom Metazoa; phylum Chordata; class Aves; order Psittaciformes; family Psittacidae; genus Amazona; species Amazona ochrocephala. Next base: position 98,654,988 of record CM077877.1, on the reverse strand, counting down.
CCTCTCTTCATTGACATCTGAGCACTTCTAGGTATTTTTGAGAAGACTTTATAAACTGTTCTTACTACTGTCACATATCCTACTTGGCTGGAAATTTGTGTGGTAAGAATAGCACTACACGTAAGTATTCCCACTCCAGAAATTATCTTAGCAAGTGAATTGAAGTATCAGTATATAACAAACACACTACCTAATGAGACACAAGCCCATTTCCCACACTTGAACTTGTGCTCCAGTATTCATGGCTGTCCAAAGCCCTTATTTGAAGCTGATGTTGTAATCACTTAGCTAGACCTATCGTAATGTAAATACAGAAAAAAACCCTACATAAATGACCAACTTCATTAAGCAACCTTTTGTCCTAAAAAGGCACCCCAGAAAAACTCTAATGGGCTATGAACAGTTTGACTCCATCTTCTGTAAGAAGTCCTTGACGAAGCAGTTTCTGTTTGTTCCTTGCACCTCATAGTATGTTATTAAGATGGTTTTCTTTCACATCATATGTAATAGCTACAGTTAATAAAACATGAGCTTATAATCAATTGTTAATGATCAATCACCAAAGCCTGGTCCCAGATCCTTTTTATTACTGTGGGTCTCAGCAAATTGCTCAGAAATGCCATTTTGTTTTTTAAAACCAGTGATGATAGTAACTTACACCCATGCTGAAAAACACTGTCACAATTCAAATCAACAGGAAAAGAAATGGCAAGGTGGTCAGGCATGAAAAGGAAGGGTCAGAGTGAAACCAAGGGAAATGTTGAAAGGATCCCAACTCTGGAGGTACTACAAGGTGACAACGTAATTGAAAAGAGACTTTTTTGCCAAATGAAGTATACAAGTGTAGTTGCCTCACAGGTCTTGGAAGTACTTTTTTAACCCTATTAAATGTCAGTGTGTCGGTCCACACGTTGCTCTGGAGAGACCTATTACTTTCTGGGGTTAACGGAAAGTTAACAGCTCTTTTATTTTTGTGATAGTTTTGTACCACAGTATGTGTTGCACTGGACTTTGCTGTAACATGAAATGGAGAAGGCTGGGTTCTTTGTTCATTAGTTTGATTTTTAGTTGTTTGAACATGCTGGGGAATGATCCCATTTTGCAAACATTTTAGAAGTAAATGTCTTGATTTTATACTCCTCCCGACCGGCAACGATTGCAGACCCTGAGCATAACCTCTGCTGGCACAGAGGCTGCTTTGTTTACCTAAGCCTGGCTGAATGGAAGCTCCCCAGATGCTGCTGGAGTAGATAGAAGTACTCTTACTAACCCTAATGCACCCTCAGTCAGGACCCCAGGCAAAAAAGATCCAGGACAGAGCCTAAGAAATTAGTACATTTCATCACATGGTCTTTGGGAACAGGATTCTAGAAACTGTTTTTCTGCTCTGTATAATGCATACAGAATGCTAAATCTGATGAAGAGCTAAATGCCCATTCTTTGACAAATTCTGATACTTACCTTTGTCTTCTTATTTTTTATAGAAGTTTAACATCAAATGTCCAGTTTTGTTCTATTGCCAACATTTCTAAAAACCCAATTCTGATCCGCAGAGATGTTTTTTTCCATTATGATGCATTGTCTTGTTTAAAAAATGTGCTAAAAATTTATTTTTATAAGGTCAAAACATTATAGTATAATTTAAAATATTGACTATAATGTACTGTCAAATAAATCTGTCACAATGCTATTGAAATCCATATTTCAAGGGACTATTAAAAAAAAAAAAAAAACAAACAAAAAGTCAAAGCAAAAGTAATACCTTGTCATAACGAATCATTCATGCAGTATGGAAAAGAGAAACTTAGCAGGCAGTCACTGCTGGAAAATCACTGTGTCTCAACACACAATTCTCTATTTTAGGCAAAGCGGCGTCTTTTGTTGGAACAGTGTTCAAACGACAAGTTGAGGCCAGTTCCGCTTTAGTGCTTGTCGCAGGACAGAAACTACAAACAAAATCATTACTTCTAGCAAAACAGCCCTTGAGCTGCCTGCAAAACTCTAATTGAAAGTAGGCAGGTATGTGCTGTCCCTGGAATACCACAGACTCCTTTGTACTTGTTTTCCAGGTTTTGCAGCAAGAAGTTTTGTGTTCACATTCTTTCTTTCTCGAGAAAGAAAGGAAAGGAAGAAATGAACAATGGTAAACTTTGTATTGTAACCCTTATAAGTTAGAAGTTATCTTAGCTTTGTTTCATGCCATGCACAGAAATCATAAAGCAGCTGTGTCTCACAGGCAAATGTTACGGAACTCACACATAGTCATTTAATCTGTAGCCGCTATGGGAAGCAGATGTCAGGGAAGAAGCATGGTTTCCCTTGTAGACGGTTGGTGGTCTATAGGAGGGAGCAGTCCTTCTTACGCTGCTGGGCTGTGTCTGGTAAGGTGTCTCATTCCCACAACACTGGCTTGATGCGCAGAGCAGAGCACCACCAAGGATTGTCAAAGATGCAGAGACAAAGCCAAGGTAAAGAGCTTGACCTATCTCATACTTCATCCCGCTGGGAAGCATGGGGTTGTAGAAATCTGTAACAACGTCGTTAGTGGTCCAAGAAACAGGCACCAGACAGACAAGACCAGCCAGGATGAAAACGATCCCCCCAGAGACTGCAATGGAGGCTTTGGCAGAAGTCCCCTTGGCACACTGCGTGCACTTCATACCGATGACAGCAATCACGCATGCCAGTGCAGAAAGGACGCAGGAAATTACCATCATGGCACGGGCGACTTGGAGGTCACGGGGCAGCGCCAGCTGGGAGTGGTGGACTTGGCACTGGTAGATGCCGGTGCTGTGCCAAACACACTCCATCCAAAGCCCTTTCATATAGGCCACAGCTGTTATAATATTGGTGCCTACATGTGCCGTCCGCCACCAGTGTGGCAGAATAGTAGCAATTAATGTCCCAATTAGGCCGAGCAGGCTTAAGGAGAAGCCAAGTAACTGAACAGCCGAGCTTGCCATGTTAATGTTTGTCCTGCCTAGTCCTCTTAATAAAGCACCTCCGCTTGAATTCCTTCGGAAAACATGAGCTTTTCTTGGAAGATATGCAGCTGTTTTACTTTGACACCTTCTGCTCTCCTAATAAAAGGTAATTGAGGAAAAAAGGAATTAATTATTACCCAAATGCATTACCTCTCCAGCCAGTAAGGTGCATTCCAAGTGCAGTTAGTTCAATAATTAGCATAGTTATCGCTGTTAATCGTACTTTTGTGGAAGTAATGGGAAAGCAAGTTTCCCTCTTCACTTATATAAACAGTCCTCTGTTGCCTGCTGGGAAGAAAACTCAAGACAATTTATGAAATGGAAAAAAATGTTTTAAATGCAAATATTCCTCTTCCCAGCAGACTCTTCAAAAAACAAACATAATTTTCTTTCTAAAACAGAGAATTAATTAGTGTTAACACTTGGAATGAATGAGATTTATGAAGTACAGAACTACAGGGTGCTTTACATGATGAAAACAGTCCCAGAAGGTCATAGCAGGACTAGGAAAACAATAAGGATATATTTACTCAAAGTAGGGAGCAAAGAGAGTGATTTAAAACCTGTGGAAGAGGATAACAAGTATTGGATTAAAGTCACTTTCCTGACTTGCCAGTATTTCTTGAGGTTGCATTTTAATAAAGCAACTCAAAGGGGAATAATTTTCATTAGCCTCTATGGAGTTTCAGCTTATGATTTTAGGTTGTGAGTGAAATGACAGAATATGAAACCAGATGTACATCATGGAGCTTCTGAGGAGCAACACCTTCACAGTCCGGTCGTGTATAAATTCTAGATGAAAAACAAAGAATAGCAAATAACTCTTCCTTCTGCATAAATTGCCAATTAAGTGGCCTTTTCCAATGGCTGCCTTGCAAGGTCTGTTATACATCATGCATTATGTGTGTGGGCAGAAACCTGATATTTTAATATATAAAATAACTGTTGCATCAAAATCCAACTTGGAATTCAGAAACAGAAACAAATTTAGGCTCTAATTCTACAAAGACCTATGCATGTGCTGAACGCGTGTGCGTAGAAGAAAGAATAAGTGTTTGCAGGACTGGGCCCAAGCAGGCAAAGGGAGGAAAACCATCTGGCCAAACTAATGAAGACCATTAGAATAACAAAATAATGCAGAGGGAGAAAAGTGAAAGCTGGTTTACATTCCCTTTATCTCAGTAATGAGGCCGGAGTCCTTGAGGCGTGTATCAGTGTCGACATTTGTCTCCAGACCGCTGTCACAGCATGCACCAATCTCTCCATAATAAAGTTGGGTGTCTCTTCCCAAAACAATCCAGAATCTGCCTTGGATGTTGTGGAAAAGAAAGGAAAAAAATTGGAAGGCACATGGATTATATGGGCTAGGCAGGACAGAGTCTTATACTTATGCATGTTCCTTTATGTTCGTTTGGAGCATGTTTGCTGTGCTTAGACATAGGATAGAGAGGTATGCTTTGCAGAGAAGTACACAGACCTCTGACTGGAAGGGAAGATAAAAGCTAAAGACCTTTAGTGTGACTAGCTTTAGGAAGGCATTTTCCTACTGTTAGGGCTTTCTGGCCTTTCAGATACCCTTTACATAATACTTAAATAAAAGTAACTATGTTTATTTGGTTGTTAATTTGCCTAATTTTCAAATAGTGAGACAAATACTGAGGGTTTTATGTCAGAAATGACTGTTCCAGGGAAGTGTCATGGGATGTCTCTGTATTCTCTGGGGAAACTCAAGCTGCAAATTTCTCTCTTTGTACCAGCTATCACAGACTATTGTGATATGACAGGACACAGGTTAGGGCCAAGCACAGCACAGAGGAGCAAAGCAAAAGTAAGCAAATGGCTATCTATCGCCAGCAGTACTGGAGATAATTTTATTTCTTTTCCCACCATGATTGGATAATAGCTCTAGAAGAAGTCCTCAACATATGTTTACCTTCCAGACTGTTTGTGTTTGGCTCATATATTAAACATAAGGAAAATTAAGCAGTATTTTCTGTTTTGATATTACTGTTTGCTTCCTGTGAGGCATTTTGTTGTTGTGTCTAAGCATGCCAGACATCTTTGAGAAATTATCCTGGTAGTACCCCTCAGGACCATGAGGGGCTGTGCTTTCGGGCACAGAGGGAAGATGAGGGACCTACCCAAGTCACACAGGAAATCTGCAACCAAACTGGAAATGGAGCTCATGTCTCCCAGGTCCTAACCCCAGCACCACCTTTCACATCCTTGGTGCCTGCCTGGTCTGATGGTCCCCCACTACCTCAGTATTCTTCCCTGTGCATGTCTGCAGTAGAGTGCAACCTGAGATTATACTCTATCCAATTACTCAGCCCACACATTGTATTGGTATATTGCACACCATTCAGAAGAGTGCTTGAGGTTACGCTTGCGTGTTTGCAAATAGGCTTTCAAGGTCAGGCATCAGGCTTTGCAGCTAATCCCAGGGAGAACAGAATATAAAAGGTAAACGTGATTTGCACCACCAATCGTGGGAAATGGACTCCCATTTAAATGGAGGTCAGAATACTAGGGGGCTTGGCAGCACCTATTTTTAGATGTCATTAAGGTGTTATTTTTAAACATTAGCCATTAAAAGCCTTCTAATTTAAGAAACTGGTGTTAATTAGCTCCGCTTGCTTGGCGTCATGTTTTCCATGTGCCTTTCTGAGTAGATGCCAGCTGCTTCTGGCGCTCTGTAATGCTTTAATTGCGGCGGACCAGCTTTCCCTAACCTGCTAGCAAGTGGCAAAACCAGCAGTAACTTAATGCGCATATCTCCAAGAACATCAATGGACTCATTAAAACATCTCACCTTACAGCTTTGCTCTTAACAGGTTAGGAAAGGAAGATGATTACCGCAGCGGGATCAGCTGAGCAGCTGGTGGGATGTTTCTCGTGGGCTGACCTAGATAAATGCAAGGACAAAACCAAGTTATTTTTTATACACCCCCCCCCCCCAAAAAAAAAAAAAAAAAAGGTACATTTCTACATAGACCATGGTTTTTAATATTTTTTAGTGAGCAAACCAGAGCCAGCCTTTGTGGGACAGTGAAGATGATGGCTGTCTGGGTTACCCCAGAAACAATGAAAGTTGGCAAAATGGCTGCGTACTTCTTGGGGGGCAGTAGCTTTACTGCCAGTGCACAGTTGCCAGAGAAGGCAGGGATGGCTTTCTCAAACCAAGCACGCTCCTGAAATGGCTTATCTCTGCCTTTGTCTTGCTCAGCCAGACTTCTCAGCTGCTGTGGAGTACATAGGACACAAGCTACTTCTTTCAGGGGAAACCCCTTTTAGCCACAGTGGCATCGGGTGTTTGCGCTACACCAGCAAACTCCTGGGCTCTTGTCCAAGGCCATCATCTCAGATGAAGCATCCTCTTCATCCTCTTGGTGCAGTTTGGCTTTTGCCATCAATAAGAGCTGGCTTGATGAGCGCTGTTGCTTTGCTGCAGTACATGGGGTGATGGAGCCCAATGTCATGGCTCCCTAAGTGAATCAAAAGCCAGCATGCATGTTTAGCCTTCATAACCTTCCAAGCCCATCTAAACACCAAGTGATTGTGAAATGATGTGAAAACTTGTGAAGAGAAACTGTGAAATTTTTGTACTTCCTTGCTTTGCCAGCTCATGCCAGCTTTATTTTAATGAACACAAGGGCTGGAAAGACAACTTTTGCATGCAAATTTTAGTTTTGCCTAATACCTCTGTTGTACAAAACCACCCATAGCTGGGATAAATCCTTGGTTGTGCTTTTCACTTTGCACTCCACAGCTGCGTTAGCCTTGAAAGATATGGCTCCAAAGTAAGCTCCAAATAAACAGCAGAAACTAATGTCACTAATCTGGGTATTTACCCAGGATTAAATGACAGATGCATGTTTTACTGCTGTCTCTTTCATTGTTTCTCATTTTACTATTTCCCTACCCATATCAGTCTTATCCTTTTGTTTCTGTGCTTCCCAAACCTTTTCTCCAGACCTGTGAATTGTTTCTTCTTGTGCAGACTATGGCTGCAGAGCCTCTTGTCCCCTGGGCTGCTGACAGTTCTGCAGCAGATTTTAGTTCAGCAATTCTGTTTTTATTCTGTGCATCCTTACCAACCAATATTTTCACTTCAGCCCCTCAAACTTTGCACCAATTCTCTCAACCCCCCCAAAAATCTGGCCATTTCAGCCTCTGTTCTGGGAGCGCAAAGTGGCACAATGTGGTGATGTTCTTTGCAGAGATCCTTGCCAGCTGCAGACCAGTGGAGGATCAGACCTGAAGTACTGCCTGTTGTGGACCCCACATGACACAGGCCCTTAAGTACACACTCATTTTACATGCTTGCTTAATCTCTCACAGCCTCAATTATTAAGGCTGGGTCCATGTTTAAGTGCCAGCTGGATCAGAGCTGTAAGGCTTGCCCAAGTAGTAGGCTTGCCCTACAGGCGACTGAGGTTACCCTCTCTGATACTGTAAATTCATCTGTTTCAACCCTTTCATTGCTAACTTCTGCTGAACTGTTTTTTGGGGAAAAAAATGACTGGCACTTTGAACTTGGTAAGAACAGATCCCTCCATGTACGTGGGCGATGGCTGGATAGAACTGAGGGGAAATACGGCCTGCGGGCTCACAGCAAAACTTTTCTCTTTCTTCCCCCTCTCTCTATTTTTTCAAAGAAGAGATTAGGAAATCAATACAAGTCTAAAAGGCACATTGTAACCAACCCTGATCCTACACCTACTCCCACCCCCTCTCTGTGAAACAAGTCCTTGCGGCAAATGCTGACATTGATCACTGCAGCGCAGCTGCTGCTCCGCCAGATGTACAGGAGGAGCCTTAACCCCTCCTCAGATCTACGGAGTCTCCAGCACTTTCCCCGTAAGGCACCACTGGGTTGTAACTGGCCTTGTGCCACCCCATTGTTTCCTTCTCACGAGTGTCAGGGTGATCTGCCTGCACAGCTTTTCAGGTGTCTGTCTTGGATATGGGTGCTGTCAGCCACCAGCAGTACTGCCATTCATTTCATGTCTTGTTCCTGCCCGAGACCCACCACATATCATCTCTCCACCAATCACTGCTGGCTTTAACATCATCTCACTTTGCAATAATCTTGAGTGGACTCCAAATTTTTTTTCTATTAAGGAAATATTTCACTTTTGGGGTTTTTCTAGAGGTTCAAACAGAAAGATTCATCTAACTGAAAGTCAGTAGACTTGGAAAAACTAGAAAGCCTGCAAAGAAAAAAGATCGGGTCCACATTTTGATCCCACATAATTTTACTACCCAAATTTGGGGGTCTTGTCATCTCAGTCCTTCAGATAACCAGTGGCTGAGGAGGGTACCTTCAGAGAAAGGTTTAGGTCACAACTGGGATGAACTGTTGTCAAGGGCTGCTACCTGTTTCTTGGGGTTGATAGGGATAGCTGGGAGGAGTGGGTCTCCTCACCTAGGTGCTTCAGGCAGTGCCTGATTCCAGGTCTTAGGGACAAGGACTGCAACATGAAGCAGTTTGCATGGCATGAATGTGCTACATGGACAAAGTGACACTAAGCAGAAATTGTATGTATGTATATGCATGTGTATATATATCTTCCCAAACTTGTACATGTAGAGATTTCTGGAACTGTTCATCTGGACCAGGCCTTTCAAAAGAGTTGTGTGATTTTGAGCAGCTTGGGTTTTGGGCACTTAATTTGAGAAGCCTTCAAATGCTCAACTCTATGGCACTCAGATTTAAGCTCTAAGAGCAGGGAAACTTGAAATTATTTGTCACATCTATAAGTGGGTCTCAAAGTCCGCCCATAAAACCCGTGGTATGGAAAAAAGAATGAAAGGACAAAATTATCTGTGAGCGAAACTGTGAGTGTATTAAAATGACTGATGCATTCAGACCAAGGGATATATCATAGAATCATAGAATAGTTAGGGTTGGAAAGGACATGTAACTGGCACGTGAACAAAAGCTCTCGTGCTTGGACCACTTGCAGCTCACATGATCTCATTTTTTACTGGATATAGCCAAGGTTATTAGTTTTGAATGATAATAAACATCCACGATGTGGTAGGGGCTCCTCTGCATAATATAGAGAAGGATGTGATGAATGGTACATTTATAGTGTACTCTACATGCAATATGGCTATGTAATTCTGCACTTTATTTATAGTATTAATGTCTTAAAAGAGCATTGTAGTAAATATATTCTATAAACCTTCATTTCTTTTCAGAAAGTCAATCCTTTCACTGAAATTGGTTTACTGAATCTAGGAGGTGTTTGTTTGCCTATGGAACACTTCCACATGAGTCAGTGTAGCATGCTAGAAATAATGGGCTCTTTTCTTACATGTTGACTGTGGCTTTGGAAGAAACTCTGCTGGAGTTATAAGTACCTGTCCAAGCAATCTTAATTCATATCTGTCTGCAAACACACAAACACTATTAAGTACTGTATATGGACATGATAAAAAAGCCTGTTTTCCTTTAGAGACCATCCCTTGTTAGGTTTAGAGTAACAGGTTGTATTCAGGGAAATGAGATAATCAAGGCTGATGTTAGGTTGTTTTATCTACACTATTCCCAAAGCTTCTGAGGAGTGTTGAGCAAATCAAAGGTGCCAGATTTCATTTTTAGGGGGTACAAAACATGACAAGGATAACAATTAAGAAACTCAGTGGGACAAGGTAATGTGCTATGAAATACTCAGTATTATGAAAATCAGGCACATGGTTTCTCACTAAACATTGGGCAACATTTCTGATAATTTTTGGCTTTTCTTCTCTATTTGTAAAATGGAAATAATTTTAACTGAGAGTAAATTCATTGGTGATTGAAACACTAGTGTTTTTACAATGGGACCACAAAGCTACCTCTCTGAACTGAATACAACATTTTATTGTAAGCTGGGTTACAGGGAAAAGGCAAGATAAGAGTTTATCTCAGTATTGATGCATGGTATTGGTGAGCAAACAAACGTGTGCAAAAGTCATGGGAACTGTAACTCTAATTGTTTGTGTTCCAGTATCTTTGTGGACACTTTTACTTCAGGAATAGAAGTAGCCAAATCAACATCAGAAAGTCTCCCCATAGCCTTCTGTTGGAAACAACCATATCCATTTTTGGAACACGATCTGCTGGAACCAGGGGAAGTGTGTGCGTAGGCTGGCCTTTTATCAGGACCTCAGATTATAAAGGAGGGGGGTCAGAAACATCTGCAGAAAGGGTTGCAGCCGGAATGACGCAGAACTTACGGGGGGCTCTGTGCCCTGGAGGATTCCTGTCTGCAAGTGTGAGCTGGTAAATTAACCGCTGCCCAGTCAGATTACAAAAGCCTAACAGCTAAATCAGAGTACATATTACCCAGGAATACCACAAGATGATGGAGCTATTTTAGCCCAAAGGTCCGAAGCCCTTGGGCCAGCCTCTCAGCTCGCATAAATCCATGCACCGTCACTCAGTGATGGGAATGGATCTACAACAATTTACACCGACACAGTATTTGGCTTCTGGGAACTTGGGAGGCAGAGGTTTTGAGCTCTGTCGCCCTGTTCACATGTGTGCAGCTTGCTGGCTACCTATTGTATGCAAGTTACTGTAATTTATTACCAGAGACAGTTACGCTTGCACAGCCTGCCAGTGGTACAAGCATTTCCCTCCAGATTATTCTTGGGTGAATTTGCCCAATCAGTTTTGAAATGGCTCAAGCCTTGGAGTTTCTAACATTTCCTGTGGCAGGCTGCTCTGCAGTTCACTATGCTTCACAGTTTAGAAATACGCTGTGAGAGCCAAACCAAATCCTCATATTCTTTCCCCCAGCCATATTTCCTTGAATCAGCCTAAACAAATTACCTCGCTAATGTGCACGCCATGCAAATACCTATGGACAGTTATCATGCCTTGTTTTATTATCCATGTCTCACCTGGGCTCACTCCTCCTTCCCCTTCTGCTCCCTGCTCTCACATTATTTACATTACTTAACAGTGCTTAAAATAGTTTTCAGCCCAATTTAATATCATCTTCACTGCAAGGTGTTTTATGCTGTCTTTGCCTCTTCAGCCATTACGTAAACTGATCCCAGAAAGGAATCATGCTACTGGCACCGATTTGCTCATTGCAAAACTTTTGTGTTTATTGCCCTTGGTCAGCGTTATCCTATGATGCAGGTAGTTTCAGAAACTCCTTCTGCATATTTGAACCATTACTTTGTTAGAGACTGAAAGGAAGTTTATCGGGTTGTTGGTAGCATAAACTGTTAGGGGTGTGCCCCTTCAATTAGCCTCACATTTCTAGGATTGCTGATGGCTTTCAAGAGGTGATGGCTGGCAGCACAGCCTGCCCTCCCCTTCTGACCCCCCATATCCAAGCTCAGTCCCACCAACACCCCGTTAGTGGTCCTGCATGGAAAGGCTGGTGTTCTCTTGCAAGATCTAAGGGAGAAAATGCACACCATCACAAAACCTGAAATAAGATCTGGGCTGCCATGCTTCACTCAGCAGCCACAAAGCAGAGGGAGGAGGGGGAAGGCCATTTGCTGGATCTAAGCTAAGCTGCCTGGAGTCAGTGGGACATCCCTCCATGATTTCTATGCACACTGGCTTAGGGCAACATTTGGCTCTCCCTTTTTCCCCCTCATTGTCCTGGTAAGCTTTCATCCCAATCGCCCCAAGCAGCATGGGCATTCAGAGTTCACTCACATGTTTTCTCTAATTTGTTTGCCTTTTTTGGTTCCCATGTTTCTACAGGAAGACTCCCAGACAGAAATATAGGCAGTCTCTGAGAAGCACATCCTATCTGCCTTTGTGTGTTGCACTCACTGCACCTAGCTTGGGCAGTCCAGGGGTCCACACGCACATAGTGACACTTGCTCAGGTTTGGCAGAGCCCAACGGGTCCACCGGCAGTGCTGCTGCGAGTATATTTCTGGACAGACATTCGGTCTCACGTTGGAGACCAAGCCTCCCTGCTCCTGCTTACACAACATTTGGGTGCACTGGAGATTTATTTGAAAATGCATTTAAACTCACTTGTGTTGGTGTAAGCAGACTGCAGCTCCCACAAAGTCTATCTGGTTAAAGAGATGTTAAACACAGTACAAAGATCTTCTCCCTTACATGTTTGCCTTAACTTTGGACTTGTGACACTCTCACAAGTGGAGATCTCATGGGTGTTTTATGTAAAGCTTTAGGTTCTCACACTTATGTACCTTAATGGGAGATGTATTTTATTCCCAGGCTGGCTTGGTTCCATTGACAAGCTGACAGCTGATAGACAGAGAGCTGAAGATGCTCGTGACTTACTGCACGAGACCCAGGACACTAAGCATAACATAAAAACTGGTGGAAGCACTGAGTTCCCAGTGTCATGTTTCCTTTGAGCTGAGCATGTGTGGGACTCCTCGCTGATACACTTTGACCTGTAATTGCTTTGATAGCTACATCGTTGGTTGTGTGTGAAATTCTCCCCACATCTTTGACACTTTCATTTGTCTTTCAGGACTACATCAGAATAAATAAGACTGTCGGCTATAAACTCATTCATCTTTTCTGTAACTCTCAGAGAGTGCTGTAATTATTTAACTTCTTAAAACTTTCACACTCTTATAGCTCTCATAAAGTAGTTCTTTAACTCTTGATATTTTCTGCCCAGCTGTGATGATTTAATCTAACCTGGGTTTTGAAAGACTCAGCCAGGAAAATCCCAGAGAGCAATACAGCTCATTTATAAGGATCAGCGTTTCTGCTATACCAAGCCTGAGCTGCAGTCTACATCTGTCTTATCTAAACACTACCATCACACTGTATTTAGGTTTTCATGGTAAGTTAAACCACAACACGTAGATTTGAAAAAGTCATACATCTGGCCTGGAAAGATCATTCTGTATTTTAAACATCTTAAGGAACAGCTCCATATTATTAATTCAGGTAGAGCACATTTGGTTTGGGAGGTTTAGTTCTCTTGCCAGCAAGGGGGAAGCATTGCGGTCTCTTTGCCACTGAAGTTCTTACTTCTCAAAAAACCCCAAAAGATTAAGTCAGTGCCCTAACTGTATAAATAATAGACTTTTATAAACATCACAAAACCATTCTGATGTGAGAACTGTATTATAAGACAGGTGAAATTCCCTTTCTTTCCCAGTGATGACTTTCACCCATGAGTGAGAAAGGAGTCAAAATAGCTCAGCATCACAACAGTGACATTTCGTATTTCAAAATCAAGCCCTCTGAATTCCAAGGCCAGGAAATTCTTATGATTAAGATGCTTCTTACAGATATTAAATACCCAATATAGTTTATGTTGCTTATTAATGGTCAAGGAGAATACTTTAAAGTTTATATTTAACACAGAAATTGCAAGTATAAACTTCTCCCACTACATATATTTGCTATTGCTGAGCTAACATTGAAAGACACGTACTAACTTTTTAAATTTCCTGACTTTTATGATTCCTCAATTTTGCAACCTTAACATTATTTTGAAACTAGGATTGTGTAAAATTTTCCCCAAGAGACCAAGAGAACTATGTGCTTTTGAAACATTGCCTTTCTATAGCTAATTTCCCTGTGTTTGCTGGGGTTTTTCCTTCCAACTGAAAATCTCGCAGACAGGAGCAAAATCACAGGACCTCAAAAATAATCAAGTGTGTTTCCAGTACCCTGGTGCCTTAACTTTTCTGCATTTGCTGGGTGTTTGTTCTACGGTGCAGGTGTACGTCTGCTATGGATCACAGCCCTGTGCAGGAAAGCACTTGACATCACTAGAACTACTCTCATGCCTAAGGTGAAGCACTTGCTTAAGTGCTGTCTTGTTGGATTGGGGAATATCTTCAGAGATGTTTAAACTTGAAAGGAAAGTGAATTTAATTTTCGTATTGATGCATGTGGGATTTAAACAGGTGATGAATTACATGTAATGGCTGCTAGTGGGCATATTCCCTGGACATGACTGCGAAATTAATCCTTTCTGTCTATATGGAATCATAAAGTAGTGTAATAAGTATGAGAAAGTGGGTTCGTTTAAAACAAAACACAGGTCGTTCTCAGTTTGTATCCAGGTTGTTTTGCATCTCAAGGTAAGAATTTGTTTCTGTGCCACTGCTGGTTGGTTTTCTAGGGGTTGAGCAGATGGTGGGAGCTCTTTTATTGGCTGGCCTTTTTAGGTGAAAATTCTCCCCCTGTGAGGGGGCTTAGCAGACCCATGCAACATTTAACCCCCCTTAAACAGGATTAAGTGGTGTCTGAAGGCTAATGTTGCGTCTCCAAAATGAGATGGCTTTTTACCCCTCATCAGCTGAAAGCGAAGGAAGGGCAGTGTCCCTCAGTCCAACTCAGAGGAGCCACAGCATGATGAGTGTCAGTAGGCACCTGCTTCTCACACAGTATGTCATCCTCTTCCCCTTGCAGCAAGAAGGGGGCAGACACACTATGCCTGTCTGTGATGAACTGTTTCATTACTAACCTTAAATGACACATGGCTCTACACTTAGAGCTAATGTGCTAACCACAGGAAGTCACCTACACAAATGTGACTAAGATCTGCAATGGAAAACCAATATCTTTTTAAACAAGGGCAAATCATTTTCGCTTCAAAGAGTACAAAACCTGGTGGAAGCAAAGGTCTTCCAAAGGGCTCAGCATCATACAGGAGAAAATGATTCACACTGCTGGTAGCCTGGTTTTCAAAAATATGTATGATGATGGGTATTTAATTTGGAAAGTACTGGCTGATGCACATTTGTTTCCTTTGAATACCTTTTTCCCTAAACCATGTGCCAGCATCTTTACCTGCGCTGATGAAAGTATCTAGTTTAGGTGCTGAAAGGAGTAGGAGATACTTTTAAGGTGTTCCAAAGAATGTTAAGTACCCTCTTGTAGATTTATTTTGCACTCATTTAAGTGTTGTTTGGTTGAATGCTGCAGATGCCTCTGTAAATATCTGCAAGGGAGGGACCTTTTTGGGAACTCCCAGCTGCCAATATACTGTGCCCAGCAGTCCAAGCCAATAGAAATAGACTCTATGTACTCTATCTGTTTTTATTTCCTACTTGTTCTAGTGTACCTTCAGGTTTTTTCCCTGATCAGAGGTGAGAGGTGCCAGCAGCAGCCTGGGTGAGCAGCAGCCCACTACAAGCCCTGCCTCAAGTGGGCTAAAAGGTCTACAAGGGTAGCGCGGAGTGGCCAGAGCAGATGAACCTGTCCCTGGGAGCCACAGTGTCCTCCCTGCTCTGCCGTGCATCCAGCTGTGCTTCAGAAGGCAGTGGGGGTGATTCTCTGCAGCTCCCAGGGACGGAAGAGAAGCCTCCTGCTCTCCAGGTGCCATGAGGCTGGCTAGGGAGAAACCTGGGCTGTTGGCAGCTTCCTAAGGCAAGGGCAGTAAAAGCATTGGATGGCCCTGGAATGACATGTGAGAGTCAGATGGGTAAGGAATAGTTTTGGGGCTTTTTTATTTTGCCAAACTAAAAGATGTGAAGACGTTCTTCGTTTATTTTTTAAGGGGGGGCGGGGGGTGGAGCAGAAATGCAGCAATAACTCTCTTTCTCTAGTGTCTCCCTGCCCCACAAAATGAAGACATTTTTTCCAAGCAGTGTACCCCAAAGTGGAACAAATTTTTCCCTGGCAGAGATTATTTGCAGTCTTAGGTATTATAATGACTCCAAAGATTTGGACATTACAGCATCACTGTCTTATTAGTGTCATTATAATTATTAGTCTCTTAATATTATTTCCAAGGTGTCAATACACTTTTCTGAGGCAGCCACATCTTCCAAGGACTTCATCAGTGCCCATTACAACGATGGAAAAAGCCACATTATTCTGACTGTGACTAGCACAGCAATTAACCCACCACTGCTTCCTTGATGCAGCGATTCATAATGATGAAAGCTCCAGACCTGCTGGCTCCAAGGAGTTACTTTTACTGTATCAACTTTTCACATGTAATAAAAAGTATAGCCACATGAGAAATTGAACTTATCTGTGTACCCCCAGCTTTCAGAGAGCAAAAGACTTCTAAACCGAGTGATGTGATTAGGAGAAGTAAGGAAATGAAATCATTTAATGGGAATGTGCAATGCATAGAAGGAATCAATAAATAGTTCCCATGAGTTATCAAGGGCCATTCAATACTTTTTGGACCAAAGCTGTCTAATACCTACTCTTTCTGTTTTATTTGTCCTCCATTCTACCATGCATCACTGGAATATCATGCATCCTGTGAAGACCACATCAGCTGCCCTGTCCCAGGGTACTAGGTACTGTAAAAGGGTCTAATTTCTTTATGTTACATATCAAATTCTCAATGAGAACTCTCTGACTCTTTGAAACTGCTTTAAAGCCCTATTAAGGATATGGATATAAGCCTGTTTCCACACACACAGTTACCTTCTTTTTCCGGTTTCTTAATATATGCTATGGAATAATCATACCTCACGATTGCCCAGTAGCAGTAGTTTATCTGGATGCTGATAGATAAAGCAGTGCAGTGTGGTGGGCTGTGCAGGTGGTGAATCATTTAAAAGTAGTTATTTCAAAAGAAAAAGGGGCAATAAAAGCCTGCAGGCCCTTTTTGTGACATCTGTGTGACCTTGCTCTGACTAATAGCTGAATCTGTCTCTAAATGTTTTCTGACTTACCTACCTGGGTTTCTTTCACTACACTAGTGGACAAAGAAACAAAGGTAGAAAGCTGTTAGACCTGAATTCAGCAACCACTGATGTTACCATTCATTTGAATGAACCCTGGACCAAGATTTTAATTCTGGGTGGTGTCAAATTCTTCTCAGTAAACCACAGTAAACTTTCAGAGGACATGATGTTTAGGGTGAATGCCAACTGACCTCAGCTGCTGCAAACTCAGAGTCATTAATTAAATTAAATTCATTAAATTGAAGACATAATTTGGACTAGCAGATTATTTTAATGCAAGGTACTGTTAAGCAACATCAGTCTTCAGCTCTTTTTGTTTGGAAATGTCTACCTGAGCTGAAGAAGGTATGCCAGCAACCAGTAGTTCACATTAATTTATGACTCTGAACCTCTATCACACAGTCAGACTCTTTTATCACAAAATCTTAGTTTTGACCCGTAATAGCACACTGTATTTGATCAGGAGGATGGTCTATCTACTGATATTTACCATTGCTGGAAAAATTGTAAATACTTCTATGTGGGTAAAAGACCTTGTGTTGGTGGAAGTTGAGCCAGGCTAGGGAAAGCTGAAGACAGCTTCAGGCTTTTCGCAGTTCTCCTGAAGGTCAAAAGAGATTACCTGTGGAACGGACAACGTTTTACCAGATACTGCAAACATCTAATTTTAATCAGCCTGAATTCTGAAATCACGATATTCCTTCATCTAGTAATTCTGTGTGTCATCAATGTATCTGATGGCATGATCACACCAAATGCTATGTCTGAAGACATCTAATCTGGGAGATTTGGGTTATGGTTTAGATCCAGTGTACAGCTTAAGTGTGTATCTCAATATACAACAGTCTCTTTTGCAAGTTTTTCTCAAACTTGCTCAAAAAAAAGTGCTTTACATAGGAATATAAAAAAATGTTATTGAGTTGCAACAAAGATCCATCTGCTCCTTTCGTCTGTCCCAAGAGTGCCAGTAGCTGAGGCTTAGGAAAGAGAGTAAAAATAGGGAAAGCACATAGAGTTGCTTTTCCAGAATACTGTCCCTGCAAGCTGGTGATCACAGACTTCTTGTCCCTGAAATGCTGTCTTAGTGTTTCACCTTAATGACTGTTTCTTTCATTATTTTGTCCAATTACTTTTTGAACCCCTGCAAGAGTATTAAAGTAGGATCAAGTGTCCTATGGCAGAGGGTAAAGCATTTTTTTTCTTAATGTTTTGAACCTGCTATATCCTGGTTTCATTGCATGTCCCTCTCTTCCTATATTAGATAGTCATTCCCTCTTTAATGTCTTTGGGCTGCTCATGACCTTTTAATATACATGCAATGTGTGGACAATCTAAAACCAGAGAGTTCAAATCTGCATGATATCAGGAGATATAAAATGGTTTGGCTTTTCATAGTGAAGCTGAATTTCCACCTATTTCTATTTTCCACCATTTTCCACCTATGCAACCTGCAGTTCTCAGCATAATAAAACATAACAAGCAAGAGTTCTTGGCAAATGGAGCTACGTTATTTAATGCCCGTTGAGAATCTGTCGCCATATGTTTAATAAATGCTTTCATTCAATAAGTGTATACTCAGCTTTAAGAAACATGGAAAACTACAGGTTTTTGCTTCAAGTGCCAAGATAATAATCATCTGGCAAGTAACTATTCACTCAGAGTAGTAAAAGGCCACTGAAGCCAAGACTCACTGTTACCACTATAGCAGTAATTATTTGCTGATGACCACCAGTCTTCAGTGAAAATTTCAGGTGCCTCTGGTATTTTTCAATTTTTGCTGAGTTCCAGGTGACTCAGGTCCAGCTCTGCTGCTCTTGCTCACACTGAGTTTTATCTGATTGCAAATAAGCCTCAAAAGACTTGAGTCGAAGCAAAAAATGACTCATGCTGAGGAACAGCAGCAGAATCTGATCCTGTGTTGCTGGTCTCTAAATGATTTCTGAGTAGCTGGCATTAAGGCTTTACATATATCTTTAAAATACTGGAGGTCTGTGTTTATTACCAAGCATAGTTTTAAAAAAGACGTACGCTATTTCTATTAGATTCTGTTTGTAAAAACTATGTATTCTTGGGCTGAATAGTGCAACTCCTGAAACCAAAAGTAAATGACAAATTCAGACTTCTGGAATTTTGTGACTTCCCCTGAGAAAACAACCTTGAAACCTCACCAGCCACATCTGTATATGTCACCATTCAATTATTACTCTTTTACTAGACTGCAAGTTATTTTGCCTTACGCTCAATGGTCCAGGGAAAAAAAAAAAAAAAAAAAAAAAAAAAAAAAAACCAAAAACTCCTTATTGACAATCAGTGATATGGAGAAAAAGTTAATTCAATAAAATGAAAGATTATCTGACAACAATTACAGTTGCAAGTCTCGCTCCTGGGCACACCACGGAAGCATCTGAACTTTAGACCTCTGTTATTGTACCACTCTATTCCACCATAGAGCAATCCACTTTGGTCCTGGGAGTTCCAGATGCTGAAATCACTTTTTTGGGGAAAAAATGTACTAAAAGCATGCTAAAAGCAAAAACTCAAGAAGGATGTTGCTTGGTTTTCATTACCATGGAGCTCATTTGCAGAGAGGAACTGCCGGGAGTGGCACACCTATGAGAGAGCAAAACAAACTTTTTTCCCGTCTGTCTTCAGGGCGCAAATGCAAAGAGACTCATATGCAGAAACTGTTATACTTGCTGCTGGTATAAATTAGATTGGATCAACAGAATGACACCATTTACAACTAAACAAAATGAACATGCACTTCAGGATGAAGAGATCAAAATTTAGTCAAAGCTCGCATCACAGCAAGCATTGTCACTTCTAAGTTGTTGAATGCCTGCTGAAATTGATGGCAGTCAGGGGCACCAGGTACTTTTGGGGTCCTAAAGGAGGCACCACTACAGTAGGACCTTTCTTTCTTCCCCTCCCTCTCTGAGCAGGTAAGAAAAATTACCACCGAGTCTCCAGGAGCAAACAGCTTGGCAAAGATCAGGGACAGAAAAAATTTGGTTTTGCCTGTTAGCCTTCTGGCCCCACGCACCAGGGAGAAGGTTACAAATCCCCCCATCACTGTCAGCAGCATGGGAGAGCTCTCATCCACAGGAGGGGGCACACAGAATCTACAGTGTTTCACTGTGTGACGTGCAATCTGTAGCTCGATTCCAGGTCTTCAGGCAAGTGGCAATAGGTCAGTAAAAGCCTGGTTTTTTTTGTTTGGGAATGTAAAATCTTCACTTTAATCATTTTAAGAATTACATTATCAGGTGAGAAGAAATAGGTTTCAATAGCCGCTGCGTGGGGAACAACATACTAAATGGATGCTAGCTAATGTGTCCATGGTGATTCCATGCTCTGTGGTGAAGAGGAAAGGCTGTGTATGTCAGGCTGGGCACACGGGTGTGTGAGCACAGGGGTACATTCCTTCTGTGGGGCCCTGGAATGGGCTGCCCAGGGAGGTTGTGGATGCTTCATCCCTGGCGGCGTTCAAGGTGGGGTTGGACATAGCCTTGGATGGCATGGTTTAGTGGGAGGTGTCCCTGCCCATGGCAGGGGGGTTGGAACTCGATGATCTTGAGGTCCTTTCCAACCCTTACTATTCTATGATTCTATGAGTCTATGATTCCCAGTCCGAAGAGAACTGAGGTACGTTTGCTGTGAAGGAGGCTTTCTATGTTCACCCCAGCAAATGCAATAATATTTCTCTGCTACCTGCCTACAGCTCAATCTTGAAAAGATTTATAGAAGAAGGTAGATAGTATGACTCATGCCATATACAAGAAGAAATGGGGATACAGGGATATTTGGTCACAAAGCAGACTAGGAGGAGTGCTTGGAAAAGGTTCCCACATTTCCAATTTCCCTCAGAGAGAGCTGAGATCCCTTCTAAGGGCATGAATTTAAGCTCAGATCTTCTGCACACCCTAGCAGCAAGTCTTTGGGACAGGCTCCATGATGTGGTCTCAAATATCAGCAAAGTGAGCAAATATGAGGAAAGCAAGGCTTTGTATTGTAACAGTTGCTGTCATTACATTCTGAGACTGTGTGGCTGCATTTTCAGCTATTTGGGAAGCTACCCAAAAAGAATTACATCAATTGAAAAATGTGACCAAGATAGCAAGCACCGCTCTTACAGGATAATTGCAAAGTAAATAAGGGTGCATACAGCATCTGCAAATTTTACAGCCATTGAAAAAGAAAGGAAAATAAAAGCATTCTTATGACCTGTTCAATATGCATCTTTCCAGCAAGAGCTCAGAACTGAAAATAACCAAGTTAATAATACTAGAACTAACACTTTCAGATCACATTCTTCCCTAATTCACATAACACGGATATGTACTAATTGCCTATTCATTTGCATTTACCCGACATTACTTGATTTTTCAACATGGCAGGTCTTCTTAACCCACAAAGGGATATCATTTGAATCTCCAGTGCAAGAGCTCAGCTGTAGGGTATCAGTGTGTTGATGATAAGATATTCCATATTTAATATGGTCTGAGTGGAAGGCCTCACAAAGTACTCTGAAAATGCAAGAAATAGGCCAGGTTTCAAATCCATCAGTACTGCCTTGCAGTGACTCTCACCTGTCTGAGCGATGACTGTGTCCATAAGTGTCAAAACCATGTAAGGCTCATTTCAGAGAAAAACTGCCAACGACAATCTGCAGTCAGCAAGCTAAAAAGCTGCTGAAATGTACTATATTATAAAGGATCCATGACAGACAACTATAGGACCTGGCAGGACCTCCATAGCAAGCAAGAGATATATGCTGGCGCTAGAAGGAAACCAGGTGGCAGGAGTGACTCCGCGCAGAGGAGGTAACTTTTCCAGAGGAGGGCAATCTGACGCCAGTGGCTGACAATATAAGCCATCTCAGAGGTCTCACAACAAATAGGCTCAGGCAAAGTAGTTCCTGTGGCTCTTGATTTTCAATCAGACCTTTAGCTGTGAAATTCTTCAGAGTGTCATCACCCTCCTCCTATTTATTGACTGTGTTAAACCATGAGCCAGGAGAACAAGACCCCATGAGTTTTGGGCCACCACTATCCCAGCAGCCTTAGTTCCCTTTCTTTCCCGTGCCCTGGCAACACTTGTCCCAGCTGTCTACAGCCTGAACAAAGCTGAAAATCAGATACAAGGAGCTCCCTTGTGGAGAATAACTGGGAGAAAGCAACTGGGTGTAGTAAAAACGGAGAAACCAATAGGCCTGAAGGAGTTGCGGTTTCATCTGTTAGAAGGACTGGCCCTCCTGCAGCTAACATGGATGTGGACCTAAGCTTCCCACTGCTCTTTCTGTTTCAGGAAACCAAAATAACAACAAGAACACCTAATTTCATCTGAAACTTGCCAGGAAATTGTGCCCCTCACATTTGGATGTGGAATTTGGCTGAGCAAACTATGTTTTCATCACCTTTAAGTTGGACTATTGCAAGCAATACGTTCTCAAGCTGCACTTAACCACAAAAAAGGCACTCAGAACCCGTAAGTGGTTCATGAGACTTGTCTCCTGAGTCGGACATGCCAAAGAAAGCACTTCACACCAGTGCTCTCCACTCCCTCTGGACTGCTGGTCCAGTTAAACAACCGGCTTCAGCGATCTTGTCTTTCAGCTGCAGAATCTTGAAATGGCCCAGGCATGGCTCACAGACCATCTTTCTTCCTTCTTCCTCTCACTATGATCAGTAGGGACAGCAGTTAGCATTTTCCAAAGCACCAAAAGAGATTTAGGAACCTCTATCTTTTCACATTGTACTGGCTTGAGCTCTCTTGGACATTTTTGAAAAAAATGTACATGAAAGGAGTCTGGGAGTCTGAATGCACAGATCCAATGCGCAGGGAAGAGACATTCCCAGTTGCTGAGCCCCACTTCAAAAAGGAATGTGGTTTAGTTAAAAGCACGAACTTAGAATCCCATCTCCCTGTGATGTACTTGGCATCAGAAACCAGGTGACAGGTATTTTCCCTGAGAAAAGATAAAGTAATTGAAACCTCCCCCATCCTCCTAAAGCTCAGGCAAGATGACAGGTTGTTGATTAGATTCTCCCTGGAGCTGACTCATAGTCCCAGTCTGGAGGGTGGTGCTATAGTTCAGTTGTTTACTTGGCTTCTCTGTTTCATGCTGAGGAAAAAACCAAGAAGTCCTTTGTGTGTAGAAGTATCCCAGAAGACACAGAGTAACTATTTCCAGACAGTTAAGTACTGCAGGAGGTACATCCTTTCCATAACAGTCTATGTACTGCAGGATTAGCAGAAATATTCATAGTGTGCCTCACTGTATATTTAATCAGCAAATACTCCATAAAAACTCTACACACAGCAAATTCTATTATTCTTTTCCTTAAGTTGAAGCTTTTTTTTCCCCCTTTTCAGTTACCTGGAGATTCAACTGAAGGAGTTGTGGATGAACACACAGAGGCATGCAACTCTTTGAATTGAGAAGTGATGAAAAGGAAATAAAGCTCCTTGAAGGTGAGGATTGTAGAACTTGTATATGAAACAAACAGTGCTAGGATAAGGAAATAAAGCTCCTTGAAGGTGAGGATTGTAGAACTTGTATATGAAACAAACAGTGCTAGGATAAGGAATAATGAAAGCTACTGTATGGAAGTGGAAAGATAATGTGATAGAATATACAGAGCCCTTGTCACAAGGGAAGAGGATGAAGCTCCTGAAGCAGAGAGGTGGTAAAGAGAGATGTGCAGCTATAGAGGGGATGGAGGCCAAGAGCTCAAGATGTGTGAAACATATTCGGCCTGCAAAGATGTTCTCCCTCGGTTCCTTTTGATAGTTGTTCCCCATGACTCACACATCTCTTTTTTGCCTCTCTTGGGGTCTTTTCCTCATATAACATACTGAATTTGAAACATCTTGAAGAATAGCAGAGCCGAAAGTATCACCATTGCCATGGCTCAAACTGAGTAGAGAGAAATGTAAAGGATGGACTTCAAAATAAGCAGGATACATTCTCAGGGTTGCTATCACAAAGGTGCTTTGATTAGACCACTTATATGAATCTGAAATAGGAGTTTACCCCTATTTCAGAATGGCAAGAAAAATTAGTAAATGCTAAACTTTCTCAAATAAGGCTGGTGCAGTAGAAAAGGTCAAACCCAGTGTACTTCTGCTGTATAACTGTAGTCTTCTGATTTTAAACTGTGCCTTTCTTAACAACTTGCTCAAGAAAACCTTTCAAGAATCTTTTAAGAAGTGGTTTGGACACAAACAATTAATGTAAGAGTCAAGTCTTCTCCTCCTACTCATGCGAATAGCCAAAGGGACCTACCGTGCAGGGTGAGAAAGCAGAATTTTTCTCTTTAATGTAAGCCCTGTGACTGATTGAACTGACCAGCATTTCATGTATTTCATGTTGTCATAGAATCGGAGTGGTTAGAGTTGGAAGGTACCTTAAAGATCATCTAGTTTCAACCGCCTGCCAGGCAGAGGCACATTCCACTAGACTCAAGTTCCTCAAAGGCCTGTCAGATCTGGCATATTCCATGTTTGTCCTAAACCCATCTTTTGCATCCATTGAAAAAAAATAATTTTACTTCAACAAGGAGCAGGCAAAATTTCTTCTACCATATTTATTGTTACTGACCAATACTTCACTATACAAATAACCAACTGAAACTAGTATAGTAATGTAGCAAAAGCTGGGACCTTCTGGGTTGGTTTCCCATCAATGGGTGAACACTGATGTTACAGAGGTAAGTAGTGCTGCCTTACAAGCAGTTGAGGACCCACCTTCAGTTCCCAGCTGGCGGAAACCCATGGTACCTTTTTTTGCAGTTACTCTGTAACCAGTTTAGCTTTTGGGGTAAGGGGGGATATGGCGGCGCCAGGGGAACAAGGAGGGCAGCTAGTGGGGCAGAATCTGAATATTTTCTTTATGCAGTTTGTTTCTTACAAGCTGTGTACTTCATTTTGTGACTAGAAATGGTTACAAACAGATCACAGGCAATTCTGTTGTAGGAAATCCCGCACAAATACTAAGTTAGGTATGTGCGGATCTACCTAATATTTAACTCAAGAGACTCAAGCAGAAGACATGGCCCCTTGCTTTTTGAAAGCACTCCCCTAAAGGACAACTACATCACAAAACTAAGAACTGCAGAGCTTTTCATTGAAGACAGAGCAGAGTTGGTACACTGGGACAAGAAACTGACAAAACTAAGTGCAACAGCAGCATGTGCTGAATGCTGCCGCAAAAGTTATGTTCGCTGTGAGGATGGGCAGAATCTCACCTGGTGAAAATAGATGCAAATCCTCTTGCTTCATAATGAACATCACTTTGAATGCAATGGCTAAAAGCCTTTATTACATTTATATGAACTGCCTCACTTCCAATAAAACAAAAATGTCAAGCTTAAGGCTGCAGTAGGCTCCAACATACCACTGCACATATCTAAAGACCATAGCACAAACAAGTCTGCTGGACACACACCAGCAGTGGGTAATAGAAGTGGTCTGTGTCAAGTGAGCTTCCAGCAGCAGCTTCTTTGTATAGTCCACTTTTGCTGAAGCCAAAGGAAAAGGTACTGTTGCCCTCAGCATCTAATTTTTGTGTTCAGAATAATTTTGGAAAGCTCTAGGAAAGAGCCCTAGACAGTTTGCTATGAGGCCTGCCTCTGTATTTGTGTTAATGCATAGGGAAAGATAATGTTCCAGCCGAAGAATATTTAATGTCGTTCTGGGTTTTGCGTGACTAATAGCAATATTTTGTTGGATGTAGTGTATTGCAAACGGGGCTTTGAGCCAGTTCTTTACCAACAGCTTCTTCTAGCAGCATAGTGCTGATAAGTAGCGCTAAAAACAGAATCTCTATAAGAATGCTGAAACTCACAGCTTGAGATTGAATTCATGTCCTCAAACACTGTAAGTGGATCCTCCTATATAATCAAATCAACTTCTTCCTCTTGGGAGAAGGAGAAATATGAGAAACCCCTTAACTACCACCATTACTAAGCACACACTTCAGTTTGCTTTCCAACAGGAAAGGATTTAAGGATCTGCCTTTTCTTTCACACAAATTAATTATCGTCTCTTTTATCTTTAAGCAAACTTGGAATAGATCCAAGGAGAAGTACAAAAATATTATACTGCAAAGGCAATATTGACACAATTTTTAAAGCTGTAAAAGTCAAGTAATTTGGAATGAAGGTTGAAAAGCTGTCTTTGCCTCATCAATCATTCACAGGGATTTACGGCAGCACCTACTGCCTACAAAAGGAGCAGAAGGAAATAACAGCTTTCCCTCAAGCTCATGGTGAGATATATTTTGGGGGGTGAACAGAAATAATGGGTTTGATTTTATTTCCTCTTACTTCTGAGACTAATAATGAAAAGAATTAAAGTCTTCTGTGCAGGATGTAACTGGTTCAGTCTTTTTCCTCTTGTATTCTTTATCCAGGTATGTAGCGATAGCCAGTTAAATTCATACATTAGTATTATCTTTGTAAATAACATTAACCACATGCATTTCATATTGCTTACATTGATTTTATGTGTGTGCATGAGTAAGCACACTGAAGAACAAATCATAGTATAGTTAGGGTTAGAAAAGACCTGAAGACCATCTAATTCCAGTCCCTCTGCCATGGGCAGGAGCACCACACTAAACCATGTCACCCAGGACTCCATCCAACCTGCCCTTGAACACTGCAGGGATGGACCATTCACAACATCCTTAGGCAACCTGTTCCAGTGCCTCGCCACCCTCACAGTAAGGAACTTCTTCCTTATATCTAACCTGAACTTCCCCTGTTTAAGTTTAAACCCATTCCCCCTTGTCCTGTCACTACAGTCCCTCATGAAGAGTCACATTCCAGCATCCTCGTAGGCCCCCTTCAGATACTGGAAGGCTGCTATGAGGTCTCTACGTCAACTACATTGCCCCATCCATCAGTTCCATAGCTCCATCATGGAAGGCCACCAAATTGGTCAGGCAGGATTTCCCCTTAGTGAAGCCATGCTGGTTGTTACCAACCACCTTGTTTTTCATGTGCCTTATCATGCTTTCCAGGAGAATCTGCTCCAAGATTTTGCCAGGCACAGAGGTGAGACTGACTGGTCTGTAGTTCCCTGGGTTCCTCTTCTTGAAAATGGGGGCTATATTTCCCCTTTTCCAGTCATGAGGAGCTTCATCTGACTGCCATGACTTTTCAAATATAATGGACAGTGGCTTAGCAACTTCATTTGCCAGCTCCTTCAGGAACTGCAGATAAATTTCATCAGGTCCCATGGACTTCTGCACGTTCGGGTTCTTAAGATGATCCGGAACCTGATCCTCTCCTACAGTAGGCCTAGGGTCTTCATTCTCACAGTCCCTACATCTGCGACTTGGGTGGCGTGGTCAGAGCATTTGCCAGTGAAGACTGAGGCAAAGAAGTCATTAAGAACCTCAGCCTTCTCCAAATCCAGGGCAGCCAGTTCTCCCAATAGCTTCTGGAGAGGACCCACATTATCCCTAATCTGTCTTTTCTTTGCTACATACCTATAGATGCCCTTCCTGTTATCTTTAATATCCCATGCCAGATTTAATTCTAACTGGGCCTCAGCTTTCCTGACCTGGTCCCTAGCTTCCTGGACAATGTCCCTATATTCTTCCCAGGCTGCCTGTCCTCACTTAAGCGCTTTAGGAGCTTCTTTTTTTCCCTCATTTTCTCTGCAGCTCCTTATCCATCCCAGGAGGTCTCCTGGCCCTCCTGCTAAACTTCCTTCTATCTGGGATGCATCGCTCCTGAGCTTGCAGCAGGTGATCCTTGAATATCAACCAACAGTCTTGGGCCCCCCTGCCATCTAGGGCTGTATCCCATGGAACCTTACTGAGCAGGTTCCTGAAGAGGTCAAAGTCTGCTCTCTTGAAGTCCAGGGCAGTGAGCTTGCTGCACACTCTTCTCACTGTCCTGAGGATCTGGAATTCGACCATCTCAGGATCTCTGGAGCCAAGGCTGCCCTGGAGCATCACATTCCCAACCAGCCCTTCCCTGTTGGTGAGGACAAGGTCAAGCATGGCGCCTCTCCTTGTTGGCTCCTCTATTACTTGCAAAAGGAAATTGTCTTCCACACAATCGAGGAACCTCCTCGACTGCTTGTGCTCACTGTACAGTCCCTCCAACAGATATCAGGATGGTTGAAGTCCCCCATGAGAACAAGGGCCTGTGAGCGTGAGGCTGTTCCTATCTGTCTATAGAGTGCTTCATCCACAGAGTCTTCCTGATCAGGCAGCCTGTAACAGATCCTCACAGTAATGTCTCCCATTGCTGTTCTCCCTTTGACTCTGACCCACAAGCTTTCTGTTGACTGCTCACCTGTCCCTAGACAGAATTCCATTCTCTCCACCCTATCCCTAACATAAATAGCAGTTCCCCTGTCCATCTGCCTGGTCTGTCTTTCCTAAAAAGCCTATAACCTTCCATTCCGTTCCAGTCATAGGAGCCATCCCACCATGTTTCTGTGTTGCCAGTGATATCATATCCCTGTAGACGTACACACATCTCTAATTTGTCTTGTTTATTCCCTGTACTATGGGCATTTGTATAGAGGCATCTGAGCCGAGCTCCAATTGAAGCTGGCTCATTGGCTGGAGCAGCTGGGATAGCTCTGCATTGCTCCAAACATTTATGACAGGTTCTGGCAACTGACTGGGTGTGTTGGGATGGAATGATGCCCCCCTCCCCCAACACATCTAGTTTAAAGCATCCTTGACCAGCCTGGAAGTCTCCTACCAAAGCAGCAATTCCCCTTCTTTGTTAGACCAGCCTTCAGCAGACCTAGCCTCCCAAATCGAGTCCCATGTTCTAAATAACCAAACCCCTGACTATGGCACCACTCTTCTAACCATTTATTAACCTGCCAACTCCGCCTGGCCTTTTCAAGGTCCTACCCTTTGACCTGGAAGATCGATGAAAAAACAGTCTGAGCTCCACAGCCACTAACACCTTTCCCAGGGCTCTGTAGTCCTTCTTAATGTTCTCCAGGCTACTGCAGTCTATGACACTAGCTCCCATGTGAGCCACAAGAAACGGGTAATAGTCAGCGGGACTTACTAGGCCAGGCAGCCTCTCAGTATCATCCCTGATCAGAGCCCCTGGTAGGCAACACACCTCCCTCAAAACTGGGTCAGGCCAACAGATGGGTACCTCTGTGCCCTTCAAAGTAGGGTCACCTACTACTATGACCTGCCACTTTTTCCTGGAGGCACCAGTAGTGATATTCTTTACCAGTGCATCAGCTGGTTGTTCATTTGGTGCTGTGTGCATTTCCTTGTTAGTCCTCTGCAGAACTTTGTTATAGACTTTATACTTTTCAAAGGTTTAAGGTCAAGGCTACAAGCAGGGAAAGAGAGGTGCCCAACATGTTTAGGTTGCTAAGCTGGGGAGGAGAGTCCCCAGATCTGCCACACTGGGAATTAAAATGCAGAAGAGAGTGGTGAGAAGCAGGTTGAGACAGTCTTTCTCTATTTGGCGGAGGGAGAGTTAACAGAGGCAGAGTGTAACATGTGTAAACAATTATACCATTTACTTACTTCTCCTTGTAAGGTCTCTGATGAAAGCAGGAGTTTTGAAGTTCCCCAGTCTTCCAGTTGTGTCTGCTTCAACTAAGCATAGCCAAGCTGGACTGAAAGCTCATGTGAGTATGGTTTTGGTTCTCAGGTCCTTTTTTGCTGGATGTTTGATTTTTGCTCTTCCCAGCAGAACCTGAAACAGAAAATATTTTGCTGTGCTCTGCCCAAAAGCTTATCTCTTTTGAGGCATTTAAACAAGCTAAGTCCAAGGAAATTTTAGAGAGGGAGGTTGTAAGTAATAACCTGTGATACTTTTGTTTTTTAAGAAGCTGAAGGGATTTTGAGTAACTGGTGTATGAGTTGGCATCTATGTTTAGCACCTGCTTCCATTTGAATGTTCTGTACAGCTCTAGGTAGGCTCCTGTATAGCCAGATTTCTGCACCTCTTACGACCCCATCTGCCAGAATGGTCCCAGCCCTAACATTACAGAGGACACCTGGCCTGTAACAATGATCCACAAGTACTTGTATTTTAGTAAGAAGTGGGCTGAAAAAGCTTGTTTCCTTTGGAGCAGTGAGCATCCCTGTGGTGTCTCTGTGCTGCCTACTAAATGAAGTTCTGCTGTTGCTTTTCTTATATTGGAAGCATTTATAGGGACAGTTTCCTCTGCCTAGCTGCTTATTTTCATAAAATACTTAGGAACTAAATTCTCGGAAGCTTCTGCTCTCTCAAGTCTGGTTGAAGTTTGTTGGTAAATTCAAACTGATTGTGGTCAAAGTGGTCCCTAACTAAATCATGGCATAAGGCACAACCATCAGGGGAACAAACCTTCAGCATACATTTCAAACAAGGTCCCAACTGCTCTGCATTACTGTATGGGAGAAGCAAGATCCAGGTCATAGGTTTATATTGAACAACGATCTAACAGAAAATTATTGTAATAGACAAATGGAGCCTTATTGATGACATTTGCTATTTCAATCATGTAAGTAAGTATACGACTCAGGAACTGAGATACTGTTGTGTACTGCTTGAAGTATTGAGGACTTGTGAAGGAAGTTCAGTTATTACTTTAAAAAGAAATATAGCTTGAGTAGAGGGGAGAGGCATCGTAATCTCTCAGAGGCTTACTTTTGCATTGTATTTACCTCGGATATAAAATTGTTAACATATTCTTTCCCTCCCAGGGAAGCATAATAGCAATATTAAAGCTGGTTTTACAATTTTTGTCCTGTATCTAAATCCTCCCTCATCTTCCTTGCTTCTTATATGAGACTTTTTTCCTGACCTGTTATACAGTACCCATTACTATTCTGTAGACCTCTCTCACAAATAAACATCCCACACCTGTGAGTGGAATTTCATCTGGGCAGGAAAAATTGGAACTTCTAATGGAGAAGGGTTTGTGCATGTCTCACCATGCCACCACAACTCTGAGGTGCGTTGCTGAATGAATGCAAGCAGTGAGCTGAGTGATATGCACCACCAAGATGTTGTATTGAACAGACTGCACTGGCAAAGAGCTAGGAAAATAATGAGATATGGTTCAGGTTACTGCATCAGCATTTCCTTCAAGCAAAAATGTAGGCCACTGGATATTTAGAAGTCAGATGTCCTTATTCTCCTTTGCTGGCTTCTGTAATAACTGTAGAAATGTAGGCAGTTTTTTAGGGCACGAGAGTGTGAATTAAATATCTTCAGTTCTTGAGCTCCCTTGCTAATTACAGCTAATTTCATCGCTGTGTATTGGAAATATAAGTTTTACCCTAACAGTTAAAGGAGAGTAGGAAAAACTTACAAGAGAAGCACAAACCAAACCTGCAGAAGTAGCGGATTCATAGCACCTGCTTCTGCTCTCTGTTAATTAGTAAGTTCTTGGGTTTAATTACAGGCTGGCTCTCTTTAGGTTAGTACTTGGCAAAGATGTGTTCAATATGTATTCAGGAGCGTGTGAACCAGTTTTCTGGCTCCTTTCAAACAGTTTCTGCTAGTCAGAACTGTCTGCACGTGTCCTGCTAGGAAGGGTCTATGGACTTTTGGCAACGTATGATGTGAATGAGTAAATGTTCTCACAACCTGAAGTTTGTACAGAAATAATGTAAATACTATGTGACAATTACTGCAAAATGAAAATTTGCGAATCTGTGCATCTTTGGCCTGATTTTTATTCTGATATACAGAATGCTGTCTTTTGCTTGTTATTTTCTTCTGGAAAGAATCTGAGTTTTTCACAGCTGGACCTAAAATTGAGTGTAAACTTCTGATGCTGACTTCTGCAGTCATGGAAGGGAAGCTGTTTAGAAGCAATAAATCAATAAGGTATCAAAAAATTTAATCTGCTACTGCTATTTAGTTACAAATGACAAGAATGCCAGACAGTTAAAACAGCCATCTATGTTCACAGCAGGCTAGAATAGACCTAGGGTTTTTTTCTTAGGTGAAAATATAACACCACAAGATCACTATTGCTCTCTCCCTCCCTCCTTCCCTCTCTGAATTTGTTCCCACTTATTAATAATTGGGGGGAGAGGGGGAAAATCCTCATTTGAAACAGCACTAAATAAGCCTACTACTCCTATGAATTCAGCTGGTGCAGGAGCTGGAATTTTTTTAAACGCTGGTTGATTAAAAAAGTCCTAAACAAATACACAGGTTAAGCTTGCATATTTCATTCTACAAATAATCGGCTTTATATGCCTTGCTTAGAAAAACAAGACAAGCAGGCTTTGTTACTCATTCTCTCTCACCCACACGGTTAATAGGAAAGACAAGAAGTGCCTGTTTTCCACCACAGTAACTTACGCTCTCTGTACAGCTCTCTGACATCCCGGCAACTTGCCTCTACATGCCTCAGAAACATCAGCACAGAAGCTGGTGGTGATAATCCCTGGTGGGCTACAAGTACTAAAGGGTAATACCATCACACACTTGATTAGAGCTGAGACTTACTGCGTTACAAGGGGAAACGGTATACTCGCTGCTGGGAAGCCAAAGACAGTGAGTGACATGCTCACCCAGTAGGGCTGTCCTGCTGAATGCTAAGTGAAGAGCTGATCTTCTGTCTGCATCAGCTGGTTGCCAACAGTTCTCTCTCATATCGTCTGACATGGATCACTAGAAGATGCTGCGGAAGACAAACCAAGTAACTACTAGAGGACAGTGCTGAAGGAGACCTTGAAAGTAGCAATTAGAAACATATCTTCCAACATATATATGCTGTAGGCAGATCCTTTGCTTAGGAGAAGTTTTGTGTCAGTAACCAGCTGGTAGTACATGACCCAAGCTGTCTAAATTTGTCATGGGAGTAGAGGTGTCAGAAAACAGTGTGCCTAACTGTTTGGTGTAAGATACAATGCAGTAATGGGAGCATCAAGTTCAGCTGTCTATTTACAGTTTCCTAGAGACCAGGAGCCTCCAAGCTTTGGAGTGGTGGTCACTGAGATGGAGACAACAGTGCAGCTGGGCATGACAACGAATATGAGTTCCCTTAAGTCTAATATACATCGATTCCCTTTTTTACCTACAGCAGTATGTTTTACAGCATGAAAATTCAGCCTTCAGTCTCAGACCAGGATGAATTGTTGGTTTTCCTATCCCACTCCCTCTCAAGCCCAACTCCAGACCACCTGTTTTTTTTTTTTTTTGAAACATGAACTTGGAGGGACACAGCTGAACTAAGGAAGAAAGTCATATTAGGAGCATACAGCTGAAAGTATTTTACCTCTATTTTTCCTTGTCCCTTTCCCTTGCTACATTCCTATACAGGGAGCAGCTTCCCTTTGCAGTAGGGTATGTTGGGTTGGCTATAGACTTCGCAGTTGTCTTTTCCCTCTCAGACCCCAAAAGGGACTTTTTGGCTGCGCCTGGAAAATAGGTGTGAACTATGACCAAACTAGAGGTGGGACAAGGAAGAATATCATCTTTCTCCTAATGCCAAAGCTGTTTCAGAAACAGTACACCTTGGGCAAGTATAACTATTCTTCTCCAGACCCTCCGCTTATTTTGGTGTTCCAAGAGCTGAACATGATGGGGATATAGCAGAAGGAGGAGAAAGGCTGCAAAACAGTTTGGTGGTATAGGGCAATCTTTTTTTTTCTTTTCCTCCCTTTGGGAGCTGCTTCTGTGGAAAACTGTGGTGCAGATCAATCCCATATTGGCACTCATGAAACACTACGGGTATAGTGCTGAATGTCCTTGAGAAGCAAAGGTTTTCTTTTCTGCTAACCCCTAAGTCTTAAATATGCACATTCAATGAGAGAAGACAATATAATCAGTGTTTCAGGAATGGACTTTGGTGAACATAACAGCTCCCAACACAAAAAGTGAAGGCTCCCAGGAGCTATGGGTCTTTGTATGCATAGTTAACATTTCCTACCACTTTATCTCCTCAACAAAATGAGAGTTATGCTTTTCCTTCCCTTATGGAATACCTTGCAAATTCTGCTTGTCAGGGCTTTAAAGGCAAACTGGTAAGGAGGAATATGAAATGAGAATTTCACCTGCCCTCAAAACCATGTGAAGCTGGGGATGGATGCTGTCTTGTCAGGCAGCAATACATTGCTGAGTGGAAGCAGTGAAGCCAAGAGTCTCAGAGCAGACTTCAAGAGTCCTTTTCAGTCATCTGCCTCCCACAAAACGCTTCTTTGTACTTTTTTGTCGGAGGAGGATGGGAGGGGAGGAGAGACAACCAAGTACTTTCCCAAATACCCACTAGATGGCAGTGTGCTCTGCCTGTTCAAGTGCCCCCGGCTCCGACCGCAGAACCCGTTGCTCTCCCTTGTGCCTGCCAGCATCCACCAACGCCCCTGGGCGCCGATCGCGGGGCCCGGACCGAGGGCCGGGAGGCTAGAAGGTGACTAGAAGGTGCCCCAGAGCTGAGCTCTCCTGTCACGAAGCTCCTCCGGTTTTCAAGGGAGGAAATTTGGGCAGTTGCGTTGGCGCCGTCGGGAATCAGCAGCCGGGCCTGTCAGACAGATGGATGCATAAAGACATGGTGGTGCCTTGGGATGGCTGAGTCTCATAGATGCACATCCCTTCCTAAACAAATGGGGTTGAAATGTTAAATTGCCTTGGGGATGCTGCAGACATTGGTATCTGAATTGGAAACTTGTTTGTTTACCGCAAGGCCACATCATCATGAAGCATTTATTAAATGACATATCCAATATTCTTCTTGAATACAAGGCTATAAATTTTCACTGTTTTATGAATGCCGCCACCAGTAAAGACTCTTTAGGAAGTGCCAAGTCTGCAAAAGGCAGATCTTTGCATTAGCCATTAAGCTCCTTATCCTTGCCTCCCTGGAAAGGTCATGGATGTTTCAGCTTGATGCGTTTGGTGCAAATCATTTCAAAGAGAGGAACCAGCCCAACATTGAATCCAGATGTGGGTTCAGAGTCACCCAGCCTCACTGTCCGTGCTCACAGCTGTTGGAGCTTTCCTGATCCCATGTTCTGGGCCTATCTCAATTGCAGACATTTCACTCTTGATTTATTTAAAAAAAAATAAATCCCACTGCCACTATATCATCAAGTCTTGGCAGATCTATAAAAATCTTACATGGTTTCAAGGGGCTGACTCTTGCAAAGGATAGCAATATTCGTGGAGTTTAGTATTTAACAAAAAAACACTGGAACAAGCTGTTATAGGTGATGAGGCAAGAGAGAATGCCTCCTTCAGACGTTTGATGTACATCTGAACTGGAAGTTTGGCAGAGTCTTCACAAAGTCTGAACAAGTAGGTCAAGTATTTGAGCATTTATCTATTTTATTTATTCTGTGATGGATGTACAGGGCTAGCATGAGATTTCCTTTAAGGGAAACACAGATCTGTTCAATGTAAAGCAGATCAGTTGATGTAAATTAAAACTGAAATGCAGCAGGGAACCCAGCAACATCTCTTACTAGCGTAAGCCAGATATCCACCCTATTGATCTCATCATTGCTCAAAACAATATTAGGAGCAATTTCTTAGCTGACTAGTCTTACTGACCTGTGCAAGAGTCTCCCCGAGGTGATGCACTAGGTCCCACTGCCTGACTCACTGAGTACTGCAGTGGACAAACCACTAGCAAATTTGGGGAGCAGTTCTGGGTTAGCAGAGGTGGACCAGATGATCTAACATTGTTTTCTGTGTTTTTTATGTGTCTCTAAATCGGGATTGAAAAGCTTTATGTTTCAGCAAACAGTGGAGGGATATGACAAACTCTTTCTAGAAATATTCAATTTACTGTACTCTGAATCATATAAAACTTCAGGAAAGAATAATTCCTTAAGATATACCATTAAAGCTTGTTCCTTCCATGAGGCATAGAAATCTTCTTCTGTCCATCATGAGACTGACATGTTCATCTTTTTGAACTCTGAAACCCTTTGTATGCGTGTGTTACTAGCCAGAGCAGTGCACATGTACAGTTAAAATGATACAATACTTTTTGTCCCTAATGTTGCTGTGACATGAGTTTCCTCGGGGGATTTTCCTGCAGGGGAATTCTGCTAACTATGTAGGCTACAGATGTTGACTTACAATGTCCATGAAACAGGAGATACTGGAATAGGTACGAATAATCATAACAATAAATCACAATTGTTTGTAAGGTCAGGAATGGACAAAGTCAAGCAGGAGAAAGCACAGTAGTAGTTTTCAGTGTGTGGAAGGACTAATGCTTTTGTGACCCAAGGCAAATGTCTGCTCGGACTCTAGCATCGAGAACCAAGCTCAGATGACTTCTCATTAATTGCCCTTGGGTTGTTGCCAAAACGGAATTTTCTGCTTCTGAAAACAAATTCCAGCTATTGCCAAGAATGAAGGTTAAAATGGAGAATGGAGGAATTTCACAGCCCTGTGGAGTGCCATGTCAGCCAGCAACAGGGGTGCTTAGGAAAGCTACTGGAGGGCAGAAGCTTTTCTAATGGCTGAAGCACAAATATGTGGATTCTGGGGGTTTGAAGAAACTTTATTTGAAGCTCTTTGGCCTCTATATTTCACTAGAGGACTTGCTAGAGAAAGGGTTCTCCTGGAGACATTGAACAACAGCAGTACCCTTCCATTGTACATCCAGTTGATTTGTTTTGAATCTTAATGATGGTCCAGGAAAGTCAAAATCAGCTGAAACCAAGTGGTTTGGAGAGAGCTATGTTGGCTGAGGGCAATGACTGGGAGGCAGGATTCCTTCCCACCTGGTAGGCTTGTACCTTAGCCAAGGAACGCTAGTTGAGTACGATCTGTGCTGCCCTGCCATCTGTGCCTATGGAAGTTGGGAAGGCGAAGGGCACATGCATATGGGAACAGCTGCTCTTAAAAATCTCTAAAGTAACTCTTTATGAGATAGACATACAACATGTTGAATGCCATCAGAAGGGAAGAAGAGAGAAATGGAGCAGATCTCATACATAAGCTCTCTACTCATGTTCTCAGATGTCCATCCAGGATCTAACATCCTTTAAGGACCTAAGAGGTTTTTATTTCCCCCAGGCTTTTTCACCCTCTGATTTGGATTCCTTTACTTTATAATGGACAGATGATGCATCATGGCTCATTTCCCCTTACACCTTCCCTGAAATGCTTCTTGGAACTACCATATCGCTCTCTTAGAAAGGACACATTTGACAAACCTTGTGCAGCACCCTGTTTTAATCTGCTCTTGTCAACCACTACTTCAGTTAGTCAGAAAGATCTGAAAACCCTTTGTTTCCATGAATCCCAGGTGAAGGACCCTGATCTCTATGCATGCGTACACAAGAATGGGAGGGTTGTGTGTGTATTTGGGGCGATTTTAATGCTGTACCCAGTTGTAAAGCAGGCAAGCTTAGTAAGGTTTGTAGCACATTAGTTTGAATCTTCAGTTAACAGTAATGGAAATAGTGGCATTCACCCTGAGACTTCTCTCTTGCTGTAAAACAGCCAAATAATCTTCACAGATGTTTGTTGTTTGACTTCTTTCAAATCCTTTTGTTTTTTCTACTAGCTCCAAGCATGACTTGCGAATAAGTTCTTAATGTCACCTCTGACCTTCATTTATTCAAGTTATTAATGCACAGCTACTTTTAGTTAGGTGAAAGAAAAGGGTCTTGTGGCAGGGAAAACAAAAGGAAAAAGTGCCATTCTGCTATAGGGGGGAATGAAACCATTTTCTATGATACCAGCTAATGTGTGATCCTTGAATGTCCTTTCACATCCCTGGTTTGTTGCTGACTCATTCATCTTCCTCACCAAACAGCACTTAATCTTTCATGAACTCCTTTGGGGCATTGGTTAAGCCCTTATATTCCACATATATGTAATAAGCTCTGAAGATTTTGTTACCAGATATATTTTTTTTGCAAAATGGATTTTTATAACATGCCATTAGTGGTCTGTGACCACAGCTGTCCTTGGCCATGTTGCATTGTCATAGTCATATGGGTGACAGCTGTCAAGTAGTTGAGTTAGTCTGATGCTTTGAATAAACTTTAAAAACTAAAAAGTTTGGGCTCTTCTAGGTTTCAAAGTAAGAAGAAGAAACCTCGGCTATGTTTCCCCATGGCATTTATTAATTGGTAAGAGAGATTGAGAGAGGGAACAGCAAATACTGTGAAAGTAAAACTCTTCAGCTAACATTTTCAAGAAGGGAGTAAGTGGTAGAGGTCTTTTACCACCTGCAAAGTGCCAAAGTTGCTCTAATTTTACAATCTCTTCTTCTGCCGTTACCCTTGCAGCATTAGGAGCACTGCCTTTGCAGTGCAATCTTCTCCTTGCTTGCGGTTTGTGTAAAGTGGTTCCTTGTGGTTTGGGGGCTGGAAACAGCATCAGAAGGGAGTGGGGCAAGGCAGCTGCTGGGCTTCAGCAACACTCAGTCCTGTAGAGGCTCCTGCAATGCAGCTGCTGGAGAACATGGATGGTAGCTGCACCACATCTGGGAGACCACGTGCTTGTCAGGAAGATGATCACAAACAAGGAGAGTGGCACAAAGAGGGGTCTTTTCTTTCGGAAGGCTACTGGCTTGGAGCATTTCACTGACTTAATTTGCCAAGTGTGAGCCCTTGTGCCCAAAGGTGTGCGCTTCAAGCATTTACTGCTCTAGGAGGTAAATATTTTTTTATATTTCTTCAGGTTTTACGTTCATTCACTTATTCTCCACAGCCTGCTTTTCCTCTGGGAAAGGTCAGAGCTTTACATGGACATTTCCCCACCCAGTTTTTACATTCCTATTAGGTGCAACTCCAAAAATGTTGTTGTTGTTTTTTTTTCATTGTGTTTAGGCTGTGTGCCATCATGGAGTGCCTAGCACCCTACTTAATCCAGAGACCTGTCTGTACCGCACTGCAGCTGTCCTTTGGCTTACATAGCCAGGTTTTCTTGTCCTGGAAGTGGGGTGCAGGGCAGGCTGACATTATATCTTGGTCTCACCCAATTCTTGGTGATGTAAAAGCCTAGCAGGTTGCTCCCTGGACTCTGTTA
Source organism: Amazona ochrocephala (assembly GCA_039720435.1). NCBI lineage: Eukaryota > Metazoa > Chordata > Aves > Psittaciformes > Psittacidae > Amazona > Amazona ochrocephala. Next base: position 98,616,438 of record CM077877.1, on the reverse strand, counting down.
GGAGCAATCCCAAGTCCTGCAACTGAGAAACAGCTTACGTGGCTCAGTTCACAATCTATTCTCAGCTGCGTGTCCTGTTTCCCTGTGCTTGTACAGTGCACCAGCAATTTTCTCTAAAAGACCTGGTGTGAAAGAGGTCCAATTTTTTTGGTCATAGCAGCAGCCTGAAGTGAAAGACTTTATTAAAAATATTTAATTTTAAAGAAAAATCCATGTTCTTTCCCAAATAAGAGCAGAGCACCGATCTTAAAAGTTGGCTTGGGTGAGAATGTACGCTGGCTTTGCTATAAAACAGAATTTCTTAAAAAAGAATATGGAGGAATATCATTTGCAGCTAAACTGAACAGTATACAGTGTACAGTAATAATGACAATTATGAGTTCTTGGATGCAACAGAGGTTTACAGACTGTGGTGCATAGTTAATCATGTGGTAACTAAGGCACTGATTTCCTCCCTCCACAAGAATTGACAAACTGACTGTTAGCTAAGTATTGCCGAAACAGTTTTTATATCAATAGGAGTTGCCTCAGGATATCAAAACTATGAAGAAATCTGTAAGTGAAGATCGCATATGGTTTTTTTTCTAATAATTCAGTCTCCTTGGGGGTTATTTGAAATATAAAACCAAGATGTTTTGATTTACTTTCTGAATAGTACCCAGTCAATAAAGTATGTTATGTTACCAGACCTGAAAGTCCTAATTGCCAACCTTAACAGGCAAGCTTATGCCTGTTAAGGTTGGCAGTGCCTGTTAAATACACAACCAGTCAAGCTGTATCACCCAGAAACATGAGAGCAAAGTTGACACTGGTCTCAATTTCAGGTCTAAGAATTGCAGTACTAAGATCTTCTATATTATCTTAGTAGATGCAGTTTGTGATCAGGATTATGCAGAAGTCTCCTCTGTGAGTAATTTCTGAGGCAAAAGTTTAGCTTTTTTTAGGGTTATTCTTAAGGGTTTATTGAATGACTTTGAAATGCAGTGCCCGTTGTATCATCAGAGCAATCTTCCACAGCAGTATATCGGTGTATGTGAAGGTGTAATTAATGCTGTAGTCATTGCATCTCTGAGTCTGAAATTCATAGTTACTTGTCTGTTTTCTGTGGGTCTTGTACAGAAACTTGCCAGTCGTATTGGTTTGTTATTCAGGACAAGCCTGCATGGCATGGCTGAAGATTTCTGAGGCTAGAGGAAGCAGGGGAGCAAAAGTAGTTGCAGAATCAGTCCTGCTGACTAGCAGGGTCAATTCCTGCTTTTCAACAATCCATAAGGCAGTGGAGGAGGAGTACAAAAAGAAAACACACCTCTGAGGTATAGCCAATAATCCTCATATTACATGCTGAAATCAAGCCTGTTTTATTGTGATCCTAATCTCAGTCCTCCACTTCCACATCTAAACATTGCACGCAAGTCTGTATAGAGGACAGCTTCCTGCACTGACCAAGGGCCAGTACTGCAGCAGATAAGCAGCACGAGCGTGCTGGATCTGTATTAATCTATTATCTTCACTTTCTCTGTCTTATTTTTTTTTTAAGCATTTGAGTCTCAACCTAAGCAGATATTCAGACCTTTGGTGTAGTTTGAAGGTTCCTCAGACAGTTCCTCCTACAAAGACCATATTACAAACATTAAATCTGTAATTATATACAAAAATAGATGCTGGGCACAAAGCCTATCTCTAAATCAAACTGGCGTGAGGCAGGGTGGTGTTACTGGAACAGTCTCAAGATCAAGTTATGAACCATGACTTGGATCAAATTCTTTCCCTAATCCTCAGTCTTCAGGTTTGATATATACAGGAATTTTGCAAGGACACACTGAAATTTCCAATTTATTTTTTATCAAATTGGCCATACAATGGAACAGGAAAATTCTGGCAATTCCAGAGATAAGTCCTGTTATCACCAAGATTTCTTTATGACCATAAATATAACTATTCCAATTAAATTCACGAGTCGTTTTCTTAGGAAACGTAAATTTGAACCTTCTGGTAGCTCAGGCTGACAATTAGTAGGATGTAGCTACATTAGTGATCCTCTGATCATTGCCACTTACCACGCTTTGGGTCACAGCACAGAGCAGTCTCCGAGTACATAAACTGGTTTCCTTTTAGATTAAATGAAACCAGACAACATATTCCACTGTTGCTCTTAATGCTCTCCAAATTATTTCTGCATATTCAATTCACAGGCCCAGATTGAAACTATAAAACTGTCCTGAAGTAAATTCCCTTGAAGCATGTGTCATCTGCACATCAGACACTCACCACCATTTTTTCACCCTGTAAATCCACCATTATCAGGCCACATGCTTGCTAATGTAGATGTAGCCTTAGATTTGCAGTTTGAGAGTTTAACAGAAATCGCTTGGAGAAAATTTCTGAGATGTCTTCAGATTCAGCAGTACGAAGCTCTTAGCAATGGAACCATGTTCCTTTCTGAGCATTTTGTGATTTAAAAGCTGACATTAAAATACTTAGACTTGTGCTGTGCCATTCATTGTTAGAATTTGCTGAAGATTGAAGGAACCAGAGCTGAAGTTTGGGCGTGTTAATTTGCAAGTTGTCTGTTCTGATGATTGATAACGTATTACCACCTAATGATTTCTGCTTTGCTGCTGGTGCCTGGGAAGCACAACAGGATTTGAGTACGTAAACAAAGCTTAAAGGCTTGGATAGAGAGGATAAATGTCCGAAAATAGAAGCTCTGTTGTGCAAGTGGCTACATCTGAATATACTCCAATTTGATTTCTAAAACTTCTGGTGTCCTTGTATCAACATTTAAAAAAATATCTGTAAAAACATAAAAATTCTTTGTATTTTAATGGATAAGACAACTGGGCAGAGAAGCAGGGGGAGAAAGTGGATGAAAATGAGGAAAGTTAGCACTTTGTCTTATAGTAAACTTGCTAATGTAATAAGAAATGGGGCAAAATAAGAAGACCATAGGCAAATTTTGTGTGCATGCGAATGCAAAAGAAGTAACACCCCTTGTCTTGTCCCCAGTTTTTGTTGGCAATTATCTGAGGCATTTAAGAGTTGAATCTAAGCATGGCACTGGGTGCAGAAGCTTTTGGACAAATCAGTCAGTAGTCTTTCTGCCCATGTGACAACATGTCATCTTGAGCTCTTATATACGTGACATTCTCTGGTTTATGAACTAAGCAAACTGGGTAAAACAGTGGGTAGTTTAGACATACAGTCTTTCATATCACCCAAAACTTTTGTGGCCTCCCCATCCCATATGTATCCATAACCAAATCATTTGCCAAGAAAGTGCAAAAGGGTGATTCCTAAACACATTATTATTATATTCTGGTTAATATGTGTTCTATGGAGATATCATTTGTCCACTGAGAGCTGGCTTGTCTTGTGAGATGCTCCTGCCCTTACATGATTTTATGTATGCTCAGAGTCCTCATTCAAAACCTCCTTTCTGCAGTTACTTGCTCTGCTGTACATGAGTCCCTAAACAGCGAACTATACTGCAGCACAAGCCTGGATGAAACTTTTTCCTAAACTGAACTACCCAGAACAGAAGCCATTCCCAAACCACATGTATATGCAGCTGGTATTAGCTCTGAGGTTAAAAAAAATAATAAAAGGTGACAAATTGCATGTGTACCAGAAGACCCATATGCTTGAAAGCTATTGCTTTGCTAAACCAGGCTTTCAGGTCCTGTTCTTTTGCCTTGCCTGCTCTCTTCCAAATCTTCCTCATGGATTTCTCAACCAATCATCACCATATGGTGCATGCGTTTAAAGAACTTTCAGGATTTGCTCACTCGTACGTTAACTTATGGCAGCAGTTAGGAGTAGCTTAAGAGGCAAGATGAGTATCCAACATGACTCACCAAAACCTTTACCAATCCTGGTTTTACCTGTTTCAGTAGGCATTTAGGTGACATTGTCAGAATCTTGAACTACATGCTCAGCAGATGGAGATGTAAAGCCGTGGACAACTTTCTATTTATGTGCTATCACCACCATCAGGTGATCAATTGATGTGCACCACTTACAAACAGAACAGCCTTAAATTTACTACCTGATTTGCCATTCACTGGAGTATTTTTAACCTTTATACATCAGATTGCTCTGAAATAAATAGAGGCATAGTTTACACTTCTATTCGTGAGATGAGTCTTTTGTGAAAGCCTGTGGCTATACACTATAAGCAACTGGAAAGCCAAATCTTTTCTGGGTAGTAGTAACAAGATGCCTTTAATTTGGCCAATATTGATCTTAATAACTTGTCTGCTAAATAAATTCATTTCAGATTTAAAAAGAAAAAAAAAAGAAGTCTTTGATTTTCCACAAGTTCTGTGATAACTTGTTAGAGTAACAATTACTACTATAATTGTGAAAAGCTTGGTTGTTCATCACAGACGTGATAATGTCACAGACCTGGACCACCCCGTCAGCTTGTCAGCTTTAAAATATTACTCCTGGAATAATGAAAAATTACAGCTTCTCAGTGTGGCTTTTTGATTTATGGGCAGTTCCTCAGAGATTGATTGGTTGTTTTGTTTTGTTACCTGGAATGAATGATGAATATTTTAAAAAATACTTAATGTTGGATCCAGTGCAAATGAGATAATTTTACAGTGACTTGTTTAGTTGTTTCCAGAATAATTGGACATTATTACCTGCCCACCATGCGTGAACTATAGGTCTCTGGAGGGGTTAAATAGCTTCAGTTGATGTTTCCTTAATATTTCAATGTAGTTCATCTGCACTGTTCATACAAGAGGTTTTACCAGATGGTTAACCAGCCCTGTAATGACATTTCACATTTCCCGTCTATTATTCACTAATGGAGAACCATATAATTTGATTCGCTGTTCAGTGTAACTTATGGCTGGCTCACTTGTGTACCTGTACTGAAGAATCATAACCAAGTGTCCCAGTGAGGTTAAATTGAAAGAGGGTTTGCTATTACCTTGAGTAGGACCAGTACAGACACCTACAACATTGAAGCAAATAATTTCTTCTCTTTTTTATGATGTAAGAACAAACTGGGTTTTTTAAGGCTTTTGCTGAGAATAATTTGGCAAATAAGACAGTCAGATATCTACTCTGAGAGGATTTTTTTTTTTAATCAATGAAGAATCCATTGTGATTTGAAACTGCTTTAAAAACTCTGGCTCTGCAAGTGGATGTGAGAGAAGTAGTAATAGGTAACTGCAAGGCCATGAATAGCTGACTTTCATTTCTGAAAAACGTACTGTTCAATTCCTAAATGTTAAGGCAACGCTCTCCCCTCTTCTTTGGCTTCCCTGACTCATCTCTGTTGTTTCAGGCCCTGCAAGGCAGCCTCCTAGAAACCAAGAGCCACCTCGGGGCATTGCCCACAGCAGGGAGCCACCGCTGTTCTCCATCTCAGCAGCAGCAGACACAGCTAGAACAGAGGCTGTCTTGCCTTTGGTGATTTTCGGGCGGGGGGGAGGTGCGGGCAATATGTGAACCAAACTTACCCTTATCTCCACCAGGCAGCATTTAGTTTTTATAATAGCTATGATTTTTTTTTCTTTCTATGGAGTTTCATTATTCTGCTTTTACAAATGGACCTTTTAGATACGCAATGTTCTTGTGTCTGATAACCTATCGATCTTCAGCATGGATTAGGTAGCAGGAAAAGGCTGCTTTTGAGAAGGCATTCAGAAAACTCTTGTTTCAAGACATAATCTTGCCTGCATGCTGTCAGAAGTTGCACACCAGGAACTGGATCTGTAGGCAAAGACTGTTTTCTTTTCCTGCTATCCTTGTTACTCTTCTTTGAATTCACACTCCTCTGTTTTTTCGTATTTGGTCTCTATACGATTTCCAGTTTGACCTTGTTTTTTCATCTCTGTGCTTTTCACATCGGTTGAAGGCTCCTACACCTTTTTTCTTCTATACCAGTCTAGTTTTGCAAACTCTTATATTTTCTGTTTGACCTATTGTACTTGTCAAAGTGAAGAAAGATGCTATTGCAGCAATCAATTGCCTTTGATCTGTTCGTAACAGGTCTAAGGACTAGCTAGTGGAAAGGAACCAGGACTGGATCCCTGGGATCCCAAAGCCCAATCTCCCACAGTTACAAACAAATGTGAATTGGACACTTCGGAGAGCCAAAAAAAGACATTACTGCAAGGTCCAAAATGCTCCTCATATATAATTAGAAGAGACATGTAGCAACTTCAGCTATTACAGCATGTCTCAAGAAGAGAATGAGGACATCACCAATGTCTTAAGACACTGCTTCAAGTCAAAAATCTTCCATAATCTGAAGAAGTGGACTATGTATTGAGCTGGCAAGAGAGGGAACCCTACAGGAGGAGGCCTTCCTCGCTCTCTGGATCTTGCCCAAATTGCTGGGTTTTATCAAGAGCTCTCTACTTTTTAGTAACCTGATCTTACAAAAATCTGTTGTTCTAACGTTTCTGCCCTGGCTAATGTCTGTTTTGCAGTGTGGCTACTTGACATGTGAATTGCACTTCTATCCAGTTTTCTTTCTTTGCTCATTAAATATCTGGCTTCCTAGAGTTTTCTTGACTTGAATCTTTGCGATCTTGCTGAGCACAGCTATCTGTAGGAGTCTTTATGATAAATACATATACTGGGATATCATTCTGTTATGATAACAAGGAAATGGGTGTGGGATGACTGTTGCTTAGTATTTGAATTGTGCCACTTTCTTTTTTTTGTCTGTTTTATCTCCATCCGTGTCTTCTCCTTAAAGGCTCTTCAGGCCATGACTACCTACTTATTGTGTACATTTTACCAAATGCCTCATTGGAGTCTCTAAGTGTTGCTGAAGTCTGTTATGAAAATTTGACATGGTAGAAAGCAAAGAGAGGAGAAGATCATATTCAGAGTTGCACCATATTATTTTGATGTCAGAAAGTTGAACTGAAAGACCCTTTTTCTACTTTTCTGTAAAACAACAAAAAAAAAATAAAAGCACATTTTTATTCATAAAAGAGGCTGCTTCTTTAGCTGGAAAGAATTTTTCCCTGCTCACTAGGAATATAAATAATTCCAGCAGAAGAGAACAGAGAAGCCACATTAATCATGTATGTATGGATATATTTTATTTCAAAATTATTTTCTTAAATCTAAAAAACATTCATGGCTGTCTTATTCAAGTACAGTAGTTTTCATAATATAGTGGACATATATAAGTATTTATTTCTTTCCTTAGAGACTTGGGTTTTAAAGCATTTTTCTTTTTAATATCCAGAATTCATGTAAGGTTTAGGATTGACTTAGGTTGAAGCCATAATTCTTAAAATGCTTGTGTATATGCTTGACTTCAGGAATGTAAGTCTCTTTCAGTTCAATAGAACAACTTTGTCTAAGTTGTATGCTTAACAAAGATCAAAGGCTGAACCTAACTTACAAGTAGAAGTTGCAAACATTAGTTATAATGATCTAAGCCATAAAAAAAATACTAAATGAGCCTTTTTAAAAGTGGCTGCACTTTCAACGAAGTAAGACAGGATAAACTATAGGTGAGAAGTGGAGCCCAGGTCTGTGCTGGTCCTGTGACTTATCCCTGCATGAAAACCAGTTTTGCAGAAGTGGGAGGAAAAGAGGGGCAATGGAAACCAAATGGGATGGCAGAGAATGGAAAAATTCATGAATTTGGTGAGGCTCAGAGTGTTTCCAACCCTTTCAAGTGAGTTTTAGGCTCTAAAAAGTGGTAGAGAACTGCTGTACACATAACATTCCTGACTGATAGCTCCTTTACAAGCTCAACTTTGCCATAGTTGTAAAAGCTTCAGCAAAGATCCCATTGCATCCACTGAGAAGTGTCAGTAAAATTTTATTTTGACTTGAGAAAATTGTAAGGGCTTGATAGCCATTGTTCAGAGGTGCACAGTGTCTTGGCTGTCTTTACCCACACTGTACCTCCAAGCAAAGCAGGATGACTATGCAGCCTCAGTTTGGCTCTACAGTGAGGATGAGGGATGTTTCCACAGGCACAGAAGGGATTAAGCAGACAATTACTGCTGGATGCCCCTGGTAGAGAGGCATCCTTTCCTCTTTGTGTCAGTCAGAATTCTTCCATCTGCCTTTTCCACAGTGATCGCGCAGTGAGGTTATCAGAGAGTTCATGTGGCTAGTGGAGAAATTTAAGGCTGATTCAAGGGACAGGGGTGCTGTAAACTTAGAAAACAAATTAATTTCCTGTGGAAATATGTTTTATGTCTTGGTGAAATACCAGGACCCGAATATGCTTCTGGTTTTAATGAAAATGTTTAGAGCTTGTGTTTTGTTTTTGTCAGTTGAAGAAAATTCAGCCATCTCCACAACTGTCCTGAGTTCAGCAGTAGCAGTCATTTTTCTCCTTCTTAGTAGCTGGTGCAGTGCTGTGTTTTTGACTTTCAGCCTTGGAACAGTGCTGGTAACACCGGTGGTTTTAGTTGCTGCTCAGTAATGTTTACTGTGACCAAGGACTTTCTGAGTCTCATGGCAGAGGCCAGGGAGGAGGGGAAGCCGGGAGGAAGCAGAGACAGGACACCTGACCCAAACTAACCAAAGGGGTATTCCATAGCACAGCACATCATGCCCACTATATAAACTGGGACCAGTTTTCCAGAAGGGCTAGATCACTGCTCAGGTCAGGCTGGGTATTGGTCGGCTGGTGGTGAGTGGTTGTATTCTCTTACTTTGTTATTTCCCTTACCACTGTTATTATTGGTGGCAGCAGCAGTGGTTTGTGTTATACCTTAGTTACTGGACTGTTCTTATCTCAGCCCATGGGAGTTACATTCTTTCGATTTTCCTCCCCATCCCTCCGGGAGCTGGGGGAGGAAAAAAGCAGGGAGTGAGCAAGCAAAGATTCTTAAACCACAACAACAACAAAGCATCTTCTTCATGTGACAGATCAGATGGAAAGTTTGGCTTCCCAGATGGCATCCAGGGATTCTGCAGTAATGGATGGTCATTTCAACTGCTCTCCCATGGAGATCTGAGCCGTACATGAAGGAGGGAAGGAAAGGCTCCAGAAGCAGCTACTGAGCACCATGCTTGGTGGTGGAAATGGAGAGGCTCCAGTACAGCTAGAAGGAAGAGTCACTGGATGTAACTGAGAGAGAGGCCAAGGCTAGAGGAAGAGGAAAAGCGACTGTCTGTAAAATCATGCAGCAGCAGGAGAGTATCTGAAGGAGCACCGATGAGACCACATCAGCCAACAGATACTCTCTGGGATGTCAGTGACAGCCTGGAGTAGTGGCAAATATCCCAAAGTATTCTCTGAATTGTCTTATTACTGTAGCCTTTATCACTAACTCAGTCCAAGTGTATTTCAGTCTGTGAGGAAAGAGACAAGTATTATAATATATCCTCAAAGCACAGCAATAAATACTTTCTCTACTGCCTTTATAATGCACACAGAGCCTTGGTATAGAGTAGGATGATGTGCAAGCTTGCCATTTTCTTGCAGGGGACTCTCTGAGATGGGCTTTTTGTCAGCTCTTCCCCCACTGCCACTAAGTTGCATTTATTTAGGCATCCAAACAACTGAAGCCTTTTTTTTTCTTCCTTAATATTTGCAATGCAGTGTGGGTGGTATAAGATTTTTAATGCTACAGGACATGCAGTGCTGTACTCCACAGGAGTACTGATTCCTTAGTTCTTTGTTAGAAACAGCCAAATAAAACTTGATGAAAAATGTATTCCTCCTATTAGCTTTCCCAGTTCCCAAATGCCTATTATTTGCAATTACTTAACACTTGTTCTAATTTATTCAACAAATATTTTAGTGTTTCTTGCAGTCATCGGCTTTCTTGAAGAGTTTGCTACAGTCTTTCAGTACTTCCTATTCAAAATTTAAAGTCTATAGAACAGTTGAGACTTAGCGCTTATTTAATGTATATTATTTAATGTATATTCTTTGCTACATCACTAAGCAAAAGCAGTTTTTCAATTCAAGGTGGGAAATGAAGAACAGAAACCTCTGAAGGTTTTCTTCTCCTGAATAAAGAAATGTTTTTCTTTCTTTCTTCAAGGATAAGTAGCAAAAAAAAAATATAATCAACCAAAAAAAAAAAAAAACAATTGAGGTAGTCAGGTACTAATGTAGATTTAAAAATTAAAAGCACAAACCTTTTCCTTCTACATCTTTCAGAGATTTAGTTACAAAAGTCACCGTAAGGTTTGTAGGCTGAAAGCATAGTGTTTCAGCACATTTACAGGGAAAGAGAGTGTGATAAGAGTAATGACATTGTTTCTGGCTTGTCCCTACCCTGCTTGAGATGCCTAACTTTGAAAACTCTGTCTTGGCTATGCAAGCTATGGAACATCATCTACCAGGTGGAAACTCAAATGAGCAAAGCAGATTTTAGGCTGGTGTGACCTGTCATGGTGCCAAGGAAATAAATATAGTTTAGACAGTCCATATTAGCTGAGTTCAAGCTCATATTTTGAGGTATAAAATTTGGGAATGCTAAAATGCAGAAGTGAGGAAGATGATGGAATCTCCTTTCAGCAACTTGTTGCAAAATTCATCCAGGCTCAGAAATAGATACTTTCTATTTTTTAATTGTGGTTGTACCTGAAAACCCTAACAGACCAAGGTTCCTATTTCTAGCCTACATCTGTAATTCCCAGAAACAGCCTTTGCCTCTGAGTTTGTGGTGCAAATATAAGATAAAATATGGGAAAGATAGATTAAAAGGCACTTTTTGGCACAGTGATTTCTCCCCTTCTTTGTAGCAGGTTAGCATCAACACCAGAAGTTGAACCTGGTCTTTAGACTGGTGGTGCACTCATGTGTCATATTGTGGAGTAAGACTGTGCACTACCAAAGCCGTATCCAAAGCTTATTGGAATAGAAATGAAAAAAATGCTTGGGTAATTATATTTTTGATCTCCCATGTTTTTAAAAAGACATTATCTGGGGACATGAGAGAATCAAAATTATCTGTGTGAAGGATAGTTTTCCTTTGCTTTTTTATTGCAGTCTTTAATAATTCTGAAAATGCAGGTTAATTCATTGTGAACATGTTCAGATCCTGAAGTGGTAGAATTGTATTTTTAATGCTGCAAAATGAGAAAGATGCATTTGGTGTTGAAATATGAATGGAGGAGAAAAATCTCTAACTTCCAGTCCTAAAAGTAAGGTGAGATAACTAACTAACTGGAGGTATAGGTCCCAAATATATATTTCCTGCAGATATTCTGGCAGGAGTTTCTTTCCCCTGTGTAGAAGCAGTCTCACAACACACTTAGCAGAGTCATTGATGCGACAACATGTTTGTTCTTCAGAGCCATTTTGGTTTTTACTCCTCATTGGCAAGCTGAGAAAGGTGTTCTTGAAAGCACACACACACACACAGACCCCTAAATAAATTGTAACTGTTTGAATAATCTTGCTTGGAATTCCTATGTCAGAGCAGACCAGGTTCTCCTTGTCCATACTCATTCTGAGAGTGGTCAGGGGTCAACAGCATGAAGAAGTTGCAAAATGTCTTAGCTCAAGCTGTTGATGTAGTTACAGTTCCTTATTACTTAGACCTTGGCTTATGTCCTGTCATGCAAGACTTTATATGCCTTCCAAAATACGCAAGTCCTCATCAGTGCACCTCTGACTGCTTTTATTATTGATGTAAATCACAGATGACATGCTGAATGGGAAAAAAGAAACAAATAAAAAGAGAAACTCTAAATTATAAACAAGTTAACTGGAAAGGGGGAGAATAAATGAAAAGCCTTCTGGTCCAGGACAGCATAGGGACTGTTCTGCAAGTTGCTGATTTTTTCCTGAAATGATGAAGTGTATCATTATGGGGGGAAGAAGCTAAAACACCAATACAGGAAAGAAAGTGTTTTCTATAAAGTATGAAGAATGGCAGGTAGCTGTATTTTGACAGTGTATTTTATTATAGTAGAAATTTTCCTCTTACATTAGTTCTTATGAAAGTTCATCACTCTAACACCACTACTATACTCAATAATCTAAGCAGCAGACCAATCAATGTGTTTAACAGCTGTTTTGATAATTTTCAGGAGTTTTTGAGTTTTTTCATTCTAAAAAAGGGAAAGTGCTGCTGTCCTGAAAATATCTAAGATTTGCTAATGGTAAAAAATGGGATAAATGGTAAAGTTACTCCATTCATCAGCCAACCACCCCAAAACATTTGCAACTGATTATGTATTTCAGAACCTGGCTGGGAGTCATGAGGTTCCTTGTAAGCAACTTGCTGTATTGTGCCAAATGTAGGAGAACTAAAAGATACTTCTGAAACATGAGAAAAATACTTTATTATTGTTGTAATAATAATAATAATAATACAGAGGTATGGGAATAGGTTTTGACTAGTAAGTCATCCAAGGAAGATTGCAAAGTTGCATAAACCAAGACCATAATAAAAATATCTCATGTATGCACCATTTCCTATTTTATTGTCTACAAGTTGCTGCTTAACTGTACTCAGTTTGTGTCTCTTCCTGCTCTTGCTGGAATATTTATCATGAGAATGAAGTGCCAGAACCTGACAGCTTGTCCTAAGAGAGAGAATAGTCAGTCGGGGTTTACTGCAAGTCTCCACAAATGGTGGTCTTCGAGTTAAACACATTTTTCTTCCTCCTCTTTCCCTTTAGTGACTCATGTCTGGTATGTCTTGGCTTCTTAAAAGGGTTTACTACCCCACGCATTGGACATCATGCATCCTTTTCAACTCTCTCTTACACCTTCTCTCTCCTTCCCCTCACTATTGCTCTTTCAAGAATGTTGGACTCCCACTGGGCTTTGTACCATAAGTATTGTTTTCTTCCTGATGGTCGGTTGTGCCCTGCTGCACTGCCGCCAGCAATGGAAGGAGAAAGCTTACCTTCTTGGATGACAGCCCTGTGTATGTCTCTCTGCAACATTTCTTGGTCACTGGGATCTGGGACATGAATGTTTTCTGTCCTGTCTTAGAGGAAGAAATTTTTAAATTACTGGTACTTTTTATGTTACACCCTTCCTATCCGGCACTGTTAGCAAATCATGCTGCCATTTCTAGTCCAAAAGGGTGGAAGTGAGCATGTGACATACTTCCCAATTACATTTGTAAAGAATATTTCAAGTAATATGTGCAAGGTCATCTGTATATTGGAATACGTGGGTGTCATGGGTTCAGCAGCAGCAGTCATTTTTCTCCTTCTCAGTAACTGGTGCAGCACTGTGTTTTTGATTTTCGGCCTGGGAACAGTGCTGATAACACCAGTGTTTTCAGTTAGTGCTGGGTGATGTTTAGGCTGGCCAAGGACTTTGTGAGTCTCATGCTGTGCCAGGGAGGAGGGGAAGCCAGGAGGAAGGGGAGACAGGACACCTGACCCAGACTAACCAAAGAGATTATTCCATACCACAGCACGTCATGTCCAGGATGTAGAACGGGGAGCAGAGACCCGGAAGGGTGGTGAGGGTGCACGGTGGGGGAGGCACTGGTGGGGGTGCACTGCATGGTTGGGCTTGATATTGGATAGTGAGAAACTGTATTCTTTTCCCTTGTATTTTCTCTTATTATTATTATTGGTGGTAGCAGTAGTGATTTGTGTTATACCTTAGTTACTAAACTGTTCTTATCTCAACCTGTGGGAGTTGCATTCTTTTGATTCTCCTTCCCATCCCTCCACGAGCGGGGGGAAGAAAGAGTGGGGAGTGAGTGAGAGAGCGACTGTATGGGTTTATAAGCTTAAACCACGACAGTGGGATTTACACGTCTCTGGGTAATTACGACTCAACTTTTGTTACCCGTGATGCAGACTTTTTCCATGTAATTATCTACGTCAGATGCATTTTTTAAAATGCAAGGCAAGACTTTGGCTATCGCTGTCTTCTTTAAACTGATGTCATTAGATTGGTATTCTGACCCTGTGTTGATATATTACCACTCTTTTTTTGTTTTGTTCTCCTCTGCTCAGGTACTTCTGCTACATTAAAATGCTCTCCAAACCCCTACTCATTATCTATTACTTCTGGTCCCAATCAAATCCCCATTACAGCCGATACAAGTATTTTCAGTAATATCAGAGTGCTTGGAATTGAGCCCCAATTGAAAGAGAAGCAGACATTAGTGAGCTAAAAAACTATGTCAAATATTGGCTCATGGAAGTCACAATCTTATTGCAAGAGCAACCCAGAAAAGAACAGGTTTGTAGCTTTCAGCTCCTTAGCTTTTTGTGCTGCAGCAATAATGCCATCTGCTTTGGTCTGGGTTTTTTTGAATGTGTGGTTTACATTCCCTCCATATTAGGCAGATGGTTTTACTTGAAACTTCACCAAATTGCGGTCATACCTTCATACCACTCTCATCTTGTTTGGAGGAGCTAGTGCGAACAGCAAGCAGGAAACTGAGTGTGTAGTGCTTTTACACTGTACAGTTTCTCTCTCTGTATAGCTACAACCTGACCCCTATTTTTAAGCTAAGTCAATGTCCTGGCCTCAAGGGAGAGAAGCTGCAGAGAAAATAAATGGTTAGCACTTCAGCCATACCCAGGAAGCTCAAGTCCAGGCAGAGCCAACTTGCTCATAACACATGAACTGAACGTGTGTGCCGCATGGGCCATGCAGACTTGTCTCACTGAATTCATAAGTGATCAATAAGCAAAAATTTACAGGTTCAAATGCAGCACAAAAAGTACAGACAAAATAGTCTGGAGGGTAGTGAAGAGGAAGTTCTCTGAGGAAATCTTTACTCCTGCTTAGGCTATACTGATATATCAAAGATTTCTTCAGGTCCCTTCATGATGACTTCTTCAGTGCTCATTGAAGCTAGTTTAAATTAGTAGTTAAAAAGATGGGGACATCATAAGTCACATTTAAAATTAGGAGAACATGTTGGCCAATGTTACTTTTGTTTAAAAAAATTACTAAGAGAAAACATCAAATTTTTAAAACCCACCCAGACTGAAATGAATTCCTGGATCATGGCAACTAATAACAAGCATTTTATATCCTGTCTCTAAGAGAGCCATGCTATTGTGTATGTTGAACAGTTTCCTGGTCTTGGTTATTATGTCTTTAAGGCAGTTCAGCAGCTAAAATGCAGATAAACGCAATTTAATCAACCTACCTATTGACTAGAAGAAAGAGTCACAGAAACAGATGCTTCCAGATTCCTTGTGTGTATCTTGTGGGCTTTTTTCTTGCATTGCGTCTTATAGATACTGAGCTTGAGGAACAGGGTATGGAACATAAGGCCATCATTCTTACTAACATGATTACAAAAATCTTATTGTATTAGCAGCATTCCAGTTTTACTTACAGAGTGCTTAACTGAATTAGTAAGTTTTATTTTCATGTGAGATACTATCATTATTTAACTCCATAATTTACTATGAAATCCTTATTGCTTTGTCACAGGAGTTTTATGATCTTTTTCTTAATGATAGGAGTTGCCTTTACACCAAGGGATACTTGGGGTTTTTTTATTTAATCATGGTCTTAAGAGATTTGAAACTTCAGGGATTAATAAAATATCCCCAAAATCATAAAGCAAATCACAGCATACCAAATCATTTCTCCTTTGAGACTGGTGCCAAACATTTTCTGTGGTGTTCCAGTGAAACTGGACACTCCCAGCCCAGTGGCTAGTAAAGTCAACAAAGAAAAGAAAGGAGAGTGACTATGTGACCAAACTTTTATTTTCAGAGCATAGCTGGAATTTCAGCCTCTCTGCACAAGTCCTTGCCATTACAATTTATTAGATGTTTTATGCAGCAGATTTTATTGGATGATTTAGGTAGTCTTGACTTGATCCTTTCCAAATGTGTTCAACAGTATTCTGCTACATGCGAAAGCATTTTTATATTCTCGCTTTCATGCAACTAAATCTCTGAAATCTAGATAAAGTTACCCGCTTGCTGCATATACTGTTTTACTTTGAGAATTAGTTTGGAAAGCCCTGTATGGCCTGGCCTCTGCAGCCATTTCCAGAAGATTTAGGATTATAAATTAGATTGTCCAACATGCACCAGCATTTTGAGCCGGAAGGCATGTGTCTGCCAGCAGGAAGAAGGGCGGCACTGGAACCACCAAACTGACTAAGAGCTATTAAGCTCCTGGGAGTGTGAAGTTGAGGATAAAAGGAAATGGAGAATATTAAAGATGCAGGAACTACATTTTCCAGAGCATATCTTGATTCCATGGTGTATTGATTTGCAGTCCTGGATTTCATCAAATGTAATACCTCATCTTCAACGCGCTCATGCAAAAGGACAGGGGAGCAAGGGAAGACAGCCTGAAGTATTTGTTCTCTGCTAAACCCAGGGAGTAACTCTGCTTCTGTGGCAAGTGTTTATTACAGATCTTTTGATTTGCAGACACATGCATATTGTAACACAATTTATAATCTTCCTTCAGAAGGAAAGGGAGAAGCTTTCTTCTACTTATTCTTTTAATAGTAATTTCCCTAGAAAAACAAGTTTTATGAAAAATAGAATCACTTTTGATACCCTGTGCGGCTGTTGAGAGCAACCAGTGCCTGATCAATGGATATTTAGAAAAAAATGCCACTTCAAAATACAGGAATGGCAAATAATTTATTTTCAGGTGTTATGAATCCCTTATCTAATGGTAACTCAAAAACCATAATGAAGTTAGAGACAAGTTTTAATCTGTTCTTAGTTGTTTTGCTTTATATCATTTTTTTGTCATTCACACATCTTAATTTGTCAACTTTATACATGCATAGTGCATATACACACATCTGCACATATCCTGTTGTCTCAGGTAATTCTAAGAGATCTGCAAGGACATGACTTCTTACTATAAAAGCCATATTGATTCTTTCCTAAGAAATAAGTTATCCATTTGACCAGGTATGCATGTATCCGGTATTTTTTTTCCCCTTTTGTTTAATGTTTTGATGCAAAGTTAATAGCACCTCCCATTTCTGACCAAACTCTGAAGGACAATTTATCGTCTTCTATTTCTCTCTGGAACTCCTACTGTCTATAAACTGAAGAAGAAATGTGAACTCCATTCCACATAGGGTCTTTCTAACATACCTGTAATATTTATTTACATGACCAGTTGAAAACACTGTTCTTCCTTCTCTGTTGATGCTACATTGACACATATATGTGAAGAAATGTTAAAATCAAAACAGTGATGGACATATTTTCTTTTCCACTGAGTGTATCTAGACTAGCAATCAAAATGTGTTGCTGAACTAGCCTTAAGAAAATAAATTAGAATGTTATTTGTGTTTTCTTCCATGAAATTTCCTTCCCAGTTTAGCATCTATGCAATAATTTGTCCAGTATCCATGCTTTCACTTCAGTTGTTTTATTGGTTTTTATTGCAACATTGGATTCCTCCAGTCAGAAATTACCATGTTGACTGCACTGAAAAGGTACTTGGTAGAGAGTGGAGAAAGAAATGAAAACAGGGAATTATTTCCCACAGGCAAAATTTGGGGGTTTGATTGATCAGTGCAATGTGATAATAATGTCTGCTCTCCTTTACCTGCAGCAATGTCGGTAACAATAAGTTAACTTTCAGTGATGGAAATCTCACAATTTGGTGAAACACTGGAACAGGTTGTCCAGAGAGACTGTACAGGTCCCATTCGTGGGAAAATTCAAGGCCTGGTTGGATGAGACTCTGAGGCACCTGGTTGAGTTGAAAATGTCCCTGCTTGTTGGGGGGGGTAAGACTAGATGACTTTTAATGCTCCCCTTCAATCCGAACTGCTTCAGTCTAGCAATGAGCGGGGACATCTTCAACTAGATCAGGTTGGCCAGAATCACATCCAGCCTGGTCTTCAATGTCGCCAGGGATGATGCATCTACTACCTCTCTGGGCATCCTGTGCCAGTATTTTAAGAATCATAGAATAGAATCATAGAATAGTTAGGGTTGGAAAGGACCCTAAGGTCATCTAGTTCCAACCCCCCTGCCATGGGCAGGGACATCTCACAACAGACCATGCCACCCAAGGCTTTGTCCAACCCGGGCTTGAACACCGCCAGCGATGGAGCATTCACACCTTCCCTGGGAAACCCATTCCAGTGCCTCACCACTCTTACAGTAAAGAATTTCTTTCTTATATCCAATCTAAACTTCCCCTGTTTAAGTTTGAACCCGTTGCCCCTTGTCCTCTCACTATAGTCCCTCATGAAGAGTCCCTCCCCAGCATCCCTATAGGCTCCCTTCAGATACTGGAAGGCTGCTATAAGGTCTCCATGCAGCCTTCTCTTCTCCAGGCTCAACAGCCCCAACTTTCTCAGCCTATCTTCATACGGGAGGTGCTCCAGCTCCCTGATCGTCCTTGTGGTCCTCCTCTGGACTTGTTCCAACAGTTTCATGTCCTTTTTATGTTGAGGACACCAGAACTGCACACAATACTCCAAATGAGGTCTCACGGGAACAGAGTAGAGGGGCAGGATCACCTCCCTCAACCTGCTGGTCGCACTCCTTCTGATGCAGCCCAGGATACGGTTGGCTTTCTGGGCTTCAAGTGCACACTGCCAGCTCATGTTCATTTTCTCATTGACCAACACCCCCAAGTCCTTCTCCGCAGGGCTGCTCTGAATCTCTTCTCTGCCCAACCTGTAGCTGTGCCTGGCATTGCTCCGACCCAGGTGTAGGACCTTGCACTTGGCATGGTTAAACTTCATCAGGCTGGCATCAGCCCACCTCACAAGCGTGTCAAGGTCCTTCTGGATGGCACTCCTTCCCTCCAATGTATCAACTGAACCACACAGCTTGGTGTCATCGGCAAACTTGCTGAGGGCACACTCAATCCCACTGTCCATGTCACCAACAAAGATGTTGAACAAGACTGGCCCCAACACCGATCCCTGAGGGACACCACTCGTTACTGGTCTCCAGCTGGACATTGAACCATTGACCACAACTTTTTGCTTGTGGCGATCCAGCCAGTTCATTATCCACCGAGTGGTCCACCTATCAAATTGATATCTCTTCAACTTAGAGACAAGGATGTTGTGTGGGACAGTGTTGAACACTTTGCACATGTCCAGGTAGATTGCATCAACTGCTCTACGCCTGTCCATCAGTTTCATAGCCCCATCATAGAAGGTCACCAAATTGGTCAGGCAGGATTTCTCCTTAGTGAAGCCATGCTGGGTGTCACCAACCACCTTGTTGGTTTTCATGTGCCTTAGCATGCCTTCCAGGAGAATCTGCTCCAAGATTTTGCCAGGCACAGAGGTGAGACTGACTGGTCTGTAATTCCCCGGCTCATCCATTTTCCCGTTCTTGAAAAGGGGAGTTATATATGATCCCTTTTTCCAGTTGTTGGGAACTTCACCTGACTGCCATGATTTTTCAAATATGATGGGCAGTGGCTTAGCAACTTCATTTGTCAGCTCCTTCAAGACCCGAGGATGGATTTGGTAAGGTCCCATGGACTTCTGCACGTTTGGGTTCTTAAGATGGTCTCAAACGAGATCCTACAGTGGGCCTGGGGTCTTTATTCTCACAGTACCTGTGTCTGCATTCCAAGACTTGGGTGGTGTGTTGCTGTGGTGAAGACCGAGGCAAAGAAGTCATTAAGAACCTCAGCGTTCTCCAAATCCAGGGCAACCAGCTCTTCTGATAGATTCTGGAGAAAACCCACATTATCCCTAGTCTGTCTTTTATTTGCTATGTACCTATAGAATCCCTTCCTGTTATCTTTAACATCCCTAGCCAAGTTTAATTCTAAGTGGGCATTTGCTTTTTTAACCTGGTCCCTAGCTTCACGGACGACATCCCTGTATTCTTCCCAGGCTGCCTGTCCTTGCTTCCACCTTTTATAAGTCTTTTTTCCTTCGAATTTTCCTCAGCAGTACCTTATCCATCCAAGGAGGTCTCCTGGCCCTCCTGCTAAACTTTCTTCTATCTGGGATGCAACACTCCTGAGCTTGCAGCAGGTGATCCTTGAATATCAACCAACAGTCTTGGGCCCCCCTGCCCTCTAGGGCTGTATCCCATGGAACCTTACTGAGCAGGTTCCTGAAGAGGTCAAAGTCTGCTCTCTTGAAGTCCAGGACAGTGAGCTTGCTCTGTGCCCTTCTCACTGTCCTGAGGATCTGGAATTCGACCATCTCAGGATCGTTAGAGCCAAGGCTGCCCTGGAGCATCACATTCCCCACCACCCCTTCCCTGTTGGTAAGGACGAGGTCAAGCATGGCACCTCTCCTTGTCGGCTCCTCTGTTACTAGCAGAAGGAAATTGTCTTCCGCACAATAAAGGAACCTCCTCCATTGCTTGTGCTCACTGTACAGTCCCTCCAACAGATATCAGGGTGGTTGAAGTCCCCCATGAGAACAAGGACCTGTGAGCGTGAGGCTGTTCCTATCTGTCTATAGGGCGCTTCATCCACAGAGTCATCTTGGTCAGGCGGTCTGTAACAGATCCCCACAATAATGTTTCCCATTGCTGTTCTCCCTTTAACCGTGACCCATAAACTCTCTATCGACTGCTCACCTGTTCCCAGACAGAGTTCCATACTCTTCAGCCTATCCCTAACATAAATAGCAACTTCCCCTCCCCACCTGCTGGGCCTGTCTTTTCTGAAAAGCCTATAACCTTCCATTCTGTTCCAGTCATAGGAGCCATCCCACCATGTTTCTGTGTTGCCAATGATATCATATCCCTGTAGACGTACACACATCTCTAATTTGTCTTGTTTATTCCCTGTACTATGGGCATTTGTATAGAGGCATCTGAGCCGAGCTCCAATTGAAGCTGGCTCATTGGCTGGAGCAGCTGGAATATCTCTTCATTGCTCTGAGCATTTCTCATAGGTACTGACAACTGACTGGGTGTGTTGGGATGGAATGATGTCCCCCTCCCCCAACACATCTAGTTTAAAGCATCCTTGGCCAGTCTGGCAAGCCTCCTACCAAATCCACTCTTTCCCTTCTTTGTCAGACCAGTTCCACCAGCCCCCAGTAGATCTGGCCTACTAAATGAAGTGCTGGTCTACTTTATCACCTTCATTGTAAAAAAAATTCAGTTAATTTTGTCTTTGTCAGACATGCTTGTTTTGAGTTGAGTGCTCCTGGCCTCTTCTAGTACATAGCTTGCTGCTAATTAATCAGATTTCATGTAGGTCTATTTATCATGGTGGCTGGAGGATGGTAACCTAGCAAAAGTGCTCCCAACTGCTACTCCATGCCTCTAGATTAGCATTAACATATATGTAGATCTCTGGTGAGATGCACATTGCAGGTAGTCAACAGCAGAGTTCTGGGCAGAAGAGAGGAACCGTAAGGAGGTCACATCAGGTGTATCAAGGACCAATACAATGAAGCTCTTTCAAGTCAAGTGAAGAACCATAACTGGATTCAGTCAAAAGAGTGCAGGGAAGGAGACTTTAAGTTCTAATGTCATGTAACTGGCATAACCTCAAGAAAACAGTGATCTATAAATGGCAGGATCATGGGGCAAATACAAGGGATTATATTTGCAGACCCTAGCCTTGCTTCCTTTGAAACCATAGTAAAACTTCTATTGAACAAGAGCTCTATACTTCTGAGCTTTCATACATTACACTCTCTGTAGTGATAAACTCTACTGATTGATTCCAATTGCTACTTCAAAATGCACATATAATTTTCATGACTGCACTTTTTAAATAGAGGCCTTGCATTTTGAAATTGTAGATAATCATCACTGTGATACTAAAGGTGACTTGAAGCACAAGCACACAAGGAAGTACATAGTCTCCATTTCAAAACCCCTTCCCAGCATTTTGAAGTCGTTAAAAATTCTTAAAGCATTCTCAACGATTTCTTGATTTATTTTTTAATCTTAACCGAATATTTGCAACAACAGAAAAAAAAGAAAAGTAGGATTTTTATTTTTTTAATGCTTTAATGCTTTGGCCCTATAAATGCACCTGAGTTAGAAGGAAGGATATTTCAACTTGAGTTGGGGGATCACGCTTTGAAAATTAGAGAATGTCTAGGTCCCATTCTGGTATGGTGTGTTATTTGCTTCAGGTAACAAGGTAAGACTCTCGGTTTGTGGTGGTGGACGTTGAAGAAGTGAGCAAACCTTTGGCAGGATAAAAATGGCCGCTGCCCTCACAGACTTCTATCAGTGGGATGTCATTTGCAAATATTTTTGCCACCTATGGCTATGCTGTTCTCTTCTTGTTCAACTCTTCCTTTATTTCGCTAGCAATATTTCTTATGAGCATATGTTCAATGCACTTTTTAATTATTTGTGGTTGCTAGTACCTTCCATTTTCATTAATTTCAAGTTACCTGACTTCTGGGAGAAAATCTGTTTTCAGCTATTTTGGAGTGGTGCCTTAAGTAATGCAATGTGAAAAGGGTAAATGTCAGGTTTATCAAAAACACCTCCCTTTTCAGTTGAATTGAAAAGCATGACAAATGTTTTTGGTAGTTCTTGTCTTACAATAAATCCATCATCATTCACTTTTACAATTTTGTTCTATTTCAGTAAACCACGTCCTTTTCGTATGTTTTTGAACCTTTCGAGATCAGGCAAGGGAAGCTGAGGCCTAAATGTGTATATAGCAGGGGGGCATTTCTGGAAAAATCTGTAATATTGTTTTCTTCAGGGTCATTGCTCAATCACATATATTGTGTACTTTCTGTAGAACTTGTATGGCAGGTCAGCTTATTTATCTTCCTAGTTGCCTATTTTATTTTGTGGTGGAAGGGCTGAAAGAAAGAGAGAATTAGAGAGCAGTTTAGAGGCTTCATTATTGCTGTTCTAAGTGTTTAAATGCAGGGCTGGACCTTTTAAGGTACCATTTTCAGTGACATAAATACAAATGATCATTGCGCTGAGTAGCCACTGCAAAGAGCACTCTCAAAATATTATTTAAAATAAATATGTAATCTTTTAATCACTCTGAAGTTTGTACATTAGAGTAGTTACTCTGCAATGAATATAAATTGCCACTACCAAGGCATGCTATTAATGCACTTATTAGCGTAGCTGGAACAATGCTATTAGTTGGTAGGACTCTGTAGTCTAAGCCTAGGAGAAATTTAGGCAGCTGCCATGAAAGTCGTTCTCATACTAGAACAAGATATTGCAATCAGGTCTAACAGAGCAAAAGTTAGGTTTTTCAGAAGCAAAATCAGTAATCTGAATGCTTCCCTTTAGACTAGTGGTAGATTTAATGTAATTTAACAGAAGCGGAGAAGGACCAATTCTGAGACACCTTGATGGTTCTTCCTGAACTCCACTGCCAAATTTACACATAGGTCTGCTTTTTTGCTGCAATTAGTAATTTCTTTGACATGTGGAAAGTACTAAGAAAAGACTGGCTCAGACTCTTTAAAAATGGCATTGACTCCTGAAGGATTCCACACCAGACTGTATCTTTGAAGTTTTTGTGGTGGTAAGCAAAACCTCATCTGCATGATGAAAAAATAGAGATCACTTAGGTCTTTCTTCTTTTCTGGAACATGGAAGAGGAGATGATCTTGTATAAATCCTGAGCATAGCTGTATCAAATCTTTCATGTTTATTTCTATTTTTTTTATTTCCTGATTTCACCAGGTTCCTCCTCAGTGGATTGAGATGGTCCCAGCTCTAATTTGATCCAGAAGGATCCTACATCTGTTAAACCACTTGAATCACTAAGCTGTGTTACAGAATTGCAATCACAGATTCATTGGAGGTGGGGGCCTTCCTGAGCACTGAGTCGCTGTTCAATTAACTGCAGCAGCTCCTACTCATAGGATACAGGGAACTTGCTCAGCTTTGCTGTTCAGATTGGGGAGTATCTGCTTCAGCAGTTGTATACTGCTTTTCCAAAGCATACACTTGGGAAGAAAAAAATTAGTGAAGAATTTTTTTTTCCTCTAAAACACTCTCATCCTAGTTCACCGTTGGAATGGCAGTGATGGACGACTGTATGACTGTTAATAGCTCTTAAATCTGAAGTACCAATCTACTCTATGCCACACAAGTGGCACGTACAGTCCTTGAGTATTTGCAGTGGTAGAACCTGAGCTTGTTGAATATCCCTCAGGTTCTGCTGTGGAAGTTGGGAATATTTTTCCTTAGCTCTCAGTTGTGCTGTTAAACTAAGTATGTCAAATCTTTCCCAGCAACTTGCTTATTTCTTAGGTTTTAGAAAATGCTTCAGACATTTAACGTACCATGAGTACAATTTTCCTATAAAACTCTTATTTGGCTAATATTAAAATATTTTCTCTCTCTCTTGCTCAGCAACAGTAACTTCTCTTTATCTGTTAGTATTCAATAAAAAGAGCCTTTAGCTTTTAACTGTCCCAAAATACAGGATGTTTTGCTAACTACTAATTCAGTTTCATTGTGCCATTTCTTTTTGAATATTCTACCCTTTCTATGTGTTGGCAATGGATGTTAATGTTTTGGTGAATTTCGTACTTTCTTTGAGATAGTTATTTGCATGAATATTAGATCCATCTTTGAAGAATGATCCTTGTAGTTTCCCTCTGGCTTGATACTTGTTTTCATTACAATCTGGTTTTGCCTCTCTGGCAGGTAGTTCTTTACTTCCTTTCAATAGTTGAGTTCATCCCCATCTTTTTTACTTTCTAAAGATTAACCAAGTGTCAGCATTTTCGACATCTTGCAAAGGCCAGACAGAGTAGATATCATAGGTTTCATTCATCTGGAAAATCAGGTATCAAACAGTTTAAAATGTCTGGCATGATCATAAACCTTTGTCATATATTTTTATATCCTGATATAATTTCTTGTTAAATATTTTTTTTCCCAGCGTTTATTCTTCTATGTGTTGTTGAGATTAAACCAATGGACTCAAGCCCTGGTCTAACACCTCTTCTAAAATACATATTGCACTATTACAATACCTTGTTTTTTGGTCTCACTTCTTCATTTTATCAGATTGATGAAGTAACTTCCACTGGAATCATAATTTCATTTTTATTGCCATGGTCATTTTCATTTCCATAGTCACCTTCCCATATGGCTTCTTATTATCAACAACAGCATATTTCTCAGAAGATAAGGCAAGGTATTTGAGTTCAACTGAACCTCAGATGAATGGTGTTTAATGCCTGACTTATTCTCAATGGATGTGGGTTTTTTTAATAGATCTTCTGGATGAATTTTTGCTACTTTTTTTTTTCCCCAAAGAATTTATCTTAGCTTTCCTCCCGGAAATTCTCACTTTATACTTACATTTTCCTACTGAGATCACAGTTCTCAGCTTTTTCTCCCATTCTTTTTTCACCATCCTTGCAGCCATTTGCATCTCCTCTCACTTGGTTAAGCAGTTTTTTTATTTACTCATTTTGTCTGAAGATTTTCCTTGCAAACATTCTCCCTTTCACTAGGGTAGGCTTGGACCACTTTTTTATACCTTTGATCTGAAGAAATTTTAAGTCTCCTCCATACTGAAGTTCCAGAGGCCTTCAGCTGAAGTGGCTCACCGAATAGTCTCAGGCTAGCCACTTTGAATCATTGGTCTTTTAAGTAGATACGATCTTCATTATTTTCTTGAAGGTTTCTATCTTAATTTTTAGCTTTCCCTTCTATAACGTTATTCCCCCATTTCAGGGTCTTACTGTGTACTACCAAAGCTGGGTGTGCTTATCTTCTTCCAATATGTGAAATCTTTTTCTGAAAGTCAACTACAGGCAACTTGACTTCATTCACACCTAGTCGCTGAAACATTTATTCTGCAGGAATCACAAGAACTTAATTTTTCCAGTTGATTTTCTTAGAGTGCTCATCTCACCTCAGTCTGCACAGCGTTAGATTAGTGGAGAGCACTTTTCAATCTTCTGCTTTTATCTTTATATATAACAGAATAAAGGTTCGTAAGCACTGGAGTGAAAAAAAAAAAAAACAAACCAAAAACAAAAGATGTGAACACTGGTGTAATGCAAATGATGATGCTTTACAGCTCCCAGGATTCCCTTCCTTAGCGCTGATAGGAAACATGCAAATAAACAAATCTATGTGTTGTATAATGCATGATTTTATAGCCAGCTTATGTGCTTGGGGAAAAGGGAAGTTTTGAATTGCATTTCATTTATTTGCACATCAATAGATAGATAGATAGATAGATTTACACATGCACACATACATAAGCAACAAGTTCTCACATGCATACTGTGTCTATTCATGATACAGAACACCCAAAGAGGCAGGTTTAGAGTGTCATCAGCATGCCTTTCAATACAAAAGGGAAAATCTGCAATTTAGAAACAAACCCTTGTCATAACAAAATGGTTTAATTTCAGTTACAGGCCAAGCTTAAAATGCACCCAATCTAGGGCAGAGCCCATCTCTGAAGTACACAGCCTGAGGTAAATTGATACATTCATTCCCAGTGCAGACTTCTACACTGATTATTGGTCTCTAACTAACAGTGTTTGCAAAACGGCTTATCTATTCTCCTCTTCTATAAGAGACACTGTTCAAAGAGCTTGAAACACAGCTGCCTCTTTACAGGCTTTACCTAGTTTTCAAAAGGAGGGGAATCACGTGGCTGGGGGGAAGATGCCTCTGCAATAGAAAATCTAAATTAATCTTCATAGAGAGTGGGGTGCCTTGTTTGGATCTATCAGAAAAGGAAAGCACTTGTAGGTGAAATCTTCTTAAGACCAAAGTGAAAACTTGGAAGGAACCCTGTGAAACACTGTGCTGTGAGGCTTCCTGGGCATTTCAAACAAAAGAAATTAGCTGTCTGGATAAAAGGTTCCTGGTTTAAACGTGGAAGTTTTCACCATGAAGAGGCAGTGCAGTGCCAAATGTCTGAACTGGCTGGGAGTTTAATATCAAACCTCTCCTCTTGGCTGTGGCACAGACTTTTCTTCCTCAGCTTTTCCTTCAGAGCAGGATCCACGATAGCAAATGCACATTTGCTTCATCCTATCAGGAAATCAAGCAGTGTAATTCAGTGTATCCTAACTCTGTAAGAAATATTTAAGTAACATCCTGCTTTTGAGTTATTATTTTGGCCAGCTGGCCAAACATAAGGCTGGAAAAGATGTCGGAAGGACACCTCTTTCAGTGTTTCTCAGTCCTATTTCTCTCCAGTGTGGGAAGGCTGTACTGGGGCAGGAGAGAGGGTCTGCCAGTGTCTGACACATTAGGATGTCTTGCAGATCACCACTGGTCCGGGAAGCACAGAGCTCATCCATCTCACCCTGGCTAGTGCTGCCCTGTACCCCAAGACTGGGAGTAGCGAGAGACTGAAGTTGTAGCCAACAGATACTGTGAGAAACATCAAGATAACAAAAGGAGAAGGTGGGGTTGGGAAAAAGGTATTGCAAAAAAAGGGCAACTTGTTCATATAAACACATAACCCAAAGATGTAGTTTAGTGGAGATCAACAGCTTTGGGCTTTCATTTTAATGAACTTTCATGGGAGGAAAAATTACTTCTTTGTGCAAGACTTGTGAGAGCACAGAACTGTTCCCACACACATCACTGTTGGTTTGCAGTCTGACCTTCTCAGCTACTCAAATGGACAACCATTTGAGAGGAGAAATTTCTCTTCTTTTTAGAGTTCTGCAAACCATGGATTTTTGGTATCTATCTGAAGTGCTTACAAAGTATAAAAAGCTACTAAACCAAAGTCATCACAGATTTTTGGTGCAAAATACACTAGAGATTTTCTGGTAATGTAAACCAGATCCTTTTGATTGTAATCACTATGTTGTGCTTTATTTTCTCAGCCTGCTGGAGAATGAAACTTACAGTATGATGTATAAGCACTGACTTCTGGCCCAGGCATTACTGGACATAAAATCTATCTTTTTTTCCAAACTGACTGATGCTTGTCCTTCCAGTTCTGGTGAAATTAGGCTTAAGAAGGGTAACATCACACCAGACCAGCTCACATAGCTGTATCTTGGTTTAAAATGTTAACTCACATGTGGAGATCTGTAGTGTAAGTAGGCAAAAGGGAGGTGATGGACCCATAAGCCTGCGATCAATTTATTACAGCAGGGCCGTGGCTCATCCTATGACCCGCTGTTTTGAATGTGACAGTTATATGCATATCTATAATTAAGTGTACTATAGACAGAGCTGTCTGCATTTCTAATAAATGAATAAGACATTATGTATTCTTTTTTTTCTGCCGAAACAGCCTGCGTGCTTGTAGAAGAGCTGATCACAAAACACGGGGTTTCCATATGTGTCACTACACCTGAGATAGTGACAAATGCTTTCCAGAAGGCTGTTTTTCATTTCAGAAACAGGTCTGTACTGAGAAGGAAAACAGCAGCACTTATGATATGAGTGGAGACCATAGATTAGTGTGCAGGCTCCCCCAGGGATATCCATGTTCCATTTTTGACTTCAGTAGGCCTTAGGCAGCAGAAATTGCATGCCTACATTAGCTAGAATCCATTTCTTCTTAAATTATGTGCGAGATATGCAACCCAACCCTCCTGTAAAAGATTTGCAACATACAAGGTCACATAGCCCCCCATGCAAAGGAATTTTTTTTGTGGAGACTGACCAAATGTGTGAAATTATGATGTTAACCCCCCAACATTACTGGTGGGCCTTTGCCTTCACAGTTTAAGACTGAAAACTCCCAAGTGCTAGTTCCAAACACTCCTAAAGCCCAGTGGATATGACTGCAAGCAAAGCAACTTCCCACCTCCAGATAGATTTCATTTCCCCAAGCTTAATACAGTAAAATGCATCAGACAGAGATCTCACTATGTCTTTGGAAGCAAGACCACCCAGGGGCACCTCTGTGAAATTATGCTGAGTGAATATGATTTAAGCAGTTTTTACAAGGTCAGTGATTTTGGTTTGTTGGGGTTTTTTTGTCCCTGTTTCTTGCATCTCTTGTTCTTTCCTCCCATTTCACAATTGTGAAAAAGTCCAGTTTGATTTAAAACCACAATCCCACCCAACATTCTTCTTGCACATGGCAAAAGAGGAAAATGTTTTAAGAGTTCTGCAGTTAGATTAACCTAGATAGTGAATGAAAATGCTTACAAGTAGCAGTTTTACGCACAGCTGTAGCCTTTGATATAAGTACCTGTTATGTTAAAATTACTCCATTAAAAAAAAAGAAAAAGTGTGTTTATTTCTTTTACTTGCAAAGACCACTGGGAGGATCTGTGAGCCATTTACCATGGAGGTAGAAACAACAGGGGAAGCGGACTCTTAACACTAGGATCTCACCTGCTGTCAGATCAGGCTTAGCGCAGAATAGGATGGGAGATTTCCATGGGGGTCTGTGAGGCTTGATCCTACGCCAAGGCAGAGCTAAGTTCAACTGCTTAAAGGCATGTTCCTGCAGACAGAGCCAGTATGGCTGTTGCCATTAACTTCCACGGGAGCACCGTTACAAATTTCTCTCCATCCTTCCTTCCCTCCTTAGCTTACTCTCCCTCTTTTTCTTTGTGTCCTGTCTTCTTCACTTTGTTTCTGCCCTTTGCAGAGGATGCAGTAATTTGGCCAGGGCCTCCGTCAGTAGATTAGAGGCCCAGTGCTTTTTCTCACTGGACCCAATGCAAATCTTTCTTATGACTATAAAGGCAACTTGACTGAACATAAATTATCAGGCATGGGGGACTAACTGTTGCGTTAAACTTAAGTAATGATCACACATAAGAAATAAAAGAAATATTTTTGTAAGTAAGTTCTCTTCTGGAAAAATCTTTTAAAACACCAATTAAGATAAATGAATGATTATTTCAAGTACTTTTTCAGAAGGCGGAAGAGATTATTACTTTCTCGGGCACAGAAATTCATTGAATGGGAAATTATCAAATGCAACATTCACTGCATGGAGCCCAGACGAATCACTGGATTCAGTGGCGCCCTTCCTGACTCTCATTTCCTACACAAGAGGAGAACCAGCCTCTGGGACTGAAGAAAGAAAAGATTAATAAATGCTAGAATGAAAGAAGAAAGGGGGTAATTGTACCATTTTAACTGTAACACATCCCTCTACTTGCTCTCACTGCTGTTTCTCACAAGAAAATTTCTAAGTAACTTTTGCCCTGTTCACTGCTCAGTTTCTCAGTTAACAACTCCCTCTACATGGACTAGAAGTGGGCTGTGCAGGGCTTGGATCTGCCCCTCCAGCCACATGGATCATAAGAATTCATGGGGAAATCCATCGTAAACCACTCAGCCTTCAAACTAATTCCTTACAGAGCGTGCTCTGTAAGGCTGCTCCCTTGGCCCTCTTCCATAACCCTACTTTCCTCCTTGCTGCAAACTTCCTTTAAAAATCACAATACCCTTAGCTCCCCCAAAGGTAGGGAAAGTAACAATCCTGCGCTGACCCCATTGGTATTTTGCGCTGGAAAAATCCTGTGGTGTGCTGCTTCTCAGCCACCATGCCGTGTGAAGAGGCCAGTTTCTTCTTTGGCCTCATTCGGACCCATCACATATCCTATCCAGAAAGATAAAGGAGAGGTACCTGCATCCTCAAGGAAGGAGGAAGATATTTCTACATCGGATTTGCTGTCCTCTCACAGGCAGTTTGTTTTTTGCCCTCACAATGCTTCTGCTCTCTCACAAAGAGACAGAAGAGTAGAGGGCAAATTCCCAGGCTTTGCTGAAGTCTACATGGATTTTAATTTCTTTTTTCCCAGAAGTCTGTCTTTAAATTAAAAAGTTGGACTGTTATTTAAAAAACAGCTTAAAGCTTGAAAGTAGCTTTAAATGTTATTTTCTTTCATAAGTACATATTGGCTTCTTGGCTTTATAAGTATGTATAAGGCTGCTTGTATTGCAATTACAGCATGTTGCTCTAATTTTTTTCAAAGTTCACATGCATTTTGTTTCAACCAAATAGCCCTAGTGGAGAACTTGGCAGCTTTTAAGTATGAAGATATCCTGCTACTTTTATACTTCCATCCATCATCTTCCTCGTTTCCCTCTCCCATCCACATGTTTGTCTCCATCACCTCTCCTAACACTTTCTGGCCAGGAACCCTTTGTCACAGACTGTCTTTCAGCCCGTGTTTGCGCAGGGCTGGCGGCAGTGATACCCAGGCCTGAGCGAGGCCTCTCACACAATATAAATTGCGATCCACAGAGGAGACATCTGTTTTTACAGAGAGCTAATCCTCACACATCCTCCTGTGGGGTAGGTATGCTTCTTACCTTTCAGGAGGAAGGACCCTCTGAGCTCAAAGGCACTGGCCCTAAAACTGAGGTACCTCCCACTGGTGGGGTGCCTGGTGCAATTGCTCCCCAGAGACAGTGTCCATCATGCTTGGTACTGGCATGTGCAATTCTCACTTCTCGCACGTTTTCCAAGTGTAGGAAAATCTTCTGTTTAAATGTATCATCAGTGATTTGGCTGGCTTTTGTGGTTGATGACAGCTCCTTCACCAAGCTTTGAAAAGGGCAGCGTGAGGATTTTGTGAAGCAGTAAGCAGTAACCTACATCAAAACACCTCAAACCAGAAACTGAGTTTTCTGCAGATGTTAACCTTTAAAGTGTGTTTATGGGTCTAGGTTCAGCTCTGCAGTGACTTTGCTGGAAAAGTATTAAACAGAACTCATACGCGAGCTCTGTCATCCTGGAGTTGATGCTGTGCTGCTGCAAGGCTCTGCTTGAACCGAATGCCAGCAGCAGCAAACCCCAGTGGCTGATGATGATCCTGGAAGACATCAAGCAGTTGCAATAATGAAACCTGTTAAGAACAGGTACCTTTTCACAGCTGTATCATTGAAGGTGTGTGTTGGAGAGAAGGGTTAAATACTTTCCATAAGTAGCATCTTACAGAATGTGGCAGCTGGTGCTGAGTTCTTGAACTTTCAGATGCTGCTTATCCATGGGTATGCCAGACATTGGCAGTGTGCTGTCTGCACATGAGAAGATTTCATCCTGTAAAAATCCTCAGCGTAGAGACGGGAACTCTTTTCTCTGAGTCTTCTTTTAGACATACAGACTCTTTTAGACATACTGCACCTCCTCGTATCTCTCTCATAGACTGGCAGTCAAATTATACTTCCCATCTACTTCAGCATTTGCAGCTCAGGGCAGTAAAGAAGCTGGTTACCTGGAAGAATGCAATACAGTTTTGAGAAATATGCAGGTTTTGAGTTCCAGTTGTTGTGACAGTTTGCTTTGTTGGGCTCCAATTCAAGCAGGATAGCAGCAGCCAGGAAATAGCCGGGCAGGGTGGGAGAGACAGGGGCTGCAGGACGTTAAAACACAGTCAGCATTTCAAGCTCTGCGCCTCACAGAACTCAACTGAGTTTCTTCCTAGATGCTCGCTGTGTTGCATCTATTTTGAAACTCTATTTTCCAAGGACAGTTTATATAAAAATAAAAAAAAAGCCTTGCTGAATCTGTTCAGAAATCTCAGTGTGAAGCAATGCAACAATTATTTTTCCTGGGAATTGTCTTCTCAGCAATTGGTGATTGAAACCTGTGGATATGTTTTTATAATATCGTTTTATATATGCACGCTGGTTTTCCTTGCCTCTGTCGTATTTCCCTAGAGTTTCCAGATGAAACTGCTCACCTTTACCCCCTCCTTCTCTTCTCTGTACCTGAAATTTTGTACCGCATCAAATTCACACTAAAAAAACGTTGCACATCATCTGTAGATGAAAAATTATGGTTTCAGATTTTAATGAAGAAATATTTCCAGTAAATGTTCTTCCAGAGAAGTCAAGTTTCACCAAGTTATTTGCATGTGTATTTAATAAATTTCATCAAAACAAAAATAAAATTAAAATATTGTGTCTTAGGCCCCAGTTCAGCAATGTGCTTAGATATGTACTTAAACTCATCCATTTACACATATTTGAGTACTGAATAAATCCCCTGCGGTATTTAAGCTTGGAGTGTGTTTTAAGTATTTTTGTGATGTCAGATACTCGTCCTCCTCAGCAGGAGGAAAAGAGAAAAAGTATTAGGTACTTTAGATAAAAACACATCTATTTTCTTTAAAATATATATGTATATATTACAGGATTGATGCTTTTAATGTAAGCAAGATTTTGGGGCAGGCCACACTGAAATACGCAGCAAGCTGTGCTACTATAGCTTTAGCTTGTTCTTAAGGGACAAACCAGCAGTGCAATGATTAATGCCTGTCACTGAGTCGTGGGGAGACTTTCTGCACAGGCAGGCGTGTGGACTCGGAGGGAGAGGTCAGCCACTCTCTCCTTCTGCACCTGAGTGAGGGGCAAGCCATCCTCTGCAAGCAGCTCTGTGTGAGGACCAAATGTGGGGCAAAGCTCACAAAAGCTACCAGAAGTCACCAGGGGGGGTTCCTGCTGCTGAGGCCAGCCCTGCCAAGCTGTTGCACAGCAGATGCTGCACAGACCCCCTCACCTCCACCTCAGACTCAGCCATTTGTTTCCAACCCAAGATGGATGTACCCATGTACTCACAGGGCGATAGACACCAGCTGGGCTGGTGTCTTTCAAAGTCGCACTCAGCTTAATCTGAATTGTTTTCCCAGTGATGACAAAGACAGGAGAGGCTGAATTCAGCTGAACAGGTCACACCAGCAAGGAACTTGCTTCTCTGTTATTAAGCAGGACTCAAGTCACACCCTCCTGCAGAAGCAGTCAAGCGTTTTGGGCATCCTATAGCTGCCAAGTGCTCCTAGATTATTCTCCAGCTGTGATGATAAAAATGGGGCATGTATGTATGATTCTAAATGGTAATTGAAAATAAAACAAATCCTCTGGCTTTAATGCAAACTGCAGACATTGGATTCTTGGTAGCATCTCTTTGAAGAAGTGCTCTTTCAGCTCAGCTTTTATACAAATATACAATGAAAGTTCGATGAGAGATGTAAAGACAAATTTCAGTGCTTCCTGAGAAGGGTGGAGAATTGTTTTTCTTAGACGAAAGCCATACGGAGCACAATCAGAGTACAGCATAACTCGGTTTCTCTTTCAGTCTCTACCTGAGCCCTGAAAAAACTTGAGTATAAATCGGATAAGCCTCAAAATATGACTCAACTCATACAGGCAAGCTGGAAAAAAAGAAAAAATCTGCATTTATGTCAAGAAAATTAACTAACAATAGCCCTACCTGCTTCAGCAGGCAACCCTGACTGTTAGGTAATGCCGGGCTGTAAAAAGTATTATTTTAAATGTAGGATTTCCTCTTTTGGCGATGTTTGAACAGATGGTTTTGTGGCAACACCTCTGTGCTACTTTATTGTTGTTATTATTATTGTTGTTATTGTCATTATTTTAATTTAATACTAAACTCATTTGGACTGCGTGAGGCAAGCCATTAAAAGTGGCGGAGTACTAGGCTTGAAAGTGTCATCTCATTCTTACACTCAAAAAGATTTGAATCATTAGCCATCCCAGTATTCCCTCTGCCAGTGCCCAGTACTGTGAATGCCAGGAACAGATGTAAAACTCCAGGATATGTAACCAGGGAAAAATTACACAACTGTGTACACAGGTGAAGCTGGAGTCCCTTGTATTAAGGGGAGGGGGTGGAGGGGGAAGGAAAGGGTAGGTAAAGAGGAAGTTGTTCAGGTCTCTTGGTGATGAGTAGGCTATTTAAATATACAAGGGGATAAAGTGAAGAGGGTTATTTTACACGTACATATGCACGTGTGGTTGTCAGAGTACCCCAAATATCAAACTGAAGAATCCAATAACCTTTACTATGGGACTGTAGCAGCCCTAGTAGCAGCCAGTGTCCCCTCACTGAAGGGTGGGTTTGGTGGGTCCCCTGGTTCTACCATAGTAAGTGGTATTGGTAACAGCAACACAGGTGTGGAGGTTCATGTTTTGAACATTACCAGTAATATCCAGCTGCACTCTTCCTCCTCCCCACCCACGCTGATCTTGTTGCTTTAGCTCAGCTCCTCAGGTAGGCTGCTCCAAGCCTGGGTTCTGCAGCATGCCCCCATCCCTGCAACACCCAGGCTTGGTTACTCCTTCTCCAAGTGGGTGCCGCCTGGTTCAGGTCCATGCATTATCTGAGGGATGTTTTCACTGTGCAGCCACTATGAAAAACTGGATCAGCAAGGAAGCAGTCTCAGGGACTAGAATATGTTTTGGAGACACTGAGATTTACCTTCTTGATTATTTAGTCACCCGCTGCAGTTCTTGGAAAGTCACCTAGCTGTTCAGAGCCTTGTTGCTCCATGTGGAGGTTGGAAGGAGGGTGGGAAATTAGCACGGATCTATGAAATATTTATTCTGTGATAGCAAAGGTTACATGTGTGCTTTAGAAGAGAAAAGGATGTGGGCTAACTGGCCCAGATTCAGTACAGATATGACTGAAATAAGCCCAGTAGGTTGGAGGGAAGATATTGAAGTAGTAACAGATACAGTATGTTGTAGTTCATTCATAGTCAAATTACCATTGGTTTTAGCAGTTCTGGGGTTTTGATTAATTTGTCTCCTGCTTCTATCTGCATTTCAATCATTGTGAATTTTGAAAAAAACTCATGCTTAAATCCTCCAAACACTTGTTTCACATCAAATTTTAGTCTTTTAGACTTTTTCATATTCTGTTTACCCTGAGTAGGGCTCTACTAAATCTGAAGAACTGTATTTCTGCTTATGTTGATTAACAAGATGAACCAATTTAACCTGAAGACTGTGTTTTTAGGGCTAGCAATTGGGCGAACAGTGGTGGATATAGCATAGAAAACAGAAATGAATTCCCAATAGCACCTCTTTTTACAACGTCATTGTGGGCTTTGTTGACTTTAGACTGGCTTTCTTTCTGTGGATGCCATGGAATTTGAGATGACTTGAAGAGCTCAAATGACCACATTTGAATGTGTGTATTTATGGGTAAGGGAAAGGGATTCAAACTTAAATCCTAAGTGCTGGAATTAGCTTCAACAAAGCCTTGAGTGTGTTGACTTTCAAATGTATTCAGCTGATGGAGCAGAAATTTGTTGGCTAGATCCAAGAGTTACCTATTTTTATCAGGGTTTTTTCTGCCCTGGAGAACATCTATCCCAGCTATCTCAGTATAAGAGAATAAATGCAATATGTTTAAACACAGATTTGGGCTACATAGTGGGGTGGTGAGCTTCAGGTTCCTTTTGCTGGTGTAATTTGGTGACTACTGGACTGTCTGTGCTGTTGTTGCTCTGCAAATGCAGAGCTCTCCATCTGCCCTCAGTCCTAAATCCTGCACTCAAAGGGGCTCTGACAGAGAGACTTTGGCAAATCCTGCCTCAGAAAATTAAGATATTAGCCAGGGCCCCTTGGATGTTAGTGTTGACAAGACCCAGGTGGGAGGCTTTTGCTGTAGCAGTGGTGGCAGAAGGGAGCAGAGTGCCCGTACATTGTATCAGACCAGTATGCCTGGCAGGCAGCAGTGTAAGCTCAGCAGCAAACCCATTTCCTCTTCCACTTTCAGAGAAGATGATAACCTGTGATGGAAGGGGGATCGATAGCTAGGGATGTCAACTGCTGATAAAATCTGAAAGTTCATTTGTTGGAACCAAAACTAAACTGTATGTTACAGGGGGAAAACTCCTGTCTTGTTAGAAGTCTCTTCAGACTAGCTCCGTTAGTCAGATTAATTGTATAAATTGCTACAGATTGAATCTGAAACAAACTTGGCAAATTGCCTGCTCTTTGAATGGTGCAAGAAAGTAAAACTTTTTAACCACCTGTCAAAGCTTCTCATTATCTGCTACAACTGTCTTTACAGATCATATCAGGCCTGGCTCTTTCTTACAGGTGGTATAAACACCAGTATAAGAGCTGGATGCTGTGACAGGGGAATTGTGTTTGTGGAAGAGTACAGTGAGTGCTGCAAGTCGGTGGGCAGGACAGAGCTGCCTTGAGGGGCTCAGATCAGGGGTTCTCAGGAGGCTGCTCCATTATGCTGACATTTTTGTCTTCAGTGTAGGAAAGAAAGATGGTTCTGCAGAGATCAGTATGCCTAGCATCATGCCTGGCAGATTTGCTACAGCTTCTGACACTTACTTGGGAAAAAAAAATGAATCTCAGCTGCACTTGCCCCTTCCTTCATA
This sequence comes from Amazona ochrocephala, assembly GCA_039720435.1. Lineage (NCBI taxonomy): Eukaryota > Metazoa > Chordata > Aves > Psittaciformes > Psittacidae > Amazona > Amazona ochrocephala. The sequence goes on along the minus strand of CM077877.1, from coordinate 98,579,581 downwards.
TGAATAAAACCTACAACCTGTGTCAGGGTTTTGCTTTGCATATGCAGTATGTACTCTAACTATCTATTCATCTATCTACATCTGATGAAGATAACTGTACCTTAATTTTACCAATTGTCTATCTCACCACAAAATCTTTACTGAAACATGATTCATACTAGTTTGATACATGGTGCAAATGGCCGTTCAAAATGGATCACAGGGGTTTGGTGCAGAATTCTTTTTCTATAACAGAAAAGGAACATATAATGCAAACATTGTGTGCCTGGCATATTTTTATAACAGAGTACTAAGAAAATACTTGCTACCTGAAATATTTCTGTAAGTCACTGAAGCAAGCAATTCAACATGTGGGTTACATTACATTCAGAGCTGATCATAGTTTTGTAACACGCACTAAACAGCACTATGTAGGAGGCTCAGGTTTAATAAAACTAAAACTTTCGGTGGTGCATACAGCCAATAAAGATTTAAGCACGCTGGACATGATCAGCATACTAATTGCTGCATTAATAAATCCTGAGGCCTGGGTTGTTTTGAAAGGCAAATAAAATTATTGTAGAAACCTTGAAGTGCATTTACTTAGAAAAGTTTGCATATGTCTGTACTGAGATGTACATGAATGTAAAATATTACTGATAACACTGATCAGATGTTTTTTTGTGTTTATTTCTACCTCTCTGTTCTGCGCAATCAGGACTTTGCAACATCTCATGTTGTTTTGCCCTAGTGTTTAGTGACAAAACATCACCACAAACAATCATGTTTCTGTAACTACTAGTGATAATGCAGTTTATCTTTCATTTTCACTACCGTACTGAACAAGTCATGCTGCACAGACGAAAGAGTCCCAAAGAATAAGGATGAAAAGAGATACCAATTCCACTACAACACTCCATACTGCAGCCAGAGGCAAAAGAGAATACGAAGGCAATTCCCCCAGCATAAAAAATTGTCCCAGGTTACTTGTTTGTGCAGTATTTCCCTAGAAGCCAGAGAAACAGGAGGCCCTTGAGGTGTCTTCTCATGTGCAAATGCAAACACAACTGGCTCTGAACTGATGTGAAGTGGTGATTTGAATACTGTGGACCAGCATGCAGGTTCTTGTCCAGAGCAAGAAACTCTCTCCTCTTGTTTCTGCTCCCCAGCTTCTCACTGAAGAGAAATGTTGCCTGTTCCATGCAGAAATGGGCTGGGTATCAGTGGCAAGAGGTTTCCTGCTTAGAAAGGGCAAGTTTGCAAAGCTGAAAAGAAAGATTTAAAAAATTAGCCCTGAGAGTTTACAGGAGTGGAAAGTACCCTGTGCATTTCCAAACCTAGCGATGGAAGAAAGATGTCTTCACATGTAAAAAATTGCAAAGAAATGTTTTATTTTCGCAGGGAGCTCACTTGCCCAGCAAAAAGTGCTCTCCACTCATCTTTACTTCTTAAATAAAAATTGTTTATTAAAAGGTTTAGAATTTTTTTAATGAATGGTAAGATTAATGAGCCATGCTCAAGCAGCAACGATTCCTGCCAGCTTGTGCATTAGTCAGCTATTAACATACTTCTTGGGTAATTTGAAAGCACTTTTTCTTAGTGCATTGGAAATCACAAAAGACTCGTTGAACTCAACAGGATCCTTACTCACAGTTAGCTTGCCTTACAGTCTGATGGCTGTGGCTGTTCTAATACATTTTGGCATTTTCTCAGGGGCATCAGTACTTTTAGTAGAGAAAATCAGCAAATGCCCTACAGTAGAAAGAGCTTCCTTCTGAAGACACCTCATATTTAGAGCAACAGTCATCCTAAGTATCTTCCTTTCCCCCGCTACTATTACAGGGACTGTAAGAGCAAGAAGGTTAAATCTGGAGGCAGAGAAGATGAAAAAACAGATTGCATCTCTTTCCTCGTAAGCTCTTGTCTACCTTGTCTGACGCAGATAAGAAGTGCACATTAGAGCTGTGAGTTCTGAATCTCGAGCAGAGTGTTTCCAGCACGCAGAAGATACAAGTGTGGTACACGATACTCCCATTGGGAGAAAGTGACGAGCAAAATGTGTTTTGTTATTGCAGTGTCAAAAGGAATCCCCAGACTGGAGAAGCTGTGGTTTTTAGTGAAAATCGGGGAGAAATATGGGTGAATAAAAATGATAGTGAGGCAGCTATTTTGACAATGGTACTTCTGACTTCCGCCAAGCAATTTTAATGAAGCAAGAAGCAAGGAAGTGAGATTATATTAGAGGACTTGGACTCAGACCTTAGATACCAGACGTGGTTCTCAATTCTGCAGCAGATTCTGTAGGTGATACAGATCGAACTAACCTTTCTCTGCCCAGGTTTCCAGCTGTAAACTGGGGGTAACAAGAAAATTGTCATTTGTTTTTTTTCTAGCATCTTTTGTCTTCTTTGCTGGTTTTCCTCAAAAGAGTAGCCATCTTCTAGTAACCATTTCTGCTGTGGCCAGCAGTGTTGTGACTAGCAGCACTTGGTCTCAGCTAGATCCAGTGGGTGTTAACCTCATAGACTAGGCAATCTTTGATTTTGGTTTGCACACATATCAAGCTATATGTTTGCAGTGTCTTAGGTCTGAAGTTGATGGCAGTAATTCTTAGGGTGTTATTCTCAGTCATTTTGCGTACCAAAGTCCCTTTTCCATGTTGATTACCACATGGTCTTTTCTCCTTCTGAAGCAGCTGCTGTAACAGGCAGAGATTTATTGGCCTCCAACTCAGATGCCAAAGACAAATCTTTCAGGCTCCCAACCATGCATCGCATGGGAAATCTGCAGCTCCCCGAGGAACCTCTCCCTCCTTTCTTCTGCCTGAGAGTCAAATACAGAGCTCCTCAGGACACCACAGCAAACGTTAAACAGGATACACCCAATGGACCAGAGAACTAGCAGACTTGTTTCTCATGGCAGAAAGCAATTCAGCCTTCTGAGGATTGTGATATCACTCCCAAAACCCTGCCTGAGTATATTTTCCATGGTCAGTTGCCAGACTTTCCTGCACTATAGAGGAATGCACCTTTCTCTGTTGAAATGCTCCAAGATGTAGTGCAAGAAACACTGTAATGATGGGAATAAGTTGTGTGTTACTATACTGCCTGCACAACAGCTGCTGTGGATCCTTTAATGCAGAAAATCTTCAGCTAGTTTCCAGTGCAGACATATCCTTATTGTTATAGGTCAATCTTCCTTTTTTCGATGCTTTCACATGGTATATTAAATGAACATCACTCCTTTTAAAATCTGGCTACCAGAGACAGAAGAAAGTGTTCCACATGTGCAGCTATGTTCCCAAAACATGCTCTTGCTGTCTTAGAAAACATTTCAGGCCTCCTGCACTTCCCAAGCAGAATTCAGTCCTCAACCTGTTCTAGCTTTGTGCCATTTCGGGTAAAAGAAGCTTAGCAGTACTTTAAAAATTCTTTGAATAGAGATTGTTTAGTTTATAGTGCTTAATACCATGGCACTTCATCCTGACTTTGGTTGCCACCATGATGCTGCAGCTGAACCTCACATTTGAGCTAAGTTTGGCAAGTTTTTGGTAAGCATAGGTTAATGTTCAAGCAAGCATGAGCTTAATCATTACTTAGATTGGAAACTGGAACAAAACAAGATAACAGCTAAGCTTCCAGTTTTCAAGTTTTGTTTTCTTTAGAATCACAAACTCAAAACTGAAGATTGCAAGATCATACAGAGGCCTTGCCTGCTTTTGCAGCACAGGTACTGGGTCAGTCAGCCAAAGTGATGAGTGAATCCTAATAAATTAATTCTGTTTATTTAGAGCTCTAGACATTAGAGGTATGCTGGAATCTATTTGCCTAGTGGGATTTACTGTCTGGCTATTCTGGATATATCACAAGAACAGTCTCTTTTATTGTATCCATTTTATCATTTTCAATCTTACTCAAACTCTGAAATCCAAAATTGCTGGGCTGCAATGACAGATAACTTTTTCAAAGCCTTCTAGTCTCAAGTTTTCATTGTTTGGTATTAGAGTCTAAGTTCAGTCTTATTTCATTTGAGCTGGTCAAAAAAAAAAGAGGGGAAAACGGAAATTGCTCAAGGCATACCTGTATAGTGCACAGCCCAAAAGTCCCACCATGGCTTTCATGGCTTGGGGAAAGGATCCAAACCATAAACCCACCTGGTCATACAGTAATGCTGATGATAGAAACTGAAACATGTTCACTAGGGGGTTTTAACTGCTTCCCAGTTTCATTATTGTATTACATGTGTAAGCAGCAAGAAAAATCTGTGCTGATCAGTTAAAAAAAATATGCACTGATTTGAAACAAAAAGAAGTCTGGTGCACTCAATCTACACTCTGCAAAAACAACATACTACCAGTAACTGCTTTTAAGTAAACTTCTTAAAAATATTAATGGTAAAGGCATATGCCAAATGTAAGACAGAATGGAAGCACTTGACGTTTTGCATTTGTGCTACTCTAGATGAGGCACGTAAAGTAAACTTTCACCATAAAAATGTACTTACTGGCTTGTAATAAACAACTTCTGTTGCGATACTTGATGCTGCAGCTCTTCCTATATTTATTTGGGTGCTCTGCATCCAAAACTAATATATTCTCAGGGTATGAAAAGCAGAAATTAAAAGAAATAATAATAAAATTGGAGTGATTATAGAAAAATTAAGGACTTCTTGTACAGGACTGCTTATAACTCATCAATAATGCCTGAATAAGAAGTGATGATGAGTCTCGAAACAAAACAGTATATTTATACATCTGCAGAGGTTAATTTTTTGCTTATTTGTGTTTAGGCAACAGTTGGTCTGCATCAATGCCATCTACAAAAGATAAGAAATTCTAAATAATTAACAGGGAGACAATTAGCCTTAATAATCTGTTATGCTGGATTCAACATATAGCTACACTCAATTGGTGCACCATGTAGTCCTCCCTGCGTAAACAGTGAGTCTCTGTAGCCGATGTGCTCCTTTCTCAGTGAGAAAGATGAATTACGTGGCTCAGCCCCATTGGCAAGAAAACATACAGCCGCCACATGTCAGTAGAAGTATCCTCATCACCATTCATGTAAAATCTAATCCCTGCCTGACATGACAGTCTCCAAAGCATGGAGTATTCTCTGAACGACAGCCAATTTTTCGGTCATTCACTGCATCAGGAGCAGCAGTCACTGTTCTCTGTGTGTGCCTTATACCTTAATGTATAAACACACATACTTTTAATGCAGTTACTTTAAAATTGAGAGTGGGTGGAAATCAGTGGAAATCCCTAGTGATTTCTTCTGAGGGTTGATACTTGAAATCTGAGTTTCATTCACAACAATATGGAAATTCTACCAGTCTTGACGTGCCTCTCTTTGGGGAATTTTTCACAGATGAACATTTTCCCTAGTCTTATTTCATAACGTGTGAGTGAAATACAGTACACAATAGATTGATAGGGTTGTTTTAAAGAAGTCTTTGTCAAAAACTCCTGCATGCTTGACCTATTTCTTCAGTAGTAAGTCCTACCAGAAATACAGTCTGAATATACAGTGAGTAGGACAAATGTGGCTTGGCATAAGCAGCTACAGGTCTGCAGACGTGTGCCCTGATGGGAGGTGAGTGCTAGCTGAATTGCTGCTCCACTGAAAAGGCACCTGTTGAAATAAAATACAGTTAAAGAGCAAAAGAGACTCTACTGCAGTGGCAATCCTTAGTAGCAATGTGGATGTAAGACCACATACATGCCTGAGCATGGGCATATGCTCAGCACATGAAAACAAGAATCATTTTTTTTCCACGCAGGCTAAGGGGGCAGTTGGGTCCCCACCAAGACCCCAGGGCTGTGGGGAAGATGACCCAAGGCACTGGCAGAATCTGAATCTATATGCTACTGAATAAATGGTCAGGCTAGTGTATACTAAAAGTAGTGTTTCAATACATTGATCGAATTTCAAATAATTTGAACTGGCAAGCAAACTTTTTCATGAGGTATTTTGTACCTTATGAAAACCTCAGCGTGGTCATTTTGGCATCTCCCTTCCACTCATAGCTAGAAAATTTACAGAGCCTGTGAAAAGACCTGTGCACATGTAGTACACTTACACAGTAGAGGAACATATGATTTTATACTTCTTTGTCTAATAAACATAGGGTAGGTTTCTGAGTGTGATTCAGCACTGCTTAAAAGGAAGTCTCCCATCAATGGCTTGTGTGGGTTTCATGGCCCTGTAATCACTGTGGATTCTGGCTTCACACCAGAACCACTTTTTCTTTCTCCTCTACTGGCTGTGCATTAACACTGGATATTTCAAGCTCACTGAAAGGTTTCGGAAAACCGATTATCTGGAATTAAGCAGGTGCACTTAGTAAAAGGGTGAAGCAGAATAAAAAAGAAGTGAGTGCCAAGCCATGAATGTAAGTTTTTCACTTCTTAGTATTAATATTACTCTTGACTAAAGACTGAGGCTGAAACACCACAGCAGCCCATGGACCTTGTTTATCAGGGCAAGCAGCAGACGTGACAGATATCCACTGGGCACTAAAGTGTGATTTGTTGGCAATATTTTTTGTGCAGAGGGTCAGAAACTTAAGGTTACTTCACCATTCAATTCCTTTTTAATAATCGTTCTTGTTAAAACCAGAGAACCACCCAGAAAAGCAGAATCTTGACATCTGTTTATTTACCCTGGACTTTCGTTATTTCTTCATGGAAAAAGCTTTTACGAGCTGATTGTCAAGGACACCGTTTAACACTCAAAACAATTTACTGTCATGCTTGTTTATGGCCATATATTTAGATTCTCATTTGCAATACACACTTTTACAATATATTTAAAGTAATTTATTTCATAAATTAAACATTATTTCACTTAGACAAATAAAACATTGTTAGAGTCACAGTGATATTACAAATACAGCAATTGTTGGTGTCAAATAGGCTAATCCCAAAAAAACAATGTGTCAAAACCTCTTTCTTGCCTGCCTAAACCCACTCCTGGCTAACAATTTAACACACCACAAGGCTTTAGCATGCTGTTGCTAAAAAGGGAAGGGAAGGGAAGGGAAGGGAAGGGAAGGGAAGGGAAGGGAAGGGAAGGGAAGGGAAGGGAAGGGAAGGGAAGGGAAGGGAAGGGAAGGGAAGGGAAGGGAAGGGAAGGGAAGGGAAGGGAAGGGAAGGGAAGGGAAGGGAAACCTTCTAACATGGGGCAGATAATTTCTAACCTTTTTTCTGTCATACACACTAATAACATGCTCATTGGGATGACCTATGGCTCAAGTCCTTCCTACTTGCATAAATGCAAGTACCAGCCACATTCACATGACAGACTGGATGTCTGAGTGAAGGAAGACGGGGAAAAGTGCGGACATGTGTACACATGTGATTTCTCTTCCCTCTTTTATGAAACGTATTATTTGGTGCTTGCAATAGAAGCTGCAGAGGTTGTCTTTTTTGGGGACCATGGGTGGCAGATTTTCAAATATTGCTACTTCTTCCCGCTATTGATCCAACCAGCAGAATTGCCTGCAAAATGCCTACTGGGAAGTCCATCTTTTCACAAAGGCAAAGGAGATGTGGGAAAAAGATTTGCACTGGTATTAATTTGACTTCTGCTCAAAATTTCTTGATCCTGACTGTTTGTTTTCCCAAACTGATGAAAGTGGAAGCCCACACATGGTCTTGTGAACTGAACTTCACCTACACCAGAGGGGAAAATTTTCTGAATACTGCTGTATTGTTCTTTAAGGAAAAGCAGAAGACAGCCTCAAAACTGTATTGTAACTGCTTAAGTAGACGAGTCATATCTTGCATATAGGAAATAATTACTTGCATGAGTAATTATTATTTTAGTTTGAATGTCTGTTAGCTAATGTTTACTTTTCAACCAGGAGATTATTATGCTTGAAGAGAACAAGAGACATATTCTGTAGGCTTCTTTATTTACAAATCTACTGCATTTTTATAACTTCTTAATATAGGCATGAAAGAGAATTTAATTTATGCATTAATATTGGGTTTGTATTTCAGCATATGTATTTTTTCTAAATTAAAAACACAATATTAAAGAAATTTCCAATCAAGTGGTAAAAGCAACTTAAAGATTGGGTTTTTTTAAGTCAGGCTCACACTGCTTCAGTAAGCAGTTTTACTTCTATTACCCTCCTATTTTTAATCCTAGATAAAAACTGAAAATGTCTTTATTTGCCTCGTACAGTCAGTATGGACACTTGGTAAATGTGCATTATCTAATAACTGCACGTCACAACCTGCTGACCCACAAACTGATCACGTATTTTTCCTTTCTTCGTCCTTCACTGTAGAGAACTCATAAGTGTAGTTTTAGTCACCTGGATGGAGTTCTTATTTTGCTCTGAATGCAGCATTCTGTACTCTTCAAAATTTACATTAAAATTCAGTAGAGGAACTACAGACCCAACCTAAAGCTGTGACATATGTAGAATTAATGCACCATCCCTAGGTAAAAGTCCTTTCCTTGGCAGCCCACACATGCCTGACAGTGACCCTTGTGAGTCTGCCTGGACAACCTCCAGGCAGCTGCAAACCTTTTGCTCAGGAGCTTTCTAAGGAACTTGGGAGAGGCGAATGAGATGTTAAAGCTTGAAAGGAGTTTTCAGGAGATTCATCAATTGGCTTTGAAGCTCTGTATTAGAGGGAAAATCTGCAGTTTCGCAGAATGATTTGGAATGACAAAGAAATACATTTATCCTTAAAAAGAGAAAATCTGAAGTAAGGGAGGTTCATTAGTGAGTGAAACATTGCAGTGTATCACGCTTTTGCAAGACCAGGCAACTTGTAAGATGAATAGGAAAGGTTTTTTGAGTACAAAGAGGTGACACAGTGTCTGATTCATACAGGTAAAGACAAAAGAGACAAACAAGTTTCAATAAAGACTACAAATATATAACATTATTATGAACCGCCAGAGGTCTAGTGGCACTTATTAGTCAGTAATAAGGAGCAGTTCCAAAGCAGGACACAAATCAGCAATGATTATGGAGTACTAGTGCACATATTGCCATGAATCATACTTTTTCCAACAGTAAAAAAGAAAAACATATAAGTACTATTCGTGTTTTATATGCATTCATCTCTTGCCTTTTTTAATATTTCTTAAAATACCATAAAACAAACATGGTCTTTAATCCATCATAGAAAACCCTTGCATCTAATCTCGGTGTAGCTGTTGCCAAATGCGCTATGCAAACATTAAAAAAAGAAAACAGTAATTCTATGATAAGCAAAACAGGAAATTGGAGATTGCTGATGATGAAACTGATATCCAACTGGTAATCTGAGAAATGAAGTCACTAAACCTGTCCTGCACTATAAATTTGATTTCCTGGGGCATATTTAATGTTTTTGTTAGATTTCTTGGATAGTATGCACCCCATATTTTTAGCTAAGAATAGTCACCATTATTTTATTCAATTCCCTCAAAATAAACAGCATGTTAAAAGCATGATGTGAGAGCAGAAACTAAAGCTTGCTGATATTGTAATGTCTGCATTTGCTTACAACTGGGTCTCTTGTGTAGATAACATCTAAGTGATAAAAGGGGGAGGGGGTTTAAGCAGTGCAGGCTCTTTACAGAGGCTGCTTAGTAGCCAACATTGCATTGCCTCACTGGAAGCTTTATGTTTGTTCAGGCTATTTCATTAAAAAAACAGCAAACAGCCCTTCTGGAGGGTGGTGAGGAGGGAGACTCAGAGACCAGTGACCAGGGTAGGTGGAATGTAATTACAGCCAACTGAAGCCTTTCCTCAAAATGGAGACAGCAAAGGTTTAGGTATTTTGTGAGCTGCTGCTACTCCTTGAAACTGTGATAGACATTCTCTGATGCCCAAGCATAGGACGTGTATATTACTATGTATTAAAATGCAGCAGTTTCTGAGAGACAGATCAGATCAGTCAATGCAACTGTGAAGTGTTGTTGGCTTTAGTGAACTTATGCACAGTATCTGGCCCACATATTCATAAATAACATCCTGGCACCTCTGTAGACATTGTTTTAATGATCACATATTGCTTGGATGGTTTACCAGTGTTTGTAAGAGATGGCTCATGATGGTTTCAGTCTAAGTAGTGAACTGTATTCTGGAAGTCTTGCTCTCCTGCACCTCTGAGAGACAGAGACAAGACCCCAAACTGTGGGTTGGTATTGTCCAAATTCATTGCAGTGAAATGAGGCTGGGAATGATACCTAGCATAGAGCTTGCTTGCTGGGGAAATATCTCTGGAGGTAAATAAGGGAGCAGCAGGAGAATAAACAGTCGAGATTTAATAACAATTGCGAGAGCATTAGCAGCAAAATGTAGGAGCTTATATCCCAAAGGCAGTGAGTGATGTCTGTGGTGTTACCAGCAATAGACAAAGTTTTCTTAACAGAATTTATGTGTATATTATATGAGTGTGTGTGTATAATTAATCTGAATTAGCCAACCTCAAAAATTGAGATTGACCTAGAGGCAAGTGTCCCCTGGATGTGGAGGTTATTCTCTTATTCCAATAGGAAATGAAGCTGCTAGAGGTCCGGACAGTGGAAAAGCGAAAGTCATGTAATAAAGACCATGGGACTCAACACTACCACTCTCAAAAAGAAATACAAGGTGATGGCAGTTGCTCTGAGGAAAGATGCAACAAAGGTAGACACTAGCAGACCAAGCTTCACATTCAAGGAGGTATGCAATTTATAAAGAGCTTAAATCTGAAACAGTCAAACAAAAGTTGGGAAGTCATCAGGCAACTCTGCGGTGTCTCTGCCTTCCATTTTTCTGACCAGCAATGACACTGTCAGGAGTCACCCTGAGCACATCAGAATAATCCCAAAGCCACAGGAATAAGGGATTAGGGGTTCAGGTGTTGCTGTCAGTATGTCCCTCCAGCTCCCCTGCCAGGAGCCAGTGTTTGTGTGTGGCTGCACAGATGACATTTCCAGGCACCATCCCATCCCATGTGATGATGTTAAGTATGGATGGAGTTAACATCATGAGAAAGGAGAAGATCATCTTTGTACACTAATGTGTTACTTGAATGAAGAGAGGTCTAAACTGGGACAAAAGAAAGAAAAGCAACATGCAAAGAAGTATGAATTACTATGACCAGCAGAGCAGAGGGTGAGAGAGTTAATTATAAAATAAGAAAAGGACTGGGCTTAGTAATGGATCTGGAGATCCAACCTGGGATGCCAAATCAGGAAGGTCAAGTGGATGAGTGTTTTGTTGGGCAGCTGAAAAAATCATTCAGGGCACAAAGTTCAGTGACCTGTGCATATTTTAATTATCAAAAATTCTTCAGGGAGAGAAAGCATAAGAGGCACACTGTTGTCCATTTTCTTTTTAATCTGTATATTCTAAAAGAAAAGGTATTAGACAGGAAGCTTTTTCCTGATGCAATTCTAGCTGCTGGGGAGGAACTGGTTCATGCAGAAGGTAACTTGAGTAAAGATGACTGAAATGGCACAGCCAACAATCAAGAAGAAGGAAAAGCAACAAAATATAAACCATGAATCCATTTGTGAAAGTGATATTCAGCAAAATCAGAGACTTCGTAGGACCGCTTTCCCAAGAAATTGGATCAAAAGAACAGAAAGCAAATGGCCTGACAAGCACACCACCAAATGAAAAGAATGGAAAAATGGTGCAAATGAGACCAAGATAGCTAAATTTTGAGTTCTTTTCACAGGCCTGAAACACAAGGAGAGAGTGTACTGAAGTTAGAAACTAAATCAGGTACTTCCAGATGAGCACAAAAACACAGCATAACCATGTAGTGACAAAGTCAGAGAGGCTGAGGCATGAAATTAACGCAGTTCACATGGGGCACCAAGAATATCTGATGCAGAAAAACACCGACAGTGAAGGATTACTTGGCTCCCTGTCTTACAACAGATGTCCAGTCTGAAAGAGTACATGAAGCATTGGTTCAATTTACTAATCTTAAATCATTAAACTTTACCCAAAGCACTGTAAAAAATCTAGGTCCTCTTGCCAAAAACTCTGTGATTTCTGTGCTGCAGGAAGAGGGCAGAAGAGGATCAAGCATACTGCCTCTGCCCCAGGACCCTGCAGGAACACAGAATATCTTGTAAATCCCAGAACATTGCATTGAAATGCTTCATGCTCTTGAGAGGAGAGGAGAGATGATCTTGGATGGTCTGATCTCTGGAAGGGAAATCCCCTTCCAACCCAAACCTGGCACCAAGGGTGCATGTAGGGGGTGGTAGGCAGCAAGGGTGGTACTTGATACACAAGTAGCATAAGGAAGACCACATAACAGAATGGGAAAGCTATTGACAGAGGATATTGGGGAAACCATTCCCCCATTCCAGGACGTACTGGAAGACTGCAAAAGGAGGAAACATAGTAGGTTTATGAGCTGCATGCAAAGATGTTTGGAGTGGTGTCCCTGGCAGTATCTGGCAGTTGTCAGTAGTGGCATGGGAAGCTGTGCTGAGCATAATTTTGCAGAAGTCTGTCCTGGGATCTGGTACATCAGTATTTTCATTACGGACTTGAATAAGTAATGTGCTAATCACATTTGCAGAAGACTCGGGTTTGGGAAGGCAATGAAATAGTGAAATAGTGAAATTGAATTATACATACGGCTATGAAACTGAGAAATAGCAATTAAAAGTATTTAATTTGGTAAGAATGACGGTAAAGTGCTACATAGGGGATAGCATAGACACAGCACAGGGAACAGACTGACAGATGGTAGCTCTGTAAGAACAGACCTCATTGACCTATAGTAGGTCATCAGATGAGCCATGGTCCACTCCGCTAAGGGCGAATGCCCTTCAGGGGTTGGATGGGAGCAGAACCTGCAGGGTAGGGGAGGTGATCCATCCTCTCCGCCGCAGAAGGAATTGATAGAGGAAATTCAGAAAACAAAAGAGTCAATAATCAGACATAAAAAAAGTTAAATAAAAGGAGGAAAATGTGGAAAGAAAATCTAGAAAAAAGAATAAATAGAATTTTTAAATATTTCAGAGTTTCCAATTCCTTTATTCAAGGCCTGTTAGCATTAATAGGAATTGGGTTTTTCATTTCCAATTAGCTTTTATTATTTTTTGCTTTTTAACAGACAAATTGGACCTATCTGGTGGAAAGAGCTTCAAACATTTTAGAGGGAGATTTTGATTCATCTCCTTTGAAAGTTCCTCAGAAGTGAATGAGATGTTTTTGAAAAACATGACTTTCAGAAGGACTTATAAAACTGAGGGGAAATGAGACCTTACTCGCACCTGTGCAGCTACAGTGAAGTCACCAGAACCCATTTGTGTTAAAATTGGATCTAACCCACATGTCTCAAGTGACATCTGAATTGGGCTTTTAGATTAGGCCCATAGAGGGATGTAGATGCCCTTGTCTCCTCTGCCTCGTGGCTCAGAACCAGCCCTGGTTACATGCTGGCTCCCGTATGTGCTGTCTGGGACTCAGCCCAGCATGCTGAGCAGGGAGCCACGCAAATCAGCTAGTGAAGAATGCTTTAAAGAGCAGCACCTCATGCATTTTGCTTCTTTTAGAGGTTAGGCTCTTAACCCAGGCTGTTGTTCCTTTCAGCAGTGTAGCAAGAGGTCACTCTCCGCTTCTTTCATACAGGCTAAAAAAGAGCAAGAGGTTGCAGTCATCACAATAACCTTTTGTCCTCTAATTCAGCTGCTGAAGCACTTCTCAGGACACAAGTTGTTCAAGGCTTTCGCAAGACAGTACCCTGGTGACGGGGCTGCTGCTGAGGTTGGACACTCCTCTGTTTGCCAGGTCACACACACAAAAAGCCTTCAAGAGTCATTGTGTTTAGAAGGACAGTGATGTTCTAATCAGGTGCACGGACTCCTCACGTGGGAAGACTTAGCCTAGCTCTTAGGCTTGCTTATACATTATGCATGACATCTGCACTGGCTAAAATTATTCAGTGGCTCCTAGGAAGGGCCTGAACCCCACTTGCACAGTTCTGTGGGGATTGTAGATATCCTAGACATTTCCAGAAGAGGGACTCTTCATTAGGGATTGTGGCGAGAGGACAAGGGGTAATGGGTTTAAACTTAAACAGGGGAAGTTTAGATTGGATATGAGGAAGAATTTCTTTACTGTGAGGGTGGTGAGGCCCTGGAATGGGTTGCCAAGGGAGGTTGTGGATGCTTCATCCCTGGCGGCGTTCAAGGTGGGGTTGGACATAGCCTTGGATGGCATGGTTTAGTGGGAGGTGCCCCTGCCCATGGCAGGGGGGTTGGAACTCGATGATCTTGAGGTCCTTTCCAACCCTAACTATTCTATGATTCTGTGATTCTATGATTTAGGGACCTCAAAGACTTTATGCACCTAAAAAATTATGTGGTGAGGAACTGTCTATTATCTAGTCTCTACATGAATGTGAACTAAGTCCTCACCTTTGGATGACATGGATAATCCCATTCAGTGCAGGACCTTTGATAGAAAAAAAAGAGTAATCAATCTTCACAACAACTTGTGCTTCACCAAGCAAACCTTCAGCATTGTCTGTACATAGACTGCAAGACAAGCCTTTAGGTCAAAATAGTACTTAAAAAAGTGCAGCTGCTTATGAAGTTATTCCTGACTGCTGATAGTTACAAGCAATGAATGCCTGACCAAATTTTCAAAACAAAAGGAAAACCAAAAAGAGCATATCAATAAGTCTGGATGACATCCATCCCTTTGCCACATGCCCTATATACTGAAATGGCACTGATGACTCTTCTAGGGGTTTTGTTTTCAAGACTTAGTCCTGTAAATGCTAGTTTATGTCATGAGGCACTGAGACATTCAGAGAGGTAAATAAATGTCATGTCTATTAGTCAGTGCCAACAACAACTTCATTGCAATAAAGCCTCAGTTGTTGAATGATTTTTCAATTTGCCCAACAGTCTCATGACCCACTTGCTTGTGAAGTCCAAGTGCTCCTCATTTCTGAGCATAATACCTGTCATAAGTTACCAAGAAATGGATGAATGAATAGAGCATTTTCATATAGCAGCATTTTAAACCCATAAATATGAGCAACTATAAAAGAGGGAATTTTGTGTAGAATAGTTAATGCATTCAAATTTTGTGTTCCTTTTTTCATTTTGCATCCTTTTCCTTGTTCTCCTTTACAGGAAGCTTTCTCATTACAAAACATGAAAGTGCTCCACACTGGATGAGACAGTTCTGAGTCTTTGTCTAAACCTGCCTTTTAAGAACTGTAAGTCATCAGACTCTGGAGCTTCAATTCCGTGTTTTCGGCATCTTCTGCTGATGCAGAAAGCGTGTCTTGGATATTTTTGCAGTTCTTGATAATAAGCATATATGTCTTACATTGCAAACTGGAAAGTCAGGTGTTAGAATATCATAAGACATCTTCAAGGAGTTTGTCATCAATAACAAAATATTTGATAACTTTTCATTGCCCTTTCTGTGTTTACGGCCCTTTTTCATATGTTTTTTGGCAAAAGTTTGATCTTATGTTCAGAGTAATACCTCCTACCAAAATCAATGAATGCTTTCATTGTGAGAAAGGCAGGCCCATGGAGGAGCTTATCTAATAACATGAGTTTCTTTTTGGCTGGTTTCATGATTCGTGTGCCCTTATGTTCATACTTACAGGGAAGACTTGCTAATGTGATTTTATGTGACTTACTGAGCTTTCTTCTGTGTCTTTTTCTCTACAGCCGTTTGTAGTGTCCAGCTTTATTGCAGTACTCTGGGTTTTGTTGGACCGCCTCCACTAGAAAAGTCACGTCTGACTTTGTGCTCAAAGACTCATATTTGTTTATTAAAATGTTGCACTCAAGTCAATATTCTGTAAGCTTGGCAAGCCAGCCAGGATTTTCCTGTAAGTTATTGGCATTATGTTCAATAGCATGATCCTGACAACAGATTTATTGCAACACTTAACACTATGTAAGGTGGCATCTCTCTTTAGGCCAAATCCTGATCTATTTTAGTACAATTAAATCATGAAATCTAAAGGGCAAAATTCACTCTTAGACAACTATATTTTCCTGTTGGCCCCTTGTGCGTTTTTCTTGATGCTCAGCAGAATCTGCAGAGACACTTGTTTCCCCATTCGCCTGGTTTACTGCCTATATTTGCTGTACCATTCAATCATGTATAAAAGTGTCTGACTGCTCCCAATATCATGGGGTTTCTATACGTTGTAGGAAGACCCTTCTTCAATTGTATGACAACAAACACACAAGCCCATGACTAGTATTTGACTCTGTTTGGTTAAGATGAATGACATCTAAAAAAGTTCCATCATGTACAGTAATCATTATAATCATGTGGACAGCCCCTTCCTTAGCTTCTTTAGTCATGACTTTTGCCCTTTTTTCTTGATTGATAAGTGACAGCTTTGCATTCTGGACCTTGAAATATATATTTACAGTAGTCTAAGAAATTTGTCCTTAATCAAAGGAGGCTTGACTTGCCAACACATCTTTAGAATATTATTGAGTAACTCATTAAAATGTTAATAGCTTCTGTCAGGATTTATTGATCCTGATGTCAGCTTTCCTCAGAATAAGAAATAAAGCTGATTTTTATCTCATCTTTGGACTATGCTGAGTGATCAGTACTTAAATAGAATAATGAGAAGTGCTTGAGTAGAATAATCAGCATCTAGCACATGTATCAGTTCTGAATACAGACAGAGACCTCCAGATATATGACGGCATTTTATGTGGTGTGTGAAATGCTATGTAATATAAGGCAAATTAAGAAGACACTTTATCAGGATGATTTTGACAAATACTTTTTTTCTGATGAAGCTAATAGAGGGATCACATCAAATATTTTCCCTTGGATGAAAATAGTTTTTTTAAAACAGCTTAGTAAAATAAAAGTATGAATGCCCATCTTGTTCATGCATCCTAAGTTATACGTTAAAAAAATTACATATTCTATTCCACTGAATTCCTGTAAGACAAATAATCGATACAGAATATTTTCTGCTATTGTAATATTGTTTTTATTACATGTGGAACAGAACAAAAGATTGCGTGACCTACTGAAGGGGAAGGAGGTAAGGGTATTTGTTTTTCAAAGGCAGCTGCTAATCTCAGAATCTTTCCCAGCATGAGCGATGTTGTCCAACAAGAGTAAAACTGCAAATCTCATGGTGACTCTAGCATAGGCAGGATTGTCAAGTGTCAAGATGAATGAAAGAAATGAGAAAAGAATCTGTCTTTGTATCTTGCTTTGACATGATTAAGTCTACCTTCATCAGGACACTTCTTTGAGTAAGTCGACAGGTATTTTGCAACATGTTCAGGACTTTTAGAAGATGGGTATGATGCTGTGATATTTTGCTAGTTTAAAAGGATCCTGGAGAGAGCACATAGAAAGCTGTCCCTTAAGGGCTTATTTAAGTAGCAGTTTACAAGTCAATTCCCTCTAGGCTGGCATGTAAGAACCTCTTTTTCTGTTGCAAATATGCTGTCAACTTATACCTGGAACATAATAGGTATTTACTAGCAAAAGGATGGGGGAATTGCAAAAGGCCTAAAAAGTTACCTAGCTGCATTTAAGTTGCAGTGTGGTCAGCCTGTGAAAAAGCTACATAATATAAGTGTCTAGAACAAAAGGCTGAGTTTTCTGATACAAATTCTTGTGTTCTTATCAGGAAAACCAAAAAAACCCCAAACAAAAAAACAAAAACCCCAAAAACCCAAAGCAAATAAAAGTAACAAAAAAAAAAAAAAAAAAAAAGACAAGGGCAAGAGCAACCGCCAAGAGAGTGATGAATACTGCAAAATTTAAAAAAGATAATAATTTTAGGATACCTAAGGGAAAGTTTCTAAATCAGGATGCCTTGTCTGGATATTACATAGAGGCTGCAATCTAGAAGAACTTATGGGAGTTACAGTTATGAATGATATTGTTACAAACTTGGTCAACTTAGCTTTTCATCAGATTAGTCAACATAATAGGACTATGAAATCTGGCGAAACAGCTAGATGTCATCACATGCTTAGTGAATTTTAATCTAGTATTTGCAGTATTTGAGAATATAATGTGAAAAACCCTAAGTGATGCCTAGTTTATGTGACTTGCGGTTCTGATTTTCATTAACACTTTCCCTGTGACAGGTGCCAATAAATCCTGGAATTGCTTGCATTCCTTTAAAAACGCGAAGGCAACAGCTGTAAGGATACAGGCAAGAAACATTATTTGGGATATGATAAACAGCACACAATTCTGAAAGTTGGTTGAATCCTTAATGGAAAGTGTTGTTTATGCAGAAAGTACAATCTTAATAATATTTTTTCCAGAGTGACGCTTCTATATTAAAGTCTTCAATATGCAAACATTAAAGCTTATCAGTAATTTCACATTAATGTGTAATCCTGTCTGATATACAATATAAAGTTGCTCACATATGTAAGTGACTTTAGAACCAAGGTCAGGGTTTATAGAGTGATTTGAGATTCCTCAGGATAAAAATGCCATCTAAATGTAAAGATACTGTTTGTTAGGCATTTGAGTTTTACAGACAGTAAATTTAATGGGCCTGATTTTCATTTACCTTTACAGTCAGATGAGGGATCTATTTTGGAAAAGTCACCACTGTGGGGGAAGAAAAACAATAGCCAGGAAATTGCTAATGTTAATGCAATGTAAAGTCAAGCAACCATTTAGAATCTCATTTGAACTTTGATTCAGGAAGGGACTGAAACCTGTGCTTAATTTTAATCATGTCAGCAGTCCCAAAAGTCAGTGAGACCACTTAAAATTAGGCATATTCTGCCTGCACAGAGGCCTCAGTCAACAGAGTACAAAATACATTAACGTTTCTCGTCCAAATTGCCTGTGCTCAGGTCTTAATGGATGGATGGTCTTCTCCCAAAACACAATGGCAGAACAGATATTTAATAGAGCAGGAAAAGTTCTCTGCTGAAGTGAGTGAAATAAGATGATGAAATTTCACTGAGGGAAAAGTCTCGTCCTTTAAGAGGCATGTATCTTAGAGGGACTGAGACAGAATCTCAGGCAAAATCCCTTATGTAAGTGCTCTGAGGAACCAAACTTAACATCTTCAATGGCTCATACTGGGCACCCACACTCCTAACTTAACTGTCCAGGCGAAACACCTAAAGTAAAAAGGCAAGAAAATTTTCCAAAGATGTTTATCTGTTTTCTGCTACCCCACAGGGCAGCGTGTCATATCATTGATACATGCCAACAGTAAATAATTGCATCAAAGAATTCACCACAACCATGCAAAGCCACAGGCTGTCTCTGAATTGCCTTCCTTTCAATGGCACTATTCAAATTACCCATATTATTCTTTACTTTGAGAATTAATCTTTCAAGGGAACTATTTTAAATGTCTACTTAAAACAATATCCACTTGTGTGTTGAATTTAAAAATAAAGTGTATATTCTGGCTTTTTATAGCACATGTTTATAAATAAGAAATGGTCACAGTCCATATTTTGCACTTTCATTTTGAAATGCTGTGTGATCTAGAGTTTGATGGGGTTTTGGTTTGTTTGGGTTTTTTTTCACAAACACAGAGATCAGAAAGAGCCATTTAAGCACTTTCTAAAGTAATGATGTGCAACTTAACGTTCTTCATAACCATTCATATATGTATTTATATGCATGTGTATGTGTAGAGATATTTTTATAGACTGTGAAAATGTGTTTATCCTTCTATCTTTCAAAAGGTTGCTCCCAACAGAAAGGATGTATGCAATTTTTTAGACATCTGCATTCTTTTGAAGAACCCATTAAAATATATTTGCTTCTGACACTCAGGGACTTAAAGAACTGTTAGCCTGTTTTGGCATCTTCTTTTGTCTTTGGTTGGTTGGTTGGTTAAAACTGACAAAATGTATTCATTTAGCTTATATATATTTCCCCAGTAGGCAACTAGGTATTGTGTGTGATTACAGATAAAAGAGGGGACTGGGAAACAAGAGTGCTTTTTTAACTTTGTAAGCATTTTCCGGCATGATTCAGGACAAATCTGTAGATTTTAAGACTGGAAGGGATCATTACAGTTTTCTCTTTCTCAGAGATCTCCATGAATCTCCAGCAGGATCCAGCTACAGGATGCTACCCTTGTGACTTTTGTGTGTTTAGCCTCATAGGAGTGGTATGAAATTTGAAGAGCTAGAAATAAGACTTGGGTTTTTGAATCAGCACGCTATGTATCTGCACACCCAAGTTAATTTTAAAGGCCTCAAGTTACAGGAAATTAATCATATTCCTTAGGAAAAATTGTCTTATTCCTAGGTTGAACTCTACATCGCACTGCCAGATACCACATGGCTTTGGCATGATAGACAAGGAGCCTCCCCGGGATGATACTTTCTCACAACCCATTTCCAGCAGACAAATGGAGAAACTAAGGAATTATTGGAATTCAGTTATTATTCCTAACCTTGGGTCTGCTGCATGTTTGTGATTCCAGCCTGATGCCTTTTTTTTGGATTTATTTTTCTTTTTCACAATACAAACTTTCAAAATCAGGGGCAAAATCTCCTGTAGTTGTAGGAAACATATTCAATTGAAATTTAATGTGGTACAAAACATATCATGCATGAATGCAGACCACATTATTTTCCACTGTTCTCAGGCTTTCATATAAAAGGTTCACTCTCTTCAGTCACAGTTTACAATAGCTTTTGAAAGACCTAATTAAAAGCAGTTAGAATACTTCTTCAGGATGTTATTGATGTGAGAAGCTGGTCCAGTGGACTTACCAGCACCGTAGAAGTTTCTATCCCTGCCAGCTTCCAAGGTCAGGAAGGTCTATGGAAATAAACTAAAAAGCTGCACAGTTTAAATGCTAAAATAAATACCTACCTTTTTCTAGTAATTTACTTATCTTGATCCTTATGAAGCTCTCTGTATAAATACTACTTATGTAAGGTTTATGCAACAACTTTTAGCTTAAGCAGTGACATAAAAAAATGCTGCTGATAAATATTCAGCTGACCATGGCATGGCCCACGCGGCTTGGTAATCATTCACTCTTTAAGCAGAACTTCATATTAAACAAATAATTTTAAAAGCGATCTTAAAAATAGTTTACCAGTAAAGACTGTGAGCATTGAAATGTCATGGAATATAATTAGATATATGAAAATATTATACAATAGTAATATTGAAAGGATATTTTTTATTCCATGTCCTTTAGCTCAAATTTTCTTTCAAAGATTCAGCCTTCTATTTAATCAAAAAAGTTGGATTGTAAGGGATTTCCCAACAACAGCTCACCTAAAGGGACAGCAGGAAAAAGATCTTCTTGGGGAGAACAAACTCCTTGATGAAAAAAAGGCATTTCTCTTTAAAGGGCGACATTTCCTAGGGTGTCTCTCTTGTGAACATTTACACTGTAAAAAATACAGGAAAAACCTGTGAAGTACATCCAGATTTGCTCTAGCAAAGATGCTACAGCTGACTCGGATAGAGGGCAGAGTGTCAACTGCTTTGTGTCCCTGAAAACACCTGAGAGTTTTTGCCCACGACATTGACTGTCTCAGACCAAGTCCCTGGGGTGGACCATTACTGATTCATTCATAACAGGATGCTGTAACCCTGGAAACATTCAAGGTCAGGTTGGATGAGGCTCTGAGCAACCTGATCTAGTTGAAGATGTCCCTGCCCATGGCAAGGGGGTTGGACTAAATGAGCTTTAGAGGTCCCTTCTAACCCTAACCATTCTATGATGCATCACTAATAACAATACCACATGATCCATCCAGGACACTCATTCATACACAAGTAATCTAACAATTTCTAACACTGAGCAGTAATTTCGAAACACATTTCTCTCTTCTTGTTGCATAGATGAGGAAGGGGATGAAGGCATGCTTCATTGGATGCTTACAGCAACCAAGCAGACAAAACTGGCGCTATGAAAAGCTCATTGGTTTTTCTTACTCACTATCCCATAAAAAGTGGTAACTGACATTTTAATGCATGACATGTTGCGTTCCTTCATAACGCTACAGTAATTGAATGCACATGAAACTGTAGTGCACTGGGTGACCCTGGAGTGTGCCACACACCTGGAAGCAGTGAAGTTCAATTAATGTGTCATTGCTACTAATAACAGCTACTAGTGAGAACCTCCAGCCAGTTGCTACACCAGAGGAAACAGTAATCCTTGTATTTCTACAGATAATATACAGTAAACACCAAGGATCCATTGTTTACATAAAGAGCTGTTTTGGATCAACAGTTAAAATCTTGTTCTCTCAGTAACTTGCTTTTTCACTAAATTGCACAATGTAATTTACCCCTGCACTGCATTTGTCTAGTTTTGCTTGCAAAACTTTGCAGATAAAATAAAATCAGCTGAGATCCATTAGTAGACTAAATCAAATAGCACTGAGACAAAGGTTCATGTAATAAAAAGAAGGCATAAATCACATACTTGAGCAGAAAAATACCATGGTAAAATGCCCTTAAGGATTTGATTTAATCTGTCAAACCCTGGGAAATTTAGAGTTAAGAGTTGAAATTCCTCACTTAATTTCCTTTTTTGTTAGAATCAAGTTATCAAAGGTCCTGCATAAGCATATGCTTATGTAGATGTGAATACACAAACAGTCTGAATATTCTTTTCGTTTGGTTTACAAAAGCAGAGGACATCAAAACCAAAAGTGAATATCTGTGGTGGACCAGAACACAGGCATGCAGGATTGAAGTCCTTCTTTCTAATGTTTCAGCATCAGGTCTGATTTCACTAAATAGTAAACATCAGTCGCTTGAGACAAGTTATGTGTCCTAGGTGCTGAACTTAAGAAATTATTAAACCATTTAACCAAAAGCTCCTAGGGAAGCTAAGATTGTTCCAGTATGGCCTGGATCCACAACATCTCTGTCCTCGCTAGGATGCAGAGTAGGATATCAAGTTAAAAACATTACATCATTTGAAAAAGCCTCCACTGGCTAAAAGTCTTGTTAATACTGAAGACCATGATGTTGATTCATGAGGAGTTTAGCCTCTTCGCAGGAACTCTGTTTGCAGTATCAGACCTGTGCATTTTTACTGGTGTTGAGACAAATCTCAGCAGAGTTGTAGTTTCTGGTTGAGTAATCCCCAGAGATAAAACATCTTATTGAAAATGGGTTTGAACTTCTGCAGAGCTTCACTCCTCTTTAGGGGCTATCATCACCACATCTATTTTATTTCTCCAATCATGATTGGAGATTTGGTTAAGGTCTATCTGTCAGCTTTATCTCCCTCTAAATTCATTTCAGCTCTCTAGATGATTCTCTAAGGCATTCATGATAAATAATATTCTGTGTTCTTCTTGCTCCTATTTCCTCTCACTTTGCTTTTGTATGTCTTGGTTTAAAGTCTGTTCTACTGACCTGACTGAAATCCTATATGTTTATGGAATTAGACTACAAACTTCCTTAATGATAGGTCTCTAACAGTCAGTAAAGCACTGAGTAGGCAGTTGGGAGAATATTTATCTCGCATTAATTGCACAAATATTCAGCTCAGTCTAACATCCCCTCTGGTTTTTCTGGTCCATGCTGCATGTGTTCAGAGGGTCAGAGACATCAGTGTAATCAATCCCACTGTGAGTATTTGCACTGTGCGATACTTGCAATCTATTCAGGGTAAACAGTTGTCTGCCAATCCCCGCCACAAGAAGGTGTCCCATGATATGCTCATAGCATGTCTCCAGTGCTGGAGAAACCCTGAAGTAGAGAAAACTTGGAAGAAAATAAATGCAGAAAGGGCTCTGAGTTCAAAAGGGAGGAGAGAGGAGGAAGCACATTCAGAATTTGTCTTTTATATCGGGTAGCAGGAGGTGAAGAAATAAAAACCTTTCTGAAATGATTCATATGATAAAAGGAGTGTTTGTAGACTACAGTATGTACCAGTTTCTGTTGACGGGGGGAATCTGATGATTTTTTTATCTCAGAAAATAAGTATTGCATGTCTGGAAATGCAATAAAATTCTGCACTGTTTTGGAAGGAAGGAGGGGCGGAGGGGAGGTGTCTTTCTTTCCATTATGACATGGTGTCCACCGTTGGGGAGACTTAAGCCCAAGAATCTTATTTGGCTGAGGTTGGTTATATGGAGATGGTTATAGGAGAATATATGGTGTCAGGAATATTGGAAACTCCAAGTTAAGAAACACCAGAAAATAGTGGAGTAATTTAATGTGTTGCTCCATTGTAATGTAAAACAGATTTTTCTTGGGTTTGGTTTAGTTTGGTTTGTTTGGTTGGTTTAGTTTGGTTTGTTTGTTTAAGGTATGAAAATACAAAAAATATATTATTTTGAAGACATAAAGCCAGGTGTTGCAGCTCCTTGTAAATAAACCAAATCCCAGCATAATTTCCAAACTCAGAGTTAGCTACCTAATCTGTTATGGGATTGGATTCTACTGAAGAGAATGCATAAAAAAGCTGAGCACGGAAGCACATAAGTGAGTGTTTCACAGGGAGATGCTAAGGGAGTGGGACGGTTCTTTCAGCCTTTTTCATACCTCAGACTTAAACATCTTCCTCATCATGAGCTTCCCTGACTGAGATTTCTTTTAACATTTCAATTTGGTTTTTTTGTTTGTTTGTTTTTTTGGAGATGGGGGGAGTAAGTGGAGAAAAAAAAAAAAAAAAAAGCAAATGCTGTGTAAGCTCTGAGACTGGAGGCAGAGCACCAGTTTTCCTCATCTTCCTGCCAGACCACAGAGTGATCCTGAATTCATGAAATAAGGGGCAAGATCAATTGCCTTTGAGGAAGTTCAAACTTTTATCTCCATAGAATCATAGAATCATAGAATAGTAAGGGTTGGAAAGGACCTCAAGATCATCGAGTTCCAACCCCCCTGCCATGGGCAGGGACACCTCCCACTAAACCATGCCATCCAAGGCTATGTCCAACCCCACCTTGAACGCCTCCAGGGATGAAGCATTCACAACCTCCCTGGGCAACCCATTCCAGGGCCCCACCACCCTCACAGTAAAGAATTTCTTCCTCAGATCCAATCTAAACCTCCCCTGTTTAAGTTTAAACCCATTACCCCTTGTCCTCTCACCACAGTCCCTAACGAAGAGTCCCTCCCCAGCATCCCTATAGGCCCCCTTCAGGTATTGGAAGGCTGCTATGAGGTCTCCATGCAGCCTTCCCTTCTCCAGGCTGAACAGCCCCAATTTTCTCAGCCTATCTTCATACGAGAGGTGCTCCAGTCCCCTGATCATCCTCGTGGCCCTCCTCTGCACTTGTTCTAACAGTTCCATGTCCTTTTTATGTTGAGGACACCAGAACTGCACACAATACTCCAAGTGAGGTCTCACGAGAGCAGAGTAAAGGGGCAGGAGCACCTCTCTCGACCTGCTGGTCACACTCCTTTTGATGCAGCCCAGGATACGGTTGGCCTTCTGGGCTGCAAGCGCACACTGCCGCCTCGTGTTCATTTTTTCATCAACCCACACCCCCAAGTCCTTCTCCGCATCTTTCCAACAACAGGATATAAACGGAGCTGAGACTCCCAGTCCCTCCTGATCACTCCAGGCTGCTCTGCCTAGAAAATCTAAAGGAAAGGAAGAAAAAAATAATGTGATCCTATCCTGCTTGGCAGGGCAGTTGGCTGGGAGGAGGAAGTCCTGCAGCTTATTCTACCCCAAAGAATTTTAATGCATTTGTGTTCAGTGTCTGATGTCCTCAAATAACAAACATTAAAAACAGGCAAAAACCCCTTTGAAAAGATATAAAAGTTTCCCCAATAAACCCTGATTCTTTTATGCACAGTGAAATTAATTCAGTAGGAAAGTACCCACCTCACACACTCAAGTGGACAGTGGTCTGTTACCACTAACATACTCTTAATAGACAAGTGTATTGGGTTTGCATGACAAGGTTTTGGTAGTAGGAGGGCTACAGAGGTGGCTTCTGTGAGAAGGTTCTTCTCTGTCCGCAGAGCCAATGACGGCCAACTTCAAGACAGACCCACCACTGGCCATGAGGAAGCCCATCAGTGATGTTGGTAGTGACTCTGGGATAACAGATATAAGAGGGAGGGCAGAAAAAAAGGAAAAAGAAAAAAGCAAAACAAAGCATGAGGGAAAAAAAAACATCTAACAACACAACAACTGTGCAATTGCAGATAGAGAGCTGCAATATTCTCCTGAATACACGGGAGAAACAGCTCTGCAGATTCCAAGGTCAGTGCAGAAGGAGGGGAGGAGGTGCTCCAGGTAACAGAGCAGAGATTCCCGTGCAATCCGTGGTGCAGCCCATGGAGGTCCATGGCGGAGCAGATATACCCCTGCAGCCCAAGGAGGATCCCATGCTGGTACAGGGAGATGCCTGAAGAAGCTGTGACCCTGTGGGAAGACCTCGATGGAGCAGGCTCCTGGCAAGATCTGTGGCCCCATGGAAAGAGAAGCCCATGCTGGAGCAAGTTTGCTGACAGGACTTATGACCCCGTGGAGGACCCAGGCTGGAGCAGCCTGCTCCTGAGGGACAGCTCCCTGTGGAAAGGACCCATGCTGGAGCAGTTTGTGAAGAACTGCAGCCTGTGGGAAGGACGCATGTTGGAGAAGTTCATGAAGAACTGATGCCAGAGGATTGATTCCCACGGGAGGGACACCTGAAATTTGATCCTCGAGATGCTCCTTGTTTTATACATGAGGACATCTTCTCCTATCGATCGTGGAGAGGAAGAAGCTTTCAGCGCATTTTCACAGTGTGTTTATTGACTGTATGGGGCACAGATCAAAGGAGAGAAGCAGAGAAATACTTGCTTCCTTCGTCTGCATTAGGTACCATGCTAGCTCTGCCCTGCTGATGCTGAGGTGCAACTGGGGGTGTGTCTGGGGAGCTGTGATGATGAAAATTGGGCTTTAGATATATCCATAATTAGGCAGCAACTGAGTGGAAGTGCCCAGCATTCCCATTTTAGACTTCAGCATCTGCATTCTTCCTGAGTCCCTTTCTGGATCTGGCTTTGAGCTCTGAAACTGAGAGCACATTTAAATGGCATCCAGTGACTGAAGTGTCTAATTCTTTGGTATTGGTGGGTCTTGGGGATCAAATTTCAGCATCAGTGTCTAAAGGTCAAGCAGATCATTTTAGAGGGCAGTATCTTCTGAGTATCTTTCCGATGTTAGCAGAGACTGAACTTAGGTCATCTTTGTTCAGTTATGATCAAACATATCCCAAGTTCCCATAATAAAGCATGGAAACCTTGATAATATGAACCCTGACAAAAGGAAGAAGGCATGTGAAAGTTATAGCCAAAGCTGGAAACAGTAATGAGAAATAGCAGCAAGTTCCTATACTGAGAGTAGCTCGCCTTTCAAATACATTTATGACTGACTAGCAGTTCAGCTGCAAAACCTGCTGGTGTGAGTTTGTTGAGGGGTGGGTTACCAATATAAGCAAATGCCTTGTGTGCCCATGCAGGGTGGTTTTGAAATGTTTCAATGGCAAATGCAGTTGCATTGCAGCAATTACTATCCAAATGGCATAACTTTTCAATCTCACTGCTACTGGGGAAGCTCATGGTGACCAGAAGCAGACAACTGTCTGGTTTTATATTGGAAAGACATGAGCAGAGGCAGGGAACATCTCTTGCATTCTGCCTTTGGCGAGGTCAGCTCTAATGGCTCCTTGCACACACAAAAAGCCTTGACTCTGCAAGGATGAAGGTTGAGAGACTTGTAACCCATTTCAAACAAGACACCACAGTATGAGGTTGTCCACTGCTCTGCCTTTTGAACCAAAAAGCATTGAATCCATTGAGCCACCAGTTCTCTAAGAGCTGAGCTTGTGAATTTTTGCTTTTCCCATGCCCATGCTAAACCTGTCTAATCATCTCAACCACACTTGCAAGTAGACAGACCCCCTCTTCCCACTCTTCACAGTGCCTTGTCATGCCTTGCTGAGGTTGCACTGTTATGATTATTCCATGCTGTTTTAAGCTGGGACAGTTGGCTGATAGACTTTCATTTGCAGGGCTAAGGACTTAAGTTCACAAAAGCAACCTTCACTAGAACCTCAGCTTCCTTTCTTCATCCCTTCTCCCTTGCAATAATGTTCCAGTACCATGTAAATAGATTATTTTTTACTTAAATTTCTCTGCACATACACGGCAAAATAACTATTTAGAAATAAGCTATTACATGTGTTACAAAGCATTCAATGGGCAAATGCAAGAATATTGAATCAGGATGTAAAAACAAATCAAAGGTACAGTAGTTAATGAAAGAATATACATTTGCTTGTGAATGTTCTTAGAATATTGTAAAACATCACATAATTACGTATAGTGTTTTCCATTCATCATTTCTAAATCATGACTAAAGTATTTATAAACTTTACCATAAAGTATTACTGAAGTTCTTATGACAGCCATTATATAATATATTGAATGTCAAGAAGCATAAAATACCACCAGAAAACAGAGAGATGTTTTTGCATCAGAATTCCTCAATTCCTCACAGATCCATTACTCATCTCCACTAGATTAGTCACACTATTCATATGAGCTGAGAGCCATTGAGAAAACAAGTTCAAGTCACTGAACTTAACTTTAAAATAGTAAATAAAAATACTTACTTTGACTTTCATAATGTTCAAAGGGTTCCAGACAGATAGAGTAAAAATGCTCCACTGTGTGCTTTTCCTACTAGGTTTTTCCTATTTCTTGATCCTAGGAACTTCCTCTCTGTGATTAATACATTCCCTCTCCTGATCCCAAGGACAGGTTTCACCCTTTAAACTATCTACTTCAACTAAAATTTGAAATATGGTTTGCAGTTTATATTAGCAGAAGCAAAAGTTTGGTCATGAAAGTTTGGGCATGATAACTAATATCAATTATTTGAATTTTATGAAAATACTTTCAGAAAATTCATCAAATTCCAGATCCAGTTGGAAAAAAGGAATGAAGTTTGCCTTAACAAAATAACTTTATTCTCCTTTAAAAAATGAAATTAAAAACCCAACCCAAAAACATGAGCATTCGGTGTTTTTAACTTCGACATATTTTTTGCAAATGGCATCCATTTGGATCAGCCCATCAAATCTGACAGCTCCTGCAGTGTTTCATGCCTATGTTATCACTGTATGTTATGTAAAGTCACAGTACATTGTGTACACCATGTACCCTGCTCTACCTTGTGTTCGGAAAAAAATAAACAAATTCACTACTTCTAAGGAAAACCCCAAAACAAAACAGCCTCATTTCATATTTAAACAGCAAGTATTTTTCTGAATGGTTAGATCAAGCTGCTTTTGACAAACTGAAAATGCTATCTGAGTAATGAGAGAGCGCACTGAGCTTCCCTTCCCTCCGCTCTGATTAGAAATGGGATCCACTCCCCAGCTGGATATTTCCAGTTCATGCCCAGTAGAAATAATTTTCTGTCTTATTGCCAAACCTTGTCCCATGTGGCCAGCAAAGGTTGAACAATAGCGGTAACACAGCTTCAAGTAAAGAGCTGAAAATGATCCCAATTCTGCATAGTTTTATAATTCTAGCACCATGATTTAACTTCCTTTTTTCCTTTCAAGTCCGCAGTGCAAATTAATCGTATTGTCAATGCTTACGTTTCCTACCTCACTTATTTGCAGGGACATGTTCAAGTGGCATACTAGAAGGTTGATCCTACGGTCTATACTTAACTAGTAATCCTCATGCACACTAGTAACCCCATTGAATATCAATATAAGATTGCTGTGCCAGGGAAAGTTAAACAAATCCTGAGGAATCTGTTTTATTAGCATTTATAGGATTTGTGTGTGTGAGCGTGTGTGTGTATACATCCACACTTGGGAACAGTAGTTACAGGAAAAAAAATACAAGGGATTCCTCTGGGAACGATAAGAGCTGCTAGTTCTTGAGTTCATACCAATGCTGATGTTGCAGCCTGTATTGTTAAAATATCTGATGATATTTTCTTTCCTGAGGAACTTGGTGGTATTTCTCACAGTTAATATGTTAGCTAAGCACATCAGACAAAAGTTATGACCTGCACTGTGCTTGGCCCCACAGCCCTGTTCTCCCCAGCCTGGACCCATCTACCACTGTGTGTATTATATGAGCACGGGACAGAAACGCAGGAAACCACACAGATGTGGAAGACCAAGCCCACAGCCCCGCAAAGGTTCTTGTCCAAAGAGTTGACCAGCTGGTACCTGGACCACTTCCACAGACGAGAGTGGACGGCCAACCCTGACCTGCCGCCTGCCTGGGCCCTTCTTCCCTACCAGCATCCCTGCCAAAACACACCGAGATCTGCTCGCGGTGACTGAAGCGCCCCTGGAACCAACACACACACCCTCCACGTGGTTCCCGGCCGCCAAACGGGGGACCGGGAAAGAAGTGTGGGGTAGTAGTGGGATGCCCACCCCACCGCGCAAAGAGGGGGTCCTGCGCGTGGCGGGACCCACGCTTTCAGCGGGAAGCTACTTGTCTTCAAGATTATCCCCTCCCCCAGAAAAAAGGCTTTAACCCCCCTCCTTTTGAGCTTCTTCCTCAGCGCCTGCCCCGGCATCTCCCCTCCTCATGCTGAACACGCGTGTGCTGCGCGCCAGCCGGACCCGCGTAACACCCCACACGCAGCGACATACACAGATACGCACAGACACACAGAGATACGCACACGAGAGCTTGGCCACGCTGCACAAGCCCCTGTGCCTCCCGGCGCATTGCGTGACCAGCAGAAAAGGAGCTGCTGGTAGAGTTTGCTTGTAGGGTGCTGGAGGTTGGTTTTATCCGCACGTTTTCGTCTTTGTTTTCCATTTTTAGTTTAAACCCTTCGGGGAGGAGTGAGGGAAAAAAAAAAAAAAAAGAAAAAAAAAGAAAGAAAAAGAAAATGGAAAAGACGAAAGGTGAAATATTCTTCTGCAGCACAGCTCACCTGGGAAAGAAACGCTCGCCCTCGAGTTCCCATCCGGAGCAGTTTCCCCGTTTCGAATCACGAGAAAATGTTCAATAACAGCGCTTTTGTGTGTGTGTGCGCTCCCGATTTATGATTCAATAGTACATCAGCCAAAATATGATCTGTATATTTAAGTAATGAATTGTTTTATTTCTTCTCCTTCTTTCTTTTCCTCCCTGGAGGGGAGTTTCTTGTTAAAACGGACGGAGGGAAGCCCGTTCCCGAAGGTCCCTGCAACCACCTTGGACTCCCCGAGTTGAATATTGCGAATGCACCTCGATAGGTTTGGGCCACCCTTGTACCATCCGCTACTTTTGTTTTTCTGTCGGAATCATGTTGCAGACATTCGCAAACCTGCCCTTCCTCCAAATCACCGTCGTTTGTTAGGAACATAACGTGCTCCCCTCCCTCTTGCCTTGGAGCCAATTTCTCGTCCCTATATGCTGTTTAGAGGACACAGAAATGTCCCGTACAGTTTCTTTCTCGGGTTGAGGAGCTTCTTGTATCGGACCCGTTAGGACCTGCTTGAAATACAGCTACTTTTCAGCATATATATATATATATATATAATATTTTCCCCCTTATATTTGTTGTTACCTGTGCTAATGAGTCCAGCTTCGGCGATGGGCGGAGGTTGTATTGACTTTTGAGAATTTCCCTGAAAGGCTGCAGTCTCTTTTCGACTGGTGGGGTTTTTTTTCTAGATTAATTTTGGTTTGTTTTGCTTGGCGAAAAGTCTCAGCCTGAGCATAATTCACTAAAAAGAATTAAAAAAAAAAAAAAAGTAAAAAAAAAAAGAAAAGGAAAAAATAAAAATAAAACTCAAAAGAAATACAAAAGGAAAAGTAAAAAATTAAAGAAAAAGAAAATTATAGCGGCGGGTTTAATTGCCGCCTACATCTGCCGTCCCCAAAGCCAAAAGTGTCCCCGTGTGACGGGTGACCTTGCGGGAGGGCTGCGAGGCTGCTCCTGTTTTGCTTGCGGAAAGGACAGTGCAGGAAGGTAAAAACCGGGCCACATCGCCTCGGCTCCCTTGTGCAACCGTTTTTATCAAGCTTTCCTTGACCTGGAAGCCAGCTTAGCTCAAACCCACCCGGGACGGCAGGACAGAGATCCTTTTCCCTGTCCCTTCGGGCACGCCAGCCGAGGACGGGCGAGGTACCGGGTACCTGCGCTGGGAGAGCGGTGGATTTGGGAAGGGACAGTGCAAGAGTCCTGGAGGGCAGGCCCGGGAGTCCCTCGGGGCGCCTGTCCCCCTCTTTGCCCCATGTTTCAAGTGGCAAATGCTTGAAGGGGTGCCCCAGCCTCCCGCTCTCCACCCCCAAGAAGCAGTGCGGCAAACGGCCTCCCCTGGCAACGCGTCCCAGAGGGACAGCCCGGGAGGGAAGAACAGGGGTAGCGGTGCGGGCGCGGGGGGCCACGCAAGTCCCGCTCACGGAGACGGGGCCTCTGCCGGCGGCGGGGAGGTTAAAGAGCGTGGCCTTTCCCTCGACAACGCCGGGCCGGGCCCTTTCTGGTGTAATAGGATAATTACAGAGGGGCGGGCGAGCTTAAGCAAACACACTCGCCAGCCAGCCAGGCCTCTCGCGGGGATTAATACTAAGGACCAGTGCATTGTGTTTTGCAAACGGGGGACCCCATCCTCCTCTCGGCGCCCTCCCCGTGCCCGCGGCTGTGGAGCCGCGTCCCGCCGGGCTCTGCCCGCCGCTCTGCCCGGTCCCTCCCTTTCTTCGCACCGAGAGTTTCCTCCACACTGCTTCTTCAGTCGCCGGCTGCAGCCCAGCTGCCCCCAGGGGGCACTGGGTAAGGCCGGTTCCCCCTGGAAGTGGGTCTATGTACGTGCGTGTCCAGGCGGTCGCGCCTTCCGCAGCATCACGACGGTGCCCTCAGAGCGCGAAGGGCTCCCATCGGGTAGGAGCCGCGTCAAAGCGTGGCCTGGAACGGCGCCGGCCGGGCCGGGGTTAGTCCTGTCTCTGGCGGGGAGGGGTGACCCGGGCACCGCTCATGTTGTAGCGGCCGCGGTGACAACCCCTGCAAAGGTGCCCCCAACCCCCGCGGTTACAGGCCCGTGGACCCCGTGCAGCAAAGCTCGGGCGCTCGGGGATTTTCTTCACCTTCCCCCGAAGAGCCGGTCCGGTGTTAAGCCGTGGTCACCAGAGGTCCCCGTGCAGTGGAGAGTCACATCAGGGGCTGGTGAGCTACGGCCGCCGGTAAGGCACAGGCAAGGGGGTCTGCGGGGCAACGAGGATCCAGAGCTCGGCCCAGCACTTCCCTCTCACCGCACTTAGGAGTGAGAGGAGGCACGCGTAAATATATATGTATGTGTGCGCTTGTAAATGTACTTATTTGCTTACATGCATATATATATGCATACGCACGCGTGTAATATGCAGGCAGTATATATATAATGTTCATATGTAGTATAAATGTGTGCTATATATGAATATGCATGTGTATATATGATACACACACACATAGGTATGTGTGTTCAGGTACATTTTGCCCCTTCTACCCAGAGCGAAGCAGCAAGGGGTGAGTTCTCAGATGACCTAATGCCGGTACAATGGGTCTGGTGACGGAGAGCCCAAGAGGGTCACCGCCCCATGCATGCCCCTGCCCCTGACGGCTGCCGGGTGCCTGGTGGGGGGATACCAGTGCCCACCCCAGCGCCGTGGGGTTACGGCCGGTGCACCAAGCGCCTACGTGAGAGACGGCAGGTTACGGGGGAAGGGACAGCGGGTCTCCGCCGGCTTTTCAAGGCTGCAGAGAGAGGTCGGGGGGAGCGGGCTGGGGCTGCCGCAGGAAAAACGGCCTCCACCCCCCACTCCCCCCGCCCCGGCCTTCCGTCCCATGGCAAGTGCTAATTGCGGCTCTGTTCTGGCTCCTCTGTATTTGGGTCCCTCGGAGGGCGCTGCGCGGGAGGACACGTCACGGATACATTATCCCCTCCCCTCTTGAGGCTCTCCTGGCTTTCTGCAGCCTTTGCTAAAGAATTAACAGAGGGGTCCACTTCAGAGCTCCTTCTGCCCTGGAAAAAAAAAAAAAAAAAAAAAAAAAGAGGAAAAAAAAAAAAAACCAACAACCCGGAGATACCGGCGCTCTCAGGCGAGGAGCGCGGCGGCTTGGATTTCCGAGAGGAGGGGAATTTTGCTTTCGATCCTTGCCGTATGGTGAGGATCGCTGCTCCTTGCGGGAGATGAATGTAACAAACCCTCCTTCTGCCTTTGAAAGGCGCGTCTATGCAAAGAGCCACCGCTTTGCAATTTAAATGCGTGACAAATAAGAAGAATAAAAAGAAACAATTCCTGAGCTTGCAAATTCTTTTTCTTTAAAAGGAGGGGAAATTTAAAAAAAAAAAAAAAAAAAAAAAAAAAAAAAAACAATAAATAAATCCAACAGAATCAATCCCGCGCCTTTGCCAGCCCTCGGACTTGTTTGGAAAGAGACAAAGCTGAAGTGGCACTGGTCCCGAGGAAAACGGATCCTTTAATTTGACTCCGCATGAGAGCCACATTTGGAGCTGGGCTCAGCGGCCGGCGCGGCAGGAGCGGCCCCGCGGCCCTCAGTCCCCACCACCGGCAGCCCAGCCATCCACCCGGCCCCGCCACCGCCGCCGCAGCCTCGCGGGTCTCGGCGGCCCCCGCGCCTCCCCGCTGAAGAAGCCTCTCGAGGACGGGGAAAGCGTCGTTCTACCGCAAGACGCCGAGAGCTGGCCGAGAGGGAAGCGTCAGAAGGAAATGCGAGCCTGTGATTTCGGAGAGCTCCAGCCGCCAGCTCCCTCCGCACCGGCTTTGACTTTCGATTAGCTGGGGGCTGCCCCGCCAGCTCCTCTCTCGTCTCCTTGCATCGTGTGCTCAGGGACCACATCATTTGGCACGTCGTTACACGAGCAGCTCGGTCTTTCCTTTCATTATTTTCCTTTCCTTTTTTTTTTTTTTCAAGAGACAAAGTGTCCAAAAATGGACCAGACTGCTTAACCCAATGACTTCTTGCGTGGACGCTCTATTTTTAATATATTTTTTTATTATTTTTAGAAGAGGACAGATTGAGTAGAAGAAATCCCTTATTGAAGGGAACCCAGTGATTTGTTCCCCTTTGCGGAGAAGATTCCGACTCCAGCTGCAGGCAGAGAACCGGGGTTCCTGTAGGTCTTTCAGCCTCTGTTTCCAAGCGGCAGATATCGCAGTGTCAGAACAGAACTACCTACTCTTGAGCACCTTGCCTGTCGTGGTTGTGGCTTAGAGATCGCCTCCCCCTTCTTCGCACCATTTCTGTTGCTGGTGTTTTTGTTTTATTCGTTTGACTTTTTTTCCCTCCCTTTTTACTTTTATTTTTTATTACTATAATTTGATTTCATTTGGGTGAATTCCCTCCTTCTCTTACTTAAACGAAAATATTAACTCTGAAGCCGAAATCCATGCCCCCTGCAATTCAGAAGAATCGGGTCTAATATGCCAGTGTCATCTTCGCCTTGCAGTAGTCGCGATGAAGGAAAAATCCAAGAACGCGGCGAAGACTAGACGGGAAAAAGAAAATGGAGAATTCTACGAACTGGCCAAACTCCTGCCTCTGCCATCGGCCATCACCTCTCAGCTGGACAAGGCATCCATCATTCGCCTCACCACCAGCTACCTGAAGATGCGAGCCGTCTTCCCCGAAGGTAACCACCCCGGCGCCCCGGGAAGGGGCCGTCCGCCTCCCGCCCGGCACGTACTGGAGGCATGGGGCAGCCCAGCGGCCCCAAAGGGGCTTGGGGGAGGGGGAACACATGATCCGAGACAAGCCAGCATCTGAAGCAGGGTGCTTGCAGGGGTGCTAGCGAGGTAAAAGCCCCCGGGGGTGGAAAGGAGCCGGCTTGCCGGGGCAGGGGCGGCAGCGCTGCGCTCGCTGCCCGAAAGCCAAGGCATGACACAGGGCTGGCGGGCGGGCTGCAAGGAGCAGCGCTGGTCCTGTGAGGCCTAAAGCCGAGAACAGCTCGTTGCAGCCACACGTGGGAAAAAGAGCCTCTCCCCCCTCCCAGCCCCCGGGAGCCACGGCCGGTGGTGCGAGCTATGCGGGGACCTCAGCTGGCAGTTGCGCCAGGGTGTCAGCGGAGCGAGGTGGGGGGGTATCAGAGCCGTCCGGTTAATCCCTCTCTTCTCCCCGCTCCTCCTTTGCTGCCGGTTCAGCTCCATCTTCTCGGGGGGACAGTCCCGAGGAAAGCGGGCTCCGCTCGCTTCCGCTGTGCCCAGCGTCTGCTGCCCCGGGAGGCAGCCGGACCGGTCTCTGGGGTAGGCCCCTCGGCACGGAGCTCCTGTCAGTGCCTAGGCACGATCTCGGGGAGAAAAACATACTGTGGGTGGTGGTGTTATTGTTTTGTTTTGATTGGAGTTTTCTGAGGGTTGGGAAGCAGCCTGGGAAAAAAGGCGCGATGCTTCGCGAGGAGGCCATCCGCCTTCTCCCGGGACCGGTGAGAGCGGAGGGAGACCTGTTCGAGCCCAATCTGCCCCGAGCGGGGCCGGAACCCCTCTGCTCCCCAGCTGGGGCCGTGAGGAGTCGGGACCGTGAGGTGCGGTGAGCACCGGCGGCTCCTGTCGCTCTTCTTGAGGACACGGGGAGAGGAGGCCTGACACCCCGCTCTGCTTCCTTCCTTTCTTCCCCGGTGTTTGGTAGAAAACCGCCCCGGGGAGCCTCGCACCCCACAACCCAAAAGGACGCAAGGTCGGGCCGTTTCGGACGAGGATAAGAGGCCGGCAGGCACTCCATGGGAGCCGTCGGCATCCCGTTCTTTTCGTGCCGCCTCTGAGCCGGGAAACGAAACGCCGGTTAGTGTCTGCGGGTGGCTAAATAAAGCCCAGCTCCCCACTTCGGCATTTGTTTGTGCCTCTCCGGACGGGGAGGGGGGGATGTTGAAGGAATTAGCAAATTCAGAGTGCAAAGTCTGCTCTCCTTCGCGGTTTCTAAGGGGCTTTATTAAAAGGCTGCAGATAAAATTAAATATATATATGAAAATAAGCATAGCGGAGGCGGAAAACCCCCACTCCCAAACCGAGAGAAGCTTACCGTTGTGGCCATCTAAATTCAGTAATTTCGAGAGCACGTACTAGCCTCGCTAGGGAAAGCCAGGGCTCCTTTTGCTTGTGCTCCCTCAGCAAGCCCGGTTAGCAGAGCAAGGGGGAGCGACGCGCTGCTCCGCTGCACTTCCAGCCATTATCCCCCATCGGGGAATTTCCCGATGAGAAATACAGCGTCGTAATTTCGGGGGCCGCTCGCTGTCCCTGGCTGGGGAGCATGCCCTCCAATGGCTTTGATTTAGGAGGGAAGAAAAGTGGCACGTTTCGAGATGCTGCCGGATGTGTCCCTGCGTTTGCAGCCCTACTGATCCTTAAGAGCAACAAGACGACCCCGAGAGCAGGTTTATACCCACAGCTCGGGTGTGTTTTATGTGTCTGTCTTCCTTAAACAGGCCGGGCGTGCGCTTCCGCACACTCTGCTTATTAAGAGCAACGTTTAAATGCATAGAGCGAATTCCTGATCTTTCATCGTCTTAAGTACGGGTGGAAATACGTTTAAAACCAAAGCTTTGCATCCAGGGATGACAGGCCGGGGAAATAACTGCCTCCGGTCTCCGAGCTGTGTGTTCAGTGCCTGTGAGGGTGAAGGGTAGAGAAGGGAGCCGGACAGGTGGCTGCAGCAGGGCGCTTGATGCCGGGCGGGGTGATGCCAGACTGCACGCAGTCCTGCAGTACCCCAATTTCCCTTTCCCTCGAGATTTGTCTGCGGAATGAGGGGAAGAATATTCTTCCCCACATACCCGGCTGGTGGTTTCCAGTTGGCTTTACTGGCGGGGAGGGGGGCGGAGGCGGGGATCTGAGAGGGCTGCCCGGCTCCGCATCTTAAATTCTGGGGCAGAAACACCTCGGGAAAACGCCCCTTAGAGCACGCTGGAGCAGATGGGGGGGATGGGACGGGATGGGACGGGACACCAGATGGGGATCCACGTCCGAGGTCCCGGGACTTGAAATAAAGGTGGGCACGGAACAGCCCTCTTGTCACCCGCCGGCCTCTCCTGCCCAGGCAGTGAGAGCAACGCCGCCCCGCTCCCTCGGGAGTCATCACAATAGCGGCTTCCGCCGCCGGTCCAGAGCCCCGAGTATCCCCAGCCAGCTCCGGAGCACCACCCCTTTAAGGCTGAGGGGAGTTTATTTCTTCCAGGCCGCGGTGGCAGGGTAGGGGACAGGTCTGAGATGTCTCCAGCTAGGCCCGGGATAACTGCAGCCAGCGTGATCAGGAACGTTGTCCAGCTATAAAACTGGCTTCCAGCTCTGTCTAGACTGGAGGGGAAAAGGGAGAGGGAAAGGTCTGTGTTCTTAAAAACTCCAGTGGATGGCTTCCCCTCCCGCTTTATTTCGAGAGCAAGCTGACACATAGTTTAGGCAAAGTTTGGAACCCTCACCGAGGCGTCTGGTCGTAGCGCTTCGACGGGGCTTTTGAGGGGGTTCAGACAGGTTGCCCCTGCTCGCTCCGGCCAGGGTTTTCCCAAAGATGCACGTTTTGGACTGAACTCACAGGTTTTCCCCGCGGAGGGTCCTGATTAGGCTGCAAGAAAGGAGATTTCTGTTCCCGTTTCTACTCCTTTCTCTGTTCAAGGTGCGGAGAAGGCGCAATTTTTTGTTCCGAGATCACAAATACGCGGTGTCTGTCTGACCTTCAGATTCATGAAATAAAGACCAGGAGATAGCAACCTCCAGCCTCCCCCGCGCTCCTGCTCTGTAAGATCGTCTTCTCTAGTGTTTTGACTTTTTGCCAAGGTATTTATTGCTGTTGAACAAAAATACACCACGGGACTTCTTCGTCTTGACTGTCAGTATTTTATGTTTTTGTTTGCTTTGGCTTCTGGTTGTTGTTTTGTTTCGTCTTTTTCTTTCTGAAAATGAACTAATGAGAGAAAGAGACGAGAGAATAAATCTCTTTCAAAACCCGCGATTCTCTGCCCAGAGGCAGACTGGTTTAAATTGTGACCCTGCCCCCATCCTCGAAGCAGTTGCCAAAACTGACTGTAAAACTTCGCATTTATGGATCTTTAAAGCCAATGGGAACAAGCTAATTAATAAGTATCACAAAAGATGATGTGAGCTTTACAAAATGACCTCAAAAAAAATGACAGAGCGATAGATCTTTGATCTCTTCCTTATGCCTAGACGCAGACAACTGGATTTACTAGAAGCATCCAGAGTTTTCAGTCCTTATTTAAACCTGGATGCGAATGTATATTTGAAGAAAATCACTGAGAATTGCAGCTATTTCATCTCATTTTCGTAGTCACTCGGAAGAGGCTCATTAATGAATTAAATAAATAAATAAAGCCCCAGCATACGGCGTGAGTATTCCCTCCTCGAAACCCTGCCTCTATTGTACTAACCGCTAATAGTGGCATTAAAGGTCTTACTAAAACAAAAGTGCCATTAGGGCTTCCAAGGAGCTGCGCCGCCGTTCCCAGGCGGAGGGAGCCGGCAGCCGTCCGGAGCATTGCGGTAACCGATGGAAACCGGAGGCGGCGGGCGGCGGTGTCGCTTCGGCCTCTCCCGCCCTGATGCGAGTGAGGGAAGGAAAGGGTCACTGGCGTGGTAGCTGCCCTGGACCTGTTTGTCGTGCGCCCGCTTTCAGGCCTGTTAATACGATCTGGGGTTTCTGGCTTTCCGGGAAGAGGGGGGTTTGGGCCGGGAAGAGGCGGATTTGGGTTTGTACGGGGGTCCTGGAGGGCGGCCGGAGGGCGGTTTTCTTGTGGGATTTTTTTTTTTTTTGTGGTTTGTTTTAGTGTTTGTTTTGTTGTTGTTGTTTTTTTTTTTTTTTTTTAATCTCTGGAGCTTGCTTTGGTTTTGGTTTTTGGGTGGTTTTTTTTTTTTTTCTTTCTTTCTTTTCTTTCTTTCCTTTCTTTCCTTTAGTACATTTTTTTTTCTTTAAATCCAGTTCTTGCTCTTTACACCCGCCGCTCCCGTCGCCCAACCCTCGGCCTCTTTTCCAGCAGGTGACCTTGAAGTTCGCAGAGAGAAGGCGGGCGGCCCAGCACATCCTTTCCGAAGTTAAGCTACCGCAGCCCTTCACCTTCCCAACGCGACCCTGGTAGGGGAGCCTCCCCTGACTAGCAGAGGTTATCCCCATCGCGGCCGGGGGCTCCCCGTCGGCTCCTGACCCGGCCCGGCCTCTCGGCCCCGCTTATCAAGCGGTGCGACCCCCTGCGCCATCGGGGATGAGATCCCTCGCCCCCTGCTGTAGTCGGGGCTTGGGGCAAGGTGTCAGCTCTGCTGGCTGCCCACGCCACGAGCTGCCATGTCCCATCCTTCTCCTCATCCAACCCAGTGCCTCGCCTAAACGACGGAGACAAAGCCAGACCGGCGGCAGGGGCTGCCACCTCCCCGTCCCCGGCGAATGCCGGGGCTGGCAGCTCTCCGCCCGCCCATAATTTCCCTGTTGCTCTCCCGACCGAGGAAGGCACAACCTCGCCGGGGAGAAATCCCCTCAGGAGAGGCGGCCCTGAAAAACCCGGCGCCTGTAGCTGACCCAAGGTTCCTTGTGAAGGATGGCGATTGAAAAACCCTGGGGAACCGTGCGCTCCGGGGGAGTACAGCAGACAGAGGAAATGCTCCAAGTTACAGGGCAACCCGATACTTAACATAATACATCGCTAAGTAATTCTTTTAGCAGAATCCCGAGCAGAAAAGCTACCGGGCTTTCAAACGTGTGTGTCTATGAATTTATGTATTTGGAGAGCAAAGGTGGGAGTTCTTCCCAAGTATTTCTAGATCTTATTACAGTTTAACTCACCCTCCGCCTTGGAAACTGGGAAACGGTACAAAGTGAATGTTGAGGTACATTGAAAAACAGCCAGAGATGTCAAAAGGCGGGGGGGGGGAATCGTGCCCAGGTTTGCTGAAGGGAGGGGAACGCGTTTGTATGAGAACCACCACGTCTTTCAAAGGCAGAAGCAGCACGAACCTCGGGGGGCCTGTGCAAAGCCCCCTCTCTGTCCCTGGGAAGCCGCTGTCTGAGCCAAATCAGCCTCCCGGTGCCCAGGGGGGCTGGCGGGCACAGTTGTGATTAGGGCCGGTTATTTCCCCCTTGGCGGTGCCTGCCAGGCACCGCGCAGTGCCCGTCCTTGTCCTCTCCGGTGGGGACGGAACCCGCAGCAGTTACAGACCTCAGTAAATGAAGGTACACGAGGAGAGGGACTCTTCTTATCTATGTTTGCCCGAGGCGGAACGTCAAGAGAGAGGAGATTGTGTCTGGGACCGACGAGTCACCCTCTCCGCAGGCAGCGCTTCGCCATGCCAGCTCCTGCCCGCTGAGCCCGGCACTGGCTCCCAGGGCTTCACGCTACCGGCTGCGCCTGGAGCCGGCCCGAGCCGCTGGCCGAAGGCGATCCGATACGCCCAGGCACGGCAAAGTGGCTGTGGTCGGGACCCAGCCCATCCCACGAGTGTCTTAGCACTTGCGGGAAAGATGCTCTCCCGCAGGGAAGTGGCTTTCTGGGCCAGCGTCGCAGGTAATTCGTACTGCAACGGTGCGTTTTTGAACGTTTCCTTCTAAATGACCTGTCCGACACGGGCTCACAGCTGTGCTGGATACCGGTATTCCTCCCCACGCGAGAACCCTTCCTGGCCGGGGCCGCCCCAACAAATCACTGCTCGTTTGAACTACGTAGGAAGAGCTCGGTTTGACTCGGGAGCTGACTTGGCTTAGCTCCAAGCCAGTGGGCGAAAATGTGCCTTATCCCCGGGCTGCGCAGGAGCGGCTCGGCTGAGACTGTTTCATCCGCATGTTTGCAGGACGTTTTCAAATCTCTCGGAAGACAAGTTAATGGGCGTCAATGCTTTATCTAAACGGAAGGTTTTTTTCATTTCGTTTCCACATTTAAAACGATCTGCTGGCGGATTAAACGATAAAATTGTCGGATTTAAATTAAGCTTCGACGAATGCTAAACTGATCCAACAAACACGTTTACGTTTGATGCGAGTTCGCGATTGCAACTCCAATTTAAATATTCAAAGGGAACAAATCTGAGGAAGTGACTTTTGGTTGAGTTGTTGGTTTGTTTGTTTGTTTTCTTTTATTTTGGGGAGGTGGGGGGGATCGGGTTAGGAAAGAATCTCAAAAGTAGTGGAGAGTTGGGGGAAACTGTGAAACCGTACCTGGACGGAGCAGGTTGCAACGCAGAAATACGGTTCGGTAGTGAAAAGCTTCGTCGTGAGTGCCTCAAAGAGTAAATCTGCTTCGTCTTTCGGAAAGTTAGGGCTCGTTTCAGGACAGTTTTTATACAGCTATGTGTAAGCCCCTTTGTAGGGTTACAATCCCGTGTTTCGGGATTTGCAATTAGTAAATCGA
Organism: Amazona ochrocephala; assembly: GCA_039720435.1. Classification (NCBI taxonomy): domain Eukaryota; kingdom Metazoa; phylum Chordata; class Aves; order Psittaciformes; family Psittacidae; genus Amazona; species Amazona ochrocephala. Next base: position 98,537,375 of record CM077877.1, on the reverse strand, counting down.
AAGAAGGGCAAGCCGCACAGCACTAGGACAGACTCTTTTGTTTGCGTTCGTTACCATCTCAGGACAGAGGCTGCAGGATGTCCCTGCCATCCTCAAACTTTCCGAGCCCGGACAAACAGTCTTTCAGCTGAAAAAACATTTTAACGGGGCCCTGGAAGTTAGGAGCCTTCAAATCGTGAATTGGGCAACGGTGGTAGAAAAGTGCTGCTTTTCGTTTGGCTCTTCAAAGCGTTTTTCTCAGTGTGTGGCCAAGCACTTCTCAGGATGAAGGGAAGGGGTAAATCCCCAACCCACAGGGAAGCGAAGCCGCACACTGAGGATTTCCGCGGCGCGGTCTCGGGATACACGCTGGATATCCAAGGGACGCCCCGAAAGTGGGAAGAAAGGCTCCCGTCGTTTCTAAACCAGGGCTGCCTGGGGACACCCTGCCAAGTGATCCCCGGATGGGGGTGGGATTCAGGTGGGGTGTTACAAAACACGCTCCGCGGCTGCAGCTTAGGGCAGGGCTTCCCGCTTGGGTGCCAACTCTGCCTCCCGAAACGGAGCCGAGAGGGGCTCCGGCTGCAGCCCCTTTTCCCTTGAAAGTCTGCAGTGGGAAGTTCATTTGGAGGCACCTGATCTGTGAGAGAGGACCGGAGGAAAAGCTGGCGCTCGGCTTCATGGCGGCATAGGAGTTTGCAGAGACGCTGAGGGCTGCCCGGGCTAAAGGGCGCAGGGCCGTGCAACCATCACATGCTATAGACGGGACTCCCGTGGCCCCCGGCAGCCAGCACCGCCAGGCTGGCAGTACCAAGCATCCCCGCCTCCCACCTGACATCGGCCACTCGCAGCCCCTCTCGGCTGCAGGGAAGCACGGGCAAGAACACGCTTCGGGCCCCGTGGTCTCTCAGAAGCGGTGCTGTGGCCGCGAGGGCTGTCCTTTCTCTGAGAAAATGAGGCATTAAACGGATGCGGTCCCATCCCTCCCTTTCTCCTCCCCTCTCCCCCCATCTGCGCGCTGTTGCGGGCAACGGCACGCTGCAGGGCCTGCCATCAGGTGCCGGCATAAGTCTCCAGCTCTTCGGCTGGCAGGAGTAGTGGGCTCAGCTCCACTGGGGAGCTGGTGCAAACCTCCTTTGCATGGAAGAAATGCAAAACAAAACACTCCCAGACCTGTCTCCCCGTCCCAAGCCCTTCCTTGGCACAGCTCTGTCAATAACCTCTAGCTGTCACCAGGGCAGTGCTGGGCTCTCGTCGTCCCCAGCTCGCCGGGAAACGCTACGGAGGAGCCGGGTAGAGTCGGTCGGGTCAGCGAGGCCGAGGCTAGGCGGGATCCCGGCTTTCCGCGGGCAAGGGCCATCGGGGCGAAGCTGTGCATTCGCTCTGTCCCCTCAGTGCGCAGGTGAAGAGGTCATCGGGGCAGTTTCTCGCCAATTGAGCCCCGGCCCCCTTTAACCACCTCAGCACCCTTCCCAGCAGTGATCCGCCTTGGCCAGCATGGGAGTCGCCGACACCGGCACTTTTGCAGGAGCGGAGGGCAGTGGGGCCGGGTGCCGGGGCCCGTCCTGCCGCACCTCCCACTGGGGGCACGCGTGGCCGGGGCAGCAGTTGAAGAAGGGAGAGTGTCTCTCAGTTCCCTGTGCCTTCTGTGTGGGAACCCCTTCTCTGGGCTGTGCCTGGGGAGGCTGCTGGCGAGCCGCGTGCTTCGCGATTGCGCTCAGGGCGGCTCGTCCCTCAGGTCCTCAGTGCGTGGTCTGCCCTCCTTTTCAACCACCCTAGCCGCGGGGGAAGCGGGGACAGGCACGGTGCTGCTGACAGGAAAGTACAGGCGCGGCGGGCGAGGGGAAGTGGTAGGGGAGCGCTGGAGGGCGGCGGCTCACCGGAGAAGGAGAAAGTTCATCCGCGGGGAAGCCGTCGCCCCTCGGAAGTAGAGTAAGTCCCTTCCCACGCGTGTGCGTAGAAGGGAGTCAGCCTTTTCCACCTTCTGAACCCTACGCCGCGGCCTGGCCTGCTCCGTGCGGGACAAGGCGGGGGCGGGGGGGGCGGGAGGCGAGTGAGGGCAGCTCGTGTCCCGCTGGAGAGGCAGGGAGCCCGGCACCGCTTCCCACTCTAACCAGCTCCTTGATTCCCTTGCAGGTCTGGGCGACGCCTGGGGACAGCCAAGCAGGATAGGTCCCTTGGATAACGTGGCCATGGAGCTCGGATCCCACTTGCTTCAGGTAGTGGATCGCTTTCTACTCTAGTGTTGGAAACCTGGTGCTGTAGTGCGACCGACCTCCTGCCTCTTCTCTTCCTCCTCTTCTTCCTCTCCTTAGCACCACGAGAGGAGGCTGGGTGAAGCCTTCGTATTACTCCAGAGCCTCACATCAGCTTGGAGGGGAGAAAAAACGAGACACCAACAACTTCAGTTATTATATCACTCCCGCCCCTACGCCTTTGATATTAGTAGAGGTTGCAGCTTACCGTGGGCACTGATCAGTTCTCTGTGCGCAGAAAGTGTCCCCCAGCCGCAAAAGCAATACCCAGACTCCTCCGAGCTGCTGGGGATATCTCGCCGGCAGCCGCCGACCAGTGGCAGCGGGGAGCGCGGTTTAGGCTGGAAGGCCGCCGGACACCGGGAACGGGGTCGCCTTTTTCTGCGAGCGGCTCGTGAGAGGAAACCCATGAGAGAGAGCAGGCCTCCCTGGCGGGAGGCGAGCGTCGGGGTCAGATTCCCCATGGGAGTCAGCACCTGAACATACCGTTGTTCGCATCCCCGCTGATCTGCTCTCATATTCCTGAGTTTCCCCACACACACACCGTTGAATTCCCCCCACACACACTCTGCGTAGGAGAGTTTAGGAAATGGTAGCCGGAGAAAAAAGGTAAAATGCGTTTAGCTCCACTTTTTTTATACGTGATCTTCGTACAGCAAGGGTCCTTCTCCCCCGATTTTAAAGATCTAGTAAACCGTAATCGTTTAACGGCCGTTTTTATCGTGGGAGGTTAATTCCTGGTCACAGAGCTGGAGCTGTTGTAGCCGCTCACTGCTGGGAATACAAACCTCAGCACAAGCCCCGTTCGGTTTCTGTGGCCATTCCCCCCTCCCCAGGGTGGAGCAAGCCGCCAACACCGGCGGAGGTGAAAAGGCGGCCGGGTGGGCTAATAGCGGGAAACTAATTGTTAGCGAAGCCCTGCAAAATGTCGCCACTTCTGCGCTTTCGTCAGCATGATGTGAAGCATGAGTTACTGACCACATATAGTCCATGGAAATCGATAAAGTTCAAAGTTACCTCGTGTGGAGGTATTCAGAGCCTTGAAAATGTTGTTCTGCCAGACATTACAGAATCACTAATATACCTGGAAAATACAAATCTAGTTATACCATAACTGTTGTCACACTTGCTCCTCCTCCTTGTCAGCTATTTCACATTTTGCCTGGCATTAAATGAACTTCAGTGACATTATATGCTAATCACCTGTAATACTCATTTTACAGTTCAGTTATTTCTGAATTATGAATGCTTCACATATTAAAAAACCCATATTCACCGTAAACTCCTTTTAAAGGTTTTTAGAATGAAACCGTGCATGCAAAGTTTCAGCTTCAATATGCTTTTCTGCATAGGCAAGTTGGAGACCTACTGCACCATATAATGCAGTAATGGAAGCATTGACATGGTTTTAGTTATGACACTGGGTAGCACAATGGCAAAATGACTATTTAAAAGTGAAGTTATGGCTAAGGGTGCAACAATTTATTTCCCATTGTAATACTTCTGCAACATTTAATTTATGTTCAAAAAAAAAAAAAAAAAAAAGAGGGGAGAAAAAAGTAAAAGCAAGGAGTAATCTGGTTTCAATTACATGCTGTACAATCATTAGTAGGCCAGAGAATAATTTGGAATACTTTCTTATTGGGGCAGCACTGTAAGAGCATGAAGCATACAGGATTTTATTGCTTCTCTCCTGGTCCAGTAACTTCAAAGATGTATTAAAATAGGCATTTATTTTATCTGTGTACTGTAAAAATGATTTTTCTCTTCCATATGAATTTTCCAGTGATGTTCATATGTATGTCAATCAGAGCTTCCTAAACTGGTAAATGGTAATGGATACTTTTTGACTGAGGATGTAAGATACTTCAAAAAAAATGCCTCAAATTGGGCACTGAAAAAATAAGGTACCCCCAAACTGATAGTTTGTATGTCCAAATCATGGTCAGTTTTGTCTAACCTGTACTGCTTGCATCCTATTATTTTTCTTGTATGGATCATATAAGACAAAATTAAACTTCAGTTTTTACTCACATAAGTAATAATCACTTTCCAGTCAATAGCCCATCAATAAGAATAAGTAGGATTGGATCTCAAGTCTGCGCTTTGTGCTAGCTATTTTTAGTCCAGATTCCCAGAGTATATGGATATAGCTTAATGAGCATAAGTATCTCTCTTCAAGCGTGATAAAGTTTTGAATGCTGATTTATTTTACTTTCTTTTTCTAAGTTCACCTAGTTATGTAGCAGATAGCCCTCTGTTCAGAGAGACATTATTGAAAATACGGTCAAAGAAATTTAAAGCATTGCTCACAGTATCATTAATATTGCAAATAGTGGTAAGCTGTGTCTGCCAATAATACCATAACAAAAGCTTGTGTAGTACTAGACTTTCCCCTAAGTACCACATAGCTCAGGATTTGTGCTAAGTACTAAAATAACTGGAATCAACAGCAGAATGTTAACATAAGGTGAAGCAGTAAAGCTAGCATCTGTAGGGGGAATGAACTGGGTTTTACAATGTATGCATATGTCACAGCATTTGTAGGAACAGCATCAGATAAAGATTTCTGTTCCTTAAATTTTGCTGCCATTTGCTGCTGTTGAAGTTGGATGGCAATCTCCCTCCAAAAGACTTCAAAAGCTTTTTTCACTGTAAATGGTTTAAACAGAGTGCTTGTTTCTTAACCTACATATTTATCTTTCTTTCAGACTTTAGATGGCTTTGTTTTCGTGGTAGCATCAGATGGCAAAATAATGTACATCTCAGAAACAGCATCTGTACATCTTGGCTTATCTCAGGTATGAGTGATTTATTCTGTCCATCTATTAAATACAGATATTAGATTTGGAATCTAACACTAGTATGTTGCCATGTATATAATGACATTGTTTTCTGGGTGTATTTGAAGGTTCAACTTTATTCTCTGATAGATGGCGTTACTTTAATATTCAAGTTTCCTTTACTTACAACCACATCATGACTGTCTTTATATCTTTTCTTGTTCATTGTATTTTACTCCTCATTACGTTTAAGAAGGGTAATAAATAATAAGATATTGCAAATTGCAGATATATACAGAGCTTGAAACCCAAACCTATTGCCTGCGTGGTAATGCTATATGTCTGAAATAAAGTTTAGACTTCAAGTCTATATGTTTTAAATTGTGCAAGATATTGAGACTTGCTATGAAATAGAGAGGAAATCTGATGTGGAACATGAGTTTTATGGTAAATGTGCTTTAGGAGAAAAAGAAAAAGGAGGCAGATTTATGAGTGTTCACATGGAATTCAGGGTAGTTTTTCCTGAGTTTTTCCAGCTCAGTGGTCTTTTCAGTAAAGCGTTTTATATGGTTGTGATAGAACTCATAAAACTCAGTTTACTACTGTTCTGCACAAGAAGTATAAGGGGGTTTTTATTGTGGGTTTTTTTTCTTTTTTTCTTAGAAGGACATTTCTAATTTTTTGCCTTTTTGGGATAGGCACAAGGGCAAATAGCTTGAATTTATTGCAGAGTGCAAGTTTCCATACCTTTGTGTGTAAACGTGTCGTGCAAATTCATTGGTAGCACCTGACAGAAATCTTGCTGAAGTCCAATAGAAAAATTCCTAATTAATTTCACTGGGCCCTGAATGGGACTTGCAAGAAACAAAAGTGTTTCTTCAGAATCCATTGTATCTCAAACACTTCCCAAAAATAGAGTGAAGTAAAGACTTAATAGCAGAGGGAAGAAGGAGATGAGAGAGCAGGATGGTCTGAAAATGTTGGGGGAATACGCCTTGTTGCTCTTCAATAAACAGAGAAGGGTCTGAGTTATGGAGATTATGTGTGTACTTCAACTTTGGTAATAACTGATATTTTTTAGTTTAGAGAAAGTGTGAAGTCCTTTGGATGTGTGTTTGTAATAGTGATATTAGAATTAGTACCTGTGAGAAAAAATAGAACTCTAGAGAATGCAAGTATGTAATCTCAGAAACACTACTTCTAATGGCAAATAAAGTCCCTGTTTTTGTAATCTCTTACAGAAAGAGTAATTTTGAGAACTGGTATTCTATGTAGCTATTTTTTTTCTGCCAACTTTAAAAAATGTATGCAGGGAACATTCCTAGTCCAAGCAGTTTGCTCAGTTGAGTCTGTTACAGTATAGTATTAGCTGTTTCATAACATTTAATGCATGTTCAAATTACTTTGAATATTGTTTTGTTTTGGATCAAACTGTCCTAGAGAATGGCTGTATTTTCTACCCTGAATCTATAGCCTTATTAACAGTTCTTCTCACCCTAACTTTCTGAAAAATCCACCACCCTGCTGACTGCTGAACAGATTAATTTAGTCAGTACAATTGTTCCAAAGCGCCAAGTGCTCCCACCTGTCCTTGCTGAAGTAGAGTCTCATTGTCCCATGCTGTTTGCTGTTTGAAGTGCTAACTGATCTTCCAGGTTTTGTCCAGAAATTGTTTCTTTCTTTTCTTTCCTTTTGAGGAACATCAAATCATCAGATCTTGTAGGTCTCACTATTATCCAGTGATTTGGTAGAATTAAAGAATGATGGGATCAGTAGGGCACTAAACAGCCTTTGCTACATTCAAGGAGAGGGGATTGAACGCATCATATAGGCTTTAGTCATACTTAGCCCTCACGCCCTTATGGCTATTTGCACAGACTGAATTCCATGTGCGTTGCATATGTAAATACCTATAAACCCTCAGTACGAGAGGTGCTGAAAATTAGAGGATTTGGTCATATTGCTTATTGAAGTAAGTTTCATAAGCAAAATCACAAATACTTTAATTTAGCGGAGATTTGTAAATGAATGGACTGTATCCTTGAACTCCCCAGAGAGCTATAGGTCAGAGAGGGCAGAGGGATGTTAAATCTGAGGGCATGTTTTAGACTCTCAAAACACTAAGTTCTCCAGCAGTTTCACAGTACATAGTTTTTATTTATAAATACAAAATCCCAGCTAAACAAGGCAGTGGGTTTTTTCCCTCCTCTTTCCTCTTACTGTTTTAGCATCTTACCTCTTTTTGCTATGTCTCAATGTTCTATTTTTGAAGGGACAATTTTGCCTGAAATAGTACTTGCATTAATACTAGGCTACTCCTATGTACTGGGATATTAATGCATTAACACTAGGATATTCCTGTAAGCTTCCCTAGGCTCTAAAAGAGTTCTTGTTCCTACTTCGCTGGAAATCACTGGGAGTTTTGCCGCTGCCATCAGCAAGAATGAGATTGGTCTGTGGAAGCAAATTCTACAAGCCTCTCTCACCAAGTCATAATCCCACACTATATTCTCAACAAGTGCTCTCATAGAGCTCCAGCCAATACAAGCTGAGACCAGAGTGATGATGATTGTAGAAAATCTTTTAGGGTGTGCATAGAAAGGCCCTTTTATTAAATAATTTGACAATTAACTAGTCCACACACCAATTTCCAGTTAAAGTGCAATTTGTTTAAATATATATATTTAAACTTAATTAAAAAAAAAATCCATTTAAAAGTATTTTGAAGGATATTCTTGGAGACCAACTACAGTAGCCTTTATCTTCTAGTTGATCTTGAATTTAACTTCAGCAGAAAGAAGTTAAAGCTTCTGAATAACCCTTCACTGGCTGGTGCAGTTAAGCTAGTTTAAAATTCAAAACCAACATTAAGGGTTGGTTTTCAGCACTGCTTTGTTCACTTCTGTCTCCAGCATCAGAGAATAAGAAACAATACTTCTGACTAGGCTGCATCTTCACTTGTGGACCTATCACTTCATCTGTGGCTTTGGATTTTGATCTGCCTTTGCTCTCAGCTGTAATGATAAACGTTGTAAATACTGATAGTTAGGACCCCCTCCTCTATCAAATTTTAATTTGCCTCAGACTAGTGGTGAACTGACTTATACTAGCTGAGAGCCAATTCCTTCTCTTTTTTTTCATGGATAACAAATAGGTTCAAATTCCCTGATTTTTTTTTTTCCCTTAGGGTACAAAGACACAGAATGGAGAGGAAAATCCTCTTAGGAAACAATGGTGAATGATAGATACGTAAATGCCTGTATACTTATTTGATTTTGAAAGTCTGAAGCTTATTCCAGCCATTTTCTGGGTCCATGAGTGTGCCAAGCTTATCTTTGACTTTTGATAAGTATTGAAATATTTAACCACAAACATCTGAACTTTTCAAAAGTTTATTTTTATTTCATCAAGTAAGTATATGAAAGGCAGAATATGTAATTATTTGCTCTAGAATCCATCTACTTGGTCCTCTGTGTTTATTATGAATCATTTCTTGGCAGGAAAAAATGTGCAGCTGAGTTACACATAAAAAACCTCTTAGTAGGAAAGAGTGATATTTGGTAGTAAGCAGGTATTTACAGATATTAAAAAGCTGCATCAAGGAAGCTGGTTTAATAAGCCTGAGGTTTATGAATTCAACCATATAATTTATTTTTGTAAGTTTTCAGTGTTTCATTGTAGGCTTTAAAAGAGCATGCATGCACTATGTGTAGCAGGAGTCTGTGGTCAGATTCAAAATTATGTATACATATTTTGGTTATTTGACTCTTACGTAGCCCCCATCTCTTCGTTGGAGGCTTTATGTTTCCACTGACATTTTTACAGTCAATTTTGGTTTCAGTGTTGTATTTTCACCTCCTGCTGATTTTGCTGGGGTTGCAAATGCATACATCAGAGTAGAAAATATTCCTATGTGTGTAATGAGAAAAACTAGTCGTTAGTTTAACAAAGCACTTTAGTTCTGAAATTTAGGTATAAACCCTGGAAACGGATTACAGTTTGAATGAAACTGTAACCTTGGGTTCAGTCCTGTGAATCCTGTGAACAAACACGTATTTCTGGAAATAGTCCTTTTGAAATAGGCAGTGACTTTTGGAAAAGCAAGAGAGACCCACAAATTATACTTTGTAAGAGAGTAGATGCATGTTGATGTGGTTATGAATATGCTCAATAACAACAGAGATGCAACAAGATCTTTTGGATTTTACTACAGTTGATGCTGTTAGTCAGGTTGGCTGCTGCTTTTGCAAGAAACAAACGAAATATTGAAGGAAGAAAATTTTTGTATATAGGCACCCATGAATGTCTGTATTTTTTTGGAAGCTATATTCTCTGATACAATTGTTTCAATTTCAAAGGCAAAACATACTCTTCAGCAAAATCACTACTAGTCAAGGGTAAAAAAATAAGAACATGGTCACAAATGATACTCCTTTTGGTTTGAAATTTGACCACAGCTTTACTTTTTTCCAATGACAACTTTTTTCATAGAATCATAGAATAGTTAGGGTTGGAAAGGACCTTAAGAACATCTAGTTCCAATCCCCCTTGCCATGGGCAGGGACACCTCACGCTGAACCATACCACCCAGGGCTCTGTCCTACCTGGCCTTGAACACCGCCAAGGAATGGAGATGATGCTTCCTTGGGCAACCCTTTCCACTCTTACAGTAAAGAACTTCTTCCTTATATCCAATCTAAACTTCCCCTGTTTAAGTTTGAACCCATTACCCCTTGTCCTATCACTACAGTCCCTAACCCTTATAGCCCCCCTTCAGATACTGGAAGGCTGCTAGGGTGCTATGAGGTCTCCATGCAGCCTTCTCTTCTCCAGGCTGAATAGCCACAACTTTCTCAGCCTGTCTTCATACAGGAGGTGCTCCAGTCCCCTGATCACCCTTGTGGCCCTCCTCTGGACTTTTTCCAACAGTTCCATGTCCTTTTTATGCTGAGGACACCAGAACTGCACACAATACTCAAAGTGAGGTCTTATGAGAGCAGAGAGTAGAGGGGCAGGATCACCTCCTTCGACCTGCTGGTTATGCTCCTTTTGATGCAGCCCAGGATGCAGCTGGCTTTCTGGGCTGCGAGCTCACACTGAAGCTGGCTCATAGAATCATAGAATCATAGAATCATAGAATAGTTAGGGTTGGAAAGGACCTTAAGATCATCTAGTTCCAACCCCCATGCCATGGGCAGGCACTCCTCCCACTAAACCATGCCACCCAAGGCTCTGTCTAACCCGGCCTTGAACACTGTCAGCAATGGAGCACTCACAACTTCCATAGAATCATAGAATAGTTAGGGTTGGAATGTTCAGTTTCTCTTCCATCAGCACTCCCAAGTCCTTCTCCGCAGGGCTGCTCCGAATCTCTTCTCTGCCCAACCTACAGCTGTGCCTGGGATTGCCCCAACCCAGGTGTAGGACTTTGCACTTGGCTTGATTAAACTTCATGAGGCTGGCATCGGCCCACCTCACAAGCGTGTCAAGGTCCCTCTGGGTGGCATTCCTTCCCTCCAGCACGTCAAGTGAACCGCACATGTTCTGATTTACCAACCATCTAGGCCAGTGAAATGTGCATTGCTGTAAGAATTGTAAGAAACTTCTTTTATTTGGTTTATGTGTCTGTAGGTGATTATGATACTTATGGGGAAAACTATGAACACTCACAGTATGTTTTACCCATGTAAAAAACAAAAGCATTGAGAAGTATGACTCACAGTGAGATTGTATATTCTCCTTCCTCCCCCTCCAGTAAAGTTTGAATATGAGTTATTACTAAAACAGGTCTCCACCTGTTACAATCCCGAAGAGGAACAACCAGTGCTTTTTAAGGAGAACTTCTAAAGAAAATCATACAAATGACACAAAAATAAATAATCCCTTCCCTTCCCTTCCCTTCCCTTCCCTTCCCTTCCCTTCCCTTCCCTTCCCTTCCCTTCCCTTCCCTTCCCTTCCCTTCCCTTCCCTTCCCTTCCCTTCCCCTCAGCCTCCTCTCTCTCTCTGTCCCTTTCTTTTCTTTCCATCTCTCTTCATGTTTCTTCACATTTTTGTCATTTTTTTTTTCTTTCTTTTTCTCTCCATCCCTTTTTTTTCATCTCATTCTCCCTCTATGCCCCCCCTTCCCTCCCCTTTTATTTAGTGAAATTTTGTTCTGGTTAGAATATCAAATCGGTGTTGGTGTTTTTGTTTTTGCAAGGAGAGGGTGTTGGAGAGAAGCAGTGAGGAATAGATGGCTAGAAAAAGAAAGTTAGTTTGCATAGTCTTGGGAAGAGACATTCCATGAATAATGCAGAAAACGGAACGATGAGAAACATTTTCGGAAAAGATTGCTTTGTGGGGTGGACAACTTCATTTATTCCAAAGAAAGGGCAACTCACACATCTTAGCAAATCAGTAGGGTTGGCTGAGAATAATAGGTTAAATTACTTCACCTCTCAGCTGTCTCTGATCTTGGGGGCCCAAGGCACATCAGGCCACACCAAACAATTGGGCAGCCTGACACTAATTTAAAACACAGGCTCAAAGTATTGGTTCACTCCTTAAATCAATTACTGCATCTTTCTGGAGACTTTTCTTGGTGAGTTTCATACATGGCAAATAGAGTTCGCAAAAAAGACATACGGTGCACGCTATTCATTTTTTTGGTGCAACAGTTATTATGGGTATGACAGTGGGAAAGACAGAAATACATTGTTGTGCTAGCAAAGTTCAAGTGGGAAGAGGGAATACACAGATATTTAAGATAGATCTAGTCTTTACTGTGCATGTTTACTTAAAGCAGCAAAGGCTTAATCCAGTGCCCATGAAAATCTATGGAAGTCTGCCTTTTGAATTCACTGGCTACTGTTCTGAGCTCTTCGCACTACTGTGGATTGAGTGTGGTGGATCATCTTTGAAAAGACACAAAGGAATTGTGTGAGTCTAGTGGTTTGGCTCTGAAATCTCAGCTGGCAGCTGAATGCAGGTGATAGTCTCTGGGAACCTGGAGAAGCTTTTTTTTTTTTAAATGTCTGTGCTCTTAAGAAACATTAACACCATTCACAGAGATTTTATCCAATTTTGCAGCAATCTAACATTTCTGCAGCTGCTCTAGTTTATCACTTCATTTGCTAGCTCTAATAGCATCTTTTCTGCATCTGGGTCATCACCAGAAATTCCCACAGAAGCCTCCTTAATATTAGTTACTGCTGAAGAAGGAATTAATTTAGTTTAATGGGTATAATTAGGAACACGGTTTTGGTACATTGAACTTATGTTTTAAAAATGGTGTGTAGTTACCCAGATGCGGTGTATGCAGGTTACTTAAGAACTCTTTTGGGATAGGAAAAAGAAAATCAGCCAGCTGCACTGCTTCATGTGTTACATGTCTCTTCACAGGTGGAGCTTACTGGTAACAGCATTTATGAGTACATACATCCTTCTGATCACGATGAGATGACAGCTGTTCTTACTGCTCACCAGCCTCTTCATCCTCACCTCTTACAAGGTACTTGTGTGATCTGTGATCCAACTACCACTGAAAAACTAAAAGAAGTTATAACCCTAGGCTGAAATGTGAAAAGTTCATATTTATTCAATATGAAGCTATGTACATGAATGGAGGAGGAACATGAACTTGAAACTGTGACCCAGGATTTTGTTTTGTTGTACTAAACGAAATAAGGTATCCTAGATTAAATAATGCTTTTCATGTCATGGACTCCATGCAGTTTTAAACAGGTTTTTAGATTTTGCTGAGCAATCATTTAATCTCTTTTATTTTGTTATCACTGCTGAGGTTGCAGGAATGTTGCAATGGTCTAGCTGTGCATAGCTGCAGCTATGTGGTCTTAGAGGAAAAACAACCCATCTGGGAAACTGGGAAATAGGAGGACACTTTTAATGTTTTAAACCCAGGACACTTTCAAGGTTTCAAAAATAACTGTTTAATTTGAAGCTTGAACAAAAAGTCAGACTTAATACCCTCCACTGTAGGAAGAGCAAAAATGGGTTTTGTAAGTGACCTAGATTAAGAAACTCCCATAAAAAGTGATCTATCTAGGAAAATAATGTCCTCTTGTCTTGATGCTGAATCACTGATTCACCAAGCCTCTTCACACATCCTGTTCAGGTGCTGCAGATGATTCATCCACTTGTATCCATACAGTATGATGCTGAGCTGGATGGAGTGTCAGGGAAGACAGCAGAACTCTAATTGATTATGTGAACGCCTGGATCAGACTGTCCACCCTGGCTGTGCTCAGCCACCACACATAAATATTAACATAACCCTTTCTGTATTACATTGTTACTTCGGTGTTGTAACTACTATATAACTAACAAAAATATGCTCATCTTTGCACTATTTCAATAGCTTTTGTTTCCTTGGGGCAATACTTTCAACTTTAAAATATCAAAAATAATCTGCCTCCTGTCATGCAAAATATGCTTTCACATACATTTCATAATTGCTTAATCTGTTGGGGCTCACATCCTGCTAGTTTTTACTGGCCTTCTTAAGGCACATCTGCTAAAGATATGAGGAGCTTTGGGTTTGCACTATGGTTCTGTAACAGTTCTATACAAGAATCAGTTCTGGTGCCTGTGCATTTTCTGTACCTTTTGATTTCACCACAGTTCTGACCGCTGTGATTTCATCAGCACAGAACCTTGTACCCTCTGCATGTGGGGAAGTGTCATGGTTTAAGCCTCTCAGCCATGCAGTTTGCTCACTCACTCCCCCTTCTTTCTTCCCCCCAGCTCCTGGAGGGATGGGGAGGAGAATCGAAAGAACGCAACTCCCACAGGTTCAGATAAGAACAGTTTAGTAACTAAGGTATAACACAAACCACTGCTGCTACCACCAATAATAATAATGATAAGGGAAATACAAGGAAAGAGAATACAACTGCTCACCACTGATACCCAGCCTGACTCAGCAGAGAACCCCCCACACTTCCAGGTCTCTGCCCTTAGTTTTTACATCCTGGGCAGGATGTGCTGTGGTATGAGATACCACTTTGGTCAGTTTGGGTCAGGTGTCCTATCTCTGCTTCCTCCCGGCTTCCCCTCCTCCCTGGCAGAGCATGAGACTCAGAAACTCCTTGGTCAGACCAAACATTACCAAGCAGTAACTGAAAACACTGGTGTTATCAGTGCTGTTCCAGGCCGAAAGTCAAAAACACAGCGCTGCACCAGCTACCAAGAAAGAGAAAAATGGCGGCTACTGCTGAACCCAGGGCAGGAAGTTTAATGTGCCTGGAAGCAGATGTAATGCTCTGAGTGGTGTAAATGGTAGAATTAATTAAAGCTCCTTCTCCCTTGCTCCTCCCAACAACAACAGAGGTTGTCTTGTGTACCCTTGGTGTCTTGAGAACCAAACTCTTAATTTTCATGGACTTCTCTGATTGAAGTTGTTACTTGCTTGTTTCCTAGTTTGCTCATTCCTCAGGCAGGGAGTTTGTTGGGTTTTTTTAATGTTGGCTTTAAAGAAACCCAAACAAACCCAACATCTTTTTTTCTTTTTCCTACCTTATTGATAAATAAAGGTGATGTTTCTGGCATATATCTGTAACTTTTCACGCAGGCCTTCTGATATATATCCACTCTCTTATCAACGGCAACAGCCTTATGCTTTTATTCCATTTTTTTTTTTAAATTTATTTGGATATTTTTTACAAATTTAAAGTCATTGGTCACTGATCAGAATTAATATTTCTGTGGCAAATGCACATAAGCTTACAACTCTTTCTGTTCTCTGTTTAGTATCATGACTCTGGTTTGCTAGAAACAGTGAGATAGCACACTAGTACAGCAGTTCCAGAAGGTTTGGGGTTTTTTGTCCAGAGCTAGGATCTGCCTGTTTCTTGCTTACATTTGGATGTCTCTGGATGCTTATCTTGCCTGTTAGCATTAGTTTTCTGAAACAGTCATGTCTCTCTCATTTAGCTACTTATAGTCAAATTCATTTCTTCACAAATTCTCATCACTGTGAAGTATAATTCTGATCAGGTTGTGTTTGAAAAGACTTTGCCAACTGTTAAATTAAGTACTTGCAACTGTTTCAGCCTGAAGTTCTGCTGATGGTATAATTAGCCCCAGGTATATGCCTCGTTCTCTGTAGTTTTCTTTACCTCATTCTGCGTAGATACTGTTTGTTATTAACATCAAACTCTGTTTTCTCAATAGTGCAAAGGTAAAGGAAAATTCACTTTGAATGAGATCCATTTACCTATGTTTTGTCTTGTCTAAAATTTTGAGTAGAAGAGGACATTGATAAAAACCTCAGAAGAACAGGATCTTATTTGGATTCCTAGACTTGGAGAAGATTAATAAAGGATTTAAGCTGTATTCTGGTTTGTATAGGGATTATTTTATGCAAATCTGCTGTGTGTCTCTTCCCTACATGATGCACGGGTGTGTATGTTAGTGCATGTGTGTTAAACTATCCAGAATCCATAGATAAATCTTTTAAAATGAACAGTGACCAAATATTTATTTATATTTGTCTGCCCTGTGTCAGTAGTTCCTTTTTTTTTTTTTCCCCCAGCATATCCATTAATATATATATATATATATATATATCTGGAGGTATAACCTGAAACTACCTGGCCTGCGGAAATCAAAGCAGGCTTCCTATTTTTCTTCAGTGAAGCCCTGAAACCTACTTCATAAATGACAGGAATGAAGCAACTTCTGTCTGTATCTTAATAAGCATTTTGAATATTTAAATAAAACATGGAGTTCCACAAATAACTTAGGACAGAGAGAAGTTGAATGAAAGTGGCTTTATTTTCAAATAAAAAGGAAAACAGACTTCTTAAAGAGCTTTTTTGGTCATTTTTATCTCTTAATATTTTAAACCATGTATAAATCATCAGGTCACTGGGTCTAATAAAAACTTTCCTTTTATAACTTTATTGTGTTATATATCTCTGCAATCTGTGCTATTACTCAGAAGTTAAATGAATACTGCCCTGCAGACACAGACATTTATAACACAAATTTACAGCTTGGCTCATGCAACTTTACTTGCTCAAGATGTGTTCTCAGCTAATTCTCAGATATGTATGCACATTTTTAGTTGAGTTGCTGTTTCAGCAGTTGTTGCCAGATAAGATCTGTTATGATAGAAATAAAATCACAAACATGAACATGCATATCTATACTTTGTGATATTCTGTTACTGGTACTGAATAACCCAGAGTAAAGGTTATTTTTAACCTCCAGTTTTATAGCCTTTGTAAAGTTTGACGCTGTCCCTTTACTGATTTTTTTCATTTGCATTTAATCTTCCTCATTGTCCTTCATTATTCTCTTCAAACCTTCCCTTGTAGTCCAGTACTTCATTAGTTCCATAGAAGCTCTCCTGCAAGACCAAACCTGAAAGCCATTTGCATTTAATCTTCCTCATTGTCCTTCATTACTCTCTTCAGACCTTCCCTTCTAGTCCATTGCTTCATCAGTTCCATAGAAGCTTTCCTGCAAGACCAAACCTGAAAGCCATGAGAGAAGTAGAAGCTTTGCAGCTGCTGAGCTCTAGAAATCTTCTTTTGTATGAATTTTATTTCTCAGGGAAATGCTCACTGCAAAAGATCAGATGTAGACTGGATTTCACTGTTTTCATTCAGAAAACTGAGCCTCAGAAATGATGCAAAAGCCTTCTTAAACTATAGCTTTTATTAATTCTTTTTTCACATTTGCCTTGGACATCCTACTGCTTCAGGTACAACAAGGCACATCTTCAAACAAGAGAGTAGATACTTTTTTTTTTTTACTGGCAGGAAAAATTCGTGAATAATCATATGCTGTCAGACTTCTTAGCAATACTAAATGCAATAAAATTTGGGAAAATGAATGTTGGTGAACTGCTTGTCAAGTCATCACTCTTTAGATAAGTCCAGTGTGGCACTGCGGCAAGTTATGCTGAGGAAAGATTTTGGGGCAAGAAATTAGAAGGCAGCAATTCTGAGAAGCATTTAAAAGTCATAAAGGACAAACAGCTTGGTGTGAGCTCCTGTCGTGAAGCTGTGGCAAAAGTGGGAACAGGAAATCCTTGGGCATAAAACCAGGGAAATAGTGAGGAGGAATAGCAAGGATGAATAATTGTAATTTTGAATGGAATGAATTATAGTATTAGTGTAATGGACACTGGATTTTTCTGTATGATTCTGTTGTGCACTTTAAAAAAAAGCAAGTTAGAGGAAGTACAGAAGAGAGCCACAAAAATGACTGAAGGACTGGAAAGACTTATAATGCGAGATGAAAGAACACCATCTGTTTGGCTTATCAAAAAGAAGATTGGGAGGTGACTTGACTACTGTGTATGCATACTTCCAAGGGAAGAAAATATTGGGAACTAAAGGAATCTTTTAGAAGAAAAAACATATCAAGGGCCAATGTCTGTAAACTGAAACCACAAAAGCTCAAATTAGAATAATATACACATTTATAACTCGGAGTTTGATTAACCACAGAACAAAATGCTGAAGGAAGCAATGGTTTCTTCCTCTTTCATGTCTTCAGTTCAAGGCTGTATGTCTTTATAGAAGATATGCTTAAGGAAAACAGAAGTTACTGAGCTCAGCATAGGAGTAACAGACTGAAGTTTAATGAACTTCAATGTACAGGTTTACACCTATGATCTAATTCTTCTTTCTGGCTTTTAAAGTGTGCAAGCTATGACCTAATGAAAGCCATAAGCCCCATGATCTGTGGAGGCTTTGGAGAATTTCAGCTGTAATTCACAAAGCCTTTAAACTGACTTTTTACTTGCATGACCAGCATTGAAAATGCAAAGCAATATGTACTGATCCCTTGCTATGAAAGAAATCAACAGCTGGACTTTCTTTCAGAGGGGTTCTGGAGTTGGGAAAAGAATAATCTCTCTAACACAGACATTAAAGGTAGGGTATGCCTCAGAGAATCACCTCACACGAGAATTTAGGCCAACTTTGCACCAGTTGTAACAAAATTAATCCATTATATTCAACTGGGATAGATTGGTAGAAAAAAAAGAAAGGAAAATAATTTGATCTTTTCCAAATGATGTGAATGGTGCTTACTGGCTGTGCTCAGATCTCAGATGACTTCACTGGCCCTTCATCCGTTCACACCATTCCAAACATTGCTTAATGTATTTCTGGTCTGCAGCATTTTAGTGTGTTCTGGCTTAGTTTTGTACCTGCGAAGCCTTACACCTCAGTTTTCCACCCCCTATACCATCTGTGTGTGTTGCATAGGCTGATAAAAGGATTCTTGGTCCCCTATCTTAAGATATGTTACACTTAACTAACAGAAATTTGGGAACTGTTCCATGGTGTAGGGCTGAGAAACTGATCTCTTAGGGTATAGAGAAGTTGCGTTGTTGTATGCTGTCTCTCCTTGTGCACTTGCAACTCTGAAAGATCTTTTTTTGTTCCTTCAAGAAATATCAAACTGGATCCACTGGATGCGATTCTCCTGCTGGAGCAGAAGATAGTCATCCAGCAGGGTGGTTGGGCTCCAAAATGTGGGGATGTTAGATAACAGTAGTTTCTGAATCTTGGAAGACTGCAAGGTTACATTTGTCTGACTGTAGAGACCCAGCACACGTTGCATACCTCCTCTGCTTAGTGCAGGAGACCTAGTAGATTGTGGTGCCATGCAAGATTCTGCCTAGCCAATAGCTCCAGAACTTTGTGGAGGCATGTGAGGAGTTTGCCCTCCGCCTCGCCTCACCTCACCTCACCTCATCTGTAGCATTAGACTAAATGTCTGTCAGGCTAGTAAGTCTAAGCTGCTACTGCTCAGCAGCAAAGCATTCTGATACTAGCATGGTGGGGGATAAAGCATTGAGAGAGGTTTGTGAAGCGACTGTTACAAAGTGCTTTGTCCAGAGCTGATAAGCATTTTGAATGTGTCTGAATTACTGGCTGGCTTTCAGGGACTGAATGTTGAGGACTGCAGTGAGATTACTGACTGCACCTACCTCCCCCTAGCATGCTCTTTAGAGGAAACAACATACTGACACAAGCTGCGATGCACATACTACAAGAAGTTGCGATCATAAGAACTCACATGATGTTGCTGTAAAAAGTGTGTCGGTACCAATCATTTTTGCAGATTATTTCTTTAAAAGCAGCACAGAGCGGTAGGCTTCTAGCAGCAACATTTACTGAACCTTCTGGAGGTTTTTGGGAAATGCTGTACCTCCTGAACTGCATCTGTAAGAATAAATAGGGAAATTTTAACATGAAACATCAGGGTAGTACAAGCTGGGTATGACTAGTTAGTCCATCTGTCATCATTGCAGCTGAATGCAAGCAAGTGAAATTAGAGGTATTTGTACTTCAGGTTAACTGAGACAAGCAATGAAGCAATGCTGAGAGGGGCTCAGCATTGTGTGCTTCTTGTCCACATGTGCATTTGGAGTCAGGCATTGTATGCCTCTTTTGTTAGTTTCATATGCTTTTTCTGATATTTCAATCCTTTAAAATGTCTATAGCTTCCCAATTTTTGCTGACTTCCACGCCAAGGCACAGCATACTAAAAGCTGTATGTATTAACATTCCCCAGAGCAGACAAAGGGAAAGAGGAATACCATAGTTTTTGTAGACATTCCAACTGTCCGCAAATGACTTCATAATTCTTATATGACTAGTTATAACCTTAATGTAAATTACACAAGAAATGTGGCATACATTGTGCCAGGTTTCCCACTCCGGCTGATGCTTTAAGAGCTCCATTTCAGTCAGCTAAGAAGTAAACGCCAGTGTGTACTTTTCCTCTCCTGAAATAACCTCTTCCATACACACGCTCTGTTCAATACTAAAAAAAAAGGAATAGAAATTTGTACATCTGAAAAGTTATTTTTTTATCCTAAGTTTTAAAGAATTTTTTCTAGTACTGCATACATAAAAGACAAATGTTGATAGGAATTTTTGTTTGAATTAGTCAAAAAATATTTTATAGGAGAACTGTTATTGAAAGAAATGGTTTAACATGATGATCTTGTTACCACTGTTCATTATAATTTTGAATGTACAGAAGTGGAAAAGAGGGCAGACTGCTAGCACCCCAGTATTTTATTTTTCTCCATTGGTAATTAACAGTTAAATATACCAAAGAGAGCAGAGTGTCTCAGACTCCAAAAGCTGTTCTTTTCCTTTCTGCCTACTGTTCTGTTAAGTTTCCTCACTAAGAAAAGTTTGGAAGCAACACTTACAGGAGCAAAGGACAATTCAGGCAAACGCTAGCAAACGGCTGAGTCTGAATGACAGGTATGACAAAAGAGACAATTTACCCTGTGTAGCTCTGACAGGATTCTGAGTACAGTCATGGCACAGAGCAAACTGTACAAATGGGGAGGGAAGTTGGGCACTTCGTGCAAGCTTGGAACTCTAGGACACAGGCTAACAACAGAACTGATTGCTTTCCTACCGCAGCAGGAGCATTACCAGGGCAAACCCACCCAGCTCACAAGCCTCAGTTTTCAATTTAGTGTATGCACAGGAACTTGCTCTATCTCTACATATAATTTGCAATTTTGCCATGTAAGGCGTTTATATTTTATCATTCAACTGGTGCCACTCATTTGCCAAAAAAGATGAATATTCTCAAATACTTACGCCTGTAACCGGAGTGTGTTGCAGGTAATGACTTTGCAGTGTAACAGGGAGAAGGGAAAGTATGTCTAACTATTTTGTCTCTTCTCTCTTACTTGGAATCAGTTTTGACCACACATACCAAGGAAGGATAGGGGAATGTTGTTTTCAGATATCTCCTTGTATGCAATATTTAACTTTGAAGAATTGTTTCAGTTACAACCTCACTTTTGCCATGTTCTTTCCTGCATAGTGATAATAAAGACAGTCAGTTTGCGCCAGGCTTACATGTCTAACTCCTAATTTTCTACTAACTCATCTCCAGGCCTGCTTCTGAGCTTGTCACAAGGAAAGTCTGCCAAAGGCATTTGCAAGCATCTTCTCATGGTGGCCCTGTTGGTCAATCCTGGATTCCCAGCTTTAAGGACTACCTTAAAACTGTGTATGCTACATGTATAGCATTTCTTTTGTAAGCAACATACAGTGCTTTTACCTCTTATTTGTTCTAAGAAGTTGGTGTCACCCTCATTTAGAATTAAGGGATAGAAGTTGTGGCAGTATCTTTCCTGTGTCTCACAAAAGCCTTGTTATGCTTACAGGAGACTAGCCAAGATACTCGCATGTTCTTCTAGTCAGTGATGTGCTGTGTGGGACCCAGATGCTTTGCAGATTAAACAAGAGTAGAACATGTGGGACTTCATAGTATAGAGGGGGTAAGATGAAAATAACCAACTGAAAAGGCAAAAACATGCCTTGAGTGTTTGGGGGATGGGCCATAAAGTGTTATCCAGACATGAAATTGTGGTATCTGTGTTTCCACCCTGTAAAACAGTCCAGCAGGGACATAGAGTGCAGTTTATCACACATGTGCCTTGTCTCCAGAGGAATGCACTAACTTGAGCAGGCATGTGTCTCCACACAAGTTGGACTGGAGGGAACGTAGAAGCAGGTGACCACATGCACAGTGCTTTGGTCTATATGTGCCTTTCGAGAATAGGTTTCCTGTCCCGCACTACAGCTGAAATTTGACATTGCACCCAAGCTGCCATGTAGAATGCACATAAATCTTTAACTGTGTCCAGAGATCCCAATTTTAACAGAGCTTTGTGTCTTTTGTAGTGACAGATGAGACATAGAATCATAGAATAGTTAGGGTTGGAAAGGATCTTAAGATCATCTAGTTCCAATCCCCCTGCCATGGGCAGGGACACCTCCCACTAAACCATGCCATCCAAGGCTCTGTCCAACCCGGCCTTGAACACCGCCAGTGACGGAGCATTCACAACTTCCCTGGGCAACCCATTCCAGTGCCTCAACACCCTTACAGTGAAGAATTTCTTCCTCAGATCCAATCTAAACTTCCCCTGTTTAAGTCTGAACCTGTTACCCCTTGTGCTATCACCACAGTCCCTAATGAAGAGTTCCTCACCAGCATCCCTATAGGCCCCCTTCAGATATTAGAAGGCTGCTATGAGGTCTCCATGCAGCCTTCTCTTCTCCAGGCTGAACAGTCACAACTTTCTCAGCCTATCTTCATATGGGAGGTGCTCCAGTCCTCTGATCATCCTTGTGGCCCTCCTCTGGGCTTGTTCCAACAGTTCCATGTCCCTTTTATGTTGAGGACACCAGAACTGCACACAGTACTCCAAGGGAGGTCTCATGAGAGCAGAGTAGAGGGGCAGGATCACCTCCCTCGACCTGCTGGTCACACTCCTTTTGATGCAGCCCAGGATACGATTGGCTTTCTGGGCTGCAAGCGCACACTGCTGTCTCATGTTCATTTTCTCATCGACCAACACCCCCAAGTCCTTCTCCGCAGGGCTGCTCTGAATCTCTTCTCTGCCCAACCTGTAGCTGTGCCTGAGATTGCTCTGACCCAGGTGTAGGACCTTGCACTTGGCATGGTTAAGCTTCATAAGGCTGGCATCAGCCCACCCTGCAAGCATGTCAAGGTCCCTCTGGATGGCATTCCTTCCCTCCAGCATATCAACCGAGCCACACAGCTTGGTGTCATCGGCAAACTTGCTGAGGGCGCACTCAATCCCACTGTCCATGTCACCCACAAAGATGTTGAACGAGACCAGTCCCAACACCGATCCCTGGGGGACACCACTCGTTACTGGTCTCCAGCTGGACATTGAGCCATTGAGCACTACTCTTTGCATGCGGCCATCCAGCCAGTTCTTTATCCACCGCATGTTCCACCTATCAAATTGATGTCTCTCCAACTTAGAGACAAGGATATCATGTACATTCTTAAAGCAGTGCATGGTGCCACAGTGTGCCATTTGCATGCTGATATATGTTAACTTGCAAAGTGGTTCTGAAACAAAACAATATCATATTTTGCTACTGTCAAAAGTTGGGAGCTTTGGGAAAGAAACAGAAAATAGTAGTTTTTACCTTAGGGAAAATAAAAGCATAAGAATTGACGCTGTAAAAAAACCTACAATGATCTTTTTCCTCAGTCCACTGTTAAAGCAGTATACAAACCACAGAATTTTGTGACTGTTTTCTTTTGAAAGAGATGAAAGATGTACTGGAAAGCAAAGATGGATTTCATAGTTTTACCCCCAGGGATGGACAACTCTGGCTTCCATAAAGCTTACCATAATTTCATGGAAATGATTGGGGAATCCTGTTTGGCAGTCATGTGCAATATGAGTGAAGAAATGCACAAATTCTTTATCCAAAATAGCAAGAATAATTTTGTTTATCGTGATATTTATTCTGGTATGAGAGTAAGAAAATACAAATCTGTAAAACATAAACAAGCTATTTCATTCTTAACTGGTGCTTGCAGTCAAACTGTGTTGCATGATATACTAAGCTAAGAAAAAACGAGGGATTAGTGGAGAAGGTATACTTTGCAGAAATGGTACTCAGTGATGTGAGAAAGACATCCAACTTACATATATCCATAGACAGCAATGTTTTTCTATGTTCTTATTCACAGGTTGCTGTGTTTTCAGCTTTGTGAGGATATAAACACGTGGATAAGTTTGGGCTAGGATTTGAATTAAGCCATTTACTCTCTGCCTCATTTATAGCTTTTACTGAATCTTCTCAATTATGTTATAGCAGCGCTTCAAGAAGGGATCCTCTGTGTAATGATCAGGAAATATAGTAATATATTAGTAGAACAGAAAAAACTTCTCTGCATCTGATAAAGGAAATATTGAGTTTGGTTAAAAAATAAACAATGATTTTTTTGAAATGGGCATCTTGAACATGGATATGGACTCTGATTTGCAGTGCCTCCCCCTATAAAACTCATTATAAGTGACATGTCAATTTTATTTAAATATCCGCTAGTAGATATGCTGAAGAAGCCAGAATCTCAGTAACCTCAGTTACACTTTTCCAAAGAAGAGCAGCACAAAAGATAGAGAAATCAGCTCAAAGAATGCAATCAAGTGGATCAAAGCTAGTATTTTACTTGCATCAGTTTTCATTTCCAACTATTACCAATCAGCCAGTTGGAGAAAAAAGGAAAACTGGAATTTCAGGATGAAAACTGAGAGTCTCACTGTTCATTCTTGAAAAGATTTTAATGAAAGTTTGTGGAGCAGTGGAAAGAGGACAATCACTTTCAAATTTTAAACATTGATAGAGGGAGGAAAAAGATTATTCGGAAATCTGCTATCATCGGTAAATCCAAGTTATAACAAATATTGGAACTGTTTGGAATTGAAAAATAGACCTGCAATCATGTTCCACGTAACTGGATAAAGAAAAGCACTATGCCAAAAATGGGAGGGTAAACATTCAGAAAGAACCCTAAAGCTCTGCTTTTCATCTCTAATTCCTGTAGTAGATAAACGCAGCGTCAACAAGTTCTGGTAAATGTTAAGAGCTTTACTAAGATGGTTGGTCTGCTTTTCAAGAAGCTATCATCAGAGCCTTTCAAGATGCTTAGTAATTTAGAAGTGGGGCCGGAGGTTTCTTTTTAACTATAGCAGCTATTGAGACATTTTCTTGACTCATCTTCTGAAAAAAAGCTTGAATAGAAGAATGTGCAAACTTTGAAATTTATACAACTCACTTCTGAAAAGAAGGATCAGATTCCCGATTATTCTGAAATTGTTTGGGAGAGGGAAACAAGTCATGTTTAGGTAAAGAGGGAAAATGGTTGCTGGCATAGAAAGTAATGGGGCAGATGGGAAAACCAGATCCATTCTGCAATACTTACACTCGTAAAGGAGAACTTCAGTCAAACATTTCGCAGCTATACACAGCTGTTTGTCAGAATTACAGATGGCTGTAGCAAATGCTAGAGAAGGTGCAATTAAACGGGCAAATTTTGTCATATGTAGTGGAGTTGCTGGAAGAGGAGATATTTCAGAGAAATAGTGCTGAATAAGAGATACAACTACAGTGAAATTTAGCATGATTTGCTGTAAAATTGGCCATCTCTATGTGGTGACTGCTCACTTTTTTAAAACCTCAAGTGGCTGGGAGAGGAGTGGCTGGAAAGCAGCCCTGCAGAAAGGGATCTGGGTGTGCTGGTTGATGCTGAGCTGGGTATGGCTTTGGCAGTCAAGAGGATAAACCGCATTCTGGGGTACATCAAACACAGTATAACCAGACAGCTAAAATAGGCAATTATCCCCCTGTATTCAGCATTGGTGTGGCCTCACCTTGAGTGCTGTGTGCAGCGTTGGGCCCTGCAATTTAAGAAGGATGTTGTCCTGGGTTCAGCCCATGACAGATACAAAGGTCCTTGAATGCATCCAGAGGAGAGGAACAAAGCTGATGGAAGGGCTGGAAGAAATGTCCTGTGAGGGGCAGCTAAGGACTTTGGGTTTGTCTAGTTTGGCGAAAAGGAGGCTGAGGGGTGACCCTGTTCCTCTGTACAGCTTTCTGAGGAAAGGACATGAAGAGGGAGGTGCTAAGGTCTTCTCTCTAGTATCTGGTGATAGCATGTGTGGGAATGGTTCAAAGCTGCATCAGGGGAGGTTTAAACTGGACGTTAGGAAGTATTTCTTTACTGAAAGGGTGGTCAAACACTGGAACAGAGAGGTGGTTGATGCCCCAAGCCTGTCAGTGTTTAACATACAGTCTTTAATTACTTAAGAACTGGTAGAACTTAACTGGTTTCCTCTCTGTTTCAAACCTCTTTTAGTTTTTTGATAGCCTAAGATTCTTTCTGTTATTTACATGTGCTGTGCTTACATGTTTGCTTGAAAGAATGCTAGTGATTTCAATAATTACATTACTATGCCTAGATGCTCTATGTTGTTACATTTTTGAATTTTTTTCAAACCTTAATTCCGACTGATAAAATCACTTAACTCATACGAATAATTGATTACATTCACCTTTTACTTAATCCTGGAGTGAATATTTTACATTTACTGGGCTTTTATCTTCTTTAATTTGAGAGTTTTCTACATCCCCGGACATCTCCAGACATTCTGCTTTTAGAGCAGGTGCTGGCTATTTATGCTACAGGCTTTTTGTTCTGCTTTATAACTGAGCTTTCATGCCTAATATCTCCCCACAATTTTGTGATTAACCTCTGCAGCAGGACAGCATGCATTAGTAATCACTCTTGTCACAACTCATCTGATTTCTCCTATTTGAATATTCAACATCTCTCTTGGCTTGCTAAACCTTTAAGTACCTCATTTTCTTTCTACATCCCCTTCGTCAGAGTAGACCATCTCAATTGAACCAGATACAGCCTGGATGTGATATTTTAAGTTTTGCACTATATTGATGGATGTATTAACATCCAGCAGGACTCCGGGGTTGCTTTATTTCACAATCAGCTTTACAATTACAAATTTACTTTAGTTCTTTCTTTGCTTTGCTACCCCCTTCTGCTACTTTGCAGGTTATTGGGGAGTCACACTGGCAAAAGTATCAGTTAATATGAATACTAATTCATGCTGGTCACAGTCTTGCACATCTAGGCTTTTTATGTGACAGTTTTGGTCTTACTGCTTCTTTGTATTTTGCAATCTCTTAAGGTCTGAAGATGGTTTTATTCCCATTAGGTGCACACAAACACATGTATGCAGAGCCCACCAATGACAGATCAACACAGACAGAACAGTGTTTTTACAGGCACCACATGCACACTAATGGCACTCACATAAGCATGAACAATAATAAATGGCTTGGTCCTGATCTTCTTTGCCAGTGAGTCAGTCTCAAAGTTTGCTAGTAGATTTTATACTCACACACACACCTACAAGGATATCTCTCTGGTAGCTTTTGTGTTCTTCAGCTCTAATCCTGCAAACAAGATGCCAGATGCCATGTGGCACCTGCACATTATTCATTGGGCACCTTGACACAACCATGAGCCTTACCCAGCCATTGTAACAATCCCAGCAGTAACACTCTGCATCCACCTGTGCTATAGACACTCTGCATTACTAAATAACTGCTTTAACAGTTCTTATGGTCTCAGACAATCTGTGAATGGCCAGTCTCTCTTTTTTCCCTTAGACAATTCCTGTTGCCCTCCTCCCCAGTGTGGGGAGGCAACTCTTGCAGCACCACTGGGCTCCCACACAAACACAACTCATCACCCTTAATACATATAGGAGGAGGAACACTTATCATCATGTATACATTACTTTGGCCTGTTCAGGTAAAGCAGTAGGTCAGTCAGGGCCCAGATTCTTTTTGGCCACATGGACCATCTCTCCTTTTAAGGCATTTTCATATCAGCTAGATAAAGCCTCAAAAATGAAAGCTCCCACATGAATGCCAAGTTACATCATGGGTAAATTTTCCCTCTTTAGATTACAGGTATATGATAAACTGATTCAAGAGACGAGTCTTTATTGGATCATCAACACACTACTAAACCCCTATTAGTTCAATTATCAATAATTAATAAACACATCATTATTAAATTGCAAGTACAGATTTTTGCACTTGGTTGCATGTAACAACAAAGCTACTGATTATTACTATTCTGTCTATTGAATCACAGTTCTATCAACCTTCCCTCCCCACACCACTTAGAAGTAGGGGGCAGCTCAAGTGCTGTTTACTCTGGCCTCCTACACCACACCACGTTTGTCCTGGAATTGCTTTAAACAGTCTACTGGTTTCCTAGAGAATCTGTAGCTAGTTACAAGGACTGGCGTTCAGGGGACCTCTTGCTTACAATCTACCATAATGAAATCAGAGACACAAGATCTCTTCTAAAATAATGCAATAATGACCATTTTTCAACAATAAAAGTAAAATATTATCCTACAGTCTAGGTACTACTCTAGTTTTATAGATGCCTAAAAACCACATTGTGTTTCAGAACCTATTCCTGTGGAAGAATGAAGTTAGAGCTGGGTGTTTCTGGTAGAAGTGCACCAGTCTGCAGTAACATTTAAAAATTAAGCAAGCAACAAATAGAAGGCTAACGAATAAGGTATCTGGAAGGAGTTTGTCACTGAAAGAGAGCCTTCTAGGTCTTGTGGCAGGACATATGAGAAGTTTAAGGCATTGCTTCCATTTCCACTAAGCATCTTTTTTTATAGAAGAATGAAAGTAATTTAAATTGCTAGCAACTGAGTCCATGTGTGAGGATGGTCTTTATATGCTCATTACTGTGTGTTATTTTTCTCCCTTGCCTCCTTGAAGGGAGAAAGTTATCTTTATTTTGTGTGCATGGGGCTGTTGCAAAAAGAGAGCAAGAACTAGTATTAAGTCACACAGAAAATCTGTATTGAAGCCATGAATTGCATGTTCCCAACTCTCAAATCCATTCTTTACTTGTGAGATCATGCTTCAGCAATAGTAATCTGTACTGTATGGCTTCCTCCCACCAAACTGTATACATTTGTATTTAAAAATCCAGTAGATATGCCAGTTCATTTAAGTGCCTGTTTTTCCCCATATGGATCTAATTTGCATTAGGAAGGTAAATGGAAAATTCACAACTCAAGAAGGCTGATTCTACTTGGGATGCACTACACAATCTCATTTCTCTCTTCACTAAATCTTTTTTCTGTGGTTGTATCTTCAGACCTTTAAACTCAGAACTTTATACGGACTTTATCGGTTTCCTGGTAGTGGTCTGAGGCTCAAGCCAATGCAGGTGTGTGGCTAAGAGGTCTTAATTGGGTGATGGATGCACAAAAATCAGGAACACAACAATTAAATCAAATTGAAACAATATTGAGTAGATTACAGTGGACTTTGGATCAAACTCTGTGGGGAATTAGGAGGTAATACACATTACAACAAATCTGAATACCCCTCTACTTCCCTGCTTTTTCTGTTCACAAATATACCAAATGAGTTTTCTTTTCCTGATATAGTTGTGTTCTGCAATACCATAACTTTCAGTAAAAACCTGAACTAATTAATGATGTCTGAACTGTTATTGAGAATAATTAATGTTAAAAATTATTGTAACTTATTCTTAGCAGAAAATAACTGTGTACATAAGCAACATTTAAGTTAAAACACTTCTGGAGGTTACCCATGAAGACATTTGTTTAAAAGCCATCTACCAAGATGGTTTTGGAAGTCAATGAAACAGGTAATAATATTGCATGTGGAGGTCTGAAGTTCGTCAGTCTAGGCATGGCTATAAAAGTATTCTCAAATTACTACAAACCCAATGAATTTTCTTTTTTCCCATTCTACTATTATTTTGGAGAGTACTGTCATTTACTTGCACTCCAAAGGATATGTTTCCTTACCTTTACCAATTTGGGCTAGTACCTAGATGTTCAGAAACAAGGTGATTATCTTATGAATGGTGATAAAACCAGAAATTTGGAGACCTAGTCATGCTGACTTGTACAGCTTTCACAGGGAATCCTAACGTGAAGGTGGAATAAATTCTGAGGGCAGAGGTTGAGCAGGAAAGTAGAATGGCTGACCTACTGCTGCAGAAGGCTGAGACATAAACACATCTGTTAAATAATGAAAGGCAATATTATGGACAGTTGGGAAATCTTCAGTAATAAATGATCAGTGTGGTTTGTGCTTTCAGAATATGAAATTGAGAGGTCATTTTTCCTGAGAATGAAGTGCGTCCTAGCCAAGAGGAATGCAGGATTGACATGCAGTGGCTACAAGGTAATGTATATGAGCTTTGCAGCCCTCCTCTTGGCCCCCACCCCCAAATATTCAAGAAGTGACAAGTTGATTTATGTAGTGGTTTTTACCTATGTGTAGCTGAAAACAAAATCTGTGATGGAAACAATCAGAGCAGGTCAAAAAATTGCCTCTGCTGATTGCAGATTCCCTTAGTAATGCAAGCTTAGACTCTCACAGTGTGTTAGAGTTTGCTTTGTGGCACATTCCCATATACTGATTCCTGATCTTCGAGATTGAGGAATTGGCTGGAGGACAGCCATGGATATGCAAGGAGAGCACACAGCTGAGTATTATTCCCCTGTGGAACTGGAAGCAGGTGAGGCAGGAACTTGGAAGTCTTCCCACATCCTTGGTGTTACTGTGCTCTGGCTGAGCAGCCACCCCGTCATACTAGTCACTTCATTGGGCTGACCAGAATTACCTCAACATTAATGAGACTGTAATATTACCACAAACAATCATTGCTATCAACTTGGGGTTGAATTGTACTAAACCACCAAGTCTGTTTATAAATCTCACCATTTGTGTTAGTTTTTTATTTATTACATTAAATGAGAAGCTACAGCAAATGCTGGGATTCTGTAATAGCACCTGCCATTCAGGTAGTTCTTATTTTCAGCTTCACAGTGTGCATTCACTGCTCTTTGAGCTACATGGTATAATTGTATTCCTTAAGCATCAGGAGAGAAGGGTACTTCATATGCAGTCTGGTGAGGATTCATTTTATTCAAGTCATTCAAAAACAAAAAAGAAAGCATGCAAGAGAAGCAGAGCTCTTTAAAAGAATATGTTCAAAGTCCAGGCATATATCTGTCTATTTACACTGCTATCTACCTGGTTAGACTGATAATTCTTCATTACATGGACACATGTTTGCTCAGCTGCTTCCCAATATGAATGATTCTGTCCCAAAGCTGAATTGGAAATCAGGCAAGAGTCTGTAATGGTGGTGTCTCTGTACGTTTGTAAGTGGGTTTTTTAATTCTTCTTTTTTAATTTTTATTTATTTATTCTCTGCCCATGTATGACATAGGGATCACCTTCTTTTTGTTTTGGTCACTATTAAAAGTTTATGCAGTGAAACGTTTGAGGATGTATTTACCTAGAAAGAAGTTGGCCTAAATTTATTCTCTGACAGTACTTAGAGTCAGGAGTTAATGATTTTGAAAATATCACCTGTTTAGCTGAAGCACAAGAAAAACTCATAAATCAAGTAGTATGGAAATGAGTAGGATCTGAAGGGAGATCTTATGTAAGTTTTGCTCGCCACTGCACTTTTGCTAAACATACTAATCACTTTGGTGATTAGAGAGGAGGAAGGAAGGTTATACAGGAGGACCCCATTTATAGGTGACTATATAGTAGGTTGTTCAGGGGTACTAAATAACCCTGAACCTATATATCCCTGAAAGTAGAAAACATTTCCATTCGACACAGTTAAAAGTCAAGCAAACACAGAATTAAGCTGAATGATGTGTAGTATGCCTGCTGTTTGGACTAGAAAACTGGAAGAAGCACAAATGATTTCTAAACACTAGCACTACATTAAATAAATCTTATGTTCTGGATAGTCCCCAGGCTACAATTTTACCCTCTCTTTAGCTGACATGGTGAATTTTTACAGTCTAACATTGAAGTTATCACTCCTCTGATTAGGAATTGTATATGGGGATTCAAAAGTCTGCTCTCAACACCCTGGGCTTAGTCATATGTCAAAAGAACACCATCTGAACTTTACTGGAGACCTTAATACTCATTTATAGTGCATTTACATGTACAGGAGTTAATTTTTATAAATGTGATGCATTAATGTTCAGTGGATTTTTAAAGTGTCTTTTTTCATCAGAATAATAACTCATTAAAATATAAATGCTTATATATACCTCTTTGTGTGCGAGAGAACCATTTGAAAAAGCAACTTCCATATTTTTTTATTAATAACAGGAATTCTGACTGTATCTATGAGAAATCTGTATTAAACAGAGTTTAAAGTATTAACTAGAAAGCAGTCTAGATAGTGCTCAAAGAGCATGTGTTTTAATACTGGATTAATCATATTGGCAGTAAACACAAGACCTGCATTTACTGTGTTTTAATCTCCATTTATAAATTAACTGCATTTCTGAAGCCTTAATAGACTATGCAGTATATAAGTGCTATAAGGATGTATTGCTTTCTAACCTCATTGAAACTGGGTGGTCAGCTGGCTTGCAGCCTCTTCCATTGCCATCAGATATTGAGTATGTTTTCTTCTCATGCCAGGTGATCCACTGCAGTGGCTATTTGAAGATACGGCAGTATATGCTAGATATGTCTCTGTATGATTCCTGTTACCAAATCGTTGGACTGGTGGCTGTAGGTCAATCTTTACCTCCCAGTGCAATCACTGAGATCAAACTTCACAGTAACATGTTTATGTTCAGAGCAAGTTTGGACTTAAAATTAATATTCCTAGATTCCAGGTAAGCAGCTATTTCATTTCCAGCATAAAATGCTTTTAAAGTCAAGTGTTATCATAAGCTACAATGGTTTCCAAACAGATCAAAATATCCTTGAAAAAATAAAGCAGTCCAAAATAGATCCATACACAAAAACCATATGGGTCTTCAAAGCCCTTCAGGTATCTGGATAGACCATACTTTGTCTTGAGTGCCAGAGACGTACAATTTAACTTAAAGTTACTTACAGTTTCAGAAAGCCAACTAAAGCCTTCCTGCTGTAATTGTTAGTTGAGTAGCAATGTATTTTTACCTTAAAGAACATACAAAGCCAGCAAAAGGAATAAGGATGTTCCATCATCCCAAAACAAAACAAACAAGCAAAAGCCCCAAACAAGCACAACTGAAATGCTTTCTGGGTCATCCGGGAAGTTTTTGACAGAGGAGTAAGAAAAGTCTTCTGCACTTCAGTGTAATGCCTTAACAATGAAACCAACCCTACTAATGGGGTTTGAGTAAAAACAAATTCGCTACTGCATGAAAACACTGCCATCTTATGCAAAACTTGTCAAAACGGCTATTGCTGAGGAAAGAGAGCACCGTACTCACTCTCAGCTGATGTAGCTCACGTACCAGCTAAGAAGAGCGCAAAACCAGAACTGAAGGAGCTGCGAAATGATTCATTCCCCTCTTTTTGAAACATGGTATCTTTTAGTATACAATGATACTTTGTACAGTGCAGTTCCAGATAACTTGGGGGGAAAAGCCTAATTCCCACACAATATAACAGGTTTGACTATTGACAAGATAATCTTTCTTCAAACTATCCCTGCATATGGAGCAGTATGTCACATAGTCTGTCATTTCTCTGGCATGCTGGATTTGCAAGAGGCAGAAATGATATTCATATGTAGTAGTGAAAAAGAGTCTGTATCCAGTGAGGAAATTTTGCGTGGCAGCTCAACCATGCAAGAGCATGCTCTTTGGCTATGCTGAGTCAATGAGATAGTGGGCCATCAGCTGCTGATATACAAAGAACTAGTTGTTTCTGGAATCCTTCCTTTTTTTGGCATGCTTTACTTAATGTAACAGCTACAAAGAAGCACAAGGGGGTTAGCAACATGTCCTTGCATGCAGAAAAAACGAAATTATGTGCCTAAGAGGAACTGCCTGGAGACATAGCGTCTTCAAAGGAAACTGTATAACCAGAGGTGTTGACAGGAGCACAGAAAGAACCAGTGCTGTTGCATATAGCTGGGTTTACCAAAGAGCAGATGAGCGTCGTCTGCGCACAGGACGATCAGGGGTATTAAGCACTACTGAAGCCTGTTGCTCTTCCAGCTGAGCAAACCAAATTATATTCGTTCAGAACAGGGACATATTAGGAATAAGACAAAACTGTTTTCAGGCTTGCTTCTGGTATCCATACAAGGAAAACTGTTGCTAAATATTTAGAGGTAACAGTCACAGCAGACTGGCCAGTATGAAAGCCATTGGAAGGAGCAGTTAAATAAGCCTTTCTGGACACATGAAATATGCAAGAGTTCATTTATCAAGGTCACTGGAAAAGGGAGACACTTCCCTCCAAAGTGGTCTGCTGCTTCTGAGTTTCATGGTGCAGCCTGTGCATTCACTGCTATATGGTTTATAAAGGCTTTAAAGAACTCCAGAGGACAGAACTGATCATTGAGGCAAACTCTGTTTCCTTTTGTGTGCCCTGTCTCATGCAAAGATCAATCTTTAGAGCCCAGGCTCCCTAGCGTAGCTTATTGAGGGGCTAGGTTTGTGTTTAGGAAGTTGAGCAGCTGAGTTTATTTCTAGATTCAAAGTTTTCAAAAGTTTGGGTGTCCTCAAAACAGTTAATGATGGTTTTTTGGCCCATGGGAAAACCAGCTTCAAAGTGAGGCTGTGCCTCCAGAAAAATTAACACTTTTCTTAGGTTTGTGGCATTTTGTTTGGTTTTGGGTTAGGTGTTTCTGTATGCACCGAGTGAGATGAAACTGCTACCTTTGTTTTAATTGCACTGAAGTCAGAAGGAGCACTGAAACTTGAAACAGGATCTTTCACCAGTATTTCACCATGCTGCTAGGCTTAAGTGACAATTTGAGCATCTAGAACTGTAAGCCACACTTACAAGGGACAGCACACACTGCAGAGGAGAAATATAAGCATATATTCATATATCCTGCTGCAGAAAGAGACCACATGTGCCCACCCCACAATGGCAGTCCCTGACTGAAGCAAGGGCATGCAAGATTTTCTGAGAGGAAAGCATAGCTAGGGAAGGTATGGATGTAAATTTACTGTATTTATAATCAATCAGACCATTAAGGCATTATTGTTTTTCATGGTTGCTTTTCAATTACATTCAGAAGAATTCTCCCCCTCTGTGCTCTCCCTCAAGTAGAATGCAAAGTCCCCAATCTTTGTGGGTCCACATGATTGCTAAACATTAGGTATGAGTAAACAGGATGCATGAAAAATAATATAAAAAGTAATCAAACTGTCTTCTGCCCCTCAATGACACATGCTGCTTGAGACCCATCTATTCATTTCTGTAGACGCTCCTGTGTTATTGCAGTGATACATACTCTGATACAGTGTATCTCATTAGTGTTTCAGACTTGTGAATGTCCTGACCATCCCCATTCATTGCACTAGTTATAAAGAGGCCTTGGGCGTGTGAACTGTACTCCTTCTGAAGCAATCTAAACTGGAGTACAGCCTCCAAGAGCATGTCTAAGGCACTCCAAGTTCATAGGTCAAGACTAGAGCTAGTCCCAAGTAAAAGTCCCAAAATTAAACCATGTAGATGCACCTGCTGCTGCAGCAGAAGATCCTCAGCAGTAGCAATTTTACTCTACAGATAGCCTGCTAATGGACTGCGTTGCTTATTATTGTAGACATGCCTTTGCGTGTTCTGCTCTGTTCTGCCTTTCTGGGTGAAGAAAGCCCAGGACAGCATAAAACATTCCCAGCAACACTAGGTAACCAAGCCACGTTATGACTGAGTTGCACTTTGTACTTTAAGGATTTTTTTTCTCAAGCAACTATGCTAAATAAGCAACAGTCCATTTTGAACCTGAAGTTTGACTCTTCAGGTCTGACTCAGTGTAGTCTGGTTCTTTAACATCTGCAGAGGTGCTGCTGTTTCAAATTTGTTCCATTATCCTATTTCCCATCACAGGATGTTTTTCTGAAGTCTACCTTCAGCCTTCCTTTTCTTAGTTTGTGACCCTCACAACTCCTTTTCTTTCCACATTCTCAGCTGGAATAAGCTCCTGCTTCCTTCTTCTGTTAGGTGTTAACCTGAATTTATTTATAGACCACGATCATAGCTTCTATGGACTAATATATATGCCACATTTTTATGTTTACAAAAGCAAATGAAAATGTGTCAGCAGTCCACGAGAGTAGTTCTATTGTTTCATGAATGGCTCCTCAACTGGATCTTTGTGCAAAGGATCATGCATGGCGGTGGCAAAAGCCCAAAGTGGAAGTAGGCAAAAGAACTTTTCCTGCCTGTGTGTAAGGCTGGCCAGAGAATTAGCTGCACCTTGTTTTGGCTGGGTTGAGAGGGTTTATTTTCTTATAAAGATGAGGATTCTCTTTCCAAAATTAACATTTTGTCCTGCAGTTTTTAGGCACCTGATTTGTTGGCACAATCAAATGTTAGGTTAATGAAATCGAATATTCCTAGTGATTTTGCTTATTATGGAACCTTCCATTTCCAGGGTGACTGAATTAACTGGATATGAGCCCCAAGACCTGATAGAAAAAACTCTCTACCATCATGTTCATGGCTGTGATGTGTTCCATTTACGATATGCTCATCATTTGTGTAAGTAAGAAGAATGGTAGACTGAAATATATTAAGAAGCGTGAGAAGTTTTGCAGAGAACAAGTGCTGTGCTGGAAAGTAGAGAAAGCTTTGCAAACCTTGACTGTAGATGGATTTTCTAAAGTGCTTGGCTGTCACTTAAGGAAACCATTAGTTTTGCAAATAAGCAAGATACTCAACATGCTGTGCTTGGGGGGGAGGGGGGGTGGGGATAAAGAGAAAAAAATATCTGGCCACTTTTATCTGTCAGCTTAAAAGATCTGGGCCCTTTTGAAAATTTGGGCTTGGTTCTGGGTGGTGAACTTCTGAAGGGAAAAAACCAAAAGCAAGTGAGCGAGTCAGAGGGGAAAATCTGAGCTTTCCTGGCCTCTGTTGTTGAAGTAAAAATGATGCAACAGCTCCCCGTGCCTCTGAAATATGTTATTAATAATCATCCCATGTTTGAAGTGAATTGCAAAACCAAAACTTCCTGAGATTAATATTCATTAATAGCATGTGGGTGAGGTTTGGAGAATGGAGTGTCAGGAAAAAAATTACACATTTAATAATTTCCCATCTTCCAACAGAGACACTAATAATATCTTCAAACATCTGGATCTGGGAAGTAGTTCATTCAGTAGCACATTAATTTGAGAAGCAAATTGAGGGAATAGCTGAACTCTGGATTTGGCTCAGTCTATCACAGCCCATATGATGCAAAGATGACATCCAAAAACCAATGTCAGTGAATTTTTTTTTCCAGATTGCTCCTGTAGGCTGAAAGCAGACAGAGTCAAATCCTTCTTTTAGGCTCCCTGAAGGAGAAAGTAGTCCGTTGTTCACCTTAATATGTGCTATTCATGAGGATCTGAAATATAAAAGAGGTTGCAGCTGTATTTGGCAAGTCAGTGCTGAAATTCCAAATGCCAAATTCTGTTAATGGCAGTGTGTATTACACCTGGGAAAGCAGAAGCTGGTCTTCACAGCAAGTTCATATTTGCCAGAACACCATTGAATACTCTGGGCTATTGCAAGCTAAAAACTAGAATGACCAGGGTAGATAGTAATGTCCTGTTGGGGGCATTCTCTTTGTCATGTTAATGGCTCCACCTGGACGTGACTGTTGACCGGTATAAAATACCACTCACTATCTTCACAAGACTATTTGGAATACCTATGTTAACCAGTACAGATATGAAACGGTTATAACCACAATCATCTCTGGAAAGAGTTTTCCAATTTAAAACAGAATGATGAATAATTCTCTGTGTGTGGTAGAAGACTTGTACTTTGGCTGCCAGTTTGACCCATGTACAACTGGAGTTTTAAATAAAGAGACAAAACATGTTTATTGAATTACACCTTCCCCCCAAGAAAAGAAAACCCTCAACCAAGTAGAATAACTAAAAGCCATTCTCTAGGTACTCTGTCTGAATCACAAAGATAAGTGATTGTAAGTTTAAAAACAAACAGAAGAAAAATGTGAGCCATATGCATAGAAATTTATGAAAGTTTCAAAGCAAATAAATACCAAGAAGCAAAAAATAATGGCTATTGCTTGGGCAACAGCGGGAACAGTATACAATCATGGTTAGAATACCAAATAATATGAATTATTAAAACAGATGTAAAACGTACAAATTTCCTCTGGGGAGCACTGTTATAACTCCCCCACAATCCATCAGTAAATGTCTGAGGAATGTGAACAGTAAAAGGTTGGCAAGTTTGACGTCCCATTCTCTAAAGCAATCTGATGATTAAGTGTCATCTGATGAAGTAATCTGGAGAGAAACATCTTACACCTAATAACGGTATTAAGGGAAGAAAAAAAAATAAAGGAAAAATAAAAAAGGAAATCCTAAACTAGGGTAAGCAACTGCTTTTTCAAAGAAGAAAAAAATCCCAAACTGAAGACCTAAAACAACTGAACTTGAAGTTAGGCAGTGCAGAGAACAAACCAAAAGGACGCAGCGAGGAGAACTAGTTAGAAGGGATATAACAATAACATCAGACTATGAAGAAAATGTAGATGTGAATATTTGCCTAAGGGGTGCTACTAGCACACAGTGCTTCCTGTTTTAAGCGTCTGATTAGCTTCTAGCTATATGAAAAAGCTTCTGGTGTTTGAACTAGTGTTATTTATTTCTATAGCACCATCAATATACACAGTGTTTGCTCTGCAACTGGGGAAATGTGGCCTCACAAATAATGAGTCCCTGCCTAAGGATATTGCATTCTAAAAGACAGGATAGAAAATCTGTTCCAGTACAGACAAAATATTCCTCTGTTCCAGCATAGACAAACTATTTTCCTGGCCTCAGAGAAGTCACTTCATTTATACCATTATCTTTCTGTGCAGAGGATTTTGTGCAACCCACATGTTACAACATCATTGCTTTTCCCACATAAACTTTCACGAGAGTCACATATCTGTGCCTTGGCAAGGCAAGCCCAAGCCCAGCCCCAGCCCCAGCCCCAGCTGATGTCATCACCACACAGTTTTACTGCTTCCTGGAAGTCAACCTATATATTTATAGAACCTGTCTTATAGCAGAGCACAGTTTACACTCTACCTGTGGCATTAAGTTTACTTTTACTTCCCCAGCAATCAGCCTTTCTGACAGAGCTCCACAGGTTTTTAAGAGGACAGAAGGACTGTAGGAGATTCTGTCTTAGAAGATTCTAAGGCACCATCCACTGACCATGCTGCTTGAGGTCTGGGCCGATGACATGCCAGGTTGTGTGGGCCAGGGAAGCTAAACTAGTAACCACTGCAAGCTTGGAACCACGAAGTCCATTTCTCTTAGTTGTATCCTTAAATGCCGACTAGGAACTCCCAGCCACATGCCTATGAGCCTGATGGAGCATTTTAAAATAGCCATTTATGACAGATCAGACGGATCAGCCCAGCCAGCCCAGTGCCTTTTTCAGTCTGCTAAACCAGGAGGGAACCACAGCAGTGGAACACCCAGTTACAAATGGCACATCTAAAAGCCAAGGCTAAAGCCACTGAATCCTTCTCATTTGATTGCAGCAGAGGCCACCAAGAAGTCTGAGCCTGCACAGATCTTCTTGGTAGTGAATTTACATCACTCTCACTTCTGAGGTTTCCCAATCAGCATCAAAGATGGTAATTTAACATGGAGCCAAAGGGAAATTGACCTCATTTACTGTATCAGAAGCATAGCTACTGTCCCCTAGCCAAGGTCAGACTTTCCTCAGATTGCTAAAAATGCAGGAGACATGGAGTCCTTCCCTGTCCCAGGAGAAATATTGGTTTATCCATATAATTAGGAAGGAAAGCCGAACACTGTAGTTCTCTGTGGTTTTCACATCTTTTAAAATACTGCCTGAACTGGAGAGCTAAAACAGGGAATTAAAAAGAAAAACAGTGTGAGAAAGTCAAAACTAACCCCAAAGCACATGGAAGAACTTTGTTATAGCTAGAGATCCGTTACAACATTAATTTATATTTTGGAAGACTGAGCAGCAAGGCATTTTGAATTCAGGGAAAACCTGACCATTAAACTAGCATGAAGACAGTTCTGAAAATCCTAGACCACATTAAAAAAAAGTATCTGTTAGATGATCTAGGCAAAAACATAAGCATCGGTCTATTCACATTATTCACATTGCTGCGGTCCATATTTTACTATTACTGCAGTCTCTGATTACTTTTGAAATTATAACTCCCTACTCCCCAAAGTAACAACTGAACACAAAGAAAAGTCAACCCCAGTGATGACCAATAGCCACATAGTTAATTACCAAACAGTAAACAAATGTCCAAAGATTATGCACCCTTTAATTCTCAATTTAATATTCAACGTCCTCCTTGTCAGAAAAATCTCCTGTGAGTACTATTTATAAAGGCCATATAGTTTCATTTCAAGTGGTCATTTGCCCTACTAGAGTTGGCTTAAAGAGAAAGCTGTTGCTCATTTTCCTTAGTTTGTATCTGCTTCTGTACCGAGCATGTACCATTAGAGAATAAAATTACAGAGAGCTTTGCTACTAAGTTCAGTCTAGTAAAAGCCCTATATTTGCAAGCCCTACATTTGCAAATCAATTAATTCTATTTCTTAATCATGTATGGTATAAAGAAATTGCTGCTAATGATCACTGGCTCTGAATATAATTTACATAGCAAGCTCAGTCCCTTATTTCCTAATTTAAAATAAATAACTGATTGTATAGAAGAGAAAGAAGTTTAAATTTCCTGGAGGAATGCTCTAGGGGCACACAAGAGAAGAACCACTTTTGAAGGCTGGCATTGTCTGTTAGTGAATCATTAGATAAATGCCGGGCACTGAACTGGAAATCTCTGTGGCTAGACGAAATATTTAGACATGCTACACAACCCTTGTTATAGCATAGCCTTATGCCAAAACATCTTTGTTCACAGTGAACTCAAACTGGAGTATAGAGGATTAAATTTTTAGTGAAATCTATCAGATAACTGACTTGACTCTCTGTCCTTATCTTAATTTGTGTGTTGAAGAACCAAATACCGTTTTAAATTTACCATTTTAAATCAAACCTCAAAATGTAGAGTTTACAAAGAAAAAAGCATTATACCATAAAATGCACTGCAAAATACACAATAATCCGTCAACCTATGAATGACAAAAACACTTCCAAATATACTGGAAAAATTCAAGCTTGGTGTGTCCACTTCAAAATGCTTCTGCTGCCTTACACTTTTCTTTTTCAGCTAGAACGACTAGAAGTAGTAAGTGTTCTTTTGCAGTCTAAGCATAAAGGAGCAGGGTGACCTGGAAAAGAAGGAAGACAAGCCTTTATAGTTTCCAACATACTATTTGTAAAAAATTATGTTACCTTGTGAAAGGGGCAGGACAGATGTCTTTGCAGGGGTGCTATGTAAAGTTTGGTGGGAGAACAAGGAGGTTTAAGGGAGGGAAATGAGAGACAAAAGTCTCTTCCTTGCAGATAAATCTCTCCAGGAAGTGGTCACAAGGCCAAGCAATAAGAAATGCTTTTTTGTATTGTACTCACAGTGCTGGTGAAAGGCCAAGTCACAACTAAATACTATCGACTACTGTCCAAGCATGGAGGCTGGGTTTGGGTACAGAGCTACGCTACTATCGTGCATAACAGCCGTTCATCACGGCCTCACTGCATAGTGAGTGTCAATTATGTCCTTACGTAAGTCAAAATACTTTGTACCATTACGTGTTATCAGTAATTGATTAATTTTGTGTGTTATCAGTAATTGATTAATTTTGTGTGTTACCAGTGATTGATTCATTACTAATTAAATCATAGAATCATAGAATCATAGAATCATAGCATAGTCAGGGTTGGAAAGTACCTTAGGATCATCTAGTTCCAACCCCCTGCCATGGGCAGGGACACTTCCCACTAAACCATGCCACCCAAGGCTCTGTCCAACCTGGCCTTGAATACCGCCAGCGATGGAGCATTCCCAACTACCCTGGGCAACCCATTCCAGTGCCTCACCACCCCTACAGTAAAGAATTTCTTCCTCATATCCAATCTAAACTTCCCCTGTTTACATTTGAACCCATTACCCCTTGTCCTCTCACTACAGTCCCTAATGAAGGGTCCCTTCTCAAATGCTCTAAGTTTGCTTTACTTGCATATCATTCTGTGCTTGCATATTACAGCCACTTTCTTCTTCTCATATCTTTCCTCTTTTAGTTACATTGAGATAAAAAGAGTTAGTATTCCTGATGATTATCTTGTACATCATACGGTTGAATGTAATCCTACGTGTAGCTGTTTGCATTAGATCTGGGCCCCAGTTCTGTAATTGGTGTCAGAACTGCACTGGGGCTGTCCAGACACAGTGACAGCTACTGCTACCCAGCAGAGGTTACAATGTCAGTCTGGGAGACAGAGGTGTGTTAGGAAGCATTACTTCTTTCAGGGACAGCTGAATCACTGAGGAGTCCCTCACTTGCTTTGGGTTGCACAGATACGGAGTCTAAAACTACATTCTCACAGCGGCAAGTAGCTCCCACTGAGCTTGTGAAAGTACAGCTCTTTGGACCTGCAGTTTATGAATTCTAGTTCAAGTCATGAAGGTGTTACAAAATTCCTACCCTGATATAAACCTGTGAGAGACAGAAATCTATACTGAATGAGAGAGATGAGTAATAGTGAAACGGGCTGTGACTGAAAAGACTATTTTCGGAGGGTGAAGAAAAACAGGGATAGTGGGCACCCCTTGTATTGAATAGTGTAAAAAAGCAGAGAGCTGCACACTCTTTTTACTAGACTGGTCCATTTCTTATCTGGACTGAAAGTAAGATGCTTCTGCATGATGTATGTGGTAGGACCATGTGTGTTGGCATATTACAATGTTGTCTCTGATAACCTGACTTTGGGGAGTTAACGTGTATGAGTTGAGAACCCATAGGGTGTTTCCTTAAACTCAGCCCTAGACACACTGGCAAATGCTGCCCTCATTTCTGTACAGATGTGAGAGCCAGCAGCATGAGGGAAAGACACAGCCCTGCAACCTGCCTGAGTCCCAAGAGCTGGGGCGAGTGATTTGACTAAAAAGGAGGACACTGTGCCAGGGATAGAACAGCATATTCCTGAGTTGAATTTGCTTCCAGGTTATCCCCCATCAAAAATTGATGGAAATGAGTTCGAGATAGAAATTAAGAGAGAAGTAGGGAGTTTTACTAGTTATCCTTTCAAAATATGCTCCATTGTTGCTATTGACAAAACCAGGACAGACCATTTAAACATCAGAACTGTATCAAACAACATTTCCAAAACACTATCCACAGTCTGTTCTTGATTTGTTTTTTAGCCTCTTTTTGTACAAAAATCTGCCCTGTCTGTGGGGCAGAAAAAACTGAACAGAGCAGAAATGAAGGTCTAGAGACTATCAGAAAAAATAACATTGCATCTCATGTGATCTAGTTACAGGCACATTGTGCTGACAGGTGAGGAACATGGCTCCTTTTCCTTTTCTCAGGGATAATTGTGAGAGCCAGAGCAGAGACCAATTCCTGATTGTGTAGGAGACAGATGAA
The DNA here is from genome assembly GCA_039720435.1 of Amazona ochrocephala. Classification (NCBI taxonomy): domain Eukaryota; kingdom Metazoa; phylum Chordata; class Aves; order Psittaciformes; family Psittacidae; genus Amazona; species Amazona ochrocephala. The sequence continues at coordinate 98,494,431 of CM077877.1, read as the reverse complement.
TTGATCTGTGTCTCTCTATTAGCTGACATGGCTGTGATTCCAAACTGCAGGGTGCCACAGATAGCTGAGAAGTTGGCATAGCTAGGTTCAGAAAGTAGAGGCATTTAGTACAAGGATGTTAATGCGGCTCCCAGTGGAACGCTTCTGATGGGCTTGTGTGGGGATGGCCCCAGACCATAAGATCCACTGCATGCTGGCATCCCCACGCTCACACTGCAGACTCAGTGAAAATCTTGGAAGAATGAAAATGAAAAAACTGTGAAAGCTAACATGTATTTTCAAAGGAGTTATTTTGGAATTGTGCTGTATGTTTGAGTATGTAATTCATTGGACTGTTCTTTTGCAGAGATATTGAGTATAAGGAGCTTCAGTTGTCACTGGACCAGGTTACCATTTCTAAATCACAGTTTTCATGCAGAAACTCAGTATCTACCTCGCAGGAAACAAGGAAAATAGTGAAACCCAAAAGTAATAAAGTGAAGGCAAAACTCAGAACAACGCCTTACCCACAACAGGTAACTTTTTCAGCAATATTTCTTACAAATATTTGTTGTAGAGTGCTTGAGGCAGGACAGACATCATCCAGAACTGAACTTACTGTATGAACTGACTATAGTATGCTCTGCCACAGGAACTCCGTTGTAGCCTGTAATGCAATTAGATTCTTTTGTTCTTGGGATGGACAGCACATGTAGTACAAAGCAATGCTGGCAAGTGATGCAAACACAAAACCTTTTGGATGTGGAGTATGTAAAGTACTTCAAAACCAATGTGCTTTCTTGGTAAAAAGAAGAAAAACATGTACTAAGAATAGCTGTGTTGTGAAATTGCTGCTGTAGAATGCATCTCATTCTCTGTTGATATGCAAAGTTCTTCATGTCACATAGGTACTAGCAGTTTGCTTATGCTGGAGAACATATCATAAGAATAAATCCTAGCAAACAGACCATTGAGTGGGATTTGGATTATCTCTGTCACTGGATGAGCTAAAACCAGATATGGAAGGAAACTGTGGAGATTGTCCATAAAACTGAGTGGGTGAGACTGACATCCACTATGAGACATTCTGAGACTTCGCAATGAAAGTTGATGGAAGGGGCTACTATTACCTTACACTAGCAGTGAGTGCAGCTGGTACATATACCGCATTCAAAACAGCGAGAGCCCAGAAAGCATTTGAAGCCTGGAGAGCAGGGCGGGTGGGAGTGGGAAGAGAAAATAATTGTGATAGAAGCTGATCCGACGGACAGGTTTTGTGTTGCTACCATTCTAAATCTTGACATGCCAACATATGCAAAATCATATTCATGGTCTGCTACTCCATAAATCAGTGATTTCCTGTGCTTTGTGACAAACTTCAACCCGCTAGCATTTACAAGTGTCTGCACTTCATAGCTAAATGCAATTGGCAAAATTATCAGATAAACCCTTAAAATTAGGATGAAAAAATAAGGTTTTTTGTGCTCCCATATTAAGTGAAAGTAGTTATTGTGACAACAACGAACTTCAAATGCACTAGTAAGCCAGTCCCTTTAGCCAGTGAGATTGGAGTTCAAGGAGGCCCAGCTCTGGCTGCCTGTATGATATGTTACAGAGTTTCATACTAAAGTTAGTAATTTAACTCTCTTCCCCTCCCTTTTTTTCTTCTTCCCCCCAGCAGTACAGCTCATTCCAAACAGACAAACTGGAATGCAGCCAGGTGGGAAACTGGCGATCCAGCCCTGCAGTGAATGCTGCCACCATTCAAGAACAAAACTTCCATTCAGAAAGCAGTGAACTTTTATATGCCCCTTCATATAGCTTGCCTTTCTCTTACCATTATGGACACTTCCCTGTAGATTCTCATGTCTTCAGTAGCAAAAAGCAAATGCTGCCTTCAAAGTTTGGGCAGTCTCAAGGAGCACCTTGTGAAGTGGCTCGATTTTTCTTGAGTACGCTGCAGACAAATGGAGAATGCCAGTGGCATTATGCCAACTCCTTGGTACCCAACAGCCAGTCACCATCCAAAAATCTTCCTGATCAACCAGTGAACATCATCCGACATAATCTTGCACAGAGTTATGAAGGTGGGTGTCACTTTAAAAAAAGAAAATAAGAAAAGCTGTGGGGCGTCTGGGGAAGATCTGTAATTGTAGTTTGGAAACAAAAATTACAAGGTGTTTAGTAAATACGGAAAATCAGAAACAGCGAAGTGTAACAACCGCTATGTTTATAGTATTTATATCCCTCTTCCAATTGCCATCAGCACTTGATTAGGAATATTATCGAGGCTTCAGGTGCAAAAATGTAATCACCAGGATCACTTTTAGAACAGGGCAGAAATAACACCTCCTTTAATACCAGCACAGTTTATCTTTGTGTTTGCACTATCAATCAGTTATTCAGTGCAGTTGCTCCAGTAAGCCATCTGAAGTCAGAAAAAAACAAATATACTTCAGATCCTATACAGACTTTAAAATAGATGTGATCTATTGCTAAAAACTGAAGGTTGTCCTTTCTGAGTATGAAGCCATTTTATCTGCCTTTACCTTATAGTTACTACAATGAACAAATAAATAAAATGCACTGTCTTCTGCTTTATTTGAAAACGTCTCCAGTGTTCCTCCCCATCCAACTGCATTTTCACTCATGCAAATGGTCAGCTCAAATACTTCAAAGGAAGCACTAAAGACACCGGCTTCTCTGAGGTGACAACCTATAAGAAATAACCTTGCAAAGCCATAAAGTAACTTAACATAAGCAAGCTTAAGATACACTTTAATCTTTAGGTCTCATATGCATTACATCTATCTGCACACACCATTTTGATTAGTTAAAAAATCATTGATGAGGACTGAGTGGTTGACATATTGTTACAAAGTTAGATGGAAACACTCCTTTCTTCTAGCCTCACTGAGTATGGGATGGAGGTAGTAGTGGAAATTGGAAATAAAAATGCTAGAAAAGACAGGCTCAAGTTTCTTGAGTACCAGAAACAAGCATTTATTCACTTAAAGACATGACATCCTAGATCTGAAGGGAATATCTGCCCATGTTAAAAGCTGAGTTTGCTACATTAGACAGAAAACAGTATCAGACATTGATGGTGTCTCCCACAGAGGAGCAAATAACTTCTGCCCAGGGTTTTATCCTTCACAGGACCATTCAGCCTCACCTAGCTAATCGACCTCACCTCACTGGCTGTAGAGTTTTACTTTACTGTTCTGTGTTTAGGTTGAAAATGAGCAAGGCTGAAGCTCTTCTTACAGCCTAGTGTAGGTCAAGTGCTTTTCTTGAGCTTATGGTCCTCTGATGTGCTGGCTTTCTTTTGTTGCTGTTGTGGACTGGGTGTGAAAAGGAGTAGCTTTAGTCCAAAAATAAGAAGTTGTTATGTCCTTTCTAAAGATGCTGTATCTTTGTGGAAAAGAAGAAAAGGCTGTATCTTTTGAGAATATGTATAAAGACTGAAGTAAATCCTGCAGCTCCCCAGAAAGTGTGCAGGAACAAAGCTATCCTAGGTGTACAGAAATCAGCCCAGCTTTTCTTCTCTGCTTCCAGACTAACAGATGCCGTGAGACTGACCGAGAAAGTAGATCCACCCCTTGCTGGTCAGAGGGTGCCATCAGATACACTGAGAATGGATGTGGAAAGAACAGCCTGTTCAGAGAACAGTCTGTAAAATTGATTGTGGCCATAATATTTGCCAGAAAAACCCAGTGTGCTTAGCAGCAGACATGCAGCTTACTGTTGGTTGGTTGGTGTAGGCAGATAACCCCCAGTAAACATAAAGCCAAGAAGGATTCCACGGGAACACTGTTAAACATGTTCGGGTAAAGAAAATCCCAACAAAAAACTGCAAACAACTAATATTTTTCAGTTTCCTCATGAATAGGCAAATGGAGCTGCGATGCCAGTAGTTCTTGCTTCTGGTGCTACTTTTGCATGTATTTTGTTGCTTAGGTTGGAATATGTGGGTTCTCTTTCCAGTACAGATGTAACGGATCCTTTTACGATTTTGTAATGATTATGAAATCATTAAAATGAAACATTTTAACAGATCTTTACCTATAGGGCATTTGATGAAAAATTACTTGGTACAATTAATTCTCTGTAAAAGGACTTAAAATGTACTGTTTTGGAAGGAAAAAAGAATATGGTCAAACTCAGGCCTGGTCAGAGGTCGTTGTTGGAGTTCACACAGTGTTACAAGAGGGGAAAGAAAAATGGAGCTTCCACTGCAAAGAGGATTTATACCTAATTGTTCCAGAGTTTGTTTCCTTCTGAGGTAGAACTAGCCCTGTTGTACTTCTGCTGAGGCTGGTGTCAGGGAGAAATCTGAACCTTTGGAAGCAACTTATTGCTTTGAATTGAAAGGGGCATCTGATCTTCCTTACATTGTCAACCGCTGCTTTTTCCAGTGGTTCACTGAAAAACTGACAGCCAGTAAGCTTCAAAGCAGAGTGGATCTGCTTAGCGTCATTATCTTCAATCCAAAGGCAATGCCAAGTATGACATCTGGCAACCGGGTTGGATGTAAGGGCTATTCCACATCACATCCATAGAAGCATCTGCCAAAAATGCCGTAGGCCAGAGACATTTTTTTCCATGGAAAATAGCTTCTTTTGGAGAGATCAGAGATTTTAAGATGATCATGCCAAGCCGTCAAAGCTCTGGAAAAGCACGTAGCAGATGAAACTGCCTGCAAATCAGATGCTGCTGCCTCAGAATCTGGTTTTGAAGCTTCTTCCACCTTTTTCCAGCTGGCCTAGTTATCAGAAAAGGAACACACTTCAGAGAAGGCAACCATATTCTTAGCCAGGGAAGTTTCCTTTGTACATTTGAACTGATACATTACTACAGTACCCACTTCTCATCAAGTTATGCTGTGGGCCAGTCTGTACTATGTGTGAAGCTTGGTGCTGCTAATCACGCCAAAACTCAGGAAATGATGAAGAATACTAAGGAAATCTGTGAAAAAGCCCTGGTCTGTTTTCCTCCCCCAGACCAAGTCCATGGGTTCAGCCAGTGACTACTGGAAGAAATACATGACATCTTCTTTGAAAAGTGCACTCCACTAGAGGCAAAGAGGTCTTGATCATGTTGCCTTACTATTGTTTCTGGAGGGACAATAACGGGGAACATAATAATTACAACATCAGCTCATGCCTCAGATGATTTTAAATTAGGGTTCAGACCAGGACAAAGCACAGATATTGAGCTAATCTAAAAAATGTGTTATTCGTGGGCATGGACAGTATTGAGACCTGTTGTATCTTTGCCTTGTTTGACACAGAGGAATATCTACATGCCTTTGTGACACAGGAGTGCATGACCTGAGCAGTACAGCTGTTCTGCTCATTGGTCTTCAGCAAAACTCAGAGCAACTGGGTAATTGCTCCTCTTCGCTAGTTCCTCTCGTAAAGAGGATTAAGAAATATAGGCTACATGTCAGCATTCAAGTGTTGGCATATTGCCTTTTCAAAACATACAGTAATTGTCAGATTAACTCTTCTGCAATAAGCATAGATCATAAAGCCCAAGAAAAAAATATGCATGACAAAACATGCATGAAGAAGGCTTCAGCTGTATCCTAAAAACAGACATGGTTTTCACAGCCAGAACGCAAAACTCTGCTGATAAGGACTGCACACATTTCACATAACAATCAGTGCTGAGTATCAGTCTCACTTTGCTTTAACCTGGTTCCAAGATGCCTTTCTTTCATTTGTACTGAAATATGGGCAATAAGAGAACAAGGAGCAGCTCTGCCTATTAACACCTTGGTGCAGAAAGGCATGTCTGTGAATGAAATACTTTTTCTGCAAGCATCAATCCCCACTGAGCACCATCTGATCTTTGACTGCACTGTTTAAAAGTGAGGAAGGAATGCTCCTCACTGCACACTATGTTTGACAGAAGAAGGATCACCCTAGTATACTGTAACTATGAATAGACAGAGTAGCCTTCCTGTTCCCACTTGGATGGTTGGATGGTGAAATCTAAGCAGGCTGCCAGGTGATGGGGCTCTTATCTCCAGGTTTTCCCTCAACTTGCCCAAGCTGTACCCTGCATGCCAAGCAGGAAAGCAGAGCTACTTGGCAAGAATTAACGAAGACAAGATGCCTGAAGGGCTCAATTTGTGGTTGCTGTTGCAGTTGCAGGCTGCTCTGAATGAAGTGTAAATTAGTATAAAAGGCCTTCTAGAAATGTGAAGTGTGTCTACCTTACTTGGCATGGCTGAGTTGCTCTGGCAGAAGAGTGGTCCAGAAAGCAACCCAAATTAATGCATTGACTTCAAGGACTGGAAAGCATTTCCAGTACTGGAGAAGTGCAGAATGCATGGGATCCCCATGCACCTGCTGAGGCAGGTACTCTATCAACTGCTCGTGTACCAGAAGGATGGAAGCAATCGTGGAGTGCTGCCTTTCTACAGCAATACAAAGAGCTGGTCAGCTTTCCAGTAACTTCTGTAGGAAAAGCTCTTCAGCAGGAGTCTGTCACAGAGCATCCTTGGGTTTTTGTCTGCAAAGAAAGACAAAAGCAGATTTAAGGCTAGCTCCAGCAACTATTCTGAATGTGGGTGGACAGAAATGACTATGCTCTGTTGCACTGCAGACACAACCTGCTTAACTGTCTGGTCTAACTACTCGAATGTGCTGCCAACCTTAATGGAAGCCTGCAAATATTCAACCAGATGCTTGCCTTCTTCCTCAATAGAAGAGATGAAAACCAGTTTTGAGAAATGGGATAGAACAAAATAGAGAGCATCCTGTAAATCTCCCAAGTATGCAGATTACTTCCTGGTAGCAAGAAGGCAGACAACAGCCCAGCAGAATTTGAGAATATAAAAATGAAGACAACAAGACAGGGGCTAACTTGTGTCTGTGATACTTCAGCTTCTTACAAGTTTAGGCTCTAAAAATGGAAATGCAGAATCTTTTGTTCAGAGATTGGAGAAGGGTCATAAAGCAACAACACTCCATGCTGCAGTAAGAGAACAAACCCATCACTCCTGTGGATGTCTCAACTTGGAAAAACACTAAAATCAGTACACCGGATTAGTTAAGCCATAATAGTTATATGGCAGTAGCTCTCAGCATTCATACTTATTTCATAGTAAAAATGCCAAACACAGAGTTAAAGTTATAGCAGTGTAATTACACTGGTAAAATTTCCAAGCTACACTCAAGTATGCGGCTGAACCCCTGTTTTGATTTGTGATCTACAAGAGCCATTTTTCAACAGCTGATGAGAATTCAGTTTACTTAGGCCTGCACGTACTTCTTGGTACAAAATGCATATATGGAAATTAAAAAGAATAACTTGAAGGGTTGTTGTTTCTAGGAGGGTGGTGGGTTGATCAAGAAGAAATTGGATCCAGATTGTGTTTAAATTCTGGTGTTAATTATGTGGTGTGACTCCCTCAGAAATTGATGAAGCTTTGCATATATAAAGGGTACAATTGAGCTATTTCTGCTTCCTCTGTTCTATGTGAAGGCTTTGCCAGTCTAGTATAGCACAGGGAATATTTAATTAGTAGAAGGCACAGTTACATCAGCAACCACTACAGGGCACCTCCAAAACTTCTCAGATGTTGAATAAATGTTTTAGAAAAACAGAAAATCCCTTTCACAAAAGGCACTTTGGTGTCCAGGGCTTTCAGTGAGCATAGCACAGAACAGAGTTTAGGTTTAATGTGAGAAATTTGCTAAGTAAGTGCCTCATTTAACCTTTAACATAAAACTTTCAAATATGCCTTGCAGGAGCAGTATAACTGCCAAACTGTTCATACAAGACAGTGCACAAAAGAGTACTGCCCATCTAATTTTAGCCATATGGTACATGAGTAAACCAGCGGCTTTCCCTCTTGCCATTTGTAGATAGGAGTGTACAAAAAGGAAAAGCTGGGTAAGCCAAGCTGAAAATGATAAAACTAATTCAAGTTGTTCCTAGAGTTCAGCTACCATGCAGAAGCATAAGAGAAAACTAAGATTACTCAATAGATTTTAGAGAACAAGCCTGAATAGAAATCCTAGATTCACACTCTCTTGAAAATTTAAGAATCTAGCTTCTGATTTTCCATGCATACCCATTTCAGTACTCCCACATTCACAGACATTCTCAGTGTATGTTGTAAACTTAATTTATATTATACATATAGCTTTCTTGCATGATAGCTCCTTAAAAGGAGAGATACAGCATTACTCACAAAGTATTTATGTTGCTTTTCAATAGGTGTTTTTAATGTCTGATGATAGTTTTTCAAAGAGAAAAAGCAAAGGCTTTTTAACATGACACATTCTAGATATTACATATAACACATATACATGTCATGATTTAGGTACTGACACATCAGCACCTAACACTGCAAATTCTCTTCTTTCCTTACAAGGAAAGGATGTGATACACTTCCAAAGTGACAGGAAGAATAAATCCTGTTTTACACTAACCACCAAATCATTGACATGCAATTAATGCTACCCATCTTTTGGTAAATCAGTTGATAAATCTCTGAAAAAAGCTTACTTAAGGTCAAGATTTTTGATAGCAGGTGACATTTCCAAGTATTTCTTTGGTTTAATTTCACCTATTTAACTGTGTTAATAATGATAGTTATTTATAATTATTCAGTCAAATAAACAAATGGGCATGTCACATGGAAAACCTTTTGGAAGTGATCAGCACTGTCGGCCTTTCTGAATGGGTTGGGTTTTGGGTTTTGGTTCTGGGTTTTCTTTCAACTTTTCAGCACTGTCTTAAAGAGACTTACCCAAAGCCACTGAAGCAAATGGAAATGTCTCTGACATATTCCTTGGGCCTTGGATCTGGCCCAAACCAAATGGGTATTACTGTTCAGTTATAAAAAGTGTTAGAGTCTAATTATTACTTGAGCTCATGGTCAGTAATTAACGTATTTTCTCTTTCCTGCAAGTGCCCATATCAAACAGAAGATACAGCCAAGAAGCTCTCTCTGACAACTTTACAAGCTGCGCAGCACCCATGCCAGGCAGTAGATACAAAGAAGAGATTTACAATTCTGGCACCATGAAACCCAACAAAATAGACACCAGGATCCAGCCACCTCACCACCTCATTAAAGAAGAAAACAAATTAGCTTTTAACAGAGACCTGCAAGAAAAAATGAGCATTAATGAAAGTTCTTTTTCAAATGCAATAGCCAACTCCTTGCTGCCAAAATCAGAATGTTTCCAGTCTAAAGCTATAGGACAGTTAAATCATCTCCTGCCAATGCCCTCAGTATATGAGCAAACAAGAAGGATTTGTATGAAAGAACCCAGGTATGGGCACATTAGTCACCATGCTACAAATCTAGATGAACTGGACAATGACGAGAGAATGACTGTAAAGCTTGATCATGACTCTGAAAGTGAACGTGTGATGGATGTGAGACCCTCTGGACAAGTTCCATTTGTGCTTCTAAATTATCACCATGTTTTAGCAAAGCATGGTACATTTCAAACTTCATCATGTACAGCAACAGGACGCGTAGGAGAAAATTATGGATACAATTCTGAGGAAGTAAATACATTTATTTACAAAAACCAAAGCCCCTCATCAGCTTCTTCTCCAGAAACCCACAAGGAATCTGTACTACCCCATTATATTGGAACTTCAGTAATAATAGCCAATGGAAGGTGACGGTAATGGAGGAATATTTACATTTTATTGAGAAGCCAAACTGTAATGATTTGCAAAAAGCATGAGAAAACATGGTTACATTTACTGAGCATAGCTGAAGGTCAATGAGGGACAGACTCCTGTGTTCCTGGCAAGCCACAGTGTTAACAGGACCTTCAAGGTCAGGAAAAAACCCTGCATCTAGCTTCCATGCTTCTTTGTCACAGATAAACTCTGGTGCCAGTGAGAAGACAGACACGTTACAGATCTTATTTTTGTTATTTTATAGTGTGCAACAAAATTAAATGATAGGTGTTATATGCAGAGATTTATATAAAGAACACTTTTTTTCCTTAACCTCTCCTTCTCAAAATACATTCAAGATTTTTTTATCATTGTCATAAACTTTACACTCTAGTTTAGGTACTTTTGACAAACGGTGTGAAACTTTACATCAACTCTCCACCTATGTGTTAAACACCCTGACTAACGAACTTTGTTTAAAGAGTGGTGATTTTCAGTATCCGTACTACAGCTGTACTAACTGAACAGAACTCAGTTTCGAGAAAGGTTATTCATTAATTATCCAAAAGTTTTTAAACTAGGTAAATAAAATCTGAATTTATTTAACATAGATTTCACCAATCTCAGATTGTTACCACCACCATTTACCTTGACAAGGAATGATATGACAAATTAATACATACAAAGATACCTATTAAAGGGTTACAAGTCTTGTCATAGCAAATTGGGACAAATCATGCAGCAAGAACTAAACACTTTTCCCCATAAAATGTAATAAGAAAAAGAAACTTTCAAAACATGTGTTTCACTGAGTGTTCTGGGAGAAAGCTGTGCAGATTTTCAAACCAGGTAGTCAAAAACACATCTTGATAATAGCACCAGAAATGTTTTCTTTATAGTCAAGGGAATAATGAACATTTATGCTTTATTTTAAACTTACCAGTAGAGCAGGCTTCTGAAGCATGCAAGGTTCGGCTTTTAACACACTGAGCTTCCTTAAGCATAAATCTCATTGTCAGCACAAAGGTGAGATTAATATTTGATTGATTCGTGCACTTCACAAATAATGCCGGCCGACCGTCCAAATTTGGAAGGCTGAAAGTCATTGCACATCCACAAAACCTCAAGTTGTACTTGAAGCAAAGCAGGGCTGAAGCACACCGGGGCTTGGGACTGAGAGCTTTGCATGTCTCCATTTGTGCTCATAAACCGTAGTGGGAGAGAATCATACAGCACACATAGACATTTCGTCCAGCCTATTAGGAATAGATTCCCCCCTTTTTACTTCTTTGTAAAGTTTACAAGTGACATATGGGACATATGGATCCATCAGTTCTTAACTGACAACAGTCAGCCAGTTCTGTTTTCCAGTCGCTTCACCAAACATTGTGCGCTCTAGATAACACAATGAATGACTCTCTAAATCAGGCTGTAAATACCAACAATGAAGGTTGTTGTAGATGCAGGTCAGTTATACTTAGCTAGTTCTTGGCCCAATTCAAGGCTAATTTACATTTTTATATCTTTCTCACTTTTGTCAGACTCTCTCTAAAGAGACCTCCACTGAGGAAAACGCTTACCTGGCCAGTGCAATACGGAAAAACATTTGCTCATGGTTTGCATGTTGTCAGAATGTACGTATGCATGTAATCAAATACACACCTCTAAAAATCATGTTCTCCCTCTTTTATATGCAGCAATAATACTGAGTCACCTCTGACGATGTATGAATATTTATTGCTATGAGTACACAAAAATAATTCTAAGACATATGTTTGAAATGACCATTTTCAGTATTTGTATTGCTTCCTATTAAAAGGTTAACAGAGAAGGCTTTATTATCAAGTTCAATTGGTGTTCACTTGGAAGTTCACAGTTGCCTGAATTTTTTCATGTGCTGAAGAAAATATCTTGCATGAAAAATATAACAAAAAACACCTCATCAGCCACTACCAGAATAGAACCAAAGCAGCACATTCACTTGCTCCGTGTAACTTGGTTCATCTAACACTAAAAAAGTGAGCTAGTCTACAGAAATGTTACGGGTGAATGACAGAAATATTACGAGTGAATACTATTGTCAGTCTGACTTCATACATTGAATCAATGAGCCACAGGCTGGTTTTTACCATGGCTTTGGCTCATAGCCTTCCCAGCCAGGGCCACTAACGAATGGAGCCACCTCCTTAAAAGATACAATTATGCTGAGACCTGTATGTTAATTCTGTTAAATGAAAACCATGCCCTATAAAGGAGTAACTGACATTGTTTGCATCATTAAAAAGAAACCTGATGCACAGCTCTCATGCTACGCTTTTCTCCGTACCTCATTAGTGGCATTACTGCACATACAGTTAATCTGGTGGGTTTTTCTGTTCTTGCAAGTACTTCTCACTATAAAAACATGTTTTCAGGAAGGCACAAATTAGGCTTCGGTTAAAAAAATGCCATTGATATTTTTCAGTAAAATACCACAAAATATTTTTCCAGCGTCGACCTTGTTATTCACACTTCCAGGCTTTATTCAATAAGCCCGAGCGGAGGAGGTGTTCCATCATTCTCCCACAGATGTTTTATGGTATGTGATATTTGGGTATATGAACTTTCCCTGTTGGGCAATAACGAAGCAATTACACATTCACATATGCTAATACAGGGTAGGGTTTAGCAAAGACCTGCGATTAAAAAAGCAACTGAAATGTGTGAAACATTTTTCCTGCCACTCCAGAACAGAAACAGCAATTGCATGTTCACATCTGGAATGTGAGTAAATTATATTAAGAGAAAAAAATTACTTTAGTCAGTTAAATTACAGATGTTCACAGCAGACTTGTAGGGCAGAATGCGGCACAGCCATGACAGTGCCGATGTTTTGTAATAATTGGAAAAACTTATGTCATGGAAGTGGAGTGTGAATGGGAATATATTATGAAAAATAACCTCATTTCTCTCTACTGCACTCGTCTGAGCTACTACAGACACCTCTGTCCTGTGACTTGATAGGATTTGAACTCTAAGGGGAGTGCAGATTGAGCAAATAAATGATATGGAGAAAGAGAGAAAGAGAGTGAGAGAGGAATATTTTACCAAAATGCAAAGTTGGAAACATTAATCCCATGCTGAGGTATCAAAGTTTTTATCTTATTAGTAGAAACACCACAGTGTAAATAATGTGATAAGGAAACAGACTTCCCTCCAGGTCATGGTATCTCTGTAATCTGAAAAAGGGTATTAAAGGAATCTAATGAAAGCACAGCAGACAGCAGATGGAGAATAGGAGAAGGTATCACTGAGAGAAAGTGCCAATGAATGGGAAACCTGCCAGAATACCAGCATTTCTCTGAACAGGACACCAAGTATTTTTTTCACCCTTTCAGTCATACTTACAACACAGAGAATATGTTAAAATGTTATTATTCCATTTTTTTCCTAAACATTAGATCTTGCTTTTTTTATATGATGCAGATAAAGGCTATTTGGCAAATGTAGGTGAAAAAGCACGCAAGCCAAATAACCTATTAATGCTCAGAATTATATATGTATTCTCTAAAAATGTAAAGCATCTTTGCTTATTTATTATGTAAAACAAAATGGTTACAATGTTAATAAAATCCTGTAGCCAAAGGAAAAGTGAGTTGGGATTTCTTTTTTAGTACAAAACACGAGGTTGCACATAATGTTCCATATTTGAAAATTTATTTCAATTGCAATGCGTATTGTATTTAACAGTTAATGTACTATAAAATAGGAGGGTTTTTTTTTACTTCTTGTCTTTTAGCCACGTCTCATTTTAAAGGCAGGCTCGAGAATTGAAAACACCACAGAATCACTAATGAGATGTGCTAATGCAAGAGGCTCAAACACATCAGTTCATGATTCTTCCCTGCAGTTCTTTTCTCGCAGTTGCGTCTTACAAGCCCGTAGCCCACCACCGTTTCTTGACCTCTCTTCTTTCGTCAGTCCAGATTTAATTTCTTTGGTGTCTGCTCAGTGCGGTGCATCGTGGGAGTACCTCGCGCATGCAAATGCTTTTATCAAACCAGTTACCCCCAGGTACCAGCTTTTTTGCGGCACAAATCTTTTCCGTGATGGATATTAGAAATCACTTCAATTTTTTTATATATATAGCTACTGCATATATATATATATACTGCAAAGTAGTTGCAAAGAGCAGTTTTTTTAGACTGCTGATGTCTTGCAGCTGAAGCAGAAACAGACAGAAATAACCCTGTTGTACAATGAAGCAGCAGCACAAAGAATTAAATGATGTAATATTATTTTGAGGTAATAGCCCTTGATTTGTTGGATATCTTTTAAAAAACACTCCAAAGTCCTATAAAAGCTTTTACTAGAAGTGAGATGTACGGCTTGAACTCTCAAATGTGAAGTACGTTATTACTTTTTCAAATCTTTGGAAACAGCATTGGCACTGACTGGACACAACCTGCTTACTCTTCTTTCTGAGCATAGACATGTGCCAACACACCCAGCCTGCTCTGCAGAAGTTTTCCTATCAGTAAGCAACCCCTACAAATATTTTCACAATGTGTAATGACAAATGTTAAAGCAAAGTCCAGGAGGAAAAAAATAAAGTCACAGAAACACAGACATCGTAACAAATGATTTTCGAAAGCACTTCATCAAGAAAATAGTTTAAGATATGACATCACCTCACAACAAAAGAGGTGTTTTACCAATCTAGACAGTTGAACGAAATTAAATATTTTCAGTGCATCACTTCTGGATGTGGAGTTGTCTGATTTTCTTCACACTAATGTGCAGAGGTGCTCTACACCACATTTGTCTGCCATATATAAAGAACAACAATATCAATGATTTTCATACAAAAATGTTGTGGCTTTCTGGGTGTACTAAATTTGGCTTAACAAGAGTAAGACAACAGGCTGTGCTCCCCATCTACCTTAGAGTGAGCGTGCTTCAGGGAGATTCACTGGCTGTCTCCAGGAACAGCTGACACTCAGAAGGACCCTTGACAGCAGCTCACTACACAATGGGAATTTTCTCTGTGAAGTTCTTTGGTTCTTCTGAAGGAAAGGTCAGGTGTATACCAAACGCTTTATCCACCCAAGGCTGTTTCCTCAGGACAACAGGTAGTTTTATACACATAGAATAGGCCACTAAAAGGTAGAGGCAAAGCGGCAATGTTCCCATGGCAGCCAGCTGTGCTTCGAGGCATCCGTGAATTGCTAGTTCTCATTTGCAGAAAGAAAGTTTAATGTCAACTTTATTTTCAACGCAAAATTTTCTGGAATAATATTACAACTCACAGTGAGAACAGAACAAGCTTTTAATTAAGAAGGCTATGAAGAAATAAAAAAGGAACAATAGCAGCCAGGAAACACTGAAATGCTTTACTATTAAGAATCCATTTGCCTGCTCCTCAGACACTGGTGGTGCAACTGAGTAAAGGTTTGCAGGTCCATCCTACCCTTCACACACAAACATGTTTTACCATTCTTCCCCATCATTCCCTTACAGTACTTGTCCCTCACAAAGGGAAAGCGTGCTTTAAGGAAACAATTAAAGGTCACACATCATTATAACCAGGTCATACACCAAAACCTGATGTATGACATGGTTATTTAAAGATATCTCTACAGGTACTTGTCAGTCTATCTGGAATATGAGCAAACTTAAAGGTGCTTCCTTCAGGCACACCCTACAGTACTGAAACAGAGACAGTGTTTCAGCTACATGTATCGGATTGCGGTACAGATCTAAAATTTTTTAATGCTCTGTAGTTGACAAAACAGTACCAGGGCTATGCTTTCCACAGCAACCTGCAGCAGCACATTGCTTATATACTGCTTGAAAGAGAAGCAGAAAAGAAGTGAAGATAGGCTGAGAGAGTTGGGGCTGTTCAGCCTGGGGAAGAGAAGGCTTCGTGGAGACCTCATAGCAGCCTTCCAGTATCTGAAGGGGGGCTATAGGGATGCTGGGGAGGGACTTTTCATTAGGGACTGTAGTGATAGGACAATGGGTAACGGGTTCAAACTTAAACAGGGGAAGTTTAGATGGGATATGAGGAAGAAATTCTTTACTGTAAGGGTGTTGAGGCCCTGGAATGGGTTGCCCAGGGAAGCTGTGATTGCTCCATCCCTGCTGATGTTCAAGGCCAGGTTGGACAGAGCCTTGGGTAGCATGGTTTAGCGGAAGGTGTCCCTGCCCATGGCAGGGGGCTGGAACTAGATGATCTTAAGGTCCTTTCCAACCCTAACTATTCTATGATTCTAGGATTCTAAGATGAACAAGGAAGGTGCAAGTGTGCACACCCCCCCCCCCTTTTCTTATATATGCATATACAAATGATTTCTCCATTTTATATCAAAGTTTATTAACCAAACTCAACTCTCATTTTATTATAATATTCATCAGTATTTAATTCTGAAATATAGTTGCCAAAAATTAACAGCCCAAAGCAGATTTGAAATCATCTGGTGGGAAAAACTGGTGTTCAGGTGTATCATTTCAATTACCCCCATTAACAGCTGTCTGCACTCCACTGTCCAGTTCTATGAAATACTGGTGTGCTGTCTCATATGAGAAGGAGCATGGAGGGAAACAAAACAGCAGGGTATGGACAACCCGGCATACAGACAAATCTACTGTGATATGGAGCATAAAATCCTAAATGTAATAGAGAAAACTTAATTTCCAGCACTTGCTGCCAAACCACCTAAGCCCTAATATGCGAGGATTTCTCTAAATTACCGTTACAGACTACTTTCCTTGTTTTACAACTTTTCTTGACTTTGTAACCGAAACAATCTACCAGCATGTTCAGATTGTTTATGAGGCGAACTTTAACCTAAAAACCCCATTTCTGGCTAGCAGACAGAAGTCCTTTGTGGAAACCAATTTGGCTGATCCACCTTCAGTAGGGACAAGGTAACATAACAAGCAATGCTGCCTACTTGAGGAAATGAGGCTGGCCACATCACACCTATGACAAACTTTAAATTTGCAGACAGCTGTTTGAAGTGCTGTGGTGGCCAAGCCTCCTGGGGCAAATTCACCTTGCCTGGGATTAAAAAACGACATGCTGCCATCATGCAGAAGCTCCCACATGCCTGCTTCATGATGCCTTCCAGTCATGACCAAGCTGTTACACCTAACCTGCAACTGTGCAGACAGCCCCCAAAGCAAGCTGCTTTCAGGTCAGCAGGTGTTAATCCTCTTGCTTTTAATGATTAGCAGCAAAACCAGATGCTCTGCCTTGGGAAAGAGGGTGACAAAAGAAACAATGGAAGACAATTGGGCACAGATTAACTGCAGGTTTCTCTTTATCTCCACTGTAGCAGTTGTTTACGGCAGAAATTTGAAGAGCTGAGTATTTTTTTTTATTTATTTATTAGCTTAACTTCATTGCTATTAGAACAGAATCATTATTAAATTCTAAACTACTGAGTAGAACTTCCCTTTCCTGCTATGGGATTCTACAATAACCTGGATAAGGAGGCTGCAACTAGGTGATACAATACTCCAGTGGGCTATTCTTAAGGGGACTAAGGCCTCTTGGAAGACTCTGATTCAAAGGACATATGAGATGATCTATTTAAATCAAATTGACTAAGAAGAGCAATGTACAAATAATTTGGATAACCAACCACGGTTCTTCAGTGCTGATGGAAAACTCTCCAAAATCTCAAGGCAGCCATGAGAGCGCTGCAGACCTGAGACCAAAGCACAGGATGGTAAAATGCTGTGCAGGCCCATATGTAGAAGAATCAAATCAGCAAGACTTTACACTTAGACCTGAAGTTGAACACAGTGGTGATCCTGGTAATTCAGAAATATATGATGAGCTTTCCTAGCTGTTTCCACGGCAGGCAATGCATAAACCAGAATTCAGTTTAAAAAACAGTAAAAATGTAAAGATTGTATTGTATTATGCTAAAGTACAATAAAACCACAGGGACACAAAAAGGAAATATTTAGCCACTTCAGTTTCTCAAATACAGAGCGCAAACGAAAAGAAAGTTCTGTCCATTGCAAAGTATTCCTTTGCAATGAGGCTCCTTTTAAGGAATAGATGCTTACAAAGAATGGCAACATAGATGTGTTTTAAAGTTAATACAAAAGAATAAAGGCCTTCAGCAATGAGATAATTACCTCTTCTAAACGGTTGAAATTTCCATGTCAAACAATAAAGATATCAGAAAAATCAGAAGGAAAAAACCCCAAGCTGTCAACTACCCTTCCCACTTTTAAGTTTAGCTGCTTGGTGACAAATACTAAAAAGTCTCCCTTTGCACTGGGAGCTCAGAGGGCTATCAATGCTTTGGGACTATGAGGTTTCTCAGCATGTCAAAAGAGTTGCCATCGGGGTGCACAGACTCTACACCCTTGCCTTCTTCATGAACTTGAAGGAATCCATAATCATCTATCCCAACTATCCACGCAATTGGGCCCTCCTCATTGTGGAGACGGACTTTCTTACCACTGCAAATAAGAGAACCAGACAAAGATTAATTGGTGGACACTGTACAAACAATTAAAAATAGCTTAGAGGACTAGTGTCTAGGAGAACGTTTTTACTTCCCACTCCACTGGTTCTCTACAAAGAATGATTTTCAGCAGCACTTTCTACCTGCTTGATTTCTTTCTGTGGGATTAACAGAGTTGGAGTAATCTAAGAGTCTATTTTTTTTATATAAAAGACATGAGTACAGCAGTTCACCACTAGCTTAACAAATCATTCCTAATTCCCTTTGTTTTCAAATGATACCAGTGAAATACCTAGAATCATTTTTTAACTTGTGCTAGCCAATTGATTTTACAATGTGCTGTTTCTATTCTCCCTCAAAAAAGGGGAAATCCTACTTGGAGAAATCTAGAAGAAATCCTACTTGGGAGTATATTTTAACTACTAAACATTAGTATTGAAGGCAATCTAGTGAAAAAAGAAGAAAAAGACAAGATACCCATGAGTTCTTTCCAACTTCCTTAGCGGAAAGGTCGAAAAGAACATTATACTTACCTGTGTACCCAGTACTTGTAATAACGGGGAAGAACTCCATTGGGCCCTTTCTCCTGAAAAATATCTATAAGCCTCTCTAGCACAGTTACAGTTCTTGCAATAAGACAGTCTGCAGTTAAAGGCTTCAGACTTTTCCCTTCTTCCTTATTAAATTTTGTGATGAGATCATTGATACATATGGTGGGGTTGCTGTTATTCACATTAAATCCAAAGCCTGAAGAAAACAAACCAAAAGAAGAGGACAGGATCTGTAAATACGAGCACTTTTACCGCCAGAAAGTCAGTACTTTATTCAGCTGCTTGATACAGTTATCTCTAAGGATGTTCCCAGTAGCTCTTTTTCTTCAGTCTTTTACACCTTTAAATCTTACTATTGGGAAATCCAGATTTTACTTGTTCTTTGCCCTTAAGATGCATCCTCAGAATTGTAGAAGCAAATCCAGTGTAGTCTTTCAACAACCATCCTACCAATGAGGGTTAGGAAGATAGTAAGTGGTAATTTGCACGTTGGTTACAATAACATCAAAGTGAGAAATTTTTTTATTCCCTGGAACCTGACAGGTCATTAGCTAATCAAGAGTAAATCATTGATCATACTCGAAGACAGAATTTTATCTTTCATTCTAAAATTTAATTAAGAGACCTTTCTGCTTACTACAGTCAGCTGATTGCGTTTTCTGAAAATTAAACCTTTTTACTCTGCTGATAAGCCTTGTTTGGCTTGCTCTGAAAAGCTCAGAAGATCTAACTTTGTCGTGTAAGACTCCAGTTTGCTTAATCTATCATCACAGCATATCCTTTAGAAGCCTTAAGTCTCTCACTGAATTTCTCCAGCTAGAATAATGTTGGCAGAATGCCTCTTTTATTTAAATATGGCTCTTGGGGCCTTTTTTAGAGCCTGCTGAAACAGGCTTTGAGGGATGTAAAGAAATATATTGTATTACCTGTTTATTTTTTTCTCCTAATAATTTGGATTTTTCTTTCCTCACACATTTGGGATAAAACCCCTCTCTGTCAATCAGGTTTAGACATGATACACTTCCATCTGCAAGAAGGTCCAGAGGCAACGGTTCTGTAAATTTGCTATTTATGAGACTAATCATATATGGAAGTAATTTCTATTAACTGTTAGATGGATCTCTTCAGTGAAAAGGGCTTTTTGACTTTTAACTAGTTGAAGAATGTATGCAAAGTAAGTCACAGTGATACCAGCACCATCGATCCTATGGAAATGAGGTGAAATGTATTATTGTAAAGACACAAAGAAAGAAAAATGAACTGGAAGATAAAATGTGCCATGCCAGCAAAAAACAACTCAGCTGTTTACACTCAGATACAGTACAAGTGAAGAGAGAGTGACCATGGCCACCAAGCTGTGACTGATACTGTCACAGTGCATAATGGGGCCTTGGAGTCCATCTGCTGGCTCAGGACACTCAGTCTCGTATATATGAAGATCACTACTTAGCAATCCAAAAACTGAAGGAGACATGAGAGACATTAAGATGATGAGCTCAGCTGAGGCAGAAGCACATGGAGATAAACACCATGGCAAAAATTTAGCCAGTTAATTTGAAAAATATCAGTTGCTCTGGACTCTTAGGGCATCTCTGCCCATGTGAGAAGACTGAAAAAGAAACATTTTGCAGTGTGTTGATGTAGGTAACACATCTTCCAGTTCTAGAGATAGCCCTGCCTTCAGCAGCTGTGCACTGCTTGGATATGCCTTAGCTGCGCACAGGCAGACAGAGCTTTTGCAGGTCAAGCACATTGGCTGTCCCTTGCATTCCACTTGTGTTTGGCTACTGATGTCTGTTCCAAGCCTGGCCTTTACATTAACACAGTATATTCTTCTGCAGAACTCTTCTTCCAAAGGCCTGCAACAACTAAGTTCTTAAAAAAACAAAAAGAATCAACCAACCAAAAACCCACAAAACCCAAAACAAAACAAAGGCCCCATTTAAAAAAAAACAACACCCATGTTTAAAAGTACAAACACGAACTATGTCATCTATGAAGCCTTGAACACATGGCATATGTGAAAAGGCAGGTTTGTCTTTCCCCTTATTCTCCTGAGGTACTTCTCAGAGCAGTGAAGCCATTCAGATGATCTTTGCTTGTCATTATTACACTCTTATATGGGATATTCTTCATGAGTGTCATGTCAACAGTGATGTCTAGGTAAGGAATCTGCATGGCTGTAGGAAGGGGATGATGCATCTGGCTTACCTTTCCTGCTGTGAAAGTTTGATCTCATTGCTATTGCTAATACAGGAAGTTATGAGTCATCCCTATTACTCTCCGTGACATACACCACTGAGATGATGTAAAAATCCTTGACTTGAAGTGGAAAATAAGTTTCAATATTAGAAGCTTCAAGGTGAAAGAACATTGCTGAAAATATACATCTTTGTATATACTCAGACCTATCACCACCAAGATGAGTCCTATGGACATCATAGGGAATGCATACAGAAAGTTTCCTGAATTTGAATGTTTTGGTGTTTAGTGTAAGAAACACAAGGTAAAACAAATATGTATTGCGCAAAGAGATATCTGAAAAGGCTAACTATTTTTGGAGCCATTTTTGCTTTTCTTGTGTTAACCAGAAGAGGCTCTGGAAAAACTTACGGAAGCAGTAAATAGTTGACGGGGCACAGAGAGACTTTTTAAGTGTCACAGTGAGACTTCCATTCTGTACATGTAGATTATTTACAGAATGAGGATATAAAAATTGAGCTGAAAATTTGATGGCTGGGCATGTTTCACAGACGGAGGTGTCATGGCCACACTCTCTTTGCATGATATTTTACTTATCTCCTGTGCTACATTCAAATATAAACCAAATATTATCATCTTCTTTAACCTTTATGACTCTCTAGGGAACTTTCGTTTAATTTTTTAAACATAGCAGAGAGAATTATTTTTGGAACCAGAACTTAGAGCTCTGCCGGCAGGTTTCTAAGCTCGTCTGACGGATTTGTGCTGTGGCTGGTCAAGGGAAAAATTTCCTTAACAAATAGCAGGATGATTATCAGACTTGAAATGATAAAAATATCTCAATACTTATTTGTGCACCTAAATGTCTTACCCTGTTACAGCACTGGGACTTGCTGGAAAATACAGGTAAAGACTTTCTGAAATTGTTTGTGCGACCTTTCTGGAACCAGCTTTCCAGGTAGACTGCTTGTCTTACAGTGAACTAATAGATTGTCGCTTTTTGCTTCCTGACCCAGCCTTCCCAAATACTTTTAGAGAGAACTAAAGAAAGCGGTTAATTAATGGAATCATTACTTCACTGCTGCTTCACTAGCAATATTCCAGTTTCTAGAAAGATATCAAAAGGAACAAGTTATGAATTAATTTTTAAAGGAGAAATGAATGTATTATGTATAAGTAGCTCCTTTTCTTCTGATTTAAAAGGCATGTTCTTTGCTTGTCATGTTGCAAAAAAAAAAAAAAAAAAAACAGAAAGAAAATTGATAAAAATGGATACATTTTTCAGCATTCAGTATTCTAGTTTTGCAATAGATCAAGGAGAACATTTTCTCTCTTTCTTAAAATGCTCTTTCTTTGAACTCCACTACATCAGCCCAGATGCCTGCATTTACGTTTTTCTTGTAATGCGTATAGAATTAAGAAGAATGAAAAACATTAACTTTTTGTGATTCCTACTGATTTAATACTGTTCTTTACTTCCTTATGGCTGCTATCATTATATGTTCTTGTCCTTATCGTTTGAACTTATAAAGACATTAATAACAAATTTCTTCAGAAAAAAAAAAATCAGCAAAGAAAAGCTTGAAAATAGGCATTTACCAATAAGTATATGAAATGTTGTTTCAGTAAGTGTAGAGTTTACCAGAACTCCACCAAGCTTAATAAGATCGCTGTAGTAGATATCATTTGGCCATTTGACTCGCAGATCAATATCCTAAAGAAGCAAAAAACATACATTAGAAACACTTTGCCTTTCGATACTGATTATAAGAACACAGGTCATTCATCACTCCAGATTCTATAATTTCTGTACTTCTTTGTCACACCAAATGTGATACAGCCAACTGCTCTTCCTAATGTGTACCTATTTAAGTGCTTCACAGATGTTACTGAAAAAGTCATAGTAACGTGGTTACACGGTTTACTAAGGAGGTTGTCGCCTGTCAGAGAAAAGTATCTGTTTCTTAAAAAGAAAAAAAAAAAAAAGGCTTAGAGCAACCGAAAGGGGCTCTAAGGATACCAGAGGTTTTAATTCTCAACATTGTGAGGTTTTCTAGAGCTCATTTCCTTCAGTGTCTGTTCCAGAAGGATGCAAACTGTGGCAGACACTGTGGCTCATGCTGACAACCAACCAGGGTAAGCCTACAGTAATATCAACACGGTATTTGAGAATCCTTGCAGAAACCAGACAAGGAGACAGTGACATCCTGGACTTCAGAAAGGAGAAATTCCAGTTCACAACTATGTAAATACTTCAGTAACGTCCTAAACATATTCATGCTTTCAGCAGCTATGCCCAAGCAACACCCTGCAGCTGGAAACACAAACTGTGCTGTGTGACACCGCTCCAGTGCAATAGAGAAGTTTTTGTTGAAACCACAGAACTGAACTGAACTTTGCACCAGCTACTTAAATACAAAAAGAAAGCAAATGTGTTTCCTGCAGTTTGAAAAACTGCGTATGACTGTATCCCCAGGGGCAAATTATGGGAGGTGCTCCAGGACTACAAGAGCTGCATTCCCTCCTATTGTAGATTATGAAATCCCTTTACAGGATGTGTGAAAACTGCACCTGGGTCCATGTCTACTTTCGTGACAGATTTAAAAGGCCAGAGGGGAGTCCATTACACATACATTGACAGGAAATACTACCTGATTTTGCTATCAAAGCATTCTAAGAGAGAGTATCACCAATTCATATTCATTATGGAAAATGACTTCGCACTGGGAAAAGGTTTATAGAAGACTCTTGAGACACGCAAAGTATGACATAGTTAAACAGTATTATCAGTGTTAAGAGATCTTCAGAAGGACTTACTTAAGGAAAACATACACCTGTAAGAAAACCAGACACTAGCTTTACAACTGAAGTACCAGCAAGCAAGTCAACTGGGTATTCTCACAGTGTAAACCACAGAGCAGAGACTTTGCTACAAAATGGAGTTACAAGGTACTGCACAACTATCCATGTGTCAAAGAAACAATGGGTGTCACAAAAATATGTTGGAAATGGAGCACATTATTATCTTTACTTACTAGAGACAGATGTCTGCTATTCTCAGAATGGGAAAGTAAAGCATTCTCTTGATATAATGCCCATTTGCATTTGTAGCACTAACATCTGACAGTAAAACTTCCAACTGAGTGATTGGAGTTTTAACATGAGGAACCAGAACAAAGGCCTCAGTTGCTGCCTGTTTAGTACAGTCAACATTTGTGGCAAACCTAAAAATGATGACTGAGACACAGGTGTTTCAGTATTTTTAACAGAAATCCTGAAATGGACTTTGAACATAGCAAACAACTTTAGTGTGCTAAAATATTATTAAGATTCTGACATGCACCCGCAAAGACATGGAAATTTGGAGAGAGAATGCAAGCTCCCCTATAGATTAGCCCATTGTTTGTAGCTACTGTAGTTTGCATGGCATGGGTGGTCACGTGACATAAAGAAAAGCCCTGCATTACCTAAGTCAAAAGGGAAAATTTAAGCACTGAATTCCCAATAAATCTTTGAATTTCCTTGATTTAACATGTTTGAGCCCAGACCCACTGGTTTCACTCACTGTCTAGGGTAGATGTACTATCAAAGATATTCAGTAGCTTGGTCTTGGTCAAAGTGAGCTATGTATTGTACATGTGCGATATACAGTACATGTATTATTGCTACACACTATTTTTATATTAATATATAGTACTTCAGTCTAAACCTCTAACCTGTTTTTCTTGAATGGAATAAAACAAAAAATGCCATAGTATACCAGGGTAGGTGTACAGAAGCAAAATCACCTCCATTCATAAATTAACTCCTTCCCCAGTCAAACTCATATTTTATAAAACTAAATCTTGCCTTTCTATTTTCGAATGGTTAAATTATTCACTGTAGCCAAGTATTTTATATTGCAAATTTTTGCCTGAAGCATTTTGTTTTTATAGTCAAGTTATGAAGCACTGAAGTTAGAAGGTTTTAATAGAAAGGCTGACAGACTCTAAACTACAGCAAAGCTACTGGGTGCCACTATAATAAAGTTCATGTGTAAATGTGTATAAGTCATTGATTTTGTGTAATATAGGAAACATATGCTTTAGTTAACTACTTCTGTAAAATACCAAAGTTTTATAGTTAGCAAATATTAGGAAATGGTAACATTAAAAAGAAGATATATGAGGTGATGAAGAAGACTGGTTCTTCATTTTAATACTGATGACAGGACACTTGATTCCCTCTTGAGAGCAATACTCCTAAGTTCTTGCTTTAGAAATCAGTTTTCAACGTTAAACAAGGGTTGGAAAAATCCTTTAAAAGGGATAAAGTGACCACTGAAACAGCACCAACAAAAAAAAAAAAAGAAAAGGATTTGTCAGTTTTATTCATTTTCCCCTTCTCCTTCTTCCCCAACTCCTTCAAAATCGAAACAAATTAACTCAATTGTTCAACAAACAACACTGACATTTTCTTTACTGCTGAAGACTGAGTCTTAAGTTTCATAAGACTGAGTGAAATGAGTGCAGTATACTTAATCAGCTCAGTAAAAGACAGTATTCATCATATGTATACTAGATTTCCTAAAACACATAAATAATCAAGCATGTATGAAGGCTAAGTTTACCACTATATTAGTGCTGAAAAACTATATTATGCATTCAGTCATTCTAGACATAAGACATAGTTAAAATCTGAATTTAATGAAAATGGAAACAGGAATTTTAAGATAAATTAGAATGATATACCTCATATCCTGGTATTGATCTAACTGCCTCTACTACTGCCAAGGACACCAGGTGTTGAATAAAAGAAATTCTCTGGCCCAGACTGGAATGTAGAGGAATGGTGATATGCAAAGTGGATAGCGCACAGCCCACAGGACTGAGCCAAACATTTCCACCACGACCTGGGAAAGCAGAGGAAAAAAATCAACTTCAACTCAAGAAAAAAATATTTATAAAAAAAGTCAGTGCGTTAATCACTGCGCAGACAACTAGAAAAGTGTCAGACCTAACAGTATCCATCCAAGAAACTACCATAAGTCCTGTAATGGAGTTTCAAAACTAATGTTGAAAGAGAAATGGTTAACATGCAAACCTTCTTCCTCAAAAAAACCCAGCAGGTTGTTTAATGTGTATGATGCTACTCAAATTCCTAGAATGCCCCAAATGACTGGCTTCCAGGATTTTCCTGGTATCTTGTAACACACACATTTCAAAGAATCTTGCTTTGTTACCTGCAGAAGTATTTGTGAAGATGCTCTAAGAGTAGCTAGAAATCCATCTATAGTGTGAATCAACTTGACCCAAGCTAGATCTGTACCAAAAGCCGGGTAAACACCTTCATGTAGCTCTATGCTCCAATGAGCTTGCTAGGCTGGATGCTGCGTTCTTCTAATAAAATGAGTATTGCTTCTAAATCAATGTGAGCACGCTCCTGGGAAAGGGACAGAACTTGCAAAAGACTGTGAAAGCCCACATGACAGTTCAAGCAAATCCTGCAGACTCCAGGAACCTCTACCTCAGAGCAAGTCAAGACCCAGCCTTGTTCCAGTTAAGTCAAAAAGGAGTTCTGATTTGGAAGCCTGACTTGTATTACACTAAATATAGTGACGGCAGTTTCCATGACTGGGGAGACTTTTTGGCAGAAACTAGAAGACCATTAAATCATTTCTGCAAAAGCCACCAAACATCCTGAAAATGTTTACTTTGGACTCTATCAACTTACATTTTGAGTTTGAATCCACAGTTCAAGTGGGAAGAGAAGAGGACAACATTATTCTGTAGTTTATATTATCAAAAATACTCACAATGTATCTTTAAGGCTAGGTGACATTAAAATGTCATATCTTATATATTTAATACACATTTATTAGCACTAGAAGGAAACTTACCTTTCCCTTGTGTTTGGCGAACAGCAATAGCTATTAAACCCATCTCCTCAGGCAACTCGAACATTAACCTGCCAATTAGGAAAAAAAAAGCCCCATGCTTATCAGCTGAAACACTAAGCTACATTCATGAAAATCTAGGCTTAAATATCAGGTAATATTTTATGTTAATATTGCACTACCATTTATCCATTTTCAGTTAACATTTATTCTTGACCAAATAGCATTAGAATATTAAGAAAAGATTAACTGAAAAACGATAATGCAAAGCATTACTGTATCTATTACATTGGAAAAAGTTATAGCCATAGGTTATTTAAGGTGCCTTCTGATAACATACGTTTTGTATTTCTTTACATTTTCTTGAAGTGCTTATTTTTTGCACGTCGCTATCTTCAGTGACAACTAGCAATTCTAGACATTTGTTTCTACTTACAGTAAATTTTTGTCCATACTACAGAATATAAGAGCAGCAGTTTCTGATTATTTAGAAAACCAATATGGTGGCAATAAAGCAGTTTAAAAGATACACTATCCCCTGAGAACTAATTATGATTTAACTACAGTAAATAAATCTACACCTTCTGAGAACTCTAGAGAACACTGGCTTATTTTAGGCTTGTGTTCTGCTTTTAAAATAGTTTCACTTAAAAGAATACTAACTTTCCTCTGGGGATAAGTAGAAAGTGCACTTTAACACCACCAAATGAGTCAATGCTAGACTTAAAAAAAAAAAAAAGAAAGAAAAAAATCTACTGTGAGAACTTAATTCAAGCCACTTTAAAACAGATTTGAACTGTACTGAGATCCTCCTCCATTTTCAGGAAGAGTTATTTAACAGATAAAACATATTCAAGATGTTGCTAGCAACGGAAACCCAGAAAGTGATGTATAGCCTAGAAGTCTGCTTCTAGCATGGCACAAATATGACATTGTTCATTAATATAAAAGCAATCTTGTCTTGCAGATAAGTGCAGTCCAAGTCTGCAGAAAGTTCAAAATTATTTCCTCTGAATTTCAGATATGTATGAAAGGTGTTCCAAGTTCTGCAATCAAGCAACCCTAGGCAGCAAGGACCAGCTGCAAGCAGAAGCGTCTCCCTGCTGCCCACAGGCACACATCTATAAGCAAGAGTTAAACTAAGCAACTATCCATCTCTCCAGCTTCCTGAGTCAAAAAGCAGGGCTTCAGTAAGTAACTCTTGGGACTGTATCAGTAGTAAAATGTAAGAAGGATCCTTAAGGTTTCATAATATCTTTTAAAAGGCTGACTTATTTTCATGATGATCAGAATGGGAGTTTATTGAAGGACCCAAGAAAATTCTGGACCACAAATGCCTTTGCTACTTAGAAATAATTGAACCCAAACTGGCAGAAGCTGTCACAGGCTCCACAATGTTTTCCCACACTGCTACTCCTCTATCAGTGAGACGATGTCAAAGAGCAATAGTCAGATCTCTTTGCCAGGCCCTTCCAGTTAACGTGAAATACAGCTCAGTAAGTCTTTCCATTGGACCCTACAGATTACACACTGACACCAGGCTCACCTATCTACCTCCAACCTTTAACATTAAAAATATACCTCCTCCTATGCTGGCACCTGATGAAAATCCTCCGCAGCTCATGAAGCTTCAGCCCTGTCTTCTGAGAACAGTGTGATTTCAGTTACAACACCGAGTTCATGGTTTTGTAACAAGAAAATCTAATTTAAATTTGGAAGTACAGATAGAAAGAGATTACAGTGGCTTCTGTTACTTCTCTATTTACAGATTTGTTTCTGAATAGGTAAAAAAAAATGTCATGTGCTGCCATGATGGGATGAAAATAATCAGAGCAGGAAAAAAAAGTTGATTATGAATCCGAAACTCAGGCTTCTAGAACAAAGAGATATGATTAACAGGACATATGAATGTAACTATTAGAGGCTTGGCAGCAGGTAACAACATATTAAATGCAGTGACTTTTAAGGGCCAGGAAGAAATTCTTTAATGGACACAACATGGGGAGGTTAATATCCAGACTGATACAGCAAGAGACAGATAGATTTATTTTTACTACTTCCTGAGATTGTGCTGGAATTACCTTGAAGACTATGACGATAAAAACCCACACACAACTGCCCCCCCTCCAACCTCCCAACTTCAGAGCTTTGTAAAATTGTGTGCGCTTGTTAGTTTTTGCCTGGGAGAAACAACTTGGATTTCCCTTACCAGAAAGAGTAACTGTACGTGCACTTTTTTATATATCGACTTCCCTTCTTTGCTTTCAACTTAATCAGATGCAGATTTAACAATTTAATTTTTCTGCAGAGTGACTTAATCATAGTGCTCACCACATTTCCCCCATTAAATTTTTTCCTTCACAAAATTCTCTGTTCTTTTTCGGGCTCTTTAACTAACTTGCTGTAAAATATAAGTCAAAAGACCACACTAGATACGAGAGTAAGGGAACATGAAACGTCTCAAGGCAAATTTAGCCATCAGGAAGAATATCAGATGGCACCTACATGACTGTAGAAGATGATACAAGAATTTCATGTAATTTTATGGAAAAAAAAAATAAAAACTCTGCTTTGAACATTTTTGTGGTATTTTCCAAAACGTGAGCAAGGCACTTGTGGTATTCAAGAATATTAAACCAACTGAAATACTGAGAGAGATTCTTGCACAATTTTTCACACAAATTTCCTTCCTCTGCCCTGTAGTGCATACTATGAATACTGTCAAGAGTAATAAACAGTACTTAATTGTTTTACAGAAATTTCAAGTCTAAGGAGGTCTCTCTGTCTTCATGGCCAGTCAACACAATGACTTTTCTTCCTACGTGAACGTAAAATGGGAATTGAAACCACGAAAACTATGTTTGAATAATGTTAAAGGCCTGACAACTATAAATTTCATTGATGCTGTGGGTTTAAGATTGAAACTCTCATTAATGCATCCCGCTGTGTTACAGTATTGCAGAGGTATTACAACAGGCAGCATTGCATTCCAGATGTTAAAATACCTGGGCACAAGAGAGTAAGTTATGAACAGATTTATCCCTTCACTTCAAGTTCCTCATCTGAAAATCTCACTCTCAAATAGCTTGTTTATAGAGTATTATAAAAGCAACATAAAAAAACCCTTATAATTTTAGTCAAAGGATAAGAAATATGCCTTTTGACCAGTTTCTTGTATTATTTTGAACGAAAAGGTGCCCTGAACACTTGCTTTACCACTTTATATCTACTGTTTCTGTCCATTATGTCCTATTTGAAAATGAGCAGTTTGCCTACTAATATTTCTCCTAAACTCTCTTCCATTGCCCTCCATCTCCTTTTCATAGCCCTCAACTACATGATGCTATGTCTGATTCCAGGCTCTGTGTGCTGAATGGCCTGCCAGAGGGCTTGCTGGCCAAGCAGAATAGGTAGTGAAGAACTCCTTGCTAGCATCACTGACCTGTGTCTCTCTCTCCTACTTGGTAGCCTGTATTCGTAAGAACACAAATACCTAAAGGAGCTCAAAGATATGGAAATCCTCTGTAAAAAGGGCAGTAGACTCGCTGAGAGCTGGGGGGCCATGATCAGAGGAGAAGCCACCAAGAATGACATCATGGTGGGAGTCTGTAACATTCCATTTAGAAGTAGAAGTGGAAGTAGTCATTTTGAACAACTGCAGAGGACATCTGAAGATCACAGATCCTGATTCCTATGGAGAGACTCCCATCTCCCAGTATCTGCTAAACAGCAAATGAAGTGGGATGCAAGCAATCCAGCTGACTTGTGGAGGACGCTAAGGACAAGCTCTTAACACAAATATCAGAGATCAACTCGAGTGATCTGCTACAAATAAGGGAGCTGACTGGGGAGGCAATATTCTGTGACCGCTTTGGCCGTAGCAACCAAGTTCAGGACCTTGAGAAGAATGAAAAAGGCAAGTAACAGTGCAAACCCTGGATTTTGCAAGAGCAGAATTCAGTTTATTCAGGGACCTGATAGATGGGATCTTATGTGAGGCAGCTCTGAGGGACAAGTGAGCTGAACAGACCCCATCTTTAGAGACAGTCTCCCACAGACAAAATAGCAGTCCATCACAATACTGAGGAAAATAAGCTGATGAACAAGGAGCCTGGTTTGGCTAAAAAGGGAATTCATGACTGTAGAAAGAATGTTCAAAAGAGATGGAAGCAAGGAGAAATGCTATCAAACCCAACAACAACAACAACAACAAAAAGTAGAAACACTGTCCAGGCAAGCAAGGATGATGTTAGGAAAGCTGAAGCTGAACTATAGTAGAGATCTGCAAGAAACACAGCAACAACAACTTCTACTGCTATATGATAACAATAAACAAGGAAGATGTGGGTTTGCAACTGACTGAGGCAAAAGCACAGTGGACACGTATAACACTGAGTTACTCAGTGCACTCTTTATCCCAGTCTTTAACAACAAGGTCTCCCAGGCCTTTACACATACTGACAGAGTTCAAGGAGAAGAAAAATACCAAGAATAGAAAAGGACTGATTTCATAAAACTCTTGTGAAATCTTAACTCACACAAGTCCATAAAAGCAGATAGGGTGCACCTGAGAGTCCTGAGAGAGCTGGCTGATGGCACACCAAGGCTGTCTTCTATCACTGTGGTCATGGAGATCAGAGTAAGTCCCAGATGAATGAAGAAGGGCAAATGTTGCAACCATGTTCAAGATTATCTTTCACAATGACCTTGTATCCAAGTTTGGCCACTGTGGTCTAGAGGAATGCACTATCAAATCAGTAAAAAAGTGACTGGATTCTGAGATTGAAAAGTAATGGTTTGTAATCTACCTGTAGGCTGGATACAACTGCAGTTCCTCAGGAATTTATCCTGAGACCTATTCTATTACTATCTTAATATCTCTGCCAATAACCTGTAGGAGGAGATGGCATGCATCTTAATCAATTTCATGAGTAACAGTGAACTATGAGTATAACTATGCATTGGAATAGGGTGCCCGGAGAGGCTGTGGGGTATTTCTGCCCCTGGAGATTTTCAAGATCTGAGTTGAAAAAGCCCTGAACAAGCTGGTCTGAATACACTGCTAATCCTGCTTCAAAGGAGGAGTTTGGACTACAGACGTTGGGGTATACTTTCCAATCTGAGTGATTCTCTGACTCCAGAAAATGTATAGAAACTTGGAATTTTCGGTGTTCCTAGCAGTCCTTCAAGTTTGGTTGAAATCAGTCAGAAACTAGCCATGAGCTACTAATTACTAAATTTGCAATTTAGCCCAAAGGTTGCTCACTGGAATCCCATTCTTTATCCCAAGTAGGATCCTAGGTTAAAGTACTTTTCACACTCTTGTATGGACTAAATATTTAGTTTTATCCATCTTCTACTTTCCATGCAGTATTTTATACATGACCAGGTGCAATATGCAAGATTGACTCCCACAGCTGAGACATGAACAACACCTAAACTGTTAATCCTACCGAGGCTTATTTAAATGATACGAATCTTACTGCTCTGCACTGTTATAACTTTGCCTGTATCCAGCAGGCAAAATATGTGCCAGAATACACTATTACATGAATGTGCTCTTCTGTTCTATTGCAAACATTCATAGCTTCTTTCACTTTATAGTGGGTTTACTTATAGCAATGTTAGTACAGAAAGGACCATTTGGTGCCAAATTCTGTCAGAATTGCTTAGATACATTAAAGTCCTACATCAGCGAGAAGAAGGATGAAGGATGTCCTGGTTTTACCTGTAATTTTTTTTCCTTCCTAGTAACTGGTGCAGTGCTGTGTTTTGGCTTCAGTCTGAGAACACTGCTGATAACACACTGATGTTTTAGTTGCTGCTGTGTAGCACCCACCCTGATCAAGGACTTTTCAGTCTCTCATGCTCTGCCAGTGAGGAGGGGCACAAGAAGCTGGGAGGGAGCAGAGACAGGACACCTGACCCAAACTAGCCACTGTGGTATTCCATACCACAGCACATCATCCCCAGTACATAAACTGGGGAGAGTTAGCCAGAAGGGCAGATCGTTACTCAGGTTGGGCTGGGTATTTGTCAGTGGGTGGTGAGCAATTGCATTGTGCATCATTTGTGTTTATTGGTTTTTCCTTTCACCTTTTAATGTTCTCTCCCCTGGCTATTTCCCTTATCATTATTATTATTATTAGTAGTAGTAGTATATTGTACTTCAGCTATTAAACTGTTATTTCAACCCATGGAGTTTACATTTTTTAGATTCTCCTCCTTATCCCACCCAGAGGTGGGGGGGAAAGGGAGAAGTGAGCAAACGGCTGTGTGGTGCTGAGTTACCGACTGGGCTTAAACCATGACAAAGTGTTATTACAGTGCCCCAGACCTGTGGAAAACTAACAAAGTTCTGAAACTTTGGGTTTCTAGTTTCTTGCACCTTGCTTCAATAAATACCACAAAAAGATTGTCCTATACCAGTCATGACATTTTCAGCAAGGAATAATCTACAGATAATAAGAATAACATAGGTTAGCAACTTAAATATACTTCCGTTAGTTGGTTAGTCTTTGAGAGCAGTGCACTAAGAACAGTATTGCTTCAACTAAACTGCAATACATAGGAAGACTGCAAGCACAGCAAAGCCATGCCAGTTACTTTTCAGCTGGATCAATGCTCTAATCTGGCTCAACATAAATGAACACTGCTGTTGGCAAAAGGGAAGCAACAGTAAAAGAGGGCGGAGGATAGGAGGGAAGACTAAACCACCTCTTTCTTACCACCCACGTACTTGATTTAAATTACTGTATTACGGCCTCAGAATAGTGCGTGCTTTGCTTGTGGAATTGCTTTGAAAATCCGGCATGCTGAACAGGCAGGGTAAAACTCCACTATTAAATGCTCATTTTTAATGCTCACTGCATTTTTCAGCTGGTAATTTTCTTGTCTTTCTATTTTTATACCAGGTATTTTATAATTAGTCCTTTGTATATGTTTATAGGCTTTTGCTCTTAAAAAAAAAAAAAAAAAGAAAAAGAGAATTTTGAAACACAGTACCATACAGCCAAAGGTGTCAGGAAACATACCCAAATAAGAAAGGACTCCAAAAAATTGGTTTGCCAACAAAATGCCAGTAAAATTTGAAACCTGGGTTCAGACACACTGGTAATGTTCCAAAACTGAAAACTTAAAGAACTTCTTTATTCAGTAAATCGCCTTCTCTGTGAATATCATCAAGACCACAAACTTATAGCAAAAGAGGGAGTTTCCAAGGGAGATGCGAGGAGAGTTTAGGAGTTTAAGTTGTTTCAATTTTTTAATTTGAAAAGCAAAAACCTCTACTGCTTTGAACAGTTTATTTATTTTTTTCCTATAGTAATATAGGAAAAAAAGTAAAATCTTTTAAATTCATTGCCTTTATTTGAAAAGGTTACCTGAAGCATGCTGAAAAGTTAACAGGACAAATGGCAATAAAAAAATATTTCATTAAAAAGTAAACGCCAATGCCAAGATATAAGAAGCAGGATGGTTACTGGAATGCAGTGAAACATATTTATCATAACATGCTAAAATAGAATCTTCAGAGTGGAATAAAAAGATAAAACATATTGATCAAAACCAGAACTAACCACTTTTGTCCAAAGCAAGGCAGAGTATGGATGCTATAAAAAATTTAAAACATAGAGATCAATGCAGCCTGTAGAGATGTCACTTTTACAGTAATTTCATCACACTTCATTAGATACATAAACTTGGGAAGTGGACCCATGTGAAACCCATGAGGTTCAACAAGGCCAAGTGCAAGGTTCTGCACCTAGGTTGGGGCAAACCCCAGTATTGATACAGGCTGGGAGATGACGGGATTGGGAGCGGCCATGTGGAAAAGGACTTGGGGGTACTGGCGGATGAAAAACTGGATGTTAGCTGGTAGTGTGCGCTCGCAGCCCAGAAAGCCAATTGTGTCATGGGCAACATCAAAAGAAACATGACCAGCAGGTCAAGGAAGGTGATTTTACCCCTCTGCTCCACCCTTGTGAGACCCTACTTGGAGTACTGCGTTCAGCTCTGGGGCACCCAACGTAAGAAGGATGTGGACCTGTTGGAGCAGGTCGACAGGAGAGCCACAAAAATGACCAGAAGGATGTAACACCTCTCCTGTGGGAACAGGCTGAGAGAGTTGGGATTGTTCAGCTTGGAGAAGAGAAGGCTCAGGTGAGACCTTATAGCAGCCTTCCAATACTTAAAGGAGGTTATAAGAAAGACGGGAACAAACTTTCTAGCAAGGTCTGTTGTGATAGGACAAGAAGTAAGGTTTTGAACTAAAAGAGAGTAGATTTAGACTAGATATAAGGAAGATGTTTTTTGCAACAAGGATGGTAAAGCACTGGATCAGGTTGCTCAGACAGGTGGCAGATGTCCCATCCCTGGAAATGTTCAAGGCCAGGACGGAAGGGGCTCTTGAGCAGCCTGATATAGTTGATGATGTCCTTCCTTGTAGCAGGAGAGGTTGGACTAGATGATCATTACAGCTCCCTCCAAACTCAAATCATTCTATGATTCTATAAGTGTACAGTTTGGTTACTGTCTGAGAGGGAATTATAGAATGGTTTTGGTTGGAAACCTTAAAATAACCCCTTACAGTACAGGAAGAAAACCAGCACTTCAGTAAGGTGCCTGTTGCAGTTTAAGCCCAGCCAGTAACTCAGCACCACACAGCCGTTTGCTCACCTCCCCTTCTTTCTCCCTCTGATGGGAAGAAGAATCAAAATAATGTAAACCCCATGGTTTGAGATAAGAACAGTTTAATAACTAAAGCACAATATACTATTACTACGAATAATGATAAGGGAAATAACAAAGGGAGAGAACATAAAACTAAAAGGGGAAAGGAAAAACCAATAAACACAAGTGATGCACAATGCAATTGCTGACCACCTGCACACTGATACCCAGACCAACTCAAGCAGCAACCTGCCATTCCTGGTGACTTCCCCCAGTTTATATACTGGGCATGATGCGCGGTGGTATGGAATATCCCTTTGGCTAGTTTGGGTCAGGTGTCCTGTCTCTGCTCCCTCCCAGCTTCTTGTGCCCCTCCTCACTGGCGGAGCATGAGAGACTGAAAAGTCCTTGATCAGGGTAAGAGCTACTGAGCAACAACTAAAACATCAGTGTGCTAACAGCAGCGTTCTCAGACTGAAGCCAAAACACAGCACTGCACCAGTTACTAGGAAGGGAAAAAAAAAATCCAACCCCAAACTGTTACAGCTGAAACAAGGACAGTGGCAAATCTAGTTTAAATCAGTATTAGATTCATTAACTTATAGTTTAAAGTATTGCAAGCACCAGGATCTCAAAAGTAATCCATCATGATTCTAAATTCACACAATATTGCTTAAAGTCACCTCTCAGATAAAAGAGCAAACAGAGACCTTTTTGCACACACAATTTTAACTTGATTCTGTCCAATTTCTAGTCTGGGTAATTACATTTTCTTAAGAAAATTTCTCTGCAGTTTACTAAGCACTTAATCTCCTGCCTTAAATCATACCCAGTGTTAAATAATTGCCATGTTCTACCAAAGAAGTGATGAAGTTATACCCAAGTAGCCACTCAAACAGTTAGGGTTAATGTAGAACAAAAGACACTGGACATATCACATAAATTAAAGGAAGCATGAAAAAGAATTCTATGTGAGCAGAAACTAGCTGCCATCCCCAGGTCCTTCACAGAGGTTTCCATTGCACTGGAAAAAATTCAAGCATTTCAACAAAAAGGCATCATTTCCTTGGTAAGTAACTGTAGAAGACCTAAAAAATTAGCAATAAAACTTACTTCTCTTAGATTCATAAATTTTCCTTTATCTTTTCACTATTGAAAGTTTCATCAAAACCAATAATACCTACAATCACAAATAATTTATAGTTAAGAGAATACTGTGAAAGCCTTTGAATTTTCTTCTTTGATTTGCTTTTCTTTCTTTTATTTTATGATTGCAACATAGACTGTGCTCAAAATTTAGGATGCAGTACATTTTTAGCCTTCCTAATCCACTGCTAACTGAAAAATATTTTTTCTCCTCTTTCTAAAGGTACACTCCATAGTTCTCCTACACTAAAAAAAGAGGTAGCATATTTTTCCATTGTTTGATTTCTTGTGGTCTATAGATTAGATTTTACCTTTGAGGGACCTCTTGCTTTGTTAAGCATTCCTTCTGTAAAATTTTTTTAATGTGAGAAAGAATTAGCTAAAATTTCACTCAAATTTTGATGAGAAAGTTGGGGCTGTTCAGCCCGGAGAAGGCCGTGTAGAGACCTCATAGCAGCCTTCCAGTATCTGAAGGGGGCCTGTAAGGATGCTGGGGAGGGACTCTTTATTAGGGACTGCAGTGAGAGGACAAGGGGTAACGGGCTCAAACTTAAACAGGGGAAGTTTAGATTGGATATGAGGAAGAAATTCATTACTGTAAGGGTGTTGAGGCAGTGGAATGGGTTGCCCAGGGAAGCTGTGAATGCTCCATACCTGGCGGTATTCAAGGACAGGTTGGACAGAGCCTTGGGTGGCATGGTTTAGTGGGAGGTGTCCCTGCCATGGCAGGGGGTTGGAACTAGACGATCTTAAGGTCCTTTCCAACCCTAACTATTCTATGATTCTATGATTACCACTGCTGGCCAAAATCATCTAAGTCTCAACTTTAAAATGTTCATTTGCCTTTCCACTGTGTAATTTAAACATACACACAGGACTTCTTGTAAGTTCTAAACACTTGTTCATTTTCTTATTTTTATGACATGGGCTCACTGTACAATATATGTTATGAGCATCATCATGAAGATGGCAATTTGACACGGCACTCATCATTAATTACAACGGCATAATTTTGCCCAGGTGTTACAACTATTATAAATCCACTCTGGGTTCACAGACTGGCAGGTAAAGCACAATTCTTTTATTTGAATGCCTTTTTTTCCATTAAGCACTGTGAAATACAAAATCTTTGAAGAAAGTATTACCAACATGTTTTTTCTGTGCAAAAGCAATCAAAAGCACTGCATTCCTTCTCTATCAGTATGCTCAAAATTTAACTGCAAAACTCCCATAGACAAAAATGTCAATTTTTTTTCTCCTTTGTCATTAAAAAAAAATAGATGCGTTACACCTAGAAATTTCTTAAGTATGATGCAAGAGCTTAATACAAAATGATAAATTCAATGCAAGCCTGGGAAAAAAAGGTGGTTTTTTTGTTTAAAGAAAAAATGTTCCAGTGAGAGACATTTTTAAAAGAAGTTCTTGGAAACTGGCAATTTAGCTCTACTGCTTTAGTAATTATTTGCACTACACTGTTTAGCAAGTGAAGTTTAGAATATTATATTTTAAAAGGCATTATTAGACCCAGCCAGATGGTTTTTTTCATACATATATTTTTTTCATAGAAAATACAGATTCAGAAAAGCCACTATTCTCTAAGAGAAGGAGGAAATAATTTGTCTGAAAAAAAGACATTTTTCCTTTAAAATACTTAATGCTTTCAGGGGCAATTTCAGCCTAGTCCAAAGTATAAGTTGCTTCAAATATATGGAAATACTAAAGTCTTGAATGACTTAAACCTTGAAACATGTCTACCCATGGCAACATTACCAGGCTTCCACATGCCTCAGTTTCCCCCTGAAGTGTCAGGTTTCACTAAGGAGCTACATTTACCATCCTATTTGGGGTTCCTCTTTGTTAAGCTATGCAATGCTTCACAGGGAAGGCACTTTTGGATGAGGAGTCTGGTTACCAGCCAGAGTAGCAACATGGGCTATCTCAACTAGAACCTTCACAAGGCATAAAAGACATGTACTTGAAATTCATTGTTGAGCTGACTTGAAATGAAGCATTGAGCTGGGTAATAAATCCTGAACGTTACACTTCAACATCCCTAAATAGAATATCCCAGCAATTTCTTGTTCTCTGTGTGAAGACAGAACTCACGACACTTTTCCTGAGCTTTTTTTCTGATTCCAAGTTGCAGATCATGTTAGAGATAGTAATTCAGAAAAGTTATTGCTTTTTTTTTTTTAATGGCGAATGAAAAAAGGCAATAAACACAATAGATGAACTCAATTGGCCCTGTATTCATGTGTCTAATGATCAACACACAAAAATGCTCTCATCAAGAATCAGTCTTATACTAGCTCTTCCCTCACAGTGCCAACAGAAACCACAAGATTTCTAAATTCAGTATTAAAGCATACAGCACTTTTCTCATGCAAGAGCCAACATCCAAAACCATATAAATACAGAACAGAAAAGTCCTGTTGTTAAATATTTTTAAAACCCCTACTATTAGACTGTGCCAACTTGAATGCAGACTCCAATAGTTAATTTCATGGGTGATTAAGAATGAATTTCAAAATAAGGAAGTTACTTTATGCTGGCCACAGTATCCTCTGTAGACTCCAGAAACAGTCATCATAATGTAGATTTTAACCACAGACTCAAAACAAATGTAGCTGATATTCATTTCCTGAAACAGTGGATTCCCTTTGTCAGGGTGGGCAGGAGAAAAACCAAAGGTCCCCATGTAGCCTTTTTACTTTATATTCTTCAAATGCAAGAAAAGCAGTAACTTCCTACTTCTGTAAAGTTCACAGGAATGCCCAGTTTAAGACAATAAAATATGTATAAATACCTTACCATAAGAGGTGGATGAATGGGTAAAGCACTGAGCTGAAAAGAGATGACATTCAAGTGGGGAGGGCTGCATAACCATCCTGAATCATGTATCTGGATCATGCCTACTTGCTTAAGCAGTAGTTTTTAGAGGGCAAGAAGCCATATAGGTCCCCAGGTAAATCTATACTTGGATCTTGGTATCTTGCCACTTTCCTGAGCAATGGCACTTGCACATAGTGGATGGTGAAGCCTGAATATACCAAATATTGCAAAAGAAAAAATTCCTTTCATTCTGGCATTACCTTAGTAATCTCAGGAATCACTTGCAAGTACTGACAAATGCTCAATTCTAA
This sequence comes from Amazona ochrocephala, assembly GCA_039720435.1. Classification (NCBI taxonomy): domain Eukaryota; kingdom Metazoa; phylum Chordata; class Aves; order Psittaciformes; family Psittacidae; genus Amazona; species Amazona ochrocephala. The sequence continues at coordinate 98,454,734 of CM077877.1, read as the reverse complement.
CTGTATATCACTATAAACAGCATTTCAACTTTCTTGTATGAAAAACAAAGAAAACTGACAGCTCATCCCCTGTCATTTCTCCTTCTCCCCCATCTCTGCTTCAGCATTACTCTATTAGAGTATCTCAACAGCCAGAATCTGGTCATAAGTCCTGTTGTCCATTGCTAGCTCTCAGGGGATGTGCTTGATGACATGCCATTCTTGCATTTGCCCACCAGATAGGTAATCAGTACTCATAAAGTAATAGTTGAAATCTGTCATAAATAATTTCTGAACCTCCTGACAGACCTCTGCGTCCTCCTTCACCTGTTTTTTTTTTTTTGTGTATGTGTTCTTTAGCTGTAAAGTGAAAGCAAAATACAGGCGTAGAAAATAAACTTTCTCATTCAGCTTTACTGATACATTTCTACAAAACAGGTGTTCAATAGACCCTGCAACTTGAATTGAGTTGCACTAAAGCTTAGTTAGATGTGAGGCCTTAGTAGAGGTGTTCTGGCTAGTAGGTGAATGAGCAAAATCATTTGATCACAAGCAACAGAAGCAAGCATCAAAGGGAAGGAGGAAGACTTGGAGGATTAGTTATACGATACTCTGACTCTTAGCAGAACTTAACACTACTGAAGCTGAAATTGTGAGCAGACATGGTGGTATTTTATTTTAAATGAAATAGTAAGGTCTTATGCAAGGTTAAGGTGGACTGCAGTAAATAATTCCTTTGGATCTGGAGACGGAGAAAAATCAACTGGGAAGAGTGTCTTACATGGGAAGCATCAGCACAGATATATATATATGGTACTATGCAAAACCACTCAGAAATAGTCAGAAATGAATAAAATAAATAAATATGTAGAAGGAAAAAGATCAGTAGTTCACACATTTATGCAAAGTAAAAATCCACACCATCAGCAGAAGGCTAGCTCCTTGCACCCAGATTTATAATCATATCAAAACAAGCCACAGCTGCACAGAAGCAAACTGAAATCCTACTCTAACAGGCCAATGCTGACAGCCACAGTGTAAACCTAAGATACAGTTTTACACCACAGTCATAGAGGATTGGAAGTAATCTCAAGTGCTATCTAAGTCTTTATTCCTTCCTTTTCCATGTTTGGTAGAACTTTCTCCAGACCACTCATAAAAACTTACGACAGAGAAGCAACATTTTGCTCAAGCAAACTACCCTTCTTCAGCAATTCTAAAGAAAAAAAATACTACATCTGCATTTCTGCATTAAAATATTGCCCCACATCCACTAAAAATGGAGAAATGCTTATTCATTTTCTCCATCTAAGGAACCAATGACTTGATTAAAGGATTCTTTATACCAGTCTTGTCTTCTTCTGAGGAAAGAAACGTAGTTCTTTTATATTCCACTCCCCCCATCTAAGGAGTCATGTTTCCTAAACTCTGAAACCAGTTTCTCTGCTTTGTACTCCGACCAGCAAATCCACACCTTTTGAAGCTTGGTGCTGAAAACTGGACCAGTAACTCCAGCGAAGCACTCCCAGCCCTGAGTAGAACTGGAAGGATTACTCTGTACATTTTACATGTAGCACATTTTTAAGCACTTTTATATGAATGCCAGTCTCAGTCTTCATCTCCTTTGTTACAACAGTAAATTTGTTTTTTAACCCACATTCAATTGCTGACTCAAACTTCCAGAATCATTCATGAAAACTGATACCCAACCGCCCTATCTTAATGATTTGCATCTGATTATTACTCTATGTCACACTTACCCATAAATAGCTGCATCCTAAAACAAGATCCAATGGGTCATAACCTGCTTTAGAGTTGGAAGCTCTTTTGTAATGTACACTTCACATGGGTCTTAGTTTTAGGAAGAGTGTTTAAATACTTCAGCTGTGATATTAAGGAGTTAAGCATCTAAAAGGAGAAAGATCACTGAAGAAAACATTATCACCTTTCCCTTTCTCCACTAATAGAATTTTAACAAGAAACTCTTCACAGAATTAATAAAGTTGCAGTTGTAAAAGTCATGTGTTTGCAGCTGTCTGTCTCCTCCACCTTTCACAATGTATTTAGTGTTGAATATAACTGAGAAAGAATAAGGTGAGGAAATATTTTTCCTTTCATCTGGTTTTCTTTTTTTTTTAAAAATTACTTTTTCAACAAGTACTCCATAAATAATTTTGACTTTTCAGCCATGGACATAAGACTAACATAACAGAACACTGTATTACTATCCACCCAGGCAAACCTGTAAAATTCATCTTCATATCAGCCTTGTTTTCTTTCATAGGACAATTTCTCTATTGCAGCAAATATGAACTTCTTGCATTCACTTTTGAGACCCTTTTCACTATAATTATATCTAATGTCCCGCAGTCGTCCTGTCCCTGCAGGCCTTTTTCTCATTCACAATTTGTAAGCTCTGGGTCAGGAACCATCATTTTGTGTTTGTGTAACTTGCAGCCTCTGAGCCTTCACCTGGGTGGCTCAAATGATTCAACAAACAAAATTCAAATGGGGCCAGAATTTACATACTGTAGGTTGAGAAGGTCAAGTACAGATAAAATACAAGACTTATACAGCAGTGGCACATCTTTTATCTTTGCAGACCATCCATCACAGGGAACTGATTCTTTCTCACATACAACATTCACACTAGTATTAGCAGAACAGACAGAAAGAGCTGACTTTTGAAACAGAAAATGAATTGACTATCACCCAATATATGGGTTCTTATCATGAGCATATTCAGATCATAACCACACAGATTTTCTGGAATTCTAGGGGCATTTCTCTTTTAGAGAGAGTAAACTGTTTCAGGTATCGAGTTGCAGAAGTGTTACACTAATTCCACGGCTATACATCAGAACACAAGCAGAGCCTGAAGTTTACTAACAGGCAACATATATACTAAATGCTCAGCATGAGCAGAGCACTTTTACACATCAGATACTGCTATGCAGCAAGAAATGGAGCATTCATTCCAAAATCAAATGCAGACATGATCAAAAAGACCTCTGTCAACATGCAGGGCAGAACCTAATTCTCTGGTGGAGTTTTTTGTTGTACAGATCCCGAAAGCTGAGACATGCAGCAATGCAAGCCAAAGACAGCAAAAGGAGCGTAGCTCTCAATTTGAAATTAGGAGGCACATATTTACAGTGTGACGCTACCTGGAAATTCTCAGTGGTTTAGCAACAACAAAAGGTGAAAAGACTTTATTTGTAATGTACCAAAATCTTTGCATCTAATGCAGCAACTGAATGGTTGGACTATCCATTTTAAAAAGCTACTATAAAAACTGTTAATAGTAAAAAAATTCTTCTCTCAAGTTACATATTTCAAGCAATAAAACTTATATTAGCTATTCCAATATCAAATAAAGTAAAGTGTCTTCCAAAAATCACTAAACACAGTGTCAAGTTCTCAATTTTAAATGCTTTTTTTAAATCTGTCTAGAAAATTTCCTGGAAGTTACGATAAAATACATCTTTGATTATTTATCACACTCTATCCCTCCTCTGACATAAACATTCGTGTTATTGAAGAGTTCCTATAATTTCATCTCCTTGTATTCATTAGCTTTTAGGATACTTCACAAAGAAAAGATGACTGAATTTGAGAAAGGAGACCATAAAATATAAAATGTGACAGTAGAAGAATGCTCTATTTTTCTGCCCATTAAGCAAAACTCACTATAACTTAAGCAGTTCTTCTCAGGTGGAACAGACACTGTGAGGGTAAGTCCAAACAATGCCTGTAAGATGCTATTAGGTGCACATAAACAGGCAAAAAATTAACTCATTCTAGCAACTGAAAAAAAAAGTTTGCAGTCAAAATTAAGTTACCCCTTCAGCTCCCCTCCTGTTGGCAGTGCACATGCACTTCAGTAAAATCCCATGGGCCTTTTCCAGTGACATTTTTTTAACAATCCAGTAAATTGAAAGAAGTAATACATAATTACAGATGTACCTTCCCAAACAATGCAAAGTTATTTCCATGGCTGACTGACATCTCTGAACTGTATTTTGATGGTCTTGGTTGTCTTGCAACTCAGTGAAAACATTATCTGCAAGGCAGTTTGCCATAAGGCCTCATGAAATGCAGCTGTTCACATGGCTGCCTTTTTCCCAGACGAACTGGGATTAAGTTTCTATTGCCATAAAAGCTCTGTAGTCCTGATGAGCATTTTTCTACCCTAGTGTTAGGGGTGTGTATTGGGCTATCATATGAGGATGGCATGGGCATCGCAGAGTTCAGTTTAGACATCACTTAAGCAGAGAAAATTATACATATATATTTATGTATATACATATATAATCACAGAAAAGAAACAAGAAGCTGAGTAGGATAAACTCATCAGTATCAGTCTGCACTTGATAAGAAAAACTTTGTCAATCAAAGTGGAGGGGAAACAACACTGACATTATGATCAAAGTCCCCCTCTTCTAGCAGTATTGAATATTCAAGATTGCATGTAAGGAATGGATTAAACGTTGGTTTCAACCTACTATTATTAGATAAAATCAATTTGATTTGTCTAGACGTCACTACTTGCTATTCAATCCTACTTTGACAGTATGGGATCTTCCCATAAACAATTTTTCATGTATGCCTTTGGAGGATCCAAAGTAAAATCATAATTTTTGTGGTTCTGTTTCCCCATGTTAGTATGCACTTAATCACTATTTATCTACAGTGTTTTTAAGAGAGCCTGGAAAGCTTAATGATAACTATTGGTTGAATATTTCAAAACCCACAGAGGGATGATGGTATAAAAGCACAAAAAGCATAGCAGCACTGTTTCTGAAAAACGATATGGTTAGTGACTTAGATACATGGGCCACTACGGATCTACTACTCTGTGTTACTATTCTGCATAAGTAATGTTATGAAGAGTTTTGTGTGTTTGCCAAAGTATCTCATATGAAGCAATTTGAAGGACATGCCTTGGTCAGGTTCTGAGCTTCTAAGTTTGCAGGCAGTGAAGGCCTGTGTGCACTATTTCCAATCCCACAGGTGACACAGGTCAATAATATGTATTTCTAAAACCAGAGACAATAGCACAACAGTCTAAGATTGAGCTGTAACTATGATGTTTTATCACATACCGCAGGGATTAAAGCCCTTAACAAACCAAACGGCGGATGTGCAAATGACTGCAAAATTACTATAGGAAAAGGTTTTATGTAAAACATCTTATTCTCCCATAACCATGTGTATCATGTGCCAGACATGACATTGTTGCATGCATTCAAATATGCTGTGCCTTTGCCTTAGAGTACAATGAGTACAGTACTCCTAGAGATGGTGTCTACATAATATCCAGATCTCATATCCATGCAGTAGAGATCCAAGATTGAATACAGCAAAACAACTTCTGCAAAACCACACATTAAACAATACACAAGCACAAAAGAAACTTGATTTTGTCAGGCCTTCCCACCTTTACAAGCATCTCGTCTTTGGTAGCTAATCAAATGTTCAATCATTTTCTTCAAGCTGAAAAATCAAAAACAGTGAACTTTCATGACACTTCTTCCTTTCTAAAATACACATTTGACACTCATCAAATCAAGTTTGAAAGAATTATTTTGACTTCTTCTGCTTGTAATGACGCAAATGAGATCAAATCCATCTGTAACCACCAAAGATATTTCAAATGCATTCCAAGACACACAACCTAGTCCCAATATACTGATGCAAAAAACATGTACAGCCACTGCAAAAAATGCTTAAATCTCACTCCAGTCTGTGAAATTACAGACGAAATTGAACAGAAGTTCATCTCTGTGCAGAGCTGTAAGATACTTTAAGGTCTTGAAGTTTTAATTATTTGTGAATCATGAGAATATTACAGTGCAAGTATCCTTTGAAGTAATTATTGTTAACTTCATTGCAATACACAAAATATTCTATTTTTGTTCTATGAAATACTTTATGCATGGTATTACAGTATGGAAATACAAGATCCCTGGCTAAATGCCAGCTGTGCAATTACTTTCTGCCTATCTAAAATTCCAGTGCAATTGCATTTAGTGATGGTAATGGGCACGATCCATCTTAAAGGGTTGCCTGGCTCCACTTCTGCTTAAGGAATACCCTCCTTCATTTTAAAAATATAGGTATTTCACTTTATTTGAGACAAAAAATTGAGAAATTTGCACGTTCAACACTTTCATTTTTAAAGGTACAGAAACTAAGAAACAAAGCTCAGTGGGAAACAGCGTACTTCTACTCATTGTATGAAATCACCTCAGCAACAACCCACATCAGCTGTTTGTCAGCAAAGCAAAATGTAACCTTCCTTTTCCCAGCAAGGAATTTGGAAAATAATTTTCAACTGAAAACTGCAAGAGAAGTTCACACTGAAAGCAATTACCCTCTCTCAATTATGAAGGAGACTTCATTTTGTTACCTATTATACAGTAAAACTGGTCTCTGTTTCAAAGAGACTACAGTTTCAAAATGAGAAGATAGAACAAGAATAAGATGATGGGCAAAAAAACGGGCAAAGATTAACTTTTTTTCTGAAAGACTTTTAGGCTAGAAGAGACTTTTCAAGACCTTGAAAGGAAAAAGTGGTCAAAACCTCAACATCAAGTTCAATATGAATAGTCAAAAAATTACTTGCACATTTAGGCTCATAAAATGAACTTTAAAAATATATTTGTTTCTTTTTTTGATATACTGATTAATCCATACAACATTTACCCTTATTAAGAAAACTATACTGCCTCACGGGTTGATATGCTCTTTTTCTTGCTGCCTTCCACTGAACCTCGGCTTCAGTTTGTGGGCTGCGCATCTGAAAACCAGTCTTTCAGAAGTCCTAATCTAACTTTAATTATGAAAAGAGAGTAAGTAAAACACATATGATTATTCTGTAGTTGCCATTAGGTTAAAAGTAGAACTTTAAATTTCAAGGTTTATAAATTTTCTTAGTTCAGCAGTGAAATTGGTTATTTACAGTACCACCTACATATTCCCATCCTTACCTTTCAGAATTTGAACTTATAAAAACATACAATTAGACAAAATGGCAACTGGAAGGGAAAAACAAATTCAGGAAGATAATAACTGGCATCCTACAAATAACAAGCTGGCTTGACAAAGAGCACTCATGCTTTTCAGGAAGACAGCAGACATTATTGTCTCAATCCTTACTCAGCACATACACTGTATTCTTCTGAGCTGTACAAAGCTGTCAGAACAATGTTGTCCTGGGTTCAGCAGCAGCAGTCATTTTTTCTCCTTCTTGGTAGCTTGTGCAGCGCTGTGTTTTTGATTTTGGGCCTGGGAGCAGCGCTGATAACACCAGTGTTTTCAGCTACTGCTTAGTAATGTTTAGGCTGGCCAAGGACTTTGTGAGTCTCATGCTCTCCCAGGGAGGAGGGGAAGCCGGGAGGAAGGAGAGACAGGACACCTGACCCAGACTAACCAAAGAGGTTATTCCATACCACAGCACGTCATGTCCAGGAGGTAAAAATGGAGAACAGAGACCCGGAAGGGTGGTGGGGTGTGCACGGTGGGGGGTGCACGGCTTGGTCGGGCTGGATGGTGAGCTATTGTATTCTTTCCTTGTATTTCTCTTATTATTATTATTGGTGGTAGCAGTAGTGATTTGTGTTCTACCTTAGTTACTAAACTGTTCTTATCTCCACCTGTGGGAGTTGTATTCTTTTGATTCTCCTCCCTATTCCCCCAGGACTGAGGGAAAAAAGAGTGGGGAGTGAGAGAGAGAGCGACTGTATGGGTTTATAGAAGCTTAAACCACGACAAATGTACACAATGTATCATGATAAACATCCCTGTGCAAAACCATTAACACAATATCTTCACTGTAAGACTTCCAACATTCTTTTCCTCTATGAAAATGGATGGTGTCTTTTTTTATCATACAGAATTATGTGAATGCAAGAGTTTCAACAGCAAGCCACCATTTGTAATAAAGACACTTCCTTCAATAGTGATGGCAGGCACACAGTTATTTGTTTCTGTTTCAAGAGCACAGGCACCTGCACACTGTGCTGAAGAAGAAATACTGAATAACCTGTCCTGGCATGATTCTAATCTACTTAATCTCACATATCATTACAAAGTAAAAAGAAAAAGCCTTATTCTCCGGGTTCAATCCTACATACAAAATTAAAATTGAAAGGCTGCATTTATTAACATTTATATAATATTAGTTTATAGAAGTCATCCTTGCTTTTAGTGACATTAAAGGTCCCATTTTCAAATTATATAAATTAGATTAAAAAAACCTACAAAATGCTACGTGCACTTAAACTCTACTTCATTTACTCTTCAGTACAAGAAGCCTCTTTGGGCCAGCTTTTTCCCACCAAAGCAAAGATCTCATAAAAGGGACTTGTGACAACAACATGTCTTTTCTTCCTCAAAAAGACTCTTTTGTCCATGTTATAATTTTGTTTCATTCCGAATGTAACCAATTTTTTAAAAAGTTATTTCTGAGACACTTAAGACACTATTACACATACAACCATCTGCACTGCTTCTTTTAATTTAAAGTACTTATAAAGTAGTTGGATGATCACTGTCCTAAAACTCCAAGGCTCTGAGAACATAAAAGAAAACCCACCAAAGAAGTTCTTTTATAAGTGTAACAAACAGTCCTTTTTATTTCACCTGTGCATAACACTGCTAAGTTGTAACACATACTATAGTGTACAGTATATGCATCGATCTCAGGAGTTAATCTAGGAGAGTAATCAAGCAACACAAGCACAGAAACTTTTTCTTACACAGACAGAACACAGCTGTCAGACAGCTACAGTTCTGTAAGGTAACTATTTTAGCAACAGTGAACATTTTTGTGTTCTGAGACTTGTTAACATCAAAACAGCAACACCAGAGAAATTATTTAGTTCATCTCAGCCCAGGTATTCATTTTGGTCCTAAATAACCTAAACAGTAACCATTTATACCTTCAAATCAAAGAGTCTTCTCAGCACAAGACTTCCCAATCCCCCCCAAAATTTTGTCTCATTGTGTGTATATGCATATAGCCTTATATGTGCATATATAGTTATTTCCAAATATAAAAATATACAGGATGCATGAATTTTGAACTATTAAATAAGAATTCCATATTTTCAGCTCATTCTTCCCATAGAGCAATACATGTCCTTGGTTATAAATTGTCTTTAATTCCCATCATTGTTGAAGCACAAAATATAAAGTTAATTTGCTGACATTTCATTTATCAGTTCCTTCACATCCTACTGAGGTTAAATTTTCACTAAAATCATTTCTATCTTTAAATAAATTGTGTTTCATGTCTTACGAATATTCTTCTGGTTTTAAAAAGTTACTTTACCAATTATCTCAATCATTTAAAATAGAGAATTTTAAGAAACAAAGAAATACTGCTATTCTTTGGGGGGGGGAAATAAAATCTCTACACTATTAAGCCTGCTCCTTATAAAACTAAGCTTCGAATAGTTTCTTTTAGCTCTGTGGTTCACGACGTCTTCCTGTGATATACAAACAAAAAGTTTCTGAGACTTTTTCTTTCCATATTCAGAATTCCTTGTATATTTCAAACAAAAAGAAAGGTTGAAATAAGTGTAGGACTGAAATGTCTTACATGAACTTCCTGACAACTTTCTGCACACCTATTGAAACAGTAGTTACAGTTTCAGTTTCCTCCATCCCCTGATTTTCCCGTTAATCATCCACAGCTGCAACTTTAATCCCTGCTGAACATTCCCTTAACTATCCAACTCTTGCAACTGACTGAAATTGTACTATTACAATAGTAAGATACTCTTCAATGTAAGCCACATAATGAGATCTTTTAATGAAAAAAACCTGACACTCTTTCACTTTAAGATGGGGCCCCAGCTTTTTATTTCCCTTTTTACTTGGTAAAGAGCATATAAGCATCTTTATATGTCAATTTTCAGGTTTTGAACACTAAGATGGAAAAGAAGTAAAGCATAAAAATGCTGCCTTTTCCTCCTGCAGTATTAACCAAAATCCTACCAGTGGAAGAGGACCATCAACTGAAACAACCAATACAAACCAAAAGATGTGGATCCTTAGGTTCTAGCTCAGGTGTAACTTTATTTGTTTGCTTGGTTTGTTTGCTTGCCTGTTTCATTTGTGTTTTTTTTTTTTTTAAACTACTGATTAACACTGAAAAGGGCAAACAAGCAGTTTCATTGCTTCAAGTGGCAAGCTTTCTTGAAACTTTATCATTACTGATATTCGGGCACCTGTTGCATTTTGCTTTCAAAACTTTTGTCGACTTAGTGGACCTCTTTACTTGGAGTTGCTCATATAGCAATAAACTATTTACATTCAGCTCCTTGTTCGTGTGCTATTTATACTCATTCTACAAAATACTTCCCTACATCTGTAGACATCTAGCACTCATAATTTATATATGATAATTAGTAACTCAAGAATTTTACTTTTAGAGGAATTCATCAGCTAGCATTTTACATTCTGTGCTCTACGTTACAGCTAAAGGCCTCCAAGACAGCCACACCACTCTCAGAAACTTCCCTCCAATAACTTTGACGTGGATTCTACATCGTTAGTTGCTAAGCTTTCAAATATCACAAGATCTGGTGATGAGAACAAAGAATGCATTGCAAAGCGTCATTTGCCTCCACTTTCATTTTTGAAGACTAGCAAATCTTCCACAAAATACCCAGAGTCTAAGGCAATCCCTCCCAGATCAGAATCAAGCCACAGAAAGTCTACGAATTTTCATATTTGTCAATACTAGGATGAAAAATATTCTTCCCCCAAAAATCACAGAGCATTCCGTACAGAAGAAGAAATCTCTACATCCCTCAAAAAATAAAACTTCACTGTAATGCTGACAGCTTTCCATAACAGATCATGCCTTGCCTTCCTTGCCTCTAGGAACCAAGTACATGTTTAAAAAAACCCCAATGTTTGGGATCGGTTCTTGAGTGCTTTTTAGGCTGGCAGTGCATCAGGAAGGAACATGACCTCCTTCGCTCTGTGGCAGGTTAAGCAGTCTGATTGAACATTGCTGCTAATTAAGAGCTCTTGTTGTTTGGCAGGACCACCAGAGTACCTTCTGCACTTGTTCATGACAACAGCACCTCTTTCAGAAATTAACTCTTGATGAGTGCAGACAGGGGGCCCAGCTGGTTCTCCCAAATCCTCCAACTATATAAATGAAGCGTAATAAGAACACTGGTGACTAGCAAAGGAAGAAAGGCTATTCGTGACCTCTTTTTAAAAAACAGAGTATACTTTTACATTGACTTAATTTCCTACATTGGGGGTAGATAATGCAGCTGGGAACTGTGTGAACATAACTAAAAATCACAGGAGGTGATAGTGAATAATTTTGTAAGAAATATTTTATTAGGCAAGCTAAAATACAATTTTGTTCACAGAGCTTGCAAAACAATAAATAATATTCAGTAATCAGGCTACAGAAAGAAAGTTTCACAACAAAAGTTAGAGATGAAAGAGAATAAGGTTTTGTGAAAAAATATCCATGTTGTTAAAACCAATTTGGTATTTAATTTCTAAATCTTTAGGATGCATTCAGAAGTGTAGCTTTGTAATATTCAAAAGGGATGTTCCACATGCATAAACAGTACAGGTTACCCTAAAAAACACATACAGGGCTACATTATCCATAAAATACAGCCTACTCCAATTCAATGTTAATACTGCAGCATACAGAGTCAACTGTCAAATTATTGGAATCTCTGCTGACGTTTCTGCAGGTAAGCATGATTTTGCCCATCTGAAGAGATGCTCCCTGAAGACTTGGCATGAAACACACTAGAAGAGCAACAGCAGGAAGCTTCCCACTATCTTTGCTATACTTACCCTGCATGGGATTTCAGACTTTAGGACAAGTTACCTAATACTACATGCAAACAAAATTTGTTAGGTGAAGTCTACAGATTGACTTCCAGAAAAAACAAGAATGAATACCAAACTGATAATTAAGTAGCAGAAGCATTGTCTATTAATATACTAAGAACCCATGGCCACAAAACAGTGATTTTTTGTTCCTTTGGATTTTTTCAGAATTTAATCTTTGTGCAAAGATCCTATGCATCTGTCAGCCTTAATTTAGTGGTTAAAAGCTGAAGCTTATGGAGATGTAAGAATAATTATTACTATTTTAAAATATTTAGATCACTATGGCCTATTATATTAAGTAGCAATTAGAAATAATTACATACAGAAATAATTACATATGCAAAGTGCTTGACTGCACCCTTCTGTGCTAGACACTAGCAATCAGATATGACAAAAGACAGTGAAAATCTACGATGATTAGAAACAATCATTTCCCTCAGCTAAAAAAGTGGATTTTAAAACAAATCAGTCCTTGTATTTCTCTTCTCTCACCCCACCCCTTTGGTTCCATCTTGTATGAAGCCTTAATTTCAAGGTAGCTGATGTCAGAAAATCTGAGGAGGCGCTATATATTTGTTCACTTTAAAAAAACAGAATTGGGAATGTAATAAGAACAGTAATCAAATGTTTTGATAAAGTGCCTAAAGAAAGACACCTTTACGTGTGTTTGTCTGGTGTGAAAAATGCCACCAGAGACAGGTACGAGGCCACATATGCACAAGATGTAAACTGCATGTTTTCTGTGACTGGAAAGTTTTTAATATACTTGCTTAATTATTATTTGGGGTTTTATTCTTCTGAGATGATTTCTAGTTCAAAAAAATTACCAAACATTCAACCTAAACTATGACTAAGGATGCTTCCCTCAGTGGTCAGCATACTCAGGGAGAATTCAGATTAATCACAATATTTTAGTAGTTGTAGAATGCTACTGCAAACCTCAAACTGTGGTGGTATGTGTGTATTTTTTTAGGTGCCTCAGCCTCTGAAACCCTGCAAATACATACTTCAGTTTAAAAATCAAAACACCAGCAATGACACATCCATAGGTTAGTTGGAAAAACATAACCCAGAAGTCCAAATAAGTACCCCCATAGCTATTTTTTCTTAATCTGAGTGTCAGTGAGTGTACAGAGTTAGTACCAACATAATTTCTTTTCCTTATATGTTGGTAAAAACCAGGAGAGAACTGACTCTCTTTTCCCTATTACATAGTTTAAGCAGTCTCCTTACAGCTGTTTCAACATTTTTCTTCTATGTGAAACCGAGCACCATCGAGCCACAGGAGGAGGTCTGGAGGGCAAAGAGCAAGTACCTGAGAATCAGTTGGATCAGAAAACAGAAACATGAGCCATTGTTACTAGCTGCATCTATGGCAGAGGTGTACAGAAGCACAGTAGGTTTTCACTGACCATTTTCACCTGTGAAATACAGCACTAAGAATGGAAGCAGCCTATGATGCCCATCTTTCAGTTCAAGCTTTTCCACAGGATTAGGTAATCGCTCTCACAATTTCTATCCCAAACTAAAGCCTAATGGGTAATGTTTGATGGCAGCAATAGAAGATATGAAAGATTTTTACTTTAGTTTCTCAATAAACCTCTTCAGCTAATAGGAGGGATTGTAATCCATATTAAAGTCCTGAGGATTGCACACAGAATCACCTTTTAACAAATAACTTCCATTCATACCCTTTACACTTTTTTATCACAGCTTTAGGAAACGTTTCCTATTCGTTATGACTCCTGTTCTGTCAAACGATCTCTCCACCTTTTCTAGATAAGGGCAAAGGGGGAAAAGAAAGCTGGTTACTGAATCTCAGACCTTCAGTAAGGAGCATAATTATGTGCTGTAGCAGGCATCAGATTTCCTCAAACAAGCCCTTTTTCCAAAATCACCAATTGGTAAGTGCTCAAAGGCAACACCGCCTCAATTAAAGGTATCTTTAAGCCATCTGTTAGTTTTGGGAAGAAGGCAATTCAAGTCTCCCCCTACAACCAGCAATTCTTTATGCGATGGGAAACAGCTGTATCCAGGCTAAAAGAAGGTATACTCCACAAGCTGGAACTGCTAAAAGAAAGAACAGACTTAAGATTTCTGAACAAATAGAAGCAGCAGGTAATCGTGAGAGGAAAATTTCAGAACCTGGCCACAGTGGCAGACATTGAAAGTACAGCCCAGGGCTGGAGGAGGGGACTGAAAAATGCCCTTTACACCAAAAAGCATAAAACATATCCAAAAAGATAAAACTATGGCACTCCATATGATGTTCTAACACGTTAGAACATTGTACTGTACTTGACACATGCACTACTTTACACATTCAAAATGCTATGTAAAGTAATAATCACAGCCTCAGTTGGTTCATCAATGGATTTCTAGCAGAATTCACAGCACACAAAACAAATGCAAAGCCAAATAGCTCTTCATAGCAAGTAGGCAAATTTAATGTGTGTAACTGCATATATACTCTCAAAGTTATTTTTCTAAAATTAATGCTTTTTTTTTTCTTTTTTTTTTTTTGTGGATAATCTATTGGAGGAAAAAAAAAAAAGAAACTCTGGGGCAAAATTTTCACACTAAATCTTGTTGCACAGTGGCAACACCACAGTTAAAGGATCAGGTTCTGCTCTGACTGATTAAAGGTTCATTTCTTCTTAAACTTTAATTTCTTCCCACATCAGAAAGACCTCCTTCAGGCAGCATTTCATCCTCAACTTTCATGTAAACATCCACCAAGAGCTACGCTAAACGGTGTTACATGCTGTAGAATGATTCTTTCAAACCTGGCCATAATACCTGGTGAGTCAATACTGTAAGAAAGACAATGCTACGTTAGAGCAAAGATTCAGTTAGGTTAGCGTCCAACCACAATAATGATCCAAAGCATGGCTAGGGTAGAATAACTGATGGCAGCAAGCACAAAGCCATACCTTTCCAGGACAGTCTTCCTGCTTTTAACAATTGGCAGCTCAGAGGCTTCTGGAGTCAAAGGCAGTATCTTTACATATAAATGGGTTTCTTTTCAATGAATGTGTCTGTGCAGCAATTTTATTTGCATTTAAGCAATGACTTTTATATCTTTCGTCATCAGAAAAGGTATAATTTGTACACACACATTGCTCATTACACATCTTTAATCTCTCATTTGAAGCTGGTTTCTTTCACACACTGACAGTCCACTTCTTTTAAGTCACACTCCTACATTTTCTCAAAACAGACAGAGGAAGTGACTGAACCTTGGAAAAGATAACTATCAACAGTTCATAGAATCATAGCATCATAGAATGGTTAGGGTTGGAAAGGATCTTAAGATCATCTAGTTCCAACCCCCCTGCCATGGACAAGGACGCTCAAGGCTCTGTCCAACCTGGCCTTGAACACTGCCAGCCCTTATGGGTGATCACAGCACAGGATAATCTTAGAAGACCTGTGGTGATGTACAAAATCCTACTTTATGAATAAGCATTATTTCTTATGATAGACGGCCATTACTATAAATAGTAAATTGTTTTATTCAATTATGTTTACCTAAGGAGACTTAAAGCTGCAAAAGAAAAAGAGAGTTAAAGATGGAGTGAATTAAGAGTTGAGAGAAAGCTGCTCAACAGTCAACACAAAAGCTACTTAAGTACCCTTAATTTGCAGAGTGCTAGTAGCCATCACTCAGGAACAGGGAGGGATACAGGCCCAAGGGTGACCACACAAAGTCATTTCTTTTCATAGTATATGTAGATCCCTGAAGATGCCATCACAGTCAACATGTAGCCAATCATCCTGTGCAATCTTCCTGCAGTTTGAACCCACCCAATCCAGTTACTGAATTTCTTCTGAAGATTCCCAAGTTTGTTTTCATCTCTTTCGAATCATGAGTATTCAAGGCTGCACATAATTCTCAGGAACATTTTCACTAGGCAGGCACAGACAAGGGAATATGACAAATCAGCAAAGATTGAATTACTTGTATTTCACAGTTTACTCCTCCAAAACATAAGAGATCTGTATCTCCAAAATGTCTTGTCAAGAACAACTCATGGCAATGATAATGCATTTCTTCTTCAGCAAAATTATTTGACTCCGGATTTCCTTGCTATGACAACTCTTCCATTGGCATAATACAAAACAAATTGTTATACTAGGTTGAAATGCTCCATGCTTTTCATGACATTTCAGAAAGCCAGTCCAGACCAGTATTTTCTATTTAAAGAGTATTCTTTACTTTTTTCTCAAATTAATCCACAAGTGTCTTTTCTAAAACAAAGTACTGAATGAAGATTCACACTACTGACTTCAATGTTAGTCAACATTACTGAAATTTCCTGTAAACACAAATGACTATTTAAAATCAAAGCATTCAGTTGTGGGTTTTGGCTTGTCACTCTCAATTTTTATTCTTTATTTCATGCCACTGAGCACTATATGAGTACCAAAGAAGGAAGAAAATACCCAAATTCAGAAAACTGTTAAGGTCTGCTTAATGTTTCCCTTTGCTCTTTTAAAGTTTGCTTTTGGCTTATACAAAGAGATGAAGATTCAATATTAGTAGATTCCAAAACCAAAAAAGGGAGTCCCCAAAACTTTTCTTTTAAAAAATGAGAAGACATACTATGTAACTTTATAATTGATTCTATATATTACCATGCACCAGCAGTCTTGTTATCAGAAATGATCTAACCATCCAGCCATCCCTGGTCTCTGTATTTATGCAGGTATACACAAATGTCAATTCCAGGAAGATGTGTTCAATGAATTTAGAACGCTAAGTAGCATCCCAGGGATTGTCAAGAACTACTTTGCATGTATTTACCAGTTGTGTTCAAGTGTAAACTTTTATATTGAGTTTCACAGCCAAAATCCTACAGCTTCTATTAATGTGAGGTACAGCTCAAAGCAATTTCTTAAAAAGTAAATTTTTCCTTTCTCCAAAAAAAAGGGTACAATATCAAGGCATGAATATGTCATAAATTGAATTTATCTTCCTGCTTGCAGTCAAGGATTTATTTTTGCACTCAAATGGAATACTCGAGTTAAAAATAGGCATTTGAAAGTTTTCTAATCTGTACTGCTAGCCTTCTGGCAGAGTCTGCCACGGAAATACATTGATAGCAAAAATAAATTTTGTCATATTAATATTTATTTTGTTGTATTTTTTAAAGTTTGGAGTTGTAAAGACAAAGGCTTTGATTCCCCACTATAAATACTTCACCTGAGGTTTGGCCTTACCTATCTTATCAATGCATGAACTAAACCATGATCTTTGTTATTCTGTATGCTCCTCAGTTATCAATGGGCTTTCTGCCACCAATGACTCAGAAAACTAGCCAATAAATTAGGCTGTACAAATCACAAGAAATTATGATCTGAAATGATTTTAAATCTGAACTTACTTTTTCTCTTTATATTAAGCTATCATTGGATTAAACATCTGACACTTTAAAATCAAATATGATCAGGTAAATATGGAGACTATATTCATTCCTGACAGCCCAAAACCTACATTCAAATTATATTATAGATAGTTGGAATCATAAAGTTCTGCACAGAGCAAGTTTTCTCAAAGGGAATCATCAAATAACAGACCTTTCTTGGATAAAGGAAGCATTGGTACAGCCCACAGATCATGAAAGAAAAATAAAGTGTCAGTTTATGCTGAAGTTAGAAAAGGCCCACAGATTCAGTGCCAAATTTAACCCATGCTGTGTGTATCATTGTACAATAATATTCACAATGGCTAAACTGATTTGGCATAGCTAGTGGGGAGGGTTACAAGGACCTTTAATCATCTTTGACCTCAAGAAAAAGAGGTCCGCGGACGAAGCCCAATTCATTGTAACAGAAAAAAAAAAAAAAAAAAAAAAAAAGAGTAAAAAAAAAAAAGGAAAAAAAAAGAAGAGAAGACAAAAATGGAGCACATCTGAACTCCATAAAAGACTTCACTCCTTTTTCAGGGAGCAATGCAGTCAAATTTGGGTATTTATAGGCTTCTGGATACAAATTTTACCTACAAGAGTTAGAACTCTCGCAAAGCAAATGTGAACCAAAATTTTTTTTCTTGTAAAATAGTTATACGTACATTGTAGTCATGAAAATTAAAGTAGAAAAGGTGAAAATACAAACTGTAAAAATGTTTAATTTCCAGGTATTTTTAATTTTGGTGGTTTAATGAATCTGCACATCAAAAGTGAATTATAACTATAAACTTTCTCTTGCACTTTAATATAAAATAGACTTTAGTTACTTTTAAGCTAATTCACACAGTAAAGAACAATCTGGTTCTGTGCTTGACTTTGAGTTCATACAAATATCTATATTGTTAAATACCAAAAGCAATTACAACCCCATCAGAGTCCTTTACTTTCAAATGAAAGGAATCATTTCAGCAAGTTGCAGCTGCAACTCAGTTACACTTTCTCAATATTTGTGGTACTTTCTTCTATTAGATATCCTTATCCTGCTCTTGCTACAATACTTTACCCTTCAAGCCCCCTGCACTTTTGTGTAGCTCCAAGTAAAACATTCTGATTATCCATAATGGTCCAAAATCAGCATAGCCCCCAGTGAAGGGTTTTTTCCATATGTATTTATCTCCACCTTTAGCAGCTCTGAAAATTCTACAAATATGCACTCAAACAAGAAGAAAATGAAAACCAAGATATCAAATTAGACTGTGTGTGTGTGATTGCTCTCACTGTGCAGTTACGTTGACCGTTAAAAGAAGACAGGAATTTTTTGCTATATTGCAGGTTTTCAAAGTATAGTTGTGCCATTTGGAAGCTGCAATTGGTTAATGAAGCTAAATTTAATTAGCTCTACTTCCTTGTAGATCCCATCAAACACCACTATTTGAGGTATTCTGTAAGATGACCAAGTCTCCTACAGCTGGCTAAGTATAACAATGAAAAGGCATCTATACTTATTTCTGGGAACTGAAATGAGCTGTTTTAAGTGGAGCTTTTCTTCCATTTTCTGCGGCTGCACTGCTCTGACCTTCCCAAAATCAATCCTTTGCGGATTAACATGTAAAGCAGTGTCGAATTAATTTCAGAAAGCGAATATGAGATCAGCCTGGGATCATACAAAACATCTAACTCCTAAATACACTAATGCTTCTAGCCGCTCAATGAGAAGCTGTCAATAAAAAGAGGGAGGGGGTAGTTAGAAGGATTTGAAGCGTGGAGCAATCTATCAGGCTAGTTAGAGCTTTACCTACTTCTGTGGCATGGCTAATGCATTCCTCTAGAAGTTAATCCTATTTCTAAAGACCCTCCCGTGAGGAGCACATAGGCCGTGCCGAATGAGAACTAAAATGCATTAAAATTCTCAACGACGTCACCAAAAGGCACACTAGCAGATTCTGAGAGTTGACAATAAGATGGTTCATTAAAAGTGCAAGGTCTTAAAGAACCAACTTTTGTTACAATATGTCAGATGGAAAACATTCAACGCCCCTCTTCTGATGCACCTGCAAACAACATCATCTCCTAAAAACTGTCAAAAATTTCAGATTAATAAAAATAAACACATATTAACGCTACCATCATAAATAGAAATTTTCTCAGTTTCCATGACATTGTAAATCCACTGCAAAAGAGGACAGTGAAGCCTCCTTTAAGCAACTATTTACATACAAAACTTATTTAGTATACTGCATATGCAAATACAGCATATGAAAACATGTTTAGGTTTGTTTGTTTTCTTCAAAAAGAAAACTAATTAAATTATCAAGCTACTACCTGAGAAAGTGGCACTTCTTAAACACCAATGTTGAATTTTATAAATGCCAATAGCATTGCCAAATACACATTCGGTTTGTACAAAACGATACAGTTAGATGATTTTCAGATTTTTAAACCAAATATTATATCTAAGTCAGCAATTTAAGCACCTACAAGCAATAAAACAAGAAAACCTCTAAACAGGCTCACTATTATCTGGATATCTTCTACTCTGTGGCCAGCAACATCTAAAGTCTGAAAGTTCTAAACCAGAATCCTTATTCATCAGTAGAGACAGAGAATAAAAAATGGGAACCAAGAGAAAACACACTTAGCTCACATTTTGAGGCCAGTTTTCTTAGTAATTATGAGAGGGTAGTGGAACTATATTATCTGAATTTAGATTACGTTAATCTTTATGAAACAAAATTATCCATTTCCAGATGAAAAAGATACCAAAAGGCAATACAAACTTGTTTACCATTGCTGTCTTCAGGCTGAAGTATGATTGGGAGAATCAAAAAGCAAACTTCTTGCCTCATGTATACATAGAATCTTTTGGTGTTTCCAGCACCAAAAAATAAAAAATAGAATATATAGTCGAAGTAAAATATAATAGAAGTAGGTTAAGAAGTGAGCAGCAATGTCACCAAAACTGGATTAAGCAGGTATCTTGTCAAAAAGAACATATTTAAAAAAAAAAATAAGGGCAAAATATTTTAGAAAACTGCATTGAAAACATGCATTTTGTATTATCTTTCACTTCTCAAGGTTTAGAAAGTAAAACACATGCCCGTCACTCTTAATTTAAGACTACATAGCTCATAAAATTTATCACTAATAGTGAACTATACTTCACAGAATATTTCCTGATTGTCAAATTCCAGAATAAATCTTCTGGCAAGAAAAGGCCCATTTCATTTGTAGCCTGATAAAATCTGATACACGATAAATGTAGAAAAAACAACAGAACTGAGTGTCCTTTCCTCATGCTCATTTGTGATCCTCTCATCATAAATATATGCTGTCTAGCAGGGTGATTAAAATGTGCTATGATATTGCTAGCACAACCGATCAAGAGTTCAACCGCCTTCAATTCAGAAAAGGAATGGAATTTAGTTTTTTAGGCCAAAAGACTCTGGCAAAAAGAATTTATGACTGTTTGAGATCATACTTCATCTAGCTGTTTTTTAGTCAACACTATTCGTTAAAATGCCTTGCCAACATCTACGTATAAACAAACTTAGGATGCAACACGCAAGACAAGCGAGCAATTCAGCAGTGGGCAATTCTCACTCTGAGCAGGGGGAAGGGATTTGTACCACCACATTTTGCTAAGCCGTCGCACAACTAACATTCGGTTGGGTCTGCTTTTGTGATATAATCCTGCAATCAGCACACAAGCACCATCTTGAAGATACTTTAAGAGAAGATGGAAAATCCAAACTAATGTTTTCCGCTATTTCTGACTACCACAAACTGACCTACTTAAAGATGAAAAAAAAAGGCATTTTTTTCCCCTCAACCAAAATGATGTCCATTTAGTCTTGCAAAAAGGGAACTGAAGGGCTGGTGGAAGATTGCAATGTTGACATTAAAATGTTTCACACTCTAAAATCACAGGAAATGAACCAAACACATAGTTTCCACAGTACAATGGACTGGCGTGAGTTTGCCTAAGCTCAATGGGATAAAGCCTTTGCTCACAAAAATAACTGTATCATGAGAAACAGCTACAAAAAAACGCCATTAAGAGCAATTAAGTAAAAAATAAAAACTAAATTAAAAGTTAATGTAGTACTCAGTGTTGCAATTAAAAAGTGAGGACTGGCTTTTCACTGAAAATCCTACAGCTGAATAGCTGTTAACACACACTTCTATCCAGAAAATAAGGTAATGTTTTTTTCATATCATTCAGAGGAACAGAACTTAAAAAAGTTATAAAAGTGACACAATGCTGGTAATTTTTAACAATTCTATTACAGAACCATAAAGACAATTTAGGGAAGGCAACCTAAACAACACAATGCTAATTCCACCTCAGCTCACCACTTTCTGTTCCATAGCTATTTTTTGTGGAAGTATTTATTTTCAAGTAGGTTTATAAATATCTATAGAGAAACTTTATGCGTCTCAGCCTTCCAGAATTTCCAGATTCCATCCTTAATATTTTGTCAGAAGAATTCCAAAAGGATATTATTGATCAAAAGTAGATGGAAGTAATAAATATAACTAATTTGTA
Source organism: Amazona ochrocephala (assembly GCA_039720435.1). Taxonomy (NCBI): domain Eukaryota; kingdom Metazoa; phylum Chordata; class Aves; order Psittaciformes; family Psittacidae; genus Amazona; species Amazona ochrocephala. Next base: position 98,432,912 of record CM077877.1, on the reverse strand, counting down.
CAGCATAGCACACATGCATTGGTTTTACTTAAAATACTACTAAAAAAGGAAGTTGGTAAAAATTCAGCTCTGCAAAACCTTTTATATCAATTTCTTTGCATAAAAGACACAAAGCTTGAAACTAACACTTTATGAGATGTGAATACATTTGTGAAAGAATATTGTGAGAAAACCTGCACAAATCTTCATAAAGACAAGATGTAGCAATTCTCTTCAGGACAACATTGAAACCACACAGTATAATTCCTAGTACAAAACAGAGATTAAGTGAGAAGATCATAATTGAAGATTAGGAGCCTTTTATTCCCGTTTGAAGTAAAGAGAAAGAAAAAGGAACAGAAAATAGACCTTCTAATAAAATACTGCTTATTCTGAACTTGATTTTTTTTAAGGGAGAGGCAAACAAGCAGAAAGGGGAATAGAACTGTGAATCGTACACACTAGTAAGCTGGAGTTACAACACAAACTTATCTCAAGTCTGATGTTACACCAAAACTATGCCATGTCCTTGGAAAGTCAGATCATAGGAATGCCTTATTTTTCTCATAAACTAAAAGACACACACATCATGTAAAAATGCTCTTGTCTTTACAGAATACGGTTGAGAAGTCAATGATTTCTTACAGCTAGACTGAAAATCAGATTTTGAAGGGAGCTACTTCTGCTGAGAACCTGACAGTGCTGCTTCCAGTTGCTATACTGCCAATATATTTTTATGTCCTAACTGTTAAATTAGGGAGTGAAATTAAATTCCATTAGGAATGAAGAGGTTATTCTATCGCTGCGTAAGTAAAAAGTATATTGACCAACAATACATAGTGGATCTAGAAGGTACTGCTCACAATAGTCCAACATGGAAGAAGTAATGTATATACAAGTCTGATCTTTAACAGCAAACGTTATTGAGGTAATGTTATTGTCAAACAAACAGATATAGACAGAGAAATCCAACATAGTTTCTTTTTTCCACATTTCTAATATTTCAGGAAAGTTTAAGCATGTATTTTAAAAGTATGTAGACAATAGTGATATAATTTTCAAGACTTCTTTTGCACTGCTTGCCATTTTGCTCTTACTTTCCCATACTAGAATATCAATTTTTATCAGGTTATGAACATAAGCCTGTTACAGGAAATAAACTACTGCTATCACTGAAAAGAAGAGGGTCATCAACACCAGAAAGGGTAAGTTATTGAACTGCATTTGGTAAAAGCATGCTTACAGTTACAAAAGATATCAGATGAAACCATATCAAGGCCCTTCTTTTCTGCCATACTTAGCAGAAATGTTACTGATTTCTGTTGCATTTTGATAGCTGCATATCATTCTCACATGTAAATCTGAAAGCTCTCCAAAGAGCAGAATAACCAGGCCAGACTCAATACCTTCCTGTAGGGCTCTTCCATAATCAGCCCTGAAAATCTCTCCAAACCAGGAGAAACCAGGAGTCTTAGTGCTTATTCCTTAGATGGCCCTAAGCGATGGACTACTTCTTCCCAAAGATACCCTCACTGCTGTGGTACTCCAGTTTTTAACAGAAAGGCAGTTTCTATGCAAACATTCAGCATTACACAGCTGTCAACACACAAAGCCATTTTTACATTCACACTATGTCAGAAGAAATTATGCTACTGCCTTTACTGCTCAAACTGCTCAGTTGTGAGCAAGTATGACCCTAACACAGCATAGATGTGTAAAATACACATAGGTGTACTCATGCGCCTAAGTGTACGACTTTTACAAGATACCAAGCATCTAAGCCACTCACATGCCTAAAAAAAATATACATGCTTAAGCATTTCAGTGTACAGGAAAAGTTACAAGTATGTTTTTATTATAATATAACCAAGTGAATTTCATAATGCTTTCTATTTAGCATTCTTCAGCTCAAATCTAATATCAAAATACTAACGTCTAAATGCTCATTTTAAGGTATACAGCAAACACAGCATGGGAGGACCTGCTCAGACTTTTATTCCAAGGAATTTCGAGACAGACAGATGTTCAACAAGATCCAGAAAATGCTGCTTGATGGATTGAAAAGCATTTCTCTAAGTGGATTAAAAGACTACAAGAGTCAAGATGTTTCTATTTGTGCTCCACACAGTTATGCGCTTTAAAGGGACGGTGTTAAAACTGTTACCATGGCGTCTATATTCTAAGGTTACATGTTGACAAGTATGTCATTAAAAAAACAGCAGACACTTCAGTGCGAATCTGCTCCTAATCACCAGAGCCAACCTTGTTTCAGAGAGGTTGTTCTGCCCATGTGTTTAGCACATTCAATTCTTATCTACTTAAAAGAACAATCATAAAAGGCTTTTTTCCACATGATGGCATAAACCATATTAAAATCAGATTTTTACTGCTTGGCCACACTGCTTTTAGTAATTGAGTACCAACAAGCAGTTTTATCTAGCAATATATAGCAAATCCATCAACAGCCTGACACTTTCACTGACTTAAATCCATCCTTCAACTCCAGCTCTTACAACAGAGCAAAAATCTGTTTGCTTTAGCACCCAATACTGTAAAATAGGAATTCTTCCAAGGGGTTGACAGTGAGTCTATATCTGCAAAGGCTTCACCAGCTCAAGCCTACTCTGCATGCACCTCACAGTCCTTCTGTCAAAGCTGCATGTGCAGACCCATTGCTCTTTTGTTTTATGCTGAAGATTACAATAGATTGAAGGATAACTCAGACCTGGGCAAAGTCTCTGTCCATACAGCACTGTACATGCCAAGAGATAAGTCTGTAAGTGAACTAGAGCCCAATGAGGGCTTCCCCTTGACTACAAAAGCCCAGCATGTATACATTTCAAGTTAGCATGCTGACAGAGGATGCTGTTTGCTTCCTTGACTCAACAGGCATTCAATTCACCTCCTAAACTATGGGAAAATGTAAGAGAGCTATCCTGCTTTTACTAAAATGCTTGCTTTCTGTTAGCTAACTTGATTTATGGTTAAGTTTTTAGCAATAACAATACCAATGATGACAGTGGACTTCGTTCTTCATCTGCTGGAGAGATTTTCTGTTTAACACATTAAAAGTCAGTAAAGAAACAATTTATATTATTCTATTTAATTCTGAAAAAATACTGTGTTTCACTTAAGGGAATTAATGCCTTAAGCAATAAACAGAAGTATGCAATAAATGGCATATGTGGGATCTATTAAGCTAAGTGCCTCACTGTACCATCTAAATAACCCCTTTAGAGTTTCAGATTTAAAAGTTTATATATAAATGATTTCTAAGAAACTTTATTTATTAAAAAAAAAAAAGATTAAAATAGACTGTGGATTGAATAGCATGTACCGCTACTCAGGATTTAGTCATGATGCTGGTCTGACTTTTGATCCCCTGAAAGTTCATTTTCCCACCCTCAGAAAAATTACTTGTAGTATGAGATAGTGTCACTAGATTAATTGCCCAATAAAGCCGGAACCTGTTTGAAGTTCCTGCACAATCTATTTCTAGCTTATGTGGGCAAGTAAGCTTAAAGGCCTTTCTAGCTTTCCCCTTCTCTTTCCTTTTCTGTGTTGCTACCATATGTTTTGCGGTGCTGAGGATCTGCTGCCTGACTGCACAATCCAGCAGGACAGGTTGATCTAAGCTGCACGGATGTTTCCATCTTTCTCCTACCTCCTTGCAGCATCATTCTGGAATAGAAAAACTGCCCAAAGAAGCTCAGCCAACCACGGAGTTTGTGCTTGGCAGACCTTTAGTCTGGGGGAGAGACAGGTGCAGAACTGGGAAAACAGCACACTAAGGTCTTTCCTCACTGTTATTTGCAACCCACTCTCCAAACAGACGAAGAAACTGGTGCCTCCCACCAACTGGATGAAACCAGTAATCTTGTGCTGGACCCTGACAGTGAGAGGTCCTGCAAGTCACCATTAAGCCTGTCGTTTACCCTGTTTGTCATCATTCTTTCCTATCCACTGTTCTAGTTAAGTAACAGCAAGACAGTGCACAAGTAGAGATATAAAATCTACAGTAATGTTGTCCTATTTTACATTTAGTACCATTCAGACATAGGTAGCAATTCACATTAGAATATTACAGAATCGTAGCAACGGTTTACAGTAATCAGGATAATACTGATATCCTTGACTAAAATCAGAATAAATTCCAAGTCCTAAACATTAAATATTGTATTACTTTTCCTATATATCCATACAAAATATAATACATTGCATTCTAATATACATCTACAACTCGTATGTCAAAGATAAATTCTTTAGCTAAAAGGAACATTTTCCAATTATGTGCAGAAAACTAATTGTTAGGGTTTTGTCCCTTTCTTCCTATAAATGCCTTAATGGATAAGAAAATATTTTCCTGCACCCCAAAAAAATTTAAATGAGCAGGGATTATACCTACAAACATCAATGTTAATTCAAAAATGGATTAAAAAATAAAGACTTGAAGTACATTAGCATTGATCTTCAGCATGAAATAGTTGTGATCAATAAGCTAATCTGTAAATTTGATTGAGTAAATCTTGTTTACTAAAGTACTCTATAAGCATAATTTACAAATACAAGATGAAAATCTTGATCGTACTAAAAAAAAATGTAAAACCTACCATATTGTGTGTTTAGACAGGAATGAAAAGACAGGATTTTTTTATTCAAGAATATATCCTTACAGAAACGCAGAAACTTCACTGGTACAGAGCTGGCAACATACAAATCAAGAAATGTCCTCTTGACACTCAGGAAATGGGACTGACAGTGAGCTTGACCACCAAAATTAGAAATATATAACAAGGTAATAAATTCTCAATTTGTTTTGTTTGTTTTGTTTGTTTTGTTTTGGTTTTCCCAAGAGCTTGCTCATATACAAAGTTGTACCGCTTTACAGCTATACTGCTAGAGAGGAAAGGGAAATAAGAAAAATTGGTGGAAATATATCCTCATACCTACATAATTATATTTATTCTAGGAATTATATAAATCCAACTACATTGGTTAAAAAAATAAATCATCCCCCTGACTGACAGGTTTAAATAGTACAAAACTGTTTAGATCAAACCTTAGTATTGAATGTGAGACTTTAAACCCAGCAGGTCGACGCTGCTAACTGACAATAATTGAAGCATGAAAATAACAGGTAGTGAGATATGGTATTTAATTCGGGCCAAAAAAAAGGAGATTTTATTAAGAACAAGTGACCTTTTTTCTAGTTGTAGGTATCAACATTTTAGTGAGCAGTTAAAAGGCATAGAAACTTTAATTTTTAACTGCAATTCTAAGTTTTGTGATGGGTCAAGTTGAAATGGTTGCACTTTAAAACTTGTGAAATGATGGCCTGACTGAAGACAGATAAATGATGGGTACTAATGTAAAGAAATTAAGGACAATGCAATGTATTTCACACAGAAACATAAAATTCTTTGAAATTCTTTTGTTTTCCTCTTAACCCTACCTGGGAGAAAATATCACTTGATTATTTTTTTTTTTTTAATGCTGTCATTGCTACAAACTCCTAAATAATGGAACTGACAGGCCCTGAAACACAACAGATCGTACTATAAGAAAAACCTTGCCATGACACTTGAGATCCTCATACATAGTGAGAAACATGAATACATGGAAAAAAGATCCTTCATCATTCATTTCATGAAAAGAAACCAATTATAATATCAAATCTTAACACAAACTTCCATAAGTAAATTCAGTATTCAGACTGCTAAATATTTATTTGTCCATCTTTAACTAAATTTACAGGCCCTCTAAAATACGGATGAAATCTCTGGAGTCAACCACATCTGTAAGAGACCAGTAGGTTTTTGTAGCCCAGCCTCAGAAGAATGAACCTCTGAAGTGTATCATTAGTCTGATTAAACTGTATTTCTCCCAAAACTACTTGGTATCTCTATCATTGCCAGTAACACTGGCTGTGTGCAAACAGCAAGTAATGCAACACAGTACGAGAAGACCTGCGGACCAGAACAGCTGGTGATGAGGATGCAACATCCATGCTCTAAAAAGGTTGGGGGATAGATTTTGTAGTAACTCTAGCCTGCTTCCAGGACTGAATGCCAATGACTAGTTGAAACGTGCTAGCTGCACTTCTAGAGCACATCTTCTGGGTATGTTTAACCTGAGAGGCATCCAGCTCATACAATGAGAACACCGGAATATGAACCAAAGAGCAGTGAGCGACTGTAATCACATTCCCTTCAGAAGCTCACTTCTGATCTAAATAGGCAACACAGATGCACTCACTGCCTTTCCAGGGCACAGCTCTTTCAAATCAAGACTCCATTTGCTCACAAAATGAGCAAGTGGAGGAAAAACACATTTTATATGGAATTCTTTTAACCATTTTTTTGGCTGTATGCACCACAGCTTACAGTATCTCCCCAAATAACATGTCAACTACAAGAGGTTAAATGTTAAGAAGTTCAGGTATCGTTAAAAACATAGAAACAACTGTATCTCCCTTAGAGAATATAGTTTTAACATTAGGATTTTTTAGAACTGCATAAAAACAGCAGTGTGTTTACTGAATTTTACTTGCAATTTTTTAAACGTTTAACCAAATTTTGGATTAATTTTTAAAGATGTACAAAAAAGCCTCATGGCTGGCACATTCAATTTTAAATGGAATTCAAGAAACTTCAATTTTAGAGTTTTCTCAAAGATTTATAATAGAAACCAGAACTGTATCTCATCTTATGGATGCTGCTATAATATATAAAATATTTTAAAGTCACATTTTTCCTCCCAGCCAAACTAGACCATATGAGAATAACTAAGAATTAGTAAGATCAACAGAGGTCAAAACTAAAGAAACGAATGGTAATTTTTACACATTGAAAGAGCTGTTTTCTCACAGAAGTGCAATTTTAGAGAAATTTGCAAGTCAACTGCAATCATGAACATTATGTCAAACTATATAATGAATGCTACTGTTTTCCATACAGCCCACATGAAACCATGAAATTCTATACATTCAATCAGACTTTCTACCCTGTACACTCAAAATTGCTGCTTATTCCCTCTACAGCATTTCGGGGTTTTTTTATATATAGCAGTCTATAAATTCATAAGTAAAAAAAAAAAAGTTATCTCCTAGAAAAACAAAAGCTGTCTTTAACCATAATACACATACACTGCTTATTGATGCGCTTCACCATCTCACAGCTTCTCAAAATAATATCTCACCTTACAGGTTTGACTTTGGAGGAAAAAAAAGTTCAGGCTCTTAGCTCATGCCACCAATTTGATGTACTTGTAAACCTATAAAGGAAAGTTGGTAGCAATGGGACTTGAGCCCACCTTCATCTCAAAACACTTCATAACAAAAAGATGTCTATGAAGAATAAATACACATTTTCTCCAAGTAACTTATCTGGTTTTCCTTATACAACCTATTTGGCTATAAGAACATACAAGTGCATTGGTACAGGGATGCCTTCATCAAGTTGTGCTACAGTGTAACACCTCTGATCTTATAAGAAGCCTTGTAATGTTTTTTAAACTTCAGTATCTCAAAATAAAACCAAGTGTCCAGGGCTCAACATTTTGCCTATAGACAAAGAACAGGAATAGCTTTAAAGCTGTTGAACTGATCCACAACTATCAGGCTTCCCCAGGAACTGCAGTAACATCATGTTACCTAAGCAAGTACTGAAATGACAGAGAAGAGGAAAGGCAGAAAAATCACTACAGGAGAAAGGCAAAACTAGCATTATTCCAAAATGAAGTGGTTTAATCATATCTACGTCACTAAAATCGCTCATGCCAGAAAATGCTGAACAATTAGCACAGTACAATGCATACACAAAGCTACAGTCAGAATGGATTTATCACTTGTTAATTGTAGGCTGAATATAGCTTGCACTTCAGATACAACTGATTCAATTATATACCTGTAAAGCATGTTTGGGCTGCACAATACCTGTATGTGAATAAATGTCTCTATCATTCATTAAACAAAAATTTGATAGATAAGGGAAAGCTAACATGGGTGTAACACCCAGCTCCCCAGCAGTGTCCACTCTTCTACCTCATACCCACTCTCACAGGGAGCTCAGTATTGAGACTTGGTACTGAAAATATAAATCAACAACAACACTGCTACTGTAAAGGAAACTTGTATGCAGGCTTGTCCAGAAAACAAATAAATCTATCAGACTGCTTTATGTTATTTCAAATCTAGTTGTGGGGTTTTTTTTTTGCTGTTTGTAATTTCTGTGATCTTTCATGCAAAAAACCTATTTTGAACATTGAACCAGTTCTATACTTTTTACACACTAAATACATTTAGGACTCTCAAACAAGCATCCAGTTTTTTTCTTAAAATAAAAAAATGTGTTAAATGCATTTTCAGTGTCCACAGAAACTAGAGGTGCAGAAAAAGAAATAAGATACAATGGCCCTGGTGGAATTTTCAGTGACTTATACATAGTTCACAGATGTCCTCACTTTTTCTCCAGGCTGTACAATGCACTGTCTGAGACCACAAAATAATTTCAGATGACTTATCTGTAATCTAAAAAATAAAGTTTAAAAATATACATGTATAAAACCTGTTTCTCATTCAGATTTAATGGAGGAAAAGTTGAATGGATGAATATTTGATCTAAAGTCTATCTGCAGTATTTTATGCATTTGTTTACATCAAGAAAAAATGTGCAATTCTTCAATTACAATCTGGTACATACATTGAGGGTGATTACTTATTGATAGTGTCTATCAAATGAGTTTAATATTCACAAATAATAGATTACCTAGCAAAAAAAAAAAAAAAAGAAAGAAAAGAGGAATTTAGTAATGTATTCCTTTGATATCAGCAGAAGCTTCCGTTTATTGATGGTATTTGTGCAAACTAAAGACAGAAACATTTGATAAACACAAATGCAATTCCAAAGAACATTCTTGTGCATTGTTCATTGTCTTAAAATCTGATGATTTTTACAGAAGACTGACATTTAGAATGAGTTCCATTACAAAGTCACAGGTGCCAAGGACACTCCAATGAACGCAAAATATCAACTGCAAAACTATTTCCCAACAATTCCTATGAGAAAGTCTGAATTTACTGAGGATTTAGCCTCCTAAACCCCCGGGCACATCCATATATCCTCTCCCCTTAAAGGCTACATCTAAAATCTAAAAAGCATTATATAACCACTAGAGTGAATTCAAACTTGGCAAAAAAACTTTGGGGTTTTCACAATAGAAACCTTTCTGGTCTTATTTTAATGGTAAGAATGTTTCTCGTTGACAATTTTGATTAAATTTAGATTAGCCTACTTCAAAACAGAAGGCTGACAAAACCAAGCAAGTAAAAAGTGAAGCTTTTTTCATGAAACAATGAAAAAACTTTTAAAAGCTGAACTGCATATATCATTTACCTATAGAGTACTAACTACTGCTTATTTTGAAAATATATTTTGATTATAAAGGAGAGATATTGGAAATGACTTGCAGTAGTAAACACGCAGTTCCTCCATTTCATAAATCGAAGTATCAATGAAAGGATCTTCACCACATAAAAAAATAAGTGGTTTGCAGAAGTGCCTCTGTGTATCAGCTGGTTTTCATAACCATGTTCTCTATTTTTACATTTGTCTACGTAAACAATGACAAAATGTCTCCCTTGCGACAAGTCAAATAGGGTTTTGTTTTTGGCATCTTGAGAGAAAACCTGTTTCATTACTAGCCACATGATTCCAGGTCCACATAAAGAATAGGAAACAAGATGGTTTACATTTTGTCCTTGGAAGGAAAATAGGACTTGAGAGATTATTCTAGTTCTTTAAAACAGTAACAGTACATCTGCTCAGTCATTACATAAACTCAACTTCAACAAATTTTCTTGGGGAAAATAAGCTTTTGTGAAAAACAACACATTGGAACATTCTTGAGAACAACGATGCTAGCAGAAAAAAAGTAACACATTCTTGTACTCTCATCTTAATTTGTCACTACAGAGAAGGGAAGATGTAAAAAGTTCCTTTAATTTATTCTTTTTTTCAATCTAGAAACTCATAACACAGGCTGAAAAGTAAGGGACTACCTTTAACAACAGCGCTTGATATTTCCTTGGATAGAAAAGACAACAGACCCAAAACTCCTTCTACATCTGGTAGAAATCACCACGTATTGTGGGACTGAGAGCTCCAGGTCTTTTTCTAACTTAATCTGTCTAAAAGGTCTCCCTCTACTAAACTTGCTGCTAACCACAGAAAATCATGGTTACAATAATACTTCTTGGTAATACAGCTTCCATACAATTAAGCCATGGTAAGTTTAATAATGTTGATCTAAGCATTAATTCAGCATACATGTAAGCTAGCAGACACTTGTTCACAACTCTGTAATAATGTAGTTCTGCATCTCAAGTTATATTCCACAACTCAATCACAGCACCATCAGGGGAGGTGACACTTCATAAGAATTCCCTTTCCTAAACTTGCTCCCTCCCTTATGCTCAGGAAGGGAGAGTTTACAATGCTATACAGCCTGTACCTATGGTATTGTCAAAATGATATAGCTAAAATCCATTCTATTTAGACAAACTGACTGATGCATAATGCAGTCTTCATTTCGCAGGTTTGAAAAGACACGGGGGATGTTGTAGTAAGCTCCTGTACTTTGTAAAGGCTAGCAACTGCTGTGGGAGCTAGCAGAACATTTCCAAAAAGATTCTTCTCTTTGGAAAAGACTTATCTGTCTTTTCTCTGTCAGTGACTTATCTCCAATAACGTCCACATGGAAACAACTGGAGTGGAAACTTCATTGGCAGCTTTGCACAGCTCTCCCCCAGTTGCATTTTCCATATTACATTTTATAAAGTAGGAGTTAAAGAAAACTTTTAAATTGTAGTTTATTCAAAAAAATGAAGCTGTGAGAGCTATGAAGGCTGGCAACCAACACAAGGTTAAAGCTGAACCTTTACCCTTGCAGACTGTCATAACAATTTCTTTGAAAAGAGTGCTATATAAACTGAACAAGCAGACAGGTTTTTGTGTTTCTCACATAAAAGGAAACTATTTCATATAAAAGAACTTTAATGGTCAAATGACACTGCCTTTTTTTTGCAGCAGAGTTTAAGATTTTCTTTCTTTCAATCTTCCTTTTTTTCACTTGAAACACACATTCTATCATGCATATGAGCAGCAAAAATGGACAAATGCTATCAAAAGTTTCAGTTGCACACAGTATTTCATATTCTGTTTTTTCACCATCCACTGCATTTTGTCTAGTGTTAGTGGATGTATCTGTACTGTAATGCAATTTTTAAGACTTCACAGGGAAAAACAATTACATTACTTTATATTTGGTGGAAAAACTTTATTCTTTACAAAAGATAAGTTGTAGAATTTATTAAAATAAAAGTGCCAATAAGATTTTACTTTAATACCTGAGGGAGAAATATGATCATCTACACCAATAAGAAAAAGATGCATGCACTAGGTGCTTTACTAATTGCAACTGCTTTGGTGGGCAATATCATTGGTGAAACAGATGTTAGGGACCTATTAACAAAAGGTTTTCAAACATCTGCTTACAATTTTAAGGCAATTGTAAATACAGCACAGAAGGTCAATTGGGCTCATTAAGGTCTATGTGCAAATCTACTGCTGCAGGTTTCTTTTTAGCTAATACTGACTTTTTTTAACACAGGAAATAGAGTTTAATAGCAACTTGTGTCAATTTTGATTGTGATTTCATACAACAACAAACAACAATCACATGCCCTGTGCTTCACCAAATAACCCATTTTCCTTCCTCTTTTCCCTCTTTACCTACAGCACACTGCCATAGTTCTGTGAGGTGAAGCACAAGGTAAAGGAAAGGTTATAAATTGGGCAATTATAGAGAAATGATTGATTTTACTTTTAAACACCAATTATGAATCTTGTTAGGAAATTTTCATTTGTTGGACCAAAGACAAATGAGTTTTGACTACAAAGCATGGTTACAATATGTAAATTATTCTTAACAACTGGAGTCAGTAGCCCTTTAAGTGTCAGAACAAGAACACAGATGTTCGGAAAGTCTAAAACATGTCACTGACTGGAAATACTCTTCATCAGCCCTCCTCAAACTGGAACAACCTAGTAACACAGTTTTCTGAAGAACTGCTCAAGACATAATTCCCTGATCATAGCCACAGCAACTGCAGTGAGGAGCTAAAATCTTTCCATTGCAGCTGTTCATTAGCACTCCAGAACTCAGGAACCCTAACTTGCACAGAAATTTCCAAGATAGGCTCTTTGAGAAAGTACCCAGTGAACTTTCTATCTTGAGCTATAGTGTGAATTAATCAGGTGACTTTGTGATAAACATAAGAAGGGGAAAATGGATGACCCAGGGAACTACAGACCAGTCAGCCTCACCTCTGTGCCTGGCAAAATCTTGGAGCGGATTCTCCTGGAAGGCATGCTAAGGGACATGAAAAACAACAAGGTAGTTGGTGACAGCCAGCATGGCTTCACTAAGGGGAAATCCTGCCTGACCAATCTGGTGGCCTTCTATGATGGGGCTACAGAACTGAAGGAGAAGGGCAGAGAAGTTGACGTCATCTACATGGACTTGTGCAAAGTGTTTGACACTGTCCCACACAACATCCTTGTCTCTAAGTTGGAGAGACATCAATTTGATAGGTGGACCACTCGGTGGATAAAGAACTGGCTGGATGGCCACAGACAAAGAGTTGTGCTCAATGGCTCAATGTCCAGCTGGAGACCAGTAACGAGTGGTGTCCCTCAGGGATCGGTGTTGGAACCGGTCTTGTTCAACATCTTTGCTGGTGACATGGACAGTGGGATTGAGTGCGCCCTCAGCAAGTTTGACGATGACACCAAGCTGTATGGTTCGGTTGATACGTTGGAGGGAAGGAATGCCATCCAGAGGGACCTTGATACACTTGTGAGGTGGGCTGATGCCAACCTGATGAAGTTTAACTGTGACAAGTGCAAGGCCCTATACCTGGCTCGGAGCAATCCCAGGCACAGCTACAGGTTGGGCAGGGAAGAGATTGAGAGCAGCCCTGCGGAGAAGGACTTGGGCGTGTTGGCCGGTGAGAAAATAAACATGCGCCAGCTTCAGTTACTGCTTACAGCCCAGAAAGCCAACCGTAACCTGGGCTGCATCAAAAGGAGCATGACCAGCAGGTCAAGGGAGGTGATCCTGCCCCTCTGTTCTGCTCTTGTGAGACCTCACTTGGAGTACTGTGTGCAGTTCTGGTGTCCTCAACATAAAAAGGACATGGAACTGTTGGAACAAGTCCAGAGGAGGTCCACGAGGATGATCAGGGGACTGGAGCACCTCCCGTATGAAGATAGGCTGAGAAAATTGGGGCTGTTCAGCCTGGAGAAGAGAAGGCTGCGTGGAGACCTCATAGCAGCCTTCCAGTATTTGAAGGGAGCCTATAGGGATGCTGGGGAGGGACTCTTCATTAGGGACTGTAGTGAGAGGACAAGAGGTAACGGGTTCAAACTTAAGCAGGGGAAGTTAAGATTGGATATGAGGAAGAAATTCTTTATTGTAAGGGTGGTGAGGCACTGGAATGGGTTGCCCAAGGATGTTGTGAATGCTCCATGCCTGGTAGTGTTCAAGGAAAGGTTGGACAGAATCTTGGGTGAAATAGTTTATTGTGAGGTGTCCATGCCCATGGCAGGGGGGTTGGAACTAGATGATCTTAAGGTCCTTTCTAACCCTAACTATTCTATGATTCTATGATTCTAAACCAGGTCTGAAATAGAAGTTCAGGGAAAAGGGCCCAATTGTGAATAGCAACCTGCAGCTGAAAGACTTCCTGAACCAATTCAGTTACATTCCCAAGAACCTGTTTTCCACCTGGAACTATATTGATTATACACGGGAAAAACTCTTTGCAACACATAAACCTGAAATATTTCAACATAGGGAAGACATTTATGAAAAGGAGGAGGAAAAATACTGTGATGTAGAGGTCTGTCACTAAAATCAAAGTCTGCATTCTTATAATAAAGTTCATAAATTCATGGCAAGTGCTGATCTATTAAGAAGCAAAATTAATGATTTTGTAAAAAAACTTATAAGCCATTTAAAAAGACTACTCTATTCCTACCTGTTCTACTTCACCACAGGAAAATTAATGATTCTACAGTAAAATCGCATTCGGAAGCTTAAAATTTCGTGGCTTGTACCAAATGTGAAGATCCCACTTCAGGTACTTTGCTGAACGTTTTGCAGCAAACCCAGTTTAGGAAATAAACACTAAACAGCACCTCCTACTATCAGTAGTAGTACATAGTTGGAAAAATTAAAAATAAGCTAAGTATAACATAGATGAAAGTTTAAAATTTGTAAAAGTTCTTTATATCTGCAACCTTGAAGCTGTGCTTATACAGATCTGAAAAAGTTATATGAGCCCTTCTTGTCCAAACAACAGCTAAATCTGAAAGCAAACATCAGAGCTTTCAGAAAACATTCCCATCAATAAAGACTTGTCTTTACTCAGCTTGGTCCAATATTGCCAGCTTTAAAAACTTATCACCCTATCCATCTTTTCTGTGACTTACTAGAAAGGATATTTTCAATGTCTTATGATTTTTTTTCCAAGCCATTTTTCCTTCAGTTAGCGCTTAGAAGAGTCTAAATGGACTGTGGATTTCTTTATTTCTTGTAAAGGAAGTGAGTAGCTTTATTTTGTAGGGCTGAGGAGTCTGGAGATTACCACGGATAATCTGTAAACTAAGCCTTTCGATTCATGTGATTTTTATCTTCAAGCTAAACTTAGCTGAGCAGAATGTCATTAATTATATACTTGAGACTGAGCAGGTAATAGAATTCACATTATTCTTTGTTTGTAAAAATGTACAACCCTATGTGGCAATTCCAGAGACTTCAGGTACATTTCCTACCATAAAAAGGAAAGTTTAGTGACATAAACTACCCCATCTCCAGTCTTCCCCTCAGAATTCAAACCATTTTAAAATGGTTCGATTCACAGTGCAAAGCTACTTTTAATGGCTTAACCTGCTTTTATGGAACTGACTAGAATATTTTTCTTCCCTGGGGAAGTGAGGGAGTAGAGAGAAGAAAAAGAAGTAACATTTCCTAATAAAAACAGAACTAGCAGCACCTACACATAAAGACTTGGAAGAGAAGAAAAGCTATCGTTACCACTTCCATCAACTTTTTAAATTTCCTATTTCAATACTGATCCAACTTTGCCTATGCAACTTAAAATGGGACGCCAAAGAAGGTAAAATTCTTACATTTTACTAGGAGTTAAATGAAAAAATGTATCCCTTCATTATGCCACTTACATTAGTTGGCTATTATTCAGTACCACTTAATTAAAAAAACCCATAGGCTTCCAAATCAAATCCCAGAAATCCCAAAGAAACTGGGTGTGGGAAATGCACGATCTAACTAGCAAAAAAACCCCAGCACAAAGGTAACACTGATGATGAAAGGATTTGCTTTAACCAAGGAGGACATAAAAGATGAAGTTCTACAAAGACCATTAAGTATTCACCAGCTCACTGCAAATTACACTAAACACTTGGTAAAGAAACATTTGGCAGATGTCAGCAATATGTAAGCCAAACATGTTCCTTACATTGAAGGATAATGTAACTACAGAGAGGGCTTGTTTTGGAACGATTTCTATAGCAGAAAAATAATCTGGCCTCGTCTCCTGGAAAGGCTGGATTTACCAAGGAAGAAACAAGAGAGAACTATGACTACTTACGTGACAAATCCACATTTCTGCCATTTACATACTTAATATTACTTCTGAAATAAGATATTATACACAAATATGGATCATAAAACATTTAGCTTTAAAAAAGGCTGCGATAGATCTTTAAAAACTCAAATATTTATGTAACCTCTTGTTTTAACAAGTGCAGTATATATACCAATGGATACACACAACTACTTTCTAAAGATCTTCCATAGTTTGGCTTCTACTATTCCACTATTATCTTTTGCAGGTTTGAAACTACATTCCCAAGTGTGATTTAAAAAGTTAAAACAGAACCTAAATCCAGTGAAATCTGTGGGATTTTCTTTTCCTCTCAGTCTCCAAATAGAAGTTTTTGCAAAGGTGCACATGTTCACCCCCCATTATTAAAAACGCCGACTTGAACATTTAATATTAATATTAATATTAATGTACTGTTAGGTTCCATTTTAGAAAATCTATGCTTAAAGACAAGACAGAAAGGAAGGCATGTTTATAATTAAGAAAGATATCCTTGGCATAACTGACCAGGCTGTCAATAAGTATGACTGCTAGGTAGAGCTTTTAGATTTCTTTGCAGCATACGAATTTCCTAGAACCAAGTCACGTCCTTAGAGCTGATGCAGTCAGTAATCCAAGACGTTATGTGTGCAGCAAGCTAAAAGCAGCAACTGAGATTCATGTGAGATTCCCAAACTTGTTTTCACTAGTGAGCTCAAGTATTTCCAAATCGTAAGAAAGGCAACAAAACACAATTCTCAAGCTAACCCAGGTAAGGAATCCAGGCTCAACCAGGTATAATAGTGTTACACATTCTGGTCTGAAATTAGTTCAGAGAATCCATAAAAGCTTGGTATTCAGACTGATCTGACTATACACCTATCTCATGGCAGAGAAATCATTCCCTCATGTTGGTATTTTGACTACGAAAGTCATCAAGAGTCATTCTGTTTGCTCTTCTCTGGTTATTAAATCTCTTGTTCTTCTCCCTCCGCCCTCTCCTTCTCTCCTGCAATGTCAGCAGGGCATCATTTGCTCCAGCACACATTTAATATGAACTAAATCAACAGATTTTAAGGTAGAGGATCCACCATAAAGGATTAATACAGATTTGCTCTGCTTCAGATTTTTGAAATAAAGTGACTGAATTTTAAAATTGCTAATTATCTGCTACTATCACCTACACAGCTACCAAGCTTCACATAGCTTACTGAGACACTTAACGAAAATGCTATTGACTTTTATCATTGTAATATTGTTATCTTTTTAAAGCACCATGGCTCTAATCCCAGTAAAAGAAATCATCTTGACAGCTCTGGTCCTCTGCTTATTGCATGGTTGCAAAAGTGGTAGCTTCTTGAATAAAACTTTGCACCTATAAGTTATCTGGAACTAACGTAAGTAAGGCAAATTACTATTACCACATTCAAGCCTTTGCACCAACTCACAAACATGAGAGGTGTAAATGGCAGCTAAAATGATGGTGTTTGAATATTCACATGTATTTGTGAATGGTGGAGAAAAAGGAAAAATAATCAGGCTTTTTCCCCAATACATACAACGCATACAGTCCCTCCTTTTCATGTGCCCCACAGAGTAGAGTCCTTCACTCTCATCTCAATTAGATGTCTGTTTAAGTTCTAATTCAAGTTTCCCAAACAAACTCATCTGAGAACAAGATAACAGAGCTCTAACCAGCTGAAGATTTTACTCCTGCTGGAGCTGACCAAAATCAAGCAAGTGAAAGTCGCTATAGCTTATCAGCTGGACTCACTTTCAGAAGCTCACACAAATGCGTGTTCAAACACTGAATTGAAATTATAGCCCACTAATCTCCATTCGGAAAGAATACGCAAGTGGACACAATATCTTCCAGACAGAAGACAACCTCCTGAGAAACACGTTTAATTTAACAGCATGAAAACAGAGTTTTATCTGTTTACAGCAGCCGGAATTAGGACTGTAGCTAGCTGCCCATTATGCCTCTTGAAATGGCTGATGTTCTGCTGTCTAAGGGCAGCTGAAATTCTCAGAGTTAGCTCTTTCTAAACATAACTTCATCGGTGTCAGTTCTATGTGTGTTCCCACAAAAAAGGCATGCTGGATGTATCTGACAGCTCAAAGACTTTTCTGTTAGCTGCATTTTCCCAGAGAGCTAGACAGGTGGTTTCTTTGGCAATCTTCAATTTTTCACTGGGCAGTACTTCAAAATGGTGGCACTCATCTGTAACATTCATTCTTAAAAAGGACAACTAGTGTTTGCACCACAGTAAATGAGCAAAAGCTATCACACATCAACCTTTAAATTATCTATCACTAGTAGCAGTGCCTGAAAAGGAAATATTGCATCCCTAGCAAAACAAACCAATGAGCCATCCACATGAACCAGCACTTACCCAACACAGTGGAAACGAAATAGTGGTCTATAGTCATCCAGTCACCTAACCACAGTAAGGAAATATTGTTTCCTCCAAGGAATTCTTTCTCAAGGTCTCTGTTTAAGCACTTCATACTTCCATAATTCTGTCATAAGTACTTGGCAGAAGCTGTAATACAAACATAAAAAATGGCAACCCTTACCAGATTACAAGCTATAGTCTCTGAAACTTGGGCCTCCAGAGACATCTATTTTATATAGCAGTTTCACATGTGTGGAGATGTATCCAACTGGAGCTGGAAGCTACAACTGCCAGAAGAACAGTAGCCACTGACTATATTCCTAATTTTTGGCATCACTGCTATTCGAGCTTATTTCAGGAGATATACAGTGACAAGGCGTAAAAATTTCAGGCAGCACTTCACAATGTTCAGAGAGTTTCCTGGAAGACCTGTTACCCTTTCCCTCAGCAGTATGTCCAAGGTGTTGTCTTGCCTGATTTGATGCATGAGGGATTTGGGGGATAATTTCTGACCAGAATTCTAAAGCTGATGAAACTGGACCTACTGCTGTTCTACATTAAAAAAGACATTTGGAACGACTGAAGACACATATAGGATAGTTTGAGAAAGCTTCATCTATTGCTTGCAAAACCACGCAGAAGGACTGCAGAAACAGTTCCAGCCGTGGCAGTTTTCTGCGACATCACTGCAGAATTAAATTAGAACCTGTTACCAGAAAACCCACTTCAATTAGGTGGGAAGTGGGTCAAAGGGTGCAATTCGCATTCCTAGCTGAGCTTCCAAGGCTTTCTTCTTGCTTATGCTTCTGTTGTGCATGACACAAGTATTTAATTAATATCACCAGTGCCACTACCCTTTTGTAATCACTTAAGTGCAACCAATCAGAAATCTCCTATATTAGAAATCAAAAATAACTTGGTTTACATCCTCTCTGTGCTGTTTTGTAGAATCCACAGTACTGTAGGTATAAAAAGTACATATCATACTATGCCCTATTGAAAAAAATTCAATGTAACACATTTTTCACCATACTCTGCGAAGCTCTTCACATCCACATAAACTTTTGGTTTCCATAAGGACCGCATCTATTCAACACATGCAGCCTAACAAGATAAATATAATTTAGAAAGATGCTTGCTGACCATTACATTCAAATGTAAAAGGATGCACCTTTGGCTTTCTACTTTTTTATCTCTGTGACAAGATACTCCACAAGAAATTATATTTTTGCACAAATATTTATGCTGCAGTTATTTTGCAACTTCTTTCAACATCCTCTTTTACATACATTTTACAGCTATAAAATCTTCCATAGAAAAAGCAACTTGTTTGATGTCATGCAGATTATGAGATGCACATTTTATTTTAGCCAGTGTTTTTTAGCTGTTTTGAAAGTGAAACCTAACAATTCAAATTCTCCTAGCTGTTGAAATACAGTCTTATTTTAGTAATTCTCTGAATTATGCTCTGTCAATGCAAGAAAAAGCTCCCACAAAATTTTTTTCAATATTAGCCTATCACAAACCTCGTGAACCAAAGATGCATGGAGTAACAGAACTAAAAGATGAGAACCAAATTATATTCTATTTTTCTTAAATATGTTATAATCCAACATTTTTCGTAATTTATCCCTGAAAACACACATCATAATAGCTGCATGTTAAAAAGGGCTGGGGAAGACCCTTGAAAACTATTCTAGCTAGTTTCCAGAACAGGACCAAACCTGCCCATATCCCAAGCATAAAAAATCAGAGTAACATTTTTTTATCAACTTATTCACAAAACCACTTTGTTCGATTAAATTTTGTCATATAAAAGATTAGAAGTAAATACTTGCTTCCAGTAAGAAGCCTTCATATGCTCACGCTATTAAAGCTCTCAACTGCAAATACAGTTAACATACTCGTGTACAGGAACACATTACAAACAAAACCTCTTCTACCAGGTATGTTTTCTAAAAATATCTAAAAACTGAAAATAAATATATGTAGAGGGCTAGTGTCTTTTGCTCTGGAAGCAACCACAGGGAGAAGAAAGAAGAAATTACTCAAGAAATCCCAAGTAGGACTGTCAAATTCCCACATTAGGGAAGGTCAAATTATATTTTCTGATAGAGGACATAGCTTTGACTCATATACTTAGATCCTGCTGAAAACAACTGTAGATTAAAAAAAAAAAAAAAAAAAAGGAAAAGAAAGTTGAGAAGTGGCACAAATATGACAGGTAAATATATACACAACTGCTGTACCCAGTTCTACTTTGTAAATATCCTTAAAACCACACACAGCCTCAACAAAAAGTTATGTGATTCTACACGCAAGTAAAAACACAAGAAAGTCAGTCTTGAAGCAGCAGCAGGATTACTGCAGAGAAAATATTACACTGAGTACTTTATGGCCAGTACTATTTCTGGCATTAATTTATGAGTCCACTTCCTTGCAGAACTGTTGTACCACCTTAAATCGAAGGCTTTGAATTATGAGATAGAGTTCAGTGGAAAGAAAAAAAAAAGGCAAGGCAAGGCGATTCTCATTTCAGAAACAAACAAAAAAAAAGCAAAGCCAAGTAGATTGATTGCCGTCACCAAAAAAAGATGTTGCTGTCCAAGAAGGACAGGATAAAGGCATTTGCTGTTACAGGATCGGATCACTTGTGCCATTTACTTATACAAGCTGCACATGATTGACAAACAGTAGCCCAGACTCCTGAATGACTAAAAGAACTATGGACACGGATATAGTGAAGAACAAAGCAAAGCATAAACATGTCATAATTTCTTGCATGTAATGAAAAAAATTTGAGTTGATAGAGATGAATCAGCAGAACAGGATTTCTCTTCCCCTGCAGATGATACTCACCAATTATGGTCTGGCAGAAGAGAAGCAATACAGAGAAGAGGAGAAATTAAAGCAGAGAAACAGGTTCTAGTCAGTAGATTTTGACAAAAGACTGAAACGGCTATACAGCCATGATTATGGATTGGCTGAGTCTGAAGGAGAAAAATACGTAGTAGAAGCAAATAAGGTATCCTGAGAATTTCTTGATTCTGCTTGAAACACAAAACCTTAATGTGAGCATCTGCCATACAGCTGGTGCTTTAAAACAGACTTAGGTAAAATCAGAGTGGACATAAAACTAGCTCACATATTCTGAAACCAAATCCAACTCAGATTACTAGCAAATAATGTGGACACCACATATATCCTAGTAACACGAATATCAGTGTTTCAAAACCACCCTCCAGAATGTGTTCACACAGAAAAAAAAATTACATGCAAATGTAACTAATGCTAGGAAGACCTAATATACTATGTAATATGGTCCAGCGCAGAAATCTATGCACAAATGGCATACACACCAATAATCACCTACTTAGGAAAAACCACATCTAGGGATCATATTCCTACCCTCCTTGTAATGAGGTGGGTATGAGCCACTGCATAAGATGGAGAGATGGTTAATGTATTTTGAAACCTGAAAACCAGAACGAAGCACCTCAGATTTACTAGAACACATAAAACTGAAAACACAGACTAGGCAAATACTTCTGCCTTATGGCTCATTCCCTTGATGATATTAATATCACACAATAAAAACAGACCTTTAGAAATACTGAAGTACATGACAGATTCAAAATAAAACATTCAAAGTTTGTGATTTTTTTAAAACTTAGAAGACAGTTCATAATACACAACTGCCACAATTTAGCTTTTTTAATAGATATATAGTTGAAGCTTGTAAAGACATTCATGACCAGATTTTTTGCAATTCTGTGTTTAATTAGGAAAAAAACACTCTAATTCACTGAACAGCAGTTCACTTGTGTCACCTAGCACTGTACTGGATGCAACTGCCAGCTGGCTCCACAGCCAGCTAGATTTGGGTGAGTAGTCCCAGCAGGCTGGCCTGCAAAGCTGCCTGGCATCTCTTCTGTGAAGCCCACAGTAGGGTGCTGTTGTAAAAAACCACCAACTTTCTCTTCAGCCAAGTTAATATGTGAAGTTTCCCATGCCAGCATTCATTAGA
Source organism: Amazona ochrocephala (assembly GCA_039720435.1). NCBI lineage: Eukaryota > Metazoa > Chordata > Aves > Psittaciformes > Psittacidae > Amazona > Amazona ochrocephala. The sequence goes on along the minus strand of CM077877.1, from coordinate 98,410,783 downwards.
TACAGAGTACAAGATAAACACACACATAAAATATTAATCTGAATTATGTCACAGTAAGAGGAAAAGCGAAAAATAAATTATAGCATACTTTGACTCGTTATATTTTTATATTTTATTAATTCCTGATCTACTAATCTGAATTTAGTTTAGGCTTTACTTGTATAGTTACCATCACTGTAAAAAGATCTTCCTTATTTCTGAGAACGTGTGCTAAGTGCTAGATAAATGCAGCTGCACAACTAGCCAAGAAATGGAGAGAACCTGGTTCTAGATCTAGAAAATGCAACCTCCTTTTGTTCTAACATCATCTGAAGATATTTCTTTACAGAACTGAATTAAGTGTGTGTCTAAAGTACAGGAAGAATTCTGCTGAGAACTTTAATTTAAAAGCTACAGAGCTCCATCACTAGGAAGCCTCCCTGACATGAGTTAGAGAACAGTTAAATAAAAGGAAAATTTACACCCATAATCTTGAAAAATCTAGGGTTACTGCACTTTATGAGCCATGTCTAATTTGTATGTGGCACATCTGGTATAATAGATACGATATACAAGCAGGCAAATATTTGAAGTAATAAGTATTTCCCAGTGTTAAAATAAACACCTCAGCACTTCAGATTTTTGCTCAGCAATTTTTCCTCAGTGGAAGAGGAAGCAGGGAAGGAAGGGTACTTATCTACTTTATACTCTACCACTTCTGAATTGTCAGTCACTCAATGAGATTTTTGGTTTCAAATCCAAGTAGAAAGCATTCCATTTCACTTGGTTCATGTTTACAATATTTCACTGTTTAACTTGGCAAAATATCAAAATACAACATTTTCACCCTCCTTAACCTCTCCTGTTGGCACACCAGTTTATTAAGCTAATGTCTCATAGCAAATTACCATTTTCCCTCTAAGCCAGCATAATTCTGTTTTCATGAACACCCTGTATTACAGCTTCAGCAAACTGGAGAATATTTGTTCCTTATTCACAGGTAAAGGGTTACAGGTTTTGTTCAGATGTTCTGCAGTTAGTAGTGAAACATACGTCAGCAATGACTAAATGTTATCTGTTCTGATCACCACAGAATTATGAAACCTCCAAATAGTGCATTAGATAAAAAGCAGGTTATCAGATAGAATCCTAATGTTCCAATTATCTGCACTCCCCAAAACACCTGTTGTACTTCCTATGTCCAGGCCATGTTGAAATAAAAGCCAGAAGAGTCTGGAACAGTAATGTACCTTCAGCAAGGAGCTAATAATGACCACAAGACATTCTCCCAGACTGAACTGCTATGTCCAACACATAACAGGACCTGCTTACTAGTCCACCTGAACTACATAAAAAAAGAAATCTTCATTTTTACTCAAACTTTACTTATTCTCCCATTTTCCTTCCACCCTATTCCCAAAAATCGGATTGTCTTGTATCTAATATCTTCAGAGTTTATGGTTTCCCTGTTCCTTTTACTATTTGGTTTCCACAGAATCCTGTGTTGAGTTTTCTGATGAGTCCTGCAGAATAGTATCAATTGGTATTAAATATACAATGTTTTACACCTATTCTTGTGGATGTCCCCAAAATACATTTGTATCTTCTTGTCTACTCCTATTTCTGTGTAAAACAATAGGGAAAAAAAATTTTAGTTATGCAACCCATAGCTGAAAACAGTTAAACTTCAGGTTCATTCTTTCCTTTCGGCATTGTATTTTTTTAACTACTTATGTTGTTAGTTAAAAAGAAGGTGGAACTGTGCTGAATTTCACACTTGATAGTAAAGCTTAGTTATACTGCGAAAACAGTCAAGTTTGAATCCATTCTCTAGCATAATAAATGTTTTAACTGGTTTTTGAAGAACAAGCAATGAAAAATAACAGGCAAGGTAGAGAAGGCAGCATGCAAATTCCTGACGACACACATCAGAAGTATGTGTAATTTACACATTTCAAGTCAGCTGTCCTCTTTTTAAAGTGTTTAATCACTACATCTTACTTGTTCCAAACTGTGTGCAGAACTGCAGGATTTAAAGCAGACCAATGAAGAGTTTTAAGACAATAAAGTATAGGAAAAGCTCAATTCAATACAGTTAACCAAACCAAATTTTTTTTCCAGCATCTACCAGGTCAAGATCTGAGTTCCTAACTCAAATAAGACTGATTCCTGCTCTTTTATTTTTTCACTTATGAGTCAGCAACCAGAGTTATTTTAACATGAAATTACATTTAAAAGAAGACACAAGTTCTGCAATTTCTAGTTTTAGTGCTAATTAATTAAATTGTAGTAAGTTATATCTTACCTACCACAAATGTGAAATCGAATAAAAAACTAAAAACTAAGGAAATAAAAATTATTGATAAAAGCAAAATACTGGAAACATATGAGGAAAATGCTGGGAATAGAAATAAGCATAATATAAAATCTTCTTTTCATTGTTGACAAAAAATAAGCATGAATTTGCAATCCTTATCTATAAGAGAGAGTAAGAAATAGAATAAAAGTGCTTCAAAATTTTAATGCGTTTTGTACACCTAAAGTTATACTTTATAAATTACTAGACCAAATTAACACCATTTTATAATACCATTTATGGTGCATGTGAAAGCCATGTTTGGCTATTAAGCAAAATAATTCTTCATCTTGCTCCACCAGAAGGGTTAAAAAACCCCTGAGGAACATGGCATGCAGTGAAATACCTATGACAATATATTCTGTAATCAATTTCCAGCTCTGTGGCTACAGCACATGGCTCTGTGGAAATCTTGAGTTAATCAAACAAATTTCAGTTCCTAGGGACAAGATTAGCATAGTCAGTTCCACTGCAAAGGTGATATTCTGTGCCTGAATGTAGTTTTCTAGGCTGACTGTTTCCATACAGCAGGCATTTCAACTAGCTACACTAAAAATCTTTAATTGCCATTACTTCTTAAAAGTAAAGAGCCTCTTGGGATAAGGATTCTTTCCTCGTTGAGGCTTTATAGCATGCTGGTACTGTTGCATGCAAGGGCATCTTCCATCTATTTTTTCTTTCTGTACATTGTCAGTATTCTGATGTAGAAAACATGACCCAGAAGAAATATGCACTTAGTTCCAAAGAAAACCACATAAATCTAATCACAGAACGGCAGCAGAATGTTAAGATGGAAACAAAACAACAGAACAATAAGCTGGAATCACGGTGTTCTACTGACTTTCCAGCACTTACATATTAAAAATTCTATGCTGCCTGTCCACAAGACATATATAAGCCACTCAGAGGTGCTTTTTGAAAACTTTGGCAAAAGGTGATTATTTCACTTTTTTTCAAACAGATGAATGAATTGTGATGGAAAGCACCAATCCTTGCTAACCTGACATGGTCTACTAACTTAAAGTTATTCTCTACCCCATGAATTCTACATGACATCAACTACTACACAAGATTTTAAATGTACATTAAAGCAGGTGGCCACCAGCAATTTCTTTTGTATCACACATCTGGTACCAAACTCCATGTAAAAAATACACATTATCTTTTGCTAATAAATCAAGACTTGAGTGAGAACTCTTTATCTAATTTCCAGTCTTGAAATTTAAAAGCTCTAAAAAAAATATTCTTTCTTTTTTTCTGCATCTATGGACAACATTTTAAACTATATAAGCCTGACAGATGGTTTATTGAGATCATATAATCGTTCTTCTGTATTACTACAGAATTACTGTATGATCTTGACAAAACTGCTGTTTCAGAAGCTAGCAGCACAAACAGCTTATTGGAGGAAACTGATTTAAAAAACCCTAAGAAAATAAACAGAAACATTTTTCTTTCTCCTAGGGCTTGTTCTGGTTCCTCAGTACAAGACAAGGACCTACTGGAGAGGGTCCAGCATAGAGCCACAATTATGATTAGGCGTCTGGACCATCTCTCTTACATGGAGAGATTGCGGAAGCTGGGCCTGTTTAGTCTGGAGAAGAAAAGACTGAGAGAGGATCTCATTAATGCATATAAATATCTCAAAGGCGGGTGGCAGGAGAAGGGTGCCACACTTTTCAGTGGTGCCTAGCAACAGGACGAGGAGCAATGGCCATAAACTAAAACACAAGAAGTTTCACCTCAACACAAGGAAGAACTTCTTTACCTTGAGAGTGGCAGCACACTGGAATAGGCTGCCCAGGGGGTTTGTGGAGTCTCCCTCTCTGGAGATATTCAAAACCTGCATGGACACATTTCTGTGTAGCCTGTGCTAGGTAACCCTGCCTTGGCAGGACTAGATGATATCCAGAAGTCCCTTCCAACCCTAATGATTCTGTGAGTCAACAAGGAAGGAAAATATTTTTGGTGCAAGATCAGTTTGTCATCAAAGAGGTACATCCAGTGACAGTAATACACAGTTTAAAACCAGCTTGTAAGCCTATTTGATACCCCTGACACCTGCATTTAGATCAGTACATCACACAACTATTTGTTCTGAAGGCATCAAGCCCTGGTTTATTCTAGTGAAGACTGAAATATTATGTTTAGACCGTAAAGCATTATCTTCAAGTTATTTCTTCAGTATTCGTAAATCTCAGTTCCACTGCAATGGTCATATTGTACAATATGCATCCTTAAAAAGAAGCTGGTTCTGTAGCAACTAGTCTGCAAGACCAAATTAGTTTCTCCTTTAGACATAACAGAAAATCAAGTCTTATATTTAAACAAAGCAACTGATTATATGTGAGAAATATTTTAGCTGAAAGATGATGCAGCAGTATAAAAATATGTTGTTCTCTTTCACTAAGCCCACAGCCCATTGAACTCTATCAATAAATTTTAGGGGCATAGAAAAGGGTGAATGAAACTCCATTTTGAAATTTTAACTGCCTACCTAGGGATTTGAATAAAGATAGTAAGTTAATGGATGGAAACCATCACAGTCAGGTGGAATGAATTCTGAAGCTCTTCTACTGTCATGTAAAATGCAGTTTAATGAATTACACGATACCCATAAAGTACAATGTGATATGTTGTGAACTGCATTTTTAAAAGCATGAAATAAAAGCAACTTGCAGGATGTTGGTTAGGTATTATCATGATGGTAGGACAGATTAGATGGACGACTGAAAATAAACAAAGCAGGACATCATAATTTGCAGATTCAACTATGACTGTAAGCAAAACTACCATTTAGCCTCAACAAAATAAAGTGCTTCCCTTTCCTCATACTCCTAAATTCTCAAGGAAAAAAAAAAAAAAAAAAGAAATGGAACTACCACATGCTTATGTGGAGTTATTATCAGCCTTTATGACTTTAGAAGAAATCAAACCCAATGTAAACTATCTTTTAGTAGACTGTCATTTTAACAAGGAAGTACTGGGCTTGACCAGTACTTGGTTTGCTAAGTACTCTGACAACATGTAGATTTTTTCCCTAATTAATATTGCAATCATCCTATATCATAGAATTATAAAACCATAGAATAGTTAGGGTTGGAAAGGACCTTAAGGTCATCTAGTTCCAATCCCCCTGCCATGGGCAGGGACACCTCACACTAAACCATGCCACCCAAGGCTCTGTCCAACCCAGCCTTGAACACTGCCAGTGATGGAGCATTCACAACTTCCCTGGGCAATCCATTCCACTGCCTCAACACCCTTGCAGTAAAGAATTTCTTCCTCATATCCAATCTAACATCTACATTATTTTAGCTTAAGCTTAGCATATTTGCAAAGGAAATACTCAGTAAAAAAGAACTGTTTCCCCTGAATGCCTTATTTCTATTTCCTCTTTTCTGGATCTCAGCCTCTGTCTCCCTACTTTTTTTTTCTCCTCTTGTTTTCTCTTCCGAATGCCTCTTCATCTTCCTCTGTGAATGGACAGAGAGATGATACATTCAAACACACACCAAATGAAAAATATGACAGTTTATAGTTGTATTTTGCAACTACCTAATGTAATATGACATAAAACTTTGTGTTAGCAAAGAAGCCTTTAAAATACTTTTGTGTTTTTTTTTTTAATGTTAGATAGTATCTTCAGTAAAATAGTGCCATTTCAGGTTTACAAAAAACATTTGGAAGTTCATCCACATTTAACATTTAGGCAACAAGAACAATGCCAGTAAATCCTTTTGAAAGCAGCATGAGGTACAGCACTTTATAGCAATCCTGAGGATCACAAAACTGCAGTGGGGGAACCTCGCTTTTTTTACACGCCATTCTAGAGGCCATGACATTTTAGGCTAAATGATATGAGGTGTGATAAAGGCAAGCCTTTGTTTGAATACAAACAGATTCTTAAAATATTTTAACTAGGAGTATAAGTGAAAATAAATTAGGCCAGTGGGATTTAGGTAAAGAATTCAGATTCTGTGGGATTTTCTTAGTTTACTGCTTAAGTTGGAAATTACACAAGCTTTGAAATTTTCTGGCTCTGGAAACAATCAGGGAATTATTCTGAAATTAAATCACTATCTTCTGACTGGCAGCATAAATCCAAACAAAAATCACTGTATTTATTCTTAACAACACTGGAACAGGTGCTGTCTAAACTTCCCTAAACAGCCATGCCATAAATTTGTTAGTTCTTACCTCGGCTTCATACTGTCGTAAATCCAACCTCTTTTTCTTCTTTCTTTTTTTTTTTTTTTTCCATTAAGGGCATAGAGATGAAGAGATGGAGATGTGCAAATGCAAACTGAAAGCCATGATCTAACTTTTCTAAGAAATCTGATTATGCTTTTCTCCCTGTGCAGTAAGAATGAGACACTGGCATCTCGAGAGAATAATTCAGACTTCATGCAACTGCACTTCATTATAGTTCAGCATTCAGATCTTTATTGGTGTTTCAAATAAAAGTAGTTAAAGTCTAAACTTAGCACACAGCATGTTTGTCTCCATGGCTAACAATAGCGATTCTTCCCATCAGCTTCCTAAAAAAATCAGACAAAAATTACTCTGTAGGTATAATTCCATGTGTAGGTAGACCCTTTGCATCCCCTAAAGCAAGTGTAATCACCAGAGGAGTTGCTAAAGCAACACATACTAGGCTCCACTTCTTCTCTAGAATAACCATTTTTTGAAAAAATAGGGGTCTGTTTGGAACTTGCATGTGCTGAGTATCTCCAGCACATCTTCTTCATAAGTCAAGTGTAAAGAACATGCACAGTGTCAAACCAACTGGATTCTTTATTAGTTCCTAATCTGGAGCTTTCTCAGCCACACATAATTTTGGCAGCTTGTAAATGAAACATATTATCAAGTCACTTAGAAACCTAAATGATACTCTGTTTTATTTGAATGCAACATCTTTAATTTATTCTTTTACTAGTCAGATGATTATAACAATTACAATAAAAAGATATGGGGGAGAAATGCAGATCCACTTCTCCAAGCTCCAAGCTACTCAATGAGGTTAATTAGGGAGGTGGGGTGGTTGTTTCATCTGACCATATTACCAACATATCTAGTTCTGCTATGCCGAACCCTCCCCTTTTTAAGTCAATAGATCATGTCCGACATTGACGTACGCCTGTCTTTGAGTTTTATAACTTATTACTATAAGCACATGACTTTGTTAGAGGCTATATTCTGAGCTTGGACTGGTGGTAATAAGGTGGCAGGTCTCTTGGCACAAACAAAGCTATTTGATGAATGCAAGGATACCCATACCTGATACCCATTCACACTGACACTACAGAACTGACCATCACACTTAATAATATGATGCAAAGCAATGACTGAAAAAGCAAGAAAATCTCTCAATAAAGTGTAGATATTAATCTGTAAGTGCTTCTGGGTAGTTTAAGCTTAAGTAACATTTCTTTTTACTAAAAAGATGCTAAAATTCAAAGGCAAAATTGTGACAGAGTTAGCAAACAAATAGTGATAATATGCACGTAATATGCTATAATTATAAATATATAAACCAATATATTATATATTATTATATATTGTATTCTTACATATATACTGCTTCAAGTTAATCTTCTTCAAAAAAATGTTATGATTTGTAACTTTAGTGTTCAATTTTTTCATTTTAATATGAAAAATCTGTTTAAAATGTGTGCATGAAAATAGCACTATGTAAAACAAAAACAGCAAAATTTTATTGAGACATTTCCATTCTTTAACTCTTGTTTTAACTGTTCACTCTTACAGGGTTTCCTCTCATATTTAACGAATGATGAGTGCTCCAAGGCTACATGTGTATTCATACAACAATGCAAATTGTTCAGGAACTTCCAGCAGCAGGGTAATACAATATACTATAAGAGTTCAACATGGGTTAATTGCTCTGCAAAACGGGTATCTTTTTTTTATGACTCAATCCCCTTTGGGAATGCCAAACCTCCCCCTGCCCTGACAGAAACCGTGCAAGCGGGGGGCCCACTTCATTAACAGGAAGAATATCTACTGATTTTACATAACAAAAAAATAAAGAGAAACATATTTTGCCTTCAGTTCCATGAAAAATCAGACACACAAGGTGCGTGACATGAAAATAGGGACCTAATTGTTCAGCGTCCTAAAGAACTGTTCACAACAGGTGGAAAGAAAGGCACGGAAAATTGATGCAAAAGAGATGACAAATCCTAATACAGAAATCTTTCAGCAAGCATGTAATGAAAAATGGTATTGCAGAGAAGAGTCTGGGAATGGCACAGAACCAAATCAGTGCCAAAAACTTCCGAATTCCTCCCTTTCTACAGGCAAGGAAAGAAACACACTGTTGGCTTTATTACAAAAATTCGTGCATGATCTTTTGTTATCAGCCTGAAGGACAGCTTTGTCTAACACTGAATGATGCAAAACACTACCAGTAAGTGAATGGAAAAATAAAGTATGAAATATTATACATTTAAAACTAAATTAGCAAAAATTACTGTTGAAATTAATTTAAGGGAAACAAACATATTCTGTTATTTGAGCTAATCTTTACACACCAAAGGAAGGCACAAAATATTGAATATAAAAAAAAACAAAACAAAACAAAACAAAACCAAGTAAAACAAGCATGGAAGTAGTTATTCCAATGCACTAACTTCTTTCTTTTAAGATTAAAAAGCCCTTCAACCCTACAAATAAAAAAAATAGAAATTCAAAAGTTAGTAACCCAAATGACATGAAGAACAAAGGAAGATGATATTACATCAAGGCTAACTTGAGTGAGAGGAAGGTAGCTTAAAAGCATTAAATTCCTTAAAGAGCGGGTCTATCACCACTAGTATCTAACTTTATGTTTTAAGTTAGACATTCGTCAAGCAAAGCATTCCTCTTCCACACTACAGTTTAAAAAAAAAAAAAACCAAGGGATCTAATATTTTAAAAGCAATTCATGAGAGCTTTCTGCACTAAGAAGTACTCATTATCCAAACCAATATCCTATTTTTGGTCCTGTTATCTGTAGAAAAGATTATATAAATTATATTTCGTAATTTATAATACAAACACCGTTTAAATACAACTGACTGATTTATCAGCATACATTTTTAAAATATCCAAGAGCAAGGGTTGTTTCCTGAGAGAAAGGCATTGCTCTTGCCCACCATGGTATTTTCCAGCTCTCCAACGCACATTCTTGAGGAACCAGGGCATAGTGGTTTAATTTTTACAAACTGTTAACGGTGGTGATAATATTTATTTCTATCTGACTATTACTGTACTAGGGTAGTCTTGCCATGCTAGAACAAAATATTACTCTTTGAAGACTTTGTATTTCAACAACCTATGCGTCTTCAAGAGAGAAAAGCACAAGGCCAGTGACACAACTTGCAGTTGGTTTTGACTATTACAGCAAAACGGCTTCTTCCACCCACCTGAGCCTAAATTATGAGACATGGCTAGCTAAAATAATGTTAAAGGTAGCAAAAAATTTTCACAGCTTTTAAGAAAATGGTTGATCAAGTTGAGCCAATAGCTGTAAGAAGAATAATTGTTGCTCGGAGTTACAGTCCTTGTGGAATTCTGAGGCCAGAATCTGAGAGGGGAGGCTTTAAACAGGTATGCCTGATGATGGAATGAAAACAAGTAGTGTGACACTATGGCATATTTTGCGAAAGCTATGTTAATGCCAAGTTTCTATCTTCAAATGACATTTTAACCCACTCACCACAACTTAACTGATTTGGGTTTTTTTTAAATATTGTTTAAATAGAGAATAAGGGAGATCACTGAGATGCATGGAATGACTAAACCTGAGGCCCTAGTGTTTACATAGAGTAAAACATCACAAGGATTTGGAAAAAAATACAAATCACTAATACAAAATACAGTTTGCCAATTTCAACTTGTTCGGTTGTGTCTCTGAAGTGCCATTCCAATCTCCTTCAACTATACACTACTCTTACTTTTCACTACTTCATGCCTGTGTTAGTAGCACACACATTTGACTATAACTACATTAAACACAACTAAAAGAGTTTTTAAAATAAAATGAGTTGTAATGCTCACTTTCCAAAATTAGAGCTGTAGTACAACTTTTAAAAATTCAACAATATGAACCTAGAAAAGCATAAAAAACCCCAAAAGGGCACCAATGATGTAACAGATTTTATTTTTCAAAGTTTTTAACTGTTTAGATATTGTTTATTCTAAGCTGACATTTTACTTAAATATCCTATTCAGCAGATATGAAAGCAACTTCATCCCACATTTCATTTCCACTAAAATTCACTGGTTCTGTGTCAAACTCTTCCTAACAACAGAACTTCTTGCTTCCTAAATACTGGGAAAAGAGATCCACAATGGCATTTCATATAGAATGCATTACATGCTGGCTTAATCACATATAAATCAAATCTGCCAACTAAAATGTTAAAACAGGTTATAAAACACTGGTAAGAATAAAACTGAAATGTATCTAATAATTTATTTCTTCATTAAATACTTGTGAAATCATTCCAGACACTTGGAGTGGGGTAGAAAAGTTTCTTTATCAATTTTAAATCTTGTGAATCTAATAAGAATGTCTCCACAGTGTAACACTATCACTATACCAGATGCATCCTCAAAAATAATAGCTTTATCTTAAATCATGCAATCCCAGGCATACTTTGCAGAGAGGAGAAAGAATAAGAGAAAGTGGAACTGTTTCTGGCAAGCTTAACCTGTTCAGGTGGCATAAGGAAAAATATCTTCAGAGATAATGTTTCTGAAATGGAACTTACAGAGAGAATTTCCTTTTAGAGGAAAAACCAAGGGAGCTTCTGATCTTTGGTAAGGATTTTAAATTTTAGTTTAAGAAACAAAATTGGAAATGCTTTAAAAAATCATCTCAAAAAATTCAAATAGAGCTTTTAACATGAAACCATAAAAGCAGTATCAATAATTTGAAACTATATGACATTTAAATAAATCTTTATTTTGCAATTAGACTAGTGCCACTTCATTTTAGATACCTTCAGGTGAATTCATACTGTGTCTGTTACCTTACAACACATAAATGTACACTATTGATAATACAGTGTGTATGTTAATATGCAAACCACCAAGACCTGCCATCTGGAGAGCTCATGAACAATCAAGGGATCCCAAATTAAACTACAGAATTTTCCCTTAGAATCTTTAGGACAACACTGTCAAGTTCAATCTATTCACTTAGCCTCCAGAATCAATTTTTCAAACTTTATGACAGGTCTAATAGTTTCCACCTGTTTCTTTTGCTTGACTTTTGACTGGCACGTTACCAGCCAGGGTGGAAACGCAGACAAAGACCCCTATTAGGCTCCGGCTGTTTCTCTACTGTGAGGTTGCTCAGCCATTAAATTAGTTCCAGCCCACTTTCTGCTTCCACGTCTTAATTTTTGGGGGGTATGAAGTTTGGGGAAGTGGAAAGGAAGAGAGACAAAAGTTTGACATCCAGTTGGTGGGAAAGGTATAAGAAAATCTAAAGTAATGAAAGTTAAATGCTAGATTTATTTACAATATACTAAACAGTTTACTAACTAAATTTACTACTAATCACACTAATTAAATTCTTGAGGTGTCTGTAACATATTTTCAATCATCACAACCTTCATAAAATTTGAGAGATCCTGACAGAGTCTATCGTGTAACACGTGCTTATTGTAACACAGGATTACATAAACATGGTATTGATTGCATTTTTTTCTGGGAATCAAGATTAATCAATAGGCACCTATTTTTCATCCAAGCAAAGAAAATCTTTTTTTCCAGAGATAGGGTCTCCTTTCACTCAGAGTTGTCAATTAGAAAAAAGCCTCATATGCATAACCTAACAAATTCATATTGGTTCATTTGGAGGTATCTTAAAAACCTGAGAACTTCTTTCTAGAATAAAAATTACCTAATAGTATTTACATTAATTTGTAGTGATTTATGAAATGTTATCACATGTGAAGTCTCCCTTTGCTGAATTGCAAGTCGCATGGACTACATGATTCTATTGTCCATGACAACAAAGTATTTAATGTCAAACATAATACTTATGACAAATATTTTAACTTATTAAAATAGAAGTCATTCTGTAAAACAGATTTAATTGTTCATATTATAATCTGACTAGGATCATCTTCCCAGTATAAACTATTTAGAGCCATTTTACCTGAAAACTGACTACTCAAACTGCATCATGATGGGAAAAATCTTGAAGACCAACATCTGCAAACACTTCATTACATTTGGACTACCTCAGTGTAAAAAAGCAACCTGAGTGCAGACCACTCTGCTGGTACAACACTTTAAACATAAAAGAGCAAAGGTTCCACAGTCATTGAAAAACCAAGACCGCTTCTCTTACCTCCCTTGCCTTTCTTGATAATATAATCACATATAAATTGGCCAGACATGATTCTATTTAGCCTGTGACATCTAAATAAATTCACAAAACCCTCAATTATAAACTTCATCCTACTGTGAATAATGTTACTGAGAACCACCACCAAAAACAACCACCCCAGAAGAAAGGTCTTGACCTATTAAATTATCACGTCGTTGCCTTCTTCATAGTACTTCTACTTTCAGTCCAGCGGGCTGAACATGTTGCAAATATTAAAAATTAAGAAGAAACTGCTACAAATGCTTCTATAAAATAACTCTTTTCTTTGTGGCATCTTATTCAACAAGCATGTTTCTCTGTGTCCAGAAGCTACTGCAAAATCAGCTGCAGGATGAGGATGTAGATTTGGGGGAAGGGAAGTGGCAAAATTAGACAGCAACGGTTTAATAATGTGTGTGCACATTATTAAATATGCACTCACAGAGAATAGTTTCCAATTAAAATATTTTTTTTAATTCCAACTATCTCTAAATTGCAACGTTTTAGCACAGATTAAAATTGATGAATTCTTTCATAGTGTCAACTGTAAGACTATGAACTGATTATATACTGTTATAACTCATCCTCACTTACAGATTTTGTGTGCGTATATTATAAACTAAATCACCTTTATCACTTGCAAGAAGGCATATTCTGTGACTTTATCAGTCTCACGATTTAGGCTCTCTAGCTGAGAACTAAATCTGTTATTGCTGGTTAACTAATCAGTCACAATAACACTCGAGATGATTTAACTGATGATGCTGTTTAAAAAAAAAAAAAATCCAAAACAAAATTCCCAAGGTTATTTTCAACAGTAAAATTAATCTGCAATTTCTGCAGATAAGTTAACACTGATACTCAAAAGTAGCTGCCAATAAAAGTTATAGCTGCAGGTAGAAACACATGTAGAATAACCTGTCCTGAAGAGCAACAACTTCCATAAGACTATTTCATGAAACGTAACAATGTAGTCTTTGTATGTAGACTCCAACCTAAGATTTAGTAACTGTGATCTTCATACCACTTAATCCCATTCAAAACTCTAATGAACTACCTTCTCAAAGGTATCCCACAGCTCATTCACACAAGGGTCATCTATGTGATGATGAAAGAATGCCCAGCATAACCCTAATCAATGTTTTAAAAAATCCAAACTAACTACTGAGGAGCATTTCAGTGAAATACTCAGTAAAAGGAATAAGAGAAAACAGTAACATTAAAATTAAGGCCACAATGTACTTCATATTACTTTTGCCAAATAACTAGTTTAGAAAATAACTTGTACTAGAAAATACATAGAAAGTCCTAAATATGTATATTTAATACCTTCACTTTTCCTATAGTGATGTTCATGCCTTGCCAGAGAAATAATAATTAAACTACAGTACCAAGAAACAGTTATCACACACAGACTTTCCCGCCCTTAATATTATCAATCAATACTCTGTGAACACAAAGATAAGCAAAGATCTTTTGTGTCCTATCTAGAAGCCAATAATCTTTGGTTGGTTGGTTTTTTTTTTTTTGTTCTGAACATCATGTGTGACTATAATTGTGAATTCCAGATCAGAAAGCTTATTCAGTATGCTCTAGATCACTTTCTTACCCATCTAGAAGATTCTGTGTTGATGTAGTAACTTCACTAAAAAGAAGAATCTTTCCAAGCTTCTTTGTTTGCAGATTCTGTTGATACGTCTTCAGGCTGAAATGTTCAGATGAGAAGCTTCCTGTTTCAGTGATGACTGGCATGAGAGATGGTGTTACCTCCATTTCTGATTCACAGGATGAAACAAATTTAAGAGACACCTTGCTGGATGCTCTTAATCCTTCAGCATCTACATTTCCCTCAAGCCATTTCAGAAAAGCAAGATGGATTTCCTGTAGGCAAGGGGGGGAAAAAAAGGGCATAAAAATAAGGACCACCACATGTGAAGACATACAAACATTCTTCCAAGAACATTTCTATTCAAGCCATAATCTTCTACTTCAAAATAAGAAAATTAACACAATTTCCTCGTTAAAGATCAACTTTTTCTGCTTGCTCTAGTCCAGCCTAGCCTGAGTACTTGGTGCTGTCCTCATAGACTTGAGAGTATGCTCCTTTGCTAGGAGTCCTTTAGTCCATTGCTAAGACTCAATTTGAAGGATAAAGCAGCAGCCAAGAAAAACTTACTTATTTCTCAGCAGAATACTTGCTAAAAGGGCTCATATCTTCAGGTAATGGAGTGTCACTACTATTACCTTAAATATAGACAAAAAGTAGGTGTTAATTAGCTAGCTAAAAGGATGTAACTCAAGAATGCATACAAATAAGAAAATTCTGCCTTTTATGAAATGCAGTTATATGTATGCTCTGTTGTTCTGCCAATGGCATAGCTAGCACACATTTCTGTGCAAAAGATTTTAAATGTGAAATACAAATGTACATACATACATAATTTTATATATCTATGTACTCAAACTCTCATTTTTCTGTCCTTTAGGTTGTTTCAAAATACACTTTTGTGAACGTGAAATGAAGAGATTAATTACTGGGATTGTTACCTGCCTGGTGACACCCTCAAACAACTGCTACACATTCACAGAACTTTTTCTGGAGATATCTATTTTGAGAATTTTGATGTGAGATGCTTGCCATGTCTTTAGAAACCATAAGTTAACAGCTCACAAACACAGATGTTGGCACTTCTTACTGCTGAGCATGTAGCTTAAATTTCTAAGAGCTCTCCTAGAGTCAAAGTGGTCTTTTATATGATATATGAAACCATAAAAATTGTGGTTTCTATTCTACTGAAAAAAATGTACTAGTGATTCTTGCCCTCAAACTTTGAAGAGGAAGACATTTCACTTTAAAATAAAAAACTTCTAACCAAACATATGCTCCTCCTTCCCATTACTGCCATATCTGGGAACTGGAATATGAGTGTTCCCTGAGTGCTGAAGACAGGACTAAGCTCTCTTGCCCTTGCCTTGAACAAGATGTCTCTGAGCTCCAGCCCAACTCTTTAAAACCCACAAACCACAATTAAAAGCAAACTTCCTATAAATTGTTATCTATGCAAGGAATTATGCCAATTTTCCAAATCCCATTGTTATACCTTAAGAAGGAGTGAGAAAAGTGGTCCTGTTGCTAACACCTTTCTATAGATTTTCCATCCTCAGAAACCACACATTCTCAAGTTTCACATGGACACTGCTTCTTGTGTAATGTTCTTTGTATGCTGCATGTCAGCAGACTTACTGGTTTGTAGCCCTGTAGTATGGGTAGCAGAGCATAACACGAAGAAAGCAACAGTCTCTTTCCAAATGCAGTCAGGCACTAGCTTTTAAGTCCCAGGACAATCTATGAGTGACTCAGTAGCTAAATTTTAGTTACAGAGAAATTATTTCTCATTTCTTTTTTTTTTTTTTTTTTTTTAAAGCTCCATCTGAACTCTTTCCATCGAACTTCTTCTATAAAATATACTTTAAAGATTTTCTGCCTTTTTCTTGTTTTTTGTGCATGTGCATTGTAAATGATGATGTGGCATTAAAGGTTTTATGAGCATTCTGTTGACTTGGTCCCCATGAAGCACTTGTATCTTCACTTAGTGCAATATCATGTCTTTGACAGACTGCTGCTAAATTCATCACACACTATCCTTCCTGGTTTACCCACACAACAGTAATTTATTAGCTGTAACTGATACTTTAAAAAATTATAGCTTTCATTCTTGTCAGGTAGTATATGGAAAAATTGGGCTTAATTAAAAAGTGCATTTTCTTATTGCTTCCCAAACACAGAAATTCACTTAGCATAATTGAGCATGCAAGTCCTAGACACAAAACCATAATTTTAACTCACATAAGGACAGATTTATAGAATTAAAGAGACAGACATTAAGTTGAAAATAAAGGTGCTTAAAGTATTATTACATTCTAAACAAACACAAAAGTACTTGATACTATGTGTAAGAAAGTCCGGTGTACTTTTGCCACAGTATACCTTCTGAAAAGCCTGAAATAGCATATATTTGTGTGATGTTACATTATTACAAATATGCCACACAATTCCTACCATTTATCCTCTTGAGTATGTTCTCTTACGTGGGTTTTTTCCCCATAGTTTTAGGTTTACCCCTTCATTTAATTTTCTTGTTTCTAACACATAATGAACCATTTAAGAATTGTTATGTGTGTATAATTATGAAGCTATATTTTTTCCATAATGTACACATCTATTGAGCTGATCAAAATATAAACATGAGCAATACATAATCAAGAACAGCATTCGACTTTTAAAAATTCCTTAAAAAATATGCATTTACATTTTTAATAAAGTTACAAGTGCTGTCCAAGTACACACTGGAAAAAATATTTTTCACTGTAAGAGCCTCCTTCACACAAAGTTACAGAAACATTGATGCTGAACCAATGCATTTTGGTACCCACAACTATACTGGCACACAGAGAAGTACATTTTGGTATCATGAAAGAAACTATATAAGGAGTCAGAGTTAACCTCTGCTTCAACTCCATTTAAAAGCAATATGATCACATCAGGACGTGAACTGTGATTTGTTGCGAAGTTTAGCAGTCAGTTTTGAACACAAAATCTACCCCCAGTCGCGTCTGCCGTTCTGCAGCAACCTCTGGTGGCCATTTAAATGAAAAGCGTTGGTTCAGGAACCGTCTGGCCTTCCACACCTCTGGGACCAGACCAGGTGTGGCAAGCAAGGCATCTAATACAAAATAAGGGAATACCCAAACTCCTGGACACTGCTTACCCTGGTCATTATTAAAATCCTAAAAATATGCAGGTAAAAGCTTTAAATGAGTATGCAATCAAAAAACCTATAGCAGTTACATGTTCACTCACCAACAACCATTATCTGCAGCTACTTACACATATAATAGAATCACAGAATAGTTAGGGTAGGAAAGGACCTCAAGATCATCGAGTTCCAACCCCCCTGCCATGGGCAGGGACACCTCCCACTAAACCATGCCATCCAAGGCTATGTCCAACCCCACCTTGAATGCCACCAGGGATGAAGCATTCACAACTTCCTTGGGCAACTCACTCCAGGGCCTCACCACCCTTACAGAAAAGAATTTCTTCCTCAGATCCAATCTAAACTTCCCCTGTTTAAGTTTAAACCCATTATCCCTTGTGCTATCACCACAGTCCCTAATGAAGAGTCCCTCCCCAGCATCCCTATAGGCTCCCTTCAGATATTAGAAGGCTGCTATGAGGTCTCCACGCAGCCTTCTCTTCTCCAGGCTGAACAGCCCCAATTTTCTCAGCCTATCTTCATACGAGAGGTGCTCCAGTCCCCTGATCATCCTCGTGGCCCTCCTCTGCACTTGTTCTAACACTTCCATGTCCTTTTTATGTTGAGGACACCAGAACTGCACACAATACTCCAAGTGAGGTCTCACGAGAGCAGAGTAAAGGGGCAGGAGCACCTCCCTCGACCTGCTGGTCACGCTCCTTTTGATGCAGCCCAGGATACGGTTGGCTTTCTGGGCTGCAAGCGCACACTGCCGCCTCATGTTCATTTTTTCATCAGCCAACACCCCCAAGTCCTTCTCCACAGGGCTGCACTGAATCTCCTCCCCGCCCAACCTGTAGCTGTGCCTGGCATTGCTCCGACCCAGGTGGAGGACCTTGCACTTAGCATGGTTAAACTTCATCAGGTTGGCATCAGCCCACCTCACAAGCGTGTCAAGGTCCCTCTGGATGGCATTCCTTCCCTCCAACATATCAACCGAACCACACAGCTTGGTGTCATCGGCAAACTTGCTGAGGGCACACTCAATCCCACTGCCCATATCACTCACAAAGATGTTGAACAAGACCGGTCCCAACACCGATCCCTGGGGGACACCACTCGTTACTGGTCTCCAGCTGGACATTGAGCCACTGAGCACTACTCTTTGCGTGCGGCCATCCAGCCAGTTCTTTATCCACCGAGTGGTCCACCTATCAAATTTTTGTCTCTCCAACTTAGAGAGAAGGATGTCATGTGAGACAGTGTCAAAGGCTTTACACAAGTCCATCATATTAAAATCGATATTACACATATTATCAGTAACATACTTTCTAAATATTCTCCACTGATCAGCACAAAGGTTTATTAGGGGTTACTGTATCAGAGGTTGGAGGTCTGACATTGCAAATGTCTGAACTAAAGCTTAAACAGTAATTGTAACATAAAAGAAGAATGAGTAAATCTGTAATTTTTTTATGATTTAACATCTGCCTTCTATGATTTCAAGAGTTTTGTCAGGTGTGTGAAGGAAGTGCTATGTAACGGAAGTTTTCTTTTGCTGTTTAAAATTCTTTTTATTTTCATAATCATTAGTTTCACTTTTTTCCTAATGCTTACTTAGCGGTTGAGATTGAACAAAAAGGAAAATAGGGGGAGACATAAGAGACACAAACCAGCTGCATACGGACCCTTCTCTGTTGTAGTATAAAATAACAGAAAATTACAGCTCCTGATGGAGAAGATTTTCTTTGCACCTGGGCTCTATCAGCCTATGAGACTTATGCACAAAGCACATGAACTTTCAGTTATAATGGTTCAAAATAAGCCCAAATCCAAGACTTTATTCTTACATTCTATTTATACAGAAAGAATTTTAATACATTTTTTATTTTTATATGTATGCTCATAAGCACACAGAGATATATGCAAGTACCTCTCTCATTGGGCATATTTGGGAGCTTATCTTTTTTACCAAACTCTATGACGATAGGTCTTCAGCTCTGTATTATCAGAATTCTTTGTAAGAGAAGCATTAGTCACAGCCTAAATTCATTTGGTTTCTATTAAAAACGGAGGCAAAACTAAATGAAAGCTAAAAATACAATGGCATAAACCAAACAAGTATTACACATCAGTCACCTCTCCTTTCTTGTAAGGACAAATGAGAATTTCAACTACTGATGCTCTACCTGATGACTCAATATTGTGACTATAATATAAGACTCTGGTTTAGTTGTTGCTTGTTAAGTGAGGCCAACTATTCTCTTTCTGGATACATAGCTAGAACATGATTTAACAATTTTTTCATTCCTTTGCCTAAAATGTAATCACTTCCAACTAAACACCTCTGGTTTTGTTTCACTGTACTTTAAAAGAGTATGCAGTTGATGCACTGATGTATTGCTATATGTTTATAAACTGCAAAAAAAGTGAAGATTACACAGGCATACTGTACCAGTCTTTTACAGAAGCACATGAACAGCCTATCTGGAGCATAACCAAAGCCATTTATAGACATCACACCTTCAATATGGGTAACCTGCCTTTTTTTTTATTTTATTGAATTGGCTGTTTTCAAATGAGTATTATTCAGTTTAAGAATGATCTCAAACGTATCTATTTCCTATGAACTCTAGAACAGTACTGATAGAAAATAATGTTTCAATAAAGAGTGTATAATATTTGGAATCTGATTTCAACTTTACAGTATAAAAATACATTCATGTATAGACACATACACAAAAAATACATCCTCCTTGTATTACACAGCTTTGCTCAACAGCCCTACAAGTTTAAAGGTGTGAAATTAGCCACTGGAGAGCTGCCATAGCATCTCTTGAATCCAACAGAAACAAACTGAAGTCCAACGTGGTAGTAAGCAGTAGGCTGGTGCCAGCAAAAAATACATCCACAGTTGCAACTCCAGCCCCAAATGCCAGTGACTTAGGAGGCCAGCAACAGGAAAAGTCAGCTATCAGCACAAGAGTGCAAGGTTTTGGCTGACGTTTCTGACTAATGAGGCACACAAAATTCTTTTCTGATGCTGCCTGTGTTTTTGCTTCCTCTAATAATGCAGTACTTCGAGATCTGAAGCAGATGACATATTCATAACACAACCATAGCCCCGTTTTAAAATCATGCTCATACTTAAGTCAATAAAGAAACATACTGAAAATTAAATAAATATTAAAGTACACAAAAAAACCTTACTGTAAATATACAGAAGATGCAGAAAAAATGTGAGGTTAGATACTGTCCTTACTGCTTTCAAACCCTCGCATACGTATGTTAATTTTTCCTGAAATTTTGTAAAACATTTTATAAATACTAAGTTCAGTACCACAGTCATTCATTAAAAAGCTATTATTTTGTTTTACAAGGAGTAAGGGGGAGGGACAATGACACCTAGTACAATGCCCTTCTCTTTAGGAAAAGACTGAAGAATTCAAAACCTGGATAGATTAGGTGAGAAAAGAAGACAATCTCATAGGCCTGCTGTAACCTTCCCCATAGAAACACTCACAAAGATGAGAGAAAGGTTGCTCTTCCCTCCAAGCAAAAACAATACTGGCAATTAAGTTGCAGTGGCCATATTCTACTAGTTCAGCAGGACCTATGAAGGCTGTAGACAACAGATACATTATTTGTGCTTGTGTGTCAAAGTATCTCTAACCAGACAACCAGGTTAAGAGATTTCATTAATCATAATTATTGTTTCAATACTGTTCAGATGTCATTAATACGTAATATCATTACCAAACTATTCATCAATGCCTGCAGCACTGAATAGTTCCCCTTTTAGACTAAAATAAGTGTAAGCCTGAAAATGGGTTTTGTAACAAAATAAATAGAACTGTTAAACACAGAGGCTATTTACAACACATTTAAAATCTCACTGGAAATATATGAAGTATTCAAATTTATTTTCAGAAAGCATATCAAAGACACTTAATATTAACTACTTATAATTAACTTCAAAGTTCAGACCTTGTTCAAAAACTTGAGCAAGCTAGATAGCTTCCCTCCACAGCCCACTGGCTGACTGCAATCTATCTTTAGATTACTTACAATATTTTCAATTTTGACTTGTCATTTTGCATATTTTACTAATAGGAAGACATATTTTAGCTGAGGCTACTCCTCTAGGCTAAGTCAGAGCAGAACCTATTCATCTATCTTACTCTATTCAGCACACAGAGGGCCATTATTTTCATGCTTAGTGTTCCAGTTCATAATATAAAAATCTTAGGAAGGAGAGAAATCCCTAGTTCTCCACTCCCTCCTTTCCCCATCCCCCAAGGAACTTCATAAAGATTTTATTGTAGCACAACCGAGGTGCACTCTCATTTCATGTTCTCATGAACTTCTGTAGTTACTTGGCTGATACTTGCTATGCACTCTCAAAATACTAGATAAACAGGAAATCTGTTTCAGTTTAGTAATAATCTTTTTGTATTTCCTAAACACAGATATGGTGCAAAACATGAATTGATTGTGTAAATATGGAAGGGCATTTAAAAAGATGGCAAGGTTTGGTGACTTTTTTAATTCACAACCAACTGGATTTTTAGGAGTCGCTAGTGGTTTGGGTAGTTAATTCAGTCAGCAGTATACTTTCGCAAGAGAGGCAGAAAAAGCTAATAATTTCTGAAAGATCGTTCCAAAGACCAAGGTCCTTATTTTTGTCTTCACACTTCAGTGTGTTTTTCAAAACAAGCATTATATCACATAAGCAGTTACACAGTGCATCATCTCAGCAGCATGCGGAGTAGACACAGTCACATATAGAAGTGGGTCCATTTTGCCAACTGATACGTGGAATATCTAGTGCAAAAAAGGGAAAGATTTTTAACCAAGTGTTGCAAGGTATCCTTATCCTTTCCATTGCAGTTACATTTGTTTGGACATGAAGCATCTTAGATTTCCACCCATTCCCAGTCTACATGTCCAGCAATTGCTCATAAATCTCTGCCTGAATTAGAATCTAAAAATAAATTTGGCTTTCAAAAGCACTTATGTAGGTGTAGGCAGAAAATTAATTTATCCAATGTTCAGTTGTCCATTCTAAGGACAGGCTGAAGGGCCCAAGTCAGAATTCATCCACTAATGAAAAATATATCAGATGTTACCTTCTGTAGATAAAAAAAAAAACAAATGCTGTCAGTAAGGATAAAAACCAGACAAAAAGAAATCAACTAGCAATGAGAAGGAAAAATGGCCAAAGTTTTTTATATCAGTATCTCTCTGCTGGTTTTAGTACAGTGTTAAGCTTAGGTATTAGGGGCTAGAAGGCACATGCTGTCATTCAGACACCCAAAACTGATACAGGAAATGAGGCAGTCACATTTTTCTTTATAGTTATATATATAAAAAAAACCAAACCACACACACACACACACACAAAAAAAAAAAAAAAAAAAAAAATTAAAAGATGGAACAATAAAAAACAAAACAAAACAAAAAAGTGAATGCATAATGCCCAAAGCAGAACACATTTGGGTTTGTTTCCCAATTTAGACAAAGTACTGCCATTTACAGTCCCCGACTATGTAATTGCCTTTGTGGCTGCAGGACAAGGCCAGCTTCAGAAAGCTAAGTGAAGGAAAAAGGACAGCAGAGCAATGCTGTAAGGTGCATCCTGGCTTTTGCTTTTCTTACTCAGCTGCAACAGAACAGTCTGGAAGCAATCTTCCCAGCAGCTGCTCTCATCAACAAACTGTTTATTGTAAGAAAGTGGCTGGGTCAAAGGCTAAACGTCATCCAGAACTGAAAGCATATCTTTAAAAAAACCTGAAGCCATCCATGCATATGAAAAAAGCATACTGCATACGAAAGAGAACTATATTCCATTCCGAAAGGCCAAAAGTCTTCTTAAACAAAAACTCCTTAATTCGATGAAGCAGTATTTTATAGTGTTGCACTAATTTACTGTGGCTTGTGCTGATTTTGAGACCTTTGCAAGGTTTCTAACAAAAACAGAAGTTATTTAAAATTCAATCTGTGTTTTATGGAAAAAAATAGAGTTGCATTAAAAAAAATTCTGAAATATTTTATTAATATTTCTTAGTACTGAATAAGTTAGCTCCATATTGACATACAACAACAGCAAAATAATTCCTCTTTTAATACGTTACAAATGCACCATCGACATGTTACACAAGTCGAAAAAACAGGCTTAGGCTCAATATCAGTTTTACAACAACAACAACAAAATAAAACAAACCGCAGGTTTTATGATGCAGGTAGCAAAGCAAGATGATGTACTAAACATGTATTAAATTCTTTGCAAGCACTTGCCAAGTCAATTTTAAAGTTTATTTGAAAACTTTCAGATGCATCAGTCCATATTCAGATGTCAAAACCTCTCCCAGAATTCCCAGTTCTGTCAAGAACCACTGGAGGACTGAATTTAACCAAGTTTTAAGCCAAGCATAATTTAAAAAATTGTAACTCCATGTAACCATGCAACTACATTTTAAGCACACGAGCACACACAGAAAAAAGGGACAAAGAATGTATGTATCAAATCCCTCCCATACTTGGCATACTTAAGTAACATCCATAATAATGTTTAAGTTTAAACTCAAAATTACAGGATGAAATCCCATTTAGGACTTTGTAGCTCTTAATCTAAGAAATTAAACAGTACATGACTGCCTATGCAAGGCAAACTGGTATCATAACATAGCAGAGTAATTGGGGTCCATTTGCTGCACCAGACTATAAAGCTGACTTTGAGGGTAAAGGATCAGTAAGAACAAGGTCTACCTTTGACATAACATGACTGCGTAACACTTCACAAAAATGAGCGTTGTAACGAAAGGGCTGATAAATCAGAGGACCAGAAGGTGTTGATTTATCCTACCAGAAAAAGCCGTGATAAATTGCGGTTTGAGCATTTAATTCTTTGTGACACCTACTTTGTAAAAAAACTGTTATTTTTTTGAATAAAAGGGTACAGTAAATTGAGCATATGTGCAACTGTGCTAAAAGTAATTCTAGAGAAACCAGGCAGAAGGGAAAAGACATTCCACTTTTGCACTAAAATTTAAACATTATGTATATTAAAGTGGCTTTAAAAAAAAAAAAAAGAAAAATCAAAGTCATGTTTAGAAGAATTAATCAAGATACAAATCTCCTAAATGCTGTACACATTTATTTTAAATTACTCTCAGAAGTGTTCTGTATTGACTAGAAAAAAACAACCACAGAAGAATTTTGTTCTCAACTAATAGGGCAATAAATTAGATGCAACATATTCAGCTGGCAAAACCGGTTCTGTTAAACAGCTATCACATAGTAGTATTTTTATTTGGTACCAAAACTACCTTTTTTTTTTTTTTTTTTTTTAAACAGAGAATAAAATTGTTTGTTGAAAATCTTGGAATCAGTAGTAGAATAAGTTAAGTAAATAAAACTTAAGAAAATATTTTTTCTTAGTATCAATAATACACAATTCTTAGTTTAAGGTTTTCCATCAAGTTTCTTTTGCCTTTCAACAGGTTTCTCTACATAAAATGTCAGTGAATTTAGTGTTCATGAATATGAAATAGCAGAACAGGAGCCAAAGATTCTCCTCTTAGCACTGCAAACACGCTTTAAAACTCAAGCGACAAGTTTTCAGCTGTACCTCATTTTGCCTCTGCTGAGCAAGAACTCCCAATTCTGTCACACTGTGGGGGTCTTTGAGCTAAAGAAATGTCTGGGAAATATTAGGGCGAAACCACAACACATTTTCACATGCACCACAACTCAGAGACTACAATACCATTATGTCCCTAAAGTTGCCCAGCTAATGTTCAACATGTATCATATATTTTGTAATCCTTTCTAAAGTATATTCAGGTTGACATAACACTTTATAAATAAAATAATAATAATAAAGATACTAAAAGAAACATCTTAGAAAGGAACAATTTCTTGGAAATATGCTATATTGTCAAGAACATGCATGTTATGTTACAGTATACCTACTCTGAAGATAAAAAACAGTATAAAGATAACAACTACTAACTTTTACTGTAGCTAAGATCTCCTTGTTAATCAAGGATACTAAAAAAACATTAGCATGACAGTTTGAAAGTATTTTGAAAAAAAAAGTAAACCAATGCTTTTTATTTAGCAGAATCTATCAAAAAAAGTTAATCTTTATGCTTTGTAAATATGCCACACATAAAGCAATGGAAAATTTAGACAGCAAATCAAGAACTCTAAAGGAAGCATCAAAATATTCAGTTTATCACAAATTAATGATTTTTTCTCATAAAACATGGGGTAAAATACAGCATTCATGGCCATGTACTATAATGTCAGGTTGTTATCCTAGTTGCATGTTTTCTATTGCATTGTAATTTTTCTCTCCCTCTCTTAGCCCTTTCAGATTCAACACTTCCTTCAACTCGAATTGAAAACTTTTTCAAAACAAGAGATGCAAAGATTTCTCCTCAGAGGAAAAGAAAGGAGACAGTAAGCCAATCACACACCCTCCATAACTGTAACAGTACTGATATACATGCAGCTTCAAGGATTAACCTCCTTAGACAGCAACTATCTAAAAGCATTTCTGCAGTTGTTAAAGACAAATGGGGGGGGGGGGGGGGGGGGGCAAAACACCCAAAACAATTTTAAGTTGTCCTTTAAAGGTGGAGATACAATATGCTTAACCCTCCCAGGGATAAGGCCAAACATTTAGACAAACCCTTTAGCTATGCTGGGGCTGAGTTCACTTTAGCGAAGTCACATACACCACTAGCTTCTACTCCAAAAGACCATGCTTGGCATACAGAACTTACAGTATTGCAGGTAATGAAGCAAAGTCAAAGTTCATAAGTGAAATTCAGGGTTTTAGGAGTAACTTTGGCAAACAAGGCACTCAAAGAAGCAAACAAGAACAGACTTGAGATTGAGGTAGTTTTGAGGACTGGTCAACAGAAGCAAATACAAGCAGTCAGAATTTGTTTTGACAATGGCATATTCTTTATTCTGAAGGACTTTAGATTCCCTTGACTTGCCTCTGAGAATAACCACCTGCTTCTGTGCTTAGGGATATATATGCTCTGTTACTGATAAAAGAGTTGAGGAAAGACCCAATCTGTCAGTTAAAATTTTGCAATTTTACTGATTTATATTTTAAAAGTGTTAATGCAAATAATAACACTTCAAGTAGAGTGTAGCCCAAAGAGAACTTATGTAGTAAAATCTAACCACAATGCTTGGAAACATGCTCTTGCATTGGTCTAAGACTCAACCGAATAGTACACCTGAAAAACAAGATGGCTTCGTTTTTTAGACTTTCCCCATTGAAATTTAGTATTAACATGGGTAAGGAAATGTCTTGGGGGGCAGTGGTCAGGAGGAGACAACAAAATACATCCTTACGGAAATACTTGTTGAAAGCTATGCAAACAGTAAATGCTTGCTGCATATGGGCACTAATGTAGTCTACTGCAAAAGTTTGCAACTGCAGGGCAAACCTCAAACTTCTGACATGTTATAAAAGCTTTCAAGTGGAGTAACAGTACAGCTTAACATAATTTTTCATTCTATCTCAAGCAGCCAGTGAGTGAAAGGGGATTCTGGCTCCCAAAACATATGGCTGCACTGCGCACTTCCTAGCTCCTGACTGACCATAGATAGTGGTCAAAGTGAAACTTTTGAACCATGTTGTAACAGTGAAAGGAAAAATAGCCAAATCCTGGGCAAGAAAGTCTCACAGAAATAAGGATTAAGACCACGACAGCCTACCCAGACTATGCTTCTGAAGTCAAGAACCTGGCAACCTTTAAAAGACTGAAAAACAGCTCTGCACACGTTGATTCTGAAGATGAACTTTTAACTGATTAATATGAAGCACCTATGTTGAAGGCCCTTAATTAATAGTCCCAAGCCAGAAAGCTAACTTCTAAAAACAAACTGTCTTGAAGGGAAAAGTTTCAGGGCTTACTTCAATCAGTACTTAAAAAAAAAAAAAAAAAAGTTTAAAATACACTTTCAGAACAGTTCCACACAAAGTAATCAACTCGAGCTACAGACAAAATCGGTATACTCAGTCTGTGACACTTAGTGATTAATTTATCCTTGGTTAAATAGGGACAATTTGGGTCTCGGCTTCTTGAACATAATAGCTGGGAAAACAGGAGACTGAGCATAGCAATTACCGTTTGATGCATACTTTCAGTTCATCAAGCTACTGTTGTTACATAAAATCAGGAACGTGACAGTCATTTCAGAAGTAACATTCTACCAACAAGTTATCATATGCTTGTAAGAGAAAGACATCCTTGAGCAGATGGAGAAATTATTTTGTATGGAGCAATAAGGATAGCAATACTTGTAGTATGGTTTACTGAAGTTCAAAAATGTCTAATTTGCTATTCCTGGATGGGTTATTGAATACCATCATTAGACAGAATGGATCACATAGGATAGAAACAAGTTTGAAAATTTTTAGAGAAGATTGAAGTTCACTCCCACCTCCAAGAGGAAATGTCGGCTGCAGAGATAACAAAAGCACATTCTTATCATGGCTACCCACTCATACATACCATTTGGCTAAAATACCACATTAAACCTTGTTGCTTCCCAGATGTTGCCTACAGCTAAAACAGGTAGAAGGAAAAGCTTCCCATAACTGCAAGAGCTGATGAACTTCTCTTTCAAATGACAAACTAACTCTTAGCAGAAAAAGGCAGCTCTTTGCAAAAGCTGCTGCTGATCAAACCATATGAAGCAGCAGCCATTATCAATATGCCCCTTTAAATCTGTACCTTTCCTCCAGCAGTGGCCAGTAGCAGATGTATGAAAGAACACAGCAAGCATAAAGTAACTATCTCTTCCTCTAGCAAGCTACATAATAACGAAGGTGAGTCACAGAGCACATGCCTCACAGCTCCAATGAAGTACTCTCTCATGAAAGACAATCTTTGGAAATCAGTTCAAAACATTAACTGAGCATGTTTGACATCAGGAAAATAATGACAGAAGTATTCTTGGGACAAAAGTACAACTGCATTTTTTTATTTATTTTTTTTTTAGTATTTCTAATAAAACCTCAGGAACTCAAACAAGCAGCCCAAACATTTATGGTAATATGCATCTCATAATGCTTATGGTAACTTTGGGGAAGTGGCCTTCTCTCTCGATAGGAAGTAAAAATTAAGAATAAGGACTTGTTTTCAGCTACCGTCTTGTCTTCTCCATCAGTTAATACACTGTACTAATATACACGTAAAGCAGTCAAAAAATGGAAAACTAATTAGATAACTTTTATCTCTGCAGTTGCTGTTCCTGTCAGGTAGCTGTGGTACATGAACTAATTGTAATAAGTACAATTCCAGTTTGAAAAGAAAAAAGTAAATCTTCGAGACCAGAAAAAAATGCATGGATAATTGCTTATTCTATGTAATGAGATCCAAAGTCAAACCATACCATATGTAATTTTTGATTTAAATCTTGACAATTATGCATCAAAACAATTATTTTTTTTCCCTTATCTTGCAAAAGAATTTCAGAAATACCTCCCAGAATTAGTTTTTGTTGATTTTGACTACATGGAAATGCTGAGACATGCTCCCACAAAATAGTTCTCTCCATCTTAAAATTCAGAGGATCTTAATCTGTTTTTCAGTTCCTCAAAGTTGTCTTTATACAATAGGTAGAGAGCAACCAGGGACATTTCTTTAAAGCAGAGCAGGTAGTGATACACTTTCTTCAATTGAATATTTGTCTTTCTTTCAAATAATAGTTATATTGAGAACAATGTAACTTTTTCAACTGAAGTTCTGACACAGTTCATCAGTTGAAAGTTACAAAGAAATGACCAATTACTCTGTTGCAAGTGTAACATCAAAAAAGATGACAGACAAAAAAGGTAACATGCATACTATTCAGTAATATACATTACATCTGTAATATCCATTCACATTTGTATCACAGAATAAAAAAATCACCTTATCTTTATTTAATTTCTCTCAAGTTGAGAAAACATGTTACTCATTTTAAAGTAAGCCTCTATTGAAAGGCAAGAAGCTGAGCAAAAGTCTAGACATTGGCTGTTTGTCCAAAGAATGTTTTGAGACTTGGCAGTCTGTGTACCCACTTCTAAAGACTTAAGTTATTAAATTATCTATTGTTCCGTCTTTAAATCTTTGTTCTCACCATGTGCAAAACCTGTAAATTTATTATGGCCACTACTACTCTTAAAGTGCAGTATGATTCTTACCCACATTAAACAAGTAGCGACTGACTGTACTAGCCTCCTCAACACTGCTCCTGCTAAGCCTTGGCTTTAGCAATTATTTTAATCATACATTTATTCAGGTTTTACAAATTCAGAGGATATTTTCAAATGTTTTCTCTAGCAGTACTTAGAATATTTCTTAAAGAAGTTCAAGAGTACATTTTAGTACACACTTCAGAAACAATACACTACATAAGGAAACTGATTCTCAACAAAAAAGCTGTAAAAATCAAATGTTGTCTTGTGTTCTACATGCTACTGAAATGATCAGTCCAAAGTAGCAAAATTTTATAGCTAAAATTATTAGATATGCATTATAATAGCTAGCAGCTGTAGGGCATGCTAGAAAATGCAGAAATACGAGTTGTTTTCTATATAGTGAAGTCTTGCTTCTTACCTCTGCCTCTTCAGCTGTTGCCCCATTCCCCTCACTCCTCCTCCCACACAGTGTCTGTCTTCTCTTTCATCTGGTATCAAACTAGTTCCACTAGCTCTTCCTCCTGTGGTTTTTCTCTCTCAAAAAAGTTCTTACCCTCATCAGTCAAGGAGCATGCTCCAATTTACACACTAGATGTTTGACTCCCATCTCAACTTTTCTCAGACCTGGAGTTCTCCAGGACCAGTCGTCTTCTCTGGACCTGTATAACTTTCATAATTACTACTATATAATGCATTTATTAAGTAAGGGGTAAAGAAACACAGCTTCTGAAACTTGAGGTTGCCAATGTAACTAATAAGATTAGATATAAACTTTTTAAAAATATACGTATTAACACACATATACACACAGACTTATACAAGTCTGTATATATAATTACACATAGTCGTAGCGCCATCCTTAAGTACAGAACTTCGCCACTGTTGCGTATCCTCTAGTGTTTGCACAAGGAAATGCTGGCATTCATAAAATAGTGACCAGCTGAAATTCTTAAAATTAAATCATGTAAACCTCTGAAGCACAGCTCTGCATAATCTCACTGCAAGAATATAGGTTACCCCGACGGACCCAGCTACACAGCACTTTAACAGAGGTACTTTTACTGCCAGAAGAGAAACACACATACCCTGAAAACAGACAGAAGATTTATTCTGGTTTGGGTTGTTGTTTTTTGGTTTGTTTTTTTTTTTTTCTTCTCAGAAAACCTTGCTTCAATATTCATGTAAATCCTTTGTAATTAACGTCACCACTACAATTGCCAAGTAACCGAGTACAGTGATTAACTGAACTGGAACACATTCTACTTGTGAAGACCAACTACAACCCAAATAAAAAACAAAAACAAAAACAAAAAACCTTTCATATAAGAGTTGTAGTAAAAACTACAGCAACTGTCTGACTTAAGCTAACAGCTGCTCTTTAATCAGCTTTTCATTACAAGAACTGCGTAATGTTGGCCAGATAGTCACATGACAAACACTGTTCCCACTGCACTTGGAATTTCAGGATTTCCTCAACATATCAGAAACCCCAGATCATTTCTTAAGATGAACTGTCAAATGATAAATACAACAGAATTCTCTAAGTCAGTCCCTTCCCTATAAATTGCTGATACAAGTCATACCTGGTTAATTTTTTTTGCAGTCTTTTTTTTTCCCTCTGATGACATTATTGTGCAAATGAATTGTCAAAGAACATTAAGAGTCAAAGAAATATATGCAGAAGACCTCAACGTGGTAAATGCACTGTTTCAGAATCAGCTGAAGCTTGTAGTTCTTTTTTGAAAAGAAATGTAAAAAGACAGTTCTATTTCCTCTTGGTTATATATTTTTATTTGACTTCTCCCTTCGATTATAATATATAATCTTATATCACCTAGCCATAATTTGCTTAAAAGATACAAAAGAAGCACCAATTAAATTGTTAGATAACCATTATAACGATCTCTCATTGTGGAAATGTTATCATCATTTCTGAGTAATGGTAACATAATAGCATCTCACAGGACTCCAGCTGATGCCAAGCCTGTTCTCATTTCCCCAGTCTCACTTACATAAATTAGCCACAGGCCCCACCGACAGTCAGAGAATCTCAAGTTTTTTATGTTTGGAAATCCTCCACTTTTGTCAGATCTTTACCAGTGAGGTCACACTAAACGAATTAATGCCAAATTGCCACGGATCTCCAGAGCGTTTGTCACAAGTTATGGATTCTTGCTATCTAAAATCACCCATCTGCTCAAAGGCAGTACCCTGAACCCTGACTCTAAAAAGGTTTATTGGTTACAACTTTTGAGTGCTGAAACAAAATCCAAGACCAGTCATTTTAATTACAGCCTTCACATTAAGACAGAATGTGTGCCTGTGTTAGACACAGAGCCAACATGAATTTGGATTAGTCTGTCACTGTGGATTTTACTTTTCTTGTTTACATTCCTATTAAAAACTCCCAAGACAAACTGAAACTAAGAAAACTCAGCCTCACACACTGGCAACGCTCTATGCTGAGTGACCTATACTCAAGAAAGTGTACTCAACTCTAAGGCTATTCCCTATCATTACAGGAGTGAGAAGTTAGCATAAGACATGAACCAAGCTCCAAATATTTTAAATATATATTACATGAGCCATTCTGAAAGGATAATAAAATTTTCCATTCTCTAAAGTACAGAAAGAACGTGCCCACTGAAGAAAGTGATTGTGAAGTGTCATGCACACTGACTTGAAGCAAGCCGTGAAATATGATAGAATACACTTCAATGAGTGGCACTTTGGTCAGATGCCAGCCCATAATAATTTCATATCAGAGTTAACTCTACAAGAAGATTAAATGCTATTCAGTACAAAAGGCACTAACTTCTAGTTCTCACAGCAGCATAAAGACCCTTTTTATTGAGACTGCTATAAACAAGATATCTTCTTTCATTCCTCAAAGCTTCTTGCATTTTCCAAATGACTGTCAAAAACATTTATCAAATCAATACATAGCCAAAAAGCTGTTTACAAACCTTAATACGAGTATGCTCTTCATTATTACATGGCCACAAATGTGATTCATGGTTTAACATGTTGTTTAGCAGCATGTTTGCTGCTATCATGCAAGAAGGAAAACACATTTTTAAGTAGAGAAGTATAAAGGAAAGGGAGTGTTTGCCAGATTTCTCTTTCCCCTTCCCACAAATATTTAGTAAATATTACCTGAAGAAAAACAACAGAAAAGCAAAAGGTAGTTTTTGCAACTGCATTTGGAGTCCCCTTCATCTCCCATCAAGATTTCTTAATTGAAAATATTTTACTATACTTTGATATTACATACCACTTATTCCTCTGAAATTTTAAATGTCGTTTTAAAATTGAGAAAATACTATACAGGACAGCCACTGCAAACATGCAAAGATATTTTAATGCGAATTTATATGCAAGATACTACGCATAAAATGTTTTCCACCCCTTCGTTTTCTTTTGCTGTAACTGTGTTCTCTACACTCAGCTCATAAGTGACCCCTAGTGCTAAGATGCCTTCCTCGCGCTATAGGAGCTGTAAAAAAAGCAGCAACAGCATACAGCTTCTGAGGGCAACACAGATCCAGGGTGATTTTAGTATAATGCCAACACTAATACAGCTCAGCTGGGGAGGGATCCTGATCAGTTCTGGAGTCTCATCTTACTGGTGAGTGCAGTGAGACCTGCAGCATGCCAGCCTTTTTCAATAAACAGCTCCAGGGAGAAGTCTGAAGAAACTTTTGTGAGTGAACAAATTAAGAGATAATTTGGCCTTCTAATTCATGCAGAAGCCAGCATGAACAAAGGTCAACTGTCAGACAGATCCTGAGCTTGGACCACTGAGTTAGCACCCAGGAAAAGCAATCCCTAGTGAACACTTCAATTTTGTCCCAAAAGTTAGTAAAAAACCTTTTATACTGTCATAGTAATTTTGCACAGTAAGATTGGTTTCCTATAGTTAACTACAAGCCTAGTTTCCTTTAACTGTGCCTCACAGTTTAACTTCAATAGCCCTCATTGTCTTTTCCTCCATGCCTTCTACATACAGTCAATATTACTGTTTCTGATATCTCTCACACCTCCTCTTCTCTCTCTCTCCCTGAGCCGTTCTCAACAGGACCAGCTAAATACTTCTCAGCAGCATAGGAAAAATAATTTTTTAAAAACAAAACCATTTTTCGAGGCAAGATGTCAATGTAATGGCTCCCCCTGATCCAAGCAAGCTGTTTGTATCTGAAGAGAGGCAAGAAAAGACACTTTTCAGCCTCTGGAGAGGAAGGGCTGCTCCTGCCTGTAGGCAGTGAGACCAGTAAGGCTCCAGTCAATAGCAGAAACCCAAAAATTCAGATAGAGTTGCCCTCCCCGTGCTACTCCCCTATATGGAGGTGATGAGGTGTTACGAGAAGGCCCTGAAAAAGTTCCTGCCTCGTGACCACCACTTGCCCTACCAGCTGGAGGGGAGCAGAAGAGGGTGGGTATTTCTGCCAGAGTGGTGTTTCGGCAGACTGGCAGTTCCCCTGTAGCAAAAAATATGACAACAAAGCCTGTCAGTCTTCACTGCCAGGCAAGACTGACAGGCTGCCTTGGCATATAACTAGCTTAGAAAAGCATCCTGCCCTGCACTGTATGCTATACAATTAGCTATAGAAACTCAATTTTTAAGCTTTTACCTCCATCAAGTAGCTTGAGCACAAAAGTGAAAAATTTTTACAGAAGAAATAACAGATCTATTAGGAAACTGCACTAATAAAGGTATGCAGAATAATAGAAGACTGCAGGGAAAGAAGAAACAGGCAGTAAAATATATCATGTCTTATTCCACCTCCATCTACTACATGACTTCATGATGAGTGTTATAAAACTGTTCACTAAGGTACCAGAGGAAATATCACTGAGATACAAGAACCAGTATCTTGGTTCTCATCTGCAGATTTCCTTCTTTTTCCATTTCTGTCCATCCTCACTTACACTGTGCATACCATCAAGTAGTTCATCCTCCCTCTGTATGCTAGAGAGGGTAAGGACAGAAAACAGAGAAGTATCCTTCCTCTCAGTTTTAGTTTACTTTACTAAAACAGCACAGATCAAGAAATTACCCTGTGCTTAGTAAGCCACAGTAACCGACCATAATAATTTATTTAGCCATTCACAAGTGTGAGGTAAAAATACGTCATCTCTACAATTTATTCTGCCATGCCATTGAGTTCTTTTTTTATGCCCAGCACTATGGCGGAGCTGGTGTCCAAGAAGTCCCCATGAAGCTTAAGCACTTCAAAGACTGGCCTTTTTACATGCTGAAAGTGTAGGGTATTTTGCTGGCAAACTTCTTACCTCCGGAAGTGGGCACAAACTAGGAACCTGTAAGCACTCACACCTCAGTCAGCCATTCTTCTGAGAGCTAATGCCACCCTTTCTGCTTTCCTCTGACCAAGAGAGCTCTGAACTGTTAAAGCAGGAGAAGGCCCATTCATTATCTTAAGTGCTGATGGAGGGGAAAACAAAATAAAGGGAAAAAAAAAAAAAAAAAAAACAACAAACCAAAACCCCCCAAAACCAAACCATCCTGTCTCAAAGAGCCATTCCTTTCAGAACCACACACTTCAACATCAGCAAGCAGTAGGGGCTATTATCAGAATCCAGACATCGATACAAAGAGCTTTTCAATTAATGACAACAACACTGAAATAGTTTTGGTTTACAATCTGTGTGTTTTGCAAGTTTTGTTACAAAGAAACAAAAGTTAATTTGAGGAGGGGAGGTGGAACAATACAAACCCAACAAAAGCACACTCACCCTCCCTGCACACACACACAACTCAAAGCCTTGCAAGCCAGCAAATAAATTTGAGTTTATTATGGAAAAATCCCTAAACACATGGAGCTAAATTATAAATATTTTTAATTAATAGTAATTTGTTATCAGCCCCTGGGTTATGTTTTAGATATAGATTCTTCAGGCAGCCACTTAAGAGAAAAAGCAAGCTACCTGCCAGAAGGTAAATGTTTTGCCAAATGCACTTCATTACCTAACCAGTCTAGCAGAAACACAGCTTTGAACAGCAAAAAGAATTCCACACAGAGCACACCTTAAATCTGTTTCCCAAAAAGAATAAGCTGTTGCAACGAATACACATTTTTAGTGGTACAGATGCATTTACATTGCTGTATCTACCTTTTTTATTTTCCTGAAGCAACTTGCCATAAAAGACATTTTCATTCCTAGCCAAGAGACAAACTTTCAAAGTTTTCAAGTGCAGACGAAGTTTTCTGGCAACAGTGCACTGTTTGTTGGAAAGGATACATACAAAATGATTAAAAAAGTTAAAAATTTAGACAGCACTTATCAGTGATCACAGAATCCTTTCAGACTGTGCTATACATTCAACTTCTTTCGCAGCTCATGGGTTACTTTTTTCTCAGCAATAACATGGGCTACTGCTTTTGCTAGAGCAAAGAGCAAATTTCCTTTCTAGAATAAACACTCCAAAGGACTCCTGCTTTTTGTCCTACTGGCTCAAAAGGCAGGCACAATGCCTAAATCCTTACACTTTGAGGATGACAGGAGAAAATAAGCAAGTCTCCTTTTTTGTAGAATATACTTTTTTGGTTCATTTTTAAGCATGAAAACTTGTCTAGCAATAAAAATATGACTTTGGGATTTCAGTATAACTACAGATGATTCTAGTACTGGAAATTTAAAGACAACTCTGAAGTTTTAGAGTTGAATCTCAAGTTCTATGATACACATTAATATGCATGGAAATACTTCAGCAACAATCGTCTCCAAATGTATCCTGAAATCTAGGTTCATTCTAGTGTTAGCTGAGAGTTCAAATTTCCCATCCTCAAAGAAAGATTCAGTCAGTATGAAGTAACTTCATACTCTCTTTGCTGACGTAATAGACTTGGAATTTAAAAACAGCCGATGCCATCACAAAGCCAAAACTGTAGATTAAGAAAATGTAAATCTGGTCCAACTGAGCTCTGATTGTGCTGTATTGTACTGAGTTATTCAAATATACAAAGCTGACTTCACACTGCATCATCCTTGTGAGCACAGTATTCTGTATCCCAAAGTGTCCTTTAAAGGAAAGTTTGAAATTCAAAAGGTACATTCAGTTGCACTTTTGAATTATTCTTTCTGCTGCCAACAAACGAGTCAAAACCGCCAACTTCAAGCTTCAGCCAATATGTTTGTATTAACCGCTTATTATTCTGGAAGAATGTACTCTTTAAAAGATGGTTACTAGCTGAGCCAAAACAAAAAAGTCTGACTACATTTCATCATTTGGCCACCACCCATTTGGAAGATGCTAATAAAAGTGACTCAGCCTAATACAGCTTGAGGAGTTAGTAGCCAAGTTTAAGAGGCTCCAGATCAGTAAATACGTGGGCATAATACACTTCCTAATGGAAATAATCACTATTCTGACAAATCTCTCTCACTCTTCAAGGAGCAAATTCTTGTTTTGAAGTCTAGAAGATGTTATGCTGAAACTTACAGCAATAAAATACAATCCTACCATTTATGTCTGAAAAATTATCCTTTAATATGGCAATGTAAAAGAGTAAATATTTGAGCGTTTAAAGGCAAAGCTGCAGAAAAAATCAGATCTCTATGCTTGAAGCTGCCACTGAACATATGGGTGCCAGACAACAGGCTTATAGCGATCACCATTTGTTTCAACACTTTGAATTCACCCTGTACCACACTGACACAGAATTTTCTTCTTACATCAGTGTAAGAGTCTACAATTTGCTTAACTACTTTACATCAGATCAAGGGAAAAGAAAAATAGAAGATGCTGTGTTTCAATACCAATACTTCTCTAAAATCACATTTAAAATCAACAAGTTGTGCAGCTTTAACTTTTAACAAGTAAGATGCCTTTCATGCTATATTGCTCTTAGTTCAAACACTGCCTTCATTGTTGTTGCAGCACTGTATCGATAAAATATGGATTTTTCCCAGTTAAACAAACTTGAAAATGTCCCTATGTGTGTATTTGGAGCAAACCATTCTTGCAAAGCTTTAGTGCAAAAAACCTTGTGATGGAAGAGCTGCCACAAGTGCTGTTACTTTCCAGACTCCCTACCTTCTGCTTTATTTACAAGAAAGATGATTAGGAATAAAAAGTGCACACTGTGACAGAGATCATTCAACACCAACAGCAGCAAGCACTAGCTGAGGTTTGACTACTACAATTCTGCATGGTAAGATCTGGACCTCTTAACAGATGGACATTATCATCCATTATTCAGATACTAGAGCTTTTATTTTAATTCGAAGCCATAATAATGGCAGTTCTGCTCACATTTTATGGTCTTTTGTTTAATCCATGTAGTATGATCATGGTTTTAAGATACATGATAACCATATAAACTGGAAACTAAACCTTCAAAATGTGAATCCTAAGGAGGGGAAAAAAAATTTTAAAAATCAAATCCACCCCTCAGAAGCAGCTCAAAATTGCATTGCAAAAGGCACCATCCAAGACCCAGAGAGCAGACAGGAAGATCTGAAAGTCTTAATAATCAAATTTACACTGATTGGAGTAATAGATTCAATGTGATTATTAAAAGCATCACAACAATGATGCAAAAAAGACACATTGTTCAGTAATTGTTGGCAGATGAAAAGACAAGAGAAGCTACTTATTCATCTAATAAAGTTGAAGTTTCATTTCATGTCCACAATATAGTAGAAAATAGGTCTGATAAAAGTTACGAAGTGACAAACCAGGAAAGAGGGTGGCAAAAACAGAAACCAAAGAAATCACACAGAACAGGGCACAGCTCTACTGTAAATTGAAGCTTACAGAAAGAAAAAAACAAAAACCAAATTAACACTTTAAAAAATTTTAAAACAAGGAAAAAAAAATCTGTATTTTTTCTTAATGGAGTAAAAAACACTGAGCAAAATAAATTATTATTTCTTCCACATAAGCAAAAGGAGCTTGCAGTTTCTAAATTAATTAGAAAAATCTGACCAGGTTAGGTCTACCAGCATTTCTTTTTAAATGTAACAGTACAGATGCAACCTCCAGCTTGGGCACAAGGAATCATTACTGAACTGCCAACTTCAAGAAACAAGAATGTTTGCCATTCTTCCTTTTTTGAAACTGTAAAAAACACATCAAGCTTGCTCAATCATTATTAATTTCTTATATCAGGAAAGCATAAGAAAATTGTCCAAAAATAAATAAAATTAAAAAAAAAGAAGTTATTTTTGCTCAAGTCAATGAGCATTGCTTGGATAATCTCAGAGGGAAAGAATATACTATTCAATATACCCCCAGTGACTTGTACAGGGCAAGCTTTCCATGTAGTCATAAATAAAGAAGTCCAAAAGTACTAC
Source organism: Amazona ochrocephala (assembly GCA_039720435.1). NCBI lineage: Eukaryota > Metazoa > Chordata > Aves > Psittaciformes > Psittacidae > Amazona > Amazona ochrocephala. The sequence continues at coordinate 98,371,769 of CM077877.1, read as the reverse complement.
AGCTTGCAAACCAGCTTTCTCTATTTCCAGCACTACTTGACTCACTTTGACATTAAACAAATCTAAGTATTTCCTTCAAATTATTCACTTGTCAGGTACATTTCTGGTACCTTGTTGCTGTCTAGGAAAGCAAGATGACCTATGTAGAACATGACATAAGAAGAAAAATAAATAACTTTTTAGATAGCTAAACTATTACATACTCATTTTTTTATTTTAATATGCTACCTCATTATTAACAGAAGTTTTTACACACACATTGCAACTTCCTTTCACACTATATTCTGGAAGCATGTTGTGGCTAAAGTGAAAGACATTGAAAAAATGAACTACACACACCAACACAGAAAAATTACCATTTAAAAAAAAAACAAAACAAAACAAAACAAAAACAACAAACCTGTGGAAAAACAGGTATAAACTTTAACTATACAGTATACATTGCAAAAATATCTTTCATAGATGGCCTGCAACCCTGTAATATGCCACTAGATGGCGAGTTTGGACAGAAATGAGCTAACTTTTTTGTTCAGGCAAATCACGAGTGCATAGGAAAGAAACAGTCATGGTAAAAGAGTGAAGGTGGAGAACAAAAAGGGAAGAGTTAAATAAACTACAAGTCTTCTGTATAGAGCACATTTAATATCAGGCAAAAAGGGTTTTGTTTTCACATCTGTCACACAAATAGATAATCAATTCTTACTAACATACTGCTCACAGACGGAAGAACTTGTTTCGTATTTGGTCACAGACAGCAGCATTGGCTGTAGCAACCACAAGAGTACAAAATCTGGAGGAAGGCTGAAAGGGAATCAGCAGTTAGGTCTTGGGAAAGCAAACTTCAGCTTATGCAAAGAACTGCCAGTTAGGACCCACAGAGGGGTTAGAAGTACACAACATATCTGTAAAAGGAGGATAAGAAAGCTGGGTTCATTCAGTTTGGCAAAGAGGAGGCTAAGCAGTGATTTACTAACAATCTGTAACTACTTAAGAGAGTTAAAAGAATGGCAGAGCTAAATACTACTTTATAGTACCAGACAATATAATAAAATAACAACCATAAACTGCAGCTTGATCAGTTCAGGCTGGACATCAGGGAAAAAGTATTAAAAAAATTCTATAGAATAGAACAGCAGTACTGGAATAGGTTTCACAGACAGGTTATACCATGCACACTTGAAGGTTTTGAAGGTTCAACCAAAGGGCATGTCTGACCTGACGCAGTGTTGGCAACAGCCCTGCTTCAAGCAGAAGGCTGGATAGGAGCACTTCCAATAGTATTTTCACCATTGTAGACTGGAGATGTATCTGGAAGAGTTTGGCACACATGAAAGGGCAATCATTTAAGCAGAATAACAAAATGCAAAGCTCTCTGCATTTTGCCTAATGGTTACCAATTGTTACATCCAACCTGAGTTGTTCTACAACAGCATTACTTAATGCACCAGTAAAAAGTATTGGCAGTATCTTCAGAGACACAGAAAAGAAACACAGATTTGGATTTGCAGATACATCTATTAATAGTATTTTAGTCAGTTTGGATCTGCAACTGACTTGCCTGCCATACAATGAAGTCACATATCACAGAATATGGGTTGAGTTGTAAGGGACCTCAGAGATCATCCAGTTCCAAACCCCTGCGATGGGCAGGGCCACCTTCCACTAGAGCAGGCTGTTCAAGGTCCCATGCAGCCTGGCCTTGACCACTTCCAGGGATGGGGTAGCCACAGCTTCCTTGGGCAACCTGTTCCACACATCCTCCTCCTCTCTCTCCATAGTGAAGGAAAACTTTGCATTGTTTCTGTCCTTGCACAGCCATAAAGGAACCCGAAGCAACATTCACCGATCAATCACTCAAAACATAATTTGTCTCATACAAACTTAAAAAACCCCACATATTCCCAATCTATAAATTGTGCAATCCTTATCATACCCACCTTTCAGATTAATGAACAGTGTTTTGAAAAGTACAATCTAAATCTGAAAGATCATAATTTATTTAAAAAAGCATTTCAGCTGTAATAGGTCACTTGGTTCACTGATTGATCCTGTAGCCAAAAAAGAATGTGATATTTGCTACTGCTGGAAACAGGCACCCAAGGAGGAGCTTCTATTGCTAAATTCCCCTAAAGACAGACATTAGCATTTCTGCGCTAATGCAAGAGTGGTACAGAAAAGGAGCAGAAATCAGACAAGTGCATTAAAAGCAAGTATTGACAGGGTTAAAAGGGCTGGAAACAACAACATCAAAGAGCCTGAGTAACCTGCATTGCTTATTAATAACCTACTGTTTTCACCCCTTCAGATCAGTATAATACAGTCCTCATGTATTTGAAGTCATGTTTAGAAAAAAAACCAACAAACAAACAAGTTAAAATTACTGCTTTATATGTTCTTCATAATTCCTCATGAGAATGTCTCAAATTGAGAAGTCCAGAATAGCCAGAGGACTATTTGAATTACAAGAACCTATTCTATTTCCAGGAAACATTACAACAGCCACTTTTCTCTATTCATTCAGCTCTTTCAGCCTAAGTCTACCACACCATTCTCCATAATTTCATCTTGACCTTTAGCTACCAGCCTATATAGAACTTTCTACCTCATTGTAAAAGAAAACCACATCTTGTCTTTCAAATAAGTTCTGTAGCTTACTACAGCCTTGTGCTTGATATTGGAGAAGCATGCAAATAAGCATAAAAGCTCTTAACAGAAATACAGCAAATATACCTGATAAGTTAACTGCACAATATTCCCATGTTTAAATTCAAAACTACTACTGGCAGGTAACAAAATACTAACAAAGTAGAAATTAAACTTCATGCTTACCTGTAGTACGTAAGTAAACATCTCCAAACAAAAGTACCATATAAGAAATTAGGTGTATTTAAGTGAACACTGAATTTGTCTTGTAGGGTAAATCTCAAATAACTGAAATGTAAGCAGAAGCCTTACCTCATCAGAAGAGAGCAGGTAAATAGGTGTTAACATAGGAATTTTACTTAATTCACAATTCAGGCCAAGTGATGTCAGGATCTCCTTGAGAACTTCGTATCTCTTGGTATTGCTTATCTTAAGCAAATTAAAATCCTCTTCAGTTTGGACATCCATAGAATTGATATCCAGTTCCAAGTGTGCCTGGAAGGACATGTGCAGAGGGAATAAAAACAAATAAAATGCTGTTGGTATTTGGCATTACACGCTTTAGTTTAGAGACAAGTATAACATTTCGTCCTGACTGTGGTTGCTGAACTATTCAGTTACTAGTGGAAAGGCTGATAGAGTTAGGCCTGTTCAGCCTAGAGAAGAGAAGGCGAAGGGTGAATCTGATCAATGTGCATCAACAGCTGAAGGGAAGGTGTCAAGAGGATGGGGCTCTTGGTGGTGCCGAGCAACAGAACAAGAGGCAATGGGCATAAACTAAAACACAAGATGTACTACCTGAACATGAGGGTGACTGAGCACTGGAATAGGTTACGCAAAGAGGTTGTGGAGTCTCCTTCCCTGGAGATATTCAACAGCCATGTGGACACAATCCTGAATAATGTGCTCTGGGTGACCCTGCTTGAGCAGGGAGATTGGACTAGATGATCTGTAGTGGTCCATTCCAGCCCCAACCATTCCATGTTATTTAGAAGCCTTTGTACCCTACACATGCATAATAATTTAATGAAAATGGCAAGCTATTATCCTTACTAATTTCTCCAATTTTGCACATTTTAATCGTGTTCTTCATATGTGATCTACTTTATTGAAATTCAGGAAATATGCCAAAAGTGGGGGGGAGGGGAGAACAGAAAAAAGGGAAACAAGTCTGTGACAGAATATTTAATGGCTGATGTCACTGTCCTCTGAAGAGAAAACAATAGGGCGTTTCAAATCCAGACTGGAAGTCATTTAAAATTAAAGAATGACACACTAATCCTGTTAATCTGATTTTTGAAGCTATACTGGAATGCCCTTTTTCTGCAGAAAACCTCTGCAGTATTGAGTTTTACTGCAGCAGAAGGGTCAATTTAAACGGTAGAGCAAAGCAGGTTTCACCATGGAACTTGCAGAAATGGATAGCAACAGTAGCTAATCAATTTTCTAGTACAAGCACACAGGGCATGGGTGGCACAGCTTCCTACGTAAAGCTATAAACATGCTACTATGTATAACAGAGTTTCCAAAAAGCTAGCAGATTTAATCTGATAAACAGACAAAAGCACTTCTAAGAAACCTGATGAATACTTCTACATTACATAATTGCTAGAAGAGTATATGCTACCTGATACGTGAGCAGTTAAATTTGAGTGCTATGGGCTCCTGAGAAAGTTCTCCTGTAACTAAACTATTGGTAAAAAAGTGTCCTAGAATCTTCCATAAAGTTCATTCAACTCTGTCTCCATTATATTCCTCATCTACTTAAACACTGGTAATTGCTCTGTTTTTCTCACTGTGCTGGGACAGAGTAAAGACACAGTAAAGGAAGTGATATAACTGCAAACAACCATGCTAAAAATAAAATGTTTACCTCTGCTCCTACTGAGGCCAACTCTAAATGTGCAAGATGCCTTCAGGCTGACTTCAAAAGTTTTTCTATGAAACGGCTGAAATCTTTCTAAGTTTAATAGCACAGGTTATACACCCAGCTAGACTCATAGCATAGAGAGCATAGACTTATTTTCTAAATTCAGTGGTAAGTAACTCTTAACAGCTTTCCTATCACTCAAAACATTAGTTAGGTTATCTGTGACTATTTATATAATCAGTGACCAATATTAACCTTTAACACATCTATGGTAGCTCCTCACCCGTTATCCAAGAAGACAGAGTAACAACAACAAAAAAGATTATGAACATTTGAACTTAATCTGCTGTTTAACTTTTTGAGGGGGTGTTGGTTTTGTTCGAGTTTTTTTTAACAGAGATCACAATACCACAACATTGGAGAGGTATCTATTTGATGGGATATTATTAAGTGGAATTAATAACATTTTGGCTCATTCTAGACTCCCTCGCTTCTGTCCCTGGGGTGCTCTGAACTATTTGTTAGGTGCAGGATGTTAAACATTTAAAAGTTTAAAGCTTGAAGGAAGACTCAGAAAACAATCTGGCCCAGCAGACCAGATTCTCCCTCACAACCACCACCCAAAAAACGAGCATATACCGACTGACTGAAAACGTTGAGGTTAACAAAAAACCCCAAGCTTTAGAATTTTAATTTTGGTAGTAAATAGAAAAAAACCACATTCCAGATAAATAAAGGGTTGCGGTTATTTTTAATGACAGAATAGCAAGGCCAACATCATAAACCTAACATGCATCCAAAACTTAGCCTTAATCAAAGTACTGCTAAAAAAACCAATGGCTTGGTTCACTTCATTCATAACATTAAGATGCAAACAGAATACATCTGACAATACTAGCAAAAAGAGACCCAACAGACCTAGATCAACAACCGCGTTTCAGTGCAGAGACTAACCTTTCTTATGTAGTTACTTGCTCAAGCAAGAATTGTTGGGCAGTTTTTCTAGATATGGCATGCAACAACTAATAAAGGCTGGGACTTTCTCATTCACTAGTCAGATTTCCAGAAGCGCTGGCTACCATAACCTTAAACCTTAAGAAAAGACATCTTTCAAGTTTCTTGCAAGGTTTATTTTACATCCTCTCCTTACTCTCTGTTTCACCATAGTTCATATTTTCATAGGGATGTCTCTTTTTTTATCTTGCCAGTATAAGCTTTCACCCCAAGTCCACCGACTCAGCTCCCCTCTTCCTTCCTCCCAAAATCTGCAAAAGGCACAGTTGTGTCACTGCACAACTTCTAGCAGGCAGAAAAAGGTAGCTCTGCTCTTGAAGATGCTTGCTTACTGTGCAAATCTGCCTCTGCCACCCACTGTGGTCTTGCATGATCTACATGTGCATAGTTACATGGTGAAAAGGGGGAAGTGAAACAGCAGTGACATTTCTTTAACATTCCTAAAGTTTCCTGAGGATCAAGTGAAAGACATTCTGCAGAGTCCTTATTCATTCACTGAGACATCCACCTACATCTCCTTTGACAGGAATCCCCAAGAACATGCAATGGGAACAAGTGAACTTTTTCAGCAAATTAATGCTTCTGTATACACAGTACCTGAGAAAGAATGGCTTCTCCTCCACTGTCTCCATAAAACAGATGAACAATAACTGTGTCTTTATCAGCATTATTTAATCGACTCAATATCTTCACTTTGCTTGTATCTTCCTTCATCACTTCCTCAAAAATACAGCCACTGACCAAGAGATTTAACTTAATTTCAGTGCTGTCCATTTTAGAGACTACTAATTCATGAACAGCCTTCTTCAGTTTGTTTTTTCTCTTTATTTGTATGCCATCAAATGCAAAAGATGAAGAAAATCCCAGAATCTTTCCACCTTTAGATAAAAACTTCATAAATTGTTTGTGGTTCTCCTCAGAAATAGGCTCATCTGTGGCAATAATCAACAGCAGTGAATTATCAACCCACGGAACTTTCAGAACTTGTTCCTCATGCAGCTGGTAGATGGTGTAGCTGTCTGCATCAATGCATTCTTGAAGGATTGATTTTACCTGCTCAAATTCCACTTTTGCAGTTTCAGAGCCAAGATAAATCAATATATTAGGGGGCTTTCCAGAAAGGTTTACTCTCTTAATTCCTTTTGCCAGAAAACCATCATTCTCTTCCTGTGTGCTATTGCAATCATCAGAAAGTTCTGGAATGTCTTCTGCAGAGGCATATCTGACTGATTCAATAGTACTGTTTTCAAGTTGCAGGCATTCATGACAGCTGGAAAGATGCAAGTGATGATGTTCTCCAGCACCTGTCTCTTCGTCAAATAAACTGTTGGATTCATCTTCAGGCTCATTTTCCTTCTCCAGCTTGGATTTCTCCTCTTCACATTGTCCGTCAGTCTCTGTTACTCCTAATCCTGATTTAAGAGTAGTCTCAAAAGTAGCAGCAGGAGTTACTTCATCCATTTGTGTACTGCTTACGCTTTGCTCTTTTACAGATGGTTCTACCTCCGCCAACTCCTTCAGAGTAGATTCCTGTAGATGGAGAGCTGAAAGAGTTAAATAATAAGAAAAATGGGTTATCAAGGTGATATTAAAAGAGCTATGATGAATATCAATACCATGGCAGGATTTAGATTTAATTTCACTACAAAACATCTATAACACCACAAATTTGTTTGACATACCAAATCTTAATCCTCTCCCCCAAGAACACAATAAATTCACACTCATGACACAAGTCATTTACTCTAACGACTCTTTGTTTCAGAAAAGTCTGACTGAGAGCACAATAGTCGATATTTATATGGCACATTTAAACAAAGTAACATTTATTGTGAGTAAAACATTATAAGTACTGCACACAACGAAGATGTATTCTTAACAGAATGATAATCAACAGGTGGGAAGGTGAGGAAGTTCCCAGAAATGCATCAATTTACCAGCCTGTTATTTCGCCTGTCCCTCTGTCCCCAACAAAGGACACAATGAAGCAACGAAAGAACCTTTGGAAAAAATACTGACCTCTTAAGGAGGCCAGGGTGCAAAAATTACTTGCTGTTATTTTGAAATAAGCTACTAAAATTATGATATTGGGTAAGATGAAGATATTGAACTATGCCTTTTGCACTGCCAAACGCTGCAGATAAAAGCCCGGAACAAGTTAAAGGAATGAAAAAAATCTGAACAGCTTTCAGTCTGCAGAAAGGGAGACATACCCACCATAGCAAGACTTGGTAACTGAGAATCCAAGGGAAAACTAGCAAATATGAAGAACTCTTAAACCTTCCTCTTTCTCCCCACAGAAAAGGATGGAAATGCAAAGACAAAAAACTTCTGGCAAATTCAAGTGAGAAAAGAAGGGCAAATATGATTATTACCAGTGTGAAACTTGCAGAGCAAACTAAATAACAGGAGAGAAAAAAATATACTTTCCATAGGATAATTATTTTTCAGCTGCTGAGCCATGAAAATATTTCCAGTCAAAGTCTACAAAATCTCACTGGATCTCTCTGCACTCCCATAAGGCCAAAGAAACTTACTATGGCTTTATTTCTGATTTCTCAAAAAAATTCAGTGCGAAACTTTATTAACGAAACAGCCAACTGGCACACAACACCAGATCCAAGTTTAACCACCTACTTCACTTAACAACACTTGTATTCCCTTGAAACTATACCCTCTTTTTTGCCTAGTTTGGAGCAGAAATGTGAAGCAAGATTTTTTTCACAGCCAGGAGAATTTCATAGCCATCAGCCTATATCCTATTCCATCAATCCAGCCTGCATGAGCCTGTTCGACTGGAGCAGCTCTAGCATGCACGCAGTACCTGAGGCAAAATAAGCCAGAAAGCATTCTGAAAAGTAAATGACTGGGATGCTCAGATTCCACCTGATCCTGCATGAATATTTTTGCAGAACAGCACCAAGAGACAAAATTTCACATCACGTACCTTTGTGAGCATATTCCTACCCTCTTGCACACTCTCTAGCTGTTCTTGACTTCGGCATTCCCTGCCTTCTGCCAAAGCACTATGATCTACATTATTGAGATGCCTTATTTAGGGGGAGGTTAATGACAGGGAGAGGTTTCCTTTTGTAGCCAAAATCATTATTTTATTATTCTACATGACCCAAATTTTTATCAACTCAACTGAGAAGACACAACTAGGCAGGAAAAATGAGACTGCTGATGAATGAAACAAAGATCTCATCAGACTGAAGTTAACTATTGGCAGTAGCTTATGCAGCATTATAAAAAGAGAGGGGTTTATTCAAAAAACATTTTGATCCATTTTTCTGTTATTCCTGTTGCTGCATTTGTAAAGATGTAGAGATCTGTAGAGACCAACTCAGTCAAAAAATGGTCTAACTTTTCAAGGATCTCTATATTTGACAGTATAAAATACTGTAGTGCTACAGAATGACAACAGGAAGCAAACATTCTGCCAAAATAAATGCATGGTACGAAGACTACTTGCACAGTCCTAAAATAGCTATGAAACAAACATGTTCTACCATTAAAAACAATTCATGAAGATACTTACAAACAATCTTGTGTGGCACCATTCCATTATCCATTTGAAGCCTGTCTTCCATGAATGCTATTCCAAGGTTACTGAAATTATCTACGCTTGCTTCAGCAATTAACTTGTAAGGCTCACCAGGTTTATAGGCCAATGGTGAGCAGTAGTCTGACCACTTCACAATCTAGAATAAAGCACATGCATGTTTTTCAGTTTGAAAAGGTTACAGAAAAATATCAAAATACCAACAGCATTATGAGTCTGTAAGACAAACTGCAAATAAAAACTGCCCTTCCTTCCCAAGGGATTCTGCTATTGAAAAGCAGCACAACAGTAGGCAGAACCAAGAGAGGGACATTATCAAACCAAAGCAGTACAACTAGCAAACCCAAGGACTGGAAGTAATTGTAAAGAAAGCACTTCAAAAAAAAGTGTAGCTACTAGGACTATAGAATACTAAACTGGCTGAGTCACTTTCGGGACTTATTTCTGTGATGCCTGATGTGTTTAAAACAACTACTGCATTTAACAGTATCATAAGACAACACATCGCAAGTAGAGAAGGCTTTCAGTTGAGAGTTCCTTTCATGAAAAAGTGCACTCTTCAAGACTACAAAGGTCAATGTATGAGACTTAATACAACCAAAAGAACCTGCTGAGGAAGGATCATGTAGAAAGCAATACCTGCTACAAGATTCAGTCCTGACAGAAGTAAACAAAGCAACATCCACACCAAGTTGATAGCAAATTGGGAGTAAAAATATATCTATCCCAAAGATCAAGGCTATAAAAGCTTCAAGTAACACACAAAATGGCAGGGGAGCATTACCCCATTCTGTAAGTAAAATTCTGTTTGCATTTATTTCTAAGACATGGCTTTCAGCACAAATTTTTAAAAAAATGCTGATAAAAAGAGCAAAAGTAAACTATAGGATTTAATAAAAGTACACATTGATTATCAGAAGCATAACTGGGCATGTAAGATTGAAAAAATTCTATTCTTCAGAAAAGCAGCATTGTGAAGATGTCACACTTGAGATTATTTTCTTCAAGAAGGTTTGTTAAATCCAAACTACACAGCTGTGCTATCTTTGAGAACAAGTTCTGCTACAAAAGACACAGGTGGAGGAAAAGTGAAAAGAGTTTTGGTTTCCTTCTGAAAGGCAGACACATTAATAAAGACAACAAATGTGTCTGCTGACTCATAACTGAAAGTGACGCCTTCTAAACCTGATGTTTATAAAATAACAGTATCAAACAAAACAACATTCAGATAATTTACAAACACAGTGATTTGAGTCAGTTCTGAAAAGAAATAAGGTCCCAATTTCATTAAAAACTGTGAATGATATCTCAGTCTTTATAGGATACACACACCAACTGCTCTCCTTTGAAGGCATTTTCAGAGACAATTAAGCACCACCTGTTCTCATGACCTTAAAAATTAGCTTTTGCCATGTAATATGTTCCAATACTAGAAGACAAAGCTCAATTCCCACAAAGCAACTCCAGCACTTTGATATTGTCATCATCAAACCACTTTCATGAAGTTCACCCTTTTATCACTACACACAAGAGGGAATACTGATTAAACACGGTAAGAAAAAATGCTTCTTTTGAATGAACAAAATGAGAACGTGCTCTTGGGTGTTTTAGTTTTTCAGAATTAGACTATCAGCTAAATTTACCTTTTCATCTATTCCTGTTAAGTGGTTTACATAATATCCAAAAGAATCTATTCCTAACTTTTGACTTTACAGTGTTTCCCAAGGGAACAAGAAGAAAGAAGAAACTGAGATTTCATATAACCTTAATGGTCATGTCTCCTTTCTAAGCCATTCTCGAAGACAGTTTCTGATTAGTACAGTCCAAATGAGAGCATCCAGGCCATACTCATATAGGTGACCTTTGGATACCTCACAAGAAATCTGGCTGGGTATCTCATGATACATTACCTATACTGACCCTTAGTGAACAAACTCAGTTTCAAAAAGAGAAAAAGATAACAGTACATGGGCAGTGTGTTTGTGTTTACACAAGGTCAGCGGCATGCTTTAACTTATGGGTTACACTACATCTCAAACACAGAACAAGTAACAGCTTAAAATCAGACACTCCAGAACACACAGCTGGTGAAAGACAGCCCTCAAATTCATGACAGATGGATCACACGGGTCCAGAATGTCTGGATCACTCACTAGTAACAACCACTCACTTGTAAAAGTAAAAAGGTCATCTCCATGTTTGTACCACAAAGAAATACCACCTCTGAAGTTACAACATATATTTCTGGGCACACTAGTATTGTCCAGTTCTGAAGCAGAACAAATTCTCCTTCTGGAAGATAGTTATACAAAACCCCAATAGATATGAATCACTGTAGTTGCAACATCAGTCAAGACTTCACCCACTGCCACTGTGGATGTCTGACCAAGTCAGCCAGAATTGCCCCAGCCAATTGTCTTGACAGTTGACCTGGACAACACCATCACTTTCCAGATGGAAGGTATTCCCAACTGTGTTCATTCAGTCTATTGGTACAACACCCACAGCTTGGAATGGAACTCTTCAGTTGCAGTCATAAGGCGCAAAACTCTAAGGGCCTGCTGCTAAGTGCTGGCAATTCATGATCACCAGTGACAAACATGACACACATTTATGACATAGGATACCAGCTTCCTTCTCCATTTTACTCACCACACAACTCTGAGCTACTCTCTGTGGTAGAGGGCAAGGGATTTTTTCATAGCACCAAGTAAAACATGAGACATGTTAACAAGTAAAAAGCAGTGCCCTGGTTTCACCTGGCACGCAGTGAATTTTCTTCCTAGTGTCTGGCACAGTGTCATGGGTTTTGCATTTAGGATGAGAATAATGTTCACAGAAACAACTAAAACATAAATGTATTAAGCAGTGCTTACTCTAAGTCAGGGACTTTTCAGCTTCCCATGCTCTGCCAGTGAAGAAAGGCACAAGAAACCAGGAAGAAACATGGCCAGGACAGCTGACCCAAGCTAGCCAAAGGGATATTCCATACCATAGAACATCATGCTTGGTGTATAAACTGGGAAGAGTTGGCTGGGAGGGGCCAATCTCTGCTTGGGCCAGGCTGTGTATTGGTCAGCAGATGAGCAAGTGTACTGTGCATCACTTGTCTTTCTTGGGTTTTATTCCTCTCTCTTTGCTGTCTCTTTTTATTACAATTCTTGTTATATCTTATTTTAATTACTAAACTGTTCTTATCTCAACCCATGAGTTTTATCTTTTTCCCCAATTCTCCTCCCATCCTGCTGGGGGGAGCATGGAGGAGTGGCAGCCAGCAAGCAACTGCAAGATACTTAGCTGCCGACTGGGGTTCAGCCACAACAAGTAGTTTCCACTGTCTAGTGCAAGCAAAGTGAATACACAAAAGAGCTTCACAAAGCAAGGCTTTTGCCAAGACATATGGCCTGTAATCCTGCTCATGCAACGATCCATTTGCTTCACAACAGAACAAAAAACCTCAGAACATTTTGAAACAGGCCAAGCTTCCCACTATGACCAGAAATCATTAAAATTCTCTCAGAATACAGAATGAAAGGCCAGCTCCTAGCAAGAGATGAGAAACTATTTACACTCCAGTTTTCTGGATCCACCACAGTTGAATCCAGTCACAGATCACTGATAAGCCATTATTTGTAGGGCTTTCTGTTTCAAAATTCTCACAGGTCACAGGAGCCAACCCACTCTTACAGACCCTGTCTATGTTGACAGTCAGAGGTAGCAGAATTCGGAGCACCTCACTAGAAGTGATGCGTACACAGAGGAACAACAAAAAAAATAAAATGATAGTTCTGGTCTCTTGCCTGGACTATCACTTGTGAACTTGATAAATCAAATTAGTTATTAACATCTAAGTAAGAATGCAAACATTTTATATGCTAAAGAAAATGCAAACAAAACCAACAGGATTTAACAAGTCCACCAAACAAAAAACCTCAAAAGAACAAACTAGAGCTTCAAAACAGATATTTTTGTGGACATCTCTGCCACAAAAACAAACAAAAATTATCCCCCTCCAAAAAAAACCAAACAAAATTCCCAACAAAACAACAAAAAAGTAAAAAAAAAAAAAAACACACAAAACACTACAAAAAACCAACAACAAAATCACTACAAACAAACCAAATCACCTCTCCCCCCGAAAAAACCCAAACACCTCTCCCTTATAAGTTGGTCAGCACACCCAAGGTGCATTCTAAAACAATATATAGAGCACAGCAGATACCCTAATTTTTCTCCCAGCAGCAGGGCCCACCTGGATGGATTCCACAGTCTTATATCAAAGGCAATAAAAACATTTACAAACCAGTGTGGCTACTTCCTGTGTGCTTCAAAGAAATATGAGGCCAGTGGAAGCAGAGTCAGAACACTTCAGCATAAAAGGTTCCAGCGTTCTTAACAAGCTTTCAGTGCCTCCTGTCCTCATACTCTGAACTGCGCAGAGATAATGATTTTGCCTGATGCACCACTTCACCTGGACATCATTCCTCTAGAGGCCAAAGTCTAACATGCTCCAAAAACGTGCTCTGTTCTAGAACTAAGAGGCATCCATGGTGGGTGAAAGTACTAAAAATTTGATTGCAGGCACTGTGCCCATTCCCAATCTGTCATTCTGTTCCTGCACTCAAGTTAGATAAGTCTATTTACCAACCACCCTGCTCTTGATGTTCACTCCGGCAGAGGACTCCAGGATTATCTCCCAGAATAAGCGAGCTGGGAAATATATATTCCTCATCCGGGGAAACATACAGGCAGCAAGCACCTGTGTATGTGACAGGTTTCCTTTAAGCAGCTTGAAACCTGATGCCAGAATGCAAGGATGCCAGGGGATAGCTGGGGCCGTTTAGGAAGACACCTTATGGACTGCCCCCAGGCAGTGATCCCAGCTTGTGGCACAGCCTGCTTAATGTGTGGGCTCTGTCGATTTTATGGTACCCTAGAGATCAGGCCAGATGTTTTATTACTGCCCACCCAGAAATACCCTAGTATACATGTCTTTCAATTTCTCCTCTTTCTAGTAGGCAACGGGGTCCACTCTGCCCACTTCATTAAGGAGAATATACGGCTCACACAACTGTCTGCCTTAGGAAGGATTTAGGCCAACCTGTACCGCTTGGAAGATTTTTCCACCCTGGAAGGTAATTTTATCTTTTGCTTTGGGTTACAAGCTTTCTCCTCCTTCAGACCTGCATCCAAGCTGAGATGCCTAGGCAGCAAGCATTCCTCATGTGAGGAAAAAAGCAGTAAAAAAACAGTAAAATGTAGGGGCAGAGAGAGACATTACCTCAAGTTCATAGCATGTCTTGATAGGGTTTGGATACTATTCTTATGCATAATTGGGTTAGGGATATTATATATTCAGTAATTCAAGTTCAGAACATCATCTTCTAAATCCACATCTTCAGACTTTCAGTACAGTAGTGGAGAACGCACTTTTTAGATTTTTCGAGTATCCAGGACATGAATGCTTTATAAGTATGATTCCGATAAGGATTTCAATACCAGTTAAATTTAAATTTGGACACCTCAAAACCGTTTTATAAGCATTATCTTTTAAAAGACAAACACAATTTATAAATTCCAACCAAGAAGTATTGCCACTCCCCTATTGCACTTTATAGAAGAGTTAAAAGATTGAAAGCTTGATTTTGGCCTTATTCCTGCAGGCTGACAAAATAATCCAAATGTGTAATACTTTAACTTGTATTTATAAATCACAGTGAAAGAAAGGTTCCAAGACAGACTTCTATTTCACTTACAACTTTTCACCATCACCTGGTTGTAGGCTTGAAGAGCTCTTCAGGAATCATAACATATGCTTGCTTCTTACTGAGGCATTTGTTTCAGCTAGTGTCAGAGACAGGATACTCAGATAAATGGACTTCTGATCTGCCTTAATATGACAGCTTTCAAGCATTTTTCTTCATATTCAGTGTATCTAGCCCTACATGTCTTACGCAAAATCACAATGGAATTCCACAGCTCCCATTCATAGCCAGAGAAGCATGCTACTAAAACAATCGCAGTAGAATGTCTATTGGTCTGTTTGAAACATAAAATGTAACTAGAGTATTAAAAGTGATTAATTTTAATGGAAATATTACCTTTTTATTTCCAACAACATTATAAATGTACAAAAAAAAAAAATCTATCTGTCATTGACTTTTTTTACCTTCAATTGTTTTACGCTTATTCCAACCAAATGGCCCATCTGTACTACTTTCTATGCAAGAAATAAAGAGAACTACTTACCTCTTTTGAAGAGCCAGGTACTTTCTGCAAGTTATCTGTCTGAGCTGAAATGCTTTCTGTCACAAAAGCTATATGTCCTGCTTTAAGTAACTTGTCAGGACAAATAAAAGGAGATATAAGAAGTAGACTCCACCTGTTTAAGTCATCAAGGAACTGAAAAAAAAAGAAAAAAGGAAAAAAAATAAGTCTCTATAGCAAGCATCTGATTTAACAATTCATTTTTAAATTATGCCCAGCCTAAATTCGAATCTGACCCTTCAGTCTTACATGAACCATTTTGCATTCCCCATGAGGAAAAAAAGGCATAAAGGTCTGAACCATTAAGCAGGAACATATCAGAAATAAAACTGAAAGTGACAACCTCAGCTTTTAAGCTAATTGAGACTCCAGTTTTCAGTTTTAAAAGAGCGCAAAAGTGAGTGGGCCACAGGGCCACTGTACCATTGGCACTGTGACTTTTGTGGGCCATTTGTCACCAGCAGCATCCCACATTGAACCCAATCCTCCTCTCTCATTCACACAGCAGTTCACCCTGCTTCTTGCTTCCTTCCTTCTTCTCTTCATCCCCCAAATACACAAACTCATGGCCCTGTTGCCTCACTTCTGGTGGCTGATGGGCACTGTTTGCTGCTTGGCAGGGAGTGAGAAAACATTCACAATGTGCAACCTGCCTGGTCAGATACTACAGCAGCCCTGGACGATAGTCCAGGTGGCATTCATTCCAGTTCGGTAACAATCCTCCAGGAAACATACAGTCCCACTGCTAAGCCATATACACCTTTTCTACAGCCATCCGACAAAAGACTAACCAACCTGTGAGCCACAAGGGACTCAAGAACTATATACTACATAGGTCTGATTTTTAGACCTAATTTACAAAGTTTCAGGACTTCCTTTGTAAAGCCAGTTGTAGAAAGACATTTCTATTTTGTGGACATGTACAACCTCAGGACAAATTCTTTAAAAAGTGACTCGAAAAATCCTTAGAAAATTATTTTAAATAAAAAGAGAGGGTACATTTTTTTTCTTTTTTAATATATTAAGTCCCCATGCATTTGCACCAAAATTACAAATTCAGCATGTAACTAAGCTTAAAGAAATAACTAATTAAAAATAAATTTGTCCATAAGGTAGCTTATCCACTTATCAGACCACTGGACAAACATTTCCTTCATTAAATTACAAAAATGTTTCCTCTCTCATCCTCACAAATGAGCAAATAAAGCTCAAAAGCTGGAATCAGTAGACCGAAGAATAGGTTTAATAACCTCAAAGCTTCTCGATATGTAATCTGTTCCCATACATCAACTTTTATGGGATGTAGATATTCCATTTAACTTGATTTTTCTGCCATATTTTAAAAATGGAAACATTAGAAATAGGTATTTTGCTACTACTGCATTAGAAACACATGCTTTGCATGTCTTCAGTAATTTTATGGGGAAACAGGAGAATTTCCCTATAACACACTAAATGCATACATCACTCCACAGCTAAAATGAAACTGCACACTACTAAGTCTATGGCGATAGTTTGCCAATCCAACCAGCTTCACTGAGCACAGAAGCTGTGAGAGTAAACATTGCTATCTTCCACAGGAAAGTGGACTGAACTACTGAAGCCTTATAGTATCTTAGGTCTAAAATTTTATTAAAGATCAAACAAAAAAAAAGCCTTTACAGATTAAGATAAGATACCAGCAAATTGTAAAGAAGACACTGATAACAGTGCAGAGGCAGTTATACCTACTCAAAAAGCAAAGTAACTTAGCTAGCTACCTAGAAGCCACAAAAAGCACACTAGTTAACCTTTTTTGCTTCACAGTGTTCACAGATGATGCAGAAAGCTTCACCATGATGCTGCCTCTATCTTCTATACAGCCAACCTTCCTGTACCACACTACCAAGGTGCAGCATGGCAGGCATCTTCTGCAGAGATTCTTAGTGTCAAAGGCAACTGGTAAATTTCAATACATGTTTTTAAAAGGCAACTACATTTCAATAACAACACTGGCTTTATGCCAAACTTCAAGCCAAGCTGCAGTTGCCTAGAGGGCTTCCCAGATCCCAGTGAACACAAATAAAATGACGAGCTTAGGAAATCAGTCTGCATGAATAACAGTGCAGACATAGAAAAGATGTGCTTGCTATGCAAGGACCAAGGAGAAGCTATTTCAGAAATGA
Organism: Amazona ochrocephala; assembly: GCA_039720435.1. NCBI lineage: Eukaryota > Metazoa > Chordata > Aves > Psittaciformes > Psittacidae > Amazona > Amazona ochrocephala. Next base: position 98,354,245 of record CM077877.1, on the reverse strand, counting down.
GCAGAAGTGGAGCAAAGAACAGCATAAATTAGTTGAAACTTGATTTACAAAACAATAATCCAGGGCAATTGAAGCAGAACTCCTCTAAACACATGGACTGGTATTATTGGTTTTATGAGTAATACCTGGTTTATGAGTATTATCTGGTACTGGTTTCCTGAGTATCCTGGTTTCAGCTCGGATACAGTTAATTTTCTTCCTAGCAGCTGGTACAGTGCTGTGTTCTGGATTAAATGTGAGAATAATGATGACACAGTGATGTTTTGGTACACAGTACTATATGAACTGCCAGGAAGAAAATCGACTCTATCCCAGCTGAAATAAGGACAATGAGCTTTCTCAAAATGTGAATTAAGTATTTAAGTTTGCTGTGAGAGATTCTGAAGCATGAAACAATCTGCTCATTAGAGAGCAAAAATACTATTTTCGAACCAACTCCCTTAGCATTTGTGATCTTGTTTTCATCACACCAAAAGCGTCCTCTTTACCCACTGAATTTATGCAAAGCTTCTCTGCTTCTTAAGAGTAGCACTTAGTCAACAATATGGTTCATAAATACATTTCAGTAACACACATTTAAGTAAGATGTATAACCACTGAAATAACTTCCACAACCACACATATGAAGAATAGTAAAAAGGAAAGATCAAGAAGACTCCTGTCCACACAAATTCTGTTGTTTTGTAACAAAACTAGACAAAGCCGACATTAATTTAAATAACTCAGATGACGGGGGGGAAGCGCTGCAGGAGCTGTGCTTCTAAACCTGAAAGTCAGAAGCAAGCATACTTTCGGTTTTACTTCATACAATGGCAAGTGAAGCGTGGTTCATGCACAGTATTTTTCCACTGTCGTAGGCTCCCACAGCCTCACCCAACCGTCCTCTCTCACCAGTCATTTGGGGAAAGAAAGAAGTGATTTTTCATGGATGGTGATTTTCCTGTCATTTTCCTCACTTGAAACAACGCTCTGTATCGGGAGCAGCAGTTCTCTGTAACCAGAAGCTCAATCGGCTCCCTTTTAAATGTCCGGCAGAAATCTTGGGTGCACTAACACAGCATTTATTTTTAGACTAAAGCCTTACATGTGCTAAAAGAATGTTACAAATATGGAAATACTAACCTAGTGCTAGTATTTCCAGCACTATTGAAGTACTAGTCTAGCCAAGTGCTCCTATTGCCTGTGCTTACAAAGCTGCACTTTACATAGTAAAAATCACTCCTCAACCCACAAGCTGAATGTAGGTACCTCTCAATAGCGCAGGGAGGCAACTACAGACGTATTAAGGTTTCCTACCAAGGCCTTCCCGCGACAAGCAGGGCTGTGACAGGCCTGGGAAGCTACACGACTTACTGTTTGTGCCGATCACAAGCCCCAGCTCGCCACTGTCAAGCTCGCTGTCACACGTCCAGAGTGAAAACGCAGACCCAAACCCCACAGCTGCAGCTCCCCTTTCCCTCCGGGCTCCGCCACTTCAGCCCTCGGGGAACGCGCAGCTCCCTCCTCGCCGCGGGGCAAGGCGCGGCGGCACTGGTCCGCCGGGGGAGGCGGCTCCCCGTTGCCACGGTAACGCGGGAGGCCGCTTCCCGCTCGGCACCTTCCCCGCCCGAGCGGCCCCGGGCAGCGCCAGGCGAGGCACCTCCCCAGCCTCAGCCCCACGGCGCGGGGCGGTACCTGCGTCTCGTCCGTGAAAAAGACTTTGTTCCCTATCCTGAGGCAGACTCGCTCCTCGGGCGGCACCTGACTGCGCGGCTGCCGAAGCGGCGGGGTGCCGGCGCAGCAGCAGAAGGTGAAGGAGCAGCGGGAGCGGTGTAGGCGGCGCACGGTGCGGCGGATGAGCGCTGCCGAGCAATGCCCCCAGCGCGCCCATAGGTAGAGGTAGCACAGCGTGATCAGCATGGCGCGCGCCCTCGGCCCCGCCTGCTCTACAGAGAAAGGGGCGAGGCGGTTGGGTGAGCCTGCCGGCCGCTCTGATTGGCTGGCGGCCCCGCGCCCTCGGCGCTCCGCCCCTTTTAAGCCTCGGCAGGGGTAGCTGAGGAGCTTGGCTGTACGGTCGTCCGTAGCGGGTGGGGGGGATGGTTCGATGCGCAATGGTGACCACTGAAGGGGTCCCTGGTGCTGCGTAAAAAACAACGTTCTGCTTTGGAACAACGTATACAGGGACAAAAAGTCGTTAAAATTATTAAAAGGAGCCTGTGAGAAAGATGGGAAGAGACTTTTCACAAGGGCCTGTTGCAATAGGACAAGGGGTGATGGTTTCAAACTGAAAAAGGGGAGATTCAGGCTGGATGTGATGAAGAAATTCTTTACACTGAGGGTGGTAAAACACTGGCACAGGTTGCACAGAATGGTGTTGGATGCACCATCGCCGGAGATGTTCAAGGCCAGGCTGAATGTGGTTCTGGCCAGCCTGATCTAGTTAAAGGTGCCCCTGCTCCTGCAGGGGGGTTGGACTAGATGTCCTCTGAATGTCTCTTCCAGTCCAAACCGTTCTATCATTGAAAAGGACTGGCCAGAGGACTTGTCTCTTTGCACCATGTTCGTAGTCCTCAGGCTCCAGCATGAAGGGCAGTGAGGAGGAGCTGTCTGTGTCCAACTGCCCCAGGCACCACAGCCTGGCTCCTCAGGGAATCTTACAGCTTTTGCTCTCCAAAGCTAACACTGCCCTGATGGGCAACATTTTTGGATGAATGCGACAGTTCAGTGCCATGGTCAGGGCTCATGGGACCTGCCCTTCAGCTCTGTAAGTCACACAAAGAGCCATCTACGGCATGGATGCATTACAGGGAGCTGGACTCATATCTGCACTACAGAGACTTGTTTGCTATCCCATCAGCTGCATTTGACCTTGCTGCTAAGAATCACAGTAAAGCAGTAGGCAAACCAGTAAGAACCGGAGTATTCATTGCTTCGTTCCAGGCAGCAACAGAGAAGGGCATCATCTTCCTTAGAAATGGCCCCAAACTGCCTCCTGACCTTATTTCAGGGTCCACAGCTCCTGGAGGAGCTGCATCCCCTCCAACACAGACCCAGATGAAGATACCAGACTCCAGGTTCCACATGTGTTCCAGCATAGCCACCAGAGGGCAAAGCGGGTGCAAAAGGACGCATCTGGTTTCAGATGATAATTGAATTCAGGGAACAAGAAAGAGTCAGGCTTCAGCCAGGATGGTCAATGAACCTGGAGTTAGGGAATAAAACTGTAGGATTTATATGTGCCGTGTGTGCTGCAAACACATCTTGCCACTACAGAAGATGAAACAGAGGTACCCTTTAGTCCCCTGGTGCATCAATGCATGCAAGTTATTAAATAATTTCTATATTCTATATGGAAGGTGCTCACAACATTGAACTCTATGAAAAGAACATATATATCAGTCTGATCCTAGCAGATTTTAGTGGGTGAGTGAAAGGAGAGGGAAAAAAAAAAAAAACCACTAAAGGAAAAATGCAAGAAGGCTAGAAGAAAGAAGCCAACACACATTAAAGTTGCAGCTGGCTGATACATGGTAATTGTTTCCTGAACAGGGCATGAAGCCACGTTGGTTTTTGGTATTCCAAACTCAAGGCCTTGTATAAACTTGGAAATTACTATAATAGGTATTCTAAAAGAAGAATTTCCTAAATGGATCTCCAGCAACAACACGTTGTCATTGTAGATAAACAAGGAAAATAGCCCTGTGCATTTTGGAGCAGGCATCAACATGAAAAACACCACCAGCTATTTTTACTTCTTTGAGTCTGCGGAAGCTTATCCAAACTGGTAGGAATCACTGACATAATCTTGATTTCCACAATGCATGGCAGAAACAGGTGACAGTTTCAGTCGGAGGGTCAAATCATTTAAATAATTCTCCATCTCAAGCATAAGAAATACCAGCCTTGTGCTGTTGTTATATCCTGTACATATTCCACAGAGAGGAACAAAGCCTCCAATGGTCCTAACTTGGTATTATACACTGTTCCTTTGTGTGACCTTATCTTCTGCAGGAAGTCAAAGTACTTACCCAGGCACATCAAAAGAAAGAAAACAAGCAACGTATACAACCTCAAAAAGAAAGCTCTCAACTTCGGAATTCACTTTCTCTGTAAGAGTTCAACAGCACAAGCATTGCTGACCCCTAGAGCACACTGCAAAACACAACTGTTTATATAACCTTTGCACAATGAGGAGCATGGTTTGCTTAATCCTGTAGTGGCATTGAACACAGTTAACTATATTATGATCCTTTTCTGATTTTAAGGTTCCCTCACCTGGAAAAGTTTATGCGCAAATGACAAAGCTGAATCAAAACTTCACAATGCAAAGGAATCTAAAGCAGAACAATAAACAGGAAAACCAGTCACCATTTTCTATGTAAGTTTCAAGTTTCAACTTATCAAGACAAGTTTCTATGTATGTTGGCATGTTCTGAATTAGAATATTTTGAAGCGTAAAGTAGCTCTAGGTTTTCTAGTTTCTATTATAGTGTAGAGAGACTTAGTCATGACAAACTGTGATTAAAAGGTTAAGAACTTTAGATTCAGACACATTATTATTATCGTGAAGGAAAAGCTTTGTCTGCATCAGGAAATTTACTAAAATAAGTATTCTAAAATAACTATGTCAATCAGTTTCTCTATATAGAAGAGTGGAAAGAAGCCTTGGAAAGAAACAGTGAGTAATGTTAGCCTTCAGACTTCCCAGAACATTGAAGGTTTTGTCATAGAGAAAATAGAACAGAAAGATGTTGCAAAATGCCACACATATACACAAAACATTTTAAAGAGAATTTGAAAAACCTTGAGGAAGCAAGTGAACAGGCCACATTTTGCATTTCTGCCCACAAACTTGGAGAATTACCCCCACCCACTGGGAGTGAAAAGCTAGCTTCAGTCTAAGGGTGGGAAATCTCCCTTAACTCTTCAAACAGCCCACATAGGAAGGCTCTCAAAAGGGGTTACTCAGAACAGTGAGCCAACTCTACTATGTAACCCCAGTGCAGATGAGTGTCTCTTTTTTACATTAAAGGAGTATTATGAGACTGGCTTTGCAGTGCTTCATGAATGGCTCAATTTCCTCCTCCCTCTGTTCCACAAAAGCTTTTGCAACAATTTCTCTTTAAGGACCTTTGCATGCTATTAGTGGCTAAAAATGCCTATGTCATATTGTTAAATATCAGGTATTATTCAAAATTATAAATGCTGTAGAGATATCCTGTTCCTTGACTATGCCAATTTATATTGAATACTCATTATTCTTGCAAATGCACAAGTGCTTTCACAAGTAAAATAAGTACAACATGTTTCCCACAAAGATAAAAAAACCTCTTCCAATTAACACAAAATACTTATAGCTCATGTCTCTGTAAGAATCAAGTTTGTCAAAGTTAATCTCAGGTTGTATCAGAAGTCTGAAAAATACTCCTAACTTCTGGGAAAAAAATGGATAAGCGACTGTAACAGAGTCAGTGTTTTCTGATTGTGAAGTGCTCTTCACTGAATACAGCACCTTGAATTAAAATTGAATATTACAAAAATTTTAAGAACTATAGTAGTATAGTTGTTTGTCGTGGTTTAAGTCTATAAACTCACACAGCCTCTCTCTCACTCACTCCCCACTCTTTCTTCCCTCCGCTCCTGGAGGGATGGGAAGGAGAATCAAAAGAATGCAACTCCCACAGGTTGAGATAAGAACAGTTTAGTAACTAAGGTATAACACAAATCACTACTGCTACCACCAATAATAATAATGATAAGGGAAATACAAGGGAAAAGAATACAGTTTCTCACCATCCAACATCAAGCCCGACCACGCAGTGCACCCCCACCAGTGTCCCCCCACCATGCACCCTCACCACCCTTCCGGGTCTCTGCTTTCCGTTTCTACATCCTGGACATGACGTGCTGTGGTATGGAATAATCTCTTTGGTTAGTCTGGGTCAGGTGCCCTGTCTCTCCTTCCTCCCGGCTTCCCCTCCTCCCTGGCACAGCATGAGACTCACAAAGTCCTTGGCCAGCCTAAACATCACCAAGCAGTAACTGAAAACACTGGTGTTATCAGCACTGTTCCCAGGCCCAAAATCAAAAACACAGCACTGCACCAGCTACCAAGAAGAAAAATGACTGCTACTGCTGAACCCAGGACATTGTTAAAATGAGACAGCCATGTCTGGCTTAACTGCTACCCCTTTTTTTCTTTTTAGAAACTATAGACAATACTATATTACAGCTGCTTATGTTTTACTGGAATCCACAGATCTGCAACCTGATTTTAACTAATGATTTCCATGAAAATGCCAATTAAAGTTGTGTACTTCAATTAATTAGTACAATAATGTAATACTGTCCCAGTTTTGGCTTACATTTTTTCTACAGTGTCACATGTAATTCTATTACATGACATTATAGCTTCATTAACAAAATAATATTTTCAATACTTTTGTAATAAATTTGGTCTTGCAGGGCTTTAAAAACAGATTTAATTGAGGATAAATTTGCATCTTCCAGAGAGCTCTACGTTGGCAGCTTAGGCTTTAGTCCTGCATTAATATGCGTGTTGGCAGATTCTATCCAGAGGCATAAATCAATTATCCTCACCTATGGATCTGATTGCAAGATCAGGACTATAGACATCGGTTGTGTAATGTACACTTCCCTTTCAACTATCAAGTTAAATTGGGTCTAAATAAAACTAAGCTGATGAAATTATATATATTTCGGACTGAAGTTCAGGAAGGTATTTAATTACAGTTTATATTACATAAGAAGTCTGCTTTTTTTTCTCAGGACGCATGCTGCTATTTAATATAATTTTGTTACTTGACTATAATTCACCGTAGTCTTCATTCTAATAATTATAATGATTTTGATACACAGATGTTTAAAAAAAAAATGAGACTATGCATATATTTTCTTCTTTTAGATGTGGTATTTTTTACTTAGTTACAATTTTACAAACACCCCACAGCATTTAAACATTGAAGGGAGTAGATTTAGACTTTAAATCCTCTATTACAAATTGTCAGTGCTTCCCAGAACAGCATTTAATGGCTTTGGCCTTTGAGTTTAAAACATGTCTATTTGTCACAGCAAGAAGGGATGTTTTAAAGAACAGGAGAAATTAATAGAATCATAGAATAGTTAGGGTTAGAAAGGACCTTAAGATCATCTAGTTCCAACCCCCCTGCCATGGGCAGGGACACCTCCCACTAAACCATGCCATCCAAGGTTATGTCCAACCCCACCTTGAACGCCACCAGGGATGAAACATTCACAACTTCCCTGGGCAACCCATTCCAGGGCCATCTTGGAGTCCATCCTATTGTTCCAATGCTGTGTGTCAGCATCTCCACTGAGACGTGAATAGTCAAAATAAAGACAGGAGTTAAACTTCACTGCTCCCAGTATATCAGTCTCCTGCAGCTCCTGATATATGACAGGTAACATGTCATCCCATGTGTCCCATGAGTCAGTACAGGAAGATAGATTAACACACTTGGATTTACACAGTCTTGCTGATAGTCCCACTGTGACTTCAGTGGTGGGAGTGGGAACACCAACCAGACACGTATGAAAGGGTTGTGCCGCAAGTTGCATCAAGGCACAGAAGGTGGTTTGAGTCAGTGTTCGGTCGCATTGTCGACATTGATGTGTTGGTGATTACCTCCGGATTCTGCGTCAGTAACAGCAGGATGGTCCAAAACAGGCCACACCAGCTGTGCAGCTATCCACCAAGGACCATGATCTGTGGAGACAAAAGCATACCCTTGCCCCCAAGTTATGAGCGGATACCGCCCTTCCCAGTGAAATGTTTGTGGTGATTTTACCCAAACTTTCGGCTGATGAGCCCCCATGGAATTAGGCAAACTTTGGCTGTGCAACAGGATATGTCTGGTAATGGCCATGGTCTCATTTCCCTCTCCAATCGTTAAGAAATTAAATACATAAATCGCTTTATATAACAGTGCCTGTGGTGATTCTCCCTTCATTCCTCCTTTTTGTTTTTCTAATAACGTTTTTAATGTTTGATGACATCGTTCAATAATAGCTTGTCCTTGTGGGGAGTGTGGGATCCCTGTCTTGTGTTTTATCCCCCAGGTGTTTAGAAATGTTTGACTTGTAGTACTAGTATAGATGGGGCCATTGTCCAGTTTTATTTGTTCCAGAACACCTAAAGCTGAGAAGGCACCACGTCAATGACAAATAACATCATGGGCTTTTTCACCTGTCTCTGCCGTGGCCCAGACTGTATGTGAAAATGTATCGATGGAAACGTGGACATACTTTTATTTCCCAAACTCAGGGATATGAGTAACATCACTTTGCCATAGTTGTAAGGCACTGGTGCCACGAGGGTTTACTCCAGTATGCCAGTATGTAGGTGTGTTGCATTAAAATGCACATTAACTGAGAGACAATAGTCTTTTCTTCCACAGACATCTGCAATCCCATCGTTCTGACCGCTCATCTGTCTAAGAGGTGCTGCTTTTCCTGGGATGACAGCTCTCTGGTCCGCTGCCTAACTCATTTGGTCAGCTCTCCACCAGAGCTCTTCTTCTGCCTTTAATGTCCCTGTTTGGGTGCCATTTGTGGAGATGTTATGCACAGACTCTGTATGCAGTTGCAAGCAAAGGCCTTTAATTCACATGTCTTGTGTTCTTTTATAACAAGCATTCTGTATGTGCGTTTCATAACGATATATGATTGGTTAATGTCTGCTGTCCATGCGCCTCAAGCTGGTTTTTGATTGGTTATTTTGTTCCACTTCAGTTCACTTTCCACTCCCCTTTTTCTCAAGGTCAGCCAACGGTCCCTTCAGGTCGTCTAAGGCTGCTTGCTCACTCTCTACCTCCATACCTCTGGATGGCATTCCTTCCCTCCAGTGTGTCAACCAAGCCACATAACGTCGTCAGTAAACTTGCTGAGGGAGCACTCAATCTCACTGTCCATGTCACCAACAAAGATGTTGAACAAGACCGGTCCCAACACTGATCCCTGAGGGACACCACTCGTTACTGGTCTCCAGCTGGACATTGAGCCATTGACCACAACACTTTGCATGTGGCCATCCAGCCAGTTCTTTATCCACTGAGTGGCGCATCCACCAAATTAATGTCTCTGCAGTTTAGAGACAAGGATGTCATGCGGGACAGTGTCAAATGCTTTGCACAAGTCCAGGTAGATTACGCCAACTGCTTTGCCCCATCCATCAGTTCTGTAGCCCCATCATAGAAGGCCACCAGATTCGTCAGGCAGGATTTCCCCTTAGTGAAGCCATGCTGGTTGTCACCAACCACCTCATTGTTACTCACGTGCCTTAGCACGCTTTTCAGGAGAATCTGCTCCAAGATTTTGCCAGGCACAGAGGTGAGACTGACTGGTCTGTAATTCCCTGGGTCATCCATTTTCCCCTTCTTGAAAATGGGGTTATATTTGCCTTTTTCCAGTCATCGGGAACTTCACCTGACTGCCATGATTTTTCAAATATGATGGACAGTGGCTTAGCAACTTCATTTGCCAGCTCCTTCAGGACCCCTGGATGGATTTCATCCGGTCCCATGGACTTGTATACATTCAGGTTCTTAAGGTGGTCCCGAACAAGATCCTCCCCCACAGTGGGCCCAGGGTCTTCATTCTCACAGTCCCTGCATCTGCTTTCCAAGACTTGGGTGGTGTGGTCAGAGCATTTGTAGGTGAAGACTAAGGTAAAGGAGTCATTGAGAACCTCAGTCTTCTCCAAATCCAGGGTAACCAGCTCTCCCAATAGCTTCCAGAGAGGGCCCACATTGTCCCTAGTCTGTCTTTTTTTGCTACATACCTATAGAAGTCCTTGCTGTTATCTTTCACATCCCTTGACAGGTTTAATTCTAACTGGGCCTTAGGATCTTTTAGCCTACTGACAGCGTCCCACAGCTCAGCCACATGCTGCAGGAGGACCTCCACCAGGGCACACTGAATGCAGCCTTTTCTATTGTGCACCCTTGCCTCAAGACACAAGTGGAGGCACCTTCTACACTCCGAGCTCTGCGCTGCAGCCTCGCCTCTCATTGGTTCTGTCTGGGTGTCTGGTGTGTTTCCAAGAGGTGATTAAGCTCACTTTCTACCAGAACTGGGCAGAGGCAGTAGCATTTTCTACTACTGTATGTGAAAAACATGGGTGTTTTGCATAAAAGAACAGTTTGTTCAGATAAACACAGAAGTTTCCTTATTTCAGATAGGATCCCAGCTGGGGCTGTCTTCTGCAGCCTGCACCACCACCTCCAATAAACTTGGTGACTTTCCCCAACATCTCCAATAAACTCGGTGACTTTCCCTTTCCCCCCAGATAGACAACTCAAGAAATAAGCCTATAGGAAGGAGACCAGCGGTCATTCTGCATTTCAGGGATTCTAACAAATGTGCTGGGGGGATTTGTTGCCAATCTCTAAATCTCTGCCCTCTATACAATGCCCTTATGTGATAGTTGGCTGAACGTTTTAAAACTGTTCTACACAACTGAGTCAGTTACTTGTTTTTCCTGAGTGTTGCAGGGAAAAGCTGCTTGGTCCATGTGGTTTAAACCAAATTTGGATCAAAATACTTTATTGAGCTATCAAGAACATGGAATTAGGCAGCAGTGAAGTGTTGCATTCAAGTAGTAATACAAGAGGTAAACCCCCAAACTAGACACATGAATGTTAACAAACACAAGCAAATATCTAAACACCCTGTGTAACAAACACAGAATAGATTTACTAAATTCTTCTCTCCAAGAAAGCAGCATAGTAGCAAATGCCACTTGGCGTATTGATAAGGAATGGTGAGGAAAACCTGTATACTCTCTACATTTCTGCCAAGTTCATGCAGAGGGACCCAAAACCCCTTTCTTTCACCTCTAGGATTGCCACAGCCAAATGATTGTACGTGCTATAAAAGCCGTTATTGACACATCTGAACACAGAGATTAATTTACAGGGGCTCCCAGCAGGGGTGCCCAGTGCGTCACCACCATGGGCAGGACATCCCCCTGGGCCTCCTGGGCATAGGCACTGCCTCAGGGCCAGCACCCCAAAGGCCTTCCTGCAACGGATGCTGGGCAAAAGCGCAGCAGCAGGGCTGCAGTGGGCAGGGCTGTGGGAGCCCCATCTCCCCTGTGTCATAGTGCCACCTTCAACAATGCAGCATCACAATGCTCTGGGGCAGTATAAGGCAGCGTCCTCCCATGCCCCACTGCCAGAGTGCCCAGCTTTGCCACCAGGACAGAGCTGGCAGCCTGAAGGCACCCAAGAGGAAGTCCTTGAGGCACTGGTGGAATTACTTGGAGGGGCAGAGGGGGGAAGACTGCCCGCAGCTGCGGGAAGTTCTCTGCTGCAGTTACAGCTCCTGGAGGGGCCACACTCACAGATCATCGGAAGGATTTTCCCCCGGGGCAGATTGGCACCGGTCCCCGGGGGTTTTTTGCCTTCCTCTGAGCACTGAGCATGATCACTTGTCAGGGCTCCTCTGGTCCTGGTGCTCTGGGTTATTGCCTGTGCTCATGCACCACGAAGGTGGCCCCTCGTGTCCTGCAGCTGGGGGAGGAAGGCTTTTTTGCTCCCAGGGTGGACTAGCAAGCGTCCCCGGGGTTTTTTGCCTTCCTCCGCAGCCGAGCACAGCCCCTTCATGGGGCTCCTTTGGGCTATTGTGGCCCAAAGGCAGCTGCTCGTGCTCCACGCAGGCGGCCCTCGTGCCCCGCATCCGGGGGGAGGCAGCGTTCAGCACTCCCAGGGTGGCCCAGAGTGGCCCCGGGACTCCCAGGGTGGCCCCAGCGTGGCCCCGGGACTTGCTGCTGTCCTCTGTAGCACTGAGCACCACCCCGAGTCAGGTCTTCCCTGCCCCTTTCTGGCCGGGTGCTTGCGCTCCTCTCACACCACCACGGCACCGCTCCTGCCCCGGCTTTCCTTTGTCAGGCTGCAAGGGATGCGTCAGCCTGCTGCTGGCTACGCACATGCATCGTGGTAATGTGCGTGAGCATCAGCTCTGAGGGATTTAGAAAAAGAAAATATAATCTAAACTAAACTAGACTAAAATTAACGGAATTAAACTAAACTAAAATCATAGAATCATAGAATAGTTAGGGTTGGAAAGGACCTTAAGATCATCTAGTTCCAACCACCCTGACATGGGCAGGGACAAAATAAGATAAATAACTTTATTTGCAAATAAATAAAATACTCTTTCCACCTGTAACCTGATTTGTGTCTTTGAAGGTGGTTTTGGTGCTGAAACCCCCTTGACTTCCTAATATCTATTCTAAACCTCCCTGGTGCAGCTCTGAACCATTCCCACACGTCCTATCAATGGACCCCAGGGAGAAGAGATCAGCACCTCCCTCTCCATTTCCCCGCCTTGGGAAGAGCTGAAGAGAGCAATGAGGTCACCCCTCAGCCTCCTTTCCTCCGAACCAGACAATCACAGTGCCCTCAGCCGCTCCTCACAGCACACACCTTCCAGCCCTGCCACCAGCTTTGTTGCCCTCCTGGATGCATTCAAGGACCTTCCTGTTCTTAAATGGCGGGGCCTAGAACTGCACCCAGTACTCGAGGTGAGCCTGCACCAGCACTGATTGCAGCAGGACAATCGCCTCTTCCTCCTTTTTTTGTTTAGCTAGTAACAAAATTAGCTCCCAGCTCCCTGGATTACTGCCCTCCTCCCTGTCTGTATGCGCTATGGTGGACGCCTGTGGCCCCTGCACAGTCTGGTCCTGGGACAAGCAGCCCAGCTCCCTCTCGGCTTCCCTGAGACCTTTCAGCTACTGACAGCGTCCCGCAGCTCAGCCCCTGCTGCAGGAGGGCCTCCACCAGGGCCCACCGAGAGCAGCCCTGCCCATGGTGCACCCTTCCAAGACCCGTGCAGGGCACTTTCCGCACCCCGAGCTCCGCGCTGCAGCCTCCCCTCCCATCGGCTCTGCCTGGTGCCGACGCTGCCACCGCCGGGGCAGCCAGAGCAGAGCTCCCAGAGCGGGCCCCGGCCCCGACGCGAGCACCCCCCATCACGCCCGCTGCCCGCTCGCGCTGCCGGCGTCAATCTCCGCGCCACGCGCTGTCCCCGCGCTCCCCGGGGCGGGCTTTGCCCTCTCAGGGCGGGGCCGTCCCTCCTGGCACCGCCCCCTGTGAGTCTCTGCTCGGCTCGACGGTGTTGCGGCCCCTGGGCGAGGTCTGGCGAGAGCTGGGGGCTCTCTCGGTGGCTCTCGCTGCTTACAACTGGGGGTCCGGGACGCGGGGTTTCTCCTCGCTCCGGTGCTGAAGGCTCCTCTCTGGAGCCGCTCACGTCGGGAAAGGACCCAAGATGTAAGAATTAGACCTCAACAAACTGAATCATAGAATCATAGAATAGTTAGGGTTGGAAAGGACCTTAAGATCATCTAGTTAAAACCCCCCTGCCATGGGCAGGGACACGTCCCACTAAACCATGCCATCCAAGGCTATGCCCAACCCCACCTCCAGGGATGAAGCATTCACAGCTTCCCTGGGCAACCCATTCCAGTGCCTCAACACCCTTACAGTGAAGAATTTCTTCCTCATATCCAATCTAAACTTCCCCTGTTTAAGTTTGAACCCATTACCCCTTGTCCTCTCACTACAGTCCCTAATGAAGAGTCCCTCCCCAGCATCCCTATAGGCCCCCTTCAGATATTGGAAGGCTGCTATGAGGTCTCCATACAGCCTTCTCCAGGCTGAACAGCCCCAACTTTCTCATCCTCTCTTCATATGGGAGGTGCTCCAGTGCCCTGATCATCCTCGTGGCCCTCCTCTGCACTTGTTCCAACAGTTCCATGTCCTTTTTATGTTGAGGACACGAGAACTGCACACAATACTCCAAGTGAGGTCTCACGAGAGCAGAGTAAAGGGGCAGGATCACCTCCCTCGACCTGCTGGTCACGCTCCTTTTGATGCAGCCCAGGATATGGTTGGCTTTCTGGGCTGCAAGCACACACTGCAGCCGGCTCATGTTCATTTTTTCATCGACCAACACCCCCAAGTCCTTCTCCGCAGGGCTGCTCTGAATCTCTTCTCTGCCCAACCTGTAGCTGTGCCTGGGATTGCTCTGACCCAGGTGTAGGACCTTGCACTTGGCATGGTTAAACTTCATGAGGTTGGCATCAGCCCAGACTCTGTTCCTGAAGACCACTTCAAAAACATCAGAACCTGTCTCGCACTGTTGCTTTTAGCAGTCTCAGGAGTGCAGGTGCCCAACACACCCGTGTAACTTGAACCAATGCCTGACAATGACTTTCAAATCTGACCTAAGCTCCTCTTTGTCAGAAGAAAGGTATTTAGATTTAAGCAAGATCAGTAGAATGCACAAAAACCACGTTCAAATGCGTATATACAATGTTTTCTAATACAAAACAATTTCAGGGGGAAATAATGTTTCCAAGAGAATGTATCCAGTGGTTTTCATCTGTGAGACTGGCCCCTCCTTTCCTTCTTGCTGACTGGATGTGTGTTCCCTCCAGCTGGATCTTACCTCAACTGGATCTGACTCCCACCGAGAGTTTCCAGCCCTCTCAAACTGACTGCCTTGATGGTTTCTTCAGCTACATCAGCTAGAAGGGACCTAATTTATACTAAAAATCAACAAACATTCCATGTTCAGCAAGCAAAATCATTTTTTGCTTTCTGGGAAGAAAGTTCACAGTAGAAACCAGTTACATATTTGGGAGCTGAATCTGCTCCCTTTGATGTCAATGCGTATCAGCACCAGTGGAAATTCAGCTTTAGGTTCTTATAATCCTTTCACATATCTGCAGTAGTTGGGAAATAAAGGAAACAAAGTGAACTGTAGCAATGAACCACCATAATGAAAACCAGATAATGTCAGCCACCAGGTAATATTTGTTCTTGCACAGTATAACAGGCTGCAAGTAATGCATGTTATGAATGAAAACAGTGGGAAGAAAGTTTGGAAGTCTGTTTCTATTCAGTCTTTGTAGGCTTAAAACATATATTGCATACTTTAAAAGAAAAGATTCCTCAAATTGATGGCATTCATAACCCTGATTCTTAGATAGACAAAGTAATCTTTCTTGACATAAGCTTTCTTCTCCCTCAGATAGCAATCAAATTAAAGGAACATCCCTGTAGCCTTGACAAAGCCACTAGGCATGCCTTTAAATCCTCTCACCTTCACTAATTTTTGGTATCTTTTTTAAAGTTAGGACGTGGAAAATACTTCAGCAATTTAAAAATTATATTTTAAATTCTCTTCGAGTGTCTGATACACATTTTTAGGACAGGGTATGGATAAGTTTTCTCAGAACATGCAAAAAGTGTATTTACATCATATATTGCACAAAGAGCAAACATAGATTTTGTAAAACAGACAGAAAGGCAAAGGCATGGATTATTTTCCATGTGATTTGCTAACCAAACTTAACAAAAAGCCTCTGTTTCCCTAGCAGTGCTGTCCCCAGGACAGCCTGCCAACCTGAGAGCCCTATCTTTGAACTCTTTCAGTGAGTCAAAAGAAATCTCATTAAGGACAGTTTCTCCCCTTTTACCTGAGGCCATGTTTGTTTTAGGTAAGTTAAGTTAAAGGAGGGGCTGAAAGGCCCAGGCAAGAGCCCAGCCATCAGGCTCCTGGCTTCAGACATCAAATGCCATGGAGGGTGCAGCTGCAAGTCTCTTGCTCCAGGCCGCAGTGCAACGTGTCTGTCATCACTCCCAGGGCACCCAGCAGCAGCAGCAGCAGCAGCACCCACCACCCCCACCAAGGGATCACCCAGAGAGGTAAGGCAGGCACAGGGAGATCTTTTTTCAGCAGCTTCCTTTCAAAACTTACTGTAATTTCAGCGTTGAATAGACAGAAAATAATTTCCAATTTCGGAAGGGCAAAATGTTCCTGAAAATGCTTCATTTGGAACAGGTATTTTATTTGTTTTGCTAATATTTTATCCTTTTCAGTCAAATATTTCAGAACTTATAAATGGAAGTAAATGAAAATTAAGGCTGTGATAACAAATTATTGTTTTTGTTAACAAAATATTGTTATTATTATGTTTATTTATCCTACATATCTTTCCCCAACTGTAGGGATCTGTTACACAGCAGCAGAGGTGGAAAGTAGTGTTAAAAAGAGCATCCTTAGTTGTAAGTGCCTACTGCCAAACAAGAGGCATATGTAGCATCCACCACTGCACACGC
The DNA here is from genome assembly GCA_039720435.1 of Amazona ochrocephala. Classification (NCBI taxonomy): domain Eukaryota; kingdom Metazoa; phylum Chordata; class Aves; order Psittaciformes; family Psittacidae; genus Amazona; species Amazona ochrocephala. Next base: position 98,338,100 of record CM077877.1, on the reverse strand, counting down.
TCTCTTAAATTAGATCGGATTGCCCATGTCAGCTGAATGCTGGAGTTGCTTACTCAATAAATAACCAGCCACTCAATGCCAACATGGAATTTGTATTTAGACAGTCTGTCAGAGAGGGAGGGATACTTTTTATTTTGTAGCAGTGCAGCATAAATAAAAAGATTTCAGTATTAATCATCAGCTGGAATTCAACGCAGCTGCTTTGAGTTGTGAAATAACACCTTAGTTAAAAATGTGCAAGCAACTGTCTAGTTTGTTTAATCAGTAATATTGCCATAGAAATCAGATTTACCAAATCAAAATGTGTTAAAAAGAAAAAATCACATTATTTCAAATGATGCCAGCAGAATCTAACAAAAGAAGCTGTACTGTATGGCTATTTCCAAAAGAATTAACTGTAGGAGCACTACTCAATCTTTCAGCAGCCCTGCCTTATGGAGGCCCTGGACGCTCACAGCCAGAGATGGTGAGATGACAGAGAATCAACAAATGGTGAGACTGAATTCTGAAAAAAATAACCCTTATAGAAAACAGGTGCAGAAATTGAAACTATTTGAACACAGGAAGTGATTTGAACCTTTCTTCAGTGTTAGGAAATATGGTTCAAATTAAAGTGCTCTGAACATGATAATGGCTAAGAGTATCTCTAGTTTTGTGTGGCATATAGAATCATTATCAGTTCTTAAAGAGCTGCAGAAAGCACTGCTTACTCTTAACAGCAGTTTTAATTTACTTAATTATAAAAAATAACAGTATCTTCAGTTTGAAATTTCCAGGCCTATTCAGTAGTGGTGTTTTGCGTACAGGGGGAACAGGAATGAAAATGACTTTAAGATGAATTAAAAAAAAAATGCACTTTCATGTGCACAATTTTATTGATTGGTTTTTCTTGGAGGAATACTGCTATAGCTAAACCAGCTAGGAAATGAACACAAAATTGGATTTTAAAGCACCTCTTAATTGCCAAGAGCCTTTGAAAGGTACTGATTGTTAAATTTATTTACTCATGTAGGAAGATTTGTCAGGCTCAAAGAACAAAAGTAGAGATTGAAGCACATCCAATCTAGGTCCCAAACTTTAAAACCCTGTTGAAATGGTGCTACTCCCCTGCTTAGTTCTAAGCACCTGAGTAAGTTTTTGCAGTATTTGATATACAATTACATCTCCAACTTTTTACCAAAGGCTCAGAATATTAAGACAAGTCTCCTTAGTGCAAGTCTTTCAAAATTTCTGATTTCTATTACTATTTTCTAACACCTGCAGCACCTCTTTAGCTTGCACTTTTTATCTGCTGATGATGGAGATTGTAACTGTACAGATCTGAAGGAGTGACTTACTCCTCCCTGCAGGCACCTTAGGAAAGCCTAAGGAAGAATGCCCTTCCCAGCAGCGTTCCAAGTTTTGCCAGAGACACCTGTAAATTGCTGTGGATAAAAGGAGTCCGACTCTTGAGAGCACATGCTTACAGGGAAGATTTCAAGAAACTAAGGTTTCTGAAATCAGGAAGCTGTGATTTATTACTGAGGTTATGGTTTTGGAGAATATTTTATTCAACCAGCTCAAAAGTTTTAATTTACACTTGGGATTCCGCCCACTTGAGTGAGAAAAACCAACCACATATGAAGTTGCCACATTTGTGCTCACAGCGGGGCATTGTTTCAAGCCAAGCTTAACTGTAACAATTGGTTTCAATTTTTTAACATTTCTCCTTCCTGCCAGAAGCTTCTCAGATTCTTCTCAACTATACCGCACATCCATACTGCTCCAGCATCCTAGATGTCTCTGTAGCTTGGGACCTAATGAGGACTAAAGGAGGGCTTTAGGAAGCCCTCATGCTTTTTAACTGGGTCACAAAAAAGGAAAGATGCTCAGATACTTTGTGTGGTGCCTAGGTGGGAAGAGTCGCTAGTGCAAACCTACAGCCCACAGGTGTGGAAGGCAAGTATCTTCTTCAGCACAGTTACTGAGGTTTCTAGCAGGCGGCCTTCAAAGATGGATTAAACACAATGCTTTTGCTAGTTAGTTGCATGCTGGCTACTGTTATTTTCTGCAGTGCATACATAAAAATGCCAATGCTTTTACACATCAGTAGACACCCCAAACACTGGAGTGAAGCAAATAGAAGTTTCAATATCCTCTGTGTAGTTACAAAAAATAATGTTTAAGAATATACATATAAGAATCTAACCTGAGAAACTGATTCAAAAGAAAAGTGATAAAATGTGAGACTACTGCTAAAAAATAAACTAATATTACCTCTATTGCCCAGAACACGTGTTATAATATTCCCTATAGTTACCTACACATAATATCCCTTTCCTTGTACGAAAGTAACATTTTTCCTACTACCTAAATTCGGATACATTATTTATGACCAAATAAAAATGACAAAGTAAGTTAAATTTACTATTGCATATCTACAACATAACATAAATGAACATTTTCTGCTGTACAGAAACTGAGCTAGATGTTGTAATTGGCTTTTATTAGAATCGTTTTTCAGAAATGGTCTATTTTAGCATGAGAAGAAAAAGCAAATAATGTGTGTTTAATCAATATTGTTATTAGGTACAGAATTATTTTAAAAAATTTATACATTCCAAAGAGAAGAGAGTAAAAAATACAAGTCAATAAAAAAGGCTGGTTTCATTTTAATGTAAATATAAAAGGAGAAAAATGGTATTTAACACAGACATTATGATCACATCTACAGTGTTCAGCCAGATCAGGAGTCCATTTTACTTAGCACTGTGGAAACAAAGCCTCCTGATTAAACACAAAAAAAAACCCTTAAGCAAAACCCTAATAGCCTGAAGACAAATCATTTTGGGTGCAAGACAAACAGGTGGGTATGACAGCAATAGGCCAACATAAAAGGTAGAGATAATTCTGTAAGATCTCTTGCTCAATCCATAACCTGGGGCTTTTTGGGGCCCACCAAAATATCCATGCTGAAGCCTACCTCTACTAAAAGACAGATGAAGTACTCTGACATTGGCAAAAGTCATCTTTGTAGCAGAGTGGATGGTTTCTAGATTCTGTTCAACAGGAGTTCTACTACAGCAAAGCTAAATCTTTGTATTTTATGCAACATCAGGTTGATAGGAAGAAAAAAGAAGTATTCTTGTTTTAAGATATGGAAGAAAATACATGCCTAGAAGAGGCAGTGATAGGGCCCTGTGATTTTGGGAGATGCTTTCAGGTTTATAATCCTAACAGGATTTAGTAACATTAACATTTACAAATTATTGAGTTTTATTCTGACCTTAATTTGAAGGAATTTATTTTGTGCTAAATTAAAATTTGATACTTAAAATATACGTTTCTACCTTCCCCACTGTATCAAAATGCTAGCTTTTTATTGCTTGTTGCATAGAAATATGAGATGCCTGTTGTCTCTTGATTTTAACTGAACTCTTTAACGTGCTCATGCGATCTTTGGTTACAATTAAGCTTGAACATACCAAGTCCAAACTATGGGTCAGTGTAGTTAAAAGGTATTTTATAAAACCCTGTTGTGGTTTAACTCCAGTTGGGAGCTAAGTACCACGCAGCTGCCTGCTCACTGCAGCTCTCCCACACCCTCTCTGGTGGGATGGGGAGGAGAATAAGAAAAAAGCTAAAACCCATGGGTTAAGAACAGTTTAGAAATTGAAACAAAATAAGAAATAATAATGATTATAATAACAATTGCAATGAAAAGGGGGACAATGAAAATGAAAAGAGAAAGAGAAATAAAACCCAAGACAGACAAGTAGATGCACAGTACAATAGCTCACCATCTGCTGACTGATACCCAGCCTGACCTGAGCAATGATTGGCCCCTCCTGGCATAGTCTCCCCAGTTTATATACCAAGAATGATGTTCTATGGTATGGAATATCCCTTTGGTTAGTTCAGGTCAGCTGTCCTGGCCATGCTCCCCACCAGCTTTTTGTGCTCCTCCTCACTGAACATGAGAAAATAAAAAGTCCTTTATTTACAGTAAGCACTACTGAGTAACAACTAAAATATCAGCGTGTTATCAGCATTATTCTCATACTAAAGCCAAAATACAGCACTGCACCAGCTACTAGGAAGAAAATTAACTATCGCAGCTGAAATCAGGACAAACCCTAACTTCCCATTCCTTTAAACTGACTGAAAATAGTTTTTTCCTTTTCCAGTCACTGAACTTGCATTTGGTGGTGTTATTAGCTCACCAGTCACTATAGTATTCCATAAGAACTTCAGCAAAATGTACAGCTTCATGGCTTACAAGATGTACAAGCTCAAATCCTTTGATAGATGTGCAACTATTGGCAGACTGTGGACACATTCGTTCTCTGAAGTACATTTAGCCAGAGTAAAACAACACGCAGCACAGAAAAAAAAAAAAAAAAGCAATGCTGCTGTAGAATTTTATGGTCACCTGTAGAAATAAAAAGTGAAATCTTCATTTTTAGCCTGTTCTAAGTAATCAATATGTCTCTTTACAGTCAGAACTGGATGGTCAGCTAGTAAATTTTACATCAAAAGGAGCCCTGGGATTTCAACATCCAGTCAGGTGAGTTAAATCCTATCACCAGATACAGGAAAAGTGACACCTTCCAAGAAAAGATATATTTCTTCTCAAGAGAAGTATTAGCTTGTCCCTGGAGTATCTCTTTTTAATAATGGAGTTTATCCACTCACCTGGCTCCATGGATTTTTTTATCACTCCATGAGGACTGATGCCCAGGCTGAACAGAACCTGAAACAACATGGTAAAAACAAAAAAAAAGCAAAAAAGCAATCTGCAAAGAAATAATGTTCTTCTGCCTCATCTAATTTATATTTACATTTATTAATATGATAAGAAGCCCACAAAGCCCAAATAATTAATGTGAGCAGCTGCTCATGGAATATGACTTGTTATAGATCTGTGTTTTGAGGTTGCTTAAATTTGCTCTTGAAAGAAGTTGAATTGCAGGTGAAACTTTTCCTGTGCTTGGGGGATTTATAAGGGTTTCCACTAACATTTGGATTCTTTAAGGCCTAATTATGTAGAAATTCCTGATTTGGACTTTAGTTTAGAGGAGGAAAATTAAGAGTATCCCTCTTCTTTACATGCACTTGGAAACAAGCTGTAGAACCTTAAAATCTGTGTTACCTTTATCACTGTCAAATTTAACTGAAATAGGGCCAAAGTGCATAGCTATGCGCACAAAAATGCATATGTGTACAGACCACGTAAGTTTTGCTTTAGTGAGAAAGCTGGTGAAAACCTGAAATGTAAATTAAGACGTTTATGATTTCAGTACAAAACAATATGAATTTTCAAAGAAATCTCTCTCAGTGTATATCTCCTCCTCCATCTGGAGACAGAAAATTCGCTAAGATCAACTGCTGTGCAATGGGCAGCTCACCCCAATCTTAACCTGGTGTCTTATTCCAGAATCCCAAAACCATTCCTCAAACTTCCCCCATTGCATGGGACACTTCCACTGTGAACTGTGCTAAAACCCAACTAAACAATCTCAAGCATGCATCACTGCCCTAGCAACACTTTATCAGAGTGGGACCTTAGATAAATCCAACATGCAATTTGCCCAAAGCAACTAAGATAACTTAAAATGAACATTACCTTTTAGTTAGCAACTTCATTTTAAGAGACAAGGAACCCTAAGATTTTTCTCTCTCCAAAGAAAGATAAAAATAGACTTCAACACTCAGGCTAGTTTAGCTTAGCTGAGAAAGCATCACATAGTTTCACTTTCTTTCTTAAAATGTGTTTTCTTACTAGACTTTATTTGCCCAAGTCCAAATCCCAAAAGTTTCTTAATAACATCGGAGAGAAGGTTCTGGCAAGTTTTCCAGTACAAGCCACAATTCACTTCTACAATGATGACGCCAGCTCTGAGGAAGATGAAGAAGAAATCAGTTCAGCCTAAGAATGAGCAGTGGGTCAGCCCTGACAAATACAAAATAAAAATGAAAAAACTCAAAAAGATAAAAAAAGAACTATCAGAAACATACGGACAAACATCTGACCGAACAAAGAAATACATTGAAGCTCAAACTATTTATAACTATTCTAACAAGAAGAATGAGTCAATGCAACTGGAAACTAAGAGGAAATCCTTTTGTGTTTTCAGAGACTTTTAAATAAAACCCTGAAGCTGAATAAAAGATTATAAGTTTTGAGTCAAGTTGGTTTAAGTAACACGGATTAAGAACATTAACAGCACTGAAGTTAGTTACTCACTATTTTTTACATTGCAGTCCTGATAAAATTAAAATAGAATTGATTATGGGGCAAAACAATACAATGTACAGAGCCAAAATAACCCAAAAGCTTTGAAACACACTGTTTCAATCCAAGGAAGAAACTATTTAAAATGCAAAGACTATTGCTTATTAGCTCTGGGGGAATGTTTATTCTGACATCAGGTTCCTCCCTGTCATTAGAGAAGTGCCTTAGTGTTAGTCAGAAAAAAGTAATTATTGAAAACTATGAAAAATATGTTAAACCACGTATTATGTGCTACCTTTTTGTCTTCACTAAAATATTCAAATCTTATTTCTATAGATTAGTGCGCTTGAATCTATGATTTTAATATAACTGACCTACTGATTCTCATCTGGTGAGGTTTAAATATGTATTCTACTACCTCGATATTTCTTTTAAATTAATGTTCAGGAAGACTTAAATTACTAATTTTCATAATTATCTACAGTAAATGTAGACACATCTATTCCAACACTGTTATTCCACTAGCAAAACCTGCTTTTTCAGTATGGTTTGTTTCATTCAGAGAATTGGTATAACCTGGTCCAGTTAACCTTTTGTTTGCATAAATTGTATATGCTCAGAGAGTTGGCCAGTACTTGTCTTGCTGTGCCAGCATTTTTTATTTAGCTCAAGGATTAGCTACTTAGCCCTGCTATGTTTCAAGAATTACTATGCTTCAGGTATCTTATCTCTAACTAAACTTTCTCCATAGTTTCTCCAGAGACAAGGCAAAGGCAGAATCCAAGATTCTTGATCTTTTCTACACTACTGTTGGTAGGTCAGATGGCTGTCAGAGCCACTTACCCTGTGTGTCACGTCTTCCTCTTAGTACAATGAACAGTCAAACAACGTGATGGTGTTTCAAATTCTTAGCATAGCAAATTCAGATTCCAAATGAATGAATATTTTATAATAGAGGATTTTTTTATAATTTTAATTTACATATTTAAAAGTAGATAAATTTACACAAGACAGCATCCTATAACATATGAAATTAAACAAACCAATTGAAACTGTAAACTTTTGTGTGACACATGAAAATTCAGCTTTCATGTTTCACCCATTCACCATCTCCATATCTTCACGTCCCAACATATGGAACCAAAATACAGATATTTTAAAGGTCTTTAACTTCTCTCATAAGGTATACCAAAATTATTTATACCCCAGCTTCATCATTATTCAGTCTGTAGCACAAACAAACACAAAAGCATCAAAGATCACTTAGCAGGCCAGTGATGACATATTCCATACAACAGTCAAGTTATTGTACATAAAGCCCCAACTTCTTCCTTGCAAGAAGCTCTCATCTCCATCAGTGCTCAGATGAGTTCACTCCCAACATTTGGTGCTCTATGCTCACCTTAGAGTCCTGAACAGGGCTTTTTCTAGCCTCTTAAGATACCTATGCAGCTGCACTGCCATATTAATCTGTGCTATGCCCCAAACCAACCTGGTTACTACTGAATTTCTCAAGCCTTCATTCAGGATTACTGGAACATGGAGGGGTATGTTGAAGGAACCAACTCCATCCCCTGTGGAAATGGCAGTTACCACACAATCCCCACACAGCACAGTGCTCCCCAACGCACAACAGTGAAGAGCCATCTGCCTTACACAGACATTGTCATCATTTAGGGATGCATAACATAAAAGGAACACTCCATAGGATCTTTCTTGCTAATCCTTACCTTTCTGTTGAGACCATGCTGCCTGTTACTTCCTCCTTTACAGCTCCAATGCCTGCCCTGCAGATGCCAAGCACTGGGCTGTGGTCCCATCTTTAGAAAACACCAGTTTTCTAATCATTTCTGACCAGTGCGTGCTTGCGGACACACATGCATGGCAAGAGTGGGTGTTACTACTGTTGCAGGACAGAAACGAGGAACTAACAGCTTCACGAACACGTGACATAAATGGAGGCTAGCTTCAGCTGCAACTGAGACTGATCTTCCTGCATTTAGGAGAGATTTTGAGCTGGAGGGATAAGTATCAGCAGGTGGAACTATGTGCTGATGTTGAGGACTGGTTATTAACTCCAAAGAACTGGTAGTCAACCAGTCTGCACTGGCAAGCAGCTCACTGAGATCTGTGAAAAAACCTTCTGGACTTGCTGGATGCAGCATGCCAGAGCACTGCCAGGCCCAAAGTCAGGTTTTGGTTGGTGAAGTCTTCTGAATATTCTGAGAAATAGAAAGCACTGCCTTCAGTGTAATAACTATTTTCTAGGAGTGTTGGTCAGTCAGAGCAGCTTCCAGTGGGGTAACCAGTAAAACAAGCAATACAAGAACACAAGATACAGCGTAGACAGTGGCTGTACATACTAACAACCACATCAATACTGGATGGGGCATCTTATTCCAAGTTTCCTGGTAACATGTTCAGGCAGAATCTGAACATTTTTAACTTGTTCAGAATTTCCAGGTACAGCAAATCCCAGACAAGTGGCCACTGAGAAAGTGCAGACCAGCTACCCAGAATGAGCGCGATAGGTCTGCTGTTTCTTGGAAAATTATATTCATACCTGACATGAATGGAATAAAGAGGCAGGGGGAAGGATGATCAAGTACATAGATTACACAAACAACAAAACAGATCAGAACTTTTCAGCCTGGAAGATGTAAGTAAGTATATCAAGGCCAGGTTTAAGCTATGGGGCTTTGAGCAACCTGGTCTAGTGGAAAGTGTCCCTGCATATGGCAGGGGGCTGGAACTAGATATTTAAGGTCCCTTCCAGCCCATGGAAACCACAAACCATTCTATGATTGTGATTCTGTGATAAACATAGTCTACAACATCTTGAGTGGCTTGGAGAGAATGACTGAATATGAAATTTAAGTAGTAAGAAGCATGCTCAAAACAAAAGAAGTAATACTTAACCCAAATTGTGATTACGCTGTGATGTTGTTGAAACTAAGAGTTTACCTACTTATAAAAAGTAAATTAAAGATTTTCAAAAGAAAAATATAAAGATAAAATATCCAGTTCAGAAGTTTCATATTGTTGCAGGCTGAGGAAGCCTTCTGGAGAAACATAACTAGCTTCTTTCTTTAATCTTTGCTCTTACTATTATAGCAGGCACCATTAGCCAGTATTGGAGGCAGGACATTAGCTATATTTACCTTTGGTCTTCCATGAAACATCCATTTTAATATTTGTAAATGGGCTACATCCCCGATGCACCAGATGTAGATTTAATGACATAAGCAAGTGCTGTTAAAAATCCACACCTCTGGAACAGAAAAAAAATCTTAATAAAAGTGTGTCCTTTAAAACAGTAGAACAGACACTGTTATTAGAAAAATACTGTTGGATAATGGATGACAGTATTGCCAAAGGCTGTTAGAAATATTCAAACAAATCACCTTGCACATCTGCTGAAGTCTGACAACATTGCATTGGTCTGAAATGATTCTATTTCTCAGTCTCCGCTACACATTCCATTTGGTTTCCCCTGTATTGTCAAATTCCATTTCAAATTAAGGTAACATTACCGTACTATTTACCTGACTGGCAATATTTAACTGCAATCACTAGACAAAGCCAAACCTGTATTACCCTTTTCCTGTCAAGCCAGCCTTTTTTTTTTTTCAAGAACTGTCTTTTCATGTTACAACATTAAAGTACCCTTATTTGCACGCCAAATAAAATATGCATTGTGATCCCTTACAGGCTGTTAATAATTAAGAGAAGACTAAAAGTGAACTAATAGAAATACAGCATCTCTGTTATTTGGCTGGAGTTAAACTTTCAGCTTTCAGTTCTGGTTTGTTACTTCATCTGCAATTTGACCTTGCTAAGATTTCAGTAACCTCAAAATGATCCATCATTTACAGGAAAAAGATAACAAAGCATCCCCAAATAGTGAGCTCATCATGATCTTACTACTTCAAAGACAAGACTAGAAACACAGCATTTTACAAATTAAATTGTTGGCTCAAGATCTCTGTTCCACACAACTTTCCTTAGTGGTTCAACACTTCCAGCAAATGCTACCTTCTGATTACCTTTGTCTAAAAATAACAAGAGCAAAAGACAAGTTCATGTTCCACTTGTACATGAATGCTGGGGAGCTATCCAGACAATGCCTACACTTTTATATTTCTATTGCATGTATTCATGTGAAAAATCAAAATGAAAGTATGTTCATAAAACAGTCTTGAATTCTACTTCTAAGATCTTCCAAGACAAGGTCTTGGAGGATACACAGATCCAAGGGAACAATATCCTTGCATGACATTAAAGTTCTTTGAGTGTTCTTTATAAATAATGCTAAATTATTACTAGTAATGCAGTAATAACTTGCTTTAAGAGAAGAACAACTATCACAATCACATTTTTTTCCTAAGCTACATTTATACTGAGAGAATGACAACAGCAGTAGGACTGAGTTGCCACAACTGAGAAAAAGCAGTCTTCCAAATAGCAGCTTTATAAGCTCAGGAAACAAAATTCACCCCCTTCTCTGAAACATCTACTATTTAAAATTACATTCAATATAATCGTGATTTTCAGACAGAGTTAAACTATCAGCTGGTTTTAGCAAAAGGCTGAGATTTAAGTTTGATACAGAAACTGCACAGCTTGCCAACAAAATTTACTTTGGCAATTTCTCTGTAAAGGAACTGGCATGGCAGAACCAGACTAAATGCTTCCAAAACTTTCTCCTCAGAATACAGTTCCATTCATGAATAGAGGGAGACATACAAAAAAACCCCATTCATCTCAGTTGTTTTAGAGCTGACTGGAGATGTAATAGTACAGCAGGAAGCAGGACTTTCAGTTAAACATTTTAGCAACTCAGACTCAAGTGCCAATGGAAAAGATGCATTATGGAACAAAATATATTTACAACAAAATCATTTATTAACTGTCCTGTTTGTAAGTCAGAAACGCTTTATCATTTATACCCAAAAACGAAACTAAGGTCCATAGAAACTGCCTGGTAAAGAAAGCAAGTACTCAAAAAGCTTTTTTTCAAAAGAGCTTTAGTGGTAAGTTTCCGTTGGTGGGAGCTTTGGCATGAATGTGAATTAGGTATTAGAGAAACACTGTATTAAGGCAAAGATCTCGTAACTTCTTATTACTCTAATCAAACTTATCAAACTGAATTGCTAGAGATACAGCCAAGATATCAATGTTACACTCTCATGGCACAGAATGCTGGAGCAGGGGAGAAGAGGAAGAAGAGCCACATACTGTTTAGACTACCTCACCATTACCTCCATTCTCATATTGAATGAGAGTTGGGAAGTTCACTGTTTCTACCATTATTGCTTCTCCTCCTTAAGGTGTATTTTTAGCCTTAATTTTCCTGATTTAACTCACAGCATCTCAAGTTCCACTAAAAAGAATGTCAAAACCTATTACTATTACTTTACTATCATTCCTTGTATACACTTTACTTGCTGTTGGAGGTAGAGTTGCATTTTTAATGTTTATAGACCACCTCGCATGGAGGTGTACCAATGAACCACCAGAGTACCAGAGAGATCTGCACTATGGAACTAAAACATACATTTTCCCTGCTCCTACTCTTAGAAAAGCTTCAGGCACACTGCCTGCTTCATAGGCAGCATGAGCCCGCCCGATTCAGGACAATGTTTAACTTTACGGAAATGCTGCTTGCAGTAACAATATAACCGTCTAATATTACAGCTTTCTGACTCACATGAGGTGGTCTTTGATGGCACTTACTGGTATCTGAGCTTTGCCATAAAATATCTAGAGTAATTTGTTACTTACCTTTTTGCTTATACCCCCCAATCACAAACAATTATTATTTTAAAGATCATCAAATCAAGCTGACAGCATTCCATAGTATGCTCTAAATATTTTTAAGACAGCCTGGACACTTCAGAATGCATTAGGCAACAGCAAAAGTGTACCTGCATATCTCAAGGAGAAAGACAACTCCATTTCATTACTGCTGAAACAAGTTTTTTCTCTTTCTGCAAGGGCATCACTTTCATGCCTAGAAACTGAAATAACATTTGAGATGCCGTGTTGCTTTTTCTTTCCCCTTCTTCTTCCAGCCATCCAACCTGTAGAACAGTAAACACAAACACACAGAGAATTGTGCTAACCTCTTACTCATGTGTGCCTGCATATTTTACTTCATGGTCTTTATACATTTGAACTTCACAAAAGATCATTTACCTCTTTTGCTGTAGCTCACTGTTGATGTCAAAGTGGCAGATTCTTCTACCAATGCTTACAATAAAATGAAATTATGTGGCTACATAAAGAATTTAACTCTTCTACTACTTCATATGCATACACCATACATTTCCGGAGAAGCGTCCATGCTTAACGGTACTCAACACAGTACAATGAAAAAGTCCAAAACAAATTCCAGGACAGCTTCCCTTTTTAAAACTGTTGCATGACTCTCTTCTCTTTCAGTACTCCTCAACTTCAACATCATAAACACAGTCTGTGTTGCTACTACTCTTTTCCTTACAGATAAGGTGGAAAGCAGGGAGACATATTCTGCCACCTTTACACAAATTCAGCAACCACAGCCCTATTATTACCTTTGGCATACAACCTTTTCATTCTAATCAGAACAACTCTGTCGTGTTTTTTTTGTGATATGTCGACATAGACATTCAAACACCATTTGGGGGGAACCTGCTTTGCAAGATTACATTTCTAGCAAAATGTGTAAAATACCAGCAGTCTCCAATATATAAAAACTGCAGAAGAATCTTAGAATGCACTAAAATGCAAGGCTGCGGTTTCATCATTTATTTCAGCAGGAACAACGCAGTTGGTGTAACTCTGTTACTAGAGGTTGTGCTGCAACAATACACCACCAGTAAGTCAGAAGGGTGAAAATAGGGGCAAATTTAGGGTTTTGCCTTTATTTATTTAGTTTTCCTTCAGTCTCTGAGAAGAATGGATACCTGATATCCAGTCTGTGAACAGGTATGTTTTGTAAAGAAAGGCACTACTAGCAACACAGTTCAATCATTTCAAGGTTTTTTTCCTGAATAATATCTAAGGCAAAATCTCTATAAACCCCACTAAATAACTACAGCTGTGTGCTGCACATTTACAAAAGGGTGAATCTCTCTTCTTTTTGCTAGCAGAATTGTGTATCTTTTCCTTAATCACAGTCACAGGCAAGATAGTGAAATGACGGATCCCAAATACCTGCAATTCCCTACAATGCATTTATTAGCCCAATGACACTGTGTTTTAGACAACTGGCTTTATTTTGACCACAGAGGCAATTTCTGAAGTGTCAGACATTACTCCTAAGTTGAAGAAAAGGTCACTACAGTGCCTTTGAAGCACCACTACACAGTAGTGACAGGAAAGCAAAGACTGAGTTTCATGCCTGCAAGTTTTACTTAAACAAATAGCCCCAGTTTGCCTACTCACTCAGGTGCCTCTGTTAGTTTTCCCATAATTGTGAGGTCTGCAGTTACATGAAATGGCAGATTCATCACTGATACAATCTTTGTCGAAGGTTTACAGTCCTTTAATTTGTGCGCTTTCAGGGCTTGAGGGCATTTTCCAGTAACTTTTATTTATCCTGAAGGCATTTGGGCATCCTTAACAGGGGACTAAATTAATCCCTACATCAAATGATACCAGAAACGTAGCCTTCACTTGCTGTCAATTTAGAATTAAAAATGAAATTGCCTTCTCAGAAAGCAAAAGGAATGTAGAACACAAGTAGAAATTACACAGAAAAAAATTACAGCCAATAGTACAGTGTCTACAACATTACAGAATTCACAAGAGTAAATACACCTTCATGTCTGTTGATCGCAAAATCTTGAATCCACCCTATATACAGGTGTTTGAGCACATTAATTAAAATTAATAGAAAGGCAAAGGCATGGCAGGAGGGGGAAACAATAGCAACTGGGGGCAAACTGAAAAACAAAAGTTCACAACGATGCCTATAACTATCAAACAAACATTGTACCAATCTACAGTCATCAGGCTTATGTACAAACACTCACTCTTGTGAAATGTCCCCAAACAACAACATACCTAAAATTTACCATTTCAGAGTGAAATGTTGAACTGCATTTTTGCCTTTATTAAGAAGGCATTTTTCTCCTACCTGTAACACCTAGCAGGTTTGGGGTTTTTCTTCAAACACAGGTGGAAAAATACAGCAAACTACTAAAGAGGATGAAAAACCAGCAGATTTTATATTCATATTAGATTGACTTTTACCAGGTCTTAAGACTTCCCACAGCAACTGATGGCTGTTTTGACCATTTCCTAAAGGAACTGGCTAAGATTCTTCACACAGATTTTCAAAACTTGCTTATTACCTTTCAATGAAATAGTGATGTTTTTAACTAAATTCTCTGCTGGTCAGAAGTTGGCTTATAGACCTAACAAACAATAATGAGGCTCTATCCACTGGCTCTCATAAGCAAACTGAATAACCTTGACTGCTGAAGATAACTGGGTGCATGACTCTTAGAACAAAGGCAATAAAACTGTTTCTCTACACAGTAATGCACACCTGAAAGAAAACCCACTGTTTGAGAAACATCTGAACCACTGCCGTAACGAGTTAACTGCACTTTCTGCTATAACCTACACTATAATAACATGGACCTGCCGGTTCCTGTGTTTCCAGAATCTAGTTTTCAGTATTCTTCAGAATGGTTAAAAAAAGTCATTTCAAGATTTATTTCAGAAAATCTTCACAACCCACCTTCTTTATTTCTGGGAATCTCTGCATTTCAAGAATCCCACTGATTTTGGGCAAGAGGGAGGAAATCAATATATTTTGCTGAGTAAAGAATTGTGTAAAGAAAAGTGGACCACTATACACCTTTGCCCAGAACAACTATCATAGAATCACAGGAAAACTGCTAACTTTCAACAAGTTAGCTATATTTTATTAATATTTACAGATAAGAACAGTATATTTACAACATAAACACTTCAAATTAACATTACTTCCATTTGACCAGTGGAACACATTTTTCTCTCCCTGAATTCAAAGAGAAACAGAATTACGCTATGTCTGAAATCTATTTCTTTCATTCTTGGACGGAAATTACAAGCAGAAATCTGCATGCAATACAACAACATTTTAAACTCACAAGAATGGTTAGATAAATTAATGTGACATAATTCTCATACCAATGCATGTTATTAAGGTGCATGTATAATAAACTCAAGCCATCTCAAGGAAATATGTTAACATAAATTTAGTTAGATTCAGGGAAAGAAAAACCCAAAACCCAAACAAAACCCAAAAAACCCAGAAAACCCCCAACTTTTTTCTGCAAGTAGAAAGAGATTGGGTTACTTTTAGCTTGGAGAGGTTTTGATTTTCCTTATGTAACACTTGTACTAATCCTTTATTCAAACAGATCTTAATGACTATCTGTTATTGCAGATTCCTTTTTCAGAAAGGAAAAACATTCTGTTTACTTCACTGATGGGAATATCCCTCAGTGCTGGAATTGCTTCTTCTTGGAATTTCTTCCGCTGCTGCTTTTTTGCATAGTTATCTACAGGAAAGAAGGAGAACATTTCATTTATTGCAGATTTTTTTTTTCTCTCAAGAAACATTACATAATGCAACAATGTATAGATTTAGCTGCTATAAATAATGCTGAAAAGCCCATCTTGCTGAGGTATAATAAGATGGCCATCAGAAACACTTTACATTAAGATGTCTTAGCAGAGCCCCTGAAGAAATCAACCCCACCATCCTGCTGAAACCACTGTCTGGGACTTGGTTTAAGACCAGCAGGTCGAGGGAGGTGCTCCTGCCCCTTTACTCTGCTCTCGTGAGACCTCACTTGGAGTATTGTGTGCAGTTCTGGTGTCCTCAACATAAAAAGGACATGGAACTGTTGGAACAAGTGCAGAGGAGGGCCACGAGGATGATCAGGGGACTGGAGCACCTCCTGTATGAAGATAGGCTGAGAAAATTGGGGCTGTTCAGCCTGGAGAAGAGAAGGCTGCATGGAGACCTCATAGCAGCCTTCCAATACCTGAAGGGGGCCTATAGGGATGCTGGGGAGGGACTCTTCATTAGGGACTGTGGTGAGACGACAAGGGGTAATGGGTTTAAACTTAAACAGGGGAAGTTTAGATTGGATATGAGGAAGAAATTCTTTACTGTAAGGGTGGTGAGGCCCTGGAACGGGTTGCCCAGGGAAGTTGTGAATGCTTCATCCCTGGTGGCGTTCAAGGTGGGGTTGGACATAGCCTTGGATGGCATGGTTTAGTGGGAGGTGTCCCTGCCCATGGCAGGGGGGTTGGAACTCGATGATCTTAAGGTCCTTTCCAACCCTAACTATTCTATGATTCTATGATTCTATGCTGTACGACATTAAACCTTAACTACCCAAGGATAAAAAGAACAAACAAAAACACCCAGAGTGAGTAGCTCAGTTTGTAGTTTGAACACTGTAGTAGGATTTCTGCTGAGAGATGCAGTCCACCCTCCCTCTATCTTGGCTGCTTGTACCCATCACGACACAGCACCCATTCCTGTAACAGCACAAACATTTTTACAGATGCATTTTGAACAAAATTACAGAACCTCTCCCTCTGAAAAAGAAAATTTTCAAATGCAGTTGTTTTTCAAACATAGTGGGTCTCCCGTCCCACCTGCCATACAGCCACACAAACTCTTGGGTTGACATCAAAAGAGAAGGTGACATGGGAGTGTCAATGAGCACCCGGGAAAAAAGGGTGACTAAATGGCAGTTCTTGACAGAAGCATTGGAGTAACGCATTTGAACTACAGCCTCGACAGATTGCTTTTCCTTAGCAGTGCATTGTAACGTACTACTACTATGTACATAGTTTGTTGAAACAACGCAACTTCAGCAGCTGCTTTAGCAATAGGTGAATTTTGTGCCAAATTTTACTGTTTGCATTTTTATTAACACCTGCAAATAGTGGTGGAATTTCTCATGTGGAAGAAGGTGCAGCTGCCTGGAGAATGTTGTAAATGCCTAGAACATATCTCCTTGGCAGGGGTAAAGGCTACACAAAAGCTGAGAAAAACTGAAGAACAGCTTTTTTACACAGGCAATCACTGACGTATTTAATCATGCCTCAATACCACATCATCCTCCTCTGCGCCACATTGACTCCTGCTTGCCCTCCCACTTCTGCCACTGCCACGCAGGTACTCACACCCTGCTTCCCATTACACTCTTCACTGGTTCACAATGCAAGTTGCAAACCTTGCAGATCTTTATATACCTAACCCCTGTTCCTCCAAAGTGGTCTCTTTTAACAACAAAGTACCCTTTACTAGTTGGAAACCACTGCCATACGATGGCATAGAGGGAAGAGTCAGGCCCATGGCTATCTTTTCATTCTAGTTCTTCAGTACTTCCAAGAACTCTTTTTCTAGATCAGAGTATTTAAAGGCTTAAAATTTGGTTTATATTATATACAGCTACATATATATATATATATTTACAGAAATTACCAGTTGAGTATCAAAATTAAAAAACCCAAGACAGAAAAAACAATAAAATTACCTGTAATGGTATGTGTGGAGTTAAGTGGAGCTGTACTCATCATGTTAAGACCAAAAAGTAATATATAACCAATTCCTATAGCAACCAGTAGATACACTGGCAAAGCAACTGCCCAGTATCTGAGGAAGAAGAATTCAAAATTCACATATCACAATAACAAACACTTAATGATACAACAGTTTTAGTATAGCAGTTGTTACTGTATCTCACA
Source organism: Amazona ochrocephala (assembly GCA_039720435.1). Classification (NCBI taxonomy): domain Eukaryota; kingdom Metazoa; phylum Chordata; class Aves; order Psittaciformes; family Psittacidae; genus Amazona; species Amazona ochrocephala. The sequence goes on along the minus strand of CM077877.1, from coordinate 98,320,138 downwards.
CAAACACAGCCAAGAGGAGAAGAAACACCACCTCTGAATAGGGGCTGTGGCCTCTCCCATTATTACTGACTCCAGATTCACCATAGCTAGTCTGGTATAGATCCTCAAACAGATTTCTTACCTATGTGTTGTCTTTTTTTTAATTACGTTTTGAAGATACACTCTGTGGTTAAAAAGAGTACTATCTTTGTACAACCTATAGGCCTAAGGAAGAGAAAAGGGATGAGAAGAATCATCCTAGGAATAACATTCCTCCAGAAAAGTCTCTTAGGGAAGATGCTGGAAAATTGGAAAGATATGTCTTATACAAAGTGAAAAGACAAGAGAAAGATGATACAGTACTGTTGTTTTATGTGGAGAAAGGAGAAGAGAAGGCTGCATGGAGACCTCATAGCAGCCTTCCAGTATCTGAAAGGGGCCTATAGGGATGCTGAGGCTGGACTCTTCATTAGGGACTGTGGTGACAGGACAAGTGTTAATGGGTTCAAACTTAAACAGGGGAAGTTTAGATTGGATATAAGGAGGAAGTTCTTTACTGTAAAGGTGGTGAGGCACTGGAATGGGTTGCCCAGGGAAGTTGTGAATGCTTCTTCCCTGGCAGTGTTCAAGGCCGGGTTGGATATAGCCTTGGGTGACATGGTTATGTGTGAAGTGTCCCTGCCCATGGCAGGTGGGTTGGAACTAGATGATCCTAAGGTCCTTTCCAACCCTAACTATGCTATGATTCTATGATTCTATTCAGCCACTGGCCACTTTTTGGCCAAAGTATAGGGCTGAAGAAATATAAGTTTATCAGGCTTTAAATCTCTAAATAAATGTCAAGGGGTAACAGATTCAAAGCTAAACAGGGGAAGTTTAGGTTAGATATAAGAAAAGTTTTTTACCATGAGAGTGGTGAGGCATTGGAACAGGTTACCCAAGGAAGTGGTAAATGCTCCATTCCTGGCAGTGTTCAAGGCCAGGCTGGATGGAGTCTTGGGTGACACAGCTTAGTGTGTGGTGTTCATGCCCATGGCAGTGGGGATGGAACTAGATGATCTTAAGGTCCTTTCCAACCCAAACTATTCTATGATTCTACAAAGTTTTCTGTATTTTCACTGGCAAAGTTCTTGAGAACAAACATCATGAAACATTCAAATACTACTGCTTTTTTTCACCACAAATACTTATCTACATAAATAACAATGCTTCAAAAAGATTAGAGTGTTTTATCATCAAAAACTGGGTTAAATACAGGGCTACTATTTAAAAAGAAAAAAAAAAAAACAACAAACAACAAAACCCTCCAACTTTCGTTATTTGAGGATATTTAAGGGTATCTCACACTTACACATAGTCAGGCTAAAAAGTTCAACTGGCTGAACTTACTTTTGAGGCCAGTATGTCAGTCCCAATGAGAACAGCCAAGTCTCAGGAACATAAGCCCAGATGAGGTACAACACTGCATGAAAGAATTAATAGGTCACAACAGTACAACCGATAGTGGTTTACACTTCCTTTGTTAGTTTTAGAGCAATATTTTGCTTTTACACTATTTAAACCAAAGTAGCTCAACCAAAACATTGTAGAGTATGTGTCTCAGGCACCAAACCTGCTCAACACAGGGACAATGTTTTGTAGGTGGCTATATGGTATCATTTTTACATTTGCTTTAACGTTTACTTCCTGATTTCCTACACAGACAGTCAAGAATTTCTTGCAAGCTGAACCGCAGAACAAAGAAAGCCCTCATTAAAAGGATGTCAAATGACTCTGGATGTGAAAAACAGTAGAAAATGATCACATGGTGAATCATGCAGTTGAGAACAGCCAGTAGAATTACAGTGCTTGGATAGAACTGGTCAGACGCTGTTACTGGAAATACTGACTGTTGGCAAGATAATAATTTTCATGTTAACAAAAACAATACCAAGAAATTTTGTTTGCTAACAACAAATCCAGAGAAAAGTTGAACAAAACTTGAAGGGAAAAGGTTAGTAGCCAAACAGTGGCACAAGCTGCAGAACTGCAGTGGCTTCCTGCAACAGTAACAGAAATCAAATACTTTCATTTCTTCTTACTTTCTAAGGGTAAAAAAGACTTACAGTAGGACCTTGGTTTATTTTTTGACTACAGGATAGTTGCAGCACCTTTTCTTGTGTTGAAAAATTGTTCTCACTCTCTCATGTCTTGGTCCTGTGGGGGCATGCAGCGTATTTGCCCTGGTATTTAAAGGATGGCTACAAAGAGGATGGAGACTCCCTTTTTACAAGGAGTCACATGGAAAAGATGAGGGTTAATGGGCACGCATTATTCCTGGGAAGATTCCAACTGGACACAAGAGGAAAATTTTTCACAATAAGAACAACCAGCCATTGGTGTAATTTCCCCAAGGAAGTGGTGGGTGCTCCAACACTGAACACTTTCAAGATCCAGCTGGGCAGGGTGCTGGGACATGTAGTCTAGGTCATGCTTTGCCAAGAAAGGTTGGACCAGATGATTCTTGAGGCTTTCCAACCTGGTACTCTGCGATATGCCAACGTACCAGTCACACCAACAAAGAAATACTGGTGTAACCCTAATCATTCCCCATTGCTGTTACCCAGAATGATTTTTTAATTTCAATATTTGGGTGGGAAGGTTACATCACTAGCATCAACAGTGGCTACTGAATAATGACCACGTACGCAATTCAAGTAAAAAAAGCTACCAAAAGAATGCAGAGCATTTTGCAAATAATTTGACTCTGTAATACTACTAAAGGTCCCGTAATAAGGTTCGAAACAGACAAAACATGAGGAAATTACAAAAGGCAATGACACATCTTTGTAACAGCAGACAGGTTTGCTCATCTTAGTTCACCACACATCCTTGCAACAGGCGGTATCATACGAGTTTGATCCTTTCCAGGCGGTCTTCTCGGGAACTACATTTGCCTCGCAAACAAAGCAACACTTTTTGGTGAAGTACTCAGCACGCAGTATACTTACTGAAGCCAAACCACGATCCTAAAAAAAGAGCAAATCCATATATTGCCCTTTCCGGCAGTGGGGCTGGGGAGTTTTCAACCATGTCTGTCTCTTCCCTTTAACTACGGGGGGAACGAGCGCAGGAACGAAGGGTGCGGAGAGGGAAGGACGACACACAGAGGACACTGTCAGGCGCTATCAGAGGTATCCCGGTCAGTCCCCCTGGGAACACCCTCCCGGTGTTCATGGGTGCGCGACCCCCTTCTTCTCAGCCCGCGGTTTCACTCTCCCCACACACAGGAACCGCGGTGTTACCGACCGACAACCTCTCCACCGCCCACCGGACTCACCGCCTGCCCGCACCCCCGTCCCGTCCCTCTGCCTCCCCTCTTTCGGGGTCACGGCCTAGGTAGGGAAGGAAGCGGAGGAAGAAGCTACAGACACCCTCCCGCGCATCACCCTTGCCGCCAGGCCTCATCCCGCGCATGCGCACCCACAGCCCCGCCAGCTGCGGGCCCTCTCGCGGCAGCGGAGCCTGTGAGTTCCCGTGACGTCAGGCGGCAGCCGGCCAGTCGCCAGAGCCTGGCTGGGTGCGGGTGGGAGCTGCCGCGGGCCTGCGGAGCTGGGGGGTGGCGAGTGAGCCGGCGGCTGGTGAGTGAATGGGGTGGCGGCGGGCGCTTCCTACCTCTCCGTCTGTCGCTGGGCTCCTGAGCCCCCTTCGTCCATGTGGGGCTGGGTCCGGGAGGGTGATGCCCGTCTCTCCGGAGCTCCCGGTGGAATGACGCCGGCCCCGGTTCGGTCAGCCTGAGGCGGGCGCTGGTGCTGTCGGCGCTGGGAGCAGCGGCGGAGCTGCTCCGGGTCGCTGAAGCTCTTTATTGCTGGGAGGACCAAGCATGGTCAGGGCTGTCCTGGCGGGAAGCGCTGGGCTGCGACACGTCAGTAGCGAGCCTCGGGGTTTCCTGGGTGTAACGGCGGCGGGGAGCCCGGCCGGATCTAGCCTCGGTTTTGGCGGGACTGTGGAAGGGACGGACGCTGCCGGGCGAGCCGCCGAGCAGCAGAGGGATGCGCGGCCTGGGCCGGGGCAGCGCGGGGGTTTAACTCTCCTCACCCGGAGACGTGGCAACAGTTCAGGGATGCTGCCCCTGCCTGGCTGGTAGAAACTGCCTGTCCCTCTGCTGCCGGTCTGGGGTGAGGGAGCGCGCTGCAGTATTGTCAGGCGTCAGGGGCTTGGGAGAGTGTCAGTCGATTTAACTAGCTTTTGACCGATGCTCTAAGTTATTGTTTCGCTCATTAACCTATGCTGTGTGAAAATAAGAGCACATCTTCCGTGAAACTCACAAAGTGTGATTTAATGTTGTGAGCATTTCAAGTCTTGCAAAGCATATGTTAGTTGCTTCTTGCCTTCCCTTTATGCCTTTCTCATCATCCTTTTCTCTCAGGATCATGTACCATGGGTGAACCTATATTCAAGTCTGAGTCTGCAGGCCTGGCTTTTTATGCCGATCGTAAATCTTGCTGTGAATTGGTAAGTAGGGTTGGAACTACATGAAAAACTTGCAAGATATTCCAGTGGAGTTTATACCTATATCTGATCTGCAGAGTAATTGCTAGTGTTGATTAATTCAAACTGATGCAAAAGTACCTTGTACCACTGTTATTCACTTTCAAAAGTGCTAAATTGTTGTATAGCATAGAGACTGTGTATTCTTTTATCGAGTAAGTTTTGCTTAATGCATATACAGCTCTGTGAAATGAGATGGTGATGTATAGGTCCTATTAGCAGAACTTGACCAACTTTTTGGCTGTGTATCTAGGCCATATTTGGGATGCTATATCTCCAAGTGACAGATTCACTTCCTATAACTGCAGAGCAATCACAGCTTAGTTCATGTAAGTTCAAGTCTGCAAATTAAGAGCAGTGTTCACCCATTCTGTGTTCTTGTCATCTCTTACAATTTTTTTCTAGCCCTTTGTGCCCAATAAAGCCTCTACTCATTTAGTTATTTCTTTCATTGAATAAACTGTAGCACTCTTCTCTTTTAATACTTCCAAGATTGCTTTCCTTTACTCTTATTTTCCCTGTCTTGCTATGCTTAAGGAGCCTTAGAAAACAGTGTAGTAGTTAATCTTCCTGCTGCTTGGAGAGTTCAGTTATGAGTTATTTATCCAAGTGTTGCTGCTGCAGAATGCAGGCTTACTGGCCTAGTGTTATTCTTCCGAACCAGAAATTAGAAGTAGAGGTTAATTGAATTTGCCAGTCCAGTATCGAGTCTCATTAGAAATTGTTTAGATCAATAAAGATATTTTTTTTCCCTATGTGTTCTGTGGGCAAAATAAAGTACTTTAACAGCTGTGTTAGCATAAGATACTAGACATTTCATCTCTTAAGGTGATGTGTGTGCTGTGCTATGGAAAGAAAGCCCTTGATTCTGTGCAGGTGCTAAATTTTGGTTTTCAACTTTGCTTTGGTGGGAGTACCACCTTGAGCTTGATGTACAGAGGATGTGTGTTGGGGGTGTGTGTGTGGTTTGTTTTGGTTTTAAATGTAGTAAAATCTGCTCTGTGGAGTGAAGGAGATGTTCAGTCATCTTTCAAGATTAACTGATTTTGAAATAATATTTTTTTTTCCTCTTTGTCATTGGGTGTCATGGTCTGTTAAGTATGTCGATGCTATGGCAACTTATTTCTGAGAGTAAGCTTTGATTTGAGTGTAACACTGATAGGTCAGAAATGCTGCTTGTGGTGAGATCACATGATTGCTTGTCATCACTTTGGGTCAAGTTAGTAACTCATCTTTGCACATAGTAAGTCAACTTTGCACATAGCATGATAGTATTTCCAGAAAGTCTACTACTGAAAGAATGAAGGTCTGCCAAAGCGCATCTTTTCTACTGGTCTAAGTATGTTCAGTAATTACCTTTTCTTGAGAAAGAAAGTCAGTGACAGAATGTAAAAATTGCTTTCATCCCTCCCTTCCCCTGATGTAAACAATTTATATTGGTTTAATATTTAAAAACAGTTCATAAATTGTAGCTAGTGTAACACATTTGTGAGATGAACAATGTTAAAAAAATATGTTTATCTTTAGGGTCATGCAGTGTTTGTACAGCGATCACCACAGAAGCCCAAAACAGGTATATAAACTAAACCAATATTACATACTTTCTAATACACCTTTTATGCTGTGTTTACATCTTTTGATTGCTATTTCACTTTTTTTCCTTATTTTGTTTGAATAAGTAGAAAATTATTATTTCTGAGCAGAAGCATTAGTATGTTCTTTTACACTGGAAGAATTCTCATCTTTTTGTCTTAACGTAATGTGCAAAAGACTGCTATACATTTGTGAGAACAGGTAAATCCTCAGGAATATGTGCATATATGAAGACAATTAATGTTCCAGGATGGTGACTTTGGCTTGTATTCATCACCTGTGTGTTAATTGTAGCCATATTGTAGCTGTATAGATCTAAAGATACCTTCAAGTTGATCTTTGTAGGTAAAATTTTGCAGTTGAAATATTTAAAAATAATTTTTAGTTGCAGAAAATCAAGTGATTCTAGAGTATGTCAAATTCTTCAAAACTGTAACATGTTGGAAACTCATATGAACACAGCCAAATATCTGGAATGGATTTTTGCATATATTCAGGTTCTCAGATAATACTGCTTCTGCTCTGAGAATGACTGATGCCATCTCAATAGTGAAAAAAGGATCTTTACCTTTTAACGACAATCTCTGAGGGAAGTGGATTATATTTTTGAAAGAGCTGTTCATCATGCACGTAATGGCCTCTGGAGGAAAAAAAAGGAACAATATTGCTGATTTTACTGTACCATGTTGCTATGAGCCACACTACTCCAGACTTATTGTAGAAAATAACTGAATGGGTACAGTTAGAAGAGGCTCATGTTTTACCTTGAACATTAACAGGCATTAAACAGCTCATAGCCCTTGTTAGGCTCCTCATTCAGCAGCACGCTGTGTTTATTAACTAGAATCATAGAATCGTGGAATAGTTAGGGTTTGAAAAGACCTTAAGATCATCTAGTTCCAACCCCCCTGCCATGGGCAGAGACACCTCACAATAAACCATTTCACCCAAGGCTCTGTCCAACCTGCCCTTGAACACCGCCAGTGATGGAGCATTCACAACTTCCTTGGGCAACCCATTCCAGGGCCTCACCACCCTTACGCTAAAGAAGTTCCTCCTCGTATCTAATCTAAACTTCCCTTGTTTAAGTTTGAACCCATTAACACTTGTCCTGTCACTACAGTCCCTAATGAAGAGTCCCTCCCCGGCATCTTCATAGGATTCCTTCAGATACTGGAAGGCTGCTATGAGGTCTCCATGCAGCCTTCTCTTCTCCAGGCTGAACAGACCCAACTTTCTCATCCTGTCTTCATATGGGAAGTGCTCCAGTGCCCTGATCATCCTCGTGGCCCTCCTCTGCACTTGTTCTAACAGTTCCATGTCCTTTTTATGTTGAGGACACGAGAACTGCACACAATACTCCAGGTGAGGTCTCACGAGAGCAGAGTAGAGGGGCAGGATCACCTCCTTCGAGCTGCTGGTCACGCTCCTTTTGATGCAGCCCAGGATACGGTTGGCTTTCTGGGTGGCAAGCGCACACTGCAGCTGGCTCATGTTAAGTTTGTCATTGACCAACACCCCCAAGTCCTTCTCCGCAGGGCTCCTCTGAATCTCTTCTCTGGCCAGCCTGTAGTTGTGCCTGGGATTGCTCTGACCCAGGTGTAGGACCTTGCACTTGGCATGGTTAAACTTCATCAGGTTGGCATCAGCCCACCTCACAAACATGTCAGGGTCCCTCTGGATGGCATTCCTTCCCTCCAACGTATCAACCAAAGCACACAGCTTGGTGTCATTGGCAAACTTGCTGAGGGCGCACTCAATCACACTGTCCATGTCACCCACAAAGATGTCGAACAAGACCGGTTCCAGCACCTATCCCTGGGGGACACCACTCGTTACTGGTCTCCAGCTGGACACTGAGCCATGGAGCACAACTCTTTGCGTGAGGCCATTCAACCAGTTCTTTATCCACCGAGTGGTCCACCTATCAAATTGGTGTCTCTCCAGTTTAGAGACAAGGATATCATGTGGGACAGTGTCAAAAGCTTTGCACAAGTCCAGGTAGATGATGCCAACTGCTTTGGCCCATCCATCAGTTCTGTAGCCCCATCATAGAAGGTCACCAGATTGGTCAGGCAGGATTTCCCTTTAGTGAAGCCGTGGTGGCTGTCACCAACCACCTCATTGTTACTCACGTGCCTTAGCACGCTTTTCAGGAGAATCTGCTCCAAGATTTTGCCAGGCACAGAGGTGAGACTGGCTGGTCTGTAGTTCCCTGTCTCATCCATTTTCCCCTTCTTGAAAATGGGGTTATATTTCCTTTTCCAGTAGTCGGGAACTTCACCTGACTGCCATGATTTTTCAAATATGATGGACAGTGGCTTAGCTACTTCATTCGCCAGCTCCTTCAGTTCCAAATTGGTTACATATTATATCAGTGCAGTTCAGAACACGGGCAATTCCTTGAGCAAGGAATGTAAAGCCTGCCAGCAGACCTGTATTCTCCCATACATACTGCTTCTACACCTCCATATAAATTCCCTCTCCTCCTTCAATTTATAAAACAGTTCAATTTGCCAGATATATTGAGAGTGATCTAATTTTCTCGTTTTGGTTGCGTAGTACTTAAGAATACAGCGTGGGAATAACTGATGGTTTGAAAGTTTATTTTGACTTTGGTTACTTGTAATGCCTGAATTGGGTAGTCTAATTCCTAACTGTTTTCTTGAAGATGTTGATCCCTGTGAAGTGTGGTGCAGTCAGCCAGCTGACGTATTAATAGAATGCTGCGATGTTATTAAAATACTCATCTTTTGGCCTCTTCTCTTCAAAAGTGAAAGTAATTCTTTGGCAGCTGATTTGAAGTAAGTGATCATATTCTCGAAGTGATTTAAGCAGCCTTTGTTTTGGGTTTGTTTTTTTTTTTTTTTTTCTGTTTGGGGCTGTCTGTGAAACTTCGTTGTATACTCTCAGTAGCGGTTAAAATGTCTATGGCAATGTTTTTACCAGTGGGCTAAGCTAGTTATGGTCAGAAAGCATTTCCTTTTCCAGGCTGAACAGCCCCAACTGTCTCAGCCTGTCTTTATATGGGAGGTGTTCCAGCCCCTTTATCATCCTCATGGCCTTTCTTTGGACTTGCTCCAGCAACTTGATGTCCTCCTTATGTTGAGGACACCAGAACTGTACACAATACTCAAGTGAGGTCTCACGAGAGCAGAGTAGAGGGGCAGGATCACCTCCTTCGACCTGCTGGTCTTGCTTCTTTTGATGCAGCCCAGTATATAGTTGGCTTTCTGGGCTGCGAGCGCACATCGAAGCTGGCTCACGTTCGGTTTCTCATCAACCAAAACCCCCAAGTCTTTCTCTGCAGGGCTGCTCTGGACTACTTCTCTGCCCAGCCTGTAGCTGTGCTTGGGATTGCTCTGAGCCAGGTGCAGGACCTTGCATTTGGCTTGGGTGAGCTTCATGAGGTTGGCATTGGCCCACCTCTCAAGCATGTCAAGGTCCCTCTGGATGACATTCCTTCCCTCCAGTGTATCAACTGCAGCACATAACTTAGTGTTGTTGGCAAACTTGCTGAGGGTCCACTCAATCCTGCTGTCCATGTCGCCGCAAAGATGTGGAACAGGATTGGTCTCAACACCAACTCCTGAGGGACACCACTTGTTACCGATCACCAGTTGGACATAGAGCCATTGACTGCAACTCTCGGTGTGCAGCTATCCAGCCGTTTTTTTATCCACTGAGTGGTCCATCCATCAAATCCATGTCTTTCCAGTTTAGAGACAAGGATGTTATGTGGGACAGTGTTGAATGCCTTGCACAGTTCCCAAGAAGATGATGTCAGCCCTCTGCTCTATCCAGAGCAGCTGATGTTGTCTTCGTGGATAACGTTTGTAACCATTGAGTTTGTAACCATGGTCCTGCTTAGATCTAATTACCATAAATAGTACTAATGATGACCATATAATACAGTGTTATCTTCCTAAATACAAACTTGTTCTGGTTTTGAGCAGCTCACAGATTTTAGACTGGAATTGGAAGAGACTCTGTGATTTAGAGGTTTTGGAAGACCTTTTTGATTTAATGAAAAAAGTTGTTGTAAGTACTATATTTTAATTTTGTGTAAGTTTTAAACTATAGTAGGTTAATTAAATCTGTACCTTATGCATCTTGGAATTTTATTTTAAATTAGACATTTCCTTTTGCTGGACTGAATAACTTGTCTGATAGTTGAATTGCAGCTTTCTAGAAAGAGTGTCATAGGCTTTATTATGGTTCAGATAACTTACTAAGTATTTGCAGAGTTGAGAATGTAGTTGACTGGGGCCCTTGTAAATTTCTAAGAGTCATATCTGTGAGGAAAATGGCACCATTCCTGGATGTGCAAGTTAAATACTATTTTTTCCCCTCATTCAACAAATGATACTTAAAATTCGATATTATTGCTGACTTAGAAACAGAACAGTGCAGAGGAGAGAATGATATAACAAATATTCTCATCAGCTGAAGGGAAGAGATTTTTTTAATTTCTATTTTTAATTTAGGTATGATAAGTTTTAAAAAAAAAATCAAAATTCTGTGCTCAACCCCAGGCAACTTTCTTTGATGAGATATTCATGTACTGTGTTATTTTGTGGCTTCATGCTTCATTATGCTCTTTTTGCTGCTTACTCCTTTAGGCTATGTGAGTGCTCTGTTTTCACCTTCTTGTACTTCAGGATGTCCCTACAGTTTTTTCCATTTTATCTCATGTGATGAGTTCTTTGTGCTGTTTCCTCCTCTGGTAGTCTCCCATTCGATCTTTATGTGTGAGAGTCTGTGTATATTCCTATCTCCCTGTTTACTTTTGCTTCCCTCTTCTTACTTCCTCAGCCTGTATCTCCTCTATGTAAAAAGATCGTATATCCAATAGTAAATTTTATTTGAAGGAGCATAAGGTCTCAGGAGAGGAAGTACTGTTGTTTTGGATGGTTTTCATTGGCTGTATCAGCTGGTTCTTTGGTATGTAGGTAACTGCACAGGTGGCTGAAGTGGCTGACTTTCCTAACCAGATGTAACAACATCCATGCATTCCTATTTCCACGTCAACATTTATTTATTTTTCAACAAAAATGGTAGGGGATTTGCTACCAAATACAAGAATATTTCTTGAAACTTTGAAATGGACCAGAGCAACTGTCCAGATGATACTGCATTCAACCAGAACAGAAAATGTTATTGAGCCTCAGCAGATAGAAACTAAAGTTATCAGATCTAAATAACTTGGTTTTATTTGTTTTCTATCCCTCTTCCAGAACATTCCAACTTTTATTCATGGTGTACTGAGTATTGGCAGCAGAGTAGAACATGTGAGTTTCTCAAATTGTTTTTAATAGAAATGCTTCTTTATGTGTGAATAAAACCAAAATATTTATACAGATATCCCAAACTGGAAAATGCTTGCATAAATAAACTGAGTCTGAAGTTTTTAAAGTATATAGATACAGGACTGGAGTTGCCAGCTGTTGCAACTCTGAGCCACAAACCAAAATCTGTGTGTGACAGGAATTGCAAAATAAATAAGAAGACCGAAATGAATGTCCTCTCTTTCTGTGCTGGTATTGGTGTGTAATGCTGAAAGGCTAGGTGTGGGCAAAAGGCAAATACACTTTATGTGGAAAGACAAGAAGTTGTTGCTAGTATAGTAGATGTCTTCCGTAATGAACTATTACAGAAGAAGAAGAAAGAAAATGAAGAAATAAATACTACTAAACAGAAAAACTCTCTAATGATAATAATAATACGGTTAAAGTTGTAATACACACACTTCCTAGTATCTGACTGTTTTCTGAGTGTTATGCTTATCCTTGCACTGCTTCCTGGGATCCTGAAGTGAATGCGTCTGTGTTTGTGTGTGTGGAGTGGCAGGTATAGCCATTGCTAGCTGGAGTTCTTTGCTGCCAGGACTGCTGGCATCCTAGGGTCTCCTTAGATTCATTTTAAAACCAAATTAGTCATAACCACCTGGTCAGAAGGAAAATTTCTGTTACAGTTAAAGCTAAGTTAAAACAGAGATCTAAGCAAGTCAGAACAAGCTCAGGATAAACACAAGTCACAGCGCTGTGGTCTTGCAAACTCTGAATAAAGCAATGACAGTACTGTATGATGGGGCTACAGGGCTATGAGTGGAGGACCACTGAAATGATGCAGAAGTTCTCCTCTTTGGAGATGGGTTGGAAATCTTTAATGAGATTATCAAATAGTCATACCGATTCAATCTGAAGGACTGTGAATGTTAAGAGCAAGAGTGTGATTTGAAAACCTGTTAATCCATCGCCATTGCCAAATTTGGTGTATAGTAGACCTATACTCATTACATTTTTCAGCTTGTAAACTTTGGACAGTGACTGTTCGTAGTTTCCCTGTGTTTGTCGTTTTCTTCCAACTTTCTAGTTTCTGCTGTCTGCTGTAGGTTAACTGCAAAAGCTAAATTAAGAACATTGAAATTAGAGGGAGTATCATAGCTGATAGTTGCAATGGGATAGAACAGGTACAACTGTATGTTACTGCTGGATCATCTGGTTCCTATATATTTAGTGATAATTTGTCTTAGTCATGTGGGTTTTATCGTTATTTTTCAAAATCTGTCAGCTCAGGTAATGTGGGAATATCCCAGGCAATGGACATTCTTCACTCAATCCCTCTCCTTCAGTTAAAGCTCTGTAGCTCAAACAATTAAATACAGTTTTAGTAGAAAGGAAGTAATGATTTACAGAATTGAGTCTTAGCCCTGCCTGTGTGTCTAACAGCCTGGAGGATGTTCCTTTTTTTGATCAGGCTTGTCACTTCACACTGAAGCAATTTTGTGTGCAGTCACTGAAAAGAAGTTTCTAAATCAAATCCTGTAAATTGAGTGGCTCCCCTGTCTTCTGTTGAACGAATGACTGTTTTCATTTTGTGAATATGCTCTATTATGCCGTGCTTGTGTTATCCAGATATTTGTGTTTAAGAGCTGTTGTCTGTTTCAAAGGCTAACAAATCATTAACAAGTACATAGTGTAAGTGCTACAGTAGTATTGTTAGTTATATTTACGTGGAATGCTTCCACTATATTATCAGTGAGCTGCTGGTTTGTGGGGTGGTGTTTTTGTTTTAAGACTTTGCTTTGTATAGAATTATCTTTTTTTCTTCATTTTCCTTTTCTTCGATTGAAATAGGGTGTCTTTGATTTTGGGCATGGACTTGATTGGGTCAGATACACAGGTGATCTCAGTATTCTGCAGAGGCTAGAGAAACTCGGTGATTTTGGTTCAATGTGTCTTGGAGTTTTCTTTGGTCAATGTAAGTATGAACACTTTTGGGGAAGTAATGGTGAGGAAAGTCACTTGTGTTGTAATTATGAAATAGTGAATGTATTTCATTACTCTGTGAGCAACTGAAAAAGTGACTGGAAAAATAGTGGTGGTGTGGGGTTTTTTCTCCTTGTTTTTTGTCAATTCTTCCTTGAATTTCTATATGTGGGTCATATTTACAGTGCACATGTTCTTTCTGAACAAAACATTTTTGCACATTGGTGTTGCTTATGGCCTGTACGTGCGCCCTGTATTGTTTTAACTTAAGGTTAAGTTGAAAGTTGCCTGAAATACTGTTTGGGTCTTTCTGTTAAATGTTTGGCAGAACCTTTTGTCAAAATACCGATTAAGAGGTTAGTCATATTTCAAAAATAAGCTTATGTAGCTCACTGAAGTTACCCTGAGATATTAGCACTAGCAGTAGAACTTCTGCTGAAATTACAAAAAGCTCCAGGCTGCTGTGTTTGGCACATGTTTAATGGCTCCTATTCCGGTATTTTTGCATATATGCATTCTAACTCAGTTGTTGCAATAACAGTGTAGTAGAAATTGAACTTACATGTGAGGAGAAGAATCTTTTTCTAGTTAAGAACCAAAGTACAAATTCTTTACAATACAAATCTTTACAGATCTTTAAAAAGCAGATTCTTTAAAATACAGTAAAGTTTCACTTGGTTGCTTGAAATTAGACAAGTACTTAAACATTTTACAGTCTGCAGCCAGTTATTTTGGGCTTGCCCAATAATAAATAAATCCTTTTCTTCTGAATGTTTCTTTTGCTTAATTTGTTTCTGTTATTTAGTTGATATGTCAAATTTTCTTTCAGGCAGAAAACAGTGTGATTCTTAGCAGCAGCAGATAAACACTGCTTCTTATCGTTCGTAACTTCTTCACCCACTGTGTTTCTCTGAATTTTGTCTCCAGGCAAAGGTTGTATTACTAAAGTTGCTTTGGAAGATTGTAATTTAGTTGAAGAATTTAAAGCTGTGACCTGTGAAAATTGTAGGAAGGTGAGAGAAGATATCAGAATGTGTTTATACTTTTCACTTTCTGTTGTTATCTTTTGAGGGTTTTTAATGATTATGAAAATGACCAGATGATTAAGATGAAGTAATCGTCCTGACATAAGTAGTTACCTTGAGACCTTCTCTCCTAATAAACAACAAATTAGTTGTTTTTGTTGCCAGTGTACATTGGAAAGTGTTCCTTTCCTCAACCCCCAAAAAGCTCAAGGAAATGCAGTTAATGTTGGTAGATTTTCAGCTTGATCCTTTTAATACAGAAATAAGATGCTCTCATTCTTTACCATGTGTTCCTTTAGTGTAGTCGTGTAGGATTTCTTTCTATGGAAGTCTCGTTAATTCCTGTGTCTTCCTTGCTACAATTACGTAGTTCAGAAGCTGCACTGAAAGGCACCACGTAAGGAACTGTATGCGCTGTGTTGTACTCTGCCTACTTTCCTATTTGACACATTCTCAATTTTGATGATGACTATGCTATGGAACTCAGGAGAGCTTTTGAGTTAGTCCTGCTTTTAAATTATTGGTCATTGTATTCTTGTCTGCAAAAATTTTCTTTCATGCACTTCTAAGCTTATTAATTGCAGTGAATTGAAAGTATTAAATTACAACTTATGGCGCATACGTAACATTCTGTTTCTATAAGCGTAAAAACTGAGGTGCCTCTTGTCAGTTTTCTTTACTTCTCATTGCAGATGAGTTTAGTTACAGTGGTTACTGAATTGTTTTTTCTTGATTTCACAGAACAGTGAATCTATGAAACAGAAGGGAAATGAGGAGTTTTCCCAAGGAAACTTTGATCGTGCTATAATGTCATATACTAAAGCCATAGAGTTTTGGTAAGAGCTAACTAACTGGTTAACTAGATTGTGTTATATAATATGTATTCATCTTACTCAGATTTATCCTGGTTTTTGTATATTTTTGCATGAGCCACTTGGAGGCCAAATGATAGCTTTTTTAAAAAAAAAATAAATAAATTAGGTATCTAACACATTTTTTGTTATATTTTATTTCTTGTTACTAATGGTTGTTTGCACTTGTACTGCCCCAAAAGTCCTCTTAAGGCTTAAAGCTGATTTAAAAGGACTAACAGTAAGTATAGTAAACCCAGGAAAGGAAATGAGTTATGTGGTGTGAACAGCTGCTGTTGGCATCATCCTTCCTGAATACTCTTCCAGCAGAACAGTATGACCAACTCTTGCAAATGTTTATCATCTATGACACAGAACAAGTGAACGAGAACAACTGCGTATGCAAAAGACTTAGTTTCCTTTTGTAAGTCCTTTTTAATTTCTTCTCAGAAGTCATCTGCTGAACAGCTTTGGAGGCTTTCCTGGCCTCTGTAAATGGGCAGGGAGACTTTCTTTAAAGAGATTAAATGAGAATTTGTCTCATTCATATAGAGCATTTGCCCATTTCCTGTAGTCCGTGTGGAATGTCAAGTAGTTACAGAATGTAGGATTGGAATATATTCCTGCTTGTGTTGTAGTTGTGCAAATGCTGCTTTTGCAAGTTCTTGTGTCTGTGAAATACGGTGAAATTCGTAAAGTTCCACCTTTCATAAAATTTGATTGTGGAGACTTATTTTTTCATTTTGAATTCTGTAGCTTTATGATTGTGCAGTTGAAAGGATTAACATTTTGCTGATCCTTGCTTCGAATTTTATGTCACGTAGCAGTATATGTTTCAATCCCAAATTGAAGCTGATTTCAGCCTCCTTGGAAAGTTGGGTTGACTGGCTTCAGTCAAGTAACTGTATCCAGGATCTTGGGGCAGGCTAAGGCAGCTTTGCACTGAGTAGCTGATGAGGGGAAGGGATGAACAGAATTCAGTGGAAGAGCAAAGGAAATCCCATGGTTTGGAAAAAGCAAAGGAGGTTTCATGGTTTTCAGGGGCTGTAGAGCTCAACTATTGTTAACAGCTATTTGTTAAAAATTGTTCTTTGTCCTTAAGACCCTCCTGGAAGGTGAAGGGATGTCTAGCAGCTAGCAGACCCTTCTGCTCTGTGCACTGTCTTCCCTTTCTCATTCTTCCAGTGTGAACTGACTTCTGCTTCATCATCACATTCCATCCCTAACTAGCTGCATGTTCCCTTGGTCTTCTTTCAAGTGGTTGCTGGATTACATTTATTGGTTCCCTGCTTTCATTCTCCATTAGGTACATAGGGGATGATTCTTTAACTCTTTAGAGCAACTGCTTAGTCTGCACAGCCGGTCAGTCAAGCTGGCTTTTCCATGTTCCATGCTTCATGCTCTTTTTTTTTTTTTTTGCTCTTTTCTTCCACCCCCTCCCCCCCCCTTTTTTTTTTCTTTTTCTTTTTCCTTTAAAGTAGTCTGAACGTGACTTGAATTGGTTGGAAGTCACATTAGTGGGACCAAATATTACAAATTATTACATAATTGAAACTAATATTCTCATTGACTTGTCAATCAGTGGGAGTATTCAAGAAAAGTTGTGAATAATTTATACTAGACTGCTTGCAGACAGTTATTGTGAAAGCCTACTTTATTTTCTCCTGAAGATTTACAGTGGTAACATATGTTACTAACTCTTCATAATTTTATTTTTTAAGTCCTGCAAACCATCTTCTGTATGGAAACCGAGCTCTTTGTTTAATTCTCACACGGCAGTACAAGTAAGTAATCCCTTGTTTATAACCTGAAATGTTGTGATCCTGCCGTTAAAAGCTGTCAGTATACTTAGGAAAATTATATTCTTTAAACTTAAATATGTAACAATTGTGATGTTATTACCTCAGAAAACTGACATGAAGAAAAATGAGTAATATTAGATGTATCTTCTGGCAGTATGTAATACCGCTTAAAATTTGTGTGTGTGTGGCTTATACAACAAGAAAAACAAATCTCAGTACCTGTGAGTATTGTGATTTTTATTAAACCTCTTGAAGAAGAGATCATTGTGAGTATGTGGGTTATTTTCCTTAAGCCAGTTATTAATCTAAAAATCATGTTTATGGGCAAGGTGGATGTATACCTATTGTGTAAAGCCAAACCCCGAATTTATTGCTAGTATAATTGAAGTCTTAAAGGTCTAATTTTTATTAGCCCTGATCTAATTGTTGAAATAAAAAGAAAAAATATCAATGTAATTAAAATTGGTATGCACATGATTTTTATTTTTTGCCCACTTTCCTAGTGTTATCCTCACCTTTTCCACTGCTCCTCTGGATGGGTACCAAAGTTGGCAGTTCCATTGCTGTAGCAGTGGGATTAGAAAGCTGTAGGTGTACAGAACCCTTCCGCATGAGAAATGTGATGTTCATGCTGATGGTTTCTTCTTCCTCACTCTAGGATCCACTTGGGTTCGCTTTTGTGTTTACTAATGTGTTATTACACCTGTGCTCTGTCTTTGTTGGTCTGTGGCACCCTGTTAGATCGGAGTTTACTACACGTAGTACTTTTTCTGGATATTACTTTTTGTTACCCTTAAAGTCATATTTGTCCAGATTTGGCATGCTTTTAACTGACCCTTGGTGAATTGTTTATAGCTATGGGGTCTCCAGTGCCAAGATTGTGCCCCATTTCTTGTCATCTCCTGTTTATACTCCTTTGTTGCATGCTGTGTCTCCACTTCTCAAGGCCTCTGCTGCCATACCCAGGGTTGTATTTCTTTCCAGGACATCATTATTCTGGAATCAGAAATAACCTCATTCTGCATAGATAGCAGTTAGAAGCACTTACTCCAGCTAAATCTATGGTCGTACCACACAAAGATGAACAAGTAGCTCAAATTAACCATACACACCTGCTCAATTAGAGAAGTTGATGTCACACTTTAGTGAAAGAAACCTGCATGCAGGTCAAACTGCAGTTGAGGCTGAGCAAGAGCAAGAAGCCTCAGTACTGAGGTTTTTGCAAACTCAGTAGCTTAGATCCTGTTGTCAGTGGTGGCAATACTGTAATATGGGACTGGGCAGCTAACAGTGTTCTCCAGATCATCTGCTGGAGCATTGGAAGCTTTTTCCAAGCTGTGTGTATTCCTCCCATTTTCAGAGCCTCACGAGAGGCAGTGATCATGTTCACTTCCATACTTTGCTACCGGACAGGACCTTTCCCTGCAGCTTGGCCTCATGTCTTGATGTTTTGACAGTGCTCTACCGGGGCAGCTGTCCTAGCACTGCACCAGGCTGTCGAAAGGTGGCACTGGAGGAAAGACTGGGTGGGTAAAACAAAGCACAACAGCATACACGAGAGAACAAGTCAAATGCTTCATTTTTTTTTTTTAATCTTTTCAACTGCTTTTGTAATCCCTTACTGTCTTGAGGTTCTGTACCCCACTGTCTCTTACACATTTTTTTGCCTTTTGTTTGCGTCCCTTGCAGTATGAATATGGTGCAATTTTTCCCGCTTTAATCACTAGCTCTATTATGATTTTTTTATTTCTTACTAATTTTTTAAAAGGTATTGCTACGCCTCTGAATTCTGTCGTTACTGCCTTGTCTTGGAATTATTGTCTCTTTCAGGTCTTTCCTTAGTATCCAGCTTTCATTACATCTCATTGTCCTCCTTCAGATCCCTGTGTACAAGTTTTCCTGCTGTAGTGATTACGAAAACCAGAGGTAGTGACTAGGCAATTTGTGGAGACTTTTGTGTGAAACACATGTGGGTTGTTTGGGGTTTTTTCCCATCTTCCTCCCCTTTGTGGAGGTAAAATAGTTAAAGCCTTCAGCTTTTGCAGTTAGGTCTCACTGCAGACATTTTGTAAAGGCCTCACTGAGTCAGCATGGCCCAGCAATCAAAGGAGTGTGGGAGTATTTGTAAACTTCCTCTTCCAAAGTAATCCGTATGTGACCACTCTTTGCTGTAATTTACTGCATCCTGCTTATCTGACACATAGCTGTAGTTCAGTGAAGAGCAAGTGGTGCATCCCAAAGATATATAAATCCTTCAACTGTCCATTTGGGACAGCATTAATAGCAGCCGAGGGTGTCACTGGTGCTCTGTGTTCTCGCCTGTAGCCATAGGGATAGCTTGCTTCTCTTCCGATCAAAATTGTAATTCTAGTTATTCTGTGACACCTTTGTATATAAAAAGTCAGAATTAAGCATGTTTTTCAGGCTTTAGTTGTCAGGAGTCTTGGAGGTTATTGTTTTTCAGTGCTCAGCAGTTAATATTTGCACTCTGGCTGTGATTATATAACGACTCTCTAATATGTTATTTGTCAAAATATTTAGGTTTGGTGTTCAGGGTTTTTAATAAGGCCTTGCTTTTTAAAGGAACATTTTGTTATACACCAGCTAAGGAGGGGGACGGTACACATGCAGAAATGCTGGAAAACCTAGTAGGCAGGAGGAGGGAATAAATAACTGATGGGTGAAATTATTTAGACTGTAACATTTTAATCCAGGTAAGAAGTGTTGTCTGGCCATCCGTTCCCACAGGTGAATGAACTCTTCTTTTATTCACTTGTGTTTTTGTAGTGTCTTGTACATCTGGTGTGTAGGTTTTTCTAAAGTTTAAGTAATAAATACCTCTTCTTTTTCTGTCTCTTCTTTAAGGAGAGCCCTTGCTGATGGAAAAAGAGCCATAGTTTTGAAGCCTAATTGGCCAAAGGTTAGTTTCATGTACATTTCAAATTTGTCTTTTGTTGGTACTGTAAACTGCTACAAGAACCCGAAATCTTAGTTACAGGTTTGACCCAGGTAGATGTGACATGTTCTCATCTGCATTCAACACAGTAAATTTAAATGACAGTAGGATGAGAGCAGTACATTGTGGACTAAGAATTCTGCTTCAGTCAGCCAAGTACATAGTTTGCTCATATTTTTATATTAAAGATACTGTTTTGACATGCTTGTAAGTGTTGTTATATTGTGTTCTGCATCTGTAAAGAAAAATACATTGTTGTGAGTAGCTACGTTATCACAATGGTTTACAAAGCGTATATGTAGTCCTTACAATAAAAAAATCCTGGTTAATGAACAACATGTATTTCCCAATATTCTTGGCCGGAAGAAGAGTAAATAAAGGGATAGTTACAGAATTGCAAAGTAGTAGTAGAGATTAGGGGAAAAATCAAAATTGCTCCTTTCCGTAGCCGGAAGTTGGACGCTACTTCCAGTCAATTCTCTTTCTGTTTCAGCGTTCTGAGTAGTTGAAAACTTTGATTATTCATCATATGACCTGAAATAGATGGAGTGGGTAAATTCTGAGTATATAAAATTTTACTTTGTCTGTTGCAGCTGGTTTGGATAGAAACTTTTTTCTTACTTTTGTGAAAGAATGCTTACAATTCTAACTTATGTCCGTGTAGGGTCACTACCACTTCTGTAAGGCACTGTCATTGCTGGGGGAGCACGAACTGGCTTTGAAAGCCAATGAGAGGGCTCAGGAGCTATGCAAGAATGTTCTTGGTGGACTTAAGGATCTTATGCAACAAAATGAGAAGTTAAGGAGGACATTAGAAGAAATCAATGGTAACCTTTACTGATTTCAAGATCTACCTTAAACATAGCACAATTCCTTCATTGGTAACTTTCCTCTGAAACTAGCTAATAATATTTTTTCTCCCTTCCTGTATAATTTTCTATAGCTATTAAACAACATAAACGGAAACTAAAGAAGTCACTTGTTGATAAAAAGTAAGTAATTGCCAAGTTTCCTTTCCTTTTTCAAAATTAGCAATTCTTAGTATAAGTAATATATAGCATATATATTGCTTAAATTTTGTTATCTATGAGTAAATAAAAATGAAGGAATAAACTTACCAGAAATGCAACCATAGTGTAGCCTAGGAGGAAGGAGGACTTCTGGGAACTAAATAAGCTATCTTGAGATGTGTTCCACTTTCAAGCCCTTTCCTTCAGCATTAAGTTTTACAAATGTGGAAAATCATAGAAAGGTTTGGGTTGGAAGAGACCTTAAAGGTCATCTGGTTCCAACCCCCTGCCATGGGCAGGGATATCTTCAACTTAGCCTGGCCTTGAACACTTCCGGGGATGGGGCATCCACAGGTTCTCAGGGCAACTTGTTCCAGTGCCTCACTACCCTCGTAGTGAAGATTTTTTCCTAATATCTAATCTAAATCCCCCCTCTTTTAATTTAGAACCACTTCCCTTTGTCCCATCACTACATTTCTGTGTAAAGAATCCTTCTCCAGTTACATTTTCATGGAGATCTTTGTCCTGCCAACTTGAAGTATTTTGCTGTTGGGGAAATTTGGTAGGTGAAAATGTCAGGGCGGTCATGGCCACTTTTTTGTGTTAACTTTGCTGTATGAAGTTTGCTAGGATAAGCTGACTTGAGGAACTGAATGCTAGAAAATGCATTTTGGCAATGGTACAAATGATTGTGTATCCTAGTTTGTAGGAACTTGGTTTTGCCACATCTGTGCTTTTGCCTTTCCCACAGGGAAGAGAGTAAGAGAGATTCCATATTCACAGGTTCAGCTAAGTTACCATATATGCTGTAACTTTTGTATTAAGCATTTGTCTGAAAGATCTTAATTTTTATTGGTCTACTTGTAGCAATGAGCTATCTGTCATTCAAAAACAGTACATTAAGTAAACTACTAAACAGCTTTTTATAAACCTGAAAATTCTGCAGGAGCTTAATTTTGTTTCCTTTCTATATTGCACAAATAAAATGTGGCTTTGGGCAAGATTTTTCATTAATTACCCAAATTATTTATTTATTTTTTTTTTGAAGTGCAGTAATTCAATTCCTATCCCTTTTCTAGAAGATGATGTGCTTTTTTTTGATGTTATGTTTTGCATGGCTTTGGACTGTGCAATTTGAAGGTATAAAAAGATGGCTGTTTGCTCAAATCCTTTCAATAGGTTTATGCCATTACCCTTGTGTGATGGTTAGGGTTGTATATGTTTTTGGTTTTTTTCATTATACGTGTGTGGTACGCGTCCTAAATATGGGGAAAAGACATCAACATTGAAAGATGTTCATTGAACATTGAAAGAGGTTCTCTCTTTTTGCATATCAGAGACTACAGTTCTTCAGAATTCCATTTAATAACCTCTCAAGAACAAAAGGAAACAGAACAACACAGAAAGAGAACAGAGTCTGATCCTAAAGATCACTATTGTCATCAAAGCCATGATACTAAGGTAAGTTACGCTGCAGCTGGTATTACAAGACTAATAGTATGTTGATTTTCATCGTCCTGGAATGTGTTGTTTAATGGTGTGGCTGAAATTTTGCAGCCACTGTGTTTTAATAATTGTCTGCTTTCTCAGCCAAATGCACTTTTCCTGTAATATTTAAATACCAAATCTGTGTTCAGAACTTTGAGTTTGAAAGGAGGTGGGAGGTGGTTACTTGAATGAGAAGGTGGAGGCTGTATGTTAAAAGGATAAAAGAGGTCTCTTTGGGCTTATTGAAAGTAAGACTTGAAGTCATGTGTGATTTAATAGCCTGTCCAGTCCTACCTACCAATGTCATTCAGATGTGGGTTTCCCATTGGCTTTAGGGGAGGATTCAGTTAGTGTGTACTGATGTTATGGGGTTCAGTGCAAGCTGCTTTAACCAAAGTTAGCAAAAGCCCTGTCTATGGATTATGTTGGAGCATTGTTTTGCACTGATAATGTGATGTTAATGTATTTGCATGGTTATAGACCATTATTTTTGTGCTCTGTAAACAGATTTCTTTTGCATGGGAAAAATGCTGGTTAAACAGTATGCTTAACTGGATTGTATTTAAAACTAGGATTTCGTGATTCTCGAATATGTTTGGCTTATGTGTTTAAAATGAGTTGTATAGTGCTAAAATGCAAGATGGGCTTGTGTTATGTTAGTAACCCCTTGCAATTCTTCAGATACATTCTTTCATTTTGAAAGACTGTTTACAAGTGCAAATATTCTGTTAGATTATTAACTTACATGGCGAGGAAGGCTTAAAACAGAAAGAGAATCTGTCACAGGGGAGATTTAGACTGCTTAAAGAACCACTGCCAAAAGTAGCAGCAACAGTGGTTTTATTGAAGCAAGATGTTGTAAAAGTGAGGCTTAGCAAAGTCTGATGGCAAGGTTCAATCTATTATGCTACTGCACAGAAAATATAATAATAATTCAGAGCTACCAATTCAGGAACTTAATGCCCTGTGATACAGGGCATTAAGTCATGCGCGATGTTAATCATTTACCAAAGATCTGCAGCTGGTAAAGGGGTTTTTCAACCACAAGCAGTAACCTTGAGAGGCATCACTGCCGTGCTGCCAACTACTTAAGAGGGAGAGCTCAAAAAAAGTTCACTCATGTATATGGAATAAAGTGGTTGGCTTGTGGTCAAATTACGTGTGATGGAGAAAAGACTCCTTGTACCCACAGCTTCCTTTGTTCCTTGACCAAATTAGTTTTGGAAGAACCATCTTCTATTTATGTGTTAATTGCACGATCGGTGTTCCTGTTTCCAAGTTCATACACATCAAAGCTCGCTATGTCACCTTGTCCCTTTGGCTTTTCAAGAACAGGTTGGAACTAGAGAAGTTCAGGGCCTGGTCACAGCCTAGTCCTTTTCTTCCTTTGGAGCCTGAACCAAACTATCGGGAGTCTAGTGCATCACAGAAGCTTAACAGAGTGAACTTTATTCTCTGTTCATGGATTACTTTTGTTTCTGAAAAATAATTACACTAAAGATCCATGTTAGTGAAGGATGATCAAGGAAATCCATCAAAAAAAAGGCCTCTAATTCTGACTATTAGGATGTTTTACTGGTGAAAGGGCAATGGCACACAATGTTGTTGTGGTTTAACCCTCGTAGGCACCTCATTCCCACACAGCTGCTTAGCTCCTCTTAGCAGGATGGGGGGGGAAAATCCTAAGTGTAAAAGTAAGAAAACTTGTCTTTATCAGTTGAGATAAAGACAATTTAATAAACAAAACAAAAGCTGCATACACAAGCAAAGTGAGATAAGGAGTTCATTCCTCCAGCTTTTGTTGCTGCCCAGGAGCTCGTATAGTCTGGGATATCCCTTTGGTCAGTTGGAGTCAGCTATCCTGGCAGTGTCACCTCCCAGCTTCTCACGTACACCCAGCTTCCTTGCTGGTGGGGGCGCAGCATTTGAAACAGAAAAGATACAGTGCAGGCATTGCTCAGCATTGGCTAAAACATCCCTGTGTTTCCAACATTTTTAATCGCAGATCCAAAACACAGTACCATACAAGCTGCTATGACAAAATCAACTTTATCCCAGCCCAAATCAGTACGTATTTTTTTATCCCTTAAAAAACAAACGCGCACCCTAAAAAAGTGAGAAGTTAGGGGATTTTGTTGATACTTAGCTTGTTTTAGGTGGGTTTCAGTACTGGATGTCGTTGGAATTCCCCAGCTGTTGCTGTCTTAGTGCCTTTCTTATGGCCAATATCATGAGGAGCCCATAAGCCTTTCCTGTGCTTAAATTTTCCTGCGTGGTTTGCTTTGCTAGATGCATGCAGACTGTGACAGTCCTGCTGTAACAGCATGGAATTAAAAATTGAATAATCAACTTCCAGTTTGCATACGGACAGTTCTCTTTCACACTAATTCTTAGTTTAAAGAAACATTTGTGCCTCTTTCTGGTTGTCTGTAGCATTATTATTGTAAGATAATTAATAAATTGTTATAATTTGGCCTATAAAATGTGTTATAAATAAGCTATTTAATATAGAAAACAGGATGCTAAATAAAATTAATGTGCTAGTGAGGTCAAAACAGTTTAGCACAGGAGGAAAAAAAACGTTCAAGTTTCACAGGAGGGTGGGGCAGCAAAAAACTCAGATGACTCGTTAGCAGGGAAAATGAAACCATTGTCCAAGGGAAAAGGAAAGGAAATGAAAGTTACAATTTCTTAAAAGAGAAAGCTATTTACAGAATTCACAAGAAGCGCTTGCAGATTTCTGACTGTCTTGTGAAAGCTTTCATCTGCTTTTATGCTATGAAAATCTTCATAATGTAAGTCTGTAGCTTTATTTTCCTTGAGGATGAATATTACTGCCAAAAAGTCTAGTATTCGTCACACTGGTAGATAGCAAACTGATATTAATCTGGGGACAAAAAGTGTAAGTGTACAAATGCACTTTGATTAATGAAATTATTTTTCTTTATCTCTTGATTTGGGACTTAATATACTGTATTGTCATTGTGATTTCTTTAGTTAAACATTAGAATCTTAGTTCTTTGTTTAAATTTAGAGTGATATCTGTTTGCTTTTTGTTATCTGTGTAAAACCAAGCTATCGTATTTGTCATTAGGTGACTGACATCCAAAGAACAGAAAGCAAAGGTTGGTCTCTGGAGTTTCCACCAAGTGAGTTTGTTTTTGCTATTTGTCTAGTCTGAATTGATTCTTTCTTTGCTGTTGCCATTATTAATAAGCAAAAGTGTATCTATTGTTATTTTCACAACAGTAAGCTGTTATGTTTCACTTCTTTTCCTGTTAGCATGCTATTGCTTTAATACTATTTTCTCTCCTGTATTTGTGTTATTTCTCTCATGCCTTTGTGGTTTGAATTTACGTGGATGAATTCAGAATTGAAACTGGAAGTAAAAAGTAGAGTGCTGAGTCACAGGCTAGAAATGCTTTCTCTACTTCTGAGGCAGATACATGGGATCTAAAAGGATCTGAATTTAAGAGAAGTAGGTAGTTTCAATATTCATAATTCATTTGTGATTACTAAAAGCTCCATATAGGTCCTTAAGAAAATAATCCTGCAGTTAGAGAGGAAGGAGGCCACAAAATATTTGTCAGAGAGGATTCTGAGCTACCAACTTTCAGAGGTAGAAGTTGGTGTGATTTATTGTTCAGGTTTGTTTTTTTTTTAATGAATCAAAAGAAAAACAAAAAAAAACCAACCAAACAAAAAAACTCACCGCATGATCCTGTTAGAGAGAATTTACCCCCTGCCAAAACTCCCACAGTGCCAGAGTTACTTTCTGGGGGGGAAAGTGAAGTACAAGCAGTTCTAATCTTCAAAGTGAAATCTTTTCCTGAATTTTGCTCAGGGCTTTTTAATCCTTGCTAAACCTGCTGTAACCAAGAAAATGTAAGATATTTCCCCACCATTCCGACATTTCTCTTATTAATGATATTTGTATAGAATACTCCTGCCAAATCTGGACCAGCTGCACACTTACACTGTATTCTAAAGTTGTGACCTCCAAGGCAGTGGATCCTTTCGGTCCTGACCATTCAAAAGTCTGAAATTCTGAGTGCCCAGCCATACTGTTCTTTGGACTTTGTATACTTAAATACTTCGTCGAATAGGTGCCAAAGTGCAGAGCACTTCAAAATTTGATTTTAGGAAACTAGTGAAGATATATTCCAAGATCTTCCTTTAAAATGTGCGGTAGAAGTGATCTTGCTCTCGTGGACTTTGAGCATATGCAAACATCTTGAAGAATTAAAGGATTTATTGAGAGATGGAAAATGTGGGAGAGGTTGCAAAAAAGAGTCAAAATGAACATGTTGAAAAGATGTTATGTGGTAGGATAACAAAAAAAGGAAAGAAACTGTGAAGTGCTGAAGGAACTTGATGCAGAAAGCATAAATCAGGGAAGGGGTTTAGAAAAAGGAAGTCTAGCTCTGAAAGACAAATCAGTTTAGAGGAACTATGTGAAGGTGGTGTGAAGGAGCAAAATGTGAGATGCATGGAAGCCATAGGAAATTTTGAATGAGTTTGAAGCAAGTGACAGCTAAGGGAATCCAGATGTTTTTGTGAGCAAGAAGATGTGGTTTGAGTAGTCATGGAGTTTGATGACACATTATAGAACAAAGCTTTACTGAGACAGTGGTAAAGGTCAGCAGCAACACACCCATACAGCGACCTGTGCAATCTCCAATTGCGAACACAGGATTATAAGCAATGTCTCAACTCCGGGGGACTGCTAGGGGCATTTGGTGTCCAGCACACCTGGTGGCAAGACCAAATCATGCAAATGCTTTTTGAATGCAGGTAGGAGTTGTGCTGCCCTTTTGGTTCCACTAACAGTAGTGGGATTTGAGAGAATTGCACTTTACATGACTAAGGTGGGCAGTGTGCTGCTGCCCTTGTTGGTGGAGGAGCAGGGTGCTGGCAGTCTGTCTGCGCTGCTGATACTGGTGAAGGGGCAGGATGTCAGAAGGATAGCTAATTTTTGAGGGAAGAGGGATAATGCAAGGCTGAATGTTGAGAGAGAACTGAAAATTATTCTAGGCTAAAGAGATCAGAGGACTTTGAAATGTTGTATTGAACATAGTAATTTCAAAAAACTCTGTTCATTCCAGTTTTCTTTTTTCTGTTCTTCCTTTCTCCTCCTCCTCCTCTGCCGCTCACTCTTACTATTGCAGACAGAGTGGGAGATAGATGTATTTCAGATAAAGTTGTCAGGGAGGCTCTTCTATTCAGTCACAAGGTTCGGAAAGGACCCCCTTGTTTTCTAAACTTCTTCTCAGGGAGGAGCTTAGGTGTAGCTGGATCCAGTCTTAGTCTCCGACTTGGACAGCGGTTTTGTACCTTAAAGATTATATATGTGTAATTAATCATTTATACCACTTTGTCCTGCAGGATTAAGGATGGCAAACTTGATATATCCCTAGGTAAAATAAATGCTTTAATAGGTAATGATAATTCATAATTATATGATTAAGCCAGAGAACTTGAATCAGAATATCTACTTGTTTTGTGAACAGGCAGGGTACTCAACAAAATGATCACACATTAGTCATAAAATATGAACAGTTTATTAAACAAGCACGCTAAAGCAAACTGGGTGTATACATACATATATATATAGTGAACAAGCACAATAAAGCGAATCAGAGAGAGATAATATATGAATAGTACAGAGGGAAATTAGCAATGCATCAAATCATTACTGCCTAGAGGGAACAGTGATTGAAAAGAAATGCATTAGCAATTACTACCTAATCCTCATCATCCAGGCCCACACTTCAGCCTGGAAGCCCCATTGTAGCTGATGCTGGGAATCTGGGGTAACTAGGAAAATTCCTGCGCAGTGTGTCCACCTGTAGGTGAAGCTTCAGATTTGGCTACAAGAGGGTCCTGCTCTTATACCCTTAGAAACACAGCCGACTTTATGCCAGATTTGTAATTGTTTACTCGTGTGGCTGTGCAGTTTCTCATGATCTTGCTGTTGGCCGTGCTGAGAACATTGGCCAGGCACCCTGTCGTGGCTAAATGTGGAGGTCGTGTAACAGCTGCACGCTTATGTTTTCCTGCCTCTTTCCAACAAATGGCCATAACAAATACATACTTTATCAAATACACTTAATCAAAAACATACTTTGTTATGTTTCTCACAGTCATGAGCAGGGATCAACTCTCAGTTAGGTTCTCATCCATTACACTACTGCACAGTATGAATTCTTAGAATTGCTATTCACTATAATTCACTATAACTACCATTTGCTAGGCTCACTGTTCCTTAAGTCAATAGTTTCAAAGCTAGCTTAAGCATTAAGTAGAGATTGATCTTAGCCATACCAGTGACTGTGGGCAACTCTCTTGGTCAGCCTGGAGAAGTACCCTTGAGGGGTGTCCCCACTCAAGGGAGGAATTTTGACACTTTCCTAGGAGGGGTGTGCTAGAATCCCTGTTGCTGAAAGGCAGGACTAAGCTGTTGTAGTAGAAAGTGATTAACTGTCAGTCATTTTCTACAAGGCTGGATTTTCCAGCTCAGTGAAACAG
The DNA here is from genome assembly GCA_039720435.1 of Amazona ochrocephala. Taxonomy (NCBI): domain Eukaryota; kingdom Metazoa; phylum Chordata; class Aves; order Psittaciformes; family Psittacidae; genus Amazona; species Amazona ochrocephala. Next base: position 98,291,105 of record CM077877.1, on the reverse strand, counting down.
AAGTTGTCTTTAGATGAGTTATTGTGACCACTCATTGGTTCCTCTGTCAGGAAATGCCTAGTTTCACATCCTTGTTGGTTCCTCTGTCAGGAAACATCTGGTTTCATATCATTGTGATACTTAATTTCATGGGACTGTTCAGTTCAGCTGGTCTTGGATTCTTCAACACCAAAACCAGTGTGACCTCCCTCCATCGCTGATAATCTTCACAAGTTGGGTGAAATTTGAGCTGTTTCACCCCCACACAGGCAGAGTGTCCTGCTACAATTTCATCAGTAGAAGAAAGTATTTGATTTGCTTTGATTTGAAAGGAGGAGTTAGGCTCTGAATGCCTTGCCTGATACAAGTTTACTGTGGGTGGGGAAGAGTAACTTTCTTTTTCTTCGCCTTTGTTTGTTTAAAGGCTCAAGACTTGCAGGAGACCTAATGTAGAGGAACTGCATGCCACTGCATCTTATCTTAAAGTTACTGTCTTTCTTAATTTCAGTTTTTGTCTGCATGTACTGTATTTTTGAGCAAGTGTACATTTCTGTTAAATATTATTGTTCGGTACTAGTCGGAATGTCTAGCAAAAGCAATACTACTTCTACTAATATTTTAAAATGCTTGTGGGGTAAGTGAGTCATGTTTGCAGTTGAATTAATATATCTCCTGAAGTATTTTAGCTATAATTCAGCAGGATTTGCTTGTTACTTTTATTTTAAAGTATTTTTTAAAAAACCTGGAAGTAGTATCTTTTTCAGTTGGGTAGTATATGGGAGGAGTAGTTTCTGTAGGAATTTTTTCTGAAATCGCATTTGTTGAATGGCTTTTGGACTCAGATCATTCAGTGAAAATATAATGCTGATGAAATTCTTTCTTTTAATGGTGAAAGGGAAGGTTTGTATTCCTTTGTCTTAATTAGGATTTTGTTTAGAGTGATGGATTGGTTCCTTAAGGGAAAGAAACCTATATAATGAAGAAAAGGTAGTATCTCTCTCTCTCCAAATGGTTAAATGATGATGTTTGAAGTGTTTTCAGGCTTTCATAAGGATTATTGTTTTCCAACCATTAATTGACTCTATTATGAGGAATTTGTGATGATTATTGTTGTAGCTTTGGAGTTTTTAATGTGTATGAACTGATTCGACAGACGCCATTCAGACTCGTGTGACAATTTCAAGAGGTGTTCGTGAAACATTTAGTCTTCATGATGCTTGATTTTTGTTCCGATTAATTTAAATAATATGTCATTAAGTACTTTTTAATTAAATATTACTTCTGGCATGTATGCATATGATTTAACTTGAGAAATGAGACATCCCGCTGGCTTGAGTGAGATTACTCAAACACATAGATTTGTATTTTTCAAAAATCAGTGTCTTTCAGGATTTCGTATCCAGTTATATAAGATACTTAAGTATCATGAAATAAACATTTTAAAGCATAGATAGTTCTAAAACTTTATATGCAAAGTGAATAAGTCCTTTTTCCAAATTTAATTTTATGGTAATTCAGCATAACTCTTGTAAAGTCCATTAGGTTTAGCTAGCAAAAAAAATCTGCTGCTCTGCATCCCTTCCACTTACCCTGTGTAATAAGGAACACCAGCAGTACGTGATGCTCTGCAACTGTGTTTGTCAGCTGCCTGTTGATTTCCTAACAGTCCAGAAATGTAATTTTTTGCCTTGCTTAATTGTTGGGTTACTGGAAGGCAGCTCTTCCTTAAGTGTATTTTGTTAATGCCTTGTAAAGTTGTAACATAAAACTCCTGAAAATGAAAACCTTCTTGACTTCATCATGAGTATGCATGTGCATGTTCAGATGCCTGATGTTATGTTTTAATCCCACAGAGAACAGTCGAGGGGTTATTTTACAGTTAATGGCATGGCTTCCTGGTTTTGGACACTTACAGTAATGTTTTCTTCCTTGTTACTAATGAATTGTTTACTCAGCTTGTAGAGCCCTGTAACTGATCAAGGACAGTGTTAGATGGCTGAAGTTGTAAAGTGTATTGGTAAAGTTTCGTGTTAAGTCTGTGATGCTAAGTTTCAGAGTTAGAAATGAGTCGGTATCAGAATAGATTCTTTCTTGTCTTTATCCAGTATTTCCACATAGTAAAACATTCTTGTTTTGCAATCAGGTACAGAGTTGGAAATGAATCAGTACCACATGACAGATTCTTTCTTGTCTTTGTCCACTGTTTCCGCATACTAAACATTTTTATTTTGTAATCAGGGACATTTATCTTGATCTGACTCATGTTTCTAAGATTAATGTGGGTTGAACTTAACTCCTTTAGCGATGTATTATTGAAGCCTCTGTAAAATTTCTGTAGTAAAACTTCAACATCTATAGTGATCTATTATCCCCTTTTAAAATTCTAGTTGTCAACTGACAATGAATAATATGATCTGTGGTTTTACATAAGATATGATTTCTTTAGATTGGAGTCAACTTTAACAGTTGTTACAGTATTGTAGAGTCAGATCATATCTTACAGAATTCTGTTTATTTAAAGTACCTTTTCCCTTTTGTAGGATTAATAAAATCCTATACTATTTAATAAAAATAATTGAGGAGGCTTTTTGAAAAACTTTTTGCTTGTGCTGGTTTATGATATTGTGACTGTTTAAGATCTATTATATATAAAGCAAAATGGTGAGTTCTGAGTGCATTTTTTCCCCTTTGTTTTAAGTGATGTTAATTTAGTTTGAAATACTTTCTCTTACTACAGGCCAAAGTCATCAAAACAAAGGAAGGCTTAAACCTGCTGACTCTGAAAATACAAGGCAAGCAATCTGGCTTATTTTTTAATTATTATTTTGAATTATTTTATGTAGTACTGATAAAGGTGTTAATGCAACTTTGACTTGCTGCTTGACTTTGCTAATTGCCTTGTTTATGTTGTTTACATACTCTTCAGGATATAGTTTGTGTTAAGATAGCTGATTAAAGTTGACAAAATTCCAGTTTTCACAAAAAGCCTGAGTTATTACTTGTTTTTAGTAAATGAAAGCATAATTTTAATAACTGCTGTTTAAAAACTGTTGCCCCAAAACAGGTCACACAGCATAGCTGTAACAAAAAATGTGCTTCCTTTAGAGCCGAGAAAATAGGAATCTTGGTCCAGTTGTTACATTCAAACTTAGACCACAGTGTAACTCAAGCTCTATCTTATTTTCAAGGCCTCCATGTACTAGTTCTACTTTGTGTGCCAAATAATTTTTAAAGCACTTCATATGCTTACAAGAAAGAACAGGTTTGACTGTGAGGAAAGCATTGTAAGTCAGTCTCAGAATTCAATACTGGAAAAGAACTTCTACTTAAAGAGCCTTTGAATTGTTTGTAGACTTGAATTTTTGCTTAAACCATGTAAATGTCTAATTTAAGTGCATGCATACTCCCTGTAGAACATGCTGAATGTGAATGAATATGTTTGACGGTTTGGGGCCAAAGTTAAATTAGTCAAGATAAAAAGCATTATAGACATTATGGACAAAATTTATGCTTCCATCCATTATAACACTTAAAACAAAGTGGAACAAAAGAAATGATTTTTTTCCAGTGATACTGGGGCCAAAACACTGCAAACGAGTTTGGGGAAATTGCTGCATTTATAGGTGATTTCATATGCCAACATATTCCCTCATCTAATAGATAGTTAAGGAGTAAAGAACTGTTACTGTTGACTTATTTGTAAGGTAACTGAGGCAAATGATGACTGGCTACTCAAGGACACATAGAGGTGGAAGCTTTCAGTGTTTCAGCCTGAGCTGTGAAATTAGACAAGTTAAGCTTTGAGTGTAACTTCCTGCTTGTATGCTTCTTCAGCTAGTGTTTTCAGTTGTGTTTAGGGTGATTAAGAACAGAGAGGTACAGCAAAATAAGTTGCTTCCATTAAAATAGGAAAGTTTTCAGTAGGCAATAATTTTTTAAGACAGGTTTCTCATATAGGAGAGTCCAACTTTTAGGAAACCTGGGAGCTGAGCCTGATTATTCCCAGTCCTAATCTAAGTGTGACCACAGAACCAGCCATCTCTTAATCTATGTTTATTACAGTACAATACTTTTAGATTTTTCCATGCCTTTTTGAATACCACTGTAGCTAAGACAACTGAAACTTTGTCGCAGGAGAGGTCATTTACATTCTTTGACTGGGTAGCCACTGCTTTCATTTTCCTTTCACTTTAAGAGAAAGGTAAAAAAAATGTTAGAATTCACCATGGGAGCAAATCCTCTTTAAAGTAACTGAACCATCGACAAAATTGCTTCTCTCACAGGAATTCTGTTAGGTATATACAGAACGTGCTGTTTCTCAACAAGCGAGGTGAATGGTGGGTTACAATCTTAATCTTATCTCCATTTCTGTAGCTAGCAGGTTGCTTGGCTTCCAGAAATTTATGGAATCCACTGACACTATAAAAAATTTATCTCAGATGACGAGTGTTTGATGGCTTCAAGTGTGAGCCGGAACTGAATGTATGTAGCAAAAGGCCCTATAGTAGCATTAAGTATTGACTAACAATTTTAGGGGTGAGGACTTAGAGTATTAAGCAATACTTTGCCTCTTTGTTATACTTTTCCCATTCCCTAGTTGTGCATGTGTTTCTGCTGCAGTAGTGGAAAGGAAGAGCTGGGAAGAACAGCTCTATTTCTCTTTTCTCTGCTCTCCCTGCCCCTGTTGTGCATAGCTGCGATGTGTGTTTTAAGTAGTTGTTGAGATGGATTAAAGGATCTTGTACTTAGGAAGAGTAGAGAAGGGGAAAGAGGCCTAAGTACCTTCTTATGCTGCTACCTTTAGTATAGGGAAGTTCTCTAGTCACCTCTCCCACCCCTTCATAAGATCAGCTCAGCTGAGAATAAGATGGAGAAGACAAAAGAAAACAAAATTACGGAGAAGACTGCTACTTCCCTAGTGATTCCTGAGCCAGAAATACATGAACTATATGAATAGTGTCGTAATCCTTGATAGTGTTATAATACTTACGGCAATTGTGAAAGTGTGCCATAATCACCTTTAGTACGTAGGCAAATGTGATGTGGTTGATAAAAGCACAGAAATTGCTGTTTCTTGAAAATAAAATTGCATATACAGTGCACGTACAAACTCATGATGCCATTGTCCTATTATTTGTAGAGATCACCTTGATTTGAAGATAGAATCTAAAGCCATTCAAGATAAACTCTTCTGTACTATGCAACAGGTAACTGGAATTCATTACCATACAGCCTTAAGTGTAAATTATTTGTCACCTTTTAGTAACACTGTCCAGAGTCCCAGTTCATTCAAAAATTTAACACCTCATGCTTAGCATGACTTTTATCAGGAGACAAAGATTATGTGATTGCACTGATTCATACTGTCTTGTTGCTTGAAGTTTTTTTGATTCTCCTCTGTCCCCTCTGTAAGACCTCACACTGGAAATTTATGTAACAAAAATTAGTGTAGTTATAGAATAATCTAGCCAAAACCATGAGTTAGTAGTATAGCTCTCTTGTATCTTAATTTGTAATAAAAACTGCAAAAATCACTGAAAATAATTCAGGGATTTATAATACCTCTCCCAAAGTTCTGACCAAATATGTTTCATGTGTTTGATACATAGTTTGGAAATAACCATGGAACATTTTGTTGAATGGCAGTTTAAAACTCTATAAAATTCATAAATTGAGAATTTTCCTTCTTTGGTCTCATCAGCAATGAATGCTGGGTATCCCAAAGTTCTTAAATGAAATCATGGGGACATACGTAATTAATCCTTTCCTCTCTGTTAATATGAGGAAGTAGATACCCAAAATCTCTATTCTGTTTTAATTGCATCTTAAGACAAAACTGGATTCAGGAGAAGGTGGCAGTTCTGCCTGCATTAAGACCCCTTATTTTCTTTAAAATACCTACTTTTGTAAGGCTAATGCATTATTATTATTGAAAATAAGGTTTTTACTTTAATCAGTTTCATGTGTCATGCAGTTTAACATTAATAATTTAACTTTGAAGTACTGTATTTTGTTTTGTTCTGTAACTATATGGTCTGACAGCATTAACTTGTATCAGTAGTCCTAGGGCACTAAAATAGGTCTTAATCATTTTTTCATTTGCACATTTCTGCATTTTTGTCTTTACCTATTTGTGGTTTCCACTGTCCCTGTCAACATATAAATTTTTGTTTAGATATGTCATTAGATGATGGGTATTTTCTTCTGTTTGTTCTTTTTGATCAGTTGATATGATGAAGAGAAAATAATATCAAAATTCATAGATGCTTAGGAAAATACATTGCGGACGTACATTGAATTTAGTATGTCAAAAGCCTAATTCAGTTCACAGGAATACATTAATGTTATGTTCCGTTCTTCCCAGCCTTCCCATTCTTTCACTTTTTCCCTGCCCATGACAGTTTCTTCAGAATCCAAGGCTCAAATGTTAATACATGGAGAGGGGGAAGGGGCAGTTAGCAAAAAACTTGTAAAGTGCGATTACTTCATACTGAAGATTAATTCGTCCTAAAATGAGGTAGTGGCATAAATGACGCAGATGGACTTCCTTATTACTCTTGGTATTTTGTTTATGATTGCAGGAGTAGCTGTTGAAAGAGCTTCTTAAATAGTCAAATTACTTCTACCCTGACACAGTATCTGCTTCCCAAAGCTAATTTTATTTTAGTTTTTCAACAGATCAAAGGAATAGACGTACCTAATCTGCCGCTGCTTGTCTTGATTTACAGTCTCACTGCTGGGAATTCCCGCAGACTTCAGGAAGTATCTTTAGTGAAAGGCTAATAACATAATGCATTCTGAAACCTTCTAGCATTAACTATTAACCTAGATGGAGAGAAAGTGTAGGAAGAAGGAAATAGTTCTCAGGTTTTACAAAAATGTTTGTACACAAAATGGAGTGTATAAGTGACGAAAACCATAAGTCTGAGGGTTTTTTCTTAGCTCTAAGAATGGTTAAAATGATGCTTGAAACTAAACTTGAAACTTTCTGGAGGTCTAAACTTCGAACAAAACCTAGACTTTAAAGAGATTAGCAGCAGCAGGTCCATGAAGATCTTAAGCTTTTAGAAGCTGAATTTAAATGTTTTTAAAAATGTACCTGATTTTCTGCTTTAAAGTGAAACTGTGGTAGATCTGTAGGAAGTACAGAATTTTAACAGTTGTCTGTGGGATTTTAGTATATAGTTTGCTTGCTTAAAAAAAAGGGAAAAACTGTTTTCTTTTGGACTTACTATTTTCCTAAATGTTCCAGGTCGATTTAACTATGTTCCCAGAGGAGGTTAAATCCCTTGTTCATGATGGTTATACAGCCTTGATGGACCAGCGGTGTCACAGTGCTGAACAAGCCTTTTCGCGATTGTTGAGCATTCTGAATCCTTCAGAATTAAAGGTAAACCGAAAGGAATAACTTCAGTTTATTGGAGTACTTGAGATTTATGCTTTCAATACCGTGTTTCATTCTTTCCTTCTTCTGAAACAGTCATTATTTTTGACTTGTTGCCAGTGATGTTTACTACAGTGCCAAGTGTTTCACTGATAAGTATGCCAAGGAGCTTACAAGTGAGAACAGGATTAAAAAAAACACTATAGTAGGGAAGTATTTTTGTAATATTCAGCATGCATTGTATTTCTAGATGCAGTCTGAAAAATACTTCCTAAAACAATGAGTAATATAAGTAGTTTCTTATCAAATACCTCATTTGATAAGAAACTACTGTATGTTTTCAGCTTAACCTTTATTCATAATAATGTGGGGTAAAAAGAATTTATATTCTTCAGGTCAGATAACTCTTCAATGGCAAATACTTTGAAATTTTGTGTATATATGTCTAGCCAATCAGCCATTGGCCCATTTGTCCCCCAGATTTCTTTAAATTCTTGTACTGTAGTATTAAGTTTTCTGTGTCAGTGCATGTGCACATGCATTGCCATGTTTCAGGCTCCCATTTTAATAAGGGTTGTTGCAGTGCTAATAAATCTGTCCAAGCAAGTAATGCACCAGTCCACCTGGAATTGCAACCCAGTTTTTTGGGAAGAAAGAGGTTGAGAAGGTTGTTTTTTTTTTTTTGTGTTTTTTTTTTTTTGTGTTTTTTTTTTTTTTTTTTTGGGGGTGGGGAGGGGTTATTATTAAAAAAACCCCAGTCAAACCCAAAACTAGAAAAACCTGCTCAGTTCTTAGCATGAGCTATAGCAAAGACAAACTGCACTCTATGAGGTCAACACAGTAAGGCTAGAATGCTATAAATAGTTAAACCATTTCTTAAAGCAGAGGTTTTAGGATGTATCACTTTGAAATGCATAGGGGCACCAAATATCCTGTAGTAAAGGTGTAGTTAACCTTCTCTTTTTATGCTAATTATAACAAATCTGGATAGAGGCTGTGATAAAGAAGGATGTTTCCTAGCTTTGTTGTAGCGAAGATACTCAATTCACAGTAGGCAATGTCTGGTTACCAGCAAAGTGGTTTTGTGCATGCTACTACTATAATTTCTCTCTCTTTGCAGCAGCTGAATCTTTGTGTTATTAATTACGTTGCTATCATTTATGGACATGCCACTGCTCTTCTTGGAATAGGACAACCTGAGGTATGACATTAAGGCCCTATATAGCTTTTTTTCAAAACTCTAGTTCAGCTAGTTGGCCATCCATTTTTGTCTCCTCTTAACAGACCACATGAGTGGGGAAGGAAAGTTCTCATCACATTTTAGAATCATATGGTTTAATATCTGGGACTAGATCTTTAATGGTTTTGGATAAAATAAGTCACCAAATTTCTTCGTAAAATTTCTTCTTAAGCTTCCAGATGAGGTGCTTAAGAATTAATGAAGTATAGTTAGTAATTTTTCTTCTACTTTGTTGTAATGGGGTTATGCACTAGTCTTTCTAACACAAACATTTTGCTTCTAAACAAGAGAAGGAGAATGCTTTTGATTCTGCAAAACACCAAAACAGATGTGTGGGGTTTTTGGAGGGGTTGATTTGGGTCTTTTTTCTCCTGCAGCGTTTAAAAATATTCAGTGTCTTACAGTGAATTTAACAGTGTCTGGGCATTTGTAGCTCAGTGAGCTCAATCATTTAATTTCATTACTTCAGAGGGAGCCCATGATTACAGAATAAGTTTCTTTAAGAAAAAAAAAATGAAAGCTTTTGTATGTGATCATGATGTTGCATAATTCCCTTTATTGTTCATAAAGCTGATGAAAGAATAGGGCCTTCTGACCCACTCTAATGGAGAAAAAAAAAAAGGGAAGAAAATACCGACAACGCACCACATATTTTTGTCTTAAATTTATTTTGAAGGCATTGGCAAAGGCTGAAGACCAATTTAAGAAAATAATCGAACAGTACCAGGAACAAAGATTTGGTTGTTTGGCATACTATGGAATTGGAAAGGTGTACCTCAGACAAAACAGGTTGGTGTAATATAAAGCTTCAGCATTCAATTTAAAAAATATTTTGAGAAAATGTGTGGGTTTTTTTTAATTATTCTTTGTTAATCATGAAATTCATATATCAGACTGATTTATTGCAACTTTGTTACTGCTAAGGACCTAATGGAAGCTGCTGAAATGAAAGGAGTTTAGGGTGCAGGGGTATGACCAACCAGCATCCCCTGCAATGGAGGAGAGCTCGAAAGAGAAGGGTGAAAAATGATGACCTCAGGGGAAAAGTATTGTAAAGAAAGCTTAACTTATCTCAGCACTAGGGAGATGGGAGGGTAACCTTGGTTTTAGATAAGGCAGCTGCACCAGTGAGTCATCGAGTTCCCTGAAACAGATAATGTCTTCTGAGCTAAGCAGACCAGCGTGGGGAGAGGTGGGGAGTGGCTTGGCCAAACACAAAGTGCAGAAAGTGGACACCTAGTAAACCTGAGGGCAGACGGCTTGGGCTGGCTTCAACCCAGATGTTCCTGGCAGTATTTCTTCCCAGCGTTGTGATGGTAAGCGTATAGGGACAGATAATGGGAATCAAGTTTGTAGTAATTCAACTGTGTTTTGCAATTGCTATGTTATGCTTGTGTTGTGATCTCAGTATATCATTGTATTGCTCTACTTAATCAAAATCCTCCGTATGCCTGTGGTTGTCTGTGCCTTGGCTGGCTGCCAGACTCTCATCCAACTGTGCTCCCACTACTCCTCAATGGGAGAAGGGAGAAAAGGCCCAGGGGCTGAGATAAAAGACAGGGAGATCACTAGGGCAAACCAGACTCAACTTGAGGAAAAATAATTTAATATCTGTTAAAATAGAGTTGGATAGTGAGAAACGAAGTAAAAAAGCTAAAATCACCTTCCCCCTCCTCCCACCTTTATCCCAGGCTTGACTCCTTCATTCCTGACTCTTCTACCTCCTCCTCCCCTGAGCCGCTCAGAGAGATGGGGAATGGGGGTTGTGATAAGTCCCTAACACCAGGTCTCTGTGGCTGCTTCCTCCACATACTCCTCCCCTGTTGCAGCATGTGGCCTTTCCACGAGCAACAGTTGCTTTGGGGCACATCCACCAGCTCTGGCAGGGGTCATCCATGGCTGCAGTGTGAATATCTGTCTGCTCCAGCAAGGTCCTCTCCAGGGGCTGCAGGAGAATCTCTGCTCCATGCCAGGAACATCTCCCCCTCTTCTCCTTTTTGCCTGGGTGCTTGAAGGGCTGTTCCTCAGACTTTCTGTCCTTATTCCTCACAGCCGTGCAGTCCTTTATATTGTCCTTTCTTATCCATGCTTTTACTGAGGTGCCATTATCTTGCCTGAGAGGCTCAGCTGTACCTTGTAGTGGGGTTCACTAGAGCCAACTGGAACTGAGGTAGCCTTGGCCTCTCCTCACAGGGGCTGCCCTTCCAGCACTGGTCCTTACCCCTCTGTTTAACCTTACCACGTAAACGCAATACAATGACAAATAAATTAAGTTTGATATTAAAACTTTAAAGTCTGCTCACTGGAATTTCCAAAAGCACCCGGTCAGAGAGTACTGGAATCTGAGATGGTATTCCTACTTCCCCCTGCCATAGCGTAGCCAGATGTGCTGAGACTCAGGAGGTATCTGCATCCCAGTCCCACAGATGTGGCTTTGTTTCCTTTGGCAGTTAAGACCTGTAGGGAGGCTGTGTGTGTGTTCCAAAGAAGTTGTTACACACACACACATGACAAGACAGCTGGCCACCCAGACTACCCCAGGCAGAGCTGCTCCCACATGTAGCACTACCTGAACGCATGTAAAACATACATGTAGGTTGTGGAGTCCTGTGCCTCCTCTCTGACTGATCATGGTTGAAGGTCCCTTGTGATCATACACATGCCCTTACTCTCTGTATTGATAAGCACACCCATGTTCATGGTTCCCTTGAATATCGTCTTAGGCTCTCAGTCTGCCTCATATCCATGCCTGGATTCTGGCCTCTTACTGAGGCTGGCATACTGGCTCACTCCTTGATTTTTTTTTTATACTGAAGAGTCTTTAAACTGATAACTTAATGAACCATCTGCTCTTTCATTCCACTTCCTCTTACCTTTTTTTTTTTTTTCCACCTTGGATCATAAAATTTATTGTGAAAGTATTACAGGCTGCGCAGAAGTTGTTCATGAACATTTTGAACATGTACCTGTTTCAAACTGCAGGTTTTCAGATGCGCTTGATCAGTTCAGGAAATCGCAAACAATGGTTAATCACAAGATTGTCCCTGGAGTATTAACTTGGCCCACAACATCTCAGGTCATTGAAGAGACACGAACAGAGAATTTACAGGTTTGTTTAATAAAAGAATAAAAGGTCAGAAAACCTATTTTGTCAAATGGCCTTTCAAAAAAATAAATACAGTTGTCATCCTCCTTTCTGCCTCCCCATTGCAAAGGCCAAAGAAAAATGGGGGGGGTGCAGCAAAGTATGAGACTAAGACAGAATGTGTGTACAAACTGGATCACCTTTACTGAGTTTCTTGCCATATTTATACAAAATCATACAGGCTACTTTTAGACAAGCTGTTTTTAGACCTGTTCTCCTTCAGCTGTTATCCTTGGTTTTGTACTAGCTAAGCTTTGATCAGTTCCAGCACTATAATTTACGTATCTTTGTTTGTTTATTAGCTTGTGTCCACGTGTACAGGATATGCTGCCTACCAACGTCTGTTATTCACATCTGTGATGTTTTATGGCTGTTCTGCTCATGTCCCTTACTTCTTCGACTGCCTAAGGTTATTGACAGGTCACCTGTATTCCCACAGGGGGGTGAAAGGAGGAGGTTTCAGTCTGGAGCAGCCAGTGCAAATGCTGCTGCTCATTGTCTTGAGTTGGTCAACCCTGATGCCTGGTGTTTGTAGAGCAGAATTCTTCTTGTGACAGCATATTTGAACATCCTGTTTGATGTTTTTTGAAAATCCCATATTTGAGCATCCCGTTTACAGCACAAGGCCAGGGGCTCTGTGTAAGGCTCTATGCTTGGGTATTTTTATGTAATAATATGGTTCTAATCTGCTCTAAGTATTTCATAATGTGTTAACTACTTAGTTGCATGATGCCAGACTTTAAGTAGATGTGAATACTATACACAATGTAATGCTAGAGAGAATTGGTTAAAAATTTCACTTGGCAAAAACGTGAAGTTGAAAATTGCAACTATGGTGCTGTATTTAAAACCAAGTTAAGACAGCTTGGTCATGTAGTTCTTGGCTGATGCAGTGGGAGTTGTGTGGTAAAATTCCCCATTTGAGTTTTAAAATCTGTGCTTCTGAATTGCTTTCTTAGGCTGAAAAGCTTCCAAAAAGAATATTATTACAAAAGTTATTGTTATTGATTTTTAAATGGTAATTGAGTCACTGTTACTTGTGAAGGGTTTCTGAATAAACCATGCTGTGAGAGATGTGTGAGCTTCTCTGCATGGATGCAGTTTGACACAGTAGAACTTACTAGGTTATCCAGTGTATGAACTTGGCTATACTATACTGACTTGTTTGGTTTCTGGTAGAAACAGCAGTGGTGTCGTTTCCTAAACAAAAACTGACCTTAGATTTCCTATAGACCCCCTAGCTGGTGCCATGGTAGTCTGGCCACAGTAGCATACCAGTGGTTGGGACTTACGGAAAAGCTAATGCAAATATCTGAAAGGCTGTAACTAATGGTCTGTCTGTTTGTAATAATGTCTTCTTAATCTGGGCTCAATGCCAACTCTGTGGGACTTTCACTGACTTTACATAAAGCCACTGTAATGTCTTTGGCTCAGATGCTATTCTAGATCTCAGTACCTCCAGTGCAGGGCCAGGTTTGAGTTGTCCCTGGGAATATAGCTGATCCTGTAACCAAGATCCCAGGTGAGGCACTCCTGAAATGCTGGGAAATAGTGGAAATGAACAGACAGTCCCTTTTTGGCACATTAGCTGAGTAATCTGGATCATCATTTTGGTAATTGAAAACTTACTGTGTTCTCATGCATTTGGAATTGGTCAGCATGTAAAATATTGGTCCAAAATAAACCTGCACGCAGGGAAGCTATGCGTACTTAGCTGATAGCAGTTCAAATGAGCTTTTGAATATTTGCCATAAAAGGGTAATCTTCCATAGCTTTCACTAGAAAAGAGTTGTTCTTTTGGTATTAGTCAATTGCTGTTCAAAAACAGATGTGTGTTTCACTGCAGAGTTCCCTAGAAGTTTGTAAGTAGGTATTGAATCTTTTCCTGGTTTCTGTGCAATTTGTCTTATATCATCTTGTTTTTCTCAGCTGACTTTAAAGAATTGTATTGAGGAATGCAAGTTCCCTCCAAGACCAGATGCAATTTGTCGATATCGACAATGCCGTGGCCACTCCAAAATCCAAATATTTTTCACGGACCCAGACTTCAAGGTAAATTTTTAGTTTAAAAGGGTTTGGAAACAAAACTTAATTTTTGCATACTTTCTGTTCCCCTTAATATGAAAGAGCTATCTGAAACATACCACCTTATCCTATCTACTGTGAAGTTGTGCACTGTTTTCTGTTGATTTTTGGTTATTCTTTTAAAACACATTAAATTCATACTGTTTCTCAATATTAGGGTTTTATACGTATTACTTGCTGTCAGCAATGTAGAGTGGAGTTTCATATCAGCTGTTGGAAAAAGTTGAAAACAACGAACTACAGTGATAAAAATGATAAGGTAGGAGTTGTGTTAAACTCTAAGCATTTTATTTTTTCCTTTCTTAGTTAAGATTATAGCATTCCTTTGATTTGCAGTAAGTGCAGTGCTACAGCCTGATGTTTTAACCATATGACAATGGCAGGAGGGGAGATTGGAAACAGGAATCTCTTGCTAAGTTGTCTGACATGCAAGTGTAGGTAAAGCTTGCTGTTGTCTACAGAAGAAAAAACTATCTGTGTGAAGGCTTAGTATGTTTAACCTGTTTCACTTGTATCATTCGTGTCTTCCCATATGGAAGTTTTGATCTTTCTACAGTCTTGCTGTTGAAGCAACATTTTGACATTGAGTATGTCTAAAGGAATTTTACCAAGTACAATATCAGCAGCTGGTATAAAAAGAAGGAAAATGCAGGCAGTATATGAACTCATAAGAGAATATTCTTAAAGCTGACTCGTGAATGTGGAGCTGGAGGAGGAGGGGCTTTGCTCTAGGTTCGGGAATAACAGGTATGTGCCACAGATCTAGGATCCTTTTCATTTGCAGTCCTTGTCAAGTCAGTTGTCACTTGCTTTTCTCATCCAGTAAGAGTTTAGGACTGTGCTAGCTTTAAATACCTTGGGCCTCTCAAATTAAGAAATTGTAATCTGTATAAGAACATAGATTTTGTATGAATTTGAATGTATTTGTACCATTTTCTCCTACAGGATTTTCTTCAAGAATTGTGTTTCACTCCTGGTTGTACAGGCCTCATATCAAAAATAGTTATTTTCAGTTCTTCTGGTCTGGTAAAATGTGAAGTAAGTTAATGTTCATATAAAATAAGAAAATAATCCTTAAAATATTTACTCTGGTAAAGCAGATAAAATGAAGATGAGAGTGTAACTGCAAACTCATCAGTAATATGCCGTCTTAACTACAGAATTTGAGTATTAGCTGGGAATATCCCATTCTCTTCTTAGCTGTTCTTCTGGTGGAGCAGGCATTATTTTATAATGGGTTAGAATTGTCATGGATGGGAACTGGAGTTTCATTTTATATTTAGTTTTTGTGACATGAAAGGAACTGTTAGTTTAACTCAGACCTAATCTCGCTAGAGGAAATAATAGTGTTATTGGAAGAGCGCTCCTACCCTCTGTAGCAGGAAGATGGATTCTTCTTCCCAGAGCAGTATCGATATATGAGAAGCAAAAAAAAAATAATTGTACAGTTTGCTTCCTGCCCACTAGTGAAGCAAAACAGCCTCCAATTCTTCCTGACCTCGTGTTAGCTTTCAACCTGTCTTTCCCGCAGATAAAGATGTATTGCAGTATACCAAATTGTTGCAGTAGAAGATAATCTTAGGTAGGCCTTCATGAGGCTTATGTAGGCTGCATTATCTCTTTCATAGTATTACTTTTACTGTTTTCCAAAGCATCAAATGTTCATTCATGGGTTTTTGAAATAGCAATGTTGCATCGTAACCCAAATTTAATTAATATGATGTCACTTATTTTGGTAGTTTGAACAAAAAATCACAAAACCCAAGGAACCACCAAGAGCCATTATTAAACAGAAATGTTCAAGGTAAGCTCTCTGCTGTTTAAAGCTAAGTTGAATCAATTTGAGAACAAAATAGTTTAGGATTGGTTTTCATGCCTTTTTAAGAATTGCTGAAATACCACAAATACTTTGGAAAGCTATTCTTGCCCTTTGCCTCTGATAAACTAAAAGGTCTGGTAAAATATGTCATGATCCACATTAGAAAAAACAATTTACAGAATTACAAATTACAAAAGCATTTAAGTTAACTTGTAAGCAAAGATACAGAACTGCAGATTTATAACTTGAGCACAGAGGGCTATTAACTGGTATTGCTCAATAAATTCTTGGTGGCTCTCTAGTGGTCATACGGTTCTTTAAAACCAGCATTTTCAGTTCGGTCACACAAAACTGTTTTCGCATATACAGGATATGAGTTGATGCAAATCTGATTTACCACACTTCTGTATTAAGGGATAAACTGTCTATTGCACCATGAACTTCCCAGCAATTTTGAATCAATAGTTTTTTAATGCAAGTTGTTTGAGTCATCTTTAAGTCTTTAAACTGCAAAGCTAATCTGTGGACAGGGAAGTAACATATTGTTTGGGGAAAGTGTGATTTGGAGGCTCTGTGCGGAGCTTGAGGACTGTTTCTTTACTTTTGCTCTCCATACATGTCTTTCATTTGTGCCAAGATACTTAACAATTGGAATACTAAACGGAGGGGGGGGGGAGGGTGTCTGTTATTCTTCTTAATGGATTGAATGCCTTAATTACAGTTGACTTTCACTGCATGTGTATCTAGATTAGAATATCACCTCTATTTTCAGTCTGAGATTGCAAGCATAATTCTGTTCCTTCCCCATGCTAGAGGGAAGAAACTCAGCAAGAGTTTTAGCTGTATGGGAGAGGTATCACTGTATGGCATAAATTCAGCACCTCTGTTCCACAGAATTTGCTAAATAACCAACTGTGTGTGAATTTTAGAAAGTGTAAATAAAAACTATGTAGTGATGCTACTTCAGTTGTTGATGCATGTACCTTTAACATAACTGAGTCTACACTTTCTGGTCAAATAAGGTTATAAATAGTGAGGAGTCCTGATGAGATGATAAACAAAATTGATTTTTAAAAGTTAAGGAAATACAGCATTAATATTTGGTTCAAAATGCTGAGTTATGAATTAAAAACCTGATAGTATTAAGTTAATTCTAATTCAGACATCTTAAATAGAAGTAAAAGTTATTGTGTTTGTGGATATTCTTATACTTTATGAAACTAACAAAATTTTGTGGTCTCAACCTATAAGTGAAAACTAGCTTTATTATATTTGTACTTTTCAGCATAGTATTTTACAATAGCTGTGTGCTCCATTCTGCTTTAAGACGTGAAAAATAGCTGAGATGTGCCAAACTCCTTTGGCCACGTAACTAACATTAGGCTCACTGCTTAATTGCTTTTTTTCAGTCTTAGGAAGTTAAAAATGAAAGAAGAAAAAAAATTACGAAGAAAACGTGCACGAGAAGAGGCACAGAATTCTGCTAAAAGGAAAATGGAAGAAAACCAGATGGGAAAAGAACCATCTCAATCCAGTGTTCAGAGTGGTATGTGGAAATACAGATTACTGTTCCAGGTTACCACAAGGTAGCATAATTAGCATTCTGAATGTCCGAAGTCAAATTATAGCAGAACGTTACTACTGAACATAATCCCCCTCTGCATTTTTACTTAAGATGCTTTTATTTCAGTTCTGATTTTGATTTCTAAATAACTGTAGGATGTTAGTATATGGTTAAATTCCTTGTAGAAAACCTTTATTATTGCTTCACTGGTTCATGAAAAAGCAGTCTGAAGAGGTCAGAGGCTCAAATTCTAAGTACATCTATTTAAAAGTAGTTTCAGGAAAAGCTTTATAACCAATAAGTTAGGACATTGCTACAGATAAAAAACACAGACAGTTGCATTTCAGAGAAACAATGAATGATAGCCGAATTGCAGAAACTGCAGTGACTTAAAGTGTTCAAAAACCATGTAGATGAGGCACTTGGTGATAGGGTGTAGTGGTGGTCTTGGCAGTCCTGTGGTAATGGTTGGACTTGATCTTAAAGGTCTTTTCCAACATAGTTGATTCTATGATTCTGTGACTTGAAAAGCATATTTTAGAGGACTTGGGAAAATAAAATACTCCAACCTGTGAGTATGTTGTCAGTTAATGCTTCAGCTTTTGTGTTCCGGTTATGTTGGTTTGCAGTGTTCTGTATTTCAGAGGTGTTAAGGCAAGCTACAGTGCAAAGAAAAAGTAATTTTGGTTTGGGTTGCTGGGGTTTTTTTATTTGCATATTTTCGTCTGTATTACTACTTTTAAAATAGTTCTCATATTAATTTCTTTGTAGAATTTCATATTAAGTACTTTGAGGAAACTTTTTCAGCCCATATATGGCATACTTGGAGTTCTCTAAAACCCTTTTGCTTGCTCAGTGGCATATCCTGGCGCTTCTTCCTCTTTAAGTAGCACTTCCCCTATCTGCTTTCCTATGGCTTAGGTTTAGTTCTGGTCCTTAGATCCACTGCAGGTCACTCAGGTATATGTATGTGACTTGGCTGTCCTAAATGCCTTTAAAACTTCTAAGAATACTCACCCTGAAGTACTGTGGGTAAAAGTTGGGACACTGATGCAGGAGTATGTCAACGTGAAGCAATTTAATGCATTTCTGCAAAAAAATCTGTGTGTTGGCGTTGGCCAACCTTTCTGATTTGTCCCCAGTGAATTCTGTAACAAAATTGAACTCTTTGGAGACAACCCATTGCCCTGGGTTGTTTTTTGGGGTTTTTGTATGGGGTTTGGGGGTTTTTGTTTGTTTGTTTGTTTTCTTGGGGAACTTTTGGGAGAAAATCTGTCCAAAAAACCCATCTAATTTAATCTCTCAAGCTGTCCTAGAGGTTGAGGCACCAATTTCAGGGGGGAGCTAGATCAAAAAGGGTTTTTTGTTTAGTTTCATTAGCAGCCACAGCTACCTTTAAATAAGAACAAATCTGCTCGTACACTGGAGAGAAGTGCAAGTGAGAGAAGCGCTTCTCTGTATCTTACAAATGTACATACAAATGTTTTTTAATGCAGACTCAGGCATTGCTTATACCTGTAGAGTTCATCGAATCCTATAGTACACTTGGAACTGTTTGTCTTACAATGCTTAATTATTCTAGGTACAGTATGTAGTGCTTTGTTCTTTAAAAAATATTTTCAGGTCTAAATCTTTTGTTACTGTTACTGTCAGTTGAGCTCTGAAAGTGGCATTCTATGAATGTATGATCTCGAAGAATGGTGAAAGCCGAAGGCTGATATGAACCAGTAACCTTTTTCACTCTTATTCTACAAAGAACCAGTGGCAGGGTCAGGGCAAAGGTGCTTCAGAAATGTGCCTTTGCTCTGAGAACTGATGCTTGGGGGAATTCTGTCTCTGCACGAGGGCTGGCACGCAGCCCACATAGACAGTTCTGTATAGACAATTGCTTGAAGCTATGGTTACTGGCAGGTAATTTTTTTTTAACTCTCTGAAATCTAGTGAAGGTGCTAAGGATTGTTTCTTTGTGTAAACCAAGTTTAAAACAATGTTGTGTCAAATTCATAATGCCATGAATTCCCATGATTTGTATGGGAAGTTATATATTCTGTAACTTCCAGTGTTGAGATAAAGCAAATAATTAAAAAACCCACTTAGTCCAACTTATCTGTACTTTAAAGTTGATGTTTTAAGTGATGATAGACATGAAATCTTGATTCCTTTGTTTGTTTCTTTATGTCCCGTTACAGGTTATGTTCAGGATTTATATGCTGGTGATAGAGTTCTGCAGCGTATCAGTCGAAATGCTGGGCAGATAAAAGCAGCTGTTTATGATGCTTCCAAACTATTAAAGGAATTACTTTCATGGTTTGTAATCAGTGAGGAAGACTACACGTCATATTCTGAAACTAGTAGTGTGACACATGAAGTGATGGAGCAGCTCATCAATTACTTAATTCAGGAAAAAAACAGAGTAAAAACAAGGGGGTTTATCCATGTGCTGAGTGAGCTGGAAGAAGTGGATCCCAAATTACACAAGTGGCTGAAAGATCTTAACAACTCGGGTAGGCTATATGTTTATGTAATAGCAGATCTTACTCTGTCGTACTTTTTTTGCTTATAGATGAAAATATAACCACCCTATTTTCCAGTCTTGCTTTCTTAACTTTAAATAGTAATGTAAAGCTTTCCTCTTCTTCATTTACTTGATCCTTAGCCAGGATTTCTAGAGAAGAAAGGTGACCATTGGTAGCACAGGAACAACTGGTCCTGTCTCTGCAAGTAAAGCATTCTGATGTGGGCAGGGCTTTGTCCGTGTAGGAAAGGGAACATTTAAACATTTTTTTTTTAAATGTCTTTAAATTCCAGAATAGGCTGAAATGATAATATTTGTATGAATATTTAGTTTCAGAAAAGTAAATCATAGTGGGTTTTTTGTCATAAAAGTTTAGCTGACTGTAATTTGGAAGTAATTTAACATAGTGCTCTTTGACAGTGTTGCCTTACTCAGTAGCTTATAATTGGATGAAGGTAGAAGTTTGTTTTTTGCAGGGAAAAGGGATGTAAGGTGCCAAAAAAAACCTTGGATGAGATTTGGGTTCTTAATTTTGAACTGTAATGTCCATATTCTTCACGGCATTTGTATAGGTCTATTATGCAAATAATAATTTGGTGTTGACTAAAATTTATATAAACTCCACTTATCATTTGTTTGCATTTTTAAGATAAAAGAGGTTTTACATAAGTGTTTCATGTACTGTACAATTTTTAGAACAAACTGTTCCTCTTTGAAGAGAAATATTGCATTGTAAGCACTAAAACTCTGAAACTGGAATGAAATGTTTTGGGGTTTTTTAATCTGGTTTAGGTCTGACAGCTACAAAGAACTTTCTCCTTCAATATGGACAATTCTTACAAGAGCTTGACATTTCTATTTTAACCACACTCTGGAATGAGAAGTATGGTAGTAAATTTGACTATGTGACAAGTGATTCTGAAGACAAAGAAATTCGCGATTATTTCTTAAAACCACCGCTAGAGAAAACCCGTTGTTTTATATGGCTATTAGAAGACAACAGAGAACATTTTCCATTTCTTCATCAAGCTTTAGATGAATTTTTTGATAAAATGGGTAAGTATGCAAAGGCCATCATTCTTACAAGCACTGTACTTGGTCTGTTTCTACACCACATTTAATGGGCTCTGTAAAAGGGCTGAAACCTCAGCAAGCTACTATCCACCTTATTATGTGGTATCATCGGTGTTCAGTGCAATATGGCCACAAAAGGCAAGCCACCCTTTCTTAGCTTACATTCTGCTGGTTTGTTTCATGTGCCACAACCAGCACGTGTTTATGTATATATAATGTCCAGCCAAAATACGTATTTCTCTTTCAGTATTTAAATAAGTATTTATCTTATTATCAAGCACAGAGGTTCTGCAGCTACACTCTTTGAGATGCTGTCATGGTATTTGATAAAGAATTATAATAGTTATTACTTTCATTTCATAGCTTACAAGTTACATAAAATATTGCTCTTTCCATTTACGAATGTGACTTTGTTATCCTTTTAATAGATGACCCTAACGTTGTATTAAAGAAGCAAGAAAATGAAAATATATCGGTAAGTGAAATTAATATCAATTTGATACAAGCTCAGAAGCAAGCACGTGTTTAGTGTTTAAAAATGTGCAAAAGTGAGGAGAAGTGCATCTCTGTTTATTTTGCATCGTCATTCTTCAGACTAGATAAGAGGTCTACTTACTTTATTTTATCCTCCTTCCTGACCCTCTTTTTCTTGAAGTATACCATTTTCCTAACCTTCTGTCAGTAAAATACTTGTTGGGTTTTCTCTTTAGTTAAAGCACACACCAACAAGATACTTTTTAGATTATGAACATTTCAAGAAGGCAGATGAGGAGCTTCTAGGGAAAGTGGATGTGCCCCCGCCACCTTTGGATAGGGAAAATAAGGCACATGGGAATAGCATTTATGTATTACTTGAGAATAGCTGTTTGGTGGTAACTTAGAAATGTCTCTCTGAAAGTATCATTGGGAATTAAAAAAAAAGAGACTTTTACTAGCTGTTGTACCATAGAATGGTTTGGGTTTGAAGTGACCTTAAGTTCCAGCCCCATTAGCATGGGCAGGGTTACCTCCTACTAGACCAGGTTGCTCAAGGCACCATCCAACCTGGCCTGAAACACTGCCAGGGATGGAGGAGGATTCACAACTTCCTTGGGAGGTCTATTCCAGTGCCTCACCACTCTTCTGGTTTATATCTAACCTAAATCTCTCCTGTTTCAAGTTTGAACCCACTGCCCCATGTCCTATCACTTACTGTCCCTGATAAAGAGTCCCTCTCTGGCATCCCTGGAGGCCCTCTTCAGATATTGGAAGGCTGCTATGAGGTCTCCACGCAGCCTTCTCTTCTCCAGGCTGAACAACCCCAATTTTCTTAGCCTGTCTTCATATGGGAGGTGCTGTTGGCCCTGTACTAGCTGCGCTTGTGATTACCCAGACACAGGACCTTGCACTTCTCGTTGTTGAACTTCATGAGGTTTGTGTTGGCCCCCTTCTCAAGCGTGTCAAGGTCCATCTGGGTGGCATCCCTTATATCTGCATATTTACCATGACAGCTGAACTGAAGTGTGATTCTTCCTTGAGTGTACATAACTTGAATCTGTATGATTTTGGACACTAACTGTACTGTATATTTTACAGTCCAAAGCAAGAAGGTGGTGTAACCCATGTTTACCTTCAGATGTCATTAAAGTGTAAGGCTAGGAATTTGACGTTTATTTCACTAATAAATAAATTCAAAGTGAGTTAGGCATATTTTGCATGTATTCATTACAATTTATAGATGCTTTTCAGATTCAAACTGTAAATCTTAAAAGTATACATCATTCTGAATCACTTTTTGATTAGTATCTTAATTAAAATCCATCCTAATTGGCAGAAGTATATTACGTATCTTGGTTAATTATGTGTTTGAGGCGCTGTCATTTAAGATTATTCTAGCCTGCAGATAAATATATCTGTACAAATCCAAGATTTACTTTTCATATAGAATAAATCTTTAGAGTTGATTAGTTAATATACATCTTAATAAAATGCAAAATTCTTTGCTTTTCAATTTCATGAATTGGAAATCTAAGAATGGATTACAGTAAAACTATTTCTATTTCAATGTTACTTATATCCTAAAATAGACCAAGTTGCTCCTAGTAGAGTTATCTTAATCTATAATCACAGTCCTGTTAAAAAGTGAAGATGCATTTTAATTCCTTCATTTTTGCATACCATAGAAAACTGAAGTGACCAGAACATTTGACGGTTCTGTTAGCTGCTTGTTGCCCGCATGTGACTGTTGTGTGGGATGTCGTAGTTCTTTATGATGTAAGCAATGAGTAATCAGCTGAAATACTGAAATGATAGTATGTTCTGTTTTTTAAAATCCATGTTCTATGTGTTTTAATAAGGAAAATTGCGAAAAAGGACAAAATGGATAAAGTCTGGCAAAACTCTCTTTCTTTTTGTGTTTTCCACCTGAGGGTGGGGTGGAGAGGGAGAAGATCGCATACTTTGTAGATCTTGCTGGTCAAACCAGAATGAGAGCTTTAATATGAAATTTTTGGTTTGGGAAATGCATCAGGATTTTATTCTGATGAAAAAATGACAGTTTTAATTTTTCTGTTTCAGACTAATGGTATCAAAGTTAAAAATAAAAACAGAAAGAAGAACTCAAAAGACTCAAGGGTCAGTAACTGCAGCTGCTTACTACAAATATGTTAGAATTGCTGGCATTCAGATGTGTAAAGGCTGTTTTCCTAAATTCCTTGTGGTTTTTATGAAAATACTCATTCTTAAAGTAGTCCTTCCTGAAGTAGCATAATGCTGTTAAGACTCAATTAATACAGTTTGCATTTGTTAAATTACAGATTTCTCAATATAAAATATATTTCTAAACTTAAAAAAAGTTATCTGTGAATAACTTTGGCTCTGACTGCATACCAATACCTTCAATCTGTCTGTTGTCTTAATTCTTAATTACTGTTATGGTCTTATTTTGGATGCAGTACACTGAATGCTGTATGGAATAAATACTTTATGCTCCCCTTAGTTTTGCACTGATAAATAGCAAATTTGGAGAAGGACACTTAACCCATTATTTTGTGAAAGACAATTGTGTCCCTATACCTCATGACCATAAATCTGAAATTATGTATTTAACTGTCTTTTCTGATAATTTTTATGGGCTGAAGATGCGAGTGTTCCATTTATTGCTTAGAAAAATGTTGTTAGTTGTTAAGTATTTTATAGGTTTTGCTAGGTATAACAGTTGTACCTGGAGCTTATACTCTCTCTTATCCTGCTTTTCTAGGATTTCGCTTTAATGAAGGCTCCTGATAGTCTTCTTCATTTCTTCCATGCCCCCACCTTTTTATAGTTTTACTAGAATTTCAGGAATAAACTTAAGGTTTTTCTGTTTTCATCACCAGGTTTTTCTTTTTCTGAGTCAGATGAATTTATATGTATTATATGAATTTATATGTATTTCTAAAGTTATTAGATAATAAAAATTAAAAGACACCTAAAACATTTGTAATGGTGAACATAAGAATAACAGGTGTCATATCTCTAGTTCCACATGTTTTTAATAACTCAGACTTACTTGGAGTAAAATTATTAAAGCGTGAAGGGTCTTAGATGTAAAGGGTGAGTTTCCTAGGAAGTCAGTTGATGTGCAGCTGACTGAAAAGAAGTTATATCGAAGTCCTAACAAAGCAAAGCTGTGCTGTTGTTTGGGTTTTAAGCCAAACTCCAAGGAAAATGAGGCACATCTAGGATTTTGGTGAAATTGGAAAAAAAGGAGGGAGCTTGGGTTGGATATCCCAATTTCTTTTTCCAAAATAAAAAGAAATTGATAATTTTAAAATAAGAACTTTCTTGCTATAGCTTAGTACTGAATATTGTACTTAAAAGTTTTTCAGTTCATAATATGGCCTCTGAACATGATTAAGTTACAGAACAAGAGTCAGTGTAAATAAGTTACTCATAGTCTTTAGAACATTTTGCGTATTCTTTTGTGAGATGAAAAAAAAATAATTATCTGTTTTTAATTAGTCTATTTTAGTATTATCCAGTGGCATTAGTACAGCACCACGAGAAGAAGATAAGATATTTATAGAAGAAAATACTTTGTAAGTACCATCATGTACCTTTGCGTATTGCCCAAACTCCAAAGTGCTTTGCAGGTACCAGAGAAGACAGTGTCTTAGAAAAACTAAGTCTGTGTTAACATATAAGTGGTTTTGATACAAGCTTGTGTGAAGCCATTACTTCTCTGCTTCTAGGACAGGTGTAAGGGGCATTAAAATTTTAAAGATCTTAGCAATGTCAGAAGTAACCAAATGGTTGTCAGGCTGCAGCCCAGTACATCTTCTAGGCCATAAGATATCCCTTCAAGTAACATTTTGCTTGCTTTGTGTTCTGTTTTTATGTAGCAAGATATTACTTGATGTATTTGTGCATACTCCATAGTCACAGCTGAACTTAGCCATCAAACGGGTTATGATGTTGAATCGAGGTCATATGTAGTGTGTTGCTCAGAATATATGTGTTAATCAGGAGTCAAATTCTTGTATTCTGAGCCTAGTTTTGGTCTTGCTTATGGATATGCAAACTGCTAGCAAGAGCTAGGCCCTATTATTGTGGCAGGTTAGTTAATAACTTCAGCAGTTAAGTATTCTGGGGACAGTGTTTATTCTGCTTGTTAGAAAAAAAGCTTGCTGTTGGGTTTTATTTCTTGCACTATGTAGTTACCATACAGTATATTCTGGTTTCAGTATATGTGGCAAATACAATTATTTTCAGAAACAGGAATTATTGTTCATATGCACTACTTATTTCTTTTTTTTCTTTTTTTTCTTTTCTAATGCTGCAGAGATTTTACAAATTCTTATGAACCATTTGTAATCCCAGAATGTATTCGGGGGCAACTAGAAGAATTTGAAGTGCTTCGTGGCATTTCAAATAGTAACCGCTATCAAAGACATTTGGATAATAACCCAGATCCAACCTGTGAGAGCTTGTATGAGTATGTATGCATTTCTGTGCTTAGCAGTTTAAAGGCTGTAATATTACTTCATAATTTTTATAACATCTTGAACTAAATCCATGATTTGAGTCCTGGGGGCCTGGTATATGGTTAAAACTTAAACAGGGGAATTTTAGATTGGATATAAGGAAGGAGTTCTTTACTGAAAGGGTGGTGAGGCACTGGAATGGGTTGCCCAGGGAAGCTGTGAATGCTCCATCGCTGGCGATTCAAGGCCGGGTTGGACATAGCCTTGGGTGACATGGTTTAGTGGGAGGTGTCCCTGGCCATGGCAGAGGGGGTGGAAATCTTAAGGTCCTTTCGAGCCCTAACTATTCTATGATTCTGTAAGTACATAAAAGTATGTACTAATGCTTTGAAATAGCTGCATGTTTTTAGCAAGATTTGTATGAGCAAGAGTATTGCAGAAAATTATTATGTTTGTCTAGAGCACCATCTTTCAAATGGTGTTTCTTCAGTTGTTCTAGAAGCTCTTTGCTTTTAAGTATTATTGTGAAAATACAACATGTGAAAAAAGGTTCTAGAATTACATGGAAAAAAAACCTTTGATAATGTCAACTTCTTATATTTTTTTTGTTTTTTAAGATATTTCTCTCTAATCTTGGAGCAACATGGCCCTATGGAAATTAATGATAAATTACTAGTTGGGGAATATGAACATTTCCCTGAAGAAGTTCGAAAGATTGTAGAAGATGAAGGTGGTCTGAAATCTTTTCTTCTGAAATCTCTTCGTTTCATTATGGTGGATAATCTTATTGGTTTAAGAAAGCATGAAGTTCTTATTCAAGAAAATACAAACAGAAATGAGACTGAAGATAATGAAGAAGAAAGCTATATAGTCAGTGATGCGCCAAAAGCTTACTCTTTCCAGAACAAACTACAATTAAATCCAGCTGCTAAGGAATTTAAACCTCTGTCTTATCCTAAGCAACCCAATATATCAACATCTTCGGACTTAACAGTAGCAAATTACAAGACTCCACAATATTTGCCCTGTTCTTTTCCTATTTCATGTACATCTGTGCATTCTTTGTATAGTCAGAATATTGATATCATAGGAAAGGATCCCTCATTTCCAGACATTTTACTGAAGTGTTTTGATTCTAAAAGTCCTCATGTATTTTTGCCTCTGACTTCCTGGGATTATCGATATGAAAGAATATTGCTAATGCCTTCTCAAATGCCTCTCATGTCAAATATTGCCCAACAACCTAGTTATATTTATGCTGATCATGTAGCTCATCAGGATAGTGATGAATCAGCAGTTTCAGACAGAAAATGTGTCTTTAGCAACTTTAGACCAACTGAAATAAAAGCAGATAAAGACTCTCAGTGCCACATGGAGAACTCAGATGATACATTTTATGAAGACAATTTTGCTGTTGAAAATAGTGCAAATGAAGCTGAATGTGATATACAGGTTATTAAGTTGGAAAAAGAAAGTAGAGATGTACCTCTACTGAAAAGCAATCCTCATACAAGGATGATAGCTGTTCAGGTAAGAAATTAAAATGAACAGTTATTTGAGTGCTTTTAAGTGATAAATGGCAGTGTTGAGCACTGGAAAGTACAACTCCTGTTTGAATGATTTCTTTACGACTTTCCAAAGGGTCTAATATTGTACAGAGTTTCAAGATCAAATATTCAAGTAATAACTCCAGCCACCTAAGTGTTAAAGGATCTTGAAAGTAATACTTAGCGTTCTATAGTACTTCCCTCTCAAAAAAAGGCCACGAGTTGGAAGATAACTGAGGTGTTTATCAGACTAGGCACTTCCTTAGAACTTGCAATTTAAGTTGCTGACACTTTCTACACCTACTCTTGGTTTTCATTTGTAATTCTTTAAAGAGTTGGTCACTGAATTTTGTTCTGC
The DNA here is from genome assembly GCA_039720435.1 of Amazona ochrocephala. NCBI lineage: Eukaryota > Metazoa > Chordata > Aves > Psittaciformes > Psittacidae > Amazona > Amazona ochrocephala. The sequence goes on along the minus strand of CM077877.1, from coordinate 98,263,452 downwards.
CTGAAATTTTCACAGATCTTTTATCCAGGTTAAAGGAGGGAACTCGTGCACATACATCAGTTTAAACTTCACTTTAGAGGTTAAGGAAAGTGTTTCTGTGTCATCATTTTTCATTTTTAGTCAGTTCAGTGATGTAACTTTCACAATGTTTGAGGATTTAGATAGTTTGTACGTTCTAACAATTGCTGGTTGATGCTTCCCTCATGGTCTTACAGTGGCGGCCCAGCTGTATGGCGAGTTCAGGCGGCAAGTTCCATCACGTTTCTTTTTGTCTCCTGAAGTGAATACTGAAAGTTTTTTACTGCCTACAGTAAAAGAGAAAGCATTGCTGAACACAGGGAAAGGGGCAGGGCATGCAGCTGAACAGAAGAAGGCCTGGAACATTCACTCTTTAATGGTACCCCAGATTTAGAACAGCATACACCACTCATGAAAATACAGTTCCAGTGACAGGGAGACAAAAAATCACATCCACTTTTGTTCCAGAAAATATTTTGGACTAAGATGCTGGGTTTTCAGAGTTATGGATATGGCAATTTTACACATCTGTATATGACAGATTGTCCAACAAGCTAGAGGGACTGATGTGGGGGAGTTTCTCATCTTCATTTGTTTCTTGTTATTAAGGGAAGAACAGCAGTTTAAAGCTGTTAAGATAAATAGTTGTCCTTTTATTCTTGCTTTCTAAATCAGGAAAATGTTAACTTACTATTTTTTTTTTTTTTTTGCAAACTTATTTTGTATCCAAAACTCTTCTTCACTCCACATCTTTCCTACTCACCTGCTGAAAGCTAGTTTGCCATCAGTCTTGGCAGATGAATTTTGTCACTCGGCTGACTGGGTTTTTGAAATGGGATTTCTCTTTGGTTCTTGAACACACACACACACACACACACACACACACACACACACACACACACACACACCCCAAAGAGATATCAGAAAAGGCATCAGTTTTTAATTTAGTGAATTCTGGTTAGAAGAGATCAAAATGTCACTAAGCAACAGATACGTTTCCCTTTGCCTTGCTCTACCACAGTTCTTCATTTAACATTACCCGACTGTGATTTTATTACTCTGACAAAATAGACTCTGATAGCCTGTTAGAACAGTGACATCATAAACTGGCTCTTGAATGTGACACATGATTAGATTTTAAACTCTGTTCTTTCAGTAAATTCTTGATGGATGGTATAGGAAAACAAGCAGGGACTTGGAGGGTCCTTGAGTGTGGTCCCTTGTAAGTAGAGGCATTTAGGTAGTCCATCTTGAGTTTAGGAGGAGCCACAAAACACAGCTCCTCAGTGAGCTGTCAGACACTGATTTTGCAAATCTGAAGTTTTCAGACATTTAGAGCACAGCTGTGTTTGAAGACTCAGAGAACTGTTCTCAATATAAGTGCTTCATGCTCAATTAACCTAGGGAAAGATCATGAGCAAAAAAAGTGCTTTCATTATAGACAGAAGTCTGTTTCAGAAACACTTGTGTGATTTTTTTCTTGACTTTGTAGATAGATCTACTTTGTGATGGAGTTGGATTTGTAAAATTGTAGGTTAGGTACCAAAGCTCCAAAACAGAGCTGACCTACTAGTTGCATATATAAACTGGAAAGCTTCTTAATCAACTAATGATTTTTTGTATTCTAGGTAAATCGTGAAGTAGCTGATAGGGAAACTAATACTTTGCCTTTTCATCCATTTGAAATGCAACAAGTAAGTTACCAACATATTTGTTCATATTTCTCAATGAAGAATGTTAAAGGAATGCCCAGAAATTTAGTAGTAAAAAAAAAAGTTCTCTGAAAATGGTATGTTTTAGCAAATATTCTTTATTTTAGTTTCCTTGGTGTTTGGTGTTGGGTTCTGCCCCGATTTGTGTTGGGCTGCATTCTGTGATGTTCTTGAAAACTTCACATAGGCTCACAACAAGGTTTTGGAGCTTTGTTCTGTAGCTATTCAGATGTTGGAGTATGTTTTAGGGAAATTTAGTATTTCCTCTCCAAATATCTGGAGGTTTGATTTAAATATTCCATTTGGGCATATAGACAGCTCAGACTGATGTTACTGGCAGTCTTATGTCTGTGCCAGGAGATGGAAGTGAGAAAATGTGGCCTTTGAACTAGTTATATTCCACTCATGGTCAGGCATGAATGTTCATTTCCTGAGCTGGATTGAAACTTACAAAACTTTCTGTTAAACACAAGCCCCTCTTACTTCCCACAACAAACCCCTCCAGAAAACCCACCCCAACCAGGCTCAAGACTTTGAATCTCACCTGACAGGAGGCTGCTCCTTTTAGACACTACAAATGTTTGCTGCCCTGTGGAAACAAATGCTAGATTGTTTTTGTAATGGATTTATTTTCAGGGAGATATCCTACGTATGGAAAAGGAGCATCAAGTATTAAAAGAACAACTTAAAGAAGCACAGGAAAAATATGAACAATTACAAAGCCGAAGCTCAGAAGAAACCAGTGCTTTAAAAGAGCTCATAAAGAGAAATGTTCAAGAGACTGAGGTAATGTTTTCATCTGTGCAGCAATAGGACAAACTGCACTGGTTCACAAAATTGGTTGTAATTGATCAACAGTGTATTTGAAACTTGCAGTGAGGCAGTCCTCATTGCTGTGAAGTCTAACGCGGCAAACCTCACAGTCTTTGTGTGTCATCATCCTTTGAATACACTCAAGCATGTAGGTTACTGTTTGCTTCCATATAGTGGATAGGTATCAGGTTTTTTGGTTCAGCCTGAGAGCAAAAAAGCTCTACATTGCCGACACTTTCTTTTGTCTTGATATGTTGGGTTTGCTGACAGGCTGTTTCCTTGGAAATGTCCGGGAGCAAGAGGAGTCATCCCCAAATAACACTGTCAGCCTATTATCACTTTGACAGGATTAATTTTATAGTTTAAGCTGTAGATGCTACAGGCTGCCCCTTTGTCTACGTGAAAAGGAATTTTTCCATTTAAGAAATAAAAATCAGGTGACGCCAAAGCCATGTCTCCCCATGCCTCTCTTTTATCTTTAGTAAGATGGAGCCTGTCACTCAGTCTCAGTTTTATTGTACATTTTTCCTTCCAGTGGCATGTTGAAGTAAACTGTACTGCAGCTTGGGAGCTCCTGAGCTGTAGCTTTGCCATTGCATAGAAGTAGCCTGGCAAACCTTTGTATAAGGGCTTATGGAGTCTCATGTCTGTTTCTTCTTTACCAACACTCGGTAAAACCGTGAGCTCAGAAGGGTTTGAGCTGAAAGCATGGCAGTGCGTGGGGTGGGTGAACTCTCTTCCATGGGCATTGAAGGCACTTTTGTAAAAAATGTTTGTTTTATATTTCTCAGTGACTCATGGATGCTACATTGCTTGTTTGGAGGTTCTTGAGCAGTTATGGCAGTCATAAAATCCACTGCTGCCTTGCTCTGTTATGAATAGTAACTTCCTGGTTGTTAGTGCTGATACAACAGTATCAATTCTGATTTTGAGCTGGATTTTGATCTGGATTTCAGTATGTATTTGTATGTGACACTGTGGAACTGGGTTTCTTTTATTAGCTGGCTGCAAAATAGGGTTGCAAGCCATATAAACAAAAAGTGCAGATAGTTGGGGGGGAAGCGTTTTATGAGTATGTTACCCACATACATGAGTATGTTCCACACAGCTAAATTAACTGCTAGTAAAACTCCTGCTACTATACTTTTCACTGGCTTAGCTGTTGATCATAAGTGCCAGCAATCTGCTCTAACTTGCTTTTGAATAAAATACTGTTTTCAGAAATAATGTTTCTTATTTTCTGCTTTTAGTTATCAAAGACTGAACTGGATTGGTTTCATCGAGACTTAGAAATGCAAGTGAAAAAATGGCAACAGGAGAAAAAAGAAAGTCAAGAGAACTTTAAAGCACTAAGGAACACAGCTAAGAAGCATACTGATACCAATGAGAGGTACTAATTTCAAATACTGATTTACATCACTCTCCCTTTGATTTTTTTTTTTCCTTCTTTTTTTTTTTAAGCAGCTGTAAGTACAGTGATTTCTGATAGACTGTGGTTTCAGTATCTACTGATGCCATGATGTATGCGGAGTGAAAACTCAGACTTATTGCCCTGATCATGTCATTCTGAAATGAGTTAAATGCAACTCTTAATTAGAGCTGCTCTTAATGGGATCTACGTACAGCATTATTTAACCTAATTAACAAATACTACTTTCTTCAATGTTCAAGATCTCACATTTTCCAGAATCCTGTAGCACTGCTTTTTCACTTTTCTCCTTCATGACTTCCCTTTGCTTTCTCAGCGTACTTCTCTACTGCATTATGATTGGCTTTAAATTTTCATTTCCATTTTCATTCTTCCTCCTTCTATTGTACAGTCAACCCAACCAAACTCTGGTCTTCATTTGTTTTTCATACAGCCTTTTTGTCTATTTCTGCCACAGTAGCCTGAGGGTCATCCAAGGATGCATATTTCCTCCTTTTCTAGTCCTATAACTTGTTTCCTAGATTCAAGTAAAACTGCCAAAACTACATAACTGGGTGTATCTATTGAGTTGTCTCAACATAAGTTTGCAGAGTTTTCCATAGAACTTTAATCATTAATATCAATGTGTGAAGCCCATCATAACCCTGCCTGTGTGCAGCTGACCTAGTTCTTCCCCTGGCAATAGGCTCTCCTGGCTGTGGAGGAGCAAGAAGCAACTTCTACCATGGCCAACAAGTATCCATGAGATCATGTCACTGACATACTGAAAAATAAATCGTGTGTCATTTGATGCAGTATCATCAGTAGCTTTTTCCGCAGCATTCTAAAGACTTCAGAAATCTTTAGGTAACCTGATGATTGGCTGTGTAACCACATAGGTGTTTATCACAGTAGTAGACTGAAATATGTACATATCTGCTTTCACTATTTTGATTTTTAAGTTACAGGTAAATATTTAAAATAGCTTCTAGATAACTGATGAAATTGACTTAGGATAAATTCTCTAGTCAGATTTGACAGCTCTTACTGTATTTTTAAGTTCTCTCCAAGTTCACAGACCTGAGAAGACTCCTGGGCCTTGAATGCTGCTGTGTTATCTTCAGTCTAAATAGTTTGGGGTAAATTTGTCTTGAAAAATCATCAGCCTGCTTTTACATTAGTTACTGCTTAATTAGAGTACATTTAAATGTACTTACAGTATTAAACAGCGCTGTTACTGCTGCGCAGTTGTCACTGTTGCTGTATAGGAACATGCTATGTATTTGCTAATGAACATTTTTCAGAACTAGCTTAATAAATGTTTGATTACTCTAGGTATTTGAAGACCATTGATGAGAAGGAAAAGCAGTATAAAGAATATTTAAATACATATCTCGAGACCAGGTAAAACTCTTGTACCTTTCAGCAATATTTACATTTTTCTGCTGACTCATCATTATTGAGTTCTCTCTTCACTTTGGGTAAAGGCTTAGAAAAAATAAGCACTTTAACCTCTATCTCTTATTTGAAGTTAGTTTACGTTTACTTATTGTGAGTGAATATTATTTTCTTTTAGATATTTAGGATAATAAAAATCTGGCTTTTCAGCATACTCTCATACGTTTCCCTTGATTATATGATGTGTTTTCAAACATGTGTTAGAAGTTGGCTATGGTACAGACATACTGAACCGCTATGTGTAGCTTTGCACCTCTACACGTTTGTAGTCCTAAATGTACTTAGAGTTTCTAAAAGTAACTCATTTGCACATAGTATAAAGACAAGGTTTCATTTATAGATACATTCTTTATCTGTGTGATCAGGCACACTCGCATGACTGCGGTACGCAAACTCCTGTAAACTTTTTAGGTTGCACAGTGAGAAGTGGTGAAGAAATAGGGAGGCTGTGCCTGCGGAGCCAGCAGTAGGGCTGCATGAGCATGATGCTGTACCTGAAGGCACAAGCTGAACAATGTAAATGGAGATGTGCCATTCTGAAGAAGAGTTTACTTGTAGAAAACCTCCAAAATGCCATAAATTTCAAATACTCATCTGTCATAAACATTACTCAAATATTTAACTTTTTTTTTATTTCATTTCACAGTAATACACTTGCTAGTGAAAAAGTAAAATTGGAAGAGCTTATAAAAAAGAGTCAAGATGACTACCAAGAGTGTGTGAAAAGAGCTGTTAAAGCAGAGGTACAAACACAAAATATCTTAAACCACTTTTGCTAAAGCTTGGATCATTTGCAATAATAGTAGGTGGGGAAGACAACTGGTGAAGCCTTATTTACTTTTTAAATAGCATCTAAAACTTTCCATAAGCATGTATCAAAAGTGCTGTCCATGATGTTATCCTACAGATAACTTCACAGATCATCAAAGCACATTATTATTACTGACCAGTGTTAAAAAGAATTTGGAGGATGTAGTATTGCCCCAAGCAAAATTCAACTAGTGATTGAGTTTCATACTTACCCTTGTTATGAATAGATTCCATTAGCAAGAATTAACCATAGGAAACTTGAAAAATTTCTTGTTTAAAGTAAGTCACGGTTAGCTTATGTATAGCTGCTGCTTTGTGAGCTAGAATCAGAATGTAACAACCAGCCTATGTGTTTCACTGAAAGGAGAGTACTGAGAAATACCAGGATTTTTTTTAAACCAGCATGTTTTATACTGGAAATGCTTTGAATATCATGCACAATTCTCCCTTCTTAAGAAGGGCTTGAAGGCTGTCTTGGGATTTTTATAAGAAGATTAGATTGTTGGTCGACATTAGTTTTCAACTATGCAGTATTTAAAAGGTTGCCTTAATTACTTAAAGTTTAAGTGTGTATTTATACATATATAAATATATATATAGGATAAGTTGCAAATGGAACATTTATGGAAGCTTTCTACTATCAGTTGAAATAAATGCAGCCTTTTTATCCCCCTGAAGGCCTGCCAGGGCTGTTAATTCCATGTGAAATTGTTCATTGTAGGAACTCTGTGTGTGTTATAGTCTGTGTCATCAAACTATTGTTTCACAGGCTTATTAAAATCTATTTGAGGTTTTATCCCTTGTGCTACAGCAGTGCTTTTACTGCATGGGGTTTTTTTACACTGTTTTGTTACAGATATCAGTACTCAAAAACTGGAAGGAAACTGAAGTATGCAAGCTAAATGGCATAGCTGCTAAAGCAGAAGCAAACGTCAAGATGCTGAAGTCAATGAGCAGGTATGGAGAGTTTACACCAGAAATTTCAGTACTATTAGTAGCTACATACCAATAACTTTTAATCTCAACAGGTCAGTTTTGCTCACAAAGGGATGTCAGCTTGAAAGGTGTATAGAAACATAATAGTTAAATACAGCTTCCCTGAAGCTGAATTTCTTCGTAATCTGAAATTACCAAGATGTGTGATACTTAAGCAGGAGCAAGCTTCTTGTCTTGTTATTTCTTAGTCACGGAAGATCAGGCTACTGGGAACATTCTACTTATTCCTGCACAGTATCACTGTGAACGGCTGAAATGGAAATAAAGAAGAGTGCAAACAAAGCTGCTGGGCATACAACAACATTGTTTTCTTCCTTATGAGAAACTAATTCAGCCCTTGGTGTTACCTTTTTAAAAACCTATGCTAGGTTCCATTTCCTTGTATTGCCAGAAAATACCAATTTACATTTGAGGCATCCACTTCTGAGATTGGATAGGATCCAAGTACTGGTCATTTAACTGGTTTTAAAATTGCTTGAGTCCTTAACTGTGATTTAGTTGGTAGGGAAGAGAACTAACTGTGGTACTAAAACCAGTGGTCTTGAACAAAAATAATGGGATTGTTGGAGTTTAACTGACATCTTGAATGCTTCAGCAGCTCAGCTTCAGCAGCGCCTAAGTTGAAGTCACAAACTGAATCCTGGGAAGTATTTCTTTCAAATGTAAAGAAACAACTGGAAAAAGTAGAGGTAAACCTTAATTTCTCCTAAAGAGCTTTAAATTGAACGTTGGAAATTAAAACAGAATAAATACCTTAAATAGTTTTGCATTCCTTTTTTAAAACACCAGTAGCTTGTCCTGCAAATGCTGAACTGCAATTTTTAAATTACAAAAGAAGGGCACAGATTTAAGTCCAGATTATTTAAGTATAGTTAAATTACGATGACTATCTTCAATTTCATAAAGGCAAAAATCTGTCCTTTATGCATTTGCTTCAAAATTGCATCCCACTCTTGCTCTTGGTTCTTTTGTACTTTTTGAATTTTAGATAATCCATGCAACTTCTCTAAAAACAACAGAAAAGTTAAGATGTTAAATGTCTGGACTGAGTTTTAGGAACTAGAAAGGGTTTCCCAAACCGTTTCAAGCATCAATGCAAGTACATCATTTATAGCAAATGGTAGCCTCAAGCCTCCATTTGAAAGGCCTGGTATATCATTGGTGTCTTGCAAAAAAGTAGTTGTGTTCATGCCATTTTAAACAGAGCGAGCTTTAGTTAATGCTGATGCGGAGGATAATCTGTGTTTCTTCTGCAGACCAAGTATGAAGAAAAAATTCAGATGGTGAAAAATGGCGCACGGAACTGCCTCACTAAAATGGAAACTGAGGATCTTCCTTCTCCTCCCAGTGTCTTAGTATGTGTCTTACATTTGATAGCTGTTTGTTAAGAAGTTCTTTAAGTTTGAATTGGCATAGCTACCTGTTATAGGATACATACATAAAGAACTTGAATATACGGCCTTGAATACAAAGTAAGCTGTCTCTCTATATGTCCAGGTAATTGTCAAAAGGAAAAGGTGACTGTAGATTAGCATGATGAAGGCCGGTGAGAAGAACATTATCAAGTCCTTTGAGGGTCTCAAGCTGTTTAACTTTAAAATGCTTCATATTCTATCTGAATTGGGACTAATATTTTTGTGTGTCGTGACTTTCCTGTAGCACCAAAATCCACAGGGACAAGGCCCCCTTACACTGACATGTGTAACTGATTACAGATACCAAAATCAACTTCCAGTTGTATCGGTTGTGAACTAGATGGAGCATAGCCATTTATGGAAATGCATCTGCAGTGACTACATCCCAAATAAATACTACTTAAACACATTTTCTTATGGGCCAACAGTTCCACAAATGCTTTGCTTAAGTCATGTTAGTTACTTCCATACCCTGTGATTGTTCCTGGAGCAAGGACAAAGTCATAGAATCATAGAATAGTTAGGGTTGGAAAGGACCTTAAGATCATCTAGTTCTAATCCCCCTGCCGTGGGCAGGGACACCTCCCACTAAACCATGCCACCCAAGGCTCTGTCCAACCTGGCCTTGAACACTGCCAGGGATGGAGCATTCACAACTTCCTTGGGCAACCCATTCCAGTGCCTCACCACCCTCACACTAAAGAAGTTCCTCCTCGTATCTAATCTAAACTTCCCCTGTTTAAGTTTGAACCCGTTACCCCCTGTCCTAATGAAGAGTCCCTCCCAGCATCTTTATAGGCCTCCTTCAGATACTGGAAGGCTGCTATGAGGTCTCCACGCAGCCTTCTCTTCCCCAGGCTGAACAGCCCCAATTTTCTCATCCTGTCTTCATACAGGAGGTGCTCCAGTCCCTGATCATCCTTGTGGCCCTCCTCTGGACTTGTTCCAACAGTTCCATGTCCTTTTTATGTTGAGGACACCAGAACTGCACACAATACTCCAAGTGAGGTCTCACGAGAGCAGAGTAGAGGGGCAGGAGCACCTCCTTCGACCTGCTGGTCATGTTCCTTTCAATGCAGCCCAGGATACGGTTGGCTTTTTCGGCTGTGAGAGCACACTGAGGCCAGCTCATGTCAGGTTTCTCATCAACCAACACCCCAAGTCCTCTGCAGGGCTGCTCTGAATCAAGTATCAAGTCAGTACTCCTTGAACTGTCCATGAGCATAGCTGTGGGGAAACACCAGACAGTGATAAAATACAGCCCAGCTAGCTGCAGCAGTGGTGCAGATGTTCACTGATGGCAAAACAAACCAGGGCAGGGAGGTGATGCCCAGCCCTGGAGACAAATGGCATTCAGAAACCACAGGACCTGGGATGGTGTGGAGTAAGGGGAAGACAATTCAGACATCCCTCAAAATAGAGCAGATGAAACGTTTTCATAATGCACACACATAGGAAATCTGTAAATTTGCTGAAGAGGCAAAGCAACTTTTTATATATATTCTCTGCAGAAAGTCATGTGGTTTTGTTTGGTTGGCTGGTTTTCGGTATAATTTAGATTCAAGGCTCTGTTCTAATACTGTGTTTAATGATCATTACTATGGTTTTTCTAGACTTACACAAGTCATAGTTACACTTACACTTCCCTGCATGCCTGTTCTTCCCCACTTATTTCCAGGTCTCTCTATTCTATTTACTAGTACAGAGCTCTTAAGAGTATGTAGGTAACTGAAGTTACCATCCTTTGGTTACCATCAGTTTACAGGTTGGGGAGGGGTGACTGTTGAACCTCTCAGTCTGCATTTGGTATCTATTTTTACTGCAGTAGTACCGGAGTAACCTTTTAAAAGAGGTATCTGTAGTGCTTTCAGCTTTGAGGGGACTTTATTGAGCCCAAATGAAAGAGACTTGAATGAAAACTCTTTTTTTTTCCCTATTTAATTCTATTAACTAAACACCTTCAGAGGGATGGTAAAGTATCCCTTCAAAAAGGTGCTAAACTAAAGAACTTAGAACAAAGAACCAGCAGGTTCAAGTTCAACTATGAAGAAGTGCAGAATTTCAGTTCTGTGTTAGGAAGCCACCTTCCTAGAGCAGTCAGGCTCTGAAAGAAGTAGCAGTCATGGGGTCAAACAACTAAACTGACTTTAAGGAGTTCTTCCCGTTTATGGAAGAGAGTTGTTAGTGCAAAAAGTTTTCCTGACTCGGGTGAGCTCCAAGTTTTTCAGGATGATGACTACAGCTGACACGTTTCTGGTTTTTAAAAAAAATGACACTGAATTATATAGAGATCATGTAACTCATTAAAAGCAGTGAAATCTGTATTTCCAAACTGATGGCACTTATTTAAAGCAGTTGTATCTACCACCAACTTCAAGCTATACCTGTGTATAACTGCCAGCTGTCCAATAGCTTTGTCTTCAGTTAAAGGAACAGCCTGTGTATGTGCTGTCCTATTGAATCCTGTTTCAGACAGGTGCTCTACATGTAGTACCTGTTACAGAGCCTCTTTGTGCAGTGCTTTTACCCAGGTGAAGCAAGTTTAGATAAATTAATCTGACCATCCAGTTCCTTGGCATGACCAAACATGTCACAGTTCATGTTGCAAATGCTCGAGAGATCTGCTCAATTTATTTGAATCACTGTTTTTCCTGTGAAATTGTTTTATTTCTAGATAAAACAAGGTAGGCCTCCAGACAGTGATCCAGCCATCGTCATGTGTTCCTCTGCACCTGCACAGCCAAATTTACTTCCTGCATTTTCAAGTTCTGAAGATCAAGGTCTAACACATGCTTCACTTAATACACAGGCTGGAGCTAAGCCAGCACATGCAAATTCTAAGGCTTGTTCCGCAAGTGGTGGATCGGTGAAAACACCCTCCAAGCCCCTGGAAGGATCGTATTCCAATAAAGTTTCAACAACTTGCCCATCAGGGATTTCTGGAAGTAATGCTCAGAATGTCCAGCCGAACCAGAAGCACCAAGATGACTCAGCTACACAACTGAGGCCTCCCAGACTTCCAACCAACAGAACGCTTCCAAAGCCATTGGAAAATATTATTGCACATCTACAGAGCATATTCCCAAACTACAGCAGGTATTTGTTTCCATGAATGTAATGCTGTGCTGAGTAACAGAAGTTCTGAACATCCAGTACAAGAAGAACTGATTTCTTAGAAGGCTTCTGTTTCATGAGCAGAGTAATCTTGGTTGTTCCCTTCCCTCCCACTCAACGAGACATTCCTTAAGGGAACGGACCTGTGGTGTTGACTTATGTGGTTTGGGCTTTTTCCCCAGTTAGAGGCACTACCAAATAGAAGTAGCATTATTTTATTGTTCGGGGAGGGGGGGGAGGCAAGGGGTGGAGGTGTGTGTTATCATTAAGGTAGATTCTAGTTGCTGCAAGGTATTGGAAGCAGGTACTTGGTGCAGTTCATTTGAGTATCTTCTCACTGCCATGAATCAAGCATGGAGGCTAACGTGTACTCTCATGCTGTGATTATGCTGGTAACAGCCATCATGTTGCCAGTCAGACACAATCAGTGTTGTCTTTGCCCCTCCAGTTCAGACTTCGCTAGCTACATAAAAGCCGTACAAAGAAGAAATGGGAATACGTTGTCAGGTTTGAGCTTTGATGAAATTCTCAGCAGAGTGACGGATCTCATTCTGGAGCAGCAGAGTAAGGTACTGTGGCGTACATAGTTGCTGCTGTTCCTGTTGTGCATCCCTGACAGGAACTGGCACAGCACAGCCCAGAAAATCGTGCAACCTTGCCTTTGCTGCCAGGCTCTGAAGTGCAAACTTGTTCCAAATTCTTTTCCCATACCTGCCTAGGCACCAACTTCAACAGGGAGACCGGTGAAGTTGCCATCCTCTGTGTCAGCAGCACAGGCTGGAACTCAGGGTCAGGAAGTCCCTGCAGGAGAACATGTCCCCAGCCCACCCAAGGCAAAACCTGCACTTAAAAATGCTTCGAGTAAGAATCCACCTCAGCCAAGTCTACAGCCCTGGGGAAATGCTGGAGCAACACCTAAATCGAAATGGAAGAAACGAGACTTTAAAGTAAGTTTTCCACTGTTTCCATGACGGGAAGTGATTGCTGTGTACTTCTTGTAAGACATAAAATAATCCAAGTACTGCTGGCAAAAATAATTGACTCATTCATTTAGTGTGCAAAGGCTTAAATAGACTTTGTTAAAATTAGTAACACCATTAACTTATTAGAATTTGTTGATTAATTGTTGCCAGCTTTCAAATAACTTTGCGTTTTATGTCTAGGCCTCCAGTGACGATCCTTGCACAATATGTCATGATGAGCTAAACAGAGACTTGTGTGAACTAGAATGCGGGCATCGTTTTCACAGAGAAGTAAGGACTTTGTTCTTATTGCTTAGATGCAAATGCTTATGGACATTGTCTAGTTATGCCCTTGCTCCATTTTCTGAAAGCAGCCTTCCCCTCTTAACGCGTCTGCACCTAATTGCAGTGCAGAACCCCCTTTCCTTTTCCATACTTTATACTCCAGGACTTGCAACACACATGGCCTTACTGTGCCAGAAAATTTTCAGGTTTAGATTTTTAAGTAAAATGATGATTCATCAGAGTGAATTTAAGCTTATTTTTCAGAGGATGAATCTGATAGTCAAGTCACAGAGTTGTTTGCAGTGTACTACAGAACGGGCTATTGCTGTAAGCCCTGCATTTGCCACCTGCTAGCAGCTGCACGTAGCTTCCTGTAGTAAGAGGTCAGGATTATGTGAGAATAACTGGATGCTTCTGCCTGTGACTTTTTCCTTGTTCACTGCAGATTTGTTACTGCAGAGTAGGTGCAAATGTAAACTGATGAGCACAGCGTCACAGCTGGAGAACAGTTCTCTACTTCAAACTGTAATAACATAGAATATCTTGTGCTTGCCTGTTAGTGACAATTACTAACTTAGTTAAACTGAACTCTTGATACTGGGCTTTGTGTCCTCAACATCTTCCTGTTCTTGCAGTGCATTAGAACCTGGCTCAAGCAACACTCGAGTACCTGCCCCATCTGTCGCGTTCATGCTCTATTACCTGAAGACTTTCCTGAGCTTCCTGCACGGAACAAATACACCTAAACCTTGTTTTATTTGAACACATTGTAGTAAGATGGAAAGCAGCTGCAGAATAACTCTTATGATAAGGAACAGAAACATGATGCCTAGAAAGAGATGGAACCCCGGCTATATTGAAATGGTAGGAGAGCTTGGACTGCTGCAGTATTTACCACTGAGCGTTAAGTCATAAGATACTGGTACTGCCATGGCACCTGCAGAATTAAGCTGGCATCCTCCAAGATCCAGCACTTTTCCTGTGTGAAGCCAGTGTAGTTCAGAGGCTGGCAGCACACGAAACTGGTTGTGATTTTTGGCTAAGGGATATTGAAACTATTCTATCCACTTTTCTCCAGGGATGGTGCATCACTCTTTGCAGGAGTGATGCACCATCCTCCAGAGCTTACACCACCCTGAAAATAAATTCTAGCACTAAACAAGTAGGTGACCCCAATGCCAGACCAGCAGAATTTGGAACAGCCAAGACATTACCTTCCTTTGGTGCGAACAGTTAGAATTTAACTGCAGGATTCAAATCAGGCTTGTTGTATTCATTATGAATGCAGTTCACATAATTGCAGCTCCTTACTCTGCAAAAATCCATAGCTTGTAATTCAAATTGTTTAAATAATTACTTTTAGTAATACTTTAAAGCAAGAATTTTTAAGTATTCATGTGATTCCTTCTTTTTGTTTATCATTAAGTTGTAATACTGTGGCTCAGTTCTTTAATCTCACAATATGATTTGAATTTGCCTCATTGCTGAAGAGCTGATTTGTTTAAATCAGAATTACAAGATTTTTGGTTTTGATGAAGCAAACCTGTATCTGTATTCTGTGTGTGGATGTTCATCCTCAGAGTGAGGTACAGAATGCAGACAGCTGAAAGACTCGGTCTCCTACTGGTTTAGAAGTCTGAGCTTGCCTGAGGACCTTTGTCACTGTAAGTAAGACTTGTGAGACTTGTGTACACTTGTAGGAGTGTACAGCCTGACCACCCCGAAACTGAACTGTGACTGTTGTTTGGATACAGGCACTATTACGTTTATTATATGAGGTTGTTAGCTAATTCTAGGAATCAGATGTTCCCCCAAATGCATATGTATCCTCCAGATGAAGTTTTAAACTATTCTGTGATTAATCACTATATTACTAGGTACTTGGATTAAAAAATAAAACTTGTAGCAGCTGCAGTAGTAATTTTTTGTGTGATATTTTTGCTAAGCGTGAGTTACTGGTGAGTGGTCTACCGTAGGCTGGTGAGTCTTGCTGCCTGAACATTTAGGTACTGCACTGCTCGCCATAACAGCACATGCACCCTTTTCAGCTTCCATTATGTTCTTGGGGTGGGGGATACATGTACATCATCTTTCTGGCTTGTCACACTAGTAGCCCACATCCTTGACACTCAGGACCAAGGGTTGGAGCAATCCCAAGTTGGGTCAGGGCAATCTGAACACCAACTGGAGGCTGGGCAAGGACTGGACTGAGAGCAGCCTTGAGGAAAAGGACCAGTGGTTGGGGCTGATTGACAAGAAGCTCAACATGCACCAGCAGCGTGCACTTACAGCCCAGAAAGCCAAGCATGACCTCGGCTGATCAAAAGGAATGCAACCAGCAGACTAAGGGGAGGTGAGGGTGATGAGCAATTGTACTGGGCCTCAGTTGTTTTATTTTCCTTTCCCCTTTTAGTTTTATATTCTCTTCCCTTGTTATTTCCCTTATAATTACTATTATTATTATTAGTAGTAGTATTATATTATACTTTAGTTACTGGACTGTTCTTATCTCAACATGTGGGATTTGCATTCTTCTGATTCTCCTCCCTATCCTGCCCGGGGGGTGGGAAGGGAAGGGTGAGCGAGCAGCTGCGTGGTACTGAGTTACGAGCTGGGTTTAAATCACATCTACTCTGGATGCTGGGGCCTGGGGCGGGAGGGACACCCGTCCGTCCTTCAAAACGTTGATGGTAGGATGTGATAGTGGCACTTGAGCAGCAGGTGGCACTCTTGCACCACATCCAGACTAGAGAGAGCACCTTTCTTTATCCTGTACCAGTTCCTGATCTTAATGTGTTTTAAGTTCTAGTAAATATCTCCCCGCTCCTGGCCCAAGAGTGTTGTAAGACAAAAGTAAGAATTCCAGATGGTTATTCCTAAAGGTGATACAGAACCAGGGCTAACCCTAGAACTGAAGTTTCCTGCTTCGCAGTGCTGCTGGCTGCAGCTAAAGGAAATTATTTCAAGCACTTTTCTTAATTCTGTCGTTTCAAGTTGTCATCTTTACACCTCTACTCTATATAATACACAAGAACCTCAGTTCTGAGCATTCCTCTAGTAAGGACTGGTGTTCCCCATTTGACCAAAACACACTTGGTGTTATTTCACATCATTATTTGTTTCATATCACCTACTTCACATTCATCCTTCAATATTCATCCCACATCACCGCTCTGTGTTGCTGTAGCACCATTTATTATGCCTTAAAAGACACAACTGAGTATTATATTACAAGTCCCTTACCCTCCCTCCCAGCATATATACACCATATATAACAGGACTTACTATATTTAAGAGGTCTTTAAAGGCCTTTGGAACAAGTATTACAAAATTAAATGAAGAGAGAAACTTACTACATATTCCTACAACTTGTAGAAATATACAGAATCATTCCTTCAGGATTTGTCTGAGGAAAATCAAAGAAAACATGGTTGTTGGAGTCAGAAAGATATCTGACATGGCTGTCTGGATAGATACCTCCACGCAGGCCATTGTGAAGCAGGCAAAGTGGTAGCAGGATTTACAGAGAGCTGAAGACACAAGAACCTCCAGGAGGGAGAAGGAAGTGATGTGTTTCCAGTTCAAGTAAGAAATTAATGAAATTTCACTTTGCCTCTGAAGAATCCTGTCCTTTTTCATTAAATCCTCAAGTGATTCTCCCCTGGCTATTTACATCCTGCAGAGCTTCAGTGGAAAGTTCTCTGTGATGAGA
Source organism: Amazona ochrocephala (assembly GCA_039720435.1). Lineage (NCBI taxonomy): Eukaryota > Metazoa > Chordata > Aves > Psittaciformes > Psittacidae > Amazona > Amazona ochrocephala. The sequence continues at coordinate 98,246,749 of CM077877.1, read as the reverse complement.
TGATCATCGTGCAGAAGGACAACGATGTTAACTTCAAACTCTAGAAGAGGGGGGAATAACAAAATTAGAGTCATGGATTCACAGAATGGTTTGGGTTTGAAAGGAATCATAGAATAGTTAGGGCTGGAAAGGACCTTAAGATCATCTAGTTCCAATCCCCCTGCCATGGGCAGGGACACCTCTCACTAAACCATGTCACCCAAGGCTCTGTTCAACCCAGCCTTAGAACACTGCCAGGGATGGAGCATTCACAACTTCCCTGGGCAACCCATTCCAGTTCCTCACCACCCTTACAGCAAAGAATTTCTTCCTCATATCCAATCTAAACTTCCCCTGTTTAAGTTTGAACCCGTTACCCCTTGTCCTATCACTACAGTTCCTAATGAAGAGTCCCTTGTGGATCTGAACTGTAGCAGTAAGAAGAGAGGCAGGCAGTTCCTGCTGTCATGCACAGCACTTCTCAGAGCTCTTCTAAGCTGCTCCACTACCCTGGATTTTCCTGTGGCATGAACATGGTACTCCAGGCAGAACCCCACCCCAGGCATCCGACCCTATCCTCAGACCATTCCTAGAGAGCCTAGGTTTGTTCTCATCTTTAGGATTCCTCTGGATTCATTTCTGTATCACTGACAAACCATGACATCTGGTCTTCCAGACAACAGGCAGAGTTCAAGCCTCCAAGATTAAGATGCTTTGACAACGGTGGCTCACACCGATATGCATTGCTCAGGCATGGCATTGGAAGAGCTGGGGAGCAGACTCCTCCTCTGCTATCAGCACATAACAGAGCCTTAGAATCGTGCACCACACATGCCCTTATGAAATTAAACACCAACATCAAATAAACCTGCAAGCTATGATAAAATTTCAAAATCTGCTCTTTGGATAGTATATTGTGTTGTTCAAAAGCAAAATCAGACCAATAATGAATCCTAAGTAGAGACAGGATACAAAGTCAGGTAGAGTTAATAAATGAAGGGAACCAGAGATCAAATTAAACTGAAAACAACTGTCCTTTTTTGGAATCTTCATAACTTCTCAGAAGTAGATACTACACTAACAGGAGCCATTTGTCACTGTAAATGGCTGTTCAACAGCTAGAAATGGCAAAAAGCAAGGAGAAGTATTCTGGGGAAACATCACTGTACACATCAAGTGTGAGAGAGCTCTTGAGGGAACAGGTAAACAGGCAGGCAGAAAAACTAGTTGTGGAAAACTAGTCGTGCACCTTTGTCCAAGGTGTACAGCAGAAAAGTTCCAGGGACTTCAGCTGGGAGGGACCCTAAAGGCAGGGACTTGTAGCTTCAATCTGATACAATTCCAGCAGGATGAAGGGAAGAAAACCAGGCTACCAACGAGAATTTCTGCAGTAATTACTTGAACAAGTGAGGTATTTGTTAAGGAAAATGTTGGATTTTGGCAACTATAAGCAGGAAGAAGTAGCTGGTATAGACAAAGAAAAGCAAAGTCACATGCAAAAAGAAAAGCCATATGCAGCCTGACTTTACTTCTACTTCTGAGTCTGTGCACCAGGAAAACGGGAAACAAAAAGGAGAGGAAATGGAAAGACAAGTTCTCAGTGATGGTGAAAGGAAGGCAGGGATCATCTTGGCATTTTGTTCTTGGACTATTACTCAAGTGTTTAACACACACAATTTTCTGGTAGATAAAAACCCCAACCCTGCCATTACACTGCTGCTCCTGTCCCTTTACTATATAATTCTAGTCATGAGAAGTAGCTTAACAGCTGTACAACCAGTTTTAGTTGTAAGTATTTGCGCTGTATTTCTCAATCTACATGAAATACAGCAGATTTCAGTCCTGTTCAGGGACTGCCCGGAAACAGAGTGATGTCCTTGGTGCTTCTTGCAGCGCTGGCAGCAACTTACCATTACCTGCCAAAAGCTGAAGTGAAACTCAGAAGCTTCCCTCAGGTGAAAGACACCAACACAGCATAAAGCCCTACACACACTTACCAACTTTGAAGTTTGTTGTTTCCAGGGTAGGGCAGGTGAACAACCTGGGAAACACCATGTATATAGGAACTGGCAGGCCCCTGCAGACATCCCCATCAGCAATCTGAATATTCTGTATCTCTGTGGCATCTCTGGCGTACCCTTCCGCACACCCTGGTGAAAGTGGGAGATTCAGAGGGAAGGGAAAGACGGAACACAGCAGCCAAAATTTAAACCAAAGATGCACCGGGGCTAGGGGGTGAGATATGTGTGGGCAAAATGTTTTTCCCTTTGACCTGCACGTTTTCACATGAGCAGTAAAAACGATTAGAGTTAAGGATCGCAGAGATTATTTAATGTTTGGACTGTTCCACCTAAAGCACAAAACAATTGTTTGCAAGTCTTTTTGATTATACGGCTTTTGACAATCTTTCATATTTAAGCTGAAAAAGCACAGGCAGTAGCTACTGCAGCCTGTTCTATACACATTCCATTGATAGAGAAACTTACCACAGGTTTCCACGCGTACTAACTGCAGCTCGATGCTTTTGACTGCAGCCTCTGCATTCTCCACTATCAGCTGCCCTGTCAGTGGCTGTGTAATGATACAGTTTGTAGAACTGAGATGACCTCTGATGAGAAATTTTGGAAGTGAGGCTCTCTAAAAAGATTATGGGGGGGGGGGAAGAGAAAAAGACACAACTGTAAAAGCAGACTAATTCAAAAATACCTTACAGAAAGGTACCCAAAGACGCAGGAGATCCCAAAAAGCTGCAGAGTTAAGAATTTGAAAGTTCAGAAATGCCTCAAGAAACTCAAATAATCTCTTTATATATGCATCCTTATGCAGATGCATTAACATATCTCTTAGTACCCCCGTTCCCCTCGACATGCATCGCCCCCCTACTCATTCCATCCACAGGAGCTTTTTCGAACAAAACCCGCACTGACAAAACCTGGCCATTGCAATTAATCCAGAAGTCGGAACTGCGTAGTGAAGGAGGTAGGCTGGCAGGAACTAACAGGATGGTCAAGTAGGCTAGGAGTGCTCTAAGAACCCCATGCTGGTCCCATTTTGTTACCGATTACAATAGTCTCTCATTTCAGTGATTTTCCTACCCTTTAACATTTCTCTCTCCTAGTCACTAGCATTGGGAGGGAAGACAGGCATTTAAAAACCTTTGTTTGATGCAAGATGTAGCATACTGTGTATGTACTGAGACACCAACTAGGGACAGTTAATAGAGAGCTTAATTTACACATGGGATCACACATAACTTTCAGCATTTTTTCAACAGCATGCATGTTTCCTGCTTCTCAAGGAAGGAGCACTAAGAACAGCTGATTGAGGATGACAATCTATAAATCAGTTTCCATGAAAGACCAAAGCAGGGGATTGCTCCCCCTGCCCTCCCCCTTTTTAGGCCAGCAGGCAACACAGATATTACCTGTCAGCAGAAACACCTGTGTACCACAGATCCAGTTAAAAGTTCTGGCACAAGGCATACTGAAACAGTCAAGCTTTCTACCCACATCTTCAGCTCATATCTTCACCATCCAGCTTTCTTCAAGCTATTTGAGCATCCTGCTCAAACTTTCCCCTTCTGCAAGCCTTATTCTCTCCCTCCTTAATTTTTTGTTATTGACATCTTTGATGTTAGACCCTACCTTCCAACCATCTGTTCACACTTGTGGCATTGGATTTCCTTGCCCATGTGACTGATTTTCCCTTCTCCCAAACCACCTCTCTTGTTGAAAACTCTTTTCCTCCCAATCTGTTTGGTTTGCTTCTGAGTCCTGGCTGCCAGTAGCAATGGCAGTAGCTATTGTTTAGACTGTTTCACTCAGATACGAAACACCTCTGCAGAATTTACCTGTTCCATTCACATTAAATCTTGGGTGGAAATAAAAAGAGGAATTTTCATGCCTTTAGTAAATGAGTATTTTCTCCTAACTTAAATAACGGAAGTTACATCCTTGACAAAACCTTCCTATGAAATGCTGAGTCCTAATGATGTACTGGTAAAATGTTTTCTTATTGTATGATCCCTCCTAGGTTCTTCTCATCACCACTACCAGTAAACAGAGAGTTGCTTCCCTGGGACATCACACACCTATGCCCTGAAACTTGGAGGTCAGGAAGCTAAGAGACAGAGATAAAAGGATCTTGCAGAATGAGAACTCAAGGCCATTTTTCTCAATCTTAGTCTATGAGACCTGTTTTTTTTAAAGGTACTACTCTTGTTGGCACTCTTCATATTTTAATCCTAGCTAGGTCTTCTCTCATGGGGCCTACCATCTAGTTCATAATTCCCCTCAAACAGAGAATTAAGAACACAGAAGCAGATCGATCCTGGTTTTTCATCCAGTGTCTTTGTGCTTTGCTTGGCTACTTCAAACCTCCCGATCAGTTTTCTAGTAGTCCACCAGAAACTATAGGTCTGTCATCATCTCCAGACAAGCAGAGAATTTAAATTTCAATGTTTTAAATATACCAAAACAATGACTTTTTCTACCTGCACACTGGGTAGTCACTTCAGAACACACATTTTGTACATTTTTCTGAGACCAGCTAGCACTGTTTGTGCATTCAATACCATTCCTTAGACAGCTCCATAATTAAACACCAAGATCTGCCGGATCAGAGATGTCAGAAGTTTTAGAACCTACTTTTGTGGTTATATACTTGAAATAGAGAAAGGCACAAGGTCTGTTAAGGAAGAGCTTTTAATGGACAGGACTTTCGCGACATACACCACTAAGTTTTTGCTATGCCAGTGAGTAAACTATCAATCAAGATACAGAAGAGAAAGAAGAAACAGAAAGTCATTTATAAGGAATCATGGTTCGTAGGAAGAGCAGACTGCTGAGAGCTTAGTATTTAGCAGTAGTATCAAAAGAAATTTTACTACCAAGAGTAGTTATTATACCCTTACATTTAGAAAGACTTGTTTTCAGCATGCAACAGTCTCCAGAGACATCAGAGGCTGCTGGACACAACCTGCTCATCCTCTAACTCAGTGGGACTTAGCTGGTTTGTTTTCCAGAATCACCTCCTCCATGCTCAAGAAAGGCCTATTCCAACATGCAGAATGTTAAGCAAAGTTAGGAAGAGACCTGCACGGATGAAGAAGATACTACTGATAAAAATCATAACAAGGAAGTATACAAAAGATGGAAGTAGAGTCAGGTGACCCAGGAAAAACAGCTGAATAAGAGGAGAAACAAGTGGAAAAGTAGGTCTAAATTTGGAAGCCTGGGACCAAGAGCAATGGAAGACAAACTGGGGATGCAGAAGGGAAACCTAAAGCAGGAAAAGAGTCCTATTAACAAAAAGAGCACAGGAGGAAAATCTGGAAGAAAAAGAACATATGTTTCTGCAGACAAACAGAAACAAGTGTTCAGAAAGCTAAATGACCAAAATAGCTATTAATGTTCATCCAGACTTCCCAAAGCCACATGGGGCTGTAAAAAGAGGCATAAACAAGGATCCAAATGTACGTTTTTCACAGACCTTGCTTACATGGGGTTCAGAATGGTTTTCTTGCTTCGCTGCCACCTTTCACTCAGAAAGATTATAACAATGTTTCACCATTACTGGACAAAGTTCCACCTTACATTAGTCACCACCACCACAGGAGAGCAGGCGGAACCACTTTACTGCTTCCAAAGGTGGAAAAAAAAAGAGAAGGGGAGGGGGGGGAAGAGAGAACTGATTACCTATAGGACAGCATTCAATCATTCCTCTCTCGTTCTGACTAAGAATCACAGAGGCATTACATTTAAATAATATGAAAAGCCTTACCTCTTTAACATTTTGCAAAGTTTCGGGAGTGATTGTGAAGTCTACTGGGCTTGGCATCAGTTTCCCTTTCTGCGACTACAAGTAATGAAAGAGTTAAACTGTAAACTGTGATTTACGAAACAGACACAAGAATATTAAAAAAGACAAAGTCAAGCAACTATAGGATGTGTTATTTTTCAGGATTTTCTTCACACTGAAAGTATGCATCTCTAATAAAAAAAATTATTTCCTGCCTTTGTCATTAAATAACATAATATAACACTGTCTAAATACAAGTCACAATGCATCACAAATCTGAACTGTAGAAACAATACCATGTCAATTTTTGGTTACTTTGTGTTTGCCAAATAACAACTTCTTTGCTCTCCACTTGTAAGTTTTGGTATACACTCCACCGACACTGGGGCAGAAAGAGAAAAGGGGAAAACAAAACCAAATCATGCAGTTGACTAACACGTCTGGAAATAAGGAAATACAGTACCTGTCTGAAGCACAGGGTACACCTTAGAAAACAGTTAATTTTCACATTTCTGTATTTACAAAAAATTACATTTTATATATTACTTGCAATGTTTCCTTTCATTATCAATACTTAGTGAATTTGGGCAGGCCAGAGAGGGGGAGGTTATAAATGAACTTGCTTCATTGCTTCAAACATGTCTGAGCACAAACATCTCTGAGCATTCTGTACTCATCTGATGCCCTTTCAATAACAACTCGGGTCTCATAAGCCATCCTCACATTACTAGGAGATCACCAAATAATCGTTCCATCCTCAGATGATGGAATCAAGCATAGCATTGATTTAATGGGCTTAGCATTACAGCTTCTTTAACAGTAAAATAAAGAAAACTTGGTCCAGGTTAGCTTTCCATGCTAGAGAAACAATTTTGGGGGCACATTATTAGAGTTCTTCAGTATCTATTCACACCATTTATCACAAAACCAAGAAGTCTTTCTGTAAGTGGCTGAATGAGCCCTGAGCTCTGTTGAGATGGAAGCCTCTACACTGCATCAGGAAGGCAAGCTTTGCTTGCCATTCACTGACCTCTCTCTCTACCCTTATCTCAGTGAGATGCACGGTCTTTCCCCTATATATTTAGAATAAGTAGCCAGCACAGCATCAATTCTGAGTCCCAGCTGTACATAACTGGGAGTTGGCAGAGCACACCACCACCAATGGGCTTAACTTGAATTCTTAGTTAGGATCTACCCTCACTACTTAAGAATTCAAAATAGCTTCTGCTGCCCAGCTGCAAGATGGAAGATATTAGCAGAAGACTTGACTGTATTTTCCCATAAATGACTAACTCTGGCAAAGAATAAGGTTAAGGGAAATGGTACATTGAGCACTGACAGCGAGAATTATATGTTCAGTAAAACCTCATTAATTCACCATGACTGAGAGATTCATGATTTACTGACTTGTGATCTAAGAAGTGCTGCAGTGGGAACAAGAAATAAACCCAGGAAACTGCACAGTATGTAATTTGTTCACTATTTTGACAAGTGTGGCTTACTTATAATGTAATAATGGACCAATAAAGTGTAGCATAGTATTTCAAAAAACATGAAATCTTACCAACAGGAAACTTCTTCACAGCACCCAGCTACGTCTTCAAAAAAGCAACTAAATTTTTTAAAAGGTACTATAGAACTAAAATAACCTATGTCCACCGTTATTCATAAGTAAAACAAAAGAGTCTAATACTTCACTGCCCCGTTAACAGTTCAGAGGAATGATACAAACAGTATGTTCTAACAAGTTGTGGGTGGAAAAAGATACTTAATTAGGCCTGCACAGGCTGTACTGACATCAGACGCTCTGGACATGCCTAAAGTCAATATAAACTAAAAACCAATCTGATAAGGGAACTTCAAATAACAAAGCAGCAAAGCATTCCTTGGGAGACAATCCAATCTCATCCCACAACGGTATCTCAGTTGGAGGAGGAGGAATGCTGTCTCCACGCTGCTAACTGCAGGATGTGGACCTAGTTATCTTAGCATATTGCCAACCATGCGCTTACTTAATAGCAAAGGTGATTAAGCTGACAAGCTTCTTATTTCCAACTTGATGCAATCCCAGCTTTGATACTTTGAGTCAGGGCTCTCAATTGTAGTCAGTCATCTGAATAACAGATATCAGATACTTTCTCTTCACCAACAAACTCCTGGTTTTGGGACAGGCATTGTGGGTGCCTAGAACCTTTGGCTAACAAATGCTTGGATAACACGAAACAGGGTTTAGACCACCACCATAATGTTTAACCACACCCGTGTTTCTGAACTGAAAGGATGAATAAGAGAACAAACTCAGTACAGTATAAAATCATCTTATAAACCAAATCCTCTTTATACTGTTTTCTTTAAATGAAGAGAGATGTGTTATTCTAATCAGAAGCAACTGACACCCTATCTCTTCTGGATGGTTTTGTTTTGAGGCCATCTTCCTTTACTAGTACATATCCCTACACACATATATACACATTTAATTGTCATTATACAAATTACATGGCTTTACTCAGTTTTCAAGCCTTACTGCCAAACTTTACAGAAAGTGGAAAAAAAAAAATCTCACTTTGTATAGTTAATACAAATCACACTTACCAGTGAGTGGACAATGAACTCACAAGTCTTAGTCAGGTCTTTTGCCAGCAGAGAACGTTTCATATCACACCGTAGGGTATACTAGCAAGAACAGGATGGCGGAGAACAAAAAGAGAGAATTCATTAAGATTTCCTCTCTCTTTCTCTTGACTTTTCATCTTTTTATTGCATATGTGCAGAATGGCACTCTTATTAATATTTAAGGCATCATTTAAAACAGGCTAGTAGGCAATGTACACACCACTGACAGGGAAAGGGGAAAGAGGTAAGAGGTACAGTGATTTTAGATACTCCCAAATGAAAGCTGATTTTTCTTAGAGTTTACAGTCCCCTGGTCATTTGCAAAAGCTTTCCATATCTTCAGCATTATATAACAGTAAGTAAGACTGAGAGACTAATTCACTGACAGAGAGTGGTATCCTTTTACGGCTTCAGCACTCAAATTACATTCAGTTAAGAGTGATTATGGTACTGCTTTTCACCATACTTTGGATAAGTGATTATCAGTAAGATATATTCATAGCCCCTCTAATTTTAAATCTACTGTAAAATTGAATTTAAATATGCATATAACTGTTACCACTGTTAATGGGGAACTGTCTTCAACCATACATCTGAACTTCAAAGCAGCAGTGGACAGTAAAATCAGGCAACAAGGTTAATTTTGCTGTTCACTGTTCAAAACCTTGCTGACAATTTCCTCCCATTTCTCCCCTAGAAAAAGGAGCCATAAACTAAAAAAAAAAGGAGCCATAAACCAGTGACTGCAAAATAGCAGGACCTTCGTTATCACAGTAATCATATACCTCAGCATCTGTAACACAGCTGTTCAACATCCTTACAAGATAGGAAATTTGTTGGGGTGGTTTGGGTTCTTTTTGGTTTGTTTCTTTAGTTTTGTATTCCTTCTTTACAGATGAGGAATTGGCAAAAACAGGTGTAATCAAACTAGGGGCTGATTCAGCTTAGTAACTTCTAGTTCATGATGTCTCTCTGCACATAACCTGAACATACGTGGTGCAAGAAAGACACTGGGGAGCATTACCTTTACCCACCCTATACAGACTATGGTTTCCACTGAAGTTGATCGCTGTTGAGCAAACCTTCTATTACTGCACTATACTTCACTTAGACCAGGGAACACAGTACAATGAGGCAGCAGGATCATACAGGCCTTGGAATTTGGCCCACAGCCTCCCCATCAGTGGCTAATTAGAAGGTCTCTGCAAGAGAACAGAGTCTTGAATCTTGAAACTGAACCTCCATCTAACATACTAATACCTAGATCAAGAAAGAGAGGCTTGCTTTTAAATTGCACAGGACTTTGACAAAGGTCTAGGAATTGTTTCTTGAACAGCACCTCATCACTACATTTTCCTCTTCAGGAGAGCATAACTCACAGTTTGGCTGAAATCTAATCATTAACCTTTTAATTACATTTTATCATCAGCTTGTAAAGAGAAGCTATGTATGTGAGGGAACAACAAACAAAACGAATATTCACCATTAAAGTACACTTTAAAACAACTGATATCGATTATAGGCAAGTTAGCTGGATACGGAAAGCAACTCCACCAGTTTTGCACCATTTTTGACATGCCTTCTACAAACAACAGATGTTACATTAGGAAGAAAGCCAAGGATGAAAAAACATGAGAAGTACTTAAACATCTGGATGTAGAAAAAAAAACAAGGGAATTTTTCTTATAGTTACTTCCATTAGGCCAGTAGGTAGGGGTTTTTCCTGTGGGCTTCTGGTTTGTTAGGGTTTGTTTTTAAATCCCAGATTGTAATATGTTCAACTGAATGGCCAACAGTTTAATACTTTGTCATCAAATCCAATACTCAGTGAGCTACAAGTGGAAAAAAATAAACCCAACAAAAAGCCAACCAACCAAAGCCCAACAAACAAAAGAAACCCCCCCAAACACACACAAAGAATAAACCAGCACTTTATAACCCACTGATTCTTCATCAGCAGTACTTTTGAAATATTTTGCATTTAATGGCTCCTTCAACTTTTTCCTTGAAGAAAAAAAAACCAACCCAACCTAAAATGCACTCCTCGGTCACAAAAAGCATTGTCTAACACAGTATTTATATTCAAGAGATGGCTGAAGACTTTTCCCTCACAAAAAAAAACTCTAAACCCTGACAAACGCACACACAAAAAATCCCAACCCAAAACCCAAACAAATGAACCCACCTACGGTAAGACAATTTTTAACCAAAAAAGGTCCAATTTCAAAACTGTGTTTCCACAAGATTCTGTTACAAGCATGTAGTCCGTACAGATTTGGGCAGGAAATGTTACTACGCATCTCCACAGGAAAGCAAACAATGAATGAGTTTGAAAACACTACAAGCTCTCAACACTATGGTCTGAGTCTTCATTTTGAAATCATGCATTTGTTTGGACCAAAAGGACACTGCAGTGCAGCTTCTTTTCATGAAGAAAACGTAGCTGTCTACAACATAAGGAGGGATCACAGTAGCTCTGTAAAGGTATTTCAGGCAACACGTCTTGTTACTATTCTGTTTATACCATCATTCATAACAGATTTACTCTGTTATGGAAGGCATGAAACAGCAAGTGATGGAAAGATTTCCTCTATTTAGAGGATACTTCTCATAAATGAATGAAGGAAAACAGATTCTGAACACTAAGTGGCTTTGTTACTGTAGGATTTATCCCGGTGTCTTAAAATGGATCTGCTAAGTCAATAACTTAATTTTTAACATTTTAGCATTAGCAGTAATTGATTGTCTACTGTGCTAACAAAGTCTCACTGGTACTAGGCCACCAGTACAAACACGTGTATCTGGGTATGTACTACTATACAGTTTATCTACAAAATGGTAAATGCAACTTCTTTCACAATAAAATCAGAACCCGGTAAGAGAGCTGTGCAAGGTGTAACAAGTGTGGCAAATTAATAGATCTTTCTTTACCTAAAGCTCCTCTTTCCAGTATGCTTTTAGCAGGTCGAGGGAGGTGAGCCTGCCCCTCTACTCTGCTCTTGTGAGACCTCACCTGGAGTATTGTGTGCAGTTCTGGTGTCCTCAACATAAAAGGACATGGAACTGTTGGAACAAGTGCAGAGGAGGGCCACGAGGATGATCAGGGGACTGGAGCACCTCCCGTATGAAGATAGGCTGAGCAAATTGGGGCTGTTCAGCCTGGAGAAGAGAAGGCTGCATGGAGACCTCATAGCAGCCTTCCAATACCTGAAGGGGGCCTATAGGGATGCTGGGAAGGGACTCTTCATTAGGGACTGTAGTGAGAGGACAAGGGGTAATGGGTTCAAACTTAAACAGGGGAAGTTTAGATTGGATCTGAGGAAGAAATTCTTTACTGTAAGTGTGGTGAGGCCCTGGAATGGGTTGCCCAGGGAAGTTGTGAATGCTCCATCGCTGGCGATATTCAAGGCTGGGTTGGACATAGCCTTGGATGGCACGGTTTAGTGTGAGGTGTCCCTGCCCATGGCAGGGGGGTTGCAACTAGATGATCTTAAGGTCCTTTCCAGCCCTAACTATTCTATGATTCTATGATTCTGTGTTACATCAAATTAGTTTCACTACTATCAACTATTTACAATGAAAAGCTTACACTTGCTGGAAAGAGAAGAGACTTCACAACATTTTTTTTTAAAGCAACATTATATTGATGGGATTCTGAGATCTCACGATGGTTCCTTTGCTGCATTTAAGACGTGTTACCACCTGTGGAAAGCGTTGACTCCTAGAAACGTAAAGTGAAAACCTAGAAACTATCTATAAACCAGTACTTTAAAGCTTAAAGTGTACAATTATTTTTAATCTTAATTTATATCTAGAAAACACAGTACGCACCAGAAGAATGCTGTATTAATAAAGGGAAGCTTAGAAGCTACTTACGTCAAAGGATCTCTGACTTTCTGCTCATTCTAATTACAGAAAAGATATTGCATTATGAAAACTTTATTGCAAAACTTTATCCTCTGCTTCCATGGAATAAAAAGATGCTTTAGAGTAAATACATGCTGCAACTAACAAAATTTCGGATTTTCTTTACAGAAATGACTGCCTTACCTGAATATTAACAAAGACACCATGATATGTCTCATACAGAACTTTGTTGCCCTTTGTTTGCAATGGAAATTCAAACGGAATTTCTGTCTTGCCACTGGGAAGCTTCCCTGGTTTTACCATTTCAATAGTGCTGTTAATAATTTGAATAGGCTGCAAAAATAAACATTAAGACATTTAGGTTGGAGTGAGAGCCCCACCATTTCAAGGACCAGCAACACCCACTGAATAGACTTCCTGAACATGAAGAAACTCAGGTGTTTATTCACAGCACAGAGCATAATTCAGTAACCTATTATTTATGTTACTGTATTTCAGCCCCAAAGAAAACTCTCAAAACAGTGCGAACTCCTCCCCAAATGTCATCGTATATCACTAGGTAATACTGAGCATTTTTCTGCTATCATTTACATAGCATGAAGTGCCATAACCACCTGAAAGTCATTAAGGAAAGATTTGATTTGAGAAAAGACAAAGGTTTTGTGCTAAAAATACTGATCTGCACAGGTCTTACCTTGACAGAGTTATAGAAAGCTTCGAACACACCCACACTTTTGGCACTAAGCTGCAGATTTACTGATCCTTCCATTGTCAACGAGATACCTTGGTGCTGGACTGTGTCCTTACTTGTTATGACCACAACTCCAGAAAGAACTTCCTAATAGGAGAAAAGACAACAGGATAAATTTAATTAATTTCTCCTATAGCTGTTAATCTGACAGTGTGCTAGCTGATTTCCAAACTCAAAACCGCTGTTCCTAGAGAACAGTCTAACCTTGTCAGAGAAGACAAATGCTGATAATGAAAGCAGTGTGAGGAAGAGAACTCTGTACTTCTTGTTTCTTTCTTTAAAAATATTGTCCTCTTCCTTGCAGAAGTACTGATCCAAGTTGCAGTTTCTTTCCAAAGTTTCAAGATCTTCCTCTTCAGAAAGATGAAAAATATCCTCATGAACAAATATCTGGACAGTTGGTAATAAATGAGTCCAATTTCACATGACAGAATGAAATCCCAGGAGGAATTTTTATATGAAGAGTGGGACAGCCAGACATGGGAGATGAAAGAGAAGGTGTAACTGTGGAAGTGATGGCCAAGCTGAGGATAAGACTCACTTCAAGAGTGGAGTGGAATAGGTTTAAAATAAATAAATAAATAGTTGCTCTGCTACACCAGGAAATCCCATGCTACAACGGGAAATCGAAGGCACAAGTTGTATGAGTTAAGCAATGCGTCACTTATCCCATTCAGAACGTTCTGTCTACTAAATGGTATTTGCACAAGAACACTGCATCTTGAAAGTATCAAAGTAGAAGTTCTAACACGGGGAAAGGAAAAAAAAGAGATTAACTGCAGAACAACACATAGTTCATTTTACATACCCCAGAGTTTATCCTTCCCCTCTCCTACAACAAAGAATCCGCTCCCAGGCAGTGTTCAACATCAACCATTCATACACATCTGGAAATACGAGCGAGTGATTTGAGAACCTGAAGAAAGTTTCTTGGGGCTAGCCTTCTCTTCTGCTATACGGTAATACTCCCTGCACCTTCACCAGGCTTGTAAGCTAGACACCAAACTACAGATCACTCCAAACAAAGAATAATTCAGAGACTGCCCACTCTACACTCAACCAGTTAAAACCAGTCTAGTTATGTACATCTCTGCCAGACACTATTTGAATTTTGCCAGCCTTTTGTCTTTACTAGAAGTACATACAGGATGACAATATAGAAAATGGGTCAGGGGGGTTAAAGCAGAACAGGACAGCACAAGAACATCAAGCATCACAACAAAGGCTGACACACTGCAAGTCTGAAAAGAGGACCTGCAGCAACTGGGAAATGCCAGGAACAGGAGGCACAAGCACAAAAGGACAGTGAAGAAAAGCTGACCTACATACTGTACTGCTTTGCTAACAGGCTTTAATTAGTGCAAGCAATTAGGTTATTGCTTTGAAAAACGAGTACATCTGAACTATAAGAAGCAAGGACAATCCTGAACATATGAACTGCTTTAATAAATGAGAACAGTCTCTCACCATACAGCAACAACCTATTCCAGAGCTACTGCCTACATACTTTCACACGATGAGGGTGTATGTATTTGGGGCAGAAGAAAGAGCGACTTGAAGTTATATATTATTTTCTCTTATAACACTCAATGTCTCTTAAGAAATAAAAAAAAAACAAAAACACCTCAAGACTACTTTCTAACAAGACTTTTTGCCCTGGGTTCGGCAGTAGCAGTCGTTTTTCTCCTTCTTAGTAGCTGCTGCAGTGCTGTGTTTTTGACTTTCAGACTAGGAACAGTGCTGATAACGCTGATGTTTTTAATTGCTGCTCAGTAATATTTACTGTGACCAAGGACTTTCTGAGTCTCATGCTCTGCCACGGAGGAGGGGAAGCTGGGAGGAAGCAGAGACAGGACACCTCGCCCAAACTGATCAAAGAGGTATTCCATAGCACAGCACACCATGTCCAGTATACAAACTGGGGGCAGTCACCCAGAAGGGTTAGATCACTGCTTGGGTTGGGCTGGGTATTGTTCGGCGGGTGGTGAGCGGTTGCATTCTCTCCCCTTGTTATTTCCCTTATCATTATTATTGGTGGTAGCAGCAGTGGTTTGTGTTATACCTTAGTTACTGGACTGTTCTTATCTCAACCCATGGGAGTTACATTCTTTTGGCTCTCCTCCCCATCCCTCCAGGAGTAGGGGGAGGAAGGGGATGGGGAGGGTGAGCTAATGACATCGTGGCAGATTTATGGCTGGGCTTAAACCACACCACTTTTAAAGTTTACCAATGTGGGGGAGAGGGAAGAATCATGAAAAAGATGCAATGGTATTTATTTATATAATATTCATATTTCTGTTCAATGTGTCAGGAAGAGGTCAGCTATGTATTTTCTGGGGAAGAGTCATTTGTGTAAGGCCAGAGATCCCTCTAAATACAAAGCTGTCAGTAAACTTGTCCTTCTAAAAAGTAAAAAACAAAGAACATAAGGCTACCAAGATGTCAGAATACTTACAGTTAGCACACAATTTGTGAGAAAACTAGTTTTGCTAAACATTTGCAAACATGAACCATTTCCAAAAGCTATGCAGCATCATGTCATACTAAAATAGTACTGTTCATATCAAAAGGGATTTGTTCAGCTTTAACACCACAAAACTAAAGGCACAGAGAATATCACCATTGGAATCAATCCCTTGTACTACCATATTAAAAGGGGCTTGTTTAGCTCTAACACCACAAAAACTAAAGGCACAGAGAATGTCACCACTGGAATCAATCCCCTGGTACTACAATGTAGTAAATTGCAATCAGCTGCTCTTGTTCACTTCTTACCTTCTGGCTTACTAGAAACTCCCTAATGGTTTCACCACCAGATGACGAAACTTTGAAAGATGGAACTAAGCTAATACAGCTCTACACAGAATTATTCATCTCAAAAAAGTAACCATCCATAGGAAGGTCAGTGTATTACGTGAAACAGAGAAGCAAAGTACATGTTCTACGCTGCAAACAAAACATCTTTGCAAGAAGACTGTCTCAGGTTAATAATCCTAAACAAACTCTTTTAGCTTTCTGTTCTCAGCTCCTTACCACTCAGATATGTACATGACACTTTGAAAGCCTCCGTCACTTCCAAGGTCATAACTAAGATGAACAACTGCTTCATGTGATCCAGCAGCACAATCCCTTGTTTCTCTAGCTGTGGAGCAGAGTTATCCAGGTCTGGCTGAGGACAATTTGGAATTATCTTCAATCAATAACATGAAATGTTTCAGAACATAGCACAGAATCTCATCTTGAGTCCTAAGCCATATCTAAAGACTTCTGACTGAACTAGACAGCTATTCAGTACCCATAAACTTTCTGTAAAGACTGGAAGGATCAAAGCACACACTATACTGTCCCATAAATTGTTGGGACAACTACTTTCAGTGGTCAAATTTTTACTAAATCCAATCTAACTGTTTACACTGTCAGATCTGTTTGCTACATTAATGAGCTAGAAAAAATAATTTTAGCTAGATATTGTGCATTTTCAGATTGTATCGAATCACTTGACAGCATCCCCAATAAAATCAGTGTAATTCTTTTTTTTTTCTTTTCTCAAATGCAAGGTAGCTTTGAATAAACAACAAACCACGAGACAGATTTAAAAAACCCTTGAAATCTGTCATCAGACATTTTGAGGTGTTGACAATAGGAGAGGATGTCATATCTAATGCCATACAGAAATGCCTAACATTCCTCTCGTTCCATTTGATAGCCACCATACATCTATAGATTAAGCTTATCCTTATTTTGGTAGAATGCAAGTCCACAGTCAGTTGGCTACCAACAAGATGCCTTAGGTTCCTCTTAGATTCCACTGTCTACATCACAGGCATTCACTTTTAGGACAAAGACTTGACAATTTAAAAATTCACATTACATTCAGGTACATTACATTTACTAAATATTCCTGATCATTTTCTTCCACATCTTTTTACCCAGGGAACTACAGACCAGTCAGTCTCACCTCTGTGCCTGGCAAAATCTTGGAGCAGATTCTCCTGGAAGGCATGCTAAGACACATGAAAAACAACAAGGTGCTTGGTGACAGCCAGCATGGCTTCACTAAGGGGAAATCCTGCCTGACCAATCTGGTGGCCTTCTATGATGGGGCTACGGAACTGATGGATGGGGCAAAGCAGCTGGCGTCACCTACCTGGACTTGTGTAAAGCATCTGACACTGTCCCACATGACATCCTTGTCTCTAAACTGGAGAGACACCAATTTGATAGGTGGACCACTCGGTGGATAAAGAGCTGGTTGGATGGCCGCAGACAAAGAATTGTGGTCAATGGCTCAGGGTCCAGCTGGAGACCAGTAACAAGTGGTGTCCCCCAGGGATCAGTGTTGGGACCGGTCTTGTTCAACATCTTTGTGGGTGACATGGACAGTGGGATTGAGTGTGCCCTCAGCAAGTTTGCCAATGACACCAAGCTGTGTGGTTCAGTTGATATGTTGGAGGGAAGGAATGCCATCCAGAGGGACCTTGACACGCTTGTAAGGTGGGCTGATGCCAACCTGATGAAGTTTAACCATGCCAAGTGCAAGGTCCTACACCTGGGTCGGAGCAATGCCAGGCATAGCTACAGGTTGGGCAGAGAAGAGATTCAAAGCAGCCCTGCAGAGAAGGACTTGGGGGTGTTGGTCGATGAAAAAATGAACATGAGCCGGCAGTGTGCGCTTGCAGTCCAGAAAGCCAACCGTATCCTGGGCTGCATCAAAAGGAGCGTGACCAGCAGGTCGAGGGAGGTGCTCCTGCCCCTTTACTCTGCTCTCGTGAGACCTCACTTGGAGTATTGTGTGTAATTCTGGTGTCCTCAACATAAAAAGGAACATAAAAAGAACTGTTGGAACAAGTCCAGAAGAGGGCCACAAGGATGATCAGGGGACTGGAGCACCTCCCGTATGAAGACAGACTGAGAAAGTTGGGGCTGTTCAGCCTGGAGAAGAGAAGGCTGCGTGGAGACCTCATAGCAGCCTTCCAATACCTGAAGGGGGCCTATAGGGATGCTGGGGAGGGACTCTTCATTAGGGACTGTAGTGAGAGGACAAGGGGTAATGGGTTCAAACTTAAACAGGGGAAGTTTAGATTAGATATGAGGAAGAAATTCTTTACTGTGAGGGTGGTGAGGCCCTGGAATGGGTTGCCCAGGGAAGCTGTGAATGCTCCATCGCTGGCGATGTTCAAGGCCAGGCTGGACAGAACCTTGGGTGGCATGCTTTAGTGTGAGGTGTCCCTGTTCATGGCAGGGGGGTTGGAACTCGATGATCTTAAGGTCCTTTCCAACCCTAACTATTCTATGTTTCTATGATTTGATTCCTCTAAGCAAGCCACCTGCAAATCTTAACTATGTACTCTTCTGATTATTTATACAGAAACTGACCACATTCAATAGAAAAAGCCCATTAAACCCAACTAACTAGTCATTAGATGCTTTAAAACCTCAATGCTTAGATATACTAATTACTTTGCCTTTTTTTAGGTAAAAGGAAAATTTGAAGCAAATTTTGTGGCAACAAGGCACCTCAGAGAGAATTGAGTCAGACGATGGGACTCATTTCCAGAACAGCCTGATAGATACTTGGGCCAAAGAGCATGGCATTGAGTGGGTATATCACATCCCCTACCATGCACCAACCTCTGGGAAAAACGAATGGTACAATGGGCTGTTAAAAACTACACTGAGAGCAATGGGTGGTGGGACTTTCAAACATTGGGATACACATTTACCAAAAGCCACCTGGTTGGTCAGCACCAGAGGATCTGCCAACAGGGCTGGTCCAGCCCAGCCAGAACTTTTACATACTGTAGAAGGGGATAAAGTTCCTGTGGTGCACATAAAGAATTTGCTGGAGAAGACAGCCTGGGTTATTCCTGCTTCAGGTAAAGGCAAACCCACTCGTGGGATTGCTTTCGCTCAGGGACCCGGATATACTTGGTGGGTAACGCAGGAAGATGGAGAAGTCCAATGTGTACGTCAAGGGGATTTGATTTTAGGGGAAAACAGCCAATGAACTCAATTATATGCCTTTGCCTGCTATGTAGCACCTACACAGCCCACCAACTAGGTGTCTTCAGGTCACCAGCGACTGGCCCTGAATTCCCTCTGGCCATCATCCCAACAAAGAACGAACTTTGACGAAACCAGACAATTTCTGCGGTAAAGGAACGATCAGCATCAGCAGGCAACAATCTAACACTGCACACAGCCTCTCCTGCTCTGAAAGACTGTTACAAGAGATGGAGCCCAACATCATGGACTGGATGGACTCAGCAGCTTTATAGGGATTGGTCCATGCACTAAGGAATGATCTCTCCCTCTCTCTCTCTCTCTGTGGATGTACATATATATGTATATATATAAGAGTGATGGTATATTGAAAAATGCGGGATCTGAGCATGACGTGAATGGTATGGAAGAAGGGGTGGATACTGTCCTGGGTTCAGCAGTAGCAGTCATTTTTCTCCCTCTTAGTAGCTACTGCAGTGCTGTGTTTTTGACTTTCAGCCTGGGAACAGTGCTGGTAACACCAGTGCTTTTAGCTATTGCTAGGTACTCTTGTTTACTTGTTGCTAGCTGTTTACTCTGACCAAGGACTTTCTGAGTCTCATGCTTTGCCAGGGAGGATGAGAAGCCGGGAAGAAGCAGAGATAGGACACCTGACACAAACTAACTAAAGGGGTATTCCATACCACAGCATGTCATGCCCACTATATAAACTGGGGGCAGTTACCTGGAAGAGTTAGATCACTGCTAGGCTCAGGCTGGGTATCGGTCAGCAGGTGGTGAGCAGTTGTATTCTCTTCCCTTGTTATTTCCCTTATCATTATTATTATTGGTGGCAGCAGCAGTGGTTTGTGTTATACCTCAGTTACTGGACTGTTCTTATCTCAACCCATGGGAGTTACAGTCTTTCAAGTGTCCTCCCCAGCCCTCTGGGGGCGGGGGGAGTAAGGAGGGGAAGGGGGAGTGAGCAAGCGGCTGCATGGTTCTGATTTACCGACTGGGCTTAAACCACGACAGCTTCCTTATGGTCAAATTTTGATTTAAGAGTATTTTGGACTCACTTGTCACTAAAAGTTTTCACTGATGTTAACTATAGTATCTGTCTTTGTACAAGGCATTTTTCAGGCCTTTCAGCCTACAATTCTTCTAATTATCAATCTCAGATTTGCTCCAGTCATCCTGTTCGGGTTTTCCAAATAAAACACATCATTAGTCGTGCCTGTTTCCTCATTCTTCTAGCATTTCCGAGTTTATTAAATGAGCCTCAATGGCTCAAGAATTCTCCATCCAATTAAATAAAAAGTCTCCTGAACAGACCTTTTGTTCTTAGGAACTTAAACACAGTTTTACTGCAATAAGCTGTATTTTGCTATTTATTAGGATCCACTTTATTGTCCTTTTGTTCTTAAATCCCCTTTTTATATTTTTTTTCCTTAAAAATGCTATTACTTTTTTTGGTCCAACAAGTGGGAAGCTTCTTTTTTCACTCACAATTTTAAGCAACCTGTTTAAGCTAGCTTTTCTCAAACTGAAGTCTGGACAAAATAAAGTTCTTTGCTCAGTTCCTCCAGTTTCTGGTGATTATAAATAATGAATACACAAATTGGTTACTGTTTATCACAGCATGTTGTTTTAACCAACTTCCTTTTTAAAACAAGAAACACAATCTCTGGCTTGTATGATGCATGACTATTTTACAAATTTTGTGTCCAATTTCTCACAATTAGAAAGGAGCAGTCAACACAGCATTAAGGAACTAAAAAGAACAGAACAGTTGCCTACTCAACTACCTAGAACTAAAGAAAGTCTTAGGAAGTGAAGTGACTTCCATTTGGCGTAGGAGATTGCTTTGCAACAATGAGAAATGCTTGAATTCAGCTGGATTTAGTATAACCCAGGCGACTGTGGCAGGAGGTAGTTTGACCCAACCCAACACAACAGGGAAGGTTTTGGAGGCTCTATTGCATGATATTTCAGTACCAAAGAGAAATTTTAAACATCCTGACCTGGTTGGGAAAGCCTGTAATGAAATGTATGCATCACTCTGACCTTATAAAGAGCAAAAAAGAAGTTATTCAGCCTTTATTTTCCTGGTCAGCTACTTGCTTTAGGCACACCTTTATCTTCTCCACACACCAGCCTTCTCATGCATACTTTCAACAATATTTCTCCCTAACAAGACTCAAATTCAGTTCTGCAATAAAATTAGATACAAGTTTGTTAACTTTCAGAGTTCTTTCCTAGAAGTTTTTAATGTAAACTCCTGCACCTTCAGGGTCTTATTTAGTATGGAATTTACCACTAAGAGATTCTCAGAACAGTTACTTGTTAAATATGGGTCTCCCCTTTGTTTCCCTTTACCCTTTCACTGCTTGAGGGAATAAAGACTTATAGCAATTACACTCAATAGTTGTAAAGACGCTGGCTGACTGACATACACAAAACAGATTGAGAGATGCCAATTGCTAAAACCCCTACTTCATCCAGATTACAAGCTTTCAAGACGTACAAAATCAGAGCTGTAATGGTAATGCCATGCTGATGCTTCCTTTGAAGAGTGGCTGAATTCAGCCATGCCCATTACGTGTTCTTTGGTCTATTATCACCTAAAATCAGAGGCTGAGATCCTTTAGACTGCTCTTCATTCACCCCACTTTGTTTGTCCAGTTTCCTGCTTGACTATATCTCTTCTTTTGGCCACACACAAGACTGTTCTGATACCAACTGTTAAATACCCTGTATTTTACTTGGAAGACTTTCATAAGAAAAACTAAAAAGGATGCCCATGATAATCTTTTTTATTACCGTTATTATTTTTTTGAGTGTTTTGCAACCAAATACTATTCATTTTCCTGACCTAGCTTACTGCATAGCCAATACTGTCAGCACAAAAAAGGTGGCGGAAATTAAATGCTAGGTGGGTGGCATGATCTCGGGCAAATTATGACTTAGAATGTTTCAGCAATTTTTTATGCTGTTATGATGCAACAGGCACAATAAAAAGACTATTATGCCAGTGCTTAATTTAGACATCACCTTCTTCCAAATCCAAATGCAGGTTTAAATACATTCAGGGTGGGTGGTGTGTATGTGGAAATCAAATATAGCTACAGTATCCCTAGCACCTTCAA
Organism: Amazona ochrocephala; assembly: GCA_039720435.1. Classification (NCBI taxonomy): domain Eukaryota; kingdom Metazoa; phylum Chordata; class Aves; order Psittaciformes; family Psittacidae; genus Amazona; species Amazona ochrocephala. The sequence goes on along the minus strand of CM077877.1, from coordinate 98,224,609 downwards.
ATGAATAACTAGACATACACACTGTGATGAACTACTCTTTTTACTAAAGGACTCAATTTTCACGTAGCACTGATGCAAACATATTTTGGGATGAAAGTTGCCATAGACTAAAGGTATTATTAGCATAGCTACTGTCACTGAAGTATAACCAGTAAATTCCTAAAAATAAAAACAACAAACCAAACCTCAAAATCAAACCTGTGTACATTCAATGCCTAATTGAAGAGATATCTGTAATTCCTTCATATCCCTATGAAATTCCTATTGAAAATTCAGGTGCTTCTAGTGTACAGTTCTTTCATCATATTTTCACATCAATCAAGACCTCCAAATTTCAGGCCTAGTTAACAAACTAAAATTATAAACCTTTTCACATGGAGCTAAAGTAGAAGCAAGCAAACAATACTGACAGATTTACTAAGTATAAATATCTTATTTAATTTCAGCTTAAAGACATAAGAAATATCCCTTTCCTGTAAAATAGTCTAGTTTAAAGTGATAAGGCAAGCCACAGGAAGAAACTGAAAATAAGTATAGTAATATGGTAGTGAAATAAACAACTATAGTCCTTCTAATAAAGTGCATTAGCAAAACAATGTGAAAGTGAGACACAGAAAGTAGCCTTTACCACTATGACACCATGCTTAAAAGATGTGGTATTCACAAACTGATGATTTAGCTTTATGAAAGTCATCCTTTAGGTGATTTGTCAACTGCAGAACAGATGCTGCGTACCCTTCCATCCAAATCCGTTTAAAGCAGTTTTCCAGCATTAAAAACCTTTACTACACTGAAACAAGCTTCACACACTGTAACAACCAAAACTACTAATTTACAGGAAAGCAGCACGTGAAAAGATTCTTTAGAATAACAGTGTGTGGCTGGATAACAAAAAAAAAAAAAATAAAATAAAGGGGACTTTAAAACTTCAGCTTAAACAGTATTTCTAGAAAAAGTGATAAAAAAAAAGTCAAAAACATAAGCCAAGTGGGTTTTTTTATTTTTAAACTGTGCTTAGTCTTCAACAATGAAAAAAGGCACAACGTTTTTCCAAGTAGCTGCAGAAGCTGGACAATCACTTTATTACTATCAATAACTACATCAGTGGAAAAAGTTAAGAAATCAAACTTCTGTACAGTGGCAGGAAAGAAAAACAAAAGTTCGAGCTGCTCTTGCTTAAGTACTTTATCTAAGAGGATATTTCCTATCAGGTGCGAACAACCTCTTGAGACACTTTCAGGTTTCTTGCAGAGCACAGAAACGAAACAAGACTGTAACCTACATACTGTATTGAAGCACCAGTCTTGCTGTTAATACACAAGTATTAAAGACTGAACGACACTGCCCTATAGAGGAACTCCACAGCCTCTCCTCGGGGAGCCTCACTCCTTCCTTCCCTCCCTCCCGAAGCCCTGACACCCCCCGCAGACACTTGCTGGCGGTCCTCCCTCAGCACCATCGCGCTAGCTGGTGACAATGGGAGGACAAAAAGCGGGCTTTAATCCTAAAGCCGTGCCGGAGCCCAGAGCCGCTTTGCTACAGGCGGCAGCAGGAATCCGTGGCGTCCTCGGCAGGGGAGCTAAGGGGAGCCACGGATTGGGCAGAGGCGATGGAGAGGGAAGGCTCGGAGCAGGGTGGAAATAAACCTTCCCCCAGCTCGCTGGCAACAGGCTGCAAGCCCCGCTACAGCCCCATCTCCACGGTAAAGAACGGCGCAAAGCAGGAAGCGCCCTGCTGCCTCAGAGAGGCCAGGACGTTCCCGGGCTGCCGGCAAATCGCAGCGCAAAGGCGGGAGCCAGGGCACGGCAGCACCGGGCATGGAGCCGGGTGCGGGCCGCACTCACCCCGCAGCGGTAGACCTTGTTAGCCCGCTTGATCTTGATGTCCAGCGCCGTGGCCATTGCCGCCGCCGCACGATGTCACGCGGCGGCAGGCTAGTCACATGACCCAGCCGCAGGAAGGGAGCTCTTCCCCAGCCACCCGCTTCCGCCCGCGAGGGTGCGTGCGTGCGTCCGCTCCGCGAACATCCGGGTCTCCGGTGGCGTCATTTCTCAGCCGGTGACCGCGTTTCCCGGTTGGCTCCGCCCGCTTCCTGGTAGCCATAGCAACGGGGAGGAGGGGGCTTCCCGCCAGGCTGAGGCCGTGGGGCCGAGAAGGGGTGCGGCGGCACGCCCTGGGGACTGACAGCAGGTCCGGGATGGGCCCGCCGCGGGCGCCACCGCGCTTGGCCTGGCCCTGCCCGCCCGGGCCTGCTGGGACGTGTCGGCGGCGGCGCCCTCGCGAAGGCGGAGCATGCGCAGGGCGGCTCTGCTGTAACGGTCGAGCCCTGAGGGCGGGAGGGGAAGGGGTTCTGCGCGTGCGCAGCCGTTAACCTCAGGGAGGTTTGTACGCTGCCTGTTTGTGAGAGCGGGGCGGTGGAGCTCATGCGCTTGGGCCGTGCCCGCGAGCGGGGTTGCGGGCGGGCGGCTGGCGAGGCTGCCTGGTCAAGCGCTCCTGTAGCTGTGCTGGTGTTCGTGCAGGGCTCCCTCGGCCTTTCCGCTGCCGTGCTGTGTTTGCGCATAGGGGCCGTATTCTTAACCAGCGCGGTAACAATGGGAGATGAGGAAAGAGTCCACAGTCTTTACACTTCTGCCTACGCTGAAGGGATTAGCCTTACAGTCACACGGACCTGTGCATACGAGGAGTGAATTTGTCGCTGTTGTAATTACACATATGATTCAGCATATTGGGTTTCAAAATACATATCAGTCTTTCTTCTCAAAGTTGTCGGCAAGTTGTTGGATACATTTAAGAAGGCAATGCCTTATAATAAAACACATAGTGTGAAAATTTGTCTTAAATGTCAGAAGCAAAGAAATAGGTGGTCTGGAAAATACTGCAGGTGAACAGTTGATGTGTGTGGTCAGGTTTTAGTACTGAGAGAAACGCTTCAGTCTCTTACAGATGTGGACCACGGATATGTAATTCCTGTGATTTCAGTGGAACCAGAAATTATACATCAACGGTATCTCAAACCCCAAAGGAAATCTATAAAGCATGAATCTAGCTACGAATTTTAATGCTTTTCTAAAGTCATTATTCTTACTGTGTTGAAAAGTGAGTGCAGCCATTTAATTGAGATGTTAGAAGCACAAATAAATTTCAGTCTACAGTACCATCCTTGCCTTATTTTAAAAGGTAGGAGTTTGCTAATTCACTCTTAAACTGTTGCTTGGAGGAGCAGAAGACTGTGATACGTTTCTGGGGTTTGAGTACTAGCAGTCAAAATAATGGAACCACTGAAAGGCTGAACAAAGAGAAAGTGGAAGTGGATGGTACAGTTCCTGTAAGTTGGCTCTACTCTAACAAATGTGTATGAAATGTACAGTTGAAGGATCAGAACAGATTTCTGGAATTCTGTCTTCCAAAAAGTCCAAAGAGATGGCCTGAGATAGGCACTCATGGAACTCTTCATTGGTGGCATTAGGGATTTTTGAAGCCTGATTGCTGGAGGTTGAGGATGCTTCCTGGCATGTTTATCACTGTTCTTCATGAAAGCAGGTAATGCACATGTGCCTAGAAGAAACTGGAGAATGAAGAAGCCGTTCTCTGTTCTTTATAAATAACCGTGCTTTTTCAAGATTGGTATGTAGAAGTAGCAATCTAAAGATACATTTTCTTAGGCTTCATATAGTTAAGAAAAAACAACCCTCAGCCCCTGTCAGTGATGGGAGTACCACACTAGCAACAGCATACAGAGACCATTCCTGAGCATAGAGGGGCTCCTGAAGCAACAGGAGGGAAGAGCTCACGGCTTACATGAAGCAGTCTGAAGTCTGCATTCCATCCTCTCAGCTATGTGAAGCCAAGAATATGGTTCTGTCCTATTCCTCCTCACCCCTACACACACTCCAGCACTGAAGACCACCTCATCACTGTGCCTTCTTCCAGTTTGAGTGCTTACGGAAAGCTTGGTAAAAAGCAGTGCATACTCTCATAATCTCTCATAATTAGGAGCATCTTTTGTTTTGGGGAAAGAAGTGAGAGATGTGAGTCATTCCTGAGTGTTAGTTTCAGAGAAGAGAGAATTAAAGTGGTCAGTGTAAAGAGAAAGGAGCACTTAACTTTGCTTACTGAATGTCAGTAATCAAAGCATGCCTCATATAGCTAGTAACTAGTTACTCTGAGGCAGGTAAAGAGGTTTTTTTTTGTGTTTGTTTTTTTTTTTTTTGTGTGTGTTTTTTTTTTTTGTTGATTTTTTTTTTTACCCTGACAAAGGAGAACTAGAAATAGAAAAATGTTAGCCTAAGCAGTATAGTTGCCTTCAGAAACCCATATTTTCCACAATCAAGTGTTTATCATACTTTGTAAAGGTACTTCAGTTACTTATTTCTAGGAACTGAAGTCTCATGTCCAGAAAAAGCTCCTATTGGTACAAGCTGTAGCTGCCCATCTGCCTAGCAACACAGATCATCACAAACAAACTACTCTGGAGCTCCCTGGCTCCCAAGGACTGCGGCATCCAAATCTCTATTGACAGCTAAATACTCTTAGTGCATTTCTTTGCCAGCATTGGTTATTTCCTTCATGACCATGACCTCCAATGCAAGGTATGTTCTGGTGGACTATTAAGGCTGTTGGCCGAAACAATGATATTTGCAGATGTGGCCAGCAGTGTTTCTAAATGCCTGGACCAAGCTGATACTAGTTACAGTGACTAAGAGATGCCCAAGCCGAATACCAACCTCATCAATGAAGCTTGACAAAATCTGACACCAGTTTTTATTGTTCCTTTATCATGATCATCCCTTCCTCTTTTGACCACTTTTATCACAAGATAAAAAAAAAGTTTACCAGAGTAAAATGTAACTCTTTGAGGGGACTATCATGAGTCACCTAGTGACCACCTCTTGTATTATTTGTTTCTGTCCTATTACTAGTTGCGGGCCTAACTAGAACCATTCACAGGAACTGATTTCTTTAGATTGATCCAAATTACAAATCTTCTTTACTGAGTATCCACCTCATGCTGTATTATTTTGGAAGATTTCAGCAAAATAAGTTCAAGCTTCAGAGCAAAGTCTTGAATTTTGGCACCGAGTTCTCTCATTGTCAGGAGCGTGCGGCTTCTGTCCACTTGAAAAATCCACTCCAAATATGGACAAATGGAGAGACTGAAAATTTTTACGCTTTATTTGGCCAATGTTTGGGAGGTCCTTCAGGAAGTTGCAGCTGTGGCTTTTTTGCCCCAGCCATGCTCCAGGCTGGAAATGCAGAAGGACTGAAAAGGGAAAAGGGGTTAAGGCGCATCTCAGGGGAATATTGGTGCCTGCAGACTGGAGGTGAGAAGGCAACTCATCTATCACCATGCCTGAACTGACAGCCACTGCCTGTAGCACCATGGGCAAAGAACAGAGCTTACTGCCTCTGAGGGCAGGCCCAAATGCGTGAGGACAGCTTGAAACACTACAGGGCAATTTAAGCAGCAGTGGTTTGTGATGGAGAATAAGATATTCCCAACAGATTATGTGCATGTGGATCACTGCTGTGCCATGTAGCAGAATTTGGAAGGTATTTTTGTTGGTTTCTTCAACTTTTAGGAATTTGGAGGTGCTAGTTAGATTCCCAAGTTAAGGAATCACAGGTTAGGTAATTACAGTAGGGTTATTCTGCAGTCCTCAGGTGCTCTCTCTGTATATGCATTTTTAATGACAAAATAATACTGAATATTTCCCTCCCTTGAAGTAGTTCTTTTATTCCCCCCTTTTTTCTTTTTTTAAATTATTTTTTATTTTTATTTTTTCATCATTTTGGGGGGTGTTAGTTTTCTTTAACATAGTTTTATTTGGGAGATCTGAATTAATTTAGAAATGCACTAGCTACTTTGATATGACAGCCCTTTATTACTTCATTTCTATAATTACTGTTGTTAGTTCATGCAGTGCTGCATTCAGCTGTGAGAATAAGATTAAATAACTATATTCTGTTTTTTCCTGAATTTATCACAAAGAACTAGACTACATACTTTGCTTGAATTCATCTTGGATGTAATACAGCTGGTTAAGTTAACCTAACCCAAACTTGACTTTGAACTTCAATTGGTTTTGAGTTTTGCTGAGCCTGAACCAGAACTGAACTAGAAAACTCAGGTAACATGAACCTAAACTGAAACTAGATGAAAAAATTATATTAACTTCAGTAGAAAGATACATATGTTTGTTTTATGCATGTATCTGATCTCCTTTGGGACATAATTTTAATAAATACATTTAAATTGTTCAGAATAATCAGGTTTCTATATTTGCCTCAACCCAGAGCTGAATGTACACATTAAGTGGTGTAGAATGATAGCATTCATAACTTGAAACAAGCAAAATTTAGTCTGTGCAAATTGGGTAAATGTCCATAGGGAAGCTGTAACATAGGGTTTTCTGCTTTTTTTTAATAGTTTTGAAATCTTTGCTTAGACAGCAATGGTATACTTAAGGAATCCAGTGGGAGAAGTTGCACAGGTAATAGAGAGTCACAATAGAAATGTACTTGAAAGTTCACTATTTGCCATCAGGCAAGTATGGAGTACATACTACTGAAAGAGATCAGAGATTATTAAGTCTAATAAAACAGCAGTTCCAAATACTGTTCATGTATTGGACAATTTCTAGAGCACTACATGGTTTATGTAATGTTATATATGTCTGATAAACTGAAAATTGTGTTTAGAGCATGGAAGTGGAAAAGCTATTCTTTACTCCTAACTAAGGAGTTAGCTGAAGAAATAACTGTAACTGATACACTAAACAACAGGAAGCATATTGAAATTCATTATCTTTGGTGGAGAAATCATGCCAAATCCCAGCACTGTGACACATAAGTGGTAGTGTTTCTGAATGCCTCAAAAATAAGGAAGATAATGAAATTAAAATCTGTGTACCACATACAGGGACTATGTACATGTTGAATCTTATCAATGTTTTCTAAAACATTTCCCATTGCACAGAAAATTCTTTTTCATTAAAACTTACCCTTTAAAGTATATCAGACTTAAAAGAACTATGCATATCTTATATATATATAATAAAAACAAGAAAAGGCTACAGAAAGCAAAAAAATACACCTATTTGTTCAAATGTGAATGGGAAAGAGCTATTCAAGATGAAACTTAAGCTGAGGAAAAGTCCATACGAAAGGTCTGAAAGAAAGCCAAACAGTACAGCATGTTAAAATTGAGAGGTAGAGGTAGAATAAAAGTAAATGCTTAAAGGCTTGGAAACGAGACATAAATAGAGTAGAAGAATGCGGATGTGCATTCTTTGTCCATGTTAATTAAGGACCATACTCAGCCACTAGAAAGTAAAAAGAACAAGGACTAGATTATAGAATCATAGAATAGTCAGGGTTGGAAAGCACCTTAAGATCATCTAGTTCCAACCCCCCTGCCATGGGCAGGAACACCTCCCACTAAACCATGCCATCCAAGGCTATAGATACTTTAAAAAGGCCTTGAAACTACTGAAAATTACACTGAGCTTTACTTCCCTCTCAAAAGAATTAGCAAATATGGAAAATAATATGACATATGCAGGGGATGACAACCAACAGTAGATAAAACAAAACGTGATATAGACATTTAAAAAATTACTGAAATTGTCTGGCAGGAAAATAAAACTGTCAGGCGAGGCCTTATCCTGAATAAGAAATATTTAAGAATTGGAAAACAACCCATGGAAATAAATGGTAACTTTTCGTAGTGCAAAAAGTTGATACTGGGTGTTGTGGGATTGTGTATGATGATGTGCAAGTTGTTATCTTTAAAATTGTCGTGGAAAAAGAAATTCTTAACAAAATAGTAAAATTTGCTTACTTCTGTGTGAGAACTGATGGATAGAAAGGAACTGTTTGGTAAGTTGCCAGATAGACAATAGCATGATAGAAATATGTTGAGTAAAAGCAAGAGAAAGTAAGTTGCACTCTCCTACTGAAACTTCTGCCGCAACAATAAATTGAAGTAGTCAGTGTTAAAAAAAAGATTGTTTGTTTTTTTTTTTTTAAAGACTGTTAAAATACTATTTAAATCACACATAATAAATGTGTAAAATTAACTTTCTGAATGCTGATAGGACTTGAAAAATAATTTGATATTTATATAGATACTGAACACATCGACAATTATATCAGACAGAAAGTCTTGCCCAAAATTTATCTGGGAGCTGGATATTCCGTATGACAAGTCTTATGTAGATAACAAAATCTTGGGTCAATCAACCCACTAATTTGATCTTAGTTGGTAATTTTTTTATTCCTTTGGTCATCAAGCCCAGTATTTAGGTCAGAGCAGCCACTTAACAGAAATTGCTGTATTTTCTCAGGAAATGAACATATGTGCTTGCTAATAATGCAATATAAATTGCACATTTTACATCAGCTTTTATAATCAATGAGCTTTGCGTAGCTGTTTTGTAGTGGCCTCAAAGGAGACTTTAATGTAACAGAACTCTTTATTTTTTATTAAATATTGATTTCAGACTGGAAAAAACCCATCAGAACCTGGTATCAGTACTCTCAGTTGTTTACATTTTAATGTGATATAAATAGCTATTAAACCTCCATGCCTAAAATTACAATTTATGGATTAGTTTTTATCCACTGCTACTTCTTTCTGCTAGTTGTAAGGAGTATGTAAGTGGGCATGCAGTTTAAGGTTTGTTAATGATTGGATATTTACAACCTCACTATCGTGACTGTTGGACTGTGGAGCTAGCTGAGATAGTACACAGATCTTTTTTAGTTTTCGTGTCACATAAAAGCAAAACTATATAGCTTGGTCCTTAAAATAGCTTTTTCCTTGGCATATTTTATATACAGTGGCAAGGAGATACCATCAAAAAATGTTGAGTGACACTACACATTTTTAATGACATACTTTCTGTTTGTATGGCAGTATTTTAAAATAGGGTAAGGAACAGTATGGACATTTTTAACATTCATATAGACACATACACATATACCCAGTAAAGTTAGCCAATAATTTTCACAGGCAATAAAGCACATATAAGATTCTTCTTTAAAAACCACTCTAGTTTCCAGTTTTAGATCTCTTTCATCATTGCAGAGAAATCCTCAGCTGCTGGTTGAGAGACCTTGGCATTGACTAAGAATGTCAGAGGAGAAAGAGTCCTGTAATTATGGAGAAGAAAATTTCTGTTGACAAGAAGATGCAGAGTAACTCTTCTGCAAGGTGAATTCTGGCCTTTAGGCCTATTCCCTGGTATTCAAGGGAAACCTAGTTTTCATCCTCTTGCTAATAATGGGCTACTTCAACTTCTCAGAACATTATAAAGAAAGACACAGAAGAAGAGGAAGCCAGTATGCTTAAACAAGGTAAAAAAGGTTAGTAGAAGCAAGAAGGTATCTTCTGGAAATTGTTTTGGAAATGCAGAAAACCTGTGAGTTTATAAATTCTGTTACATTAACATGATAGGCAAATCACAACTGAGCTTGAGGAATGACTTGCCAAGGCACAAAAAAAAGCCCAACCAAAACCAAACCAAAGCCCAAGTAGTATCAGGAACAGGAGTCTTGCCAAGAGTGAGTAGGCCCTGTAGACCATCAAGGTGTAAAAGGAATACTCAGAGAAAGCAAGACCATAAAAGAAGGCTACATTCAGGTTCTTGCATCTGCATTCACAGTGCAACAGCCGGAACTTGGCATTATGGGGCATTTAGCGTATCTATCTCAGACATAAGTGCAGGGCAGAGGAAGTTAGAAAACCAACAGATAAAATAAGCAAGACATCGTAAAGACCAGGTGGCCTCCATCCAGGAGTTCTAAGAAAACTCAAGTGTCAAAGAGCTAACTTACTAACTGCAGTGTGTAACCCTTCCCTGCAAACCAGGTGGCAAAGGCAAACAAAAAGACCCAGGCAACTACACACAAGTGAGCCTGTTGTGTTGTCTATGCTGAGTAAGTAAGTATTATCTGTCCTACAGAGCAGAATCACTGTACACGTATATAAATATGACAATACAGCTTTTGTTGCATTATTTCAAGGATTACAGATCTATGTGGACAAGGGAGATCTCATGTTTAAGAGATTACCAGGATTTGTAGGGACAATGAGGTTCCCAGACAAAGCATCATTAAAAAAAAAAAAAGAAAAAATGCATCTATGCAACAAGAAGCATCAAGAGGAATGGATAAAAGAACAGCTAAATGACAGGAAACAGAAGTAAAACCGAAATAAAAGGTCAGTTTTCGTAAAGAGGGAGATCACAGGAGTCTGCAGGGACCTATGCTGTGACATGTGCTGCAACTTGTGCTGCTTAATGTATTCATAAATGATCTGGAAAAAGAAGGTGAGCAGTGAAATATCACAGATTGCTAATGATATTAAGCTATTCAGGTAAAGGAAAGGTAGAGGACAAATTGTGATACAGTTGAAGGGGTGACTGTGAAGAACTAAAGACACCTTACAAGACTGAGTGACTGGATAATAAAACAGCAAATAAAATTTGATACAGTTGTGTGAAGTGGTGCACAAGGGAAAAAATTATATATACAAGGATGGTCTGTAAGCTGATTTTGCACTCAGAAATGAGATCCTTGGGTTTTAATGAACATTTCTATGAAAATATCAGCACAATGTTCCCTTTTACTGAGAAAAGCAAATCAAATACTGGAAATTATTAAAAGTGGAACAGAACAAACCAGAACACTGTAGCACATCCACCCCAGTATCAATCCATAGTTCTCTGCATATTAAATAGTATGTACAGCTCTTTCCTTCACATTTCAAAAAAAGCATAATTGAACTGGGAGTGATTCAGAAAAGATTTTACAAGGATAATCAAAGAAAACAGAATGGTTCTGTATGAGGTATACCTATGGGCTGTTAAATCAAAAAAAAAAACAGATGACCATGGGGAGATACAAGAGGTCTACAAAATCAACAGTGGCAGAGAACAGATGAAGATGGAGACACTTACTGTTGTTTTGCAACATGAGTACTAAGAATATTAATGGAGCTGGTAGGAGGCGTGTTCGAAACAAAAAGTTGCGTTCTCTACATGATTTTAGGCAGAGGAAATCTTTGCTGCAAGATACTGTAGGTTGCTGCAAGATGCAAAGGGTTTAGGAGATAAACCCAACTGGGAAATTAACTGAAGAAAAGTTCATTATATATAAGGACTGTTAAATAAGAAAACATCCCCCACTGTCCACATTGCAGAAACCTCCAAACCACAGATTACTGGACACTGGTAATGCTTGAAGATAGCATGCTTACTTTTTTTGTAAGCTCTTCCTTGGCATCCTTTATTGGCTGCTGCTGGAAACCACATACCAAATTAGATGAGTTTTAAGTTCCAAATATTGCAGTTTTTCAGGCAAATGCTATATAAAAGAGAAGATTAAGAGGCCATGAATCATAGAATCATAGAATCATAGAATAGTTAGGGTTGGAAAGGACCTTAAGATCATCTAGTTCCAACCCCCCTGCCATGGGCAGGGACACCTCCCACTAAACCATGCCATCCAAGGCTATGTCCAACCCCACCTTGAACGCCGCCAGGGATGAAGCATTCACAACTTCCCTGGGCAACCCATTCCAGTGCCTCGCCACCCTCACAGTAAAGAATTTCTTCCTCAGATCCAATCTAAACTTCCCCTGTTTAAGTTTGAACTCGTTACCCCTTGTCCTCTCACTACAGTCCCTAATGAAGAGTCCCTCCCCAGCATCCCTATAGGCCCCCTTCATTATTACAGAACCGTAGAGTAAGGGTCCCATATGGATCATTGAGTCCAACTACCTGCTGCTTGCAGGACAACCTAAAACTAAACCATGTGACTGAAAGTATCATCCAGGTGCTCCTTGAACTCTGATATGTTTGGTGCTATAACCACTTCCATAGGGAGCCTGTTCCAGTGACTGACCATCCTCTCAGTGAAGAACCTTTTCCTCATGTCCAGTCTAAACTTCCCCTGACACAGCTTCATTCCATTTCCTTGTGTCCTATCGCTGGTCACCAGAGAGAGGAGATCAGCACCTCCTTCCCTTCCACTGCCCCCCTTGAGGAAGCTGTAGACTGCTGAGTGCACCTCTGAGCCTTCTCAAAGATGAACAAGCCAAGTGACCTCAGCTGCTCATTGTAAGTCTTGCCCTCAAGACCTTTCAACATCTTGATCGCCCTCCTTTGGACACACTCCTTGGTGGGTTTTATTTTACTGTGATCAGAGTCATAAAAGGTTAGGAAAAACAATGATGTCTCAAAGAATTAAAAATCTTAATCCATATAGCTGGAAAGTAGTGTCAAAACTAGTTACATAGTGAAGTAGGTCACCCATGTGTAAACACCTAACAGCAGCCCTCTGCAGGGAAGGCATGCTGGTGTCTGAGGGTTCTGCTGGTGATGACTGGGGCAGCTGCTAGCTACAAAGGTGTATCACTGAGCAGAGGGAGAAAATTAACTTAGAAAGCAAGAAAAGAAAGGAAGAACACAGTGGAAAAAAGGATACCTCCTTGTATGAGAAGAGGCCACCTCAAGATCCTTCTCCAAAAATAAAAGGAAAATCGTCATGAATTGTCCAAATTATTATTTTTTTTTTTTTTTAAGGTGGCCACTGCCATTTTGAGAAACAGAAAAGACGAGTGCAAATGTGGGAGGTATGAATGCAAGAGGGAGCGTGACTGTCACATGAGAAGAAGACAGTGTAATTTCCGCCTTTGTGGTTGTATGCTCAGAACTTCTCTCCTTATGCATGTATGGTAGGACATGGCATATTACCTCAATGCAGCTTGAATTAAAACCTTTCTATTCATTTGCATAAGGGTAACCTGAAAACAGAGTGTATCAAAGATGCTCATCTTTGCTCATCAGCTGTTGCACATTCACCAGATTATAATGCTTGCTGCATTGAACTGTATTAGCTAAGGTTGTGGTTGATTATAATTTCTAATCTGTCTTCTTCTTCATTAAAAATCCTTTTGCACTGGAGCTTTGTGTGCTTTGTTTCAACTCAAGAGTTATTGGGAAACTTAAGCAAAATCAGCTATTTTTTACTTGTATAGCATGAAGGAAAATGCATTTTCTGTTAGTCACCAGTTGAAATGTCACACAATCATGATGCAAAAGATGAAATTTGGCTTATGGCACCATTAAGGAAAGGAAAACAATCTAAATCTGAAGAAAATAAAATCTTTATTTTGATGCTGGAGATATTTCAAACTGAAATATCTATACTGATGCAGCAAGAAACACTACTCATTCTAGGTGATATATAGCTAAAATTGTTTACAGTCCTATATGAATATCAAGCTGCTGTAGTGCTGATTATGCTCCTCACAAAGTCACATTGCACCCTTAGTAATGGCCTTAAATTTGGTTCTAACTATGAACTGTGCCACTGACATTTCTGTTGCAGATGCTGTGCCATTTTGGAGGTGGCAGGTCCAGGCCCCTATGTCTCCCCTACATTAGCAGGGCACTGGAAAGATGACTACATTTAGATCAGACAGCTAGGAAGGGATAGTGACTCCATCAGTGAATGGCATGTAAACTCCAGAACTTAATTGTAGTCTCTATCACAGGTGCGTAAAATCAGTGTCACACACAAACCTTGTCACTTGATGAAGAATATGGTTAATTCTTGAATAGGTAAATTTTATTTAAAGATTATATTTGCAATATATAATATATCATATACTATTGATAGGATATAATTAATTTATAGGATACATAGTATAAACAATAGATAAACATATTAATTACATATATTATAAATAAATATTCTAAATATATATATATAATTAGATAATATTCGTATTCCTACCGTAAAATGAAACATGTAAAAGAAGATGCACTGTGGGAGTCATATCAAATCTCTCAGTTGCTTCTGTTGGCTTGGAAGAACCAGTGACTTAACCCCTTTTCTCTCAGAACTTAACAGTGGCAAAGTCAATGTCATAATTTTGAAATACAACTGGAAGTTGTTGCAGAAAGCCCTGTTTCACAGTTTATGATACTGTTGGGAAATGGAACAACAAATGCTTGGAAAACTTCCCTAATTCAGAACTAACTTTTAACCAAGAATTTTTTTCTTCTGTGGAACACATACAGTGATGCGTCTGTTTCCTGTAAAAAAATTGTATATTGTTGTCTCTTTGGTTGAGAGGTAGATGATGCTTAGTGCTATCTGGGGTTTGGGTAAAAATTAATGATGCAGAGTTTGGTGTATGTAATAATTTATTACACATTGATTTTACTGCCCTGGAAAGCAACATGAAAAAGACAGTTTTTTCTTGTGAAAATCTAAACTAGAAATATTTTTGCTGCTTATGTTTCCAGCCTTTTAAACTTGCTTTTGTTTTCCAGTTGGTTATAAATTTCAAACACCAAACTATTACCCTTCCTAAAATGCCCCAAATTCTTCCTATTCCTTCCCCTTTAAAAAAATAAAGGGGGCAGGAGGTGTCAGCCTGGAGCAACACCCAGAACAGTTAAAGCTTGGCAAGACTATAAACAATGGAAAACAAACAAATAAAAATTAGTTGGATGTTTGCCTCAGCCTGAACTCAGCCTGAATGTTCTGGACACAAAAAGCCCCCCCAAAAAAACAAGGCCAGAAAGGTTTCAGCTGCTTCTCAGGATGAAGTTAGGAGGAAATGTGTTCTTTTAGATATGTGTACAACCCTTAGACATTTAAATGAAAACTCAGTCCTCTGGAACCAGATTTTAATCAATATAGGTGCTGCCCTGGTGTCAGAGTAGTTCTGTTCCTTTCAGGTTTACCCCAAATTTCGTATTATGAATACCCAAGCCTCTGACCATGTGCACACAAGCACAGCATGTCCAAGACACCCGGTGCATTCCACATATGTAGAATATGGTTCTGCATCCTACATACAAGAGAATCTGGTCTCAGTGACTACATACCATGTGTATAAGTTGATTATATTCTGTGCCAGGCTTATTGAACACTGGCTTTGAGACCTATTTGAAACAGATTTGGTTCTCTCCACAGGGCAGAAGAGGACAATCTTTCATATTATCCTCCCCAAGCAAAATTACGGATGTCTAAAGAGTGACAGTTGCCCATGCACAGTAGAAACTTTGCCGATTTCCCCAAAGTTCCTGCTTCTCCAATACAGCAGTGGACTAATTCAAGTTGCTTGCTCCAGTATGTGGTGGTATCTGAGTTCTGGACACTCCCACCTCCAGTGGGGAGAATTTCTCTTCTGTCTCTTGAGCATTGCTGCTGCTGAGGTTCTGAGGAGACAGATAACTCACTGAACGTGAGAGGACAAGGAGCAGGGTTCCTGCAGGCAAGGAGATAGGTACAAAAGGGGAGGGGGGTGGGAGAAGAGATCTCTGAGATTTAGGAGATGATAGAGTCAGATGGTACAGACAGGAATTCAGCCTTAGTAAAAGAAGTGTCTGTAAGACTAGCCTCGGGCGTCAGGCTTCTTTTGAAAATACTGCTTTTGCTGTGCTTTTTGGATTAGTACTGTCAGCCCTTGCTTTACATCTTAGATACATCCTATGGTGTTCTGTAATATTAGGACTTTGTCTAATTTAATAAAAAGTAAATAACTTCCATAGCACAACTCAAATATGACATCTTATTTCATCTAGTTGACCATTTGATCAGGGGAGCTGGCTTTTCAATGTACTGGGGAACCGCTCTGTTCAGTGACCACTGGCATTAACCTAGTAATGAGAGTATTATTTAGAGTAGCAACTACGAGGAAGGGAGAGTTAGCAGTTATAAAGCAGATGAGCTAAATAACACAGTGTTCTGTACTCTGTTTCATGTAGGAAAGAGAACTGTACACTGTCCATTCCAGGTATAAAGTACCTGTGACAATTTGAGCACTGTTTTTCATTAGTCTCCCGTGTAGACAATTGGCACTGTGTAATTACTACTTTATTAAACGGATGTAGTCTGGTTCTTCAGAAAATGTATTATTCAGACTTCTAAGTGTCAAATATGGGATTTACATTCAGTGCTGATATACATAAACGTCACAAGTCAAACTAGATATGTTACCTTAATTTTTTATATACTTATGCTACTACAGACACATCTTGGCTATAGCAAAGATAAGGTTGTGTTAAAAAAACTAAAAATTAACATGTTTGGGATTTTCTCTGGAGTTAGTAGGATTCTGCTGTGATCATTCACAAGTTAGTTTTTAGGCACTTTGAATTTTCTATATGCTTTTTCTTTAGCTTTCTTATAATTTTTAACTGGAAGTCTTCAAAATTATGTTCTGCCTGAAACTTGGCTACAGTAGTCCCAATTTCACATACCTGAGGAAAAAAAAATCCTTTGTCAATACATACAAAACTCAATTGAGCCTCATTGTGAAAAGACCTGCTATGACATACAGGTTGGAAGGGTGAAGTTAAAAAATGGGATTCAGGTCATTTTTCAGGTTTTGTTTTTCATAACTGAGTTTTATATACCAAGAGATTAAACTTTATGTGCTGTGAGCATAACTGTTATGTGCAATGCTTATAAACTCGATGATGTGTGCACTCATAAGCATGATAGTCTGTGCATTCATAAACTTGATGGGCCCTACACATAAAAATATTAGCTATCTGGAGTTATGTTAATTTTATTCTCCAGAAGGGAAAGAATTTATGGACGATGCACTTAACAGAGAACAAAGAAGTGGGTTTGTGCAGCCACTGGCATAGTGAGTTTCATGAGCAGCTGCTGCTGAATGAAATCTTTCACATTTCCACAGACTAGCCACCTCTACCCAGTCCATTCTACAATGTAAAAGTCCATTCCACAATGTAAAAAGTGGCAGATTTCTTGTGAATGACAGGTTTCTTGTGAAAGTTTAAAATACTGTTTATGAAAAACCCCCAATGCAGATGCACAAAACCCAGCAACAAAAGAAAGGCAGAAGTCCTTTTTCTCTTCCACTCCTTTTTCTCTTCCACTCATGATCAGGTTTCACAGCACTTAAGCAAACACCACACCTCATCTTCACTTATGCAACCAATGCTTATTGATAGTCCATCATCCCCAATATAAAACACTTTTTTCCATACATCATATAATTGTATCTGTCTTCCACTATTAATACTGGTGCAGAAATATGGTGAGCTGAAGGAGGTCTATAGTATTTGCATACACGTAACAGAAGCTGATGTGAGTGACAGTAGTGATGGATAAAGCCAAACATAGTTCAACAGGCTTAGCACCTTAAACCACTGTTTAAGAGCCAAAATGCAGATTTCAGACATTTATATTTAAACTAGATCTAAGACTTCATTAAAAAATGCTCTCCAAATACATTGACACTGACAACACTTGACCACAAGTTTATTCAATCTGTAGTTACGACTTTGTCATTGTGTAAACGTATCCTAAACAAATCAGTGTGACTGCAGGAGTTTCAGACAGCTGTAGCACACTTGTGTACTAGCTGTGTGTCTTGTGTTGCCATAGATTTACTCAATGTATAAAACCTGGAACTGACCTTAGTGCAACAACACATGCCAATACACACTCCCATAAAGGGAAAACCACTAATAAAGAGCAACTATTCAACTATCTGTTCTGTAACACTTATAGGCCGGTTCTTGCCCAGCAAGTGTTGCCAAAACACAAGAATCTGGCCCAGCTCAGGATTTCTTGAACTGGTTTGGAGATGGTTCAAGCCATTTTTGGTCAGGTCTTTTCACAAACATATCTCTGCTGAAAAAATGAACACTCTTCTGGGGAGGGGCTGGACCGCTTGCAAGGTTTTCTGATTTCCTGAGAACTGACACTTCTCCAAGCTTCTTCTTTTTTTTTCTTTTATTTATTTATTTATTTATTTATTTATTTAACTTAGCAGGTGAGTTCAGCAGGCAAGTAGTTTAATAATAGAGCCCCTTCGAGGTAGAAGTCACTAACATTAATGCTAGGACATAGATAGCCCTGTAGCCTCTTTAAAAAGAATGGGGATGGAAAACTGGAAGGTCCAACAGAGTCAAGCCAGCCCAACTCACTGCAAACCACCTAGTGACCTTCTGGGCTCATCCCCCCTACTACACCTCTAGAGGGGACTGGGACCTGCCTTAACCACAGGAAGAGTGAGCTGTCTGACACGCTAGCATCAAATTGTTTATATGACATTATTTTTCCCACCCCGGTTTCAGATTTGTGTCCACACATGTGCTTCCCCCACAGATGCTTGTAGCATTCTGCCCTCCCCAGACTGTTACAGCCAGCCTGGGGAACCTACAGCAGGAATACTTGGGGATATCCTCACACTAGCAGAAAAACCCTGCCTGGCAGCTGACATGCTATTTTAGTAGTTCCATTCTGGCTGGACTACCCCTGTGGGATTTGATACCACAGGCCTGGTTGGCTGTGCTGCTGGCATGCAGGAGTGATCATGATAAGGCAGGGGTATTCTCAGCATAAGGTCAGCACCAACCTTGTCTGCTTTGCCAGTTCCTTGGAATAGCTCACAGAGGTGAAGCTGCAGGCCCCTAAAAAGGGTGCTCTACAAAAAAGGAGCGCTAGCCCACATAGCAATTGGCCTTCATTAGCAGTGCCACGGAACATGCTCAGGGGCCACAACACTGGATAGCCAGGGATCCAAGTCTGAAATAGATATTATAGTAAGATAATGTACACACAGCTGATTTGGTTTATATCGTAAAATCATAGAATGGTTTGGTTTGGAAGGGACCTTAAGATCATCTAGTTCCAACCCCCTGCCATGGGCAAGGACACCTTCCACAAGACCAGGCTGCTGAAAGCCCCATCCAGCCTGGCCTTGAACACTGCCAGGGATGGCTAGCCACAGCTTCTCTGGGCAACCTGTTCCAGTGTCTCACCACCCTCACAGTAAAGGCATACTGGAAAGAAACTCTCTTTATTCTGGTTTCATTAGACTGAGCAGACTGTCTTTTGATTAGACCCATCTCTCATAATAGGTTTCTTAATAATAATGATCAGCCACCTTGTCACTAGACAGACCCTTCTTGGGCAGAGATCTCAGATAAAAGAGGTTCAAAGAAGTTCTGTGAAAACTGATGCAGGGCTGGGAATTGATCCTGGTTAATTTGTTAACCATTTCTCACTGTGGGAAAAGCTGAACTCTTTTAAGTTGAACTGATAATGCTTCTGTTTGGTCAGCTAAGTGGCCAAGCTCTACATGTGTAACCCCAAATAAATCACAGTTTACAGTCCACTTTGCTCAAGAGATAGTGGAGGGTCACATGCTGGAGCTTTGGGGTAGTTCAGTGTCTGAGGTACTAAGGGAATCCGAAAACCTGAAATAATGTATTGGACTGGGAGGGGATAGAGGATCTGGGAGGAAAAAGGGATAGACAGCCAAGTATTCTTGCTTCCACTGCTCAAAGAATGATTTCTAGGTATGACGAGCGCCCTAAGTGGCAAGCTTAGAGAAATGTAATTTAGAACTCGTCACAATTTCTTAATCTTAACTAGCAGGAGGTTTCACGCTTATGAGGTAGCTAGTAGAACATGCTTCTAAGAACTTTCTTGAACAGATTTGTGAAGTCTGGATACTGCAGATATCACGTGTTGGAGCTTCACAGAAAATATCCCTCTAGAGGGAGCACAAAAAGGTTTCTGCTGACATCAGGAACAAAGTTTCCATTTTAGCCAGCAAAGACTTAGGTTCTGCTGCACAACTGAAGTAGGGATATTTAATTTTGTATCACTGGATGAGCTTCAAAAGAAGCTGCCAAAGAAGGACCTGATTATAACAGGGTTGAGGACAGTTTCTGACTTCCAGGAATTTCTACAGAGAAGCAAAAGCTTTACATTGAACAGGTGTAAGTAAATTCAACTTAGCTGTGTTACAATCAGCAGAACCAAATACAAATTTTTAGAGAGACATGACTTGTGTTGTACTAGTCC
Source organism: Amazona ochrocephala (assembly GCA_039720435.1). Taxonomy (NCBI): domain Eukaryota; kingdom Metazoa; phylum Chordata; class Aves; order Psittaciformes; family Psittacidae; genus Amazona; species Amazona ochrocephala. The sequence continues at coordinate 98,204,737 of CM077877.1, read as the reverse complement.
TTCTGGATGTGAGTGAAATTTTATGATTAAATTAACATAATGTCTTTTTCATCTCTTTCAAACACAGGGAAACCAGATCCCTCTAGGAGTTGGAAACTGAGGATGTAAAGAAGCTCACAGATGGAAACATTTGACACTGTAGCACTTGTTTTGCAAAAGTTTAAAAGAATCGCAATTTTTCAGGATGCCTGATTTTAACAGAAAACTGCTTTCCTACAAATGTATTTATCATGGAAAGTGATTTCAGAAGGACTTCTGTGATACAACTTCAAAGTATACATTTCCCCTAAAATAAGTAACACAGTTTCCCCTAAAATAAGCAACACAGCTCTTTCCCAGAGGGTTCTTCTCCCAAAAAACTCCATTGTTTTGGGGAAGGACTTTCAAACTGAGTGAGGAACTTGTCATACGTAGGAGTGTGATCTTCAACCTAGCTGTTTATAGAGTGAGAACACCAAGGACTACATGATTGCCATTGAGGAGAATATCGGAGAAAACGCAGGGAGCTGTACATGTTTTTTTCACAGCAAGCCTCATCCGGCAGCAACAGCAGCAATTCCAGGACCTTCTGGTCCAGAGGCGTGCCAACCTACACAATATGCAGTACTGGCTGTCAATCCAAACCTTGTACTATCAAAGCCAGGCTCTGATGATGACTCAAAAGCATATCTATCTACATTCGAATAGGTTACCATGGCAACCTCTCTGGCCTAAAAAGAGATGGACCACATTAGTTACTTAGCAGAACCTTTTTGACAGGCGAAACACAAGCTGCTCACTCCAGATGATGGTTTGATTTAGAATTAAGTCTGTCTGAGTGCTGCCATGGTGTTCTCTGAAGTGTTAATGATGTAACCCAGAGAGAAGAACTTCTTTTGGGACTTAACTTCAGCTCGTGGCCTAGTACCGCAGGGACTGAGCTATGTGGTGGCTTTGCTTGAGAAACACAAGTTAACAGAACAGTTGACATCATCACCTTTTTTCTATATTCTGAAGATCTTCCAAGCTGGGTCTGCTGGCCTAAGAAGGTCACTTTTGAAGAGGATGTGCAGGATATCAAGAATTATTTGAATTGCTACTGGTACAACACATCATCTAGCCTGAAACATCTATTCAAAGCACAAATATTAAGTCCTGGAAAGGTCAGAGTGACCATGACTGGTGTGAAGGAAGCCTGGAGTTGTGACAGGAATGCACACACTCCAAGAGAAAACTGCACAGCTACACGGGCTTTTTAGGGTTTGCATCACAGAATGAAGACTTCCAGAACATACAGCAAAGAGGCAAATAGACCCCTCTACTCAGTGTAGGAAGGTTGAAACGGGAAAAACTGGATATGTTACCCATAATTGCACTCCACTATCATTAACTGTGTGGGTGAAACAACAAAATCAGTATATATAGTTTGAAGCAGAGATAGAATCATAGAATCATAGAATAGTAAGGGTTGGAAAGGACCTCAAGATCATCGAGTTCCAACCCCCCTGACATGGGCAGGGACACCTCCCACTAAACCATGCCATCCAAGGCTATGTCCAACCCCACCTTGAACGCAGCCAGGGATGAAGCATTCACAACTTCCCTGGGCAACCCATTCCAGGGCCCCACCACCCTCACAGTAAAGAATTTCTTCCTCAGATCCAATCTAAACCTCCCCTGTTTAAGTTTAAACCCATTACCCCTTGTCCTCTCACTACAGTCCCTAATGAAGAGTCCCTCCCCAGCATCCCTATAGGCCCCCTTCAGGTATTGGAAAGCTGCTATGAGGTCTCCACGCAGCCTGAGCAGCTTCCATAGACTTGCAAAGCACTTAGCCCTTTAATTAGGAAAACATCTTCATCCCCAAAATGGTAGAGACTGTCTTACTGATACAGTGTGTACTCAGAAGGCTGCAAAAATTACTATTGACATAACTATACTGCTTCAATTCTATGATTGGCAGAACACTGGCTTGAATAACTAGAAAGCTATTTTTAAATACTAGTTATGTGAGTAGACATTCCTAACTCAGGAGTTACGAAGTCCTGGTAATCTTCCACAGGAAGTGAGGAAGGTTCTGAAAGTACCTATCACTTCTAACATTTTGGAACCCGGATAAGTAAATCTGACCTCATATGCAGACTTGTAGACTACGCTCACCATCATCAACACACAAAACAACAAATAAACGAGGAGACCTGGCCACTGTGGATGTAAGAAGTGCCACGTTTAGCACAACAGTAGTCCATCCTTTTACTACCAGAAGAAAAGTTAAAAAACCAGTTAAAACCTAAGCAGACCTAACAAGTAATTCCTTTCTAATCTTTACTGGGTAGAAGCCTCAAAGGATGAAACTAATACTATGTAATTTTCAGCTTTCCCCTCTAATTTATTGATCTCAATCTATTTATTTGATGAAAGAGAAATAGGAACACACAAGTATTTCTTTCTGACTTTACATTTATCTGTATCATTCTTCCCTTAGATGACAAAGTGTGTGCTTTTTCCCCCCTAATACCAATAATAATAACAGCCATCAGTCTGGGCAACCTGTAGTTTCTACAGCATACTTTCTGTGCAGTCCTGCACCTTGACGAACTCTTGAATTAAGTTCCAATTACAACCATTTCTGCACTGGTCCTAAGTCTACTTTGTTAACAACACAGATGAAAAAAAAAAAGAGGAAAACAGTAGGAATATGTCTCTCAGCACAATCACACTGAAAGACAGGAGAGGCAGAAGAGTCAACTGAGGTTGTCTATATGGGAAACGTCTGTTCCATTAAGATATTGTAATTCAATCTTTTGAATGTTGTGTATCAGGTCACCTTGTACCTGCTGAACTAGGAAAACTTTTATACTGTTTTGTTGTTTCTTTTACATCTGTTCTATTTCTCTAGACTGTTGTGTATTCCCCCCCCCCCTTAGATCTTATTTGTCCATACTGTATCCTTTCCCCCCCATTTTTATGGCCTTTTTGTTGGGGTTTTGGGAGGTTTTTTCTCCTCTCAAATTTTCTGCTTATTGTTGTTCCTTTTGGCCCAACATATTCAGCTTTCTGAGGGGTTAATCTCTCAGGAGAAGAAAAGCAAGTATTTCTTAGGAGCCTGCCTACTAAGTCATAAAGAATGCATGCAAACTCCTATTTTCAAGTGTGATTCTGAAAAACTAGGTGGTTTCTTGATAAAGAGTTTAAAAAAAGAAAAATGGACTCTTGGGCTTTCCTGGCTTGACTGTTCCTTCCTTAAGGAAAAAAAAATAAAGTAAGATATGATAACATTGTTATATTGAACAAAGTAGGAGAAATTAGCAAATACTTGAATCCCCTTCTTCCAGATCACAAATTGTTTCTCCTTGCTCCATCTTTAGTCTCTATTATCTCAGCTATTTCTCTCCAAAGCTGACCTCTTAGAAAATAATGTCTCTTGCTGCCATATTTATTTTTGGCCTGTCGTAAGGAGTTCACTAGTAAAACCAGTTAAAATGTACCTTCATGTTCTGCCCCTTACCCCCGCCCACACCTATGCAATACCAACTTCTCGGTTACTCCAGTACAGACATTTATGGGATGCATTACACAACAGATCTGACCTGGTTTTAAAATCAAAACAAAACTTCCTTAGGTGGAATGAGATTCTGGCTGAGTCCCAGCTTGGAAGACCTTCACTTCCCAAATGCTAGGCCTAAATTTACCTGTATCTGCTGCACAGAAAAAGACTCCTAGCTCCCAGGGCCGGGATCAAGCTCTGTCCTGTTCCCATCCTGTGTGCCAGGTTTTCAGGTGAGGCAGGATTCTGGTAGAGTTCCAGCCTGGAAGACACTCAGATCCCCAACTCCAGCCCTAAACATACTGGCACCAGAGGACACAAGTCCACCTCCCAGTGCATACTGGTACTTCTGCAAGTACATGCTGACACCAGCTCCAGTTCTAGGTTCTGTGGCTGGAGCAGGACTCTGGCAGAACTGCAGTTCACAATGGCCTTGTTCCTTAATTTTTATGATTACCAACTTTGACACTTCAACTGTGGAGAACCTAAACAGACAGTGCTGTAGACCATCTGTAGTGTGTATACATGCTTTTAATGAAATGGACATTTCAGAGGGCACTGTTGTGCAAGAGAAGAACTATACAGGTTATTCATTATCAAGACAATATTAACAAGACAAAGATACATAGTTGTTTGTGCTGGAAAATAAAATTTAAGAAAAGGCCATCACCTTTTAAAGGACATTTTATCTCAGCCCAAGTTGCCACATACCATAAGTTTGGGTATAGCCAGCAAAATAAAAGCAGAAGACTAAGAAGCAAGCGCACAAACTCATAAAGACTCTGTATATTTAAAAACATCAGTAAAAAAAAAGGCAAAACCAGCGATTCTCAAAAAAAAAAAAAAAGCCCAATCTCAAACCCCAACAAGTTACGTGCTTGAATAGAGTAAAAGGTGTGACAACTTTCAGTGTTAGTCACCTAACATTGAACAACAGAGAAATTATTCCACCACTGCACATCACTGTTCACTCAGAATGGCAAAGAGATGTCAGCAAGGTTTACAAAGTCATCCTGAAGATCCCCAAGAGCAGAGCTGCCCTTCCTTCCTTACTGATGAACTGGGATGAGCATAGGCAGCCAATGCCCTTCCATATGCTTTGGGTTTCCCGTACAGTACACTGTGTATGCAGGTACTCCAGGCCAGAATATGATGATACTAGCTTGGGAGTCCCTGGGTAGAACAAGGGATCCTCTGGGCCTTGGCTATGCTGCAGAACATGCATGTTGGCTTTCTTCATACCAGGGCAAGAACCACGTTCTGGTTTGACTTGCAGGCAAAGAGAGAAGTGCCAAAAGCAGCTCAAAGTGACCTCAGTTTTTCTGGGGCTGAGGCAAATGAGCAATGTCTGCTAAAATCATGGTGTTCCCAGACACCTACCACAGCTTTTGTGGATGATTTAATCTAAGCTAACACCGCGCATTGCTCAGTGTGTGTGTGTGGGTCCCACAATTCCCCTGCCGCATGTTCCTGCCATCTCCTGTGCATCAGTATTTCTCCCAGCCATGCACAGAACGTTTTATTTTGGATGGGGGTTTTGGTTAGTTTGACTGTGCTGGCATTCCTGCTGATGTTGAAAAAAAGGAGCAAGGGACTGTGTGGCTGATGCTGGAGGGTTATTATCATTCAATATTTTGGGGGACCTATGACTTCAGCTGTTGCTGCACCTGTCTCGCTATGCTTGGCTGCTGATGTCCACCTTTTAAACTGAGGTAAAAAAATACTGAGATAAGAAGAAAAGCAAATGGAACAAGTGTTAGCAATATGCCCTAATTTCTTCAAGGAAGCTGGCTGTGAACTAAAATGCCTAGATTAAAGCATCACATGCTAGAATTAAAGTATTAGATAAAGGCCATACTCTACTTTTTGATCTTTGTGGGCATTCCAGAAAACAGAATTTAGAAATCCCTGTCACAGACTTCAGCTAGCTGCACTTACACTCTGCAATTAAGAGTGGAAAGGAGCCTTCACTCAACAACTTGAGGCTCCCTTTGCCGAGCACACTCACACCGCGTCTGCCAGGCGAGGCAACTCCTAGGTGGATTTCCTCTTTTTTATAGGGACTATAGAGGGGGGACGAGAAAGACCTTTGCGTGCCTAAGACTCCCAGTGACACCGCCCCGCCGCTCAACCCGCGTCCCAGGGCGGTCTTCAAGAACCCCGCAGCCCTCCTGTGGCCTCCCCATAGGGCGGGCGGCGCGGGAAGCCTGCCCTTCTCCGCTTGGCTTAGCCTTGCCTGGCCAGGCCTCGCCTCCGGTGGCCGCAGTCCCCCGCTTCCCCGGGGCCGCCGCGCTACCGGCGCCCCCTGCGGGCCGGGGAGGGGCGGTGAAGGCGCCCACTGTGCAGCACGGACGAGGGCAGCCGCTCCCCTCCATCTCTTTCCACCAGCGCCGCTACCGGCTTCCGCCCCGCCCCGGGCGCTCCCGCTCCCCCTCCCGCTCCCCCTCCCCCACTGGCCGGCGCGCCGGGGCCATCCCGGCCTGCAGCGGTGCTGCCGCACGGATACCGTCACATGCCGGAGGGCGGGGGGGGGGGGGGGGGGGGTGAACAGCGGTTGCCTAGGTGACCAGGGCCCGCCCTTCACCCGTCGCTCTCTTCCCCGCCTTCCCCACGTCAGCACCGACTCCCGCCCGGCAGGGGTGGGGCAGCCGGGCCTCGTGATTGACAGTTGCCATGGAAACAGGCTCGCCCCGCCGCCATTTTGTCAGTTACCTTTTTTTTTTTTTAATTATTTAAAAACCCCCTCTTCCCGCCCGAACCCCGGGTTTATTTTATTTCTTTTTTTTTTTTTCTCCCTCCTTCCCTTCTCCTCCCCACCTCCACCCCGACAGACGTTATCGCACAAGAAAACAAACAAAACACCCCAAGAAACAACCGTCCCCTGAGGGTCCGCCGGGGACGCGCGAGAAGTTAGTCCCGCGCGGGCGGGCGCGGACCGCCTAGAAGCAGCGGCGGCGGTTCCTTAACGGCAGCGGTGCGGAGGCCTGGCGAAGCCGGTTCGTGAGGAAAAGAGGGAGGGGGAGAGGGAGGAGGAGCGGGCGGGGAGGGAGGAGGTAGAGGCTGGCAGGCGGGGGAGGGAGGGAAGGAGGGAGGGAGCGAGGAGTTCCCGGGGGCTCGGTACGGCGCTGCGCTTCCCCCCCACCCCCTCCTTCTCCTCCCCCCGCTCGCCCGCCCGCCGCTGTCCCCGCGCTGCCTGGCCGGGGCTCAGGACGCCGCCGCCGCCACCACCACAGCCGCCGCCGAGCCGAGGTGAGGTGAGGCCGGGCCCTGCCGTTGCCGCCGCCGGGCGCTGCGCAGGTTTGGAACGCGCGCCATTTTGTGAGCGATAGAAAATCCAGCCCGGCCAGGAAGCGCCGCGGATCCGCCCGCCGGGCCGGGCCGAGCCCCCCCTCCTCTTCGCCGCCCAGAGAGGAAGGCGCGCAGCGGGCAGACCCCACGGCCGGTGCCCCCCGCGCCCCGAGCGGCACCGGCACCGCTGCCAGCCGTGCGGGCCCGAGCGCGGCGGGGCGGCCGGACTGCGGAGCGCACAAGAGGGAGGCGCTGCCGCGCCGGGGCCCCTGGCCGAGGCTGGGAGAAGCGCTCTCTCCTCGCCCTACGCGCGCCCGCCGCCCGAGAGAAGAGGCCTCGACTGGGAGAAGCCGAGTCGGAGCTCTGGGCCCGCAGCCCCCCGCACGGGTAAGTGAGAAGCCTCAGCCGGTGGCGGGGAGCTGCGCAGCGGGACGAGCTGGTGCCACCTCCCGGCCCGGCGCGGTCGAAGGGGGCGCAGCGCAGGGGGCAGCTGCGCTGCCATCTTAGAGAGAGGAGATGGGGAGAAAGCCGGGGCCCGCCTAACCCTGGCTGGCGCTGGCAGGGCCGGGACCCGCACCGGGCTTCGGGACTAGCCTTCTCCCCGCCCTCCCTCCCGCCGCCTCCTTCTGGGGTAGGCCGGGCATGGCCGGGAGGCAGCGGCGGCGGGGGGCAGCGGCGGTGGCCTTCGCGGGCCTTTTCCCCTCGGCGTCCGGGAGAGGCTGTCGCTGCCGGGTTGGGAAGCGGAGCGGCGAGGTGGGCCGCGGAACCGGCAATGGAGGAAGATTGCTCGTCTGGATCCTCTCGCTCTTATGCGCAACGCCCTGCGGTGGGCGGGTGCGAGGTCTCGCCCCGGTCTGGGAGCGGGATGCGAGGAGGGCGTCGGGAGTTGAACCATCAGCTGAGTAGGCACCTGTTGTGGTGGAGGCTTTGGGTGCCCCTTTCTGCACCCGTGTGAGGGACTGTGTGATAGGTGGGGAAGTTGGAGGCCGATGTAGAAGGAGTACCTGTGTGAGATGACTGTCATTCTGGCGGGGGGTGGGGAAGAGGAGGGAGAAGCAGTTGGGAAATAGGTGCAGGGACACAGAGGCACTTCTGTATTTTAATAGCACGCTGCAGCCTTTAAGGAATTCAGCGTTGTGTTGCTGAAGAAATTGGAGACTTCATCCAATACAGAGGGTGCTCCTCCTTTGGAGTGGCTTCCCCCCCCATCAGAAAACGCAGTTAAAAGCACTGTAATTTGAAATTTCGAAATCTGTGCAATTTTGAATCTCAGTCAGCTTTGAAGTTTTTCAGTTTAGTCTGTCTAAGCCATGTAGGGGTTCTTTGATCATGTATCTAGATTGCTGCTGTTACTTAGTTCTATTACTCCACAGTCATCTGGGGAAATAAACAGTCATTGTTCTTTAAGATTAACAAAGACAGAATATCTGGCTACAAAATAAATCAACACGCATATTTTTGACAACCTACTGTTTTAATCTGAATGAGATTGTGCTGTAAACTTTTGCCAGTAGGTATATATAGTCACACTGGCATGGATGTAGTATTATAGTGGGATCTAGATAAGTACAACTTAACAGCTTGTTTTATTGTCATGTTGGTATGTCATTCTTTCTTTAAGAAAAGGTGTGTGAAGCTGAAGAATACATCAGTGATACCTGGTGATAAATAAGCAAACATTTTGTTTGTCGTAGTATTCAATTACCTGCCTGTAATCAAACAGAGTTTAACTTCCTCTTTGGAATAGTCTGTAGCCCTAAAAAGTTTTGGTAAACTTGTTTGTCTTTTTGTCCACATCACTCTCCCGTCAACCTCGGTAGGTTGGATAATTTTGGAAAGTTAATTATACTTTGTAGAATTAGAATACTAACACTGCAAATAACTCCTGAGTATGAGCTAGTATTTGCTAGCTATTATCTATATATATTTGGTGAACTTGGTGTGTGTGTGTGTATATTTAGACTACTTTCATAAGCTACACTTCATGGTTTTGGCTTATATTATTTAGAACTAGAGTGTTCTTATTTGCAGTCTGAAGTAGAATATGTGTGAAGTGTTAAATTTTCATTTTCTGCTGTGAATTAAAAATTCTGTCAAAGTTTATGAAGCTCATAGAGTTTAATTCATGTTTTTTTAATATTCTTTGAGTAAAGCAAGTATATCTTGTTCAAAATTGAATAGAGAGTATGGTCTTCTTATGAAGCGAGGGCAGTTCCTTCTATAAAATTTTTGTGCATGCCTTTACATATGGCAATAGTTTAATATTGTTACCAGGCAGATTGGTAAGAAAGACAGTTTGTTACATGAGCAGCAGTGTTACAGTTCCTGAGTCAGTACTTGGGTGGATGTAGAACTTGTCATTGGAATCCCCTCCCCCATGTTGGACAGTGATGGAGAAGCTGCAACAAGGATAATTTTACCTAATAGCAGCCAAGAGTTCTCTATTTCAGTGTCAGTTTATGGGTAGTGTTTTCTTACTTGTGTAAAATAATGAGCGAGTCATTGGGAAGTTATCAATTTTTAAAGTATATGGGTTTTGCATAGACTGGGAATTAACATGTGATGACTGTAAATGACTTCTAACAAGCTGGTTGATATTTTAAACAAAGCCACAAAATGTGACTGGTACCTAGTAAAAACAGGGTGCCTTGTCTAAGCTTTTAAAGTTACATTTAATTAGGACATGTGCTAACACATATACCTTATTTAAAAATCTTAATTCTGATAGGGCCTTGCAGAGAAACTTGTCTGAGTTAACTGTGTTATTAGTCTTTGCCTTGATGGGCTTACTGTGATACTTTTGTCATTTCAGTTCAAATTAGTTAGTAAACAACATACAGTGAAAAAGTCCCTTTTAGTTTATGCTAACATTTTTGAAACCGTACCACGTGGTCATATGGTAGTATGCAAGAAGTGTAGTTAAACGCATGAAAAAAGGTACCTTTATTTGCTGTGATAGCATTTTACAGGTCCATCTGAACTGAAATGGGTGGTAAAGACTAGTATATACTCTTACCAAAGAAGCAATTTTGCTGCTATAATTAGATTATCTTTTCAGCATTCCTCCAAAAAACTCTGTATTTAGGTGTTTTTTGACTGTGGGGCTGTAGGTTGAAAGTTGCTGTTACAGCTTATATTTTGAGTAAGAATTGAAGACCTGGTATATGTTTAGTTTTTCTACGGTAATTTTTAATGCCATTTGGAGAACTATTCTCCAAAGTTAAGTAAAAAACTTTTTGGTACCTTTGTTTTATGGGAGCATGGGAGACTTGTATAACTTCTGAAATCCTTTTGTAAATAGATCTGTTGTTTTAGAATAGGATTATTTACAGAGAACTGCTGCTTTTGTCTTTATAGCCGAGTACAATAGATTATTTGTTAAGTTTACAGTTTCATCTTTTTTTTTTTTTTTTTTGGTAAGAGTTTGGTAAGAAACATCTTTTTTTTTTTTATTTTGAATTTATGTAGTAACTTTCTTATTCATCAGACTTTAAGAAGCCTAAAAGCCTTCATATGTTTATGCAGTGAGACTTATTTCTTTCTCTAAGACTATTTGAAATAATACAAAAAGCCATTTCTGGGCAAACATGACTTTGTTGTAAGCTTGTGAGTGGAGAAAAACAATAGACAAGACATTCTGAGAAGGGGAATACTCTTCCCTTCCTTCCTATTTTCTTTTTTCTTCCTTACCTCCATGGGTCCTTCAAGAGGAGAGTTATGGGAACTGTAATCTATTAATGGTTTAGAAGCACTGGGGAAACTTTCAATCATTAGAAACAATTGTTACTTCCAGGAAGACAAATTCTTTATGTACAGTTACCTAATACTTTGTCTTTGAGATGACGCGATATACCAATAGAATTGCAGTGGCGTAAACATTAGGCTTGTGACAATTAATATAATAGTTTGTAATAGATATTCATAGGTTATCTTTTTTTCCTTATGGGGAAGGAAAGTAAAATTCTGCATTTGATTCTCTTTTATCCAAACATAACTGAAAAAATAGCTCAACTGCTTTTACTAGTACAAATGCATTTTATTATTTTAGAATAGGTCTCTAGTTCATACTTATCACAGCTTTATTTGGAGTTTAGCTCCACTTCCCTTAATACTCATATTATGTGAATCTTGTCCAGTACCTCTGGGTGCTTGATTATGGCTTACTTGTCGAAGGAGCAGAGATCTAAAAAGGAACTCTTCTCTAACTAGAAAGCAGAGAGTGATGAGGCAGGCTAGGTCCCATTGTCTTCATAATGTTTCCTTTCACCTTCCTTGCTCTTCCCCCCTCTTCCTCCACAGTCTCTAAAGGATAGGTGAGTTTTTCTACATTTGAAAAAGTTGAAGATGGAGTGGCTCAGTATGAAAGGTACTGATGTAATCATATGCCGATTCATTCCAAAATGTCCTATCCGTATGATTTACAGGGAGAATACCCATTGAAGGGCTAGGGAAACACAGAAGGTTGTTCCCAGTCAGCTCTGCTTATGTCCATACAGTGCAAATACTGTGGAGCCTCTGAAGCCTAGATAGTAGCTATTTCAGTTACCCTGTATGAAGACATAATCAGTTTTATTTCAGCTCTGAATATATCATTTCTTAAAAGCAGTGAAAATGTTTCTGTAATTAAAATAACATAAGCTAGCACTTATTTGTAAACATACTCCTTGCAAAGTTTCCAGGGTCTTGGTAGCACTAAAAACCTGAAAGTGAAACTGAGTAAATGAAAGTGAAATTAAGTCCATTAAGTGTCAGTTTTGTTCCAGCTGTGAGAAACCAAGCTTTCAATTTCTGTATTATATAACATTCCAAAACCTTATTTTTTTTTTTTTCACCAGAGGCAAATAAAAATAGGCTCTGTTTTGAGTCAGTTAAAGGAATAGTTAATATATTCATACATGTGTTGAAAGGTTTCCTCTTTTTAATATCTGTTTGTATGGTGGAATAAGAGAGGAGTGGAAATGTACAAATTTCCATTGATTTGTTATGGCAGAATTACTCCTTTCAAAATGTAATAGAAAAAAAATGGACTGAATTTTGAGTTCCTGAAGATAATCAAACCAGTAAAATCACTAGTGTCACAATCATTGTTAAAGACATTTTGATGATTAAATCAAACTTGCTAGTGAAATTTTAAATCCTTGTGTCCCCAAAACCTTTTGTTTGTTAGATTTTGGCTTCCTGGCTTCAGACACTGGTAGTTGACATTTTTGTTCACTGAAAATGCCATTTACCTGTGTGTTCAAATCTTAATTTGTGTTCTTGTGAACTATGTAAATTACTAGTAACTTCTTATTTATTTTGCCAGTGGACCTGTGATTGAGGAGCAAATTGGAGCATAGCTTATCCACTTCCTCTGTAGGGGAAATAGTTCTGTGTCCATGCCATCAGTTTACTGTTCATACTGAAGGAAGGGGTAAAAAGGAGGAATAAAAATATTGTCAGGTAGGGAAGCTAATGTGTGCTTACTAAGTTCTACATTTTCCTGAAAAAGTAATTTCCTTGCACTCATCTCTGTTTGATCTGTCCAGTCGTAAGTAACTACAGCTTTTCTTTTACTTACACAGCATATGTTCTTGGGTTTTAAATACAGTTTTAACAGGGCTTAAACCATGAAATACATATGGGGTGTGTGTGTGGTAACAGACAAATCAGTTTCTAATACAGTCTTGCAAGAGCTTATTGATACTGGAAGCTCAGTAACTGTATTGTGTCTGATTCTGGCTTCTTTGTTGTTACTCTTTCTAACTTAGGGATAAGTAGGTACTGATTTAATGGGTTGACGAGAACTGCAAGTTAGTGTTTGAAATATCTTGATGTCTTTGTTAATATTAAGTGGTTGTTGCATGAAGATCCTGGCAGTTTCCCTTTGCTTCCCAGTAGAAGTTAACTCGTAAATACTACAAATACTGAGGCGTAGTTGTGGAATAATGCAGGTTAATGTGCATCTTCACAATGAGCAGATGTTCACAAGCTTAGAGTTCTATGTTCTTGTATTTAGGGTGGCTTTCCTGTCAATGTCGTAGTGTGCCTGCAGAAGTTGAGATTTTTATGGCAGGCCCTTATATAGGAAAATGAGCATTACTGCAAATGCCGAACAAGTGTGTGATTGTACATACCTGTCTGTGCCTTCCCACTGAGAGCAGACGTTTGCTGAAGTGAAGTTATGTATATGTTAAAGCTACAAACTGACATTATGCTTTTCCCCCAAATCAGCAGCACTAGTAGGAACAGTTCTGGGGAGAGGTCAGATAACTACAGCTCCATTTTGAATGACCCTTGTATCTTCTCAAACTTTTCGTGACAGTTTTATTGGTTTTTAATACACATGGCATTTTACAAGCTTAGTTCCTAAGTGAATTGATGTTTTCTGTGAACTATGTCTACTAGAGACAGCATCATTAATGATTAATTTATGTTGAAAGCTGAGTGGAAAGAGTATGTATGATGTTGAGTTATAAACTATAGCTAAAATTTTTGCTGTAAGGGCATAGCTAAAAATTGCTTGGTTTTGCCTTGTTGTACTACTTAGAGAAGTACATTCTTACCCAGGATCTGATGTCCATTTTGATTTGTACTGTACAACATGAAGGAAGTATTATTTCTTTCCCCATTTAATCAGTATTTCTTGACTTTGAGGTGCATACCCATTCATTCCGAATGTTCTCTTATGTAGCATTTTTGTTCCGGCATTGTGTAAATGCATATGTATTTGTCGTTTGTTTTCCCTTTTGGTAAATAAAAAGGATTGTGAGTCTGTGTAAGTCTGTTGTACAAAATCTTAATGATAGAAGGTCTAAGAACTGATAATCTGTAGGCATGAATGGAAGTCATTAATGACATCTGATGTGACCCTTAGAAGAGGGTTATTTTCTTTGTAGGATTTGTGTGGGGATGTTTTCACCTCTCTATTTTACAAAGTGTGCTGTCATGATTTGCAGGTCACAGTGTCCATGTGAGTCTACTTTCAGGCTTTTTACCCATCAAAACATTCATTTGGGCAGGGAAGAGATTCAGAGCAGCCCGGCAGGGAAGAGATTCAGAGCAGCCCTGCAGAAAAGGACCTGGGGGTGTTGATCGATGAAAAAATGAACATGAGCCGGCAGTGTGCGCTTGCAGCCCAGAAAGCCAACCGTATCTTGGGCTGCATCAAAAGGTGCTTGACCAGCAGGTTGAGGGAGGTGATCCTGCCCCTCTACCCTGCTCTTGTGAGACCTCACTTGGAGTATTGTGTGCAGTTCTCATGTCCTCAACATAAAAGGGACATGGAACTGCTGGAACAAGTCCAGAGGGCCACGAGGATGATCAGGGGACCAGAGCACCTCCCGTATGAAGATAGGATTTGAAAGTTGGGGCTGTTCAGCCTGAGGAAGAGAGGGCTGTGTGGAGACCTCATAGCAGCCTTCTAATATCTAAAGGGGCCTATAGGGATGCTGGGGAGGGACTCTTCATTAGGGACTGTAGTGAGAGGACAAGGTGTAACAGGTTCAGACTTAAACAGGGGAAGTTTAGATTGGATCTGAGGAAGAAATTCTTTACTGTGAGGGTGTTGAGGCCCTGGAATGGGTTGCCCAGGGAGGTTGTGAATGCTCCATCGCTGGCGGTGTTCAAGGCCGGGTTGGACAGAGCCTTGGGTGGCATGGTTTAGTGGGAGGTGTCCCTGCCCATGGTAGGGAGGTTGGAACTAGATGATCTTAAGGTACTTTCCAACCGTAACTATTCTATGATTCTGTGATTTATTTATCTCTATGGAGTTAAATTAACTAAGAGACATGTTCACAGCATGAATGTTTTAAAACTTTATGAGCTTAGTTTTGAAATCTTGAGCAATCTAGTTGCACATGTGGAAACAGATTGTTGGAGTACAAGTACTTGGCTGCCTTACCTTAGTGGTTAATGACAACACTGACAACTTTTGTTGTCATTTTTAAATCAAGATTGGCTTTGCTTCAGGTGATGTGGACTAGAAACCTATATGATGGTTTTCTCATGTAAGAAACCAGTAGAATTTGAGGCAATTTTTAAATGCGTATTTGAAGGTAATACCTAGTGCCCTTTACTTAATTTGCATACTGCTGGCAATTGCAGTAAACCAAAATATAAGTTTTTGCTAAAATATTTCTGTTTAACTTGTTACAGAAATTAATAAAGAAAAACATTTTGCCAAGTTATGTGTCTTGTCTTAGGGTTCTCTGTTTTAAATTATGGATTAAACCCCCATTTTCTCATAATGCAAAGAAATAATTGTATATATGCATAAAGCAGGTATATCATTCTGGTTTTCTGCTATAGATGTTCTTAACTAGTATCCAGTTATTTCAGGAAAGGAGGAAACAAGTTCTACTTATAGTACACTAAGTTCAAATGTCATGTTTTGAAATTATTCTGTCTTCTGAACAATTTATAAAAATGTTCCTCAAAGTGAACGAAGGTATTTTAAAATGTTTGTTTCCTTTCAGCTGCTGTTGTAATGGAAGTGAAATATAAAAGTAAAATGTATGTATTGATACACAGAGACATTCAGCTCAGTGTTTTGTATGTGAAGGAAAGGAATGTACCTATGTGACAAGCTGACATTTTGAAGAGATCTTCTGAAACTCTGCTAGTATATGCATGTGCTGCTTTGCATTTGGAAACGTTAGAGATCATCAGTGACCTAGGATCAGTCTGTATCCATGATTTGTGTGTGTATAGACTATCAGTGTTTGTAGGGTGTGGGGCTTTTATTTAATAACTCCCCTCAAAAAAAAACAATCTCAGTAAGCTTTCTAAATGCTGATGAAAAAGAGACTCAGGATGAAGGAAACACCAAATTGGAGTAGTTCATGTCATTAAATATTTTCCTAGTAGTGAGAAGTTAATGAGTTCATGGTAGGTTTATATTCTGAAACAGAAGAGGTGTTGTTTTTTTTTTTTTTTTTTTTTTAATCCCATTCTGTCCAACATAATAATTTATACATCTTAAAAACTGTTGTGGGATGTTTTGTTTTTGTTTGCATCAGGGGGATGTCCTGATTGAGATCAGTAAATAATTCGTGTGCGAGAAAGATTTCCTTGGCCTTAGTTTATGTTTGATGCCCTTTAGTGTCTATTTCTAAGGTCTGTAAGGAGAGAGAAGGGACTTCATTGACCTTCCCAATGTCATTCATCATTTTCTGTATCTTTTTCACATTTTTTTTTTCTCTTTTAATTCTACATATCGTCTTAGGTCTACATAGTGCTTACATAGAAAAAACAAGTGTTTTGCCATACTGTTGGCCTCAGCTTTTTTTGTTAAGATTTAAGTGTTTTAATTCCTACCTAAGCTTATTGAAACATGAGAATATGCAATTATTTCTATACCGAATTTTCAATATGAGATGAAGAATTTAATTTTTAGACTTCCATATTTGAAAAATTTTCCCTTGGTATTTTCTGATACAGCATTCTTTATGCACTTTCATTCTCTTGACTACTGCTACTTTGTTAAAAAAAATATCTTAATTTGAATCTTTGTATGTAAAGCAAAGTTTTGTTTGCATCAAACAAAATCATTTGAGATCTGTGGTTTGAGGCGAGACTGCAGCTCAAGGTATGTTTTTAGCAAGCATACAGTGGTCCCAAAATACAATTTCTAGGTTATGTGTTAGTCATTGTATATATTCTGAAACCAGTGAGCTTGAAATTTGACAGTGCCAGCTTATTTACATATTTGAGGAAACAGGTATGCATTATATTCTGTGTATTGTAAGCATGGTCTTTCCTCTTATATTTTAATCTTGAGAACCTCTGTAGGGTTGCATTTGACCTTATTAGTTATTTCCAAGAAAATTACCAAACTTAGTCAAGCACTCAAACACTGACAAAACCAGGAAAACTGTCTTGCTTTTGGTGGTCTGATGTACCTAAAAAAAAATTGGTTATATTTGCAAGTTGTTAATAATTGCTCACTGTCCAGACCTTGCGCTTAGTCTCAGGTTTGTAACTTTGTCACAGGCTTGTGTGCAAAGGTGTAGCTAACATTTTAGTATCTGACTCTAGCAACTGCTAAGAGATTCTTTGATTCTTTTAGCATCATGTGAAAATATTTTTCAATTATTAAGATCTAATGTGTGGAATAAAACCTCCACCAAATCTATTGACAGCCTAAGCCAAGGCTTTGAATTCCTGGGTTTTGGGGTGGGGAGAGGAGTTCTGGTGATTATAGGCATTTTGTATAGCACTTAATCTCATGTTGCTTTCCATGCATGCAGCAGTTTTTGCTTTGCTAGCAGGAGACAAATAGATGTTACTAAACTGCTTTTTGAAGGGGAATGGAAGCAAAAAATGTAAAGTGACTTGCCCAAAGTTACACAATGGTGCAATGGGCGGAGCTAAGGTTAAGGCTTTAGGTGTCTTACGTCTTAATAGCAGGATGCTATGTATTTGTAGTTGCATTTGACTTGAGTTTGTATTCTGAGTGCTTTGTAACACAGAGAAGCAGTCTCTTCAGGTTGGAGAGTGACTCAGCATATCCAGATAGAGCTCTGTTCAAGGAACCTGAGATTTTTTTGAAATTTGGGGCATTTAGACTTCAAACTCATTTTTCCAAAAGGGGATTTGCTTGTCTAAAAAAAAATAAAAATAAAAATAAAGAACTTTTTTTTTTTTTAACTTGCAATCTCTTTTCCCATTTGATGCACATACTTCAATTTTGGAAAGAACTAATGAAGTATTTCAGTAATTAGTATCATTTATAGTATAGC
The DNA here is from genome assembly GCA_039720435.1 of Amazona ochrocephala. NCBI lineage: Eukaryota > Metazoa > Chordata > Aves > Psittaciformes > Psittacidae > Amazona > Amazona ochrocephala. The sequence goes on along the minus strand of CM077877.1, from coordinate 98,187,202 downwards.
TGGTATTTACTGTATAGCTTTTGTTCTCCATGTGCTGTCCTGATATACATGATAAGAATCTGTTCAATGAATAAAATAACATTTGGCTGTGCAAGTAAAGATTATGTTGTAAAACATAGAAAGATTTGTCAGGCCTGCCGTAACATTTCGTAACACGGCCTCTGATTCTGTGACATCTATAAAACTTTTTCACAGAGAAGGAAAAAGAGCCATATATGGTATTTGCCCAGCTTGTATGATTGAAACATCTCCATCTTACTAGTATAGAAGGTCCCACCTCTTCCACCTGATCTTTTAGGACTGAGTTCTCAGTCTTATGGCTCAGCCACTTGAGAGTGAACAGTTTCAGGAGCAGTGGGTTAACTGTGTAAGCATATACCAAGTGTGTAAACCACACTTTTGCATGCTTGGGTTTGTTGGTTTTCATGAAGGAAAATTTGCTAAATGTCTTAAATATTGTCTTCCACAACAATAATTTCTGTTCTAGTTTCAGCTGATCAAATTTGTTACTGAGTCTTGAGACATTGCTTGATAGTAGTGGCAGTGAAACTAACAGAAGCTGATGAGTAAAGATTGAAACTGTTGGTCTTCTGCTACTACTATACCTTCTTAAACTTAGGGGAAATTTGAGAAGACTTCATTATCTCTATGATAAGTCTTCATTATCATCATCTTCTTTGAGAAGACTTCATTATCTCTTTTTTCACTAGAACATAATTCCATCTTCTGATACGGAGATAAGACCATGGGCTTATACAGAATTTCAGTGCTGCGAATGCTGAAGGGCAACACAGCAAAGAACAGTATACACAGAGAAAAACATAAGCAACATTGATTTTCTACCCCCTTTTCCTTCTACTCCAGAACCATTTTTTTACTTCCACCCAACAAAGTCTGTATGTTTCTCTGAGTGTAGTGAAAATTACCTTGCTCTCCCCAAAACTGTACCTATGCCAAATTTGAAATAATTAATTAAAAAAAGAAGCAAAAAGATGAAAAGCAACGACTTGTTTTTACCTCATCTGTGAGGGATGTGTGATATGCACAAGATTTAATCTGATGATGTTGTATGTGTTTGGTTTACAGTGTAAGTGTTAGCAAACTGACGTTAATGCTGCAAGATGTAGATCCACTGAAGCATTTTGAGGGAAATTGTTGAAAGAGTCACTCTAAGGCAAAGTGTGCAACAATGAGTTTCTTGAAGGCAATCACCACTTAAGCAGCTCTCCTCTCCAGATTCTGGCTACTTGTTCCCACCTGCTTTGTGTTGGCACAGCTGTTTGTAAGACCAACCAGTGAATCAGACTTGGAAACTGAGTTGGCTGAAATATATAATTTTATATATATAACATTTGGATGTGTGTGTGGATGGAGAATCAGGTTACTTTTCAGTCAGATCAGTTCCCAGACCTGGTACACTGTGTCGCTGCTCAGACATTTGACAAGATAATGGAATGAGTTGTGTGGGTGGACAGGAACAGGATTCCTGCTAGAAGAGGCAGGGGTTAGTTAACTGGCTCTGATAGCGCTGTTACTTAATGGAGAACATCATTCTGAGGAATTTTTGCCACCCCTCCTGTAGTAAATCACTCACCAGTCTGTCTGTCCCTGCCCCCCCTGCTCTGCCTCTCTCAGACTTTTGCTTGCTATTTCAAACTTCCATGCACATTTGTTCTCTAATATTCCCACTCTGATGCTGTCCTGCTTACGTGCACCCTCAACATGTGCTACCACAGTCTTACTTGATGAGTTCTCTCTTCAACTCTCCTGCTTGCTTTCTAACTGTCCTGCTTTATAATTCTCCTGCTTACTCCTGATGCATGTGTTTTCTTGCATTCTTTTCACTTGTGCTCTTCTTCTAGTTCTTCCTCGCTCTCACTTCCGCTTTTTTACAATTTTTGAACTTCTGTTCATGCCCTTTTCTCTCACGTCTTTTCTAGTGCTCGGTCTCTCACCTCTCTTTTTGTTACTTGCTCATTCTCTTGCTTGCTCAGTGTTTTCTCCTGCTTGCTCTTTCTCACTTGTTCTTATTTTCTGTCCCTCCCCTGTAAGAACAGTGCTTTTGAGGGAGAAAAACCCCAAAGTTTTAAAGATTAAAACCTCTGAAGAAACCCTAAGGTTTTGATTTTCTGTTTGTTCCTTGCCCCAAACATTACCACAGAACAATACAAAATCATAGAATCATAGAATAGTTACGGTTGGAAAGGACCTTAAGATCATCTAGTTCCAACCCCCCTGCAATGGGCAGGGACGCCTCCCACTAAACCATGCCACCCAAGGCTCTGTCCAGCCCGGCCTTGAATACCGCCAGCGATGGAGCATTCACAACCTTCTTGGGCAACCCATTCCAGTGCCTCACCGCCCTTACAGTAAAGAATTTCTTCCTCAGATCCAATCTAAACTTCCCCTGTTTAAGTCTGAACCCGTTACACCTTGTCCTCTCACTACAGTCCCTAATGAAGAGTCCCTCCCCAGCATCCCTATAGGCCCCCTAGAGATATTGGAGGGCTGCTGTGAGGTCTCCACACAGCCTTCTCTTCCCCAGGCTGAACAGCCCCAACTTTCTCAGCCTGTCTTCATACAGGACGTGCTCTGGTCCCCTGATCATCCTCGTGGCCCTCTGGACTTGTTCCAGCAGTTCCATGTCCTTTTTATGTTGAGGACACCAGAACTGCACACAATACTCCAAGTGAGGTCTCACAAGAGCAGAGTAGAGGAGCAGGATCACCTCTGTCGACGTGCTGATCACGCTCCTTTTGATGCAGCCCAAGATACGGTTGGCCTTCTGGGCTGCAAGCGCACACTGCCGGCTCATGTTCATTTTTTTATCGACCAACACCCCCAGGTCCTTCTCTGCAGGGCTGCTCTGAATCTCTTCTCTGCCCAACCTGTAGCTGTGCCTGGGATTGCTCTGACCCAGGTGTAGGACCTTGCACTTGTCATGGTTAAACTTCATCAGGTTGGCATCAGCCCACCTCACAGGCGTGTCAGGGTCCCTCTGGATGGCATTCCTTCCCTCCAACATATCAACCGAGCCACACAGCTTGGTGTCATTGGCAAACTTGCTGAGGGCGCACTCAATCCCCTTGTCTGTGTCACCAACAAAAATGTTGAACAAGACTGGTCCCAACACTGATCCCTGGGGGACACCACTCATTACTGGTCTGTAGATACCTCCTCAATCTTATGCACTTCTGAATTTTTTATTTGAATTTTATATTGTCTGAAGATATATATATGTGCACACAAAATATGTATTGTCCCTGTTTGGACAAAGTGAAAGGTGAATTGAAGTTTCTAAAGTTAATGTTCTAATAAAAGGTATTTTTCAGCTGTCTTTGTATGATGTGAACATACCTTATCGATACCAAAAGCTAAACTTCAGAGTGAAGATGCTTAGTTTTCTTGTTTCTGCTGTTCAAAGGAGACATATGAAAAAACGTTTCTCTTGATAGCCTGGTTTTAACATAGCCACCAGCTGGACCAGTTATGTTAAAAACCAAAGAAACAAGCAGCTCTTCTGGAAACTCCGTGCTTTCTTGTCCTCTTAAATAAGTGACCAGAGCTGCTGGGATTATACTGCTGTTTCACTTTCATGTATTCATTTATCTAATGTTTTTATTAAAGTTACTTACATTTTGTTGATAATTATTTACCTGTTAGGTGGGAAAGTAGACAGGAATGTTGATTCCTTAATATCTGAATCCATCCATATTTTAATGTCTGTCCATGTTTTAATAATCTGTAATTACTTCAAATAAAAATGTGGAAGATTGGACAATACATTTACTGTATAAAGTGTGTGTGTGGGGAAAGTAAGGGAATTTTTCTGTCTACCTCTTTTGCTTCTCTTGGGTGAGCTGAAGGCAGGAGCACTTTAAGTGCCTCACAGGGCATCATTCTCCATGCATTCTTATTTGCGTTCTTCCTTTTGCATTCTTATATGAGATTGCTCTTAAATGTGTCACTCTCTGAGTTTGAAGATTTTTGTTTCTCTAGGCCCCCTGCTCTAGGAAAAGTTATCAAGCAGCCTGCTATCAGGATGTACATGCTAATAGGCCAAACCAATTCTGAATTACAATACTTGTCTTTGGAAATGTTCAGTTGGTTCCTTCTTGGTTAGTAAATAAGGATATTAGTCATAAGTGCTGTATCTCATCAGTGGCTTATGGCTTCTCTGTTTTTTTTTTTTTTCTAATTGGTTTTGGTTTTAAAATCTCATCCATCTTCTTTTCTGCTTTGAGTCTTGTTCCAGTCTACTCTGCAGTAAACTCTGTTCATCATGCTTGTTTTTTTTCATGGCTAAAGACTTTTGTCTTGTGACAAACAACATGGCATTACTCAGTTACAGGGGTAGTTGAGGTTCCTTAGTCAAATAGTGGTGCAGCTACTTTGATGCTTAGTGCAGGTTTTTCCTGCCCTCCCCTGCCCTTCTTCAGCAATCCATTGTATTTTTCATAAAGTCTTGTTTCTCTTTTTCCCTAACTTGCTTTGAGTTGACTATTTGGCATTTCAGAACTTCCCACTTTGACTGTCTTTGTTGTCCTTCAATATGTCATGCATCTCCTTGACCCCTTCAGGAAAGGGAGGAAGACTGCTCAGTGTTTTCAAGCACTGTCTGTGGCAGATATAATCTGTATAGGTTAGCATGTCTCTTGCTCTTTTCTAAACACAAAATCAACCATGAAGAAGGCCTTTATGCTTTCTAGTAATTCCTGTAAATCCAGTGTGAAGGGAACTTGAAATATTTTGAATAAAAATCTCTCTGAGCAAAAAAAGAGATCAGGCCTTGTCTGCAAATCTGTGTGAGGATCCATGTTTTCTCAGATAGATTCAGTGTAGCACTATTGAACTCCATAGAGATCTCTTTCTCTTAAGCTCTGAAGCTATTAAGTCTCCTTTATGTTCAGTTCAAGTGAAGTCTCAAATTAGCAGTGTGGAGTTCTGGCTTATTTCCAAAGGTGGTGCTTTATTGTTTATCAAAAAAAAGGGGGGTGGGATAGGGGGACGAGGGCAGTTCCGGTTTTGAAGGCATTAAATGTGGCTTTAACTGAAGTTAGAAAAGATGTTAATGTAGTATATGGTGTTATGATTTGCGGGAGTTCTCTGTTGTGACCGTCTTGATGACTACATTGTCATGGTCAGAGTTTTCTTTCTGCCGTGCACTGGACACTGGTCACATGAAGGACTATAGAGATGAGTCTGTTAGGCTGCAGTTGGTCCATTTGGTGCACCTGGCATGAGCTTTGAATCTTGCTTTTCTTATCCCTTTTGCTATGCCCCTGTGATTTCATATGTTGCTATGCCATTTCAGATACATCTGAAAAAATTGCATTCCTCCTAAGGATACCTCTGCTGGCATCATCCTCTGTGTGTGTCAGATGATGCTGATGACCTTCTTGTTGAGCTGTTTCACAAATTAGGAAACAGCAGATCTATATAGAAAGCTACCTTTTTTTTTCTCGCAAGCTTTGTTAAAAAGCGCAGCACATCATTACATTAAATGTGCCAGTTTAGTAACATTAGTAGAAAATTAAAGAAGATCTGCTGGAAAAGTGGCTTTGTTTTGGAGTCTTTCCATCTAGTGAGCTATTCTCGGTAGTTTGCAAGGACTTCAGTGGGACACAGAAGATTTTTTTGCCTTATTATTTCCTTGATACTTCAGATGTGATGATCTTGAGTACTGTTTGGAGCTCTGTAAAGTCAGGATTTAAAAGCCCTTTATTTATTTATTTATTTATTTATTTATTTATTTATTTATTTAAATTTGTCCTCATTTCCTTCCTGCAACCTCTTATTAAAATCATTTTAGGAATATTTATCAGGAAAAAAAGTACTACAGGACACCAAACTCCCTTGGTCAGAACCCTAGCAACTTCTGATGCTGGCAGAGGTACTGTTAAATAATCAGAAAGTTGCATAATCTTATCATGTCCTAGAATTACTGAAATAGATAATTTTGTCAAAGTTTTAGAGCAGTATCTGCTTCCTGAACAAAAGACATAACTTGCAGTGCATTAATTGGATCAATTTATACCCAGTATTTCATTGCTGGAATTGATGAAGTTTATATACGCTGTCCCAAAGCATCATTTTTTTCTGTTTGGCCTCCTAGAAGTCTAGGTAGTCAAAATTAATCTGAAAGGCTCTCTGTGAGAGAGAATTTTCCAGGGCTTTTATCTCAATGAGAGATTTCTTTTAGACTTTTGTCTTATGACTGCCGTCAGAGAATATTCAGAAATGAGTTCCATACATCTCCATAGTGACTGTACTCAAAAAGGGATTCAAACCAACATTATCCCAAGTTAACAGACTAAGCCTGAACTACACATTCAGTACCACAAATATAATACAGGCTTTTTTTTCTTTTTTTTTTCCTTTTTTAAATAAATGACCCAAGTTCTTTGCAACCTTTAGAACATAAGAAAAAAAAAAAAACAAACAACGAAACCCCAAACCTATTTATTCAAATAATTTGCCATCATCAGTGTGTATGAGAAAACCAGTAAGCAAGCCTGAAAAAAGTTGGTTTTCTTTTGGGTCAATTAGCTAGAGCAGTGAAGACTGGGAAGAGGATGAATGTGGGCAGAACAGAAGCTTCCCCAACACCTCTCCTTTTTTTTCCACTCCTTTGGTAGCAGCAAATTATTAGATTGGCTTAGCAATCATGTGCTACTTCATCCTTAGCCTTAACCTTCGATTTCTTTTGTCTGAGGGAAAGCAAAGTCACATTTGTAGTGGGCTAAAGGGGTGTGTACATGTAGGTATGTATGTATGTGGCCAGTTCCTGAGGATAAGCTGACAAAAGGTAACTTGTTATAAACATGAGTGTGAATTGAACTCTTAGCTATCAAGCTCAGATTGAGTTACCCTGTGGCAGGGTATCTGCAACCTCTTGTTAGATTCATAAAATTTTTTCCACACCAGAAAGTCATTGTCTTCTATATTGATAAGCCAGGAGATAATACAGGGTTGATGGTAATGAACAATCTATTCCACTTGATGAAAGTGTGTCATGGTTTCTTCATCTGTGAATGCTTTTAAATTAGATCTTTTTGTGGGATATTCCATCATTGATGAAGGCTTGATGAGGAATTACTGGATAAAATTCTAAAAAAAGTTTTGTAGAAGGTCATATTAGAATATAACAAGTGCATTCTGGGTTTAGTGGTGTGGGTTTTGTTTTCCTTTTAGAGCAAGTGTTAGAGAGTCTCAAATGAACTACCTGTAACAATAGTTTGTAAGGGTACAGAACTGCCATGAATGATGAAAACTCTATTCAATGTGATAATGAATGTACCCCAGTAAAGCTCTTGTTGGTTGATGTATACCCACTGTCTGTACTGGCTCTTCTCCCTGTATGTGCGTGCATCCACATGTGTACCTGACTTAAGCAGGGTGTTTGAATTCTTCTTAATGTATTATAATACCATTTAAAACTTAGCAAAATTTTGCAGCCTACTACCTCTGCAGTAGTATCTTGGTATATACCAAGATTTGCTTTAATATTATGCTTAACGGTAGGGATGGACGCTAATAAAATACATAAACAAGACCTCAGAGCTTTTAATCTATAAAAGAAGGTATTTTGACTTTATCACTAGATGACATGAAAATTTACTGAAGTTCGTTAATTTGTCTCATTCTTCAGTGAATGTTTTCTAAGTCAGTGGTTCCTTGACTGGGATAAGGCCATGGTAAATGAACTACAGGTGGAACTTAAGCCCATGTTGAATTATGTTAAATTAAAAAATATTAGGATGATTCATATTTTGTTAAAAATTTTTTGGAACTGACAGTAATCTACATTCTGAGAAATGTTAGGGCTGTAGTTCTGGAGTGAATGATGTGAGGAAAACGTGGAATCTCTATTCATGTATTTACTGTATTGAAGAAACGAAGGGGAAAACCCATTTGTGCATTTTTATTTTTTTTTTTGTTGATCTACTTTGAAGACTTTTCTTTACCATAGTTTTAGAGTGCCTTGTGATGTTACATGCATTAGAGATTACCTCATGAGCATGATACAAGAATTACAGTAGTTTCCTGCTTCAGAGGTTTGCAAGACCAAGCAGAATTAAGCTCGGGCTTCAGGTGGACTTGTAGCCTTCGTCATTGCAACCCCTACCTACTTTGGTGCCTGGATGTTGCAGGGGAATATGACAGGTCTCTTTGACAGCAGCCTGCATTGCATCACAAGAGACTGTCTCTGTCCACATTCTCCCTTGGTTAAGCATACTTGCAAATTCTCTTTGTTGGCATTTTTGCTTTGCTTTTCCATGTTGGGCCAGCTTAAGAAGCTAAGCAAAAAAAACTATGTAAGTAGAGGTAAAAACTTCACTGCTAATTTAGCTACCTAAACTGTTTCATCATGAAGTGGAAAAGCACCAGGAAGATGAGCCTTGTCTATGACTTGCTCTTTTCTTAGTAGTAGTAACCCTGAGTGTGGTCAGCTTGTGAAGGCATATACTTGGTGGGAAGTTACGTTGGGTGGCATAAACTGAGCCAGCATCTTTTTGCACGAAAAGGCCTGTTCAACTTTTTGTTCCAGCTTCAAGTTTTTCTTACCATTTGCTGAGCCAGTTCAGTTTACTAAACTGGCAGGAGATAAACCTGACAAAGATGTGAATAGTTTTTAATTGGGTCATGGAGTTAACCGTGTATTCAGTGGGAACACTAATGCTTTCCAAGGAAGGGGGCACATCTGTGGACCTGAGAGTTGGGAAGGATGGAGGGAGACTGCTGCCTTTCTTGGCAGTTTAGTGTGTTCCTCAGATGGCAAGAATCTGAAACCACATGTTCAGTTCCAATGAGAATACCTAGATCCCTGGTTTTTCAGATGTTTTGGCAATTGTCCTCGAGTTCCATGTAATGTGTACTACTGTACAAAAAAGAACCAAAGAGCCATGGGACAAAGGGAGGGAAAAGGAAGCATGACTCTCCAGTCCAGTGATGAGTGTGCTTATCTTCAGGGAAGAGGAAGAAGAAACTTGCTGGGATTTAAACAATGCTTACACATTTTACAGGCTCCTGGATAATGGTTTATTTTCTCAGTGAAAGGTTATTATATGGATTATGGCAATGCAACGCAACCACCAAGGTAGGAATGATATGTGGAAACAGTGTGAGGGAGTAGAGATGGAACACAGAATAGATTGTATCAGTGGGACTATATTCTACTCATTCTCCAGGTATTTAAGGAGCTTTAACCAATTTTTTAATAATAAAATGAATTTTCTGAAGGACTTAATCTGATAAATTGTGTCTTCACGTTTGTTAATTTGTATGTTGAAGTACAAATACTTTGTGACACTTACTGAAATGGATTTAAGCGTATGTAGTAGTCAACCTGAGCCTCAACTAGGACTTAAAACATTGTGAAAGTCTTTCTGTGTATAACTGGGCTGGAACATAGAGGGCTGAATGGTAAGGATGCTGGATTTTGCTGTGGTGAAGTCTTTTTGTTCATTTTGCTTCTGAACATCAGAGAAGTTTGTAGTTGGCACGCCTGATTAAATTTATTTCTTCAAATTTATTTATGTAGACTATTATGACAGACACAAACTATATATAGAAAAGCCTGTAAACATTTCACTTGTGTTCTTGAAGTAGAGGTGAGTTCTATTACTACTGATATTAAGCCAGATGTTAGCTGTGGTCTTCAAGGTGCTCTGTGTCAGTTTAGCAGGAGCTGTCAGAAATATTGAAGCTATCTTGCTCTTTACTTCTCTTGTACTGTATTCTTAGCCTGTACAGCAAACCTTATTATAGATAGCTGAAGTTTGTGAGCTGTCTGGTTTTGTCTTTCTGTGGACAAACACGGTCTGTTTAGATAGTATGCTTTTTAGGCAAGAATCACTGTTTTGTTGTGTCCCATAGTGCCTAATACAGTAAGTTTCTCCCTTTATGAGCAGAATGCCCTGTTTATTGCCCCAGCACAGTCCTAGAGCATGGCTGCCTTACTTACAGTATCAGTAAGTATTTGGACTTCTGGCCCTGACCTAGGAACTGTGAGTTTTAAAGGTCAAGAATATCAAAGACTGCACAAAAATGCAAATAAAGTTTTCTGTGATCAAGTAGTATTATGCAGAATATAAATGTGTCAGCTGTATGCATACGCTAAAAAGAGCAATTAGGTTCTTATTTACTGTGTAGGTTTTGAAGCTGAAAGTTGGACTTGGGCTCTGGAGGTGTGCAGAGTCAGCAGAAAACTGATCAAAAAAAGGTGAAGATTTTGCATCATGCTAAGTTGCAGAACTGACTGAGCAGGACTGAGGCAGATGTCAAACGTGGTGCAAGAGATTGGTCTGCATTCAGTGGTTGAAGGTAAGGGGGGTGTAGGTGAGAAAAGAGCAGCCAAATATAAGTCAGCTTTGTCTTTTGGGGAGCTGCAGCCTGAGTATTCTTATTTTAATGAAATAACTCAGTTTATTCACCATCTATTTTGAATGTGTCTGGTTGTCATGGAGCCTGAACTTGACCACTGTCAGTTTTCAGAGCTGTTGAACTTCATATGAACTGCTGTTTGAAAGCATGTTGAACAAAATTTTTAAGCATGATGTTTCTGTATTGACATGTCTGACAAAAGCTGGACCTTCGTTTTTTGGTTTACAAGTTAACAAGAGCTGGAAGAGCAGCTGTGGTATGTGCAGTTTTGGAAATAAGGGATTCCTCCTCTTTTTCTTTAAACAACTTCCAGCTCCTCTTTCCCAGCTTAGGGTCCCATTTATTTTGTCAATATCCTGAAATCCTAGCATTAATCCTTAAATTCCCTTCTAGCATGTTTCAGCATTGATAGATACAATTAAAAGGCAAATCAGAGTTCTGTAAACAAGCTTAAATTGTGGTTTTGTCCCCATTTACTACACTTGCATGGCTATTCCATGTATATTTCATTTTAGTACTATGCTTGGGATATGCAGAAAAAGAAGTAACACCCTGAGACTTTGGGTTGTGCAAATAGAAAAAGAGGATCTCCTTCCGCTTCAGAGTGTGTTTAGAGTTACTTTTAGGAATAGTTGTTTGAGCCAAAACTGTCTTAGTTGCTGCTGTCAACATGCTAAATTAGTCTCTTCCCCTTGCCTTTCTTGAGAGGCAGTGTGTGCCCTCTTTCTGAAGTACTGAGTTTGACTATTTTAATATAAATGTGAAACCTGTGAACTTGTCCTGCATAAAAAAATCAGCACCTGATGATAAGCAAACTGTGTTTTGCCTATTTCCCCGAGAGAAGAAAAAAAAAGGAGAAAGCTTTGAGCTGAGGCTGGCCTTCATGGCAGGTTTCTTAAATGATTGTGCTCAAGGTAAAATAATTTTAATACCTTTTCCTAGTGGCCGGTGAGTTTACCATCAGAATGATGTTGTGGCTGACTTATGATTTGGCTAGCTCCTTGAATGATTTTTTTTAAAGGCTAGAGATTATTATTATTTTTTAGAGAAGTTTTACTTGAGTTCTGCAGGATTTCTAGGATGGTGAAAGTATGTATTTGTAACCGAAGAAATTTATTTCTTTTACACTACCTTTTAAGTGCAGTTGCTCAAATTCATCTCTGAACAAGTGTCCCCAGAAAGACCTGTCTAAGTGGGTGAAGTCTGATTGATGGATTAAGGAGAATTCTGATGTTTGAGAATTAAATGCATTTAGTTTCTTTGGACACAAGGTTAAGTAGACAGGTTCCAGTTTTTCAGCCTAAACAAGCTTGGGCAGTTAAATCTGATTTATTATGTTAAAGTGGAAATGATATCAACAGTGCTTCTGCGTTATCACTTTTCATATCAGAGTTATACCTGCTTTAGCAGAAAGTACGGAGATTTATGAGGTGAATGCTGGTTTCAGACCTAGGCATATGGTTAACATATGACCAGAGAGTACCTGGCTGTGTGTATGCCTATCCAGACTAAATATCCTGAATAATGAAAGGCAAAGGTTTAGATTAGATATAAGGAAGACATTCTTTACTGTGAGGGTGGTGGGACACTAGTACAGGTTGCCTCAGGAAGCTGGGAATGCTTCATCCTTAGCAGTGTTCAAGGCCAGGTTGGATGGGGCATCGAGCAACCTGATCTAGGAAGGTGTCCGGGCCCATGGTTAGGGGGATTGGAACTATGTGAGCTTAAAGGTTCCTTCCAACCCAAACCATTCTGTGATTGCATTTGTCAATGGGAGCTGTCATGTGGGAATCAGTTGAACAGCAGTTAGTCCATGTTGTGCTTGAAAATGTTAAAAAGTGTTTAAAAAACACAAACCAGTGTATAGCTGAAACAAGCCACTTATCTGAAGTCTTATAAATAAGCATCATATATTTACAGAGCTATCCAGCAGTTTACAGTTATGTGTGGTTGGTTGTTTTGTTTTTTTAATTTGGAAGACTATAGGTGTGCATATCTCCATGTATTAAAATATTTTGGAAGCCTTCAAGATTAAAGATACTACTGTGGCAGGGCAATGGACATCTAGGTTATGAATATACTTTAGGTCATCTTTGAAAGTAATGCTGGATCTATCTGCTGCCAAAGTTGAAAGGGAGGCATAGTCTTATTTCATTTAGACATCTGATAGTAGCTCTACAGATGATTTCTGAGGGATCTATGTAAGTATATAAAGTATTTTTGTAATGGAGTTTGTTTTGTTCTGAGTAAGATTTTACATTCTCTCTGGTTTTGGTCAGTTCTGTTACAGTAGTGTTCATTGAAACATGATGATAGCCTATTAATTTATTAAGTCCTGGTTACTGTTACCTGTACATTGCAGCATGATATGGAATTTTGCATGCGTCAGGGCAGAATTAAAAGGGGAAAAGAAAAAGCGAACTGTTAAAATAAGGAAACAGTCATGATGTCAAAGTGCAGTAACATCTGGATTTGCTAAGGGTGGGTCACTTAGAAAGCTGAAGTCTCTTGAATGTTATAATATTTTGTTTGAAACCGTGGTAGCTGTGAAAATGCAACTTTTTTTTTTTTAATATATGTATATACCTTTTAGCAGCCTTTTGGAAGTAAACCGTCGTCTTCATCAGTGTAAAGTCATTGCAGTTCAAATAGTCCGCATTTGCAAAGAACTGCCCTTACCTCCCATACGTGCATAGTGTGCACGTGTGTGTGTATCTATACATATCTGTATGTTTGAGCTCTTGCAGTTTTTGTGAGGTAAAAGCATTTTTGTAGGCATTGCATGTCTGCAGAGCACTACAAGTGCCGTCAGAACTCTAGGATTAAAACGTGGAAGTAGTACTGGGTACCTTCTCTTGCCAGGTCTCTGACAAGTAGTCTGTTTTGTAAATAAAGGGTACAACAAATACTGGAAGTAGTAGTTAATGACCACTAAATTGGAAGGAATAGTAAGCCGTAGTAGTATCAAGATTGTAGCAAATATCTGTAAATTGAGTGATGTTTGCCAGGTTTTGTGGAAATTCTAGGCTTTCCTTTAATTCTGTGTTTGGTTGCTTGCTTTATTCCTGAAAAATAGACAGAAGTAGGAAGGTTATATGCTCTTGAGACTTTTTTAGGTCTAAAGTTGTAAACAGATGAATGCAAACATATAGTGGCATATGTTTTGCTTTGCATATCTGAAGTTCTTTTCCCAACCACAACTAACAGAAACAGTTTTTGTAAATGAAATGATAGATCTTTTTGAGGACCTCTATAGAAAAATCTCAGCTCTGAAAAGCATTTCACGACTGTGAGAGCACATTGCTCTGGATAAACTAGTTTACAGCCGTCGTGGATATTCTGCTTTGAAATGACTTTATTCATATGTTTCTGTTTTGTTCATGTTTAACATATAAACTAAAATGACTGTGTGAAAGAAAACCCCCAAAAAAACCAAACCCAAACCACCAAAACTAACCCCCCTGAACATCAGATGTCACCTTTGAAAGAAATCGTAGGTAGGATATGTGTTAACTTGAAAAAGAATTAGTTTGTTGCACACATCAGCTTTTGTAAGCTGACGTAGAAAGAATTACAAAAAAAAAAAAGTATCTGCGTTTCATAAATACCCTTTCTTTTCCTGGAATTCTGTTGTCTTCATGCTTATGGGAATTTGGGATAAAGTTATTTTCTAGAATATGTAAATGGCACTCTTCAGTAATTGCATTTTTACTCAACGAAGCCATTAAACAGTACAGAAGCAAGTACTTGGTTCTAAGAGTTCAGTGCCATCCAACAGTTATGAGTATTTTAGCTGATATTGCAGGGGATGGGCAGCTCCTGCTTGTAGCATCTCCTTGAATCTTTTGGTTGAGGGAGGGGAATATAAAGGCAGTGGCACGAGTTTGGTGTTCCAAAACGGTTAAAACATAACCACATCTGGTTTGCTTGACACTATTAAGTGAGTGATAAAAATAACCACTCCCCCCTTTAGTTTGTGATTCCTTATATGGTCAGTATACTGAAAAATATTTGAAGTTTGTGCTTCTAAAATTAATATTTTTAGTCAATGAGTAAGAAAAGAAGCATATGCAAATTATCTAAAATATCTCAAGTATTTGAACTTTTATATTAGCTAAGTTTGGGGCTTTTTTGTCTCTCTTTCTTCTCTTTTCTTCTCTCTCTCCCTCCTCCCCCAACTGTGTCAGTTTGATTGTTCGTAAAACCCATACCATTTATTCTGGAGTTTTCATGAACAAATAAATATTTAACAACCACATCCCGAGATGTCTAGCTGTGTGGGTCAGGTGTGAGTTTTACACTTTCTGGTTCCTTTATGTACAAGGAAAGCAGTACATTTTTTAGAAGTTACACATTGCTTTTCATGAAAAGGTTATATTTAAAAAAATGGTATGTTATAAATCAGAAATTTCAGAGATTCAGATTGCACTCTGAAGTCTTATTGAATTAATACTGGTGTGACACTGTTGTTAGGTCCTTCTGTGATAGAATTAGGTGCACTTCAGTGTTGAGCATTTTGACACCAATACTGGCCTAAGAAGCCCCTTTTTGTCCCCGCTGTTTGTTCCTGCTGCCAGGCTACTGTGCATTTATAGTGAACCGGATTGGATGGGTGATACAGACTGAAAAATAGTGGTGTCCCCTCCATTTTTTCCGCCAGGTCGTTTTCCCAGTGCTGTTTTCTGAGTGACCCTGTAATAGTAGCACTGTCTCAGCCAAGCAGGGAGTGATGGAAAGGATACAGGCTGCTTAAGCAGTACTGCTGTTGAAGAGAAATTCTTGCTCTACTGCACCTGTAGTTCTGCCTTTGCCAGGTTTGAATTGGGTGAGAAACTTTTGTGATTTTAGTGAAGCTGCTTGTGCATGCTTTCACGCTTAAAGGATGGGTTCTTTCATCATGTGTTGTAAATAAGAGTGAAACTAGTAATTTGCAGTATATTTTTAGAGGAACTAGTGCTTTTTGGGACACCGAAAATAATTTTACAGTACACAAGAAAAATGATGGTAGAGTGTGTTTTGTTTTAGATGCAGTTGTTTCATAAGTATCTCACAAATTTTGATCTAGTAAGTAGCATAATCTTCTAGTTTAGCAGCATGAATTTGAAACTGGGAGTACAAAGTACAATACAAGCTCTTAGGATGAATGCTGTATTGGTGAAGTCTAGTATAAACTCAGTTTTGATTGTTGCTGTCTTTTCATCCTAGGAAACCAGTTATGTAGAAAAATACCCTTTATTAACATTCACTTTCTTACGCATTGGGTAAACTGACATATGAAGGTGACTGTGCTCATAGTTCTGTTGAATGCACAAACTAAACTGGAGAGGGGTGTAATTATTTTTTCTTCTGAATTATGAATTTTAAAACCTAAAGATGGGGATCTGTGACTACTTTGGGAACATGCGAAATGTGATGCTGATCATGGATGACTTGAATTTTGCTTTAGTAATCATTATAGTGTCTGTCAGTTGGAGTAACACGCAGGTGACTATGAAAGTGGAGGGATGTTTTGGGTTTTCATGCTGAAACCATGTGCCTGCTTTTGGTTTTGTATGTGTATGTGATTTTGTGGGTGAACCAGACAGTGTGTATGGGGTTATGCTTTGTGTGTTGGATATATGAAATAGTCGTGATGTCATATATAAGAAATAATTCAAGAGAACGAAGAAGGGGAAAAAAAAATAAAATCACACTACTTCGGATAGCCAACCTCTTGGTCCAAGATAGAACAGAAGCAGTAAATATGCGCATGTGTGTTTGGTTTTCAGATGTATGTTAATTTGTGCATCTGAACACACAGGATTTTACCTAGTAACAAAAGGTGTTGTATGTTTTAGGTGCAGCAAAACCAGTGATTTTGAGATTCCTCAGTTGGGTCTCTCTGTGAAGTAGTCTTGGAAGTTGACAATCGCTGGAACCCTGTGAGATTTATGTCTTTATTTTAAATTGCAGTAATGCTAGTTATGCTTCACATTTTATTATGCAGTATTTTAAATAACACACCAAATCTGGTGTATTTGGTGAATCTTTTACCATGTATGTCTTATGTCAAGCAACATCAGTTGTGCTTAGTTTCAAGAATAGGCTGTTGAAATGCAGAATGACAAGAGCTTAGAAATTGATATTGTATAGACGTATATACATCTAGATCCATTATATTCTAGTATGTATGTTAATAATCTCAATTTAATTTTGTATACTGTAGTATCATTTTTATAGAAAATAAAAAAAATACTTTTGCTTCTGAGTATTTATATTTTATGTTGCTAGCAACAGGCCTGCCTGCATTTACGCAAGGTCAGTGACCTGAATTGTGTTCATCTCTGACAACAGTGTGTGTAGTCATGAGATATGAAGAGATTTCTCTGGTACTTCATGAATGTGACTTCAGAAAGTACAAAATAACCTTTTCACAGAGGAAAAACTTCAAGAACTTTGTTGTGGTTAATTTGCAAAAGGTTCCGTATTGAATCTTACAAT
The DNA here is from genome assembly GCA_039720435.1 of Amazona ochrocephala. Lineage (NCBI taxonomy): Eukaryota > Metazoa > Chordata > Aves > Psittaciformes > Psittacidae > Amazona > Amazona ochrocephala. The sequence goes on along the minus strand of CM077877.1, from coordinate 98,170,336 downwards.
ACAAAGATACTGAATAAGGAAAGTGAATGTATATACGAAGCATTTTAGTCAGTAAAATGTAAAAAGCAAAGCCCTCCCCAACAGACTTTTTTTTAATTCAAGTTGTGGAGCGTGCTATTATTGATATTCTGAGACCTCTTATTTAAATTTGTCATGGAAAGAATTCTTCATATATGCTTAAAATGAACACAAAATTGTAGTGAAAATGTGGCCTTTCTATCATGGTGTTTATGCTGGTTACCTTTAACACTTTGCAAATTTGGATTGGATAGAATTGGATTGAATCTTTTAACTCTAGGTGCTTTAAATTAGTATCTATTATACAAACAAAACATGCAACATGCTGTATGACTTAGGTACATTCTTAAGTTTATGAAATAATACAGTTTTTTGAAAAACTTCTGTTTTGCTGCAGTTAGAACTGGCTTCCTACTGTGCTCATAATGTAATAAAATAGTCCTCATTTGCAAAACTCATTAGCTGATTGATATCCAGGCAAACCCCCCAAAAAAGAGAAACGGCAGAGGGAAGTGAAACTTATTTAGAGAGATGTTAGTAATGGGTTTTGCGCTTTCAGGTTTTTGCACTTTTAGGTTTTTACAAGTATAATTGCTCTGAAACCAACTTTGATTTTTAGTGAACCTGTGGACATAAGTTGTGTCTTGAGTGTTCTGAAGGAAGGAGTGGATGCTCTAAAGGGATACGATGGAATGTGTCCTTAGAGGTTACACATGCAACCTAGGCTTACGGTGTAAGGAAAAGTCAGGCACACATAAAAGCTTTGTTTTTCACCATGTTTATAATATGGTGGAGTATAACCTGGAATAAAATGTGCTCAGCATCTTTGGCTTACCTAACTAAACATTTTATAGTAAAGCTGAACTCTACACTTGAAATTTTTCATGAATGTGGAGTTGCTTTGGATAGATAATCCCATTATCTGTATTTTGAGGTGCTCAGAGGAGCATTGTGTGGGTAGGAAAGATCATAGAATCATAGAATCATAGAATAGTTAGGGTTGGAAAGGACCTCAAGATCATCGAGTTCCAACCCCCCTGCCATGGGCAGGGACACTTCCCACTAATTACCCCTTGTCCTCTCACCACAGTCCCTAATGAAGAGTCCCTCCCCAGCATCCCCGTAGGCCCCCTTCAGGTATTGGAAGGCTGCTATGAGGTCTCCACGCAGCTTTCTCTTCTCCAGGCTGAACAGCCCCAAGATGAAGAGTAGAAAGCAACAGTAATTAAAATGGGAAATGAAAGCATGAAGTAAAGTTTTAGCAGGGTGGCTTCTTACACAGGTGATTTGTAAGAACTGCTCTCTTTGTTTAAATTAAAGACTTCAGCTTTTATTCTTTTGTTTGCTGTACCACTTTCAATAATTTGCTTTTCAACACCTTTCTTCTCGTCTTCTCTCTGCTCCTTTATTTCCAATTCACTTCTGTTTTATACCAGTATGTAGATCAAACTGGGTTCTTGAAGCCCACTGAATGTTGTTACTAAGGGATTCTTCTAGTAATAATCTTACAGACTGTGTGATGAGTGGGATTTGTTCTTGCATCTTCTTATCACCAATTTAGTATCTAAACCAGGAAGCCCTTGTACAGGCTGTGTAAAAGCCCTCTTGGTTTTAAGCACTTGGCAATGCAGAGGTACAACAGAAGATGCTCAGTTACTCAGTTTAATATGTTGCCTTTGCAGCTGTTATATGTGATTTGGTTGCACCTATTAAAAAAAAGACCCCAAACCAACAAAACCCCAAAGTTTAAAATGTTACTCTTTTATATTGTGTCTGTGATACTGTTACCATCACAGTAACTCATTATCTTTGTTCTCTTGCTGATGTTTAAAAGTTACTTTTTATGTTGCGGATGTTTTCTTGGAATACAGTGAACACCTGCATTTCCACTCTGGTCTTAATTCCACACTAGTTGTGCAGTTCTTCAAAGTGTGATGATAGAGAGTTGTAAGGAGACTGAAGAAATGCCCTGGTTTGTGATGGATATGTTTTGCTGGTTAGCTCTGAAGTGGGCAGATGTATTGATTCCCCATGACTTTACAGTTACATCAGCAACTCTTCCTTATTGTCGGTAGCTCTAATGTCATCTTCTGATTCTAAAATAGTTCAAGTCTGCGTATGTTACCTTTCCAGTTTGGTTTCTCTGTTCTTACACCTTTGTAAATTTTCTGAAAGAGACTTACTTGTTCAGAGCTAGCCTTATAAGTGATCTTAAAATATTCTAGATTAATTTCCAACCAGCAAAAAGCATAACTTCCTGTATGCATGAAGTTGCTTTCCTGCTTTGACAAAATCATCTGTGTGGTTTCAGGTTCTGTAGCTATAGCTTGGTAGTGTCTGTGTTTATTGGATATCATGTTCTTACCAACTGATTTCCTCTTCTTATGGAAAGAGGAATAGAGTTGGCAGTCTGTTGCCCACAACAGTGCTGTATGTTGCTAGCATTGCAGTCCGTTTGATACAACATTCTGTTGTAAAGCGCAGGAGATGTGCTAATGTGCTGCTTTTTGGAGCTTACCATTCCCATTGTAGAACTGGCAGAAGATGACGTATGAATGCTCTACAATCTATTTTGGCTGAAAGTCAGATAGCTTTGCTCAAAGTATGTTCGTTGATAGTTTGAGCTAAGTTGGTTTAGGATTGAAGCTGGCCTTGTACTGATGCAGGTGAGAGAAGTGATCCTTACTATATTTCAGCTACAGGGTGGTAAAGACAAAAGAGCAATGCCTTCAGTCATTGCAGCTACTACTGGAAAAAGCTTTCTATAGATAGTCCATAGATAATGTAATAGAGAATGCCAGAAATATGTTGGAAACAGAGAGCTTTCAGTAGCCCTAAGACACCCATGTATGCTGGACATAATCTGGTGCTCCAGGACTTCTGTTTGTGTTTTTAAACCCAGGGACTATTTAGTGTAAAGAAGAACAAGAGTTTGCTCTTCCTTTTCCCCTGTTCTTGGATATAAGTGACTGCCTCCACTGGGTTTAGTGGGACTAAGCTCAGTACAAGACACTGTCTCGTGATGTATGCACTTAGCATACGTACCAGACTGAGTCTTTTATCCAAATTGAAGTGATTTAGGCATGAGAATGCCTAGTTTGTAGGATCTTGTGTAGCCTTAGGCAATACTCGTCAGCCTTGCCAAGTTCATGGCTGCTGTGGATGTGGCAGTGACATTCTAGGTTTCTGTGGAACTTCAGCATTAAAAAACCAAGGCTGTTGATTTGTGATGTGTGATGGCCAGTTTTTGTTTGTCCCCTCTGTCTTTTGAAGGCATGGCAGCAATAATTCACCTGCTCTTAAAAAGAACAGTACAACCGCTACAATGGTCCTCCATGTATCCAAAAAGTAATTCTTCCTTGTGCTCCCATCACACCTCCGTTATGTGTGTGTGTCTCTGTGCATGTCACACTTCCATGGCACAAGGAAGAAGCCAGTGTGGTGGTAGAAAAGCTGGCTGGGCTTAGAATGTAAGTGCTTTAACTGTCACTGTTGATGAAGAAGTGAACTGCAATGTTTTCCACTGAAATTGTGGTATCTAAGTGCATTTTAGACTAAACACACTTTCTTGGAGTTACATACATCAGGAGATGTTTAAATAGTAATAATCTAGGTTCTACAATTTGAACTGTTGAGTAATTTTCAGAGGTTCTCTAAAATTCTCAGTAATTTGTAAGTGCTTTTGTTATTTTTGTAGGTTGAAGAGTACCAGTGGTAATTTTGTTGGAGAACAAATAAAAAGCAAATACTTGAAAAATACTTTGACCAGGGGTTGGTTGATGGGTGTTGTGGGGTTTGGCTTGGTTTTGTTTTTTAATCGGCATAATCCCACTGTTCCTTTTTAATTCCAGTTGGAGGTTTCCTCCTAGAAACTCATGTCTTTATGTATCTTTGTCTTGTAGAAAGTTATAGTTTTATTTTTCTGAACATATTTTAATTTGGGGTAAGGTGAACCTAATTCAGTTTCAGGTGAGGTATGAGATAAAAATGGACTTGCACGTTTATGGATTTATGTGCACTTACAGTTCTGTAGTTCGTTTATTTGGTAAAATCCCACAGAAGTTCAGTTGTGTTTTATAAATATTGTCTTGAGTTTCTATAAAAATCTCTATATTTAAGGGCTTTGTAAAGATCGATAACAGTAATTTTACTTCAGTAGGTTTGAGATGAGCTTTTTTTGGATGATCTTAATTTTCGGAAGTGCTCAATGAGCAGCTGAAATTTAAATTAATCCCTGAAATTTCAACATTTACAGAGGTGTTTTGTTGTTTTGGTTTTTTTTTTCGTTTTTGTTTTTTTTTTTTTCCCCTCCCCAACATTAGATGTTAATGGAAGATAGTCTTTGTAATGTTGGTCTCTACTTCTGCTGTTGGAAAACTTAATTTTTATTCTTCTTTTTGGAACTACCTTGATTTAGCTGTGTGGTTATATCTGAGAGCTAGGATTGAACTAAGCACTATGTAGATTTAGTAGAATGAAGGTTTACGGTTGTTTTTTTTTTTTGTTATATTAATAGTTTGTATTTACATTTACTTTTTTCTTCATTTTGCAGTGTTGTTTGCTGCTGGACTCCCCCTGTCCCCCACACCCCTGCAGGATGATATGAGACTTGAAAGAAGACGATGCATACAGGTGATCTTATTTTCAAGGGCTTTTAGAAGGGAAAAATCTTTGATGATCTTAATATGTTTTTTGTTTCTGTTGCATTCTCTGTATGCCCACAATTACATTGATCCAACCTTGGTAGAATGTTGAAGAACCTGCAGAGTTTTGAAATCTTTCTTGCCCTTAGAAACTTTTCTGCAGCTGTCCATGAGGAAAATGTTTTCCCTGAATGGAAATTCTGTTTCCGAAGTTTTATGGGGAAAAAAAAAAAAAAAGGGTTTGTTTCTACAGATGCTAACTGAATGTACTGCCTTTAGTCTTGTCTTGTCTTTTAATGCCCCCACTTGCCAACAGATGTATGTTACCGTATATGTTCAGTGACACACTATTTCATCATTCGTTAATTTTATTTTAAAAGTTATGGATCTAACTGAAAAAAAGTATAGCAAATCAATATCTAACAGTTCATTATGCCATATTGAAGACTTACGCCTAGTTACTGTAAGGTTTCTCAAGAACTGAGAATAGGAACTTTGAACATCTTTGAGAGTCACTAGTCATTCTTAAAATTGATCTTTTAGGAAGTTCTTACATTTTTCGCCAGTCAGAATACTGAAAGTGCCAAGTGTATTTGCAGATTAAATAGCTTACTTTTACTGATGCTGTTTTGCTGGAAATATAGTTAATATTTTGACAGGAAAAATCAGGCTCAGCAGAAATAGAATAAAATTTAGGTTGTACAGGAGGATTGGTGTAGTTAATTTTGAGTCCTGTAACAGCAGAGTACACAGAAGACAGATCTTTCTGAGTGCTTGTTCAGCTCTAAAACCCATCAATCCTTGGGGCTGGAAAAAAATCTAGATATATTTACGTGTGCATGCGGATCATCTCCTGATTGACAGTTTTCAGTTGCATCAGCTGTTCATGCATAAACAGCTTTAGAGGGTATATTTACATGGAGCATGTTGGATTAAGACCAAGATGCTGTAAGTGGATATTTCATTCTGTGAAAACTAAACATTCCTTCATTTCAGTTGAATGTTTGTAAGTTATATGTTGATAGCTCAAGTAAAAGAGGGTCTAAAGAATTCTAAAATTAGGTGGGGCAAAGAAGAGGAGAAAGCAAAAAAATACTCTGAAGTGATATTTCATTTGCTTTAAATGTCTTAATCTAGAGGAACAGCATTTAATGTCTCAAATTTTAATCATTTGATGTCCCATCAAACTTGTGGACCTCTTGTCTAGTAGGCAGTCCTTGATAACACTGTAGGTCATGTGCTTGCATATGACAGCCCCACTTAAATATTGAGGAAATGGTTTGAAAGCCTTAAAAGTATCCATCCCACAACTGAAAGGAGAGATAATAATATGAAGTAGTACCTTATGTATCTCATACTGCTTGAGAGAAGTTTCATATTGTAATACATTAATCTGATTTAAAACTTTAGCAGTTTCAGTTTTGGTCATGATTGTTGATGATGGTGAGCTTGTAAAATTACAAGCTTAAAGAGTAGAAATGTCTACAAGATTCTGAATTGCAAGTAGTAATTTTGTCTTCTAAAGCCATAATTCTGTACTTGGAAGTTCCCTGTTAAATACACAGTGCAAAACAGTCATACCTTGGCAAAGACTTTTAGGCTTCTGATGTGTCATACAAGTTGGAAGTTAGACAAATAAGATTTATTTTCAGTTGTCTGTTTACTAGGAGAGCCAATATTAGTATGCTGAGGTTCTGAGAATAAACATGATTTGCATGCCTTAAAATGAAGAAATGTACTGTAGTTATTGTGTAATGCAGAAACAACAAGAGTCATATGATGACTCTGCTGATACCTTTCTCAAGTTCAAAGTAGCTGGTGAGAGCTCAGACCAGGAACTGAAAGGTTCTGTGGTTGCTGAGGATGATTCTTTTGCATTTTCATCGAGGCTTGGCTTCTGAGGGTTACTGATCTGGGTGACTGATCAGAGGTGCTGGTAGTGTCTAAGCTACCTTTGGGTAAAGGATGAAGGCTTCTATAGGGTAAATAAATTCTTTGTTATAATGGGCATCACTTCATTTCATTGGAAACTAACCTACTGTAAAACCCTAAAATTAATTGCAATATAACTAAGGGAAATAATCATAGAATCATAGAATAGTTAGGGTTGGAAAGGACCTTTAGATCATCTAGTTCCAATCCCCCTGCCATGGGCAGGGACGCCTCCCACTAAACCATGCCATCCAAGGCCATGTCCAGCCCCGCCTTGAACACCGCCAGGGATGAAGCATTCACAACTTCCCTGGGCAACCCATTCCAGTGCCTCACCACCCTCACAGTAAAGAATTTCTTCCTCATATCCAATCTAAACTTCCCCTGTTTAAGTTTGAACCTGTTACCCCTTGTCCTCTCACTACAGTCCCTAATGAAGAGTCCCTCCCCAGCACCCCTGTAAGGTCCCCTTGAGATATTGGAGGGCTGCTATGAAGTCTCCACGCAGCCTTCTCTTCCCCAGGCTAAACAGCCCCAATTTTCTCAGCCTGTCTTGAGGAAGAGATTTTTTTACTTTTTCTATCTTGGAATACTTGAATTTCAGATCACCACTTAAGCTGAAAACACAGAAATGTATTAAAGTCCATTGTTCTTAAAAAAAAAAAAAAAAAAAAAAGAGTAAATAGTGATATTGAATCCTATTTCCCAAGTTGACTTACCAGGAAATGTACAGCTTGTCTGACTTCTTTTTTTGCTGTGTTCCTAGCACCTATAATATGTAGAACGCATACAGAGAAGGACGCTTTAAGATAGTGTTTGGAGAACTGAAGGATTTTCAGTAATTGTTTTTTGTTAATCTTGATAACTTTTATTGTAGGATTTTGTAGGGTGTATACAGCTTTTCTGTGAAAAAATGCAAAAAGCAAACTGGGGGTTCAGCTCATTGGAAGAAAAGCTAAATTTATATTTCAGACATGCTTGTGCACTACAAATGCATGTTGTGATAATGAAGTTGGTGCCTTAAAATATGGTTTGTAATTAAAAAATATTTTCAGAATGTGAATTTTCCTCTTCTTTGTACTTTAAAGTCAGTCTACCCAGGACATTTTGTGGAAGGAAAAGACTGTAAGTGTCAATGGTATTACTACCGTTATGGTTGTAGTTACTGTGCTGAAGATCATTACTAGCAAGTGTTTACTTTTTATGGTGCAGTAGCATCAAATTTGGGATTGTGCTGTTCACTTACGAGCAGGAATTCATCTTATGTATTAAAGTTTGTTTTCAGAGTGATTGCTACATCTTGTCCTGCGCCTGTGAAGCAGAATATGACTGTGGTTGGTTGTTACTTTTTTCCCCTCCTCTTTGAGGAGACTTCCTTATAAAAATGGATTTGCTTTATAACAAATAGCTTTATGGTTTTGGCTTTGGTTTGTCTAGTTAGCTGCAGCCTAGGCATAAGAAACAAAAAATAATTAGTTGTCTGATCTTTAAGCTGTCAGAGGGCTTACAGCTTCTTGTCTTCATAAGCTTTGTAAGAAAAGGACTCAGATATGAGTTGAGAGTATAAGGGGCCGGTATACATCACTAAACCAAAAGTACAAGTTCCGGAGGGATCCATTCCTTAGCACCACATATCCTCTCAGAGGAGATTAACTAGTAACAGTTATTGTTGTAGTATTGTTCTTGAAAGCAGAAAGGAAGGAAGAAGAGTCTGCATGTTCTGAACTGCTTTTTGATGATGATGCTCTTCATATGAAATACAACAGATACCTATTCTGGGTTTAGATCTTTAGATCTCCCACAAGACCATTGACCAACATAGTTTGGGACATTTCTGCCTAGTAAAGGCAGCATGGAAACAGGGTAACTGTTACCAGTTATGTCTTAAATAGACATAGATAGTTTATTAATAATTACAGTATTTTTGTCCAATTCTTTTGCCTGCATAAACTGATTCAGGAGGAGTTTGAGCATGTAAACCCATTAACAAGAAGTGTAGGCTGGTTGTTCTACCTTTAATTGGGCAGTAGAATTTATCATGTACTAACTTTTTAACACATTCGCGTTTTCATGGGTAGATTTGAATGTAGAGAGTAGATCAAAAATGCTAGCTGTATGAAATTCTTCTCTTTCTCATGGAAATATATTGAATGTGCCAGAGATGCTGGGAACCAAGCAAGTGATATAAAATGTGAAAATGGTATGTTCAAGGTTGGTAAAACATTGGAGGTGATCATACTGCTCTTTGAAAAAAAAACCCCAACATTGTTTATGTTTTCAAAAGGAAAAAAAAAGTCAAAAAAGCACCATTCCAGTACTACTCAGCAAAAATAGTACAAGAACAATGAAATTGTAAATGCTTGTATACATATTTGCCTGCCTACACACACACCCCCCCACACCCACCCACCCACCCACACAGTTGCATTGGTTATTAAAATGTAACAGTGTAAAGACTTCTGGGAAGTTCTCGGATTGGGTGGAGTTCATAGTCTTGCAAGTGTTCAGGTGTTAGTTTTATGTAAGCGTAGAAGAAAAATTTAGAATTGGGCCATGTCTCTCATGTCTCATACTCCTAATATTTTAGCTACTGATTTCGTTGAGCCAGTAGCTCTTTTGAAGAATGTTTTTGTATGTCAGTAGTGAAAAAAACAAACCAAAGCAAAAAAACCCCACTGTTACTCTATAGTCAGAAAAAAACTGTGTCCAGTATTGCTGCTCTGTATTTTGAAGTTCATTGTATTACCTTATACCAGCACTGCTGATATGCCTTTGAACTAGTCTGTTGAGAGTGACTTTAAGTACCAGGGAATTCCAGAAACTTACTGGGGCATCACCTTTTTATCACTTACCTGCATCTTCTTGTGGAAATGGTGACTGTACTATCTATGATTCCACTTAAGTAACTGCATACCTGGAGTGTCTTTTGTAAGATGTATGTTGTTGGCATAAAACCAGAACTGGGTTATAATGGAACAAATATTTTGCCCATGCGCTTTTTCCAGACGTAAGCACAGTATGGGCTGGTTGCGGTTTTGTTTCTGATCGGTGACTGTCATTCTGATTGGGCTGATTCTGTCCATCAGTAACTTGTTCGGATATTTGACTGTATCATTACGGGCAATTCTTGTTGATTATTCAGGTCTTTGCTGGGCAGATAAACAGAAGTTTAACATAAACAGAAGATATCAAGAAAATAACATAAGAGACGAGGTTGCTCATTACTAGTGGAAGTTTCAAATATAGATAGTTAATGAGCACTTTGCATAAAGAAGAATGCTTTTAAGGTTAACCACTATTTTTACATAGATAACTTCTTTTGCAGGAGTTGTTTGTGCTGTCTTTCTGCATGTTTGTTTTTTGTCAGCAGTTGTGAGAAAGCAGTTGGGGAGGAGTTGAACACAGTTGCGTACTGAAGGGCAACAGTTATGTTGAAAGTGGAAGTTCTGCTTTTCAGAGATGGAGTCATTGACCTCAATGAATGATAACCTTGAAGTCAAGAGACTAGATTAATGCTCTACTTTCTGTATTTGAGATCAGAAATGTGGAAACCTGGACAGCTAAAGTTAGATTCATGCATCCATATTTAAAAAGAAGTTGCCTATTTAACAGAAAAGGAATCTTTTTTTCCCCTCCTCCAAAATTGCTTAGTACCTGTGATACTGAAGATTTTAGCTTTTCAGCCTCAGTCCTCATCTATGAGGAAACAAATGACAAAAATTCTGTTTCAAGGATTTGGCATGGAGTTATAGCCTGGTGGAGAATGCTACTTTTCTTATTCCAAGCAGACTGAAGCGTCTAAACCAGAAAACCTTTAGAGGCCTCTGTATTTAATTTGGTTCCTCTTAAGAGAGCACAACTTTCTTCCTCTTAAAAGGGATAGGTGTGAATTCCTGTAGAAAGCCCTGTTAGTAGTTGTCTTGGTTTTTTATTTTTTTTTTTTTTTCCCCACATCTGGAAGTTTCTTTTATGTTTTGAGGCAAAAGTAATTGAATTATTCTTTCTTATGCTGTTCATAACAGTGCTCAGTGGGGCTCACAGGGGTGTGTTGGGTGGCAATAGTCAACAGCAGTTCGTTTCTTCAGGAGAGCAGGGAGAAGTGGGAAACACAGAGCTCCAACCACCACTGCAGCAAGTCTCCCTCTCTTGTGTTGGTGGAGTTGAGATGTTGTCAGCACAGGGGACCATTGAGATAGGAGATTGAAAGGAGAGTCATGCTTTCAAAACCATTACATTGCTGCTTAATGCTTGAAATAAAAGTATCTTTAAGATACACATCTATAGTTTTAGTATTTCAGAAAAGTAATTTTTATTAATTTTGTATCATCATGTATGTGGTCCTCTTTTAAAAACTTTTTTTTTTCCTTGAGGCAACTTTCAACAAAGTGTTGGGGGATGAGGACATTTCTCTTTAATGAACAGTACTGCTGCAGCAGATACATTGCGAGGCTGAGATTTATTTCTGTGATTTATTTAAGAGCAAAGACTTACTTAGACCTGACAAAAATTTGGTTTTGAACAAAAAAATCAAGTCCAGATTAAAAATTACAATCTTAACTATTACAAAAAAATATGATGCATTTTCAGAATTAATGGTCAGTCTACTGAGAATGCCTGAGGTCTACAGTGAACATAACAAGTATATTCTTTCTTACAGCCCTTAAAGTCATCACATGAGCAGCTGTAATGGAAAAGCCCCTGTGGTGTCAAGAGTGTTCAGTCTGTGAATGAAAGTAAAGGTTCTCTTGGGTAACACAGTAATAGGATGGCTAGACCGCATTTAGAGCTGCTAATATAGTCCTGCTATTATGCTGTATCATGTTGACTTACTGGCTAAGGTGTTTGCTAGTGTGAGTGTTCCTGTTTCATGCATCATATTGTATAGCAGACAGCTTTTTTTGTCCTGCTTTGTGTGCTTTTGGTAGCAAACTGAGTTCATGGAGTGGTGCTGTTTGCTGGGGTAGGGAATTTGTCAAGTAAAGTTAGGAGGGGGGATGAGCTTTGAAGTGAGTCTTAGGCCAGTGCTTCTTGTGGTAAGGCTATTGGTTTATATCTAGAGAAAGCTTTTCCCTTGAACTCTGCAATGGGCAGCACTAGTTCAGGACCTTGCTCTTTACAGCTTTTAAGAATCACATCAGAAGTCTTGCATTTCTAAAATGCATCCTACGGTGCAAATCTTTGATTGAACACAGCAATAGCTTTATTTGGATTTGCTGTCTGTGGAGACAGAATAGCCTATATTCACCAGTTTTGACCAGTCCTGGCTCTAAACAAGTGTAACAATGGCTTAAATGTGCACCACTTTAGTTCGTTAGCATATGCTATTTAGAGTCCATGCAGGGAAATAAATGCTTTTAGGAGGTATACTATTTTATAAATCTTGCAGTCAGATGTAAATGACCTCTTCCTCCATCCCTTAATAGTTATATTCTTTGAGCGTTAGGTTTTAAGATACAATGAGAGAGAGTGTAACAGTCAGTTCTGAGTACTTGATAGTTTTTGGTAGGTATTCTGTTGATAATAGTTTATCAGGCAGGTGGGTGCAATAACTATGCAAATATTGTTCATAAATCTTGCTGAAAGTTGACATTATGACTTCTTAAAACCTGTTATTTCTGTTTTCTATTCAGTTAAATTCAGCCCTTAATGCATGGTTTTTGTTATATTTATATGAAATGCTATTCCGAACAGTGGTGACCACATGTTCTGTTAGCTTGATGCCTAGCTGGTATGAGCCAAGCTCTTATGTTGAGACTTGATGAAGGAGCTTTTTGCCTAGTTATACAAATGGGAGTAAGTATTCCTCTCACCAGCTTTTATGATAGTTTCCATGTCTTAATATGCAGTCAACTATCCATGCTTACTAGCTCGGATATTTCCATAAAACAACTTAAGCACATGCTTGTCAGCTGTTTTATGTCAGTAGATGCTGTTCAGACATAATCTAAGTGGGTCTAGTTAAAACTGTCTGTACTGAGGAACATGATTAGTATTGGAAAATGTCGTAAAACTGAGAATGTTTCAGTTTTCAGATTTTCATCTTGACACCCTATTCCTACAAATCCGTATTAGTTGATAAGCTGTTATGGACAATGATTAGATGAGAGAGTAAGAAACAATCATTTGTTTTTATGAGTGGTGGAGAGACATCAACTTTGCAGTTTTGACCTTTCAGTTATCCTGGCAACAGTGGATAATATGCAGCGCAACATATAGTGATGAACCAAGGTGATACTCTCAAGCCCTGTTTCTGGAGCCCAGCATTTCATTGATACTTACATCTAACGCCTTTTGACATTTTGCTGAGTTAAGTACCTAAATATCTTTGAAGATCTAGATTTTAGTATATTGCAGAGAGGCAGCTGTTGAACAAGTTTAACCATGCCAAGTGCAAGGTCCTACACCTGGGTCAGAGCAATCCCAGGCACAGCTACAGGTTGGGCAGGGAAGAGATTCAGAGCAGCCCTGCAGAGAAGGACTTGGGGGTGTTGGTCGATGAGAAAATGAACATGAGCCGGCAGTGTGCACTTGCAGCCCAGAAAGCCAGCCATATCCTGGGCTGCATCAAAAGGAGCGTGACCAGCAGGTTGAGGGAGGTGATCCTGCCCCTTTGCTCTTGTGAGACCTCACTTGGAGTATTGTGTGCAGTTCTGGTGTCCTCAACATAAAAAGGACATGGAAGTGTTAGAACAAGTGCAGAGGAGGGCCACGAGGACGATCAGGGGGCTGGAGCACCTCCTGTATGAAGATAGGCTGAGGGAGTTGGGGCTGTTCAGCCTGGAGAAGAGAAGGCTGCGTGGAAACCTCATAGCAGCCTTCCAATACCTGAAGGGAGCCTATAGGGATGCTGGGGAGGGACTCTTCATTAGGGACTGTGGTGAGAGGACAAGGGGTAACGGGTTCAAACTTAAACAGGGGAAGTTTAGATTGGATCTGAGGAAGAAATTCTTTACTGTGAGGGTGTTGAGGCCCTGGAATGGGTTGCCCAGGGAAGTTGTGAATGCTTCATCCCTGGCGGTGTTCAAGGTGGGGTTGGACATAGCCTTGGATGGCATGGTTTAGTGGGAGGTGTCCCTGCCCATGTCAGGGGGGTTGGAACTAGATGATCTTGAGGTCCTTTCCAACCCTAACTATTCTATGATTCTATGATTCTGTATTTGCTGTAAACATGAAACAGGTGGCAGCTTTCCTCCACCCTTGTGGAAGTGTATTGGTGCCTGCGTTTTCCTAACAAATTCGTTATTAAAGGTTCCTCAAAAAAATGAGGATACAAGCATAGTATTAAGTTCTACTTTACTGGTCAAAAAGTAGAACCAGTAGTACTTTTAGTGGTACTGGCTAGGGTTAGTTCTGGTTCTTCTAACTAGCTTCTCTTTTGCATACTCTTGACTCGTATTTTCATTGGTTTACTGAATTCACTTTGTGTGTGAGCAGAGAATCCAACCTAAAGTTTGGTATAACACCATGCAATATTTTTATCTGGTCTCACAGTATCTTTACTAACATTACAGAGAATTTCATACTTGTGCATCTTGCCTATTGAGGTCATTATCTTGGCATGAACTTGCCACTTGTTTGCACTGCCTGTGAAATGCAATGTAGAAGGATCAGTAGATGTGCTTTCCCAGGAAATGAAGCAGAAGGATCATGTTTGCAAAGGTGGATGAAGTTGATTTAATTCTTACCTGGTTATGTAGGCAGTAAGGCATTTGAACAGAGAAACAGCATTGTAATACTGTTATTATGGTCCACGTTTCCTCACGGCTGCCTCACCATTCCAGAGGAATAAGTGTTTCTGGCAATGCATGAAGATCCCTGTACAGAGAACACCGATTATAGAAACCCAAGAAGTGGAATGAATATGGCCATATTTTGATGGATTCTTTTTAAAATGCTGGCTTTTATGTAGTTGGACTGATCCATCTTCATGTTCCTCCAAGGTCACTATGCCTAGATGGCTTGAACTGAGACAGCCAAGGTTTTATAGATTAGTAAAAATATATATGATTTTACCTGTCATAGTATTTTACAAAACATGGATTCACAACTGAATGTTTTCTGTTTTGCCATTTTCAGTATTGGAGATTTTCTCAAGATAGATAGAAGACATTATTTGTATAGTATGCCAAAAGAGAGCCCAGAAGAGATCTAAAAAATAAAATCTCACAGCCAAAAAGGCTTACTTCTGTTTGTAAATTGAATGTTCCCAGCCACTGAAGCCAGTCGCATGGAACGGCGCACATCTGTGCTAGTTAACTGTCCTACCCTGTAAAACTGGGTGGCTGCCTGAAAGCTGCCTGTTGGGAAGGATTCCTGGAGCATGCTGACTGCCACACATTCCCAGGAGTTACTGGGGAAGAGTGCTAGTTGGAATGGGTGCTATGAATGCTCTTACGTTTTACCAACACAGTGGATCATAGTTCTGTGTTTAGGAGCCTTCCTCAGCCCAGCTGAATCTGTTAGTACAGATGCTAATTCCATGTTTACTGAACTAGTAAGTCCACTATTACCTACTAGTCCTTAAAGAAGGTGTGGTAGAATCCTTTTTCTTTTCCCAATGGACTTACTGTTGTCTCAGGAGAAGATTGCTTTATTTTTTTTCCCTGGGTCAAAACAAAGAGACCTTTGTTTTACCTTTTGTTATGTATACATAATATATATATGTGTATATATATATATAACTCATTTTTCCTGACCTGGAGTTGCAGGAATATTCCTGTGCTTCTTTTTCACTTACAAAGCCAGAGAGAATTTTGTGTTGCTTTTCTGTAGGATTTCTTAGAAAGTTTTCTTCCATCTTCTGACAAACTGTCTCTGTAAAGTTGTTCTTGTCCTCTGGCTTAGGCTGACTTTATAGGTCATCATGGTGTCTCTTCTGAAAAAAAGAGATTTTCCTCAGAAAAAGAGGCTGTTTCACGCCCAAATCAATTGGTCAATTTTCAAGTGAGGATTCTGCAACTTCAGTTTAGAATGCTGTGTTCAGCTTTGTATTCCTACAAAGTTACTGGTTGCAAAAAGCCCCAGGCAACAACTGTTTGAATCTTGAGAAGGGCAAAAAGTAGTTGATGTGTTTTTTGTTTGTTTGGTGTTTTCTTCAATGTCTGGAGGCATGTGGAGCTCCAGGGGAAGGCAAGAAGCGAAACTTCATTTTTTCTTGGGAGAAATCCAGACTCTATAGGCTGCCATCCAAATGCAAAAATTCTGACACTCTCTGTTGAGAAAAAGTGCCACCAAAATGTAGCTAGCTGAATACTCCACTTTTTCAATAGAAGGCAGTTTCCTTAAATAGAATTTGGGAGCTAACTTCGTCTAGAGCAATGATTTGGGTTAAAACCACTGCCAGATCTACAGTGACGCCTTTATACTTGAAGTCTTCCAGTCTGGCTGCAGGTATTCAACTCAGATGCGTGTAAACACTCAAGGTATGTTAAAACAGTGAAGGAATAATTTGTGTCCTGTAACTCTGTGATCTACAGCCTGTGTAATATAAATGAAAATTCTGCTTCACCTGTTTTTCTCAGAAGCAGGGGAGGGGATTGGCAGAGAAGAGAATGGAATTGTTGCTTTGCACAAATGGACCTGCTCATGGTGCATTGGTAGGCAAATGCACTCATTATAGTTTAAGAGAATTTTAATACAGTATTTTATTGTTATACTTTGTATCACACTTTTTTTCCCAAAGATCTGAGTTTATTAGGAGTATAGTTTTGCCATCAAAAATCCACATTATCCTCGATAAAAGATTAGCAGTAGCTTTCTCTTTCCAAGAAGCTTCAATAAACCATTAGGAAGATTGTTAATCTCCCTCTCCAATAAGCCTTTGATCAATTTAGAGAAAAGTGAATTGGTATCTTATGAGCAAGTCTATGTAGCAGGCTACTTAAACGAAGTGATTTGTTTTCCATTCAAAATTAGCTTCACGGTTATTTATCTAATGAATTAGCTGAATGCACCTTTTGGATTAATGGACCTTTGGCAGAGGTCTGTCTTTCCTTTCTGTCTTTCCTTGTTCAAAGATACAAAGTATCCGCAGGAGTTGATTTCTTATTTTTGGAAATAAGAAATGCCTTTTAAAGTTACTAGAAGTGTCTGTGCAAGATGCTCCTTGAGAAGCATCGGTATGCTCATTTCTGAAGAGTCAGGGAGTCTCTTTCATCCAGCTCATTCTGGGGTCCTCAGTACAGTCACAGGGGAAAAGACAAGTATGTTAACTTCTAAGTATGATTCTGTATGCCTAACATGCTTCTGGCCTTCAATAATTAAATCCCGTCTGTTTAGTTCCTCATCTGAGTAGACAGAATAACTAGTATGTAATGTACTTGATTGCAGTTTGGATGAACGGTTCTCAATGGATGAGCTATATGCAGCTCCCCACCCTTTTGGACACACACAAACTGAAGAAGGATAGCAAGTCTTCCAGTGCTTATCATAAAGCTTTTCCTTACTTGTTTCAACAGAGTAGAACAGAGTGGCGTATGAAGCAGCACCATTAAGAAATATTAGCTTATTTTTTATAAAGAATTTTCAAAAAGTAGCTGAATTTTGCTGCAGAAAGACAAGCTAAGATATGAAATGAGAGAAGGTGGGAAGACGTCTGTCTTTACCCAGTTTTGGAACTGAGTTTAGCTTTTAGACTTCATAGATTGTACACGTAGATAAATTTTAGATACATGGATATGCATTATATGCATAGCTATTAAAAATATTCCGTAGTAGGAATAGATTAACTCTTGGCACCATATTCAGTTTACACCGAAGGCAAGTAGAAACAGATTGGGACATATATGCATAAATTTGTATTCTTATTTGAGAGCTTTTAAAAAGCTTTGTTTGCACAGCTATATGTCTGTGATAACCAAATAATAAAGCTCCATGTTAACACGTCAAGGTTAGATAGTTGAGTGTTTTTCTTTTGTCTTTGCTAAGCCAGTATACTTTAATGTTTTGATCCTGAATTTCTGTAAATAGAAGAATTGTAGCTTCCCACAAAAGGGTTCATTCCTATTCCCTCTTCAAATAGGATGTTGGAAACTTTGAAGAGAGATTTGGAGACAAATGCTTCAACGTAAAATAAGCAAGGCTGTAGGAGCTTATTAGGTCATATTCTTTTGTGGAAGGGTTCTCCCCATGACAGGAAGATGTGCTGCCCTGGTTTTGGATGATGAGCACAATCTATCTCGGTGTTCCATTTATTGAAGCTTTTAACCCTAAGCAAGACAGGAACACTAGCAAGTTTCAAGCTTCTCTCCACAGATAACTTTTCTCAGGCTCAGAATCAAGCAGACAGATAAGTGTCTTGAATCCTGTGCCTTATAAGAAGGGAAAATAGTTGGGTTCTATCATTAGTCTGCAGAGTGCCCAGATGCAGACCTATGATCTGCTTTGTGGTGACAAGACTAATCTCCCATTCTCCTGTCTTTTATCTCTCATGTGGTGACCCCTGTGAAGTGTCTCCCAAGTTTTTCAGGCCTACTGAGAATTCTGGAGATGTTCACCATAATGTCATGGCCATGAGTACTGTAGAGACAGACCATTTAGCAAAGTTGTGAAAAAAATAGCATATGCAACCAAAACTGCAGGCTCTGCAGTTGAACTGTGGGGCAACCTTATGACAGTTTTCATGGCTACAGAAAACAGTGCTGTGGACAAATATTGTGGACAAAACAGTGCTTAGAGGTTCACTGCTGAGGACTTTGCTTCTCTTGAAAATCTATGGAGACTGAAGTGGAGCTGATTGGACTCCATTGGTACTACAAACTTGTTTCTAATGCCCAAGAAGATGGTTTGGCTTGCTTTCTCTGATACAATGAGTATTTCACTGAAATCCCTCCATGGCCTTCAGAACATGCTTATATAGGAGGACAGATCAGGCTGTGTTACTATCCATCTTCTCTACAGTTGTGGAACTCACTATGAAATAATTATCAACGCATGAAGAAGGTTATCTGTGACTTGAGTCCCTTTAACACTGTTTGTGCATCATTAGTCACTGTGCAGCTCTTCCTTTCCTTGTGATTCTCATTTTGTAGCATAAAGTTTAATCACTGCTGTAATTTTAAAATGCTGGGTAGTTGGCTAAAGGTGGCCAGTACAGTGTCATTCTCATGCATCTGCTGCTTCCATCTCTCGCATAATGGCAGTTCCTCCATTTCCTCAGTCCCTTTTGTTTCCAGAGATGTTAGGAAGTCTCCCGTTACCCTTTTGTGGGGCAGAGAAAGAGAAAAAGAGGGGAAATCTCTGGTGCTTTCTGTTTGCATGTGATAGCTCTCTCTGAAGTTGCTAAGAATTGTGATATTTCTTCAGATTCCTATGGAAGTCTTGAAGAGCCTGTCTGAGACTGACATTTTGAAAGAGTTTTGTGCTAGCTTGTTCAGCAGTGCCAGTTAACACCACCATGTTGCTTTGGCAAATAGCAGCTTCATGTGTTGCCACTGCTTGGCAAAATGACTGATACTACAAAGCAGTAGCAGGTGGTTTGGGTTTTCTTCTGCTCATTCTGCACGAATTCTCTGGGTTTTTTTGTGGGTTTTTTTTGTTTTTTTTTTTTTTTTTTTTTTTTTCCCAGTGGATCAATGATTAGCAGTATTGTTTTGTTTTGTTTTGTTTTTCTGCTAAGGATTTTGAACCCTTAGATGTACTTAGTAAAAAGTTGGGCTTAATGACAGTCTACTGGATGAGAATGCTGTTACCCAGCTCGCATTTTCTTTTACAAACGTCTTATAGGTGGCAGATACTATGGTTGTTGTACACTTCCCCAAAAAAATTCATCACTGTAGTAACAGTAAAGTCCTATTAAAGAGTGCTTTATGACAGTTCTAGTTTATGCCCTGCTGTTGGTAACATTCCTTCTGTACCCCCTTTTCAGGCATCTTTTCCTACAGTAATTAACATGGTCCTCAGTCTAATATGCCTGCTTGTGGGAGGGGAGGGCACTTCAGATTTCTTCCCTCTTTATCTTGGCATCCATCTACTTGGTAGAGAAGAGTCATGATGTTAAAATGTTAAAATTGGGGCTGTTCAGCCTGGAGAAGAGAAGGCTGCGTGGAGACCTCATAGCAGCCTTCCAATACCTGAAGGGGGCCTATAGGGATGCTGGGGAGGGACTCTTCATTAGGGACTGTGGTGAGAGGACAAGGGGTAATGGGTTTAAACTTAAACAGGGGAGGTTTAGATTGGATCTGAGGAAGAAATTCTTTACTGTGAGGGTGGTGGGGCCCTGGAATGGGTTGCCCAGGGAGGTTGTGAATGCTTCATCCCTGGTGGCGTTCAAGGTGGGGTTGGACATAGCCTTGGATGGCATGGTTTAGTGGGAGGTGTCCCTGCCCATGGCGGGGGGGTTGGAACTCGATGATCTTGAGGTCCTTTCCAACCCTTACTATTCTATGATTCTATGATCTTAAAGTGTACATTTGCCAGAGTCCTTACTGTGGTAGCTCGATGTCATACATGAAGCAGGGTGTTTCATGAGCATTGGCTATATCATAGAATCGCAGAATGGTTTGGGTTGGGACCTTAAAGTTCATCTGCTTCCAGCACCCCTACCATGGGCAGGGATGCCTTCCACTAGACCAGGTTGCTCAAAGCCCCGTCCAACCTGGCCCATTCATTCTATAGAGCTGAAGAGATAAGGTGCTTTGTCACAAAAAAAAGCTTGTATTAGAAAGTTTCCTGTCTGTGGCTTTTTTTCCGGAAAAAAAAAAAATAAAAAAATTGTTGTTTCTTAATCAGATAAAATACATTTCATTCTCTTACTTTACTGAGAACACACTTTTAAAATCTACTGTCAGGCTGGAGCTTTGAAATGCACTGGTACCTCACCTTTTGAGATAAAGTGTTTATGTGTTAATTGTTTAACTCTTCTTGACTTGCAGTGCCTAGACCCCTGGTGACATGACATGTTGGGAGATTGTGGTTCTTTTAAATTACAGTGCAGTCGTGTCTGGTGCCTGTAAATGTAATGTTCAGTATGTGCTTATGAGCTGTAAGTATACTCTGACCCAGACCACTGGCACAGTTGTGTTTGAAACTCTGTAAGAATTAAAAGCCTGCAGGGGTTACAACTTCGTTATCATCTATGCTATGAACTGAACTTGTGATGATCTTTTCACAGAACACAGTTGTTAGCTGAACCTTGAAGTATTGCTTGTCTGTCTAGTGTTTGGATCCCATTAATACTTTTACAAAATCCCCCTTTCCATAAAAATATTCAGGTTTCTCTTCTTAGGTGGAATGATGTTCTCCCTCTGTGGAGGCAAGAACCTAAACCAAACCCATGTCTAACTGTCTGGTCAGGTTTTCCTTGGTGTAGTTCATATATCCTTCAGGATAATGATTTCTCCATCCCCAACCCCTGCCCCATTTCTGCGCCCCGTTTGAAGTAACCTGTCTTTTCTGGTGGCTAGAGTATCCCTTGCTGTCTCTGCTTTGCTCCCCATATTGATGTCTGTCACATGCATCTCTCTCAGTAGCTTGCTCTGACAATTGGCATGTTGTAGAAGCAGGGACTGATGGAAAGAGAGGCTTAAGTGTTGCAGTTTAAGCATGGCAATTGGAACAGGTTGTCTTTGATTTATGCATCTTCTGTCCCTACAGGAGAGAGGCGGCACTTTTTGGGGAGGAGTAGCTGAGTCAGGACAAACCCCGCAGAGATTTTGTAACCTGGGCATAAGATTTATAGATGCATGTAGGTGAAGATGTAGACAAAATGTAAAGGTTTTAAATTTGCACAACTCTGGTACTTGAATGTTGTCACTCTCAGTATTATTGGTGTTGGGAAAAAAGAAATAGTAGGTGTAAGTTTTTTAATACATACTCCTTAGTTTATACTAGAAACAGTAAAGGATTTGAAGGAAATGTATGAGTTACGCTTCAAAAATAATTTTCTTAATTATAGTATTATCCTGAAGGAATAGCAATACAGTTTATTTTCATTTTGTTGGTAATTTTTTTGTTGGTTTAATTTTTCTGGTTTTAAGTTTGTGTTACTTGAGAGAAATAAATGTGATTTATAGTGAGTCCTGCTTTGGAGTCATGTTGGTGTTTGGATTCGTGAAACCTGGCATCACTGTCTCCTGGTGGTTTCTAGTTGTAAGTATGTGTTCAACCATACAGAAGTTTTTTCTCATTGAAAGCTAGTACTTCAAAATGAAACAAATCATAAGAAGTAATTACTTAAGCTTAGAAGTGGGTGTACAAAATGCAGAAATTATTACAAAGGCAGGAAATTGGTCTTTCAGGTGAGTGTTTTCGAATTGTGAGTTTTCACTGTACTTGTGAAAGCTTGGCTTTATTTCTGATTTTAGTTGGAATTTTCTGTGATGAGCACTAGGTAGATACGGAAGTGATAAAACTTTTTATTGGGGAATAATCTGTTGTTTAATGGCTTAAGAAGTCTGGGTGCAGTTTGTCAGGATGTAAGGACTGGCTTGAGACATCTGTTGTAAAATGCTGGTGTTAGAATGTCAGTTATCAAATCATTGAAAACAGCAGGAAAATTATTTAGTTACAGTTTAGAGCTTGTGAATATTTTATAGGAAAAAAAAACACAGTTCTGGTGCTTCCATTCTACTTCGGAGTGAGGAAAAAACCTTTTTAAATGTTATGTTTATGAACTATAATATGGATTAATAAGGACACCATGGCTAGGAGTTTCCGAGTATTCAGTTTTTTAGAAACTGTACTGAACTTCTGTTATTAATACAGAGGATAAAAACAGTGTCCTGTTTCCAAATGCAACGTAACTGCTCTGTTAGTTGCCAAAACTAAGCATGTACTGTAAATTTCAGTTTGAGTGGAATTAGCTATTTTAAGATGATACATGAAATCAGCCATTGAAGGCATTCCCTGGAATCACCACCCCAGCAGATTACCCATGATCAAGGTGTAATTTATAATGGTAGATTACTTTTTTGTTGTTGTTCAGTTTGTCACTTAAAAAGCCTTCTATATGTGCATCTGAGTCTACAAAAGGCTTCTGTTTGACATGATTTAGGTTTGCAATAATATTAATTTTTGTTCCAGCACAGCAATCCCAAATAAAATGTTTTATTAAGTTTGAAATTAGTAAAGGAAAAAGACTTGCCATATCAACAGGGCTACACATTATCCAGACCTTGCAGGTGGAAGGAGGAGACACAGCATAAGTTCTGAAAACACACACTTGCCTATGTACAGGTAATTTCTTTTGTTAGAAATGGTTTTATTTTAGAATTTTCAGCACTTTATCAGGTTAAATCCACCTTTATGGTAAGCATCAGAATGCAAGTTGGACTGACATAGCACGGTGAAAAAGTTTGGAAATACATGTGGAGTAGAGTTAGAAAGATTTTGCGTCGATTCACAATACTGTATTTATTCTAACTACAAAAGTACTTTCAGATCCTCCCCCTCTCTCCTGAAAGCTGTTTTCTTTGGTCAGGTATTGAATAATTTATATCATGTGAGACTATCGCACATGATGTATTCATCCCTTGTTTAGCTCTTACATTAATGGTTTGGCATGCTAGCTGTACATTGATATGGTAGATGCTTTCCATTTTTTCTCTACCAACTGTTTAAATATATCTTGTGCCTCAGTAACTGCAAATGGGAATTGACTTGAATTATTCTATTTCCCTTGATGGTTTTTGTGCGTAGGAAAAGATTCCTTTTATATATATATATATATGTATTTGTACAATGGATTAAAGGAGAGCATTAAAAATGATTCAGATATTTATGCTAACCTTAGTTCTGTTCAGCTAGAAATGCACGTGGGATCTGAAAAGTCAAGTTTAGGCATTAGGCTAGCTGTTAGCCACAGGTACTGGCTAGGTACAAAATACTGGGTGTTTTTCACCTCTTATACCAATTGTATGATTTGATGTGTTGCCATGTAGCAGGCAATTTGTAGTCAGTCTTTAATTAGTTTTGCACTATAAACTGAAAATTGTAAGTAATGTTATTTATATTCTCTTTGGAGGTGGAGGAAAGAGAAGGCACTGCACCAGCACAAGAAACTCTTACTTAACTGTTGATAAAAGTATTACTTTGAGAGGATAGTTGAGCAGACTAGGAGAAGGATTAGTGCTTCGAAGTACTGGCCCAGGCTGGATTGCTTGGAAAATCTTGAGAGCCTGTGATCAGATAACGCTCTGCTGCTGCTTATTGCTGCCGCTGCCGCACTGTTACGGGGTTTGCTGGGTGAGCATTAATCAAAAAGCAGTAATTTAGTTTAAAAAGCTAACATGAGATAAAGAATAAGCAGAATTGATTTTCTGTATGTATCAGAGGGGTTAGTGCACATATGAAGAAAATTGCATGTAATTTAGGCCATATAAGGAAATCTTTTAGTAGTTTTACTACTGTTAAAATTTCCAATCGGAAGTTGTTAAATTTTCTAAACAAGGGAGCCAGTAAAACTTTGATTTCTGTTAGCATCAGTCTGTGGAACTGACATTTTGGGCACTTTAGAATGCAGATCCTGTGATTCAGATCGGGAAAGTTTTGAGTGTCATAGAGATTGACAAAGAAATACAGATCCCGTCTCCTCTTTAGCAGTGACCCAGGTTAGTGGCTGACAGAAAGTCGTAGCCCTCCTTCAGCCGGGCAGCGGGCAGAATAGTGTCACAGTCCTTTGAGGGCCTGAGGCGCAGAGGTGGCTGCTGCTGCTGCTGCTGGTATCCTGTACCTGGTGTGTACCTGGACAGGATATGTCGGTTGCCAGTGTCAGGCCCCTTCCACAAGCCCTTGAGAACCAGAAACACGCCACCACCAGCCTCCCAGGTGAGTGAGGTGCAGTAGCACTTTCACATCTCACATCCCCGTCGGGCTTTGGAACGTGAAGTAAAACATGCACAGGATCACTTGCGTCTGCCACGGTGTAGAGGGAAGCTGTGCGGCTGTGTTCTGCTTTTGAAGAGAGAGGCAGTTGCTTCCAGAGTAAGTCTGTCGGTCTTCTCATTTAGAGACTTCATTTGATGGGGATTGAGCAATGCCGGTTTTCAAAACACACATCTTTGCGTGTGGAAAGGGAACCTCCTGAGGAGTGCTGGAAGTGGTGATGGTCAGTAGCTGATGCACTCCCTTGTATATTTGCACTGTCACAGGCACAGACATTTAGTCATAAATATTCTTCTAGATGAGCTTAATTTTGTAAATTGGTGGGGGAAAAAATGGCTTATTTCTCGTATGATTACTTCAGTTTCTTATGTTCAGTTTGGACAAATGAACTGAAATTAATTTACTTAAAATCTGTCGGTGGGGTATATCATAAAGGACGTTTGCTCGCTAGTGTTTTTCCTCTTCCTTAAAAGCAAACAAAGAGAAATTTGGTGCCTGCGAAAAGGGAATGCAGTATGATAAATAGCGCGTACTGTCTGATGGTGTATAGAAGCCCAGATAATTTCACGAGGTGATCCAACTAAGGCAGTGACCGGGAACTTCCCTGCTTTTCGACCTGTGTGTTGTGCAGAGCCCTCTGAAGCGTTTTACCAGAGCGCTATTACACATGGAAGCGTCCGCATAGGTTGCTCTCCAGCTATTTTCGCTTCTCGTCCGTGCGGACGGCGTTATCGAGGCCGTCCCGGGGCAGAGCTATTTTGCGGGAAGGGAAGTTTAAATCCTAATGCAGCGCTTAGCTGTAATCCCCGTGTATCATGACTGCATCGCCCTGCCCTTGCAGTGGGGGTGAAATGTAGAACAGGAGTCTAATCCTCGGTAGATGGAGCTAATTTTGTTTTAAACTTGAAAGTGTTAACAGCAACTTGAAAATGTGACAAAGCTCAATCGCATTTCTTGTTTATTGCGCGTTTTCCGATTGGACAACGGGCAGCAGCTCTGCCCTGGCAACTGAGGGCTGCGATTTGCATAGCCCCCGCCGATTGGCCACGTGGCCGGCGAGCTCGCCCAATCAGGCGGCGGGGGTTTGGTGGTAGGCTATGCTAATTACCCGCTGTTGCTGGGGGTTCGGGGTGGTTTCCGCGCGCCGTGCCGCTGCTGCATTGTGTTGCCTGGTGAGCGGCGTTGATAAATGAGCAGTTAATGATCTGCAGCGGCGCCCGCGGGGGGGGCGGTGTCAGTGCTGCGCAGGCTCGCCGCTCGCTGGGTTGGCCCGGCCTGCTCCGCTTCCCTGAGGGGGGGGGAGGCGGGTGCCCATGGGTGTATGTGTGTGTAAAATGTGCGTGTGCAGATGTACACCGCCTTCATTAGCAGGAAAATCTTCACTGGAACAGCTTGAGACCACGAAAGAGTGCTGTGTGCATGGAAGGGGACTGCGCTCGCTCCTTTCCCACCTAATTTCTCCCCCTCCCCCCCATTTTTTTAATTAAAGTATTGAAGGAACCAGGTATATGCAGAAAGTGTGGCTGTGGAACGTTAATAAAGTCAGCTTTAATATCAGTACTTTATAAAATGCAATAACCTCTGTATCCGAGAAAAGCATCTGTAGCTGGTGTGGATATAGAAGAATCTGTTTCTAGAACACGCACTTGCCTTTTAAAAATGGTGTGTTCACATGTCTTCCCCACAGCCCTCAGGAAAACCCCCCAACGACAAAAATCAGAACCTCGCAGCAAAACCGCAAACCCTACCTCAGCTGTAACAGTTCAGTCTGGATATTTCATTTTTCTGTCCTGTATATCATTCCTGCCTAAGAATATTGGGAAATCTGATCTTAAAATATTTTTGTTGCTTGAATCTGCATCTGTTCCTTTTCTTTTTTATTTTTTCTTTTCCCTCTTTTTTTTTTTCTCCTTCTGTTTTCCAAACCTGCTTTTTCAGTCATGGGCTAGTTCACCTTCTTCAGTCCTCTTCCCCAGTCCCTCTCTCTGTCTTCCTTAGCTGTCTAAATCATGGGCTTTCTTTGTCTTTGCATAACTACTCACATTCTTTCTATCTGACTCAGTAAAACTGACTGTAAGGTTAATGAATTATTTAACTGAGTAAATCCATCTATATTGGTTCTGTGTTCTCTTTCTTTCTTTTCTTTTTTTTTTTTCCCCCCTGCATTTCCCTTAGCATAGGTGTGAATATTCCCAAGCTTTGATACCACCTGGCATTTACTGGTAATGGTGGAAATTACTTCCATTGGAATATTTTTGACCAGGTATAACTGTGGTGTCAGCAGATTCTGAATCCTTTTGAGTTCAGTTGGAACTGGAATTTTAGTAAAAGTGATTCCATTTGGCAACTATTTTCTTTGTAATGTTTTTTGAAAAGCATTTGTGCGCAAAAGAGTTTTTAAATTTTCACCAATTTGGATTAATTGGTGCTTTAATACCAAGAGAACAGACAGCATTTTCATGATTTAATGCTTGTAGTTAGAACTGAACAAGTTCTGTTTTTTGAACTAAAGATTGGAGCACATTAGTTCAGATGAGTGATAGTCTGTAGCCATTTGCAAGTTGCACTCATCATGAAGACCAAAGCTTGCTGTTAAAAAGCAGCATGTGAGTAAATCTGATTTTTATCTTGGTGGAATTTTAATTTTTTTGACTATTTTGTAAACCCTTCAGAAAACTGAGAGTAGAAGTAAATCTAATTGCTCCTGAATAAAGCAAATGTTTCCTTTTAATAGGGAAACTGTGATTTATAGTGCTTTTTAGAAGCTAAAAAGTATGATAAAATACAATTTGTGTGTACTTTGGAGTTTGCTGGAAGACGTCTGAAATGCGTATGTCGAGATTCTTTTATAGCATGTTTAATGGAGCATCTTTCATAAAGTCATGTCAGTTTGAACTTTGTCACTAAATTCCAGTTGTCTGTATTATGAGATTACCATGAATTTAATTTTCTCCTTTACACTCTTTTTGCTTACTGAATTTTACAGAACTTTCTGTAAAAAAGTGTTTTCGATTTGCACTTGTGTTTTTCACATGTTGCACTCAGAACTGCAGGACAGGTGTGGGCCTCTCACCTAGATTAAATATGCTTATGTAGTTAGAATTAAGTCGTTTTAAAACCTTTGTTTGGAATAATATTCACACTTTGTTCTTTGTTTCTTTTTTAAAAGCTGTTATGAACTTTCACCGTGATCATAAAAAAATAAATATCCATTTCCCCCTGTATTTATAGTCCTTTTTTCTTAAATGGTGGGCTTTTAATTAAATTAGAAAACTTGGAAACCACAGAACCTTAGGATAATGGCATAAAATCATAAAAGAAACTTGAATTTGTTGGGGGAAGATAAAAAGAGAAGTATCAGAACCCTAGCCTAGGCACATTTTCATCAGCATTGGTGTCCTCTGAAAAATCCTAGTGTTTTACTCTTTTGAGTGTTTTTAATAATATATATATTTAGTTTTAAAGCAAATGTCCTTTAAATGTGGTTTATTAAATATTTAATAATTAAGTATTGACTCCTCAGCTGTTTGGTTTCACTTACTCATTTGGCATAACATAAATACCATGTTGGGCTGAATCATCAGCCAAACTCCTTGAATTTGACCAGTGTTTCTCAAGCAACAGGTTTATTTATGATAAAGAGTTGGACAGAGTTACAGTGTGGCAGTGTGTATTAGAAAAAGATAAACCCTTCAATAATAAATATGTTGGTGTGTATGCAGTTGCACAGTTGAGAATGTTTCTTCTTCTCCAAATCCTAGAATATCCTCTCTTGGAGGATCACATGAAGGCAGTGTGTCAAAAGGGAACTTAGAAAAGTAAACCTGTCACCCAGTAGTAGAATAAACAAAGTTGCTGATGTGAAGCCTCAGTTATTTCTTCGTATCAGTATCGTTGCTTCTCTGCAGGAGGGCAGCTTTAATTTTTGTGACTGTTCAACAGAGGCCATCAGGTGAAAAAGGCAAATTCACAACAAATGAAAGGAGGTGGTGCTTAATGCCACCTGTGATTAATCTGTGGAGTCTATTGCCTTGTGATCTTCTGGGTGCTAAAACCTGAAATGCAAAAGGTAGTTCAGAAAGTCTGTGGAAGAAAAGGATATATAATGTGTATCACAGAATCAGCTAGGTTGGAAAAGATCTTCCAAGATCATCAAGTCCAACTGTTACCCCAGGACTGCTAAGTCCACTGCTGAACAATGTCACTAAGGGCCTATATATGTATATGTACACATTAATTGCAAAGGCTCTGCTTCATGTAATTCCTGGTCTGGAGACTAGGTGAATATGTGGGGCAGCTACTGCTGTATTTTCACCTTCTTCTCTTCCGAGATGACTGCTGTTGGCTACTTTCAGAGACAGGACGCTGTTTTGCATAGATCTTTTGTTTGATATGAGTAATTCTTATGTCAGTACCCTGTTGCTTGAAAGAGCCGGTGCTTTTCACTTCTTAGTCCAACATGAATCAAGTACCCCTTCTTCTTTGGTTTTATTTGCAAACAGAAATGAACACCTCTTTGAGCCCTCCCTGATTTGGTTTACTTTTCCCAAATTCTTGAGACCTAACCTGTAAAGTTGCTCCTTGGTGGAGCTCTGCAGAACAGATGCTTATCTACTAGTTACATGTTCCTTGTATTTGTAAAGTCTGTCAAATTCTACATATACAAAATCAGAAGTTTAAAGTCATGGGACCCTTTTGTGTTTAAACTGTGTTTCCCTGTTTTGAGGTTTTGCCTGCTGAGGTTTTGGTAGTGGGAGGCAAAAGGGGTGGCTTCTGTGAGAAGCTGCTGTTTTTCTTCTGTAGAGCAGGATAAAATCCAGTCTTGTAAGAATATTGAAGAAGGAAATTGATGCTTGTGAATAACATGGATACAAATCCAGAGACTACTCTATAGAATGTATATGCAGAGAGTAATAATTTTATTTGGAGCACAGTCTAAGGAGTGTCAAGGGATATTATGTTAAATACAGTGCAAATGAAAAGATAGCAACCTATTCAGTGAGTGCTACTTCCATTCCATCCCTTAAAATAAATAGGGTATTCATGTAACTAAATATCATTATAACTTATTTAGAGACACTAAATTAAAACTGTGGAAATATTCTGGTGTTTCAGAACTTCTGTGCACAGTATTCTTCAATTTTCATTCTCTTTCAGGACAGTGTATACCTAAGTGGAGCCTTCTGGTCTATGTGAAGACCTGTACATAAATTAAATTCTCATTGTTTACTTGTGGGGCTTTATAGATCTTTTTCTGATGTGCTCTTAGGCAGCCTGCTTCTGAAGAATAGAAATATAAAAGCAGAGTTCTCGTGGAGTTTCAGATTTTGACATTGAAAGTTAGAGTACTTGTATTTCCTGTAGGTTTTATCTCAGAATTTTGTCAGTCTGGGGCTTCATTTATAAAAGACAGTATTTTCTAAAAATTTTCTTAGTTCTAAAATTTTTCAGATAAAACTCAATATTTGTAAGTTAACAAAATACAGATTTATATAGTGTTGCCCATAGATTGAATCTTAAGTTGCTTATGAGTTTTAGAAACTTCCTTCTCTTGTGGGAGGATTATAATGAGCAGTGGCCTTTAGTTTTTGTGATACCGGATTTTGAAGCGGCTAGGGAGAGATTCACACCACTGTTTCTCCCTACTGCAGGTCTTACCCACTGTATTTCTACAGTAGACGGAACTAGTGTCCCTGGAGTACAGGCCTTACTGCACAAAAGCAATAAAGTGTGTGCATGCAACTAAGTCCTGTCCAAAGTCCACCTCCTGCTGCAGCTCATCCAGCGAAGAGGATAGCCAAGACAGGTGCAGCAGTGTCAGAACAGCTAATGAAACCTACTCTTGACCTGCCTTTTCTCCAGGTTTCTTGCTCTGTCTGTGCTGTACAACCCAGACGCGTGATAGGCAGGTCATGTCAAAAATCTGCAAACTGTTGGGAAAGATAACACCCAAAAGTAATTTTAAATCGCCTTCTAAGCACTTTTTTTTTCTCTGCAGGTCTGTTAGGAAAGAGCACAAACAGGAGAATTCTGTGGGCTGTATGCATTGGCCTACTCAACAGGGTGGTTGTTTCTAAGTTTAGGGTTTAATTTTGCTCTGAGAGAAAGTAGCGTTTGGCATTTCTGTACAAGGAAGTTGACTGAATAGTTATTGTAAAATAGCTTCTGAAGTAGCCATTCTTAATAATATAATTCTTCCACAATAACATAGTTCCTGCTCCTCTGGAGGAACTGGTGTGGGATATTTATAATGGAGTTGTTTGTTCTACAGTAGCTGCTGCAGGTAATTTCCCTTTGTTCCCTAGGTTCTCTCAGTTTTCCTCATTCCAGAGCAAGCTGAGTGAGGTCCATGTGCTTTTACATTCTCATGTGGTCATTTTAAATGCAGCACATGAAGACAATGGGCAAAGCAGTGTTTCAGTAGAACTGTAGTTCACTTAGAGCTCAGGTTGTCATTTGCTATTGCTTTAAAGATGGTTGCTGTAAACTCTAGAATCCCAAGTGCTTAACATTTGTTGTGTTTAAGCAGAGCTTGTGTGGGTCTATCTTGTCTTAAATGTGGGTTTATTTGAACAGAGAGTTCTCGAGATACAAGTGTTTGTTGCTCACTGGTTTAGGATGCGGTGGTACAACATAGAGGTGGTCAGATATTAAAGCAATGCAGAAATTGGTCTTCTCACTTTTCCAGACTCATTTCTTAGGGGTACACTCAGTGTAATAGCTGAGGTATCATATAGTGCTTATTGGTATTGAGAACTTTTTTGAAGCATGGATTTTGAAAAATGAAGTTGGCCAGAGCTCTGGAAAACAATTAACTTCGCAAAAAAGGGTTGTTCTGATGTAAAGGAAGAGGGCCATAGAGCTCCCTAACTAATACAGGGTTTTCTTCTAAAAGATATTTAGCTGTTTTCACATTCTGTAATTTGAATTTAAAAAAAAGCCACGATCAACAAAACCCAAGAAGGTGGATGCCTTCATCTGCGGTGGCATAGCATGGATTGGAAGGAAAATATTTGAAGTCTGAGCCAGTCACATGCACTACTGAGAACTAACATAGTTGGTCTGTGATGTAGGCCCACAAGCTCTCGAACTCCAAGTGTGGAAATGAGAATGCCCATTGTGGGGAATAATACAGTTCACGCTTTTATTCTCTAGTCGTATTTTCTGGCAGGTTCTTGTTCAGCTGCAAGCATATCGCTGAGATGGAGTACCTCTGCACATTGCTGAATGACCCAAATAGCAGATAGCAGAGATAGAATAGAGAAAGGGAGGATGAAGTGGGAGGGAGAGGAGGTGAAAGAAAACTCAAAACATTTAAGGTCAAAACAATGATCTTTATAGGGAAAACATTGAGGAACAGAAAGAAAAGTTCTAGCAATGCACAGAATGAAAGAAGATAAGTTGTGCAGAGGAGAAAGCTTCATACTTCAAAATGAGATGACCCTGCAGTCCAGGATAAAGCCCTAAGGAATATTGCCACTGATTCCAATTTAGTTCTGCCTTATTTCTGCTGTTAAATGCTATTGTG
This sequence comes from Amazona ochrocephala, assembly GCA_039720435.1. Classification (NCBI taxonomy): domain Eukaryota; kingdom Metazoa; phylum Chordata; class Aves; order Psittaciformes; family Psittacidae; genus Amazona; species Amazona ochrocephala. Next base: position 98,138,395 of record CM077877.1, on the reverse strand, counting down.
CCATACTTTACGGGTCTTTAATTTATGGATCCAATAAGAAATTCTGCCTGTTCTATGTGCTGAGTTGAACAAAGAGGTGGGGAAATGGGGACACTGATGTTACTATGAAACAGCCAGTGTTCTGTGGAAGTTGTAATCACTGTCTGGAAGTCAGATGCAGAGGACTTAGGCACAGAAGGGGCTACGAAGTTGTTAGAATTTTAAAAGAAATGAGTTACTCAGATAGCAGATTAGTGGTAAGTTCTCAAACATGAGGAATGACTACATTTGAACTTATTTAAACAGGGGAAGTTTAGATTGGATATGTGAAAGAAATTCTTTACTGTAAGGGTGGTGAGGCCCTGGAATGGGTTGCCCAGGGAAGTTATGAATGCTTCATCCCTGGCAGCGTTCAAGGCGAGGTTGGACATAGCCTTGGATGGCATGCTTTAGTGGGAGGTGTCCCTGCCCATGGCAGGGGGATTGGAACTAGATGATCTTAAGGTCCTTTCCAACCCTAACTAGTCTATGATTCTGTGATTCTAAAAGGATAAAATACATGGGTGGTGTGACTTTCACTGCCTTTACCTGCTTCATCTTGCACACAGTCAATAGATACTAAAATATATTTAAGGCTGTTGCAAAGGTTTTGTTATTGAGTAGAGAATTCTCTATATCCTGGGTGTCATGAATTCAAGATCAGCTGCTGCACTGGAAGATGCTTTTGTCAGTCTTGAAGGCAAGCTTTTATAACTTACCGTGTCAATTTTAACTGTGAGGTAACTAGGCATGAAGAAATGTTAAGGGAATGTTAACTTCTTCTCCCAAGTACCAAGCGGTAGGACAAGAGGCAATGGCCTCAAGCTGTGCCAGGAGAGCATTAGACTGGATATTAGGAAAAATGAAAGGGAGATCAGTATTGGAACAGGCTTCACGGGGAAGTGCTGGAATCACCATGCCTGCAAAAAACACGTGGATGTGGTCCTTAGTGACGTGGTGTAGTGGTGGACTTGGCAGTCCTGAGGTAAAGGTTCAACATGATGATCTTAAAAGTCTTTTTCCAACCTCGCTGATAGTTTGATTTTTCTGATGTTCTAATGATTTTAATGTGAGTTTGTTTCCTTTTTTATTCTTCATTATGAGTACACCTAAATAGAATACTTTGGTAGAATTGTGACAGAGAGTTACATACGTACCTCAAGAAGCACATTATATATTTAATGAGTTTGGTGGCAGAAATGTGAAGAAACCAACTAATTGCTATGAGGATTTTCAGATGTAGTCTCACATGACAGAAGAGCTGATTTAACTCCGTGATTCAAAGAGCGAAATACTGTTACTTTGTGCTGATGTTTGTGGCACAGAATTGCAAAACCATTGAAGCTGGAGGAGACCTCTGGCAGTCATGTGGTCCACCTACCACTGCTCAAGCAGGGCCGCCCAGAGCCGGTTGCCCACTACTGTGACCAGCTGAGCTTCAAATATCTTCCAGAATATGTTATCCATAGCTCCTCTGGGCAAGCTGTGCTATTGCTAAGTCAGTGACTGTGGGAAAGGCTGGAGCATGGCTTCCAAATTTGTTAAGCGTCAGTCCGTCTTGTCTGGAGAACGTTATATGCAGCCCAGCTGTAGGGAAAATTCAGTTGAAATTTTTGTTTCTTTAGATACCAAATTGGAATGACCACAGTTTTTTTCAGAAAGAGCAATCTCCTCTTGGGGTGGTGCATTGTCACCAGCAACTCTTTACTGTCAAATCGGTGAACATCTGTGTCTTGCTTTATGTTGAAAGGAAAAGGCCGGAAATGCATTGCATCAATTGCTTACCTTAGGATATTTTGGGAACAGGTGAAGTCTAAATGAGTTAGGTAGACTAATGTCAAAATGGGAATGACAGAACCTAAAATGGATGAGGTAGGAAATTGAATTTTGAAACTGCATTGAGTTTTTAAAAATCTATGCAAAGTCATACCAAAATTTTTGCTACATTAAACCATCTGTAGTTCATTTGTAGACTGTCCAATAAGTACCATCTCAAGTATTTTTCTACTTCAAAATACAGATTTCTGTGGTACTTGGAAAAGTCATTTAAACAAAGCTATTTTGAATGAGGGAAGTATTTTCCATCCTCACCTAATAAAGAAATATATTCTTGAACTTGTGCTCTTCCGCTGTGTTAAGATGATACTTTAAAGAAATAAACCCTACCTCCTTCCATATGTCAGGGCAGTCCATTTTTGCAGTGTCTGTATTTTCAGATAGTTCTGAGTTATGAACCCAACTGGAAGTTAGAATTTAAGTTTTCTCTATCATCATATCTGTGCTGTTGGTCCCCTTTTTAAACTTTTTCTTCTGGTTCTAGTTAACAGCAGTTTGCTCAAACAGTAGTGTAACGTTGTATTGATGCTGACTTATTCCTCACTTGCTAGCTTTCCTGAGACAGTAGATTTACAAAAGCCAAAAAGTTACTGTTGCTACCTTTTACATTTTGCTTATACTACTGTGTATGCAATGTCACTAATGAAGTAGAAGATTCTGAGCAGCTTAATTTCAGAAGGGCTGTTACATTCATGAACGTAGGAGAAAAAGGAAATTTCAAGGCTGAAATAAGGGATGTCTTCTGTAGCTGGACCTTCTTTATGACAAGTTTTGATTTAGTCTCATCATGGGCAAATAAATGTTATTTGTACTTCAGGTTGTTACAGTTTACAATAGCACATAAAGGTGCATATTTTTATGCCATTTTCTGAACTAACACATTAGGAAAGGCCCATTTGAAAGATAATTTACCCATTCCAATCTGTAATCTCTTCCCTTAATGTGCATCATGCATAGAGATCTTGACATACTTTTTGGCTTCTGTCACTTTGTTTCCTTCCCAGGGTGCTTCACAACATGTAATAATTTAAACTTACAGTGGTTAGAAAGGAAGATTGATGATTGAACAGACCTTGTTCCTTAGATAGTTTTTCTTGTAGAAGTTATAGATGTGGCGTGGCATCGAGCTCCTGTGGATTGTGGAACTCCCGTGGTGGTCAGTAGATCAGTTTTTTGATCTGTTGGCCCTCCCAATTAACTTCAGCGAGCAGTTTTGTGAATATCAAGTAATGGATGTACACAAATGTTCCTATTTATATAGCTGACTGACTCCTCAACCTAAAACGAAAGGAGGTCAAGATTGCTATTCTAGCCAATTCTTCTTTCTCCCCTTATTTCTTCATAATGTGTCATCAGGTGTTTCTTGTCTCATAATGGTAAGTTAAGAGTGTTCTCTTGGGATTAGCTGTCCTGGAGTAGGATTGCAGGTATCATGGAATAAAGTCTGAAATGTGGCAAGGGCAAGTATTTCATCAGGGATCATATCCTGAACTCTGCTTGTTTTTGTTGATAGCTAAGATTGCTTTTGGCAACAGAAGACTGTGAACTCCTGTGTCTCCGTTTCAGTGACAGTCAGAAGTCATAAATGTGAAATTACTTGGCTACTGTTCTTTCAGAGCCTTGTAGTTACAGGTATAAACTTTTGACCCAGGTAGTTCTTGCTTACTGCTAACATGGCTGAGGGTTGATACCCCCATCTTCAGAGAGATTATTAAAATGCCATTCTGTTTGGTATAAGAACATGCTATATGAGGTAGCCAATTTCCATCCACCTACTTGTAACAGACTTCACGTCATGCGACTCTAGTCAGGCTCTTGTGTTTAATAATGTCCCTTTTTCTGAATCCAGTACTGCTCTGTGAAACAAAAGCAATGGTTTAGAACAAGTTTCTTGTTGAGTACAGTTGTGATTTATGTATATTGGCATCATAGGTTGTCTGTGAGTTCCCTCCAAGTAGGTAGTTAACTGCTTGTTAATTACAAACATTTAATCTCAAAAAAAAAAGCTAACCAAAAATTGAGTTGAATGAATAAAATAAGTTACTTCTCAAGCTGGGCTTCTTACAGAAGCTTTCATTGTGATTCTGCAGTCCAGATGCTTTGTTACAAATTATGAAGCTCTCTTTTCTGAGGCATGGATGTTGAATTGACTGACTTGGTCCAGCTGACCATCATCAGTTCGGAAGACCAGGAAAGCTACAGCCTTATAGTCCTGCTAGTGGATTTGGGAGAAGAGAGTGTGCGAGAATGGAAAGTTGCAACTTGAACTGAAACGTTGGTATTACAACTGTTCTTTTGTGGGATAGTTATACTTCTAGTCCTGTGAAGTCAAATTGTAAGTGAGAAGTCCCTGCTACTGGGATTTCTGTGTGCATACATGGGAGTTTTCTGCTTTTTTTGGGGACATGTGCAAGTGCAGAACTCTTACATTTTTTTTAATTTTAGTTGTTACCTAAGTTGCTTGATATCTTGTATGCTACTGGGAAACTGTGGGCTGAGGTAAAAAAAAACAGTGCAAGAAATAAAACTTTTAAAATAATTGGCTCAACAATTTAGAATTAATGGTATTTTTTGATTGTCCAGTTTAAATATTGTTTTGACTTTTCAATCACCAAGATGTTGCTAAGTGAGATTATTTGTGTTTCAGGTTAAGCAGAAAATCAGCAGAAATTAAAAAAGCAAAAAGTAGACATGCCAGCAAATGTCTTATGTGTATTCATCCATTCTTGCAGGACTGTTCAGTGTGTCTTGAAAAGTAAATGTACACTATATTTACCAAGTAGTATAGATGGATGATTAATTCTCTAGTAAAAATAGAGTTTAGATTTTAAGAAAATACAGTAGTGAGAAAAAAACCATATCTATGGTTTTTACATGGTCTGACATGCATTAATATATAAAGGAACCATGGTATCTTTGAGAGAGGTAGCTGATGCATTAGAATCTTTGCACATATTTCCCCTCTGTATTTAAATGTAAACTGGTGAATTTCATATGTAATTTTGAATTTCAAAAAGAAGGCAACAATCTGTTGTCCAGTTCGCAGGTGAACATAGGAAGTTAGTTGGAAACATCAAAATAGAAAAAGATGCAAATATTTTTGAAAGTTTACACTCAGACATTTAACTGATATTTTCACCGTATCTTTAACTATTAGAGGACAGTTTCAGAGCTTAGTAGGATCTGTATTTGTGTTAAAAATCACAAAGCAGTTTTTAATGGATGTTTTACAGAAGAGATATTTTCTGTGCAGTGTTAACTTGGTTTATAAGGGGGTTAGGTCAGGATTTTTTTTTTTTTCACCACCTGTAAGGTCATCTTGATACTTCATCGTGTCACCAGAGGAACCAAAATGCACACAAAAAAAGCTTTCATCTATCATAGTTATTTCATGAAGATTTGGGTTTGGGTTTTCTGTGCATACCCCTCTCCCCTTTATTTTTTTCCATCTGAAGTAAAATGTTTGAAGATCTAATGAACTATTGTGAAAATAAGTGGGTGCTTGTAGGCAACCAGTTCATTTTCCAGAGTAGGTTGTTCTGCTGGTCTTTCAGAAGTACTGAATTGTAACAGTGGAGTAAAATACCAGTGATCTGTCAGTGGGTATTTATCATACATTTTTACTTCAGCCCTCTTAACATAACAATGAAAAGTCAAAATTAAAAGTTGAATTGATGGGTGGTGTTTATATACTTTTTTCTGCTGATTATATTTTCTTGCAAGTTAGATTGTAAGGGAAATTGGGATTTCCCTTGCTGGTTAGGTGCTTGATTATTTTACATCTTGCTTCTAAATTCAGCCTTTAGCAGTAACTGTGCTTCCAGATTTCAGCTTCTGATTCCACATGTATTCCTTCAGTGATGAAGTTGGGTGCAGTGTGCCTCGCGGCTTGGCTTGTCTTCTGTGTTGTACCAACATGAAACCATGTAGAGAATGTCATCCCTCTCGAACAGTCATCAAAAACTGAAAGGATGTGTGTTAAATGTAGAATGTGCTGAACTTTCATTAGTGAACAAAGAAAAACAAGTTGTACTTTACTCTGTCCTCCATTGTTAGAAGAAAAATCAAGACATGAGTGGACTATGAACCAATGAAATGTTATCTGGTGAATGGCTGAAACAAGAGCTGAGAGGTGCGGGATCTGTCCCAGTTAGTGGCAGATTCTTTGCCTGTGGAATTTGGCATTTTTCAGGATGTTATGGAATCTAGTACTTTAGCTATATGATTTGCCATTCTTCTGGAACTTGAGACCGAGTGTTTTATTTGTCTCTTGCTTTGCAGTTCCTTCTTGCAGGCTAATTTCGCCTTCCCAAAAAGGAATTATTTCAAGTTACAGTGCTTGCTACCTATAGCTTGATAACTCAGCAGTAGGAGTCAAGAAGCTGAGTACAGTGTGCGTTGGAAGAGGGGTAGAAGTTAAAAATGTAGGCAGTGTAGGCTAGTGAGCTAAGTGGTTTGTTGGAAGACATAAACATCTGAGGCCAGGGAAGATGAGCTGCTGAGGCTGGGCACTAGCTTTTTTTTTTTTTTTGTACAGGCAGTCCAGAAAGTGGCTGTGAGCAACCTTAAAAGGCAGAACTTGCGTGTTTTTTCTGGCTTTCATGGAATCCGTACACAAAATTCATATCTTTGAAAATAACACCTGACAAATTCTGAGTTATGACACAGTTGTTAGGAAAGAGACAAATAGGAATTAATGATTAATAAATAATTAATCACAATGAAACGGGAAGAAGCATTTCAGCTAGGTAATATTTACATGAGGATGATTTCTGGATTTGTTGTGTTTGAAAAACTTGTGTATGTTGAAACAGTGGAACTATTAGTGTTTATAAGCTCTGTAAGCTAGGAGAGGGAGGTTAACTGAGGTTGGTATTTTCAAGTCATTAACTGCATTAAAAAATCACCTTGTCTTTGCAGGAGGAGAGACTTCAGCATGCAAACCTTCATCTGTTCGGCTTGCACCATCGTTTTCATTCCATGCTGCTGGCCTTCAGATGGCTGGACAGATGTCCCATTCGCATCAGCAGTACAGTGATCGTCGTCAGCAGAACATAAATGACCAACAGGTTTCTGCCTTATCATATGCTGACCAGATTCAGCAACCTCTAACATTAACAAACCAGGTAAGTGATAACAAAAAAAGTAATTTTAGATGTAATATTTCTTTCTCTAGATATGTTGTATACTCCTAAGTTACAGGATCAGGGCATATATTTTTTTGTGGTTTGCTTCGGTGTGGTTTTTTCTGTGTGTTTTTTTTTTTTTTTTTTTTACTAATTAAGTCGTGACTCTTCAAAGATGGGTGAATAAAGGAGTTTCTGGTACATATTTGTGGTGATTATTCTACTTCTAACATTTATTAAATGAGAGGGGAGAAAGGTAGTCCAGATGGAAAGTTGGAAAGAGAGTTTAATTATTTTTTTGCTAGGTTGCTTTTTATTTTAGGATTGTTTGATGTTAGAATATGATTGTTTATTACTTATTCTAATGGACAGTGTTTTAAAGCAGAGTCACTGTTTAGTATATTTGGAATAGAGAGGTTTGCATGAAAGATGCTTTATTAAGGAAGATACTCTTTATTTAAAAGAAAAAGCAAAATCTAAATCTATGTGATCATTGGGGTTTTGCTACTACTAATTTACTACTTAGTATTGCAAAGAGGTAAAATGAACACGGGGATTATGCTGATCATGAATGCTTTTGAGCTGTCAAGATTAGTGTTTCTTCCATGCTGCTTTTTTGTTGCTAGAACTGCTGAAGTAGTTTTGTCCTGTGTAAGAGATTATTCTGTTGCTTCCTTAAAAATGGCACAGCCCAGTTGTGGAGACATGAATTCAGATATACTTCTAAGCTTAAAATTCAGAATTCTCTAAGTCACCGCTTCAAAATTTGGTGCAGGATGATAAGGCATGCTCCACTTAAAGAGGATGGAGTGTGATGCCTTTTGCTGCTAGCAGATTCAGGTCTTTTCCTTGTATTCAAAATGGCTTCAATAGATAAATCTACAGTACCACCAAGAGATACTCTGTTGGTATTGCTCTGTAGGAGGGCACTTATGCAGAAAGAGGGAAGGATTAGAGAGGATGAGAATGGTCAAGGTAAGTGCCAGGATATTTGATACTAGGATTTGGAGATCTGTAATGACTAGGGAGGGCTCTGTGAAGGCTGGCAAAGAATGTTTTTTACTTTCATGAGAGCCACTCAGTAGGAAGAGTAAATCTGCTCGTGTATGATGGTATTTAGCATGAGAAAACTACAGAGGTATTTTATGTGACTTTTTTTTAGGTTAAAGATTCCCCATAACCTCCACAATGTGGTTAGGGTTATCGGTCAGCCAGTTAAAAAAAGTTAGTGTGTTTCTTAAACCCTTGAAGGTGCTTATCTGAGCACTGTGATCTGGCATCCCATTTGTGAGCTTTAGTGTACATCAGTGCCGAGTTGTTCATGTTTTTAAACCAAACAGCAAAATCAAGGCACTTCAGGACATAACGCCATCAGTTGCTGTTTGTTGTCACAATGGCTTTAAAATGGTAGCTGAATAATAGAAAGCTGAAGAACAGTTTTTGGAGAATAGCCAAGAGTTGTTGACCAGAGAAGGCAGCCCACTGAAATGAGGATGTAAATGCAGGGAAAAAGCTGTGGTTGGATCTGGGAAATTATCCATATGAAGAAATGATCAGCTGGCCACCTTGATGATGGCATTCAAGCTGTCGTCACGCCTTAGTCTTTTCCAGTTCTGTTTTGTTTTTTCTGCATTATTCTGTCATCTTATTTTACTGTAATTGTGTTTCAGTCTTGATAGTTTTCTGCTTAAGCAGCTTAGAATTGTTACTCCTTTATCCTTTGTGGGCTGCTTTCAGGACCTCTGACTTTGACAGTGGTCAACTTTTTGAAGTCTTCTGACTTCTTGCTTTTCGTGACTCTTTCCTCCTTTGAGTTATTGTGCTTTTCCCATCAGCAAGGCCTGTAAAGAGTTCTCCAGGTTGGTATGGAGGTTCTGTATGAGCCTCTGCTGGTGAGTCTCAGTGGCTTTTTGCCTTTGCACTGGTTAGTCTGATATGCAAAACCAAATACAGCTAACATCTCTATGGTAGAAAGTCAGATCATCTGCTCTAGTCCTTGTCTCTGCAAAAACTTTTTCTTATTCCCTTTCAGTAGCTCTTTTGTCAGCTCTAGTTCATCTTGATTAAAACATAACTCTTAAATTTTTCTTCTTACGAAAGGCATGACCCTCTATTGTTGAAGGCTTTGTTCTGTGTTCTATTTCTCCATTGCTGTGGTGGACTACCATCTTACCTTCTTCTCCAGGTGTAATCTGCATACCATCTAGGTTTTCATTTTTAAATGATACATACACCTTACATATTCTTTCTTTATGACGCTTCTACAGGAATCCTTTTTATTCAGGGTATTGCCTTGAATGTACTGCAGCTTGTCCTTGATAAAAGCAGTTCTGTCCTGTGTATGTCAATTCCAAGAAATTCTTGCAGAGATCATTTTCTGAACTGTCCTCATGCAGTTGGTTTATTCCTCTGTTGGAACCTCCTCACCAGTAGCTCTTTCTGCTATGTGCTTGTCTGTTTTCTAAAGCTTCTAGCGTCAGACTAAACTTTTAGTAATGGCAACCTCTCTTCAGTCACATAAAGCGACATAGTCCTGTGTTTTCAAATACATATGGTTTAAGATCATATTTTTAACTGGGGCAGCAAAAAATAATAGGCTGAATGTCTGTTGTCGAAAGCTTGATAGATTGATCTGATATAGCCATAAAAAAACAGGAGGAAGGAAAAGGTGACTTTTGGTGGATACAAGAAGTGTAATTCTTAAAAGGCAGATCTTTTTAATGCAGTGCCTTGCATCCAGACAGACAAGTTGTTCGGTCTCTGAGCTTCAGTTTCCCAGATTTCCTAGTGCAGTGGTGGTCATCAGCAACTTAGACCATTGGGTCATCTTTGGTACCACTGGTTTCCACAGTGTAGAAGTAGCCCATTTAGGTGCAAGCGTCCAACAGTTGATTAATAGCGAGTCGGCAGCCCCTTTGCTCCTGAGAGTGCGCCTTTGTCGATTCAATGGCCGGATGGTGGGTCAGTGGAACGGGCGGGGAGGTTCCCTTGCCTCGGCGGTGGTTATGCCGGGAGCGCCTGGCAAAATACTTTTCCGAGCTCCAGCCACCATCTGCTGGCCAAATCGCCGCACTGCATTGCCTGCCTCTCTGCAGGGCAGTGTTCTGCCTCGGCAAACTATCCTTGGCTGGGAAAGCCAGTCCTCTCATTAATATTCTATCGTTCAATAAACTCACCCCCTGATTAATAACTTGATGTATCTTATAGTGGATCTTTCATCGAAGGAGCTGAGAATACAGATGCTACAAAGATTACTTTCTCATTTGCTACATTTGCTGAACTTTGAAACAAAGTATTTTGTCCAAATCCAGGCAAAATTTAATCACTTGAAAATAAAAGCCAGGATGACATGTCAGCTTTTGGGATGCTGAAGTTTTAGAGAAAGGATAGATAGCAAGTAGTTCCTCTCTGAAAGTAAATTTCTTTAGGCTGCAGCAAGATGCACAAGGATACTGCTTGTCAGTTGCTAAGAGTACCTGTTGAGTTTTAGCATGTAGAACAGCAGCATTTTCTGTAAACAATGTCATTTTGATAAATAGCAGAGATGATCTGACATAGTATGTTTTTTCAGGTTATTTTTGTGGCTTTCTTTTTACTGAGGACTGACTCCCTTTTTGGGGAAGTATTGTCTTATTCAAGTTCCTCTAATGATTTTCATTCATAACAAAATAATGGGGAAGCCAGGGCTTGAATGTTAATTTATTGTTTTTGTTCCTGCTCTGTCCTGATTGCTTTTTTTTATTCGTAATGACTTGCAGACCATATTCTAGTATTTTATGAATCATTCACAATTGCTGATTAAAGGTTGGGAAACAATAATGTCAATTTATATTAAAGTTGTATAAATTATGTGTATTTATATTACACGTTACCCTTAAAATATTATTTATATAATCTTTTCTTGCACCTATTGCTTTATGGCTATGGTCACCAAAACCTCATCTCATCATTGGCAAGGAACAAATATTGGGAAGATACTTCAAAGCTGGCCAGATTGCTTTGTTTTTCACTTAATTATGAGGTCTTTAATTACAGTTAAAAACTTCCAGCTCTGTCCTTTTTTATTATTTTTATTTTTTCTTCAGTAGTTAGGCTTAAGACTTTTGTTTCCTGAAAATCATTGGACTGTGTTTACTTTAAATCTGTGATTCACAAAGTGCCAGGCCTGCTGGTAGTAGGATGGGGTCTTGCTCTTGGTTGTGTGGTCTTACCTCTCTGATGAGTGTCAGACAGTTTCAGGAAAGCAGTAAGAACGTGCAATCTGGAGTGAGTAGAAAAGACAAGATCTGTGGGACCTTTCTCCTTTAGCAGTAACAAACAGTAATATTTCTTTGTCCAGTTTCAACTGGTTGCATCTTGAGAGTTCAGCGTGGCCTGATGTGAATATAAGATAAGAGCTTAAAAGTTTTCAGAACTTCAAACAAGCATTTCTTTTGGGCTGTGCTAATGTTTATCTTCATCATGGAAACTCAGACTGCCTGAAACTTTTTTAAGTCAAGTACAAAAGACTAGAGAATTGATCTACTTGATAAAGAAGTTAAGGTGAGATTCACGGCCAGATTTTGGTAACAAATTCCAGCAGTTCAGCTTTCACAAAGTGCCTGGAATTTAAAAGTCAGGCTGACTGCTGCACAGCTGTCTCTCTATATGTGTCTAAGATCATTTGTCACCTGCAGAATTCTAGGTTTTACCGACCAGATGCTGGCCAGAGATCTTACTGATTGCAAAGTCAATGTGTTCTAGCAGGCAGTAGCAAATCCTTTAGTTCAGTTACTTCAGCTGTCTAATCAGCAACATTATTATTAGTGGTGGTCAGACTTCACCAGCATCTGCAGTGAATATGAGCATGCAGTTCATTTCAGTAAAAGTATTTCTTTCGCTTTCCATCTGTTTTGGATATTTTTTAGAAAAATGTGTTTATCCTCTGGCAGTAAGAATTTCGGAGTGGGGATTTTCATTCTCTTTGTCTTACTCTCCACTACTCCTTTTTAAAATGATTGGGCTGAATCAGATAGGTTGAAGTCTTGGCAGATGACCCTTCTTTTCTTGGTATTTTTATTTACTTACGTAATTTTAAACTGAGCTGTTTCTTACTGTTATTCAGCAACCTTATTTGGGGAAGGAAGCTGGGATAGGAGGGAAATACTTATATATCACAGGCAGTGATTAAAATAATTAGACTGAAATTCTGTCCCTACCTCCATGTGGTTCTGGCTCTGAGAACAGTTAGTTTGAAGAATAGTCCTGGATTTGTCTTGTTTTGTTCTCTGGCACGTACGCTTTTTTCTCTTTGGCCATTTTTCTAAAAATCTGAAGTTTACTGTGTATTGTGAGAAGTGTTATTGTGGCTTGTGGTTATAGAAACTAAACATCTGTTTTGTTGACACTCCGGAGACATCATCTATTATGTGGCTGCTCACCACCATATGGGATTAGTGTTGACTTCCTGTCCTGTATTATTGTGATCCAAGGGGGTTTTTGAATAGCAAGGGGCTTTAGGAGATGAGTTTGGTCCATTTAGTTCTTCAGTATGGGAGTCTGTTAAGTAGACTATTACAACTGGATTCTTGCTAAAATCTTCATCATTTATTCTGTTTGTAAAATGGAACATGTACTATATGCATGCAGAATTTCTTGTTCTTTTTTTTCAATGAATGTAGATGGTGACAGATCTTTCTTTTTAAAACTAAAACCTGAATTAAAGCATTCCATTAACGGAATATATATGTGCTTAGAATTTCCTGTAATCAAAGTAAAATGCATTTAGTAACGAACAGTGCCATCTGGTTTTTAGATAACGAAGCGTATATCCAAAGAGAGAGAAATATGTTGTCTTGTTTTTTCAGTCATTAAACCTCAAAGACAGTGCTACTTAAAATAATATACCTGAATTGAGGTCATAGTTCCCTTAAAACACATTTTGTCTCAAATGTATTGAGTGGCCTTTCAATTGCCCTTTTTTCTGTTTATTAGATTCTTCTTTGTTTAGAGTAGTTGCAGGTTGCTTCTCAGCCTGTGCCCTGTGTGTTTGGTTAATAGGTAAGAAAATCAAATTTCAGTTCTTCACTCGAAATCTTCATCGTGGTACCATGCCAGGTAATTGTGCTGTTTCCACTGAGGCTTAAGTGTGGACCAGTAAGAATGTGATGGGTATTTACTGACGTAAATAATTGTAAGGAAAGTAGTTTCTTGTCTCACTCTTGAAATACAAGCTTATCTTTAGGAGGATCTGAGGTTGCAGTGTCGCTGTCTGGCCACCAGATAGAGACTGAAGCTTGTGCAATAGGATTTTTCTTTTTCTTTCAGTTTCCCCACCCTCCCCCCCTTTTTAATTCCTCTGTTGTGGTTGAGCTTTCTTTGAAGCCAAGAGGGAAATCAGTATTACCCCAGCGATAAAGAATTTGAGAGTGTTAATGTATAAAATGGATAATGACCACTTTGTTCCATAGTCTTCCATCTGGAAGAAGGGAACAAGAGATTTCTAAAGGATCTTGGAAAACCAGGAGAATGTTACAAATTTTGTGATATAACAGAGGGAGGAAGGAGAGGTCAGTTCTCTCTTTTCTCCCTCCCAAAACTTTATGAACCCAGGAGAGCAAAATAGTACCTATTAAAAAAGTTTGTGCAGGTTATAAAGTGTGTCCTCAGAAATGTGCGTCTGTCTAAATGCACAATTAAAAGCACAGTTTTCAAATAAGGTACTGGCTACAAGCGGCATAGTGGCAGCCCACAGAACTTTCAGTATTTATGATTACAGAACACAAACAAATAATTTTTGTTTTCCTTTCTCTCTTTTTTTTTTTTTACCAGGCTGCTTATTTCAAAGTTTAAATCAGGGTGTTTTTGGTTTTGTTTGTTTGTTTTAGTAGGCAGGCAAATTTCGCTTATAAATTGGAAAATAAATTTGAATGTTTGTCCGGCAAATTCCATTTCCAAATCAGAGCAACCTGATGTCTGGATAGTTGATCTGAGTGATGGGAGTTCTTCCACACTGAGAGTCTTTCCTGAAAACTTGTGGCCTGTGTAACAGACATGCTGTGCTGGTCATGTTAGCCTAGGATGGAGACTGGTCCCTCTGTGTATTCGTACACCACAGCATGGTTTCTTCTACCAGCAAAATCTGCCAGTGTCCCAATAATCTCTTTAAGTCAGATTAAGAAATTTAAGGGAAATACGTGCATTTGAAAAGCCTGTAACAGTGACAGTTGGGATTAGGACTAGATGCTGTTAAGTGTTTTGGGAGAGAACCAAAACATATCACATTTAAGTATGAATTGTTTAATGGGTCACATTTCACAGAATCACAGAATCACAGAATAGTAAGGGCTGGAAAGGACCTCAAGGTCATCGAGTTCCAACCCCCCCGCCATGGGCAGGGACACCTCCCACTAAACCATGCCATCCAAGGCTATGTCCAACCCCACCTTGAACGCCGCCAGGGATGAAGCATTCACAACTTCCCTGGGCAACCCATTCCAGGGCCCCACCACCCTCACAGTAAAGAATTTCTTCCTCAGATCCAATCTAAACCTCCCCTGTTTAAGTTTAAACCCATTACCCCTTGTCCTTTCACCACAGTCCCTAATGAAGAGTCCCTCCCCAGCATCCCTATAGGCCCCCTTCAGGTATTGGAAGGCTGCTATGAGGTCTCCACGCAGCCTTCTCTTCTCCAGGCTGAACAGCCCCAACTTTCTCAGCCTATCTTCATACGAGAGGTGCTCCAGTCCCCTGATCATTTTCGTGGCCCTCCTCTGGGCTCGTTCTAACACTTCCATGTCCTTTTTATGTTGAGGACACCAGAACTGCACACAATACTCCAAGTGAGGTCTCACGAGAGCAGAGTAGAGGGGCAGGATCACCTCCCTCGACCTGCTGGTCACACTCCTTTTGGTGCAGCCCAGAATACGGTTGGCCTTCTGGGCTGCAAGCGCACACTGCCGGCTCATGTTCATTTTTTCATCAACCCACACCCCCAAGTCCTTCTCCGCAGGGCTGCTCTCAATCTCCTCCCCGCCCAACCTGTAGCTGTGCCTGGGATTGCTCCGACCCAGGTGGAGGACTTTGCATTTAGCATGGTTGAACTTCATCAGGTTGGCATCAGCCCACCTCACAAGCGTGTCAAGGTCCCTCTGGATGGCATTCCTTCCCTCCAATGTATCAACCGAACCACACAGCTTGGTGTCATCGGCAAACTTGCTGAGGGCGCACTCAATCCCACTGTCCATGTCACCCACAAAGATGTTGAACAAGACCGGTCCCAACACCGATCCCTGGGGGACACCACTCGTTACCGGTCTCCAGCTGGACACTGAGCCATTGAGCACTACTCTTTGCGTGCGGCCATCCAGCCAGTTCTTTATCCACTGAGTGGTCCACCTATCAAATTGATGTCTCTCCAACTGAGAGAGAAGGATGTCATGGGAGACAGTGTCAAAGGCTTTACACAAGTCCAGGTAGATGACATCAACTGCTCTGCCCCTGTCCATCAGTTCCGTAGCCCCTTCATAGAAGGTCACCAGATTGGTTAGGCAGGATCTCCCCTTAGTGAAGCCATGCTGGCTGTCCCCAAGCACCTTGTTGGTTTTCATGTGCCTTAGCATGCCTTCCAGGAGAATCCGCTCCAAGATTTTGCCAGGCACAGAGGTGAGACTGACTGGTCTGTAATTCCCTGGGTCATCCATTTTGTTTGATAGATGACATGGAAGAAGAAACAAAAATGTTTTGTAAATGTCAGTTTGTTTAGGAAACTTCAAAACAGATTTCCCTTATGTTTACAAAATGACCATGCTTGTAATAATAATAAAAGATGTAAGAAATTCATTTGGTAAATGTGTTTGAGGGAAATTGATGGTAGTGGGCACATCCAAAGGCGAATTGACAGGAACAAACACCTACAGCATGACTTGGGTTAGAATTCCCGGAGGGAAGTTTAACTGTATTGCATTGTCTCTGAGAAGTATTCCCTAATTGAAAAGACCACAAATCAGCAGTTTTGCAGGGGTGTAAGAATGTTTTGTGGATGTACGTGGAGGAGGGAGCATCAAAGCTTTGAATTGCTGTTTCCAGGGAGCATTGAGCTTTGTACCTGTTGGGAGTCTCAGCTTCAAACAGATGCAGTAAACTGACTGGAAGTGTCTTGCCTTCCCCCTCTATCTTTAGCTCTGTCACTTTTTCATCCTCTGTCTTGCTCGCTGCTTTAGCTTTTTACTCCCATGTTGGTCTGTGCTTCCACTGGAGGAGAGCATGAGCTTAGCTTTCTAGTATGGTTGCTTGGGTATCTGAGTCCAGGTCCAATTTCAGAAGCAGAAACTCTTTGTCAGTTCTATTTTTAAGAACTACTTTGGGTCACTTCAGTGTGATTTTGTTAATTGGCCATTAAGGGGAAAAAAGAAAAAATTAAAAAAGAGAGGTGTTCGCACAGCCACTTTCATACATATTAAGCAATACCATCAAAGGCAGAGGAGCAGTTACGCTTTCCTGGTTGCTTCATTAGTGAAGCAGTGCTGATATAAAAATCAGTTTCATTATTTTTGTTGATGGTTCATGAACTTTCCTCAGCTTTGCAGAAGGCTGCATGTCAGTATTTATCTGTAGCAGGAGGCAGCAGAAAGATGAAGCATTTAGAAGTGAAGAATTACGAGCGTCAGTGTATTTGATGGCATGAGATGAGAGTTGTAAGGCAAAATGTGGTGGTGCTCAGTCACCCAACCCTCTTAATAGCGAGTAAAGAAATAGAAGTTGTTTTACCATGCATAACAATCATAGCATGCTTTGGGTTGGAAGGAACCTTAAAAATCATCTAGTTCCAAACCCCTGCCATGGGCAGGGGCATCTTCCACTAGACCAGGTTGTTCCAAGTCCTGTCCTACCTGGCCTTGAACACTGCCAAAGATAGGACAGCAACAGCGTCACTGGGCAATCTGTTCCAGTGTCTCACCACCCTCCTAGTGAATGAAATAAGCTTTTCTCCAGTAGAATTGCTTAAACTTGCCCAGTGGTTTTCTGTTATTGGGAAGAGAAGGAATAGAGATGTAGGCTAGGGGACCAGTGACACTAACCTCTCCTCTATCTCCTAGCTCCCCATCCCTGACACTGGGTGAGATAGAGGAGTTGATAGAGGTTGTCTGGTGCTACAGATGTGCTGCTAAGTAAAGCATCCGCTGAGCAGATAGTTAGCTTTAGCCAAGTGAAATGGTTCATGACTTAGTTTTTCAGCCTTCTCTTTACTGGGTCTACTGCTTGCCTCCAGCTTGCCACTTGGAACTATCTTTCCAGGAGCTTTATCTTCTGAGATTTCAAACAAGTCTTAATGGAGGAATAAAGTTGCTTGGTAAATGCAGAATTTACATGGCATATGTGTGCAAAGAGAAAGAAGCACACTAGTGATTTTATCACACGTGAGTCTTGTTTCTTCAGGGAAACAATTAAAAAAATAGCATGCTATTAAAGATATTTTCTGCCAGCATAGTCAATTGTAGGAAATACAGATGAGGAACGTAACTACTTTTTCAGGAGTGTTGTTTTAAAACTTTGACAGTAGGTATGGTGTTCATGTTCATTCTTTAGATTTCTTCACATTTTCTTTGGGTTTTAGATTTAGGTTTAGGCCTGGATGTTATAGAACATGGTAGATGTGAGGTGTTTTGTTTTGGATTTTGTGCAGTTTAGATGTGGCAAAATGCCACAGTTCTGCAGTAGTTATTATTGTTAACTTCTTTTCGTTGTTTTAATGCAGCTATAAATGAAATACGGTTATAATTCATGTATCAGTCATGAGATAGAGGAGTAATGTCAGCAAGATTCTCAACAAAAGGACTGTATTTTGACCAAGAGAAAAACTGTTTATTGGGATTAAGCCTGTTAGGCATAACAGGAGGAGAGATAGAAGTCTTGGGGTTTATTTCTTTTTTACTTTATTAATTAAATATATTAAAATAACTTAATTTCTTTTGATTTGAGTGTTTTTCTTTTTTTAGTGTTAGCTTGGAGAAAAAATGTTGCAATGAAATAGGTCATTTCTGTGAGGAATATCACACTTTAGTGTAGTAATTATTTCCTTAAATGCCTAACTTGTTTTCTAAGTTATGATGGTCATATTACAGAGGCGGATGCCCCAAACTTTCCGAGATCCAGCCACTGCTCCCTTGAGGAAGCTCTCCGTAGATTTGATCAAAACATACAAGCATATTAATGAGGTAATGGTTCTAGCTATCTTTGTAATGTGTATTGATATGAAGGTTTTGCTTACAATACATTACTAAGTGTATTTTCTATTAATTATCTCACAAAGAGATAAAGGAAAGCAAGCTTTCTCTCTGTTGTTCACATCTCATTGGAGGTCACTGATGTAATCATGATCCTGCTTTCTGTGCAGCACATAGGAAATATTTCATCCTTGAATTTGTTTTTCCTTGTTTTATAAACAAATGCTGAGCTTTTCTGTTGCATGATAAGGACATACTTTTCTAGCTCATGCTACAAACCTTTATGAATGTGTCTAAGGACTTGTAAGAAAAATATGGAAGTTAAATATCCCAAATTATTTAATTAAATATTGCTGGCAAATGTAAAGTATCAAAATGACATGGTTAATATAGTTCCGAACTCCTTGGAAATTGTAGGGAATGTGAAGGGATCTCTGCAGTGATTGCTGATGTCCTTGGAATACTTCTTTGCCAGTCTTGTGGAAAAGCAACTGATAATTACTGTTTCTAGGCTACTAATAATTTTTAATTTTGCTGTGTGTATATGTGTCTTGTCTTTTTGCATCTATGAACTGTAGGGATAAGTGTTACTAGTACATTTATTTAGATCTCCTTTCTGAGTTTTGAAATTATTCATCAGGACTTTGCTTTGATATTATGACTTGAGTTCAAATAGACAGGTAGTAGTAGAAGATTGTTTTTCCAGTAGTAAAAGTTGCATTTTAAAATCGCAGGATTAAGTATGATAATTATAAAAGCTGATCCTATTCTTTATTGTACCGTTGTTCTAAAAAGTGCTTTTAAGTAATACACTTTTCACATTTAGGTTTACTATGCAAAAAAAAAACGGCGGCATCAGCAGGGCCAAGGAGAAGACTCCAGTCACAAAAAGGAGAGAAAAGTTTACAATGATGGCTATG
Organism: Amazona ochrocephala; assembly: GCA_039720435.1. Classification (NCBI taxonomy): domain Eukaryota; kingdom Metazoa; phylum Chordata; class Aves; order Psittaciformes; family Psittacidae; genus Amazona; species Amazona ochrocephala. The sequence goes on along the minus strand of CM077877.1, from coordinate 98,119,291 downwards.
ATGATGACAACTATGACTATATTGTAAAAAATGGGGAGAAGTGGATGGATCGTTATGAAATTGACTCTTTAATAGGCAAAGGATCCTTTGGACAGGTAATGTGTATCAGCTGAGCAACCTATAATTCATGTGAATCATAATGTGCATTACATTTGAAGTGGTATTCCTGTTCATTTTTAAATCAAAATCTTAATCCTATTACACCAAGTGCCTGCTTTAGACACATTTTGTGCTGGTTCTTGTTAATGCAGATAACATTTGAATGTACTCTGTTATGTACATCTGGTAAAGTGTTTTGCAGTGAGCAACTCCTCAGCCTTTTGCTATCAGTTCATGGTTTTAGCTGTTTGGTTTGGGGTTTTAAATTAAAACAATAGCCTAGTGCGAGGGATTGCCTACTATAAATGTTACTTATTAGCTTTTGTTTTGACTGTTGGTAGCTGTAGCCAATGCTTGAGAAAAAGGCTGGAAGCAGGATGAAACTTATCTTTTGTTGCTTTTGTTAGTTTTTCTCAGACTTTGCCAGTCATTTTACAGTATTTGTTTGATGATTTGAGAATTGCATTTGGATATAATGCTTGCCTCAGTGAAGCTCAGTGGGCCCTCAGTTCTGTTTTTTGACATTGCTGCAATAATCATCACGTCATTTATTATGGCTTTACTGTAGTATCAAGTAGGAGAAGAAATCATAGAATCATAGAATAGTCAGGGTTGGAAAGGACCTTAAGATCATCTAGTTCCAACCACCCTGCCATGGGCAGGGACACCTCACACTAAACCATGCCACCTAAGGCTTTGTTCAACCTGGCTTTGAACACCATTGGAGCATTCACAACTTCCCTGGGCAACCCATTCCAGTGCCTCGCCACCCTTACAGTGAAGAATTTCTTCCTCATATCCAGTCTAAACTTCCCCTGTTTAAGTTTGAACCCATTACCCCTTGTCATCTCACTACAGTACCTCATGAATAGTCCCTCCCCAGCATCCCTATAGGCCCCCTTCAGATATTGGAAGGCTGCTATAAGGTCTCCACGCAGCCTTCTCCTCTGCAGGCTGAACAGCCCCAACTCCCTCAGCCTATCTTCATACGGGAGGTGCTCCAGTCCCCTGATCATCTTCATGGCCCTCCTCTGCACTTGTTCTAACAGTTCCATGTCCTTTTTATGTTGAGGACACCAGAACTGCACACAATACTCCAAGTGAGGTCTCATGAGAGCAGGGTAGAGGGGCAGGAGCACCTCCGTCGACCTGCTGGTCACACTCCTTTTAATGCAGCCCAGGATATGGCTGGCTTTCTGGGCTGCAAGCGCACACTGCCAGCTCATGTTCATTTTCCCATCGACCAACACCCCCAAGTCCTTCTCTGCAGGGCTGCTCTGAATCTCTTCCCTGCCCAACCTGTAGCTGTGCCTGGCATTGCTCCGACCCAGGTGTAGGACCATGCACTTGTCATGGTTAAACTTCATCAGGTTGGCATCAGCCCACCTTACAAGCGTGTCAAGGTCTCTCTGGATTTCCTTCCCTCCAGCATATCAACTTAACTGCACAGCTTGGTGTCATCGGCAAACTTGCTGAGGGCACATTCAATCCCACTGTCCATGTCACCCACAAAGATGTTGAACAAGACCAGTCCCAACACCGATCCCCAAGGGACCACTCATTACTGATCTCCAGCTGGACATTGAGCCATTGACCACAACTCTTTGCGTGTGGCCATCTAGCCAGTTCTTTATCCACTGAGTGGTCCACCTATCAAATAGATGTTTCTCCAACTTAGAGACAAGGATGTCGTGTGGGACAGTGTCAGACACTTTGCACAAGTGCAGGTAGATGACATCAACTGCTCTGCCCCTGTCCATCAGTTCTGTAGCCCCTTCATAGAAGGCCACCAGATTGGTCAGGCAGGATTTCCCCTTAGTGAAGCCATGTTGGCTGTCCCCAAGCACCTTGTTGGTTTTCACATGCCTCAGCATGCCTTCCAGGAGAATCTGCTCCAAGATTTTGCCAGGCACAGAGGTGAGACTGACTGGTCTGTAGTTCCCCAGTTCATCCATTTCCCCCTTCTTAAAATGGGGGTTATATTTCCCTTTTTCCAGTCGTGGGGAACTTCACCCGACTGCCATGATTTTTCAAATATGGTGGTCAGTGGCTTAGCAACTGCATTTGCCAGCTCCTTCAGGACCCGCGGATGGATTTCATCCGGTCCCATGGACTTGTATACATTCAGGTTCCTAAGATGGTCTCAAACCAGATCCTCTCCTACAGTGGCCCCAGGGTCTTCATTCTCACTCTCCCTGCGTCTGCCTTCCAAGACTTGGGTGGTGTGATCAGAGCAGTTGCTGGTGAAGACTGAGGCAAAGAAGTCATTAAGAGCCTCAGCCTTCTCCAAATCCAGGGTAGCCAGTTGTCCCGATAACTTCTGGAGAGGGCCCACGTTGTCCCTAACCTGTCTTTTATTTGCATTGTACCTACAGAATCCCTTCCTGTTATCCTTAACATCCCTAGCCAAGTTTAATTCTAAGTGGGCCGTAGCTGTCCTAACCTGGTCCCTAGCTTCCCGGACAACATCCCTGTATTCTTCCCAGGCCGCCTGTCCTTGCTTCCACCTTTTATAAGCCTCTTTTTTCGTTTGAATTTTGCTCAGCAGCTCCTTATCCATCCAAGGAGGTCTTCTGGCCCTCCTGCAGCACTTCCTTCTAGTAGGGATGTATTGCTCCTGAGCTTGCAGCAGGTGATCCTTGAATATCAGCCAACAGTCTTGGGCCCCCCTGCCCTCTAGGGCTGTATCCCATGGAACCTTACTGAGCAGGTTCCCGAAGAGGCCAAAGTCTGCTCTCTTGAAGTCCAGGGCAGTGAGCTTGCTGCACGCTCTTCTCACTGTCCTGAGAATCTCAATTCGACCATAAAAATAATTTAGTTGGCAAGAACAAAAGTTCTAAATATATTTTCTCTGAATTCAGAAAGTGAAGAAAGTTTAGAGAGTGAGTTTTGCTGTATTTTGAAAACTGGAGAGATTTTACTGTCTTTTCTCTTTCAGGTTGTAAAGGCTTATGATCGAGTGGAGCAGGAGTGGGTGGCTATCAAAATAATAAAAAACAAGAAGGCTTTCTTAAACCAAGCCCAGATTGAAGTGCGACTGCTTGAGCTTATGAACAAACATGACACAGAGATGAAGTACTATATAGGTATTTGAATAGTTCTTAATTTTTTATTTTATTCAGTTATGTATATTTTAGTCTTGCTGTATAGTGTAGGATGCTTCTGGTGCTAAGGAAACAAAACAAATAATATAACTTTTAAGATCATTAATATATATTTGGTGCGAATTTTCTACTTTGCTTTGCAACAGGATTAGATCCAGAAGAGAAATACATGAAATTATTTGCAATAACAGACTTGTTCCTTTGTAGCTTTGAGATCTTCTGTAGTATTTTCTTTTTCCAGTTAGTGATACAGACACCTGAAGAAGTTGCTGTGGGCTGACTTTTCCACAGAAGCTGTGATCTGTGGTAGTTGCAATCTCTTTCACTACTTTGAATATATTATATTATTATCTCAGAACTGTCATGGATAAAAGCATGCATATTTAACATGAATCAGCATCATACAGTAGCTTTATGCCTAGCTTTATTATTTTTTGAGCGTATGTATTAAAAATCTCAAAATTTTGTATAACAGAACTAAGATAAGACTTGTGTAAATGTTAAGATTTGGAATTCAGAGCTCAGAAAATACTTCAAAGCTTATAATTTTGATAGTTCCTGAAAATGGGAATGGTGTTCTCTTGACTTACTATTATATTGCTAGGTGAACTTTACAATAATGATGAAATTAAGTCAGTTCATGTAAAAGTTTACTAAATCCTTTCCGTGTTCTGGAGTGGAGATTTTGGAAAAGAGATGATGGAAGGTCTGCAACAGCATGTTGTAAGGAGAGATGGAGAAATATGAAAAAGTTATTAAGGAAAATGAAACTGGTTTTAAGCATTCTTTAGTTTGTAGAAACTGAAATACAAACAGCTGTGCTTTTCTGGTTTGAATATGTGTATTGGATTACTGTTCTTTCTTTCTATAATGTAGGAAGAAACCTTTGAAATAATGTTAATATATATTGATACTAAGTTATCTGATGAGTATTCAGTTGAGTTTTAACTGGTTTTATAAAATATGTTCACAATACATTTATGTATTCAGTGTAAAAGTTTTTAAGGTATTTTTAATTTGCATTTGGTAATAACATGTTTGCTTAAAATCTGAAGTTGACAGCTTACTGTGTTGGAAAGGTGTTTTAGGAACATTTAAGTCATGACCAGTTTCATATTAATACACAGCAAATAAAGACACTACAGCTTCATCAAATAAAATCTTGGAATTTTAAATTGTTAGAGATTCTGTTTGTGTTATCAGGTAAAATGAAATGGACCAAAACATCATATAATCTCTCTCTGTCAGGGCAGGATGGTTTTACATAGAAGGCAGTGCTGAAAAAGAAAAGGAGGGGAGGGGGGAAAGTATAATTTTGAACAGTGGAGGAATAATAAATATTGCCTTTGCTTATGTAGGTGATTTTAGACTTGTTTCAAGCTGATTTCCAAGTCTGTTAGGGTATATTTGAATAGTTTCCCTTTCAGTTAACGCCGTATTAATGAACATGACAGCATCAGTAAAGATCAAAAGTCCCAAATTGATAATGTTTTTAATAAATACCTTGTCCTGCATGCTGTGCAAATACTGATCATGGAAAACTGAGATCCCCAGGCACTTCACTGGAAAATGTATCTAAGCATAGGAACAGTTGTTTATGAACATACTGTCGCAACAAGGCTTAATTGAAGCATACAGCATATTGATGTAAAAAGTAAGTTATCAGTGGGACATATGGACAGTTCACCCTCTCCTAGTTTTTCAGATACATCATGCTAGGAAAAGCTGAATAAGGCTGAAAGCATTGCAAGTATTTCAATATACTGTGTAATGTAAAATGTAGGTTTTGGAGAGAACATGGTTAAATACATTGTAGCTTGATTTGTAGGAACATGAATTCAACTGCTTACACTTGTGTCAGATCTACACTACCTTCAAACTGGACTGGTCTCCTTCAAACTAAACCTAACACAAATGTAACAATGCATTAAGGTCTCAAAGTTTTGTGAAAATTTGTGGCAGAGTGGAGGAGAAACATTCATATGTCATGTCTTCATTGAAGGAAAGATAGGGCAAGTTTAGCTCTTATCCAGGCTGTCTGAGCTGTGTGGCAGCTGCAAGTAGTACTACCTGGCCAGAAGCATGCTGGTAGTTAAAAATCAGTTGGAGTAAGTAGTGATTCCAGCAAGCTTACGTGGTGTAGCGAGGTACTGAAATCAAATGTAGGAAGACCACAAGGAAAGGTGCTGGTGCTTTCATGGTGGGAGGATAGTGGAATTATGACAAAGATGAGAAAATATGAAAGGTCTAGACAATGAGGTATTGCAGGAACTGGCATCAGGCTGGAAGCAAATTGTACCGTTAGAAATAAGGGACTCATAAAGAGCTGACATAGGACACCAATTAATAACCTTAACTGAAAGTCTGAATCCTCATTGTGCTAATACTGATTCAAGATTTTATTATAACAAAAAGGAGAATGTGTTGCTTTTTATCTGAGCGCCGAGTATTTTTCCTATTTCAGTTGTAGTTTTTTTGTGGCAACCAACCTGAGTTATTGACAGACTAGTAAATCCTGCTTCCCTTTAAACAGATTCATGTGGTGAATTTTTCACCTATTTCATGGAAAAAATGGAGTGGATTTGGACTGGATTGGCTGCTTTCATAAACTGAGATTTTGCTTGATTGAAATGAATATAATGCCTGTGGATATTGATCAGTTTTATTAATTGAAGTAATCAATTGAAGTCACAGCATACAAATTGCAGTAATGTCAGTATATTTTAAATGAATCCAACAAATATTTTCTCTATAAACATACGGGAAATTCCTAATAAATAATTCATTCTGAAGTGCAATATCTGCTTTACTGTTGAGAATACCTCTGTATGTGCACTTCGTTCTAGTCAGCTTGGACTTGAATACAGTTTTAGCTTTAGGAGGATGGACAAATGAACTCTCCTTTGAAAACGATCTGAAGTGTTGTGAGAAAGGTTGTGTTACACAGTTTGCGCTTCTTGTCTTTTTTGCTGATATTTTTATTTACCCAAAGGTGCGTTGGCCTTTTCTAATAGAGGAGTGATAGCTTATTTTGAAAAAATAGTACTTCTATCTTTTAAATAATTCTTTGGTTAATGTAGCTTTCCTGAGGTACACTTGAGGGCACTTCAGATGTATAAAATGTCCCCCTGCACTTCAGGCATGGGAGCAATGTTTTGTAAATAACCATAGATCCAAGAAAAAAGGTGACACTGTATTATCTTACAGGTCAGCTTCTTACATATTGATTACAATATTTAAGCATTGTGTTGTAATTAGTACACACAGGATATGTCTTAATTATTTTCTTCCCCTTTTTAAAGTGCATTTGAAGCGCCACTTCGTGTTCCGAAACCACCTCTGCTTAGTCTTTGAAATGCTGTCCTACAATCTGTATGATCTGTTGCGGAACACCAACTTCAGAGGTGTCTCACTGAACCTGACACGAAAATTTGCACAGCAGATGTGCACTGCACTGCTTTTTCTGGCGACTCCTGAACTTAGTATCATTCACTGTGACCTAAAACCTGAGAATATACTGCTCTGTAACCCCAAACGAAGCGCTATCAAGATTGTTGATTTTGGCAGTTCATGTCAACTCGGACAGAGGGTGAGTATTAGTAAAAATTCTATTTATGCTACTGTTGGATACATATGAAAAAAAATCAAAATATATAGATGGGTAATTTAAACTTAATAAATAAGTGAAATACAGGTAATAGTTACACAAGGTTTTAGACATCAGCAATCCACAGGAGCCTTAAATTTGAGTTTTAGTTCCATAATAGCTCAACTTTCTCCATAGTGATAAACTTCCCATCTTTCTTTTCTTCTTGGTTGTATTTTTATGCTATGTTAGTGCAGAATGCATCCGCACTTGATTGTAGAAGTCTGCAGTGCTATTAAATATTTTTTTTTCTTTCATAGATATTACTCCTCCCACTTTAGCATTTAATGTGCCTTAGAGATAAGATATTTGAGGGTTGAGACAGTGCAGTAGCTGGCTTTTAAAGATAACTGGTTACTAACCCATTTTTACAAACACTTCAGCAACTGTGGAAAGCCTAAATTGAGTTTAGTGGTGGTATTAGTATGAGTAAAGATGCGTATGGGCAAAGCATTTCCAGGACAAAGGGCCAAATCAGTTTCTGTCAGCAGTTCTTCAGATTAGGATAGATCTGTATTATTAAATAGTTGACGAAAAATTTGTAATTGTGTCATGTTGTTCATGTACTTTGAAGATGAGTACATGCTTTTATTTGAGTTATTAGAATCTCTCCAGCATAGCCAATTACCTTTCTATTTGCTTGAGGAAATTTTAAAATATATACAGTACTATCAAGACATTAAGATCATAAATAATTCAAGATCATAAATAATTCTGCTTGAATGCCAAAGCCTCTTTCCTTTAGGAAGAGCTTTGCATCATATAACTCAAATGTTTGATTTGTACTGGCTCGCTGCAGTTTACCAGGATGTCCTGTTCAGCTTTCACCTTGTAGTCAATTCTTTCGTGGTTGAAAGAATTCTATTCGGCTGAGCAACTGACCGCTTCTGTTCAGGATACCTTTGCTTTAGTTGTTTGAAAACAAGCTGTTAGCTGGAGAGGTAAATCTATAAAAGCTAGACTTCAGTTCCTTTGGAAAAAAAAGGGATTTTGAGTCTTCCCAGGTCCTGTTGTGTACCTTTGGCAGTTTTACCTATAAAGTTGTGGATGGTGTCTTTTTCTTTGAGAAAGCTGGATGTTAAAGAAACCAAACAAACCAGAGAAAAAAAGTCCCCAAAATATGCAACATTTTCAAAAGATACGAAGTTGCAGAAGTAGGACTAGTAGTACTGTAGATGGGATCATTATATGAGAAGAATTAGGGAGTTTCATGGACCAGCTTTAGCAGAAGTCCCTCAATTCTCTCTTGAAGTGTTAGGCCTGGCCAGTGGCACCCGATCACTTTTTCCCCATAATAAATTTGGGACGAATGTATTGGAATATTGATTAATGTATTGAAAGCAATGGTGAAACACGTATTTAGATTAATAAGGGGACTTTTTGCTATAAACTAGAAACTTTTCAGCCTGGGGTGAAGGGAGACACCAGGAGGTGAAATGAGATCTGAATTGTGTAGGTCAATGAGATAATTTTGAGAGGTTAAAAAGCAGAAATACACACCCCTATGGTAATTATTCATTAAAGTTAATTTACAAAGCAGTAGGGAAATACCAGTACCTTTGTGGGAAGTGTTGGATAAAATTGCATGTTACTTAGAATATGAAGTACAGTTCTGTTGGGTGTTTTTTGTTTGGTTCTTTTTTGTTAAGGGTTTTGTAGTTGGGTGGGGTTGTTTCTTCCTCCCCCCTTGTTTTTGTGGTTGGTTGGTTGGTTTGGAGGTTGTTTTTTGGTTTGGGATTGTTGGGGTTTTTTGGTGTGTTTTTTTGGTATACCTACTTTGAAGCCAGTCTCCAGGTTTCGAATCAAGATAGAATTATGTGTCTTGTGAAATGAGCAGGATACCTAAGCAGCGGTGGAAGGGGGTTGCTTTTTCCAATGTGCTGTTTTCTAGTTCCTAGAATCACTTGATAATTTCATCTCATTTCATCACATCAGAATCCTGGCTTTTGATCTTTTACTGTCAATTTTGTCTGAAGGGTTACATGACTCTGATGTGGCTTGTGGAATTGTTTTACTTAGGGTAATAGCAGACGAAAATTTTGTACGATTATCTATAATTGCATGAGGTTACACTCATCAACCCTAAAATATAAAATACATCACAAGTGAATCTGCACTTTTTTTTCTTTTTCTTGGGAGGGTGAACACACTGTGAACTATTATTATTAGTAGGAATTAACTAACAAGTATTTTTCATATTTTTATTAATGTGATGTCTAGATGCTTTTTCGTATCACTGATACCTTGGTTTTCCCTACACCAAAAATGTATTTCATGGTAGTTCTATTTTGTAATGCATAATTATAATAGTGCTCTTTGGATGCTGTTTATTACCTTTACATGCTTTTATTTCAGATATACCAATATATCCAGAGTCGTTTTTATCGATCACCAGAGGTGCTACTGGGAATGCCTTACGATCTTGCAATTGATATGTGGTCCCTTGGGTGTATTTTAGTTGAGATGCACACTGGAGAGCCTCTTTTTAGTGGGGCAAATGAGGTATGCAGCTATATTATGGTACAAGTAATTAGATTTTGTTGTTGTTTTTGTTCATTCTCATCATGAGTTTCATCTGTGTAATTGTAATGCATAAATTAGGGAAGTCTAGTAATTCTAAAATGAATAACCATCAGTGACAGCAGTGTCTTTTGTCAGAACTCTAGATTGCCTGTTAATAATTTTCTGTTTCTGGGTCCTCCCTCTTACTCCTTACACACTAATTTGCTTTGCACACAGTGGATTTTTTTTTAAACTCACAATCGAGAACTTGTCTGGTTTTTTTTTTCCATTTGCTTCCTGTGTGATGAGGATTTCAGTCTGTCACACTGCTCAGCTCTGTCACATGGTCCTCACAAAATTTCTTTATTTGTAATAGGTGGATCAAATGAATAAGATAGTGGAAGTTCTGGGAATACCACCTACTCACATCCTTGACCAAGCACCAAAAGCAAGAAAGTTCTTTGAGAAGTTGCCAGATAGCACTTGGAACTTGAAGAAGACCAAAGATGGAAAAAGGGTAGGTTACATAACTAGGACAATAATATTGACAGTTTCTTTAAATAAAATTAATAATAATAAAAAAAAGTGAGGTGTTACTTTGTTTTACATCTTGCCCTACTGAAAATGCAGCTTTATTGTTGTTTATTATTATTCCACATTGTAAGACAGATTAATGAAATAACACATTCCGTAGTGTTGAATAGTTTCTTACTTTTATTTGACTTCCTTTTATGGCATGTTTAAACTATGCATATCCAAGGCTTAATATATAAATTGATTTTAAGCAATTTCTAACTTCCCAACAGGAATACAAACCACCAGGAACTCGTAAACTTCACAATATACTAGGAGTTGAAACAGGAGGACCGGGTGGACGCCGTGCTGGGGAATCGGGTCATACTGTAGCTGACTACTTGAAGTTCAAAGACCTCATCTTAAGGATGCTTGATTATGACCCTAAGACACGAATTCAACCTTATTATGCCCTACAGCATAGTTTCTTTAAGAAAACAGCAGACGAAGGTACAAACACAAGTAACAGTGTGTCTACGAGTCCTGCCATGGAGCAGTCACAGTCTTCAGGAACCACCTCTAGTACATCTTCAAGCTCAGGTAAATTTTTCACATTAGCAGATAGCAAAATTGTTTTTGTTAATCACATCTAAGGAGTCTTTCTCAGATAAATATTCTCTCTTTTTTTGGTTAAAAACCAAATACATCAGTCATGCTCATCAATTGCTTTAATCGGCTGGAACAGGTAACTGCTCCAACAAAAAGTAAAAAATAGATGAGCCAAAATGTGAATGGTTATCATAGATCTTGTATTTTTACCTTGAAATAGTTTACGTATCTTCATGCTGTCACCGTTCTACAGCTTACTTTGAAGTTTTGTGTCTGTTTAGTTATTGTGCATGTTATGATTTTATAGGTGGATCTTCTGGAACAAGCAACAGTGGAAGGGCACGGTCAGACCCCACACACCAGCATCGACATAGTGGTGGGCACTTCACTGCTGCTGTTCAAGCTATGGACTGTGAAACACACAGCCCACAGGTATGGTTAAGTAAAGCTTTTGTCTGCTTGGTTTATATGACTTTTCTGAGAATGTTAAAGTATTAAATCCCTATAAATTAAGTAATGCTTTTATTTCAAGATTGAACTCAGACACAGAACTAGCTCTTCTGTAGTTGTTTGTATGTTAGGTCAGTCACTTAGGCAAAAGTACTGCAGGTAGCTGTAAAAAATTTCAGAGATTCTGTAGTGGTGAAGGTTTTGTATTAATAGCATTAAGTCAGATGGAGCTGTCAGTGTTTCACCTTACACAGAGTGTAAGGGTACACAGAACTAAACATCTTCCAACCCAGTGGAGAGCAAGCTTGTACTGCAGTGGACTGCTGCTGGAGTTCTTAATTCTATTTTATGGTGTTTGGGTTATTCATCAACATTATTGTTGATGAATTAGAGTTTATTCAGTACTTGTTGGAAAGAAGCAGCAATTCATCAACTACAAATAATTCAGTAATATTTTTATTTTAGTACAGAATGGATACAAACATAAATTGTCCCTAAGTTGACAGTTTAGTTTATGCAACAAAGTTGTGTGTAGCTAGGAATATTAAATCACCTGTGTTCTTCCAGAGGTGTGGGTAATACTTCTCAAATGCTGTTGACACCATTCAAGATACAAACTACAACATACTGATTTAGCTTAGTATGCTTATTATATCCAGAGACCCGAGTCAGAGGTCAGGGCCTTACTGTTCTAAGGGTTGTACAAATATTACGTCGTTTATTACAACTGTTATGTAGGGCTGTTTCTGTGACTTTCACAGTAAGGTCGCATATCACACTTACTTAAACTGTTTGAAAAAAACAGAATCGTAGAATCATAGAATAGTTAGAGTTGGAAAGGACCTTAAGATCATTTAGTTCCAACCACCCTGCCATGGGCAGGGACACCTCACACTAAACCATGCCATCCAAGGCTCTGTCCAACCCAGCCTTAAACGCCGCCAGGGATGGAGCATTCGCAACTTCCCTGGGCAACCCATTCCAGGGCCTTACCACCCTTACAGTGAAGAATTTCTTCCTCATATCCAATCAAACTTCCCCTGTTTAAGTTTGAACGTGTTACCCCTCTCACTGCAGTCCCTAATGAAGAGTCCATCCCCAGCATCCCTATAGGCCCCCTTGAGATATTGAAGGGCTGCTATGAGGTCTCCACACAGCCTTGTCTTCTGCAGGCTGAACAGCGCCAACTTTCTCATCCTATCTTCAACATCCAGAAAGTGAACTCATTTTTCTTAAGGTATATTTAGAAAAGTGTATTAGAGACTCTTTGTAACTACGTGCTTCCACTTCTAGAATAATTCTGCAGCTACAAGGTTTTTTAACTTTTTTTTAAAGTTAGCATAAGCATCAGTAACTTAATATCTCTCATATATTGTGAATGGACAGATTCAAGTAAGCATTTTAATTTTTATTTTGCTTATTAACATAGGTTCGACAACAGTTTCCTCCTCCAATTGGTTGGACAGCCACTGAAGCTCCTACACAGGTCACTGTTGAAAACCATCCAGTTCAAGAAACCACCTTCCATGTAACCCCTCAACAACAGAATGCATTACATCATCATCACGGAAATAGTGCTCACCACCACCACCATCACCACCACCACCACCACCATCATGGACAGCAAGCCTTGGGTAGCCGGACCAGGCCGAGAGTCTACAATTCTCCAACAAACAGCTCCTCCACCCAGGATTCTATGGAGGTGGGCCACAGTCACCACTCCATGACATCCCTGTCTTCCTCAACTACTTCTTCCTCTACATCTTCCTCTTCTACTGGTAACCAAGGCAATCAGGCCTATCAGAACCGCCCAGTGGCTGCTAATACCTTGGACTTTGGACAAAATGGAGCTATGGACATGAATTTAACAGTCTACTCTAATCCGCGCCAAGAAACTGGCATAGCTGGACATCCAACATACCAGTTTTCTGCTAATACAGGTCCTGCTCATTACATGACTGAAGGACACCTTGCAATGAGGCAAGGAATTGATAGAGAAGAGTCTCCCATGACAGGAGTTTGTGTTCAGCAAAGTCCTGTGGCTAGCTCGTGACTAAACTGAAACTAAATTTGTTTCTTGTGTGTTTTTATAGAAGTGGTGTTTTTCCAAAAACAAAGTGCAAAGCTGCTTGAATCAGAAGGAGATAAACTCACTGAACCGCTACAGGAGGGCAAAGCTGACTATTTTTTTAAACTTGAAAAGATTGCAAAGGGACAATGAAGTTTTTTTTGTTGGTTTTTTTTTTTTGTTGGTTTCTTTTTTTTGTTGGTTTGGTTTTTTTGTGTTTTTTTTTTTTTTTGTTTGTTTGGTTTTTTTTTTTTTTTTTGGTTGTTTTTCTTTTTTAAGAGCCATGTCTGGACCCACGTTAATGGGTAGCTTAGTGGTGTTCACTTTTTGCTTCCCCCATTTTAACTTGCCACAACATAGTCATAGTTTGGTTTTTTGGGGAGGGTTTTTTTTTTTGTCTCATTCAACAGGGGTTGTTGTTCAAATGTTAGTTGTAGTTCCAAACTAGTTTCTTTTTAAAGGCATTGCACATGATTTATAAAAAGGCCCTTTGAAGTTTTTGGGTGGGAGGGGAGTGAGTAATATATATATTTTTTTTAGTTCCCCAGACAAACATGGGCACAGAAATGCAGTACTGTAAGAAAGAGGGACCTTCAGATTACACAAATATATATTCTTCAGCTGTAAAAAGGGACGGTTGTAATGGAGTTTGTAAGGCACATTGAGCATGCTAAGTGGCGGTGATCAGAACTCTCCTTTTCTGAATCTACTGAGGATCAAAGCAGCAATTGTAATGGGATTCTGTGGGTCTCATATTTCGGGAGACCACAGTCAGTTAGTATTGAAATATGACTGGTTTCATAACTGAGGTGCACTGAGAAGCAATCAACGGGTCGGTCCTGGCCAGTCCTGGGGAGGTCTAAGTGGTGGTCTTTGGGATAACCTTTGGCCTTATGGATTTGGACTCTTAAGTTAGAAGAGCCTACCATTTCAGATGCAATCACTTTTGGACATGCTTTTGCAGACAGTCCTTAATGCTGAAAACACAGAGAATGGGTAATTCAAGAGGCCTTTCTTTTAAAATAGACTTTTGTGACCCACTTATTGTAAGGTATTGCAAGGTCACTTTGCGTGTGTCATAAAGTTGACTTCCTTATTGGTTGAAGGTCACAGGAGTAGTGGTTTGCGTTTGATGGAAATAGCTACAACTGTGTCCCTTCCTGCTTTTTACTTTTTCTTTTGCTTTTTCTCGGCACGTGGTTTCTCCACCATTACTTCTGCACAAAGACGTCTTCTGTTCATCCTGAACATTTTTAAAAATGCAGAATTTTATGTGACTGCTTTTTTGCCTCACAATTATGCTGTGAATTTTACAAAAATTTATTTTCTTTTTTGATAATTTATTGTACCAAAGCTGTTTTTATAGCACATAGATGTCTGTAACCAATAATGTAGCAGTTCTGCACTTTGACACAAGGTGTAACTAGACCATTTTTAAATGTCAGTTGAAAATTATGGCTGTACTATTGCTTAAACAAAACTGGAACTGTTGTTGAATTCATAGCCAATACATTTACAGCAATCTGTGTACTGAACATAATAGATTGACATCTACTTCGAGACTATAACATCTGTTACATTATAAATGTGTTCAGGCTTCTGAAGGTAAAAGGGACACTAGATCCAGAAGCTATGAAACCAGCAGTTGATTCTTGTATTCCTTATTAACATAATTGTAAACTTGAAGGCAAGACCTTGATTGCATGAACAGGTCCAAAATAATAGTCTGAGTAAAGCAAAACACTCACATGAGACCTGAGGTTAGCAGGCTGTATTTAACAGGTGCCTAATTTTTGGGTAATGCTGCCTTAATATAACACAGTCAGCTTGGCAGTTGCAAAATTTGTGGGCCCATTCAGAGATTTGTTTGGATGAAAAGTAAAAGCTCCGTGGAAAACATTTGAAAGAAGGGTAATTCACTGATTGCCCATCCCAGATTAACATTCTTTGCCCATTAGATATTACAGAAGCAGTGATCTACCTCTGCCAGTAAGCCCTTCTAAAAGTTAATTTAGCAGAAAATTCAGAGTTCAGACTGGTTGGTTCCATGCGGCGAAGTCATTCTTTCAGACTAAAAGGTGGAATTTTTTATACTTACAGTGGCAATGCAGCAGCTGACTACCATGCAAATGGGAATGAATACTTGGGATTAACCATTTTCTTTCTTGTAAATCATGATTTTTTTTTTAATCAAGCAATCTTTTTTTTTTCTTTTTTTTTTTTTTATTGTATTGACATGTCAACCCTGTGGATGATTTTTTTTGTTGTTTTTCTTTTTGGTTTTATTTTTTAACTCGGTAATTCAGAGAAGTTTACAGGATTTGAAAGGCTGTCACCTTAGAAACAGGATGCTGAGTTTAGCAATATAAAAAGGAATCCAGTACTTACTGCTGTCTAGGAATATAAGGGTAATATTAAATCTGGGTAATTTCTGTGTGCGCGGGTTGCCACACCTTAGCAAGCGCCAAAAAATAAAGCAGTTAAAAAGAAAATCTGCATAAAGAAGAAATCATAAAATCCAGTGCTTCTGCATACTGTGTTATGTTACAGTCCAGTTTTGTGTGCTTTACTACACAGTTTGGTTACAGGACTTCTGTGCATTGTAAACATAAACAGCATGGAAAAGGTTAAATACCTGTGTTCAGATTGTAAGATCTAGTCCGGACTTGCTGTGTATATTGTAACGTTAAATGAAAAGACAAGCCCTTTGTATTATAGTCATGCAGTCTTATGTATGATAAACAGTTGAATAATTTGTCCTCAGACTCTTTACTGTGCTTTTTAAAAAAAGAGTAATTTAAGAAAAAAATGTAAACATAGTAAATCTTCCTATGCAATTAACCTACTCCAAGCCATGGTATGGTAGGTATAATTATACTATAATATGTAAATATCAGATACATTGAAACAGACTTAAAAATATGAAAGTAAAAGTTGGAGGCATAACAGATAACTTTGAGTTTTTAATTGAAACAGCAAGGTATACAAATCGTTGATGTATGAACACAGCTCTGCTTGATTCTGATGGACTGTACTTGTAGTTTGAGTTCTTTATATTATCATCTGTTAGTTTGAATGTTCTTATATGCACTGCAGCTTTCTACTTATTACAGACTAGCTGATGTTAAGGCCAGAAGTGACCATGGTCATGAAATAATCCGACTGGCATGCCATTACTCCTACAATTCAATCTAGTTGTTTCTGCATCATGAAGTCCATGCCTTTTGGGTGCAGTAGAACATACTTTTGAAAAAGGTAGCTGATTTTCATATAGATTCTTGAAGTGTGAGGGTTTTTCTATGTCTCTTGAGTGATTCAGCTAGATTTCCATACTCTTAGTCCTCCTTCAGTTTTAGGACTGTTTAGTTCCAGCTGCTGGCCATCAGATAGCTAGCTGCCTATTGGAATAACAACTACTCTAGTTTTAAACTATTTCACTTTATGCACATAAAAAATATGTTAAATAACCTATATAGATGGAGTTCCTTTAATCTCTAACTGTAAAGCTTTTTTCAGCTCTTCTGAAACTTCAGGTGTTTTAAAATCTATTCTAAAAGCATGGACGGAAGATCTGCATACAGCGTCTGGTAGTGATTTGGGTATCGCTGTGTGCGTGTAGTGTGTGCAGGTACATTCTTGAACCTTTCAGTTTATATCTTCGCTTGTTTATACCTCCGAGGATTGCATTTTTAAATCTTTCAGTCTCAGTTATTTGCATTAAAAGATTGTAAATTTAGATGATTATCCATCATGATTCCTAAGTCCTTTTCAGAACTGCTGCTTTTCCAGGATGTGGTCTTCCATCCTGTAAGTATAATGATGTCTGAATGGGACTGGTTTACAGAAGGGTTGGATTCACCTGTAGATGTGGCTTGTCTTCATTGTTTATCACTCTACCATCGTTACTTTCATTAAACCATCAATATGCTTATATTTTAGTCTTGATAACTGAAAACTCTTTAAATTCTTTGGAAGATAACTCCTGTTGAAGCCCATCAGGGACATCCTTTTTTTGATGAGGAAGTAATCTAAAGCTCGAACCCTCTGACGCAGCATGGTGAATATGTTGTGTTGATTTATAGAACAAAATACATACCAGTAAGATCATTATGTGGAACTTCTGAATAGTATTTAAATATCTCTCTAGTCAAGATTACAAGTAACTGGCAACAAAGTAGAGTTATTACTGAGTGTTGATTTCAGTGCTCAGTGTTGATGAGGATAGTTTTTATATAGCATGACTTTGGCAAGTGATTAAAGGATTGGATATTAGAATTGCACAGCATTTTACATCTGTCAAGGAGAGAAAGATACCATGCCAAATTATAGTTTTCTGTTAAATATCCCTGATTTTGTGGGGTTCTACAGAAGTAACCTAATGGTGACAAATTTGCCGTTGGTATTTATTTCTCCACCTTATAACGATAGTTGAACTATTTTTTACTTAATGATGAAGATGCGTTGTTTTTATTGCAACAGTTTTTCATACTAGCCCTATCAAATATATGTGGTCTGCCTAGACCCAAGAGGATTTGTAGTTTCTGTTGTTCATTATGTTTTATGTTCCAGAGCATCACATAGTTCAGTCGCAAGGTGGTCCCAGTGACTATCTCTGAGGACTTGAATGGTACGAGAATGTGATACACTTTGTAAACCAGACAAAGGTGGTAGTTAGAATTTTAAACTTCAGGCTCCTCTGCTGAACAGGAGAGAGAATACATAATTCACTTTAACCAGCGTTCAGAGATTCTAGTGGGAAAGTGAGGATAAACGATTCAGAAGAGAATAAAGGTTGGAATTGAAGAGATGTTCTGTGTGGGAGGGACTCTAACCAATGTGAATAATAGCATAGGGAGGTGAGAGAAGTACCGTTGGCTCAAGTGGAATTGTGCAGTCCTTAACTGAAAGAGAGACCGAAAAATTTCTTTCATGTAGTCCTAGGAAATATGTGAGGGAAGCTAAATGAAAAACTTTAATGGCCATGTTGAATGAAGCTAAACAGTTCTGCTTTGATTGGAAAATAAGTTTTTCACAGAAGGTTGGTTTCCAGTAATTAACGTGAGAGATGTCTAGAATGCAGCTGCCTGTTCTGTTTCAGGGTAGATTTGAATCCAAGCTGTTTATCAAGTCGCAAGGCTTGGGTCAAATCTGGAAGTTTGCAAGAGAGCAGAAATGAAAGATGGGATTATTTTATTGCAATTTAGAAAGGCTAAATTTGAAGAAGGAGGATTTGATTTCTGATGGCAGACCAAATGAGCATATGCTGGAGGGATCAGTCTGGCAGAAGCAGCAGTAACGGATAGTGGATTGTCAGCATTTAGGAATTTGAAAGGGATTTTAATTTATTTACTAACTAGGGCTGAGATGTATAGGTTAAAATGGGCTGAAAGCAGAGTCTAGTGAGACCTTAAAAGATGCAAACCACAGTAAATGTTATAAATCAAGTTTTAGAAGTGTAGGAATACAACCCTAAACCCAAGCACAGTATTTTATTGAGTGATTGCCTATTATTAATACTTCCACCTGTGTTTAGTAGGATGAGATGGAAGTGAGACTGACCAAAGGCATCCTTAAAAAAAATTGTTGCCATGGAGTGGAGGGGGCACAGGATCTATTTATACCTGAAAGATGTTTTATTGTGGATCCACCTTAGGTCCTCATTCCTAAGGCAGGACCTCCTGTGTTTAACAAGCAATTTTTACTGTGTACGACAGTGAAAAGTATCCATCCTAGCTGAAGAATGATATACAGTGTTACGGTGAAAAGCTGCTGAACCTAAAGCAGAAAACTAGCATCTAAGGGAACAGCCAGAGTATTTTCAGTCTTAAAAGCACATCAGCTATTTTTTGAAAATGAGAGCAAGAGATATTCTCACTGGCAAGACAGAACTAACATTATTGTAAAAATGTCATAAATCTTTTCAGGAAGAGTGTGTGGAACAGATTTCTAAGCCAAACAATAATAATCCTTAAGAGCAGATGCATCCTGGGCCGGGGCAAGTCTGAATTTCAGTGGAGCCTGTACTGAGAAACCTGCACATAGATCATGCTTTTTGAGCAAGAGAATGTAATGTGGCTTTAGGTAGATGAGGCAATGCCATTAAACTTCCTTGTGTAGTACACTGGAATTTTCTTCTATTTCTGTTTCCTGTACATCTTCAAGAGGCATTTCTCATCTCTGGTAAGTTGTGCAGTCCAGATCACTCTCCAAGTACTCCATAGGAACAGCTTCAACAGCGTTCTTCGTTTTGCACTGCTGCAAATTCCAGTGTCCTGGAATACCATTGTAATGATGTCTTGGTATATGTTTTGATTATAAGGGTATTGTATTTCTAGAAGACTGCATCTTACATGTCAAATTTAGTTTAAAGATGCTCAGTTAACAAAACAAATACAAAAATGTTTTGCTTCCCACATCAGTTTGCATGCAGACGGACAAATCTCATGCAATTGCTGTGTGCTGTAAGGCAATGTTGCAGCATCTCCTTGAAACATATTGGTCTCCAGCATGAAGGCTTCTGTATATGCAATGTTCTCTTGAATGCATTAGCCATTTGGATTCTTCGCTGTTGCAGCCTCCTGGTAGAGTCTGTTATGAAAACTTTCTGGGAAGATGATGTTTTGCTAGTGGAGCAACAGATGGGAAGTTTTACTCCTAGAAAAAACAGTTTCAGTCTAAATGATTGCTTTATTTATTTTTTGAATCATATATCATCGCTGTTTACAAATTGTACACGTACCAACATTTTAATTCAAAACATTTATTTGTTAAAGGGTGTTGAAAGTTGGTATGTTTTACAAGGGGACAGGCTTGCTTTAACATGTGCACTGCATTTTCCCATTTTTCTGCATAGTGTCAGCTAGTTCTGTCTGCTTAATGTAATGGTAGGGCAGTAGTTTATAATTTTGAAGATCTGGATTGGTAGCTTTCCTTTGGGTTTTTTGAAAAGAACTCTGGCTTTTCTATTGCTGTGCTGACTTTCTGCAGTGTGTATATAAACAAATTTGACTTAGTTTTCAAGGCAATGCACAGCTTGGTCCCTAAAAGAATAACTACAAGATAAGGAAAGGGTTAAAAACATTGCTTCTCAAAGCCAGTTTTGTGTGATCATCGCAGAGGTGAGTCCTGCAGAGCACTGGCTTATAAATCTCTTGCAAAATCCCATGGATTTTCAGAGTTTCTTGAAACTTCAGGTGTTAGGGGTATTCCATATGGTCTTGAGTAATGAAGAGTAGCATAAATAAGACAATAGAAATTAATAACTAAATCCATCTCCTGTAGGTCTCCCCATGAGAAGTGGGAGGAGAGGAGATTAATTTGACAGATGTTGACCATCAAGACAATTGGTAGTGTTTGGAAAATAATATATGAAGAAATAAAAACTGAGTTTGTTTGTTCTGAAGAAACTAGTTGGAGATCTCAAGCAGAAAACTCCCTAACTCAAGACTGCCTTCTTTAGGACCTCCCTTACCCCTCACCAGCAGGATAGGTCTTTTCTATACAGCTTGTGGTGTTCCAATGCATCTGTTTTCCTTCAGGTTTTCCTGCCAACCTGTAGCTCATTCAGAACTCTCTTCATACTCCTTCTCAGTATCATAGAATCATAGAATAGTTAGGGTTGGAAAGGACCTTAAGATCATCTAGTTCCAACCCCCCTGCCATGGGCAGGGACACCTCCCACTAAACCATGCCATCCAAGGCTACGTCCAACCCCTCCTTGAACACCGCCAGTGATGAAATGTTAACAGCTGGTAGGTTGAGTTTATCATTTTACTACAATGAGGAGGGAGGTTGTGATGAAGAAGAGTTCTCAAAGCAGGAAGAACAGTGGGTCCTAAAGGGAGCCCATTCTGAGCTATACTGCATTTTCAGTGAACAAACCCTTTCTGTAATTTGCACTCAAAGGAAACTCCATTTGGAGGCCTTGCAGTCAAGAATAAGCCAAGGGAATGTAATTTTCAAAGCTTTAGTCTCACTTGTCTTCTTTCCTAATGCAGGGCTAATGCAGTTTGGTACCAGTGGGATTCCTCCTCTTTGCTGCAGTGTGCCACAGCACTTGTGTATTTTTATTTTCATCTGAATTGTTTTCCTGCCCCTACAAAATGTTTGCCTTGTGTCTGAGGAATTTTATCTATTTTTGTGTACACTAGCTAAGTTAGTGTTTCTTCCAAGAAAAATGCTCTGTGGAAGTTTATACTGGAATAACCCACTTTATTGTTGTACTCTATGTATGCTATCTCACATCAGTCTGGTAACTTCAGTACACAGAGCTAAAGCTATTCTGTGTAAAGGTATTTGCTCTGTAAACAAAACATGCTACATGTAGAAACATTGCAGTGGCAGTGCCTTGAAAATCAGGTGTGTCCATATAGGTCACTTTGATACTGTGATGGTGTAAAGGTTCATGTCCAGACGTGACCTGGGAAGACAAATGTAGGAATCTCGGGGGCCAGAGAAAATCATAAGTGTCATATTCAGTTCTTTCACGGAGACAATGAGAGATCTTTGTCTGAAGAAAAAGTCAAAACAGCAACTTAGGCTAAAATCATGTTAAAATACTCTTCTCCTTTTCAGTGGAAACTGCAGTTCACTTCCCTCTTCAGAAACAATTCACATTGCATGGCCTTTCCTCCCCACTCCAAGTTCCCGTTATTTTTCACTGGTCTCACTCCCCTTCCCTACTTTCCACTCTGACCCTTATCTCTACTTCCCTACATTTTTCACCTCTTGCTTTTTTCTCCTTTTCCCATCTTTCAGCCTTTTATTGCCCCCGTACCTTTTGTTTCCCTGTTGTTTCTGTCTTTTCCCTGCTGTTCCCACTGCTCTTGCCTGCCTTCCTCTGTTGCTTTTCCAGTCTTTCTGCTTTTTCTTTTCACTATTTCTTTCCATTTCCTGCTTGTTCACTTCCTGTCTTTTCACAGCTTTTCCTGTCTTGTTCTGTGCTTGCCTTCCTTGCTTTGTTTTCCTGCCTGTGCTTCCTGTCATGCTTTCCCTGTTTGCCTTGCTACTCCTCCCTTTCCCCCTCTTTTCAGTACTTTTCAGGTCTTTCACCCCCTCTCCTATTTTTCCCTTCCTCTCCCTGCTTGTCATTCTAGCTTCCTCCCAAGTCTTTCAGGTTCCCCCTTCTCCTCTTTTTTGTGCTTTCTGTTCTTTTCCCTGCTTTGACTTTGACCCCTTGCTTTGACTTCTGTTCTTTTCCATTCTTTTTTTCATTTTTTTTTTTTTATCTTCAGGTTGTGCCTCCCTCCCATCATTGCTCTTCACTATGTTGATTTATTTTCACTTCCTATCTTTCCTGCTGGATTTTCCTGCCTTTCTTACTTCCTTTTCCACCATTGCTTTGCATTGCATTCCCCTTGCTTTTCCTTCACTGACTTTCACTGCTTTTCTTTCTAATGCTTTCAGGTATTTCCCCCCCTTCTTTCCAATGCTTTCTGTGTCTTCCCCCTTTATAGCCACTCTTTGAAATGCTTCTCAGGTGTTTTGGTTGCTTCCTTTCCTCACTTCAGTGTTTTTCAGTTTTCTTCTCACTTCCTTCTCCACTTTGTTTCAAAGGCTTTTCAGGTGTATTTGTTCGTGTTCATTTTCCTATATCCCCATCCTTCCACCGTATTGACTTATTTCCTGTTATTTTCCCATCTCTTCCATGCTTTTGTGGGGTAATTTCATTTCCCTTCTACTTCTCTGTTCCCAGCTTTTGACAGCTTGGAGTTCTTTTCCCTATTTGTTTCTGCACTCATTTCCCATACACTGTACTATTTTCACTCATTCCACCACTCTGACTTCTTTTTACAGTTTTTAATGTTTGTTCTTTTTTTCCCCACCTTCTCTTGTTTTCCTTATTTATTCCTGCTTTGACATCCTCTCCTATCTTTTCCCTCCTTCTTTTCCCTGCTTTTCATTGCTTTGGCTTTTCCCAGCTTTTCCCTTCTTTGCGTTTCACTGGCTTGACTTATTTTCCTTGCTTTTTCCTGTTTGGACTTCTTTTCCCTGTTTTACTTTTTCCCCTGCTCCCAGCTTTATGCTGCTTTGACTTAACCTGCTTTTCAGGTTGGTTTCCTTTATCCATCTTTTCCTGCTGTTCAGTGCTTTGACTTGGTTTTGCTGCTTGTCAGTGCTTTGACACTTTTGCACTGCTTTTCACTGCTTTGACTTCTTGTAGCTGCTCTTCAGGTCTTTTCCTGCTTCCCGCTGTGTCGCCCCTTGCTTTTGCCTTCGTATTCCCTGCTGTTGACTGCTTTGACTTCTTCCCCCGTAGTTCCTGCTTTATTTTCATTGCTTTTCAAGTGCCTCCTTCCCCACTCCCCTCCCCCGCCCTTTCCCTCTATCGCTGCTTCTTTTCACTGCTTTTCTGATCTCCCCCCCCCCCCCCCCCCCCGTTTTCTTCTTTTCCCTGTTTTCCACTGCTTTTTATTTTGTTCGGTTTTCCTCCTTCCCTCAGTGTTGCCTCCTCTTCTTTGCCGTTTTTCAGCGTCTTCTCTGCTTTGACTTTTCCCTGCTTCTCTGGTCCTACGTGTTACTGCTTTGACAACTTTCCACTGTTTTTCAGGGGTCATGTGTTTGTGTCCCCTTCCCCATTTGCTTCATTTCTTTGACCTTTTTTGCTGCTTTTTCGATCTGTTCACTTTCCCCCTTTCCTTGTTTGCCTCCCCTGCTTGCCCCTTCCCTGTTTTTCACTGCTTCTCCCTGATTTTGGCTGCCTTTGTCTACTTTTTCCTGCTTTCACTTTATGCACTCTTTTTTCGCTACTTTTCAGGTGTGTTTTGTTTTCCTCCTCCCTTCTCTACTTTTTCTGGTTTTCACTTTCTTAACTTCTTTAGGCTGTTTTACTCTTCTCTGGTTTCCCCTGATTGTCACTGTTTTGAGTGCTTGTCCTTGCTTCTCATGTCTAGTGATTTTTACCACAGCCTCCCTCCCCTTTATTTTTCCCTGCTTTGACTGCTTTTTCTCCTTAAATGCCTCACAGTGTTTTCAATGATTTTTGCTGCTTTGCTGCTTTACGGGTCTCGCCTCCTTCCTTCCTTTTCCTACTTTTCTTTTCCCTTCCCTTGCTCTCTTTCTTCCTGCTTTGGCTTCTTAACACTCCTTTTCAGGTCTTTTATCTCCTCCCCACCTCCCTTCTTTTCTTTTCCCTGTTTTTCTGCTTTACCTCTTCCTCTGTTCTCCTTCCCCTTCATCTTAGTCTCTCTTATCCATTTCCCTCTTCTTTCTCCTTCTCCTCAGTTAAATCCATTCTAATCAATTGACTGTAGTAAGGAGTTGAACCTTTCAGGAGTCAATTCATACAGTAGTTTAGAGATACAAAATAATAATAATGTTTATACTTACTGACTTGCAGACAAGCACATGGGGAAAAAAGGTCCAATGTAATGATTGAACAATTCATCCTTGAATAAAGCATTTGGCTGAAATCTGAGGGGTATGAGATTCTAATCTTGCCTGTCCTTAGGGGTTCAAAGAGATATTCCCATATCACCATAGGGGTATCACCTCTTTCATGTGTTTTCAGGGTAGACAAGAAAGTGAGAGGAAAGAAGAGGCACAGTGAACCCCATCTCTTAAAATTACCTTATTTGAGAACTAAATGTTCAAGATTGTTTCAGACAGTCAGAGAATCCAAAAGGAGAAATATATAGCCTTGTGGCTTTGAAGCATTTCCTAGAGAAGAAGAGGGATTAGGTTTAAAACCATTTGTACAAGAGTGATGAGAAATGGGTGTCAAGTATGTTCTATTGCCCTGAAGGGTAGCACAAGGATGGGGAAGGGTGAGGAGATGAAATCTCAAATGGGGAATTACTCCAGGGGTCTAGGTCATTGTGAAGGCGGGGAAAATGTCCAGGTATTCTTCATACTAGGACTTCATGCTTCCAGATATCTCGATCACAGGCAAAAGGCTGCAGATGGCTGGAGGCGCCTCTGCAGAACTGATATGCATCCCACAGATTCTTCTCTATGCGTGCTATGGACGCAAACCAGTTTTACATTTTTAGGGGTTCACTTCATTAAAACTTAACAGAAGACTTTTTCATAAATGTAGTAGGTATGCAAGTTACTTGTTAAAGAATAAAATAATACAATGGTGATTAAAAACCACCCAACTTTCACACATGCTGAAAAATTAACCTTATGCTATTTGACTATCATCACAATATCACCATGAACTATCTGGTTGCTGGTTTTTTGTAGGGACCATGTTATGACAGTATTTGAACATCATGCAGTTCACGTAATGTCCTGTTCTCAGATTTTAATTTCTGTGGCGGAAAGGAAGGAGGAAGACATTAACCCAAGGCTTCTTGATACATTTTATAACAAATTGCGTATTATAGTAGCAATGAAACAGCCAGAAGATATATTTGCCTCTAGCTTTCTTTTAAATTTGTGTTTATTAGGCATCAGAGAATCAATTATAAACATGATATAGGCTTCAAATGATAGTAGTTACAGTTTGAAAGCAAACACTCAACTATAAACCATATAGTTAAAGGAAGAAGAATTAGAGAGATGGAATAAAGAATACTGAAGGTAGTAAAAACTAGTAAAGAAGCAACATGAACTGAATAAAAATTATAGCATAATTTATTTCTTAGAAATAGTAAACACACACAGCACCTAAACAGAATGAATATGTGAGACTGGATGCAGCAGAAAAGACAAAGGCTTTCAAACAGTGTAATTATACATTAATGAATGCTAATGGTCAAGTACAGAGGAGAATGACTCTGAGAGAGCCTATTACCACCTTTATTCCTGAGGCTCACTGATTTCTTTTTTTTTCTTGTTTATTAATTTAGCTTTTAAAAATGGGGAAAAGAATAAGGGAAAAGGGCAGAAAAGTTTTTGCTTTATTCAGCCTTCTACCATTTTTCTCATTGTCTTGTCACATAAAGAAAGACAAAAGAAGTGAGAGAAGCTTGTCATTAAGGCTGAGGTATTTATAGAAGATTTTCAACCTGTGGATGCCTGGAAACTGAACTACTTGGAAGCTGGTAAAGTTAACTATGGAAAGCAAGTCCGTTGTCAGTTGAAATTTGCTTTTTCTTGGCGGCAGAAAGTACCAGAAACTGGAGCAAAGCATGACAGGAGATAGTAATAAAAATATCTAAATTCAAGGCCTAGTCACCCTGATTTTCGGAATGTGAGATGGAAACATGACATGAATTCAAGAATTTCAATTTTAATTCTTAATCAGTTGGTTAAGTTTCATTATGTTGGGTTTAACTGAAAGTGAGCACTGCTACGTAGTGGTTGTATTATTACACTTGCTGTCTGTCCTTGAAGTTCAGATTTATAATTCACTATATATTTTGTATAATTTTTTATAGTTTTGATTTTATCAATTCTCAGTAAATTATGCTGGAGGATCCTGTCAGATTTCCAGTAACATTTCTATATTACAACACTCTCCTGCCTTTTTTTTTTTTTTTCCTCTAGGATAGCTACATAAAGCAAAAAGACCCTGAGAAAATCCATTATTTGTGCAGATTTGTAAGATTATTTTAAAGGTAGTTTCCATGGATGTGTTGTGATTTGACAATACAATACAGTATTTGTTCGAACTGTGGTTTATGGTATGCACCTGATTAGTACTCTGCCTGCCAGCATCCTCCCTGGGTACTGGTCTTTTAATGATAAGTGCAGCTTCTAGTTAAACATATAGTGCACATAAGGGAGATACAGGGGTCAGGTAGAATTTTATGGCCCATAAGTACTGTAGAGAAGCCACCACAACTTAACCTTTAAGACTGGAGGCAACCTATGAATTAATGCGATCTAAAGCAGTGTCAGTCCTCCCCCTGCCCATGCCTTTCTTCTCTACCCCTGTGATGCAGCACAGAATTTCAGTCTTTGTCTCTGCTTGAAGTGCTTGAAGACTTCAGCCCTGCCTCTGCAACAATATCTTATCCCTGAGGAGGATAAGATATTGTCCACAGTAAGATGAGTATTCACATACATTGTACAAATGGTTGAGCATATGTCCATAAAACTTGCTTTTGAGAAGCACATTTGGAACGAAGTTTGATTGCTTGGACATTAAAGAGAAAAGACATAAACACATCTGAAAAAAATTTCTGCTCTGATCTAAGAAGTCATTGCTGAAAAGATTTTCTGGCATTTACATAGTTCTAATTATTCTGATAATTTTTATGGGCTATATCTCTCATTAAGGGTGTTTGGCATCTAATTAAAATCCATTTTGTTTTATGTTTCTTTTGTCTTTCTGTGCCCTCAGGTGAACATCTCTAGTCTTTGTTTTTCAAAAAGGAATCTGCCTGTTCGCTATTTCTTCCTGTTGACAAATTTAATTATACAAAGTTCTAGTATTTTTAACTTGTAATGGTGAAAGGCTCTTTGTGCCGAGGCTCTTCCTCTATCCATTTCATGCCATGTGGAAATTGGCTGTAAAACCAAAGTGCTCAGTAATGAAATCATCCGGTTTTAGAGATAAACCTCTGGAAAACAGACTACTCTCATTCAAGTACCAGTTGCATGGGCCATGGCTGTAACAAGTTTACCATTGTCCCCCCTTTCCAGGCAGATTTTGCTTGTGATTTTGACCTGTAGAAGGTAAAGAAGCCTTCAGTTTTCTCTGATCTCTGCCAGTTTGAGATGATTTTTGTTTGATAAGAGAACTAATGTCATTATTTTTGTGCCTTACTCTTCACTGCCTCTTTCACAAAGTATAGCATGGGGAATTTCATTTCAGTAAGGGCTCTTCCTGGTTCAAATGTCAAAAGGTTTCCTCTTCAAATACTCAAAAGGTTTTTTGGCTTTAGAAATTTTGGCTGCTTGGGTGTTTTAAAAATGATGGAAAGCATATGGCTTAAAGAAAGTGTTTTTCTTATAGCAGAAAACATTGGGATTTTAGTCATTCTAAGTGGAAATAATTTGGGTGGTTTAGTTGCTAAATGTAGTAGTTATCGATAATTTGAATAAATGACTGAAAATAGGAACTCAGGATAGAGGTAATTTATGTAGTCCTACCTATAATTATCCATCATGCCATAAAACAAAATCTTCTCTATGGCATCTTGTTTTCCATTTAATTTAGTCACTTTTTCTCTAATCAAATATTAAAATTAAGTTCAGAAAGGTACAAAAATATTGCTGTAAACTGAGGTCATTGACTCAGGAGAACATGACTGAGAAAATGATGGAATTTTTAGCACATATTGATGACACAAATGCAACTTGTAACTGTGTATTCACAATATACCTCTCAACATCGGAAAGATTTTTGTTTTGAGCAAGCTTGCTTTTCTGGTAGCTGTTCTAATGTTCTCATATGTGCCATCTAGAGGCTGCTTTGGTGGAACAGCCTGGAATACCTCAGAGAAGTAAGGAAACAGTTTCCATGAGAGGAAGTAGTAATTTAATTCTTACCTTCTTTGGGCAGAACAATGAAAAACATGCCTGAGAGATGAGAAAATACATGTATTTTTTGCTATACCTACGTTTAATATAACTATGATGCAAAACTGATGTAGCTACTTATAACCACTAATGCTTCTCATGGATTAATAATGGTAACCAAGAGAAGAAACACAGAGACGAAAATACTGTCAACTGTATCATGATCACTCTCAGAAAAACTGTTCTCTTCTTGAATCATATTTCTGCATTCACATCTTCTTCCTTCTTACTATAACAGTAGAAGTCTTTCTGCACTGTCTGCCTGCTGCTCTGTGGGCAAAGATCCCCAAAGGATTCGTCTTCTTCAGATTTTCTAGTTCTGGCAGAAGACAAGAAATGGGGGGACACAATGAATCTCCTTACTAGGGTGCTGCACTTTTCTTTACAAGGAGGAGCCATCACAGAGCCAAAATTCTGAGGAGCTAAAGAGTAAAGGAGGAGCCAAGGAAAGGAGAAAGACACCAAGCAGTTCTTAATTAATTACATTAAAATTTATTCCTCTACCTGCCTACTGTGATACAGTGTTTGTGTCACACCATCTGTGTTCAAGACTATGTACTCACTGTGATAGAAATTGTGAGGAGACTGACAGATGCATGGGCAGACAATCATTGCGGAAGGGAAAAAGGTAGGTCAGGTAGATATTATTAGCCCGTAAGGTAATTGAGGGAGCCCTCCAAACCAGCAAACACCTCTGGGAATCTCTGCAGTCCCCTGGGCTGTAACTCTACCCAGTTTCTTGCCAATAGCTGCTCCTTGCCCTGCTCATCTTGTGCAACGTTTCCAGAGAACTTTTGCATGGCTTCTGTCTGGGTGGTCTGCATTTGTCTTTCCCTGGAAATAGAGCACTTGGCAACTTTCAATCTGGCGTGTAAGGGCCATCTCGAGGTAAGACTCTTTGAGACTACCTGTTGGGTTTCTTACAGCACTAAGCACTCCTTTGTCAGATCAGTAAACAGGTTTCTTCAGCCTGTGAAATGTTACAGGGTGTGAATGAGCAGTATGTGAAAACCCTAGAGCTCTGATGAAAGTAAGTAGTGAGTCTTGTAGCAGTTGTTACACCATCTTTAGATACTTAAAGATGGTACCTCCACAGGATATGCCAAATATTGTTTCCTCCTGGACCGGAACTGGGCAAAGAGAAGATTTTTTCCAGTGCAAACCTTGGATATGTGCTCGCACTGCTAATGCAGTGATGTTCAAATGAAGGTGTCAGGCAACAAACCGTGACAGAGGTGCAGGCACATATTCCCTTCTGCCATGCCTGCTTTGGCACTGTTGTGACAGGCAGCTGCAACAGAGGCGCTTAGTTGCTGATATGACGTTCTCCAGAGATTATCCATCAAAGCTGACAGGTCTATATGGGAGCAGAATTTCCAGAAGAGCTTTATAGTATAGTTTTCATTTCTTTTTCTGCCAAGTTTTTAGTGACCTATTTGGAAATATGTTAGAAATGACTGCAAATGGAGAAACAGCTTTTAAGCTAGTACTTCTGGCTTTACAGCTAGGAAGTCCAAACCAGCTCACTGTGTTACAATCACCATACTTGGATAGGAATCTCAAATAAGGAGTGATAAGATAGTTTCTCTCCTGTTGCAAAACACATGTGACAGTTGGAGCCATTCGGTACTTTGTAAAGCCATTTATCTTGAAGAGTAAAAGCCCTCTTCATGTCTTAAAATATTTGTTACAAGCGAGAAATTAATTTATGTTTCTTAAAAGTGGTCTTTCTTATGGGTGACACCACCACCAACTCTGCTTTTTGCCAATATCATTGCCAGCAACGATGATAAGAAAAGAATGCTGGAATAAATGTTGAATATTACAAATCGCACAAACTACATCCAATCAATCTGTTTTTAGAAAACATTGATTATCAAGTAAAACAAAGGTTTTCTTTTTAAGCGTACTCACAATTTCCAAGCATAAGTGCAACCACTGTACTCTCTTAAGACTTTTAAAAAGGGGGAGAGAACGTGATGAGAAATAGGAGAACAAAAGGGACAAGCATATCAGTGTTAAAAGTCAGAAAAATAGAGGAGAAAGTACTCCAAAATATTATATATTGCCACTTCAGTTGAGGTAACATTTTATTTTCTAAGTAAAGAAAGATTCATGGTGGCAATTGTCCTACAAGGTACATAATTTCCTTTTTTGTTATAATGGTCACAAGCCACCTGAGTCTGGCTGGGAAGTTTCTTTGAATTCCTCAGTCTATGTTTTGCTGGTTGTTTCTTTTTTAGATGTTTCTTCTGAATGTTTCTGAGAAAGAAACTCAAGCCTCGAGGTTGGAATTTGGATGAAGCTGTATATTAAAACTCTATGCACTGTGATTTGGTACAAAAAGTTACCCAAGTAGCCTGTAAAGGGTCAGTGAGACAGCTTACAACATGTGTCTTCAGCTTGTTGCACAGACTGTGCACATCAGATTTGCTGCGCTTACACAGCTCGATCTGCTTTCATATGTTGCACTGTTGTTTCTGCATGCACAGTGAAGGTGGGGCATCCAAAATGCTTCAAACTGGCACAGCGTGACTCAAGCAAAGACTATTTTGCACATACTCGTGTTACTGCAGTTGTGCACTGGCTTCTCTGTGTGTACACTACTCATTGTATGTCTGTGTCATTTCTGTGAGGCTTCTAGCATCATAGAATCAGCTAGGTTGGAGAAGACCTTAAAGATCACCAAGTCCAACCACTACCCCAGAGCTGCCAAGACCATCACTAAGTCATGTCACTAGATTCAGTAAATAACTGTTAGAAGTGTTTGTCTGTCACTCAAAGCTGTAGAGGCAAAAGACAAGCAAAGGCACAAGGGATTTCTGGAAGATAATGTCTGGATTGATAATAATCAGCTCATTTCATCACAGTCAGAAATAAAAATAATTATTTATAGCTTACTAATTTTTTATAATGAAACGGTGAAGATTACTAAAAAACTTGTTTTGAGGAAATTAGGATGAGAAAAGGCGTTTTTGACATCTATCCAAAACCCATTTCCTAAATTCACATTTCTCCTAAAGAAGAAGGGAATATCTTCTGTGGGTGAGTGCTTACGCTGCCCTGAGCTCACCTCTCTTCTTGGCCATGTTTGTCTATTTTCTGCTCTGAATATAAAAATTTTCAAGAGCATGAACACGCAGCCCATGACCTCTGTAGCAGGCTGTAATTTGAACAAGGACATCTAATAGAGTACTTGTTGGAAGACCAAAAGAACCCAGTTTCCTTCCCCTGAGGGAGGAACAGTTAAACAACCAGGCAGCATCCTAAGGTCTAAGGCATTGGGCTTATGTTACAACAAATTTTCCACACCTTTGTTTTCCCTGTGAAGTGAAGGTATTTACACTTTCCAGTCTGACATGGTGTCATGTGAAAGCAGATCTGGAAAAGATGTCTTAGCTAGAGAAGAGCCTGATTCTACTGCTGGGTGTTTGGGAGGGGTGAGTCTGGCCCTCCCTGTGACTGTCAATTTTGCCAATGCAGGCACATTTCAGGTCCATTTCTGAGTACTGTGTTTCATTAATGCTTTTTAGTTCTCTTTCAAATATTTCTGTTTTCCATTCAGATGTGTCTTTATAGCATTTTGTGTTACAGGTGTGGAAAAGGCTGAGAGAACTTTGTTTCCAGAGAATTGATATGGAATTTTGCTAAGCAAAAGGCGAGGGTTGCCCAGGAAAAAAACTTGGGAGACACCATCTGTTGTTGTCAAAGCAGAGCTGTTTGTAATCGCTTAACCTGAGAAGTGCTGAAGTCCAGATTTTTCTCATTTTATTATGACTCTTCTTAGCTGAAACATATTTATGTCCAAGAAAAAAAGAATACAGTATGTCCTCAGTGCTGGTGACTGGTCTTGTAATTACTGACTCAGACCCAACATATTTCCATTGTGGGCTGACCAATTTTCATCTGTGATGTAAGTAGGTTTTGATCCTCTTGCTCAAAAACATTCTCTGTTCCTGCCTTCAGGCAATAAGTGATACCTTCTCTGTGACACAATGCAAATGGTTGTTGGAAGATTAAGCTAAGGCTGTTTAAAATTAGGTCAGGTTGGACAGAGCCTTGGCCAACATGGTCTACTGTGAGGTGTCCCTGCTCATGGCAGGGGGGTTGGAACTAGATGATCTTAAGGTCTTTTCCAACCCAAACCGTTCTATGATTCTAAACTTATATGTGGCCCAATTACTGTGTACCATGGGAAAGGAAGATTAATGCTGTAAATCATTTTACCAGACATTTGCTTAATTGCTGTGGCAATTCAGACCAGAAACCATGAGCCCTTGTTAGTTTGACACAGCTTGATTCAAGACCTTGACATGTCCTCTCAACTGCCTTAGTAAAGGTGCAGTTGGTTGGGGAAAGATATCAGTGTGGTAAGAGTTCAAAGTGTTAGTGGCAAACTGAATTGTAGTGTTTGGCAATAGGGCAAATATCAAAGTGCTCTGAGCTTCTTCACCTAATAGAAAGCTGAGCTGTGATCGCTATGTGTTTTATTTAAATGAAAAGCAAGCAAACATTCTTAACAAAAAAGTATAGGTCTTTTACTCTGCTCCATGGTATGGAAAGCAAAGGGAACGGGGTGATTCCTGCTCTATTTGCATAGCTTTGGCTACTTACAGAAGGATTGAAGCCACCTGCATAAATGATTTCTGCTCCTGAGGAGCTGCTCTTTGGGAGAGTGGGTGCAAGGAGGGACAGCAGCACTCTGGTTTAAAGGGTAGAAGTTACCACAATGCAAATGAAAGCAATAACAATATTTGAAATGACAAGCAAAAGGTCCTGGATTAGGACCTGTATCCTTACAAGACATTTGGAAAGAGGGTGAGGAACACAATGGCAAATCCCGTTAAGTGACACTGGGTAGTAAACTTGGGCAAAGTTCATGAAAGCTGTGAGAAACTTGAGAGGCACCTCACCAAGCTGGGGAATTCACTGAACGGCACGCTGCCTGCAGTTGGGTATCTGCAGCTCAGTGAAAAGGTCCAAGGGGAAGGACTCAGAGAGTGAAGGGAATGGAAAAGCTGTCATGGAGGGAGGCTGAAAAGAGTCAGGCTGTTTATCTAATGAGAAGTCACAAAAAGCATGTAGAGGAACTTGAAGATATAGCCTGGTATAGGCAGCGAAACCTACTCACCTTTTTGTCTCTGAGGTGCAATATTGTCAAATTGGTTTGCTTGAAAAATTGAAATGGAATTGAAATGTGAAAGTCAAAACTTTTCTGTTTCTGTGCATCAGCTTAGCAGAGCAAAACTCTGTAACTTATTCCCTTTATTTTCATTGGAACCAGGGACAGAAACAGAAGCATTAGAGAGCATACGGATAATGTTTAGTCAAAATGAATGACAGATACAGAAGAGAGCAAGTGCTCTCAATCTTAGGGTACTGTTTTCAGTCATAATCTAATTGTTGAAAGTTGCAAGAAAGCTTCCTTGCTACTTTGTGGTACAAAATGCTGCCCTTGCTGCTTTCTACTGTAGCTACTCTCTTTGCAACTTGGGTGATTGCTGTGGTTGGGGAGATGATACTGAAGACCTTTTCTCTGACCATGTAAGGGCTGGATCAAAGCCTGCCTGCCCTGCAACCTTCTCCTTCATCAGCAAATCCACATTCAGCTTCAGCTGTATTACATAAAAAGCTCCTTGTCCCTTTTTTCAAACGGTGGCTAAACTGCCACAGCTGTGAGTTCAGGAAGGCATGTTTCAAAATCCAAACAAGAGAGAGAAGGATTTAGGAGGGGTAATAGGAGAACCAGCAAAAAGTAGATCTAAGCATGCACATTTCTATTGACTTTTTTGGGAAGAAAACCTGGATGGGGTAATGCTTCATCACTACCTGAAACACATTTCGGTCCAACTCAGTAGAAGGGCATACTGGAAAAAAACTAAAGAAATAAAATATTTGAATTAAAGTGGCTTCTTCACACATCTGACGTGATTTGTCCATGTCTAATTATAGCTACTGCTCTGTGAGCGTGTTTGATTTTTGCAGCATGGCTAGAGTAGCTGTTTCGCTTGGCAGCATGTGTGCTGGCCTGCCACCCCTCTCTTCATTCACCGAATTCTGATGCTATGTTTAGAAGCACCAGCCATCCAAATTATAATAGGCCTCATACTTTGCATTTAGACTGCAGGAGTTAAAGCCAATTAAAACAAGTGCTGAGACACTTGACTTTTTTGTTTTTTTCTTTCACTTTAGTTTAAGATATTCTCTTAAGGGAAATTTTTAATGAAATCTATTTTGGAATGCTACACTGAAGATGTATTTATTAGAAAGGCCTATTTGTTTTAATCCGATGCATTTACGAGTTTGATCTGATTTACCCTCAAGTGTTAATTTAGAAGAAGGAGAGAGTATTTCTTACATGTGTGTTTAAAGTGGAGGGAAGGTTATGTCTTCATATATGTACCCTCTTCATTCTCCCAGTAACAGTGACTGGAGCAGTCCCTGCCTCCAGGCACGAGAGGGGAGAGTAAATTCATGTGTGTGGAGCCCCCTTCTCATCTGCACTGATGTGACTTTGACCCTGGTTATTCTTTGTGTGTGTGGGATGAGGGTTAAAACACTAAGCTGATTCTTGAGAACTAAGGTCTATACCCAGCTCTGAGCCAGATTTTCAGTGTAGCTTTAGATAAGCTACTTCATTCCTCTGTCTCTGAGTTATGTGCCTGGCAAAATTCTGTGAGAAATCAAATGTTTTATAAAAGATTGTTTCAGCCTTGTGGTGTTTTTTTTGATTGTGGTTTCTTCATGAGGTTTGAGTAATTTCTCTTTTGGGTACAAACTGGCTTAGTAAAGAAGGCAAAATATTCTGCTTCTCCTGAATGGATATCTCTGTTCATTCACTTTGAAAACAAACGAAAAGCACTATGTAGTTTGTGGCAAGTCTCAAGTGAAGAGGCAAAGCAAAACCTTACAGCACTTTGTTGAAGAAATGACAAAACCTGTGGAAGCATGGTTGAATCATAGAATCATAGAATCATAGAATAGTTAGGGTTGGAAAGGACCTTAAGATCATC
This sequence comes from Amazona ochrocephala, assembly GCA_039720435.1. NCBI lineage: Eukaryota > Metazoa > Chordata > Aves > Psittaciformes > Psittacidae > Amazona > Amazona ochrocephala. Next base: position 98,083,873 of record CM077877.1, on the reverse strand, counting down.
GAGTTCCAACCCCCCTGCCATGGGCAGGGGCACCTCCCACTAAACCATGCCATCCAAGGCTATGTCCAACCCCACCTTGAACGCCGCCAGGGATGAAGCATTCATAACTTCCTTGTCCCTGCAGCTCTGGACTTTGCCTAGGTGTATCATGAGCAAAAAAGCCCTGACAAGGCTGAACTCCTCAACTTGGGAAAAGTAAAAGAATATTTTGATGTTTGATGAGGAACTAAAAAGGCCATTTGCTACAAAGCAGTGAAGGTGTAATTTGTACTGTATTTCTGGGAAGAAAGAAAAAAGTGCTAGCTCAGTCTAGTATGCTTCAGGAGAACATACGCAGTAGATTAGATAAAGCGCAGAGGCTGCAACTGTCAACACAGAAATAACTGGAAGTGAATTTGAGGTAAGAGGTATGAAGGATGAACAGCTATTAATAAGAATGAGACATTGAAAAAATCCCACAGCCGTTGATGGAAGAAATCTGAGAATGTAATGCTATTAGAAGGATTTGTAAAAATAGTAAGATATGTTTGCAGGGGATGTTTCTCAGTCATATCAGTGGAGTAATGGAATATAAAATGCAAGTTTCTAGAGCTGGTGCATTGGAGGTCCATAAGCAAGTTAGATTTCTGGAGCTAACCAAATCCATGCCAGAGAAAAAAACTTTACAGAAATAGCTGGACTTCTGTATCAGATGACTGCAGCGAGACTACATTTGATATGGCATGGAAAGCAGAAACACTTGCATGCATCAGTCAAGAGTGGAACGTGACAGGAAGAAAGCAGAGTGGATAAAGCTCAAAGAAAGTAAAGAACTTAAGCTAGCCAAAAAAAGAAAGATAGAAAGAAAGAAAATGCTTATGAAATCCATCTATTTTTCTTATGAAATTATAATTTTCAATGGGTGGGAACTATTTTTTTCCAGTCATTGATTTTGGGCAAGAATATGGAGTTAAAAAAAAATACTGCAGGCTCAGTGAAAAAGTAACATGCTGGCTGGGTTGAGTGATAACAGGGTTGAATTTTTCCATGAAGTACAGCTGAAGGAAGAGCTGTCTGGCCAATGGTTCTCTCTTTTCTTCACAGTGTAAGTTAAAGAAGTCTGTGTGCATTTGATCACTGCTGACCTGATTTGCTGTTTATAGGAGAAACATTTAGCAAACCAAAAAATTTTCCCACTCACTTTCAGTATAATATAAAAATACAGGTTGTCATTATGGTAAATTGTTAACCAGCAATAACAGCATGACCATTTGGCATAGAGGACCAAATGCTAGAGGCCTTCCTGCCTTGGACCTTCAGCTTCCACGTAACTTGAGTTGTAAGAAACTTAGATGAAAGCATCAATTTTTATGGATCATGACAAGACAAAGGCAAAATAAAAAAAATCCCCCTATGAAATGGATTATTTCACATAAATACTCCTTCTATTTGCTTCTGTTAACCGAGATCTAGGAGGGCCTTACCAACCAGGAAGATGGGTTTTCTTTTTTTCGATTCCAAATGAAGAAAATTTACCTAGGAAGATTTCAGCCAGCTCTGCTGATGGTTACTGGTCATTGCATAAGAGCATCCCTCACTTGGAGGGAGATGTGGCTCCCCTCCCTGATGTCTTGGACAGCAAACAGCTACATGCAGGCAGCAGGTTGAGCGTGTCTGGAATTAGACTGGCAACTTGCACACCATGGTTATTATTGTTCACTGAGGAGTAAATATAACAGCTTTGCAGCCCACCATGTTAAGTGGAATTCAGTGATGTGTCGTTTACAAAACCAAATGGTTTTAAGATGATCCTGCAATGTGCTGAGTAGCTCTTCTAGTGTTCATAGACTCTAATTTGGGAAAGGTATTCGTGCACACCCATGACCTTGAGCAGACAGCTCCATTCCTGGGCTTAAAGACAGGATTTCCTAAATTGGTGTCACGGTACCTTCAATTCTCATATTGGAACAAAAAAAAAAAAACCCAAACCCCAACAGAATTAAAATTAAAATGCAGATGAAAATGTTGCTGTCTTGCTCTTTTACCAGCACACTTTAGCAAACAAGAGAGCATTGTTGCTGCATGCTACACTAATAAGATATACATGTTGTTTGGAGGGTGTAGGCTAGTGGTTTGCTCATTTAACAACAACTGTTCTCTTAGTTTTGTGCAAGATGATAATTTTCTTTGAAGAGTTAGCAAATTTTTTTGCTATACTTTGTCCATATGCAGAAGTTATCTAATGTGATATAAAATTTGGCATGAAGGGAGTTTAAATGGCTTTAATTTCATTCTGTTTATTCCACTTTCCAAATAATGATCAAACAAGACTGAGCTAGACTTAATTCTTACGGGCTTTTCAGAAGAAGCAAATTCTAAATGACTTGAGCAACAAGAAACAGAGATTTGCTTTGGGTTGTGGTACAGTGAGTGGCCAGGTTTTGGTATAGCAAAATGACAGGTGAGGTGAAGGACAAGGTACAGAACAGAAAGCTGAGTTCTCAGTGATAAAATTGAGTTCTGGTAAACTGAAATGTGCTTGTATAAAGCACTTTTAAAGAAATACCTGCTCATGTGAAATCTGGTTACAGTATATTACATGATAACCTGTTGTTGTAACATTCAGAGAAAGTATAAAGCAAAATATACTTTGATATAATGTGAGAAAGTGCTACCTGAAAATTGAAAAGCAATTCCAAAATGTCTCAGAGACTGTGATCATTACCCAGCAAAACTCATTATTTAAAATTTTGTATTTACAGCTTATTAGCTTTTCTTTCAATATAAATCAAAGCAGAACTTCAGACATATGGGCTATAGAAAATAGTTTTGTCCTAATGTCATATAACCTAATGAAGCATTATTAAATTTCAAGTATCCTAGTAGCAATAATGAAACTCTTACTAGAACAATGCTTGGAGGCAGATCTTACATATCCATCTTATCAATTTAGCAGCACAAGGCCTGTTGAAAAGTATCTTACCAATTTAAATATTATGTCTGTCAAGATAATCTTGGAACATTTTACCTTTTAAAACACTGGCTTTTGTAATGTAGGATAATTGAAAAAGCACTAACCAAGAGTTAAAAATACTAGAGTGAGAACACAAAAGAGGTTGTATATCATCTACTAGAAGGTTATTTAAGTGATAAAAGGAGAGTGACACTTTCATTTTTCTCCCTTTCTTTCTCCCTTGTTTCTTTTCTTTCATCAAATTATCAATGTTTATGTGAAATGGTGCAATCCTTAATGGCAAATGAAGAACTGTGTTTATCAAGCACAACACAAACCCCACCAGTTTTTGCCGCACATAGATTCCTGACAGATGATTTCTGTGGCTGAGTATCCTCTGATTTCAGGGTAACGTTGGTGCATATTTCTGTGGTGCCATAAAAGCAATACCTGACATACGCCCGAGTGTTGTGCCAGCTTTGTACTGGCTAGTTTAAATCCCAGCCAAGTACCCACAGTAAGAGTCTCTTGGAGACTTCTGGGGCCGTGCAGCTTGTGTTTAAGCCATGCATGCTGCTAGCAGTTGTGGGTCAGGCGAAAATGACTTTGCAGGTAAACTGGACACTTTAACTCAGCATTTTGCTAATTTTCTGATAAAACAATTGCCAAATCAACCAAGAATGAAACTCTTGATGAGGAATGCAGCTTGCTTGTGGCTGAAGTGGGTAGAATGTGAGCCAATGAAAGATGTGGCCCCCTTTCCAGATCTGAGGCTGCAGTGAGGTCCTTGCTCACCCACAGCTCTTGCAACATCCGTCAGGTCTCAAAATGTGGAGCCTTGTCTTATTGGTCTGTGGTATGGCAGAAAAGCCCAGCTCCAGTCATATTCACTCAGAGTTTAATTAAATCTGCAATGAACCAAAGTCAAGTGAAAAATTGTATACAAAATACATGTGTGCATTTTTCCCCTGGGTCCTGGAACTGTTCAGGAAATACTCTGGAAAACCAAAGATATAGAAAAGGGAGCCTGAACTCTAGGTTATGAACTAAGGAGGTCTTCATTCTCAGCTCTTGCCTATAACCTCTCCTTCTGTTAAGAGCACACTGATGTTTCAGTGAATTAAATGTAAGCAAATTAAAAGAAGACAGTGTCTGAAGCTGTTCATTGTTCCAGAGAAAACAATTTATTTATTAGGATTCCTCTTTTAAAGTGGGTAAACAATTTTCCTAGAACAGCCGTTTTATATGTATTTTATATAAAATTCAAGTAGTTCTCTAAATACATGATTTTCTTGTGCTTTCTTAATAAATATGCTTTTATCATTACCTATTCACAGATCTATTGAAATTGTTTTTAGGGAAAGACAAAAGTATACAAAGGTAGGTTAATAGCAAAACAATTATTGTTGCAAACTTACCTCATCCCTTATCTGACAGAATAATGATAATAGATATTGCTGTCACAGCAAGTAGGTAACTACACCTTCCACCAAAGTTTTTTTTTCCTGATTCCTGCTTATTTCCTAAGATGATTTGTGCATGTGGGTTTTAGTAACTTATGAACTTCTATATAAGTTTTTTAGGGCAGATACTATTTCCTAGTTTGCTAACCGAATCATGTTAGCATTCAACTTCTGAGATTCATGCAGAAACGCAGACAAAATGTATTTGTTATGTGATAGCATGATTTCTTACTCCACTGGGAATGATATAACAGACTTCAAGCTTTGAAAGTTTTGGTATTTGTGACTCCTTATAAAGCAGTTTCTAAACTAAAGTCAAAATCTTCAGCCATGTTTATTTGAAGTAGTTGTTTAAATTTCTGGTTGTCCATTTGCTGGATTAAATGGAAGAAAAGATGGTAGTAATTGCCTTTCAGGCCATTGGTGATATTAAAATGCAATGTTACTTACAGGAAACTTTGGAATGCTGACCTGGACCTTTAAAATAGTGTCATTCGGTGGTTCATTTAGCAGTTAAATTACTTCCAACTATGATATTAAAAATTAACTTTCATAGTTAATTTTTGTAAAATGACCACACTAAACAACAGAAAAGTGATTTTAGGTGGGTTTTTTTTAATGTCAAGTGGACAATGTTGATGCATACCATGAAGATTTTTGGGCACATAATTTTGAAGATGTTTGCTTTTGTCCTTTCTGTACCAATGTGAGGTTCATTCTGTAGCACACAGAAAATGCTGAGAGGAAGGCAGTGTTGAGGACTTGTTACCAGCTGTCTGCCTGCAGCACAGATTACTGAAGGGCCAGCAAGCTGAGAGGAAAACATTCCCCATTTTGAAGGCTCTACCCAGGGCTTCCAAGAGAAGTGTTGATTATTTGCTGCTACTTAGCATTGTCTTGCTACTCAAATTGTCAAGAAAAAGTCTTGAAAAGAAGTTACAATTTATTATTGCTGAAGGTACTCTAAGGTCACACTGTTCACCCTCATAAAATCATAGAACGGTTCGGGTTGGAAGAATCTTAAAGACCATCCAGTTCCAACCCCCTGCCATGGGCAGGGACACCTTCCACTAGACCAGGTTGCTCAAAACCCCATCCAACCGGGCAACAGATTGCAACATATTGGCTGATAATTTGTGACCTGATGGGTAGAAACTGTCATGGGAGGAAGGAGATCTGTCTTGAGCTTCCACAGCTTTGTATTTCAGATGATCTAAGATTAAAAATTTCTTTCTGAGTCAGTTACAGCAGGAGCTTGAGCCCACACTTCCCAAAGCCCAGGTGGGTCCTGGACATTTTGGTCCTAACACTTCACAAGTCCGTTCTTGTGAAAATGTACAGAATGTCATATTGGAGTCATTTAATTTTAGCTGTGATCAGAGTCATGGCAATAACTGACTCATAATGTAAGGGTGAGCTTGGTGGCAGATTTCTTCACTTCATTGAAAAAAAGAAAAAGAAACCTATTAATTTTTACAGTAGGTAACCAACGTTAATTCAGTGGGGTGAATTTGTTCATTATTTCCAAAGGTTAGCAAAAATGGATTTTTCAACCTATTCCAAGAAAATCTTCAGCTGAACAAAACATTTTGAACTAATATTGCAATGCTTCATTATTTTGGAAATGCAAGTGGTGCATTTTAATTTTTGTGGATTTTTTCTCTGGAGCAGTTCATTATAGTGACCTTCTTCTAGTTATTCGTACTAATGCACAGAATGCTCCATAATTAATATTAAAGACTCAAAACATTATTTTTGTACAAAACTAGAATTACTATTGGAAGGTAGTATTTTTATGACTGTGCAGATATTTAGCAAATCCATTAGAGTGTTGACATGAACAGAGAACAAACACTGTCATTAAAAAAAGAGAAAAAAGATATTTTTTATTCAAATCTGTTAAATAAAGCCACATTTTCCTCTGCCATTTTCCAGGAAAATGTCTAAGTAGTTTTCTTTTTCCATTTCTGTTCTTCTATTTCTTCTCTGGGAAATGAGGCTAAGCAGAAGCTTAACTCCTTTTACAAGTATTTGTTATCATATTGCGTGGTCTTGCTGTGTCTTCTCTTCAAGTTCATTTTGAATTTGGGCCTCTCAAGTGGTAAAAGCTTTTTTACAATCAGTAGTGTAGATACTACCTAGCATACAGCTAATTTCTTCATTTTCATGTAGATGGTGGCAAAATACCCAAAGATGGGGTCTTGAACAGGCACAGTGGGTTTTAGGCATTGAATATTTTCCCTGTTTCTTTTGAATTCAGTAAGTTTCAAAACAATGGTGTGCCTTGTTGGTATTACTTCAATGCATATCACAAGGGGGAAGAATGTGCTGAATGGTGTTCGTGTGATGAATTCTCTCCCTTGTCTTCTCATTATACAAATTTTGATGACTTAGTTAGTCAGCCTTTTTAAGCAACAGTTTTGGTCATGATATCTTATATTTATCAGCAGTGATTTTATGCATGTCAAAGAAATACTTGTGTACAAAAAGTTAAAAAAGGCCAGTAGCATGGCTTAGCTTTGAACTCCTGATTCCAGTGGCCCTGCCATTTGGCCAAGACTTTCATTGGGTTTCATCTGTGGACTTTGTCCTTGTTTGCATTCCTTTCCCTTTCCAGGGAGCTTTTGTATTTGTTAAGAACCATTTTACTTTTAGATTAAAAAGCGTGTTATCTTGCTTTGCCAAGTTTTCAGTATTGATCTTATTACAAAAGAGGAATGCTGTTCTCTCTGCTAAGTGATGGCTTACATGTTTTCCTACAGAAGCTATAGCACAAGTGGAAGCTGTACAGCCTCCTCCTCTTGTCTCACTCCCATACCATAACCCGATTATCAATAACATGCCTTTAAGACAGTCAATTCATAAGGATGATAGCATCTTTAATACATTTGACAGTGCTTTTAATGATGCCTGGGGTGCCTAAATACGTGTGCCTAAAATCTACTGTAGCATGTGTGGGTTTTTTTAGGACTTTGGCATATATTTCATGCAGATGGCATTTCAGCAAGGTGGAGACCTCTCCTGACTCCATCATCTCTCAGGGAGCCTAAAAGCAGGAGCAAAAGGCAGCACAGCACAAAGTTCTGACATAGTCATCTGAGCAGATGGTCTCTCTTCACAGAAATGCCTCCTAATTCCTACTGATCTTGGTAAAAGCTGGTAAATGCTCAGCATTTCTGAGAATCACAAGCAGAGATTTAGGAGGTTAGCTCTAGAATCCCACCCATCTAAACCCAAAATTTTGCTGTGAAAATGAAATAAATCCTATCACCATCTGAACAAGATTCATTATAGTGACTTCAAAGTGTAAGTTTGGGTTCTCCACCCCCAATCTGATATTTTCAGATTAGAGATTTCTCATTAAGATATAATCTTTTTTAGAAAAGGTCCTTTTTGTTTTGATTTTAATTTGATTAGAGTTATATTCTTTGGAAGATTTCTCAGGCATTTAAAGAGCTGTGCTAGTGGTGCAATGCTCCAGCTCCATTTCCTCAGCTCAGCAGAAGGCTGTGTACAGTGTGCTGTGCACCTGAAGTGAATTGAACACTGTATGTTGCATTGCTATCCTTTCTGAAATAGAACAGTGCCATCTCAAGCACCACATCGCACATCTTTCAGTATGGATATTTCAGTGAGGAATCTGGGTCCTGCTGGCCACAATGATGGGGAAGTGGCCAGGGAGGATGACTGTGAGGATTCATGCTGATGAACCAGGCACCTTCCTTTCCTGAGCTGGAAGAAGTCCAGAGGACTCCAGTCTAACAGGCTGTGAAAAACCTGTGGAGGAAACTGTAGTGGGGTAAAAGTTCTCCACCAGTTCTCCTAGTTTAAACCTTCCAGTAAAGTTAGTGCAAGTGACTGCCTATAATCATTTGAAGGAAAACAGCTCTTTGGCTTGGAAGGGTGGCTGATGCAGACTTCAAAGCAAGCTGGTAGCAGGTGCCTGTAGCTTCCAGGGGACTGCCCATGAGCAGCAGTTTTGAGTTTGGACCTGCTGTTTTTGATTTAAAGAAAAACAGCAAGGAAAAAAAGGTGGGGAGGGTTCTCCCCAGTCCTGCCCCCTGAGGAAAAGAAAAATATCAAAGCAGCTGGTATTATTTGAATCCCTTAAGTTTTTATTCTGTGTGTATCACAAACGAGTTAGGGAGGATGAGGAAAGAACTGTGGCTTACACTTGTGAATTTCCTTAGAATAGAAAACAGATTTCACACTTCAGATGAAATAGCATGATACACGAGTCTCTTCAGAAAGCTATCTTTGGATATGACGTCTGTGAGCTATCTGTGTGAAACTGTGCTAGTGCATCACTATATAGACAGTAAATGGGAGAATGGTAAGTGGTGAAAGAAGTACACGATTAACTGAAGTTGCCACTGAATTATAATTTCTGGAAATCCAGAGGACCTGAAAAAATGGAAGTTGGTAGAAGTGAGCTTGAACTGAATGCACAAAATGAAGCGTGTCCTGGAATGTCTGACATCACCCCTCCCCTCCAAAAAGTCAGATCCTAGAAGTTCAAAATTTATGCAGTTAACATAAAAGAGTATCATTTAAGCTTTAAAGTGTTCTTTAAGAATTGTTTACAGCACAAAGCCCCGATTTGTGCCTGTTTTCCAAGCACGTGCTTCCAAACTTTGTGAACTGAAGGAACAAGAGTGGAAGAGAAACCAACTTTTGTTCTTGCTTTATTAGGTCTGATTTATAGCCTAAAAAGTGCCTGAGTGGCATAATGTGGCTGTTAAGGAGACTGATAGTCCAAAAAGAAAGGTTTTTTTTATGGACAGTGAGTACCATAATAGTAAAAAGTTTGTGTTTCACAATCAGAAACTCTGGTGGTAGCTGCTAAGAAATGTCCTACCCGAGGTGCCCAAACATCCCATTGCCATATAGACGAACCACATGTTCAACATTGATCCTCTAATTCACATCCACATTAAAAAACTGGAGGAAGCGGTATAAATTCACCACTTGCTTAAATTCAAGTCTGCAAAAGACAGGAGTCACAGATACCCCTTCTTTCTGCGGCCAGGGTTTCTGGACATAACATCGTGCACCCTCTCAGGGCTGCATGCTGTGTACCCATCTGACAGAGAAGCTGGAGTGAGATAAAATGATTTGGCTTCCCTCCACCTCCACCTTGCAGTGAGGCTGGTCTGGTGGGTGATGTTCAGAGCACATCAAACCCAGGCCTTGCAGGATTTGCCCCCCTAGGAGATGTAGTAGCTGGTTGCATTCAAGAGCATAGGCAAAGGTCATTGTGCTGCACCTCTGCAGATAGCAGCTGACTGCTGGCTGTAGTGGCTCAGGAGGTGAAAAACCTGCCCACCATGCCTTCCGCAGCCTGAGGTCTGCCATAGAGCCAGGGAGGACCCTGATGGGTAGGAAGGAAGCTATTATGGACCCAGCGAATGAGGAATTTCCCATTCTTCTGTTACAAGCACAAGGATTTAAAGTTTCTCTGTGCCCTCGGCATAGGCGCTGGGGCTCTGCTGGTGCTGTTGTGGCAGGGTTAATTTCTTGGGAGAAGTGGGATGTGGCTTTGAACCTCCCTGGGCTGAAGAGAGCAGGTCTTCCCTTTCCTGTGTAGCCTGACGTGTGCGGCTGAATGAAATGGGAACTTCTGCCCTGTGGCTGAAAAGAGAAGAGTGAGTTCATTCCTGGTTTTGAAAGGCCTGAGTTTCCTCTGTAACTGCAGCAGAAGAACATGGACAACTCCAGATATGGGCAACTCTGCACACCAGAGTTAAAGCCAGAGCCTGCCTTGAACTTAACTTCAAACCATCCAGCAAGTGTTTTCCTTTTGTATTTGCCATTACTTTGTCGCGCCTGGTTTGGCAGCTGCCTGCTTGGGGACCCTTCTCTAGCACACCACCTCCTTCCTCTGCCTGGCAAGAGGGGTGCACAGAGCTCTGACTGCGCAATCGTCTTTCCATACGCTGCAGGGGCCTGCACTCTTGCAGCAAGTTAAATTTGTTGGGGTGGCTCACATCAATGACAATGACTGTGGTTTTGTAGGGCATAGATGCAGATCATAACAGCTACACACATCTAGGAGAACGTTTGCAATTTTTTACCTTTATTTTGAAATAATTTCTGAAATTCATTTTAATCCTGGTAACATGGTATTTATTAATAAGCCTGAGCTTAAAGTATTTGCTGAAGGTCAAATTGGTGCCTGGTACAAATATGTGTTGCCCTATTAAAAGCAGCACATCTATGTCTATTATCAACACCTGCAGTATCTGGTTTGGAAACTTGGGCAGGAGAGAAGCAATGGGAGTGTTATTCAAAAAAATAGAAGAAACTTAAAAAGTGAGAAGGAGCCAGTGAGGGCTCTGCTGCAGTGCAGGAAGTCTGTACAAAGCACCTCTGCAGCATTTCTGTTCACTGAAGGAGAAATTGAGAGCTGCAGTAGATTACTGAGAGCTCACATTTACCTCTGGAGGTTCTTTTGCTCCTGGAAATCACAAGACACTCTGTGAAAGAGACATCAAAATGTATCAGTGAAGTACATTAAGATGTAATGGGTCTTGACTAATTATGTAGGCAATTACATTAAGATGTTGCATTATTCATCTTCCTTACATGTGATTTGCCAAAAATATTCCCATAGGACACTGATATTTCATAGCAATATTGATTGGCACTGATATTTCATAGTATTTCATTACTTTAGGATAAGATGAAGTTCGCAGGTTAAGTAATTTACTGTTAATGAAAACACCACTCGGTAAATACGGCTTGAAAATCCATTGTTAATTACCAGCATTCAATTCTTAATTGTCTTTTTACCAGTTCAGTTGAAATCATTGACACAAAATACATTGTTAAACTGCTTAATCAATCATTGTAGAAAAATAGAGGTGTTTGATAGGGACATTCTAGTACAAAGTTTATGTGAAGCTTCCCTGTTGAAAGCTTTGGAGGCTTCTATTTTGTTTTAAAGCTTATGTTACAAAAATGAGATTTCATAAACTTTACAGTCCTTACTACATTAATACCAAAGACAATAAAATAAAGGGAGGGGGAAGAGAGAGAAAGAGACAAACACACACACACCTTAAGCTTTAAGTGCCCTATTCACAAAATTATAGCTTACACATGCACATGCCCCAGTGGCGGAAAGTCTGGTTTTTGTGCTAAAGGACACAAAAAAGGTTTAATTAGGGCCCTGAGCTGCTGTTCTAATTAACACAAACTTTTGTTAAACTGCAGCAATGAATTATAGAGTGGCCCAGTAAATTACAAGAGCAAAAAGCAGGTTTATCCTCGGAGGAATTCTTCGCTTTCAGCTCATGCACCTTTTGCTAGGACTGACATGCGCGGGCTACTGGTGGCTACCGATGCCGTGCTCCCCCTGGATCCCCTGCTGTAAGGCTTCTGTCTTCCAGTGGAGCTGTGGAGACACCTTCCTTAAAAACACTCAGTACCCCTCATGGGTAGCCTTATGGGTGGACTGTGATGGATGAACTGGAACACTTGGCAGCTGCTGATGCTGGGACAGAAGAATGAGCTTTGAAAGGTCTGCAGCCAGATGAGTGCTATCTCACAGTTATTAAGTGTAAGTAACCTTTACCGAGTTAGGGGAATCAGCCATCCTGGGTGGAGGGAACAAAAATCTATATTCTGCACCATTCCTTACATCATGCTGCTTTGTGAAAGCCTTTTAGGGAAAATACTGAGCTGAAACCATCCAGCCTGATCTGCCAGTCCCTAGTGTGCAAGCCTTTCCCCACAGGCTACTCTGACTGCCTCAGCACGAAGCACAGCTAGAGGATCTGAAAGAAACTCCCACTGATTAACCACACTCTGTGAAAATTAGAATGGGGCAGTTGTTTCCAGAAAAAACAAAGAAAAAGGAAAACAGGTGTGAATTTAATGTGAAAGCTGTATCACAGTGCAAATTTTCCACCTGCCCAACAAGTTTCTCCTGAGGTTATGTTGATTTTTTTCTCTTCTATTTTAACATAAATGTTTCTGTACAAAAATGCTTCAGATTCTCTTCAGTGTGTTCTTTCTTTCCGGAGTAGACAGATATAAAAAGAAAAGCAAAATTAAGGCTGCTGCAGCTTCTTCTCCTTTGCTGACAGAAATGCTCTTCTTGATGGGCCTAAGTGAAAGCCCACCAATAGCAATGCTTTTTCAGCAGGTAGTATTTTATGCATGCTGGGCCTGACTGAGCGGTCCTTAGCACTGGGCAATGCCGCACTGTGTGAGCAGCCCCTTAGGGAGCATGTCCGTGGAACTGTGATTGTACACCTCAGCTCCCCACTCGCGTGAATGTTGCTGTGTAAGCTATGCAAATTATCGCTGCCCCGTTAATTTTAAAGTTGTCAAATGTACAGGATTTACACTGATTTACAACAGCCAAGGAGCTAACCTAAGGAGAAGAAAGTCATTAGGGAACTACTCTCCTGAGCATGGGTGGCAGGAACCTTGTGTTTATCTGGGAAACCCTGTTGAGGCGTGTGCCAAGGGATGTCGCACCACCCGTGACTCTGCAGGACTGGCCAAGCACCGGCACTGCCAACAAGTGAATTTCATTGATTTTGGCGTCAGGTGAAACTCAGTTGTTTTGTTCACAGCTGGGTAGCTAAAATCTACTTGCTGAGGTGCAACATCTAGTTTTCAATGGCTTGTGTTGTCTATGTAGCAAACTTCTCTGCTGAAATCCCATAGTTAGGTGGGGAGAAGGGATGAGTTTCCCTTGATATTGCACATGAAGGATAATACCTCCACATGAAACATGCTCGCTATATTAAGAGTATATAGGAAATTCTGGTTTGCCATGAGTTTGCCACGAGTTTGCCACAGCCTAAATTTTAGGTTGAACTGCCAAAAAAATAACCAGGATTGGTTTGCCTTATTTGTAAACATTTTGACAGTATATCAGTAGTTCGTAATTACTAATAAATCATAAATTTATCTACCCTGCCCTTTCCCAGACTTATGGCTTTTTAGAGTCAGTGAAACGATCTGTTTGGCAAACAGTGAGGTACTCTAAATAGCTGCCAGTCTGGTACACTGAAGAAAATGTCATGCACTAGGAGAGCCATAGATAGGGGAAAAAAATCAACGTTGCACTCCAAATATTTGAAGAGAAATGCCTACTTGATTGGTAGTTAGTTTTTGCATCCCAATATTTCTAGAAGTCTGTTTCTAAACCTACATTAATTACACGCCTGTGTACATTATTTAGAAGTTCTTTACTACAGTACTTTTGTACATGCTGTGTTTATTACTAAATGTAAAGAGAAAGTAATTACATAAGGCATATGTACAGTATCAGGTTGGGTTGCAGATCCTTCTGCTCACCTTCATCTTAAAGCTGCAAGGCCCATTTCATAGAGGCTTGTCACCAAGTTTAGGAGTGTCCTGAAATGCATAAAAACTGGAGCCAAGGCCCATTACTTTGATGAGCATTAACTAGTCTTTCCTTTTAAAATCCCTTGTATATATTCCCATTGCTTTTGGGGTTTTTAGTTGTTGGTGTGAATAAACCCGAATGTCTGAACACAGGGAGGTGCTGAGGAAGTCAGGAGTCATTACCAGGGTGGGGATTGAGATTCCACCATAGGTAATGGGTATTGCAGCTTTAACCCATGCCTTTGCTTAGTCTGTGAATCTGTTGTTTCAACTGGGCAGGTAGATATTTCACAACTTAAGTATTTATTTCCCCGGACTTAAGAATAACAAGGAAGAAAAAATAATAAAAGGCATGTTGGAGAAAGAAAAAGGGAACAAAGAGGGAGAAGGTAAAGGAGGTGCTGCGGCCTTTATGCTTCTGGTGGTTTTACACTTTGGACTCATTCTCCAAGTTGGCCACGTCACCGTTTCTTTCATTCTGTTCTTCTTGACTCTTTTCTTCCTCTTCAGTTTCCAGCTCAGCATGTTGGTCCAGCTTGCTGGAAACTGACCATGTCAGGGGTAGTTCTGCTCGGCTGGCCATCTCCGCCAGCTCTTTGGCACTGTAAACTGGTGTGTTGGTCTCATATGTTTCATGAAAACTGTTGTAGTCTACTTCATAAAATCCATCCTCCAGCGTGAGGACAGGGGTGAAACGGTAACCCCACAGGATCTCACTCGTAATGTATGAACTTCGAGCTTGGCAGGTCATTCCTGTAACAGAGAAGGAAGAAGTGCTGTAATAAGGACCCAGTGCTTTCCCAAATCTGTAACGATTTTTTCATATAGAAATAGAACTGTATATAAAAACGCACATGCCAGAAAAGAATCAGGTTTGACGTCATATAAGGTTGAACTTAAAAAGCAGTTTTACAGTGTGTAACCTATTTGAAGTTCTTTCCTTCTGTGCATGTACATAATCACAAATGGTGAGGCTGTGACCAGAGGTTAACATTTCTTTATTAAATGCAGCTCTGCTTTCTGTATCTCACCAATGAGTAACTCACCCTCTGATGAGTCTCAGATGGTTTATTGAGAGCATACATAACTTACACCATGTCATCTGTCAGCTCTCTGGCATGTAACAAACCCATGCTGCCACGTTCAGCACTTGCCCAGGCTAACTGAGCAACAGTTAACTTCAGCAAAACTGCTGGAGGACATTGTGATAGCCTGTGCATTCAGATAAATGGGACTAACTTCTTTGGTACCTTCCTTCACGGCTCTGCTGGACCTCACTCTGGGAGCTGCTATAGGGCAAAAAGGTCTGTAAGACGCTACCTTTTGTTAAGAGGCATAGAGATAGGCAGTTTTTCCAAGCTCAGAATGTAGACCAGAGTGTCCTCTGGGTGAAGAAATACCTGGCCATGACACAGACCTGATGCTTGGAGAATCTTCCCATCTCAGTCAAACAACTCAGGGAAGCACTACAGTCATAGGAGCACAGAATGGTTTGGATTGGAGAGGACCTTAAGATCACCTAGTTCCAACCCCCCTGCCATGGGCAGGGACACCTCACACTAAACCATGTCACCCAAGGCTTTGTCCAACCTGGCCTGAACACCACCAGAGATGGAGCATTCACAACTTCCCTGGGCAACCCATTCCAGTGCCTCAACACCCTCACAGTAAAGAACTTCTTCCTTATATCCAATCTAAACTTCACCTGTTTAAGATTAAACCCATTGTCCCTTATCCTATCACTACAGTCCCTGATGAAGAGTCCCTCCCCAGAATCCCTGCAGGCCCCCTTCAGATACTGGAAGGCTGCTATGAGGTCTCCATGCAGCCTTCTCTTCTCCAGGCTGAACAGGCCCTACTTTGTCAGCCTGTCTTCATACAGGAGGTGCTCTAGCCCCATTATCATCCTCATGACCCCTATCCATTCTCTCCATGTACTCCCGCTTTGCTGACAGCATGTTTTTGCCTCTTAAATTCACTTCTCCTGACCTTTTTCCTGGTCTGCTGGATTTCCCCTTTCACTCCTAAGCATTAAGATAGCAGGAAACGGGTTGACCAAAGAAGTGGCGAGCGGAACATCCCAGGCAGCGTTCAAGGCCAGGTTGGACTGAGACTTGGGTGACATGGTTTAGTGTGAGGTATCCATGCCCATGGCAGAGGGGCTGGAACTAGATGATCTTAAGATCCTTTCCAACCCTATTATTCTATGATTCTATGTGATAATTTTCCTTTAATTATCCGCACACAATTAGTTATGTATTGCTAAGCAAACTTCAGCTGAACAGTAAATGTTGCATACTTAGTAAATGTTACGGAGTTACATACCCCCTGGACAAGCCTGCCACACATCAGTTATTTAGAAGGCACTCATAAGCAATTAAAAAAAAATGCTTAATGCTTAATTTGGGGGGCACAAACAGCAGTCTGTGGAAGTGCACATTGTTTCTCTGCAGAGCTGGCATCATGGAAAATCACACCGAGAGTCTCAGGAAGAGCAAACATTGGTAGTTAAATGTCTCGAATATTTTTCAAGGCTGTGCAAACTGCTCTGGATAATTCTGCCCTCATTCTCTTGAGCTTCGTCTCTAAGCTCAGACAGCTTGCTTCTGGGTGAAAACCACTGTTTATTGGTACTCTGTTTCTGTCTTTTTCACTTATGACAATATGTTTAGAAAGACATTTACCAGCTTATACCACACTGCAGTACTTCAGCCCTTCTTCAGCTTTTCCCTCCACTCGCTGCAGTGCCTCAGACCCTCTGGAGTGGTGACTGCCAGGGAAAGCTTTAGTATGAAAACTGCTGCACTGAACAGCCAGGCAGAAATGCCACTGCACTCCTGCTGTGTTCACTGATCTTAATTTCTCTTTCCTTATGCCTGGCAGAAATACTTAAGCCTTTGTTTTTCTCAGGGCTGCAGGACAAGACATGTTTGCATTTCAATTCTCATCTAATGCACAAATAGAAATAGAAAGATCTTTTTTCTGTTCATTTCACAGGTGGGAAGTACAGAAGGACATGAAATCGTATGACAAAATTATCTCTTGTGAGATTTCCTGTGTGACTTTTAGTCTAAAGGAGATCTTTTTCTTTGTTTTTTTTTCCCCCCATAAAATGATGGAGGGAGAGGAACTCGGCAGCTTACACAAAACTATAGATGTGAGAAACACACTAGTTGTCTGGCAGCTTTTCCAAAGGGAGATTAGTTTTTCACACCACTCTTCTGCACAGACCCAGGAGTTTGGGTGCAGTATTTTGTAGGATCTTCCCACCCTGGCAGAGGTGCACCAGTGGTCTGGGAAGCAGAGAGGGCCATCAGCAGCCAGTGCTGGTGGCCATGTCCTCCCTGCTGTCTCAGGCACCTCCATGGGCTGGTGTCTGGCCAGCTCTTTTGCCGCTCCTTGGGGTTGCATGAAGACCAGTGACCCCTGGATGTTTCCCCAAAGGAACGTGCCATTCCTAAGACTCATGCTCCTCTAATCCCTCACTCTGCTGCTGAAATCCAACTTCAAAGTGAGTGGAAAATTTGGAATTTTCATTTCAAAGGCAGCCAGATTAAATAAAAATAAAATAAAGTTGAGGCCCCTTTGAAGCAGTGTTACCTTCCTGTGCTCAGACCAAGTACCCAGGGATGCTGCTGCTTTGGTTGGGAAAAATCTGTTTGACTGGTGGGAAAGAGCAGGGCTATTTTCTGCAGAAGTCAAGAAGATTGATTGAATTACGTTAGAGCTCATTAAAAACGAACCCTCATCTGAAATTTTGACCTGTCTCCGTTTTTAATTTAGTCTCCCATTCAGGAATGATTTAATTCCCATTTCTTTTCCACAGCCAGATGAAATACTTTCAGAGCTAGAATAAAAGAGTTAGTTATGATTTTTCAAGCAAGAAAGTTGATCAAGAGACAGATCTTAGTTAGTGAGGGACGTGTGTATGACAGAGACCTTACATGCTCTCCAAAGGTTTGAGTAAGCTAATACAGAAAGAATGTGTAAGTGGATCACAAGGATTCCAGATTAAAATGTACCACAGTTGTGTAGACCCTTGAAGTGATTGTCACTGTGCCTGCGTGGCTCTGGAAGCAAAACAGATTAATTTCTGCATTTCTGCATGGGGCGGCTTTACCAGCCCCTGCCTGTGCTGGCTCAGTCGTCCTTCAGCTCCTCAAACATCAGACCTTCTGAACTATCTTCTCTGCATTTAAGCTCTTGTTGTCGTCTATATATTATTGTTTAATATATTATTGTCTAATTTACATGTTTCATTGTATTCTATGGTTTTAATTGTCCTGTGAAAGGAAATGTGACTTTTATTATTTCCTGTAAGCTCTGAATATGATTTTGGTTGACAGGGGAGGCTGCATCATGAGTGGGGGCATTTTAGGCTCCAGGTTTTCATGTACTGCGTGATTTATTCAGCGATTGTGTGGCTTATATGTAGCCACAGATCTGTTACACAATGGCTGTAAAAATGATTGCGGTTTGACATTTTGACTAGTGTCTCATTTTAATTGGATCCCTTCAGGGCAGAGGAGAGCCAGGGAGCCTTTGGAGCTACTTAGCTCAGCATTAATTGGGCTTTTTCAAAACAAGCTGGGAAATTAAGCCACCCAAATAATTCATTCTAAATTAATTAAAACTGTAACTGGAAGGAACAGCCAGTTTGAGAAGGACCATCAGAGCCCAGCGGAAACCTCAAGGCTGCCCTGTGAGGCCCTGCCGTGATGGGAGCTGCATAGAGCCGGGGCAGTGGGTGGTGAAGGTGGAGCGTTCCCTCTGGGCTGGGCAGCTGCTTGCCCCTGCACTTCCCTGCACGGCGGCTCTGCAGCTCCCTGCACCATCTGTCCCTGCTGCCTGGCATGGGGGGATGGCCATGGCAGGATTAGGTTGCAGTGCCATGGGGCTTGTGCTTGCACCTGTTCACCTTGCTGCATGCTGTATCTTAAACATGCCGCGAGGTGATGAGACCTCCGATGGTTGCCCTTAACTGCTGCCTCACTCCCTTAAACTAAAAGCATTTTTAATGAGCAGTGATGAGCCTTTGTATATGTTGCAGCTTTCTGTTGGGTCTTAATGACAGCGTTGCTGTCTGTTTGTTCTATGCTTGCACAGGCGAGCGAACCAAAACTGAGTGTTGTGCAAATAGTTGATTGCTGGGCAAATTACCTAAGCAGTAAAATTAATTGCCATCTTACTTCATTGTAGGTTGTTTTCTTATTACGTCTAATGTTCAGTTAGAGCTTTATGGGGTGCACCCACACATTGTAAGAGTTGCTACTTCTCTGTGAAAGATACCCACCAAGGTAGACACAGTTCCTATCCCTCCTTCGTCCCCATTCCTGGGTCAGAACTATGCAAGGCGAGTTGCAAGCTGCATTTTGGTCCTTGTTATATCAAGAGAGGCAAAATAAATCATGGGCATTGGGTGAAGGAGATTTTTGTTTTTAATTGGAGCAACCAAGCAACATTTTGGTTGTTTTGCTTTCAAATGGGAACAAAAAGGTTGCTGCTAACAGTGCTGGGATCAGCTCCATGTATCTCAAATCAGCAATTAGTTACAACTTTGGATAGTCTCATTACCATACAAGCAGTGCAATTTAAACTTTAATTTATCATCTGAATGCTTATTATTCAGTTCAGCAGGTGAGGAGCTGAACTGCACAGAGACATGAGCAGTGCTACAGAGAGAAGAGTGGCTTGTGAGCAGGAGCTAGCATGCTAAGCTGCTTTCTGTCTGCATTGAATTTGACACACAGCTGGGCTCCTGCTGCAAGGTACCCATGCCGGGGTGGGGATGCTTTAGAGGGCTTGGTCACATATCATAGAAACACAGAATGGTTTGGGTTGGAAGGGACCTTAAAGCTCATCCTGTTCCACCCCCCCCCCCCCGCCCTGGGCAGGGACACCTTCCATTAGACCAGGTTGCTCCAAGCCCCTTCCAGCCTGACATCCATGACATTATATCATGTGTTTGTTTCATAAAGAAGTCAGGACCAGGCTCTGGTTCATGAAAGCATGTGGGCTGTTCCTCTCCAGAGCGCAGGCTGCAGTGGCTCCCTCAGCCTGACTGGGAGCATGGACACTAATTTGGTGCACCCCATCAGCAATTGTCCTTGCAGCTGGAGTGAAAGGTTTTATGGAACTTAACGTCTACACCATGCAGTCTAAGAAAATGACAGAATAATTCCCCTATGCTGTTGCTGATAGGTGGGTAAGGTTACAACCCCACCTTTGACTGATGAGAACTAATATCAAAGTTGATGTCACCTCCAGATTCATTACTCTTGGAAAGTTGACCTGTGCAGTTATTTTGAGGTTACAATTTGTTCCTGATCTCTGCTGCTGTTTAGGCTTATGCTTTGCACTTACAGTGCTACAAGGGTTTGGTGTGGTGACCCAGAGTGACTTGATGCATTTTCTCACAGTGCACTTAATTGAAGATTTCATGGTAGCTTATACAATAATATGCTGTGTCATGCACTCTTACCATATATTATTTCACTTTGTGATGGGAGTCATCAAAAATAAAATGCTATTAAAAGTTGGGGGAAAGGGTACTTCAAAATCACAGCATGAAATACATGTTTGGGCTGAAATACAATGATTTTCAGTTCCAGGTCAGTCTACTGCAGATGACACAGTGACACCCTCATTCAGCTTTTATTTTACTCGAGGAAGTCTTCCTCATAACAGGACTTTTTATTTTCAAATTCCGCTCCTGACAGGACTGTAAATGAAACGAAAGGGGCAAGAATTATGGCCCATTGCTGACTGCATCTCTTTGGCTGACAGCCACAATGTCAGGCTGATTTTGAGGTCCAACAATTTCCTCCTCACACTTTGCAGAATGAGGCAGACAAAATTGAATGGGATATCATATAAGAACACTGCTTTTCAATCACTGCATGGGAAATTTCCTTCACAGTTCAACCTGGAGTGAGACTTCAGCAGTAAGGGACTCAAGTGTGCACAGAAAACAGTGGTGTCTCCAATTCTGGGGTGAGTGGAGTTTCACTCTGCAGAATTTGGTCTGGGGAGTCTAGCTGGGAGATAAGATTTCCCTACGCGTGTGCGATGCTCCTATTATATTTCTTTCACACTGGCTTTATTCATAACACCCTTTACTAAGGTATCACTAAGGTAGAGGTTTTGATCTACTTCATAAAAAAGACCCAAACCAAACATAGAGGAAATTCTGTGGCCCTGGTGATTAACTCCTACAGCCCCTGTGTCAGTGCTCATGGTGAAACTATTTTGCTGTAGGAATTATGAAGAAGGAGGAGGTGCTGACCTGTAGCATTCGGGCTGACTTTTGCACTTTGCCTGAGGAGAGGGTGAGAAGATGGGGGAATTTTGTTTAAACACTGTGATGATGGTGCTAATACTGAGTTAATTAGATCAATGTGCACCCTGTATCTGCAACTTCAGTATAGGGCTCAAAAAAGCTCCAGTGACTTTTTAGGCTAGTTAAGTATCAATAGAGCAGTACACTACAAGGCAGAGAGATTGTCTCTGCCAAGATGACCTTTTGGTCTCACATATATTTGGTGCAAGATTTGTCAGTCTGCTATTTTTAGATGTTAAGGGGAATGAGAAAGCAATGCGTGCTATTAATAACAACCAAGTAACAACCAAAGTCAAGAGCTCCTGATTGATACCTTGTTTCTCCAGCAGACATTGTGTGGACTTTGGCAAATTACCTTGCTTTGCTGGGTGTGTTTAACTGGCATGCTACAAGGGATATGCTGAGATTTAAAGGCAGTAGATATGCTTGCGGTACATCCTATTCCTCATTTAGACACTCACTGTCAAATTTGTACTAAACAATTCTCCCTGGTGTGAAAATTATTGCCTCAAAAAAGGGCAGAGATTTAGCACAAAATTTTCATAGTGCCACCAAGTTATTGTCAGAATCATCAGTTGTCATTGCTGGAAAATGATGCAAATACCACAGAATCATAGATTGGTTAAGTTGGGAGGAGACCTTAAAGATCATCTGGATCCAACACCCTGTTATGGGCAGCGGCACCTTCCACTAGTCCAGGTTGCTCCAAGCCTTGCCCAGCCTGGCCTGGAACACTGCCAGGGATGGGGCAGCCACAACTTCTCTGTGCCAGGGTCTCATAATTCTCACAGTAAAGGATTTATTCCTAATATCTAATCTCAATCTACCCTTTTTTTGTTTTAAAGCCATTCCCTCCTGTCGTGTCACTACGTGCCCTTACTCTGGTAAGATATCTTTCCCCTCCTTTTTTAATTTAGGTATATCTGACAAGAAATCAGGCAGGGTATTAGCTTTATTTGAGTAAAAATCCCATAAATATATATATAAACTTTCATTCAGAGCTAGTAAAGGGGAATTCCCAGGGATTCTGATAACTTGATTCAGATCACACCTGGAAATTGGCTGCTTATCTCATGCTGAGCAATGTGAGGATTTTAATGTATCTCTGCTTCAGCATGCCTGGGAATCTGCGCATGACAGCCTCATGCTGTGGGTTAAGAACAGTGTGTGCGTCTTCTCCATGCCCCTGCTACATCATAGCTTGGCCACTCCAGGCTCTGAGGCAGCAACTGGAGAGAGGAGTTTGTGAGTGAATGGGAGAGAAAAGGAGGGGAGACAGATGTTTTTGTCTAATGAGAATATAAAGAACTTACTTTTGCTGTTATTTTCTTTTTGTTTTGTTTTTCCCCTTTTTAATGTTAATACTGGTTCTTTTTTTTTCTTTCCTCTGTAAATGATCCAAGTGGTTTGGTATTTCTATTTTTGTATTTCTTATTTAATCAGACCAAGAAGCTGATCACTGTAGTTGAAATTCTATATCTTTGATCTAATTGCATCTGTGAATTCTGATCAGAGGTCTTTGCGGTAGCTTCTATCTTCATCTCACAGCTGATGATGGGACCAGTGACAAGCTCCACATTAGAAAATGCAAGTTGCCATGGAGTGGGCTGGAGCAGCTGGCCTGACCACCAACAGTGGTAATAAAATCGTATCCCCCATTTAAAGAGGCATATATTATCAGGTCATGTTTGTGTAAGAGGTGATTACGCATAGGAAACTGAGCTGATGAGAAGCCATAATTTCAAGCCAGTGAGACTTTCTGACACTCCAAAATCTACTTCTTTCTAAACAAGATGAAAACCAATAACAAGTATGAAAAGAATGGAATTGCTGTTAAGTTAAATTTAAAAGAAATTTAGCTTGAATCGGTCAAAGAATCTGTTTTCAGTCTGACTTCTTCAAATGTGATATACTGTACAATGTAGCATCTAAATTAGCAAAATATGGCCATGTTCTAGTCTTTTTCAAAATATTTAAAAAAATGGACATTCCCCCCACACCTGAAGATTTCAAAGGCCGCAAAATTCTATTTTCTAATGGAAAAATGCTGAGTTATAAATGTTTGATTTACTTGGTTCATATTTCTCCTATCAGGAATTAAATATACTTAATTGAGTGGTTTTGTGTCTAATATCTTGCTTTTTAAGTGCATGTAGTTTAGTCTGAGAAATGGCACATGATGAGGCAGAAAAGCTTGACTGATTCAATCTCAAATATGCTGCCACTTTTTGCTAACTGTGCCACATATATTCTCAATAAACAGCTTCTCAAAGATATCGTACAATTACTATTCAGCCAGTAGTTAACCTTCATTTAGCCTTATATTCCGGCCATGCCCAGCAAATCAAGCTGCCTGATACAGATGAATTTTAATCATTTTTTTTTCAGCTGCACTTTTTCAGATGGATGATGATTACATTTTTCTGTCAACTAAATCTGGGAAATTTAATACACCAAATAACACAGTGTCTGACCAGAGGGAGAAGCTTGTTCCAGAATTGGCACTTGGAGTCCTTGGAAACGGGAAACTCAATTCAGTGAAGTTGGAACATGAAGTACCAGGATTTTTTACCCTACTCTATGTTTGACTGTTGGGCTACATTTATAGATCCGGTGGTTTCTGAAACACTGAATCAGCACCACACAAGTGCTGTATTTCTCCTAGCAGGTACCCACCACAGGAGGATATAGGCGAATTTTGTCTACAAGAAGCTGCAGTACATGGTTTTATCTGTGGTGGCTCTGCTTTCAGAATGCTAAAGACCTGTCCTGACCTCTTAAAAATACATCGCTGTTAATCTGTGGGCTTCCTCATGAATTCTGGCCTGCAGATGGGATAACTTCCTCCGGTGTGCGGGCAGTCTGCTCTGCAGTTCCCTGGTAAAGAGCCGGGAGCAGGCAGCAAAGGCAGCGGGCTCCAGCTGAGCCACCTGCTGCTGCCCCACTGGAGAAAGGTCTTGGCAGTGCTCTTCACGAAATAGCACAACCTGACCCAACAAAACAGAGGTACGACATGGAGCAGAGGGGATCCTCAGTGGCAGGGTGTGTGAAGACTGTACCTCAGGGCTAACGGTGCCACTTATGATTTTTTACCTCTCAAACTGTCTTGCTAGCTTGCTTCCTTAACAGAGGGGATGTCGAGCCAACAAGAATCACAGCCCTTGCAGGAGTTCATGTTGGCTCATAAGCAACATCTTTCATTCTTATACTAGAGAAGCTCAGGAAATACATAGTTTACACAAATATTCCATCTTAGTCATCTCAGCATTTGAAAGCACTTTGGGCTCAATCTCTTTTATGGTCTCTCCAGTCACTAGATTCACTGCTGCTGGGGAAAAACTTCTCAGAAAAGCCCCGTGAGAAGAGAGAATGCGGGATCCCCAGCCGCACACTGGTGGCCACTGATACGAGTTCCCTGCCCTTTCCCTCACCTTTTGTGAATGGGTGGAGGGCCCCAGGAAGATTGAGTTTTAGATAAAAGAAGGATGAAGAAGGAGCTGCTTGAGCTGCTGCATTACCCATCTTGGTGAATAAAACAGTAGAAGAGCTTCTGTTCTTCCCTGTTCAGCATAAACCCATAAAAAGGTCTAAATGAGATCAGTACCTCAAAAGCAGGTTCCTGTCTCTGCACACCTTGCTGGGGAAGAAGGGGATGGGAATGGACAGATACAGATTACAGGCAGGAAACAAAGAAAATAAAATGCAGCCTCTAACACTTCCAAGATTCACAGTTTGACAAAACACTATGTCTTTTTGAAAGCTCCAGTTTTGATATGCAGTTTATATGGGAACTTCTTCTTCTCCAAAGTATTCGGGCTACATTGCAAGACACAATTGATCAGATGCACCTACAGCAAGCTCCCCAGGAAGGTATTAGTAGAACTGGATGCTTTGCAAGTTGCTTGCTCAACTGTTGAGAATACAGAAGCTAAATGAACTTGGCCTTGGAAAGCTGAAAAGATATTGTTTATGCGAGAGCTCTTCCAAGATGTCATCCTTCAAGATGCATGCACAGAGAACCAATCTTTTCTGGAGAAACACAGCTGACTGCTATATTGGCTCCATGCTACATAATGCAAGCTTCTTGAGGAACACATATTTAGCACACAGTCATGGCTGGGGCTGAGACTAGAATACAGCATGTTTGGCACTGCTGAAATCCTACATCAGCATTAAAACCAAAGGGTAGCTGGGAGAAAAACCCCTTTAGTCAGAATGGTGCTTGCTGTGAAAGAAGCATTTTCTGCAGCAGCTTGTACCTGCTGCACACTTGTGCTGTCATGAAAGTGAGAGAAACATCTAATTAAAATAGATGTGTGATCTATTTCACCTCTTGCCGTGCAGGCTTCTTAAACATGTAATTTGAGTCTGCATGTTTGGATGGCTTTTGTTTCTCTTCTTAAAATGCTACTTACAAAGAGAATAGAACATCCAAGTTTTGCTCTATCCTGAACTTCACCGACTTGGGGCTTTTTGTAAAAATGTCACATTTTACAGTGGAAATGTTTGTGAACCCAGGCTTGAAGATGAACCAGTGTGACATACAGCATAGCATGGTGTAAACTCCAGGAAATAAGGACGCTCACTAGCTTTTTGACAACAAAATCAATGACTCACCCACAAAGCATTCTGGCGGTTGCTTCTAGGTTTGTGGCTAATGGCATTGCTGAAGCCTGCTTTAGCTGTTGTGAAATCAGAGGAGATGAAAGAGAGTTCAGGATAAAACACTTGTTTCTGCCAGGCAGATGTTGGTGATGATTGGAAATGCAACACAAATAAAGAGAAATCATATTCTGTCCAAAATCGCTTGGATTTTTTGTTAGCAACAAAACATTTCAGTAGGGCTGCCTGGGCAGCTTCATAATGGTGCATCCTTTTAGGTAGGCTGGAAAACAAGCTAAACATGAGTAGGTGGTACTTGCTTTTAGAAGAGACAACTTGTAGAAATATTTTTTTCTAAAGACATCTGAGTTTCAGAGATTCTATTTTTGATTTATATTTCACCCAAATGAGTACCAAAAAGACTGATGTAGAGGCACTCCATGTTTTTCAGAAGAAAGCGTTAAATCCCAATGGATTTAGCTACCATTTGAGAAGGCTAGCTACTATCACACATCGACCTACCAAAAGCAGCTGAGCATGGGGATATGTGAGAGCTGGATTGGTTCAGCTCTGTAGCACTGGCTAACAAGAGCACAGCTGCTTTCTTCTTCTTTAGCCAAGCAAACACGCAAACATGAAAACATCCTTTTCTCTGGGCATTTTTGACAAAGTTCAGCTCCTTGAAGGTGTTGCTTTTTGGCGATGGTGGTTGCACCTGTGCTTAATTCAGCTGGCAGCTCCCTCACTTCTCTCTGGAGGTTTAAGCAGGGGCATGCTTCTAGCCCTGTTCCCATTGCTATGCCCTGCTGGCAATACAGCGCTTGGTAGGTGGTGAAATTTTGCTCATAGACTTTGAAGTATATGAGCGAAATTCCCTGGTTTTGGAAATCTTCAGTGTAAGAGCCGAAGGGGCACAGTGCTGTGGTCCTGACTGAAGGATCCCCACATTGTACATGACCCAACTTACCTGATCTGGGAGGAGGAGGAGAAATACCTGAGCTAGTTTTGTTAGTATTTCAAATTATGGGTTTGGATAGTAGACCTCACACCCTTTCATTTTCTTAATGGGAGAGAGTTTAAGCAAACAAATATTTGTTCATGTTATTTATTAGGTAGTGTGATTGGTCAACTCCTTTAAAAAAGTATTTTTAAGGGAAACAAATGAGCTACGCTTAAAAATTAATCTGTCACAATAAAAAATTTTAACTAAAGTTGAAATTAGGTTTATTGATTCTGTTATTGTTCTTTATCATAACAAAAGAATCAGCCAATCCCAGATTTCATGCAGCTCTAATTTTTGATGAACTTTTCCAGGCCTTCTAGCAGTTATGCAAAGAAAATCATCTGCGCTGTTAAAATCCTCCCACTGAATAGCAAGTGGGTTTTGATTTTCTCCTTTTTTTTCACTCAGTTCTTAGGATGAGACTTATTAAGTTGATGCTTTCAGGTTAATAATGTTGGCTACCTGACAGCTTCAGCAGCATATTTTTGAAATGCAGGACTGAGCAAAAACTGGCTGCCTCAGGGAATGAGATGCAAATTATTTCACTTCTGAAACACTGTTCAGTATTCAAGCTATGTCAAAATTTGTATCCGTATTTTAGCTGCTTGGCACCCTGTCTGATAATAGGTGCTATTAATATAGCTGCTGGTACATCAATGATCATTTTGGAAAAATTAATACTTCACTTGGTTTTAATTGACTTCGATTTTATTTGAAGTGTTGAGGAAGAAGCTGATTCTGATCTTTAATTACTGCCTAGGATTTAGCAATGAGTCCAGTAAAGGAGTATAGCAGCAGTAGAGTTGGGATTTTAGGAAAACTTCAGTACTACTCTCCTGATATTTCTGTTCTGGGAAAAAATAGGAACAATACACTTCAAGCCCAAGCTTTTTAATTCTAGCACTTTCCTCAATGCCTGAATTGGGGCGTGAGGGGGGGAGGGAAGGCAAGAAAACAACAAAAAGCTATTTTGCTCTCTTCCTTGTTCATGTGTTGTAAATACTTAAACCAACTGTTTCTGGGAGGAGCATAGACAAATCAGTCCATGACAATATTGTGTCTGATTTTGCCATGAACATTTCCAACTAGTGGTGGAGCAAAGAAATTCTGAGTTTCTTTGACACATGCACCTCTCTTATGGAAGCAATAAAAAGTCATTGGGACTTTTTAGCCCCCCCCAAATTCTCCTTAGTTTAACAAGATTAAACTGGTGGAGAAAAATCAGTTAAGTAAGAAAAAAATTATGTACTTGGGAAAAGGGGGCTATGTAGGAGAAAGCTATCTGAGGAAGAAAGGAGAGGGTGGTCACACTCAAAATTGCACAGTAAGGGTACTTAAGATAGCGCAGAGGAGTCTGAAACAAAATGTCTGGGCTTTCAAAGCAAGAAGCACCTTGTATAGAAGCCTGCACAATGTCAGCTTCTACTGAGTAATTAATTTCTGTTCAACACTGAGGATGGGTTTGGCATTCAGCAAAGATGCTAAGATTTTTGTCCTGCAGTGCAAAGCACTTGTTTGGCAAAGGGGTGTTTGTCTCAGGGTGGTGTGGCACCGGAGGAAAGCTGTCTGGGTACAGAGGGCACGAGCTGCTCCTGTTCTCCCTGGCCATGAGCACTAAAGTGGTTTCAGCACTTAAGGCTGTGGGTTGTTTCATTCCTCCCTTTCAGTCATGAGGTGGCACTCTTCTACCAGAAGAGACAGCTTACACAGGTTTTGAAACGTGCAAATATCTCTAAACTAAGAAAAAAGCAGCAATGCCTGGAAAATATTGTTGAGAGATTATTGCAACAATTATGTTTTAAATTTTCTGGGCTGACCAGACACCAGCAGGAACGTAGTATTTGAAGGAGATACCTTGCTGAACTCCTTTTGAGATAGAGGTTAGCAGCTTACTTGGCCGCCTGACTCCCATACGCATTTGAGACATTTCTGCACACCAGCTGCAGACTATATTCTTCTTCACGACAAGCACAATTACACAGTCTCTTTCTGGTAGCTTTTATTACTGCTGCCAGACCACTGCTAATTTTGAGCACTTCGTTGATACATGCTTTGTGCAATGAGCACTTGGCAAAAACTGGACATCGTTCACTCTGATGGTATCCCACCTCTCAGAAAATGAACTAGATCAGGCTTCCCATTTCAGATGTAAATAGGGTTAAAAAAACAAGCCCAGGCATTTCCAGCTAAAGAGCTCTAACATTGCCTATGAGTGTTTAATGTGAGGGTTTAAAAAAAAAAGTATGCCATAGCAAATGGAGAGCACTGTGCCAGATTCTAGTTTCATCCAGCAGCAGTTCAAACCAGCAGCATCTTCCATCAGGATATAGCTATTCCAGACTGTGGACCTGACTCAGATCTCCACAGTTTTACACCTCCATGGGATCCTTGCTAAGTCCCAAGAAATCTAGCAAATGTCTACTTGTGAGACAGAATCCTCTGGCTCCTGCTGTGTTCCTAAGGCACACTTAACCTCCAGGATGAGAAAGAGCACTTGGCATGGCCTCTTTGAAACTTCGCTGCTTCCTTTTCTCCATGCTTGGGGTGCACCAGGCTTTGGTAGTAAGGGAGCTCAGAGATGGCTTTAAAGCCAGTCATACTTCCTTCAATTAGTGTAAATCACAACACTTGAGAGGAATAATACAAGAGTTTGGAGACAAGGCAGGCTGATGAGGGCAATGTGAGTTTGAGAGAAGTTCAAGAAGGTATCATAAGAATGCTGAATCCAACCATCTCTGTGCCACGCACTCTTTCTCTCTCCTCCCACCATGAGAAAAATTTTTCCTGGCTTCCAAATGAAATCCATTGCCACTGCCTGCACTTTGTACTTACTCCAGGAAGAGCTGTTTTTAACCTGAGAGATAAAGGAAGTAAAAATTCTGCACAAGGCTCTTTATTATCTAAGCAAAACTGGGAGGTGCCTCTGGGACAGGTGACAGATTGATAGGGCCATCTTAGTTTCTTCCCCTTGTTTCTCCTCAAAGCACAGCTGAGGATCTGGGCCCTGATGCGAATAAGTGTTCATCACCCCTCCAAGGCTGAACTCCTGCCTGGTTAATCCGAGATCTACAAGGGCAGAGCTGTCTTGAAGAGTAAAGACTCTTATTCTTCAAGGGAAGAAAAAGGGAGGAAAACCCTGAAATCATTTATTCCCAGCATGCATGTGAATACTGGAAATAAAATGAAAGAAAAACCCCAAACTCTGACATTGCACATTGGTTTAAGAAGCAGCTAAGCAGCTGGCACATGCTGGGTCCTGTGTCTATAGAGCATTAGCTGCTACTCATTTGGTATAACCTGGATTATTTGCTTCTTGTGTTTCCTATAAATTTTTAAATTACATTTTATTCTGATTTTACTGGAAATGGAGGTCAATATAAATACAATAATGCAAGTGCAGAATGTATCATGCCAATACGTTTGCATCAGAACCCAGAATCACAGCAGGGAATGAATTACTGAGGCTTAGAAAGGATAGTATAAGTAATGTTTGGGTCTTATTTCCTGTGACCTTTTATATAGAAGTCTCAAAGGAAAAGAAATAGAAAAATTTTTGGTTTTCCAATGGGGAAATTGAGGCAGATAATAGTGACTTGCCCTAAGGCCTTGTAGAACATGTGTAGCAAAGAAAGGTTACATGTGTAGCAAAGTGAGGCAAGGTTATGTACATTTTGATAGTAATTTAAGCCATACTGACAGTCTGCTGTCCTTTGACATGAACCAGGAGGATTTTCTGGCCTAAGCACTGATTCAGTTTTCATGGAGTGCTAATGCTTCAGAAGAGCATTTTTTTCAGGTCCTGTTATTTCAACGCATGGCAAACTTCTGCTTATTACTGCGGTCTGAGCAGAGCTCAAAATTGTTCATGAGATCAATTCTCTCCTTTGCTTTAATCAGCGCAGGATATAGATGACAAACCTGGAGAACTTGTTTTGGGAACAGAAGGCGGATGAGATAAATAACGTCACAGAATGTGAAAGTGTTTTCCTGGAGTTGCAATTGCTCTTCCTCAGCCTTTTCCTGTTCTCTGTGCAGTGGAGCCCTTCTCTTCTTTTAATCATGACTGAAAAATTTCTACTATCAAAATAATGGAGATTTTGCCTGCGGGCTCTCTGATGACATGAGACTGTGGCATGCTCACAAGTACGCACACACATACAGGTAAAATGTACAATGATACCAAAGTCGGTGATTTTGCGGTTCTCCTACACCCAGAATAGCAAAGCTTTGATGTGTGAGCCTTGGAAATGCTTCAGTCCCTTCAAATACTTAATGACATAGGTTGATTAGCATTAAATGGAAATTACTTCTGCTGTATGATGGGAGGAGAAGAAAATTTAACTGGCAACAGTGAGAAGACAGTTATCAAACTTCAGGGAAACACTGGGACAATTAAGATGTCGTTACAAGAAAATAATTGGGAAGTGATGGATAGATCAGGCAATTACAAGCATATGGTGAAACTGAACAACAAATCACCACAAAATACTGTGGTATGATGGGATTAAATCAGCAAACAAAGTGAGTGAAGTTCTCTTACACCATCTCAGTGAAGAAATGCTTGAGTTTTACATTTCTGGGAAAGTATAATGGCATTTCCTCCCTCTCCCCCCACACAAAAACATTCATAGTGCAGAAAGCTTCACTTGATTTCCAGTCTGAGAAAATACTGTACCAAACCTCATAATTCTTTTTCTGCACAGTTTACCAGGGTACTATTACATGTTTTGGCTGCAAGAAAGCCCTGTAATAAATGATAGCTCTTTCAGCCTTTTGGCAGTATACAGTCCAGCCATCAGTCTTGTAAATGTTCCCATAACCATTGAAAAGTTGAAATAATTCGGAATTGTGGCTTAACACATTATTAATCACAGAGCAAAGGGTTTGCTCTGACTTCACCAGCCGCACTAATGCAAAAAACATTATGATCCTTCCAGATGCCAGCACAGGGATAAAAGCACAGCTAATCATACGCTACTCCCCTGATTGAATACAGGCTTCAAACCCAGCATTTCAGGGAGCATTCCTCAAATTTTGGTCAAGTGTGAAGGCTTTAATTTAGTGAATCCCTCTGTGCAGTTGGCCAGGTTGTATGTCAATGTGTGTATGTATCTGTGAGTGAAAGAGAAGCTGATTGATATCTTGTTTACTTTCCTGACCAATAATGAGAAAGAGAAATATGGTATGGTTTCCTTTTGAACTGACTGCTTTAGCTGTGATGTTTGCATCTTGGGCTAACCAGTGATCCCATTTCTACAGGTTTTCAACCAGACAGCTAATGGGTCCAAAGCCAATGACAAGGTGATGGCCCAATACAAATTTTGCAAGAGTCTAAAGTATCTTTTTGCGGCATTTCTTGGTGTTTGGAAGGGAGTGGTTCAAGTCCGGATGACAATAGGTTGCTAAAGTCTCTGTGGGAATGAGTCTTCTCTTCAAGACCCCTGACCTTTGGGAAATGTCTTAATTTTTTTTGTGTGTCTGCTTGATCACATGAGTGTTTCTGAATCCAAGTGCGCCATATGGAATGACAACAAAAGAACTCATTCAAAGGAAATCAGCCCAAGGTAGTGAGGCTGCTATTAATATCCAAAATGTATAATTCAGCTCCATGAACTCTGCAATACCTAGCAACAATACCACAATAGCTCTCCACTGCATACAGTGCTACGTTCAAGACACATCAGGCAGGCCTGCTGCTGTTTGGGTTATTGTTGTACTTTGAACTAAATTGCTGTAACAAGTATCACAAAAGAAGGAGCACAAGCAGAGCCCTGATACTGCAAAACTCCTGAATAATGTTGTAGAGTGTGGCTCTGTTGCTAACAGGAGAAAGAGATTAAGATGGCAGCTGCAGAAGAAAATTCACTTCATAGACTTTTTACACTGTCATATCTAAGAAAGAAAGCTACAAGTATAGCTGATGAGGTATGATTCTTTAGAGAAGGACAGTTGGGATTTGCAAGAAGCTTTGAGTGCCTTGTTTTCCCACAAGTGTTGCCATCTCCCTTGATAAGCTAATTTTAAAAGTTAATGGACTAGATCCTTCCATGTGTTAATGGTGCATTGTACTGCTTCAGTACTGCAAAAGAACACTAAAGCAGTCTCCTTCTGTTGCTGGAGGTTTTTCCCTGTCCCAGGGAACTGCAGGGCAATATGGGTCAGCCAGAAGGGATCTTCCAGGAGCCCTGGTATGTCTGGAGCAAAGGCTTCTGGGGAAGAAGTAGGATGAGAGGTGTAATCATACACCCCGCGTCTGAGTCACTACTGCTTTAGAACTGTAGGCTGACAGAAAAAACAATTTTACAAGCTATTGACAGGCAATATATTCCCAAGACTGGAAGAGCATTGAAAGACTTCAAGTGGTGTTATGCATTGCCACCGTTCCTCCACTCAATCACGACATATGAGTCCCTGCTACTTTGGGCTGCCTACTTGGAAGAAGGCCCAAAAAGCAGTGAGGGATAAATGATTCTTTGCAACTAATTTCCTCAGCTATGGCTGAAGAGTCAATTCTTTTTTTCTGGTGTGGGTTCCACCTGCTGGCCCACGGCTCTGGTCAATGAACACTGTGCCGAGTTAGGCAACAGCTGCTCTGGCACCTGAGGGGGATGCTGACCCAGTGGGGCATTGGTGCAACTACTGTGCAAAGGAGAGACTAAACTAAAGGCTAAGACTGTGGGTTATACCATCTACCCAAACCCTGCAATACACCCCCTTACTAACTCTGTGCTTACGTAATTTGAACCTGGGGTTTTGAAAGGTTTTTGTAGATAACCTGGAAAACCACAGGGGGCAGGAGCAATTGTGTCAATTAAACCAGCATCAACTGTGATGTTTCTCAGAAGAGGAGGCTGGCAAGAGGCAGTAAACAGCTTTAGCTGTCCAGTTTTAATCTGCTGTTTGAAGTCCATCTGACTCCAAGCCATTGAAAGACACTGAAAGAGGGACTGACTGGATGGAGAGACCCCTGAGCCCCACTGTCTGTTTGCCTCACCCTTCTGATGAGAACACAAGCCCACAGGAAACCAACATGAACAGGGCATCTATAAAAGGAAACAGCAGTGAATAGGCAATCAGACTGGTCACTGTTACAACTTGGTGCCATCACATAGAAATAGTTTAAATTTCCTGCAGCTTAATTCTGTCATCATTCAAGAGCCTAGAAAGGCTCCCTGCTCTTCTGATACAGACTGGATGTTTTCCAGTCATGAGCTTAAGTTTATCGCTGTTTTTTGCTTGAAGGAACCTATTTCATTGAAATTGGTCCAGATCTAGGCATATGGACAAGTCTTAAGCACAGATGACGGCTCTCAAATAGACTGACTTTGGGCCTATATAGTTCATCTCCTATCTGAGCAATGCAATGAAGTTTAGGAAGGCATAAAACCATGGGCCAAATCTATGCTGAATATTGAAGCACTTCCAGAGACACGTCTTACCTGTCATTGTATCTCTACAACAAGAATAAAAACCTGTGCTTTTTTTCAAGGTGCTTATTACCTGAGACCAGAATAACTATAGACCATTTCCGTCTTGGGGAAGGATGGTCCAAATGGAGCTTCTCTGTTTTTACAGAGGCAAGAAACTGAGGAATAAACTCCAATGACAACTAAAACTCGGCAGTTTTCATTTGAAGTGCCAGACAGGCATTTTTGACCTTGTCTTTTTAATGCAAATACAGAAGAGCATGGATCAAAGAAACAGACATCACATCTGACATACACTTCTTCTGATATAGGGAGGCTATAGACCACTTCTGATCCATTTCAGCTGTGCTGCATGAAGTCTTTACACAATTCAGCAGCAGAGATCTGTCTGAGAATGGGAGAAAATAGAACTCCCTGCATAGACAGTAATGAGATCAAGAGGCAGCACTTCTTCCTGGAAAAAGCATCACCTGCTAAAGGAGTCTTCCTTCTTGGAGCAGCCAGCAAGGGCCAGCGGATACAGGACTGAGAAATCTGAGGGACAGAATTGCAACTAGATGGTCAAGAGCATCTTTTCTTTTTCCCTGCGTACATGAGCTGCTGTGACAAGACAAAAGCACAGGTCTGAATTTTCCCTTTCCGTTCCTTTTGTGCTACGTGTGAGGAACAGACGTTCAGTCAGCTGGGCCCCCATGAGTGGAGTGCATGCCTCAGTGTGAGAAACCTTCAGGGGCCATGACCATCTAAGCAGCTGTGGTGTAAGGCTGATTCTTTGTTTTATGTTAGGCTTTGATGCATTGTGCTGCTTGAGGGAACAAAATATCAATGCTAACCCAAAGACTGCGGCTAGCCCACTCCCGTGCAGCACTTCCCTGAAGGACTTCTATGCAAGGAGCAGCATAGATGGCATCCAGGCTAAGCAAAAATTGTGTGTGATGGAAAACTGAAGCTGTGGAGAATTGGCTGGAATAGGAACAGACATGCCCTTTCTGCCTCATAGGTTAGTACAGCTTCATGATGTGTCACGGTGAACTTGAGAAAGACGTTTTAATTCCAGAAAGTATTACTTTAAGTCCCAGTGTTTTATGGTAACATGGAGAAGCATAACTGTATGGGTGTACCTGTAGGTTGTCAGTACCAGAACACAACCTAGAATGTGAATAACAATAGCTGGAGAAGTTTTGAACTGCGCACATGAGTATGAGCTACAGGATCAGAGCAAGTTTCACGTGTTCGAAGGATGTGAATAGATTTTTTTGTGTCCTGAGCCATTCTGGTCCTGGTACTGGTAACAGTCCTGCTACCAGCTGTACAATTAACTCAGCATTTTCAGGTGATCAACTCAGGTAAATCTGAGCTGAATGTAAATCTGATCTCTGTGTGGCAGATTTGTTTTAAGGGAGGGCACTTGGGAAGATACGAAACTTTACTTTTTCCTTTTGTCTATTCTTTTCTCTCTCTCCTTGTCAAAAAAGCAACAGATGCCTGTATGTGAAACTGACACAACAGCAGGTATAACCTTTAGCTGAATGAAGGCTGTAATTTGATTAAAGGGCTTGGAGAGATTTTGAAACAATGGTAGCTTTTAAGAATGAACCTGAAGGATTTCATTCATTAGCAGTGTAGGTGCTGTATAATACAGTTTTCATGAATCTTTCTCACTGTAACAACTGGAACTTCTCTTTGTCTACTCATCCTGCTGAATTCAGAGGGACTGAACAGAGGTGAAAGATTTTGTGAAAGGGCAGCTAATGAAGTGAACTTCAGGGAGGTCGGATTCAGCAAATGAAGACCTGCAGTGATTTGACAGCTGCTGAGAGATCCGTGTGGAAAAGAATCTGAAACCCACAAAATAGAATTGGTTTGAGATTAATTTCTCAGCCCTTAGTCCAGGTCAGAGTCACAACATTGGAAAAAACCTGTCATTTGACAAGGTCTATATTTACACATGGGGGCTAGTATAAATGTAGTTGGAGCTCAGTAAAACTTACTAAATCCCATGATGCTGTCAGCACAGACACAAAGCTCGAGGTGAAAAGCTGCAGGTCAGAATTGCAGAGATATTTTTTCATTTGTGCTTCCCCAGAAAACATTACAAATTTTTTTATGTGTCCCATATGAGGGGCTTAGCAGCTGGGTGGGGATCAGGCATGTGGGTCAGACCTAATTGCTCTTAGTTCTAGCAGATCAGGTTCACTTGGACTCTGGTTTGTAGACGAGTAGACAGCATGGCCTTATGGGCTCTCCAGGGGAAATCTGGGTTCGTACATTGCCCAACGTCTTTAATTTTTTAGTTAGAAGACTTTGGACACAAGCAAGCCACAATAAATTATTATTATTACAATTTAAAATAGCCAAGTATTTTCCTGTTCATCCAGCACCATGAAGGACACACAGAGGAAAGGTTTTCAGTTTCTTTCTGATGGAGCCAGGGTTAGATCACTGGGCTCATTTCTTTGGAGACAACCAAAAAACCGTACTAAAGAAAGGTGTCTTCAGGCCCCAGACAGAAGGAAGACCCAATCCTCTGGTATAAAGGAGGGAATCTCTTTTTCATTCCTGAAAGTCTACTTCAGTAGCACCCACGCACTGTTGCTTGGATTGGAAACTTAATAACTTCACTTGAAAATCATGTCTTTTTGATGGCAGTGGAAATAACATGACTTTTAAACAAGTAGAGGAGACTGTCATTGAAGTTGAGCCAGTTATGTGGGAGTCAGATGATTAAGGTAGATAGGATGTAGGAGGGAAGAAATACTATCATCTGGAAAAAAATACTGTATTTTGAGCAGGTTTAATATTCTCTTCCAGGAGAGTAAGGTTGTTATTATTAAGTGCATTACCAACGTTAGATGCAGGGCTTGATTATCTCTTGACATGCTTTCTCTGTAATTGTTCACATCCATGCAAATTGCCTGCAAAATGAGTCTAAGTTGTTACTGAGTTGTACAGTTCAAGTATAGGGCAAGTGTGTGCTCACTTTATCAGATATGAAAACAAAGAGGTAGAGGGTGAGGTGAGAGGGAATTCCTCTCTCATCCAGGTCATGTCACTGTCTGCTTGTCTGTCTGTAATGCAACAGTCCAGAGATTTATTTTCTGATCCAGTCATAAGGTCTGCTTCATTCTTGTTGGCCTGGCCTGAGTCCGAGCTCAAGGCTGCACAATGCTATTCTCTTTTCTGGGGGGGGGTGGGGGGGAACGACGAGACAGGACACACATGACAGTGTTGCTCCAGCATGGGAAACTTTCCCTTCCAGGGTTCTCGGGCTTTGAGTCATGTGGGGGTCTCAAACTGGCCTCTGAGGTTGCAGCCCAGCAGCCTGAGAGAGTGTACTGCAAACAGCCCTTTAATTTATGGTTTGGCTTAAGGCACGTGCTCAGCACGTACCCGGAGCTGGCACCACTGCAAGCAGCCAAGTGCAGCAAGAGCAGCTGGAGGGCAGAGGCAGCAATGCTGGGTGAGCGTGATGCTGTTTGTGAGCTGCAGCAGCTGGGAAACGGCTGATGCTGAAAGATCTATTCTTCTGAAGCAGGAGAATAGAAGCTTCACCTCTGAAGCTTCAGACCCTCTGCTCCTCTCGTTGCTGCCTATTGAAGATGTCTTAATTTTGGAGTATGGCTTCTTCACTGGGCCTGTTCCTAGTTTCTCTTTGTGGGACTAACCCAAAGCCAAAATGAGGTCAAAGGGCTTGGATCTGAGCATTTTTTTTCCCCTCACATCTTATCCTA
The DNA here is from genome assembly GCA_039720435.1 of Amazona ochrocephala. NCBI lineage: Eukaryota > Metazoa > Chordata > Aves > Psittaciformes > Psittacidae > Amazona > Amazona ochrocephala. The sequence goes on along the minus strand of CM077877.1, from coordinate 98,046,010 downwards.
ATGTGGAAGAGAAGAACAGAATGCACAGTTTGAAAGTGCAGATTTAGAGCTTGAAGTATTTATATTTAGGCTTGAAGTACTGCTCACATGGTAATTACTTTTTTTTTAATCAAATACTCTTGCATTCAATTACTCCAACATGAGAAAGAGAGGAGGAAGTAGAAAACCGGCTCTGAAAACCTAACAAATACAGTATCTGAGATAGATTTAGTGTATTATCTTATGTTCTGGATGCAATAAAATATCAATGTTGCGATTATGCAAATGTAATAAGCCCTGGTGACTTGATTCAAAGCAACAAGATTCTTTCTGTTGATTTCAGTGAACTCTGGGTGTTCTTACCTGCACCGGCAACTCCTTCAACTTAGGGGCTCAGCACTTTAATATGGACAAGCGCCCTCTGGACAGCAGCCCACAGGGGTACCTTGCAAAAGGCTGTGTTTTACTATCAAAATTATTTTGTGCTGTAAACAAAACTTCTTCACAAGCAGATTTCCTTCTCCTTGACAAACTTATACAACTTTCAAACTGGTAGGAAAATTATATTAACTATAATCTATGCTCTAAATACTTTATGCCAGGTTGCAGAAAGCAGCTACTTTCTTTCTTAGCACAATTACTGATCTGTGATGGAGGAGCTAATTGACCCTTAACTAATAACCAGAATGACAATGAATGTAGAAATCGGTCTCTGAGCTTGCAAGATGTTCTGTGTTAGCAAGTATATTTCGATTTGTATCAATGCCTCTACTTTTCCTTAATCTTTCTTTCCACAAATGTAAACCTATCCATAAAATGAATTAGAAGTCCCCGTTCCTCATTTGTTACTTTGCCTGGGGTTTGAGTGACCGTGTGTATTTGAGAGGCCTCTGCACAGACACTTTCCCAGGTATTTATGGCAATCTTACAAACTCAGTGTTTTTTAACAATCTGTGGTTAAAAATTGATTGAGAAAATTGCATTTTTTCCATGGCAGGTTACAACTGTGCTCAGGGTCCCTTTAGCACAAGGCCTTTCAGACTCCTGTTAATGGAAGTTCAATATGTTACAGTCTGGAGAACAGAAGGGTACTACCCCAGTACAAATATTGCTTTTACAAGATTATGTAGGCTAAGCTTATTGCAATTTCATGATCTACATAGAAAATACAGTTGCTGTGTATTACCATTACCTGCTTGGAATATCCTTTTCCTATCAGCAAGGTTTCATCATTCAGTTGTAGTGTGATGCTACAGGGTGTCATGAGAAAGACATTATAACAGATATAAATGCCAATATGGATTTATGAGACAACCTGCATTTTTTTGCTTTCACAGCACTGAGTGCTTATGCTACTGACAGTACGCCTCTTCCTGCTTTGTGTTATTTTCTTCTCCTTTTGCTTAAACAATCTACAGGTATGTTATGTGTTTTGTCCATTTAAGTGAGTTACGTCCATCCTCAAGTGAAATAGCTATTAAATTGCTTTAAAATTGAATTTTCCTTATTTTCTTAAGTTCTGCATAGCTGGAATATCGGAGATAAGACATTCTGGATCAAATGTTTTTACCTGGAAAGGTATCTGGCTAAAGTACACTGCTCTCCCAGTAGCTAGTGATAGCTTTATTCTAGCTTTTTCGGGAAATGAAGCTGAAGGGTGCTACGCAAGGGCAGACTCCAGTTGCCCCAAAATTACCTGGGCCTCCACGGGTGATGTGATGCCTCCTGCATCCCTGCAGGACAGTGCACACATTTTTTGTGTCCTTACATCCTGCCAGGTGCCTGGAAGCAAACTTCGTGTGCTGCTGAGGGTCTGGGCTGTGAAGAGCTGGAGACGTGTCTGGCTGCCTGGCATAGAAAGTGTCCATAAATATTGGGTAGCATCACTCTCAGTATCTGTTGAATAGACTGCTGAGAGTCAAACAAGACCTCGAAAACTTGCCTTGGGGAGGATGACAATTTGAGACTCTGTTCTCCTGTTCAGGCTGCTATATTCTGCCTTGCTCAGCTCCCATCAGGTTGCAAGCCATCAGCCTTCATGTGACCACAAAACTATGTGTTTTGGCACAAATGCATTGAACAATCTGTCTCACATTTCCACCAAATGAACCACCAAAGCAGTGGTTCATATTCAGTGGAAAGAGCATTGGATATTTATACATTTGGGTTTTGGCTGTTACTTTTTGCTTTGTCTTCATTTTTCTGAAATTTGGGGGCTCTGGAGTAGTCTTAGACTAAATAATTTTGGAGATGACAGAAGAAACAACTCATACCAGAAGCCAGCTTAGCTGAGCAGCTCTCTTACATCCTCATGGACTGACATAATGAATTAACTTATATATTTTATTTATATTTTTATCCAGCTGTTTTATACACACACACACATATTTTACCCATATTGATGTTTAAGATGGGGTATCATCATAGTAAGTTAAATGCATCATTCATTACCTCTGCCTAAATGCTTTTTAAGTGCCATGAGCCATCCCTCTACTTTGTTGCAGTTCTTTACACCCGTCTTCCTCAGTCACACAAACCTCCTTTCAGCTTGGTGTAAATCAGCTTATAACTTTTCACCTCTAGCTTGGCCCCTGATATTGCAACAATGGAGATTTACATAGGAGCAGCCTCACGCTTACAGGCCCTTGTTCTCATGGGAGACTTCAACCACCCTGATATCTGTTGGAGGGATGGTACGGCCCGGCACAAGCAATCCAGAAGGTTCCTCGATTGTGTGGAAGACAACTTCCTTCTACAAGTAATAGAGGAGCCGACAAGGAGAGGTGCCATGCTTGACCTCGTCCTCACCAACAGGGAAGGGCTGGTTGGAAATGTGTCGCTCCAGGGCAGCATTGATTGCAGCGATCATGAGATGGTCGAGTTTGAGATGCTCAGGACAGTGAGAAGAGCGTGCAGCAAGCTCACTGCCCTGGACTTCAAGAGAGCAGACTTTGGCCTCTTCAGGAACCTGCTCAGTAAGGTTCCATGGGATACAGCCCTAGAGGGCAGGGGGTCCCAAGACTGTTGGTTGATATTCAAGGATCACCTGCTGCAAGCTCAGGAGCGATGCATCCCAACTAGAAGGAAGTTTAGCAGGAGGGCCAGGAGACCTCCTTGGATGGATAAGGACCTGCTGAGCAAAATTCGAAGGAAACAAGAGTCTTATAAAAGGTGGAAGCAAGGACAGGCGGCTTGGGAAGAATACAGGGATGTTGTTCGGGAAGCTAGGGACCAGGTTAGGAAAGCCAAGGCCCACTTAGAATTAAAATTGGCTAGGGATGTTAAGGATAACAGGAAGGGATTTTGTAGGTACATTGCCAATAAAAGACAGGTTAGGGACAACGTGGGCCCTCTCCAGAAGCTATTGGGAGAACTGGCTACCCTGGATTTGGAGAAGGCTGAGGTTCTTAATGACTTCTTTGCCTCAGTCTTTACAGGCAAATGCTCTGACCACACCACCCAAGTCTTGGAAGGCGGACGCAGGGATGGTGAGGGTGGGGACCCTGGGCCCACTGTGGGGGAGGATCTTATTCGGGACCACCTTAGGAACCTGAATGTATACAAGTCCATGGGACCGGATGAAATCCATCCGCGGGTCCTGAAGGAGCTGGCAAATGAAGTTGCTAAGCCACTGTCCATCATATTTGAAAAATCATGGCAGTCAGGTGAAGCTCCCGATGACTGGAAAAAGGGAAATATAACCCCCATTTTTAAGAAGGGGAAATGGATGAGCCAGGGAATTACAAACCAGTCAGTCTCACCTCTGTGCCTGGCAAAATCTTGGAGCGGATTATCCTCGAAGGCATGCTAAGGCACATGAAAACCAACAAGGTGCTTGGTGACAGCCAGCATGGCTTCACTAAGGGGAAATCCTGCCTGACCAATCTGGTGACCTTCTATGAAGGGGCTACGGAACTGATGGACAGGGGCAGAGCAGTTGATGTCATCTACCTGGACTTGTGTAAAGCCTTTGACACTGTCTCACATTACATCCTTCTCTCTAAGTTGGAGAGACATCAATTTGATAGGTGGACCACTCGGTGGATAAAGAACTGGCTGGATGGCCGCATGCAAAGAGTAGTGCTCAGTGGCTCAATGTCCAGCTGGAGACCAGTAACGAGTGGTGTCCCCAAGGAATCAGTGTTGGGACCGGTCTTGTTCAACATCTTTGTGAGTGATATGGACAGTGGGATTGAGTGTGCCCTCAGCAAGTTTGCCGATGACACCAAGCTGTGTGGTTCAATTGATAAGTTGGAGGGAAGGAATGCCATCCAGAGGGACCTTGACAAGCTTGTGAGGTGGGCTGATGCCAACCTGATGAAGTTTAACCATGCCAAGTGCAAGGTCCTCCACCGGGGTCAGAGCAATGCCAGGCACAGCTACAGGTTGGGCAGGGAAGAGATTGAGAGCAGCCCTGCGGAGAAGGACTTGGGGGTGTGGGCTGATGAGAAAATGAACATGAGCCGGCAATGTGCGCTTGCAGCCCAGAAAACCAACCGTATCCTGGGCTGCATCAAAAGGAGTGTGACCAGCAGGTCGACGGAGGTGCTCCTGCCCCTTTACTCTGCTCTCGTGAGACCTCACTTGGAGTATTGTGTGCAGTTCTGGTGCCCTCAACATAAAAAGGATATGGAACTGTTAGAACAAGTGCAGAGGAGGGCCACGAGGATGATCAGGGGACTGGAGCACCTCCTGCATGAAGATAGGCTGAGAAAATTGGGGCTGTTCAGCCTGGAGAAGAGAAGACTGCGTGGAGACCTCATAGCAGCTTTCCAATACCTGAAGGGGGCCTATAGGGATGCTGGGGAGGGACTCTTCATTAGGGACTGTGGTGAGAGGACAAGGGGTAATGGGTTTAAACTTAAACAGGGGAAGTTTAGATTGGATCTGAGGAAGAAATTCTTTACTGTAAGGGTGGTGAGGCCCTGGAATGGGATGCCCAAGGAAGTTGTGAATGCTTCATCCCTGGCTGCGTTCAAGTTGGGGTTGGGCATAGCCTTGGATGGCATGGTTTAGTGGGAGGTGTCCCTGCCCATGGCAGGGTGGTTGGAACTCGATGATCTTGAGGTCCTTTCCAACCCTAACTTTTCTATGATTCTATGATTCTATGATTACTGTTTCATCCCAAAAAAACCAGAATGTGGTAATTTTGTGTTCCCTCCACATGGGTTTTTATGTCACAGTGGAGCATTGCATAAAGCTGGAAATCAAAACTCACTGAAGAATGTGGGAATGGGAGACCCACAGTACTAGCCTATCATGCCCTGACTGTTCTGCAACCTGCTAGTAGGAGATACTGTATAAGTTACTGGATAGAAATTGCTATGACTATTTATAGCTTTCACTGCATTTTATTTTGGTTGCTTTGTAGACATCAGTAAAACTTGGCTGCTGTCTTTTTGGCATCACAAGTTGGGCTGTTGGGCTCTTCAGAACACTATTTGAAATATTGAGATTGTCTGCCTATTGGGTCTGTTGAAAAAGAAGTGAGAATATAAAAAACTAAGGAGGAGATGAGCGTGGCAATGCTGGAACAGTGATGTCCAGACCTCATATTATAAACAGGGCTCCTGCTCAAGACACTTCCTTGCTTCTGAAGGAAGAAGGGCTTAATCTGGAAAAAAAATCCAGGGGAACTCCTGGAGGTATTTTACTTTTTTTTCAATATTTACTTAGTGTAATGAAAAAAGTTCTGAGAGAGATCTGGTGTCTATCTTGGCTGCCATAAAGATGATGAGCCTTGATATCCGTGTGTGTTTACAAGAGTCTCTAGTTCTCTTTTCTAGTTTTGTTATCTTTTAAAAGAAATAGTTATCACATATTTGTAACGGACCTGCTATACCTGGTGAAACTGTGGCTCTTGGTTCCTTTTTTTGCAATAGATTGTGCGCTAAACTCCATATGACAGATGGAAAGTGTGGTAGGAGGCTGTGAATTTAGTACATAAGTAAGGGAGATAGAATAAGATGTATTTTAAAGGATCAAGCATTTTCATACATAGCAGTGTTTGTATTTGCCGTGAACAGTTTGTATGATGAAATATTCAAGATTTGTTGGGGCTGTCTTTGCAGAACAGCTTGTTCCATCTGTACTCAGAAGAACAGTAGATGTGGAGAACAACTGCAGGAGTGCTGCAATACGGCATGCCTGAGGGAAAGATACCCAGCCTGATACCATCATTCTTCCCATATATATAGAGTCTCCTCAAATGTCATGAAGTCCCCTTTTAGTAGCCAAAACTCCCAGTATGAGTACTTTATCTGGATCATAAACACTTATCTGCTTCTAGTTTTTTGTTTGCTTTTTAATTAGTCTTAATTGCTTCTTCTCTGAGGCCATTAGGGAGTTGATAGGCATTGCACAGTTCAATTTATTCCATTAGGGCTCTAATTCAAAGGCCACTAGAGACTGAGACCTACTCCACAGCTTTGGGAGAGCTTTGCATCAGGCTCAAAAATATATATTTAACATTTGATATTCACTGGTAGATGTTTCTGAACTAGATTTCTATCACTGATAGCTTTTGAATACTTGAACAGTATTTTATCTCTCTTTGGAGGGTAAAGGAAGGCAGATGCAGCAAGGTTAAGATTCATGTCTTATGTCTTAAACCCTGGATCTTGACTAATTTAACCGGGTTTTAAAATGCTGTTGTACTTGTGTTCAAGCCCTGAGGGAAGAGTCTTAAAGAGAAATTTGAGCCCAGTTATAAAATAAGCTGTTCTAGAGCACAGACAGGCAACTTTCATTCAACTGCTTCCAATTCAACTGTAAGTTGGAAAATGAGTACTGGATCTATTTGGAAAGCTTTGCTTTGAAAGGACTTGGATCTTTTCTCATTATTCACTGCTACAGAAAGGGAAGACAAAAAAAAAGTGATTTAATTGTAAAATCGGAAAGCAGAACAGACCAGTTTTTCTTCAGTGAAAGAACTGGGAGTAGGCCAGTTGTGAAAGGTGGGTTTATGCTCATTCTGCACTAGCTGCTGTGATACCTTCCTTGCCCTGATATCAATCCCTGTCTCTTGGCATTGGCTCCCCTTCCTGCTCTGCCCCAAACTACAGACTATGGTGGAAGTGCTGTGAGAGACAGCTTTGCTGTGTCTCAACACACAAACATACTGGTACTTCCAGCCTGTATTTCTGAAATGAATACTCTGCAAAAATGCTCTGGAAAGGTCTGAATTGCTGTAATAAGGGCACACAACATGAGACCAGGTCAATCACCCACAAAGCTTGTGATCAGTAAGGTGATCAGTCAGGTGCTTACAAAGTGTGGGACTGTTGCGATGTGAAGGCAGATGCTAGCCTCTGTTTTCTCAAAAGAGCCTGCCCTTGACTCAAGGCAGGAAAAGGGCATTTTCCTCAGACTGCAAATCTAACCCTCCTCTGCTTCACGGATGTATAGACATGTCTACTGTCTTTGAAGATTTTTGGGCAGACAAGAATCCCTGACTGACTCAAAACCTTTGGCTTTGGACTCTTCCACGCTTTTTTCACAGCATCTGTCATGGTTTTATTGGCGGTTAGAAACTCATTGTTGCACTTATATCTGAAAAAGCAGCTCATTTGTTGTCTTCTCACTGTAAAAAGAGACTAATGGAAAAAGAATCTGAAAATTATGGAAAGGGAAGGGGTATTTTCCCATCCTGGAGATCAAAGGGTAATAAATTAACACTTATACAAGGGTGAAAAAAAAAGAAAGAACCTAACAGCTGGTTAAAGAAGTGCCAGCATAATTTAGTTCGACTGGCTGAGTCATAGATCTTTTTTCTTATGGTGGTGCCTGGCAGCTCTGCCATAGTCAGATTGATTTTATTCCTTTAGTGTAACTCCATGTCTCTTCAGTTCACATTAGCCTGCATCATCCAGAAATGTGAAATAGAAGTTGTCAGCCCTGATGTGCCTTAGGGCTCCCTCCAGAGACAAATTTAAATGTTTTGACCCTGTTGCTAGATACAAGGCTGCCAGTTGTGGTGATGATGCTGATGGTGACAAGGATGACGATAACAATAATGATAACAATGGTAATGGGGCAATTGCTTGTAAGTGTATTTTGTGTTGGCAGTTTGAATCACACAAAGCCCATACAAAGGAGAAAGAGGCAGATAATCACAGCAATGCTGGATGCCCATCTCAATCTCCCTCAATGTCTAGAGGGGCAGAAAAATGTAAAAGAGGGTGACTGTGGCCAGGGGAGTGGGACAAAACCCAAGACAAGGAGGGAACGCCACAAGTTAGTGCAATCTTTGGATCACTCTTCAAAGACTGGTTGTCTGATGAAGTGTGGTCTTACAAGTTTAAAATTTCCTCTTCCATTAGACCTCCTGGAATAAAGCTTGGTTTCACATGCTGCCTGTCTGCCGACGTCAGCAAAGTCATGCTCCTTACCCAGTTCTGCCTCCTCTCTCTGAAGCAGTACTGTCTCCAGTGGTTCAGTGGTGGCCACAGAGCAGCTTTCAAGTATATATACCACAATTTCTTAAATGGTGACGCGTGAGAACAATGAAAGCTGTTATTCAGGCTATTAATTTTTCAAAGCCATTCAATTCTTCACATCTATAAAATACTAGGAGGAGCTGGCTTTGAGTTTTATAATTACAGGCTAATTTAGGCTGGAAGGGATCTATGAAGTCATCTGGCCCTACCTACCGCACAAAGCACAGCCATAGATTTCGAGTTGCTCAGGGCTTGTACACCGAAGCTATGGATATTTCCCTGGTGATCCTCCTGGGCCCCTGTTTCAGGATCTTACCAGCTTTATGAAAAAGAAAAATAAAATTTCCTAGTGTCTAATTAGAATTACCTGCATTACAGCTTGTGCATGTTGCCTCTTGTCCTGTCACCCTGCCCTTCTGAGGTCTGCCAGCTTCCATCTTCTCTGTAATCTCCCACTGGTATGTTCAGACAGTGGTAAGATTCCCTTGCACTGACCCTTCTCCAGGCTGAGCAGTCCCAGCTCCTGCCACATCTCCTTGTGTGTGTGCTGTGGTCCAGCATCTGACTGTCTTGGTGGCCCTGTCAAACTTGTTCCACTTATACCGAGGAGCCATGAACTGGACCCAGCACACAGGAGATGGCCTCACAAGTGGCAAACAGAGAGGAACAGTCACTTTCCTCAAGCTTAAGTGCATACTCTTACTAACAGAGTCCAGCATGTAGCTGGCCTTATTCAGCAAAAAAACTTCTTTGGGTATGTATCACTGACTTGCTGAATAGCTTGTAGTTGTAGCTTGATAGTTGTAGTCTAATGAATTGCTTAAAACTGGTTTTGCAAAGACTTCAGCTCATTTTACTTCAATGAATTTAGTGTTGGCAGCCATGTTCATTGTCTGTGTGAACCTGAACCCATTCATCTTCTTTGGAAGCCTGTGCCTAAAGGCAGAGGTAGGGGTGCTTTCCAACTTTCTCCCTCACTTTGTCTTTTTCCTCCTTTATTCTCACTATCCGTTTGGTGACATCAGAGACATGCTGGCCTCTTCCAACTCTGTTTAGTAGCAGCTATGACTTCAGTGATTGTTACAGGAGGAAATGCTTTTATACCAAAATCAACTTTGTAATAATAAACTGTAGATGTTCAGCATCACTTACGAGGACATTAGCACGTAACATTAAATGTCTTGTTAGATAAACCTGAGAGCATGCCACACTGGAGTATGGCTATTTGATAGTGTATTCTTGGGTTGAAGCTCTGGATTGTCCTCTGCACTTAGGTAAAAGATCAGGCCAGCCTCCCTCCAGGTGTGCAGCAGAGATGAATGCTGCTATCAGTTGCAGTTGGGAGTGCTGGTAGATGGGTGGCTGCTCAGGCTAAGTAGTCCATGTGCATACGCTGTAACTGTTCCTTCTGCTCCTGCTTGGACTTGGGCTCAGACTCATCAGTGTTGTAGTAATTTGCTCCTTTTCAGTGACACAAGTGAGCCACTCCCTGAGCCCTCTTTGGCTACATGGGTAAACTAGACTTCAGCAGGTGGTGAAAAACTGGCAAAGCATGTCAGTGAGTCCAAATTTGTGTTCGATTTTCCTTGAAATGCCAGGATTGAAACCACTGAGATCATTGTAATTCTTTGTAATTTGTTTCTGCTGGAACACCTTGAGTACTTTGTAGTGGCCTTGGGAAGCCCAGAAGATAAGCCATAATGGGAGTTCTTGATGCTGGCAATGGCTTTCTATGGTATGTAGCATATACTTGTAAGTCTTCTCTGTCTTTTTCATGTACTTTATGTAGCCAGTGGGGTTAGCTGCAGTCTGTACCCTTGTTCTTTTTAATCTATCGAACATTGACTTTGAATTTCTCATTTGGTTAACAACTTTGCTTACTTGTTCTTCAATCTTTGAGGTCAATTTTGACTTTATAGTTACTGCTCTGTTCAATTTGGTGAAAGCTTCGTGCTGAAGGTGAATAATCTATCTGCTTACATTCATTAGAAACCAGTGTAAATACTTGTAACTTTAGAAGGGCCTTGCTGTTATCAAGGAGTGTAATGCTTATCCTTCATTACAATTCAGTAATTGTAGAGACAGAACACGAGGAAACCATATTATATAGTTGGAAGTAAATAAGCACCAAGGGGAGAAGTAAGAAGATCTTTTAGAAATAATGGTAAGAAGAGTTTGCAAAAAATATTTTCCATGGCTTTGAACTGCAGGCTAGTTAAGCATGCTTCATATCTGGAGATCAAACATGAGTGAATAAGGTAATCAACAGGAAAGAATTAATTCATTTTGGCAAAAGTTTCAGGGGTGAGGCACTGCCCTGAACCAACTCAGTGTGTGCCTTGGGATTTCATCACAGGGGCTTAGCAACCTTCATCTCCAGGTTAGTAGCAACCTTGGATGGCCAAAAGCAGAAGTCTAAAATTAGAAAGGCTAACTATACTTTTCCTTTCAAAAAAAAGGGCCATTTCAGTGCTGACCCTTTGTTTACACTTTTCTAAGTGGACAAACTGAGCATGCTTCAGTTCATAGCCATTGTCTTGAAAAGTGCTCAGAGATGTAAAAGGTACTTCACTGTCCTGAAGCACTTCTCAGGAGGGCTCAGAAATCATGTCACCACTTTGCAAGCAGATGAAAAATATTCAGTGAGCTAATTCTGCCTGGGGAATCCTTCGACCTGGATAATGCTGCTGTGCCCTCTGCAGAGAATCATCCATTTGTTTTTGCAAAGTGGAGCTCTCTGTGATGGAGTCTTTGTGGGTGGCAGGGACACAAGCACTGCCCAGTGCGCTCAGCCTCTACTTTCTTGGTCCCTCCAGTTATACCTTGATGTCTGAGCTGGAGCTGGAGACCCAATGACTCCACACTGTCACCTTCATAGACGACTTGCTTCTGGACTAAAACTGCTGGAAAACACAGCTGCTTGAAGCTATGCTGGAGGCAGCAGTATTTGTTGAGTGTCTGGCATAGTAGGGTTTTAGGGGTAGTCTCCTGGTGATGGGCAGTGAAGTCTGGGCTGGTCAAGGAGGCTTCCCACTGTGCCCTTCTGCTAGGGAAACGTAAAGCACAGCTTGGAGATCCTGTCACTCCTCTGGCCTTGGAGATCACGAGTCCTACAAGAGATAATGTGTTCAGCCTCACGAGTGAGAAGGATTGGTGAGCAAAGACAAAATTTGGGTATCTCTGTGTTTGCCACTGTGTTAGAAAAGGAGCAATGCTGACAGTGGAGGTCTGCAGAAGTGTGCCAAGAACTGGAAACAGCCCTTTCTCTGTGCCCAGAGAGACCTACTATGGTTTGCAAGGACATGATGTGCAAAATGAAGCTGCTGTTCTGCAAGCTTGATTTGCATTCAGAACAGAATTTTTTAATAATATCTGATTAGCTATATTTAAGTGCTTTTAATACACAGAGGCCTCAAAACTGTGTTTTAGGGATCCTATGTTTTAACATATGAGTTACTGATTGAATATGATTATTATGGCTGAAAGCTTAGGGCTGCTGTAGATGTGAAGAACTGAGTAACTAACTGATGAGAAAGGTATGAAAGACGGACAATAGCCTATTACCTAACAACCACTAAAATGTTTGCACAGTATAGCACTATTCAGAGAATAAAGCTATAAAAAAAGTGTAATCCCTTTTCCCTGCCTTCCCTGGGAATGATATAGATCTCAATTTCTAACCAAAATTTTGTTGAAATATTCATAATCAGCATCTCTCTTTTCTCACGAACTTTGCTGCCTGACTTCTTGCAATTTTTCCTATTGTGTTGACTATTGTGAAATTGTAAAAGCCTCATTTAAGCTTTACAGTCTCCTTCACCAAATAGAGTAATCCTTTCTACCTGTAGAGAAAGCTTCCTGAAACATATATCACAAAGAAATTGGAGTGCCTTTTATTGCTGGCATCCATAACTCCAGCTCATGGCTGCACTTACTCATGTTAACATCCCTAGTTTCCTGTGTTAGAATAAATAACAATGAAATCTTTTGTTAGAATTAACAAAAGGAAAATGTGACCAGGAAATACAAGTGAAGGGGACTGCTGGCATCCCCATGTAAATGGGGAGAAATAAGAATGTGGACCTAGATGGCCATGATGGATCACCTGCTGCAAGCTCAGGAGCGATGCATCCCAACTAGAAGGAAGTTTAGCAGGAGGGCCAGGAGACCTCCTTGGATGGATAAGGACCTGCTGAGGAAAATTCAAAGGAAACAAGAGGCTTATAAAAGGTGGAAGCAAGGCCAGGCGGCCTGGGAAGAATACAGGGATGTTGTCCGGGAAGCTAGAGACCAGGTTAGGAAAGATAAGGCCCACTTAGAATTAAAATTGGCTAGGGATGTTAAGGATAACAGGAAGGGATTTTGTAGGTACATTGCCAATAAAAGACAGGTTAGGGACAACGTGGGCCCTCTCCAGAAGCTATTGGGAGAACTGGCTACCCTGGATTTGGAGAAGGCTGAGGTTCTTAATGACTTCTTTGCCTCAGTCTTTACAGGCAAATGCTCTGACCACACCACCCAAGTCTTGGAAGGCAGATGCAGGGAGAGTGAGAATGAAGACCCTGGGGCCACTGTAGGAGAGGATCTGGTTCGAGACCATCTTAGGAACCTGAATGTATACAAGTCCATGGGACCGGATGAAATCCATCTGCGGGTCCTGAAGGAGCTGGCAAATGAAGTTGCTAAGCCACTGTCTATCATATTTGAAAAATCGTGGCAGTCAGGTGAAGTTCCCGATGACTGGAAAAAGGGAAATATAACCCCCATTTTAAGAAGGGAAAAATGGATGAGCCGGGGAATTACAGACCAGTCAGTCTCACCTCTGTGCCTGGCAAAATCTTGGAGCGGATTCTCCTGGAAGGCATGCTGAGGCACATGAAAACCAACAAGGTGCTTGGTGACAGCCAACATGGCTTCACTAAGGGGAAATCCTGCCTGACCAATCTGGTGACCTTCTATGAAGGGGCTACGGAACTGATGGACAGGGGCAGAGCAGTTGATGCTATCTACCTGGACTTGTGTAAAGCCTTTGACACTGTCTCACATTACATCCTCCTCTCTAAGTTGGAGAGACATCAATTTGATAGGTGGACCACTCGGTGGATAAAGAGCTGGCTGGATGGCCGCACACAAAGAGTAGTGCTCAGTGGCTCAATGTCCAGCTGGAGACCAGTAACGAGTGGTGTCCCCAAGGAATCAGTGTTGGGACCGGTCTTGTTCAACATCTTTGTGAGTGATATGGACAGTGGGATTGAGTGCGCCCTCAGCAAGTTTGCCAATGACACCAAGCTGTGTGGTTCGGTTGATACATTGGAGGGAAAGAATGCCATCCAGAGGGACCTTGACAAGCTTGTGAGGTGGGCTGATGCCAACCTGATGAAGTTTAACCATGACAAGTGCAAGGTCCTACACCTGGGTTGGAGCAATGCCAGGCACAGCTACAGGTTGGGTGGGGAGGAGATTCAGAGCAGTCCCACAGAGAAGGACTTGGGGGTGTGGGTTGATGAGAAAATGAACATGAGCCGGCAGTGTGCGCTCGCAGCCCAGAAAGCCAGCCGTATCCTGGGCTGCATCAAAAGGAGTGTGACCAGCAGGTCGACGGAGGTGCTCCTGCCCCTTTACTCTGCTCTCGTGAGACCTCACTTGGAGTATTGTGTGCAGTTCTGGTGTCCTCAACATAAAAAGGACATGGAACTGTTAGAACAAGTGCAGAGGAGGGCCACGAGGATGATCAGGGGACTGGAGCACCTCCTGCATGAAGATAGCCTGAGAAAATTGGGGCTGTTCAGCCTGGAGAAGAGAAGGCTGCGTGGAGACCTCATAGCAGCCTTCCAATACCTGAAGGGGGCCTATAGGGATGCTGGGGAGGGACTCTTCATTAGGGACTGTGGTGAGAGGACAAGGGGTAATGGGTTTAAACTTAAACAGGGGAAGTTTAGATTGGATATGAGGAAGAAGTTCTATACTGTGAGGGTGGTGAGGCCCTGGAATGGGTTGCCCAGGGAAGTTGTGAATGCTTCATCCCTGGCTGCGTTCAAGTTGGGGTTGGACATAGCCTTGGATGGCATGGTTTAGTGGGAGGTGTCCCTGCCCATGGCAGGGTGGTTGGAACTCGATGATCTTGAGGTCCTTTCCAACCCTAACTATTCTATGATTCTATGACTAGCACCTAGCACACAGAGTTATTGAAACTTTTAAAGCAGAAAGAAAACCTAAAAATTGGAGAGCCATTGTATTCTGACCATTCCTGAAATGATGATGATCCATCTTAAATGAGAAACCATTTATTCTTAACTCTGTTTAAATAGCATTTCAGTAAATGTATGTTGGTCACATCCCGGAGCACAAAAATCGTATCCACTTTCACCAGTTTTGTTGCAGGAACACTTGGGTGTGAGAAACCCTGGTTCTTTTCTTCCTTTAGTCTTAAGGAAGGTCACATCCCCTTAAGAAGCAATTTGAGAGCATAAACATCTCTTCTCTGAAGAGCGGAAAAAACACTTTAGTAGAAAATCTGTAATCGGAGCAATAGGCTTATTTGGAGAGAGAGCAAAGTCTGTTGAGATGTTTTGAGTGGCTGGAACTGTTAACATACATGTCAGAGGGAGATATTTGCTAGGGTTGAGCAAGTATAAGGGGCAAATATGGAAATTCATCCAGGAGAAATAAAAAAGACAATAGATCAGTCAGTCAAGGGGGCTGTAGTGAAGAGTGGGAACAGCTTTATACAGTGTTTGTCTAGTTGATAGCGTCATCTACTATATAAGTAACCATTATGTGAACATTTATTATTTTCTATACATATTTTCCACAGCTGGCAAGTGTGTTTGTTTACATATGTATAAACCATTCTGCAAATACTGCTCTCAAGCCACCCATGTGTCAGAGTTATAAATGCACACTATTACAAGTTTATTTGTAAAATAATCCATATGAGCCCACTTATATTTGTAGCTTTGTGGCTTATTTTTTGACAGGTATAAATGTGTAGATAAGTTTCTTTCCTTGGTACTATTTAAATGTTTTTATTTTTTGGAAGAGGGAATGGCCAGAGCGTCATGTAGTGCACCCTGCTGGCCAGATACAGCTTCTCAAAGTCTGAGGGCCTTGCTGGGTTAAGTAGTTTGAAAAACTTCATATCCTTTTAATGCGTTAGAAAATGCTGTTTTCTGTAGATTAATGCAGGTTTAGAGGAGGTATTTGAATCAAGCTGCTTACGATTCAGGAAAGACATTACTAACAAGGCTAAGGAGGTATTTGAATCAGGCTGCTTACGACTCAGGAACGACGTTACCAATAAGGCTATGGGCCATTCAAGATACTTCTCTTTCTCATTTTTTTTTCTTTTGTGAATCCCTCTCTCTGAGTTTCTCAGTTTCTTTCTCAAGTTCTCCAGATATTGGAACATACCTCACTTTCCCACCTGATCTCCCCAGATTTAAAAGACTTACCTTTTCTTGATCTCAATTTATTTCCTGTATCGGAGTTCTAATTTTGGAAGCCTTGTATAATTTTTTATAATGACTACTTTGCTTATGATGATGGGAGCTCCCTTAAAAACAGATTTCAGTAGTGAAAAAGGTTTAAAAATTTCAAGCCTTTCATTAAAAAGAGGCTATTAAGTTTTAATAAATTCTTACTTGTAGATTTTTGTTTATAGTTTAAAACAAATCAGTTCTTCAAATTCAAGCTTTTGTGCCTGCTGTTTAGGGAGGCAGGTTCTGGATCTTGGAGCCCAAGCTTCTTTGTTGGTTCGAGGATGAAAAACAAAAACCAGCATTTTCTCAAATTCCACTACTATAAATGTGGATATTCTAACAACTCTCTTAACTGCTCTCTAGCAAATCTCTTAAGTGGTCTCCACAAAATAATATTAAAACAGTGATGGCACTTTAAAATAAGCCAACTATTTTGAGTGGCAAATACAAAATACTGTTGAACTGAGGTCAGTATGTTAGTCACATTCTTTCCAGTTAGTTCTTTTTGCATTTGTTACAGCTCTCCCCTAAGGAGTGGAGGGATGCCAGAATCCTGCTTTTTAGTGCTGAGTGTGGGACCAGAGCTTTTGCTGGTATGGGGCTATTCTGTCAGTGCCACAGCTGCAGTCTGACACTAAAAGAAGCATAAATGCCTCAGAAATGGCTTCCTTGTTGAAGGTGAATGTTGCTCTACTTTTTGCAGAGTTAGTATAAATCCTTGCATGGCCCTGGCACTCCTACCTGTTCTTGGTATGGTAGGAAATGGAATGAGGGCTGTAAAACATGGAAATAACTGATGTGTCCTTCAGATATGGTGACATCTGGCTAGACTTTTTTCACCCATTCATGAAGGCTCATCGGTTGCTTCACAGCAGCCTGGCATACTTCGCACCATGATCGGATGTTTTGGACACTTGAGAGGTGTGTATCAGTATCAGGAAAACCACACAAGTAGATCTTTGCAAGAGTGTTATCCTTGGAACTCAAGGGGATATTTTTGAATATCATTGTAAATAAATACAGAAAATTGCATATTGGACGGATTCATAATGAACATTTTTAAAAAAACAGTCTTATTCTGAGTTTTTGCTGGTGCTGTATGAAATAGTCAGGTTGACTTCATGTCTATTGAAAGTGCCTTGTTGAAGATTCTGCCCTCAAAGTAATCTTCATAGAAGAATGAATGTGAACAGTCAAAGTGTAGTCATACTTTCTAGGCTTATATCTTGCTTATCCGCTTTGGTGAAGACATACGTACTTTTGCATCTCAGAAAGATATTGTAATGCTTCAAAGGAGAATTAGGGGGTTCTTGATTTGATTTTTCTACTGAATTTAATTTGGTTAATTATTTCAACTTTAATAAAATGCATTATTCTTAATTTCCTGTCCTAAAATGCAATGCAGAGTTCACTGCATTGATACTATGTAAACAGCAGTGTTTCACACTACAGGAAGATATAATTTTGGAGCCCTTGAGGTAGAAAGTATAATATATGTATAAAATGATATCATCTGCTCAGTTAAAGTTTAAGCAGAATAACATCAATAAACAGGAAGAAGAATAGCAAATGGTTTATACTTAGCATTTTCCACTGTATTACTTCTCATTAAAGGTATAAATATTGTCAGAGTGCGGAAACTCTGAAAATAGAGAAAGGACTGTTTTCACTGGTCAAACTTGGGAGTTGTTTTCGTGGTGAATAGCATAAGTTAATGACTCCCATATGGTTTTGACCCATGAGCAGTGATGCTGAACAATGATATTGCTATAGCTGAGGTCACAATTTCTTGGCCTCAGGTTTAATATTTTTTTATGCCATGACTTGGACCAGTATTGGCAGGTATGATGGGTAGCGTACCGTTTGCTTTCCAGAGTTGGAGATTGCTGCTGTAAGCAACTGGTTTTGTTGCTCTCACTCTACATACGGTATAAGAAGGAAATTCGAATATATGATAGCCTAAGTTTGCTTTCAGCATTTCCCAGATTGTAACTGAGATTATATATATACTTGGTTGTAAATTCAAAGAGGGAAAACGTCTGTTATTGGTGGAAAATGGGTCTGATTGCAACTTCAACAAAAATAAACAGATGCAGGTGGGCAAAGCAGAGAACAAGTGGCT
Organism: Amazona ochrocephala; assembly: GCA_039720435.1. Taxonomy (NCBI): domain Eukaryota; kingdom Metazoa; phylum Chordata; class Aves; order Psittaciformes; family Psittacidae; genus Amazona; species Amazona ochrocephala. Next base: position 98,027,993 of record CM077877.1, on the reverse strand, counting down.
ACTTACACAAACATGCATTAGAAATTGTCCTGGTAATTGACATTAATCTTTCTGATGCCATAGTTAAGTGGGATTATCTGATGCCCTCTTTCATATTGCACGCAGCTAGACAGCCAACCCAAATAGAACAAAATGGAGAAGCTTTAAATGGTAAATGTAGCTACCTATCCAGTGCCAGGGTAACACTTCAGTCCCAGATGCCTTCAGTGGGCTTTCAAATCACTGCATCCAGTTTCTTTGTTAATATGGACTCTTCTATCATTGTAACTTAAACTGTGCCAGCCCGAGCAGTCTGAGAGGTACCCCCTCTGGTGAAGGATGATAATGACCAAGTGAAAGACGTGTTGAGTATCAGAGCAGCTAAGGAGAGCCCAGAGAGCTGTGTGAGTGTGCAGGCGTGAAAATGGGGTAAGGAAGGAAGGGTTAAATCATAAAGAGGAAAGAGGCTTATGACAACTAAGCTACATTTGATGCACTGCAGAAGTATACTGTCTTTTGATCACATAGGTATTTTCTGTAAGATTTTTTTAATTCTTCTACTACTTGCCAATTATTTTTCTAGAAAAGATGGACTTCAGCAAACCTGAAAATATCCACCACTCTGGGGGATGTCAGGTTCATTTAGTTGCAATTCAGAAATTTCAAATGGTTTCAGTTGCTAACAAACAGCAATTTCCTCATTGTCCCACCCAAAGGTGATGCAGGTGTTCGAAATCTTGTGCCTACCGTATCAGAAACAACAATTTCATCTTGATTTCTCTCCAATATCACCTACTTCCTGCAAAATCTGGAAGCCTCGCATTTACCACTTCAAATTCTCTGCCAAGTTCCTTTCAAATTTTTTTTGCTCCATTTTTGTCTCACACGTTTATTATATGGTGACAAATGCAGTTTTCTTCTGACACCACATAATAGATGTGTGAAACACACACACATGTTCTAGTAAAAGACTGCTCTTTATTTCCTGGCTCCAGTTGCAAAACATGAGTCAGGGTTAGAAAGGTTGTACCTCTGTCAGAGATGTGTAATCCACATCCTCAAACTTCCCTAGCTTTTTCTACAGTAGTGGTGAAAAATGGAAAATCTTGTTCTTCTATTTGTAAGCTCAGGGTTTCTTCCTCCCCAAGCACATCTTTTCTTCATTTTCTAATCACCATTCCCTTTTATTGATTATGTTTGCTCACTTCAGAGATTGATGCTGTCATTAACTGGAAAGAAATACCTCCTAGAACAAGAATATCAGCATTCTGATTGCGGGAAATACAGCAGCTTTAGAGAACGTATACTCCCACTATATTCTGGCTTTAACACAGAGCAGAAACATTACTAGTCCCTTTGCTGTGAATTCCAGGCATTGTTTTCTCTGCATCAAGTGATATCTGATGTTCTGCTGTATAATTTTAGGTAATGACCAAATAGCCTTTCAACAAGTCTCTGCTGACACAACATGCCATATCTGTTTTTACCACCTTTAAGTGTCCTGTAAACTTCTGCAGTGTGTAGGGTGCCTCAGTGAAATACGAAACCAGCAGATCTTTTGCGAACTTAGGTGGAACAAGCCCCATGTTACAAGTTAAAACAAAACCAAGCAAACGAGCTAGCAAAAAGAGAAAACTGAACACATTCACTTCCTACAGGGTCCAAACAGGCTAGGAATTTCACACAGCAGGCAGTTATTCTGCAGTTACCCATGGGTGATTGAAAGCAGCAGGAACTATGGTGCTTCCAAAAAACAGATTTGCATTGATTTCTTTTTTCCTAAACCTCTTCATCCCATAAGGTCCTAGTAGTTGGGTTGCTCCTGCATAGAATGACAAATAACTGGGTGACATGCTGCGAAAAATTTTGAAAATGAGAAAGGCTATCCTGTTTTCCAAACAGAGCAGAAACAACACTAATTCCATTAGGCAAGATGGAACAGACAATAAAACTGGGCATGCTTTTAATTTTGAAGCTAACCAGATAACTGATGCTTTTTTCAAAAGTAATGACTATTGAAGTGATTCTTTCAAAGTGAAGCACAACCACTATTTTCCTTTCTAAAATTAAAGCATTTACCTTATACAAAGTATAAGAAATGTTACCTGTTGCCTCCACCATTCCTTCTAGGATTACAACAATTTCTAGCTCCTCTTTGGGCAACTGGGCTTTGGAAATCTCCCAGAAAGGACTCTGCTGGTTAATTTCATGGCTGATGATCAGTGGTGAAACCAAAAAGAGACGATCATCCCCTGTGTAATAACCTACGTTGATATCTGTCTGGTTGAGTGGTATAAATTCCCCCTCCTTTGTCTGTTTGGATTTGATCAACTTGGCTCGTATTGATGCCTCTACAATGTGTGAATTCCTAAGGTCTCCTACTCGGAACATCAGACACAGCTTTCCATCCCGCATGGAAATAACTGCATTTGTAGAAAAAACCAAGGTTTCTGCCCTCTTCTTGGGTTGGGATATTTTCACAAACATGCAGCCAACCATGAAAGCGTTGACGATAGAACCTAAAACAGACTGCACTAAAAGCAGAATAATTCCCTCGGGACACTTGTCCGTGATGACCCGGTAACCATACCCAATGGTGGTTTCTGTCTCGATTGAAAATAAAAAGGCTGAGACAAACCCATTGAGGTTGCTGACGCATGGGGTCCACGTGTTGTCCCCTATATGATCCATATCTCCTCGCATGTAGGCAATTAGCCACCATATCATTCCAAAGAAGAGCCAGGTCACAGTGTAAACCATGACAAAAATCAACAGGTTGAACCTCCACTTGAGATCGACTAAGGTAGTGAAGATGTCAGTCAAGTAACGATAAGTCTCTCTGACATTCCCATGGTGGACGTTGCATTTCCCATCTTTCCTAACATACCTCTGGATTTTTCTCTTGGCACAATCTTTGTTTATATTTTTTGGCAGATCCTCTCTAGCTTGTTTGGGCAACTTTGGCTGATGAATAGTGACAGGGCTCTCTATGTCCTGCTCCATTGAGTCTTCTTCCAGTACGTTAGCTGCCATGAAAAACAAACAAACAAGAAAAAGACAGGCGTTATTTTTCTTATTATTTCTCTAGGTCAATGCACAGCTTCTTTTGGTAGTACTGGCATTTCCTAGTAGTTTGCTAGTAATCAATAAAATTATTATCCTTATTCATTGCTTACCTATTAAATGCACAACTGAAAAGTCAAATGATGCCAAGCATCCTCAATTTATTGCTAAATAGAAATACTATGAAGGAAAGCTCTCATTTCCTATCTATTAGGTCATCCTTTCTACACCCACATTTAAATTCTGCAAGGTGTGTTTAAGCCGATCTTTCTTCCCCTCAGCCCCCTTTACAGTTTAATATATGAGATGTCTAATGCACCAAGAAAGATCTTCTGGGAGATAGCAGATATAAATAAGGAAATGGATTCACTTGGGGGCTTTAGCCAACAAGATGAGCAGAGAAAATGAACAATTGTTGAGCTGTTTTTTCTATCAGTTGCATTGCTATGGGGCAAATATTAAATAAGAAATTTATAAAAAACCCCAGGAAACATCAGTTTTAAGAAAGAACCAATCCCACCCTTGTTGAAGGAAAGGCAAGCTACAGAGTAATATATACCAAGAGCAATTCGAGCACATTCCCATAGAAAATAAATGTCTCTCTGATACTGAGACCGGGAATTGTGTGTCCTTCTCCCAGCGACGTAAAGCATAGAGTACTTCGTAACATGATTTCATTCTAATTCAGTGTGCCCATTGCCTTTGATTCAAATGTACCTTTTTCTCTAACTGTGTGGGCCTAAACAGCATTCTTCTGCAAGAATTAAAAAGTATTAAAAAGTGTCTTTAAAAGTATTTAAAACCCCAAAATGCCAGTAACTGTTTCTTTTTTTTTCTTTAGTTTCCCAGCATTTTGAGATAAATAGCTTCATTATGTTTACGTGCAAGAAAAAAAAGAGCATTCTGGGGAGGAGAGTCATTTAATCAAATGTGTTTTGCAGGAAGCTGAGGACATGGTAAAGTCTGGAGTAACTGTTGCCTTTTGCTGGAAAACCTTCTGCTCTCTGGGACTTACTCCAGCAGGAATTTCAGCTCCTGAACTCCTAATTTTTTCCTTTCTGGCTAACTGCTTCTGCCACCAGGCTGTGAAGTGAAAAGGTTTCTGCTGGTTCTGCCTGGATGCTTGGCTCTGAGTACAGTGGCACTGATGTACACTGATGTACAACTGATGTTGTACCATCAGTTTATGGAGATGCTCTTCCTGAACAGCCAGAAAGTTGCCCTGTGTGGTGTTGGTGCTGTGAGTGGCGATCTTCAAGCAGAGAACTGGGAGCAAGCAGCTTTGGTTGGGAAGTACTTTGTTTCCTTGAGCACTGATTGCCTCTGAGTACCTCTTGTCTGGCTGGGAAATGGAGGCATAAACCCGTCAAAGCTCCTGCTTGACACAGCAGTCCTGTCTCTGGCACTGGAGAGGCTTGAGTGTGTCCACCTGGCACTGCCCTGGGCAGTAGAGCCAAATGCTTTTGCATGGAGGAGCTCAGGGGAAGCCTGAGCTCTTGTCCAGAGGATTACACAAGCAGTGGTGGGTCAGTATAGCCTGAAGAACATTTTAGTCTCTGACTCTTAGGCACCTGTGCTACATAGATTGTCTCTGGAGTATCATAGCACCTGCAGCTTTTTCAAGATGTGCGGGCTTATCCCTGTGGAGAAAGATCATGGACCCTTGTAAAGTTTTAGGGATGACTGAAATACCTAGGAAAAAAAAAAAGTGTTGAAGACTGTTTGTTTCTCTTGGCCTGCTCCATTGACAGCCAAGCTTCTGTTCAGCCCACAGCCTTTTCTGTGTTATGAGAAAGGCACTGGCCTGACTCTATTGACAGTAGCATGAAAACCTAATCGCAGTACTGTGTTTAAAGACTGTGTGCTCCATCCTGTGTCATCTCTTCAGTTTGCTGCTGCCTCTAAATAGAGCATTATTCATGCTGATGGTAGTGACAGAGCTGAGAGTTGTGTCACAAGGCAGTCAGTTCTGAATGAACTTACCCCAGTTCGTGACAGTGTGCCTACTTGCATTATCACTAATGCTATATAATGTATGATGAAATCAACACAATAAAAAGGCATTGCAGGAGCCTTGTGAGGCAGACTTAAACTAAAGTCAGAAAATTTGGAGTTAAGGCTTCACACTTTATGCTTAACTCTCTATTGTGCCTAAGGGGATTTCAGTCCACAGGAGCTACCACATCATGCAGTAATAGACCCCTCAAATAATCATGAACAGCCTATGAAGGCTCTGGCTTTTGAGACCTGAATGGACTGTATGTTGGACTAGTAATGCTGGTTTAATGTGGTTCATTAAGGCATTATGAATGTTTTACTTTACCCTCCCAGCTAGAGCCTGGCATGAACTCAGAGACAGGACACAAGTACCCGCTGTTGCCTTTGAGAATATACCCTACTTGTAACCTTGCTGTTAAAGTCAACCGTATACTAGACCTCCCTGTCTGAGCATCTCTTACCAGAAACAGATAAGTGTATTAAAAACCATAGCAGGGCTGAGAGGGGACACAGGTGCTGGTTTTATTACTGACATCAGGAGAAATATGAAGGGACATGCCCATGCAGAGATGCCTACCAGTCACATGCTGCAGATGTCTAGCCTGCTTTTCATGCAGCATTTATTTCCAATAAAGCACTTGCTAACAGTGAAGCACCTTTTTATTCACACAATGAATTTTACTGATGCTTTCAAAAGGTTTTGTCTTGATTTCAAATCCTTGTGCATCGCAACCAGCCTTTCTTGTCTTTCACAGTACATGAGCTGACCCACAGAGAGAGGTAAGGGCCACATTTTCTCAAGTGACCACAAGTTTTGCAGCAGAAGCAAGGAGCTGCTGTGCTCTCCAGCCCATGGTGGTGGTGGTCTGTCACTGTAAATGGGCTTCAGAGACCTGCCTTTTCCAACCTGGAAGGATTTTTCTTAACCTTGAGAGATCACAGTAGAGCTGACTGCCATCTGGGTATGCAAGAGAGCAGCTTTCGACAGCCAAAACCAGTGACTATGTTTAACCAAAGTCTCTCTCAGTACAGCATCTCCCTAGCACATGTTAATCTCCCTGGGGGCATCTGACCATTTCATAAACTCTTCAGGCTCTTTCCAGCGCTGTCATTTGCCAACTCTGAAGCAGTCTCTGAGAAGGAAAATCAAGGTCAAGTTTTTAGTCTTTTTCTCTTTATGTAAGATGCTCTTTTACTCTTTTCCTCACCTAAGTTATCCTGCTGTGAGACCCAACAAATACCTCTATGGGGAGGTCTCTAGATCAGAGTCACAGCCCACCACCATCTCCTGGTCTGAATTCTCGCTCCAGAGGGAACCTTGGGAGCAGCAGTTTCTGAAATAAGTGGTCCAAGGACTGTGCATCTGTGTGTTTCCATGGAAATGCCTGATGAATAAGTTTCAAACACATGGCAGGATCCCTGTTCACCACTAAGTCTGAGAAACAGCTACATATTGTCAGTGCCTTTGCCACAAAACACTTCAACTAATTATATTTTTGCCTGATATAAAACCAATTAGCTTATGCTGTTTATATAATTTAATTTTCTTTTCAGTTACGTAATGGCTCTCACGGTTCCAGGAACAGGGGATAGCAGCTATCTCACTTGAGAGCTATTTTTACTCTTGCTTTTCTTCATGACAAAAATATATACATAATATTAACCTGCACTGAAAAAATTAAAAAAGAAACCAAGGAAAAAATCCCTAGTTTGGAACAGTTACCTCTCTCCCAACAAACATTTTGTTTGTTTGAACCCACTGGTCAGGTAGAAATACCATGCCAGTTTAGGCCAATGTAGACTATTCTGATCAAAGTATTTGCTTCAGTGAGTCTTTTAGGCAAATGCGTATATAATGTAGGAGATTTTAGTGACTTATTTTCCGACAAATCAAAAGGAGTGCTCCTAAATAAGCCCCTGAATAGTTCATTTGTGTTTATCATTGCAGCATGTACTGGCTATGGCTATATTAGCAAATTGAATGTGCCCAGGCCTGTTCTTCAGCATGGAGGTTAAATGAAGTAATGCAGCCCACGCTTGTATTATTGAATGCCTGTTGTTTTCAAAGCAGGGTAGTCTCATACAATCTGCTTATTAGGAATAGTGTGTCTTCTGTGCTAACACCTGAAATGTAGCCAGAAATTGAGTGTACTAAGTTCTGCATTGGTCAAAACCATGCCAGGAGCTTTTCTAGGAATTTTATCACCGAAGGTGTTGGGTGCCAGTGCAAGGGCACATTTTATTTTCTAGTAAAGATGGAACCAGTGTCGTGGCCCTGGTCTTGTCTGTTCCAGAACAGCATTGTACAGGCACAATCCAGTGTTTCCAAGTGCATGTTTTAATTTGCAATCTGTCAAATAACAAACCATGTAATGCAGAGAAGATGCTCTCACGACTTCCATGACTGCGAATGTAACATATTAGTATAATCCAAAAGCAATCATTTTATCATTAGCAGTGTGATTTTTTATACTTTGGTAGTGCTTGCGTGCAGTTCTGGTGTCCTCAACATAAAAAGGACATGGAAGTGTTAGAACAAGTCCAGAGGAGGGCCACGAAAATGATCAGGGGACTGGAGCACCTCTCGTATGAAGATAGGCTGAGAAAGTTGGGGCTGTTCAGCCTGGAGAAGAGAAGGCTGCGTGGAGACCTCATAGCAGCCTTCCAATACCTGAAGGGGGCCTATAGGGATGCTGGGGAGGGACTCTTCATTAGGGACTGTGGTGACAGGACAAGGGGTAATGGGTTTAAACTTAAACAGGGGAGGTTTAGATTGGATCTGAGGAAGAAATTCTTTACTGTGAGGGTGGTGGGGCACTGGAATGGGTTGCCCAGGGAAGTTGTGAATGCTCCTTCCCTGGCGGCGTTCAAGGTGGGGTTGGACATAGCCTTGGATGGCATGGTTTAGTGGGAGGTGTCCCTGCCCATGTCAGGGGGGTTGGAACTCGATGATCTTGAGGTCCTTTCCAGCCCTTACTATTCTGTGATTCTGTGATTCTGAAATCTTGTCATCGTACTGTACAAACACAAAAGCAAAAGGATATATTTAAAGGGTAAACTTGTCTGATTTAAATACTCGTAGCCTGTTTTCATTGTATATTGTATTAGAGTTGTAGGATGATCTGCAAAATAATTAGGAGTTTCAACAGAGAATATTACATTTTATAACTGTCCTTTTCATCGCAGAAACTGATATAAAGTTCAGTGAATGTTTCGCTGTACTTTACTAGACTGATTTTATCTCTTGTAATACAGTTGTGAGAGGTTTGTGTACACATTCACTGAAAATCCACTAATTCCAAAAAAATAATTTATAATCTACAAATTGCTCTCAAGGGCTTTATTGTGCATATAAAAATGTCAAGCAGACATTGTTCTGACTGTGATTTATGACTGCACTCATGCCATACCCCACTTTCCTGATAGGATGAGGCTAACTTTTTAGTTACTTGTATGTTTGCATTTGTAAGATCCGAGCTTGCCTTTAGTGAACACTCTTCAGTATTCACCTCTCATTTGCTGTGATCACAAGCTTCCCTGACATTGAACTCATCTGTGGAATATTTGGCAGTACCAGGTGGCTGTTTCTGTTCCCTGGTGCCTCTAAGAAGTTATCAGGCTTTAACATCAGGAGAAGGCACCATAGCACAAGACATTTTCTGCATAGTTTATCACTCTGTTTTAAGTCTGTGTCTTTCTGTTTCTTTTCTTGCTTGTGATGCAAGGAGAAGTCAGAGAGAGGAAGCAGACGGGAAGGTTCTGAAATACTTTGCCTGAACTCTGGCTGGTATTAGTCACTGTTTCCGAGATTTGTAAAATCTTATGTCTGATGAGCACTGAGGGCACAGGAGCAGATATTCTTAGAATAGAGGGGGATTTGTCGCTTGATGAACTCAGTCTGTATCACTGTCAGTAAGACCAGGTAATCCATACTGCAAGACGCTCTGTATTACCACTAGATATGAGGACAAAGAGTCTTGTTTACAGAAGAAAAATGGAGCCTATTTTGACCAGCTAACAACTGTAAGCAGTCTTTACCACAAAATGCAAATTTTATTCTGAAAAAGAAAGGAATTCAGATCTGCTCCTGTGCTGTTGAAATCAATACAAGATTATCTATTCACTTGGCTGGGAACATCGGCTAGTCCTCATTTTGAAATGCTGAAATGGTCAATAAACACTGACTTGGCAAATTTCTTCAAAAGCCAAATTACTTATTTGCACCCCTAGAATCATAAATAGAATTTCAGAGAAAGCATGCGTGTGATTCAAATTTATTTCAGTGGCGGTTTTCACTAGAAAAGAAATGCAAACTGAAGTATGTTTCTGATTGAAAAAGAGGCTGTAAAGATGATACCTTTTCTTCACACTACCTGCTTCATCATTGCGTTCTAACCCAACTTGATGAAAAAAAAACGTTCTACTATATTAGTTCTTTTTTTTTTTTAATCCTGTATAGCTGCAAAAAATCAGCCTTGGTACATTTTGCCTCTATGCAGTACAAACATATCCATCCATTTCTGATTCTTGGCCCTTTTATTATGAAGGATGGAAAAGGAAGCTGATGCATGAATTAAAAAAAATCCACAACTCCATTTTTGGTAGTCATTTGACCTTGTAGTTTTTGTCTTGGATTCTAACCAATTTTGTTACAGAATTTACCACTAAAGGCTCCAGAATGCCATTTTTACATTTGCTTTGCAAAACCTAGCTTCATTTGAAGCACAGGGAAGTCAAACAGCTTTCTTACGTATATGGAGCAGTGTAAAAAGGCTACACATTCTGGACCTGCAAAGATGTGGAGACAGTTGATTATCAATGTCTTTGCCTTCCAATAGGCTGAGGATCTCAAATTGGGTTATGAAACTTGTTTATTACCTGAAATCTGGCTGCTTGGAGTCAGTGTTAATTCAGAGCCATCTCTAGTGCAAATGCCTGTCGTCAAAAATAGATTTCTAGAATAAGGAGAGTTCGCTGCTTGCATCTAATTAGTCTAGATATAAATGATATTTGCTGGAGGTTTGGCTTCCAGAAAACCTCAAGAGGTTCAGAACAGGTAAGGCTTCTCTTGAAAGCCTATGTTTTTGAGGTCAGCATACATGTTATTCACTCTTTTATGTGTGTGGTGACTGTGATTGATGCTCAGAGTGTTTGGGAGGGAGCCAGTTCAGCGCAGTCTAGATGCTAGTCTTTTGAGCAGACTCAGCATATGTATGGGCCATTGCTGATATTGCACATGTACTTTGATTTGTGCCATGTTCTTATTCATCATATTCCTCTGTACAAGTAATCTCTGTCACAAGCTACATGTTAAATTAAGAATATCTTCCAATCCCTTATGGCAGATGGTCTATCACCCTTGTCTAGTGCTCACTACTTCTTCACGCTCAACCTCCTCACTTTTTTCTCATCAGAAAGGCAAAAACAAAGATGTTTTCACCTTAAGCAGGTAATGAATAAGGAAGTCTGAGTATGACAAACCAGAAGAGCTACAAAAAGGAAAGTAATAGATTCTCCATGCAGTTCCAGAGAATATTGGACAATGGAGATTAAGTTCAACATGATGGTGGAAGCAGTGGTTACACTGAAACTCATGACTAAAGAGTGGAAGATGAGATAATGGAGGACTACCAGAAAGACAGAATGAAGACTCCTGACCATGATAAGCGTGCAATACTGGCAGTAAAATCAGTTTTGCATGCAGTAACTCATAGCAATGTATAAAGAAGTCAAAGAGGTACTCTGTCTCTTATGAAAAAAGTGAGACCTCAGTCTTTTGCTGCAATATTCTTATCCTATTCAGAACCAATGCAGAAAACAGCCTTCTCAGATGCAGTGTTTCTTCTGAGAAGTTGAGAAAGATAAAAAGGATGCATTTTTTGCACTTGTAAAATGCATAATATTGTCACTTCTGCTGCAAGAAGTGGAGCAAGGTCAGTGCCAGAGACAGCCCAGGTGCCCACCCTGAGTCATCACACCTAGCAACATTAGACCTTGGCTCATGTCTAGTATTTCCATGTGGCGAAACTACTGACAACTACTGTAGTAGGGATAATAGGGATCATTAATGATTCACAGTGCTGACAGGCCTTAATAGCTGCAAATACTGGCCACGTGCTTTCTTTCCGGTGCCTCTGCATCAGATGTATGTTTTCCTGAATTGCTGTAACATGTCACTGTCTGACGTGCCCCTGAGTAATTTCTTTTTGCAGTTACTAAACTCCAGCTATTTCTGCCATTTACTATCACGTGTACTAAGCAAAAACTTTTACTTGTCAGTTGCACTATTTCTTCAGATATTTACCAAGACTTCAGCTTTTCATCTTTACGGGAAGTACCAGGACAATAAGACAGCATGAAGGAAATATACTCACCTGAGTGTTGTCAGTTTTAAACTGGTTTAACACGCTAACTGTTGGAAATCAAAATAGATTTTTCAACCTGCTTAAAATCAGAGAATATTTTGGATTGGAAGGGACCTCTAAAGGTCTCTTGACAACCTCCCTGCTCAGCACAAGACCAACTTCAAAGTTACGTTACATTGCTCAAAGCAAGGATGGGAGTTTCCACAGCCTCTCTGGGCCCTGATAAATGCTGCACCCCTTGCATTAAGAACTTTTGGGCCTTTTTGTTTATATCCTATTGGAACTTCCATCACTGCACCTTGTTCCCATTGCTCCTTGCTTTGCCCCATGCACCTATGAGGAGAGTATGACTTCGTCTTCTCTTCAGCTTTTCTTTTTCATCTGAGCTGTTGATTCACAACTCAGCCTTCCAGAACAGTTGTGTGAGGACTGGTTAAATCTTGGTTTCTCCACATATTTTCGTTATTGTTTACTTTGAAAAAAGAGTATTCTCAAGTTTTACAGGAAGAGATAAAGAGAATCAGGTCTTCACATTTTTTTTTTTGTTTTGTTTTTTGTTTTTTTCCCATTAAAATTTTCCCAACTGAAAACTCTAGAAACAAAAATTAGTTGATCAGCTGACCACTTCTTATACATAATACTGACTCAATTCTACACCTGTAATGTCACTGACATCAAGAGAATGCTTCTGGTTGTTTCTGGAAGCTGAAGTGTAAATAGGAGCTTGGCTTGTCTGTCCAGTGCTGATGATCTGTACTGCTAAATGTTAGCAAGCAACAAGTTCTGGTTTTGCATCATGCCAACTAATGTTCTGAGACAATACATGGGAATGATTTGGGACAGTACGTGCCAGGCACTGCTCCCATTAGGCAGCATGGATAAGATTGCATCAAGTTTTGCTTCTTTCATTGTCATTTGCCCAATGTCCCAGCAGACCTTGCTCCCTTAGACCTCTCCACAGGCCTTCATGCCATCTCTGTGTCAAGCAATGTGTAACATTGGTCTGCAACACAGACCTCATGTTATTTCAGATAATTTGAAGTGGAAAAAAAAATCACTGTCAATATACTTACGATGCCTTAAACCCAAGAGACATAAAGTCTGAACAAGAATCAGGGCCATGTGCCCTGTGACATGGTGTAGATATCCTGTACCATTTTCTCTCAAGGTTGCAGACCAATTCCTGGCCTGGTTTTATTTAGAATTGTCGTCAGATAGGTGATGGGCATGTCACATATTCCAGCATGTGAAAAGTTTACAGACCAAGGCAGGCAACTGTTGCTCTTGTCAAAGTCTATCTGTCCAGTTATGTCACTAGAAAGGAGAGAACTAGACCCTCAGAGAAGTTGACACCACCCCTTTTCCCACTTTGATGTTGGCAGAAGAAGCAAGCCTTTTTCTCTCCTTGCTGTTTCCTATGCCAACTCCATTCCTGTTCTTTTTAGCTCCCCTTTCTGAAGTAAGGGTGGCTTTACTTGAATCTTCTTCCTTGGGATAGACAAATACAATTTTTGCCTGCATTGCTGAACAACCTGGAGACAGCTTTGTGTCTGAATATTCATAGAGCTCCTTGAGCAGGTGTTGGAACCATCTTGACTACTGCACTGACATACTCTGACAGCTTGCTTTGCTTTGATCAATGAACTATCATAAATTTAAGGCATAAGAAGAATGGCAAAGGATATTTTTGTCAGAAAGGAAGGACTTGAATCAATCAATATGCTGTACCAGTCAACTAAAGCCAATAACTTATATAATGGAGTCAGCCTGAATACTAAGCACAAGAACTTCTAGTGAGCAGAAGATGCTATATATTGGTACAGATCTTGGACCTGACCAGTTTAATGTTAGGGGATCTGAGATAACTTTGACAGTCCTTACATTTTCTCTGCAAAACATCACCTAAACTGAATAAAATTTCCCTGGGTCAAGATGGTCACTCACTGGGGAAACGACCTGTCACTGGCACTCTGGGTAGTGTGTGTGTGTCCTGGGTTCAGCAGTAGCAGTCATTTTTCTCCTTCTTAGTAGGTGCTGCAGTGCTGTGTTTTTGACTTTCAGCCTGGGAACAGCGCTGGTAACACTGATGTTTTCAGCTGCTGCTTAGTAATCTTTAGGCTGACCAAGGACTTTCTGAGCCTCATGCTCTGCCTGGGAGGAGGGGAAGCTGGGAGGAAGCAGAGACAGGACACCTGACCCAAACTGACCAAAGAGGTATTCCAGGCCACAACACATCATGCGCACTTTGTAAACTGGGGGCAGTTACCCGGAAGAGTTAGATCACTGCTCAGTTGGGCTGGGTATTGGCTGGTGGGTGGTGAGTGATTGTATTCTCTTCCCTTGTTGTTTCCCTTATCATTGTTATTGGTGGTAGCAGCAGTGGTTTGTGTTACACCTTAGTTACTGGACTGTTCTTATCTCAACCCGTGGGAGTTACATTCTTTTGATTCTCCTCCCCGTCCCTCCGGGGGGGGTGGGGGGGGTGGGGGGGGATGGGGAGGAAGAGGGGGGAGTGAGACAGAGACTGTGTGGTTTTCTTAGTTACGGCTGGGCTTAAACCACGACAGTGTGTGTACTGCAATGCAAAGTAGCACACGCACACTACTGACTGTTACTTTGCAGATGATTTTGCCCATTGGCAGTGTTCTTGTGAAGCAAAAGGCTTTGGGGGAGCAGTTTGAATACCACTGGTACAGACAAGGTGTTTAAGCTAGAAAGAACTATCACTCGCTATGTCTGCTTTTCTTTGATCAAGAAATATGACTGCAGAGAACAGAACAACTTTGAAGTACAGATACCTGATTCCTCCTACCACTCAATTCTAAAAAGAAGAATGAAAAGATGTCACAAACTTCCTTCCTTAAATTATGCTTCCTCACTCAGTTTACATGCAGCTGCACTCCAAACAGGTTGCCTTTGGGTCACAGACATTACCTATGTGTATTTATTGGTTTTCCTTCTCCTATTGCATAAAGTTGCATGAAGCTACAGAAGTAGCTGAGAAGACTGGGGAAATTGAAACAGACAAGGACTTTTTTTTTTTAACCTGGTAATAGAAATTTCTTTCTTGAAAACTTCTTTGCAGTCAAAGGAGGATTCCAGTGGCTTGTACTTCTGAGCAATGTATGTCGGAAAAGAAGGCACTCCTCCAGTCTGAAAATCTGTCAGGATTTTAACTTTTTTGCACACATTTTTGAGAATAAAAATTACTACATTTTTTCTGATAGATGCTGTTTCACATTTCTGTGATTGCTGCCATGTGTCGTAGTGGTGACTTGGTGGATCTACACAGTTTTCTGTCATTTGAGGTGAGTGACTGTTCATTTGGCTTAACATACAAAACCAAGCTGTTACATCCAAACATTGCCTCGAAGACAGCAATGTCTTAGAGACTAGGCAATTATCCCTCTTACAATTATTTAGTTTATCAGAACAGCTGCCATGTTCTTTCTATCCCACTCCTCTTCCATTTCTCACTGCAGATAATACCGAGATTCTGGCTGCTTTCTTTAAGCTAAATTATTAGGCCATCACTAGCTTCTTCCCCTTTCCCTGCCAAAAGAAGTCACAGTGAAATAGAAAGACCTAGTTTCTTGCTACTGACTTCCCATTTTTACTTTGTGCATTTTATAGACTGTAGAGAAAAAAATAACTGAGAAATAAGGCTAGAAGTGACATTTAAAAAGACATTTAGAAAAATAAATATTTCAAAATCTCCATAATTACAGCTGGATCAATGTTTTGTTTCAGGTTGTGGTATTTTGACAACCTGAAAATGGCAAGTGCAGAATAGCACTTTAGCCACTTTTCCTAAGGAAATGAGCCTTATCCATCACACTGTCTGGCCTCCACCCAATCGCTTTTGAAACTTTGGCTTATATTTAGGATTTTAGATTTCTTTGAGATCTTCAGTCACACTGTGAAAGGTCAGCATGGCAGCATTTGATGGTGTGTGGAGGTTTCAGAAACACTAAATTCCTACCAGTGTTGTGAAAACAGACTGAGTTAACCACACTGTCAGATGCCAAGGAATCTATATAAGAGGGAGCTGCTTGAAATGTTTCTTTTTAATGAGTGCTGCTGCTCCCAAAGCAACAGTCAAATATTTTTTCAAACAGCTATTCCGCTCAACGTCCCTGTGAAGTATCTTCAAAAAATTTGCCCCTGTTTTATGCAGAGCCTAAAGGGTTGTGTGCTTTTATTTCTAGGCAGTGAGACTGCAGCTACAGGCTGGATCTGCCTAATGCTCTATTTGACGGAAGAAATTGCATGTTCAGCAACAGGTTTGTATAAGTCAGAGCTTGTGGCTTTGTCTACAGAGCAAATTGAATGCAAGAAAATAAAACTGACTCAACTATTTCTTTTTATTTTTTTCCCCCAATTAATTTTTTAGTTGAATTGGAATGAAAGATTGAATGAACATGTATTTGGTTTCATTCAATCCAGATTTTTTTCTTAATCTTTGAATTTTAAAGAAAAAACAATATAACCTGTCTGCAATAAGTATCAGCTATAAAGGATTTTATACCCATCTACATATGAACTTGTTAAAATATGTATTCAGGTAAGTACAATATGAGACCCAACATGACTATAAATTGAAGTCAAAACCACACAAAAATGTTTCCATGTCAACAAATAGCAACTTTTTATCTTGAAATAACAATTCAGTGGTGTCTAAACTACCATTTAATATGTTATTTCACTTAAACTACATAATAAATAGGTCTATAAATTTGTTTGAAGAAAAGAATTAAAGACATTGCTCTGAAATTGCTGTAATTGCTATTATCCTTTTCTATAGGGAAATAGATAACAACAAAAGTACTGTAATCACTGAAACATTTTATAAATTGGATTCAATTTGACCAACAGATTTTCCAAAATGCTTTATGAAGGAAAAGGCATTTTATTTCAGACTTTCAAAAATGTGATATTTTGTCTGTGAAATATTGAAGTCTAGGAGCTTTTAGTAACAGATAGAGAATTTAAATTTTCCCTCCTTTTTCACAGTAAAATTTTACCTAGCTTTAGGAAACAAAGTTGTTTGTAAGGATAAATAACTTCAAAATTGAGGGCTTAAATGAAAGAATTTGTAATATCTATTTTGGGTGACATAGGGGTTTTATTTGTTTTCCTTGCTTTCTTAAAAAGTATGTAAAAGTCTTTTTGATTTGCTCTTCATTTTTTCTAGCCTGAAAATGACCCATCATTCACCAGGATTGCCCCATGCGCAAATCACCAGTTCACCGGTTTCCTCCCTGAAAGTAAAATACTTTGAGAGGCAGCCAGAACATTTCCAAAAGAGTAGAAAGACTTGACTGTGCTGAGCTCTCATTTATCACACCTGGCTAGATTACAACATCCAGTTTCTGCAAATGTGTTAAGGGGTCTTGGTGACATTAGATTCTTAATGTAGAGTTTCACACAAAAAACACTACTTTGGATTTAAATTTTCTTTCAACACTGTGTATGGATCTTATCAGAACAGGCTGAAATGGCATGTTTTTTAAATAATTGACTTTTTAGATGGTACATTAGCCTTCAGATATCAGAGCCCATATATCTTTATTGGAGCTAGCAAAGCTCAGCATGAGCACTAATAATTCAAAGCTTTCATAGCATTTAGATTCTTGAGAGAGAAGAGTAGTTCTGCTCTTCATATATCTCCTCATTTGCATAGGAAGAAAATCTATCTCTGAAAGGTATGAACTATCAGGGATTGGCTCATAGACATCAGAAATTCAGATTGCTCTTGTTAGAGCTACTGCATGAAACAATAAATATGCTGGAATAAAATGGGAATTCTATGTCTTTTTTAGTCAGGTGTACGTAGCTGGACTCACTTAAAGACATAGTTGGTAAAGGAGCTGACCTTTTAATGAGAAAACAGCCACCATGCAGTAAACAAAAGTATTGAGCCCGCAAAGGATAGCTTTTGATACATGAATAGACTGGTAACAAGAACACACTTCTTGTGCATTCAAAAGCAAAATTAAAGTGAAAACTGAGATGGTGAAAACAGAGCTTGACTGCTTCAGAGTGGCTTTCCATGCATGAAATTAGTGGAACATTTGCAAACAAACTAGCTTGTGTATTGGGTAGGTTTCTGGTTTTCTTCTGTTTAAAACTAACTCAAAGCCCATTTGTGAGGCTGAGGTCAGTGGCAGAAGGGTAATACTTTGCCAGGAATGACGCAAGATTTCAGCTGCTTACTCTGGTGTCTAAGTTTCCCAGCAGCTCAAGCACCATGGGGATCCACCTGGCTAGTCTAAAGGATGTGACTAGTGGCTTTGTAGCTGCCCAGGCTTTCTCAATAGGGACAGTTTCAAGAGAGGGCTTCCAGATCAGGGCACATGAAGTGGTGAAGATACGTATGGATTTATTTTTAATGAAACAACAAAAGTTTTAAAGGGCCTTCCCTAAAAGTCTAATTGTGCTATGCTGGCGTGTGTGTCAATTTGGGAGCATCAGAGGACACGGTGTGTGGGAAAGAAATGAGGATCCTGGGATGTCAGACATGGGGGAATGGTAGGCAGGCAGAGTGAAATATCTGGGCACTTGCATGGGTATGTTTAAGCTGGCAGAAATAGGAAGTGCAGTCAGCTAGTGAGAAAGGAGGAAGGAGACACTACAGTAACAGAGGTAAGGGACTGGATTTGTATTTGAGAGAGTGATGGGAAAGAATCTGCAATATTCAGACTTGCTTGAGTTTGTGCATAGGATGAAATTCACTTATGGTTTTACAGAGAACACTTGTTTCACTGCTTTCAAACTTGGTTACAAAACAGTCCCTTTATGCTTGAGCTTTAGCTTCCTTCTCTTTGTCCAGGAAAAATGGTGACGGGATGAATTATGATGGGACAAGGAAAAAGATGTGTCAATTCCTTTCAGTGGGCTGCCCAAAATCTGACTTAAATCCTTGACTTTCAACTGGGGTCTTAGCTGATAACAGATACCTTGGGACTTGATGTGCCAACTATGAAGATAGAGTAGCTGCATAACTCCCCTGGCATCCCATGGATGGCCAAAATGAATCTTAATATTCATCTGAGATCTGAGGCCCAAGGGCTGCTTGGCTTCCAAACAGGGGAAATAAAAAAAAAATAATATATAGTTACAGCTCCATTTGTTCTCAGGGCCAGGAGCCACCTTCTAAAACTAGGTAACATCGTATTGTACTGTGTGCATGCATGGTTCCTGGACCACAGGAGGCCATGGAAGAACTGGAGAAGGTAACAGAGACGGAGAGCCAAAGGGGTGGAGAAGTTCCAGCATCTACCACACAAAGAGATGGTTAAAAAAAAGCCTGGATTTTTAAGTCTAAAGAGGGAAAAGGCCAAGAAGGATGGCATGGTGATGGAGAACCCCAATGTTCTATGGATCTTGCGTAACTAGTAGGAGATTGTTTTTTAAAGACTTACAAGAAAGTAATTGTGAATGCTCCATCCCTGGCGGCGTTCAAGGCCAGGCTGGACAGAGCCTTGGGTGGCATGGTTTAGTGGGAGGTGTCCCTGCCCATGGCAGGGGGGTTGGAACTAGATGATCTTAAGGTCCTTTCCAACCCTAACTATTCTATGATTCTATGATTCTATTCCTTTAACAGCGGGTAGTGGCTTCAGAAGCTTGCTGCCCTTGGGAGGCTGTGCAGTTGAACAACATCAGGAAGTTCAAAAGCGTCGGCAAGCCCATAGACAATAGGTCTTTGAATAGACACTGATAAGATGGGGCAGGGATGCTCCCTCCAAGAGGTCTAATGCAGGAAGTAGGGTTGTGGGGGAGTAGGTGGGAAATGGACTGGCAGGCTTACGTGCTCCCACTATCATGGCATGGTACAACACTTTTCTTCTTATATTCTCTCAGATGTATAATATGCATGTTTCTCTTTCTGAAGTCACTGACATCCTCTGAGGTTAAGGGGCAGGGGGATGGGTTCATAAGAAGTGAACAGATGCTAAAAAGGATATTTTATCCCTATCCTGATAGGATGAACAACTATCCTGATGACCAATTTTGTTGTTCATTTAAATGCTGTGATCAGTTGACATCAGAGGTGATAGGGCCTTAAGTCACTGCTATAAACCCATTTCTGAATTCAAATACAGAGTCTTAGGCTTATGTTTTTTTTCCCTAGCCTTGCTAGTTTCCAAGGAGATCTAACCATGTAGATTCTTTGCAAAGGTGGTAATTAGCCAGCAATGAACAAGATGGACACAAAGGACTTCCTGGCAAAAATAAAAATTTCAAAGCAGTTCTTTCTTCTAATGGCTAGTATGTAGAAGCAATCTGATCTGTTCTTTTCACACTTCAAACAGGCATCCTCACTTGCCTTCGGAGTATGGTTTTGTAAACCACTGGTTTCAGATAGGTGGTTGAACAGAAAAACGAAAAATGTCCTCAGATTGATTTGGATGGGAGATTTTTTCAGAATATCTGGCAATTAAAAATAGGATCCAACAAATTATCCTGCCTGCCTATAAATAATAATAGCTTGGATTTGTAACTCAATGTTCAGAAAAATCAAGGCAGGGAGGAGCAAAGGCAGGTGCCATTCATAAAACATGTTCCTTTTTTTATGCTAACCAGACTTGGCACAGGGTGACGTAGGGTGAGGAGTCTTGGATTTGCCTTTGAGTAAGGCAAAGACAAGATTTGAGCTTGGGCTGTCCTTTATGTCCGATTCTTAATATGGGTGTTTGGAGTGAGGAAGGGTGAGGAATAGGTAAGAAGGGTCTTAACTCTTACTGACTCTCTTAGGAATGCCACCTGCATTTCTTTACTAATCTAACACACAAATATAATACAGTTTCTGTAAACAATAGCTATATTTTCCTCCTTAGGAAAAGTTAAACCAATATTTAGTTAAAAATATTTACCCAGTTTGGCCCAAATGTAAACGTTTCAAGGTGGACTATTTAAAACATAATTTTTTCAGTGAAACATAGAATCATAGAATAGTTAGGGTTGGAAAGGACCTCAAGATCATTTAGTTCCAACCCCCTGAATATTTGCCATTAAAATGCCTCATAGCCTATGTCTCAATGTAAATTTCAGGAACATCTAGGTTTGGTGCTAAAAGAGAAGCTTGAGAAGAACAGCTCTTTGCAATATCAACTGTGGAAAGGTCAGTATGGCTGAGAGTCACCCAGATACAACATGTGGGTAGAAAGGTAGAAAATCTGCGAGTTTACCATTATCTCTTTGGGAAATAGGCTGAATTGGACAGAGCCTTGGCTGACATGGTTTAGTGTGAGGAGTCCCTGCCCATGGCAGGAGGTTGGAACTAGATGATTTTAAGGTCCTTTCCAGCCCTAACTATTCTATGATTCTATGATAACTATTATTACCATTTTTATAAAGACTGGATTAAGATTTTGAGCTCGTCTCTGACTTTCACACCTCCCCTGTATCCCAATACCTTATTTTTGTTAACAAATGCATACTTATTTCCATTTCCACAGAATATGTGGGAGTCATGTGTGAAACGGATAATGAGGACCTGAGATACGTGGAATACAAAACAATGAATATGCATTCAGGAGAGTGGAGGAGATGCACAGGAACCTCTTTCTTATCTGTATATAAACACGAATTCTTTTCCATCCCAGATACTGAACTCGGAAACGGTAACTAAAACCTTTACTTTGAGGCTGTTACTCCACTTTCAGCTTCTGCAACTGATATTTTGTTCTGGAAGGCCAATACATGAAACCACATCAGAGATATTTTTATCTGATACTTCCTCAGGCAGGCAACAGGGAGCAGTAGCAGAGTAAGCATTTCCTTCTGCCCGATGTGTTTGTTTGCTGGACCCACTGTTTTCCTCCGATGCCCAAGAGAGTGGTGAGTTTCTAAATCAGCATTCCTGAAGAAACCTGAAATGATCAGCAGCACTACAATGTAGTAGAAAAAGCACTGCTTTCTCTGTAGGGTGCAGAGAACGATTTCCTGTTCACATACACAACACTGGGAAGGTGGCTTGGATAAAGGTATTATAGTAATGCAATGAGACATTCACTCTCTTGACACCTCTGTTAATGTTGGAATAAAAAAGGTAACAGCATACTTTCTGTGGACTGATGTGTAAGAGATATTATTCTCCTCACATTTCTCATTTTTAGGTGTGTACAGAGACCTTAAAGAGAGCTTTACCTGAGGGTCCCAGACAACCTTCTTCGAGGTTTGGTAAATGGGAGATTTGAAACAAAGAGACTTGCTGCTGCATAGTCATCTAACTCTCTAGGGACTCAGTCATCACCTCCAAAATAGAAAGAATGTGACTTACGGACCTTCAGAAAGAACAAGGAAATGCAAAGCAACCCACACTGGGTGTTACTTCTGCAGGTACCAAAGAAACTGAAAATCCATTTCTAAGTTAACCTTCAGCTTGAGTCTGAGTACAAGGAGCTGATGCCCTGAACTGCCACAGGACTGTCTCCAGTGCTCAACACTACAAGCACTACACCTTCACCATGTTAATGTATTTATTATCACTGTCTCAGCTAGCAAATCTGGCACGCCATTGAAAACAGCTGACTGTGATAGATGTTTATTAGTTACAACTGATTTCAGCATTTTGTGGCTGACCTAAGCATATGCAATCAGATTCTAATACTGCTCACACTTAAGTTAAGCACAAGTTCCTAGTGGCTAAATGGGCATTCCTCTTGCTTTTCATCTGTGATAAATTTTAACAAATTGCCTGACTTGCTTGCTTTCACCTTCCTTCTCTTACAATTGCCTTGATTATTTGTTTTTATATTTAGCATTAGTATGCCTTGTCTCTGGTAAAGCTTCTCTGTCAAATCTATAAGGAACACTGCTTCCTCACTCATCCTGCCCACCATCTCAGTACTGTTTAAGTGTGTTTATGCTATTTGGTCCAGACAAAATTAATAATAACAGCTAAAACATACAGCCGGCTTCACTGGTAAGTGTGTTTGTAGGAGGCAGCAATGTATTATTTTACCTCCACATTGGTGGGGAAAGGCAGTGCACAGTGCTGCTCACAAAATGCTCCCTTTCACTGGCAGGCCAAACACTTTTGATCGTCTGTGGTGTTATCCTAGGAATTTTGAGGCAAATAAGTGTGGTCCTGAATCTCCTCTAAGAGAATCGATAGTTTAGTCAAGAAATGCAGAGTGAAATTTCAGGGGCCATACTAGGTTGAGCATCAGATTTAGTGATTTTAAAGGACCTTTTTGACCAGCATTTGTCCTCCTCTCATAAAGCTGTCACTGTTTTCATAGAATCACAGAATGGTTATGGTTGGAAAGGACCTCAAGGTCATCTAGTTCCAACCTTCTGGAACTAGAAGAACTAGAAAGTTTCAGTCCTTCTGTTTTATTCTCTTCCTACTTGTAATAAAAAGAAACTGCTGGCTTCCGGTCAAGTGACTTTGAGCTGGAGAACAGGCCTGTAGCCATAGGGAACACTTACACCCTATTTTCCTATGTAAAGACAGGATCAGTGGATAAAATAGGGGACTGGCAATTCTGCAGCATGGGCTCTCTGACCTGGCAAACCACTTAGGCCTGGATCAAGTATTGGCCTCGAATCCTGCTTTACTTAAGTGCTCAAATTCTTGTCAGAAAGCACAACATGAACACTTTGTAATGATGTTACCTACATGCTTTCGTCCATGTGGCTGTTGCTGAAGTGGGCCTGGTGCTTCCATAAGGGGGTACAGAGTAGATACCCTGTTGTAATGCAGTGTGGTTTGACATTGGCAGCTGGGACCCAGCAATTTCAGAGAGAGGTAGACCGCTCTGAGCTGTAACACTCCTGGTTTGGGAGATTATTTGTTTTTCTTCCCTTTTACAAGGTGCAACTGCAGAGGAGAAAGAATGTACAAGCTGTCTCTGTAATGCAGTTAAATCCAGGACACATAATTTCCTACGACTGAGGCTCTGCCAAGCTTCCTGCTGTGGGGTTATTTGGGTGCTAGTTAGGATTCTTGGGCTCTCTGCGCCTGCTAACTTGAAGCAGTGCATAGAGAGAGGGTTGCCAGGGAGAAGGTGTGGGAAGCTGCTTTCCCACAGGAGTAATGCATGCAGGGAGTTTGCTTAGCAGGAGGACTCGGGGAAGACAGTATTCCATTAGTGCCTGGATGCTGTAAAGTAAGATCTGCCAGTAACGCACAGGAGGGAGAAGGGTGGGTAGGAAAAAAATAACTGTATTGGTGAAGAGATCTTGGATTTATCTGGTTCTCCTTGTGAGTCTGTTCAGAGTCATGTGTACAGATGGGAGGACAGGGGAAAGGCAGCTCACATAGCAATTCGTGCTGGCAGTGCAGCCCAGGCTGCTTAGAGAGTGGTGGGCCTTCATTTTTGTAGGTGTTAGCCTAGAAGGGTTTTACAGCTCCAAACCCAACTCACGTTGGAAAAGGAAAACAAAATTTGTTATTAAACAGTAAGAATAACTTTCCTGTATCCAGTTAACTTACTTACAAACAAGGGCAAGAGAGAAGAAAAGAGACCTGAAACATGTTTTGTGGAGTCCTCTAGGGCAGTTGGTACCTGAAACCTCTCTGCTTTTTAGCTTTGATATGAGAAGATAATGTGGGATTTATGTTTGCTAATACACTTGTGGGATTATATAGCTTCAATAGACCCACTTTGACGAGGGCAATCAGACTCCCTGCAAGTTGCAAATTCTACAGAAACTTCTTCTATGAAAAGGAATATTAAAAGTATTGAAAGCATTTAATTTTTCTCATGACCCTTGCAAACAGCAGTATGAAAGAAGTGTGACAATCACTCTGTTGGCAAGGGATATTATTAGTATTTGCTTGCACTCATAGTTTCTGCTTTGTATGAAGCAGAGGATGTATGGTAACTCCATGGAATGGCAAAATGGGATGTTCTGAAAATGGAGAGAATCTGTTGCTATAAATGAAGGGATTCAAAGAGAGAAAAACAACAAGCAGAGTTTAATAGATGTGGGAGATAATAATATGTTAGTTGCAATGGAATGAAGCATCAGAGAAGACTTAGACAAGTTGTGTTTTGGAGTTTGTTTTTTATTTCTTTTCACTAGGCTTTTCATCCTCAATAACTTTTCTGTCTAAAATGAAAGAGGAATACAATTAATTTCAAAGTTGAGCCACCATGTCACTGAATGCAAAATACAATTTGGATATTGTTTCTTTTTTCCTTGTAATTTTTCTTTTCATTTTTATATCCCTTTTTGATTTTTAGAGCTTTACAGCACAGGTTTTGGTTACAAAGATGGTGGAAGTCAGTACCATGTTATTATCTTGTGTTCTCAAGGTCTTTTCTGAATTGTGCACTACTCTCACATGTTTTCAAAGGAGTTGCCAAGGTGCCAGTCTGGCTAATGTAATTTATCAGTACAAGCACCCTGAACACTTCAAGTTATCAGATATTAAACTTTCCTCACCAAATATGCTAAATAATCCAGCAACTATCGAGCTTCGTACTTGTGGGTTAGAAAAGCACAGCTCTGAAGGAGTCTTAAATTTCTGGGTTATAGACAGCGTTAATCGTGAAGGAAAAAATGAGTAACAGCCAGTGAGAAATCAGGGAAGCCATAGTGGAGATGTTGCTCTGCCTTTTCAGATACAGTTTACAGCCCAGGCTCTGTCTAAACAATGTATTTCATCATTCAGTACCTAACATTAACGTAATTATTCACACCAAGGTAGTTGTTAATACTATCAATATTACCTATACTTTCTATTGTGGAATTAGTCAGCCTGTTACAGTATTTCAGGTGAGGCAGTTGGCAGCTTTATGTTCAGAGCTAACCTAGTGTGCACGCATGCTACAAATTCAGTCATCTCCTATCAGCTGTACTCTTCTAGGTCATTCTTTTTCAGTAAACAAAAAATAATTATCCTTTGCCTCATACAAGCTCTATCTTTTTCTTTTTTTTTCACCCTAAATAACATATGTTAGTCTGACCCCTCTCCCAAAAGCTCCCTTAGTAAGGATGCCTTTTGGACTGAAGTTAAATAGGACATTGTACTCAAGTGGGTGTGTAATGGTCCATTTTAGACGGGGGTGGGTACAGGGGGAGAAAAAGAGGACTGAATGCAAAACTGCCAGGAATCAGAAATCTGAAAATCTCATTGATGAAATGAAAAGCTGAAAACCATGGATTTTTTTGTTTTGTTGAGATTGTATTCTGTAGTAAGAGGACCAATGCAATGGAAAAATATTTTGCAGTTGTGAAGCCTACTGTACAGAAAGAGGGTCTTTTGGAAACTCAAATAACTGTCTTCAAAGAAGCTGCTAAGAAGGGAAGAACATGACTTATGCCATGCGGAAAGCAAGAACTGAGCTGCACTTGGCTGCCATTGGGACATTTTCAGGCAAGAGTGGCATTTGTCAGAAACAGTATTTTTGGGAGAAAGTCACAGAATCATAGAATCATAGAATAGTTAGGGTTGGAAAGGACCTTGAGATCATCTAGTTCCAACCCCCCTGACATGGGCAGGGACACCTCCCACTAAACCATGCCATCCAAGGCTATGTCCAACCCCAACTTGAACGCAGCCAGGGATGAAGCATTCACAACTTCCCTGGGCAACCCATTCCAGGGCCTCACCACCCTCACAGTAAAGAATTTCTTCCTCAGATCCAATCTAAACTTCCCCTGTTTAAGTTTGAACCCGTTACCCCTTCTCCTCTCACTACCGTCCCTTATGAAGAGTCCCACCCCAGCATCCCTATAGGCCCCCTTCAGGTATTGGAAGGCTGCTATGAGGTCTCCACGCAGCCTTCTCTTCTCCAGGCTGAACAGCCCCAATTTTCTCAGCCTATCTTCATACGGGAGGTGCTCCAGTCCCCTGATCATCCTCGTGGTCCTCCTCTGCACTTGTTCCGACAGTTCCATATCCTTTTTATGTTGAGGACACCAGAACTGCACACAATACTCCAAGCGAGGTCTCACGAGAGCAGGGTAGAGGGGCAGGAGCACCTCCCTCGACCTGCTGGTCACACTCCTTTTGATGCAGCCCAGGATACAGTTGGCTTTCTGGGCTGCAAGCGCACACTGCAGCCGGCTCATGTTCATTTGCTCATCGACCAACACCCCCAAGTCCTTCTCCGCAGGGCTGCTCTCAATCTCTTCCCTGCCCAATCTGTAGCTGTGCCTGGAATTGCTCCGACCCAGGTGGAGGACCTTGCACTTGGCATGGTTAAACATCATCAGGTTGGCATCAGCCCACCTCACAAGCGTGTCAAGGTCCCTCTGGATGGCATTCCTTCCCTCCAATGTATCAACCGAATCACACAGCTTGGTGTCGTCGGCAAACTTGCTGAGAGCGCTCTCAATCCCACTGTCCATGTCACCCACAAAGATGTTGAACAAGACCGGTCCCAACACCGATCCCTGGGGGACACCACTCGTTACTGGTCTCCAGCTGGACATTGAGCCATTGAGCACTACCCTTTGCGTGCGGCCATCCAGCCAGTTCTTTATCCACCGAGTGGTCCACCTATCAAACTGATGTCTCTCCAACTTAGAGAGAAGGATGTCAGGCGAGACAGTGTCAAAAGCTTTACATAAGTCCAGATAGATGATGTCAACTGCTCTACCCCTGTCCATCAGTTCCGTGGCCCCTTCATAGAAGGCCAACAGATTGGTCAGGCAGGATTTTCCCTTAGTGAATCATAGAATCATAGAATAGTTAGGGTTGGAAAGGACCTCAAGATCATTGAGTTCCAACCCGCCTGCTATGGGCAGGGACACCTTCCACTAAACCATGCCATCCAAGGCTATGTCCAACCCCGCCTTGAACGCCACCAGGGATGAAGCATTCACAACTTCCCATGCTGGCTGTCACCAAGCACCTTGTTGGTTTTCATGTGCCTCAGCATGCCTTCCGGGAGAATCCGCTCCAAGATTTTGCCAGGCACAGAGGTGAGACTGGCTGGTCTGTAGTTCCCTGGGTCATCCATTTTTCCCTTCTTAAAAATGGGAGTTATATTTCCCTTTTTCCAGTCATTGGGAACTTCACCTGACTGCCATGATTTTTCAAATATGATGGACAGTGGCTTAGCAACTTCATTTGCCAGCTCCTTCAGGACCCGCGGAGGATTTCATCCGGTCCCATGGACTTGTATACGTTCAGGTTCCTAAGATGGTCTTGAACCAGATCCTCTCCTACAGTGGCCCCAGGGTCTTCATTCTCACTGTCCCTGCGTCTGCCTTCCAATTCTTGGGTGTTGTGGTCAGAGCATTTGCCAGTGAAGACTGAGGCAAAGAAGTCATTAAGAACCTCAGCCTTCTCTAAGTCCAGAGTAGCCAGTTCTCCCGATAGCTTCTGGAGAGGAAGTCCTGTGATCTGAAAATTTTCCCTAAGACTGAAGGTTCACTTAGGAGTTACTGATTTTTCGTTTATATCTCTGATGCTTCCTCCTTCTCAGATAGCATTTTAAATATTTTTAGCTTTGTCTCAGGTGACCCTAAAGAAATTTAAACTTTCCTATTGCAAAATTAGGGTGTTAAAAGTTTTCACAATGCTACAGTTTTATTTGCTGTGACTGTCGTACATCAATTTCATAGTACTACTTTTTCCAGAATTTTCCTTAAAGTTTTGTGTTTTCAAGCACACCCATTGCTCTTATGTTACAACTTCCAGCACTATCAGACCTGGTTAGCTCTTTATCTGTAAACACATTGACTGCAGAAGACAGAACATGAACTACAATTTTCATGGCAATTGTAAGATTATTCTTGGGAATAAATATATGCTTTTGTTGTTAAACCAAAACTTTACCCTATCACTTTTTATTCAGTTGGGGTTTTTTTATTGCTTGAATTGGAGGGAAGAACTTGAGAGAAGGAGGCAGCTCAATTATGATTTGTCTGAGGAAAATGCAGAGCTTCCTCCAGCCAGAAAATTGAGGTTTAGTGTGAATTTAATTATCACACTCTGCTCCCAGGAGCCTTCTGTCTGCAGAAGAGCAAGGCTGGACCTTTTTTTACTCTTTTTTTAAACGAGAGTCCTTTTTCATCCCTGGTCTACATATTTGAAAGTTAAAACCGAATCACTGAGAAGGACAGTCTGAAGGTTGTGTGCAGGAACTTACTTTTGAAGTAGAGTATTTCTATATGGTCTCTGTGTTTTCTATTCTGCCCTTCCAAGAGTTCTCATGTAAACGGTTTCTATACGCGGAGTATGGCTTTCCCGCTCGTTTACTCGTGTACTACTCTGGCCGAGTGTCTCCTGTCCCCTCTAGTGGCTGGACGGCGCAAAAAAAAACCCCAACCCTATCTGTAATCCATGTTTTTAATGCTGCTTTTCTAGTTTTTTGCAGGAAACTTCCTATGTCAGATATTTACTTGGGCTTTTTGCCCATTTGTGGAACTTCTTACAGCTGGTAAGGAAAGCCCCAAGTGGAAAATGAATATGCAGCTGAGCAAGAGATGATATGTTGTATGAGGTGTTTTTTATTCAGCAAAGAGCTAGATTTCTTCCAAAACTATTTCAGAAAGAGAGCAGAAGATAATTTCTGGAGCAGAATTTGATAATTTTCCTTCATTTTCTACTCACAAACATTTCATGATTTCTTGGCACTCACGCTGGAAAGTGTTTGATAAATATTTCTGAGGTTTTCTTCCCTTTCCACTTTCCTTTGATGAACTGACATGAGAGAGCTTGCATTTGAAATTTGGGCTTGGTTCTTCAGCTGGGACTAGTCACAAAAATCTCGTGATATTGTTGCTGTTCCGTGGCTAGATGGATTGGAGAACACATAGAAGCTCTGAATTTGTCACTGGGGCCATCAGTGTGGCTGACAGCCCTGAGCTTGTGCATTCATGCAGTGTAGTGGCAGTGACCTGCTGCATGGAACACCAGCCTGGCTCCTGAAAGAGCTGCTGGTGTAGTAGTGCAGTGCTGTGCCTGAGCCCTAATCCAGTGGGACCACCTCCTGCTCATGGACATCTTGCCTTATACCTGTACCTCTGCAGCTGTGTGACACTGCCCCCGGACATCCTCTGAGAGTGTATGGGAGCACAGCTCTCCAAAGGGATCAACCTGCTGTCAGCCTTGGAGCTGCCTAAAAGATAGTCTGTTAGCATGGATATGCCTATGAGAAACTGCACATTCAGAAACAGAAATGCAAAGAGAGATTTATGTTAAAAATCTTGGTTTCTGAGCACTAGCATTGTTCTGTGAGAGTGGGTTATTGCAAGATGCTCATGCTGCTGCAGGGTGTCTTGCTCTTGTGTTTGCCATTTTGGTATGAAGGATGAGGTCTCATCTTCTAGAAAGGGTTTTGAGAATACTCTCTCATAGCTGTGGTGAGCCAAATGTGGCTTACACAATAGAGTGCTCTTTGAAGGGATATTCAAGTCACTTGACAGTGAAGCCCTTTCTGAGATGTGTCTGATGATTCTTCTTATTTAAAGAACTCTTTCATTTGCTCTTAACATACATTAGCTTCAGGATGATGTTTAAAAAAATACAGGCTATAAAAAGGAATGACAAACCAGCTAGTGGCTGGTTGTAACCAATGATTAAGAAAAGCTTGCAGAGCTCCCTTTCAAACAGATTATTCAATGCTCAGAATCTATGCATATCCTGTATATATACACACTGAGTGCTAAATATATATATATTTTTGTATATATAAATATATATATCAAAATATTCTGCTGCATTTATGTATTTCCTAATATTGGGAAGATAGAATGTGTTAAATCAATTACATCAAAGATTTTTGTCCAGTTGCCAAGTTCTAGGGGACCGAATGAAGGACGCTGTTCATTAGCTTTATGACATTCACCTTGGCGCTGCTTGAGGACCATGTCAGCTGGCCACCCAAAGTATGGGTTGAATATTGCAAGTAAATTCAAGTTTTAATTCACACAATATTACCTTTTGGTTGCAGAACTTTATCAAGGCACGTTAACAATGGATTTTTTCCTAACACATAAAAATCTAGAAACATAGAAGGGCATAAATTAGAAAGACAAAAGAAACGAAATTAATATGCTGAAATACAGATTTCTAGCAAGGTTTTGTTTTTTTTTTCTGATAATGATTTAACAAATAATGAAGTTGAGTCTCTTCTAAACACTGGACAAACATGAAGATAATTTTCTACTTTGATTCAGTTTAGAAGTAAAAAACATTATTTTCAGGTTGTTTTCCTTCTTGCATTTTAGTTTTTGAATCCTTAGGTTGCCTCTGCAGTCATGGCAGAGAAGAAACTCCTCTTTTGTACCGAGATTCTCACAGAACACATGATTCCAGAAGGTAAAAAATACCTGTAGTGTTCAAAAACCTGTAACCAGTACAGTGAAAATAACCTTTCAGTATTATTTTGCCTGCTTTCACTGCTTTCTCAGGCTCCCTGAGCTAAGTCATAGAAACCTGAGTATGTCCCTGCCTGATGCCCCATCTAGACTTTAATTTTCACTCATTCTGCAATATGCATTATGTGAATGATTGAAAAAAAATAATAGAGGTGCTTCGTAAAGTTTCGTTTCTAAGCATGGATGGCTTGCATCTGCAATAGGAAGTGCCTGACAGGTATCCGGTTACCCCCAAAAAGCATCCTTAAATTTTAGCATGAGTTTATTGTAAAAGCGTGGTAACAGGACTTTGAAATTGCTAATCTATGAAAGTGAGATTAAATGCTTTTCATCACATCTTTGATTTTGCTACCCAGTTGCCTACAAAGTCAAGAAACCCTTTGAAGTATATTTTATCATGCCTTGGAACTTGGCAGGCAGGTGTAATTAATTTAGGACTGCTATCAACATACATATTTAAAATAAGCTGATTGCTTTCAAAGCTGTAAATTACAAACTTAAAGCTAGAAGCCACAGGCTCCATGGAATCCAAAAGCACCTGAGTCAACAGCGATGTAAAGTCAAATGGACATTTCTTCATTTTGATTGTCCCTTGAAAGCAATTGCCTGAGCAACTGAAGTTATACCCCCTGTCTTTGGAATCCTGTAATTAAGTGCAATTGTCAAGGCTTAAGAAACAAAGCAGAAAGTCCCAATCCCCAAGAAAGTGAGAGTTGAAAAAACAAAAAGATTTTAACACAGTTGAAGCTCTTGTTTCAGCTCTGCGTCTGTCCTGCCAACATGCGAGGACATGGAAATGATTTGAGATCACGATGATAGTTTTAGTAGGGCTTGTAGCTGTTCATCTGCTACCTGCCAACACAAGAATCACTAAATGTGTTTCTTTTACTAATTGCAGTCCTGCAACCCAGCACTGCATGTGGAATTTACTACAGTTGCAGTGTGAGTTACATGCCTTGCTCTTATTTGTTATGGGCTAAGCACTCTTCAATGGTGGGTCAGAAAGACTCTGAAAACCACCTGAATTTCCCAGAAAGTGCTTCCATTTCAAATTTCCCAATAGAAGCAGCCTAGCTCTAGATGTATTAGAGGCATCTTATAAAATCTCTGCACAACACTTGTTGACTTTTGTGCACCTTTGCAAACCTCAACTTCAACCCATGGCTGTTTAAAGACTTACAAGTCTTTAAAACTAAAGCTAAAAAGCCAGCCAATTTGTGGGAACAATTGTAAAGAGAACACTTTGTGTTTCATGACAGCTTCTGCAGGTTTTCAAACAGCTTCTGAGGTTGTGAAGTTTTCCTTGTGCACTGAAGGAAAACCAGATACTTAAGAGCGCTTTTATGAAAAGGATCTGTGGAAAACATACCTTTTTGTCTGGCAGAATCAGAATTTTCAACCTGGCTTCCCTTCTGCAGTCCTTCTGACTTGATAGCCTAGTTCAAATCCCTTCTCAGTGGTGGTTTTCCTGAAACTGGAACCCACCTTGCTAAGTATTTCGGCTTTAAAAGAAAATGTTTTTCAATACAATTTTTTTTGTCAGAACCATTCCAATACATTCTGCTTCCTGGGGCACCTGGCCCCTGCTCCACTATCAAGCTATGTATGGAAACAATGTCAGATACAGGTACTTGCTAGGCTGTATGATTTTCCTCTGACTCTCCTCATGCCAATTTACTTGGAGCAGGAAGCTACTACAGGAAACACAGGGTGGGATAAAGATTTTGTGCAAATTGTGTAGAAAGCACTGAAGTTTTGCACATCTCTTGTGAGCTAGCCTGGACTCTGGGGGAAGAGCCTAAGAAGAAATCTGTTGAGGAGGAGCAAGACACCTGCTTGAGTGCTAGAAGTGCAAAATGTTTCTACAGCTTTGTTGTTCTCATGCCTTTTCTATCTCATATTTAATCAAGTTGTTAATAACATCAAGCTGTTTTGTCTTTTCACATGAGAAGTAGCATATTGTACTATAGTTTTGAGAGATAGCCAAGGTGTAAGACAGGGCAATGCTTGGAAACGTTGTCTTCTATCCCGGAACTGCCAGGTGTTGTGCCCTATATCAAGACTAAACTAACAACTGGGGAGCAAGGGACTGAAGGAAGAAATTTTCTGGAACAAGTAGGCTAATCAGTCAAAGAGCTGAGATTTTCTGGGTTACCTGTGGTATGAGAAGGCACTAATGTGATGATTAAGCATTGAGCAGCCTTTGATCTGTGAGTCAGTTATTCAGTATTCTTGGCCCAATGAGTGCACATCTACTCCTCTTTGATCCACACAGCAGACTCTGATCTGATGATCTGCTTTCCCCAGGGCTGCATGACTGGCTGCAATCCGTTAAGCGGACACAAGATAGCTGCCTTAGCAAAGACTGGGAACTCTGCAAAATCCTGGAAGTTTATTGAAAAGAGATGTGTTTGCCAAGCTGATTTGCTATAAAGGCTACCCAGACAACTATAGTGTGTGCAGCACACATTAGGCATGATGTAAAGCAGAAAAATTATGCTGTTGGGTGACACATGAAGTCCAGATCAGTCTATTTTCTGTTCTAGCTGGCCACTACCACTTCCCCTTTGTCACAAAAGCTCTTTCAACCCATTCAGTCTAGGACCTGCTGGCACCTGTCCCATCCCTGATAACAACATTCAGATGGATTGATTTGTTTTCTTTTGGCAGATACCCAAATGGACATGATCCCACTGTGTTGTGCTGCCTTCTCCACCTCTCTTACTCTTGTTCACCTTCCCTCTCCCCAAAACAGCCCCTTTTATTTGCTGCTATAGAAAATATACAAGTTGTTCTAAATAAAGACTGTCTAAATTTGTTCTGTTTGGTCCTACCCTTCTGTGAAGAGGGGATGAATTAAGGGTTGTTTATACCCTGAAATAAAACCAGAAGAATTTACTGATTTTTATTGCTCGTACTGCAATGACTCAATGTATCAGGACAAAATGCTATTTAGAGAAATGAAAGAAATGGATACTTCAGTGACAGCATTGATTTTGATCTAACGGAGACTAATATCTAATGCTGGCAACAGTGCAAATCACAGCCAAATGAGATTTTCACTTGCTGCAACATAAAATTATCAAAAAGCAGGACTCATTAAATGCATTAACATACATTAATATGACTGTGATTCTGTCTGCACTCCACAGGGTTCATGGAGAACATGTTAAACTGTTCTCTCCCCTGTCTCCTTAAGCAGACATTTCTTACTTAGAGAAGAGCAAATAAATAAAGACCAGAGCTCCTGTTTCTAACTTCTGTGTTAAATACCAGTTCTGACTCTGACTCCATTTGCCCAAGACCAAAACTGGATCTATATTTCACAGTCAGGCTAGGGAAGAGAAGGCTCCAGAGAGACCTTATCATGGCCTGTCAATATATAAAGGAGGTTTATACGAAAGATGGAGAGACTTTTTACCAAGGTCTGTAGTGATGGGAGATGGCACATTGATTTTGTACCGAAAGCGGGTAGATTTAGATTGGACAAAAGGAAGAATTTTTTTATGGTGAAGGAGGTGAAACACTGGAGCAGGTTGGCTGGAGAAGTTGTGGATGCCCCTTCCCTGGAAGTGTTCAGACTTAGCATGGCTTTGAGCAGCCTGATTCTGTCCATGGCAGGGGGTTGAACTAGATGATTTTTTAAGGTCCCTTCAAAACCAAACTGTTCTGTAATTTCTTTTCCTTTCCTTTGGATGCTGTTTGACAACATGTAACTTAGCCAAACCTCGCCAGCCATCCACGGCTAACACAGTGTGTTTGCAAAACTAAATGAAAGTTTTCCCCAGGTTCACATGAAAGTTTAACCTAAAGGTTGTTTTGGTTCCCTGTCACATTTGTATATGCAATTCCCGTGCTGTTGAGATCCAAGACAGTCACAAATGCATTCTGTAGTTCCAGAAAGGAATTAAAAAGGCATAATGTTAACCAGGACAGCAGTAACAGTAGAACTAGTGTAGTCCTGCCTTTTGACTTAAAGTCTAATACTCCAGAGATAAATCACAGAATCATAATATAGCTTGGTTTGGAAAGGACCTTTAAAGGTCATCTACTCCAATCCTCCTGCAATGAGCAGGAGCATCTTCACTAGATCAGATTGTTCAGAGCTCCATCCAACCTGACCTTGAACCCTTCTCTGGACCCACTCCAACAGATGCGTGACTTTCCTGTTTTGAGGGCTCCAGAGCTGAAAGCAGTACTGCAGGTGGGGTCTCACCGGAGCAGAGGCGCAGAATCATGTCCCTCATGCTGCTAGCCTCACTTTTGATGCATCTCAGGATACAGTTGGCTTCCTGGCTGTGAGCGCACACTGCCAGCTCACATCCAGCTTTTCATCCACCAGTACCCCAAAGTCTTCTTCCACAGGGCTGCTCTCAATCCCTTCCTCCCCCAGCCTGCATCAATACTGGGGTTTTCCCTGACCCAGGTGCAGGACCTTGCATTTGTCTTTGTTGAATGTCATGAGGTTCACATGGGCTCATTTCTTGAGCTTGTCCACAAACCTCTGAATAGTAAATAAGACCTCTAAATGAGATTTCTCTTCTGATCAAGACCATGAATAACAATGATGCAGTTGGCAAAAGTGATTTTAAATTTTGGATTGTCTAATGAGAAGTAGGTATAATTTTGAACACTGGTGTTTTCTGGAATCTGGGTAAGCACAAGTGAAGGTGTTTTCTAGAGGACAGTAGGAGAAAGCAGAGGGTCTGAAACACACAGTGAATTCTAGCCTCAGAAATTTCCTGGGTTTAAGCCTATCAACGTAAAATTTCAAATTTCTGGTGTTCTGATCGAATCTGTATAAACCCTGTAATCATGGGTAACAGTGATTCTGGCTCTTAGTAACAGGTTCACAGAAACACACAAGAAACAAAAAACGTAAAAGAAAGCAAGACAATAAAAAAAAGCAGGAGAGTAAAGAAATTAAGTAGATGCTTTCTTTCTTCCTGAAGCTGCAATGTTAGGGCTTCCCAAAGGAAATACAAACAAAACAACATACCTCCTTCATTTGTAGCGAAACTAGCCTATATCTTAATTTATTGGGGTTTCCAACAGACTCCCCAGCTTTTTAAAAAGCCTTTTCAAGCCACAGATGAATTTCTATCATGCTAAACTGCAAGACAGACATTTTAAAGTTTTAGGTCTCCCAGCCATTGCATGCTTTTTAGGGAAAATCTCTCTTGTGCACACCAGTAGTTCATCACAGAGCTGGAGTGCCTTTGGCAAATGAAAGGTTTATACTGACGCTGCTGGAGTTATGCATTTCCTATGGCTGAAACCATGGGGAGCACAAAGCAACCCTTAGCACTCTCCGGCTGCACAAGCGTTTGCAGACTGCTGGGGTACAGGGAACCTCATATAGACATCTGAGAGAGAGGAAAACTGATGTGAGAGGAGGCACTAAGCTCTTGCAGCTGGGAACAACTTTAGGAGAAACTGTAATAAGGGTCTAACTGCAGGTCCTTCACTTCCACACATGGACACTGCTGACAGCAAAGTCGTGGCTGTCCTTGTCACTGGAGGTGCGTATTGGCTACCACCACCTGAAGGGATTGTTAGAGGAGCCTGCCCTATTGCTGAGGCCAAAGGGGCCATGGCTGTTGTGTGAAACCTACATAGAATCATAGAATCATGGAATAGTTAGGGTTCATATCAGCTTCAAAGTGTGGGTTCCCCTTAAGCAGACCTGCTGCTTGCACTTCATTGAAGGCCTCCTCTTCACCATGTTTAGTGCATGGTGCAATGAACACAACCCCCAATGTCATCATGAAAGTACGACAGTAGCACAACAACCTTTCAACCTGCTGGCCTGAGTTAATAATGGGATGAGATGTAAGTAACTCTCTTGGTGCGAAAATGTGTGCTAAGGTGAGTTAAGCATGCACCAAAGTCTGTCATTCTTAAAAGGGCAAAGAAAATGAAATAGCATAAGGGATGAATCTCTGGCTGTTAGCTACTGTCTTCATTGCAGCCCTGTTGATTTATGTTAGCTAGAGATGTCATGCAAGGTATGTTGCTAAGAGTACTGTGGGAAGAAGAAAATCAGATTTCAAGTGAAGAGAGAGCTCTATGCTTTTAATTTAAACAATCAACAGCAAATGCTTTTACTGATTTATTTTTTTCTGGTTCTCAAAGTTTCCAAGATCAAATTCCATATGGCCCATCAGCATAATAGCCTCAAATAAAGCTGGGGGAAAGGTCTACAGTCATAATAGAAATAGAATAAAATAACAGAGTCATTAAGGCCCATGCCACACAATCAGAAACTATTTCCACTGAAAGCCAATTCACATTGGTACCAGAAATACTGAAATGTCTTGCTTTATCCCACTAAAGTGCGCGCAAGTTCCTGCGCTGTCAGATTTGC
Source organism: Amazona ochrocephala (assembly GCA_039720435.1). Taxonomy (NCBI): domain Eukaryota; kingdom Metazoa; phylum Chordata; class Aves; order Psittaciformes; family Psittacidae; genus Amazona; species Amazona ochrocephala. The sequence goes on along the minus strand of CM077877.1, from coordinate 97,990,928 downwards.
TGCCTTTGTTGCGCAGCAGGGTGCTGAGTTGAAAGTGCTTTTTTATCACAATTTAAAAAATAGACATTTAGGTACTATCTGGCATGCACCTTTCTTTGTTTGCCTTTACAAATCTATCAGCACCAGCTTTAAATATTGCTTGAATTAGAACAAATATATGTGTATTTATATTTAGAGCCTCTTTTTCTGTTTCATAAAAGAGGATGAAACAAAATTCCCCTGCAAAAGTGGTATTTTGAGTATCCTAAGAGCAACATGATAAGGAAATCACCTTGTCTTCAAATAAGCTAACAAAACAATTAATTTTGTCATATGAATGAGGTTTCTAGCAAAAAAAAAGTGCTAGTGATTTGTAATTCTGCACTTGCCAGATGCTATTATGAAATATGCACTTTGTTTAATTGAGAAAGGATGTTGCATTGTTTGAAGAAGTAGCTTGATTTTGTTGGAAGCTGATCTATGTTTTAGAAATGGACAAGAAGAACCGGCTTTTTATCACAAACTACAAGATCCTTATGTAACTCACCTCTCCAAAAGTTATAACATCTGTATGCCAGAAGAAACTCCCTCAAAATCTTTTCATGGATTGCTCAGAGATTTTCACCTCTCAGTGGTGCCAAGACCAAAAGGAAAATTAGAGTAAAATTCACATCTTCCATGGTGGTAGACTGCAGATATTGGCCATTGCCATTCTGATACTCAAAAGTACAACAGACTGAAGGCATCTTGAATGCAATTTATTTAATTTCAGCAAGGATGGGAACAAAGCACATCTCCAGATGTAAAAGTCAGACATTGTTAGGTACATTTTTGGGGTGTAGTCTGAATGTTTCATGCTCGGTGATATCAGGGGAGTTCTGAATTGTGGTAAAAGTGACTCTCTTTTACTAGCTTTTCTGAGTCTTTCTTGCTGAGGTGCTGACTCAGCTTCTTGTTGCTGTTTGATACCCTGATTTCTGTAATGTCCCTCTGATCCCTGTCTTTGCCTTGGGTCTGGACCTCAGTACATGGACATGAATGTATCCTATCACAGACTACATGCACTCGAGTACACATGTAATGTAAGAAGGCTACACCTAACTTGTTTGCTACTGAATGCTGCCTCTTTCTCTAGCTGCACAAACCTGCAGGTAACAGATACCTACTAGCTAAATGTTTTCCAGCCAGGTAACCATGTCAGCAGCTGCAAACCAAGACATTTGCTCAGTGGATCTACCTAGTAAAGATACACCTCATGATTTTTAGCTGCTTTATACAAGTGGACAGAGTGTTGTGAGCTCTTACAAACAAGGTTTGGGTTCTGTGGTCTGCAGGGTCAGGGCAGCACCCGGTGGGTGAGAGGGGAAGGGTTGCACTGTATGGGGCTGGCATGCTGTATTGCACGGTATGGTGGTGAGGAGTGAAGTCCCCCACCACAGGCCAGTGCCTGAATACCTTTATGGGTTTTCCTGCTCTTGTCTTTCTCCTTATGCCAACTATCTGATCTGACAAGCAGGCTTCCCTTTGATGTGGAGAGCTGCTTGCTGGCTGCCTGCTCTCCTTTCCCTATGTCTTCTCCTATGAAAGATACATTCTTCTCTTCTTTTGTGCTCAGATCTGCATGCATACTCTTTGATTGCCAAAACTTTCCTGCATTCAATGGTTAGATCAGTTCCCAGATGTTTATTTGCATGTATATGTACATCTCAGAACTCCTCCCCCCCACTTTTGTAAAAACATATAAATATTTGAAACAGAAAAACATGAATGTAATTTCCCCACTTTTGTTATTTTAAAGAAGTACTTCAAACATTGCAGTGTGTTGGAAAAAACAGAAACCAGCAGAAGCCACACTAAGATGCAGCCTTATTACTTGTGCTTTAATAGGAAAGGACTGTACTACTTTTAACTTCAAAAGGAGTTTAGTGTTAACGTTCCTTCAGCATATGGAGGGCTTGTTTGATATCGACTTGATTAGGATTCTCTTGGGATCAATTCCACATCCTGCCCATTTGTTTTCTTTGACAGATATTGTATATGATGCTGCTCCCTTCCCCCTGGAAATGGCTCATTGCCCTCTGTCTGAACTGCTTTACAAGGACCATTGTAGGGAGTGGGTGGTAAAGATGACAAAGCCTGCAGTGCATGCCAAGCAGTGGATGGTTCTTATAGGGAAAAAAAATTCAGTCTGCAGACACCCAGCCTCCAAGGCTGACATAAGAAGCAGCTTTTCCCCTTATCTGCCAGCACTTACAAATATGCTGTTAGGCATATATTTTGCGTGAAGTGCTGGGTTTGAAAGCAGAGACAGGTGCAAGAAAGGATGGGATGCATGGGCATATATAGTATAGTGCACGTGGGTACAAAAAGAAAAAGTTCAGGAAAAGAGCTGGCTTTCTATTTTTGGGTTTTGTTGCTTTTTTGTGTCTTCTTCATTCTGAGATAGTACTTGTATGTATGTCTTCTTTGTTCATAATACTGGCAACTTTCTTGTGGGCTTGCATAGAAATCAGAATCAGAAATAGGGAGAAATTAGGGGACTAGCAAGTTTGGGAGCCATGAAAGGAACCTAAACAAGAAAAGAGCTACTTAGTTTTAACAGGGTGGGAAATTGTTCTTGATGTTACCCTTGCATGGGAGGTAAGATGACTTCACCTTGCCTGTGGTATTTAATTATATCTTCTAATAGATCAACTCATATAATTGGGGTCAAAACCAACCAACCAAACACATACACACACACCACACCCTCCCAATGTTTTTAGGCAGAAGGCTTCTCTTAGTTTGGAAATGGAGTGTAGGAGGAATGCATTAGCAAAGTAATAACCCCTCTACAGGGGTGAAATATTCTTGCAAGTATTATACAGAACTTTTGCTCTCTTCTGGCCTTAAAAGCAGTAGAGAAAGTAGGAAAAAAATCCACTTTCCAGCACAGGAGAGTCTGTATTGCTTGCTGACATGAAGGTATGGCTTTATTGAGAAAGGTAAACACCACAGAGTTGTAGCATGATCTGCGCAGCACATGTGCTTTCAAGCTGATCTTGTTGAAAAGATTCCCCTCTTTCACCTTGACCCCACCAGGGCTGCCCCCAGCCCCTACCAGTACCTGAATGATGCAGATCTGTAAAATTACACAAGTGTCTCTCTTTTCTGTAGCCAGTTTTTGTTTGTTTTGCTTTTTTGCCGGGATTCTTGGAGAGTTTCCTTTAATGGAAGGATGCGGGTGTCTTTGAAATTGTTTTATTTTACTTAAATGGTGTGAGTCACATGAAATCTTCTAACTCAGTTCTTGTCCTTGCTGTTCTTTTACCAGTCCTCAGTCATTTCCTTAAAGCGCTATACTGCAAGTAAGACTCTCATGGGTCTGTAAGATACATGAAAGCAGTCTGTGAAAATTGTCTTATGGAGAAAGAGGAGACGGATGGGATGACCTCTGTAGGCTCTTTCAGCAAAAGAGCTACAGCTGTTCAAGACTTTGTTTAGGCTTATTCACTCACCACACCCTTGATCAAGGACAAGATGTCTTTACTTTGGTGTGGTTTTACTGTGTAATTTTTCTCAAATGAATTGCTGGCCATGTGATGACACACGGCATCCTCATGATGCTTCATGTGACATACTTGATATGAAGATAATACATGCTGGCTGAAAGACCAGGATACGCAGAGCAGAATCACTGCAAATGGGTTTGGAACATGTAGACATGTACTGTCCATGTCTACGGTCCAGAAATATATGTAAGCATAATTTCCAGTGTGTCTGGAAAGCTGCCCAGTGGAAGCAAACCTCAGGGTGTTAGTTTACAGCTGGCTGAGTATGAGCCACAGCGTGCCCAGGTGGCCCAGAAGGCTAAGGGCATCTTAGTTTGTATCAGAAATAATGCGGCCAGCAGGACTAAGAAAGGGGTTGTCCCCCTGTCCTCGGCACTGGTGAGGTCTCACCTCAAATACCGTGTTCAGTTTTGGGCCCCTTGCTACAAGAATGACATGAGTTGCTGGACCATGTCCAGAGAAGGACATCAAAGCTGGTTTAGGGTCTAGAGATCACATCTTAGAAGGAGCGGCTGAGGAAACTGGGTTTGTTTAGCCTCAGGAAAAGGAGGTTTGGGGAGACCTTATGTTCTCTATAACTACCTGAAAGAAGCTTGTAGAGAGGTGGATGTCAGTCCCTTTTCCCGGGTTAAAAAGCAGTAGGATGAGAATAAACAGCCTCAGGTTGTGCAGGGGAGGTTTAGACTGGATACTAGGAAAAATGTCTTCACTGAAAGGGTGGCTAAGCCTTGGAACAGGCTGCCAAAGGAGTGGACATCATCCCTGGAAGTGTTTAGAAGATGTGTAGATGTGGTGCTTAGGGACTTGCTTTAGTGGTGGACTTAACTGTGTTAGATTTATGGTTTAACTCGATGATCATAGAATCATAGAATCATAGAATAGTTAGGGCTGGAAAGGACCTTGAGATCATCTAGTTCCAACCCCCCTGACATGGGCAGGGACACCTCCCACTAAACCATTCCATCCAAGGCTATGCCCAACCCCACCTTGAGCGCTGCCAGGGATGAAGCATTCACAACTTCCCTGGGCAACCCATTCCAGGGCCTCACCACCCTTACAGTAAAGAATTTCTTCCTCACATCCAATCTAAACTTCCCCTGTTTAAGTCTGAACCCATTACCCCTTGTCCTATCACTACAGTCCCTTATGAAGAGTCCCTCCCCAGCATCCCTATAGGCCCCCTTCAGATATTGGAAAGCTGCTATGAGGTCTCCACGCAGCCTTCTCTTCTCCAGGCTGAACAGTCCCAATTTTCTCAGCCTATCTTCATATGGGAGGAGCTCCAGTCCCCTGATCATCCTCGTGGCCCTCCTCTGCACTTGTTCTAACAGCTCCATATCCTTTTTATGTTGAGGACACCAGAACTGCACACAATACTCCAAGTGAGGTCTCACGAGAGCAGAGTAAAGGGGCAGGAGCACCTCCCTCGACCTGCTGGTCACACTCCTTTTGATGCAGCCCAGGATACAGTTGGCTTTCTGGGCTGCAAGCGCACACTGCAGCCGGCTCATGTTCATTTTCCCATCGACCAACACCCCCAAGTCCTTCTCCGCAGGGCTGCTCTCAATCTCTTCCCTGCCCAACCTGTGGCTGTGCCTGGGATTGCTCCAACCCAGGTGGAGGACCTTGCACTTGGCACGGTTAAACTTCATCAGGTTGGCATCAGCCCACCTCACAAGCATGTCAAGGTCCCTCTGGATGGCATTCCTTCCCTCCAATGTATCAACCGAATCACACAGCTTGGTGTCGTCGGCAAACTTGCTGAGAGCGCTCTCAATCCCACTGTCCATGTCGCCCACAAAGATGTTGAACAAGACCGGTCCCAACACCGATCCCTGGGGGACACCACTCGTTACTGGTCTCCAGCTGGACACTGAGCCACTGAGCACTACTCTTTGCGTGCAGCCATCCAGCCAGTTCTTTATCCACCGAGTGGTCCACCTATCAAACTGATGTCTCTCCAACTTAGAGAGAAGGATGTCATGTGAGACAGTGTCAAAGGCTTTACATAAGTCCAGATAGATGACATCAACTGCTCTGCCCCTGTCCATCAGTTCCGTAGCCCCTTCATAGAAGGCCACCAGATTGGTCAGGCAGGATTTCCCCTTAGTGAAGCCATGCTGGCTGTCCCAAGCACCTTGTTGGTTTTCATGTGCCTCAGCATGCCTTCCAGGAGAATCCGCTCCAAGATTTTGCCAGGCACAGAGGTGAGACTGACTGGTTTGTAATTCCCCGGCTCATCCATTTTTCCCTTCTTAAAAATGGGGGTTATATTTCCCTTTTTCCAGTCATTGGGAACTTCACCTGACTGCCATGATTTTTCAAATATGATAGACAGTGGCTTAGCAACTTCATTTGCCAGCTCCTTCAGGACCCGCGGATGGATTTCATCTGGTCCCATAGACTTGTATACATTCAGGTTCCTAAGGTGGTCTTGAACCAGATCCTCTCCTACAGTGGGCCCAGGGTCTTCATTCTCACTGTCCCTGCGTCTGCCTTCCAAGACTTGGGTGTTGTGGTCAGAGCATTTGCCAGTGAAGACTGAGGCAAAAAGTCATTAAGAACCTCAGCCTTCTCTAAGTCCAGGGTAGCCAGTTCTCCCGATAGCTTCTGGAGAGGACCCACATTGTCTTTTATTGGCAATGTAACTATAAAATCCCTTCCTGTTATCCTTAACATCCCTAGCCAAGTTTAATTCTAAGTGGGCCTGAGCTTTCCTAACCTTGTCCCTAGCTTCCTGGACAACATCTCTGTATTCTTCCCAGGTCACCTGACCTTGCTTCCACCTTTTATGAGCCTCTTTTTTCCTTTGAATTTTCCTCAGCAGGTCCTTATCCATCCAAGGAGGTCTCCTGGCCCTCCTGCTAAACTTCCTTCTAGTTGGGATGCATCGCTCCTGAGCTTGCAGCAGGTGATCCTTGACTATCAACCAACAGTCTTGGGCCCCCCTGCCCTCTAGGGCTGTATCCCATGGAACCTTACTATGTCTTTTCTAACTTAAATGGTTCTATTATTCTACTTTTAGAGCTCAGTGTCAATAGGTTGTTTGCATGTCAAAGAAGAGAGCTCAGCACCATCTGAGTATGATTTGGCCTATGTGTCTGGATAATCTTTCAATGTGCTGTCTTCTCTCCTTTGCCTAAGAGTGGTGGCCATGCTTCTTCTAATGCAGCCCCCTCAGTTAGATACTAAAGCTATGTATGATAAAAACAGATCTATGAGCTCTGCTTTTTAATCCACACTGCATAAGTAGAGTAATCTCCCTTCCTACCAATCTGTCTTGACTTGCTGAATTCAGTAGGGGTTGGCATGGATGCAGGAGCCAACATGAACAGAAAAATTTGCAGGATCAACACCCAAATTATTCTTGATATAGGGAAGAAAAAGATATTAGGAGGGAGGAGGCAAGAGGATACAAAAAAATACATGGGTTTAGTGTAATGTAACCAACTATTTTAGGATACAGTTGAACCATTAATTGCACCTGGGTGTTAACGGACAGAGGGATATTCTTTGGTATAATAATTATCTACTGTCATTTCTTTTTTTGCTGCCATGCTTTCAAGCCTACTTCAATTATCTATTATTCCACATCATTGTCTATTACTAAGGTCAGCATCTTCAACAGAGTGAAAATTTCTGTCAGCTTTCTTTTGCCTTACTGTGGCTCTGCAGCAAAGCCCATGAGGATGTCAGTAATTCTGTCTGCTGAGCTGTGGGCAAATGGTCTGCAAGAAAGAAAGTGTAAAGCCACATTGGATAACAAGAATAAGATAAAATACCAAGTATCTTCCAGTCAAGTGAGCACTACATATATTTATGTACTGAATGAGACAAGGTGTGGTTTGTCTCATTCCAACCACCAACAAAAGTTGGTGGTTTTGTGTAATTAAATGCTCTTCCATAATGTATGTGCTCAGCAGCCGGGAATGTGTAGTTTTCATGGATCTTCGGAATAAGCACGTTTCCTAATTTCTCTTTTCTCGCTGCCACGTTCAGTAAAATGCTTCAACTGAAGCTGACCCCCAGCATGAAAAATTTCAGCCCAAGCAGTTATTCTGATGGGAGTTAAAAGAAGCTGGAAGTGTTGCTCTAATGGGAATTATAAGGCAGCTTTAACAGTAGGAGATACAGCTGGGAACAAGTACATTAATTTGGCCACATTGAAACCCACCATGAAGCTGAATAAATGTCCGTAACTTCATGTGTTTTCCTGGATGCTAGATGAGGGGTTAGAATGGAAAGTCACAATATTTTCTTGCTCTCAAGCAAGATGTCAAGCAGCAATGTCACATTTTCTCCCTCTTTCAGCCTGAAGAATTATGTAATAGCAGAGGGCAAAATATCAGGCCCGCTGAATCTTTTGGCCAATACATTAACTGTGAGCTACAAGTGAGGAAACGCCAGTGTGAAAATTTCAGCTGTCACAGCATCCTGAGTTGCCTGTCAATCTGCTGGCCTGGAGTAGCCTCTGAGCAGAAAGAAAACGGCAAACAAGAGGCTGCTGCAGATTAGCAGAGGAGAGGCTGGTGGCTGGAAATGGGGAATCCTGAAGTACATGCTGTTCCGAGGGGTGATGCAGTTGGGGCTCAATCCTCCTGCTCCATTGGAATTTCACCTAACTTATACTCTAGCATTAATTACAGCCCAAAGGCTAATAACTAGCATCCCTTCTAGTATCTTCATGGATTTTAAAACTCATCTATTTTGAAGTACGAACAAATCACCAGGTCAGAGAGGAAAACCTAAGTATTATGTTGTAATACTTTCAGGGGTCATCCTGGGATGTCCCATCCCCGGGAGTGTTAAAGTCCAGGTTGGATGGGGCTTTGAGCAACCTGGTTTAGTGGAAGGTGTCCCTCCCCATGGCATGGGGGCTGGAACTGCATGGTCTTTAGCGTCCCTTCCAACCCAAGCCATTCTTTGATTCTCTGAATTTCTGATTCTCTGAATTTCTGATTCTCTGATTTGGTCTGGCTGAGATGGAGTTAATCTTTCCTTTAGCAGCCCTCATAGTGCTGTGCTTTGTATTGGTAAGCTAGGAAGGTATTGATAACACACCAGTGTTTTGGTTACTGCTCATCAGTGCTCCCACAGCATCAAGATTGTCTCTCCAACATTTCCCCTCTACCAGTAGGCTGGAGGTGGGCAGGATCCTGGGAGAGGACATAGCCAGGGCAGCTGACCAAATTGGCCAAAGGGATATGCTACACAATATGATGTCTGCTCAGCAATAAAAGCAAAGAGAAAGGAGGAGGAAGGAGGTGACATTCAGTATTTATAATGTTTGTCTTCCAGAGCAACCGCTGTGTGTACTGAACCCCTGCTTCCTTGGAAGTGGCTGGACATTCCCTGCTGATGGGAAGTACAGAAAGAAATCTTTTGTTTTCCTTTGCTTCCTCATGCACAACCTTTGCTTTTGCCTTTGCCTTTATCTTGACCCATGAGTATTTTTCATCCTATTTTCTCCCCACCCTTTTCTGCTGAGAAGGGAAGTGATAGAACAGCTTGATGGGCCCATGGCATCCAGCCAAGGTCAACCCACCGCACTTGTCTATACTGTATTCTAACATTAATTCATCCTAAACTTTCCTTCATGATCCATGAGCCTTTGACAGGGAGTAACATAGAGTCAATTTTATAAACAGGCCTTCTGTGAAAGGCCCTGGCAGCGCAGCTGACTTTCTTAACAACCCTTGAGGGGGTGTTTTATTATTCAGTTTATTCAGAGAATGATTAACATTCTAAAAACTGTTGCTCTAAACAATAATGAGTTCAATCTAGACAATGTGCAAAATCCAGAATTCAAATCCTCAAAGATATAACCTACAGGGTATTCGAATGAGTAATCACAGTGCATTTATCCTGAAGATGTCTACTGAAAACAAAGCTAGCAGATTGGTAGGTAAGTTTGCTGTTAGCTTTGCATTTCATTCTTATTTTTGTATTAATTGCTTTTGTCTGATATGAATTATTTTGAATGAAGAAAATTGGTTTTTGATGTTCAAGGTGTGATTGATATGTAAATACATGCAATATGCAGGAAATGCAGGAAGAAAGAGGAAATGAAGAACTTCATGTGATGGGAGATTTAGTTAGAATACAAGTTGCTGTAAGATGTGAGTTTTCTTTTCTCCTGCAGAAATGGGAGATGAAGATAGTAAGACTATTTTCACATGTTCTGTATGCATCTAATATTTTTAATTAGGATGAATGGGCAGATACTTGAAAATACCTAATGGTGCTGCATATTGCTCCTTGTAATTTTCCTACAAAATGACTCTGTTTAGCATGAGAGAATCACTGCAGTTTTATCACAGAACTGTTTGGGTTGGAAGGGACCTTCAAAGGTCACCTAGTCCAACCCCCCTGCAATGAGCATCTTCAACATCTTCAACTATACCAGGTTGCTCAGAACTGCGTCCAGTCTGGCCTTGAATGTCTCCAGGGATGGTGCATCCGCCACTTCTCTGGACAACCTGTGCCAGTATTTTACCACCCTCATTTTAAAAACTTTCTTCTTTATATCAGCCTAAGTCTCCCCTTTTTTAGTTTAAAACCATTACCCCTCTTTGTATAGCAGCAGGCCCTGCTAAAAAGTCTGTCTGTCATATAGACCTCTTTTGAGAACTGAAAGGCCACAATAAGATCTCCCCAGAGTCTTTTCTTCTCCAGGCTGAGCAACCCCAACTTTCTCAGCCTTTTCTCATAGGAGAGGTACTCCATCCCTGTGTTCATTTTTGTTGCCCTCCCAGAGGAGGGCAGCAACAGGCACATACATGTCCATATCTTTCCTGTATGAGGACTCCAGAGCTGAACACAATTTTTTTGCCTTGCTGACTTAATTCTTTTGCTCCTTTGGGCTTCTCTGAGATCCTTTTTTCCTGTCATTTTGAGATATTAAGTAGTATTAAATCAATACTTGATAATGCTCAAGGCTTCATTAGTGTCTCTCGGCTTTCCATATGGTTGCTTTTTTATAATGAAGCAGGTCAAATTATACCACCTCTTCAAAATGAGCAAGGGATCTAGGCTGCTACTGTACTATTCTACAGTGCTGTCAGCCAGGGAGCATGGTCTCATTGACTATATGCTGCTGAGATTTTTGCCTTGTTAGCTTTTGGGGTTGCTGACAGGCCAAAGGAAACATAGATGGCATCAAATGAAATTGAAAGTGTGGTAATCTAAACTGCCAAGATGCAAAACGATATGTTTTTCTTAGAAAAAGTGACTTTTCCCTACTTAACAAAATAAAAAGCAAAAAAGGAGGCTGCACACTCTTTTCTATTTTTTCTTTCAGGGAAGCTGCAACTCAGAGCATCATGTGACTTTTTGCTACCAGCTTATTTTGGTCCAGCTATTATTGAATATTGAGGGAGTGTAGCTCTTGCTCTCCCTTTTAAATTCATCCCACTCAAATAGCACAAGTATCAGTCAATGTGCACAGAATGAAGAGTATCACAGTGTTCTGCAGGGACCATTCCACTCTCAAGCTGCCCTGAAGTAAAGTACGACAAGGTGCAGGGCAAGACCTTTTCTTCCTGTTAAACAGCTGCATGTTCACAGAAATCTGTGGTAGGGCAAGAGGAAATGGAGCTGAGTTGAGCACCAATTTGCTTGCTTGCAGGTCTTTCTTGTACCTGAGTGGAAGACTGTCCAAAGAATTGGGAAGAATGAAGGAAGAAAGTCTGAAAGCCCTTGGGAAGAAGGCGGTGAGCACCTTCAGTTTCAGACTGAAAAATGCTCTGCTGTTCAGGAAAAAAGATTTTGATACATTGTGGTTTTCGTAAAACAGTATTTGGAAGTCTTATGGATGTATGAATATTTCTGGTCAGGGATCCTATATGAATCTGAATTTTCTATTTTCGAAGTACATTCACGATTGTAGCAGGACATACCTTTCCATCACAAGTTAAATTAATACAGGATATGAGCACCATTCCAAGCAAGACAATGAATCTCTCATACTTTCAGGAGGATTTTAAAAGTTTTTGCTGAATTGTCCTTAGAGGGCTTTGTAGGGACCCAGCTGCATGGAAAGAAATATGCTTAGCAAGACTGTGCTGGGGAAGAGAGGAAGCATTGCTGTGGCTTTCACACTTGCCGTATGTCAAGCATGATCTGATTTCCTTAGAAAGCTTCCTGATCCCTCTACTGCTATACTGTGCCTGTCAGAAATTTTGCTCTGCTTACTTGATGATTCCACCAGCGATGAGCAGTTGTTATTAATGGCTCCTACTTCTTTAATAAGATTTTGTTTGTGGTTTTTTGACTGTTTATCATCATCTTGGTAGATTATACGGGAATTTGGATATTAGTTTTGCTTGTTTCTGAGAATAGAAATATTATTTGCAAGAGTTTTGTTCTCAGGTTGGCTTGAGAACCTTTTCTGTCAATGTGACTTATCAGTTTCTCATCCACAGTGACAACTGTTGAATTATCTGTTTTGGTTAACAACCAGAAGAATTATGTTTGTTAACAATAATAATGAGAACAAAGCTTCTATGTACAATGAAAATACCTGCTAGTAGCACAAGCAACAGATTCTGATATACCATGGTTTCCTGTGAACTTTATTGTTTACATATGTACTTAGGACACATTTGACTTACTTCCTTTGACCGTCAAGTGAAAAGAGCCCCGGATGTCATGTGCAGGTATCTCGGCATGCTCTAGATGGACTAACTGGATAGTCATGAGAGATGGTGTGGAAGGGAGAAATCTGTAAGGCCTAAAGGACTTTACCTCCACATTGAGAAAAAGTCATCTCTGGTCTTATGAAGACTTTCACAGCCATCGTAGACCACTGTCAGAAATGTGCACTGTTGCACCCAATGCTCCCATCTGGTCTATTATCAATCAGACACGTCTCTGGAGCAGCTTAGATCACATTGCAGCAGACATTTTCATGCTACTCAGACATATGAGTTCATGACTGATATCTGGAGAACATAAGCAAATTTGCTGGATATTCCATGACACAAGCAACAGCTTAGCTTTTGATTACTTGGAGGAAAACAAGGAGGGAGAAAGGAGGAAGGAGACAATGTGAATAATTAAAAACATTTGACTGATGCCTTCCTGTAGCTCCAAATTGCTAAGTCTGATATAGCTGTTTAATTTCAAAGGCAACTGAACTAAGTTTCCTATTTGCACAGCAGAGCTTGGAGCCAACAAGACAACAGCATACAAGAGAAAAATGATCAATTTTTTCCCAGGTCAGCACTTAGCACTCTCAGAGTTAAATGTTTTTTGTAGATTATGCTTTTAAATCATTTACAGCCCCACTTCAGCAGTAATCCTGAAACAGAAGAAATGGAAGCCCGTTCATTGAACTAAACGTTTTAGACTCAGGACCTTTAGGGGAAAAGAAAGGTTTATTTCTGCAAAAAGCCAGAATCTGCATGAGAACTGTGCCTGGGTGGTGACAGAGCACATACCACTTTGGACTGATCTTGCACCTACACTCACAGTCTTGATTAGAATTTGCTTCCTCTCCAGTAATGGGACTAGGGATGGAAAAAAACCTCTGGGAACAGATGTGAGGCTTCTTCCCTTGTATCTTTTCCGGGTTATAACATGTAATTCAAAGTGAGGAAGCGTCTATCCAAAATATCTGCTTCAACGTCATCCAACAGCTGGTTGGTTCCAGAGGCTGCAGATGTCCCTGCTCCCGCAGCTCACCCTTGGTCAGCAGCTCAGTAACTTGAATGTCCAGGAGATTCTTTCACAGTGCTGGTACGTCAAACAAATTTGTCTGGTGTCACTCACTGGACAATCCTATTTGTCATTTCGGTCTGCTTGCAAAATTGATTATATCCTGCTGGCTTTAGCTCTTCAGTGCTTGTGCTCTCTGGAGGACTTGAGACTGAGCAAGCTGCCATGGCTTGGCACTGATATGACTAGTATAGAGAATGGGCCAGCCATCTTCTCCAAGTTTAAGAATCCTCTTCCAGATACTCTTAAACTTGGAAAATCCAGAAAAGAGTGCCTGTTTTCCGATAATAAATGTGAGGATGTAAGGGATGGTCTTAACTTCTGTTTTTTATTGTTGATCAGTGAAAGGAAATACTTTGCAGCAACTAATGTGCTGCCTACTTACCCAGATAGCACATGGACTTCAGACTAAGGTCATGTGCACAGAAATCAGACATTTAACCTTTCACTCATTAAATGTGCCTCTTTGGTGGCTGGGCAACAAACATGGAAGAGGGGACTCTGTCTTGAAATCATAGTGCAATGAAAATATAGTAAGTAGTGCAGAACACATTAGTATTCTTGGGTGTTGAAAGGGGAAAATAACTTAGGGAATCAATATTGCCCCTGAGTTTTGTGTATTCTCCTTTTACCCTGAGAACTCTGCATCAAGCTGTGATGCAACCTGTAGTATTAAAATTGAATTCCTAGCTATATGAGTCAAGACAGCTATGTCCTGATTCAATGGATGTCACCCAAAGAATGTCACATTGCATTCTTCTCCCTGAAATAGTTGGAGTTATAAAGAAGTTCTGATGTGTTTTCACATGAAATAAGCCAATCTAATGACTGATGAAGGATTCAGCCAGCAGCCTGCAAAGCTCTTTAAAGATTTTTTTTAAAGAGCTCTTCAGAATAAGACTACTAGGAAGATGACACACATGGGTCTTCCTTGGCTCGTAGTACAGGAGTCTTAGCAACTGCTGTAATTCCCTCTGTATTATTTAGGTAAGCTTTCACCAAAAATTCTCCTCATGAGTCCCTTTTATGTGGAGGGGGATGTTGTGTATTAATGTATATAGAAATACTTCTTATCTCACTACGGAACAAAACCCCAGCATATAGTCTGTGACACTGCATTTGCAAAACATTATAAATAACCAAAAAGCTCTTAACTGAAGTATTTTTCAGACATTTTAAAAGACTGTTCTCCTATCATATTGCATATTCAGTAGCACTAAAAGATGACACATTGTACAGATCCCGTGGGCTGAGTGCACTGCACTCGACAGGCTCTCCTTGTTCCACCACTACATTTCTTTCTCCTACAAGTTTCCTACATGAGTTGGGATTTCCTCACAAGGCTTCCCTTTCATGCATCTGACTTGTCTGCAGCAAACAACATCAATTGGAGAGGCCAGTGGTTCTGTGTACTGGTTTTGACTGGGATAGAGTTAATTTTCTTCATTGCAGCTCGCACAGTGCTGTCTGTTGCCTTTACAACCAAAAAAGTATTTATAACACAGGAATGTTTTAGCTGTTGCTGAACAGTGTTTGCACAGCATTAAGGCCTTTTCTGTTTCTTATATGACCCTGTCAGTGAGTAGGCTGGGGTGCCTTAGAAGTTGGGAGGGAACAGAGCCGGGATAACTGACCCAACAGACTAAAGGGTTATTCTATAGCATATGACATTGTGCACAGAAATAAAAGCTGGTAGAAGACCAATGGAAAGGTCTAAACACTTTAATCAAGAACTAAAAGCCTAGGTGATGGGTTTCTAAGCCAAGAGGGCAAGCACATGTGAATAATTTGTTAGAACACAGAGTTGCTGTTATTCCACCAAAACAAAATATATTTTGAATGGTTACTAAGGCCCTTAGAAGCAAACTACATGTTTAAAGGTTTGGAGGTAACTTAGTAAAGGAATTTAGTTGCTCTCAACAATATATTAGATGTAACTACCTGATTTCTTTCTTTTACTCTCTTGCCTAATGCAGCTGCTTTTTCTGTCACAATAAATATGTGGCTGGACAGCTACAGCATGCATTCATACCTCTGCATGTCCTGCCTAAAAAGGTGTACACCATAGGGTTTTTTGCTTGTTTGTCCACTGTTTTCAAAACTTGCTGGTTTTGATTTGGAAGGCTAAGATGATTTTTAAAAGCATTTTTTACCTGTAAGGGTGACAGAGGCAAAAGCACACCTATAGCTTAACTGTAGAGTGTATAAGGACAGAAATAATACTCCCCTAACTCCTGCCTGGCTTGAGAGGATGACCTGCTGGGGACATTATCTGAAACATTGCTGACTGTTGTACTTTTACTACAGGTTTTCAGAAGGAGGAATTTCTGTCAGATATTACAGCAAAGAAATGACCACTCTTTATTTTAGTAAATCCATGTTTTCCTTCACAAGTAGTCATATTAAGTGTGTTCTTTTTTAAGAATTATGCATGCTGAGGTGAAGGGTATTGGCTTGGATTTGTAATGTGAATATGGAAACTTACAGTTGAAATGAATGCATGTACACCTAGGCTCAATCAACTTTGAAGCTGATCTTCCCTGGTTCTTTCTATAGGCAGCGGAGGGAGAGGATATCTTCCAAAGTTCCCTATTTCAGAGCATCTAAAATGGGCACTTCAATTAAGCTGGGCAGAAGCCTCAGAAGAGACCTTCCTGACGCAGTGCTGGAAATTAGGTGAGCTTCCTGACACGGCACTGGAAACCAGGTGGTATCACTGGTCATTCTGAGGTTTCATAAAATGCCCCCTGAACTGCTTCAGGTAAAGGGAAACCACTTGCAAACTTCAAAAAAAGGATAAAATTAAATTGCTTAGTAAGAAAAAAAGGGGGATTTTTCAGCCAGTGTTTCACAATGCTACAGGAAAATTTCTTGTTCGTCCATGCTTTATGGAGGCAGAAATATGGGAAGAATTGATTCTAGCAAAAAAATGATGGGCCTAAGAGACTATAGATTAAATTCTTATTTGCCAGCTCCTGTATCATGTTGAGTAAGAGCTCATTCCATGAAGCAATTTCTGATGACTAAGCTCTAGTCTGAGCTCCAGTGTTCCCACTATCGTAGTTGGTAAGAGATTATGAGAAGCTTTCAGATCAAGCTATAGACTACAAAACCATAAGAACTATAAGTGGAAGGAAGAAGTAATATATACACAAGGATGCTTTAGTTCTGAAATGCAAATTAATAAAAGTGTCATCTTGATGATACAATCCAAATGGCATTTAATGAAAGATTGTGTATTTTGATGTGGCAGGCTTTGAAAGGATTTCAGTAATAGTTATGAAAATAAGACATCAAAAAACACTGCAAATTACTGATCTGCATATGAGTATCATATGCCACTAAAATAGATTAAGATAGTTTACCTCCCAAAAGGAGTAATTGTACTTTGGAAGGTGAACAAAGGAAGAAAGAATTCTAATGATTCTAAGACACAGGTTTGGTTGTGTGGGTTTTTTTTTTGTTTGTTTGTTTTGCTTTTTTTCACCCAACAGACAAATTGCTGGAAAGTGTCTCAAAAAATTACACAGAAAAAAACCCTCACAAAATGTGATGGTTGTGTTTTGTTTCTAAGGATTTTTTCTGAGTAGCTGTATCATTCTTACTGCTTAGAAATAACCATCAGATAAGTGATGTCATCTTAGTGTCTCTTGTCAGGGAAATTTGGGTGTGCCAGGCTCTTTCTGGCTATTGTTTCAACAAGAGTGAGTATCAGGCATTTGGCTTCTGTTTCCATCTCTGTGCTACTAGCTGGGAAGACTTCATGCACATCAGTCCATGTCTATCTGTACTTGCACTCATTTGTTCATGTGCAAATATGTATTACAGTTTTCTAGTAAAACCAGGTACAAGATGATGTTAATTCAACAGAGTACTAAAATAAAATCAGTGCATGTATTGATATTACTAATAATGATAAACAAAGCATATGAGGTATTTTATGTCCACTTTAGTGGAATCAGCAGGTTCTTTGATATATCTGGTATTGTAGTTTAGAGTTCAGTTTTATTTGCATCTCATGGCCAGCAATTCCATTGCTGGAGCTTCTTTGCTGAACATCATAAGGTGCTTCAGGCAAAAATTTGATTTGGATCTCTTCTTGTCTGCGCTTTAGTGCTGGTGTGGTACTTCAAGATACTGATATGTCTGCTTGTATGAGTGACGTGTTTCACCCAGCTGCCCAGCACACAGTTTCATTTAGAAAAAGAAATAATCCTCCGCTTTCCTTCAGAAATATTTCTGGCTATAATCTGGCAGTAGCAGACGTTCATGAGCTCTTTAATACTGTGTGTTTTTCTAGTACTGTAGAGTAAGGGTGGGTAGGTTTTTTGCATGCGCATGTTTGAGGGAGAAAGAGAAATTCTGAATCTTCCCCACATATCATCTGATTTGTCAGAGTGACTGCCAGCTGACATGGAGCTGTACTGTCTGCATTCTGAGACTTTGTGCTATTTCTGAGTTGCCTTCAGAATCCTTACTCTCTAAAAAGGAATTCACAGCACACTAAGCAACCCTCCCTGTACCTAAGCAGTCATCGGGAATTCAATGAAAGAGTCACTCCAGGGCATTTCCCAGTGAAGTTAGTAAGAGCAGCTACTCTGTATTTGGTGTTCACTGATTAATGGCAGTTTGGCACATCCCTAAGGGCCTTTTCTATCTACAAATACAGAATTCTGCATCTCTAGTCTGAAAGATCTGCCAGGCCTGTAAGTGCTGTGGAGTCTCTGTCTCCCATGTCAGGAAGCTGGTTATTTCATGCTGGGGATCTGTGATTCCATTTTGCCTTTACTCTATTGCTTGAGATCTGCCTGTTTCAAATGTGCATAGAAACCTACCCATTTGAAATATTTAAACTGAGCATGCATGAACTAATAACGAAAAGTAAAATTAAGCTTTTGAATTGTGTGTTTACTGGTGGTTTTCATTCACAGCTTAGAAGTCAAATGGACATCAGGCTGCTTGCAATTGAATGGAGGGATGATCACACACAGACTCTAGACAGCATGTAAACTATAGCACTTGGGTGAACCAGACTTTGCGAAAGAAAAGCAGTTTTGCTTGTCAACCTGAAAAAATACATTTGCCACTGGGTAGTACATACGGAGATGGTACCATTTTTGTAGGCGTAATTCAATTCTACCAGCTCCCTATTCCTACTCCATCTTTCCAAATGAGATGAGGCATAGCTGTTGATGAAGATAAAACATAGCAGTGCATTCCTTACTTGTGAGCTGAATAACAGGATTAGGCTCATGTGATTAATGCTGTATTGGTTTCCTGTGCAGAGTGTGTATATGAGATTTTCTAGATTTCCTCTCAGGCTAACTGGCATAGTTAGGCTATTTGGAGAGCTAGCAATGAGCATTTGAGGTAGCCTGAGGTATTTCTGTTAACAACCTTAGTTACATTTATATTGTGATGTGTCCCAGAAGAAGACTGTATTTGTGCCAAAGGAAGTCTGTTCCCCACATTTCCATAAATATCCTTTGGGATCTGTAGCAAGTTTTATCAGCAGATTATTTTTTTTTTCTGTCACGTGTCCGCTGATACTGGGGGCTTTGGATTTTGTTGCCCCCTTCAAACAATCATGTTTCTGCTGCAGTGCATTACACCTCAGCTCTGCCTTCTTGAAAATAGAAGCCTATGTTTCCACCTTAGGGGGCAACACTGCCTCACCCTGCAGTCCCATGAAAATGTAGAACTAATGTTTCTGAGGAGCTCAGATAGTATGGCAGTGCCTTAAAGTAACTATAAAAAAATAATAGAGCTCTTGTTACGAAATATTCTTGGTAAACTGGCTATTTTCTTTTTGCCCTCAAACAGCTAAAGAAGTATTATTCAACCTAAGCAAATACAAATTCTAAGTAATGTGAAAAGCTTGACTCAGACCCAGAGCTAAAGCTGGAAATAATTCTGTCCTTATTCCATCCTGTAGTGCCCTGTGGTAAAACTGGTTGTCATGCCAGAAGTCTAATAGGCTGCTTACATCCTCCTTGGGTAGCAGAACAAATTGGTCAGGGCACATTTTTACTGCAACATGCACTGGGCTTCTCATTGCAGTCCTAATTGGCTTTTAAAAGAGTATTTACAAATATTTTTATTATTATTACCTGATTGTTGCAAGACATTTCCTTGCTGTTTAAATGATAAATAGAAATGCAAGATCAGGTTGCTTATAGAATACACAAATTGATTATTTTACCTTTGCACACTTAAGAAAAGTTTGAGGTGATATCAGAAGCTTCAAACTGTAAACTGTAGGCTCTTTAATCTTTTGCTTCTATATTTATGACTTTGTTTGGTAGGTTATTTTTTCCTTTATCGCTGAATTCCTTGGCTTGGTTGGCTTGCGGAACTTTCACATGTAGCAATGCCTGGAAACTATGCACATGATGCACTGATGCAGAATTGGATTGATTTTCAGATACGTCGAATGCATTTGGTCATTGAACTCCTCTTTAAATATTTGTAAATATTTTTCTTGAAAACATATATATGATATGTCTGTCCTTATATATGTAGTAAAGGTCTTCAAAGACAAATTAGTTTTGTTATCCCTCCTTATACCTGTGGATATGGAGTCACTGGGAGAGACTGGGAGACACTAGCAACAAGATTAATGAAAAGTGGCGGAGTAAAACAGATATTAAGTTCAGACTTCCTGTGAGTTCTTATGATTTTTTTTTTTTAGCAGTGGTAACACAGATGAAAATGCTACATATGCTGTGGGACTGATGCAGTGCTTAATTGATTGACCTCTCTGAAGTTCGATACTGGCTGGTATATAAAATATTTGCCATAGCTGAGAGAGCTTTAGACAGTTGCTGCTGTCCACAGTCATACTGCCCATCCTTTCATTTTATACTACTAACTCGCAAAACTGGCTTGTGATCAGCTGGAGGATCAGTTAGATACCTTTGACTCATTCTTGAAGCAGACAAGAATTTCTCCCATGTTAGCCAATTGCCTTCTTCCTGTAGTCCTGCTGATGATTTTTTAGTTGATAGAAATGAAAAAATTCCCCTGGATCCGTAATGTCAGTGTAAAATAGACAGAAAATCTGGAATGTCTGCACAAAGTGACTTAATAATCAATAAGCAGTTTAAGAAATAAAGCTCCAACACTTCACTGCTAAGTTGTCTCTTGCTCTGAATTGCATAAGTAGTTTTAGTTTCTCTGATCCTGTGCCCCAGGGCAGACTGTATTTTCAATTTCTGTAGAGTATACCGAACACCATGCTTCTTATCAGACAGCTTTACAAAAAAGTTATATGGCTGCTTGTGATTCTGTCAAGTTGTGAGAATGTGAACTCCTTGGAATGGTGAGTTTACTTGAGACACTGCACTTAAAAATGTATATGTATGCCTTGAACCACATTTAAGATGTCTTTTCTAAGACTTCTGGTAAAGGCATCTCCATGAAGGCATCTCTAGCAAAGGTCTGGTACAGCATTTAATTAGGCAGATGAACCCAGGAAAGGGACCTGAAGGATCTGGAAGAGGAGCTCAGGACTTCAGTGGGTCAGTGAAGAGAACAACATACGTTCAGAGGTGGATCTGCAAAACCCTGAAGGCTGAGCTGCCCTTACTGCCACTGAAACAGAAAGGAGCTGACTCTCCTTAGCCCAGACTAACCACTTGAGTAATTATTCAGTTTCTTAATTGATGATGGGGTGTGACTGAAGCTGAAATGTCAGGAGTACTGCTGATCATTTTCCTTAAAATGCCATGCTGTGAACTGCGCTGATTGGAGAGCTGCCTGCCAAGCAGCTCAGAGCTCTGGGCAGAGCCCCTGAGGATGACCTCCATAGCAACGACTGGAAGCATCCTTAGTTTTCCCAAGACGAGCCTTTACCACCCTTTGCCAGATCTGTCACTTTATCAGGCAGATTTTGTGCCTGGTGTGAGCTTCCAGGCTATTACTTTTTTATTACGAACCAGGTCTAAACCAGCTAGTTTAAAACTAGTGGGGAATGCTTGCACAAGTTATGGCCACAGCAGGGACTGCACTGCAGATATATCCTGAGGCTCCAGTTCAGCAACAAAATGCAACGATCCACCCACACATTTTAGCTTGTAGCATGATTAGGACTTTAGAGCCTGTTCTGGAACACTGGAAACAGTAAATGCCTATAATGGCTAATTAGATAAAAATTGTATTGATGCTTCCTCAGCTAATTTCTGATAAGAAGAGCTGTAATCCTAAGTGATTTTCATTTCTCCAGAAAGGAGGCTCTTCTATCTAATGCTACTATGTTTAAGATGAAAGTAGTGTAATTATATGAACAATTACAAATAGAGAAAAGGTAAAAAAAGGTATAGGTGAAAAGGGGCAAGAATAAAAGCTATCCTTAATAGGATGGTGTGTTCCCTCATATGGGCAACTTCTGTCTCACTTTCCTCCATCCACTTCTACAACAACCGATACTTTATTTTAGGTCTAAGGGCAGAGTCAGGTTTCAAATATTGTTCGTAGAACAGTAGAATACTCAGGTTTGAAGTTACCTTGAAAGATCATCTGGTCCAACCTTTTGTGGTGAAGGGCAACTGATGAGATTATCTAGCACCCAATCCAATCACATCTGGAAAATTTCCAGCAATAGGAACTGTTCCACATCTCCAGGGAGGTTGTTCCAGTGCGAAAATTTTTTTCTTATGTTGAAATGATATTGAGATTTTTAATTCTGCTTCTGTTTTCAACAATCCAATGCAACAAGATGCTCAAAAGTCTATTGCAGCACAAACATGGACTTTCGTCAGTTTGGCTAGAAGGGTTATTAGTTCTAAGGCTCTGTATTAGACTGTTTTATTAAGAATGTAGCAAGCTTAGATGTGAAAGCTGGAATACCAAAATCGAGCCTTCAGTTGGCAATTTTAGCCGAGGGGAAAATACAAATGCATTTTCAAAGCAAAATGTCAGGTTACCCAGAGCCATTACAATTGTAATGTGAAATGTTATGGTAATCAGTTTGTGCATGTTGTTTGTTTGCACAAACATTGTGATATATTTCAGATTGCTTTATTCTTGTTTATATAATGGATTGTTAGAAACATTCCCTTTTTTCTTTTCTTGATGTTTCCTACTCACTGTGTGCATACGTAAGTATTTGTCAGCTGTAAGACCTGCCTTCATCCTGCTTGTTTTATAGGCTAGATTGAAGTTGTCCCTGGACAGGATCTGTATGCAAAGATGCCCATGTGCATCAACCTTTGTTGCACCCAGCAAGCATCACTGCTCCAAATAAGCTGTCAGTGTTATAGATGGCACAGCGTTGGAGACACTGTGGTTTTGCCTTTCAGGGGAAATTTTGGCCTTCTAGACCTAGGCATATGGCACACAGCTCTACTGAGGGATACTGGATCCAGGGGAATCATTCAAGTGAGAATGTGCTCTGATTTTTGGGGTATTTATACATAATTTTATTTTCTGTCTGTTGGGTAATGCATTCATAGATCATAGCTCTGACTTTGGAATATAAAATATCACAGACTGTGACATGCTGTTGCTCTGACTTCCACACCAGTGACTGCCACTGGCAGCACCAGAAACCTGCTCATACCTTCAAAGCAGTGGGCTACAAAACAAAGCTCCCTATGGGAAGAGTGAAACCATCAAAGAGGCAGCTTTTACTTGCTATGTAACTTTAGCTATTTTACTGAATACTTTTTTTCAGTTTTGTCCAGGGTTTATTTTCAGGCAGGGTTTTTTTGGAAGAACTCTAGGTTTTTGTTTACTATCGACATCAACAGCGCTGTCAACAGAATTTTCTGTTTCTTTGGAAAACCTAATATCCTTGTGATGGGGGATTAGAGTATTCTCCTTGGCCCTTTTACCTCCAGTCTTGTCTGTGATATGGTAGGGAGCTCTCAACGAGTGAACTAAGGACAAGACACAGGAGAGTGGTGGTGCTCTGCAGAGGCTGATACATTCATGCCAAGTTCCAAGTAGTGGTGGGAGATGTGATCACCTCCTGTGTGGAAAGCACTGAAAGAGGAAAAAGGTGATGATTCAGTTTGTATGTTCCCAGTTGAGGGAAAAATGCATCATAAGGCAAATGTAATTTCCCCACTTGTTCTTAGAAAATAGTGTGGGCATGTAATATGACTCTGTGGGCTTCCTTGGTGCAGAAGCCAGTGAGGGAACACAGACAGATGGAAAGCTATCAGAGAGGACTTGTTTTTCCTTAGAAATCTCTAACAATGCTTGTTAGAGCATTGGTGCCATACATCCCAGCTAACCTGTGGTATGAGTAATGCTACCCTGGAAGCAGTATGAGGCAGGGGAGGCGTGATGGGAAGGAAGGCAGTTGTTCACCTTGTTTGTTTCTATAAAGTATTGTGATGGCCATTTTAGGCTGAGAGAAGGGTATGTGCAAATAACTTCCTATGAACACACCCAGAGACAAGACAAAGCTCCTTGGTGGTTCTCACATTTACAGCTGTAGGCTCCAAGAACCACAAACTCTGCCTGCCACCACTCTGTTTGTGTTCTGCTTGGTTGCACTACTGGGAAATAGCAACAGCCTGTAAATGCTAAAATGAATCTTGCAGGGGAGCTTGCAAGTGGACCTGCAGAGATGAGAAGCTGGAATATTCATCTGTTCCTTACCATGTGTTTGAGAGACAGGACCTGCAGGACCAGGAGGAATATATTAGCATGAGGATGAGGTGTCCTGGCAAACTTGTCAGGGGAAGCTTGCAAGGCATCTTTCTCAATTCCTCCTGGCTTTATCTATTGCATTTGCATTTGTATAAGTACTGAATCAGAACTGAAGTTTAAAATCTCCCAGACAGCAGCGACTGAAGTACTACCTAAACAACATTGCAGAAATATGCATGAAATACATTTCAGCTGATACATTATTAATTTTGGTAATGCCACACCTCTAGCAATCTCAGACATATGACGTAATGAATGTGAATATCTAGAAAATTTGTCTTAGGTGTGCATTTATATACCTGCCTGTGTATGTATCTATGTGTATGCCACACGAAAGTGACTCTAGGTTTATGTAAGCACTGTGTAAGATTCAGTCTTAATGCACATTGGAGAAAAATATTTGTGTCAATTTTTCCTTTTAACTTTTTAGTGCCTGTTTAGTGACCTTTTGTTCCTAATGCATTAAGGAAATGGAAATGAATGTTTTCACTAGCTATTTATAGGAAAAAGGTCTAACATAATTTGTAAGAGTGATTTTTCATGGAGCACTTTATTTATACGATAATGCTGGAATAAATAATTGCACACTACACAGAGTAACAATTCCTACTTATCCTATTCTTACAGTCTTCATAATATTTATCACTTTTAAAAATTTGAGTGATAACTTTCCTGTACTGCCTTCCATGAAAACTAGTTAGAGTATGCCTGAAAAGAACAAATCATTAGGGTGCTGCCAATGTAGCTGCAGAGCTTTCTACAATTTTCTGAGCTGTGTTGCTTATATAATAACGCTAGTAGCAAACAGTAATCTTTGGTGACATACGTTCCTGCTTTTGAATGCATTTAGTGAGGTGAATATAAACGAATGTGAAATAATGATTACAGGAAGAAAGAACAAGGAGTTAACCCATCAGTCTTCTACACTACTAGATGAAATGACTGCTGCAATAGAATAATGCTATGTTAACTTTGTCACTTTATTCTCAAGATGGTGCTAAAGGACTGTAATCCATTTAAATATTTTCAACGGGGGGAACTACAAAAAAATAAAGAAATTGCTTTGTATGACTTTGTACAGAATACAGGTTTTTATTTTAAAACCTGTACATGTACTTGGAGCGACTCCAGAGCTATCGGATGTGCTACAGACTTTGTTCACATTGAAATCCAGATATGCAGATAGTTTTCATAGTCCATCGTGTGACCATTTCAATATTGTTTTAAGAAGAAATTCTTATTGCTCTTATTAGTGTGAGATGAAAACATATCAGTATGCTGGATTTTTAGATGGAAACCCAGTTTAAAGTCATTATATTTGAACAGTTGCTGGATTTTACTATGAACGCTGTGGGAATTAGCAGCACCGAGACTACAATTCTAAAGGCAGGGGCTTTCTGCTGTACTGCCCTTGTGTGAACGCATGTATAGGACACATCCTCAGCTCTTCTTCAAACTGATTTAGCAGATTCGAAGAAATGTATGTTCATTTCTCTCAATTAAATAGTAATATGGTTTACTGCTATTAAGGTTTTGGAAGTGAATATGAAATGCTTGATAAATCACATCCCTTTTCTACATGTGATTATCTCAGGTGTTGTGCTACTGCTTGTTGTCATACATGGCTGTAACTGGTGTTGCTCACATTGGTGTGAAAACTGAGTGATGTATCTTGTAGGCAGCGAGAGATGAAAAACCGAAGTGCTGCTCCACTGTACGTGTAGGAACATATTCCCAGGGATTTTTTCAGATGGCATTTTGTATGGTATGCAAAGGCAAATACACTGCCAGTTCACCTTTCTTTGATGTTAAATCTCCAACAAGCATTTTAAAAAGAAACACTTGCCTTGTGGGTTTATTTCAGTTTTTGAAGACTAATCTCTTTATTCTGACAGGACTAGTGGGCAGAAGTAGCCCACAAGTTTCACCAAAAAATGAAAGAGGAAAACCTGGATTTTCTGTGAACACAACTGTAATGCAGTGAATAACTGGCAGCCTTCTCCACCCCTACAACAAGCGCAGGGACGTGTTGTGCTGAGATAGCTTAAGGCTCTCTACTGCTTTCCCTTTTTTGTGTGGGGGTATTTCTTTGAAAAATTATGCTATCTGTGACTTTTTTGCAAATACATTTATGTCTGACGTGAGGTTATGAGTGCCTTGTCTTGGCCTGATGTTAATTTCCTTAGCATTGTCTCAGTAAATTACTTCCGGTTGTCACTATCTTCCTATGGTTTATGCCTTACAAAAAAGCCGCATTCCTCCAAATTCAGTGGTGACTTATAGCACTGGGGAACGTTGTCCAGCACCTCACTTCTTTTAAAACAGGCTGAACATTTCTGATGAAAAATAGATACAGTGGCGATATCTGGTCATGACTTCCGTGCTTTCTTCTGCTAGAAAACATTGCGCCAAAAAGGAAGAACATTCTTCAGGGTTCTGGCATTAGATGCTGTTTATCAGCAAGGGATCTTCATTGAGGAAAGGTAGGTCTTGTCTTTTGGGGGAAGGGGCAGAACTGGCAGCAGAATCAGATCACAGGTTCATCAGCATCTCTGCCCATCAAACCCACTGGCACTGCATTTCAGAGTAAACTGCCTTTTTCCTCTTGAGTATCCCGATTGTGTAGCACAACTATTGGTACTATACATCTATTGCTATTTCAGTGCACTTTAGCTCTCTAGCGCTTTCTTCAAGCAGGATGGGAGCTGCCTTCTGCCACTTAAGCATTTATTCCTGTGCCACAGGATGGGGGAGGGAGTTTGCTGTGGTAGTGTGGGATCTGTATTTTAATCTGCTACTGATGGAACATGCACATGTATTCCATCTATATCTCACGAATTGTAGCATGACAGGTAGCTTCTTATTCCTTTTGAAGAGAGCTGGTATGCAAAATTAGCTGTATTAAAAATCTTTTAAAAGCCACAATGTTAGCAAAATTAGGATGTGAGTACTTATAGTATGGTCTCTAATTATGTTTTGGTTTTTCTTTGGGAAATCTCCATCTGTGGTGTTTAAGGTGTGAATCAGGGATATGCAGTGAAAAGGTGTCTGGTTGTACATCTAATTTTTTTTCCACTTCTAAAATTCATAAATATAAGAATGAATTTGTAAGTAGATGGCCATTTAGTTCCAACTCTCATTTAATTGTCCTTTTTGAAAGCTTAAGAAAATACTTAATTAAGTCCTGTTTGGCTGCCATTAGAGCCACAGTCTTTTAATTTTCTGGGTGCTCAGCTCAGACCTGGAGATCCTGGTTTTAATATCGCTTACCAAACCTTTGCACTTGACATTGCTGAGGCTTAGCAACTTTGGCAGAAGGCCAACTGAGATGCAAATGTACTGGGGCTTGGAACATCATTAATTGTAGCCCTCATCCCTCGTTTCTCTAGTGGCCTTTGTCAGGTAACTCTGAGCCATCTGTTTCTTGTCTGCAAGGTGGAGACATAAATAACTTCCTTTGTAGCCTGCAAAGTACTTGGATATCCTGTTGAAAGTGAGCAAGTGGTGTGACCTGGGCATGTTAGTAGTGATGGGGACAGAATATGTATTGAGACAACTGCCTTTTCCCCTGTTCATACTCTCATACATCACTGTCATTTATAGATTAGTGGTACATAGTTTCTCTTTCATGTTGCTGGCAGTGTAAGGTTTAAAGCCAAAACAAATTCTCACCCAAGAAATCAGTCCTTCACCACCTCCTCCAATCTAATCAAAGGTTGTGTAAGATGTATATACATTTACATACGCACAAACCTGTGCATAATATGTGTGTGTATGTAAATCTATTTAAGGTATTTAAGAAACACTTTGTGCACATGAAAATTACTGTGTTTAAGAGGAAAAAAGAGTCAGGTTTTTAATCCCTAGTACATCAAATATTACCTCTAGTTATGTGGCAAGAGAGTTGAGGAGGATATTAAAACCTAAAATTACTGAGCTGTTTGTAGAAGTAGTTAGAGAACGTGGGCAATAATCTGTTGTTTAAAAAGCAAAGTCCCCAAGGATTTTGAGTTCATGTGATCTGTGTGCAGGCATGGTATGTCTATCTAATGGATTTTGCAGACCAAGAACAATTTACATGACAGACTGTAAATTATAATGGCTCCCAAACCAGCCAGTATAAATGGATTCTAAGGAGAGTGGATCAATAACAAACGCTTCTTTAATATCTTCCTCACTGCTGGTGGGAAACAAAAGCTGTTGTTCTGTTGCCATCTTGGGAATGCCTGATACTATGCATCCCATCCAGATCTTTGTTCCAGTCAATGTTTTTTCATTTTCTATTGAAAATCTTGGCAGGGTAACCTATAACCCTCTGTGGAAAGTTAAAATCTTCACTATTTATGCCTAAGTAAATCAAACTTGTACATAACAGGTGTACAGCTGGTGTTTATTTAAGCACAATGTCCCATCGGCTTCATAGCCAGATGTCAGGAATGGGACACTATGGTTTTGTGGGACACACGGTTTAGTCCCCAGTGATAAATTTCAACAACATAATGATGATTAGGTAGTTAATACTTCTGAATTGCTAAGAACTGATCATGGAGGGACACACTGTGGCTAAGGATTTCCAAAGCAACAGAGTCCACCTCAGACAACCCTAATTCACTGCCTTTTTTTGTCACGCTTATAAAACAGTCACTTAAACTACTCCTCTGAAAGTGCTACTGCTCAGTTTGCTAATAGCCTTTTTCATTTGTTTGTTCTAATAAAATAGTTCATCAATCTCTGCTATGTTTTTGTAGATCTGTAATGAATTTTATGTTCTCTTTCTTTCAGGCCCCTTGCTCTTTCTCCATGGATCTCAGCCATTTCTGAGCTCCTTTAATTTCTTCCTTTTTTTATAAACCCTTATTCATTCCTGATGATTCTACTATGCCTTCTACCATGACAAGATGCTTTTTTCATTTAGTTTGTGTTGGTTATTGGTAAAGAAACAACCTTCCCTTCAGAAAAAAACAAGGCACCCCAATAAAACCAAAACCAACCAAAAAACCCAAAGGCAACTCCACCTTCCCCATTAATCTCTGATTCAACAACTGTGTGGTTTTTATATAGATATAGGTGTCTGTGTGTATATATATATATATATATATATATATAACCATAGAATAGATAGGGTTGGAAAGGACCTTAAGATCATCTAGTTTCAACCCCCCTGCCATGGGCAGGGACACCTCCCACGAAACCATGCCATCCAAGGCTCTGTCCAACCTGGCCTTGAACACTGCCAGTGATGGAGCATTCACAACTTCTTGGGCAACCTATTCCAGTGTCTCACCACCCTTACAGTAAAGAATTTCTTCCTCATATCCAATCTAAACTTCCCCTGTTTAAGTTTGAACCCGTTACCCCTTGTCCTGTCACTACAGTCCCTTATGAAGAGTCCCTCCCCAGCATCCCTATAGGACCCTTCAGGTATTAGAAGGCTGCTATGAGGTCTCCACACAGCCTTCTCTTCTCCAGGCTGAATAGCCCCAATTTTCTCAGCCTATCTTCATATGTGAGGTGCTCCAGTCCCCTGATCATTCTCATGGCCCTCCTCTGCACTTGTTCCAACAGTTCCATGTCCTTTTCATGCTGAGAACACCAGAACTGCACGCAATACTCCAAGTGAGTTCTCACGAGAGCAGAGTAGAGGGACAGGATCACCTCCCTCAACCTGCTGGTCACACTCCTTTTGATGCAGCCCAGGATACAGTTGGCTTTCTGGGCTGCAAGCGCACACTGCCGGCTCATGTTCATTTTCTCATCGACCAACACCCCCAAGTCCTTCTCCGCAGGGCTGCTCTGAATCCCTTCCCTGCCCAACCTGTAGCTGTGCCTGGGATTGCTCTGACCCAGGTGTGGGACCTTGCACTTGTCATGGTTAAACTTCATCAGGTTGACATTAGCCCACCTCACAAGCATGTCAAGGTCCCTCTGGATGGCATTCCTTCCCTCCAGCATATCAACTGAATATGCTGGTGATAGGAGTGAAAGCTTACGTCCATCCGTGCCACCATTGTTCACTTAGCCCCACTTTATTAGCCTGATCCCTCTGTCACAGTAGTCTCTCCACTTCTGATTCTTGCTGTTTCCCACTCCTCTGAATGGTAGTTTTGAACTGTGAGTTATGTGAGGACCTGTCTTCTAGTACCTGTACTTTCATGGAAGTTTGGATTTTATGAGGTTATATAGGTGAAAACAGGGTATTAGTATTCTCACTTTTATCTCCCCCTCTCCCAACTTTTCTCTGTTTTTATTTAACTGTAGTTAATGCTCTGATTTCGTTTAATTTTCTTAAGGTCTACCTGACAGCTGAATGTTAATATGTCTAAGAAAGGTTTTTTCATTCTCTCCATCCCTTTCAAAAAAACTCTCTTGTCTTCATTCCCAATTCTAGTTGTTGGTATGAACAGAGGGCTCTGTCTCCATTGCGTTTCATCATTTCAGTATTATCTTTAATTTGCCTGGTTTTCCCTTCACTTCTTCAGTACTTGTTTAAAGGTTTTTATAATGATCTATGTTTTTTCTATCTAATCACATCACTAAAACTGCTAATATACACTTTGTGTAATATGTATAGACTGAAACAGTCTGTAAAGCTGCTGCTAAGATTTCCTCTTCCTCCCTTCTGCACATATACTCTTACACCCCACTCCAGTGTTCACTATTACAATTGTGTTACCAATCTTTTTATGCTTCTCTGCTAGCACTTTTTCTTTCTTTTTATTAAATAGAAGCTTCTTTTTCTTTTCAGAAAGCACAAGAAATCACATCCTGTTTATACACCTGCTTTCTCTCCTTTGCCTCTTCACCCTTAAAAAGTGCATTTCCTCAGGATGTTCCATAGTCATGATATTGTCAGTCAGTTGTGGTGACTGAAGTACATGTTCCTTGTTGTGCTCATCTTTCTTGTAAGTGTGAACTCTCTGGTGCAAGAGCTGTGTTAATGATTTGCCACAAATTGTCTTTTGTACAGGTCAGTGTATGTGTCTGATACTCTAAAAAGTAAAAATCATAATGGTTGACTGGCATGAAAAGGAGAAAGAAAGAATGAATATGTGTAGGGGAATGGCAAGTGAATTAACGCCAGGGACTGTTAAAGCTGCTTGGTCTGTCCTATTGGAATAGCGTCCTTCTGAGCCTCAGGGCAAACGCTATAGATTGCTTCACTCATTTCTGTGTATAAAAGGGATAGCAGATGAAAAGAGGAAGAAACAAAACTGTCTTTTTTTTTCTTCTGCAGTAATCCATAAATGCTTGGCTGAGATGGGCTAATATTAAAATGAAAGCACATTGTCACACTCTTCCCACACCTCCGAGCAACAGACTGAACTATACATAAGAGACAGTACTCCCTAACATCTGACTGAAGCACATTGCTTTCATTGTGCCAAGAGGAGGATGGAAATGGTATCAACACCTTACTTTAAAAATGCTGTGAGCAAAGATTAAAAAAAAAAAAAGAAAAAAAAAAGAACAGAAGGTGGCAGCTTATATTTGGAGCTCAAATTGTGATTTACACAGACAACTTCAGTGGTAAGCAAGTCCATTGTTTTTCTGGTAGTTTTTTTGTTTGGTTGGTTTTTGTTTTCTTTGTTGTTGTTCGTTTTTTTGTTTATTTCTTCCATTTTAGAGATTTTTACCTCTTAACTCTCCCTGAAGCTATAAACCACTCCAAGCATAGTAAACCAAGAGCAGCTGTAGCTTTCTTTTAAGCAAAATTACTTGTTCTGCTTTGTTGGCCTCCCTGCCCCTAAAATCAATGTATACTATGAATACATGATCTAAGCAACTTTTCCTTCTTCCTTCCTTTCCTGCTCCCTCCCCCCTTCCCCCCCTGTGTTCTTTGCTTCCCTCCCTCTCCCTCCCTCTTCCTCCCTCCCTCCCTCTTCCTCCCTCCCTCCCTCCCTCCCTCCCTCCTTTCCTTCTTTCCTTCCTTCCTTCCTTCCTTCCTTCCTTCCTTCCTTCCTTCCTTCCTTCCTTCCTTCCTTCCTTCCTTCCTTCCTTCCTTCCTTCCTTCCTTCCTTCCTTCCTTCCTTCCTTCCTTCCTTCCTTCCTTCCTTCCTTCCTTCCTTCCTTCCTTCCTTCCTTCCTTCCTTCCTTCCTTCCTCCCTTCCTCCCTCCCTCCCTCCCTCCCTCCCTCCCTCCCTCCCTCCCTCCCTTCCTTCCTTCCTTCCTACCTTTCTTCCTCCCTTCTTCCCTTCATCTCTCCTTTCTTCCCTTCCTCCCTTCCTTCCTTTCTTTTCTTTTTCAGCAGACCCCCTTACTTCTCACGGATATGTGGTCTATTGTGATTCTTATAATTCTTATAAATGTCAGTCCTTCCCCCAAGCCTCCCCCCACCAGATTCTGCTGTTTCAGTTCTCCAATATCTCTTGCTATATATAGCCAATTTGTCTAACTGAGTAGAAAAAAAAAGAAAATCCTCTACTTTCTGTAGGGAATACCAGCAAAGCAGCAAATATTGCCATGGCAACAAGCCTCTCAATCCATCAGACTCCCGCAGTATCTAACACATAATCTGCAAGGCGGAGACTAGTGTTGAAAAATGAACACGACATATTGTCACTTCAGGATTTAATATCCCTTCCCCATGCCCTTAATTAGCTCACCTTATTTTGGGTAATTATTCATGTTCTGATAGAAACTTCTATTTTTTATTTTTTTTTTTGTTTTACTGAGGAAGCTAAAGTGTGATCTGCCTTCATTAAAATGCAACTTCTGACTTTTCCCCCACAAACATGCCACAAAATGGGAGTTTCTATAGTAACACACAATGCAGGCTTAATTTGAAATTATAATCTCTTGATAAAGATGAGATTCCCTCAGCCCCCTTCTCAGTGTATTTTCTTAAAAAAAGAAAAAAGGGTTTTTGCCACAGAGGTAAAACCTCGCTTCTGTTCCAAAGGAAGTTTTGAAAGAGTTTCTTAAAATTAAAAACCATCATCTAACAGCAGTGCTGAAGTTAAAAATACTCATTCTCAGCACCCATTTTCCTTGTACATTATAAATTTTGCATAATTTGGTTGTTTTTTGGCCTCCTCTTATTCTTAAATTATTAAATTCTTTTGCAATGACTGTTTGTTTAATGCCATGGAAAAAGGATAACTGCATTTAAACCAGCAACATTTTCAAGGGTTACTGGAGAGGCCTTAATCAAGATTAATTATAGGCCTTGTATCTTTACCCTCGTTTTCGAAGACATATACTATTATGCAGTCTGTTTATTGCTCCTTCAATGTGATAATTTTAAAGAAATTTAATCCACTGACCAATTTCAACAGCATTGAAGAGGCATTTCCAGACCTTCTGCTGTTGAGTAGGAAGGTGTAGGTCTGAAAGATCTTCTGAAAAGGATTTGGAAGTGGAGGTGGGAGGGAGAAGGATTTGATTACAGTTGGTGTGTCCAAAATAGGAGTGAAATGGTTCATGGAGAACTGGACTTTGTTCATGAGGCAGAAGGAGTCAACCAGCTGCTCCTAAACAGCAGGGCATTCAGGGAAGGAACTGACACTTACTGCAAGTGGCCCAAGCATAAATGGTTTGACACACCAACTCTTAACAAAATCAGCTACACAGAACGAAGCCTAAATCCCACTGTTAATTCCTCCCACCAACAATGTTTCTCCAGGGCTTCAAATAAAGATTGTCATGGCCAAGAAGTTTGACTTACTGATTCAAGTTGCAAAATTGGCCATAGACACCACTGACTCCTTTGCATCTCCGAGAGAGGGACTCTGAGTTATGAGTCCCTAACTGTTCTTCATGGGCATTTGTACAAAGCTGTACAGATCTTCCTGAGCAGTGAACAACAGAATTGTGCCAGCAGTCAGACTCAAGCTTTGCTACCTGTCTACCTATTTGCAAACAGACTTCTGCATGGTCATTTCAGATCTACCCCAAAGGAGAAGAAAGGGTAAACTGTACTGATTTGAAGAAATGTACTTTAAAACTAGACCGTTACAAGCTGCTTTGAAGTGTGGTTGTTTAAAGTGTTGGGCTTACACCTGCAAAGCAGCAGCCTTTGGGAGTTCTATAAATGTCAGTCAGCTGCGTGGCGAAACCCAGAGAAGAACGTCTTGCAGTAGGATCACAGAATGAACCAAGACAGCACTGCGTTTTGAAAACCTATCAAACACATGCTAAAGACATGCAACACAACAACTTTTAAGACCCTGACATTGTCAGTCTCTCCACTGTGTGGACCGTTCTGCCTGACCAGCAGTCATTGAGGTCATACCTTAATGAAGGGGGCTACCTGCTCAAAGATACTGACGTAAAGAAATCATTTAAATGAACTCCTTCCTTTTCATGTTAACATTATGGAAACCTTTTCAAATCAGGGATGCAGAAAAACAGTGGGAGTTTTTCTGTTGTCTTTAATGGGTCTTGTATCATGCTTTTCATGAATTCATTTTTAAACATTACAGCCCAGCACATATGATTGAATGTATACTAAAAATATGCAGCATTCATCCACAAATTAGTACAGCAGCATGAGTTACTTGTGCCTGAAATAGTAATACTCCCCTAAATAATAATGTTATCACCAAAAAGACACTCAACCACATGCAAGAGCAATATGCCATGGGAAGCAAACTGACTTAGCAGGAGGTCTGTAGATAGTTCTTTTCTGCCTTATAAAAAAAATTAAAAAGAAGAAAATGTGCACCAGCGCACAGTCTTATGTTTCAGTAGGTTTCTTTGCCTATCATTAACATAACTATTCAAACAATACTAGAAAACAGAGCAGAACAAGATATTTAAACTGCCTCCCAAATCTGTCAAGTGAAAGTATAGGTTTTCCAAACTCAACAAAAATGTGCCACTTTTAAGAGCGAGCAAGCAATCATGCTATTTATTGTCCTTTTGATTTGAAGCTAGGTTAGCAAACGTTTCATGACATGTGACATGACTCCATTGTGTAAGTTCCTGGGAGCAACAGAGGAAACCTGCGATGAAGAGATAGCAGACTGTGCTTGACAATGATAAATATGTCAGATGATGACAATCTTTCTGTGAATATAGCTCTTGTGAATGAATGAAAATGGTAATTTCAAGTGTCATGATTTGGAAGCATAATCATCTCTGTATCAGTCATTCACAATCAGTTGTAGTAGAATAGAGCCTGATATTTTTCTGTGCATGAAGTGCAAGCTGTGTGAAGACATATGGATACAGATTTGGAGTCAGACAAGAGTATCAGATCTGAACTGATAAAACAACCAATTAAATTTCACCCAAGGACTGAGCCTAATCACTTGCATACCCCTAAAATGTGACAAGACTTGATGGAGATGAGGCAGAAAGCATGTGTTTATACAAGCCAAATATATTGTGTATTTGGTCTGCAGTCTCTAGGCACACCGCTCTCAGTCCCTCTGCTAGCTAGGTGAGGAAAAGCCTAGCTGGGGAAGGACAAGGCTCAGTGAAAGCCCTTGTAACAGTGGCCAGTGACTTCTCAGCTTCAGAAGTGTCATGGGTTTTCTGTCTCTTTGTAAGCTGCTCCTTTGCCTTTGGTAATTCAACAAACAGGATCAATAAGGTCTTGCAACCAAACTGGAATAGCTGTGTTACCATACCTGGAATTCTTACTACTGCTCATGTGGACACAGGCGGCCCATGCTGACAGGGGATTAAAAGAAGTCCCTACCCTAGAACTATAGAAAGACAAGGAAAGTTACCTTATAACTGCTGATAGTCCTACTGCGGGGCTGGTGGTGGTGATGGTAATAGGCGGTGCTCATAGGTGATGACAAGGGAGAAAGACAGAAACCAGTCTCTCAAGCAAACTGATGTGAAGTTTCGTGAAACCATCTGCAGATGTTTTTGCCTAGTTTTACTGGTTAATGGATCCTTTCCTTCTAGCCTTCCTCCTAGTGGATCATCTTCTAACTCCATATATTTTCATGTCAATTACTAAATTGCATGTGTATAACTCAACAGCCCTCTTTTAAACTCTTAATCTTCTCTACAGTACTTTGTGGCAAAGCATTTCATAGGCTGCATGCTCTGAAAACTATTTACTCAGACATGATGGCATTAAGGTTTTCTGATACCTGTCTTTTGCCATCTTCCCTCTCATAAGGCAGTGCTGTCAGGAAAGGTGAAGAGAAATGCATCTAGCTAAGGTACTATTCCATCAGTTGGGCCAAAATTACCCTTCTTTGTCTTGAGGAAGCACGGAATTTTGTTTTGGATTAATACTGATTTTGATAATTTCTCTTAGCTCAACAATGGTCAGTGATAGCAGCTTCTGTGTGCTTGTGTGAAGATCTAAGACATTAAGCCAAACTAAGAACAAAAATTCAAGTTTGGGCTCCAACTCCAGGTTGAAAGAAGACTTCCAGATGAAAGGGCATATACCAGTGCAAGAGCTAGGCTTCTCAAAGTAATTTTGCTTCTGCTACTTCTGTGCTGAGAGTGAAGTGAGTGAAATACCACATTTCTTGAGCATTTTCTCAATTGCCAATTAGGTGAGTAAGAGCTGCATGCCTGCTTTTGCTGCTAGCAGTATTCTTTTTCTTTTGTTCAAGCTTTTCTGTTCTCCATTATTTTGCTTATAGGTATGTGGATTAAGAAATGTGCTTATCAAATATGATGATGACAAAGTGGAGGAAGTTCAACAAAGAACAACCA
Organism: Amazona ochrocephala; assembly: GCA_039720435.1. Lineage (NCBI taxonomy): Eukaryota > Metazoa > Chordata > Aves > Psittaciformes > Psittacidae > Amazona > Amazona ochrocephala. The sequence continues at coordinate 97,954,392 of CM077877.1, read as the reverse complement.
GGACTGGAGGCTTTGAATGCTGAAGTGGACTATAAAATCTAACCAGGTGATTAGACAGGGGTTCTGAAACTGGAAAATATTTGAAGAGGGGAGATAAGGGAAATATTTGCAGGAGGGATTATACTAGGAAAAAGAAGCAGTTACATGGCAGAATTTCATGCAGTGCACAGTGCTAACAGCGAGCATCAGCAGCAGCACACAGCTGTGTCCTCCCTTTTCTGCAACATGCCTGGGCTAAGACAGTGAAGGAGGAAAGCTGAAGTCTGGGATAGACTGATTTTGGGGTGCAGAACAGCCCTATTGAACAATCGCTGCTATCCCTGAATCTGAAAACACTAGCTCAAAGGAGGACAGATCCTACCGGTCTCTTCCTTCTTGTTGCTTTATGTTTTTACAGCTCTCTTACTGTTGGCAACGACTCTCACTGGAGTCTTTTTGGTTTTCTCCTTCATGTACTTCAGGATATTTTATGGTGAAAGGAATAGTGGTAAATAAAGTTAGAAAAGTCTGAGCTATGACTGCAGCAGTGGTTCAGAAATAGTACACTTTGAATTAATGTGTTCTGTGAACAAGAGAGATTTTGACTTGTAGGCATTATTTTGCCTGTAATATGGTTAATATGGTCCCTATTATCCCCTGTAAAATGTTTGCAGAGCAATGGAGGCAGGTGAAAAATACAGGAAAAATGTAGTCTAGCTTTAGGGATTAATTTAATATCTGATTATAAGGCTTTTAAAATACATCTGTCAAAACACTATGATGAGACTTTTCTCTCATTATTTATGTTGAAAAAAGAAACTGGGCCCTATTTCCACTGAAGTGGGGATATTTCTCTTTCACATCAAATACTTCATCCTACCATGGTCTATGATATTTTGCATTCATTGCTGGATCCCTTTGCTATTCACTTTCAGAGTCTAAGGACTTCAAAATCCAATACATTTATGGCACTACCTGTTAAACAGCTGTATTTGTGTATCTCAGATACCTTTCTTGTCTGGATTGTTTTTCCCCTAACTGTCGACCATCATTCTTTGTTATTCATCATGCTATGCATATTTCCTAGAACTAAAATCCATTATGGTGTCTTATCTGCTTAATAGCTCAATAAGCCTAATCCAGGTTGGACAGTTTTCTACAGCTTTCAGAAACATTGATCCTGTTTTTCACCATTTAATTTAACTCATCTGCTCCTGTGAAGACAACTGATTAGACATTTTTAATGACTTATTTATCTTGAATGAATATGAACTTCTTGCTTTTAGTCTATTCAGTGTGGTCTTTTCTTTAAGCGCTGCTCACTTCTCCAACAGAAGTCCATTGATGGCTAATACCTTTGGAATATTTAAATGCCTGTTAAATAAGCAAATATAGAAAAAACTCTGCATTATAAGAGCATTGAAATTGTGAAGGCAAGCCCCAAATAGCTGGAAATACACAGTTAAGGCCTCAATGCTAACTCGCCCAGATGTGAGTATACCCATATTATTCAGGGAAAATGTTGAATGAGAGAATGAGAAAATGTTGTCTCAATGAAAGCTTTAGCAAGCTAACTGACATTTTTGGCAACTAAGTCCCATACTGAGGTCCTCAGAAAATGATTCTTAAAATCCGAAGTGACTTCTGCTTCGAATATAAATTTTCTGCACATGTTTAATTCCAATCATGCTGAGAATCACTGGGCATGTATTTCCCCTCTAAAGACAATCTCATACCTAAATGTATGTCAGACCAAGTCTCATACACATTCACAATTTTGTGCTACTGCTGATCAGAAGATGTTATTGCAATATGACTGTGGACTAGGTTCTGTAGAAGGCAGTACTGTGGGAAGCTGTGAAGGTGTTTTATCTAAATAGATGTGTCTAGACCACTTAGATTTGGTATAGAAGATGAGTGCCTGATCTGGGAAGCATGTGACTGGAAAACTCAGCTTTGCTGCACCATGGACTATAGCAATTTAAAGGAAAGGCACTGAGAATTCTTAAACAGTGTTACCTGACCATAGTCTCTTTTTTTAGAAATGGGTTTATCCTGAGCTAAGGAGAGTGAGGGAATTACTGAAATACACACCTACCATGGAAAATTACAACCTCAGTGGAACAAATGTCTTTTAAGGTGCAAGTAATGGGAAATACTGTGTTTCAATAAGAAGCAGTGCAATGTAGTCTACACGTAATAACTGTTCTGAACTAGAAACAAAGTTTTACTTCATTCATAATTCAGCTTTTAGTTATCTCATTCCTGGTATTTTGAGTTTAATTTTTACAAAGATTTTAGCTTAGCAAAGTAATACAAGCAGTACTATAAAAATTTAATATGTTTTTGAAAAATCTAAGCTTCTAGAATCATATAAATATATTAGAGTCATTGTTTTCATTTGGGAAAAAACATTTCTGTCCCTCACGCTTGCAGAGAGATGTTAAAGACAAGACCCTTAAAAGCTGAGAGAATGCAAAGCAAATGCTCTTTACATTGTTATATACTGAAGACTGGATATACTGTTAATCTGCTTCCTGATGAAGACGAGTTTCTTTTGTTTCTTATTGCATATATAAGTTCACAGTTCTTCTAAGTCCCTGATAGAGTATCACTGAAACAATAGAACTTGCTTTCTTGCATAATGAACTCCTGGTTGAGAATTTCTTCTCTCAAAACCTGACCTTTATCATGAAGGATAGACTGTATTTTCCTTTAATGATAATGACATTGTTCATTCTGTTCTTTTCATTATATGCATCAGCTAATTTCTGCTGAAATAATAGCAAGAAGATTATTAATAATAATAATAACACACCTTCGTTACTTGTAATTTTAATTTGACCAAAGATTAAGCAGTTAATTTTGAAATAAATGTTATCAACCTATATATGCAATATCAAATCAACAGTAATTAGATGTTCCACTTAATAGAACATGTATCTCTATGGCTTAATATTTGCTACAAAACTACTCCCCAAGAAATAACTATCACAGCAGAACAATCTTACTGAAAAGTAAGAAATGATGAAAGTGCATTGTGGGAAAACCAGCCTTCCCATTCTGCTCTTGACACACCCTCATAAAAAGGCTAACCATAAAAGAATAACTGTGTATCTTGAAAACAAATGCCTCTAACTTCCTCGAGCATGGGCAAATGTCTTTCTTGAATGAGTTTTCAGAGTGCTTTGGAGTTTTTGCACTTGAATTTTACACTGTAAGAAGCTGCTTTTTCTAACAAATTGGTCATACTTGGCATCAGTGGGAAGTGTTGAACTGGATATTTGTACTTAGAAATGATTTAGTTTCCTGAGACTGAAGAATCGGTGTTCTAGATCAATGAGATGGAAACTCAGGCTTTAGGATCAGTTCTCAAAGTCCTGATTCTGTGTATGTACAACTGGTGTTGTGTTCACATAAGATAGCATATACGCATGCACTGCCAACTTGTTATGTGATAATAAAAAGGTTAGGTTTCTGCATAAAAGACAAAGAGAAATGGGGTAGTAGGGAAAAAAAGAAAAAAGTCGAGGTAGAAAAGTCATGAAGTCCTATATCAAGAAAGAATATATTGGATATGAATTTACAGTAATGTACCATAAGTTTTTCTTACATGTCATGAAAAATAATTAAAAGTAATTACAATTGCTCAAGAAAATCCAGACAACCTGGCACATGGAAATATGAAAATTCTGTGACTTCTAACTTGCTCAAAGCAGGAACATTTTTCTTTTTATAAACCCTCTCTACAAGTATGAGAGAACAGTAGGGACACTTCAGATTCAGGCACTGGAGACAAGAAAAAGAAATCTTTTGGGAAAAGCATTCCATCACAAAACAGATCCCTCCTAGGCTTTGTCTGCTCATTAAATTATTTTGGGTTAGTTTGATTTTTGTGTTTTATTTTTTTTACTCCCACCTGAGTAAAATTCATAACATCCATAGTTTAAAAGATTTCATCTGGAGTCATCTAAGGTCTCAGTATTCATTATTTCACTGTCATTGGAAGTAAATTTACAGACATTTAGAGTACACATTTTTCTAACAAATGAAGGAACATCCGTATTTTAAACCAGCTCTTCTGCCTCTGGCTGTCCGCATGCAGGTGTATCATGTGGCTTAACTGGGTAGGAGAACAAACATGACTGTTTACTGATGTGCCCCTGCTACTGGAGAACATCTTAATTGGATGTCCCTTTTCTTTTTAAATGCTTTAAGGCATCCAACCATGCCCATTTCCTTTTCTAGCCCGTAGCAAGTTCACACTGCTCATGTCACACGCCGATTATACTGCAGCCATCATATGGCACAGTAGATCCACGCTTCTGCATAATTCAGAGCTGAGACCTTGGACTTCCTCATTACCTTAGGGAGAAGAGTTTGTACACACTTGTCTGTACACCAGTGACCTGGAGACCTTAGAGCTCAGACTGATGAAAGAGAAGGGACACACTCATATTCTCACATGGTCTTCAGCCAAAATCACATCTCTGGCAGGGCGTTTAGAAATGTTGGACCCTGAGGAGAGCTTTGCAGGTGCTCTCCAATCTGGCAAGTCATCATTTTGCAAGAAGAGCAACCAACTAGCCTCTGACATGAGGTAGGCATCCCACAGATACCAATTAGGGGTTGTAATGTAGACAGCTCGCTTTTTCCCAAAGCAACTCAGGAACATGCTGCACACCTTGGCTACCTGAATAGCAGGAGGAGAAACTGATGGAACTACAGAAGAAATTTCTTTCAATATCATAACACTGGACTCTAAAAGGACTTTTCTAAGGAATTATCAAGGCATCATCATATTTGGCTACTCACTAAATGTCTTGTAATAATTCTCTATCCCCACAGTATTTAAAATGGTGATCATTCCTAAGGAATGAATAGTTCTGTACTGGATGTTTCTTTGAATATCTTGGTATTCAAATTGTCCAAATATATCAGGCTAAATTTATGATACCTTCCGTACTGTTTAATATTTGCTCTCCTACCCTGCTTGCGGTCCTTTAGCTATTTGCAGAGAAGGTGATGGCAGCATTTGGGTTAACAATGACCACCAGTTCATGGGAAGCATGAAAGCAACAGGGACAGAAAAAAAACCAAAACCCACAGGGAAAATAATTTGGTTCCGGGTTTCATTTATATGCTCAGCTTTTAAGTATACTGAGATTATATGAGGTAAATTGCCAAACTCAGGCTATAAAGAAATTTCAAAATGCATATGGATTTTAAGGCAATATAAAGGAATTCTTGGACAGCTCCCTGAGGCTCAATGTAATTATGGTGGTTTTCTATTAATTCTGGGGAAGTGTTGCAAAATAATAACTTGGGGCAAAGAGTGGTCTTGTTTTGTATGCATTTATGCTCCTATGTCATCTCTAAGGGACTATCCCCAGAAACTTAGAACAACATTTCTTACTAGTTTGCACTTTAACTGTTGCTTTAAAATGATTTTCCCTCTCTCTTTTTTTTTTTTTCTTTTTTTTTTTTTTTTTTTTTAACTTTCAAATCAGACAGTTCTCTCAACACATGCAAGTACAGGGCTCTGTCATAATACTTCATATCTTCACAACATTGTAATGGTCCTACTGTAAATAGGACAGCAATTATTAAAACATTTTTTCCTTACCAGTCTTCCTTACAATGTGACAGGTCCTCTGAGAATGGAAATACAAAATATGACAGAAATACAGAATATGACAAAAATACAGACTGTTATCCCTGATGGCAAAGATAAAGGGCTTGGAACAACTACTGCATCAGTGTTCTCCCAGTCTTCCTCTTAGGGTACAATGTGACATGAATCTCAGGTATGGGGATTTTCTTACTGCAGAAACATCCAGAGAATCTTTATGGAGAAGAAGGGGCAGACAGCAGTGCTTGGTAACTTCATCAGAGCACTCTGATAGAGAGAAAAATGTAGAGCAGTGGAAGCAAGATGATTGATTTTTTCTGGAACTGTGAAAAGGTGTGAACAGAGGAAAGAGACAAGGAGCACAGCTCTTGGATGAAACTGAAAGGCAAACAATAATTTTGTTATATATTGGTACCATGATCAGACCATTTCTTGTGACCTTTGAAACCCTCTAAGGCCTCAAAGACTTTTCTTTATTTTTCTCAGTTCCAAGAAAAAGGCCCTGCAGTCCAAACCAGAGACCCAGATTGTTGCTTTTCCATTGCTTTTATTCCCTTTTTATTGGCAATTACTTTAAAATGAGCACTGTGGTATGTTCACTAAGAATTTTCTTTCCAGCTTGCAATGCATTTTATGGTTTATTAAAAATAATTTGAAATACGTCATAAAATCATCTGAAAATTTCATAAAAGTCTTGCAGGAAGTATGAACAAATCCTCGTAAAAAGCAGCAGTAAATCCTTTTGAGAAGCATGCTATCTTAAAGAAGGCACGTGAAAGTAATTCGAAGACAAACACAAAGCCTAAAGGAACTGCACAGTGAATTTTTTAGCTCATGTTCCTGATCAGTTGGAAAGTTTTATAGAGGCCACTTCTCTGTCTCTTCCTTCAGAGTCTACTTACTTTCCCCTAACACTTTTTGGTGACATTCTTTCGCCTTGTTTCAGGAAGGTTGTGTAAAACCCAGCAAGTACCTAACACATAGGTCACACACTACGTATCCGCTTCCACCATTGATAACAGGTTCCTCCTTTGTTCCATCAATCTTTCACACATCCATCAAGATATAATTATACAGCTATTCAGCATCCAGTAATGCCAGAGAAATTATGGGGTCTCAGAATGTTTCTAAGAAAAACATTGTACATCCACTGAGATTAATGGAGCAAAAGTACCATTCTTTATTGCAGAGAGTTTCTTTAGGGTCTGATATCATTGCTTTTCTGGGCCTTGCTAAACTGTAATGCTAACATTTCCACTGTTACCACCTAGGCTTTGCTGCACCATAGAGAAATACCTCTTTCTACTTATGAGTACTTCAGGAAGTAGAGGAATGCAGATCCTATTGGTAGCTCAAAAAAATTGAAGATATCACCTGCCAATCTACTTTACAAACTTAAACTTTGCCAGGCCTTATGAGATGCAGACAGCTGCGGAGAAGAAGTGAACAGAACAGCACATACCAATGCAATCCTCTATAGCAAGAAACCTATCAAGTACTCTAAGTAGAGTTTAACTACCTGTCAGTAGGTTGCCATGTATCCTATGCCTTTGCCTATAGTCTGCTACTGGTTAGCAATGCTCTGCCAAGGGGCAGAAAAGCTCTCAGGTTGACGTCTGCATCCTGTGTCTGTGCACGAAGCTTTAGGAATAAAAGCCTTTGCTAATCAATGTGCTGCTGCCTCTATTGCATCTCCCAGGTCTCTGGCCCTTTTTTGTGGGATAGGCTGTTTCTGATACTGAAATAATATTTTATAGCTAGTAGTGTTGCCTCTGCCTGCAATGGCATATATAAGGAGATACCGAAAATGATTTCAAAAGGAAGCAAAGTGAGCCGGGAGAGCAAAAAGGCAGGCAACTGCTGCCCTAGGGACAGTCCTTCAGTGCACAAACAGAAAAAAATAACTGGAAACAACTTTCTAAAGTAAATGAGCCTTATGTCTGTGTTTGTCTTCTAGTCTCTGGTTAAGCAAAGTAAAAGATTTCTCCCTTTTTAAAATCATATTTAAGCTTGCATAGGCTGTGCAGCTAGATAAGTTTTGGAAAAGAGAAATTGTCTCAAAATTTTGCCCAGAAGTAGACTATACATTTTGAGTGTCTCATCTACAAGTGTTTATAGGCCTTACTCAATTATCTAGATCCCATATTATGGCAGAAGTACAAACTACCTCTTGCTGATTACAGTTTTAAGACAATGCACACCTCCTAGAAACCAGTAAAATCAATGGAAAGCTTGTCACATACATCTCTGGGCACGACTCCTATTGGATGAATCTGGCACTGAGTAATTGCACTGGATGTAGTGCAACCTTTTGTAAGCTTGTGAAGGACTGTATGCATTAAATGAATCAAGCAAATTAGGCACTCATTAAATAAACAAGTAGTTAAATTCTATGTAAGTAAAACTCAGGCTCATGAAGTCAAACATGTAGTAGCTCAAGATACAGGTGATTTAATCAGTGCATGAAGAAAATAGGAGTCCTTGTTTGGGGATTCCAGGGTTTTTTAGGAGTGGAATGATCTGCGATGAAGCTAGGTGTGAAGACAGTGCTGAATGAGACCCCTGAATGCAAGCACTATTTTCTGGTTTTGTGACATGGAAAAAGAAAGTGGTTGAACTTTCTATTTGTACTCACTCATTGACTCTGTCAATTTGGCCATCTCTCTTTCTCTTTTGGGCTTCTCCTGGGGGAACAGACAAAATAAAAAGCAAACATATATATATAATATGTATATGAATATAAATACACTTGAGTGCAAGTGACAATGTGAGGAAAGGACATTAATCCTTTATGTATTTCTATTTTATTTAGAATTTTAACTTTACTCCTAAAGTAAAAGCAGAGCCTGCACCTCTGGGTTTGTTTTTGTTTTTTTTTTTTCACTGTAGCCTCTGGTCTGTATCAACTATGAAGAGCGAAATTTCTATTTTTTTCTCTGTGTGTGTGTATCTAGCTGGAGTAATTGCAGATATTCAATATAATGGAGGAGGAAATCCTCTGTTTTTCACTCTGCACTAAAATTTGCAAGTCTGTTATGGCTTCTTGACAAAAGATATGGAAATGGCCATCCCACAGAACAGATATATTGAAGGAAAGAAGCCACTTATTTAGGAATAAATAAATTTCACATGGAAGCCAGAGTGATTGGCATCGTACTAGGTCTGACACTGAGATGAACTGACTGAAGTACTATTTCATTTGATACAAGAGGGACTCCCAATGAAACCTGCTTGTCTTTGTTACTTGTCTGGGGCAACATTTTTTAACTCCAATTTCATTTTCCCATTTCATACATTTGCAGCTGTTCTAACTAAGCCGGTTCTGGCAGAAGGGTTGGTCAATGTAGAGCCCTTGAATTTGGTGGATTTCCCCTTAACCAATGCCCCAAAGCATGCCTCAGCCAGAGCAATGGAGGCTGGGTCTAATCTCCCGGTTTCAGAGCCAGAGTTTGGGCTGAATTAAACATTCAGCCCTTCAAAGCCCTTTAAACCCTAATTATCTGGTTTTGAGAAGATGTGGTGGGGCTGCCGTCACCTTTATGACCCCTGAAACTGTGTAAGCATCTTCTGTGACAGTCCCAGCCCTGTGGGTAAGCAGAGTTCGCAGCTATCTGTCCTTTACCCCACAGCTGTCTTCAAAATGCAAACAGCCCAGCTGTTCATGTGTTTTAACCACAGCTGACACAGTCCAGTTGGAAAAGCCAAAGGGAAAATGGACAGATGTCAACACTTATTAACAACTGGTGTGGGAGCCTGCCTCCACCTCTGTCAAAGCTGCAAGAGAGGGTCTTGGGGGCCATAGATGTACAGATGGCAGCTCTTGATCCAAGAAACCTTTTTTCCCCAAAACCTCAGCAGAGGAGAGGATTTGCTCCAAACTATGACTTTAATGGGTAGCAACCCCAAACAGATACCCCCTGCCTCCTGCATCAGCTCTGGAAAAAGGTGCAGGTTTCTGGTCAGGGTGGTCTGCAGTGGCTGCTGATAATGCTGGGGACTGGATTCAGGATGGTGGCATCTCTCTTTGGCTGGGTCTATATCAACAGACAGCACTGAGGCAAGCCATGAGCTGAGAATGGTATTAGAACGGTCCCTACCACACATTATTTGATAGTATAAGCATAGTTTTCCAATGCTATTTAGCTATGACATGAGCAGACCCTGTTGCAGAGGTCCTAGGCTGTCACAAGAACTACCCTTCCTGCTTTATTTAAGAGTAGGATCATCTCATAACTTGAAAGTAGGTAAGGTCTGTCCATCTCTGTCTTATCCCAGCACTGGCTTTACCTAGTTCAAAAAATCTAAAAGGAATATCTTCTATACCAAATATGCTACTGCTTGCACTTCAGAAAGCTAGACTTCTGCTAATGTAAAGCTCATATTTCATAGTAATAGGAAACATTTTAACACATGAAACAAGCAGATAATGCTTCAAAACTGTATGCATACCCCTTAGAGCATTTCATATTAAGAGAAAGGTTTAAGGTTATGTCCTGAATCTGTAGTGAGGTTAATGCCCTAAGCCATACTGATAATGTAGCATTCAGTGTCAGATTCATGCATTACCATGAAAAGAAAAAAAGGAGGAGGAAAGAAGTAGTACAACCGTACCAGTTAAAAAAAAAAACAAAATAACCTATATGGCAATTTCTTGCATGGTATTAATCATCAAATGAATGTGCAGTACTGTGAAAAATGATCAGTATTTTGTGTCCATATTGCTCTATAGTGTGACCCTAAACCACCCCTTTTCACTGAAGAACTTACAGTTTATCAGGAATGAACAGTTGGGGAAGATCAGTGTTGAGTCCTGAAGAGTGAAGGTTGGATTTATTAAACTAATAAGAAGCTGTGATTTTAAATATTAATGTTTTGCTCTTGTATATTAATAAATACTTTTTAATAATTATGAGGTCTATCATAATGACATAGACTACAATGCAATTTCCTTTTACCATGAAAGTCTGAAGTATAATATATAAGGAGAAAATTAGAAGATTGTAAGTTTTTAAGCCTCTGAATCAAATGCATATCAAGCTAATAATAAAATACTTGTTTTGAAGAAGCTGGTAAAGGTAAGCATTAACAGAATGTACCTCTTCCTCCAGTAGTGGACTGAGGCCACCGACAGGTAAGCACAGAAACTTTCACATGTAAGGAGACGACATATCGTCACTGCAGCAGTTAGAGTATAGCAGACTAAAGAAGAAAGCTGGATTTCTATGTTTAGGATACTATCACCTGTGTTAGTTTCCCTATTAGAGAGATAACACAAAATGGCAGACAAGATTCAATTAATTCCTGCATTTGAAAATATTGAAAGAGTTTGGTTTACTTTTCCTAAGAGAAATGACCAGGGCTGCAGAAGTTCTGCACTTTCTTCCTTAGAAGATAAAGGTATTCCTGTGCGAATGACATTTTTCAATAGGATAGGATAAAAAATGACATCCTATTTTCCAGGTACTCTATTAAAAAAACATAAAATCTTTTTTACTGCTACCACTGATGTTTAAAATCTGTATGAAATTATTATCTCAAGTTTTGCATTTTTCCCTTTCTCTAATGATCACTAGTATGTGCAAACATACACACTATGAAGTTCTCCTGGAAACTCTAAGAAAATTTTTCCACTCATCTATTTTATCAAAATGGCATAAAATCATAGAATCATAGAATAGTTAGGGTTGGAAAGGACCTTAAGATCATCTAATTCCAACCCCCCTGTCAGGGGCAGGGATACTTCGCACTAAACCATGCCACCCAAGGCTATGTCCAACCCACCTTGAACACCGCCAGCGATGGAGCATTCATAACTTCCCTGGGCATCCCATTCCAGTGTCTCACCACCCTTACAGTAAAGAATTTCTTCCTCATATCCAATCTAAACTTCCCCTGTTTAAGTTTGAACCCGTTACCCCTTGTCCTGTCACTGCAGTCCCTAATGAAGAGTCCAGCCCCAGCATCCCTATAAGCCCCTTTGAGATACTGGAAGGCTGCTATGAGGTCTCCACACAGCCTTCTCCAGGCTGAACAGCCCCAATTTTCTCAGCCTATATTCATACAGGAGGTGCTCCAGTCCCCTGATCATCCTTGTGGCCCTCCTCTGCACTTGTTCCAACAGTTCCATGTCCTTTTTATATTGAGGACACCAGAACTGCACACAATACTCCAAGTGAGGTATTTGAAGATGATTTTCACACCTGTAAGAAATTTGGTTTTTGATGGCAGATAAAGAAGGAATTCCTTCCTTTTTGACAGAATGAGTTCTAACAGATTAACTTTGGAAAATAAGCATTAAAACCTATTTTTGGTCCTAGTATCAGTAGATGTGATTTTGAATATAGACTGACAGCTGAGAAAGACTTGCTGTCATTTTTAAAAAACGAATAAACAACACAGTGTTTCATTGCAGAACAGAACTTTTCTTTAAGGGTAGACTGCGGTAGTGTTCCCTCTGGAACACTGGGTAAACCAGAATTGCCACCTCAGAAAGCACATATAGAAAAGCAGGCCTTGGTTTTTTTCATCTTTCCTAACACAGTGAGGCTCATTTTTATTCCCCCCTCTCCTCCCCTTCTTTGTAGCTATGCAGTCAGCATGGAGTGATTTCTGCAGGGGTTTGAATCCGCGAGCTGTTGCTGTCTGTGTACCTATTCTGGGGCCAGGAACTGAAATCTTTCACAACCTGAGGGGAGTGGCAGATACAGCTTTGGGAAATGATTGGATTGTGCGCAGACCTGTGCTAGCTGCCACCCTTCCATACCTGTGTGAGGTGGCTACCATCTTCCTGGGTGCATAAAAAGCAAGAAATCATAGAATCATAGAATAGTTAGGGTTGGAAAGGACCTCAAGATCATCGAGTTCCAACCCCCCTGCCATGGGCAGGGACACCTCCCACTAAACCATGCCATCCAAGGCTATGTCCAACCCCACCTTGAACGCCACCAGGGATGAAGCGTTCACAACTTCTTGGGCAACCTATTCCAGGGCCTCATCACCCTCACAGTAAAGAATTTCTTCCTCATATCCAATCTAAACTTCCCTGTTTAAGTTTAAACCCATTACCCCTTGTCCTCTCACCACAGTCCCTAATGAAGAGTCCCTCCCCAGCATCCCTATAGGCCCCCTTCAGGTATTGGAAGGCTGCTATGAGGTCTCCACACAGCCTTCTCTTCTCCAGGCTGAACAGCCCCAATTTTCTCAGCCTATCCTGCTCTTCTTATTTTAAATGGTATGCGTTTAAAATGCAAGTGATATATTATATTGTTTTGATGCAAGAAGGGATGTGTGAAATATAAATTGGAATTGGTATGGGAAGCATGCTAACTTCAGCTAGCAAAAATGTCTATTTAAAATGCTTCTTTACACTTTTTGCACTGTTGGTAAGGTCTTTCATTCAGCTGAGGGTGTAAGAAAGAAGCTACAAACTCTCCTTTTCTAGTGGAGTGTTTTTTCTTTTTTTATTTTTTTTTCTTTCTTTTTTTTTTTTCTTTTTTGAGATATTTCCTTCATTCAATCTTCCTTAAGACAAATGAACAGCTGCCCAGTCCTACAATAGCTCAAGACTGTGGTGTTCGGTCCTGCACTGAATTTATTCTTGAATTATTATCATGCTGTTGCAACATTCATGGGTTTACTGTGATGCTCTAAGTACAAACACAGGAAAGTGTGGCTTTCACATCACTCTTTCCGTTCTCAGCCAAATAAAATCAGGCACCTTTGTATAAATCTCTTTTTGCCTGACTTCCCATGCTGCATGGTCTGACGTAGCTTCTGTCAGAGGATGAACAAGATAGATGACAGTAATGACAACAAGGCAGTGCAGACTTAACCTTTTCAGTGCCATGAAGGAGCAGAGAATGAAAACTGCATCAAATTCCAAATGTGAATCAAAACATGGAGTACCCAGGTCACTTGTCTTGTAAGGAAAATTCTTGGGCAAGAGAGCACATTATATTGTACTTTTTCTAATGGAAGGACATGGTCACATACTGTAGCTTCCTCTTCAGTGGCTGTTAGCTTCAGCTGGCACAAATCGATGAGTTTGCTCTCCTTGTTTCGTTTGTTTACTGCATGGCTGAAACCTTTGCCAGTTCACAAGTGCAGAGGTGCACTAGCATTCTAGGAATCTATTGAAGTAATCTAGAACTTCAGCTAAAAATTCCCAATGGTATTTTGTCAGTCTTGTAATGGCTGAGCTATGGATCAGAACTCCAATACATTATATCCATTACACATAATTTTTGTTAAGGTTTGTCACTTTTGAAAGTCATTCAGTAGCAAATCCCTAGTAATTTCATTGATATATCCTTTAAGGCAATAGCTATTCAATCATTAAATGCAAATTCAATGAGCAAGAAGGAAAAGAACCTTTTCTGAAATATTAGCTTAGAGTAATCTATCTTGGGATACCTTAAATTACTTTTCAAACTACATGGAAATGGTGTTATGTTGGAAACACTATTAAATGGGAATTATAGAATTTCATTTTATATAGTGTCTTTCATGTTCGTGACATCTTCAAATGCTTTACAGTAATGAATTAGATACTGGTTGTTAGGCAATGGCGCATAGGCAAATGCAGCACTCATTATGTGTTATTCGTTTTAGCAATAGCCTACACTCATCTCTCAAAAGCATAGCTTATTTTAGGTGAATAGGGATTGTTGGAGGGAGTTAGAGTTCTTCCTTATGAAAACTGCCACAGGAACTTTAATTTCTATCAGGACACATATCCAACAAAGCTAAAAAACCTTAATAGCCCATCTTTATGACCTCTAATAATGAGACGAGTTGTGTTATTGCATTATTTTACTATCACTAAAATCCAAACTGTATGTAAGACCTGTCTGGATTTATGGGAGTTGCTTTTCATGCCTCCCTGTCCCAAAGCTAAAAAATATAGTGTATATCTTGTTTATTTTCATTATTCTGTCTTGCTCACCTCAAAAAAGGTGGTTATGCAAACAGCATGTTTTACCTTGTCTTCTAGAATTAAGTCTCGTGGTAGGGACTATAATGACTATATTTGTGCAGGACTCAGCACAGTGTGATCTCAAGCAAATTGGCTTCATCCTCAGCTTTAAAGGTGAGAATACTAGCAAGCAATCTTCATTTCCTTGAAGTGATCCCAGAGTTTGAATTGCTAAGAATACATTTCAAAGGATTATCCTGAGCTTGCCACAAGAGATAATTTCAATTTGCATCAGTTGGAATGAGTTTAAAATACAGTATTTGAATAAGTAGAGTCAGCAGAGTTCACCAAGGGTGTACCTTAGCTGCGTTCACTAGAGTTACCAAGCAGTAGTGGTGAGTACGGAACATTAATGTGTTCAGATGTCATAAAGCACTCTCAGTATTTGATATAAGATGCTTTATATGGAGGAAATTTACATTAACAGCAGGAGGAACTGAATTTATTTCTCTGGGTTTATATTCCTGATAGTTTTTAGTTAACTTACTCATCATTCACACTTGGTCTGTGAAATATGTAGGGAAAAATCTCGTTTTTTTTCCAGGCAGAGAATCAAGCAACAATTCTGGAGAAGCTTGTCAACTCCTCTCAGACTCAGGATACAAAGCTCACAGTCATGTATTAAATCCATTGCAAATACATTGTCATTCTCTAACTAGGAGGAACAAATATGCACATATTAAACAGGAGGATGGTGTTGTGATGGTTCTGAGTGTAGAAAATCTGTCTAGGAACAGAAGCAGCATAAATAAATGTTGCTGACTACTGCTGAGTATGTATGAACATTTTTTTAATGTACTTGCACCTACCAGAACAGAAATAAATAAAAATCTTTTTTGAACAAAATGATAAAGAGAAGAAAATAATCTGATAGTTTGAAGGAGGAAGAATACTCATGTTTATGAAACAAAGCAAAGCAAAAAAAAGAAAAAAAGGAAAGATGGAAAAGAATTTATGTTTTCGCATTTTAAGTAAGATCTAAACTGCAGTAGGTCTCAGGTTTTCAGTTTTTCCTAAATAACCTGAAGAACTTTACATTTTTAAATTATTAAAATTGATTGTAGAGAATATAAAACTAAAAAAAAAAATATTTTAAAATCCTACCTTTGGCAGCAAACCTCAGAAAGGTGGGCATTTAAATATCCTTAATTTATTGACTTAATGGTGACAGAAGATGCAGATTATTTTACTGACAATTCTGTGTGTTTTATGCTGTTAAGTACTTGTTTCTGCTGTTAGCTGTAGAAGAGTCACTTAAGCATTAATATGAAACGGACATTAAGGAACTAATGGGAATATGACACAGTGATAGATTAATGAAGAAATATTTGAGTTATCTAAAGGGCCAAAGGTGTGGGTGTAAAGTAATGTTGTGGTACTATTATGTGATTAAAGGCAGGTATATTTTCTCAGTTTCTTTGCTCTAGAGGGTAAATTTGTGTCTTGTTAATTTTCAACTCCCATTGCAAAGACCCTACAGAATATCTGAAGATTTAGTTGATTCCCTGAGATCCCAGTGAAAATACATCTCTTCTAAGACAATGAGTTATGTTGACTAAATACTAGGAAATCTTCACATATATACTTTGACAGCCAGTGAACTATATGTGCTGCTTGTTTTTGAGAAGCTCAGCTTGGGTGTTCCAACAAATTATGGATAAAGGTAATTGCAATGGAGTATTTAAGTCTTTCATATATCATTTCTAGCCTACATTATGAAACTAAGCAATTGTAAGTATAAACTGAAAATCAAGAATATCCTAGCAACAAAGTGATGTGATTCTGTACTAAAAAGGTTGGAAAGTTTTTTACTTAGGGCTATTAAAACTACATTGGACAAGCCAGCATAAATTACATATCCACAAATATTCTTCAAGACAGAGTGGATAATCTTACATATGCTTTGTCGTCTAAATCTTTAGACTGCAGGTTGGATGGCTGTGTACAATTAAGGCATGGTGAGGAGCTCTGTAATCAGTGGAAATGTTCTTACCAATTCAAAGACCAAAGATCAAACTCTTAAGAAACTGCTATTTGCCTTTTTAAGGCACAACTCATTAATATATTCTGAATCAAAATAGAAGAAATGCAAGTTTTCTTGAGGTAACTGCAGCTACCATATTTAAAAAGTTGGGGTAGAAACCCAAAAGAGGAGATTGACTGTAGAAATAAGACTTAAGAATACTTATACAATCTTTTTCACTGTTAATAATACATATGTTTTGGTTTTATGAACTCATTTCTTCTGTGGCCTGCAAAGGGAAAATCTCAACTTGTTGTTTGTATTCTTGGAGCATTAAATTCCAGATTTCAACAAGAGTCACTTAATAAATATTCATAGACAGGGGTTTCCACGTGAAAAATTACATGTAGAGCATGCCTGAACTAGAAACTATTATTTAAACTATTTAAGAGACTAATGTTCTAATCAAGTCAGTTTTGTTTATGACTTGCCTTGATGCATTGTAAAAATAACTCAGGACTGAATAGAACAGATCAAACATTTCAAAACTGAACCTATTTCCTCAAGCACCTTGTGAGACTTCAATGATGAACATACAACTAGGGGAGCTGACACTTTTCTTTGTTTTGTGCTATGATCATGTTCATTCAATGAAAGTTCTTAAACAAGAGCTGTCTTCAACGTCACATTTGGCTCCAACTGATTAATATCAAAGTATCTCACACAGTTTCCAATTTTAGCAGCTTTTTCGTGTTAAATATATTTAAAGGGAAATCTTCAAAAGCAGATATGTTGAAAAAGAACAAGTAATGTGTCAGATGATGTAAAAATGTTAATAATGAAAAAACCTCCCAGTCCTACTGAAAACTACCTGAAATATCTCCCATTTATTACTTACTCCCTGTCAGAAAATTGAACTTCTGTTTATGCTGATATTCAGGCTAGCTTACACAGATCTTTTTCAGCTGAACTGCAAAAGCATTAAAATCCAGAAATGCTGAAGTAAATCAGCCTTTCTGAATTTAAGAAATAAGACTTTGTTATCAATTTGCTGTCTTCCACACAGAAAAATCAGAAAATGAGATTGCAGAACATTCTATATGACTACTTTGTTATCAGTGACCTTTACACCTTAGAGTTAAACTTCTTCCTTCCTTAAATGCCAACCCTGGCCTTCGATCTGACAGGTTTTTTAGTGCTAATGAAGATGACAATAGGAGCTGCAGCAGAAACAGTCAAAACAGGGACCTTCAGCCATATGGCTTGGAGTTCATGCTACCTAAGTTCAGCCTGCTAAAAATTTGTATATACAGTATAAGCAAGTTATACAGAGGGAAACCAGCACCTCCAAAGGCAAATTAGGCAGCTGCCTTGAGTAGATGAATTGCTGGTGGCAGTGCTCAACTCATAAGAAATACATGACTAAATCGAACTACTTACTTGTGACATGGCTAAATACAGGGGATATGAAGCCTTCTGCTGAAATTGCTGTGGCATTGACTATCATTTTCCTGCTGAGCTGAAGGTTTGGTCCTACTCTTCATGCCCCATTCTCCTCACCGCACATGCTGTTTCTTCTTATTCTCTCTTGTCTTATCCAGCTCATCACCTTTCCTAAAATGCTATCTCCCTTACTTTTTCTCTCCATCTAACTTCATAACTAGCCTTCCTTCTCACTCTCTTCACACTCTCCCACACATACAAAAAGAACGGTTGTAAAACTAGCATGCCATTTGTTGCTTTCACAGGATGCATGCCTCTCTCTCTACCCCTCAAACTCATATGTACTGTCTATCTTATCTAAATAGGCTGCACATCTTTGTGCAGATATTGTCTACTGCTTGAACTGTGAAGGCTCAATCATAGCACCACCTCAAGTCTTCAGATTCTGTGGAGATATTCTTATTTCAATAATGAGTACAATATATTATATTATACATGATCATAAATGACAGAGAAGTATAAAATGTTCATTAATAAAATGCAAAACGGGGTGAAAATAAGTGCACTGCTGCTCTCCTGGTACTTAGACCAAGCTGCCAAAAGGTTCTGACTGCTCTAGGAGATTTGTGCTCATTGTCAGCTCAGGCAGAAATAGCATTCATGTTTATTGTTTTAAACTAAAACCAAAGGCTGTTTTCTGTAAGGGAATGCCAGCTCAGTACAGTGCAATGCTGCCTAGAGATCCCCAAGCAGCTTCTGAAAGAATAGTACCTGTCAACAAGTAAATTAGTCTGCAAGAGCCTTGCACTAATATAACTGTGCTGCTAGTACTTTCAGTTAGCTTTTTACCTAGACATGTTTTGTATTGTGCCATGTAGTCATCTGTATTGTGTCTTGGGAATTTGAAGACATTTTAACTGGAATATCTGGACAAACTCTGTGTGAATCAGACTAAATATTTACAAGACAGACACAGCAAATCTATGTGTTTCTCAGATAGTACAGCTGATAACACTTTATATATAGTCTACCATATACACAGTGCCATATAATGGAGAGGTTTCAAATGTACTAGCTTGAGTTCTAAGTTGACCACCAAAAATAATATATCTGATGCTAGTGATAAAAGGTCAGCTCATGAAGCTGGGCATTTCTCTTGCTTTTAATTTAATTAAGTGTTAAAAGTAATAAAATATTAATAGTTATTGACTTCTAAAAGGAAAAATATATGCTCTAATGGAAATGGCATGGGATAAAGCATTTTATTTCATTACAAAGTTATCGAACAGTAATGGTATTACCACTAGTAGATGTATCTTCTAGGCTGCTCTGTGGTACTTTGATATCTCAAAGAAGGCTGTCCATCACTTCCCTACATGACTGTTCTTTCCTATGCATTCTAAGCGCCTGTATTGTACATACTTTCCTCACTATTGCTCCAAAGATGACCCTGCTCCTTCAACATTACAAAGCTCTGCCTTTTCCTTCACCTTTTTTGATTGTTTTAAGCACTCTTCCCTCTTGTCTGGGATGCCTCTATGAAAAAGGTAGAAGCAGCACTATGGTGAAAGAGCAACCTCTGGAGCTGCCCATGGGCCTATGTCGTCTGTGAAGGCTGAAGGCTCCTGGTGTGGATGAACATCTGTGTACAATGGTGCACAGAGGGCAGAGAGCAGGAGTATGGTCAGGCCCAGCCTGTGTATGAAAGAGTGAGATGCTCACCTTGCCCCAGAGCCACACTAACACAGCCAGCACTCAGAGAAGGCAATGCCAGGCAGCAGACTCACAAGAGCATCAGAGCTTTATTGCACATCAAGCACAAATTGATTATCAGCTGAAAATTGTTCTTGGCTTCTGTCACCTTGAGTTCATTTACCTGCAAACTTAAGACAAGCCTCATCAGTACACTAGCCACAGTGAGAAGATGTCCTGTCTGCCACTGATGTAAGCTGTAATACACCTGCATATCTGCGGAGCAGTTAGGCTGGGAAGCTGCGTCACCATTAACACTGTGTTCTAGCTTATCAGCTTGGCATGACAGTCACTGGCATGACTGTAGTGTGTCAACTTCATGAGGTAGGACAGTTTCTGATCAGCTGGATATAGCTGCGCCATGTTGTACTGGATGGTATAGAAATTTGAAGTCTCTAAGGTTATTTTCTCATTTTTCTGGTTACATTACTCAAATTTGGGAGTTTCTTGGTCTTAGACTTTTTTATTTGTGGCTAACCAAGGTTTTTTGAGAAAAACCATTACAGTTATCTTTTTTAACTCAAGGGTGGGTTGACCATGGCTGGATGTCAGGCACCAACAAAAACTACTCTATTACTCCCCTCCTAAACTGGACAGGGGAGAGAAAATAGAAGCAAAGGCTTGTGGGTTGAGGTAAGGACAGGGAGTGATCATTCACCAATTACTGCCATGGGCAAAACAGACTCAACTTGGGGAAATCAGTTTAATTCATTACCAATCAAATCAGAGTAGGATAATGAGAAATTAAACCAAATCTTAAAAAACACTTTCCCCAACCCCTCCCTTCTTCTGTGAACTACCAAATTCTCTACCTCTTTTCCCCCAGCAGTGCAAGGGGAAGGGGAGTAGGGGTTGTGGACAGTTCACCACACATCATCTCTGCCGCTCCTTCCTCCTCAAGGGAGGACTCCTCACACTTTTTCCCTGCTCCAGAATAGGGTCCCTCCTATGGAGATAATTATTCATGAACTTCTCCAATGTGAGCTCTTCCCATGGGCTACAGTTCTTCCAAACTCCTCCAGCATGTGTCCCTTCCACAGGGAGCAGTCCTTCAGAAGCAGACTGTTCCAGCATAAGTCCCCTGTGGGATCACAAGTCCTGCAGCAAACCTGCTCCAGTGTGGGCTTCTCTCTCCATGGGGCCACAGGTCCTGCCAGAAGCCTGCTCCAGCTTGGACTTCCCATGGGGTCACAGCCTTGTCCAGGCCTTCCCCTGTGTGGGGGTCCTCCATGGGCTGAGGGTAGATATCTGTTCCAGCACAGACCACCATGGGCTGCGAGTAGATGTCTGCTCCACTGTGGACCTCCATGGGCTGCAGGGAACAGTCTGACTCACCGTGCTCTGCACCGTAGGCTGCAGGGGAATCTCTGCTCTGATACGTGAAGCACCTCCTCATCTCTTCTGCACTGACCTTTGCGTCTGAAGAGCTGTTTCTCTCACAGATTCTTAATTCTCTCTCTCTGGCCACAGTTGTGCAGGGTTTCTTCTCAACTTCTTATATCTATTACCACAGAGGCGCTACCACTGCTGCTGCTTTGCTTGGCCTTGGCCAGCTGTGCGCCCATCTTGGAGCTGGCTGGTATTGGCTCTACAGGACACAGGGGAAGCTTCCGGCAGCTCCTTACAGAAGCCACCCCTGCAGTTCCCCCTGCTACCAAAACTTTGCTATGCAAATCCAATATGAATTCCATTGTCTCCTGCATTTTAAAAAATTAAGAGGAAGTTCATTATTACTCTGAATTATAAACATATAAGAGGTAAGAGCTAAGAGCTGTTTTGTGAAATTTTAATCAAGAATAATTTTAGTCAGAAGTATTTTGTTTTTCCTCCAGTTTTTTTAAACATCCTTATTTCCTATTTCAGCCGCAACTTTCCTCCTTCCCAAGTTCTAGATTGTGCCCAACATTTTCAGTTATGTCCAAATATGGTTAATAAAAAGATAAGCACATGGCAGTTTCCATACTGTCCTATTAACATAAGCATTCTACCACTGTGCAAAATAGATGTGATACATAAAAATCTTCTGAGTTCTGCAGCTTGACTTGATTTTGATGTCTGCTGTATAATTCTTAAATGCTTAACATTTCATAAAACTCTAGGTAACTTGAGGTTAAATTAATCTTTACTCACACAAAATGGGGACAAGATTTAGGTAAGATGTTTCATTGTTTTTTAATATCCTTTTTTTTGTGGGGGTTTTTGTTGTTGTTGTTTTGTTTTTGTTTTGTTTTTTTTTTTTTCTTTTTTAAAATAAGTCTCTACTTTTAGTCATTCATGCTACAACAGATCAGTTCCAGGCTTTCCTAACCATTTGATGGAACAGCTCGTTCTGCTGTGCAAAGCCTTGATGTGCAGCTTTCTGGACTATTTTTAATCTCTTTCTGTTTTTCTGTTTCTTTCCAGAGCAATTTCAGCAGCAGAAGCCTGGAGAATGTTTTCTAACATAGGCATATAAGCTCTGATTGCAAAATTAAGTACAGGCAGACCTGCTATACATCTTCATGAAGCTCTGTTGGATGTGGTCAGACCACAGGTAGGCTCAATCTAGACAGAGATGTCCCAGTGCAGGGTCAGGACTTAAAAGGCTATGACTTTCTCCCAGGCTCTTCAGTAGCCTTTGACAAGCCCCAGATGAAAGTGACTACCTTGGTTTTCATTCTATTGGAGATAAATCAATTCTCCTTTTCTATTTCTGAGTACAAAGTAGCAACAAGATATCTTAATTTTTCTGTCCGTCCTCTGAAATCAACCCTGATCATATAAATCCTTAGATCAAATGATTTTCACTTTGTTAAATTGATTGCTATGTAATTACTAATATGATGCAAGCTGGTATGAATCATGGCTATAATGGGTTTCATATCAAGCAATTTTAAAGAACGTGATATTTAGAATCATAGAATCATAGAATAGTTAGAGTTGGAAAGGACCTTAAGATCATGAAGTTCCAGGCCCGCTGCCATGGGCAGGAACATCTCCCACTAAACCATGCCACTCAAGGCTCTGTCCAACCTGGCCTTGAACACCGCCAGCGATGGAGCATTCACAACTTCCCTGGGCAGCCCATTCCAGTGTCTCACCACACTTTCAGTAAAGAACTTCTTCCTTATATCCAATCTAAACTTCCCCTGTTTTAGTTCGAACCCATTATCCCTTGTCCTCTCACTACAGTACCTAATGGAGAGTCCCTCTCCAGCACCCTTAAAAGCCCCCTTGAGATACTGGAAGGCTGCTATGAGGTCTCCACTCAGCCTTCTCTTCTCTATTTATCATAGTGATTATCATAGCAACTGAAAATTTAAAGCAGGCACTCCGAACACTTACATGAGGGAAAAATGACTTGTTTCGGCTTTGTGAGGTGGTGGGCAATTGTTTCTGCTACTGGTCAGATAAATCAGGTTTATGGAACATCATTAGAACAATCCAGATCTTCCCAGGTTACTTGTCAGTCTTTTCCGCATACAGCCCCACAGTACTTCGGAACCCAGAATGGTGTTTCAGTTTTACAGCCTTGGGGACCAGCCTCTTGTGAAAGGCTTCATGCAATACCTCTGAGGATCCGGTTAAATCACACCTGCCTTTTCCGTATTATTCCATACTTGCTTACAATCTGTGCTTGTGAAAAATACAATTTGCCTTCAAGTTTTCCAGAAACTTTGTAATTCAGTTTTCACATACTATTTGAAATTGTTTCTGCTACTGAAGTTGCTGATGTGTGTCATTCCCAGGACCAACACTTATTACTGCTTTTTTTTTTTTTTCTTTTTTCTCTTTTCCTTCATGTAAACTGAAAGAAAACAGAACATTTTCTCTCCGCACTTCTCTATATTCCTTATTTATTATCAAATCTTTTCTTTTAAAGTTCGGTGTTGCTTTTCATTGTTCTGTCACTGCTACTTCATGGCTTTCTTATAATTCTTACTTGCCAGTTTTTGCACTGAAATTGCAATGAGTGTCCAAATTTTCCAAGCTACCAAAAGTTTTCTGATCCCATTAAAGGTGTGGGTGATGAATACCTTTGGAAATTAGGCCCTGAGTGTTTTAATAGAGTCATTATCCCTGTATGCTGTCACAACAACTAGACTCTTTCAGTGATTCAGATCTAAATGGAAAATCACATTCCAAATTACAATAAATGTGGGTACATGCAATTACCATCACAGAAGGCACTTCAGTTTCCATGCTTATTTAGTCATGTTTTTCTCAGCTGAGCCTGCCAACAAGGGTACTAATTAATGTTTTTTCTTATGTGGACACCTGCCCATTAGGAGCTACCAATTCTTTGTACACAAAGAGAGCTGTCACATGGTAATTACTCAGGTGTCCAAAGGAGAAGTTTGTCTCACATTATCAGGCAGGCATGAGACCTTCACCTCTGGACGTTTAATTTTCTGCCTAGGAGGGGTTCCTTTATTTGGTGGTTTGTTTGTTTGTTTGTTTTTTCCTGATTTATGGTCTGCTTTTGACCTTACCCACAAGGTCACATTATATCCAGAATCACTTATTTTGTGATTTTAGAACAGTTTTAAATTCAAGAGAAAGAAATTACCATATTACTAAACCAGTCCAGAAAATTACTTTGGCATATCCAAGCACATAATTAATGGTAGTCAAAAACTACTGGATTTATCACATCACAGCTCCACTTCCAGAAAATCTGTACAGAATATTTAACCCCAGCACTTTATAGCTATCTTATGCTTCCTGACTTGAAAAGAGAAGCACCTCAGTACAACTCATTAGTGAGTAAAATCTGTTTTACCACTTTGAGACACCTGGGCTGTATTCTTCAGCACAAATGCTACTATGATTTCTTCACTCTGCTTAGCACAATGCTGTGCATTCTTTTTTACAGAAGTTATACATAGTATCATTAGTGAAAGTCATGACAGCAATCTGAGCTAGACTAGAGAAATCAGAAAGAGCCACAAGCCATCTACTCACTCCCCACCCTGTCTTCCCTCTGGCCTTTCTTGGTAGATGTACAGACAAATAGGGAACCTTCCACGTTTTGGTTGTATATTTTGTTGAAATGCACTGTGATTTGTACCTGGTTCCCTTGGTGTTCTCTGGTTCTGAAGGTCTCTTCAGAATAATGTGTTACAATACAAATAATGTGTGGTATTTGAAGTATGAAGCTTTTCCCTCGCTACCCTTTTCCTTCTTTTTGATGCTGATTTTAGTGAGCTAAAATCTTGAACTCCTTTTTCAGGGCCTGTTGTACCAAACATAGCCACACTGACTTGTACCATGCTCCTCAAGAGATTGCCAGGATTGCTTTCTGTGGGAAGAAACATCAGAATTTGGCTTTCTGTATTTAGTCCTAAGGAAATCACCTGTATTCAGCAGAACAGCCCATATTGCATGAATAGAGGGGAGTGGGAAAAGAGAAGGATAATGCCAGATAGGGGAAGGGGAATATCATGTAGGGGTAGAAATGCTTGAGGCAGCTCAAAGACACAGAAAAACAGGAGAAACCCATGTGAGTTATGGAAAAGGGGGAGGGTTGCACAGTAGAGCATAGGTCTGATTCGGAGACTGGAAGCAGAATGGCTGTCAGTATGGCAGGATATCCTAGAGTACTCCATCAGCCTGCTGAGAAGCAGAGTTTATTAGCTTGGGTATAGTGCCGTGCTAACATGGCTGTACTGTGTTTGTGCCTTGAGCAACTACTTGTGTAAGGTGGGCAATGTGAGGAGTACCAGTCTATTTCAGATCTACCTCAGGAGACTGAACACTGTTTGATGATGAATGTGAATAATGTTTGAGGAAAAGATAAAAAAACTGAGCTTTTGGAGTTTAGCTTTAGACCCTGAAGTTCTAAGATGCTTCTACATGTTTGATGGAAGAGCATGAAAACAGCTTTTAGGGAGAAGAGCTGAATAATATCACTCTAGTAATAAGACAATCTTTAGTTACATGGACATGTGCGTCAAAGTAATTTTTATTTAGTTTGCTTTCTTTTCCTCAGCCAAAACAGCAGCAGTTGGATGGATAAATCACTGGTCTTTCCTGGCATTGCTTAAAGAAAATTTATACTGGTGACTTCTTTGCACTTTAATGTATACTACCCCAAAGACTCGTATTCAGTGCGACTGAAAATAATGCCGAATTTCTTCCATTTGGTGACATCAATGTTAATACCTTTTTCTATGCCAACTTCTGTGTTGTTTTTTTTGTTTGCTTGTTTTCCTTTTATATATTACATATATATTTTATAGATTACCCAAAGGCTATCACTCTTTTTTATTCTGGTTTCCTACTGAAACAAGTCTATCGACTATGATGTCTTTTTTTCCTTCTACTAAAGCATTTCAGCAGTTTGGAGGTCAGTTTCAACCACATTTGTCAGAGTAGTTAGAGGTTTCACATTAATTTATTGGAAATAATTAATCATATTAATTTGTTGGAAATTTTTTTACAATTGGCAGCTGAGCAGGAGCCATTGTTTGGACTGAATTTACTGCTAGGCAGTGGAGAATTCATTTGGGACAGAAGTTCTACATGAATTTGTTCCACAAGTTCCACATGAATTTGTTCCACATATTCCACAGGAATTTGTGCCTTTTTCTGCCCAAAGTATTACCCATAGATGGTGCTGAACATAAACCTTCAGGTGCTGAAATGGTGACAGTTTTGTGATTCATTAAACTTAAGAAGTTTCCCTGAAGGTCTTGGTAAGCTGTGACAGTCATTATGTTTACTTTGGGACACAATTTCAGTTCTAGAGTAATAGTTGTTTTGGTGCATTTTGTGAAGTTACAGATTTCTAGGTATGAGATAAATATTTTAATCAGGGGGCAATTTATTGCACACAAACTTGCTTTCACAACTTTCTGTTGCTGTGCAGTTCTTTGTATTTCTCAATTTGTTATAGCCATATGTCTTCTCAGAAGGGTGCAAAGTTACGTCCACCTTATTCTGGATGTGATAGGAGAACTCACTGTGTAACTCTCCTGACTGGAATGGATTGTGGTGTTATTTTTTTAAAATGCATGTCTCTTAGATTTACATCACACATGAAAAATTAGCTTGATTTTTCATTTTATCTGTACCCAAGTGAAGTCGTTCAGTAGAACAAGAGTACCAGTTTAATGCAAAATATGCACTAATTAATCCATTTTAGAAATTAATTTAACACTGTTTTCTCCCTTCTTCTGCAATAGCATAAGTTCCTTTGTTCCAGCGCTTCCTGAGATGATCTACTGCTGACTGTACAAAGTACACTTAGTGCTGTAGTATTTTTGGCTAAGCTGAAAATTATTGGTGGTCTAGAATTCTTGACAAAGTCTATTCATCTGCTTGCCAGCCTTCATCACGGATTAAGGTGGTAATACTGCAAAACCTCTCTAGTCAGGAAAGAATTGCACACCTGTTTAAGCAGGTGGTTAAGTGCCACTGAAATTGTTTTTTAGTGGCATAATGGAGAGGGACATGAGGATTCGTATTGATAGAGTACTTCCATTACAGATAGTTGTTCCTGAAATGGCAAGCTTCCATGAAGTTATTAAAAGCAGGTGCAGATGGATGAAAAAATGGATGAGGTGAAGTGGGGAACAGATACCTCAGCGTTTTTCTCCCATGGTGTGCCTATCAGTACCTAAAGATCAGTCCATTTTATTCTGCATAAGGATTAGTAAAGGGTGATTAATTTTTTTGCATCATAGTTTAGATTTTTTCTGCTCATTGGGACTGCTTAAGACAGATTGTGTAATGGCAATCTTATGTGTGCTGTTTGAATATATAATAGGAATAGAATCCAGCAGCATGTGTATACATGGTGCAGAACAAAATGTTCTGTAAACCTTGACAGAAAAGTATATGTCCTTGCCAGAAATACATACCCTTGAAAGACATAGAAAGCTGTTAATATGTGTACAGTCTATCAGGAATGGAAATTGAAAGGGGGAGGTGAGACCAGGGAGATTTTGTGGCCTCTATTGCCATTTATCACTTTTTTCAAATGGACTGTAACCCATGAAGATGCAGTTTCCTTTTAGGAGTACCCCAGATTGAATTGCTGAGCGCCCTTCAAGGAATTAATTCATCTGTCTGCCAGTCCTTGTGAGCTATTTAACTCCTTTGAGTCTTCCCAGAAGGGTATTACTTTCATTTAACCTTATGGGTTGCACTGATCAGAAAAGGCACCTTCTATTACCTTCTATTTGTGGTCTTTTTTCACTCATGTTTCACACACTGCCACTCTGGGAAACACTGTGTCAAATAATAAAATCATTAATTTGTCTGAAGTCCATATGGAGACTAGACAGGTGCTGACACTGAGAAACGAATGGAAGTA
Source organism: Amazona ochrocephala (assembly GCA_039720435.1). Classification (NCBI taxonomy): domain Eukaryota; kingdom Metazoa; phylum Chordata; class Aves; order Psittaciformes; family Psittacidae; genus Amazona; species Amazona ochrocephala. Next base: position 97,926,350 of record CM077877.1, on the reverse strand, counting down.
GGTGTCCAGCCAGCTCTGACAGCACTTTCTGGGACAACTCTACTTATTTTGGAATCTAAACAGGTTAGAAAAACCTGTCATTTTTTTCGCTTTTCTTTTTTTTTCCTGTTTTTTTTTTTTTTTTTTTTTTCCTTTTTTTCCCCTCCATGGAAAATAGCAAAGATGTGTAAACTAAGCTATTCCTAAATGATAATGTGCAAGTACCATACCAGGGTTGTATTGCTACTCTTGTTAGTACTAGAAATTCTGATTCTTCAAAATGAGAGCTGTAATCTATGCTGCAAGCAACACCAAGTGTGTACTGGCAGTGTACAACAATGGATTTGAAATGTATTTTAGAGTTTTTTAGGATATCGTTGCATTCTATGTGTTACATATTTTACTCTAATAACTATGTTTACATGAGGATCTCTTTACTGCTACAAGCATACTTTCACATTTTCATGGAAAATAGCTTCTGGAGTTGTAGTAAGAGGTGGTATCATAGAATCATAGAATCATAGAATAGTAAGGGTTGGAAAGGACCTCAAGATCATCGAGTTCCAACCCCCCTGACATGGGCAGGGACACCTCCCACTAAACCATGCCATCCAAGGCTATGTCCAACCCCACCTTGAATGCCACCAGGGATGAAGCTTCCACAACCTCATTGGGCAACCCATTCCAGTACCCCACCACCCTCACAGTAAAGAATTTCTTCCTATTATCCAATCTAAACTTCCCCTGTTTAAGTTTAAACCCATTACCCCTTGTCCTCTCACCACAGTCCCTAATGAAGAGTCCCTCCCCAGCATCCCTATAGGCCCCCCTCAGGTATTGGAAGGCTGCTATGAGGTCTCCATGCAGCCTTCTCTTCTCCAGGCTGAACAGCCCCAATTTTCTCAGCCTATCTTCATGCAGGAGGTGCTCCAGTCCCCTGATCATCCTCGTGGCCCTCCTCTGCACTTGTTCTAACAGTTCCATGTCCTTTTTATGTTGAGGACACCAGAACTGCACACAATAGTCCAAGTGAGGTCTCACGAGAGCAGAGTAAAGGGGCAGGAGCACCTCCCTCGACCTGCTGGTCACACTCCTTTTGATGCAGCCCAGGATACGGTTGGCTTTCTGGGCTGCAAGCGCACACTGCCGGCTCATGTTCATTTTTTCATCAACCCACACCCCCAAGTCCTTCTCCTCAGGGCTGCTCTCAATCTCTTCCCTGCCCAACCTGTAGCTGTGCCTGGCATTGCTCCAACCCAGGTGTAGAACCTTGCACTTAGCATGGTTAAACTTCATTAGGTTGGCATCAGCCCACCTCACAAGCGTGTCAAGGTCCCTCTGGATGGCATTCCTTCCCTCCAACTTATCAACCGAACCACACAGCTTGGTGTCGTCGGCAAACTTGCTGAGAGCGCCCTCAATCCCACTGTCCATGTCACCCACAAAGATGTGGAACAAGACCGGCCCCAACACCGATCCCTGGGGGACACCACTCGTTACTGATCTCCAGCTGGACATTGAGCCACTGAGCACTACTCTTTGCGTGCGGCCATCCAGCCAGCTCTTTATCCACCGAGTGGTCCACCTATCAAATTGATGTCTCTCCAACTTAGAGAGAAGGATGTCATGTGAGACAGTGTCAAAGGCTTTACGCAAGTCCAGGTAGATGACATCAACTGCTCTGCCCCTGTCCATCAGTTCCGTAGCCCCTTCATAGAAGGTCACCAGATTGGTCAGGCAGGATTTCCCCTTAGTGAAGCCATGCTGGCTGTCACCAAGCACCTTGTTGGTTTTCATGTGCCTCAGCATGCCTTCCAGGAGAATCCGCTCCAAGATTTTGCCAGGCACAGAGGTGAGACTGACTGGTCTGTAATTCCCTGGGTCATTCATTTTCCCCTTCTTAAAAATGGGGGTTATATTTGCCTTTTTCCAGTCATCGGGAACTTCACCTGACTGCCATGATTTTTCAAATATGATGGACAGTGGCTTAGCAACTTCATTTGCCAGCTCCTTCAGGACCCGTGGATGGATTTCATCCGGTCCCATGGACTTGTATACATTCAGGTTCCTAAGGTGGTCCCGAACAAGATCCTCCCTCACAGTGGGCCCAGGGTCCCCACCCTCACCGTCCCCGCGTCTGCCTTCCAAGACTTGGGTGGTGTGGTCAGAGCATTTGCCGGTAAAGACTGAGGCAAAGAAGTCATTAAGAACCTCAGCCTTCTCCAAATCCAGGGTAGCCAGTTCTCCCGATAGCTTCTGGAGAGGGCCCACGGTGTCCCTAACCTGTCTTTTTTTGGCAATGTACCTATAAAATCCCTTCCTGTTATCCTTAACATCCCTAGCCAAGTTTAATTCTAAGTGGGCCTTAGCTTTCCTAACCTTGTCCCTAGCTTCCTGGACAACATCCCTGTATTCTTCCCAGGTCACCTGACCTTGCTTCCACCTTTTATAAGCCTCTTGTTTCCTTCGAATTTTGCTCAGCAGCTCCATATCAATCCAAGGAGGTCTCCTGGCCCTCCTGCAGAACTTCCTTCTAGTTGGGATGCATCGCTCCTGAGCTTGCAGCAGTTGACCCTTGACTATCAACCAACAGTCTTGGGCCCCCCTGCCCTCTAGGGCTGTATCCCATGGAACCTTACTGAGCAGGTTCCTGAAGAGGCCAAAGTCTGCTCTCTTGAAGTCCAGGGCAGTGAGCTTGCTGCACGCTCTTCTCACTGTCCTGAGCATCTCAAACTCAACCATCTCATGATGGCTGCAATCAAGGCTGCCCTGGAGTGTCACATTCCCAACCAGCCCTTCCCTGTTGGTGAGGACGAGGTCAAGCATGGCACCTGTCCTTGTCGGCTCCTCTATTACTTGCAGAAGGAAGTTGTCTTCCACGGAATCGAGTCTCTGACAATTTCGTGTGTCCCAAGCGAAATGATGTACCATATTATAGAACTGTGCTCTTGTTAGAGTGCATACGCCTGTGCTGGGATGTCCCGCTAAGACAGCTATGTCAACAAATTGTCAGGTCTCTAACCAGTGTAAAAATAGCCAATACAAATGATGATGCAGTCTTGACAATCATAGAATCATAGAATAGTTAGGGCTGGAAAGGACCTTAAGATCATCGAGTTCCAACCCCCCTGACATGGGCAGGGACACCTCCCACTAAACCATGCCATCCAAGGCTATGTCCAACCCCACCTTGAATGCCGCCAGGGATGAAGCATTCACAACTTCTTGGGCAACCCATTCCAGTGTCTCACCACCCTTACAGTAAAGAATTTCTTCCTCATATCCAATCTAAACTTCCCCTGTTTAAGTTTGAACCCGTTACCCCTTGTCCTGTCACTACAGTCCCTTATGAAGAGTCCCTCCCCAGCATCCCTATAGGCCCACTTCAGGTATTGAAAGGCTGCTATGAGGTCTCCATGCAGCCTTCTCTTCTCCAGGCTGAACAGCCCCAATTTTCTCAGCCTATCTTCATGCAGGAGGTGCTCCAGTCCCCTGATCATCCTCGTGGCCCTCCTCTGCACTTGTTCTAACAGTTCCATGTCCTTTTTATGTTGAGGACACCAGAACTGCACACAATAGTCCAAGTGAGGTCTCACGAGAGCAGAGTAAAGGGGCAGGAGCACCTCCCTCGACCTGCTGGTCACACTCCTTTTGATGCAGCCCAGGATACGGTTGGCTTTCTGGGCTGCAAGCTCACACTGCCGGCTCATGTTCACTTTCTCATCAACCCACACCCCCAAGTCCTTCTCCGCAGAGCTGCACTGAATCTCTTCTCTGCCCAGCCTGTAGCTGTGCCTGGCATTGCTCCAACCCAGGTGTAGAACCTTGCACTTGGCATGGTTAAACTTCATCAGGTTGGCATCAGCCCACCTCACAAGCGTGTCAAGGTCCCTCTGGATAACATTCTTTCCCTCCGATGTATCAACCGAACCACACAGCTTGGTGTCGTCGGCAAATTTGCTGAGGGCGCTCTCAATCCCACTGTCCATGTCACTCACAAAGATGTTGAACAAGACCGGCCCCAACACCTATCCCTGAGGGACATCACTCGTTACTGATCTCCAGCTGGACATTGAGCCACTGAGCACTACTCTTTGCGTGCGGCCATCCAGCCAGCTCTTTATCCACCGAGTGGTCCACCTATCAAATTGATGTCTCTCCAACTTAGAGAGAAGGATGTCATGTGAGACAGTGTCAAAGGCTTTACGCAAGTCCAGGTAGATGACATCAACTGCTCTGCCCCTGTCCATCAGTTCCGTAGCCCCTTCATAGAAGGTCACCAGATTGGTCAGGCAGGATTTCCCCTTAGTGAAGCCATGCTGGCTGTCACCAAGCACCTTGTTGGTTTTCATGCGCCTCAGCATGCCTTCCAGGAGAATCCGCTCCAAGATTTTGCCAGGCACAGAGGTGAGACTGACTGGTCTGTAATTCCCTGGGTCATTCATTTTCCCCTTCTTAAAAATGGGGGTTATATTTGCCTTTTTCCAGTCATCGGGAACTTCACCTGACTGCCATGATTTTTCAAATATGATGGACAGTGGCTTAGCAACTTCATTTGCCAGCTCCTTCAGGACCCGTGGATGGATTTCATCCGGTCCCATGGACTTGTATACATTCAGGTTCCTAAGGTGGTCCCGAACAAGATCCTCCCTCACAGTGGGCCCAGGGTCCCCACCCTCACCGTCCCCGCGTCTGCCTTCCAAGACTTGGGTGGTGTGGTCAGAGCATTTGCCGGTAAAGACTGAGGCAAAGAAGTCATTAAGAACCTCAGCCTTCTCCAAATCCAGGGTAGCCAGTTCTCCCGATAGCTTCTGGAGAGGGCCCACGGTGTCCCTAACCTGTCTTTTATTTGCAATGTGCCTATGAAATCCCTTCCTGTTATCCTTAACATCCCTAGCCAAGTTTAATTCTAAGTGGGCCTTAGCTTTCCTAACCTTGTCCCTAGCTTCCTGGACAACATCCCTGTATTCTTTCCAGGCCGCCTGTCCTTGCTTCCACCTTTTATAAGACTCTTGTTTCCTTCGAATTTTGCTCAGCATGTCCTTATCCATCCAAGGAGGTCTCCTGGCCCACCTGCTAAACTTCCTTCTAGTTGGGATGCATCGCTCCTGAGCTTGCAGCAGTTGACCCTTGACTATCAACCAACAGTCTTGGGCCCCCCTGCCCTCTAGGGCTGTATCCCATGGAACCTTACTGAGCAGGTTCCTGAAGAGGCCAAAGTCTGCTCTCTTGAAGTCCAGGGCAGTGAGCTTGCTGCACGCTCTTCTCACTGTCCTGAGCATCTCAAATTCAACCATCTCATGATGGCTGCAATCAAGGCTGCCCTGGAGCATCACATTTCCAACAAGCCCTTCCCTGTTGGTGATGGCAAGGTCAAGCATGGCACCTGTCCTTGTTGGCTCCTCTATTACTTGCAGAAGGAAGTTGTCTTCCATACAATCGAGGAATCTTCTGGATTGCTTGTGCCGGGCCATACCATCCCTCCAACAGATGTCAGGGTGGTTGAAGTCTCCCATGAGAACAAGCCTGCACCTATCTGTCTATAGAGCGCTTCATCTACCAACTCCCCTTGGTCAGGCGGTCTGTAACAGATCCCCACAATAATGTCACCCATCGCTGTTCTCCCTTTAACCCTGACCCACAAACTCTCTGTCGACTGCTCACCTATCCCCAGACAGAGTTCCATACTCTCCAGCCTACCCCCAACATAAATAGCAACTCTCCCTCCCCGCCTACCAGGCCTGTCTTTCCTAAAGAGCCGGTAATGTTGTTTGCTATTATAATTTGGCATGTGTTAGCAAAATTGCATCCTGAACGCCTGTGTTTATCATTCCTTATCAACTGAAAAAACAGCGTATTCTATTATTTTTCTTGCTTGTTGAAAAATCAGTAGTTTAAAATATTGATTTTTTTAAGTTGGACAAATTAAAATTTAATAGTACAAAATGACAGCAACGCTTCCTGCCAAGCAAAGATTTCAGAAGTAAAATGAGCTTTTGAAATATCCATTTTACTTTTGCCCAGAAGTAATCTCCTTAGGCTCTGTGCCAAATATGCAAACCATCTAGTATAGAAAACAATTCATACAGCTTTTCTATGAGTGCCCTAAGGCATTCAATTATGCCTAAAAATAAAGAGACTGATTTGGATTATGGAAAAATATATTCAATTTGGATTAAATAGGGACCTTCTCTTTTCTAAATCTTGAGATTATTTTGTGAATCCTAGTCCAAAAATGATTGCACTGAGACATGGTATTATTATTTTTATTGTTGCTTCTATTACTACTTCTACTATTATTATTTACTATTATTTTTAAATTACTAGACCTTGGCTTCTCTAACAGTAGAGATCACAAATTTCTTCTAAACTTCTCTTAGTGAAGCCAAATAACACACACACACACACAGAATAGTAAGGGCTGGAAAGGACCTCAAGATCATCGAGTTCCAACCCCCCCCGCCATGGGCAGGGACACCTCCCACTAAACCATGCCATCCAAGGCTATGTCCAACCCCCCCTTGAACGCCTCCAGGGATGAAGCATTCACAACTTCCCTGGGCAACCCATTCCAGGGCCCCACCACCCTCACAGTAAAGAATTTCTTCCTCAGATCCAATCTAAACCTCCCCTGTTTAAGTTTAAACCCGTTTAAGTTGAAGGCACTGTCAGTCAAACCTGACTTCTGTTCAGCCTGGAGAAGAGAAGGCTGCGTGGAGACCTCATAGCAGTCTTCCAGTATCTGAAGGGGGGCTATAGGGATGCTGGGGAGGGACTCTTCATGAGGGACTGTAGTGACAGGACAAGGGGTAATGGGTTCAAGCTTAAACAGGGGAAGTTTAGATTGGATATGAGGAAGAAATTCTTTACTGTAAGGGTGGTGAGGCACTGGAATGGGTTGCTCAGTGAATGCTCCATCGCTGGCAGTGTTCAAGGTGGGGCTGGACATAGCCTTGGATGGCATGGTTTAGTGGGAGGTGTCCCTGCCCCTGGCAGGGGGGTTGGAACTCGATGATCTTAAGGTCCTTTCCAACCCTAACTATTCTATGATTCTATGATTCTATGTCTTCCATCCCCAAAAATCTTGGATCAGTCTTCTAATCAGAAAAGGGGAATACTGGTATGAAAGATACTATTTCTTTTATCATTTTGGATGCAGTCAGAAGCATCGTGCTGGAACGCATCTAAAGAAGTCTATCTATCTGTTTGATTTTGTTTTAAACAAATAAATTGCACAAGCATCTCCAGAGAATCTGAAAATCTATCTATTTGCAATTTCCCTATCTTTGATTTGGGGAGATAACTGTTGTAAACTAACTGTTGTTTTTTTTTAAATCCTAGTGCTTTATGAACGCTTTTTGAAAAGTGCGTATGTCTTTGGAGGGAGGTATTTTCATGTCACTGTGTAGAATTGCTCTGTGTCTTTCTGTGGAACCAACATTTTAAAAATGCTGTTCTCAGAATATTTTCTTGCTAGCATCTCTTTTCCTTTTTTGCTATGGTTCTCTTTTTACTTTCCCAAGGAAGCGAAGCTCAGGGAAGAGGTTTGCATTGACCATGTTGAGTTTGAATGGATCTACCTAAACACAGAGCAGGGATTTGCTTATGGTATCTAAACCAACCATCTGCAGCACAGGTTTAACATAAGGATTCTTGTCACATGCTTCTTCACAAGGAAAGAATATATATACACATATAGATGTATGTGTATATATATGAATATGTCTATCAGTCTATCAATCCATGTATCATTTTTGTAATGTGAATGTCCACTTCATAATATCAAGACCCAGACTTTATTGCTACCTCATGCAGAGCAATGGTATGATTCATTCTTTCATTACCAGGCAAGGCTGGACTTCCGTTGATGATGATAAGGTACTGGCAATGGTGGCATCATGTTAAAGGTGCTTTATGTACTCATTTTTTATGCCTATGAGGGTAAATCACTTTGCCAAGTGAGGTACACGTTTTTCTTTGGTCAACATTATGAGGCATCAACTCAGAACACAAATTGCTTTTTGTATGAAAAGGAGAAAATCTCTTCCTTTTTGTTCTAAAGACTTTTGCTGTTTTTTTCTTTATTAAGATTTTTACTCTCTCTGAATTTTTATGATTTTGCATTTCTTTTCCCCATGTTTCCCTCAAACTAGATCATCTTAAGGTCCTTTCCAACCTTAACCATTCTATGATTCTATGTTTACGTTTTTTATTTCTTTTCCAAGAGAAAATTATTGGTTTTCAGAGTTAGTTACCAATAGAATGTTGATGAAAAAGAAAATACATGTAAATTAGTACCTAAGGGGCTACTCTGAATAAACTTAAGGCAGTCCTATGAGTTAACCTGGAGGAGACACCTACAAAAAGCAATTGCAACCTGAAATCAGTTATTTCTTCTACCTAGAACACATCCTGTAAAAATCAGCTACTATCGATCATATCTATTTTCCTGTCAGGGTCAGTTTAGTCTTCTGCACATACTGCTTATTTATAAGGCTGGGTTTGGATTCAGCCATACCATTCATTAACCAATTGGTAGATTAAAGAACAGAAAGAAAAAAAAAAAAGGATACAGTTTGACCCCTGGTTCTGTTTTACCTTTTTTACTGGTAATTGGGAAAGCTGATATTTTACCCAGCTTGCATAATGTGTGCTCTTGTGTGTTTGCCCCTGTTTTTGTTTTCTGGTTGGAACTGAGGATATGCTTGTATTTTGATGTGAGCAGAGTATTATATCTGACTTTGCTGGCATGTGGAATTCCAGCATTTCAGATACGTAAAATATTTGCCATTGCTCCAGTTCACCAGTTTAAAACTTCCTTCTTCTATCAGGCTGAAGAGGGTGTTAAAAAGTTGGCAGTGCATTACTTTACATTAACTTGTGTAATAACAGGCCTGAGTTGACAAATAATTTTGATAAAATTCTTGTTCTCTGCCTATTAATCTCCATTTTGTTGGAAAAGAGCATGCATTTTACAACTTAGAATTACTATAGTAATGGAAAGAAGATACATTTTTTTCCAGCCGGGATAGATTCTTATGTGTCTGTTTTCTTGCTGATTGAAGAGTTAGGACCAGAACAAATGATATTCTGTGTCTTTTGCTCATATATGAGCTGGGTTTCATTTTGTTCTTTTTTTGTATCTTTATTTTCCTTTCTGATGTTAGCATATTACATTACATTTCTTCTCTAATTTACTGACTTACAATACAAGTTAGTACACAGATGTTGCACGGGTAGGCTTTTATTTCTTTGTGTTTTGAGGCAGGCAAAAGGTATGGCTGCTCTGAAGCAGAGCATTCAAAAAAGTCCCCCGATGGTTTGAACTTATAAGATGCCAAGAAGAGGACTAACACAGCTTAGAGCACTGGAAATCAAAGGTTTGGTTCTCCATTCTCCAGTGTGGACTGAAAAAAGCCTTTCCAACTAATTGGATTTCTCTTTTCTGAGATATTGGTGTGTCAACTTTTGTAGTCAGCTGTGTCATAGCCTTTACAGACTGAGCTTAGAAACAGGCATATAAAGACTATGCTATAGTTCAGACCATGCTAGTAAACTGGTGACAATACTTCTTCACAAGAACTAAACTACTGTACTATATATGGCTAAATACTTGAAGAGAAGAATTTGTGGAATCTAAGGACTAATACACAATTACAGATACTTCATTCTCCAGCTTAGCACTAAACTAGCCAGGAATCTGAGTTAAATTATAAAATAAGTGCCATTTGCTTATAGAGTCATTAGTTCTTACAAATCAACAATTAAGGGCTACCTGAACAGTGTGGTAGAAAGATCACTGTCATTGGTGAGTGCAAGATAGACTTTGTGCATAGAAAATTAGTCAACAGACTACTAGGAATTTCAAAATTTAATTCACTGTTTTCTTGTAGCTTGGTCTAGCCAGAGTGCTGGAAATTCAGGCTGCTGAGTTGAGATGGGTATGCCTGAGGAGGTGGGGACAAATTCACTGAATCAGACTGGTCAAAGCTGGAAGGCATCACTGGATGTCATCTAGTTCAACCCCCTGCCCAAATAGGTCCAACTAGAGCTGGTTGCCCAGGACTGTGACCAGGTGGTTTTTGAATATCTCCACGTATGGAGACTCCACAACCTCCATGGGCAACCTCTGCCAGGTCTCTGTCACTCTCATAGTAAAAAAGTGTTTTCTGATATTCAGACAACGTGTCCTGTATTTCAGGTTGTGCTCTGGCAGTGGGCAGGCTCTGAAAAGAGCCTGGCTCAATCCTCTTTGCACTCTCTCTTCATGTATTTATATACATTGATAAGATGCCCCCCTGTCCTGGGTTCAGCCCAATCTCATCTGATCTTGAAAGCTAAGCAGGGTAGCGGTTGGTTAGTACTTGGATGGGAGACTGCCTGGGAATCCTGGGTGCTGTAGGGAGTGGTTACAGCAATGGAAGCAGAGCAAGTGGCAATGCAGAGGTAAACCCATCTGAGCTGCTGCACTGTGGCAAGATATCGCTGTCTGGGTGCAGAACCTGGTGGTGAAGGCACACCATGTAGATGCTCATGTACCTAAGAGTCGGGCCACTGAGGAACACCAGAACAACCAATAAGTGGATAAAGCTGCTAAGATCGAAGCGGCTCAGATGGACTTAGATTGGCAACATAAGGTGAATTATGTTTGGCTCGGTGGGCCCATGACACCTCAGGACATCAGGGCAGAGATGCAACATACAGATGGGCTCGTGATTGAGGGGTGGACTTAACAATGGACACTATTGCCCATGTTATTCACAAATGTGAAATGTGCTGCAATTAAGCAAGCTAAATGGTTAAAGCCTCTTTGGTATGGAGGACGATGGCTGAAGTACAAACATGGGGAGGCCTGGCAGATTGATTACATCACACTCCCACCAGCCCACCAAGGCAAGCACCATGTGGTGGAAGCAACCACTGGATGGCTGGAAACATATGCTGCGCCCTACGCCACTGCCTGGAACACTATCCTGTGCCTTGAGAAACAGATTTTGTGGTGACGCGGCACCTCAGAGAGAATTGAGTAAGACGATGGGACTCATTTCCACAGCAGCCTTATAGACATTTGGGCCAAAGAGCATGGCATTGAGTGGGTATATCACATCCTCTACCATGCACCAGCCTCTGGGAAAATAGAATGGTACAATGGGCTGTTAAAAACTACACTGAGAGCAATGGGTGGTGGGACTTTCAAACATTGGGATACACATTTACCAAAAGCCACCTGGTTGGTCAACACCAGAGGATCTGCCAACAGGACTGGTCCAGCCCAGTCAGAACTTTTACATACTGTAGAATGGGATAAAGTTCCTGTGGTGCACATAAAGAATTCGCTGGAGAAGACAGCCTGGGTTATTCCTGCTTCAGGTAAAGGCAAACCCACTCATGGGATTGCTTTTGCTCAGAGACCCAGATATATTTGGTGGGTAATGCGGGAAGATGGAAAAGTCCGATGTGTACCTCAAGGGGATTTGATTTTAGGGGAAAACAGCCAAAGAACTCAATTATATGCCTTTGCCTGCAATGTAGCACCTATATAGCCCACCAACTAGATGCATTCAGGCCACCAGTGACAGGCTCTGACTTCCCTCCGACCATCATCCCAACAAAGAATGAACTTTGATGAAACCAGACAAGCTGACCAGACAATTTCCGTGGTGTCATCAGCAGGCAACAATCCAGCACTGCACACCGTCATTGCTGCTCTGAAAGACTGTTACAAGAGATGGAGCCCAACACCATGGACCAGACTAACTCAGCAGCTTTATAGGGATTGATCCATGCACTAAGGAATGATATTTTTCTCTTTGTACATGTGTGAATGTATGTATACAATATAAGAGTGATGGTATATTGAAAATGTGGGATCTGAGCATGACGTGAATGGTATGGAAGAAGGGGTGCATACTGTCCTGGGTTCAGCAGCAGCAGTCATTTTTCCCCTTCTTGGCAGCTGCTGCAGTGCTGTGTTTTTGACTTTCAGCCTGGGAACAGTGCTGATAACACCGACGTTTTTAGCTGTTTTCTAAGTAATGTTTACTCTGACCAAGAACTTTCTCAGTCTCATGCTCTGCCAGGGAGGAGGGGAAGCCGGGAGGAAGCAGAGACAGGACATCTGACCCAAACTAGCCAAAGGGGTATTCCACACCACAGCACATCATGCCCAGTATATAAACTGGGGGCAGTTACCTGGAAGGGTTAGACCGCTGCTTGGGTTGGGCTGGGTATTGGCTGGTGGGTGGTGAGCGGTTGTATTCTCTTCCCTTGTTATTTCCCTTATCATTTTTATTACTGGTGGTAGCAGCAACAGTTTGTGTTATACCTTAGTTACTGGACTGTTCTTATCTCAACCCATGGGGGTTATATTCTTTCTATTCTCCTCCCCATCCCTCTGGGAGCAGGGGGAAGAAGGGGAGGGAGTGAGCAAGCTACTGAATGGTTCTAAGTTGCTGGCTGAGTTTAAGCCACAACACCCCCTGACCCTTCTCTTCTCTAGGCTAAACAGACCCTTTGCTCCCAGCTTTTCTGCATAGAAGAGATGCTCCAGTCCCTTCATCATCTTTGTAGCCCTTCCTTGGACTTCCTCCAGTGCGTCTACGTCTCTCTTGTACTGAGGAGCCCCGAACAGCACACCATACTCCAGGTGTGGTCTCACCAATGCTGAGTAGAGAGAAATTCTTTCAGAGGTACTAATTTCTTCTCTTTCATCCAACCAGTAGCAGGAGCAGCAGCAAGCTTGGCTCACCACGGATTTTCCCAGGGCCTTTCTGTACCATTTACTTTTCTCAGATCAGAAGCAAATTTGCTCAAGATCTCCATTTTGGAGTAGTAAGCTTTGACCCTGTGATGTTCCTGAGAAGCTTTGAGCGAGCTCTGGTGCCACACAGCATAATGCAGCCAGCCCCAACTGAAAGCAGACATCGGCTCATCACGTTTTTCAATGCCATCATGTTTACACTCCACGCGCTAAAAGCTGATTCAAAAATAAAAGCCCGTTGAAAACAGTGGGAGGCTTTCACTTGGCTTCAATGGCCCTTGATCAGGCCCTTAATTAGTTATACTTCCATTATTGCTCAGCAGGAGTCTGAAGGTAGAACCTTATATATTCCTGTTTCTTTTTTCTGGAGAACACTCCTGTTGCTGAAACACAATGTGATGAAGCTCCCTAAGGTACAGTAAAATGAGCTTTGGTTTCCCAGTCTCCCTCCCCGCTTCATGGTTCACAGAAATCCATAGATCCTTTTGTTTTTCCTTTGTTTGTTTCCTCCCACACTAAGCACTTTAATTACCTGCTCCTTCAACCTTTCTAGTTTCAGTTACCGTAACCTTACTGGAAAGGTCTGGTAATGAGTTAGACTTCAGGATCCAGACTTTAGTTAAAAGCAGTTTAATATATAAAAGCATGTGAGTAATGTAGATTCTGTTATCCCACTTTGAAAAGTTATGTTGAGACTTATGAGCCTAAAATTTATAGTGCAAGTCTGTGGGAGTTTGGAGTGCAACTCAGGCTAGAAAGTTCTAGCAGAGTACAATCTGCATCACTGCAATCCCACACAGTCTGCAAAGCTAGCTCCAGGAGTAAGGATTATTTTTGAAAAGGGTTTGGAAAGACAGAGGTGAAAGCCTCCCAGACTGCACTGAAACAAATAAACATCAGTAATTCCAGATATGAACATAATAATATACTACAGGCTGATGGACCTTTTCTCCCTTCCTTTTTTTTTTTTCCTTCTCATTTATTTAACTCCCAAAAGGTCAGATTGTGGTTTGCTTTGACTAGATGGGTCTCTATGGGGAACTTACTGCATGGTATGCTGGTGCAAGCATTTATAGGAGGCTTGCTATTAATACCTTGTGTGAACATGCTTAGAACAGATTTCACCTCGCCTCACTTCAGCCACCCACAAGTAAAGTATCTATTTCTGTGGATCACCCTGTCTGTCACTACAGGTAATTGGGAAGAAAAGACGCTGCTTTGCTACATCCTAAAGATGGCATGGGGAATCATCCTCTGGAGGTGTCTGTCTCTTTCTATTGGTTAGAAAAAATACCCAGAAAAGGGGCTGAACCTAGAGCTTTAACTTCCTGATTAGACAAGTCCTACTTCCTTTCATTGGGTGCAATAAATGTTCTCCACAAGTCCACAGCACATAGCTTTCTTACTTCTGTTAAACATGGTCATAATCACACTGAAGGTACAGTTCAGTATGGGCAAGTGTAATGCAGGGTGTTTGGAGTAAACATAAGGACAAAACTAGAGATAACAGACACCTTTGTCAGTAGAGTGTAAACCTGTCATCTCAGGGCTTGGAAAATTCCCAGTTTATATCTATGGAATTGTCAATACCAAAAGGCTTGGGTACAATGACTAGGAGTATATTTCACCCAGAAGGAAAGTCACCTCACACATGAAATACATATGCATCACAGTATTTGAGACATAACCCGTGAAAGCAGGGAGAAATCCATCTGTCCTGCCATTTATGGGCACTGCATTTTTACTGTCACTTTTAAAAAAGTTACGTTAACACCCACCTCCAGGCTAAGTCTTCACGTATGCAGCTCTGTTCTAAAAGCATTCCCTTTCTCAGCTGGAGAACTTGCTCCTGTTTTCCCCATCTGTCTAGCTATTCCTTCATGTTCCTGGGGCAGAACAAGACACTGAAAATGGCTGCATAGTATGTATGGGTATGTCTTTGGGGAAGGTGAGGAGAAGCAGCTGCTACCTTTGCAGGACATAGAAGTGCTTTTAAAAGGATTTTTATGACACTGGCTGCATATGGGTAGACAACACTTGAAATTAAAACCTGAAGTAAAATTTATACAAAAAGGTATCTTCTGGTAATTGTATACAATTTACCTAACAGCCATGCTGAGGTATTTTTATGTGTGACATATAATACATTTTCAAAACTCAGACTTAATCATCTGGTGCTTCATCTACCACCCTTCATGTCAGTTGCTTTCACTCTGATTCCATCTTGTTTGCTTTCTGTAAATAATACACTGCTCTTTTCTAGCTGACAAACGACAGTAGCTTTTAAGAAAGAACTTTCTTGCTTCTCCTTATTTGATAACATCACTGGGGATTCCTAGATGTAAAGAAATAACTTTTCCTATTGTTAAGCCTTAACAACATGCAGGTAATTCTACTGCAATAAACTTTATGTAAAACTGTGTACCTGAAACATAGACATCTATCTGTATTGTTAGGCTATAAGTTGCAGTTTGAGCTGTGCTAATTGTTTCTTTTTACAATGAATGACCAGGCATGGGAGACTCAAGGACAGAAAACAGACTGGAAGTGTTTCCCCTGATCCACACTGAATTTTTCATGTTGCCAATGATCTTCAAAAAAATTCCCTGATCTTTGAGGGATATGGTTGCTTCCTCTCCAAATATGCAAAGTCAGACACTAGTTGTTGAATAAGATAAGAAGACACAGAAGCTGAGCTCTGATAACTGGAAGAGCTAATCAGGTCATATTCTAACATCTGAGCAGAAAATGAAGAACCTTAATTGGAAGCACATGCTGGGGATTGGTATCTTCTACATTTCCATTATCATGCACATTTGATGGCATTAGCGCACAAGGGTTCAACACCTTACAAGAACGAAATACGCTGTATTTTTAAAAGCAGGGAAAAAATTTACTCATCAATTGGGCTTATTAAATTTCCCCTAACTCAGAGAGATTTCTGAAAATTCAAAGGTTTTGCAACATTTGCGCCTCAGAGGTGTATTGCTTGCTTTTTAATTGAGGACGTAGGAGAATGATCCGTTTACGAGAACATGGTGGCAGCATTCCTTTCTTTCAAATTTACTGTAATTGCTCCAAGGAGTGAGAAATAATCAGGGTAGTGAAATTCTGAATCTTGCAGTCTGCTGTGCGGGAGGAATCCTGTGAGACTTTTAGCTCCTAAGGTTATTCTTCCTCTGTATTATCTCTGTATCTCATGTTTTTACCCTGTCTTCTAGAAGCACACTGGTGATGGACTCATTCATCTTTATGAAGTATTTATGTTAGAACTGTATCATGAACACTGTCATGACCAGACACACATGGGCTAACTTCCTTTTGAGGAATGCTAGGTGGATGACCTGTTCTGTTGCTACTACCTGAGCTCCTATTTCCAGTTTGAACATATTTGCATGCTATTTCCTGCTTTTTGCATACCTCTGTGCTGTGCTATCACCTCTTCACAAAGGCAGATCACACACACACCAAGCAATTGACTGTCACAAGAAAGGTGACTGTTGCAAATTAATTTACAGTCAAGGTACTGAATCAGCTGTCCCTTCAAATGCACCCTAGTCCACGAGTGTACAGACAAAGCACTTTGTGTGCTCATGTAGGCAAGCATGTGGGCACAAATACACATACTGTCTGCATATAATTTAATTTTAGTACACTTATTTTCCTTGTTATTCCTGCCAGTGATTTTTAATGGACTCTTTTCTTCGCTCCTTATTGATTCCCAAATTCCCCTCATGGCAAATTAATAGAAAAGACAATATATAGAGAAATAAATTGAGGAAAATCCTTCTCTCCAGACAACAGTGTACATTTCCGATGCATGCTATATATTTTACTCAAGTGGGGTACCTCCAGTATGCTTGCAAGGGATGTTATTCTGACAGAACCAGTGGAGAGCAGAAGAGCGATTCACAGTGAAAACTGGTGAGGGAAATTTGTTATTTACAGTCAAACAAAGTCCTCTGCAGACTTCTGACTACATAACCTTTAATATAGAAAAACAGTTAGTAACAGTTACTTGTAGATTTGCAGTGTTGAAGCAGAGGCATGGAATTACATACATAATGGCATTGGGAAGCTTTCATCACTTTCAGAACTGACAAAAATTGTGGATATTTAAATATTTTGTCTTGGCTTATTATGAGCTGGCATTTCTCTGTACTTACTAATAACTGAACGTATTGTGGCTTAAAAAGCTTCAATGCAGCCTACCTGAGGCTGGATACAGCTCACTACAAAGCACTGGAGGGGAAGGGAGGTTGTTACAAAAGTCACATGCATGGATATGGACTAATAGGTCATATAGGTTAGAAGTACTAACATTTTTCATAAGCCTGTGTTTTATGCCAAGATTAAGCCAGTGTGCCATATGTTGTCTATATGGAATTATTTCACAATTTTATTCCAGTTCTGTAACTAATCACTCTTCGTGTAGTACCATAGATATCTCTGATGTGATGGAGGAAGGTGTGTGTAATGGGAAACAACAGAGGAAAGTTAAAGCCAGACAAATAGAAGCACAAATGGTTAGTAATGTCTGCATAATAACCTGTGGGTTCAGCTGCCAGGTATGACATGGATTCATAACTTCTTGAGCTGTCATTATAAGACCTGCATATAGCCTGGAAAGATGTTTTTGCCAAAGGCAAACTACTAGTCTAGGGCTATGTGGTAAGTTCTGCTTTTACAGGAGTAAAATCAAACGAACTAATGATGACCCCTACTCTTAAAATAGCAGAAGACCCTATCATCTGTGAGTCATGTTATTCCCTTGGTTTACAGGCTCCGTCCCCAAAATTTAGAATTTTGGCTGAAGTCTTAACAGACCTGGGAATAAAGCACTGGCTGATATTAATGCCTGGGCTATGGTTCATGGGAAACATGGGTTACTTGTGTTATCAGATGTCCTAAGGACTTTGGTTCTCTTTGCCAACAGTTAAGCATCTTTCTGTAGGTCCACATTCAACCCAGAAGAGAGACGGAGTCCAAATAAATTAGTTAAGTTGAATCACCTGATTTTAATGAGAAAGTTCTAAAGTGCATAACTGTAGGAATGCTTAATGCAATGACAGCTTTCTCTTCTTTAGACAGCAGTCCCTTCTGTGCCTTTGGGTGATACACGGTTGTTTTTTCAACTAGTTAATCACCTCTTCTGTTGAGTAAATATAAATTTTTACAATTCTACCCACCAAAAGTAAAGTTCTTGATTCGGTATTGAATAATCTATTGGAATGACCTCTAGCTTCTAAATGGTGTAGTTAGTATAAATTTGAATTAGATTTAGATTCAAATCATGTGAAATCATGCAGTAATCTAAAAATACATCCTGCAGAGTTTTGTCTATGTCTCCCAAAGACATATTAACAGCATTTACAGATATAAATCTATTATTGTTTTTTTCTATATTTATTAAAAGTATATTCAGGTTTGGTATCCATGTTCAGTAATCATTCTCTGTCTTACACACATCCAGTAAACTCTGAAAAAGAGTTAGTTATAGCACATCCTCATATCAGGACCATTTTACTTCAAATTCATTCCATAAAGCATAATTTTGCCTGAAAACCTTAGAAGCAGTACAGGCAGATATTTCACACATGATCCATGATGCTACATTGAATGTATTCCCCAAAAATGTTTTTTAAAGAACAGTTTTATCACACCATTATCCCTTGAAAATATCTACTCCTTCCAAATGTAGAAGGTTGTCTCTGCTGGCAAGATCCAGTGTACTGAACAGAGGTTAAAAGTCAGGAACTCCTTAATACTAACAGCAACTTGCTCTGTCCCTTTAGTAACAGGTTTCTTTTTTTAAAGAGGATATGCACTAAGTTAAGCTTTCAGTGGAATTTTCCATGCAACCATGTTTCTCATAGATAATATATTCAACAAGCCTGCAGAAACTAAAGAAGTCTTAGGTGGCAGTTGCGGAATTCATTTCATCTACTTTTTCCTTCTTAAATGATGATGCCCTTTCTGCTCCTTCTGTAGTCAACTGAGGCAAAAGCAAGGAGGCAACAAGCAGGTACTTCCAGAGATCATTTTATGCCACTGAAAATAGGATTTGAAATAGAAAAATTAATTTCCTCTTCATTGACAGACCGCAGAGGGAGCAGTCCAACCTACTCCAGATGCCTGCATTTTTGTCAGCCATCGTGACTGAAATGGCTGATTATTATTAAGATATACTGGAAATTATAACAATTTTTGACCATTGCATTATGCATTCTTGATCAAATAGTAGCACAGAGCAGTTGCACTCTCCTCTCCAGAGTCAAAGAGGAATAGTTGGTATAATACAAATCAAGATGATGCTTAGATGCTGCTCCTTAGCAGCATCTTTCACCTCTGTCCTCCAAGGCTCTGTCTGCATGAGTAAGTAAAAAAATGCACATGAAAATTATGGTCACTGGAACTCAGTTGTCTGTAATTCTGAACTGTTAGAGTGCCCATGAGCATAGTTTTGGCCTATGCCAACTGGCAGTCTCCCACTCTTAGGTATCATTTTGAAGTTAGTAATGGGCTAAAGCCTGCTCCTGACAAGCTATTGGGATGTAACTGTGTTTGGACAAAGTCTGGGACTTTGGGACAGTTTGGTATCAGTGCATCCATGTCAGAGGATAGTCCCAGCCATCACTTTATGATTACAGTGGCTTAGTTAGCTGTGCTCCCTTGCTTATCTTCATGAGGATTTTAGCATTAGTAAAGCCTTTCTGTTGGGCTTGGTCACAGCAGCTCTGCATGTCCTATAGGCACTAGGGTTTCGAGTGGTGTTTAGATTCTAAGTCATACATAATTGCTTCTGATATATTATGAGTATCCTATTGGTTCTGTCAAGTTAGCACATCAATGGCAACCAATTACATCAATGTAATTGGAAATTCAGTTCACTTAAGAATCTTAAAACTTTTTTTTTTTTCAGTTTTTAACTTGATGGGCAAAAATAAAATGCCTACAGTGCTGGCTACATAAGATGCCATTTAGTTGAAAAGTATCAATCTATTTCCCAGCTTCGTAGAAAAACACTTTCAAGAGGTAACATCTGAACAAACGCAGTATTTCTACAAGCATTATGATAAAAACCATTAAAATGCTCAGAGTGTCGAAACACTGTTCCATTTAGCTTTTCCCCTTCTCCCTTGAATCATGATTCTTTTTTTTCTAGTTACTAAGTATATCTCCCATTTTACTGCTGGAACACCCACCTATAGGATTTACATTATATAGCAATGTCTAGTATTTTATTGTGTGATCTTACAACTTAGAATGTAGACTACAGAAGTGATAAGCTGCAGATTGTTTTCTTCTGGACTAATATTTGCTTTCCTAATGATAATTAACTAAACCACAGGCAAAGTCATGTCTGTTGTCACACCGAGTGTTTCTACTTCTTTATATTGTATCAGTGACACATTCCTAATTTTGTACACTTGACCATGTGCAAAATAATTTTTGTTTGATTCCCCCCCCACCCTGAACATATCTGAGGCTCCTAGACATCTCTGATGGGAGCTAGGAGCTTTTTGCTTTTAGCAAAAGAACTGCAATCTATAAGAAATATCTTTTCTTATTCCACCTATCAATTCTGGAATTAACAGTGCTCATTCTTCAAATGATTTTTTGCCAGTGACTGCCATTTCAACTTTCAAATCATATGTCTAATGTCAGAAGTATTCAACTTTTTATGTGAAATTATGTACTTATGTTAGACATCCAGGTGACATCACACTGAAGTCTGTTTATCCTGCTTTACTGATCAAGTGTGAATTCAAAGACACTAAGAAGTTGAACGGCAAAGATAACCTTCCTCCTTGCAGTGAAAATTAAATGGATGTCATAGATGTCACAGATTTTTCATCTATTTTTCATCAAAGTTTATGGTGTAAGGTTCTGTAAGGACTGGGAATGACACATTTAAACAGGGGGAGTGGAAGGGAACACTGCCAAAACATGGACTACAAAGCAACAGAATCTTAGGCCTAAAGGTTATTCAGAATGGTATTGTGTAAGTAAAGGAAGCAGCTCTGCTGCTCAGCTGCTCCAAAGATGCCAACAGTTGTTTTAATCTTGCCAGGGGGCTAGATGCCAGTGACAAAAATTAACATAGTGTAACATCTGTTTTTTGTGATTTCCACCCAAAAATGAGAAAAGAACATTCAGTTGTTTCAATACGCATGACTGAAAAGGACATAGATTTTTTTTGTTATCCTCTTTATCAAAATGTGCTTTTGTGTACTGATGCTTTTCCCAGCCTCTTCAATGCATACCACATGTTTTACAGACTTCAAATCAATGACATTTTAGGCCTGGCATCAGGGCTCCTCTCCAGTCATAGCTGTTCATGGGGTCCTGAGTCCAGGGTGACTCAGTCGGTGTTCTGGAGCTCTTGGAAAAGGCCTCCTCTCACCTCCTCCCCTGCCAAATGTCTCAGTGAAGCAGACAAGCATGCTTAATTCTTTCTCAATATCCGCTCACAGGGCAGGATGCTTCTGGCAGACACAACCAGTCTATTGTAATTTACAGGCAACCTGATAAAACAGCTGTCCTACATTTCTGGAGTGCTGAACACCTTGAAGAAACATTAGGCTAGAAGCAAGGTAAAACAACTTTGAAGCCATTTGAAGCAGAGGCCCTGTGGAAGCAAAGCATAAGAAAGAACGTAAAAAGTCATCAGGCATGATCAAACCTAGCTATTAGATCCTTGCTCTCAGGAGCAGAATGCACTGCTTCTCTTGTGCCTAACTCCCTAGAGTAAGAGAGAATTAGATGTTTCAGGATTGAATATGAAAGATCTAGCATACTTGGGAATGGTATATCGTTCTTCAGTTGTTTCCAGTCTTTTTTTTTCCTTTTTCAGCCAATTATTCTTGGTTTAAAGGAATAGCCTGTGTTGCTATTGAATTTGAATTTGGTCTTTCAGAACTTTTCTTCACTTTGCCAAGATCATTTTGAACACTAACCTTATCTTCTAAAATATTTGCATTCTTTACAAGTGCAGTTAATTCTGTGATTCAGAGCATTGATGCATTTAAGATAGAATAGGACATGCTACAGACCCAATTTGATGCATCCTTCTATACTGTCAGTGAAAAACTGATAACTCTCCCCCGGCACACTTTTGCAATTGGTTTTGTAACCGTGACCAGGTAATTTCTTCTAGACCAAGTTTCACTGCTTCCTTATTAGAATATTGTGGCAGATGTCATAATGTCTTAATAAAATGAAATTATATGACTGCCTCAGTTTCTTTTGTCACCTGTGCTAATCTAGAGTTGGATGAAATTAGACTGGCTTGATGCAATGTGGCATTGATAAGACCATTTTGGCAGCTCTCAGCTTATATTTTCTGGTGCCTAAAGAAGTTTCTATTTTTTAAAGAGCTTACGTTGAGGTCCATAATTCACCAGTTTCTCTTCCTTTTTCTGGCAAACATCCTTCTTGTTAGAGACAGGCACGACGCTTACTCTTTCCAGTCTGCCAGAATTTTTCTTATTTCCACAAGGTAGCGTTGATGTTGTCTCAGACAGTCCTTTAATGCATTCTTCAGGTTTAACTGATTTGAAAACATCTAGCTTTATGTACACTGTAGCCTGTACTTTTCCAGTAAGTTACAAGGTAAGATTTTCCTTCTTGATTTGAACAGCACTAGTCCCTTGCTCACCACAGGCCTTTCCTGTGAAACCTTATGCAAAAAACCATGTTAAATACTCTTTATTCTGCCGAGTCTCATCTGTAGCTTTCCTTCCTGTTGAGAAGCAGGCCAAGATTCTCCCAGCTCTACTAATCTATATATAGACTAATTTCTTGCTATCACTGATGCCTCTTGCAAACCTTTTGCAAATTCTTGCAAAGAATTTTTTTGTGTTTCTTGTCTTCCAGAGTCAGCCCCTATTTCCTTCAGCAGTTATTCTTAATGCTATGACATAGTTTGTGTGTACTTCCTTCTTGTAAAGTCAATGTGAAACTCACAAGCTAGCTCAGCTGATCTCTTACCACATTGCTTATACTTCATCTGGATTCCTCTGTGTGTGTGTGTGTGCCTGTGTGGGTGTGTGCCCTTTCTCTGAAGGACAGCTTTCCTTAACTGCTGCAGTTTTCTACAAAAATCCCCCAAATCCATATGACCAAAAGCTCCAGCAATCCATGTGATTCTTCTAATTACCCACAAAAGAACTCATCTACTAATCCTTCTAGTTCAGTGACCTATTTTAAATCCCCAGACTATTAGGATCTTGTTCCTTTCCTCTTCAGTTATTACCTGGACACTTGCATCTAGTCAGTCCCTCCCTATATATAATATGGCTGGATAAGCACTGAACAAACCTTCCATATGAGACACCTCTTTAAGCTTCTGTTGCACAATTAGCTTGTTATCTTGATCATCTTGTAAGATGTCTGTGCTAATGCAAGAAAGGAAAAAAAAAAAAGAAATAGTTGGACTTGTTCAATGGATAGACTCATTAATTCACTTCATCCCTTTTATGACTTTTTCATAAATGGACCTATACATGCCTTTGAATTTAGGTCCTTGTCAAAGTCATTGGGGCTTACACATATTTAAAATCATAGAATCATTTAGATTAGAAAAGACTTTCAATTACCATTGAGTCCAACCGTTAACCTAATACTAAGTCCACCACTAAACCATGTCCCTGAGCATCACATCTACATGACTTTTAAATGTCTTCAGGAAAGGTGACTCAATCATTTACCTATGCAGCCTGTTCCAATTCTTGACAACTCTTTCAATGAAGGTATTTTTCCTAAAAGGTTCTGTTATCCATCCCTGCAAGGGCAGCTAAAATTGTGCTCCAGGAGGAAGTTTATAAGCATTAGCTGGTCTTCCTTCTCTTTGCCAGGAGGTTGCACTCCTTTTACCACTAGCTCATGGAACACCTCTGTGTTGTCAAAGAAGCCACACTCCAACCCAGTTATAGCATGTGAGCAGAGGGGACTGAACCCTAGTCCTTATGAGCTTGACTCTTCAGTTAAAGAATGGGCCAAGACCATATACTGATATTCTCATGTTACTATGGATTCTTCTGTTCCCTGTGTTTCCTTAAGTCCTTTGCTCCAACCTTTTGAGCTTCCTAAATTATTTTGATTTGCTCATTCAAGGCAGTATCAGTACCTGGAGTAAGAATAGTGCTTAGTGGTACAGGTAAGCCTGAGTAACATTTCAGTTAGTCAGTTCAGACTAAGGCAGCTTGGCAGTAACGTATGCTCTGAATTCTTGAGTTCTTTTGTAATAGATTTGGAATAGATTTTATTTTTTTTCTGCTTACCAGGATGATGTGTCTACTCCTGATCTCAGCAGATGATTATTAAGGAGCTGTAAATTGTCTGTATCCAAAGATGGATGTAGCCAACTTTATCTCTCCTCTTCCTCCTATTCTGTTATGGGTATGTTGCAAAATCTAGACAATCATCTACTGTGTCTGTCTTTGAGGTTTCCTGTGTTAAAATGTTTATGATTGTTTCATTTTATGGCCCAATCTCACAACTTTCCTTCAAGAGTGTAATAAAATTCTATTAAGTGGCACATCCAGTGCCGAGTATCTTTCCTCTCTTGACCTTCATGGAAAGGGAAATACAGCTCTTGCAAAAGTACTCCAAGGCCTGGGATGAAGAATTGTCCTCATCTTTAGTGATGCAGGTTGACAAGCGTTTCAGAGTCAAGACAGTTCTTGTGGGACTGCCTGCACTCATCACTCTGTTATATACCTTGTGATACTCAACACCTTATATTTAAAACTCCATCCTGAAACTTGTGTTTAGTAGCTCTTTAGAGCTGTTGGTGTAGTGGCTTACCAACCTGTTTGCCTAGATGAATTCTGCTGCTTTATCGTAAGGAAACACTGAACCTTGGGGTGAATTAATAGTGGGACATTTCATTGCACAGCATTGCTAACTTAGGTTCACAAGGATGATCAGGGGACTGGAGCACCTCCCGCATGAAGATAGGCTGAGAAAATTGGGGCTGTTCAGCCTGGAGAAGAGAAGGCTGTGTGGAGACCTCATAGCAGCCTTCCAGTATCTCAAGGGGGCCTATAGGGATGCTGGGGAGGGACTCTTCATCAGGGGCTGTAGTGAGAGGACAAGGGGTAACGTGTTCAAACTTTTTTCAAACAGGGGAAGTTTAGATTGGATATGAGGAAGAAATTCTTTACTGTAAGGGTGGTGAGGCCCTGGAATGGGTTGCCTGGGGAAGTTGTGAATGCTTCATCCCTGGCAGCATTCAAGGTGGGGTTCGACATAGCCTTGGATGGCAAGGTTTAGTGTGAGGTGTTCCTGCCCATGGCAGGGGGGTTGGAAGTAGATGATCTTAAGGTCCTTTCCAACCCTAACTAATCTATGATTCTATGATTCTATGATTCTATGAAATGTAGTATAGAAGTGTTAGCATGGTGGTGTGCCTGTGTCTGAGGAAGTTCTGCCTGTTGGTAGGAATAATTCTCCAGAGAGCAGCACCACATTGAACTTTTGGGTCTGAAAATGGCTCAGCCACAGTTCAGTCTCCGCACTGCATTTTGTGTCATGCTTTGTATGCCCAGAATGGAGCTTAAGGACTTATGTGCATCTTGAATAGTGGGATTTAAGAAAAAGTACTCAGCATTGCTACTCATGAGATTTGACCTTTATGTTTTCTTTAATCTCTGTTCAGGCACACTGGGAGAAATTCACACCCTTGCTGAAGGAAAGACTATAACTCCTTCATTGAAATGTTAGTGAGTTTAGAAAGGTGATGTGTTCTCTTGGACTTTACTGTTAAAACATCATTCTCTGCTCTCTCATTCTACTACTCCTTTCCTTCATATTGTAATTTTATTACTTTTATCAAGAACAGACCTGATCCTCCAGTGCATCATGCCCTGTGTGTGCAAATGTTGCACATACAAATGTTGCACCTTGGGGAATTAGTGCGACTGAGATGAAGGATTTACTTTACCTGATGATAATGCCAATACGCGATTTTGGAGACCTGTTTCTGCATGCTGTTCACACTCTTGCAAAGTGGTTGTCAAATCCTTCTATCCTGATTTTCACAGGTACGTACGTGACTCTCTGGAGGCCAAGGCAGGGAAGAATTGCACTTATGAGGCTTGAACACTGCTACATTGTAATGGGATCTGATCAGCTGAGAGTTTGTGCTTTTCTCCAAATAGAGAACTTGAACATGTCTGTGCTGTGTTGAGCTTGGCTTTTAAGCTGGGTTTGCATCCAGCTTTTGCACTAGGCTGGTTATGTAATACTGCAGCAGCATGGAAAGACAAGAATTACTTGATAAGGAAAGTGACAGTGGAATGGAGACTGAATTTCAGTATAAAGGTGAACAACTTCAGTTTGTGACAGCTAAGAGAATGAAGTTCTTTAACAGGGATTATTTGGATTAGAGGATAACTGTACCAAGCAAAATGTCCATCTCTGTGTGCATGTAATAAACTGGTGTAGCCCGTGGATTTAATTCAGTGACCTGATAAAAAGTATGCATAAATGCATACTTTGTATTTGATCTATGATTCCCATGATCCTGGTTTGGTGAAAGTAGTTGACCATTTGCAATAGCTGACCACTGCATTCTTCTGACATTCAGAAATCCCCAAGTAGGCATAGCTGTGTGATCATCAGTAGCATGTGGAGATTACACTGGAAGCTTTTGGAATTTGATCTTCTCCATTCATGGCACTAGACTGAAGGCACTAAGAACCAGCCAGCATGGTACAGATTAGCTATATTGTCTATGTCAGCAAAGAACCTGACCAAGACTGGGAAAACACTCTAGTTCACCTGTGGGTCAACTTCCTGTACCATGCCCACCCATGCTGAGGAACTAGCTCTGTAGGGATACAATTTCTGCCTGGTACAAGATTGCGATATTCAGCAGGTCTCTGAGTTTTTGTCTTCTGATGTGTGATCCATTCTGTCCAACACCAGAAAGAATTCATGGCATTCAAATCAGGAGTTACTTTGGCCTGCATCTCTTTTCATCATACCTTCTTTTTATGGCACTGTCAGTAATGTAGAGCTGTAAGATGCTGTGTGCTGCATTTACTGTAGCAATGTTAGGCTTGAAATGTTCTTTCTGTGGGAGTTGCTAGAGGCAGGAGAGCTTCACACTGAGATACTCCTTAAAAGTTCAAAGTGCTAGTAATTAGGAGAAGCCATTATTTTACTGTAAACTGAATATGTGTCATCTGAACACTCAGAGTCTTTGATGAGTCTGAGGGAGAATAAACAGAGCCCTATGACATTTCTCTCCCAGTCATTGTCCTCATGCTGCTGTTTTGTTTCCTAAACTGAAACTGTTTTGTGTTTTTTTTTTTTTCAGTAAGGACTGTGTTCTTTGATCTTGTCCCGTTGCCTGTAGAAGGGGTACAGGTTAATAAGGGCTATAATTGTTTTCTGCTTAGAAAATGAAGTACTCTGTCTCCTTGTGGTTGGTGCTCTGAAGTGTTCTTAGCACTTCTTAGCACTTCACCCCTGCATACTATTGGGGGCGAAATATGTCATTCCAATAGGAGACAGAATATATCATTCCAGTGGGAAAATGAAAACCTTTTCAGTATTGGTGAGGGCATGTACTAGGAGATAGAGTTTATGCACTTCTAATCTGGGCAAATTATAATCTGCCTACTCCTCACAACAGGATTAATTGGTCCACTTTTCAACATACTTCTATACCCCTGCGCTTTCTCATTAGTGTACATTGAAGAAAAGAAAAGAACACCCTCAGGAGGGATGTGTAAAGTCCCTCCATGTGTGAAGGGTAATGTGGCGCATTTTCAGAGGACCAGTGGGGATAAAAGGCTTTGTTCAGCAGCCTTGACAAAATGAATGAAGAAAAAATGCTTTTTTACTACAGATATGAGGATCAGGAGAAGAAGCATGGGGAAAAGAAGAGAGAGAAAGATCAGCAACTTGGAGTTGAGTAAATAATGAGTATTTAGTTTATTTCAGTACCTGAAACAGGTCTGGTGGCCTAGAGTATATCCAGACACACTTGTATTCATGAAGTTAAGAAACAAGCTGGAGAAAGGAGTTTGATGAAAACCAAAGAAGTGTAGGGGTATATTTGTTTCAGAATTCCTTGTAATGCTCTTGTTGTGCTTTTATTAGTGGACTGAAATGTCAGTAATTTAATTCAAGTCGCTACTGAAGCAGTGTAACTCAATCAGAAATTATACTGTCTTAGAAAAAAAAAAACCCTGATTTGTGATAGTCAGCACAGTTGATTCACATTTTCAATTATTATCCCACAACGCTATGTCTATGAGGAAAATATCACTATGCTAAAGCTCTTCCACAAAGATTGATATGGGTTGACAAAATTTAATTAAAGGTTTCAATTTATTCCCACTGAAATGAGTGGGAAAACTCATTCACTTCAAAAAGCAGCAGCTACCTTTTATGTATGACTGGCATAAAAAAAAATACAGTTGAAAGTATAAGAAGAAAAGAAGCTAATGGTAAGGACTCAGAAATAACCAAACCAAAGCTCTTACGCACCTATTTCCTATATATGTCCAGATAGCTCTATGGGCTTCAGTAGTGCAAAGCTACTCATACAACAAACATTTGCCAAGTGATCAATTAAACATTTTTAAAATTATCTTTGTTTTGCTGCAAATGAGTTAAAAGTTCTCCAAATTAAGCAGCTTAACATTACAGTGCACATGCACACGGAAAGAATATAGCTAAAGTATTTAGCAAGGGTAGGAATTTTACAAAGGTAATGTCTTATAAAGGAAAATTCCAAATCCATTTCTGGGCTGCTTTCTGCCAGAGAAAGCTTTACAAATGAAAAATAAAACTTCTAGAAATATGGCACGAATTTGAAAAAGATTGCCAAGTAATCATCTGATGACAGACTATTCACACAGAAAATCAAGTTATACCCTGAGACTCAGCCAAGTTAGCAGCAAGAGACAAGGATACTCGAGGTGGAAGGAATAATGAAATTTAAAAATGAGAAGAATAAACAGAGGAATATTAAAAATCCAAATACATACAAAGTTCCCCTATGACTGTAAACAGGAAAATGATACACCTTCCTTTTAAGAAAGATAAGAAGGTAGATGTAGGGAATCACAGTCTGATTAGCCATTCTTCAGTCCTTAGGAAAACTACGGAGGATACTCTCAAAAAAGCTATTTGCAGACACACAAAAGACAAGAACATGATTAGAAATGGTCAGCTTGGATTTACCCCTTAGCAAATCATGCTTGGCCAATCTGACAGACTTTTACAATGAAACAGCTAGGCCTGTAGATGAGGGGAGAGTAGCAAGTCTTTAGCAATACTGTGGACATTGTACCATAGCTTCTGCTAGCCAAACAAGAACAAATGGACTGGATGGGTGGACTGAAAGAAGGGGTGGAAAATTGGCTAGACCTGTAAACTTGAAGGGTCTATGATTTCAAGTCTAACAGTTCATGGTGTTCCTTGGGGGCTGATAGCTATTGTGGTCAGCTCTAAAGCCTTCATCAGAGACCTGGACAACAGGACTGAAGATATCTCAGCCAGCCTCCAGATTACACCAAACTGGAAGCAGCAGTTGATGCACAAGGAGGGTAAGATGTTCCTCAGAGGGGTCTAGACAAGCAAGAGGAATGAGCTATCAAGAATCTCATGAAGTTGAACAAGGAGAAATGCAGTCTTGCACCTGGGGAAGAGCAAGCTGTGCATATGTACGGACTGGGAACCAACCCGCTGGTAGTAACACTGCAGGATAGGACCTGAGAATTCTGCAGGAGGCAAGTTGCACAAGGATCAGCTGTTTACCCTTATGGCAATGAAGGGTGAATATATATTGGCATGCATTAGTAACAAATCAGCAAGCAGGTTGATGGAAGGGATTATTCCCTTCTGCTTGGTACTGGTGAGGTTTGATTAGAGACCTCCAGAAGTCCCTGATAATCTATTTTTTCTATAATCCTGTGAAAAGATTTTTTAATTCTTATATTCAGTACTGTTCATAAGGGTTTGTTCTCAGTTCATTAGAGGTCCATGATAGGGGTTAAATTAGAATAATAACTATACTGAACAAGAGTCTTTTTACATGGACCAAGATCCTGGAAGTTGGTAGGACATGGGAGATTAGGTCTTTCATTATTGGCACAGAGGAAATATTCATAGGCAATATAAAGGTAAGTTACTTCTATAAAGACTTTTATTTGGAGAGAAGCTTTTTAAACATTTCTTTTAACTTTTAGTTCTAATAGTTCTAATTTTGATCTCTCTAATCGCTAATACATGTTTATCTAGCTGCATCTGAACTATACTGTTCTCCTCTTTGCTTCCTACGTTGGTGTGTAGGATTAAGTAAAAGTGCTAATTCTAGGTTATTTAGTACAGCTTTGGTAATTACAGTTGTAACTGGAGAGTAAGGTTTGAAGTTTAGCTTTGGGTTTCAGGGTGAGTTTTTTTGTTTTGTTTGTGGCGTGGTTTTGTATTTGTTTTGGTTTTTGATTTTTTTTTTGTTTTTTGTTTGATGGCACATCTTTAGCAATGATGCTCAACTGACTATGAAGCCAATCAACAAAATACAATCTTTAAACTGTGGCTATACTGAACAGCGGATATACGCTTTGGGACCAACTTCATTCAACTTCAGATTTCACTGAAATTAAAAACTGTACTGAAGCCAGACAACTAATTGTTGTAGAAAGTTAAAGTTCTTCCTCTATGTAATATGCAAAAAGAGAAGCCTGATTTTTCTCCTTCTACTCTTCATAAGGGGTGTGCCTGAGGCCCTTTTTTCAGGAATGAAATGAAGATTTCTTGTCATATCAGTTGCCAGTGTTTGCTCTCTCCTTTCCCAATTGCACAGCCCAGCTCCTTAGGTTTACTTTGTCTTGAACTGTATGGGGTAGCCTTGCCTATGTATTTGGCATTTTAATGGGCCTACTGTTCAAGAAAATATTTTTTCATTAGCCTTAATCTAGTGTTTGCTTACGACTGAAAAGGTCCTCTTTACACAGGATTTAGTCCAGCATGATTACAAGCCATGATATCTCTTTCAGGCATAATACAGTTTCCTCTCTCCCAGTTACTCCTTCAGCACAGTGATACTTATAAACAGCTGATCTAAACATTTTTTGCTTTGCTTTTAAATTGATGGAATGGATAGACTTACGCCATAAAATGATATGGATCTGATTCTGCACTATTGTTTATGGAGAACTCAATGAAGGGAAAGTAGCAGTAGCATACATCTGACTTTACTGTGAACTTTTAAAAAGGATTCTGGTATTTCACTGCTTGATGTGAGTAAATACCTCAGATGACATTTCTTATGCTTCCAACTTGACCATTTCCGCTGTGCTCACCTTGACCGCTGTTGACTGACATCACATGCAGGCTGCAACAGCCATTAATTTTAAAATAATATGCTTTTAAAGATATTTTAATGTTTATTCACAAATCCATGCTTTGGAACTAAAGCAGGATGATCTTTATTAAAGGTCAAGCAGAAACACTTAGGTTCCAACTCCTGGTAAATATTTGGGTTGATACACAGCCATCTCTGTTGAAAATATACCATGTGCTTGCATTATGGCAAAATGTGAGAAACTGCTCCTTAAAATCATGATTAAAGAAAAAGATTAGGAATATTTGCAGACATTTCTAGAGTATGATAGTTGATCCTTTTCCCTCTATCTGCTGGCCACACCCTTACAATTATGTAGCACAGACAGGAACAAAGTTTAGGCTGGATTATGCAAAGATTTCCAATGACAGTTTTAAGCAATGAAGTCATCCTGAGATCTACTGAGGAAGCTGTATGTCAGACCTCTATCTCCTATATACTATCCTATTTAAAATAAATTTACATTTAAGATCTGATATGAAACCCATTGAAGTCAATGGAAATATTTTAATGTTCTTTGATTAAAATGCATGTAAAAGATCATGTATTTTCTGTGATTCTATTTCTGTTACAGCTTGGCAGGATTTACTATGCCTACATATTTCCAGCAAGGCTTCCTCCAGGGTTTTTTTTGTTATTATTATTTCCCCTCATGATAATATCAAAAATCTTTTATTTTCAGCATCTCTAAGGTCCTACCTGATTTTGCTACTGCCAGCAGCTTAATTCTCTTCTAACGTGTGAGCTGTGTGTGACTCCCCAAACCCACCAGTTTGGCTTCTGCAGGCAGATGTAATTTAAAACAAAACAACAATCAAGCAATGGCTTCTGTGCTGTACAAACAGTTCAAACCAGAATTTATTCCTAATTCTCTCTGTCTCTTTTTTATATATATTTTTTAAGTCTTTGACCTTATAAAGTATTTTAGTTTAAATTCTGGCTGGAGACATATCAGCTTCATATCTGCTGTTGTTACCTCTTCATGAAAGAGTCAAGCTATTTCTTGCAGCAAACACTGTTGGAATGCAGTGTGACAATGATATATATTTGCCATTTATACACAATGCATACTATTTCTTTTCTGGATAGTAGTTTAGAGTACCTTAGTAATTATTTTTCTATATCCAGAAAGCAAAAGCTTTGGTAGTGTTAAGTTACTGGATTAACTGCTGTAGCTTACTGTGAAATGCATTCCTGAGCCCTGTGATCTGGCAACAGATGGATTCAAATTAAAACCACGAATTTGCTTGTTGCAAGGTGTAGAGATAAGGGAAATGGTGATCAGCAACATCTGGATGTTGCAAATCAGCCTGGTTTTCAGTGAGCCACCCCAGAACTGCGTGAAATGGACTGTTCCAAATATGGGAGTGTTTATGGGCCTTTGTCCTTTCCCCTTTTCGAATGTCTTTATTCCTTCTCTCTTGAGCTCTCCTCCTGCCTACCTGCTCCAAATTTTGGCCATCTTAAAGTTTTATATAGCTTTGCAATCTCCGACTAGCAATGAAGAACTCAGTCAGACTAGAATTTGGCACTGGGATGGTTTGTGGTGACCTCTTAAAAGTTCAAGTCCAGTTTTAGAGAGCAAAGTAATGGTAAGGAATGCCTGGAGAACAGTTACATGAGAGCTGTGTTCTCACATACTGCATGGCACTCACAAGCGCAAAGTCAATGCTTATCAACAACTACCACAAATTCATATTGTAAATATCCTACACATAATTACAGTCACCATCACTGGAATACAACAGATACTGTAGGAATATTTTCTTAGTAACCATGATCTTCTGTTTGATTGCTTTCCTTTCTGATTCAGTGGTAACTTTGGTATATTTCTGGAAAGTAAATTAACATTGCCTTGTTTTTAATCCTGAAAGACTTCTGATGCACTTTATACTTTAACACAATTATGCCTAATAGATGGAATACAGCAGCTTCGCAAGGATTGTTCATATCCCTGCAGGATACTTGGCTGAGATAAACATGTATCTAGTTTATTTAACATGATTAACTACTTGAAGTGTTAGAATTCTTATACAGTAATTCACAACAGCCAGGGATTGCAAAATTACTGGAGAGACACTGTGTTCTATAACACAGACCCAGTTTGATGTACGCACCACGCTGGGTAGTGCTAATGGGCTGCTATCCAATAGCTTCCTTTCTCCTCCTCCCCTGTAAAAATGATGGTGGTTGAAGATTTGATAATCCCTGTTCCAATTCAGTAAAGGATAAATGATGCATTTTCTTTATTTCTCATCTAACCAATATACTTTCCTGCATTTGTACCAGGGAAAGCCAGTGGCATACTAAGGAGACTACAGCACTAGGACTGTACCAAAGCTGGCATAGTTCCCTTTACTTTCCTCCCAGCTCAACCTCCTTTCCTCTCTGCACTGATACAGAGGTCATGGTTCAGAGACCACTGCAATTCATCACAATCTTGGTATCCTTAAATAGCCACTGTTTTTGATTATTAAGACAGTTTCCTTGAATTGCCTTGTGTAATTATGTTCTCCCTGCTCCTGCTGTTAGTTCCAGCTCTGATAGTCTAAGGCCACCACTAAGACCAGGAAGCACTGAGCTACTCCTATGTTGCAGCTGGAGAGTATTAGAAACAATGGGAGAAAAAAAATAAGCCTGGCTTCTACATAATCTGATGTTTTTATAATCTACCCAGGAAGACAGTGATGTAGGGCCATGCAAATGAAGAAGTTTAGTGGGTACAGTTCTGTGTGGGAGCTCTGAAGACAAGGATTCATCTCCCACACCTTTTGCATCTGTAAATTGCCACATTGAATTAATTATTTGAGATGCAGCCCCTGAAACTTAAGGCACCAAAATTTGACATCTCTAGAAGCCTATTGAGATATTTAGTAGACTAAAGTTGCCCTTTAGAGTTGTCCTTTATCTTTTCACTGATGATATAGGGATCCCAGGGATATCATACTTCCAAAGCAGGCACTGCCTTTTGAAGATATTTCTGTGAAAATCTGGGCCTATGGAAGTCAACGGAGAATGACCCTTCCATGTCCAGACAACTATTGAGCTGAAAGAAGAAGATTCTTAATTACAATCATTTAGCATAAATGCTTCTTTCAAGGAATGGGAAATTGACCTGACAAGCCAATAAAAACTGCAGACTCTGTGTGTCAAGGAGGGAGAGAAAAAGCAGGAAGGTAGGAAATATCATCATTTTCTCATTCTTCAAATTAATACTTTGAGGAATAATTTGGCAATTTTTTGTTGTTCTAATGAGCCCCTGCTCTTTATTATGATACATGCTAAATTATATGATAATTTCTCCTTTGCTTTCACTAAGTTGCCTGTTTTGACAAGGCACAATAAGATTATTTGTTCAAAATGGGAATCAAAAAGCAGAGAATTTCCTGCAATGCTGCAAAGTGCTCTGAAGTGGTAAGCCTAATGCAGGGATGCTTATGATAAAGCACTGCAGAACACAGTTGATTAGAGCATTGAATTAACTATGCTCTCATGCAGTCTCTCTCTCATGATCTTCTTGATTCTTTCAGCCTCCTATTTCACCCTTTCCATCTGCACATTATTGTTTTCTTATCCAGAAGTGCTTTCTTTCGAGAATTCAGCACAAATGCCAGCACTTGGCTTTCATCAGAAAACAAGCCCCAGCATTCTGCTCCAGAGAGTCCCAACAAATCCTGCACATGGTGGCTTCTTCAGGTCAGGCTACAGCAATCTATGCAGATTAAATGAATGTGGAGTAATACAGAACAGCTGTATAAACCTATGATCTTTAGTGTTTATTTGCCTATGAAATACTGTTACTGCTGTGACAGTCTCAACTAGTACTAGGACTTCTTTTTCTAAAGGCAGGTTGACCTAACCTAACATAGTCAGGTCAAATGGTATGAAGTGAAATCAGTCAAGATTAAGGCTGTTTCTGTAGGCCTGTGATGGGATGTAGAACCATATCCAAGCTTGTGCTAAAGCACCTTTCCTCACCCATACTGTCATCAATCACTGACTTTACCATGGTGCATGTGAGGGTCAGGTGGCACTGCCTCAAAGCCAAACAGCAAAGATCACATATACATTTGTGCCAGCTCCTGAAGTCTCTGTGTTAGAATGAGTCAGATACTTCCTTTGGTTGGAAGACTTTTCTGAAGGTTCGGATGTCCATGCACATGCCAAAGTCTGACGCTGAGGTCTCTCAGTATGAACCACTCACTGTGCACATGACGGAAAGGGTAGGTAGGTCATTTGCAGTATGGATTAATAGCAGGCTCTGTGGCTTAAATATTTGAATGAGACTTCACTGTCTGCACTAATACTTACAGTGCTATTAATGCAAATGCTTTAAAAAACTTAAATCTCTGTGGAATTGTAATTTACTCCCAAGAATTGCAAGCTATGCTTGAAAATGTTAGAGCTTTCTGACTGCAAGGCTAGTTCTGCCCTTGGATATACTAAATAATTTTCCTACCAAAGTGAGATAAGAAAGCAAATGTTTCTTGGAAGAAAATAATATGAAACCAAAGGATGGTGTATATTGTGGATTTACATTTCCAGCCATATATTTGCATTCATTTTTCAGTAGTGCAAGCCTGATAACATGAGTCTTTCATTTTCTAATACTAAGGTGATATTTATTATCATGATAGGGCAATGTGTACTCTGAGGGCACTTCTAATCTTATTGTCAGTTAGACCCACAGTAATAGTATGATTTCTAGTCTCGTGGATGCTTGTATCAGGATTATCACACTGTACCTCAAACCTGGGTCTACCACTAATGTCTGACCTGAAGTTGTAACTGGCAAATAGCAGCAGGGAATCAATAGGCTTTTATCCATTTTTTAATCCAAATATTGATTTATTAATACTGTAGAACAAACTTCTGTTAGTGGCTCTTCTCATTTATGTTAGAGCTTCTTCAGCAGCCTCATGGCATGAATTGGGGGTTCTTCAGTCAGGACTGTGTACAGTCCTTTCACTCATTCAGATCTTCACTGATATTACTGGGCACTGTGTGATTCTGAGGGTCCATTTGCAAGAACTGCTGGCAGAAATTGTCTGTCTTTTAAGACACTTTAAATTTACACCTCTTTTATTCTGTATCTGAAGACAGGATGTTCTGCTGGTCATATGTAAAAGCTTGTGAATAGAAAACATGTTACTAGCTAGCAAAAATAAATTTTAAAGAGGCCTTAAAATGTAAACAAGATGTATTTCCTTAGTTGTCATATTTCCTTGTCCGTGTGTGGTATTCTGCCAGGCAGGCCATGGGTGATGAGTTAAATGAGGATGGTTCTCTGAGCCTCCTTATGGTAAAGATTAATACCTGCAGCACAGAGCCTTTGCAGCTGCCATACTAATGTATATGACTGAAAAATTCTAGTCTCAGCGCATGACCTTTGACTACAGAAGTTTTCCTCCTCCAGCCTCTACACTGACAAGATTGTTGCTCCCATTCACCACCTGCAGTGTGCCGGGGTGGAGGGAGGTTGGGGCTGCTGTGGGTTGTCCTTTTGACAGAGACTCCACAACACTGCTCCATCAAAAAGCTTCAAGCTTCCACAACAGCCAGCATTCTTGGGCACAATTCGAAACTGCAGCAGTGTGTGGAAAAATGGAGTTAGTAACCTTTTATTTTTTGACACTTTTATTCCAGCTATTCAAAACATACATATAATAAAATTTTATTTCCAATAGCAATAGGATTCCAGGAAAGCATCTGATTTTTTTTTTTGGGGGGGAAAAAAAAATCTTCCAGGAATTTACTATCAAGTGGGAATGAGATTAAAACTCTTTTTCTGGGGTTTGCTGTTTGGTAAATTTAGCACTCATTGTTTAAGAAACAGCAGTCTTTTTCTGCATGATCAATATTTAGATATTGATATTTAATATATACTACGATTATTGTTCTCTAATATCAAACTGCCTCCACCAATAAAAATTGTACATCCACATAAATGTAACAAACACATTAACCTGAACAATATCTCTTTTTTAAAACTGCTAGTGTCTAATTGTCCCAATTAAAAAGCAATATTCTGTAGCAAGCAGATGATGAAAACACTGAACAAAGCTCCCAAGCTTTTAACAACAATGAAAAGAAATATATATATATTAAAAAATGTGTTCTCTATTATGCTTCAACCTCATTACTTAGTTTATGTGGGACATAGTTTATGTGGGAAAATGCTAATACGAATTCATTTACTTCTTACTTTTATAGAAGCATGCAAACAACTCCTGAATAAAAATTTGCTTGTATATGTGAAAATACCAAGAGAAGATCATGACAAACCCAGTAACTTACACCAACACTGTCCAGAGTTTCTAGTATTTTAAAGGTGAAAAAAAACATAGAGCTTATATTTGTGAAAAATTTGAATAAATCCCTTGCGATGGATATTTTATAAAAATATAAATGAAATTCTATTTCTCTTGAATAGTCTGAAGGAGAGATCTTGTCTTTCTTCCAAAACACCATGTTTCTATACAATGAATACAAAAAAAGGCTACAAATATATGCTTATGAAAAACGAGCGTTTTCTGCAGTGAAATTAAGTCTCTTTTGAAGTTCATATTGAACATGGTGTAAATGCACTGGCAGTAATTGTGCAAAAAATTCTGCCTTTTACTAAACTGACTGAGGTTGTAGTTGTGGGATTTTCTGTTGATTTTTCTATTACCTTTTTCTTACGTTGATTAGAAGGCAAAATATTTTTGTAATTATCTGATAAAATTATTCTCACACTGCAGGAGTATTGCCTTATATAACACAATCAATAGCTTGAAGTATTATAAATGATCTAGTAAATGCCCTGAAGAGTTGCATTTTATTACTTCTCCTCATTTTCCCACAGGAAAGTATCAAGTTCCCAAGCTCATACTTACAGTTCTGTCCTTTATTTCCATACTACCCATGAGATAGGTCTGAAAATGTGAGGCCTGTCACTAAGAAATTCAGGTCTCCGTTTCCATAAAGGCTTAACTCATTACTTCACTCGGCTTGTCAAGAAGTGTAGCTAGGGCAAAATGTGGATCTACAGTTAAAAAGCCTCCAACTTTTTATTCTTTGAGATGAATTTGCTCGTATTCCCTGCATAAGTACAAATCCTGACAAACTTCCATGCTTGGATAGGACTCACCTATGTGGTTGTCACTGCTAAGCTAGGACTTCTTTGAAACAGGCAATTCATAACAAAGAAGGAACCCAGTCGCTTGTGTGATTTGACAGCTTATAGTTAAAGCCTAACCTGAAAAGGCTGGGGATTTGGACTCAAAACACAATAATTCTACATGCACCTATAGTTTAGTGCCTATCAGGACTGAGGCAAGATTAAATAAATCTTGTTTGCTTAATGAAAAAAGAACATCCTGACACAGTGAACACATAAAAGTGACTAATCCACCTCTATCTTCCCCAGTGAATATTATTCATTATGCTGTTTGCTTTTCTAGATTAAATTTTTTTTGGTAGTCTGAAGCAATAATTGCATATGTAACTACTAGCATGAGATACGTATAGGAAAACCAAGCCGATAATTTACAACCTATCAGTGCTTTCGCTTTTGGTGAATTATCACTAACCTGAATACTTCCCTCCCCCCCCCACACTTTCTGGAGTTCTTTAAACTGGTCACCAAATGTTTGAGGAGAACAGTTATTTAGCAGGAGGTGTTTTAATGATTAGCTGATTGTGTCTGTCTGACCAGCACAAACTCCAGCTCCCTCAGCAGTGGGATAGCTTCTTAAGTTAACAGTCCAATTTCTTCAAGTGCAATTTCTCAACAAGTTTTCTTAAGGAAAACAAGTTGAGAGCACGTATTTTTCAATTTCTGCAGGACTTGTTTTATGAATGTCATGCATGTGAACAGTCCTGCCAGGGAACCAGTCAGCCCTAACAGGTTACAGAGAACCCCTGTGAAAGAGTCTTAAGAAGCAACCTCTGCGAAAAAGTTGTAAGAAGCAACCTCGAGCAAGTTCGAGTGAAAGATGTTAACATTTGTTAACATGTTTGCTCTCAGCTCCTCCATGCATTTGGCTCGGGAGAGTTTAGTGGCCCGAGGTAAGGTTACCTCTGGGTCCCTGTATCCAGTGGGAAGCAGCACCATGCTCAAGGCGGGCTCTGGCAGAGAAAGGCAGCCACTTCTGGCACGGGGACAGCGGCGGGGGTCCCCTCGGTCCTCCCAGCGCAGGGCCCCAACCCAAAGACCCTGGCCGGCTCTCTGCCCGCCGTCAGGACCACCGTCCTCGGCGCTGTCCCGGGTGCTGTTGCCGCTGTCCGCGGTGCTGAAACAGGGCCTCAAACAAAGCGCCCGCGGATTGCGGCGCTCAGAGGGGCCGGAGAACGGGCAGAGGGCTGCTGGGGGCAGGGCGGACACAGCGGGGAGCAGCCGTGGGGAGCTTGTCCCGAAGCACCTTTCTCCGCTGGCCGTGACTGTTCAAAAGTCTCCAGGCACAGCAACTCGGGGGCACCCAGGTCCCCGCAACCGCGGCTCGCTGAGCCGGGTGGGGCAGCCCCTTCCCCATCGCGGTCTCCCCGGTCATTCGCCACCCCATTTTACCACGAGAGGAAAGTTTTGCCTGTGGTGCCTTGATCCCCACCCTTGTGACCGGACTTGGCAGGGAAGGGGAGCAGCGGCGGCCGGGGGAGAGGAAGAGGGGAGTTATCTCCTACTTATTTATTTATTTAGCTCTTTCCTCCCTCAGGTCTCCATGGTGATACGGAGCTCGCTCTCCCTCCGATCGAGTGGAGACGGGCACCCCTTCATGAACACCCCCCCGCTTCTCCGCTCCCGCTGCCTCCGGCGAAGGCTCTCCACTCCCTGCCTACCCAGCGGGGCCTGAGCCGCACCGATCCCTCAACCTATCTCAGGCTTCTCTCAGCCTGGCCCCGGCAGTCCTCAGCCCAGACAGACCTCAACTCCCCGCCGAGCAGCGGCGGGGCCCCAGTGCCCTCCCAGAGGAGGAGTGAGACGGAAGCAGCCAAAAGAGCATCTCCCTCCGAATCCCGCTTTGAAGTTCTTCCCGGCTTCGGCACTGCCGCTGGAGCGCCGCTGGGGAGGGGGTGGCCAGGCAGGACGTCGTCTCTGGTCGCTCCCACCCGCCGGTGCCCGCGGTCGAGTCCCGAGGCGCGAAGAACCCAGCTGAGCCCCTGCCCCATCGCGGCGGCAGCACTCTACCCGAGAGCGTGGGGCCGGGGCTCCCAGGCGGGAGGCTCCCGCGACGGCAGCTGGAAACTGACGCTCCTGGGGCCAGACCGGGCCCCTTTCGTGTCCCCATCGGCCGCGACTCCACCTCACCGCTTGCCCAGCGGAAAGCGGCCGAGGCTGCTCGCCCCCCGGTTACATAAGTAACGCGCCCCGTATCTCCCGGAACGGCCGCGGTGGCTACCAGGGGGCTTGAGAAAGGGCGTTTCGGGGGGGAGGGGGGATAAAGCTGAAAAAATGCGTCGGCAACGATCCGTAGGGATAAAGGCACCAAAACGCAAGCCACGATCCCGCACTTCCTCCGCTACTCTTTGGGTAACCCTTCCCTCCTTACCTGGCTGCCGCACGCTGCTCTCACTCCATGCCGGCTCCCCTTGGGACGGGGCAGGGCGGTGCTGCCCGGCTCTGCACCAGCTCCGGCTCCGGGCCGGCTGGTGCGTGCGCGAGTGTGAGCGCCGCTGCTGTCACACGGCCGCGGGGATGCTAGGCGGCGTCTCCATTCCCCACGCCGCTCGCCCACTTCCCGCGCCGCTCCTCCGCCGCGCAGACGGGCCCGCCGGGGCAGCGGCACCAGCCGGCTGCGGAGCTCCGCTCCGGGCCGCTTCGCACCGCTAGCAGTGAGAGTGGGAAGGGGAGTGAGGACTGCGACCGGACGGCCGCGGCAGCGCCGCGCTTGCCTGCGTGTCCGGGGATAGGGGGGAGGCGGCGCGGAGCGCGGCGGGCTGGCGGGGGAGGCGTGGTCCCTCGGAGGCAGCCGCAGGCGGACCCAGGGGCTGCGGCCGGCGCCGGGGGGCTGCGCTAGCCCAGCCGGCGAGGCGGCGGCGGCGTCGGCAGCGGCGGCGGCCGGTGGGAGCGCGGCTGTCGGGAGCGCCACCTGCGGGCAGCGCGGGGCTGTGGGGGCGGTGCGGTCCTTCCTCAAGAGGGGGTCCTGCCCGTTGCCTGCACCGCCCCCCGGCCCGGGCGGGCTGCCGCTGGGGCAGCCGAGGCACAGAACTGCCCCCGGCGGAGGGCTGTCCGCTGGGATAAATGACACGGCGGATGTGGGAGGGGGCGAGGCCCCGGCTCTGCTTTCCCCCCCGCCTTCCGCCCCCCCCTCCCTTCCACCCCCCGCTCCCCCTCCCGGCAGTGCGGGCATCAGCTCTCGCCCTGCCGTCTGCCGCGGGACCGTCTCGCTCTCCAGGGGTGAGTCCTCCCCGGCAGGGCGTCAGAATGGAACGACAGGTGCATCCAGGTGACCGGCTGGATCTGGGATTTTGTCCCGCGAAGCTTCCCTGGTGCGCAATAAGGGCTGCTCCGGCCCTGCAAATAAACCTCCGTCTCCTTTAGGGCCCTTAACAGCATCTTTTGGAAGGGGCTTCGAGCAACTTGAGCCAGTGGAACATGTCCCTGCCCATGGCAAGGAGTTGGAACTGGATGACCTTTAATGTCCCTTCCAAAACAAACTATTCCATGTTTCTAGCAGCTTTACACACACTCCCTGCTGATTCAGTCTATGGGAAGAGAGTATCTTAGACACTACTTTTGATCTCTCTCGTTTGGTTGAAATTGGCCAACATATTCCTGAGAAGGAAGGACAGCTGACAGACAAACCAGCAGGTGCACAATGTTCAGACATTAGCAGACACTTGACTTAAGCCTCCTTTTCTTAGAAATCTAGCTGAAAAGTAGAACCAAGAAGTCATGCACGAGACATTATCCTGATCGTTTTTTGTGTAGGATGCGTCTTTCCAGACAACTCCACCTTACATTTTACCTTTTGTGTCTACGTTCTGTCAAATTAGGCGTATTCCTAACTAATGTACCTATCCAACGGGAAGCAGAATGGGGTTGTGGCTTTTCAGGTAACATAAATAGCAATCTGCACTTCCACCAGTCATAGCAGTTTCTCTGTATTTTTTTTTCCTGAGATTAGCTGCAAGCCCAGCTCCATGGCTCATCCATGTTCTGTGCCCATGGATCATCAGTGATCTTATTATTTTCTCCTTCTGAGACAAAAGTAATATTTTAAACCAGCACAGCTTTAGCTTAGAAAATCTCCTTATTTGCAGTTCCTTTCTCACCTCACCCTTCCTCTTCACACCTTCCTACATTTCCTAATGTATTTATGTACTTTCTGGGAACCTTTTTTTCTTCCTCTCTCTAATCTCTTCTGAACCCATGTGTTTGTGTTAAGTATCTATTATATCAAGCTAGTGTAAAAAATGGCTGTGTTCTACTTTCTTAAGCTTTTTCCATAAAAGGGAGCCCCACTGAAAAGAGCAATATAAGACCTCTTCTTCCTTGGAGATTTGCATGCCTATTTGTTTCTTCTTGCAAACTACTGTTGCTTAAATCTCTTCCCTTGTGCTAGGGGCATATCTACTGGAACAATATCTGTTCTCCAAGCTGAAGCTGCTTTTCTAGAGCCTGCTCCACTTGTTATTCATTTTTCATGCTTTCATTTGATAACACAGCAGGAAAAGTGGGTATACTCTAAATGGAGAAAGGGTTTCTGCAGAGCAAGGAAGGATATGTATGAGCTTATCCTTCCTGACTTCATGATCCTGACACAATATGATGTGTGATAGGGCCTTTTATCTCTATTAATTGTTAAATATTTCAGGAGGAGTAGCATATGGGTGGTTACATTGAGCTAGGAACCATAATAACATCATTAAATTCCCCAAACCCTCATGACTTCCAAATGGCACACAAACTAAAACGGCTCTTGAGCAGGTGCACAAATAATTATTTTTTCCTTAGCCTGCTGTCCCCTTGCTGTCCCCCTTCAATCTGTTTGTCTCAGTTGCAGTTTTTCCTAAGCCAGCTCCATGAGTCTCACTGCAGAATCTCTCAAAGTCTGTTAATACTTATGGCAGCACACACATAAAAGATGCCTGCTGCTTTCTTAGGGTTCCAGGCAAATGCTTGACTGGTATGTTGCTCAGATTTCTTTTTCCTTTCTGTTTCAGTTGAAGGACAAAGCAGTGCTTGAACTGGCAGTCTCTAAATCCGTGTTGCTTGTTCAGTGTGATTTCAGTTAATGGGCTTTGACTCAGAGATCCCTCCCGCCACCCTTTGGATGGATAGTCCCAGAAACAACTTGACTTCACCAGACTTGTGCTTTGCACAGAGGAACAGTCTATGTCAGGAACCAAAGTTTATTTCAGATTGGGGCTTTTGGAATTGTTTTGGACAGTACATGTTTTAAGCACTAGAAAAAGTAGAGGATAAAATGTTGATAAGCGGTAGAGGGGATTGGTACATCCTACTTTAGATAGCTAACCTTAGGAGTTTACTTTGGGAGTCTGTTTTACTTGAAGAGAGGAGCCCATGGAGGGCTACTCAGTGCACCTAGAAGAAGCGTCAGTTCTGAATTGTCCTCTGGAGGGTCTTCTCTCCCTTGCCTCCTGGTAATTTTATAGGGATTGTCCAGAGGTTGAAGAGAGATTATATATACAGACCAGTTGCCTAATCTAGGATCTGATGCATGACTATCCCCCTCTAGTTTTCATTTTGCTAATGTAACATGGCATTTACACCTGGGGAAATCACATGCCAGGACCTCTTTATGAGTGATTTTGATGTATGCTTGCCAGATGGAGATACTTGTATTTCAGTGAAGCTACAGCTGCCAGTGTGAAATGTGAACACTCATGTTATTCTCATGAATTTATCCTGCAAGCTCATGCAGCTTCATATTAACATTCTTTAATTCATATCCATAAAGTGTATGCAATACCATCAGCTTGCTATCTATGATGTAGTTTCTGATGCGCTGGATTACCTGTGCCAATCCTGCATGTATGGATTTTCGCTTGCAGTGTGCATTCTGCAAATGAATCCCATGCATGACAAACAGCATTGCATGCTTGAAGTCTGATGAAATTGAGTCAGAAGTATTGGTTCTTCCCTTCAAATTCTGAAATGTTTTATTTTGTTGGTATGCATCCCACCTTTCTTCTGGAAGGGGGTAGTAGATGAATAAAAAATGAGCCCATAGAGGAATTTTGGCCACAGAATAGTGTTTCATACATAAACTCTGAGTTTTAATTATTTTATAGTCGGTGGTTTTTAATCTGCCTCATTAAAGGGTTGCTGTTTAGCTGTAAGACAAAGTTTGTCCAATGTTATTCTCAAAATTATGACACCCGGAGATACCAAAACCACTCCTGAGAACATGAGAAAGCATCTAATTTTATGACTAAGGTGTACACTTTGACATCCAGATGGCCAACTGACCCTGACCCAGAGTTCTTAGACACCATCACAAATGAAATGCATGTGAAGATCAGGCCTGGGAATGTTTTAATGTACAAAGGAAACAAATTTGTTTCCTTCTCCAATCAAAGTTTGGAGAAACCACCTTGCCTACAGCCTCCTTTGCTCCTCCTCTCATTACATTTTTTTCTCACTGGCCTAGGAAGTGTAAGTGTAGATACTGCTTCAGACCATATGGCAACACTGAGAGCT
This sequence comes from Amazona ochrocephala, assembly GCA_039720435.1. Classification (NCBI taxonomy): domain Eukaryota; kingdom Metazoa; phylum Chordata; class Aves; order Psittaciformes; family Psittacidae; genus Amazona; species Amazona ochrocephala. The sequence continues at coordinate 97,881,593 of CM077877.1, read as the reverse complement.
TTTTTGCACAACAGTAAGAAAAGCTATGGTTAGAAATATCTGCTTAAAGATCAGCTAAACAGTTTTGGTTCACACAACTTGATAATATTGACAAAGGGTCAAAATTTGCTAATCTAACAGTAATTTTAAATCCTCAATAGGTTTTATGGCTTGTTGGAGTCGGGGAAATTTTGCAGAGCAAGCCATAGGAAACTGAAGGGGAGATAAGGAGAGACTAGTGGGTGGAAGCTGTCTGATTTTGTTTTCTGGCAGGAGGAATACCAGAGGGAATTCTCTTTCCCAGCCTACCACCCCCATATTTTTTTCCTTATTTACACATCAATGCATGATTTTTTGGTGTCTAACATTTCCATAATGCAATCTGGTAAACCTAGCGCAGCTGTTTTGAAAACCTGCCCGATACTTAAGATTGCTTTACTGTGCAAAAGCTCCTATTTCACTTGCTATCCTTCCCATTTCTGGATGTCAAGATAGGGAATTGCTACAAATATGGAGTTAGGTGTCACAGTTGCCAAAATTTAGTATGGAGATATTTGAAACAACCTTCTTCCCTTTGCCCTTTACATACCTTTGGTATTCTGCAGGGTAAAGTCCATCTTTCCTCATATTTTTTGATAGTACCTGACACAATGAAGCAACTTTCCTGTCTGCAAGCAAGTACTCTTGTAGTAGGGGAACAGGGAAAAAAAATACTCCAACCTAAAGCTGTTGATCTGCATAGAATCATAGAATAGTTAGGGTTGGAAAGGACCTTAAGATCATCTAGTTCCAACCCCCCTGCCATGGGCAGGGACACCTCTCACTAAACCATGCCATCCAAGGCTATGTCCAACCCCACCTTGAACGCTGCCAGGGATGAAGCATTCACAACTTCCCTGGGACATTACAAAAGCTACTTATGTAAAGCTGTTTTGCAACCATCACAGAAATGCAATGGGAAGCTTGGAATTTTGCTGCATGCAGAAGTTAAACCTCGCTATCTTTCCCACAGTATCCCAATTTGATGTGCAAATCATCTTCCCTGATAGTGTAGCTTCATGATTAAACAACAAATATTTTTCTGAGCATTCTTCTTTCTTTGTAAACTGCAGGACACATACCAGTTGTGTGAAACTGTTCCCCCCCCCTTACAAACAAATTTAATTAATCAATGTTTGTTTAATTTTAATCCCTTTGTACTCCTTTTGAGAGTAATTATTTCAACTCTTTAAATCTCAAGTGACTCCCTTCAGCTCTCTTGTTTGGATGGGATTCCTTAATCAACTCCGAATTTTAATTTTCAGCAGGTAAATTTTTGTTACAGAGGTTGTATTAAATGCTGCGTTTGTGGTCTTCTTTATACATATTACGTGGCAGTCCGTCACTGCTCCTTTGCAACTGCATCTAGCCTTTCTGTTTTCTTTGCTCCTGTTTCTATTTCAGCTTCCCATTTAGAATTGCAGAATGGTTTGGATTGGAAGGAACTTAAAGAACATCTATTTCCAGCCCCTTGCCACAGGCCGGGACACCTTCCGCTACATCTGGGTGCTCAAAGCCCTGTCCAACCTGGCCACGAACATTTCCAGGGATGGGGCATCCATGGCTTCTCAGGGCGACCTGTTCCAGCACTTCATCACCCTCACAACAAAGAACTTCGTCCTTTTATATTATCTAAATCCACCTTCTTTCAGTTTCAATTTAAATAATCTAATCCCATCCTATTCTTTATGTTTCTAGGTTGAACTACACTAGTTCTTGCTATTTTTCCCTTCTACTGTGAGCTCTCCATTCTCCTTATCGGCCTGCTGTTCCACCACTGTACAATATCAGTTTAAATTTGTCTGGTGCTGGAGACCAGAATTGTGGCAGTTTTACTGTAAAGGGCTCATCAATGTCATCTACAACAGAAGCAATATTCCTTTCTCCCAACAAGAAACGTCCTAGCTGATGTGATGTAGGATCACATTTACTTCTTACAGTTACACTACACTCGTGGCCTTTTTGTCCTATGACTGAGGAGGATACCAGTCAATTCCTTCTCTTTCCTTGTCAATCCAATCATGTTCATACCTGAGGGCAGGGGTTTCTGTTTAATTCGTGACTCTGCACTTTGTACTATTAAATCTCATCGCATAACTGTTACCTCACTCTAGTTTTCAAGGGCATACAATTCACTGTGATATACCCAGTCTTCCGGTTTTGCACACAGTAGTGCCTCAATTTGTGCAATTGACAAGTTTTACAGATTCTTTCTTACTCTGCAGTATGAAATAGTTTTGGCTGTGTGTGCCCTTCTCAATGAATTACTGCCTTGCCCAAGTAGGAGAAAGGAAATAACCTACTTCAAAAGGTGAAAGCTAAAAAACAAATCAGGAGTCTGGTTGTTCAAAGTCTAAAGTAAGGTATTGAAAATTATGGTGGATCCTTCCTGCTGCAAAATCATGGTGATTCTGTGGCACTAGCTCGGATTCTGGAGTTGTTTCACAGCAGGGCTGACTGGTTGTGTCCAGAAGACCCTCCTCTGCCACAGACCTCTCCATGCATGCAAGAATTCACTAGCACAGACTCAAATAGCAGATTGGTGTTACTGGGGAATAGGTTGCATGTTGCAGGAAAAGATGACCGAAGGTAGGGGAAGGTCTGTGTTTGACTGTGGGTAAGAAACAAATCTCAGCACCCTGCCATTGTGACTGGAAAGCTGATCTGTTGCTTAGGGTTAATCCTGCCAGTGTTAAGAAGGGTATTGAAACTGAAAGGGCTAAAAGGCTTAGTAAATATGATCAGTTATAAAATCAAAGAGGAAAACTCGTTTTTCCGAAATGATAATTATAAACTGCTCAATTAAGTAAACAAAGAAGTAGTTGAAAAAAACAGCACCGACAGACATCAGGTAATAAAATTAATTAAAAACAGCAGCCAAAATGCAGCAAAAATCAAAATACTTAGTTATGCTTTGCAGTAGCTACTTTTCTCCCTACTATTATTTATTACAATATTATCTGGGGGTTGGTGTATTTGGTAAGGCTCCAGAGTGTTTAATAACTTAGTTTAAAAGCATTATGCTCCTAAAAAATAGCAATATTTTGAAATGTGGTACATTTTAGGTTGACTCAGCAGGATAAGAAAGGAGCCCCTTGCCCTAAATGAAGAGATTTGAAAGTGGGTATTGCCTCTGTGTTATACCTCTTGTAGTGTTAAAGGGGCTTGAGGTACTTACCAATATGTTAATTACAGAATCACAGAATAGTAAGGGCTGGAAAGGACCTCAAGATCATCGAGTTCCAACCCCCCCGCCATGGGCAGGGACACCTCCCACTAAACCATGCCATCCAAGGCTATGTCCAACCCCACCTTGAACGCTGCCAGGGATGAAGCATTCACAACTTCCCTGGGCAACCCATTCCAGGGCCCCACCACCCTCACAGTATAGAACTTCTTCCTCAGATCCAATCTAAACCTCCCCTGTTTAAGTTTAAACCCATTACCCCTTGTCCTCTCACCACAGTCCCTAATGAAGAGTCCCTCCCCAGCATCCCTATAGGCCCCCTTCAGGTATTGGAAGGCTGCTATGAGGTCTCCACGCAGCCTTCTCTTCTCCAGGCTGAACAGCCCCAATTTTCTCAGCCTATCTTCATACGAGAGGTGCTCCAGTCCCCTGATCATCTTCGTGGCCCTCCTCTGCACTTGTTCTAACACTTCCATGTCCTTTTTATGTTGAGGACACCAGAACTGCACACAATACTCCAAGTGAGGTCTCACGAGAGCAGAGTAGAGGGGCAGGATCACCTCCCTCGACCTGCTGGTCACACTCCTTTTGATGCAGCCCAGCATACGGTTGGCCTTCTGGGCTGCAAGCGCACACTGCCGGCTCATGTTCATTTTTTCATCAACCCACACCCCCAAGTCCTTCTCCGCAGGGCTGCTCTCAATCTCCTCCCCGCCCAATCTGTAGCTGTGCCTGGCATTGCTCCGACCCAGGTGGAGGACTTTGCACTTAGCATGGTTGAACTTCATCAGGTTGGCATCAGCCCACCTCACAAGCGTGTCAAGGTCCCTCTGGATGGCATTCCTTCCCTCCAATGTATCAACCGAACCACACAGCTTGGTGTCATCGGCAAACTTGCTGAGGGCGCACTCAATCCCACTGTCCATGTCACCCACAAAGATGTTGAACAAGACCGGTCCCAACACCGATCCCTGGGGGACACCACTCGTTACTGGTCTCCAGCTGGACACTGAGCCACTGAGCACTACTCTTTGCGTGCGGCCATCCAGCCAGTTCTTTATCCACCGAGTGGTCCACCTATCAAATTGATGTCTCTCCAACTTAGAGAGAAGGATGTCATGTGAGACAGTGTCAAAGGCTTTACACAAGTCCAGGTAGATGACATCAACTGCTCTGCCCCTGTCCATCAGTTCCGTAGCCCCTTCATAAAAGGTCACCAGATTGGTTAGGCAGGATTTCCCCTTAGTGAAGCCATGCTGGCTGTCACCAACAACCTTGTTGGTTTTCATGTGCCTTAGCATGGCTTCCAGGATAATCCGCTCCAAGATTTTGCCAGGCACAGAGGTGAGACTGACTGGTCTGTAATTCCCCGGCTCATCCATTTTTCCCTTCTTAAAAATGGGGGTTATATTTCCCTTTTTCCAGTCATCGGGAACTTCACCTGACTGCCATGATTTTTCAAATATGATGGACAGTGGCTTAGCAACTTCATTTGCCAGCTCCTTCAGGACCCTTGGATGGATTTCATCCGGTCCCATGGACTTGTATACATTCAGGTTCCTAAGGTGGTCCCGAACAATATCCTCCCCCACAGTGGGCCCAGGGTCCCCACCCTCACCGTCCCCGCGTCTGCCTTCCAAGACTTGGGTGGTGTGGTCAGAGCATTTGCCCGTAAAGACTGAGGCAAAGAAGTCATTAAGAACCTCAGCCTTCTCCAAATCCAGGGTAGCCAGTTCTCCCGATAGCCTCTGGAGAGGGCCCACGGTGTAATTCTTGGCCAGACAGCTGCTATTTGTGTCATTGCAGCTATCTTCTCCAAAGAACACAGGTAAACTGATACTGATTTCAAGGATGTAAAAAATCTGTATCAATAAAAGTAAATCTGTGTAAAGGAAACAAAGTAAAGAAGCTAGTGGCAATTTAGAAGAAAGCCCCCATAAACTGTAATGAATATATTGTTGTCATTTGAGGTTAAAAGACAGAAAAAAAGGAAAGAAAAAGGACAGTTCTGCTAAGTGGCCTTTAAGTAAGATGGATTCCATCCACCCACTGCCAAATTGTGCACATCCCCTTTAGAGGGTGTCCTTATATAAGCATAGGCACTGAGCCTGGAGAAATGTGCAGCAGTGCAATGTCTGGCTACAGAAAACTACTGGTTCTAAAAGGAGTTTTAATTGCGATATATGGTCTCTTTAGAGCAAGGATGGATTTCTGTTTAATTTAAAAATTGGGCAAGTTGGGATAATGTAAAAGGAACTTGTTTTATGCCAGTCATAAATCATTGCTGTATGGCTCAGTTTAGCAATTATAAACAGGTTGGTACCTTTCTTCCTATTAGTACATTTTGATTTTTAAATTATAAACTAAATGAAATGGACTTTGTACAGAAGCAAATTGGATTGACATCTCAATTTCTTTTTGTCCAAATCTATGAGATCACACACCAGCTGTGGTGTTGGTGTGTCTCTTCTCTCTTGCCTCGTAAGAAATTAAATGTCATGAAAATACATATAGCATTACCACTGCTTGTTTCATGAGGCAGTTCACATTTCCTGGATGTACTAAAATGGAAATAGGCAATTGGGTGATTGTCCCTTTTGAAGTCCAGCTAAAAGAAGTGGTCACAACCAGGTGCTGCTAAAAAACTACAGGTGAGCTAGTTACTCATAGTAACAGTCCAGATTGTGAGATCCTTCCCTCTTTCAGCTCTTTCGTATGATGCAAAGTGGTATTGAAAGTCTTCGGTGAGCTCATGGAATTCCTTGCCTGGCACATCTCCTGAAGAGTTTGCCCTAAATTTGTCCACAAGGAAGAGGAGATTGCACCTTCTTGGGGGAAGCTACAGGGCCTTCTCAGGGAAGCAGGTGCCAGAAACTACTGAGTCAAGGAAGCAGAGGAAGCAGACAGAAGTTCCCACCATGGTGCTCAGTTTTTGCTGCTCCAGGGCAGCTTGAGAAACTGCTGAAAGGATCAGGAAGGACCCATGCCTTGGGAATAAGAGATAGCAAGAAAAGCGCTGCAGGAGCAGGAGAGAAAGCCAATGTCTGCCACCACTCCCTGAGTTGGTTGAGGGCCTCCATGGAAGCAAGGAGAGGATCAGGGGTGAAGCAGTGACTAAATACTTTCTATTACTGTTCTGTCTTTTTTTGTCATATCAGCTTTCACCATCTTAAAGTCTATTATCCTAGTTCGTGCTCAGCAACATCCTTGCCTTTTGAAGTTTGAAAGTGTCTTAGCTTTTTTGTGGAGTTTGCCATGAGGAAAAGGTACTCAGCAATCTAGGCAGCTCATGATCTGGTTGCAGTAAAGATGAGATAAATTATCCCCTTTTCATATTTCCCTCTCCAGGGTCTCTCTGGGGGATTTTACAACCAGTGTAGGTTAGATACCTGCACAGAACAGCTAGGATTAGCTGAAATGAATCCTGTCCTGGGATGCAGTGGACTGTGAAGACTGAAAGATGACTGACTGGAATGGCTTCTTGAGAAGCAAGAGAAGGGCTGAGGTGGCAAACCTGGAAAAAGGGTTCAATTTCTGTTCAGTCAGAAGGAGGTCACCAGTGAGTTGTGTGGCTATGTGAGAAAAACTGAGAAAAGCCAATGCAAGCCAGATGCAACTTCATGTGAAACTTGGCAGATAAGAAAAACAGTATTTTGGTTACCTGGAGCAGATTTCCAGTGAAGTTACTTGTTATATTTCCATGTATGCCAAAGGATCTGTAGTCGTTAGCATCATTGAGGGATCTGCCTTTGACAGAAAGTGCTTAAGCAAAAAAACCCAGACAGGTGAATTCCATAAAATTCATAGATCTAATTCCATGTAGATGTTAGAATGAGAAAATGGATGAGTTAGGAATGATTATATCACAAAATTTACATTCTTATTTTCTGCTTTAAAAGCAACACAAAGCTACGTATATCTTGCTTCTGAGAAAGACAGAAATTACAGATACAAAATAATAAACGCTGCATTAGAAATAAGGCATTCACAACCAGTTTGCTTTTGTATGGTATCTACAGTCAAAACTTACTAGCCAATGTTGTGAGATTTATTTCCAACTGAGAAGGCCACTTAAAGCTCAGTAACTAATGTGATTTAATAAAACACAGAATAATGCACTCTTACTTTCATTTTGCCGAATGAATATTAATCTCAGAAAACAACAAAAAACCATGTAATTACTCAAGTGTGCTATTTTACAAATAAATTATATTTAAAGCAAAACTCGTATTTGGTTTGGGAGACTTTTATTTGGCTCTTACTGGTAGCTACAAAGGAAGAGAGAATCTTAGGAACGTTGCCATAAGCTTCGATGATGCTGTGGACAGTCTTTGCTGCAGTCTCTGCTTGACAGTTAATAAGTAATCCTGATTCTCTATGAAAATGTAACCACACCTATACACACACATACAAATATATAGAGTGAGATCCTGGCTTTATTCATGCCAACAGTAATTTTGCCTTTGCTTTCCTCAAGGCTAAGATTTTACCCAGGGGGTTTATAGCCTCCAGAGCTTTCCACTCCTAAGTAGTGATAAGGGCTTATAATTAAATTTCTGTCCAAGTAATAATGTCTGAGGTATAGAAAAGCCACTCTTTTCCCCCGGCACACTTTTTTATTGCGCAACAGGCTCATAAATAGAATCCTAAATAACTGCAGATCCAAAAGCTCTCCAAATCCAAGAGGCCTGTGCCTGTCTCCTGAAGTGTTGGCAGCCTGTGCCATTGAGTCTGGTTATGGTACAGCAGCATCCTGGAGGTGTACTGCCGACGTGCGAAGAGTGGCAGGCAAGCAGCCAGACAAGCAGCCGGCCACCCACACATCACTGCAGCGTGCCTGCCCTACAACGTATGTTTTCAGCAATCTGCTTGGATGTTTTTAACTTTGAGCTTTCTGCTTCACCTTTGATTCACTGACTTTCTGTGGAAGGTGAAAGATGTCTGAGTGAGAGCAAGCTAGATGATTTTAAGTATTAAGGAATCTTATGCCTTGAGTGACACTGGTGGAAACAGTTGCGTTAGTAAGACCAGACCTATGACCATGTACAGTAAGTAGTGGGCAGGAGCACAGTAGCTGGGGTTGGCTGACAGGCAGCAGGAACCAGGTAAAGGATGCATCCCTGCTGTTTCATCTAGGCCAGCCACAGAGCTGACCTGGTTTTGTAAACAGATCAATATCATAGCACAACAGAAATGCAGGCAGAGGGTTGGCACAAACTCCTCATAATGGAGAAGACCTGACATTTTTTATGAGTTTTCTCATTTTAATTCTGGCATGAACTGAGTTCAAACAAACAAACAAAAAAAAAGTGGGTATGGAAATATTGCAGCAGCAGTAGTAGGCAGTGTGAAATTGCCCTCTTACTGTAAAATGTAAACAGTAGGCATCCAAGTTTGCCAGTTTTACTTTGTATTACACAGCAAAGAGAAAGCTGTTGTTTTTTTTAATCGAGTCCTTCTCTAGGACTTCATGTAAGGTAATACATAATATATAATGTTAACAGTGGAAAAAATAGCTGAAAAGAGTAAGAAATGAGCTGGCAACATTTTTACTTCTAAATAGCCAGTTCAAATCCAGTCCATGTTGGTAGTGTTCAAAACTTGCTACCATCTGTTGTTTGCTGGCCTTCATGGATGAGCTGTATTGCCATAGTCTTATGGACAGGTGTTTCCATAATGGCACCATCGCCACACTTGGCAGTCACTGGTAACTTGCTGGTAGCCTCCAGAGAGAAGCCAAAGACTCTATAAGTCTAGACACAGAAATATCTTGTTGTTCCCCTGTGCCATGCCTAATTACATTCATGAAGCCACGTGTGGGCTCTTTTCAATGCTATGACCCATACAGGGAAGGTCTTTTTGTATATAGCTTGGTCAGCTTGTTTCTGGTAGAATTCCATTCTCCCACCCAGGAAGGACCATGTCAGAAAGGATTTTGCCTGTTGGTATCCATGGGCCTATTCCCTGGGCACACACTCATGTAAAACTCTCTGACGGGCTTCTTGAGTGGCATTCGGAGGCTGCCAGAGTAACTGGCTATTTTTCCTTCAAGTGTCCTCTTCTTACTGCTTTTGCTCCCTCATTCTACTCTTTTTCTTGTCCCTGTTGACTGTCCTCTCTCTTTGTTGCTAAGCCACATGCCTTCCTGGCTTTGTTCTGCTTTGTAGGATCCTTACTCTTCAGCAGAAAGTCCATAAGAAGGTCTTACTAAAAAAAAAAAAAAAAAAAACCAAACCCAAAAAATAAATAGGATAGCTGTAAATTAACAATCTTTTAGTAGCCTTGCCAAATGGTGGGAAGTCGCCTGAAGCAGTCAGGGCTTCTCTAGCACTCTGTAGTTTAAGCTGTCAGTAATTTGGTGGATTCTTCCTGATTTGCCAAGGTCTAAATTCATTTCCACCTACTGCAGCTCAAGCACTGAAAAGCAGAGAGTTCATTTTCAAACACAGAAGAAACTACCACTTTTGGGGCTTCTGTACTTCTCTCTGTCCATCAAAATATTTAAAGAATTCAGCATGGAATGAAATACACTACATTGACCTAAACTGTCAGGATTTGTGGTTAAATAACAAAAGTACAACTTCTGTAATAGGAGACCATGAAGACATTTTCACTGGAAATGCTCTTAAATTTCATTGGGGTATTTTAAAGGAATACAATTTCCACCTTGCTGCGTGGGATCAAATAGAAAGCCAGCTGGTGCTAATGGAGTTATATAGCTATATAGTTATGGAGCTTCACAGTTTTGGATCAGGTACTTTGAGAGTGCTGATGTTTTTGAGAGGGAGTTTTGCACTCTTTTGACTCAACAGCATGTCTGTGTCTTTGAGGGACCTGGGCAGGCAGGAAAGATGGGCTGAGGCCAATTGTATGAGGTTTAAGAAGGTTTGGTGCTGAGTCCTGAACTTGGGTCACAACAACTGCATGTTGTGATCCTATAGGCTTGGGGAAGAGTGTCTGGAAAGCTTCCCAGTGGAAAAGGACCTAGGGTTGTTGGTTGACAGCTGCCTGAACATGAGCCAGCAATGTGCCCAAGTGGACAAGAAGGCTAAATAGCATCCTGGTTTGTATCAGAAATAATATGGCCAGCAGGACTAGGGAAGGAATTATCCCCCTGTGAGGCTGCACCCGGAATACTGTCTTCACTTCTGGGCCCATCTGTCCAAGACAGACATTGAAGTGCTGGATTGTGTCTGAAGAAGGGCAACAAAGCTGGAGAATGGTCTAAAGCCCAGGTCTTGTGAGGAGCAGCTGAGGGAAGTGGGGCTGTTTAGCCTGGAAAAAAGGACAGTCAAAGGAGGCCTTATTGCTCTCTACAATCTGAGAGTAGGTTGGAGCAAGGTTGGTGTTGGTCTCTTCTCCCAAGTAACAAGTGATAGGATGAGACAAAGTGGCCACAATCTGTGCCATGGAAAATTTAGATTGGTTATTAATAAAAATGTCTGCTTAAGGAAGTGGTCGAGTCATCATCCCTGGAGGTGTTTAAAAGATATATAGATGTGGCAATGAGGGACATGGTTTAGTGGTAAACTTGGCAGTGCTAGGTTAGTGGTTGGACTCAATGGTCTTACAGGTCTTTTCCAACCTAAACAGTTCTATGATTCTATGATTCTATTTGACCATCTTGCTTTACTTATTCATAAGATTTTTTGAAGAGATGGCATTTGTTCTGCATAAAAAATTTGGCTGAAAAGAGACCTATTTGTACATAGCAGATGTTAGAGTTTGGATTTTTCCTGTCACCACCATTCTGTCCTTGGGCTAGTAGCCTGCAACACTTATTCTCTGGTACACCACAGGTTTTAACTCCACAGCTGTTGTGCATCCTGGGTCTGTGGCATGGCTTGAGAGATTTCAGTGGCCCACCTCACAGTTCAGAACAGGGCCACTGGAGTATCAGAACAACTGGATTTTCATGATAAATTTTCAAGTAGTTTTCCTTTATTAGAAAAAAGAAAACTTCTCTAGTAGTCAGCTTTTGACAAAAGTAGATTCTTTTCTGTTTAAAGCAGATAATCTTAATGAAATTTTGCTTAGCCAAACTCCAAATTTCGTGCTGAAAGCTGGTATTGATTGAAGCATGTTCAGGTAGTCTTTGTTTACCTCCAGCTGACGAGGAAACCTAGCTTGGTTTGTGGACAGGCCAACTATCCTGTTTGAGTTGTAAAATGTTGTGTAGCAAACACTTTTGATTAGAGGCCCCTCTGCAGTTCTGACTGAGGGGAGATAAGTGTAAATTGACTAGATTATAAATCCCCAATCCTGACCTCAATGATCTACTGACTGAAGGTTAATGGCTGACCCTAATTAGGGAATGTTTGGAAACAATTGCATAACATTCAATGTGGTGCCATTTGTATCACACAAGACAACTTTGCTTGCAATTAGGAAAAAAAGACTGATGGTCAATTTACGTAGTTTATTTGATAGAATCATAGAATCATAGAATAGTTAGGGTTGGAAAGGACCTTAACATCATCAAGGTCCAACCCCACTGCCATGAGCAGGGACACCTCCCACTAAACCATGCCATCCAAGGCTCTGTTCAACCTGGCCTTGAACACTGCCAGTGATGGAGCATTCACAGCTTCCTTGGTCAACCCATTCCAGGGCCTCACCACCCTTACAGTAAAGAATTTCTTCCTTATATCCAATCTAAACTTCCCCTGTTTAAGTTTAAACCCATTACCCCTTGTCCTCTCACTACAGTCCCTAATGAAGAGTCCCTCCCCAGCATCCCTATAGGCCCCCTTCAGGTATTGGAAAGCTGCTATGAGGTCTCCACGCAGCCTTCTTTTCTGCAGGCTGAACAGTCCCAATTTTCTCAGCCTATCTTCATATGGGAGGAGCTCCAGTCCCCTGATCATCCTCGTGGCCCTCCTCTGCACTTGTTCCAACAGTTCCATGTCCTTTTGATGTTGAGGACACCAGAACTGCACACAGTACTCCAAGTGAGGTCTCACAAGAGCAGAGTAAAGGGGCAGGAGCACCTCCCTCGACCTGCTGGTCACACTCCTTTTGATGCAGCCCAGGATACAGTTGGCTTTCTGGGCTGCAAGCACACACTGTCGGCTCATGTTCATTTGCTCATCAACCAACACCTCCAAGTCCTTCTCCTCAGGGCTGCTCTCAATCTCTTCTCTGCCCAACCTGTAGCTGTGCCTGGGATTGCTCCGACCCAGGTGGAGGACCTTGCACTTGTCATGGTTAAACTTCATCAGGTTGACATTAGCCCACCTCACAAGCATGTCAAGGTCCCTCGGGACGGCATTCCTTCCCTCCAGTGCATCAACCAAACTACACAGCTTGGTGTCATTGGCAAACTTGCTGAGGGCACACTCAATCCCACTGTCCATGTCACCAACAAACATATTGAACAAGACTGGTCCCAACATTGATCCCTGGGGGACACCACTCGTTCCTGATCTCCAGCTGGACATTGAGCCATTGACCACAACTCTTTGAGTGCGGCCATCCACATTTCAACCCACATTTATTTATGGCAACATATTAACTTTTCTAATTATCTGATAAAAAACCTGTCACCTGTAACAAAAGACCATCTCACTTGCCTGGGGAGATCAGCAGAACTTTGCTGTTCTCACTTTGTTCTGGCTCTTTTTTTTCTGAACTGTCAAAATTTACCCTCACACCCTATGTGGTCATCTCTTTTATAGCTTACATTAATTCATTTTACTGGTTAGCTGTAGTTAAAAAATAACTAAACACTTTTAAAAAAGTGTTTCTTCAGTGGGTTTGAGATGAGTTGAATATTAAGGATTTATGACCTTGTTCATTTTCTTATTTGTTTCTTGGAAGACTTATGTCATACTTTATCACTTCAGAAGTGCTTTCTTACTTGTTGATCAGGGAAGCTTTGCAGGCCACTGGGTCTTTACTGTCCATATGGTTTGGGGCTTTTTTCCCCCTCTAACCTAACAGTTGTTATGGACTCTGCAGTAAAATGGGTTCACAAGTTCATCTGTATTTTATGTCTCCATTCACGATAAAGAAGTAGGATCTGCTTAATAGCTGTCATAAAAATATGGTACTATATAGTACAGTATAGAGTTTATGTACATAACACAAGTTATTAGATGTTAATATGCATAAAACTAAAATTGTAGCATGCATTTGCATTCTGATGTATAGGTACATAAAATCCACACCTCCTGTTCACATAAGTAGTTAGTTCTTCGATTCTCTATGAAACATTGTAGGTTAAAAACCGGCTTTCAGTTCTTCCAACTCAGATTACAACTGCTGTAATTCACAGCATTGTTTTTATTTCAGTGGAAGACATTTTGTTTCCTAAATGGATTTTGGCTTTTGTACCTTGGAAATGCTGACTTTTTCATTTAAGACTTACTGCTGAGACATGAGATGTCCAAATAATGTTAAAAACAAAGCACTGATGTGGAAGACAAAGGGAGGAATACAGCTTGAACTTGGGTGCACCTTCTGTGCTTGTGACTCCATGTTCACCCTGTGAGTAAATGGCAGTAGCTTACTCAGCGCAGCTAGCTCCCCATTTTATTCTAGTTGTACCATTTTCTGGCAACCAGTCATTAAAATCAGCAGTGCTCTAATGACATGCTGAGCTGCTAGGGACACGGAGACAGAAGACGTGCAAATATTGAGGGAGTCTTAAGTAATCATTTCTAAGAATGTCTGTTCATTTAGAAATCAGACTTACACTGAATAGTGAAATACATCTCCTTGTCAGCAAGATTCTTTCCCTGAAGACTGACAGAGACAGCCTCATCTCCCATTGTGGCTTTCTATCTCTATTAGTTATAAATTAGGATACTTTGATCTGGGATTCCTGAATTCTGTTTCCAGCTCTGTCAATCATTTGATATGTGACCATGGGAAAAATCATATCTTTCACGTAGGAATAGCTCAGAAGCAAGTCTCTGTACACAGTGCTGAAGGCTAACACGTAGCTTTGTGCTCAGATGGCCAATGAACCCCTTCAGAACCAGCTTTGTCAGGCAGGTAGTTTACGTAGGTTCAATCTGTCAACAAATCCCATCTGCTCTGCCAGCAGGTGATTCTAGCAGGCATGCAGGAGGGACACTAACACTCTCATTTGGCTGGTGTTAGGCTTGTATGTGACAATGTTGGCGCAGCAGATGGGATATAGGCAGATAGCTGGGTTAAGCAAAGCAGAGTGGAGCTTGTCTGCTCAGCAGGCAAGAGCACGTTTGTGTGCCCTGCCGCAGCGTTGGGCAGAGGTGGAGTTTGCCTCTCAGCCTTCCTAGCTGTTTTGCACTTCACTTGTCCCTGAATACATTTCTAAGGGCAAGTGATTTATTTGTGGTTTACCAATTTGCTTTTCAGCTTAGCTCTATAGCCTCTTTCAAGTAACCGCAGAGAATGGAGTCCTGCTGCTTTATGAAAATGCATCTTAAGCACTTGTATGATCAGCTCCCACTTACAAACAGGCAATGCAGTGTAAACTGCTTATGTGTGTACTTATAATATAATGCATATTTTCTATGCATATTTTTAGCAGAGTGTTTGAAAAAATATAACTTGCAAAACTTTGTGATTTATATCCAACATTTTCAAGTGCAAAAGGTTAGACAAAAAACATTACTGTTTTCACCTTCACTGGACAGGTTTGCAAACACTCACATATGTTTAAGGCATTTTTATGCCAGCTGTAGTTACACCAAATGATACAATATTTCATAAATAAACTGTCAGTTATTCAGCAGCTTTATTTAGAGGTGCTAAACAAGAGCCTTCTCCCTGCCTAGTGGAACAAACACACATGGAGAGAAAAATGTAAGCAATCTAACCCATGGAATAATTTTAGTTCTCAGGTTTAGTTACAGATACAGTCCTATGGCCAGCCTTAGTGACTCCTAGTGCTTTTTGGAGACCTGCATGAATATCTCAGGGTAAAATTGTGCTCTATGGTTAATAGCAGCTGGAGTGAATCACTTGGAGGTTGAGCTTTAGTTCATTCTGTGATTGCACATCTTCTGATTATGACTTGGAGAAAATAAAACAAAATGATGCGTTTGTTTTTACAAGTCTATATATAACTATGGGTGTATAATATGCTGAGTATGTGTATATCAGATATCACAGCTGATATGAGTATTTCAAAGGTACTTGTAGAATCTATATATTATATCATATATATCTTTATAGAACAGGCTGCTTGGTATTTGATTTTAAAATTATTTTAAATATTAGTTTTTAAGAAATTCAATTATAAGTGTAAACAAAATAAACTATTAATTCTACTCAGCATTGAGTAAAAATCTTGAATTATCAAAAAATGCATGTTCGACCTGCTTTTTCTGTTAATTACTTTTTGCATATAACATGAGAGCTATTCATGAGTTAATTGCTCACAGGGTTGCATTTAATATAAACAGAGTTCTAGCAATTGAAGTGGTACACACTGCCACAACTTTTTACCTTTTCTTTCCATCTGCCCAGCTTTGAATTCCTCTGCTTGCATGCATAAGGCTTTATAGAAATCTTCATGTCCCTCTGGCACTGAAAATCCTCCATGTTCTGAATTGTGGAAAGATGAAATGCTGCAATGGGGATTGTTACATTAGAAAAGAAGTTTTCTCCCTGTCACTATTGTCAAAATTCTTGTGAATTACATTCATTATAAGAAGACTAACTCCACTCTGGATTTAAAGCTGTAATTGTAACCATTGAATGTTATCTGAATGGAGTCTGTCTTGAAATGCAATGTGTGAGAAAAGTGATTCTTTTCATAATGTGATGGCAAACCACTGAAAGAAAAAGCATTTATTCAAAAAACAATTTCTTGTGTAGTATCCACTACACAATGGCAATGTTCTTTGTGATACAGAGTAATTTTCTGGTTTAATGCCTGCAGAAGTTTCAAGTTGAATTATCATGCAATCGCTCTAGACAGGATGCTAGAGTAACAAGTTTGTGTAGTCTCTCAGCAGGGTCTGAAGCAGTGGATGTAAGTGGTGTAAACATGTATCTGGTTATGAGCTTTATTAATGATTAGAATATGTGTCAAGAAAAATTAGAAAGCACACAGATGGAAAGTAAATGGTTCAATAGTTATGTATGACACATGTTAAAGATTTTTTCTCTTGGGAATTCAGTATTTGGGTTTGATTTAGTTTGTGTAATTATCTCAGATACCTCTGAGAACATATATCTGTTGGGTTGGACAGAATTAGAAGTACCAGCTGTGATTTTTTGATCATTTGCACATGCACAACCCACACAGTGTTGTTCCTAGTGATAACAGCCTAATGGTGGTATTTTAGATCCACTGGTGAGATGAGTCAACGTTTTTTATGGCTGTCATTTTTCCAAGATTAACAGCAAAATCCTCCAGTCTTTGCTGCACTTAAGGGGTCGCAGGAAATATGGGTCTGCATCCCAGTGAAAAGCCTAATTTCATGAAAGCCCCAGCTTCAATAGTGGATACCATTTGTAGTCAAGCTTCAACTGATATCACTGGAGGTGGTTATTTAAATAATACCCAAGGGAGAAAAAACCATAGACATCATCCCTAATGTTTTCTTTTACTGAAAAAAATGGATCTTAAAGGTCACAAAATAAAAATGTAAAACCCCATACATAATTAATTTACTTAAAAAGTAACATCTCTGCCTTGGCTTCTGTCTTTTGGAAAGGATTATGTCAACTACATTTGGTCCATGAATACCATGTTGAGATTTTAATGTTCAGAATGATCACCCAAAAATCTAATATTGCATCCTTCAAAACTTTTATCAAAGATCTTTGCCCAGGTTTTGAATTTTTTTTTAAAGCATATATTCCAAATAACTCCCCTCATCCTCTTGTGAATGAAAAGCATCATGGTATTTTTCATATGATTAAACACACTTCTGTTAAAAATATGTGTCTTAAATCTGGTGTGAATTTATCATTCATAAGATACATTTGAACTAGACTGAATTTTCCTTTATTATCGCTCATTTTCTTGTCTTCAAGATATTTCAAACAGTCATTGGGTTGCTGTGCTATCCTTGTGCGTCAAACACAGTATAACCAGACAGTCAAAAAAGAGGTCATTATATTGCTGCATTCGGCATTGATGCAGCCTCGAGTGCTGTGTGCAGTTCTGGGCCCCACAGTTTAAGAAGTATCTGAAGGTCCTTGAATGTGTCCAGAGGAGGGCAACAAAGCTGGTCAAGGAGTTGGAAGGAGGAACTAAGGACTTCGGGCTTGTCTAGTTTGGAGAAAAGGAGGCTGAGGGGTGACCACATTGCTCTCTACGGCTTCCTGATGAAGAGATATGGAGAGAGAGGTGCTAACCTCTCCTCCTAAGTATTCAGTGACAAGTCACATGGGAACAGTTCAATGCTGCATCTGGGGAGGTTTAGGCTTGACGTGAGGAAACATTTCTCTGCTGAGAGGTTGTTGAAACACTGAAGCAAGCTACCTAGGGAGGTGGCTAATGCACCAAGCCTGTCACTGTTTAAGAAGCATTTGCACAATGCCCTAAAGAACATGTTTTAACCTGGTAAGCCCTAAGTTGGTCCGGTAGTTAGACTACATGATCACTGTAGGTCCCTTCCAACTGAATTAGTCTGTTCTATTCAATTCTTCTTGGAAACTGTCTCATTTGGTCAAATCCCCATCTATCAAACTGTACATTGGTTTCTCCAACCATTGGGTAATTTTTTTTTTTTTCCTGTAGGTCTCTCCCATTTTTAATTTATTCTTTCTGGAATGTGGATTGTAAAGGTGATCATAACAAAACCATATCACTCTTATTACTACCATTGTAAAATCGTCTTACTGCTTCTCCCTGCGGAAATACAAGCACTCTGTGAGCATATTTTTTTGCTGAGCTATGTGACTCCTGTGACTTTGAGCCTATTGTGCAAACTCTGCTAGTCAAGACTCTGGTGTCTATTTTCAAGGTCCAAAAAGTTTTACTAGCTGAAAATTTCAAGGTTTGCTTCTGTAACTTTGCTTTTTCTACTCTTTACCTGCATAATCCTTCAATATGTTCAGTTTAACAAGCATTTCACATCACTTTGTATAACTGATCAGTCCTCAATATTATTTACCATTCATTGTATCCTCCACAAACCTCGTAAATAGTAATTTTGTCTCCCACTCTCACTACATCAGTGAGAGCTGAGCATGCAGAAAAGTATAGTCTATGACGATCATGAATTGCAGTGATTCATTGTAGGGTACGTTAACACTCCTTTGTTATTTCCCTCTGCTGATTTTCCAGCTTTTACATTTCAGAGTTTTGTGCTGAAATCACTAATGGAATGCAAAATGTATTTCACAAACAAAAGTTGATTTTATTTCAGTCCAAATCCATCATTTATATATCCACTAAATTCCATGAATACACCATCTGGTAAGGAGACAACATGGGTGAATTACACGTAATGCAATTATAGTGTGAAAACACGACCGTTTCTGTTATTCACTAGATTGTGTTACTAAAATACTTAGTGATGAATAGAATATAAACTAATAATACTTTTCAGTATGCCTATAAAAAGATCTCTACAGATTTTACAGTATACATATCTCTTGGGAATGTGATTCAGTATTGGCTGAAACAATATGAGATTGACCAAAGCAGAAAGTGTTTTGAGCATCAACCCTGAAATGTAGCTTCCTAACCTCCTTTCTTGCTTCCCTCCCTTCCTCCTACACTCGTTATGGTTTTTAATTTTAATCCATTCATTGTAATGATGTATCTACTGAGTATCATGCCTGACACATGACACTACATGAAACATAGACCTCATTGTTTTATATGGAAGTGACAAATTTGAAGTTTATAATTGGAAAGAAGTTTTTTGAAGGTGTTGATCAAAACATCTCGGGCTTCCTGGTGCTTATGCTGGGTGCTGTAATTTGCAGCATTGTCTTCTTCTTCATGTGCTTCAGTAATCAAATAATTACTGTACACAGAAACTCATGCAATTTATGCTGGCTACACTTGTTATCTTGCTCTTCACACTTTAAAACATGCCTTGTGAGATTTTTCTCTTGTTATGCTAAACCGAATTTTCCCTTGGTGCATCAGACTGGAATCTGGAAAACTGTATTTTTCAGAGTATTTTCTTCAGCTTGTCAGAATTTTGGACAGAAGGGTATTAAGGATTTATGACCAGCTGTATGCTTAATTTTTACAGGTATTTTTCTATATTCAGAACAAAGTTCCGATGTGCAGTTGTGCTCTTATTCTTAAAAACTATATGTTTCAGGTTTTGTCCTGTTTATCATCAGCAAATAATGGCTGCATGTCAACCAAAGCACAATGGCTATTGCTCAGTACCATCTCTGACAGTATCATTAATGCAAACCGTTCTAAGTATTTTGCCTATCACACTGACAGTGTGCAGATATTTACTAGTAACAGAGAAAAAGTGACTAATTGGGTCACCAAAGTGACCGAAGTATGGAACATATATGCATTTCCACATATTTATTTAATTTGAGCAGAGCTGTGTATATGGTAAACAAGTGAAGTTTATATAAACATAAGATTGATAATCGAGAAGCCAGGCATCCAACATATTAGTGGGTGACTTTGTTTTTTTTCCATGCAGGCAGGCATTTTGTATAAGCTTACATCCAGATAAATGCTACGGGGAAGTCCTACGTTCCATTTTTCCATATTTATACAAACCTGTAATGCTGTGTATATATATATATACATATATATATATAAAATCCTTACCATAAGTGTACATATTTTATTAGGCAAATGTGAAGTACAGAAAACTTAGGTTTTATGAATTAGACTATAAACATGCAGGGATTTTAAGCAGTGAGAAATAACATAGCTTTAAATACTTAGTAGAAGGAGTCATGGTTAATATCCATTTCAGCATTTTCATTTGCAAAGGAATAGATTTCCCTCCTAAAAGACACTGTAACAGTGCATGAGTTTACACTATCTTGCATAGGATTTATGAGTGAGATTCTGACAAAGAATTGAGTTTGTTTTCCCTGCTCCTGCCTGCTACTGAGAACAAAAACATTAGACATAACTAAAAAATAAATAATGGAAAAGCATGTTGGATGGGATTTTTGGTGGTTTTGATAATTTCCCACTCTCCCTCCCTCTTCCAAATTGAGGTTCACTTGTAGATACTTGAATATAAAGGGAATTAGTGGAGTGGTGGGGAGGAGTGGAAATGAGAGGTACATGCCTAGGGGCTACTGAGCTCTGTGTCTGGATACCAGGCTGGTCACCTCTTTTGGTTTTAATAATATTTTGTAAGTTGCTGAGAGGTAACTTGGTTTCTCTGGTTTTGTGTACAAGGTCCTTTTAGACTAGATAGACAGACTAACTGGTATAACAGTTTACTGAATTGATGGACAATTATAATTGCTGGCAACCTTGCTCAAGTTGCTTATTTGGAGTTGAGGGGTCAAATTTTGCTTCCTAGATAGCCCTTTTCCTACACATCCAATTATATTCTCAAATAGGGGACATCTGCTTTGAAGCAGAGTAGATGACAGTTGCACAGTGAATTCAAGACTGTAAGAAATGGCTGTTGATTTTGGCCCTTCTGTAATAAAGCCTGAAAATACCAGACCTCTGCAATTCTTTCAGAGGAGACAGAGCAATGAGCATGGAAGACTGCACTTGAATATATCCTGAGAGTTATAACTGCACTTGGTAAGAAAATCTCAATATGTCATTGGGTATGTAGAGAAAAATAAGAATATGTGGTGATTTTTCTTCATATGACAGTGTATATGGACAATATAGAAAGCTTTCTAAGAGACAAAATCAGAATGCTTCTACTAGTAAAGAAAGTCTTCAGATCCATGGCCGATTTTTTTCTCTCTAAGAAGGGTGAAAGCCTAAGGAGGGTCTTTTCATACCGCAGTGGTAGATTTTTCCTGCTTTAATGGATTCACAGAAGATACAAAGGTGGCAAAAGTACTTAGACTTAACATTATAATATTCTTGACCTGGGAAGGGAAATGTTCTCTTTCACAAGAAGAAGTTTGATTTTTCAAAATACAGGTGTCTCATTTTAGTTGACTTTACCTGGCTATCTCTCACAAGTATGAAGTAGCTCTTGATTTGAAGGGCTTACCTGTCTGAGCCACATGCCTACGTCATCCTTTTGACCATGGTCTTAATTTTCAGCAGCTGAGGGGTCATCTTACTGAATCTGTTCTTGTTACTGTTGAGATTAAATTATCAGAAAATAAAAATAGATGTAAACTTTCACACAGAAAAGCATGTTTTATTTAAATTCTGCTAAGGTTTTTAAGTCATAAGTATTGCTGGCTTTGCGAATGAGCTGTGTGGGAGCAGAATTTCTCTGTGTCCATATTGCCTGCAGAATAATTGGAGATTATGTATTTTTTAAACTTCATACCATCAAATGTAAATGAAAGAAGCATGGTAGAATTCATTATCTTGGCTGCAGACAAGGCTTATTTTCTTTTTAGTGTTTTTCCTCAAGCTTTATGCAAATGTGTAAATGAAAGGTTCGTATGGAAATTCTTGTCTGTTTTTCAGCTTCCACTGGGAATGTCATAATTGTGAGCCTGTTTGGGCACATAGGTCCTAGATCTCTTCCTGGCGCCTTCTCTCGTTTGCCCCTGCCTGCCTTTTTTCAGTCTTCTTGGATGCATAAAGCATGAAGACCAGAAGTCCAGCCTTTCACTGCTTCCCTGGCAATTGTTACTTGGAGGAAACACTTGTGTTCACAAAGGTAAGTTGTTCATTACCTTAGTTCCAACATTTTACCCCTTGCTAACCGCAGGTAACCTGGTTGTTAATGACAGGGGTGACCTCGGTAATGTGGAGACCTTTTTCCATGATGGTTGAACCAAAACTACCAACTTCCCTTATATAATAATTCGAAGAACCAGCATTAACTTGAAGTCTCCGCTGGTCTAGGAACAATGGCACAGTTGTAAAAGATTTTCACACTGGTACCCTGATTCATCCTGGCCCTTTGCATTTTCATGCATGCATTTTACCTTCAATTTTTGAGGGGTGATTTTTCAATCAGTCTTTCAGAAGACTACTTTACCTAGCAACAGTAAATAAGTCAGATGATGAACGAAGCTAAAGTTACTGCATAGGTTTTGTCATTGCTTCTATGCCTCCTAACAGAATTTGATGGGCAGAGCTAAGAATGTATTTACTTAATGTGAGCTGTAAGTCAATTCAGATACGAATGTTGGGATACTAAGCACAGCCTGATCGCCTATGAGCTGTGGAGTTTTGATAGCTGACTCAGGGTTTAGACTATTTAGCATCAGCAAAAACCTAATATTTACAGTGGAGCTGACATGAAAAGACTCTAACCAGGGATTTCATCAGCTTGGTATTTAAATGTTTGGTACCCAAAGCTGTCAAAGCCTAGGGCAAGAAAAATAATTCCTAACAGAATCAGTTTCAGAGCCTATTTCATATTCAATTGCAGTGTGCATCACCATTTATGGTAAAATCAAAAGATTTTAGAAGATAAATTTTTGGGTTTGCTAGGGGAAGCTGCAAGTGTAAATGCAATATTACCCATGGCATATGAAAGAATGGAGAAAAAGTTGGGTCCCCTCTCCAAACTGTGACCAACTAGAAGAAAATGTTGGGTGGCAAGTGTCTTGGGCCTCAGATTTCTTAGGTCTGCATTCTGTAAGTGTGTGGTCTTGATGTGTCTAGAGAACAGTTGCTCAACATGGACTGCAATGGTGGGAAAGGAGACAAGCTAACCAGGCACATGAGTTTGCTGGTTTTTTGTAAAGCTAAAAGATGTGGTATAATGTCAGGAATGTTTGAAATCTAGAAAACTCCAAAGCACTCGAGGGCTTTCTTGCAACCTGTAGATCCAAATGATAATGGAAATACAAAAGTAAAAGGAGGAGGACTAGAAGAGACTTATATGGCAGAGAAAATGTATTAAAAAGCAGCCCAGTGAATAAGAGCTTAGAGGGTGGAAAAGAGATCAGCTTGGAGAGGAAGGGCTCATCTTGGCAGAAGGGCAAAAAAGGCAGTAAGAACTGTTGTGAAAACAAATGCTTGCTGCAGAGAAATATCTGAGATGATTTTGCTCCTCCTGGAAAAGTAGCCAGTGAAGGAAGTATGTGGGAACAGGAAACCTGCACTTCCTGAGCAACACGTAGGGGTCAGAGGAGGTGTGCTTTTTAGCATGGTTTAGACAATGATAATCTAACTTAACCTTGGAACTTTTCCAAAGTTTTGTGGCCCGTAGAGATCTGAGTGACAGTAATTTCTTTGCTTTGGTAATTTATTCTTAGAGAGTTTATGCAATTATTTTAACTAAAAGTCACATAAACCCTCAGGGTGGGATTTCCCTTACCTGACTTCAGAAAAATCCAATATAGACTTCTGCATCTGTACTATTCTCCTGTGACTTTTTGTAGTCAGTGAAGACAGTTGCATATTTCCTGCAAGAGATTCTGCCTTCTATTCTTAATCTATTTGAAATGTCTACCTTAGCATGAGATGAATAATGCCCTAGTCCTTTTCTGTCTAAGCCCTACCTACACTATTGACTGCATGCTAAATGCCTCATGCATATTGATAATTGTTATCAGTAATTTCTTCTGCTTTAGTGAAAGTATTAAATTAGTAGTCTCAGACATAGGGATTCTTCTTGAAAATGTCTGTTATATTCTCAGGCAAAAGTATTCACACTCAGTTTGTACTGTCTTCAAGTTTGAGGAAGACTAAGAGAGGAGAGCATGAGTGAAGGGAATTAAATTAATTAGGCTAGCAAAACACAGTATATGCTAAACATTTGCTGCTGTAGATAACAATAATTTATTCAGTTCAAAATTTTGGAGAGCTGATTCAAAAAATATTTTTAAAAAGCAAGCTTCCAGAAGAACTATTTTTTCCAGAAGGTAAGAATATCAGATTATTTCTAGGCAGGGAAGAAATTTCTTGACCTTGCAATTACATGGGATCTTTTGTGAATACAGAAAGACTGGCAAAGACAAGATATGTTGCCAGTAGGCAAGATTTTCCACCAAAGAGCTTCCACTCAAACCAAGGTCTCTTTGGCTTGGTGACCAGAACTGATGGGCCTATCATGTATACTGCAGGTTTAGGTTATTACGCCAGCTGCTGTGTCTCTTTATACATCCAGTATGTAAGCAAATCAGAAGTGCAAGGTATCCTGTGCAGCTTCTTTTGGCTTTAGAGTACAGAGATATAGGTAACAGATGATACATATTTTCGTCTCCCCTTGCCACAAAATCCGTATGTTAATTTCTCTGCCAGAGGCTGTAAGTATCAAGGTATCAGGGTGCTGATAGAAGAGCTGATGGTATGAAACACCAGGAAAACAAATGTGTTTGGGATGTCCTACCCTTCTACAAAATACCTGGGGACAGGATGCACCAGGACAAACAGGAAAGCAGTCACTTATCAATGGACCCTTGGTCTAGGATAGTTGTTTCTCACCTGAAGAGCTTCTGTTTAAATAATGGAACTATCTGTAGCTCAGCAAATGGCAAGACAGGCTCTGAATGATAAAAAGCAATTAAGTGTTCTAAAAATCCATAAAAAGGAAAAAAAAAACACTAACAAAAATGACCTTCCAAGACTGCAAGCCTCACAGACACTAAAACATGGCATTTGTTATATCCTCTTCTATCAATTAAGGAGAAGGAATAATATAGAAATAAAATGGACTGTAAATTAATTATGCTAAACAAGCTGAGTGAATCTCTAGTCCTATAGAACTACTTAGAAAACTCTCTTAAGAAAGTATTTGCTTAGGAAGATAAGAATTTAGATCTTTAAGAGAGTTTTCCACTTATATTTTTCCATTTATATTATATCACCCTCAAAATAACTGAGTGTTTGCAGATAGTAATTTTCAACACTTGGCTGCCAGGAAAAGTACTGAGATGCAACTAATGGTGCTCTTTTGCCTAAAGAATAAGAATGCAAAGACCAGAACAACCTTTTTTTCTTTAGTCTTTGTAATCAAAGTTGGAAGCCCTATTTTATGAATCTGAATTCAAACCTAATTTAAATCTTTACTGGTTTTAATAATGACAAAAGGCAGGTCAGACTAGCAAGAGTCAGAGCAAGCAGTTTATAAGATGATAGGTAGAAAGATTAAAAAATGAATACTTCAGAAAGTAAGAGAAAAACCTCTAGTTTATATTCAGTGTGAAAATGTGAAAACCTCAGAGAGAAATCAAATGTTTTTTCAGTGTGGGATTAAAAACCCCAACCTCAGACCCTTCATCAGTAGCACAGCATGCTTCCAAAGCAGGCTGTTGCAAATATATGTATGACAGACCTACTTGAGCTTTTTAGGTTGGGATTTATCTCTTACAAATTGCAAAGACTCCTACCAGGTTTAGCCTCTGGGCTCATATATTCAGGTTTGACAATGTTATTTTAGGAGATGACTTGGAACAGTTTATTTTCTTAGAGCTCAGGTAAGGAAAAAAAAGAGAAAAGTTTTTAAAATGCAAGTGAAACACTAGCTTGTTATCTGTGCATTTTGTGATGCTCAGCAAGGATCTGGTGGTCTTTGTTATGCCTTGGTAAAATATATGAGTGAGATCTGGTAGCGAAGTTTTAATATTTGGACTGTAGGATTTGGTACCAAATTTGCTACACTTCATTTACCAGGACAGTTCTCTGAATTATTAACATAACTAAGAGAACTTAAGGGCGGTTATCAGCCTTAATGAACAAAGTATAGATCTGAAGCTTTATGATTGCTTATTGCTTGTCTTTGTTTGATTATTCATCAATTTGCAATCTATGGTAATTCACAGTTCATCTGCCAGCAATTACCGTGAATTGGTGATATTCTAGTGCACATATTTGTTTACGGCACTTGCTTGCAATACAAAAGAGAAAATTGTACAGCCAATGATCTGATATGTACCTTTACTATGCACATCATTAGAAAAAATTGTAAGCATAAAAATTGTGGACATACTTTAGCATCTCTCCTGAGTATTGTTTTTATTGTGTGAGCCTTAAGGGAAAATCTGTTCAAGGGTTGCCTTTACATTTACTTTCACTGCTAGAAGAAATGAGATATGGAGAAAGTAATTAATTTCCTCTTGTTCAATCCAGCTGTTAAAAGGGAATACTTGCTAAAGTTCAGTGTGATCCTTTCTTTACACCAATTAACTAATTTTTATAGATGTTAAAAAAATTGCTAACCACATAAGCCCTTGTTTCTAACCAGTCATTTATTTATATGAATAAATATTGTGTTCATTACTTGACTCAATATATTTCCTTTTGTAGTTGCATTTTTTATAGTCTGTGTTGTTTTATCATCTGCTTTATTGAGAGTCTCCTAAATTTGAGGAATCTTTATTTTAGCACAGATATCAAACTTCCTGTTAAGTTACTGAAAGGTATTTTCTGTTTTCCTTAAACCCCACTGGGACTAATGGAATGCAACAATAAGTGTTATGACTCCAGTCTGGCTTGGCATTTATCCTGAAGCTTATCCTGAACTGTAAGAGTAGTGTCATTGAATTAAAAATTTAGCACATCTTACATGCTTTATTTGATTAAAAGAATGACCCTCTATTTCACCAACTGTATGAGTTACTCCTAAAGCCTGGGCATCATGTAAATTTTATGGCAACATGCTGTACAGCAAGATACTCTCAAACTGGCAGTAATAGTCTTGATTACGAATAATCCTGTGTGCATGTGCTTATATAAATTACTAAATGCTATGGCTGCTCCTAGTTAATTCAAACTTACATGAAACCTTCCAGGATATGCAATTGTCAAATATGACCTTAGAGAGCCTCACAGCAGAGGGAGAGCTGGTCTCACAGCAGGAGAGTATAGCCTGGTCTCCTACAGTGGTGCACACAATGGGGTCTTTCTTGCTGTGAAGTTTCATGGTACCCTGAGCACAAAATTATCAAGATGGGGATAGGCCTGCCTGTGGTGGGAAGGTTTTGTAGACTTAGACTACTTTCTTTTCCTTTTTTTTTCTTTTTCTTTTTCTTTTTCTTTTTCTTTTTCTTTTTCTTTTTCTTTTTCTTTTTCTTTTTCTTTTTCTTTTTCTTTTTCTTTTTCTTTTTCTTTTTCTTTTTCTTTTTCTTTTTCTTTTTCTTTTTCTTTTTCTTTTTCTTTTTCTTTTTCTTTTTCTTTTTCTTTCTTTTTCTTTTTCTTTTTCTTTTTTTTTTTCTTTCTTTTTTTTTCTTTTTTTTTTTTTTTTTCATTTTTCCTCTTTCTTTTCCTTCTTTTTCCATTAGCTTCATCACATAACACCTGCTGAACACCCAGGAAGTGTAGAGGAAGAGAGAGAAGGAAAATGCAACCTTGCAAGCTAGACCAGAAGGAAAGAGGGTTGTATATATCCATTGCACATTGACCAGTTAAAATACTTCACTGTTTACGATTAATGTTAACTGTGGCTCCAAAAATCTATTTTGTAACTGTTAGTAAATGACAGTTAAACACCCACATATGGAATTTTTCTATTCTTACACTGTGGTACAATTTACTCTGCAAAGGTAGCTGAGCTTCTGCATTTCAAAATTGTCTTCAAGTATTTTGTTTAAAAATTACTGCATAATAAATACTGCAATTTTTGTCCAAAAAATCAATGAAACATTAGCAGGAATTTTCAAATGAAAATTGCAGTCAAAGCACCTTCAGGTAGGTCTTTTCATCACTTGGTCGGTTGTTGATTCCAACAACAACAAACAGCTCAATAAGAAGGAAATTAAATTTCAAATATTGAGTCCCTATAGGGAATGTCTCCTTGTGGCTCCCTTAATCAAAATACTTTCTGCTTCAGAGAGGAAATTAAATCAAGGTGGCCAAATTCCCTCCCTTTTCTCTCCCTCCACCAATATGTAAGCCAGAAATGCACTGATTTATTGAGGAAGAGAGTGATTTCCAAGGGGCAAAAAGAGCATTTGGAACAAATGCACAGTATAGCTGTAAAGCAGAGCAGAAGACTATTTCTATTCCTGGATAATTCAGCTGTAGTATAAAGTCTCATTGCAATATGACCAAGGTTGTTATAAATATGTAGTGTATAGGAAGATAAAGTCTCCTTTACAGTGTCCTCCAGGACATGAGCTTCACCAGGTGATCTAATACATATGGCAAGAAAGGTATGGATGGCTACAGATTAAAGTGTATTTTCTGACACTTGCAGGGCTCAGTGTGCAAATTATGAGATGCTTTGAATGTCCCTTGATTTTGAGGGTAGCTTGGACACTGAGCACTAGTTAAGGGAAAGTGACAGTGAATCATGCTCTCAGGGAGGTCCCAGCTTGGATCATTCATGAGAAGACAAAAAGACTGGGAACGAGCTGCCTGGCAGGCTGTGTATCAGGAAACTGACCCTAAGAAAAACTGAAACAACAGGGCTTACTTCTATCTGGAATGTATACGTCCCTCCAAAAGTTTTACTGCAAGCCCTTTTACCATTTCCAAGAAGAAACAGAGGAAAATCTCCAGCAGTTGAAGCAACTTTTTCAACTAGTTTTGTGAGGGAAGACTTAAATAGGAAAATGAAGTTCAGAAAACAAAATGTTTTATTAGGTGTTTAATAGAAAGGCTTAGTGGGAGATATTTGTTGTCATATGCAGGAATGAAACACCCAGTTCCTGCCTATTTTCTGTGGGACTTGGTCACTTGGTTGTCATCTGTGATTTCAGAGTCCAGTCTTTAACATTTTAATATAAAATCCTGTTTGCAGTTAAAATAGCTCAAATTCAAGTTAGGTTTTATCTAACCTATTAAAAAAAGCCCAGTTTGAAAACTGTGGCAACTTTTGTCTAGGTAGTGCCCAAAATCATCATTCAAATTAAATTTAACAGTCTTTATTCACCAGCTTTGCATTTAAACAGGAAAACAGGGAGACCTATATCTGTAGATGGGATTAGAAAACTGGAGACAGGATTTCTTTCAAAAATAACCAGCCCATGGGCTGAGAGCTAAGCACTGGAAGTCCTACTTACTTTGTTTAGCAGACTCAACAGAGCCTGAGCTGGAAGAAGGCAATGTGCAAACACTAGACTAATGTCTTACAATTAAATCATCACCTGGTGAATCAACAATGAAGCATATGTTTCCCTGTCAAAATAAAATCATTTACCAAACATTACCTTTAGACAATATGTGCTATTCTGCTGGTGATTCATATAAAGTTGGTGATTCAATGACCTATATGGACCTTACTATTGTTAGATTGCTAGCTCTAGTTTCTTTTAAGTGCCACTCTAACAATGTGACTGATTAAGAGAATGAAGCCTTATCAAAATAAAGCTATAAAAGGACTACATTTTGCATGTTCATTTTGAAAGAGAGGCTGAATACTATATCTAGGACTTAGCTCAGCACTGAGATGTTTAATCAACTGATGTTTTGCCCAGTAGAAATCCAAGTGGTCTTTATTGTCACCATTGTATATTCGATATGCATCCACAAATACTACAGAACCGCACTTCGAAAGTATTCTTTTCTAGAAGTAATGTAGGGATTAAAAAAAAAAAAAGTGGAATCTACCACTTGTGTTTGTGAGATGACTGGAAAGAGTCTGATTTACTTTCCCAGTCCCATGCCACAAAGGGGAAAACCCACAACCTGTTCTGGGATTCTCAGAGCTGTTGAAATGAGGACAGGATAATGGTAGACAGCAAATATGTCTGTGTCATGGGTTCAGCAGTAGCAGTCATTTTTCTCCTTCTTGGTAGCTGGCGCAGCACTGTGTTTTTGATTTTGGGCCTGGGAACAGCGCTGATAACTCCAGCGTTTTTAGCTACTGCTTGGTAATGTTTTGGTCTGGCCAAGGACTTTGTGAGCCTCATGCTCTGCCAGGGAGGAGGGGAAGCCGGGAGGAAGGAGACAGGACACCTGACCCAAACTAACCAAAGAGGTTACCCCATACCACAGCACGTCATGTCTGGGATGTAAAAACGGAGGGCAGAGACTCGCAAGGGTGGGGGTGCACGGTGGGGAGTGCATGTTGGGGGGTGCACGGCTTGGTCGGGTTAGGATTGATGGTGAGCTGTTGTATTCTTTCCTTGTATTTGCCTTGTCATTATTATTAGTAGTAGTGGTAGCAATAGTGGTTTGTCTTATACCTTAGTTACTAAACTGTTCTTAACCTGTGGGAGTTGCATTCTTTTGATTCTCCTCCTCATCCCCCGGGACTGGGGAAAGAAAGAGTGGGGAGTGAGTGAGAGAGCGACTGCATGAGTTTATAGAGGCTTAAACCATGACAGTCTGTTACACGTTTGCATGCATCTGCACGTATGGTTATATAAATTATGACATGGTCATTGCCGATACAACAGAACCTCAAAGCTGGCATGTATTGCTGCCTGGTGATATAAAGCTGTGCCAGCTTCTTGACACATTTCTAAAAAATACTGTACTGGATTTCATTATTTTAATTATACTGCAATTACTTGGCTCCCCATTCATGTCCAGTTCTTATTCAGTCTATACTAGTTTCCTGGCCTTGTCTATCATTACTAGAGAGCTAAATTACATTATGGAGACCTTGGCCTTGATCTGTCTGAAAATGGAGCCCAGACAATTGCCTGACACTAAAGAGGTGCCTGAAGTATGTGAGATCAGCCTCATTTAAAAAGGGTTTTTAATAGATGCTATCTTTCCAACAGGTTGTGGCATCTATAGTGCTCCTAGTGGGCCTGAGAGCATTGATGTTCAGCCTGAATAGCTGCAGTAACAAGATTTCTTGCTGTATACTTTTCTGGAGAGTGACTAGATGCCATGAGACAGACTCATAAACTGAAAAAAAAACAC
Organism: Amazona ochrocephala; assembly: GCA_039720435.1. NCBI lineage: Eukaryota > Metazoa > Chordata > Aves > Psittaciformes > Psittacidae > Amazona > Amazona ochrocephala. The sequence goes on along the minus strand of CM077877.1, from coordinate 97,850,628 downwards.
CCTTATTACATTGGTATTGTTGAAGAGAAGTGCCACAAGTCACACAAATTGCTCCATGCTGGAAAATTTACAGGGTTCCTTGGAATTCTCCATTTACCCTGAAGCAGGAGTACACTATGACTGTGAATGTCATAGTCTTATTGTCAGCGGTTTACTTCCTAGAGGAGATGTGGAGATGCCAAATGACAGGCACAGGTTTGCCATAAAACACCCCAAAGGTAATGCTTCTTTCATCATTGTGAAATAAGACGGTGTGCTTTCTACAACATCTTGTACAGCTGGTAGGCTGGGATTACTGCTTACGTACCTAATCACAACTCCTCCAAACATACCTTTATATTTTATATAGGAATACATTTTATGTTACTAAAAAATAAATGTGGTTGAGTAGAGGTGAAGGAGCTGAAGAGAGATTTTATGCCTAATTAAACTCAGATGTGCTATATTCACAGAGAACATAGCAAAATAGGTTATCACAGGGTAACAGATCTTCATACAACAGCTGATATATAACGGCAATTCATGTGCGCTTCATATGTCCCCCGAAAAGCAGGATGAGGTTTATGCAAGCACGGCTTCTTCACTGAAAGCTAGTTAACTCAAATTATCTTTCTTTTTCTGCCTGCAGTGTACATGTCAGTGAAGAGTTACAGGTGATCAGCAGATGCATATTAAACTCTTACCCTGTGTTAATGCTTGTGTATTTGAGCTCTTGATTTTTACTTGATATCCCAGGCAAGCCAATGTTTGCTTCTCTGGTAGGCCTGACTGGACTGTTTCTAAAATTGGCAGCTGTCATTGAACAGAATGGGTTTAAAATTCAAGCTAAAAATGTCTCTTTGTGTAAATAAGTAGCACGTTTTTATATTCTCAGCCAGTATCCTTTAGCAAAGTCTGAACGTGCTTGCGAACAATCAGTCATTATATTAAAAAAGAAAAAATCAAACTCAACATTTGTTTGTTTATGTAATATTTGTTTTAACTCTGTGAATTGTCTATGCTTGGTGGAAAGTGACTGCAAAGCCTTAATGGTTTTGGATTACTTTGGGGCCATCTATAACAGTGCTGACTCTCGATTCCTCTGTGCTTGCACACACGATGTCACTCTGCATTTCTGTCTTCCTTAGAACAGGGTTACAATTATTAATCTTGATCTGATATCTGAAGCTTGTATTTGAAAGCCTAGTAACCTCCAGGGCTGTCATTATAGGCATATGAGTCACATCCCATCTTGAATTTTTTGGTTTATCCCACTTGCTGTGAGTAACATTTGTAGTAAGCTTTTCCATATAATGGTAATATTTGTATGGTGTTCTTGTTGAGCAAAATATTGTACAAGTATCAGTTAACTAACCCTTGCAGAACCTATGTACTGTATATAAACAATCTATAATCCTCAGAGGTGAAGATAGGAGAGAGAGGGAGGAGAATAATGGCTTTCCTCCCACCCTCTGCAAAGAAAAGCTTTTCCTCCTCTTTCAGGTTTACATAAGAGGCTTCACATGTTTCTCGGGCTATGCAACAAAGATAACTTTTTCTGTTTCCATTAACTTTGGCATATTCTTGTTCTTGTTTTACAGGAAAACAACTCAGGGAAAAAGGGCATTACGCAGGCACTGTGTAGCAACTCTCTGGCATGGCTGTGTTCAGATCAGGAGCACCCACCTCTGTGTTTGCTGCTCTTCACCTGTTCACACCGATGTATGCAGCTCTGTTCTTGCCAAAATGCTTTTGCACCATTGCATGGTGTTTACATGGGTTTAATGTGTTTCCCTGGGGCTTCACCATTTTATAAGCAATCCTTGTTAACGCTCATCAATCCAAATGCAGAAAGAAAAAGAATGAATTCCCATTTCGCTTCTGAGACATGTCCATGGTTACTTGAAAGAGAATCTCAGAAATTGTATATAAAACCATATTGTGTCCTCTTCAGGTACAAGAAGCTCTTTGAATACACAGTGTACTTTTCTGGTTTTCAAAGGCGAGCTCCTCTGTTCTCTAAATGCAGTTTATCTGTAGTAAAGCTGCCCTGCTGCAGGGCTCAGTGGTTAACCCCTGGCTCAATGTATCAGGAGGACAGATTTTATGCTTTCATCATAGGACTTGAGAGACATTTATGCTGCTCTCATGCTGGGTGGATGTGGGAATATGGTGAAAATTTCAAGCCCTTCTCTCCCTGCAGTTTAAAGTTGCTTCTACTGACCAATGCATTATAAACACAGGGAAGGTAGGATGCTTGAACAGATGCATTAAGGAGTATGATTACTCATGTGTGTAAAGATAAGTGTGCTCTGATAGTCACAGTGCAATGGCTGAATTACATGAAGATTAGGTAGGGAGAACGATGTTTCGCATGCATGCATATCTATTTTCTTGTTCTGAGTTTAACAGGCTGCAGTCTGTAGTGGCTGAAAATGAGCAAAAAGAATACTCCAAAAAGCAGAGAGATTGGATCAGTGATTGCCATATCCATGTATCTATGCCAAGCACGGCAAAATGTCAAGGACTTGTTATGTGTTATATTTTAAGTGATCAACAAGACGGATTCTACAGTAGCACAACTCCTACAAGTACTTAGGATCAATCAGCTCTCCAACATGCAGGCATCTAATTACAATTGAAAGCACATGGAGATCAGCAAGTCTTGGTCAGATTTTCCAAAATTCTCAGATTTTTCATTCAACTTAGGCTTTTTGTTTCTTGTTGTGTGCTGGACCTTTGCCTGCTGTATCCTACCCTCTTCCCATCGAACCAAGTCACTGTTTTTCTGATGTTGAGTGGGTCATTGAATGAGACTCAGTTACAGCTTGAGTTATATTTTGCTTCCTTTGTTGCTGAGGTCTTTCTTTCTCTGTAAAAACACATTTATAGTATCATATCCTATATGACTATCTTGATTCTAAAATGAGCAAAACAAATACAGCCCATCTACCTCTTACTATTAGCCTAGTACTTTCATTCAAATATGAACATACACATTTTATGTGCTTACCAACATTTTGCAGTGGGTCTGCTCCATAAAATGCCAGCCATAAGACTGGCAAAAGTAAAAAAATGACTCATTTTTGTTTGAAAAGAGTGATCACAAAATATTGTATTATCTAAGGTTCTCATTTAAAATGAGAATTATGGTAGCAAAGAGACGAGTGCTGAATTATTATAAGGAGTATTTCTGCTGTTTTGAACCAAACGGATGTAATATTTGTGTTCTTTCACTGAAATACACAGAAGACTGTTAGGAAAAGAGAGTTCTGTTAACACCTGCTTTGAACATTCAAGGCACATCGACTAATGCCTATGGGATGACATTTGCTCTTCTGTAAAGTACAAGTAGAATGTCTGCTGACCAGTTGCCCTCCAGGCTTACATGCACTAAGAAGTACCTATGATTTTTACAGAGTTGCACAATAATGGATTTCAGCCAACAAGTAAATGATCCTAACTGAAGGCAGCATCTGTAAAGCTTTACCTGAGCAAATAAGTCTTGATAATGACCTCTTTTCTGCACAAATACAAATGCCAGACTTGTTGACCAACAAAGTATTGCAAATATTACCACAGGACTTGAAAGAATCTGCCCTTTTTCAAAGCCATGCCCTCTGGCAAAAAGGCATAACCTTCTAATTTGTTGTAGAGATGGACAGAAGGTAGAAATCTGTCATCCTTGTCTTTGAGACAGCTACTGTATATGTCATCCAGGATGCCACACTTAGCTGCTCTCCCTTTTTGTCCCTTCCCTGCCCTTTGGTTGTGTGAGGCACAGGCAGCAGGTAGGCACCACCACAGCTGTTGATAGTGGCAATACATGAATTAATTAATCTTCCTCAGGCAGTTGTTCCAGGGCCACTTCAGAAAGAGTTTGAAATGAATTTGTGACACCAGCTAAGTGCCATGGTCCTCTCCACAATAAAATTAAGTAAGTGGATTTAAAACAGGTGGCTTAAATCTTTTACTGGGACCATGATGAAAGGAAATGACTTGGCAGATCTGTAGTGCTGTTCCAGTGATCGGCATCCTGAGCTATTACTGATGTTGCAGCTTGCTGGGATCTGAAATTTCACATCCTAACACGTATTTGGCTTATACTAGAGTTCTGAGGGTGTGACAGTGAATACTATGAGCAGAGGCAGTGGGAGAATAAGATCCTAATCCACCAGTACTCCTAATTATTGATGCTGATAGGTGTTAAAGGGCAGAGAAGACCTTTGTAAGGAAGACACTTGTCTTGCTACCAAAGTTGAGAGCTTCATGTTGAAGGGATGGAGGGTAGAGACAGTCTGAAGTGAGAATTTTATCTCTTTTGTAAAGGGTTGCATGCTGCCCAGGAGAGCTGCTGCTTCTCTCAATCTCCAGCACAGAATCAGACAATGATGTTGGTCAGAACAATGAATCTTATCTAATGTTAAACCATTAAAAGTAATACTTGTTATGTAGGCTCCTACTTTAGTCAGTGGAGAGAGAAAAATATCTCCAGATAATTGTTTGTTCCAGATGTCTAGATGTAAAGCATCTAAGCACTTAAGAGCATTCTGAAGGCTCTTTTTTTGTGCTGGAGAGAGGTTTCCATACACCTGTCATGAGCTTCATACATAACAAATGCAAAAGAAAACAATTTAGTCTTCAGTCCTCATTTTGCAAAATGGTCTGGGACAGAGACGATTATAGGAGTAAAAAGAAATCATAGGACAACTCTTTGCGCAATTGTCATTCTCTTTGTACATTAAATGAAATAGGGCACCCATAGGGAAGAAAAGAGTATGTGACCAGTTTGTGAGCATCATGCATGCATGCAGAAAGACTTAATTGGAATTACACATTAAAAAACAGTCCTGTTATTGCCTTGCACATAAGAACTAATTTTGCAAACTCAGTAATTCCCTCATCCCCCTTTTTAATGTGAAAACGTTATTTGTTTGTTCACTGCCATGTGTCTAAGGAAGGTTTTAATATCAAAGCTACAGGCAGCAGTATGTGAGTTGTAACAATGGGTTTAGTGGCTGATTTACCTATATCAGTTTGAAACTGATGTCATACTCTGAGTGTGGAAGTAAACACAGAGTTAAAAAAAGTTATCTAGAAATAGGCATAAGTATCTGGAATAAAGTGTTCTACCAGAAAGTGACAAAAATTTCTAGTAGATATGTAAACCTGTAAGGCTGACAGGAAAGGAACTTAAAAAATATGAGAGGCATTAGGAAAGCATCAGCTCTCTCATTAAGCCTCGTACTGATGGAGATTTTCCCATGCTACCAATTTAAGCTTTATGCAACAAAGACAGAGTTATTTTATACCCCAGAAAAATCAATGTTCTATGAAACATGCTGTTGCTTTATGATTTTCCTATTAAAGTGGCATAAAATGCTGTTACATCATCTTGCAAAATTAACAAATGTTGTCCCAATTTATTTTCAACACTTGTCACCAACTGTTTCTGCAAATTGCAGAAAAGAGAAATGATATTTTGTAAAACTGTGTAGTGAGAGTCTGGCAATCGCTGGCAATTGTGTTTCTGAAAGGACTCTGCCCTCCATTTCCTGAACGTAGCCGTGAAAAAGACACTTTGCTTTTGGAAAAATCTTGGAAATCCACCTTCTTCAATCTAGGAAAGGGATGTGCCAAAAGAGAAACATGTATTTGTGATCACCTTTTTGTGTATTTCTCTTGCGCGTTGTTTTGAAGAGCCTGTGGGTCTAATCCACTGCTGGATCTTTGCAAGAAAATTGGTATGTTTGTAGGGGGAATGGTACTGGTGGCCACCAGTGGAACTATGCATAGTCTGTAGGCTTCTGCACAAGTCTATTACCTTCTACAGAACTCAAATTAACCTGTGATTTGTCTTTTATATGGAGAAGTTCTCAATCTGTTTTTGGCTCATGTGCAGGTATTCAAGTAGTCTTGATGGAGGGCATTTCTAACAGAAGTGCTCTCACTGCGCACTGGCTATTTCGGTGTTTGCAAATGGAATTGGACAGCTTGCTTTGAAAATGATTCCTAGAGTTTTCCCCTGGAGCCTTTAGCTATGATAGAAAAAACCTGTTTGTCTTTAGAGAGTTTGCTACACTGTCTGGATGCAGCCTAGCTCAAGCCTCCTCTGTCAGACTGGTAGGGTCAGTCATTACAGAGTAAGCACACACACTGAACATGCTGCACACATGCACTGCACCAGCACACCAGATGGTTAGATTCTCTTTTGTTGTAGCATAACCATTTTATATAGTGACAGCCCTGTGAATCTTGTGTTCCATGAACTCCAGAATATATTATTCACCATGATTTTTAAAGTCAGATGCACCATTGCTCAACAAAGTTCCCAATTTAAAAGAGAAAAAATGGATTTTGACAATAAAAAGTACCGGAATGAATATTTTTAAGAGGGGATGTCTATGTTACAGTGTGAGCAAATGATCTGAAAAGTTAATGTAATCCAAAGCTAGGATTAATACTGTTGCTGCTAAACTCTCTTGTCTTTCCCCTGTGTATCAGTATCTCCCGCGATGTATTATCTCCCCCGGAATTCATGCCTCTTGGAGGTCTTAACTTCTTGCCCTTGGAGGGAGGTTGTGTAAACCTCTTTTCATTGAAGGTTTTCAGTGCGAGGTAAAAGGTAACCCCGCCACCATTTGTCATTTAAAATTTCTATGTTGTTTCTATTTAGTGAAATTAATCCATGCCCAGCAACTTGTGAGGTCATTGCTGAATACTTTGCTTTCACAGTGACATCATTGGTTCTCTTCCCTGGGTCCCCACTGATCACTGCAGGCAGGCATGCTCACCATGTGATGTAGCCTGGACTGTGCTGTATTGAGATGTTATCTGTCATTCTTGGTCTTACTTGATACACATATCAAATACCGTCTCAGCCTATATTTCGATTTAGTCTGCTGGCATCCTGGGCCCTGACACTAAGTCCATTGTTATCTTTCCAGGGATCAAAAGAGGGTTTAAATTTGGCTCATGTTGAATGGATTTTACAGGCTGCTGCACACTTCATTTATTCGATTGAAAAATCTGCCCCTTCTTACTCTTAATTCTTTTGTGCTTGTAATTTGTATTAAGCAGTTTTGTAGTTCCAGCTTCATCACAGATGCATTTTTCATGCAGTGATTCATATAGACATGGTATAATAGCCATGTCCACTATCTAGTTTTAGAAGTTCTTTGGTTTTCAGGTTTTCTTCCTGTTTTCTGTTTAAGACACTATGATTTCCAGAAATGGCACTATGCGATGTTTTTTGAGTCTTGTCAATTCTATAAATTTCCCCCTTACTGCAGGGAAATCACTTGCTGACATTTTTCTTTAGTTACAATTTCATGAAGTCTAAAATATAATTTTAAAAGATTAGTCCAACCATCAATACTTTTCATTTTTATTTAAATAAACTCCCTCTTTATGACAAATGCAAGCATTTTAACACTTTTCTGAAGGCTGGTTTGGGTTGGGGCAGTGGTTTTAGGGGTTTTGTTTATTGGGTTGTTTGTTTTCTTTTTTATTTCCCTCATTTGATGTTCTAATTCACAGTGATTTTCTAGGAACAAGTAGGAAACCACTTCTAATCAGTCCCAACTGTATCTGTCATCCACATTGCCAAGTACTGCATTCCCTGCTGTACAGTGAAGAATCAGAAGCATTCACTCAAATTTTTATAACAACCCCTTTTTAAACACTATGAACTGGTATCACATAGCTGGTTCCATTGTCCCCCAAACAACTCTTGCTAGAACTGCTCTTTTTCCACCAGAAGTGCTCCTGTACGAGGTTAAGGTGCAATAGTTCATTACTGCTTCTAAGCAGTTTTATTGAATGAGAACACATAAGGGCTCTGTGTGCTTTCAGATGTGTCTGTGCATTATAAACGATGCATCTTTGCATTGCTAATCTAGAGCCAGATATATCTGGGGGCAAATGGAACATCTGTCTATCAGTTCTTCAAGTCATCTCTGCCAACATTCCAGCAATGAAAAACAGCCATAAAACTTTACCAGACATTTACATTAGATTAATACATCTGGAATGTGCAACCCAGTGATTGCACACAATGGTATTTGGCCCTCATCATGTGGAGAAACATAGAGAGAGAGGCCAGCTCTATAAAGAGAGTTAGGCCAATATTTGGAAGCATGTTCAAACCATTTGACCCTGCCCACCACCCCGTCTTTCTTTTCAAGATCCCCAGATGGAGTACATCTTGGGTTTGGATTTGTTTTCTGTGGATCTGACTTTCACAAACCATTTTTTTTTTTCTTTTATTTAAGATTTGGACTCCTGATAATTTATTTTAAAAAATAGGACCTTATTTACATGCCTTTCATTGCCCAAATGCCAACTCTACTTTCAGTAGACTGGAAAGTTTCATCTAATTTTCAATGTAGGTTGATGACTAGTTGTTCAGATTTTGCTATTGATTCAATCCTTCAGCTCTGCTCTGTATCACAACTATGTTTCATGCAGAATTAAATTAGATTTTATACTTGACAACTGATAGATAAAAATTCTAATTTAAAAATTATTTCAAGGGAAATGAAGTTTGGAGAGAGTGAAAAAAAACAGTCTATTGAACACCAACTTCTTGGAAATAAAACTAGGGGATGGGTAAAATTTAGGTGAAATGCAAATTGTAAAGACAGCTTCTTTACTGAATCAGGCAAGCATCCAATTCAATGTTTCCATGAAACATAGTGCTGTGTTCACTTGTCACAGGCAATTTGTAAATTCCAGCAGGTCTCCAGCTTAGTCCTACCATTGCTCCAGCAGATAGTACGTATTTGCTGCATTTTTTATATCACACTTAAAGAAATTAATACAGATTGCAGGCTGGGAGCTGCAATTTTGTACCCTTTCTTGGGCTGATGAGTCACATCCCACCGCCTCTCTCCTCCAGCACAGGCTCTTGGAAGCAAAACCTTTATCTCACATGTGCTCAACAGGACATCTCTGTTGGAAACCTCTTTCAAGAAATTAATATGAAAATGCAAATAAGAAATAATAACTCATTTCACTAAGACAAAAGCACCAGTTACTTTATTTTAGTTGACACTGAGCTAATGATTTGTTGACAAATTTTGTAATAGCATATTTTGGGACCCTGTGACAGTTACTTTATTTTAGTTGACACTGAGCTAATGATTTGTTGACAAATTTTGTAATAGCATATTTTGGGACCCTGTGACAGTCCCATTTAGCTCTTGCACAGATCATCTTTTCTGCAAAAGCTGATTGACATGGTTTGTTCTGTTTGTGAATGTAGTCTGTAAAAAGTATGAGGATGGCAAAACCTAAGGCTAAACCCTAATCACAAAATGCCTATAATAATGTCTGCAGTAGCTATTTGATTGCATTAGAGCACCTGAAAATGACCTGGTGTTTGCATTTTCCTCTCTTATGGACATCATTGTCATATGGACATCTTAAGAGATCATTGTTGCACTTGATTGTCGCAGCTTTGTGGTTAATGTATTCATGGACATATTTTTTCTTGTATTCAGTTCCTCACTCCTCAAATTGGCTCTGCTTTGCTGCCACAGGGAACAATCCGTGACCTAGGGGTGAAATGCTGCAGAGCAGCTTCTGACCTTGCTGGAGATTTGCCACTGTGAACCTCTTGGCCTGGATCTCCTCTGGGACCAATGCAGAGCATAGAAGAAGCAAACGTTAAAATTTCTTGTCATTTTCCAGCTCAAAGTGTCAGAAGCAACGTTAGGGGTTTTTTCTAACCTTCCAGATTAGTGTTGCTGGTTATAGGATTCTGTGCTGGCTATATGCTGGCAACATATCGATAGGATACTGTTCTAGTGTGGATGGGTTGAGAGCTGACAAGAGACTCTCTGCACACTTGAAGATGCTCAGAATTTTGATGGTAGCAAAACTGTAGTGAAGTCTAATCTTATGAAATCACTTTCCAGCAGGTACATGTAATTTTCTGCTCCTGTAGCTAGGGATAAGGTGGGTTTTCTGCCAGCACAGATGCATTTTTTGGCTGCTTAGTGTTATCAAGTATGGATGATCTCTTGTGAAAGTTTCAAAAGGGATTGGAAGGAGGGAGGAGATGGGTGCACATAAAAAATTACATAAACCCTTTCTTCCTAGGAAACCATGGGAAAATCCAAGCAGTTGTTAGCAAAACCTTTTTTTCTCACCCATCAGTTGATTTATTTACTTTCCAAGCAAAATATCCCTAGGATACTATCAATATTGTGATCATTCATTCTAAAGAACATGATGTGCTCAGTGGCTCAGTGTCCAGCTGGAGACTAGTAACGAGTGGTGTCCCCCAGGGATCGGTGTTGGGACCGGTCTTGTTCAACATCTTTATGGGTGACATGGACAGTGGGATTGAGTGCGCCCTCAGCAAGTTTGCCGATGACACCAAGCTGTGTGGTTCGGTTGATAAGTTGGAGGGAAGGAATGCCATCCAGAGGGACCTTGACACGCTTGTGAGGTGGGCTGATGCCAACCTGATGAAGTTTAACCATGCTAAATGCAAAGTCCTCCACCTGGGTTGGAGCAATGCCAGGCACAGCTACAGGTTGGGCAGGGAGGAGATTGAGAGCAGCCCTGCGGAGAAGGACTTGGGGGTGTGGGTTGATGAAAAAATTAACATGAGCCGGCTGCACTGTGCGCTTGCAGCCCAGAAAGCCAACCGTATTCTGGGCTGCATCAAAAGGAGTGTGACCAGCAGGTCGAGGGAGGTGCTCCTGCCCCTTTACTCTGCTCTCGTGAGACCTCACTTGGAGTATTGTGTGCAGTTCTGGTGTCCTCAACATAAAAAGGACATGGAACTGTTAGAACAAGTGCAAAGGAGGGCCACGAAGATGATCAGGGGACTGGAGCACCTCTCGTATGAAGATAGGCTGAGAAAGTTGGGTCTGTTCAGCCTGGAGAAGAGAAGGCTGTGTGGAGACCTCATAGCAGCCTTCCAATACCTGAAGGGGGCCTATAGGGATGCTGGGGAGGGACTCTTCATGAGGGACTGTGGTGAGAGGACAAGGGGTAATGGGTTTAAACTTAAACAGGGGAGGTTTAGATTGGATCTGAGGAAGAAATTCTTTACTGTGAGGGTGGTGGGGTCCTGGAATGGGTTGCCCAGGGAAGTTGTGAATGCTTCATCCCTGGCTGCGTTCAAGTTGGGGTTGGACATAGCCTTGGATGGCATGGTTTATTGGGAGGTGTCCCTGCCCATGGCGAGGGGGTTGGAACTCGATGATCTTGAGGTCCTTTCCAACCCTTACTATTCTATGATTCTATGATTCTATGATATTTAGCTGTGCTACAGACATGAGATACACCAAAAGATATATCTTAGCTTGGCAGTGATTTACCAGGAGATGCTTAAATGGCTCTGATTTTGTCCCCTATTCACACTGTCACTGTGTCATTTATTTTCACATATCGGACACCAGTGTCAGAACCACAGGTTTTTCTTAAGCTTCTGTACCCTATCTCTGGCCTGGAGCTGCATCCCTTCAAGAACACCAAACACAAAAATGTTTTCTTTTATATCAGTGTCAATTTTGAATGATGTTTAATGAACTGTTCCTTCTTCTTTGTGTTGCAAACACCCGGGAACACTTGCCAGCTCCTGGGGATCAGAATACCTCCCACACCACCTTCAGCCTGCTGCAGCCAAAAGGGGAAGGAAAGCAGCTGCCACTCTGCTGCACAGCCATAAAGCAGAAAGCACAGCTTGTTTTTGAAACCATATTTCGTGCTTATACAGGTTTTCCTTCTTACTGGCTTCTCGGTCTTTTTCACACTTTGCATTTTACTTGCATTTTGTTTCCTAACCTTGTGTGTGCTTTTGTCCCCTGCTCTCAGAGTCTCCTGGCCTGTACGAATGTGATCTGACTGGAAATTGTGTATTCTTTTCCAGGGGAAGCATACAGACTTTCATTTTTAAGTCTGCCTGGAGCATGACTGCAAAAGTCTTCCATTGTCATTTTGCATTCTAGGAACGAATAGAGGAAGGAAGATTTTTGCAGCCTTCACTCTCCTTTTGTTGTGAAGGGGCTAAGGGAATATTTTTGCCAGCCATCCACACTAGGTGGTATTTTTTTTGCTGCAATTCTAGGCACAGAACTTGTGAATTTATTTCTGTGTTCAATTATTAGACAGGTACATCCAAATTTTCAGCTTGGGATTTGACAGTGCGCTGGAACACTAGATGCATTTTATTAAAATCATATGCTTTGCAGTAAGGCAGTGTACATGTGATATTGCCTCCCATTTTGACTGTCTCAGCCTGAAATAGCCATTCAAGCTTTTTCCACTGGACAGTGAACTAATTTGGCAGTCTCAGTTTCAGCTGGATCAAGTATGCCCAACAAAGTCACTTCCTCAAATTGGACTTAGCATATGCTATGGATTTGTGTTAGATTCAGTGTGGGTCTGGGGGACAGATTATTTGTGGTCTGGTATAAAGAGTGCTGAGGCAAACATACTTTCCTGACATCTTTTTGAAAAAGTTTCAGCTTGCAGAATTATCTTCTACTGACTTGGCTGTTTGCACCCTATATATTTGGCATTTTTGGTCTGGTTCCTATACGCCCCACAGTTCAACTGACTCTCACAGAAGTACAGTCTTCATAGCACTCTGCAGAAATAAGCAGGTTTGCTGCAGAATATCAATGTGATGTGATGCAGAATGGAATCAGATGTTGCGCTTTGAATATCTTGAATGGAGCTTGCCAGCAATTCACTGAACAGCTCTTACTTTCTTTTTAGTTGTTATTTTTGTTTGTTTTGAGGCTTTTTGGTTTTTCTGGGTTTTGTTTTGTTTTTTGTTTTTTTTTTTTGCTTTGTTGTTTTGTTTTTTTTTTTGTCCCAAAAGACCCCAAACCCATTTGAAAGCCAATGTAGTGGTAATGAGTAGCCTGGCTGTAAATGTTTCAGAAAAGTGCTTCAAAATTATCAGCATTGTATTTGACTACTTTGACCCAGAAAACTTCATTTTGGGGATCACTATTCTGATTTTTTCCCAAAAAAAAGTTTCAATTAAAATACAAACCCTGAGACAATAAGATTAAGTAAACTCCCCTATTCTAATAACTGTAAAACTACACAGTGTGACTAAAAGTGGATGTTTTTCCTTTTAGGAGATGCTTTTTATGTTTCTACACTGCAGAAAAATGTATCGTGACAGAGGACAGGCAGACAGAATTTTTGAAAACACTTTTGGCCGGTCCCAAGCTTGAATAGGTTATATTGTGTTAGAAAATATTTCTTACTAAATTGTCCCTAAGGAATCCCTCACACATATTCAGCTCCTCAGTTGTCCCCTGCAGAATAATTTATGACAAAGGGCAAATGAAATTAATTATGACCCTTGTGTATGTATGTCTTTGAGTAATTGTAGAATAATGTTTGTCTTGAGCTAAACCAGTGAAAGTATAATCACTAAATCTCCTTGCACAATAAAGGCAATACTAGGAATTAAGACTAACCAAGGCTGAATGTGGAGCTGTTTTTGTTATGAAAGCAAAATGGACATTAACAAATCATAGAATCATAGAATAGTTAGGGGTGGAAATACAAAGCCCAGGCTTGCTCGGGCGTTAGAATCAGCCTAACAGGCAGAATTCCAGAAGTGTTGTGGGCATCTCACAGTACGATCCACACACATTCTCCCCCTGCATCATTGCAGTCCTTTCCTTAATATCAATATTAGCTTAAATAATGCCCTTAAATAATCTGTGCAATAGATCTGGGGCACTAACATGACATCACTGTTTCTGGGAGGATCAAAGTGCCTCAAAAGGGACACATTGAAGAATTCTATGCTCTCCCGTCCCAGGCTTTGAGGGCTGTGGGAATGTGTTACAGAGGGAGAGCTGGATGAGTGAAGAAGCAATTTGTGTGGCAATCAGTTTCGTGTTTGCTAAGTATTAAGGGTAAGAAGCCTGTGGCTCTGTGAAGGAAAAAAATACACCATTAACTTTGCTGCCAGAGGAAATAAAATTTAAAATCAACTGTAGGTGCTCTTTAAATAAATCTGCAATTCAAACTTCAACGGTAACCTCAACAGAATCTGCCCACTCTTTTCTAGGCTTTTTGATTCATTGGACATGTGGGAACATGCATGTGTGAGTGTAAGGGGACTGGAGGCCCATATGTGAGGAGATCCTTTTGGCAGGCAGCATCCTTCTTTGGGAAGGGATCCAAAATAAATTCTTGATGCACTCTTAGGGATTAATAAAATAGCAGAATGGGAAACTGTGAGATGGGATATAGATACAGGGGACTGTTGTGGGTGATGAATTGCTGATTATCTCTCTAACTTGGCAGGCAACTGTGGAGAGACTTCTTTTGAAAGACTTCTCAAATTGCAGTGTGCTGTGAAGTGATGATGATTTCCCCCTGGCCACAAAGTTCACTGCAAGTGGCCACAGCCCGTAGCACATGTCAGCACAGAGAACATCATTATCATACTGCATCAACATCTCTCCAGATAAGCTAGCGAATGGAGAGATTTGAGGGTTAAAAATATTGGTTTTGTCCCTCTCATATTATGTTGACACATTCAGTTAATGGTGCCAGGGAGAAACACAGAGATATGAATCTAAAGGAGAAACAAGCTGATTTGGTCTGCGCTGAGCTTGATGGGGGAGCAGCTCAGTGGGATAAATGACAGCAGTAGTTCTAGGTGCCTTTTCACAACACCACTGCATGCAGCACAGGCACAGTTTTTTATTTTGTGCACTCTGTAACCATTTTATCCATTATACACTGTGCAGAGTTAGATATCTGTTCAGCATGGCACTTTTAGCTACAGTGGTACTTCATTGTTCTGGTGTGTAACAGATGCCAGCCATGAGAAGTAGGACAGTCTATATTCTCAAGCAGAAAACACCAGAAGAGGTGGAAGACTGAGAGGGCCATAGCCCCCCATGCCATTTCTGTTTGGCTGGAACAGCATGCCTGCATGGAAGTCTCATAACCCACATAAATGAAGATGTCTGCAATCAGAGGATGATTTTCTGCTCTCATATAGCCAGGCCCAAACAGTATATATCCTAGCAGGTAACGAAACTGAGCTGAGGAGTCTGACTGACAACCTGAACTCATCTACTCTCATTTATTCTGCAACATGAACAGATCCTCAGCTGAGCTGAGATAGAATAATTTTATTGGTGGTAAATGAGCTGGGGACTTGGCTTCACAGTATGTGCATTTTAATGACTTTGCCACAGCACATCTTAGGCTTAAACCCCCCAAGTCCTGTACATCTAAGAGAAAGGTAAGACATGCAGGTCTTTGACACCAGACTTCCTCATTTGTCACATATTCACCACATACGTGGCTGGCATTGTATGCTTTTATGTCTTCAGTCAGAGAGTGCCTTCAACAGTCCACGTCTCATGTTCACATTCATGGACAGTGAAATGGTGGGGTGGTTCATTTCTGAGAAAGGGCAACAAATTTTTTCCCCCAGTGTGTACCTGTTATAAGATACATTATATATTTCTTTATGGCTCATGTAAAAGGGCTTTGTTGCCACCTGGCAATCAGACACTGAGCTAGATGCCACACAGCTGTGACCACATCACAGGGATACCGCTAAAACTAGAGGGGCAGAGAGAGGGTGTGAACTTTCAGAGGCATTGCATAGAGCTGACCATAGCTATGATGCTATCAGTGCATTCATATTCTCTAAGATGCTTGAATTAGTGAGTTTAGAGCCTTGAAAACAGTGCTCAAAGAAGGAGAAGGTTCGGTGCTTTTAAGCTCTTATAGCTGCAGGTGTGCTGTTTCCTGACACTGATTCATACTGCTGGGGAGCAGGCAAAGCCACAGAATGCAATAATAGGTTTTGCTTTTTGTTTATTGAAGTGCTCTGAGCAACCTCCACAAATGGCAAATTAAATGTTAACAGTTCAGTGTGTTGCACAGTTCCTTGGGTGAATTAACCCCTGTAGTACTAAAGGCTTTCCATCTCCAATCTTCCAGCCTGCCCTCTCCTTGCTGTTCTGTACCCCTTCAGCCAAGCTTCACTGGTAGTTTTTTTCCAGAGCCTTGGTGACAGTAACCTATCCCTTGTGGGTCTTGAGAGGCCTGCAAGCCCACATATTACTGTTATGGTGGGCCTTTATGCAAAGTGATATATGCCATCAACTGTGCACTTGGCTTAGTAAAGCTTTGGAGTATAAGCCTGTCTCAACATCCTGTGTGCAACAAATGCCAAGGTAGACAAAACTCAGCATCCAGTATGAACTCAGTAGATCATATCTAAATTTGTGCATTAAAGCATCACCAGCTGAAGAGAGCACCTGCTGTGCCAGGATATTAAAGATCACCAATCATTTTTACCAATATTCCTTCTTCCCCTTGCTTTCCCTTGAACTTCTGTCAGATACAAAATCAGATATCAGAATCCCAGTAACATATTCAGTCAGAAGAAAGTTACATTTATTTTTCTTAGTCTGGTTTTCAAAACAAATGTGTCTGGTATGACCCATCTGTCAGTCAAACCCTTTCTCTCCTATCTTTTAAATCCGTTGGACAAATCGATGTGCAGGTCACTAAGATAACTAAAATTTTGCAACTTTGTTGAAAATCAGTTTCATTGTTTGAGAGACCCAAACTATTTCCCCAGTGTTGCACAACTCACTGTTTCTGCACTGTCGATCTATTAGCTGCTAACAGATGTTTGCAAGAGGCAAAATCTTCTTGTGTCCCCATGTTAGAGGTGTCATACAAGAGCCAAGGAGTACCAGCATGAGGGACTATGGCAGTTACCAGAAGAAGAACACTTATCTCTAGGAAACGAGTTTGCCTACATCTGCTTCACATGAAAAAAATCTAGAAAGTGTCCATAAGGTCCTAAAATGGTCTATGAGTCTACTCTTCTGAAATCTAGTCTGTTTCCAATTACAAATGATCTGAATGAGCCATATGCCCTTTTCTTCTGCTCCATGAGAGAAAAAAAAAATAACATTCAGGTGTCTTATTCTCATATCCATCTTACCTTTAGTTGGCAACCTCACCAGCTCTCACTCACCTAAATCTTTGGCAAGTTTTAACACTAATTAATATACTGTATTATCATATTGGTTAACTTGTTTCTGGCAGTATTTGACAAGTTCTTATGTTTCTCCTTGCCAATCTTGGTTTGGACTGCATGATGAAGTAATGTATGCTCAGATCAGGCTGTGTCTGGGGAGATATTTCTTGATAAAGCTAGTGACTTTCTTGACTTTCTTTTTCCTATTATTGCATTTTAATCTGTTTATGACAGACAACCTGACATATTAGACATAATAAAGAAGCTATAAACAGTATTATTGAAATCCATGTGGAAGATAGGTCAAAACTCTAAGACGAAAACACAGTTAGTTATAGATGGAAGACTGGCTTCTGAAAGTGCTGGAGGGTCTGTTTTAAGGATGTTTATCTCCAGTAGGTTATGAAAAAAACGAAAGAGCACATCTTTATCCACAAATATGTATGAATTAAATTTGGAAAGGAATATCGGTTATATTCCTTTATCGAGTTATTAAGATAAATGAAATGACAGAAACTAAAATTCTATCTTCAGTGACATGATGCTTTTCTGTTTTCTAGTTTTATTTTCTCCCTCAAATTTTCTCTTCCCCTCCAAGCCAAAATGATTTTTCCTTTCCTGTGCTTAGCTGAAAGTAAATGCATCTTTAAATGGCTTCTCAATTCTTACTGATCCCTGCTACTTTGTACTTTTGTAATAAAAAAAATCTTCTCTCAAGTGTAAGGGAACATAATCTTCTAATGAAACTCCACATACTCAGTTAGAAGGATACGTTATCTTCTTCTATAACTTGTTGTTTCTGACAGTTATAAGACATGCTGGAGCTTTAGGAATTCTTATTTAGCTAAAAAGGTTCTGTCTTTACAGTCATTTGATAGTGAGTGATGACCTTGGCCTGTAGAGCTTAATTTTATTTTAATTGGCCTTGATTGTCCCCAGGTATGTGACAGTGGGCGTTTGTAGAAAAATAATTATTCCACGTTTTAGAAGTAATTGCCCTTCAGTACCTCTGCCACAAGAAGACTGATCCCTCCATAAATGGGCAATTTAGAGGTGCCTTCCTCTAACTGTAAGATGCCCTTGGAATTTTTCTGTCAAGTTTGGGAAGAGCTTCATTAAAATTCTCTTGCAAGCAACACCCACCTATGGCTGTACACAATTCCACAGGGATCCTTGTGAGGGTTCTCATGTGTTACATGCAAAACAAAAGACATCATCTGTAGAAATACCTGTAATGAATTCTCTGTTTTGAGAACAAAATTGAGATTCCAGAAAAGAGGCAGAATTGCTATATGTAAATAGATGCTATATCCATAATCCAAAACTTTTCATATTATGTCAAATAGCAAGACAAAGCAAAGGAACATGGATCTCTGTCACAACTCAAGTCTCTCCCTTTGGGGGAGACTATTAAATACTTCTGGGATAATTAGCAGTGGTTAGAGGGCACCAGTGTGTAGACATGTGGGGAACCTCTGAAGCTACACATAGGATAGATAGAGACATCCTAGAATTGCTTTTGGAATTTCTTTACAAGTCCCTGTTAACCAGAAGAAAGCAGAGCTTTTTTTTACCTACTCAAGCCAGCCGGAAGTAAAACTGTGCAGGAGCTGTAGTGTGTTGTAGGTTAGTGGCAATTACTGTCACCTATTGTAGCAGTAGTCTTCTGCGCCAGCCAACTGTGTGTGGTGTTTGGTGGTGGGAGGTGTACGGAGTAGGCAGCTAGCCATGGCTTTTGCCCCTCTCCTGTTTTGTCCTGTTGATATGGTGGAAGCTGTGGATTCTCTGTTGGAATTCAAGGAATTAGACCTTTCTGTGGCACTTCTTGCCTGATGTATAACTCTCTACTGCGCTAAGGCTCCCAGATTTGTTGCACCTTCTGCTATTCTCTGCACTGTCTCCCAGATGGATTTGTTGCACCTTCTGCTACTCTCTGCACTAAGCAGATGTCTAACAGGCCTGTTAAGTCTCCTGTGGTGAGTATGAGATTCTTCAGCACCTGTCTCCACAAACTTGCCTACTGCCATGCCATGTCTCATGCATTAGTGGTGCTGCTGTTACCTTTCTTTCTCTCAGGGCTCCTCTCTGCACACTCTTGACAGACAGCTCTGCAGTCTGCTCCCCAGCTGTGCTTGGTGTGCAAAGGCAGGAGCAGCTGTGGCACTGCGCTCTGTACATCGTTATGCCACCCTCCGGCAACCAAACCCTGTGGCCTTCCTTGCTCATGTAGCAAATATGGTCTCCCAATATGTGACTGTCATCTTGCAGCCTGTGGCCCCATTGTGAATCTCACATTTTGGGATTGGACTGGCCTGTAAAAGGAACAAGTGGGACTGTTGGAATGGTGGCATGAGATGGCATTTGTAGCATCCAAACCTGAAAAGCCTTCAGGAGAGAATATCTGAGAATGCAAACGAATTGTGTTTATACTTTCCAACCCCATTCATAATGCTCCACACACATTCTTTAGCTATGGTAACACCCCTTGTTTGTTGTTTGGGTTTGTATGCATGTTGAGGAGCAAAGAAGAAACCTGCCTTTCCCTCCTCTATTTAACGTTTGTGATTGAAGAGGGAGCTAAAGGATGAAATAGTTTTTTGAATAGCAGGGATTTATGTACCCCAGTAATTTGAAAACTGAAGAGTGACATCACTGGAGAATGGGATAGGGACTGAGTTGCTGGTGGGCTGAAACCACTATTCATGGAGAGATTCCCCTCCCCTTGGCTTTCACTGGGGGAGAGCAGGGATGAGGTCTCCAAAATCATTGATCACATTCTGCCTGGGGAGCCAAGAGAGGCTGTATGGGCATTGTTGTTAAGAAGAGGTGACAAAGGACATGTATCTCCACAGATGTGTTGAGTTCCCCTTGAAGGACAGTAGCAAAACAGGCCATAAAAATATATATTTGTATTTCTTTAGAAATACATCTGTTAAAGAATGCGTATGTTTACATTGGTTGAGACTAGGGTCAGAGCACTCATTTTGCACTTTCCATCATTTCTTTGCAATGTAAATACATTTTATTATGTGCTGAATGATTTACTTCAGTTTACAAAGGTATTACTGAAAAGATCCAAACACTGAATTTAAGTACTTGTTGGGTACTGTTTTTCGTTTAACCTTGTGAATTATACTCTCAAAAAGAGGGGCCAGGATTCTTGAAAGGTATTTATCTATCTAATGATGCCTTAAAAAAAAATGTGCCATGTGGAGCTATTGAGGTTGACTGTCAAATATGCAGAAAGTGTACTAATACATCTCTTGAGCTGTGAATATTATTTATTATTCAGAATTACATTTTGCTTACAGTTTAAGATATTGGTGCTTTTACCTTTGATTAAAATACATATGTGTGAATCTGCAGTGCATGTACTTTGTATTTAAAGGAATATAATTTCTTGCCTTTCTACAGTGATTTTGGTTTGTATTTATTTATATAGTTTGATTTACTTTATTTTATTTTCCACAGAAGGGCTCTGTAGCAGTCACTTTTGTTCTTTCTTTTCTTTCCTATTAGGTGTTTGAGTTTACAGAATTACTGATTAAGTTTTAATTGGATAATCTGCATTACAATTAAATCTCACTGGGTTTTTAAAAGGTGCTGTCTGTTCTGAGTCCATTGGTATTATGTATGCATGTTTCAGCACTTCAGCAGAAAGCACCTGTGTACAGGAGGTAACAAACTGTTAATCTTAACACACATCAAGTATGAATTGACAGCTCTCTCCTAATTTAAATAACGATAAGGTAGCACACAACGACTGTGCAGATGTAGAAGGAAGGGTGGCACTATGTTTCATTTTTGAATCCAAGTATACAGAACGTTGTTGGCTCACAAAGGTAATATGACCAGGCAATTTATGGAGACAGACTCTCTTCTGTAAACAAATGAAACATTCACAGGGGCTTTTTTTAGCCATTTCTCTGTTTGAAAAAAATAAAGGATATGTATGGTCTTGATGAAAACCTAGTATCACTGGCAGACTGCTGGGGCAAGTTGCTCATGCAACTAGAAAGTAAATTGGTGTTATTAGTGGAGGAAGAACCTTTCAATATTATTCAGGTTGTTTAATACTTCCCATAAAAGAGCATGTCTTAAATTCTTATCTGTGCACTGAACTTGAATTTCACTTAGATGAAACTTTCCAGACAAGTGATATGCCTTGGGTGGATAATTTTGAAGGAGAGAGGAGACTTTGACTCAAATAATTAGTTTTTCTTCTAGAAGAGGCTCAAGGAGAAAAAAAAAAAAAGCCCATGCTTTTTCTCTGCAGTGAAACATTCAATAATCTTTTCTTGAAGTAAATCTTCATCCCATGTGTTTGAAACTTGAACATGGATTTTTAGCAAGAGATGTCCTTTTGCAATTTCATGTCCATGAGCATATTCCAAGTGAGAGCTGAGCTGAGCAGGATCTTTCCTGTACCTACAGCTTCAGACACCTGCAGGTTATTCAGGGTCCATGCTTTGGTTTCAGTGGCTCTGCTACTGAACCTAAAACCTATTTCCACTGCTGAGAACAGATTAAAATAGTCAGAAAACAACAGAAACTGGAGAAAGAGCCTGAGAAAGGAGCCTGGTGGATGATAACAGGACTCAGCAGACACAGAGGTTGCCTAGGAAAGTGTACTTGGACTAGAAGCAGTCATAAGAAGTGAGGAAGGGGAGATAACTAGGGATCCTTGATGGGAAAAGTCATGGGACTGAGATGCAAACCATCAGCAGCATAGTAAAAATAATTAAATTTTCCAGACATGGAGGGTCCTATGACATTAAATAAAAGAAAACACTGAAAACTGTACTGTTGCAAAGTGCAACATTGAGCTATCTGGAGCTTTGTATGCAGGCTAAATTATATCAGCCACCACTAAAATTCACTGGCTGTCTAAATCATCTCACATTGCTCTGAAATCGTTGCTCTGATACAGCAATTCTGTTATGCTTGTAAGTGATGTTTTTGTAAATGTGCTTATTTATGTCAGGTAAAATATAGAGAAAGATAACAATTGTATGTGAGGGTGCTGAAGACTTGTGACCCCAGTAACCACTGGAAGTACGTCTGTAATCCTTTCAGGAGTGAGCAAAGTGTCGGGAGGAATCCTTCTTCCCTACATGGAGGCTCAGAAAGCTCATTCAGAATAAACAAGTTAGCCTCAGCCTATTCATTTTCATAATGTTTATGACAGGATTGAAAGATGATCACTGAAAAGAGAGGAAGATTATTGTCTCCTTTTACAGAGATCTGAATCCAGTACCATATATTAGTTGTTTAAGAACCAGATTAAATTATCAAAGACCAAACCAAATTTTAAATATAAATTATAAATGAACACACACACACACAAACAAAAAAGCAGATTAGATTATTGAAATATTAGAGTAGTGCTACTCTGACCAAAATTGATGGAAAATGGAAAATCAAATTGAATGATTAAAACATGCTGACAGATCCACAAAACAAAAGCAAAGAATATTGAATTAGTTTCCTAAAATATTAAATTAAGCCACTAAATTAAAAATACTCAGGTGGAAGATATGTTTAGCTCTGTATTACGTTATTAACAACTTTTAATGTTGATCAATTATTTTATTTTGACAACTGTATTAAGTCTTGCCATGGCTAAAGAATTTCTCAGGGTACATGAAGGCATTTCCTTATTGATTCATTTTTTAAAGAATTTGTCACAGTTTGACCTTAAACTGTGATGCTCTACGGGTATGTGGATCCAGCACTGGCTGACAGGTCTAACAACAGAGTCTCCCCTGCTGCTAGAAATCTTATGCAGGGGCACTGGTAGTGTGGGTGTCTGCTGGAAGCTGCATGTTAGCATGGTCAATGCTGTTTACAGCCTTTCTATCTTTCCAAGAAAAATTGCCTCAATGAATGTTATGATGAAGACAGCGTTCATGAAGATGGATGTCTGCATTCAATTTAATTTTTTTCTTTTGCCTACCTTCTGTCTCCTTATCTGCTTAGATTTTAGGCTCTCCGGGGCAGGTACTGTTCCTTGAAAGTAGTGGAGCAGGGTTACGAAATTTCTAGTCATTAGTACATATAAGACAATGACAATGAAGACTTCATTTTGTCCATAGCTACAAAAGCAGTGATGTCAGTCATGACCATGACATTACCACTACCACTGCTTCTGATTGCAAGAAAATTAAGAGAAGTGAATAGTTGCTGGAAGAAATGAAGAAGAAAGAGGCAACCTGTATGAGAGCCTCTTTATGAGATTGTCTAGAGGTTGGAATAAGGAGACGATAAGGGACAGTAACCTCAAGATCTGTTTGCAAAGTATAGTCATATAATGCAGTTCAAAACACTGTAGGATACCTGGGGCATCCACATGAGGCTGGAAGTAAAGAAATGCAATTTGTAGGATAGGCAGAGACCTTCTGGGGTGGCATTCGGGCAAGATATGACAGATAATCTCATCTGTCACTGGAAACCTAGGTCAGACACTGCAGTGCCTGATGGAGTCCTGCTGTCTAGGCTACCCATAGAATCAGCCAATCTGTCTGATACACTTTGATGAGGATGGGATGAGTTGCCTTCTCAAAGCTAAGCACTACCTAGCTTTCTGTTGACTTTGGAGGGAATGTGAACAGCTAGCCTAACATCTATACATTAGATGAGTTAGATGTAACCCTCTCATAGAAGCTAGCCAGGCTTAGGCACAGAATGAGGCAAGGCACTCTTGTTTGAGACTGTGAAGGAAACATTCAAGAATTTCACCCGTGAAAAAAATATATCAAGGAGAAAACAGTGAGAAGTTTCTCTATAGTAACACTCTTCATTTTAAATATGCAGCTTTCAAACACAAATATACTTGAGGACTTCCCCAGCTGGTCAGTCTTTAAAGGCAGTCAAGTGGTCTTAAAAAGAAATGTTTGCAGTATATTCCACTGGGAAGCAAGAAAACGTTAGCTGTGTAGATTAAAGAAAAGATGACATGTATGGAAAAATAGTAATAATAAAAAATTAAGGTCTTAATCTCCTGTACAAATACACTGAGACTCCTATGGTTACCTTTGAGGTATGTTTATTCAAATAGATCCTTTGAGGCTTATCAGTTTGACAACAGTGAAGAATTGAGCCCCCCAGCCCCAGAAATTACTCACTGCTTATGTTCGTTACCAGAATGCAAATATTTCTGTTCTGATAAGGTATTTATGGTTGTGAAGGCTGCAAAATGTCTTTACTATTTTCACAAAGGGAAAGTTTCCTAATGAAGGAACCATCTAAAGACTATCACAGATATCTTCCCTATCAAAGGTATATATCAAACATATCTTCTGTACAGCCTATTTTCTATCCACCCTTGTTGTGTAAGCATCTTAAATTAGAGCTGTTTCTTTTATCAGCACAGATTGGATGTACCATGAAATAGCTAAATTCCAGCTGGGTGGTCCCAGCATGGAGCATTTACGCAGTTCTGCGGAAGCAGGTAAGATTTGGATCTGCATGGACTCAATACCTGCCATGCCAGCATCCATTTTTGGAGAACAAGGTTTCCTCATCACAGGGAGTGCGTTGCTGCTTCTCAACAGCTAATGAGAATGATGCGATTAGCACTGAATCTTGTTCTTCTTTTGAAGATACCTGGTTTTGCTGGACATCCACTTTTTCAAAGAATGGAAATAGTTTTTTTGACAACCAACATGCATAAAGATGTATCGTTTGAGCTTGCTTTGATAACGGACATATTTTTATTTAGGCTGACTTAGTCTTGGATCAGTACAAAGAAAATGCACCTAGAACAAAGGAAAACATTTTGGGAGACTGTTATTCCACTGCCTTGTGTCAGGCATTTGTTAGAACCTGCATGCCTGTACCTGTATACTTTTGAAAAATCATTTTTAGTGTATACAGCTAGGTTTTTAATTATACTTTAAACCTGTAACTTTTCAATGTTCTTTGTCTTGTACCTCTTCTATTAGATTTGTAATAAGTAATAGAATTTCATCTTTGATATATATTAGTTTACGGTTTATTTTTATACTTGCCAGGAAAAGACAGTGAAGAATAAAACATCCTTAAAAAACCCATCTCATATCTGATAACATTTTCTAATAACTTTGAAGAGATATGAGAGCTAAGCAAACAGCACTTCTTAATTAGGGAATATATTTTGAATTTAGTGAGATTCTCATACCATGCCACTATTTTTGAAAATTCTGTGTTGCAAGCTTAAAAGCCTAAATTTAGATTTGTAATTTTGAAAATTATAGTCTGTGTGTATTAAAAGGTTTACTCCCTACTACTCTGTTGAAAGTGCAATTATTTTGTTTTTTCAGAGTGACAGATCCTGTGCCACTAAAATTTTAGTAGGAAACAAGATACTTTTCTTTGATTCACTATTTTCTTTATAGTCTTAACTTCTAGTAAAGTAGCACGGCACATGAGTAAAGAGTTTGTAGCCTAATAGCCTTAACCGTATGTGTTTTGCCTGTAATAGTACTGTGACATTGCCATGCAAGATCTTGCTAGTACCATGTTGTGGTTTAACTCCAACCAGCAACTAAGCTCCACACAGCTGCTCACTCACTCCATCCTGGTGGGATTGGGGAGCAAATCAGAAGAGTAAAATTGAGGAAACTCTTGGGTTGAGATAAAGACAGTTTAATAAGCAAAGAAAAGCCACTTGTGCAAGCAAAGCAAAACAAGGAATTCATTCACCATATCCCATGGGCAGGGAGGTGTTCAGCCATCTCTAGGAAAACAGAGCTCTATCTCGCATGATGGGTACTTGGGAAGACAAATGGCATCACTCTGAAAGTCTCCCCCTGTCTTCATCTTTCCCCAGTTTTATATGCTGAGCACAACCCCATATATTATGGGATATCCCTTGGGTCAGTTGGGGTCAGCTGTCCTGGCTGTGTCCCCTCCCAACTTCTTATGCACCCCCAGCCGACTCACTGGTGGGGTGGTGTAAGGAGCAAAAAAGGCCTTCAACCTCTGTAAACATCGCTCAGCAGTGACTAAAACATCCCTGAATTATCAACACTGTTTCCAACAGAAATCCAAAACATAGCCCCATACCAGCTACTATGATGAGAATTAACTCTAGTCCAGCCAAAATCAGCACGTGGTGGCATTAAAATAAAAATCTAGGGTTTTTTTTTTTACATAAACATTTTAGTCTAAGGTCGCAAAAGCCCAAATATTCCTTTTATCTGTATAGTCTCTACGCAACTTAGGCGAGTGATGAAAACAGAAAACAAATTCCTACGTTGCTTCACATTTCAAGATGCTGCTCTTAGCAGAGACTGCAAAGGACTACAAAGGAACAAGCAAGGCATAACAGTCTCCTTTCTGCATCTTCCAGTGCTTCATGGCAACCCTGCTTTGGGGCTCACTGTGAGTGTGAATCATAGAATCATAGAATAGTTAGGGTTGGAAAGGACCTCAAGATCACGGAGTTCCACCCCCCCTGCCATGGGCAACAACACCTCCCACTAAACCATGCCATCCAAGGCTATGTCCAACCCCAACTTGAACGCAGCCAGGGATGAAGCATTCACAACTTCCCTGGGCAACCCATTCCAGGACCCCACCACCCTCACAGTAAAGAATTTCTTCCTCAGATCCAATCTAAACCTCCCCTGTTTAAGTTTAAACCCATTACCCCTTGTCCTCTCACCACAGTCCCTCATGAAGAGTCCCTCCCCAGCATCCCTATAGGCCCCCTTCAGGTATTGGAAGGCTGCTATGAGGTCTCCACACAGCCTTCTCTTCTCCAGGCTGAACAGACCCAACTTTCTCAGCCTATCTTCATACGAGAGGTGCTCCAGTCCCCTGATCATCCTCGTGGCCCTCCTTTGGACTTTTTGGTTTGGTTAAATTTGAATGTTGTTGACCTATTCTGCAAATAAGCAATTAGTGCTCAACGGCTGTCAGACATCACTCTGTACATTTATCAGGCAATCTTTAAAATTGAAGGGAGCTGTTGGAGACAAACAGGAAGAATTTCCATGTTAAGAAGATAAGAGTTAATTAATCTCAAACATTTCCGGTGTATCAAGACAAGAACTTGCAACATCCAAAGATGTAAACAGTGAGTTTTTTTTCAAATTCCCCAGGACAGAGCCCATCACTGAATGAAACCGTTTTGGTTGAGTTAGAGTCTGTAGATGCTGGTGACACTACAAATGAGAAATATTTGATATCAACTTTACTTTAAAAATCAAATTACTCCAAAAATATATATTTGTATTAACTTTCATTCTGTTCCAAGCCCTGTGATTACTCTCAGGTGCTTCTGGCAAATGTTGTTTTCAGGATTGAGTGTGAGGAAAAGGAGTGCTTTTTCACCTGCCTACCCATGTTCCAGTGACAGTAAAGGTCTCATAAAAGGCCAGACTTGGTCTTTTGTATGTGTACTGAAATTAGGATACCACAGAACACTCATTGTTTATAAAGCACTGAAATAAACTGGAGTGATGAGATGGGCTACAGTTTGAGAGCCATACACTGTGAGTTTTGATGAGAATTGATTTGACTTACTAAGAGCAAAGAAGTTGAACTAACATAAGGTTGGAAGAAGGATGGTGGGATGTTTCTATTGGGCTAATAGAGGGATGATTATTTGGGGGGAGGTTCCAAAATAGAAAGACGAGACATGCCTTCAGAGATGCAATGGTTTTGTTTCGTTTGGTTTTTCACGTAGAAGACCCTTTTTTCAAGACAGTCTGATGGTGTTACTTTTCTGCACAGAACATGGTGGAAGCACCATCATGGAGGGCTGATCATCCGGAACAAGAATGCCAGCAACATTTACAAGATTGGAAGTACTGTTTATCCTGTTCACCACCAGCTGAATGCAATTTGAACTTTGTGATGAGTGCAGTAAGAAACGAAGAATGACCAAGAAGCTGAAGAAAAAGAAAAAAAACAGATAAAAATTTGTCACCCTCTAGCGGAAAATACGTATGTCCATTTGAGCAGGATCTTTGACAGGCCTGCCTGCTGGTCAATGAACTAGCAATTGCTTGTATTTCCACATGGACAGGATTGAACTGCTCACTTTGGATGAGGTAAGTATTTTTTCTCTTTACTGGTAAAAATCACAGAGGCATCTCAAAAAAACTGACCTGTTCTAGCTCCCTTTGTTTCCTCTTCTTTCTTTCTTTCTGTCTTTCTACCTGAAAGAAAAGGTTGAGGTTTTATTGTTTTTTGTTTTGTTTTGTTTTGTTTTAATGGAGATAATCACAGTGACTGTGATCACAGTGATCTGCTTTCCCAGTTCAGAACCTGGAGGGGTATAGCAGGTTCTCCCCCTCCTTCTTGCTGGTAGCAGTGCAGTGAAGTGAAAGTTTGTCGTCTTTCCCCATTTTCAGGCTTTCCACAACACTTATGCTCTAGGTCTAAGTTTGATGTTTACCTCATTTGCCTCCCCACTTGAGATACCATGGCTCAAATCCAGCAGTAGTTTCATTTTTGTTTCCTGCTTGGAACAAATGGACATAAACTGTGCCAGTTCCTGTCGGATGAGCTCTAGATAGCAGCCCAATAAGCTAGAGGTGCAGAGCTAGTAAAATCCACACAAGCAAGGACTTTGACAAAAGCCCAGTATAAACTTAAATTGTATCAACTTATTAACCTGGTGACACAATTAATATATATTTGTGTGATGCAAAATTGACGAGTTTAACATGATCATTTATTTCTAAGTTTTGTGGGTTTTTTTCCTACGTGTGAGAGGGGACTTCTGCTTGTTTTTTTCCATTAAAAGCCTCTTTCTTCAACTGAGGAACTGTGTTGATGGAGGCTGATAATAAATTCTTACTCTCTTGACTCCTGTTGACCTAAAATTACATTTTCAGATAAATCTTGATATTCTGCTCTATGGTGCACAAGAAAGGGTTATATCTTCTGCTTTACAATTCTCTTTCATTTTTCTCCCATCTCCTATAAATCAAGTGCTCTATTTCTTCCTCATTTATGCCTTAATTTGCAACATTTTTTTATAAATACACGAAAAGACAAATATTTACTTAGAATTTCAGCTTTTATCAGAATTTCTGTACCACATTTTAGCAGTTTTTGTCACAGAAAAAATCCAACCTGTTCCCCCTGACCTTCAGATCTGAAAATCTGCATTCATATTGTTGTTAGATTCTGCTGTACTGCATGCAGGAGTATTGGCAAAATGAGAGTATATATTTGAGGTTGTCAGTGAATCTGAGAACCTTTCCAAGGAAGCCTTGGGGGAAGGGAGTTTGTTCTTAAATATGCAATTTCTGGTGAGTAGTTTAAAGCAGTTTTATTAATAGCTGCAGACTTTTTAATAAGGTGACAGCTGGTAGAATAATGTAATGGACAAACTTGAAAGCTTTTTTTTTTCCTTCTTCTTCTTCTTCCAGAAACAAACTGTTCAAACTGCAAATAAACACTAGTGGGTACAGAATCACACATTTCTGAGATGTTAATGTAGGTTTTTCAATTTGCATATTCAATAAGGAATGGCTAAGTAGGCATGTTAGCCGTTGCATTCCACTCAGTGCTGCAGTCCTGAAATACCTTGGACAGCTCAGGATATTGCACACCACTTCCCACCCAAGGGCCAGGAGCATGAGGACAAACTGGCTCAGCTGAGGCCTGGGAAGGTTTCTAATTTCAAAAATTTTACTCCTGGTTTGAATCTAGTGGTTTATTTACCCCTGAAGCAAATGGAAAGCTGCTGATTCCATAGATGGAGAAAGCTGAGTAGAGTCTGTGTAAAGGTTCAGACTCAATTTCTCGGACTAACTGAAAAAATAAAACTGCATTCTGATATAATGAAATAAAATAAAATAAACAGTGCTCCTAAGAGTGAATGGCCTGCTGTGCTTTCTAATGAGGAAGTTCAGTAGAACCTACAATGCTTTAAAGTCACATGCAGTCAATGAACATGAGTCTTGATACTCTTTGTCCTTGGGACACTAATTTAGCAAAGGATTTAAGCATGTGTTTATCTCTATTCCTGTTAGTTAAGCACTTGCAGCACTGGAGTTGATGGAACTGAACTTTGTTTCTAAAGCTAAGCACAAGTCTTGACAAGAAGAGTTGGATAACCTTACTGAGGCCCTGGTCAATCCAGAGCTGGGGATTTTGCAGCAGTCAGGCCCTGGTGATAATAATCAGAACTGGTCAAAATGTTATGCTTTGAGTATAACAGCCAAATAATTGTGTTTTCCTCAAACTGGTGTAAAAAATTGGAACCCAGGTTGAATCCGAAGACAGAAAGGAAAGGGTGCATATCAACCAGGACTCAGCAGCGTTGGCAGACTCCTGGAGTGTGCTCCATGAAGTCAGTGAAAGGGAATCCAAGGTGGCTGGTGGGCATATACCTGGCCCTCACTCAGCAAGTGCAAAAAGCAGGTGAAATAACTCTTGCAGATGCAATGCCCTGGTCACCCAATACCAAATACCCAGTATAGCCAAGATAGATGTTCACTGGATGCCCTGGCTGACAGATTGCATGCCATAGGACTGCAGCCCCTACCACTAGCAGCAAAAGAACGAGCAGCCAAAGTCTTTCTTAGAGAAAAAACATTTGCATGTCAGTGGGAGCCCTGGAGTCAGGCTAAGGCAGGACTGGCAGACCAAGTGTTCTCTTCTGTCAATTAAACTGGCCAATACAAGAGGCCAAAAGGAAACAACATTTTGAATTGTAAGGCTTACACAGTAGAGCCAGTGAATCATCTTACAAGAAAGTGCAGACTCTGCACCATCAATCTAGGTTTACTGAACTGCCCACTGAAGGCTTTTTGAAGCACATGACTCTGTTTTTCCAAGATCATATAAGCATCTAATTTAGATAGTCTGAATCATCATGGTGGGGTGAGAAGCCTGAATTTTGGGTGCTGCAATGCTATACTTAGGTGACTAAAAGAAGAAGTCTGAATATAGCTCTCAATATCTAGTGTATGGGTTAGACACAAAACACTATCAGGTTCTAAATTACAGTGTGAAGTTAATTTCAGGCTCCCATCACTTCAGATTAACTAGTGCAAATTAAATTTCATCTTGTCAGCTGGGGAGGCTAGTGCAAAATATGCCAGTTTGGGATTTCATTTGAATATCTTTTCTGCAAAAGATCATGTAAGGCATAGACTTGACTGTAGAGACTGGCTAGAATCTTTCTAAGTGCTACAGCAAGTAGATGAGGACAGGAATATGGCATCGGTTTAACCTGAATTTCCTGATGTCTACATATCTTCTGTGGCTTCTCGATTTGAATGATGGTCATTTACGTCTTTTTCTGTTCAGGACTGGGAAAGCCAGTCCTCAACTGATATCCAGTGTCATTGCACAGCAGTGGAAACTGGCAAGCGTATAATGCGATATGTCCTTGAATGCCCATGAGGAATTATGAGTCGGTGTCTCCCTTGACTTCAGCAGAGCTGGAGGAGTCTTTTTTTATCTGATTAAGTCATCAGCATATGTTCTAATAATTCAGTTTAACTGCACTGCTGTGCATGTATATAATGGAATTCTAGAATGGTTTGGGATGGAAGGAACCCTAATTACCATCTAGTTCCAACCCCCCCTGCCATGGGCAGGGACGCCTTCCACTAGATCAGGTTGCTCAAAGCCCCATCTAACCTGGCCTTAAACACTGCCAGGGATGAGGCAGCCACAGTTTCTCTGGGACACTTGTTCCAGTGCCTCACCATTTTCACAGTAAAGAATTTCTTCCTAATAGCTAATCTAAATCTATCCTTTCAGCTTAAAGTCATTCCTCCTTGTCCTGTCACTACATGCCCTTGTAAAAAGTCCCTCTCCAACTTTCTTGTAGGCCCCCTTTAAGTACTGGAAGGCTGCTATAAGGTTTCCCTGGAGCCTTCTCTTCTCCAGCCTGAAGACTGTAGTTACCCAGTGCATGTCCTTATCCCTTCAAGCAGCTAGAATACTGCAAAAACTGAAATAGAAGTGGATTGTTTTATCCTTGCCTACAAAACTCTAGAGCTGGTTGTGACAAATATGCTATCTTAAAGAAAAAGTAAGTATGCACAAAAGAAGCAGGAAACAGTCTCTAAGCTTGAGGTTACAGCTGTTCAGAGTGTGAGAGGATTTTTTTTGCAAGCAGCTATTTCTTCTCATGAATGAAGAAACCACACAGGCCTTCATAACCTCAGTGAGGCAAACAGAGTACAATAAAGTCCCTGAGAGATTTTGCCCAAACCTCAAAAACCATATATGCACTCAGCACCCTCATGCAGAAGCAGTCCAAGGAGGGCTCAGTTGGGCTGACTGAAAGCATCTCATAGAAGTTGTGCCAAGCAGAGCAGAGTTGCTGCATTTAGAGACAGCAAAATGTGCTGGCTAAAAGGCTGAGCTGATAATAGATGAGCCAGGCAGCAAATGTTCTTGGGGTTCTTTTAGGAACCCACCACTGAACATGACTTTTTCAAGGTCCTGTTCTGAACTTCTCTCTTTGTCGATCTACACAGAGTAAGCTGAGCACAGTTCTTATCACCTCTTGTACACATAGATGTACAAGCACATGTGTGCAGTATTTACAGTCTCTTTTC
Organism: Amazona ochrocephala; assembly: GCA_039720435.1. Taxonomy (NCBI): domain Eukaryota; kingdom Metazoa; phylum Chordata; class Aves; order Psittaciformes; family Psittacidae; genus Amazona; species Amazona ochrocephala. The sequence continues at coordinate 97,818,114 of CM077877.1, read as the reverse complement.
TGCTTTACCTTAGTGATCACTACTTTGCTGGGGAGAACTGGGCAGTGAGCAAAGCAGTATGGTGGCTTGTGCTCATGCGGTAGTTAATTGTAGAGAGCTCTGATTTTATGAACCTTGGCATCTCTAACTGAAAAAGATCAGAAATATTTAAGACACAAAGGAAATCTAGGCTGGGTATTAACTATTATTAGCATACAAATGCACAAGGATAAATGAGGGCATCTATGCAGAGGGGGATCAATTTGTGGGAGGGACCTTTTTTTCACCTTATGTTTTGTCTCCATTATATATTTTTAGTATTCTTCCTTATATTCTGCCTTTTGGGGACTAAAGTGGGGAAGATGATACAGAACAAGCTAATATTCAATAATCTGTGAGATTGTTAGTATTATTATGACCTTAGCAAGGACTTGAATATAACAACTGATATGCGTGCCACAGTCTGCACTGGCCTTAAAAGCTGCAAAATCCTGTGTGTAGTATTAGCTGGTGTTGAGGGGCAGGATCAGGCCAGTGAGGGACTGCTGTGTCTGTAGGGAGACTCTGCTGCACTGGGAAGATGTGCCTGCCAGGGATGGAGCAGTTGGTGCCCTGATACACTACATCCCAGCATGTGCTAGGGGTTTGCAGCCCCTAGATACATGCACATTTCCTCTGGATGTCCTCTGTAATGCCTGCCCCTCACTCACCCTGTGCTCAGGGGTGTCTCCAGTCTCCCCAGGCTTGGTGCTGGCTATGGGGAAAAGGGGCACTGGGAAATTGAGGGCAAGGCCTGGTTACAAATAACCACGATTTGATCATCCCAGTATTTCAAGGCAGGACTTTGCTTTTACACCCTCTGCCCCTAAACACCGAGCAAAGCTGATGAACACCAAATTTGCTGCATCTGCTTTAGCTTCAAGATACAGCTTTTAACAGCTAGAGGCAGGGGTAAATTTTGCCTTGCTCCTCTGTCTCTCCTGGCACTTTTCTTTGTGCTGTCTTTGCAAGTGGCCTTGGTTTCTCCAAGACACTCTGTCACCATTCAGTGTTTCTTCTGTAATGAATTGCAGTGTCTCTGTCCTTGAGTTGGTAATGATAGTTTGAGGGAAAGTGAATGTATGCCTGAAAGGTTTTTCTTCTGATTTTATCTGCTGACCAGTTAATAAAAATAACAATTATGATGATGGTGGTAACGATAAAAATAACTCTGCCTGCAAACTGCATCTTCCTTTGAACAGGACAGTGACTTTTAAGGTATTTTATTGGTCATCTCTGCTTTTCTTGAAAGCTATAGAATCTAGTGTTGATGTGAAAATGTCATTTCATGTTATTAAGAGAAAACTGAATTATAGCAGAGACAATTAAGAGAGCCTGAAAATGTGTCTATGATACACTGTTTTACACTACACGTTTGGTTGAACAGCTCTCAAGGGTTCTGCCTGAGCAAAATAATCAAATTTGTGGCTAATTTTAAGGTTATGCTTTAAGTTATAATGTTAAAAGGAAATATGTGCTTAACAGATTTGATCCTTTGTACTTCAGAAGAAGCTTTAATTGAACTATTTGAACCTGAAGTTTCATCCCTTCATTTTTTTTAGTATATGTTTGTTTTTAATATCCTAGTTTGTCAAAGTCCTGACACCATCCATCACTACCACAGTATTCAGATTCTTTCCTTGTTTTTTTTTGACTACCTTCTTTGTACAGTACTTTGGTAGAAAATTGTTAAGCAAATGATTTTGAAGGCCTAGGTTGCTGTCTGTTGCTTGTGAACGAAAGATGGAAGAAATGTGCCGCATCTTCATCCTTATGAAGGAAATGTCATTGAGTTAGGAGGGGAGAATTACTTACAGAAAGCCTCAGCTGCGCTTTGAGATGCTGAATCAGATGACTGATCAACTTTACACAGGGAACCAAGATTTTTAATCTGACCAACATTTCAAAGGGATGCCAGTGGATAAAGCCCAGGACATTTTGGATGTGTTCATAGTAGCCTGTCAGGAGAGGATCTGCAGCATACTGTGCTATGTGATAGCTCGGGATGCACAAAAAAAGTGAGCCTCCTGCCCATGTACTGGGGCAGTGGTAAAAGTGGACAGCTACAAGTCTTTGCCTTCAGGTTACACGATAGTCTAGACAGGTTAGGTAAGGTCTGTTCACCAGTGAGCTTTGCTCAGTGAGGAGCCTGGAAATACTTCCTCATGGAACCCATAATGGGTTTGTCTTTAAGTAGGAAAGTATCTCACTAGCACTTCACTGTGATAGTGAACATGAACACAACCAGGCATTACTGTCTTCTATCACTTTATAATGCACTGAGAAATTCAGCTTTAGAGAAGGTTTAATGTGTTCATTCTTAGTATATTGTACGAAGTCCAAAAATAGACTGCCAAGAGTAGCAATTCAATCACTTAATTTTACAATCAGGGCAATGTTTTTCGTAGCTCTTAATTTAAAAATATATCTAACATAATGGTTGTCCAATATTTTATTCTCAGGATTTGCTTGCCTAGAAGCCGGTGAGAAGGCAGTTGTTTCTGAGTGTCTAAATGCCTCCTGCCTCCTTGACCATGAGCAGCTTAGATGGAGGTATGAGACTTTGGAGGACCATGCATTTGTTTCATAGAATCATAAAATCATAGAATAGTTAGGGTTGGAAAGGACCTTAAGGTCATCCAGTTATAACCCCCCTGCCATGGGCAGGGACACTTCACACTAAAACATGCCATCCAAGGCTATGTCCAACCTGGACTTAAACACCACCAGGGATGGAGGATTCACAACTTCCCTGGCCAACACATTCCAGTGCCTCACCACCCTTACAGTAAAGAATATCTTCTTCATATCCAATCTAAACCTCCCCTGTTTAAGTAAGTTTTAACCCGTTACCTCTTGTCCTATCACTACAGTCCCTAATGAACCGTCCCTCCCCAGCATCCTTATAAGCCCCCCTTCAGATACTAGAAAGCTGCTATGAGGTCTCCACGCAGCCTTCTCTTCTCCAGGCTGAACAGCCCCGACTTTCTCAGCCTATCTTCATTTGGGAGGTGCTCCAGTCCCCCGATCATCCTCGTGGCCCTCCTTTGGACTTTTTCCAACAGTTCCATGTCCTTTTTATGTTGAGGACACCAGAACTGCACACAATACTCCAAGTGAGATCTCACGAGAGCAGAGTAAAGGGGCAGGATCACCTCCCTCGACCTGCTGGTCACTCTTGTCTTGATGCAGCCCAGGCTTTCTGGGCTGCGAGTGCACATTGCTGGCTCATGTTCATTTTTTCATCGACCAACACCCCCAAGTCCTTCTCCACAGGGCTGCTCTGAATCTCTTCTCTGCCCAACCTGTAGCTGTGCCTGGGATTGCGCTGTCCCAGATGTAGGACCTTGCACTTGTCATGGTTAAACTTCATCAGGTTGGCACCAGCCCACCTCACAAGCGTGTCAAGGTCCCTCTGGATGGCATTCCTTCCCTTCAGCGTATCAACCAAGCCACACAGCTTGGTGTCAGTAGCAAACTTGCTGAGGGCACATTCAACCCCACTGTCCATGTCACCGACAAAGATGTTGAACAAGATCAGTTCCAGCACCGATCCCTGAGGGTCACCACCCATTACTGGTCTCCAGCTGGACATTGAGCCATTGAGCACAACTCTTTGCATGTAGCCATCCTGCCAGTTCTTCATCCACCGAGTTGTCCATCTATCAAATTGTTGTCTCTCCAATTTAGAGACAAGGATGTCATGCAGGACAGTGTCAAACACTTTGCACAATGCAGGTAAATGACATCAACTGCTCTACCCCTGTCCATCAGGTCCATATCCCCATCACAGGAGGCCACCAAATTGGTCAGGCAGGATTTCCCCTTAGTGAAGTCATGTTGGCTGTTACCAACTGCCTTGTAGTTCATCATGTGAACTGAGAAGTGACTATTTGGTCTTCAGCCTAACATTGTTCTAATAATCCTTGCAATTATTGCCTTGAGACTGGTTTCCTATTTTTGCTTTATGGGGAGATTCCATGCCCCACAATATTAGGGGACAGTTCCTAAGAACCATGGGTTTGTGGACCCTGTGGCCCCGAACCTGGTTTGCACAGAAGTTGCAAAGAGGTTGTAATCAGTCTGTCAGTCTTCAGAGTGTACTGGTGATAATAGAGAGGCTGTATAACCACTTGGATAGCTATTGAGTGCATTTATTCTTCCTGTAAATCTTCCTAGGATCCTACAAAATAATTGACTTCGTATGAGGGACAGATTGTAGACTGAACTCTGAAGTGTACTCTCATTGCAATGTCTGCCTAACTAAAACTTACTAGATTATTTTTCATCCTCTGTGTCTCTTGGCTAAGAGCTTTTCAATAGTATGGTGTTTTGATGAATAATATGTTTGGATGAATGTGACAAAAGACAGTTTTTGTGGGGCTTACTTCAAATTGAAATGACTATATTTTTGACCTTGTTTGTTCTGCTGTGTTCATAAGCCCATTAGGTTCCAAACCAGGTGTGTAACAATACAGCCTAAAAGTTACAATTAAATGATCTCTTTATCTGTCTTTTCTGTTGGATAATCCATGAAAGCTTCTATTTGATAAACAGTACAGCTGTTAATAATGTAATGACTATAAATACGAGCCAGAAGAATGACAGGACAAGATGTTTGCTAGCATGTTAATGAATATGCACTGTATGGGTAACTGAGTTACTTGAGAGATGGTGAGAGTGAAGTGAAACCTTCACCATACACATTACATCTAAACTTTAAAACCTGCAAAGGTGTAAATGGCAGCCTTTCACTGAGTATGCCAATGGTCTGTGGATGATTGTGTGCTGGCAGAAGACATGGTGTCACAGCTGATTCATGTCTGCTTTTTCTAACCAAGAATCTATAATGCACATTATAAATCAGTATCTGATAATGTGTTAGACTGATGAAGGGACTGTGCTTTTGAGTATATTTGGACATAGCTAGATAGAAACACAGAAAAAGCCAAAAACTGTTATTGTGCAGAGGTATAAATGTGGAACTAAATTAAATGGGAAACTGATGGAATGGCTCTAGGTTTACACCAGAGCACTTGAGAGCATAACATGTCCCAGAAGCTTTATGATTACTGGCTTGCCATTTCATGGATGGGGGAGGGGGGGGAGGGTGGAGTGGGAAGACAGCAGTGGGGGCCGGGTGACAGTCAAAAAAATGTGAGAAGCATTACTTTGGGCTGCTTTCAGCTACATTTAGATTATTATGGGTATTTTTGGGAACATTTCCACTTGGGATAAACCCTCAAAATAGCTGTGTTTTCCTACATGGCCAGAAGATGAGGATGGACAGACTTCAAATTCACTGGAAAAGCTTGTTGATGGGGAAAGGAAAAGGTGAAGACTGAATATAATAGTACCTTGAAAAATCTAGGCTTTAATTTGATTTGAGTCTCACAGTTTTAAAAATCTCTTCTTTTGGGACAGGAATTTTATGGTCAAGACATTAGATCACAAAGAATTTTTTAAGCTCTGCAAAACAAGTAAATGTAGCCATGGGGATCACTAGCACAAATAGTAGCCTACCTCCTCAGAAAATAAAAGGGATTAGCCTCCAAAGAGAAGAATTTGTCCCAGGCTCAGAAATCCAGATGGAGAGTTCACATTTCAACTCTGGACTATCTAGGTTGTTACAGTGTTCTTACCATTGAAGAATCAAGGCACCTACAGATATTTTTGCTGATTGACAGTGCTCTAAAATTAAGCTGTGCCCTGGTCGTTAGGAGCTATTTAAAAGTCAGACTTTCTAAGTGTTCCTTACCTGAGCACATAAGCTAAATTTGACACGACTGTTCCTTCAGCTTTTTTTCCGTGTATCTTATAAAAATAATAACATTATAATCAGAAATCTAAAAGTTATTGCATCCGCGGCAATTGCCAAAGAGCCAAGAACCAGCTGGTTGTCAGGGCAACTGATAGAGCACGCTGTGCAATACCCAAGGAAAGGCTTCTGCTGACTCTTGCTTTGCTTCATTCTCATAGATAGCTGGTGTTCAAGTTAATATTCAGGGGCTATTTAAAATATCTTGTCTAAAAATCTGGCAAGAGATATAAAAATTAGTGGGGTGAGGTGGTGTTAGAGGGTTGCGTACTGTTCGCCTCCTCTTCACTGTACAAATATGAAATTTCATTATTTATTGTTTTCACTCTGTATCTCATTATAAATATTAAAGAGGCTTTTTGCAAGTCTTCTTGTGGAGATCTTTTCTTTCAGACACTCCTGTGGGCCTAGAGCCGTGCAAATCAAGTGCCATTCCTACCAAGCAAAATAATGTCAGGCACCATGGCATCACAGTGCTGCTGGGTGGGGGAAAGCCAGGGCTTTTGGTCCTACCTGTTCTGAACAGAGGACAAGGAGTATGAGCAGGGAGGAGGAGGAAGATCTCCAGGGCAGAGGTACACTGACTGCAGGCAGCAGAGGAGAGGCCAATGTTCACCCCTTCTCAGCACTGTGCCCCATGCAGCCCTGGAAAGCCTGATCTGCGTGTGGGGAGCTTAAGTCACCTTCAGCATCATAAGGTGCTGTGCATGTCGGAGCAGTGCAGTACCACTGGCTGACCAGGAAACTTGCCTCATTGTGACTAAAAAACGCTTAAATTAATGCTTAGAACTGAAATGACATTTATGCTAAGGATGGAAACATGAAGTGGGTTTTGGTTGTTGTAAAATAACATGGATGGTAATGGGGATGCAATGGTTTGAAGGCAAACTTGCATTAAAGGTTAATGTGGCATCCCAGGTGGTAGTTGTTTAACTCATTATCTGCAGTCTGTGACTGCCAGCATTGTAATATTGCATTGCAGTTTTGACATACCAATATCAAGCAAGAAATCATGCTATGCACTGCATCCATCTCCTTCTGTGGGGGTTTGGCCTGAGGGGCAGCAAGCCTGGCAGAGTCAGTAACCACTCAGCTTTCCACGTATCAGAAATACAGAAGACACTGCTTTTTAACCCATACAGTTGGTGCCCTGACCCTGGAGTATCTGTAACGAGCATTGTTGTCATGCCTAAATGCTCACATTGCAGAAGTGGTGCCTTATGAGGAGAAATACTCCCAAGCTATTCCTCCTGGAAGTCTCCTGAAGAATGGGACATTCCTTCATGGGGTCTCCTGCTCCAATTCCTTCCACCTTGGCCTCATTACTGCTTCCCTAGTTTCTTTCAGTCTCAGCTCTGCCTTTCTCTGTTTTGCTCTGGTCCCCTATTTTCAGGGGATCTAGTCACAGTGATCCTAATATCTACCGTAGAGCGCAGCTCAGAACATCCATGTGGGCATTGAAGACAGAAGACCAGTGTTTCCTCTCCTGCTCTGGAAAAAATACATCTGAATTGAGGACACATGCAAAGGATAAAGCTGTCATTAAAAGTGGCACACAAAGTATTTTTGAAAAATGTGGCTTTTTATGTCACCTTAACTTGTTTAAGAAATGTCTGGCCATGTTTCTAAAACATATTTTCTCCTCTCTTCCCTGGTTCTTCTGAAGAGCAGTGTGAGTGGGAGTGTTGAATGGATTTGATCTCGCTTTTGGGGGAGAGTGTTACATCTTTAAAGAGGGCTTTTTTTTCTCTAGAAAGGTTAATCAGTCATTGAAGTTCAAGCAGTGCTAGTGAAAACCAAACTGTAAAGACTGACTGTAATTTTCACGAGTGTATTAACAGATCTGGTAAAAGAAATTGTGTCACAATGCAATTGTGGTGCTAATATTTGCTCTGTGATGTCTAGAAAACTCAGTGAAATGCACAGTGGCTTCATGTCATCTGTAATTGTAGTTTCAAATGGAGGTGTGAGTAGCCGTTGACACAAGGGTTGAAAACAGCTTTATGGTGATTTTTGTATCAAACCTTTTGAACCAACACCATGTCAAGCCACCTAAATAATTCTTGCAGTTAAGCTACCTTTCTCACGTCGTCATGAATTCTTAAATAGTGTTTAAGTGTATATGATGCAAGGGACTCCTAGCTTGTGCTTCAGTAGGTCTTCACCTGTTGAAAATACAATGTTTCAGAAATTTATATTTTATGTTGTTATCTTATGTAGCTTATAATACTAGAGCTAAAATTTCCTCTAGTAACCTTCCAACCTGGGTTTGATTCTTTGCTTTTCATTTCTACCCATGACTCGTGAGTGCTTGCTGGGAGGTGGGAGTATGGAAGTACACTGCTCTCCAACGTTCGTTTGCTCTAAAATAATTTACTGAGAAGAATGGCTCCAGCTTGACTCTGTCCTCTGCCTCATTTTGTGTGACTTCAGCATCTCCAAGGACAGATATTTGGGCAAGGCTGACCATTAAAGTTAGAAAGTCCATTTTAGGGGAATGTAGTGCCATTTTACTTAGCCCTGACATGGTTCTATATTGCACCAGATTCAGAATAATTCATAGCATATAGCACTTTTCCCCTCCTCTCCCATGCAGAGTGTGTCCTGCCAGCAGCTCCACCGGAGAAAAAATGGCCAATTATTTACTATGAAAGCTAACAGCCAGCTTGAATAAAGGATGTGTTAGGATTTCTCTGGCCCAGTGTTTGCAAGAACCTGTCACAAAAGGCAGTGTGTTCTCAAAGGCCTGGCTGTCACAAAAAGAAGAATAAGATGGCATGAGCAGCTTATGTGACTCAGCTGCCACAGTTTGCATGCAAACAAAATATCTTGTATTCTATTGTATACACAAGAAATATTACTTGTGTAATAAAGCTAATGAGCACATATCAGAAAGGTTTCATTTCCCCCAGAGATGAAGTAAAATATTGCCTACAATATACACCATGGAAAGTGGCTTCTGTAAAAAATCCATGCACAGTAGAAACATTTCTTCTATGAAAACATACTGTACAGCAGAGGAAATGCCAACTGTGCTGGTTGTATCCAGGCCCTGAAGCCAGATCCAGCTCTACATGACTGTACAAAACCCAGTTTATAGTGCTGGCTGTATCCAGGCCCTGAAGTGAGATTCAGCTGTACAAGACTGTACAAAAACCAGTTTATAGATCACAGAAATAGAGCTGGAGGCATTTACAAGAGCAGTAAGCTGAGGAATGCCATCTCTACACCATTAAATATCATGTTGTAGCTATTACTCTTAAACAATGGCATGCTTGACCTTCCCTGTCCCCACTGCAGATTGAATACTTTTATAAGAGCAAGAGTGCAGAGAAATCAAGAAACTGACATGCTTTCTGAGAAATGTCACTGGCAGCCAGCCCCTGAGAGGGAGAGAGTGATGCTGAGGATGGTAAAAACATTAGTAGAAAGGTATGTCTCAAACGTGGAACATAGATGTCTCAACCAGCACTACTAAGAGATGCTTCTCTTCTGGTTCTAAAAAGCAACTGTAAATGGTTCTTGTCTTGAGAACAAGGCAAAGCATGACCATCCTTGGAACTGATAGTGATGGGTGTGATGTGACTGCTTGTAGGTAGGGAACACAGTCAGGAAGCTTGAGCTCTGAGTGCTTTCAGACTTCCACCTCCTCCCTTGAGGCTGCCCCAGTCCACAAGGCAGGTTAAGAAAGAAATTCTTCCTTCATTTGAAGCTATGTCCCTCGGTGAAGGAGAATAACCAACTCACTGAGTTGAAAAAGCATGCCTTGAACCTGGGCCCTCCTTTGGGCTGGGGAGAGGTTGGTTTCAGTGTGCATATCTAGTATGTGTTTGATCTGAATACATAGACCCCACTGCCAGTGGGTCTATTACCGTAAAACTCCACTATTGACATGGTAAAGATATTTTACCTCTGGTAATTAAAATTTAAGCTGTGTTGCCCCAATTTTTATGTTCTTTTCTAATCCACTTCTTCTGCTATTTAGGAAACACTGTCGGGGGTGTCCCTGTCTTTACAAGCAAATAATTCCATATTTCCATTGTTTTCTGTTATAATTGTGCTTGGCATCAAAAGCAGCACACAGATACATGGGTATATAGCTACCCACAGTGTTTGCTCTGTGCAGTAGTGCACAGCTTTGAATAAGGTAAGAAGATAAGGAATCAAGTGGTATTAGGTTGTATCTTGATGCACAGATTATGCCAATGGAGTGACCTGGACCTCTTCAGTATGTATTCAAATACAAGACAAAATATGGGAACATAGAACTTAAAATCACGGTATGATTTTAAATTTCACATCCCAGGCCATGAAACATCATAAATTTGACATGAGACGTCCACAGAGAATATAAGTGTTTTGGAAAAGGTCTATCTAGGCTTGACTTGCTAATATGAAGCTTACCAATGCATGGAGAAAGGGGGGGTGAGTGTCTGGAGAAGTGTTTGTGGGCTAGCTGTGACTACACAAACTCATTGCTTGACTAATGCTAACAAATTTAGCAGCCAGAAGGTCTTTACCTGTCAGTTTCTGAGAAACTCTTGTAAGTGTATAAAAAAAGAGTTCATTGGTAACATCTTTTCCCCGTTCCAGCACTCCTTTGGCTTGTCCTGCCCAATGAGAACCATGTGAGCCAAGGGCAAGCCAGTGTTAATCAAACTGGTCTCCTGCAGCAGTGGGAAAGGAGTTAACTTTGAGAATGGCAATGTGCTAACAGACTAGAAACTCATCCAACTTTAGAGGCATCTGTCAGTGAGTACAAACATGGACTGAATATTTCTTATGTTCTCTCACTGGTGGCTCTGATAAAAATGTCTTCTATATATTAAAACAAATACATGCATATAAGGTGGTGCAGGCTGAATTTATTCCTGGGTACAGTGTCAATAACTTCACATAGAAAAGTTAAGTCATCTGAAAGAGCATTTGCTATAGATGTGGGTAATTATAAGGCATACGTGTGGTGTATACAGGTTAGAAATACAGTATACGTGCACACTCGGGAAGGCCCAGACCAAAGGGTGCATATCCTTCTCTGCTGCGCAGCACCAGAAGTGAATGTGCAGAAAAGTTAAAGGAAAATGTATGCTGCACCTATATGCAACAGAGTAAGCTGGTGGAAAGCAGGCTGTGAGAGAATGGAAAGAAACACCAAGGGTCAGCCTAGCTACTGCATGCGATAGTACTATGGGGAGGAATGGAGGTCTCTTATTGATCCAAAGCTGAGAACCAGAACAGCAAGGAAAACAGAGTGTGACTCCCAGTACGAACAGCAGCATCAAACTTAGAGAAAAGCTGCTTGTTTATTTGGAACTTTCTGTCTGAATGTAATGAACAGGCCCCACTGGATAATGAGGAAACAGGTCCAGATGTCAGTGGTTTGGAACTGGTATTTTTAACGAGTGAGTGTTCCCCAGCAGCTTGATCGGATGTCTTATAAGAGTGCAGCAGGTCTAGTATAGTAGGGATACATGTTCTGGTGATACAAATAATCATATATTTCAGTGACTTAGAATTTGTTTGTATCAGTACATTTTGCTTTTCTAATTCCAAGAAGTAGACTTGGGATTAAAAACCATGTGTGTCAGCCAGCATTTCATTCTGCTGAGAGTGTTTTTCAGGCTGTGTGCTCACTTATTTTGAAATAAACCAGCTGTGGTTTTGTTGTAAAGCAGAATCCCATCAAGAAGGACTAATTGATTCACCTTTTAATCAGGATGTTTATCAGTTCACTAACAGGAACTGTTTTGTCACCTCAGTAAATCTACCAAGCAGCTTGAATGTGAGGTGGAGAGATGTTTTTAGTTCATTTTTCTATGACATTTGAATAGCTTATGCCTACTCCCTATGGAAAAATAATGTAATGCTGTGGCCTTATTTTAGCCTTATCACTTGTGATTGTTCTGCTCATTTTAAATGACAGACTGATGACCAGTTAGCATATTATGCTAGCTCCATTCTAGCGATCAAAATCACAGCAACCTTGCTCAGCATTTTCCACTAGTGAAGTGATTACAGAAGTTGATTCACTTAGTGTGCAGTACTATTCATGCCTCTTTAAAAGTAAAAACGAATAGTCATAACCTCAGAAGAATCAAATATGATCGTGAGCCTCCACTCCCACTCATTTCATAAGCTTGTCTCTTCAAAATATTCTTTTACTCTCCATCAAAATGCTATTTATAGTCTCTCTCTGTAGACACAGTTATTAGACATTTCATATATAATGCCTCATACATTTTCCCACTCACAGGGGTTTATGCTGTCAGCTAGGGTGTTTGAATAGCAAGCAGGAATGGATGAAGCTAATAACATTAACACCATACTGGCATAATAAAAATTGTATTAAATGTCTTGAGATGCAAAATTATATAAAATACCTTAATGTGCAATGAATAGGAACTCTCTTTATCTTGTAAAGCTATTGTTTTTATAAACAAAAAGACCCTTTATTTGGCATATTAGGCTCCACAATAGTTTGCTCTACCTGGTGATTTCTTGTATTTAAGAACATTCCAACATCTTTTTTATCCCAAGATAATTAAGTAAACTCCCAGACTTCCATTTCCTAGATGTATTCAAATGAAGAATATTATGTTCCTTACTTAGCCTGAATTTTGGGTCGTTCATTACCTCTGAAAAGTGGGACATTCTGGCTTGACTGTTTAAATATTGATGTCAGAATTGAGCAGATTGGTGTATTTCAGGTTTTGGTGGTGTTTTTGTCAAATGTGTGAAAAACTGGGACATTTTCAGGCATCCACTGCTTTCAGAAATCACACGTGCTCATCAGCCTATGTAGCTCCAGTCCAGAAAGGAATCTGGGGAATAGAAGAGGTAAAAGGGAGGAAAGCAAGAGCAAGATACATCTCCTCTTTCCAAAATATCCCAAAGAAAGGGGTCAGGCTGTCACATGGGAAGTGTAGTGTCTACTCCAGAGTACATACAGTAGAGAAGAAGGTGGACCCCAGTTATTCTGCTACCCACAGCCACTGATTAATTGGTCCTTCTCAGACGACCTGCTCCCTCTTCTCTCTCCAGAAAGGCTTAAAGAAGCCTGATTTTAGTTTGTTGCAGAATGAGACTTGAACATGCACCCATTTCTTAAAGGAGGGACAAATATTTTATGGTAAGCTATAGGTAGCCAGATATTATTAGATGCTCCAGTTTGAAAGCTTTCCCTGAAGCCAGTAAGTCAAACTAAAGAAGCGAGGAGGTTTAGTTTAGGAAGCTGGTTATCGTTTGGAAGGTGGTTGTCTTTTGCAACGTGAGAGAGGTTATTTTGAGTGAGTTAAGTCCAAGTCAGATCCTAACTTAGTCACTCTGGATCACCCTAAGTGAACCATGTCTTTCTTCGGTAACTCCAGGCTGGCCTGAGAAGACCAGACAGCAAGGATAGGTGCCTGTAATTAGATACAAAGAACACTCCCCAACACACCTATTGTTATTTCCCAGTGCACTAAAGGTAGTATTTTAAGCTTCTCAGCAACATCAGTTACTGTAAAGAAATCTGCGAAATACATGCCACCAGTTTTGAGACAGAACTTCATTTATAGTGAAGACCTCCCTTTATAAAAGAATACTACCATCTGGCCCAGCAAAGCAGATCTAAGCTATGTAAACTTACATAAGCTTCTGCTGTCAGTGAGCACCACACGGACTTAGTCTAACTAAAGAACAGGATTTTGTACTGAAAAAATGTGCCTAGATACCTGACGCTAATTTTCTCAGAAATTAGGAGAATCATGGTTAGTGAGGACTCCAATTTGTCAAGAACTTTGCTCATCTTTCAGTAAAAAGACTATCCTTTGTGTTCAGAAAACCCCAGATGAGAAAAAATCTAACACCTGGGGGTACATTTTTCTGTTTTTAACAGCAGCTGTTCCTCAACTGCTATAAATAAATACAGAGGAAATTTTTAGGCTAGTAATTAAATTTGGGCATGAACACCCATCTCCTGAGCAAAACTGTTGTTTTGTTACACTGATTTGATAATGATCATCACTGTATTTTATTAGATATACTGAGATCTCTTTTCTTGTTTAAAGTGGGGATTATTTTGTGATTCAACACAGTATTTTTCATGCTGATTCTCCCTTTTTGTACTTTTGGTGTTGAATGTGAAGCTAAAACAAAACAGAAAATTATTTTAAAGAATGGATGCCAAATAATCCAGCAGTACTGAGGTATTCCCTTGATCATTTTCTCATGCTGAGAAAGAGCTTTATGAAGTTACCTGAAGGAGAGAAGAATGATTTTGTGAACCATTACCTCCACTCCAGGACTCAAAAGCAAACTTACCTGATACCCATGGAGAGTTCGTCCTGCTCTATTTGTCACTCATACAACCACTGAATGGTCCCTTAAAGATCATTTAGTTCCAACCCCCCTACTCCAATCATTTAGCATGATACCAGCACACCTGGACATGCAGAGAGGGAGGAGGTCTGATGGGTCACTCAGCACATGAATCACATCAGTGTATGTAGTCATTGGTGCCTGGATTGTATGCTGGGGGCATAGGTGCAAGCTGCTGGAGGTAATCTCCTGTTGCAAGCCTGTATGAGCACAGAAGAATCTGGAGAAGCAGCTATTTACCCTCTCACCCATGGAAAATGGGGGAAAATATGGTCAACTCCAAAGGTTGTGGCACTGCTGGCCTGGGCTATCTGAAGGCAGACTGGAAGAAAGAGCTGGGTACAGCCTGCGAGGGAAAAAAAAAGGAGCAGGGACAGGAAGGCTTGGTTGGGAGTGAAGAGGCTTTTGGTGTGAGGGGGATGGAGTTCAAGAACTCTTGCTCCGCTACAAATTTGCACATCTTCTGATTTATTTTTCAGCTTTTTTTTCCCCTGTAATTATGTTTCAGGAGCCTCCAGAGCCTGAGACCCTGACTGGAGGTTGGTGCATCTTGTCTTGTCCTCTGACGTTGTGGTGGTATCTGTCCAGCAGTGCCTTATGATAGTGCTGTGCCCACACTGCTGTCTCACATTCAGCAGTACTCCCTCTGGAGAGTAGGATGACAGAGAAGATGGTGCCTGGACAGAGGCACATGGGAGTATTGATGCCTTTTGCCTGTTTCTCCTTCAGCTGGCATGAACCATACTTTTCTGGGAGTACATAAAGAAGCATGCGCTGTGAAGCTAACCACTCTGCAGCATAATTTTCTCCACTGTCTTACCACATTGAAAGGATGCAGGTATTTTGATTGGCAAATTCAGCCTGCAGGAAATGCAGTGGCTCTGTGGAAATTGGACAGCTTATGCTCTCTGCAGTGTTTATGGTACAGAACGCTGTATAGTGCTTTTAATTGCCAGCAATCTGACATTGTCCTTTTGCTGCTGGACATACACACAATCAGCCAAATTTCCTTCCAAGGTCAGATTCCATCTACAAGAGTGCTTCTGCTGTTTTGAAGCACATACTTTCTCTTAAGTGTTCTTACAAATTAAACATGCCCTAGCTAACCAGAGTGTCCACTTGAGCTTTCAGGCAGTGCTGGTGTTTTCATAGGTTATGTTTCTGTTGGACCTTTCGTGCCTTAACTTCCTTCAATTGTATTCTGGGCTGCATCAAAGTAAGTGTGACCAGAAGATTGAGGGAGCTGATTCTGCCCCTCTCCTCTGCTCTCATGAGACCCCATCTGGAGTATTGCATTCAGGGAATGACTTCAAGCTAAAAGAGTGGAGATATATTAGACACATTAGGAAGAAATATTTTACTGTGAGGGTAACGAGACACTGGAACAGGTTGCTCAGAGAAGTTCTCATGGTTTCTAATGAGGATTTAATAGAGGCGAGAACTTACAAGTGGGTCTATGTTATATACGTTGACTGCAAACCTTAGCCTAGCAAACCTGCTGTTATATTCAGACCAGGCATATACATACACAAGGAACAGCGAAGCCAAGACTTGCACAGCTGCAGCTGGTGAGCTGTTCCCTGCGGGAGAAGGAAGATATCAGAACAGATTTAGTCACCAGCATGTATATGACTGGTAATCTTGTTCCAAAACCTTTTTCTGCTGGCAACCCTGAAAATTGCAGCTATAAGACAATCAGCATGGCTCAGGCTTCACTTCAAACTGTCATCAGCTAGTTTACTACTTCAGTTGAGATGCAGCTGCTGAGTGTGTGAGCACTCCTGGATGGTATGAATCAGTGCTAAAGGTAGTTAAGCAGCTTGCATGGCATACTTGGCTTTGCATATGCACGACTGTTTCTCATCACTTCTTTGCTGCTAGCTCAAATGTCCAAGTCCTGAGTTTCTGATGTCTTTTTGTCATTCTGCCTGGTGCCTAGACTGCACATCAGGAGTGATGTAAGTTCACGCAGAAGGTCTGCACATGGAGTCCTGAACAGAGGGCAGGAATAAAATCTAATACAGCTTTTTTGCTATGCACATTGTGTCAGATACCGATCTGAGATCTTTTGGGGATTGTCTCCGTCTCTTGATTATCTGCTGTGGTACTGCCCACTCACACATTTCTTGGAGGAGGTCCCAGTGCAGCAGGGGGACCTCCTTGGCCAACCACCCACAGCAGAAGAGGAAGCCATGGCCTTGCTGAGTACCTGCATGCTAACTCTTCCTAGCAGGACCTGCAGTTAAAGAAACTGCCTTAGAAAGTACCAGTCCCCTGGCTTTGGATGTATGCCATGTATGCATCTCTTGATGCATGAGAAATGTGTGGGTACATTCCCTCTACTGACATCCCCTCTACCTTTCAGCCTCTGTGACCTTGCAAGTAGAACCCGAATGGAGACACCAACGAGGAGGTCTGATGCTCAGGTTGGCTGCCACCATGGTCTCTTCATGTTCAAGGCCAGCTGGCTCCCTCCACTCCTCCTCTCTGTATATCCCATCCTAACATTTGATTTAACGTTTGAGAGCCGCTCAGAAACTGTGATGATGAGTGTAGTACAGAAGTTCTAGCAATACATCCATACTACTTTGTGAATTTATTTTCCCTGAATGCTAGAGGACTGTAGAGTAGCAAAAGGTATGCATTATTGCTTGGTTTCTTTGGAGTACCATGTCTATGAATAAGAGAAATCCTATTTTGAACTTGGATATTAGTGTTGTGAATGTGGTTGCAACCTACTAATTACTTACTTCCCTACAGTACCATATTTTGTCACAGTTGGACATTGCATTAATCACTACTGTATTTCACCTGGAGCCTCATTTTATAGGGTTTTGTTGAATAAGCCAGAAAGTAAAACCCAGGTAGCTTTCCAATTACAAAGTGCCTAAGTGACATGCATGCTACCATAGCCAGTATGTGCTTTCTTTCATTTCTTCCTTCTTTTTTCTAGCATGGCATTTGGGTTTTTCACAGCACTTAATTTGCCTTCATCAGGAGAGATGTTAATTGTCAATAATCATTGCTTGTCCACATGAATGAACAAGGAAAACCACACTGTATGCTGCTGAGAAGCCTGTGGGCATGGCAGAAAAATGCTAGGCATCCCTTACTGAGGAAAGAAGAGCTCATGTTGCAGCAATGTTTGGTTTGCTTTCAGTCCTGCATTTATGTGAAATGTTTACTGAGCATAGCTATTATCTGTAATAGAGGCTGGAAGTAGTCCATTTTCCTTTCCTAACTCTCTTTCTTGCAATTCTCTGCTGCTAACTCTGTCTCAGGTATTACAACATCAGGAAAATCAGGTAGTGTTCACAGGTTCCACCAACCGTAAGTCTGTCTTTGGTTGTTTTCTCATAGCTGACTCTATCACAGTACAGGCAGCATGAATTTCATTGATCACAACAGACTATAGGTTTCCTTTGTAGTGTTATTTGAAAGAAATAACAGCTTTCAGATAAGCAAATATACTTCTCTGTCCTGGACAGCAATTCTTTTTACAAGAAGTGGTTAATGGTGGAAAACAAGACCTGAAGCTTTTCAAATGTAGAATACTTTGGGAACTACAAGGCATTTGTGGTCAGAGTCTCTGCTGTAGCTGAGGTCTACCGGGGCGAGGGTTGCCAGGAAGCCAGTTATGAAGGATTTGTGTCTGATTGCAGCAGCCTAGGGATTACTCTAACCTGAGCTCAGCTGGCTCTGCTTCCCTAGGGAGAGCATTCCTGCTCTGGAGAGTGCCAGCACATGTGTGCAGCCTCCTTCTCACCTAGCTGTTCACAGCTGTGTGGAGTGAGTTTAAAGAGGCAGAGGGAGTTGGTTTGTCAGAATTAAGCAGTTTCTGGCTCTGTGTGCTTGTTACTGAAAATCAAACTGATCTTTGACATGTGTTTTATACAGTCTGTTGGAACTACATTTATACTCTCTTTGAGCAAGTTTGGGTTTAATTCCTGAGACCACTATGTCTCAAGACATCTACAATCTTTCTGGCTTTAGGGGCTTGGTTGCAAGCTCTGCTCAACCTCAAACATCCCCATAGATGGGCAGGTTGGCTTGAAAATCTATAGGCTTTCTTTTGACTAAGGTTGGAGTGCAAACATGAAGGCCATGAGGATGACTGAAGAACATGGATTTAGGTGCACTTAAGATCTGTTGCTTGGGACACCAAACAAGGTAATGCCCCTGAGGAAGTAATATGTGTGATATATCATGGTTCCTGGCTGACCTTATTTGTATTTTTGGCTCTAATAAAATTGCTTTTTAGTAGACAAATCACAACATATCCATACTTGTTTGCCTTGAAATAAAGACTGAGTAGAGCACCACAGTATAATATAGAAGTGTAACAAAACAACATATTTTCCCAGAAAGAATCAATACTGTAAAGAAAGTAGAAGGGTGTTTGAAAACCATAAAAAAATGTGGACTATGAAGGGAAAGAGATACTCTGACGTTTAGGACAAACCAAACTTCGAAACATCAGCAAAAGAAGCTCTAGTAGAATCATAGAATCATAGAATAGTAAGGGTTGGAAAGGACCTCAAGATCATCGAGTTCCAACCCCCCTGCCATGGGCAGGGACACCTCCCACTAAACCATGCCATCCAAGGCTATGTCCAACCCCACCTTGAATGCCGCCAGTAATCCTCAGGAAGGTGTTATTAACATCAGAACTGATGGCTGATACTTCACAAGTCAACTACCTAAGTGATTTACGTCAAGATGCATATTAACATGTCATAATTAAAGGTTTGACTGATTGTCTCAGACAGGCAACATGACCGAAACAGTGCTACTCTAAGACTCGAGCTTCTTCTGCTCTCTAGACTCTCTTTTTCTGTCTTTGCCTCCTGCCTGTTGCAAAATTGTAGGTTTGGGTTTGGTTTAATTGCTGGTTTTAGACCTTCCCACTCTTCTTAATGAATAAAAGCACTCTGCATGGCTTTCTGCAGTATCTGGACATAAGGAAGAATGATGGAACTCTAAAAGCAATTTCAGGGTAGACCAGAAGCTACTCAAATGAGACAGGGGGTTGTGCAAAAATTGGAGAAAAGAGACTCGGTACAGAAGATGGTAGGAAGAAAAGATAATTTGAACGTTGTTGAAATTAAACAGTTCTGTAGCCTTTACAGTCCTGAATTTACGTGTTATCCCTGAATGTTTACTTCAGTTAGTTTAGCCTACTAAGTTTAGGTACATCCTAACGATCTTCATAAAATAAGTAATGTTTTTTGTTGATATATATGGATAATATGCTTTACACAAATACAGTGAAAACGCTGTAGCTCTGGGGAGGTGAACGCTCCTGTGTAGCTGTGGTTGACTGCAGTAGTTAGACAGGTATACATACTTCCATACTGATTTAAGCAGGTTGTCAGCACAAGGGTTGTATCCATTAAATCCATTTATATATGACTAAACTTCTACAAAAACTGGATGCTGGGTCACACAACGGAAATCAGATTACTTTAGTTATCAACTTGATAATACATATACAGCTTTTCTTCCTTGGTTTAAACAGAGCTAGTAGGCATACAAAATTATTCGACAGTGTATATGAACTGCTGAATTACTGCAGCGTTCGAATCTTGCTTAGGTGGGACACTGCCACCTCTGTAACTGTCATTCTGTTTGGGGAGAAATTTGCAGTTGTGCAGGCACACAACAAGTTCATGGATTTCTTAAGCCCTGCCTAATCTGTGTTTTGAGGGTGTATCACGCAGCCCCTGTACAGACTCTCTGTTAAAGACTCAGTTTCACCTTTCGTTTATTAGTTTTGCTCTGATGTTCAGCTTATCCATCATCTTCCTGGGATAAGCTAATCTGAAAGTCCAGGATAGTGCCTGTTTACTCTGGGTGATTTCTCTTTCAAGTGACAGATTTGGCCTAACTGGTCACGACAGTAACTTTTAGAAATCCTGAGCATTTTCCAGCGCTGGCAATGCAGATGCTTCAGAGAAAACATGCTCAGTTTTCCTCTAGCTTTCAGTCTGAAAGAGCACTCAGGGCTTGGCTCTGCTCAGCTTTGCTGCAGGAGAGAGTGCTGTTTTCTCCCTCTTGGGTGCTCCTGGGCCAGGATTAAATCAGGCAGGTAAAAAGTAATATATTTTTGTCTCATCTTTCTTATGTGATATCTTTATTTATACACCTATCTATCCACCTAATATATAAAATCAAGTTGCATCCTGCTTCCCTTGTCTAAAAAAGGAGCACAATTTGCAATGGACTAAGCAGAGATCACAAAAAAATCTGCATCATTTGTTGAACTTGGCATCCCCCAGACCCTCTGCCTAGTGTAACAACTCGATTTTAAGGGGAAATAAGCCAGGTCTTTTTCTGCCAGTGGCACCAGTCCACATCTCTGCTGTCAATCTCACCCCACTGACTGCAGCAGGAGCCAGTTAGGTTAGCTGATTCCTCAGGTCACTTTACCTTCCAAAACAAGCCCCACCCTAGGTGAAGCCTTCAGTCATCTTAACGTGCTGCCAGCTGTGAAGTGGTTAACATCATTGGCCTTTTAAGGTGTTCAGCCTTGAAGCGAAAGAATCAGTTCTCTGTACACACCTCTTGTTGTGAGCAGTGTAAGAGAAGCTCTCTCTCCCTCTTTCTGTCATTGCAGCTTGCTGCAGTGGCTTGTAGATTTTCAATAAAAGCTGTAACTCTGCATGTTCTCTGCTTGCTGTGCTGTGTACTGTGCTGTTCTTCCACAGTACCGTATTTCTCTGGATGGTTCAGACTGCTTTTAAGAAAATTATTCATTCCTACTTTGTTCTTTCTGTTTAGGAAGTAAAAGAAATAAATTTATATTTTAGCTATCTGCTCAAGACAAAAAAATCCTTTCTGGGTTTGTAGCTGCAGGTTTAAGGTCTGTGCATTCTAGAATACCTTGTGCAAATCTACATACTTGCACTGAGGCTAGAGCCTGTCCTCTGGATAAATCTGAGGCTGTGCCATGTGTTTTCTTGAGTTCCCAGAAGACTGGATTTAGCGGAGTCATAATCCTATGCACGTGCCTTCCACAGAAGCTCTGAGCTAGCATTATAGTGTCCTCTTGCTTCTTTACACCTCTTTGATGACACAGAACAGTCACAGAGCTAGAAAAATCCAACCCTTTCACAAAAGGGACTTGGATGTTGGCAAGTAACTAGGACACCAATGGAAACAATCCACAGTCCAGCTGTCCTAAGGTCAGCAAGTATATAACCATAGTCTTCAACTACTTTCAACTTTCCCTCCAGCTATGATAGGAAGCTGTGACTTTGCAGCTGAACGTTAAGTGAACACCAACTGAGGTTTGAACTTGACTCAAATGTCTTCTCATTTTTTTCCCCTGAAAACTGGTAGAAAATGTGTTCATAGTCCCTGAGGAATGCAAGGAATTAGGACTTAAAATATACCCTCTTTTAAATGTTAGAAAATGCAGAAAAACTTATATATATGTATAATTTTTTTCTGTATGTAGGTTTTGCTCTTCACCCTATATTTGATTTCACAGGTTCTTCTCGTTTGAAGAAGTCCTTAATGAAAATCTGTGTGTCAGTGCAAGGGCTTATGCACTCAATTGATTTGGCCATGGTATGTGAGTGGTTTACAAACATTCATAAGCTGTACCTCCTGAGTGTTTTTTCTCTGCTGCAGAAAGAGTACCCACAACCACAGGGAATTGTTTTAATTACAGCTGGGAATCCCAGAAGAAGGGAGGAGATTTTCTATGAGGCTTCTTAAGATCACAATTGTTGGTGGGATTTATCTAGATCAATTGCAAGGTAGATGTCTCATGGAGGGCAATTATCTGAGTTTATTCCAGAAAGAGAAATTGACATTTCCAGTGGGATTTCTTCCCATCTTTAAATGAAAAACAGATGAAATGCATCTCTTTCTAAAGGTATTTCTACCTGTGTGACCAGAGAGTAAATCTAGATGAATTTCGACACAGCTAAGTGAGAGACTATAGAATGGATGGATGGGTGGGTGGATGGATGGATGGATGGATGGATGCATGCATGCATAGATGGATGCATGGATGCATGGATGGATGCGTGGATGCATGGATAGAACAGCTTATCTTTTGAGACATGTTTATGCTTAGGTGTGATTTGTGCAGGTATATTTCAGAGCACTGAAACTGGAGGGGATATTTCAGCTATTTGTTATAGGCCCAAGGGCTCCTGTTCCCTTTGTCCAACCAGCCGTGCAAAGGAGCACCTCTAAGCAAGGTCCAAGTTTGCCCAGGGCAGTGAGCACTGGGGAGCACCCTGGGAGCACTCTCGAGGCTTTGTCAGACACAGGCTTGAAGGGCTTAGGTTTCATTTCAAATGAATTGGGGCTTTTCCTCTGTGTGGGTTGGGGGTAGGAAATGCACTGAGCTTTAGGACAATGTTGATTGTAACACCTTACTCAGCTGCTGTTTAAAATCCTATTTTAAAATGTTGACAGACAAGGTTTTATGCTGCTTCCTCCTTCCCCTTCCTTGTATTTATAGTCAGCTAAAATACTGACTTTTTAATTCGCTATCCTAGCATCTATAAATTTCTGTGTCAAGTTTCACATTTGTGGCCTTGTCTTCAGTTTTCCAGGAACAGTTTTCCAGGGTAATGAGAGACAGTGGGCTCAGCCTTCCTAGAAAACAGGATTACCTCTATAGGGAAAACATGCTAACTTAGAGAAACCTCTGTTTCATTTCTCACAGCAGCAGTTCTAGGAGTTTTCGTATGGGGCTTGTGGAAGGGCAGAATGTTCCTAGCTTTCCTTTACTCAAGTGTTATTTGGATTTGTTTGCTTAGCTTTTTCATACAGAAAATGAGAGAAATTAAAAACTCTCCATTGGGAAAACTGGCAAATTTGAAATAGGGCCAATGAAAGATAACAACCATGGAAGCCTGAAAAAAATTTGTGTTAATTTTCAGATGATAATGCGTATTTCTTTAAATAGGTCTGCAAAATTCTCCCTCAGTGCAAAATGAGTCTCTTCTCTTTCTTGGAATTTGCCAGAAATAAAAAGTTAGAAAGCAATTGTAATCCTCAACTTCCTTAAACTGTTCAAATCCCGGTCTGTTGTCTAGGGAATCACCTCGTTTCCTTCTAAAATCTTTTAGATTACATCCAAGCCTTTTGCTCCAGTATGAGAATTTAGTTCATGAGGTATTTCAAAGCTATCTGGCTTAGATCCTGGTGATTTATATGATGTGAACAGAAAGTCACACTTGACTGAAATGGGAGTTCAACAATGATGTAACCCGATCCACCTTTCCACCTTTCTAAGCATAGGAGACAGAGCACAGGAGGGACTCTTGTCAGGGCGGAGGCTGCAAGTTTGACTCAACACAGCCAAGAAGCTGGGTGGCCATTGGGCAACTCACATCTTTTTTCTCCCACTATTCTGGTCCCACTTTCCTCTTCAGAGGCAGGTCTTGGATTCTGCTGTACTGGAAAAAGCTGCTAAACACTAGGGAGAGTCTGGAACCCCATGTGTTTCACAGATAGCTCCCCCTCTGCGTGCACATTCATCTGACTGTATTTTTTTGCCAAAAAATAGGCATGACTGTAGCCTTTTGTTTCATGTTGCATGGTTTTCATTTTAACATCTGAACTAAGGATGACATGCTCATAAGAAATATGGCTAATCATCCTTGATTGTCTGATCAATGATCCATCTATAGCAGGCTGTGCAGGCTAACTTATCCCCTGTGACTTGTCCATGCTTGTGTACAAATTGGGTCAATACATCTTGGTAAATCAGAAAAAGATTGCTGAACATGAGGGAAATTACTTTTTATTGTCCTTCCTCTTTTTGTTTTATTGTACATGGCTCGCCTGATGAGCCTAGTTGCCCTTAAAATGAACTCTAGATTCACTTTACTTGAACAGGGGACTAGCTTGTAAATCAGCAGTCTCAGCAGCAGTTTCACTGTAGCACTGCTCGAATGGTTGGACTTGGAGGGCTGCTGCCATCTCCAGCAGTCTGTTCCATTTCATAGCACAGAGTAACCCTCAGCTGTATGTATTATCTCCTCTAGGGTTTAGAAAATCTAGGCTTTCTTGAAGACAACACGTGAATGTGCACACACAGACTGAAAAGCATAGCAAACCAAATATTCATTTGGTTAACTCTGGGCCTGTTTCTTGGGTGTCTGCTGGAGGGTGAGGTACTGTACCTTGGCATTGGGCAGGGTGACTGGGATAAGTACACTAGAGCTTCAGTTAACAGCGTGGCTGGAGGTAGATTTGTTTCTCTGAAAGCTGACTTAGAGATACATGTGATACAAGATATACATAGAAGAAAACAGATCCATCACAGCCAATACTGGAAACCATTCAATTTTTGCTGACTGTCTCGAAGATTTGCGGAGTTTACAGGTATATTGGCTTTACATTACAAGGTTTTGGTAGTGAGGGGTGCTGCAGAGGCTGCCTCTGTGAGAGGAGGCTGGAGCTGCCCCATGCTGGACACAGCCAGTTCCAGGTGTCTCCAAAATGGACCCACCATGGAACGAAGGTGAGCCCATTAGCCCAGCTGCTATCACCTCTGTGAAAACGTCTGTAAGAAAGGGTAAAAACCATGGTTTTGTAAGAAAGGAGTGAGTTGGAAATGGTGTGGGAAGCAATCCTTCAGCACAAGGGCAGAGCAGAAGGAGTTGTGGGAGGGCAGCTGGCAGCTGGACAAGGTAAATCACCACAACAGGTGGTGGATCTGCCTATGAAATACCTATCCAATGTTCTTGTGTAACTGATGACTTTGGACTTGTCTTCTCTCCCATTTGTTATGATTTCCTCTCTTTCATCCCCAAAAGCTATGCAAAGTCTCTAAGGCTCCTCTTGCCAAACCTATTTCAGTCTGCCAAACAATGAAGAAACTTAACCCCTTACAACTCCCCTTCTCAGAATCTCTATAAGGTTACACCCCTCTGGAGCTGTGATGTAAGGATGACTTTTACTACATTAATCTAGGCATCAGATCTGATTTTCAACAGAGCAAATCCTTTGTGCTCGTAACAAAGTCGTGTGTGAAAGAACCCCCTTCTTTAAACTGCTGTTGATTTCATTTTTTATTTTCACTCTATACTTAATTGCTGTCAATTCTTTTTCAGAAAGGGAATAATGCAGAAATAATCTCGACATCTCAAGATCTCAACTTCAGAGATACCCTTGCTAATTAATTTTGTTATTTTTGTCATTTGAGAAGTGAAATTTTAATGCAGGAACCTAAGCTGTGCAAAGTCTCTGCATGACAGTGAAAAGGCAATGGCAAACCCTATATTCTTCCCACCATGTCTGGATGGAGAGCTCTGTTTTGCAATTAGCATTGCTGACAGTTCAGCTAAGGATCACTTTCTAGAGCATCTAAAATTTTGGATCAAATGTGAAAGTGGAGGTAAACAGCAGGTGTATCTACAGGATTCATACATCTGTCCAAAGTAATATTAAAATTATTGCAGAGGAGAGATGGAGCTTCTCAAAGGAGTGATAAGAAAAGGAGACAGGAGGGAGGGATTTGGGGAGCTGAGGAACAGACAAGAGAATGATGTTGTAAGCAGTGAAGGCTTGCAGTGATCTGCCTGAGTTAGTTTTCTTTGCACCTCCCCAATTGAAATCTGAAGGAAAACCTGTTTGCTTCAACTCTACCTTAAATGACCACATGCAGGCATAGCAGTAAGGTGAAAAGGTGGAAGAAATGCTAATTATCCTCAGTGTAGTGCACAGTTCCAGTTCTGCAGGCCCCATTTTGGAGGCAGATTGTGATGTAATGAGGCCTGGACAGAAGCCAGCACAACTCTCCTGATTCATTCCGAGTTCAGATATGCTCTGGGTCCTTCTGCCACTCCAGTGCTTGCTAGCAGAGATTTGTTGCAGTTGCAGACATAGAATCATAGAATCATAGAATAGTCAGGGTTGGAAAGGACCTTAAGATCATCTAGTTCCAACCCCCCTGCCATGGGCAGGGACACCTCCCACTAAACCATGCCATCCAAGGCTATGTCCAACCTGGCCTTGAACACTGCCAGCGATGGAGCATTCATAACTTCCCTGGGCAACCCATTCCAGTGCCTCACCACCCTTACAGTAAAGAATTTCTTCCTCATATCCAATCTAAACTTCCCCTGTTTAAGTTTGAACCCGTCACCCCTTGTCCTCTCACTACAGTCCCCAATGAAGAGTCCCTCCCCAGCATCCCTATAGGCCCCCTTGTGATATTGGAAGGCTGCTATGAGGTCTCCATGTAGCCTTCTCTTCTCCAGGCTGAACAGCCCCAACTTTCTCATCCTATCTTCATTCGGGAGGTGCTCCAATCCCCTGATCATTCTCATGGCCATCCTCTGGACTTGTTCCAACAGTTCCATGTCCTTTTCATGTTGAGGACACCAGAACTGCACACAATACTCCAAATGAGGTCTCACGAGAGCAGAGTAGAGGGGCAGGATCACCTCCCTCGACCTGCTGGTCACACTCCTTTTGATGCAGCCCAGGATACGGTTGGTTTTCTGGGCTGCGAGTGCACACTGCCGGCTCATGTTCATTTTTTCATCAACCCACACCCCCAAGTCTTTCTCCTCAGGGCTGCTCTCAATCTCTTCTCTGCCCAACCTGTAGCTGTGCCTGGGATTGCTCCGACCCAGGTGTAGGACCTTGCACTTGGCATGGTTAAACTTCATCAGGTTGACATCAGCCCACCTCACAAGCATGTCAAGATCCCTCTGGATGACATTCCTCCCCTCCAATGTATCAACCGAATTACACAGCTTGGTGTCACCGGCAAACTTACTGAGGGCACACTCAATCCCACTGTCCATGTCACCCACAAAGATGTTGAACAAGACCGGTCCCAGCACTGATCCCTGAGGGACACCACTCGTTACTGGTCTCCAGCTGGACATTGAGCCATTGAGCACCACTCTTTGCGTGAGGCCATCCAGCCAATTCTTTACCCATCAAGTGGTCCACCTATCAAATTGATGTCTCTCCAACTTAGAGACAAGGATATCCTGTGGGACAGTGTCGAACACTTTGCACAAGTGCAGGTAGATGACATCAACTGCTCTGTCCCTGTCCATCAGTTCTGCAGCCCCATCATAGAAGGTCACCAAATTGGTCAGGCAGGATTTCCTCTTAGTGGAGCCATGCTGGCTGTCCCCAAGCACCTTGTTGGTTTTCATGTGCTTTAGCACACCTTCCAGGAGAATCCGCTCCAAGATTTTTCCAGGCACAGAGGTGAGACTGACTGGTCTGTAGTTCCCGGGCTCATGAATTTTCCCCTTCTTGAAAATGGGGGTTGTTATTTCCCTTTTTCCAGTCGTTGGGAACTTCACCTGACTGCCATGATTTTTCAAATATGATGGACAGTGGCTTAGCAACTTCATTGCCAGCTCCTTTAAGACCCAAGGATGGATTTCATCCTGTCCCATGGACTTGTGTGCGTTCAGGTTCCTAAGATGGTCTCGAACCAGATCCTACAGTGGGCCCAGGGTCTACATTCTCACAGTCCCTGTGTCTGCCTTTCAAGACTTGGGTGGTGTGGTCAGAGCATTTGCCAGTGAAGACTGAGGCAAAGAAGTCATTAAGAACCTCAGCCTTCTCCAAATCCAGAGTAGCCAGTTCTCCTGATAGCTTCTGGAGAGGGCCCACGTTGTCCCTAGCCTGTGTTTTATTTGCAGTGTACCTATAGTATCCCTTCCTGTTATCATAGAATCATAGAATCATAGAATAGTAAGGGTTGGAAAGGACCTCAAGATCATCGAGTTCCAACCCCCCCGCCATGGGCAGGGACACCTCCCACTAAACCATGCCATCCAAGGCTATGTCCAACCCCACCTTGAACGCCGCCAGGGATGAAGCATTCACAACTTCCCTGGGCAACCCGTTCCAGGGCCCCACCACCCTCACAGTGAAGAATTTCTTCCTCAGATCCAATCTAAACCTCCCCTGTTTAAGTTTAAACCCATTACCCCTTGTCCTCTCACCACAGTCCCTAATGAAGAGTCCCTCCCCAGCATCCCTATAGGCCCCCTTCAGGTATTGGAAGGCTGCTATGAGGTCCTTAACATCCCCAGCCAAGTTTAATTCTAAGTGGACCTTAGCTTTCCTAACCTGGTCCCTAGCTTCCCAGACAACATCCCTGTATTCTTCCCAGGCCACCTGTCCTTGCTTCCACCTTTTATAAGCCTCTTTTTAACTTCAAATTTTCCTCAGCAGGTCCTTATCCATCCAAGGAGGTCTTCTGGCCCTCCTGTAGCACTTCCTTCTAGTAGGGATGTATCGCTCCTTAGCTTGCAGCAGGCTTTGAATCCAGAGCTCATGCTCCTTTGCTCTTCTCAACATCCAAGATTTTTGCCCAAGAAAATTACAGGTGTGTATCTTCTCTTCCTCTGCTGCTTCCTTCTGGTCTGTGCATTCCTGCTCTCTTCTCCATCCCTGCTCTCTTTTTCAAGGAAAAACCACGTACTCCCAGTTCTGCTTCTAAAGTGCCTGCCTGCTGTGACTGTAAAGTGATTGCTCTAGGGCAGGACAACCCCAGAGTGCTCTGCGAGGATATCCATAGTCTCTGTTATACATCTGATTAAAGCAATTCAGCATCTTGGCTGCAAAGTAGCAAACCAAGAGAGTGCAAGGGAAGCAGCTGATCATAAAGGCATAGTTCTCTCTTGTGTTAGGACTTAGTTTCAGATCTGAGCAGAGGCAATCTGCTTTCTGCAGATTTAGAGACTACTGCATCAAAATGCTTATGGGCCTGATCATCTCTTACTTGGCACTGCTCATTCTCTGCCATGTGGGCCAGACTGTCAGGCCTCCAGTGATGCCTTGGGGTCACCATGTGCCATTCAGCCCATCTGATGGAGTGTCATGAGGGCAGACTCGAGGTAGCTGCAATAACTTTGTGTGCCAAATAACCTTTCCCACCTGCTGGCTGGGACCCATCTCAGCTTCCTTGATTCTAGGAAGAACCTAAAGACTTGATATGCAAATTGTGAATTATATAATCTATGGAAAAAATCCTCATGGATGACAGATGCAGACCGATACAAAACTTGATCATTGTCACACAAGTCAGAAAGAGCTGTGAAGAAACGGACATAATGGGTGAAGCACTGAAGAATTATGAGTGACCAAACACTTGTCAGAATGAAAAGGTTCAAGCAGTGATAACCTATAATAACAACCCTGATTAATCTTCAGGCTCTGAAAGTGGTTGGAGCTCAACTGAATCTCTGTGGAAGAGCAATACATTGCCAGAACAATTCAGTTTGGAAGTGTTCAGGGTATGTGTGTCCTAGTCTCAGTCTTGCTGATTACTTGCTGTGTGTTCTTGAGTAAGTTATGTGACCCTGTGGAGACAGAATTCACATTGGAGAAGCTCATGGAGGACTGTGTCCTGTGGGAGAGACACCCTACTCAGGAGTGGGGGAAGAGTGTGATGAGTCCTCCCCCTGAGGAGGAAGGACCGGCAGAGACAACATGTGATGAACTGATTGCAATCCCCATTCCCCATCCCCCTGCACTGCTGGTGTGGAGGAGGTGGAAAAAATCATGAGCTTGGGAAGAAGGGATCCTAGTCTGCTTTTATTGGTAGCAAATTCAGTTAATTTTCCGAAGTCAAGTCTGGTTTTCCTGTGATGGTAATTGGTGAATGATCTCTCCCTGTCCCTATCTCAACCCACAGGCCTATTTTCTCTCCCCTGTCCAGTTGAGGAGAAGGGGAGTGATAGACTTCGGTGGGTACCTGGTGTCCAGCCAAGGTCAACCCACCACAGTGGCAAAGCTGAGTATGACTTCTCGTGATACAACAGTTCCTCATGTGTCTCATACCAAGGTGGTTACCGTTTTTCCTAGTGAGCCACATTTTGAAACAGATTTTTAAGGCCTTAGAAATGGCCTCTTGAGTGAGAGATATGAAGCTCTCACATGTTGGAAAAATCAAGGGTGATCCGAAGAATTAAAAAGAGGACTTCACATGGACTTCATAGGATGCAGAAGTTGCCACATAATGTTTTATAACTTTGGCAATATGTTTTGTCACTAGGGACAGGACATAAAAATACAACAAATGCTTTCCCGCGCAGAGGTTTATCATTTCAGCTTGGCTGCAATTACAAGAAATGGGGAGGGAAAAAAGGGAAAGCACAAAACCTACTGTACTGAAAAAGAAGAATTATGAAGTGGTCTTTCTTCTTCTCTGACCAGAACGTGTTTGTCTTTCCTAACTACAGTCATGATTTCATTGCAAAAGTACCACCTCACTTTTACAGCTTGCTTGGGCATAGCAGGGCGCACAAATCATCCCACAGCAGGCTGCATATGGGGAAGTGTTCCAGGGGAAGTGCCAGTGTTGTGCTAAGAGGTAGGAGTTTCAGGATCCCCATGTTCTCTTTTGCCTTTTCTGGTTTATCTGTTTCTTGCTCCACCTGCAGTGCTTTCCTGCTGGCGCTGACATCAGCAGTTCCTGGCAAATGTTGAGAAAAAACCAACAAAGTTCAAAGCCCCCGAGCACAGAGATTTTGTGGCTGGTGTAATACTGGTTTCATAGCATTGTTTGTTGTTTTGTTTTTTGATTTTTGCTGTTTTTTTTATCTGGGGGTCAAAATGATAAATTACTTCTAGAAATAATATGCTTCTTTAAAAGCATTTCACTCTGTACACTTTTCAGACAGGTGGTGACATTTTCCTTCATTATACTTCGAATTTTTCTAAAGAATTGACTACCCAAGTAAAAAAGTCAAACCAACCACAGTGGACTTGGGGCACAAATATTTCTGATAAAAAAAATGTACCTGAAAGCTCCTGACTTTAGAAGAAATATGCATATAAATATTGAGAAAATATTTAGAAGAAATATGAAAATATGGAATGAAGTACGAAATTAGAAAATATTTCGGAGAAACATGCATATGAAGAGTGATTATGCTTTTGAGTGTGTAAAGTTAATATTACCATCACAATACAGATCATAGAATCATTTAGGTTAGAAAAGACTTTCAAAATCATTGAGTCCAACCGTTAACCTAGCACTGTCAAGTCCACCACTAATCCATTTCCCTCAGTGCCACATCTACACATCTTGTAAATACCTACAGGGATGGTGATTCCACCTCTTCCTGGGGAGCTTGTTCCAATGCTTGACAACCCTTTCAGTGAGGACATTTTTTCAAATACCCAATCTAAACCTGTCCTGACACAACTTGAGCCTGTTCCCGCTCATCCTACTGCTTTCTACCTGGGAAAAGAGTCTGACACCCACCTCTCTACAAGCTCCTTTCAGGTAGTGATAGAGAATCATAAGGTCTCCCCTAGCCTCCTTTTCTGCAGGCTAAACAATCCCAGCTTTGTTGTCCTTCTCTGGACATGCTCCAGCACCTCAATTTCTTTCTTGTAGTAAGGGTCCCAGAACTGAACACAGTATTGAAGGTGTAACCTCGCCAGTGCCAAGTACAGGGGGACAATCCCTTTCTTAGTCCTGTTGGCCACACTATTTCTGATACAACCCAGGATGCCATTTGCCCTTTTTGGTCACCTGGGCATGTTGTCAGCTTTTATTCAGTCAGCTGTCGACTAACACTCCCAGGTCCTTTTCCACAGGGCACAGCCACAGATCCCCACAGAAGAAAGAGGGTTTTTAAAGCAGGTGTTCTTTGAACAATGTTGTTAGTGATATAGTAGCACAGAGTAGATTTGCCAGGATTTCAAATTCAGATAGCCTTCAAGGTTGTAAGCTCAATGGGTATATATTTCTCTTCATACCTAATCCATTGGAACCCTGCTGGAGGCAGTAGAAGTGATGAAAAATTTTATCACTAAGCTGGCAGTATAACCTTCCACTTCTCCCAGGGGTGTGAGCCTGTTGGAGCGTCATGCTCACAACATGTTCCATATCTGTTGTGGCCTTGAGATTACAATTGGAAAATAACTTGCTGCTGTGCGAGCTTTTTCTCCTCTGAACTTGAAAACATGTAAGCCTCACATCTGAGGAAATTGCAGGAGGGCAACCTGATTTGTGTGGGAGATGCCCGTCAGTCAGAGTCACACAAAGCCACAGGGCCCTGGATGTGCTGGACATCCCAGGTGGTGGTGGAAACAGCAGCAGAGAGGTGTAGGAAAAGACGCCTGAGGAAATCAGATCTGCCAGCGACACACAAGAAGATTAAATGCAGGCCCTGAGGCTTCAGCCTGATGTTTCAGCAGCTCAGCTGTGGTGTTTCATTAGGCTGTCTCCTGGCATCTGAGGTTTGGATGGTGTTTGTTCCTCATCACGATATTTTTGTTGTAACTCTCAACTCTCAATCTGCAAGAATCATAGAATCATAGAATAGTTAGGGTTGGAAAGGATCTTAAGATCATCTAATTCCAACCCCGCTGCCATGGGCAGGGCACCTCCCACTAAACCATGCCATCCAAGGCTATGTCCAACCCCACCTTGAACACTGCCAGTGATGAAGCATTCACAACTTCCCTGGGCAACCCATTCCAGTGCCTCACCACTCTTACAGTAAAGAATTTCTTCCTCATATCCAATCTAAACTTCCCCTGTTTGAACCCATTACCCGTTGTCCTCTCACTGCAGTCCCTAATGAACAGTCCCTCCCCAGCATCCCTATAGGCCCCCTTGAGATACTGGAAGGCTGCTATGATGTCTCCACGCAGCCTTCTCTTCTCCAGGCTGAACAGCCCCAACTTTCTCATCCTATCTTCATTCGGGAGGTGCTCCAATCCCCTGATCATGCTCATGGCCATCCTCTGGACTTGTTCCAACAGTTCCATGTCCTTTTTATGTTGAGGACACCAGAACTGCACACAATACTCCAAGTGAGGTCTCACGAGAGCAGAGTAGAGGGGTAGGATCACCTCCCTCGACCTGCTGGTCACGCTCCTTTTGATGCAGCCCAGGATACGGTTGGCTTTCTGGGCTGCAAGTGCACACTGCCAGCTCATGTTCATTTTTTCATCGACCAACACCCCCAAGTCCTTCTCCGCAGGGCTGCTCTGAATCTCTTCTCTGCCCAACCTGTAGCTGTGCCTGGGATTGCTCCGACCCAGGTGTAGGACCTTGTACTTGGCATGGTTAAACTTCATTAGGTTGGCCAAAAGAGTCTGGGGGTACTAGGGTTCTGCATAGTACACACTCCTTAAATCAGTGGAAATATTATGATACAGAAATACTTTTATCCAGTATTTCAGTTCAGTAGTTTATAATGTGTGCCCAAACAACCATGACAATAGCATTGTGGTTTTGCATCTATATTTCTTCTTTGACCATCTAGCTATGCAATGGTTATGACGAAAGTTACAGTTTAAAATTGCATTTGATTAACATTATTATCACATCTGCATTATTCCTTGTGTTCATTTTATTAGGGACAATTGGTCTAACTCAAATGCTGTTAAGGTTAATTTCAATGGGTATGATGTACTGACTTGTTATCATCATATTCACCTTCCAGTGGAAATGCTATCTTCCACTGGAAACCAACCTAATCTCATCTCTGACACATTTTCCCAATTAAAGCAGCTGCAGTGATTCCAGAAAAGTGCTGCAGAAACAGATGAGTTCCCTAGGCACAAATCTGGCTGTCTTTCACCAGCTATTGGGCTGATGCCTGGTGTTTCTTCTGGTGCATTTGCCTCAAAAAAGTTCAGACATTTTATTCTCCTACTTAGGAGGTGCCCAGGGAGTGAATCAGGGTGAGTAACTTAGGAACAGCACCAAAATCCGTTGAATAGGATGGGGTCTATGTGTGTACCTATCTTCTATCTGTCTGTCTGTCTCTCCCACATCAGAACCCCTTCACTCTCATGAGAAGGACTGTTACTGAAGAGCAGTGTTGTGTGGCAGCACTAGGGATTTGTTTGTATATGTGTTATCCTACTTTGGTAGGTAATTTCAATGAATCTGTTTCAAGTTTTTTGGACCATCTTCTTTTCTGTTAGTAGAGCTGTACTTCACTGATACCCAAAGCATGTAAATAATATGGTAGAGGAGAGAGGCAGGCACACAGTGCATTGGTTCCTAAGAGTTTTCTCCAAAACATATCCCTTTGGCTCTAGGATAGTGCTATCAGTTGCAGCTGAGCTGCAGGTATTTTAACAAACCTGGTTAAGTAAACGAAGGCTCCTTAGCCCTCCTTGTGCTCAGCAAACAGACTATCTGCTGCAGACCCAGTTTTGACAAGCTACTCTTGTCGCTCTGGACACATCAGGTTGGACATTTATTTCAAGGTTCAGATAGCGCAGCTTTTAGTTAGCTGTAGCACAGGAGACTTGGAGAGGTCTGTTACAGCTGATACTTTGTTCATGACACTAGTCACAACCCAAACTATATAACTTGCACATGTTATAATGTGATTCACAGATGGAATTTTTCGGAGTCAATAAATACCTTGTTGTGCTACTGTTTGACCTGATGGATTAGCCTGTAAGTATGAGAAATCTTTAAAAAAAATACTATAAGCATTGAAAAGATTGCCCTAACTAGGAAGTACAACTGGAAATAAATGTGCTGAAATACTGAGAGAACAAACACTGTCCCTGGGAGGTCATTTCCAGCAGTAACAGTGTTTTGGAAGGGGTGTTTGCAGGGAAGGTGCTCCAATGCCGCTAGTCTTTTGATTTTGTGTTTTTTTCTTTTTGTGGTATCCTGGAGCAGAAATTGATGTTGGCCAATGAAATATTTGCCTGTCTTTAGTTGTCAGAGGCGAGAACGATGTTCTACGAGTCGTGCAAGTCCAGGAGGGTTAGATAACGCCACGGGAGCCGGAGATGTCTGTGGGACGGAGATGCCATCTAGTGGAAACAGCTGCTGGATCTCCGCAGGAGGAGGGGGCGGGAAGTCGCCCGCCGCCTTCCACAGGCGTCGGGATGTGCCGACAGCTGAGCCACAGTGACACACGCATCCCTGGGATGGGGACACACAGCGACTAAACGGACTGGGTCCACCAAGTGCCAAAGCCTTTGATACGCTGGCAAAAAGGGAGAGATTTGTGCTTTCCTTGATTCCTGAACTGCTGACAGTTGTACTGGAAACTGGTTCTACTCAGGGTGCTTGAAACCTGGGGCTGAGAGGGAAATCCTGCTGTGGAAAACGCTGGGGAAGCCCAACCTCAGACACAAGGAAGTCCTTTCCACCCCTCTCCTGCGTTGTCCCTCTGGGCTCCTGACAAGAAAACAGGTCCAGCAAGAACCTCCGAGTAGCCCATTTGCACAGAAAAGGTAATAGGCAGCAAATGTCTATATCATCCAATGGATTGACATATGGAGATGATCAAGCCGGCTGTGAAGGAGCCATATGCTGACCCTAAAGTGAGGAGGATGAGGGACAGATTTTAGCTTTACATCAGTATCTCAGTATGGCACTTTTGGCACTTTCTCTTTCTTTCTTTCTTTTTTTTTTTTTTTTTTTTTCCAGCAAAACACGTTAAGGGCTTATGACATGATGCCTGCAAGATCAAATTAATCCACATGCAACACAGAAAGTACTGAGGAAATAGCTTGTTATTGTGCTGCGCTGGTCAGGGTGCTGGAGGAAAAATGCTGCGGTACCCCAGTGGGCAGCAGAGATGTGGGAGTGAGGAGATGAGATAGAAGGAGCCACTGCATGACTCCAAAGGTAGGACAAAGTGCCTTGGAGTCCAGCTTTTTCCTTGTCATTACCCTATCCAGATCAATCTCTGGGAGGCTGCTTTTTCACCTTTGATTTAGAGCAACACAGTTTTGTTCTGGATTACTCATGGGCACCTTGCCAATGCCTGGAAATGCAAGATGTGAGAGCTAGTCTTGAGGACAAGATCATTTCCATGTGATTCTTGACCATTAAACAGGACCAATGTTCACTTGCAATAGCAAAAGACAATAGTAAGGGTCGCTGCACCAGGTGTTGTTGATGGCTTCAAAAATCCAGATCATTATGTATAGATTCAGTCTTTATTCTTAATGCACAACTATGAATGAAAGGATTATCATGTCCTTAAAGCTTCCTGATGAAACCACATATTTGGAGAACAGAATGTGAGTTGCCAGCTCCTGAGATCACTTTGCAGATGTATAATTTAAAAATGAAAAATCTTGCTCACACATTCAGCCAGTTCCTTTTTTTTTTTTTTCTTTTTTTTTTCCTTCCTTTTCCCTGTTGCTGCTCTTCTCTCATCTATAAATAGCTATTCGAGTGCCTGGTCTCAAAGCGGTGCTAGAGCAGCTCTTCTTATCGACAAAGCCTGATCGTTTTGTTTACTGAGAGCTTAGATGTGCTGACTTGAGTTGCAGAAAGACCTGGATTCAGGGAAACTGGCCTGGCTCTGTTGTTTTATGCAAGAGACGGATCTACAAGATCTTTGTGTGGCACTGGGGACCCCATGTGACTTCTTCTGTGAGGCCATTACACTGGAAACTGTCCATTTCAGCAGGACTATACCTCCTTATGCTGTGTAGGCAGGGCCTTGATACCAAGCCCACTCACCTGTGGGAGTCAGAAACTAAAAATGTTAGTGGCATTCTGTGTCCTCAGGATGGCAAAGTTACTTGTAGAACTTGGCCTTTGTGTTCTCAGGTTGATCAAAACTACCTCTGCAGTTGAATATATTAGGATGAGGGAAGACCTGTTCACGCCAGAACCTCTCCATTGTGGTAAAGCCATAGCTCGTACGGTGTGTGAACTGCTTCTCCCATGGTTGCGCTCCAAAGAGTTCTGGTGTTTCATATGATGCTGTTAATGTCTGTTGAGCATGAATAAGATGCCCTGTTGCATAAGACTGTGATTGTAGCCCAGGGTCTGTTTGCTCTGTTATCTGCTGTAGCTGAGCCTATGTTACCAATGGTACAAGCAAAACTCCAGAAACCAGCTGCGCCACAGAATGATGAGTGGCTGACATGGGTTGTCAGCAATGGCTTCTTCACAGTTGGCGCAGAAGAAATGTTTAACTGTTAGTGTGAGGGAGACTGAAAAGTATTAAGGGCACAAAGTACTGCTCTGTTAGGCAAGTCTGCAAAAGTGGTGAAAATTATTTCCATCCCACTGATTCAAGCAACCAAGTCACTGTCAACACTAGTTGAAAACAAAATGGTTGGGAGATATTCAAACTGGGGAGAAAAGGGGATTTCTGATGCTGACCTCCTTGTCAACAACCTGCTGATTGTTTTCCTAGAGCCTAGATGTGTTTTTTTTCCAGTTCTCAGTTAAGAGCTTTGATTTGCTTAGTGCCTGCTGCAGTTCACTCTGCAGCAGACTCCTTCTATTTGAGAGGTATTATTTACACTTCACTCTTTGCCTGGACAGCAGGGTCTGTTTCTCTCAGCTGCTTTGGTTTTGCAATATCACAGCTCTTCTTTATTCCTTCTGTGGCTATTTCTTTGGTCTTCTTCCTTCTCTGCTGAAAACACACCAACGTTTGGCCCGGCCATAAACTTGCCAAGATGTTTTTCAGGTCATTTAAGCATTTAGCATTTAGCATTACCATCATTAGCACTTTGTGTACAGAGGGAGAAAAACATAATAAGAAAAAAGAAATGAATGTTGCCTCTTTTTTTCCTCTCTGGAAACATTAGAGTATAAATAGAAGGGAGGAATTTTCATTGTTATTATTATTGTTGTTTTTGTTATTATTACTACTCCAAAAACGCAGCAGTAAATCCTAAGCTGATGCTGATGAAAAGCAGAAAAGTCTTCAAAATTACTGCAAAGCCAAAATGCTCTGAAGCCTAACTCAGGTGTATGATTCTGTCCAGTATGTCCAACTGGGTCAGTAACTAGGTAGAACTGTCATGAGATTGTCTTTTGAATCCTTAGGGAAAGACCCTAATAGCAAAGTAGTAGTGATAATAACAACACCCATAAGACGCTGTCAAATTCTCTGTCAAAACAGGCTGCTTTGAACCAGAAGGTGCGCATGGATGCTGAAATTTTCATGAATCTGGATGTTTTCAGCAACAGCTGTTTTGCTTTTATTGCACTGCACTCCATGATGCTGACACAGACTAATGCTCTTCACCAACTGGTGGCCCAAACATTTCTACACCCGCTGCTGATTAGGTAAGTCTTGTTTTACTGTCACTGTGGCTTATATAAACTTCAAAAACTACCAAATTCTTTTTCTCAGTCTCACAGCTTGCTCTCATACTTTGAAGCTTTCTCATAGAGGTGAGCAGTGCTATCTAAGCACTTTGGGTAGACTGTCTTACCTTACAAGACTTTGCTTTGATATAAGTAACTTTTCCTCTCTGACAAGAGCTCTGTCAGTGGTTACAACAGCAATGCAGATCCTGCCAGCCCTGGAGTAGCAAGAAAAGCAGCTGGGTGTTGCCCATAATATTTTCATCATCAGTCTGTTTCATGTACATAAACAGGTTGGGAAAGAGAACGTGGTAAATTGATTTTATTTGTCAGATAGAAAAGCAATTTGTGATTAGCAGGGAATTCCTGGGGAGAGGGGGGAGGGAATGTAAGACTTTATTGAAAACAACAGCAAGTTTTGCTTTG
Organism: Amazona ochrocephala; assembly: GCA_039720435.1. Lineage (NCBI taxonomy): Eukaryota > Metazoa > Chordata > Aves > Psittaciformes > Psittacidae > Amazona > Amazona ochrocephala. Next base: position 97,779,475 of record CM077877.1, on the reverse strand, counting down.
CTTGCTTCAGATATGTTAATGATGCGGTTAGTACTACCACAGCCAAATGCCACTGTCTTGAAAACCATGAACAGGTGTAATCCAAAGTGGAAAGAAGCAGTAGTACTCCCTCATTTGGAGTACAACAACTTTCCATACCTCTACTTTGTATAACTGTGTACAAAGTCACTTAAAACTACATCTACATGGACTGGTGTTGTGGGGGAGCCACTATGGACTGGTGTTGTGGGGGAGCCACTTCAGGCTGAAGTGAGAAATAAATGTTCTGAAACTTGAAAACCATCCTGTTGGTACTTCTGTATCCTTTCTGATCATTGCAGAGTCTGTTTATGCATAAAAGATGTACATTATGTGTATGTCTATGTCTGCGTGTGTTTTTTTCTTACTAAATTCTTAAGAATGAATGCAAGAAATAGCCTTATCCTCCATCTAGTAGTCAATGCAGAAGGAGGGCGCATTTATGGAAATAGTGGGTTCTTAATTTTCCAGATATTTTGACTAAAAAAGGTAAGGAAAAAAAAGTGCTATTATTAAAATAGGAATCTTTCAACTCTCCAGAAGATTACACAAACTTTTATGCTTGCTACACAAAGATGAATCAGTAGCTAGCTTTAAAAACAAAAATAATAGGAATACTTCATTCATCTGACTTGCTCTTATTTCTACTGATCCATCAGAGCTAATAGAGGAGGACATCGGGAAGTCTAGGCGCTGCTTTTGTTTCCCTGCTCTGCATAGACTGTGCCAATTCTGGCATAGTTTGCCATGTCAGAAATGGAATAGCAGTGCTTTAAGAGCCTTTCCTCACAAGAATTCCTTAGTAGCCTTAGCCATAGCTGCTAAATAGGATTTTCTCTGGATCTTACCCAGTGGTTGAAGGTCTTAACAAAGCTTCACCCCTGTATGTATATATGCATACTGCATTATAAGTCTTTCATCATAAAATATGCCACTGTTTTTCTGTGACTGCAAAGAAGTCTGCCCCTGATAGGAGATGCAGCAGACTTTTTTTGTTGTTGTTTCAGGGCTTGTTCCAAATCCCAGTAAACCGATGGAAACTTAAGCTGGGAACCATATATCTGGAACACAGCAGATCCAGGTAGTTAATTACTCCATCTCTGCTGGGTTAACCAAGAAAGATAGCCATTTTAAACACAATGTTTACAGCATGGATGGCCAGCTAGCCAGGTTTGCAAATCTTGAAGGGACATACACTGGAATCTGCTAAGTTGCATGGAATATATCTCTTTTTCTCTTTACCTATACTGAAAAGTCAAAGAGTTTCAGTATGCTGAAGCATGTAAAATTAATTTCCGGTTACAACGGACTTTTAGTCAGAAACTCATCTTTCATGTGAATTAAAAATCATTGAAAGGAAATCACACTAGATGTTCAAGCTAAAAAGAGGCAACACCAATCCCTTCGAACCCAGTTTAAGTGTCGCTCCTGCTATGTATTTCTTTCTTGTTGTAAACCGTTCTGTAATATTAAATTTGTGAGGTGTATTTTTTTATTAGTTCACTAACCATGTCTTTCTATAGGGGCCACATTTCTGCCAGTAAATTAAAAAGTGCCATGAAACATTCTCAGATACCATAGATTTGTCTCCTGTTCAGTATGACTTTTAGAGCAGTCCCTAATATGGTTTTAGTCTCAGACAGATAGGGCTTTCCCAAATTTCTCTTGGTCCTCTTTTGGAAGTTAGCATGTCCCGGGGCAGTTCCCAATAAATAGTTTGCATATAGCTGAGTTGGCAGAGAGACTGAGATTTCTTTGTGGCTTTTCCTTGCCTTTTACCTCTGGTTCCAGAGAATGGTCCTGAGCACTTCAAATTTATCAGCATGCATATAGCAAGTGTTCTACAAGTACATATATACACCTTCTGGAAATAAGGGCAGTATGACTGTTGAATTTAAATTCTACATTTCCTACTAAATATGGGCCATTTTTGACTAAACTTGCTCTGTGTAGAACTGCACTTGCCATTTGGATTCACACATGAAGACGAAGACTTATTTGCTAATCAGAATGGCTTGAAGTTAACACTGTGTCAGCTTCTGTCTTGTGCATTTGCTTAATCCAGTCTACTTTTATCCAGAGCAGGCAGGACCCCACAAAGTGTATGCCTTGATAGAAATGGTTCTCTGAGGAACAAAGCAATGAGGAACCTAATTCAGGAACTGTTTTCCTGCACCACACCCAAACCTTCCCTTCCCAACAATGCAAGAAACCCTTTCATGCATCTGGGTTTCTTAGAGAAGAATGGTTGCTTACCGTGACTTTGATCTCTTTGGTTAACCAGACACAAATGCAAACCTTTCCATGAGGGGAATATCTGCTTCTCACTCAAATATATTTCATGTTTTCTCTCTCCCATAGTCCGCTAGTGCTCAGGGCATTTTAAGCTAAGAGAAAGATTAGCTTGGGTTGAGCCTTTACTTAAGCATAACTCATGCTTTATTTGACTGCAGTGCATGTGAAGGCATGCCTACCTCCTCACAGGATCAAGCCCTTAGCATGAGAACATGGGCAAGACACTTGATTCTCTGCGTTTAGTCAACTGACCAGACTGATGCCTGCTGCATGGGTCTTAAAAACATGGATCTCTACTGCAGAATGTGCCTATGCTAGCTGCACAGGTTTTTTGAATGTATACTGACAATAAAAGGGTATTCAGGGGATTATAACACTTGTTTGGAAACCTAAAGCAAATCTACCAGAGTTTCCATTCAAATGTCTGTGGGTTTAACATCAATTAGTGAGAAATAATGAATAACCAGCAACAAGAAACAGAAATAATCTGTTAGCAACACAAAGGGGATTTGGGAGCAACACCATAAACATACTAGACCAGGTCATTAGATTAAAGATGTTTTTTTACAGAACAATGAAAGTGGCTGAGTATTGAATGTTTACAGTCCTCCTTCCAGAAGTTCATTAATCATTTTGGAGTGAGATGGATTATTGTTACACTTAGAACAACACAAATCATAATGGTGGATTGCTAACTGGGACTATTCCACTTTAGGTAGAGAAAGATATTATACAATTCACAGAAGGAGGATTCCCGTTCTTTTAAGGTGGTACAGTCAGCTTGGGTTTCTGACTCTCCTTCACAGGGGAGAAAATGGGAGTTCTCTCTCTTTGCCTGCCTTTGAGTTCTCCAGACTGCTGGGTAATAACTTATTTGATTTGCAGCAACTTTATTCTTCTATTTTTGCAATTTGATCTTTGAAAAGCTTTAAAATTTCAAGGTGAAATTTTTACAAGGTAAGTCCCATTCCACCTCACTTTTGCCAACCATCATTCAAGCTTCTAGATGAGGTTAGTAAACTGGCAATGAGGTAGATGTCTAAACTAGGCAGAATGGATTGCCCGTTGGAGCTTCCTGTCTGCACAGAATCTGGAGAGAGCAAAGATCACCAGTTTATGAAGTTAATTAGATATTTTAGGTAAGATGAATCCCAGCCTGGTATGGACTGTGAGGGGAAATTGTTAGGTGTACTTACTTAGGCATTGCTAGGATGGTGATACGTCCCCATGCTTTGACTTTCCAAAATGTCCATGGAACTGTCTGATCTTCAAAGATGGTAAATAATAGTACTCTTCTCTGCAAATAAAGACTGGATGATCATTTGAAAACTAGCTGTATGATTTACTGAATTCTGCTTTTCAGTCTAGGTTCCTGGCAAGTGAAGGGAAGGTTTGGGGTTTTGGTTGAGATAACAGCAAGTTTGGCAGCAGCAGGATCGTTCTGAGTGTCCTGAGCCTTGTAGTTGTCCACCCTTGAATTTGAGACCCAGGACTTGGGCCAGGAGTGTTTTGCGTCCACATCTTTACCTTCGTCTCTGGAGTAGAATAAGTAGGATGCAGGATTCTGAGTCTTTGCAGGTGAACATGAGCTCAAGTATGAAACTTTCTCATTTCTGGAATCTGTTCTTATTGAAGAATTTCAACACTTTCGTTCCTGTCCATAATCTGAATGTATGGTGGAATAAAAATGATTATTTTTTTTTTCAGCTGATTGTAATATCAGTCAATGAAAGTATCATTCAACAGTAAGTTACTGCAATTGCTTGCTGGCAATGAAAGCTTGTTTTCTTTAGATGTTTATTTTTAATATCTGAGATAGCCAACTTTCTTAAGAAGTCTCAGTTTGTGGCAATTGTGATATTAATTTCTAGAAACAAATTGTTTAGTGTTTGACTTTGAAATCAAGGAATTATACAGCACCACAGCCTCACTGATCAGGCTCGAACTGCCTAGTTGAATACAGCATTTAAAATAATGAAATAGCCTACTGTTTCTCTAGTTTTCCTATGAATTATTTGCACTTCTGGAGGAGATTAAGTAGAAACCTTAAGTAATTAGTATTACGCATTCCCTGTCTAAAGCTGAAATTATCTCCCTAAGTTTGCTATCCAGGCTGTGATTTAGCAAGTCATTTAAGCATGCAGCTAACACTTAAATATGCAAGAAAGAAGTTGTTTATTGACTGCAGTCCTCACTAATTCTGGACTTTATACCAGAGAGACTACTGAAGAATTCTAGCTAGTTTTCATCAAAGAAAGCTACCATATTATTTTATTTAATTTCAATTTATATGTGAATAATAGCAGGACAATGACCAAAATGAAAATGTTCTTTCATCATCTAGAGAAATCATAAGTTGTACACCATTCAGATACAATTCTAGCTAAAACAGTTGAAAGAAAGTGAGCTATAGGTCTTGAAGAAATAGTGACATGAAACTCTGACATGAAACATGAGAAAATACTGAAAAGGAAATTATAACTTAAACATATCGCAGACAAAAAAACCCAAACCTGAGAAAATTCTAAACAGGTGGACACTGCATAAAAAAAAACAACAACAACAACAAAAAAACATTTAATAAATGCTTAACTGAGGGAAATTAGCTTCACTATTAAAAAGGAATATTTTGCTAAATTCAGTGACTATTCTTAGAGTGGAAGTGACAGTTCACTGAGCGGCAGAGCAATCACTTTTCCTACTATACAGACAGTAAACAAAGGAAACACATCTGAAGCTGTGACCCTGGCCCTAAAACCTTGTCCCTCTCCCGATATCATTAATCTGCCCTTTACTGATTTCAGGAAGTGGTAACATTTGGTAAAGAGATTTACAAGTTAGTCAGAGCATGCAACTGCCAGACATGCTCCGGGATAAACATGATTCTCTGAACATCCAGAAGGTGGCATAGATGTAGCAAGCCTGGTGTGAGGAAGCCTTTAAATGCCATTGCGAGGGACATTGTATGCTTGTACTCGGCAGGGCCACACTAGCAAATATCAATACACAGAGAAAAAGGATAGAGTAACCAGTTAGTGAGGAAAAGTGTAAGAACTTTGACTTGCATGGCAACCGGCAGTGTCAGAGAGGGGATGGAGCCTCCTGCAAGGGCTGGAGCTTACAGAAAAAGCAAAGGGCAGTCAGATGGCTGGAGGAGGCTGCAAGAGGTGGAACAGGATGAAGCAAAATTTAGCTTGACTGTAAGAAAAACATAAGTCTTGTGTCATCTTTTGTATGGAGTTAGGACTCGGCACCCACCTCTGTAATTCTCAAGTTGAGACATGACTCAAAAAGCAAAGATGGAGCTTTCTCTTCTTTAAGGAGCTAAGGTTTCTGTCCCCCATGGTTTTTACGTACAGCCACAAATGAAGGTCTTTAATTTATGGGACAAACAAGTGAATAAGAGATGGTTTTGTGGTAAGAGACTGGCAACATGTCTGTAAAACTGCTTTCTGCTCTGATTGTGTAGGAGCAGTGACGAGTCACCCAGGGGAGTCATACAGCAGGACAAGTACCACAGCCTAGGTTGCCTCCAAAGACTCTCTCCATTGAAGCCTGCTCCTGGAAATGCTGTTCTTTCTTACAAAAATATTCCCTTTGTGCTTAGAGGTCCTGTGCAGTCTTGACAGGTCTTAGCACTTACCCCATGGCTAAGCCCCGATGGCATTCAAGGGTGGGCTGTTTCCAAACTCATCTCACCTGCTATCTGCTTGATCCAGCAGGCCTTCCTACTACACCCCTCTCATATTGGGCTTCAGCTAAAACCTGGCTGCCAGGAAGGCGCTTATTTTGCAGCTAATACCTCCAAGCCAACCACAATGAGACATTTGATTTGGAATGGTTTGCTGGGATGTAGGAAAGCATCAGGAAAATTAAGCTTTCGCCACAGAAATACAATGTTAGTAGAAAATTACCAACCAGCTCTCCTGATACATGGTATCAAAGACCCCAACCTTTGTTATGACCTGTAACACTTCCAGTGGTAAATAGCTAAAAATACTTGGTGATGGAAGAGGAGCCTGTCTAGTTTAAGGTGATAATTGTAATTCCTGTGAAGAATAAAACAGAAAAAAGAAAGCAGATAGTTTCTTCTCCTGTCTTTTAGCAGCATATCTCCTGTTCTGAAAAACAGTTTCCTTCTTGGTGTCTCGAGCATCACCTTAAAGAACAGTAGGAGTATTTCTAAAAAGCATAGTTTCATTTTCAATCTAGGATACTAGTGTCAGACTCCCAAAATCAAAGTGTATAATGTCCTTCTCTATCACTAATACTGAAGTTTTCAGGATGGGATCGGTCCATTTGTTAGTGACGTTATTTCTTGTTACAGAAGAGATTATAGATTCTGAACTGAGAATAAAGGATTGTTTATAATTAGGGTTGCAAAACCTGTTTCTATATTCAGGAGGCATAAATGCAGTGTTTGTTTCATGGAAGAGGAAACAAATTTCCATTTCTTTGTCCAAATGGCATAGAGCTGGCAATTCTGGAGATAATTAACCACAAGTAATGAAAAGGTCTTTCTAATTCTAAGGTTATGTTGTACTTCTTGCTTTTTTGTTTCTTTGTCCAGAATTCTTATGCATAAAAGACTCTTCAGTTCATTGTCTTGGAGCTAGCATAAAACTAAATGCCAGAAAGTTATTTTAAAGGTGTAATTATGAAATAAAAATTAATGGCCATGTTCCAGCAAATCATATAGTTTCTTCCATGTAAATATAAACATCTGGCCTTATAAACATCTTGTGCTGATATACAGCATTCCCATCATATTCTGGCTTAGACCAATTGCTTCGAATCCACTTTGGTGTTTACTGCTTGAATGACTGGGAGGAGCATGGTTCCCTCTCCTGTCTTTACAAGCTTTTTCTCTAATGTTTGTTGATTGACTTGTTATATTAAGGTTTCATCATAATTAAATGTCGGTTTAGAGTTCTCCTGAATCATGCCTTCAACCAACCTATGGATAAATTGCATATGTGCAAAATGCCTCCATAAAGCCACTCAAGTAGCTCTGACATGAGCACGGTAGGATTCACATAGCTTCAGGACAAGAAGAGCCATGTTTGCTCTACTGCTCATTGATAACTGACTTGGGTTAGCTTGAAGAAAGCTAGTTAGAAATAACCTGACAAAAAACTATCTATAATCTTTCGCAAAATCACAACCTCTATGTAGCCAGATCTGCCTCGCTCTTCCTATAAATAAAGGAATGAGGATGTGTTAAGTAATAAGAAAAAGAAGCCATGAAGAAAAATTTAAAGCTAACTTTTTCCACAGCCTCTAAAAGAAGTTATCGAAGTAAGTGCTAAATATCAGCAAAGTGATGTCAGCACAACTGCTAATACAGTTACCATTGAACTGTAAACCCTGAAAGCTTTCAGTTTCTGCAATAACTAGAACACACAGAGAAATAAATGGAAATACAAGGCAATGGGATTAATTTCCGACAGACAGTTGGCTGTCTAGGCCTCCCCCATCTTCCAGTAAGGTAAAAGGTAATACAGCCAGCCCCTTTCTCACCCTCTTTAGAGACAGAGATTTAGCATAAGATAGGGAATCAAGAGTTTCTGAAGCCAGTCCTACCTCCCCCTGCGGGTCTGGCCTTTGAGGGGATGTGGCACTAAACAGGGACTCCAGCAGATTGGGTTGTCCCGCCATTAACTGCCTATTCCCATGCTAACTTTTGGAGCTGTGAGGATAAACTTGTTGAAGCTTAGACAGCACTTTATGCAGCAAATAATTATCTCTGCTATCCATTAGCTTTGTGAAAACGGAAATAACTCTGCCAACAGAGACCTGTTTTATAACCACATCTTTTTTACTGAGTTTGCATGCCTCAGTGCTCGGTTAGTTAACCACAAATTACCAGTAGACTGACTTTTTTTACTAAAGTTAACAAAAGTACTTAATTTTAGCTTTCTGCCTTTCTGTAGGCTAGTCTTTTCTGTCTGAAAAGTCACCTCATGAAGCTAAACTTCCTTGCTTCATAAGTCTTTATTCTTTTGGTTTGTGTTTTAAATCTCCTATTGCTTGTAAGATTTACCAGCATGTAGTCTATAAAAAACTCCTAAAACACAGGATCTGAATTTTAACCTGCATGGAATTTAAACACAGCCTCCTCCTCAAACAGTCTTTGAGATTAAAACAGAGTATTAACTTGATCAGAGTTTAAAAACACATGCACTTTTCCAATCACTTAATTCAGAGATAGCTTGATGTATTTTAAACTTTGGCAAAAATTTTATGTTTACTGCTTGCCAAAATGCCGCAAATATTCTCCTGATAGTGAGTGGAATGTTGCTTACTCTTTGAAGTAATTTATTGTTATAAATTGTTATAAATAAACCACTGACTCAGCATTTCTAAACAAAGAAGGAATCCCCAAAATTTAACCATTTCAAGTGGAACAGTTGCAACGGCAAAATAACTACCTTGAGAGCTTGTGTACATAGCTGAGGAGTCAGTGGCTAGAGAAGACAGTCAGCTAAACAGATAAGATTGCAACCTCAAAGGCTAACAAGAAGTGGAAAGTCCAGAGATTGCCCCGGGAGTAGTTCAAAAAGGTAATTCTCTTAGGAAAATGGTCATAGTGGAAAAGAACTATCGGTGGGTGCTCCAGCCTCTATGGGCATTTTAGATCATCTCAGGAGCATACTGAGGGTGTTGCACATTGAGAGTGGTGCACAAAGATAAACAAAAGTAGAACAAATTAGCCATAGACACCCAGTCAATTAAAGAAATTGCTGCCATAGTTAAACCACATAAAAGAAAGCTGCAGACAGGTCAAGATGCTGTTCAGGCAGACTGCAGACGTAGTACTGATCTTATGGCCTATGACTAGCAATACTATAGTACAAGACTACATGGTTACAGTTCAGGGAGAGTCAGGTTTGCCCAGGGCCTATTAGAATTGCTCAGCACCATCCAAGCTCAGAGGCGGGAAAAGGAAAATTCCCCAAATGTGGTAGGTTCACAGTCATCTTCTTTCTCTCATGTAGTGGTAGGAAGAAGCAGGGTATATTATTCACTGACATGTCAATGTGTTGGTTTCTTGAACACAAATAAAATAAAGGGCTTTTGAAGCTTCTCAGAGCAGCATTCTGAAAGCAGGAAAAGAAGGGCTTTGGTAGCCTCTTGTTTATTAAACCCTCCTGGCTTTGGGCTTACAAGGATCACTGGGAGCATGCTGTTGTTGCTCTGAGCAGCCTCAAGCTGTTTAGACCCAGCACACAGACAAGGTTGCTGATCTCACATCTTAACTGCAAAGTCTGTTCTCAGATGTCATCAGCCACCTTCCAACATTTTTATTTCACTTTCCTACCACCAGGATCTAAGTACCACAGCCACCTCCCCACAGATTTCTTTTTAAATTCCCACATGCACCTCTGACACATTCAAATTAATTTGTTTTCTACAGCTTAGGAAGCCCAGATAAGGATAAATATATAAAGATGAATTGATGCCCACATAGTTAGCAAAGCATTTAGGCATATATTGCTATAGAGTTAGTTTCTGTGGAGAGGGTCACTGGCTTCTGTGTCGTGTTGAACAAGACAATACGTTAAGTACACATGAAGTACCTGCTCAAATTTGATGCTGAACCAAGACCTTAATTGGCTGAAAATCTACATCTCAGTCTTGAATCTTTTTACCCTCAAGAAAACCCTTTGGCTGTAGCGAGACAAGTCATTGCGCCTGGAGTGCAATTGTGCTTACTGCAGTCAAATAATATAAAAATCACCAGTCATGAGGACACAGTTGCCTGTGGTAAACCAGTAACAGTTGCAAATGATCACTCATATCCAGGCAGTTATACCAAAATGGAACAGAATCTGGTTCAAATTCAGCTCCTTTGGGGAAAATATAAAGGGGGGAGAGGGCTGGGAGCTGAACCTATGGACTACAAGGGCCAGAGGAGGGTTCCTGGGTAGGAAATATGGCTGAAGGGATGTTGCCAGAAGAGTGGCTAGCTTTCACACACTTCCGCAGTCCCAGAAATCAGGGATACCCTTCAGAAAAAAACCTCCTGAAAACCTTTTTTTTGACTGTCAAGAAGGAATTGACAGAGACTAAAAGGTGGGGCTGCAGAATCAGTGTCTTCTGAGTACTAAAGTACTTCTGAGATGGCATTCAGGATTCAAGGTTATTTGACTTTTTATATGAAGGCATGTTTTGCTACAGCAAGTGTATTTGACAAAATTTAGTTTAAGATATAATGGATTTGGATAGTATTAAATTGTGCCAGTATCAGGAAGATTAATGAAGTTTTAACGAGTAAAAGAGGCTGAATTTTGTCAAGGTCATATATACTTATGCATGCAACTATAAATGCAGAAACTCTTAACCCTTAGAATGGATGATAGAAGAGGTAGCAGATGTCTGTCTTGCAAAGTTTGTTTTTAACCTGGCAGTGATGCCTTTCGCTTCATGAATTATTGCACTGTGGAGTTTTCTTTTGTTGTTAGAGCACTGTCCTGTTTGTTCCCAGATGAAATATTGTATCAGGAGTGTTGAACAAATGTTATGTACCCATAGAGTACATTATCTGAAGTCTGTTAACTTCTGTTCTCAGGCATGGCATAAGGGCAGTCAGGCCCTTACATGGCTCTTTCTTCACACTTCTCTTTGGCAACTGTACACTAAGGAAAAGGAAATAACTTCCAAGCACAAACTGAATTTAAGAATACTTTAAAAATTGCAGTGCAGTCCAGTTAAGGAAAGCTTTCTGAGCATGCACAACTATTACTTATGGAAGAAAGCTCCTGAAATGAAGCACTATTGCAGATTGCAGGAAACTTTAAACACCTGTGAAATGTAGACTTTAAATGGAACTGAAAAGAACCCAAACCTGTGAAAACACCCAGTCAAATCACCCAGACAACTTTATCTGGGCTCCTTCTGGTGCTGCCTTAAGCAAGAAAACAGAGCCCCCAGATAACTTTATCCAGGCATCACTACCAAAGTCTTGTTTTATTAGTAGTGGTCTAGTGTCAATACTGCAGCCTGGGGAAAGCATCCCCTGGGGAAAGGCACAGGGCTCTTTCTAGATTTGCTGTCTGGTAGTTTCACCCGGAGTCTCCCACAGCTGCTGCTGCTTCTGAACAGCCTTAGCTTCATTAAATGTACTGAAATGTTTGTTTCATTGGGGTCTGCACAAGGCATCTGAGGTTTCATCATATTGCCTTGGCATACAACATGTATATAGTAGCCATGTCCTGGGATATAATAGGTTAGAAGGAGCTGAAGTGTAGCTGCTGTCCAACACTCCCTCTTTGGAGGTAGACAACTACTATTGTGAACAGAGGGAAAAGTAATCTTAGTTCTCCAGAGCCCTTCCTCCTCTCTTCTCACAGTCGACAGCCTTACTGGCCTCTCCAACTTTTCAGTGAGATGAATTCACTGCTTTTCTGTTTAGACTCAAATAGGGGTCTCAGTCACCTGCCTTCTCTCTATTTCTTTCTGCCAGCTTCCTTTCTCTCCAGTATGCCATTGGCTTAACCCTCTTTTAGTTTCTATTACCTTCTGTAAAAGAAAAGGAACATGAGTAGCATTTGTTCCTCTCACATACTCATAGTGTTCAATACTGGCATTAAGTTTACAGCTCCACACTGACTGTCCAAATAAAGACGATTCACCAGCCTTGAATTCCTTATGAGTTACCTCCTGGAAAATTAAGCTGTAGGAAGTTTACAATCAAAAAGTACAAAATTCTCTTTGCTTTCTATATACTAAAGAGGAAAAAAGGGGGAAAAAAATGTTTCCTTCTGTTTTGTTTTAAATGTCCCAGTGTATGAACACATCAGTTACTCCAGGCACAAGTTGAAAGAGGGTTGAAAACACAAAAGCTATAATGGATGTCTAGACTCAGAATCACTCCCAACACCTTAATGTTACTACCCATTTATGGGAACAAAATGGGTATGTCCTCATTCATTCAGCAGCACATTCCTCCACATATTCTCTTATTTGTTTTACTCCACACAAATGAAGCTCTCTAGCCATTTTACAGACATATAATTTGACAGTACCATTCCTTCTAAAACATTTTCATTGAGGTGTCTCAAAAGGCATAGGACTAGGGCATGATTTTTATAGAAAGAAAAAGGAATTGACCACAAGGAGCAAATTAAAGCAATAGTTAAAAAATGAACTGCTAATTCAACCACATCTTCAATGGAAAATTCATATTACAATGAAAACACCAGCATATTTCTTTCCCCTTTGTGAGTTTAACTTGGAAAGCCACCACAGCTTTAAAACTGGATGAAAAGCAAAGAGTTTTGGAGTGAGAATTTCTAGCATCTGTTTCACTATGGCAGCACTATAAGGAAAAAAGCCCTTCTGTTAAAGATAGCTGAAGATGTTTGTCTCAGTTTTCTGACCTTGATCTTCATGTTGACACTGAGAAAATTTGATCACTATAGCCTAATTTATTTTTTCTTAGTGCAAACTATACTTTTACACTTTCTGATTATTTCTGGTGTTATTTGAGAGACATTTCCTGGACCGTGGTATGACAGTCAGGTCTTGCTTTGTTTTGCAAAAGGTTACAGGATGTATGGTTTGAAAGCTGTCAAATTAAATAAAAATTGCGCTACAGTTTAAACTGGCAATTGCATTCCCCAACTCCCTTGCCTAGTGCTGATTTATTCTGAGATAAAGGTCTGATTCAGCATCTTCTGCTGGAACAAAGCTTGCTCACTGCCGAGTTGAATGGCCATTCATTTGGTCCCTATGATGATAGGCATATGTCTATATTCATTCTGGCATGTTAGTGAATGAGCCACTGAACAGGATTTGTCCCCATGCATTTATAAGAAGCTGGTTAGATCCTCAATTAACCTCTGGACCTCTAATTGCTGAAGAATGATGTAGGAACTGTCAGGGCAATTACTTAAGGGTAGGAATTCATCCTCTGATTACTGAACAACTGACTAAGTTTACATTTTCAGGATTTTTACCACCAGGAACGGTTAAAAAGTAGCAGAATACAGTTCATACATAGTAGAAATCTTACTGATGTGTTAAACTTTGTGGAAGATTCTGTTCTTGAACCAAAGATGTAACACCGGAGTGGTTCCGCTGCATTGCAGGCAGCTTTTGTAATTGCAGATTGCAGGTGTTCTGACAAACAAGTTCTGAATCTCAGCCCTTGTGATATCAGAAGTGATTTGTTCTGTGCTTTCATTTGTAATTTTTACTGTTGGCATGTCTTCCAAAAAATGAGCATAGATTTTGCTGTTTGGAAAGCATAGTGTAGTTGTATCAGTAAAAATATTATAAGAAGATTTCAGTTTACTGAAGCCTCCTTTGGATTCTCAAGTTTGCCTGCTAAGGTTTCACAATGGCTTTGAGTTCTAGCTTTCACAAGAAGCAGAAAGAAGGGACTTTATAACAGCCACTGGAGTTAATTGATTGATCAGAGTGTCTTTATATTATAGCTGTAGTCTCATTAAATGCAATTTTAGCCAAAAACAATTGCCCAGTGACAGTTGCAAGGAGAATACAAGCAAATAAAGAGTTTTATTTGATAAAGGAGTCAACTGAGTAATCGATTTTAAATGGAAGTTATCTGTTGAAAAAGCAATGACAGTTGTTTAAATACAAATAAGAAAGAATTAATTTCTTTGCATAAAAAACATCTTGATCAACTGAGACTCACCAACCACTCATTAATCTGACCGTCATAAAATAAGTATCAGCTAATCAATTCCCTGGCAACCCATTTCACTTTGCCGGTACCGATGCCTTAACAAAATAACTCATATTTGAAGTAACTGGGATATAAACACTGGTTTAGTGATCCATAATCTCAACTAGGCTGCTAATTCTGATCAGACACACATCTCATTGGACACATAGATCTGGTTCTGCCCAGCATTTTCTTGCTGTAACCAGTTAAATCCTGAGTTCCTGCCCAGGCTAATGAGGGATTATGCAATTACTTTACATATGCTGTCACAAGGCAAATATTCATATCTGTGTTAAGATCGGAATATTTATGACACACTGACAGAATCAGGCCCCCTCACAAGATGCACCTGTGCAACATTATATTAGCATATGACAGTTTGCTTTTCAACAGCCAGATTGTATAGAAGGAGGGAAATACATAGGTTCAGTGCTGAGACTGCTTCTGTGTGGTCTAGGATTACTACTTCTGCGATTAAGGAGAGCCATTCAGCTATCCCACTTCTTGGTGGAGAATAAAAATCATCCAATAGCTGTATAAACCTTGTGCACCTTCTCTAACCACTGCAAACGCCTGGCCTAGTTCCCATGAAAATAGTATGTGATTGTGCACAGAAGAGATCCACAAAAGGTTACCTCTGAGTGTCTGTGGTCCCAAGGGTTAAATTTTGGATGCCCCATAAGCTATCCAATAAACCAGGGGTAAAGCAACAAAGTAGGAAGCCCTGCCCCTCACTGAACTGCAGCAGTTTCTGACGCTACTCAGGTATGACTCCAGTAAAGGACATGGATGGCATCAGACTTCCAGATTTTAGGTGATTTGTCCAAGAGGAATACAAAAGATTAGGCTTTCCTACTTTCTCCTGTTGTTTTATCCTTGGTTTACCAGAGAGCATGTGAAAGTGTGCTTATGGGGCTTTTCTGAGCTGTGTATCATCAGTAACAGGCACGACCTGAGTTTTGGCTATACACAGAAAGCCAGGTGCCTATCTGCAAATTAGGTGAATGACCTGCTTCAAGCTCCCTTTTACAACTGTTTTCCAAGCAGAACAGTGCAAAGGTTAATCTTGCTCCACCTTGTATTGTGGGAAGTGTGAGACACTTTCCTTTCCACATCTTTACCCATTCAGACTGTTTTCACAAAAATCAGGCAAAACAGCCACTGAGTCATCTAAGTCCTATGCAGAAGATCTAAGAGAAGGACCACAAGGATCAGTCACTGGACCTGCATTATGGTGTGAGAATCTGCCACCATCCTCTCCCCTTACCATACCGCTACTCCAGCCTGGGCCCTGAGACGTAGTGACTGCCAGGATGCCTGTGGCATCTTCCTTGGATCTGACTGGAAGAGACATCACAAGTGCCAAAGGAGGCAGAAGGAGATTAAAACCTACACAAACATATAGTGCATGAAATTCTCCAGTTGCCGTGCTTTGACCTTATCTCTTTCTTCCACTCACATCTCCCTAACCATGACTGAAGACAGCTTCAAACCATTTTTGTTGTAATTTTAGTTTTTATATTACGGAGACAAAAAATCAGCGTACATCAATGTAGACAGTGATAGGCTTCGTACACATATTCTGTTTAATATACTTGAGGCACAAGATCTTGAAACTTCAAGAAATTCCAAATTCTGCTGGCCCTGGCAGACCACGAACTCCCTGCCTGCCTGTTTCCTAAGAGAAGACTGTTTCAGTAGATCTAAAAAGTCACAAAGATCATTCGTTTGTTAACTTTGACACCTGAAAATCACAGGCGTTTGTCATTTGAGTTTCCAAGCTTATGGTACTCTGTACCTTGCTGTATTTCCATAGAACTGTAAACAGTGATCAGGTGTTTCCAATAAAATGATCAGTTTTTATCTCAGAGGCTGTAGAGTCAGATTTGACTATTGCACTGCAGTAAAACAAAGATAAGTGTTCATCTTGTTTCTGCTAACTAGATAGCAAAATACGTCAGTGTTTGTTGAGGATCCTGCAAGCTCTGAAAAAAGCAGCATGCTGGAACAGTTTGAGTCCAGCATTTAGTCCATGGAGCCGTATCCTTCTGTGTGAATATTTATGTAGATCTGTGTTGGGAGTGGTTTACTTCAATGTATTGAAGTTATGCATGTTGGATATAAAAAAAATGGCATAGAAATGTAAATGACAGTGGAGAAATACAGGCTGGAAAATCTGCATATGTTCTACAGGTGTAAAAACAGAGTTCAGTTTTATTTTTGCCTTACTGTAATTTTGGTGGTAAATTGTTAGTCCATTTAATTTACAATACTTTAAAGAAATGCCAATGGGCTATTTTCCTAATCCAAATGGATCAGAAATAAAGTGATACAATATACTTGGAATTTTAATATCAAGGATAAAACCACTAAAACTTTACAAAGGATCAACATTGTAAACAACCCGTGCTTTAGGTATTAAATTTATCTGCCTAGTACAGAATTAGCATCTGTTTCCAGTGAGATGCAGCTTTTTTGTTGTGGTTTTTTTTTTTCTTTTCCCTAACTCAGCAGCTGGGATAAATGAAATAGTAGTCAAAGACCAAATTAACAGTTTGAGGACCACGAGACTGCTGGAATGAGGAGGACAGTGACAGGAGGAATTGTAACCTCCAGATGTTCTGATAATAATTCCCAGGCATACGATCTCATAATGTGGTATGTATTATGCTCCACAGTAGACTGCTCCATCTCAGACAAATTTCTTGCAGGTCTGCTAATTCTTCTGTTATCCCTTTACTTCCACAGTACTGCAAAAAGGAGATGAGTGAAGGAAAGGTTCCTCTGAAGCTGCCACACATTACCAGTGCTGGCAGCTTCTGACAATACATGGGCCACAGTGTTGCGATAGGAATAAACCTGCCTTACTCCACTCTGTAACTGGAGAACCAAGCATTTTGGCCTCCAGTCACGTTCTTAAGCTTCTCCCTGGATTCCAGCTTCCAAAATACCAAAGTATAAATTCTTTCTTCTTTGCTCTCCAGCTCACCACCTCAATCTTCTCCAGCAGCTGAGAGCAAGGAAGCTGCAGACGCAGTCAGGAACAGGTCCGACAAGAAGAAATGACAAACCCTCAGTAACAGCAGGGCAGAATAGAAATGACATGAGCTTCTCAATCCCAACTGACTGCTGACACTCAGGAGATGCCATTGAGAAGAGGAGTTCCTGTCTGCTGAGGAAGGTGAGGAGGAGGGACCAGAAATAAATGGACTGGTGTGGAAAGGTATTTTTGGGTGCGTGGATGAGTGGAGAAACTGAGAGGCTGGCATGACTGACAAGAAGGAAGAGTGTAATGAGTTTAAATTGCCTGTATTGTAAAAAAAAAACACCCAGGTTTTTAATCATCTCAGTTGAAATATTCAAGCTTTTAGCACAACAGATAGACCTCACTAGAATCAGGGCTCTATCACAGCTGGAATAACCAAGTCTCTCTGTTTAAGTTCCCTTTCTAGCCCTGCATTTTCTGTTAGAGGGTCTGAACATTTCTTACACTTAGGTCTTAGTTGTAAAAAAACCTGAGTGGAATCAAGAATAATGCTTGGAATATTCTTCATTTCCCTCTCTCAATGGCTGCGTGCCACTGCAGAGTACTTGTTGCTGGTTTTCACCTCAGAGAGAGTGACTTGCTTTAACAGTGGTGCACTGAAATGCATTTGAAGTGTATAATTCCGCCCCCCCCCCCCCCATACTCCCACTTGCCCTACCGTTTGCAATGCATAATACAGCACCCACAGTATAAGCCCATCCATACAGAGTGCAGCCTGGTTCCCAGGGAAAGGATCACCCTGAAAGGAGCTAGAACATTTTGGATGAGAAGCCCTGTATAAATGCAAGATGATAGTGCTGATAGTATTAACTATGTTGTAGTTATGCACTGGAGGGGTAGAGATGGATGAATGATGACAGTATCTGCAGTAATAGCTTTGCATAAAGAGGTCACTTAGAGATAAAGTGGGAGTTAATTAAAAACAGAATTTCAGACTTTTCCTTTTTTCCCCTCTTTGAAGGAAATGAGAGGTGACACAATTGGATTAGATACACATTTTAGGCTTTTTTCAAAAAGCAGAGTATTATTTACTGAAAAGATTGTAACAGTTCCAAGCTGATAAATGCAGTACATTGTTTTTGGCATGAATATCAATTCTTTAACCAAATACTATTTACCAGAAATCCTGTAGAAGCTCCTCTGGACTCCTGACAGTCTATTAGGTAAATATGGGCTTTGTAGCACTGTAGGAAAATGTACATTTTTACAGAAGCTTTTTAAAGTTTGGCAACACCATCCAGTCCAACCTTCTTTATTCTATAATAAAGCTCTTGAGATTCATTTTCTAAGACTCAATTTCCAAAGTCCACAATGCTCCACCTACTCTGCTCTTAACACGATGGTAAGAGAGTGAGGGAGATAGAGATGTACTTTGATTGGCAAATGTATTAGAAGTGGAGATATAAAAATTTGAGAGTCTAAAGTGAAGTAGTTCCAGAAACCAGGGAGAAGCAAAGGACCCCTTCCTTCTCCAACACCATAGTATCTGGGATCACAGGATATGAAAGTGGCCTGGTCTGCCAAAGAAAGTGTGAAAAGTTGTCTTCCAGAGAGTACTTCTGCTCCTGTGTGCACACATGCACACAAAAAACCTATGCTATTTAGTAAAAGTGTGTGTATACAAATTCAGGTTTCATTTACACGCAGGTGTCTAAATCACTGCAGATATAGATAGAGGCTAAAATTAATTTAATTGGCTTTCGTTTCAGAAACTGCTGGCAACAGGTACAGAAGGCTTTTTGAGATGGACCACTCTCTTAGCCCTCTTTCTAGCAGCCAGCTAGTTTCATCTTTGCTAGAGCTCTGTCAAACATTTTACTTGTTGTGGAACTAGAAATAAGGAAGGATTCACCTGCTTTGGAGTGTGTGCCCAAAATCAGAACTGGCAGGACATCTTGTAATGTATTGCATCCAAATACTGTCTTGCCAATGCTGGAATTAAATTGTCTCAGTTTTGATACCTCCAGATTCCTGGAGGTTCAACTTACTGGAAATCCAGAGCCTTTTCCATGGCCTAGGCCTGATGGTCAAGCTCCAGAAAAAAAATCAGTGCATCTCAGTGTATTCTTCAGGACAGAGTGGGAGTCTTTTTGGCCAGCTTACTTTTTCCAGCAGGAAGGAGAGCCACATCAGGGCCTACAGGACCAGATGTTGCCCTCTTGCTGTTCAAAGCGAGCCTGTTTCCACTTCTCATATGGGAACTTGGGGCTGTTCTCTGGGACAGACTCACCTGTGTGGCTCTGTGAGCTTCTTGCATGGAGTCTGTGTCATCCCCTCCACAGAGCCCCTGGCTCAGTAGCATCTTATCCATGTTATTCATGTTATCCATGTTATTCACTGGAAGCCTTATGGCTTCAGTCAAAGTACAGCGCTTTTCTGCTTCTGTTCACCTGTGAAAAGCACCTCAAACTTCCTGTGTCCAAGTACAGGACTGCGTTAAAGGATAGCTCTTCAATGCAGCCCTCTAAAGTTGTTTTTTGGTGACTTTTCAGGCCGCTGACTTGCAAGGATGAAGGAATCTCACTGCACATCAACTGGGATGTATTCAAGGAAGTGATATAAAACAAAGTGAAGGAAGTTATTGAAAAGTACACATAGTTAATGGCAGTCTAGATGAGCAATAAAACAAGGCAATATGGGGAAAATGTAAACAAGCCAAGGCTGAAGGGTAACAAAAGAAGTAAAAGTATCTTGCAGAAAACTGAGCAAATCACTCAGAGGCTGAACAAGCAGGGAAAGATCTGAGGGAAGATTAAGAAAGCAAGGCACAGGAGCAATGTGCTAAAGGTTAATTTCTGTGGAAATGCAGTTGGACCGAGAATGCCAACAACTGTGGGGCTAGGGAGGGAGAAAGAAGAGTGGTGAACTACACACCACATACCACAAAGGTGAAGTAAATATGGAGGAAATATTTTTAAGCCTGCCTTAGTCAGCTTTAGAAGCTTGCAGCCCACCCTGCAATGCAAACACAGTAGACAGGCTTGAAAGGGCTCAGTTCCTTAATCAGAAAACTGCTCCAAAAAAACAGTTAAAAGCAGATGTCCTCCAAGAAGAGATAAATAGTACAGATGCCCTTTTAGGGACAAATTTTTTCCAAAGCAGAAAAAAAAATCTGAAAAGGTATATTAGAACAAGTGGAGGTTCAATGTAGCTGAATAACGAAAATAGCTGAAAGAACCCTGAGGAGAAGAGTTCCTTTCATTCCAAGCAATCCAGAGGTTCATTGTCTCGATGAAATCAATTGTCAACAGTCTGCAGTTAGCTGCAAAGTAGAGGGAAGAGACAGTGTGACTTCAAATTAGGCTATGTTGTACGGTCAATGTATCAGTACTCCAGCAGTACATGGAAAATTATAGAGAGTGGAGGCATCCCACTGTGGCTCCACAGTCAACTGTTTCTGGTGGATTCATTATAACATTCAGCTGAGAAATATTGTGGAAAGTAGAAGAAACATAGGGAGCTCCACATCAATGCACTGGTAAAAGCTATGCTTGAACTCCTAAACAACAGTGCCATCAGGATTTATAGAGGTTAAGCAATTGCTTTGTATAAATATTTATTGAATGACAAAATACTGTGAATTCACTATCAATCTTTTTGCTTTTAATTGGGTATTATATGTATTAGAGAACAAAGCCACTAATGGTCTGATGTTAGGGTCTATATGCAGGTGCAATTGTGTATCTGACAGATATTCTTACATAGCATATAAAACTGGAGGAACTATTTAACAATAATTGTTGTGTAGAAGTATTAGCTGCAGCTAGATAAAACAAAGCTATAAAACAAGCAGATTATCTTGTGCACCTTGCAAACTTAATTTTTATTAGGCATTAAAATGTGTTTGAGATTAGAAGTATTGCAATAAAGTGTAATATTTAATGTCAAATACAAATGTATCAAGACAGTGCACAAACAGTATTTTTTTGTGGACTGAACAGTGTAGTCAACAAAAGCATATAATCAGGAACTCAAAAACTGAAGTTGGAACAATAGCAGATGTAAAGTGCAATTGTTTGAAGACAAATGAGGAAACTGGAAGGAGAGTAGGAGGTGAAATCAAGGCATGGGAACTACTGAACCTGAAAAGATTCTGATGGTGGGAATACTGCAGAAATCAAACAGATAACAGAACGCCAGAGATAGTAATGCAAATGCAGCCTAGGTCAGTTCAACAAAAAACAGACTGAAGGAGCTGGCCTGAATGGGTTCAGTTCAGAGGGCTGGCGTCCTATGCAGGGGTGTAGGCAAACTGTACTGAGTGGAGGAGCAAGTTCCCGGACAAGGACAAGAGGTAACACTGCTCTCTGTTCCTGCTGTCTGCTGAAAGCTTGGGGGATGCAGAGAAAAAAGGCATTTAGAGAGATCATTCATGGTTGCCTGCAAAGTTTTGATGCATAAATTAAGACTTCAGTATAACTTGTCTTTGGTATCCTGCACACCGGTCACGAAGTTTTTCTGTAGCCATCCTTTCTGTTTGTAGAAAGCTTATCTCAGATTTTCATGCAGCTTGTACCATAAAATCTGTGACTGAAAGCCCTGTAAGACCAAACCATGGGAGATTAACTTAGAGCTGAATATTAATCAACAGTTCAGCAGTATTAAATATCATATTGCAACCAAATTTTTCTGCCTGCAATTTGGCACCAAATGAAGCTATAATTGGAGGGTGTGCATCCTCACAAAGTAGACCTACATTTGCACTCCCAGAGACCTTTGGACAGCTCTAGTCTTTATTGTGGCCTGTAGGGAGACTGGCTTTTCCTGTCTGTACAGTATCTTTCAGACATATTTTCCGTGAATGATAAAATCAGGAGAATTCGAGAGGCCATATGAGGCCACCTGGGTGCTATGTCTAACTAGCAGAATGGGTTTTTGTTTTGGGACTGTTTTTGGCTTTGAATGCAGTTCCTCTCTACCCTAATGCATTCTCTTGGGTCTTAAAATTCGGGAGTGTTTTCAACCATGGGTACCTGTAGTTCAGTCTATAGCCATGTTGCATGCCTCCTTCAAGTGTCCTGCTTTTGAAAAATGCAGAGCATCTAACGCCCTTGGCACTGACTTAGCAAGCCTTTTGGAAACCAGTTGACATGACAATGAATGGAAATGCACACCTTTTTACTTGTTAGTGAACTGCTTAAGAAAACAAATGTCCCATCTAAGAGACACTCACAGAGACAAAACAAACCCAATCTCCTGTTAAGTGGATTACCACTTTGCCTTGTCTTGAAGACTGTTTGACACCACTTTTCAATAGTTGTCTCTGTAAACCAAGCTATAAATATGGTAATGTTGGCAGTTGTCATTAAAGAAGCCCTCCTCAGTTCAGTCTCCCAGTTAAAGCTCTTCTCATACCTGCTACCGTCTGCAAGCCTGAACAGCCCTTGCAAACATTAAAATCAGGAAAGCTCTGATTTTTTTTTCATGCTTTTAATTTTCTGCTTTACATGATGGATGATAGGATTTATTATAGCTCAGAGGAGCAAAGCCTTTGCTATACAATCTGCCCCAGGCAACCTGTCCTGGCAACGGCCGAAAGCTAGTAGCCATGGTCCCTGAAAAGATTTTGCTCAGGCTTTCTGAAAGAATTCACCTTTGGGGCAGGGAGCAAGAATGGAAAAATGTAGTCCCAAAGGTCAACATTTTGCAATGCTTAGGGCATATGAAAATAGGAGGTTGCGATGGAAACCATGGTGCAATCACTGTGACAATAGGTGCGGCCTGCACCCCTGTGCCATCTTCTCATGAAACAATAATTTTCTTCTTCTGTAACACCATGGATTATATTTTACTTCCTCTCAAAGTCGAATTCTGTAGATAAATGATGACAATTATACTTTCTACAGAATTTGATCTTAAATTTGAGTCTTTTTGGCACTGTCTGGACAAATGTTTGCACTTTGCTTCTGGAAGACCATTATCCTAATCTTTTTGTAGTAGAGATGCTATGATCTATGTTTGTGATAGTAAAGCCTCAGGATAGTCTTTGTACATACACTCTGTTTTGCAAACTCTGTCCCCTTCCCTTTATTACTCTCTTTTTGCGCACTTTCAGTAGTACCAGAAGTTCTGTCAACCTCAATAGTTGTCTGTAGGCTCACTTCATAATCCTCTTTGATAAAGATTGGCAAAAGTACACACTTCAGTTCCTTTTATTCAATCCATAAGTTATTTTTCAGGAAGACATATTTAAAAAGCACCAAAAGTACTTGTTTAATTTGTTCTGATATTTTTAGTACTGATACCTGAGAAGCTAGCTAGTCTGGGCATCTGAAAGAGGTAATAGTAATGCCACATTTTTGTCCCAAATTGTCACAGGCTTGTACAGTTCAAATCACTCCTGTGAAGAAAGCCCAGAATGGGCTCCTATTGCTGCTCATGAAAATAATTTTCCAAGTAAATGAATTCATTATTTCTCAAATTACTCCAAAGCAGAGCTACATTAAAATATCACTGAGTTTTAAGGGTAAGAAAAGAAACTAACCTACCTGCTGGAGACTACTAAGAAATGTGTTTGAGAATTAGAGACTGTAGTCTTTTGGTAGAGAATTCAGAGTGGACCCTGCAGGTTCAGTGACCGCAGTAAACTGAAATCTGACTGAAAGAAATTTCCCTTCCCCTTGTTGTCTTTCAAAGTGTGTTATTGAAGATATGTGACAGGATATAGCTAGGAGGTATTGAATATACAAGCTTCTTTTGGACTGAGGAATGTTCTTTGTGCCACAGAAAACACATCAGTAGAAGGAGGGATCCAATGGCTGAGAAGCTGGGGCTTTCCTGCATTTCCCAGAACAGTTTCTGGTCATCTTGGCTTTAACTAGGGAAATTCATACTTGAGAAGAAGCGACAGGAACACCAAGGGGATTGACGATCATGGGTCAAGTGGAGGAAAATGTTAGATCAGAGAAAGCTGCCTCCCTTACTCATAGTGGTTCTCGTAGCCGATTATTTCAGCCCTGCTTCTCACAGCATTCCCTGGAACAGCTGTTCTGGACCATAACCCTTGGCCATTTCTTAGGCCAGATATTCTGCTTGTATCTGAGAGCAATTTTTAGGATTGGGTCCTGCAGAGCATAGTTCCATGTCTGTGGATTTGATCCTACTGCAACAAAACAAGTGTTAAAGCTATGACCTGAGAGACCTGGAGAGCTGTCTGTTCATTCTCTCGTAAGAATGAGCATGGGAGTGCTCTTTGCCTGCTGGGGTTTTGTGAGCAATGTGAGCCAATTGTCCCCATGTTGAGATTTATACACCCTGGTGGCTCATGGTGTAGCAAACCGAGCATGCATGCAGCACAAAGTTTCAGAAAGCAAAGATATCTGGCTTAGTTCCAGGAATCTGAGGTGAATTTTGGCTTCTCTGGACATTTTGATCAGATTGGTAAGGGAGAGGAAATTAAAATCCTTCTTGGATCTGAAGCCCATTGTCATTTTCTTTCTGGTGTGGAAAGTCAGATTGTATTTGAAGTTCTGCTTGTGAACCTGCTCCCACTCTGGGCTAGAACCAAATTGGACAATGCTCATTTCCACAGCTTAGGAAAAGGCAGCCAAATGTGCCTGGGAATTAGCTGCTTTTCTCAGGGGGCTGTTTTTCCTCCAGAGGTTACTGGTAATCCTTTTGTCATCACAGAATCATAGAATCATAGAATAGTTAGGGTTGGAGGGGACCTTCAAATCATCTAGTTCCAACCCGCCTGCCATGGGCAGAGACACTAAACGACGTCACTCAAAGCTCTGTGCAACCTGGCCTTGAGCACCGCCAGGGATGGAGCATTCACAGCTTCCTTGGGTAACCCATTCCAGTGCCTCACCACCCTCACAATAAAGAACTTCCTCCTTAGATCCAGTCTAAACCTCCCCTGTTTGAGTTTTAGAGGGCTACAGTCCTTAATTGGTGTTGGGACCAGTCTTGTCCAAAAGAAAGTTGAAGTAGCTCAGCCTGGAGAAGAGAAGCTGCATGGAGACCTCATAGCAGCCTTCCAGTATCTCAAGGGGGCCTATAGGGATGCTGGGGAAGTACTCTTCATTAGGGACTGTAGTAATAGGACAAGGGGTAATGGGTTCAAACTTAAACAGGGGAAGTTTAGATTGGATATGAGGAAGAAATTCTTTACTGTAAGGGTGGTGAGGCACTGGAATGGGTTGCCCAGGGAAGTTGTGAATGCTCCATCCCTGGCGGTGTTCAAGGCCAGGTTGGACAGAGCCTTGGGTGGCATGGTTTAGTGTGAGGTGTCCCTTCCCATGTCAGGGGGATTGGAACTAGATGATCTTAAGGTCCTTTCCAACCCTAACAACTCTATAATTCTAAGGAGAGTCTCTTCACAGGATCCCTATAGCTGCCCTTCAGGTATTGGAAGGTTGCTATGAGGTCTCCATGTAGCCTTCTCTTCTACAGGCTGAACAGCCCCAACTTTCTCAGCCTATCTTCATACGGGAGGTGCTCCAGTCCCCTGATCATCCTCATGGCCCTCCTCTGGACTTGCTCAAACAGCTCCATGTCCTTTTTATGCTGAGGACACCAGAACTGCACACAATACTCCAAGTGAGGTCTCACAAGAGCAGAGTAGAGGGGCAGGATCACCTCCCTCAACCTGCTGGTCACACTCCTTTTAATGCAGCCCAGGATACGGCTGGCTTTCTGGGCAGCAAGCGCACACTGCTGGCTCATGTTCATTTTCTCATCAACTAGCACTCCCAAATCCTTCTCCTCAGGGCTGCTCTCAATCTCTTCTCTGCCCAACCTGTAGCTGTGCCTGGGATTGCTCCGACCCCGATGTAGGACCTTGCACTTGGCATGGTTAAACTTCATCAGGTTGGCATCAACCCACCTCACAAGTGTGTCAAGGTCTCTCTGAATGGCATTCCTTCCCTCCAATCTATCAACCAAAGCACACAGCTTGGTGTCATTGGCAAACTTGCTGAGGGCACACTCAATCCCACTGTCCATGTCACTAACAAAGATGCTGAACAGCGTCTTGGGTATCAAGAAGCATCTTCTTGTTACTTCTGTTATCAAGAAGAAACACCTTTTGGCAGGAGCTTAAATTTGGAAACTAAGGTTTGCCATCAAAGTCGTTCCGTCCCTAGCAGGACAGCAGCCTAGCTGAGGCTCTGAAGCCTTGATCCATTTGGATGAAGTACAACCATCTTCCCTAATGTGAACAGGTAAGACACATCTTGGCAGCTGCAGTCTTCTTGAACACAAATTACTTGGGATGAAGTTGAAGCTTTTGAAAGCAGTAACTGCTGTGGTAACAGGGTTTCCACAAAGGTCACTGCTTGATTCATTGAGGACAGAGCTGGGCCCTCTTCAGCCAGATTCTTCCGTGTGAGGCTCTTCAAGTGGAATAAAATCCTGTTCCAATTATGTGCTTTTCATGTGCACAAATCTCCCTTGGGAATGACAGTGTCAGCCACAACCTCTCATAATGCAAAGAACATGTGGTGGACACCTTGTATGCAAACCGCCTTTTTAAACCACAGCAGGGTAGGTAACGCGCTGCAAATTCCTTGGTGCGGCCACTGTTGCAGTGTCAACTAAAACGTGAAAAAAAAGAAGATGGAAAAATGCGTATCAACTGCTTTAAGAGCATATGCAGTGAGAGCATGGTTTCTGACTTCTTTGGAGTGAGAAGGTTTATGTGTCTATTAACATTCACATGGTTGGAGAATGGCATTTCCTACACCACCTTCAGGTCCAATGCTTTTCCTGATCTCATGGGAATGTGTGTAACAAATGTTAGCCCTTCAATTCTTTTTTCACTAAGAACTTCATCAATAAGAAGCACCTGAACTGTTTGATTTACAGTTTAGATGAATATTGCAATGCACAGGAGAAAATGCAAGAAAAAAAAAAGGGGCTATTTCAAGGCATACATAAATAAAACATACAGTAAAGAAAGTGCAAAGTGTAATGTCTCTTATTTAAGGTTTAGAAAGTATGTATTTCTGTTTGCACATAAGAAAGTCAGTGAACCTTTACCTGCAGAAATCTTCTAGTAATCTTATGAACAGGAAAATAATTTTAGTTAGTTTCTTACTCTTAAAATAAAATTATTTTATGTGCACAGCAATGTGGGGTTTTTACCATTTTTAATGAATGTAATTTGAATCCTGGAAGTGCCTCATTCTGAATGACTAGTTATAATTCAAATAATGCTTGACAAAACGGTATCTGAGCTTAGTTCTGCACTGGCTGTAATATTTTGTTATTGTTAATACAAAGTGGATTTTTCTGTTGCATTGGTTTTATAGTACTCACTTTCAAGTCAAGACACCTTTTGAAGTAATGAGTCCATGGACAACTTAGGCAACACTCTCACCAGCTGTTCACTAGCACTTCTACTAACTGAAGGCCTTATTATTATTGATGCAATTTTCCTAAAGCTTACAATAAAACCAGAAAAAATAGATTGTGTATATTAAGGTGGAAAGCCAGCTGGTACATGCAGAAAACATTATGCTCTAACAGTTTAGTACTGAAATATAAAAGAAGTGTTTGGGCTGCAGGACTGAAATGGTTGCAGAATGCAGAGCACCATGAATCATGGTAGAATAGTTCTGACCTCCAACCAGCAGAACTGAACGCTTTACCAAATTGTGTTGACTTGGAGGATGTGCTAAAAATAAATGCGCTATTACAAGAGATAAATTTTTGTGCTTTTCCCTCCCATCTTATTGTATGTGTCATGAAATGCTTCTAAGGTTTGGCTGTGCTATTATCCCAGTGTTATAGAGCAAGCCTGTGTCCTGACAGACACATATGCAACAGTGTTTAGGCACCAGAGTGATTTCTCTGGGAGCTGTGCTCCTCACTACATCCAAGGATCTGGGCATGAGTAGACAAGGTTCAGCTTTACACACATATTTATGTGCATAAAATAGGTGCTTGGTGCATAAAATAGCAGTTCACAGGAGACACCTCTGTTGAGAACATCTTGAACATATTTTGTGCAAGGTCCATTTCTAGTCTTGTGTCTGGTTTTATATAACGATCCCAATTTCTTTATAACCTCTTTCTGATTTTTAACTCCCCAATTTGGGGTTCACAGGAACAGAGAAAAAGAGATAAGGCTTGAAGTGTCACTGTGGCTTTCCTCATTCCAACTGCACACATTCTAATGAGCTGAGTATCACACTCCACATGAGAAGCCCAAAGCACTTTTACAGTAAAAGAATTGATTTTTTGGATCTAGGATAACTTGGAGGTACAGATCTGACCAACTTTTCTGCCAGGGATTCTTGTTTTATTGTCTCTTCTCCTAACAACTCTATCCAGAACCAACATAAGAACTGAAGATGCTCTGAGCAAGCCTCTTATCACCATACAATTTCCTGCTCAGCTTTATTGATTTGAAGAAGTTTGGGTAAGTATTTCAAGTCATCTAGCCCAAACTTTTGATCTTTTACCTGTTGTTGCTGTAAGGACACTGATTTATGAGCTTTGGTAGGAAGATGAAGCTGAAGAAACCCTTGAGCTTATGCTTTTTGGAGGGCATAAACTAATAAATTAGTTTCTCCTTTTAGCCTGTCTCAGCAGCAGTGTGGGAACAGTCCAGGAGCATGTGGACACCCACCAGAAAATGATGTTTAAATACTTTACTTGTAGTGGAGAAGAAGCAAGAACTGAGCATAAAGGCTCCTGCTAGATGCTCTGATTACCTGTGGGCTCTCTGCTAAATGGATGAATGGAAAACTGTGGTCAAAGAAAGGTATTTAAGTTTTCAAGTCAAGTGTGCAAAGCTGGGAAATGCCTATACAACTTAAATTCCACCCTCAGCTATGATGGTCTGTATTCTGGAATGGGATAGGGATCCACAGGGTATGAGCAAATCACAGGAATTAAAAACTGAACTTCAGTGTGTTTACACAGAATGTGAAATGCATCATTCAGAGTACATCCTTGTATTGCACTCTCCCAGCAGCCCCTTACACTATAGCTGAGTTCACGGGCAATAAGTTGCCACAGCTGCTGATTTAGGGATGTTTGGGAGTAGCACATTAGAATATTTATATTCAGTTATGAATATGAATGTTTCCCAAACTTTGACAGAAAAAAGAAGAAAGGTGTAATTGAAGATTTTTAATAATGCATATTTTAGTTACAGGGAAACATAATCGAATTGGATGTGATAAAGAATTTCTAATACAGGTGCTTCATCCCCTGACCTGGCAGAGGGTTCTGCAAACAAAGAGCTTATCTGAAAGTGGAAAAAGACATTCATGACAATTATTTTTATATATATATAACGTATATATAATTGAAAACTGATAGGAGCTGTTGTCATCTCCTTCATCATAAATATAGAAAAAGAGATACCTGTGCAACAGGTTCATGGATTTGGTGAACAATCCAAGCAATGTGAAATTCTTCAGTCTCTGACAAAGAGAAAAAAAATCACATCTAAGTGCTGTCGTTTTAAATGTAAAACAGCTGCTACCTACTGGCTCTGCTTAAATGCCTACACACTTGACCACTTGACGGCAGAATTCCAGCCTCTAGTTTCTTATAGTCACATACCACAACATTATTAATGTCTGTTAATGGCACCTAAATGCCTGTTTACCAGTGCTGCTGAGGAGAGATTTTGTTTTTTCTAGTGTGCTCTCCATGAATTTGAGCTGGGCAGAATTTTGTTAGTAAACCACTTCC
The DNA here is from genome assembly GCA_039720435.1 of Amazona ochrocephala. NCBI lineage: Eukaryota > Metazoa > Chordata > Aves > Psittaciformes > Psittacidae > Amazona > Amazona ochrocephala. Next base: position 97,749,773 of record CM077877.1, on the reverse strand, counting down.
CATGTGTTGTTGATCTCCCCTTTCTCCCAAGTAAAAGAGAGCGAAGTTCACCTGGCATCAGCATCATCATGGCATGCTGCTGAATGTGATGCTGAACTATACAGGTGTACTGGACTAGCTTGCTGAGATATGTAATTCCTGGAAGCAGTATCCTTGGGAATGTGGACACAGAATAATGATATCCAAGGGCTATTACCTTAGCCTTTCTAATGTTGCAGTGACTTCCTTTTCACTGCTGCTGTTTGCATTCAGTTCTGGGAATCCCATCAAATACCAGAGTGGTACCAATGGCAGTGTTCAGGCTTTCCAGATGGCAAATATCCATACCTCTTCCTCGCTGTGTTCAAGCTACCAGATTTCTCCCAGTTCACATCAGCACTATCTGTGATTTCTGCATTTAGGAAATAAGAGCAGAAAGGCACTGAATCAAACCCGGAATAAGTCATCAAAGGAAAAGAGTTTTGCGGCTAAACAGATTGGAAGCTTTGGTGGTCAGGGATTTCAGCTGTGTCCGTGTCTGCTGCAGCTCAGTGTGTTACAACCATCGCAAGAACTTATTTCAGATGAATTTCAGCCTTCCTTTGCCAACAGGAAAGGGGTAATCTATAGTGTTGACTTTTTATTCTTCTTTTTTTCTTAACATTATACAACCACATGTAACCTTATTTATTCAGGCAATAAGGCCTTTAAGGACTTTGATCAGCCTGGCTAAAGTTTCTTCAAAGATTAACTGACATTCTTTAAAAGTACATCAGTTTCCTCTTAAGCAGGTATTTGCTTACCACGTAACTGGGTGTCGAGTGCTGTGTAGCTATAAAGTTTGCCGGGCTCAGCTGTAGATTTCCTTAACACATGCTGCTGACATCACTGAGTCTCCTCTCAGACAATTTTTTTTACTCTCTCTCTTTCCCCCTCCCTCCTTCTCTTCCCTCCCTCCCTTCCTCCAGTTTCTTTATTCAGGTAATTCCAACTCAGACTTATTCCAACTTGTTTTTTACTGACAGTGACGGAAGGGAGACTCTCTGAGGGTTGTGTTTTGTTGTGTTTTAGTTCGTTTTTTTTCTTAAACCATGCACACATGCCTTATTGAAAAGACATTCAACCTTTTATGAAAAAGATTGTTTGACTTGTCATGACGATAACATCTAGTAAGGAATCTGAACATTGCTCTTTTGCAGGTAAGAGGTATTTGTCAAAAATGCGTACATGTTAAACAGTGCTTTGGAAACTGTGCGGAACTGATAGCTAATGAGTTGTTTCTTTTCCTATTTTTCTCTTATTTTAGTAATTTAAGGATTTAGAAACTGTCTGTAAAAGAATGGTGTTTATGCCTTCTTGTGAACCTTTTGATACAGGCAGTTTAGTGGTGATAAAGAAAAAGCTGTCATGGTTTGGTCTTTCCACTGGTGCAAGCTACTAAATGTGAGGTTTGTAATGTATGTGGCTGATATTTTTCTAAGTTGGGAAAGGAGGCAGGTACTGCACCTACCTTTGTAAATGTCTGCCAGACAGAAACTATTTTTTCTAGAAAGCATATCTTTCAGTCAGCTTGTGTTCTTTCTTTTTAATGCAGTAATCAGTTTTCATTGATACAGTGGGAAAACTTGCCTAAAACTTTATCCAGTCCCTCTTACCTATCTGTATAAGACAATATTATGTAAGTTTTCTGTGGTAGGTGTAAAGAATGTAAACATGTCTGAGTTGGAGAACATTATGCATTTTCTTCCAACTTTTGCATGTGTCTTCATATTACTTGTTTACAACAGGTTTGGCTTATCCTCAGTAATCACAGTCTGAGCCTGTGGTGCAAATTTGCCTCTACTTCAGTGTAGCTCATTTTTGCCTTCCTTTTTTATTTTCACATAGGAATCATGCTGTAAGGAGATTTACAGATAAGTTCCTTTTTTCTCCATGACGTGCTGATCATAAAAAAGGAACAAAGTTGGCTTGCCTTTGTGAGACAGGAGTATCCACATTACTTTTTAACTAACCTTGTTTCCTCACTTGCCTTTGGCTATATTGTATTTAGAGACATTTCTAGGGTCTTTCTGATCACGGTGCCTATGATCAGTGCCTATTTGCCAAGCTTATTACATGTGTTCTCCTGTGATATTATTACCTGTGATTTCTTTTTTTTTTTTTTTTTAAATTGGGGAGGAAGGGGGGCAATTTGCTATTACAGAAACGTCTTCATTTCCTTGGTTGTAAAATGTCACCATGCTTTCTGCACTCTCTAACAATCAGCTTATAGGAGGGGGGAAACAAACCTGGAATGTAACATAGTGCTGGTTGTACAGTACAGACTGGCATCGCTCTTGTAAAGCAGAGTGTAGACGAGACCAAAAACTTCCCCAAGAATTTCACCCAGTAAATGAGGCATGGCCTAGAGACAAAACCAGCAGCAGATGACTTGGGCTTCAGTCTTCCCACATACACACAATACTTCAGTCCTGTTACTTTTTATAGAATTTCAAATGAAAACAAATAATTCTTTTTTATCCTGGCTTCTCATGCAATGAAACAAGCAAGCCATCAACCCCCAGCCCTGATTCAAGCTGAAATTTTTGTTCCCCCAGATTTCATTCAAGCAGTTTAGAATATTATTCCGTCTTCCTCTCCTGTTTCTCTCTCCTAAGACATAGTTCACATGAACAGGCTGTGTTCTTTGGGAACAGGTAGAAACCAAAGCTGTGAAGTACCATGCAGTACTCTTTTGAGTGGCCAAGAAAAACAGAAGCTTGACTGTTTTACATGCAGAACCCCAGGACATTCTGAAATAACTTTTGATTCACTTTGCTTCCAGGAAAAACAAAGCAGATTATGGGATGGGTTTTTTTCTTGGTTGTTTTTTGTTTTTTTTTTTCCCCCTTTTTGATGGAGGGAAAAGTCATTGCTTTATTGGCCGTATTGCAAAAATCAGAAAAAAGATATTGGTTGGAGTATCAAATAGTTAAAGCAAACCTTTTCAGTCCAAATGAATTAATTAAATGTTAAATATCTGAAAGTTGCCATCCTGCTGAGCTGTCAGTAACCCCTTCCTATGGGAGAACATTCATGACTTACTTGAATGAGTTACTAAAGCCTTGAGGATATTTTAGCACTTAGTGTGTTTGTACCATTAATATGGTAAATAGTTTGGTGTTAAGCATGTGCATGCTCTTGAAGTAAATGGTACAGCTGAAAAAATAGCTCCCTTGCACTGACTGTGCATGAATTGAAATGCCTGCTCGTTCTATAACTTAGCTAGCCTGAATGGTGTGAAATTCACATGGAAAGCAGCCAAAACCAGTGGATACATTACTAATTGGGATGGAGAAAGGAAGAAAAATGGCAAGTAAGAGCCACAGGATCGTTCCCTCTTCCTAAGCATATGAAATTCTCTTTGTATTACTAGCACACTCTGAAGTTCACAGCAAGTTAGAGGTCACTGTCAGAGGGAAAAAGAACAAGCAATGACATGAATGCTCTAAGCATTATTATTCTATACTGGACAAAATAAATGCCTGGACATAAAGAAGGTAGGGACATTTTTGGGTTAACACATCTGGAGTCATTTTTACCTGCTGGGAGAAAGGTAGCAAATTTCATCATCCAGTAGAACCCTTTGCGAACCCTGGCCTGCCTTTGATTAAAGGTTGAAACTGAACTGCTGGGACATAGATTGGAACCAGAATGTATCTCAGGGGAGTTCCATGGACTGGGCAGATTCCCTGTGTTTGCAGGACACCCTTGGGGACAATGGGAATCATTGCAAGCTTTTGGTCACCAATGTTTGAGAATCTCCTTGGCCTCTTGCTGAGGAGATATAGCTCACTTTGCAGGCACTAGTGGTGAACATTTGATGATTTTGATCTAGGCATTTTGTTACTTGCAAAGTCCTTTCCCTCCCTGCACTTTATCTGCTGAGGTATGAGGGCCAGCTGCCTTTCTGTTGCGCCCCAGGAGGGCTTCCTGATTAAGTAATGTCTTTCTTTCACTTGGTTCAAACTAACCCCTGCAATTTGACCTTCAGGGCATACTGCATTTTAGCTAGTTTTAAAGGTGGAGGGAATGTCTAAGGCTTGGGAACTGCAGCTTGGTACTTTTAGAACCACGCTTGACTCCTTTCTGGTTTGCTTTTCTCATGGATATTTTCAGCTAGGTTTGTCCCTGCTTTGACAGCCTATGTAAGCCACCTTCTCTTTGTAAATGAAAAGTGATAAAGTTTTGACTGGAACAATAGTATGGCCTGATTAGATTAATTTAATCTCTATTGCTTTAACTAAGGTGATTCACTTTTGGTAAGATCATAGCTTGCAGGATACCTATCTGGTTTTACGTTATGGACTTTTTCTTATCTACAGTTAGCATTCTTGCATTGAGGCTACATGATAAAAATACTAATCTGTTTAATAAATTACTGTAATCTGTGATGAAGAAATATATATAACAGTATACCTACTTAGATGACTTATAAGGTTTATTCTTAGCATGGACTTATCAGGAAAAAAAGGAAAAATATATTATGATCAAAATGTCTCCTTTTCCTCACTAGACCTACAAAGCCTGACAAAAACATACAATAAAATAGATGTTCACAATACTTTAACCAGTCAATAAATTCTTCCTGCTTAAATTATTATTTCGGTCAACGTCAATCAGAATAATGTTTCTGAATTTTTCTGACCTTATCTGAAAAGATCCCCTTGAGTGCCCCCTTGGTTTCTGCTCAGCAGTGATCTCACTCAAAGCTGCCTACCCTTACCCCTGGAAACTTCCATGCTAGCTGTCCTCTTCTGAACCCCCTCCATCCTCTCACCGAAGCAAACAGGCTTCAGTTTCCTGCTGCCTTATCCAGAAATAATGTTTCCTGAAAGTTTCCTTCCTCAAACTCTTCAACACCAAACCTATCAACAGGCCCCTCTCTGCAATAAACAGCCAAACCACAACTCTGTGCACTACAGCAATGAATAAAAGGACTGAGGGAACAGAAATAAAGATGTGCTTTCTGTGACTTTCACAGTATTTAAGCAAGGTTGGGCTTCATTCACACACCAAATACAATATATCAGCATATGGGAAGAGGTGTACGGTGTGATACGGAGCACTTGAAATTCTGATTCTTTTTCTTAAGCAAATGACAAAATGTTATCACAGCAATGCAAAGGCTTAGGAATTAAAAAAGAAACTTTTAGGGCAACACTTAATTTTATTTTCCACATTGAGTTTCATTAACTGGAGCACTGGATGGCCTCTATGGTACATGCTGGTTGGTCTCCTCTCTGTCCCCAGATTAAGGGTTTTAGATCACAGCTCCTCTTTCCCTAAGATTAGGCAGAAAGTCAATTGTTACAAGGGATTCCATTTATGAGTTATGAATTAACACAGTGAATATCAGCTCACGTGTGCTGGCCTTCAGTATGTCCATTACCTGTTGTGAAATGTGCTATGTAAATGGTGGTGAAAGCCCTTGTCAAGGCACAAAAAAAGGTCAAAGACTGAGATGGCCTTCAGTGTAAAATGCTTCCACAAGACTAGAAGTGAATGAATGCAACTCAGGCAGGTGTGGGAAAGCTAACAATGCAATTTTTGTCTATGTATAATGGGCAAACAAAAGACTTCAGGTCTGGTTCATATTCCCACTGTTGTCTTTTTACACTGCTATGGGAAATGTAGAGGCCAGAAGGGTTCTTCAGCTGGTGGCATCATACCACGAGCTCCAAGTTGAAGTCCATTTGGTTTCATCTGTGAGAACAGATTTTAGCAAGCAAAATTCATAGAGTTATACCATAATTCAGTTAGTTTTGCAGCGGTCTAAAGGGCTGCTATACTGCCAGAAATCCTAAAAATATATCTTATTTTAATTCGTAAACTTGTCATGCCTGAGCTAACTATGCCAAAACACTCAAGGCTATGAGCCTTACTCCCTATCCTCAGTACGGCTAACAACACTATCAGTACTACCGTTCAAGTCTTGAGGATTTTCTGGTTCTGGAAGTTCATTCCTACTCTGTTCTATTTCTGCAGTTTAAAAAAATCCAAGAACACCAAAAAACAAACCAACAAAAACAAAGCCCTAGAATATGTATTGATCCTTAAATAGAATCATAGAATCATAGAATAGTTAGGGTTGGAAAGGACCTCAAGATCATCGAGTTCCAACCCCCCTGTCATGGGAAGGGACACCTCCCACTAAACCATGCCATCCAAAGCTATGTCCAACCCCACCTTGAACGCCGCCAGGGATGAAGCATTCACAACTTCCCTGGGCAACCCATTCCAGGGCCCCACCACCCTTACAGTAAAGAATTTCTTCCTCATATCCAATCTAAACTTCCCCTGTTTAAGTTTGAACCCGTTACCCCTTGTCCTCTCACTGCAGTCCCTAATGAAGAGTTCCTCCCCAGCATCCCTATAGGCCCCCTTCAGATACTGGCAGGCTGTTATGAGGTCTCCACGCAGCCTTCTCTTCTCCAGGCTGAACAGTCCCAATTTTCTCAGCCTATACATACTTCTGGAACAAAAAATGCCTAAAATTTAGTATAATATTTATTGTTAGCAAATTTCCCTCCCCTTTGCAAGGTCTCAGGTGATAAGGAACAAAGTCTCCTATTTTAAAACCATTTCTTAGCGTTTATATACAGAAATCCAAGTAATTAGATCAATAGAGCAATTCCAGTGATGTATCTTCCACTGCCCCTTTGGTGTGGGTTCTGCCTTTGCAGATATATTTCTGGTTTAAAAGCAGTGCAAATGTAAGAGGGGGGGCCCATGCCTTTAAATGTTACATTGCTTCTTTAGATCTTAAAAATAATGATTACATAATCAAGGAAAAGCTTTTGTTTCTGACTGTTTTTTATGATCTTAAGAAACCACCCAAGCTGTCTCATAAAGACTGACTGTCACAGAAATCAATGACCTTTGTGTTCTCGCTACAAACTTTGATTTAAGCATGCTTCTAATAATACATGCTATGTGAGCTCAAACATTAACACTGAAGTCTGCAAAAAAGCTGGGAGAAGGACCAAATCCTCATTCCCTGACCTCAGAAGGAAACAATGATCAAAGTTTCAGAATTTGTTGAGTTTCTAAAACCCCAGGTGCTATTAATAGAAACTACTTTTGATCTTCAGCTTTGCTCAGCTTAAAACAACACATGGCACTGAACGGCTCTGGTTTAGTTTTCTTTTTTGACTTATTATTAGCTCCATCTCACTGAATGGCAGGTTAGGCATGGTGAAAAGCAGAGGTAGATTTGAGCTGTACTGCGAAACAGGGAACCTTCAAAAGGAGTGGTGGTGACAAAGATGCAAGATGTAGGTTGTTTGCAAGCAGGTGCAGATGTAATATTTTTTTTTGATGTGCATAGGTAAAACCATCACAAATAAAGAAGTTTTTCATAGAACAGGCATGATGCATTCATACATTGGTAACGGACATGTTGGCAGTGCATATGTTGATGACACACAAAGAAGCTGAGCTGTGGCAAGTAATGTCATAGGCAAGAACATGTAAAACAGAGAAACAGAGCAGCCATATCTTGTATCTTGTTTTAAGTTCCTAGATAACTTGTTTTTCCATAACAACCTTGCTCATCTGCTTCAGTATATAATTTACATTCTTTTTCAGTAACCAAATTATGATGGAAAGAGTACATCATGTTGTGTAATCTCACATTGGATTCCACACTGCACAGCCATCTTCTATGGGATTTAACCTGAAAGCCTTAATCAATACAAGTCAGACTGACACATTTATTTAAGATGTTCCAACTTAGAATATACACATGTACTAGATAATACACATGTGTAAGCCTCATGTTTGCAGGAAGTGGGGGTCCCTTCATCACATACACTGGAACAGCTGATTACTATGCAAACAATAAACATGGCATCTCTCAGAAGAACTGGTCTTATTATAGAGGTGCAAGGATAAGATAATCTCAATTGTCCGAAACTAAAAGGTCAGGCACTGCAAGAAGATGGGCCCCATGAGGCACTGCAAGAAAATGGGCCCCATGAGGCATTACAAGAAGAGGCAGACTTACTATGTGGAGCTGTCTAGCTCTCTCCATTGATTTTGGTGTCTTAGAAGACTAGCTCAGACTGGAGAGAAACCTTTTAGAGAACTCATGTGAACAGAGGGGAATTTCCACCTAAAGAATCTGATTGGCCTTTCAGTGCATATACCTTTAGAAATTGCCCAGTTTTGGAAAATGCTTGGCAGCCAAGTCAGAACTACTGTCTCACAGTGAGGTTTCCAGATGTCTGGCACTCCCATGCAAATTTTAAGAAAAGCATATCTCCAAATTTCTTTCAGATATAACTTACTGTAACATAAAAAAGCATCATTCAAGGTATAGAAGGTGTGTAGCAGGCAAAGCTGTGCTGGGAAAGGAGTGCCTTCGAGAAAACAGATCAATTATCAAAGCTAATGCTGAACATAGCCTATAATCAGAACAAATTATTTCTCACCATGCTGTAGGTCCTCAACATATTTTGCAGTCAGATGAACAAACAAGAAAATTTCAGATCTGCTTTAAATGATTCCAGATATAACAGCAAGTAAGGCAAGATGCAACATAAAGGAAGAACTTGCTAGGTGAGCATAGTGATGAGCAGATGTCTGTTGAAGTTGTAATGTGTCTCAAAACAGGTGTATTTTCCATATTTGATTGGAAGCTTGTGAAGGGGAGAATTTAATGTATATCAAATGGAAGCGATTTTGGAATGGCATAAGAGAAGTCTTAAACATGAAGGGAGCAAAAAGCCAGAGGGAATAAGCATTGATGAGAAAGAGGAAAGAGATGGAACAGACAGCAAAAGAAAGAAGAGCTACGGAGGCCAGGCAGTAACTGCGGAAAGGTTAGGCTCTGAGCTTTGTGAGTATGAATTAAGGAAAGACCTGTTTGCATTAATGAAGAAGAAAATTATGGTCAAAATAGTAAACAGGAAATCAGATTTTTACCCTAGAAATTTGAGTAATTTGGCCATGGAACATAAGAGGAGGGCTGATGCCAACCTGATGAAGTTCAACCATGCTAAATGCAAAGTCCTCCACCTGGGTCGGAGCAATCCCAGGCACAGCTACAGGTTGGGCGGGGAGGAGATTGAGAGCAGCCCTGCAGAGAAGGACTTGGGGGTGTGGGTTGATGAAAAAATGAACATGAGCCGGCAGTGTGCGCTTGCAGCCCAGAAGGCCAACCATATTCTGGGCTGCATCAAAAGGAGTGTGACCAGCAGGTCGAGGGAGGTGATCCTGCCCCTCTACTCTGCTCTCGTGAGACCTCACTTGGAGTATTGCGTGCAGTTCTGGTGTCCTCAACATAAAAAGGACATGGAAGTGTTAGAACAAGTCCAGAGGAGGGCCACGAGGATGATCAGGGGACTGGAGCACCTCTCGTATGAAGATAGGCTGAGAAAGTTGGGGCTGTTCAGCCTGGAGAAGAGAAGGCTGCGTGGAGACCTCATAGCAGCCTTCCAATACCTGAAGGGGGCCTATAGGGATGCTGGGGAGGGACTCTTCATGAGGGACTGTGGTGAGAGGACAAGGGGTAATGGGTTTAAACTTAAACAGGGGAGGTTTAGATTGGATCTGAGGAAGAAATTCTTTACTGTGAGGGCGGTGAGGCACTGGAATGGGTTGCCCAGGGAAGTTGTGAATGCTTCATCCCTGGCGGCGTTCAAGGTGGGGTTGGACATAGCCTTGGATGGCATGGTTTAGGGGGAGGTGTCCCTGCCCATGGCGGGGGGGTTGGAACTCGATGATCTTGAGGTCCTTTCCAGCCCTTACTATTCTGTGATTCTGTGATTCTGTGACTGTGAACAAAAGGCACATTGGCAGACAATTAAAAAAAATGAAATTCTGGACTGGAAGAAAAGATTAATTTTGGAGATGTTGTGGGATCAAGCTGGCTGCTGACAAGAGGTCTGAACCATACAGCAAGTGGAGCAGAGGAAATGTCTTCAGAAAGGATATTTCTTTTTGGGAAAGAGTGGGTTTGACAGCATGCTACCAGAGCAGTGAATGAAGGAATTTTCTGCATTGCCATTAAACTGTCATCTGACTAGTGGAGTCACAGTCTCTGGGACTTTCAACAACGGCATTATCTTAACCCCATTTGAAATATGCTGCAGCAATTTGACATATTCATAGTCCTGCTTAGCTACCTTTTTGCAGCCACTTCTTTTTAGCAATTGTCTACAAAATATGAATTCCGTTCAGTAGCACTAAAATAGAATATAACCAGCACTAAAATAACATGTAAGCATCCACTAGGTCTGGTTTCATGTTTCCCATCACGTGTGTTTTTCAATGAAAATGGTGGCTTTATTAAATTTAATATTACAGGAAAAGTACAGAGAGTTAGAGATCAAAAAGGTTGATTTTTCCACTGGAAGAATGATCTCTTGTGGGATATGTAGTTGATTTCTTCATACCCCAGTTACTTTTTATGCCTGGACTTCTCAGGCAGACTATATTTCCATCGATGTATCAAGCGTTATAACAAGGCGACAGAAAGTAATTGGGGAATGGTGGTATTTTTTTGTTCTCATAAATCAGGCTGCTTGGAAAACATCAAAGCGACTTCTGAAATTCACGGCATCTGTAAAACTTACAAAAAACAAAGTAGAAGTTGCTGAATATTGTAGAATATTAAAAATAAGTTTGCAGTACTCTGAACGTAGTTGGAAACTATTCTCAGCAGAACATGAACAATGTTCTATTCAGTCTAATTACCTTCAGTGATCAAAGCTAGACCTTCCCAAGTTCCCAACTGGAAAAGATTGTGGAGCTTTTGAGATGACATGGAGTCATGAAGAGCCAGTCATAAAGATAAGGTATGTGTAAATAAACAAGAAAAATAACCTCCTTTGAGTATAAGGAAATGTAGTAACTTTGAAAAACAGCATGAGCTTTTTTTCTTGTTTGGGCACTTTCTCACTGCTTTTTTTTTCAACCTGTTGGGCATAAAACCACAAAGCTTTTACGGAGGTTCCCAAGAAACTATAGGACAAAAAGAAAAATTACTAGTGATGAAAATCACACAGTTATGTCCCCAGAGTCCATCAATGGGGACAGGCACTGCTTCTGCTGTATTCTTTCAGAGGAACAGTAGTTCGTTGCACAAGCTTCACTTGTCACCAAACCAGCCAGGAAACTTGTGTGGTCTCTACAGCTACAGAAGGCTGAGATTTTTCAGCCAAATGTCTTATAGACTGAAAATGCAGGTTTAGGTCAGATGAAAATAAAATGTATAAACATGAACAAGACAGAGAAGCTTTGACTGAAAAGTCTGAAAACAATTTTGAAAAGTAAAAAATATTATTTAGACTTTCTGGAAGCCTGATGCTGTGATCTGTCACTGCAAGCACTGTTGTGTTCCTCACTTGATTTAAATTAGATGCACACACACATCTATGCAAACCTCAAAGCAAAATGAAGGGTTTGGTTTTGGTTTGAACAAACAGCATTGTCAGTCCAGAATGATTACTTTTTCCCAATATTGCCAGAAAATTTGAGGCTTTTTTTTTTTTTTTTTTTTTTTTTTTTGTTTAGATATTTTTGGTTTGGCAAGAGAATCAAAAAACACTGATGTGCACCAGTACGTTCATGCTATTTCCTCCCTTTCAGAAGCCACAGTCTTTGCAGCAAACTGAGGGGTCTGTGTCATGGAAATTGGCAGGGATTGAGTAATTTGGGAAAGCCATGAGGAAAACAAGTATTCTTTTCCCTCTGATTCCTTGGGAGTTTATCTGGAAGACATATAATCCTGGGCTGTGTAACCTTCCAGTCAAGAACTCAGGAAACAGCTTTTTCTTAAAAAAAAGTATTTTTTATTCCAATTTTTGCAATATAAGTTTCTGTGCAACAATAATGTTTTGTTGATGAAAAGGATAAATAATTAACCTAGCATGTTTTCATTTCCATACCCTCACAAAGAATGGATACAAAACAGTCCACGCGTTTAAATCCATGGGCTAATTTCAGCTTAACTTGGAAGGTGAACAGAGGCTTCAGAAATTACGTTCCAACAAGCCTCATGAAACCAGGTGGCTATGTAAGTCAGAAAGACTTTATTAATGCCTTCATTGAGAAGAGGAAATCAAGGGGGACCAGCCTTAACCAAACATCAGAGAATCCCCATAGAAGCAAGTGCAATGGAAAAGGCTTTTCACAGAGTTTGTATGCTGTTACAGCACTGAGATTCAACCAGGAGATGCAATAGCAGGAGGGAACAGGGCTTTACTGTTTTCTTCCCCATGGCCTGGAGGCTCCTGCCACCCCATGAGCTATAGTAGCAGCCCTTGTAGGAGGGAAAAGGGGTGGAAATGTTGTGGTCCTGCAGCCTTCCCTCTGCCAGGCTGATGCAGGTGGCAAGAGAGGAGCCCTTTGGTCTCAGTCCACCACCTTTCACCAAGATGCTTATAGCCTGAAATACCTTGTTAAAAGGAGGATAAAATGACACAGCTGAAAGCCATCATTTCCATTTAAAACTCCCCAATGTTTCTCACCAGTAAGCTTTCATTTTTTCTATCCCCCTCATAAAATATCAATGCATTCAAGAGTGGTTATAAAGTAATTCATATAAACAGAATGGAAACACGTAACAGGCAGCAGCTTATGCTACCTTTAGTTTATAATTATTATTTTTTAAATCTCCTTAGCAGTCCATAAATACAGCTCAGAGTCCCACACAAGCAGTGGGACTTTGACCCCATGCGCCTCCACCCATGGGCAGAAACAGGGTATTGCCATAGACAGCTCTGTTCCCATAGTCTCTCCTGTTTCTGCTCTGAAAACAGGTATAACTAAATTCCTCTAGATGTCTTTCCTCCCTCTCCTCTACACACTCTCCCTTTCCTCCCCCCAAAAATGTGCAGAAGTGGAAAAAGGGCATTTTTCCATTCATTGCACAGAGAGTATGTAAGCTTGGCACACAAGGGAGCTATGTACTGGAATTTGGGTGGGTCTAGGAAAAAGCACAGACTTCAGTGGAAAACATATATGGGTGTGTATGTATGTGTGAGAAAAAGCCTTTTAAACCTTAAATTAACCACATCCATGGACTGGTCAAGGAAAAAAAAAAAAAAAAGAAGAAGAAAGTTGCCCTGAAATAAAACTGTTGGGCAGTACTGAGAATATGCAATCCTACCTACACCACTACGAAAGCATCCCTGGTGTTTTTAATTTGTCCCTGACTGCTTAAGAGAGGCAGGTGGAAAGCCCTGGTTTATACACCAGTGCAGCGTTTCAATAGTTTACAGGATGTCTGTGACCATTTCTATGCCCCTGAGAGCTGTGGGCACACGCTGCAAGGTTGATGAGAAGACAGCGCTTGATGAGTGTCTGCAACAGAGCTGGGCCTGGAATGGGGCCAGGGATGGAGATGAGGATGGGGACAGGAGATGCGAGCCCCCAGATGACACCAGTGTCTTCCTGGGGATTGTGTTGTGACCATTTTGGCAGTGCTTTGGCAAAGCTCAAGGGGGTACTTGACTGGGCAAGGACTTTACTCTGAGACAGTAGCCACAGGTTGTGGTTACTGGTCCTTGTGGATGTGTCCAAGACTTGCTGTTTGAGAAAATTATCTTGTGTCATGATCTAGAGACTTTTTAAAGGGTAACAATGGAATAAAGGGAAACATATGTAAATGAAGATGCATTCACAGCTGACTAGATACACTAAAATTTCCCACATCAATACTCTATATTTGCAGCTGCTTGACCTTTACAGAATAGGGAATGCATCATTTATGAAAATATACGCACCATAAAGTAACATTTTCAGCAGTAAAAATGGACCTATTATATATATATATGTTTGCCTGTGAAATATCATGTTTTGATTTTATTGGTCAGTATTGAGTTTTCTTTCCAACATTTTAAAATTTAAACATTTTGATTTTGTCAGGTAGCTACCAAATGTTTGCTTGATATCAAGTAGAACTTGCTCTCTGTTTATCAGACCTGGACAATCAAGGGAAATAGGTGCTTGGTGCAATTTGCAATCTTTGTAGTGCAGAGAAAATGGAGTAGGAATGAACACTTCGAAGCTGTTGTTGCCCTTAAAGAGAATACTGGCCATACTTACTCTGTCACTCACAATAAATTAATTCATTATTAAAAAATAAGTAAAATATCTATATGTGTCTCTGCTGTGCCAGTAGCATCCTCTGTGTTTTGCCTAAGAGATAAAGGCATCAAAGTGAAAAGTCATCAGGTTTGGGTGAGAGAAGACACAGGCTGCATTTTGCCCGCAAAAAAAAAAGACTCCCTCTTTGAAAACATTTTGCACAGTATGAACTTGTTCACACAGGTAGGGCAGTTCTTCATAACCAAATAACTTCCTGAGAAAATCACCTTGTAACAAGTTTTAAGATGAAACCGTGACAAACCCATCCTTCTTTCTTGGAAATGAGCTTTGTAGAATTGCAGATATCACAAAGCCAAGTTCACTGCTATGTCCTGGCCATGCAGAAAAGCCATAAAGTTGGCTTATTTAGCAGATTACTCGGCATTTATTGTTACTCTGCGTAAATGAAGCAGCACTAAGCAGCTACACTACATAGGTAATACAGAACCAGAAACTGTCACAGAAAGAAGAGCTTGTAGTGTAACACAGTCCATCTTCCTGCTGGGTAAAGTTGTTCTATTTTCCCAGTTAGATTTGATTCTGTCTACATTAGGCACTAAAGGTGCTTAATGTACAAAAGGTTACCGATATAAAGACCTTTAAATAAAATGCTTTTTTCCCTTGCCAGTTTCCTGGCCTTTTGCAGCTTTTCCATTATTTTCAATACTATTGAGGCTTTTACATATTTAAAAGGTGCAGATTTTTTTTTTTTTTTACTGGAAAATTCTTTTCACAGGCAGGTATTTCAGTTTTGATATTTAGTGGCTGCATAGAGATAGCAAATTATAAAGATGTTTATTTTGGCAGTGTTGGTGAATGTGTGCATAGAGTGGGATATTTCTGGGGTACTGTCCTTCCTCCACCAGGATAGTATCTTGTGGTGTGGGCTAAAGGAGTGCTGTGACTTACAGGAAATGCAGCTTTCATATGGAGAGAGCACATTAAGAAGTCTGCCTCAGCAGAAGCCTGACACCCTGCAGGGAGCCTCAGTTCACAGCCGCACCTATGCTGAGCTGTGAGAGCCCCAGTGTGCAATGACTAATTAAAAAACAAAACCCAGCTTGACTGGGTTACAGTGTATGCATCATGCGATGAATTGGCATCGCAAACGGTAATTAACAAGAGAGCTGCTAGCCACTGGATGTATTCATACTGTACACTTGACATACAGGTAGGAGATGATGTCCCTGCTTATCAGTGAGACTAGGCTGGAGTCGGGACTTGGTGTTCAATGTTGGGTTTGAGGCTTGGAGTATCTCTAGTCTGAGAAAGAAAAGAGAGGCACAAACCACTCTAAATCATCTGAAACATCACACTGCTGCCTGATAAATATCTTTCATGTACTAGCCATGGCTGCTGAGAAACAATGAGAAGAAGTGGCCCTGGGGAAGGCAGATTGTAGATGTTTTAGCCGGCTTTTGTGAACTATCAGCAAAGTGCTAACTTTTCTCCCTGCCTCTTGCATAACCCTGACTAGGCACACTACTATTCATTTTCAGCCACCTGCTGACAATTCAAATTAAAAATCTAGGGGAAGTGTCTGTTTCTGGTTTTGTTTGCTTGTTTGTTTTTAAATGAAACCAGATTTTTATTAGACCAAGAAATGAGCAAAAACCAAACAAGCAATAAAAGAATCCAGACAAGCCTTTTGTTCCACTAACACTTCTTCAGGTCTGAAACAAAAGCAGCAAATTTCAAATGAATTGCAGAATAGCAAATCAGTTGCAATGAGTTTAAATTTATTATTATTATTATTATTATTATTGCTATTATTCACTGGTAAAGTAGGTGTCTGACTGGTTGTGAAATAATGGGTGAGTACTGGAGAGGTTAAAAACAAGGTTCTGTCATTTACCTGCAGTGAAAGAAGGGAAAATAAGGATATAGCCAACCTACATTGAGCAGGCAACAACAGCCTCAGCAAACTTAGGCAGCAGCTCACTACGGTACCTTTGTGCTCTGCACTGACCTGGGAGGGGACTCCCTTCCTTATGAACTTTGTTGGAATTAACCTGAGCTGTAGATGGGTTCAGAATCATTACTTTCTATATTGTTATAAAAGCTGCCACCATCTGACTAAAATGCTAGAAGGAAATGCGGCCATTCCTTGGTTCTGTAGAGAAACATGAGTCTGTCTTGGCACATGACCCCATGAGGTCAGATTATAACCAGGTAATTTATACAAGGCAGTATATAAATAAGCATAAAGAGAGGTGAAATATGTCTCTGGGCAAACAACTCAATCCGCTTGAGCCCCAGCCCTGAAATTAGAGACAAGAGCAGCGCAGCCTCTCTGAGTGTGTTCGCTGGGCTGGTGCTTCCCTGGAAGCAGTGGTCCCACAAGGCAGCCTTTCCTCACGCTGGGATGGGGAAGGCGGTGGGAGCTGTGAGAAAGCACGCTCTCACAGCGGTCGAAGCAGCTGGCTGTCAAAGGGCTCATTCCCAAAAAGGGAATTAAGTACTTAAGTAGGACTTAGGTAAGCCTTAGTTGACTAAATGGAAAACTATTTTGCAGAAAATTCCTTCCCAGCTTCTGTTTTGAGCTGGAAATGCTCAATGTGTACATGTCTCTCCGTTTCTGACCCTCATGCTGCTGGGCATCCAACAGTTCTGCATTTGGGCATGCCACAAAGCACCCTGAAAGACACCAAAAGGATTAGTTTATCTTGCGCCTAAGCAAGAAGAGCCAAAATGAAGCATTCCTTGGCTTCTCTTCAACCTTCTCCCAGTAAAACCCCTTCTCTAACTTCTCTGCTTCCTTCCTCCTTTTTGATCTGAGTGGCTGTTACCCCTTGTGCTCCCAAATCTATGCACTGAATGTGGAGGTGAGACTTCTCCCCATGTCTGTGGAAATTTGTTCCCACGTTTTCACCCCTCAGGGGAGTTCACTGATAAGGAACTGGGGAGTTAGGGAAAGGAGACTCTTCACACTGAAGCTAAATCACTGTATGGATGAGGATGTATAAGACCAGAAAGCAAGAAAGCATTGACATTACTCTATAGCCAAGCTGTTAGGGTTTTTATCTGGCCATGGAGAGTATGAGCTTCAGTCTCAGCACCAAAAATTCCTTACGTGTTTACACTCACTTGCTGAAGGAAAAGACACAAAAGCTGTCTTAACATGGATGCAGAAACGTCCCAAAACATATTTTCATGACTTTGATTTTGGAAATGGTTATTTTGTTTTGACTGACACATTAAGTAAACAAATAAAGAGTGCTCACTTGCAACCAGTCTTGAGGAAAACCTCAGCCCAAAGGGCTTAAGCCTTGCAAAAACATTGGGAAAAAGAGTCATATAATGAAGAGGTCAGGAATATCACATTGCTGGAAACAGTCGAGTCATATAACGAAGAGGTCAGGAATAGGTGCTGTGAACCTATGGTAAGATACTTGCAGCACATGAAAGAACGTGCGGTCTTGTGAGAAACAACTTTGCTGCCACGGCTACACATTCTGATGGTGGTGATGTAAGCACAGCTAGTTTGTGATTCACACAAGTAAGCACAACTAGATCTTGTGATTCACAGAGAGTGGGGAAGAGGAGAACAATGGGATACTAAGCAAAATGGGGGGAAACAAATTAAAGAAAGATACCCCTGTAGGAAAAAGAAATACCTCAGGGAGAAAGGATGTAGCCTCTGAAATCCCCTAAAGGCATCCTAGAAGGGAAGAGTGAAGAAATAGTGGCAGTAACTGCAAAACAGGACAACAGTGGGTGTTAAGTTCTTGGAAGGTCTAATGGCCTTAACTTTGAGGGCTAAAGTTGATTGAGATAGGACACCACTCCTGTCCTCCCTTAGCTCAGTTCCTTCCCTTCGGTGCTTCTGAGATGTTTGCTTGTGCCAGAGGCTTACTATGAGGGGTCACTAATATTCCTACAACAGGTCAAAGCTGTAAATGAAAGTGGAAGTACAGGGTATGAGCTTGATAAGCATAATGCAACAATAATGTCCATTTCAGCCTTGCAGAGTAGCTCTGGCTGCCAGCTTCCCAGAAACAGAAAGGACAGGCTCTCAAGCATCTGTTTAGACTTGCCCATGTAGAAAGAGCCAGAAAATGTGTGCACTGCAAGAACAAGGAAAGGGTTAGTGGGTGGGAAAAGCATCACAGCAGAGGCAGGTTTTAAATGCTTAAGTGTGCTGATGAAGTTTTTGAGAGACTGAAGAGTTTGAAGCAACAATATGCCAGAAAGGGAGACATTCAAAAGTACTGAATGTTGCACTGCTGAAGAAACAGAACAGATTTATGGGGAACCTTCCTCTCTTTTCCAGCAGCACTGTATATACCATATTACTGAACACAAAAGGGTATGTTTCAGAAACTGATCCATTTACCTACTTTCTGAAAGAAGACTTTGGTGTACTTAAACATTCCCGGACTGAAGGCTCTGCGCAGCCAAGTCCCCTGTTCATCCACAGAGCCCAGGGCAGACTGGCAGTCATGTTCTTGGGGTTATGAATGTCACATTTGAAGTGTGTTAGCTGTTCAGACATTAGCAGTATGTGCTTTTTGTCCACTTGAAGGCCTGATCCAGAGACCTATGAAATCACTGACAGCTTATCTGTTAACCTCAGTAAGCTCTGAGTCATCTTTTGCCTTCTCTCTGCCTGCTTGGCTGTTTTTCTACTTGCTTGCATCAGTGTAGTTTCCAAGGCTCACCTACACAGATCAATAGTTACTGCAAAGCCTTACCCTTGGAAAGAACAAGATTCCTGTACAAATCTCCCTGAGACACAGTGCACCATGAGACTTCTTCAGCTTTAATTTATCTTACATGGCCAGATGTCAGGCAGGCAGCCTAAGAGAGATAAATATGAATTTGGGTTTTCACTTCCTTGACACTGGTCTGTAAATGGCTGTTGCCCTGGCCCTACTGTGAGTGATGACAAAGATGCAGCTGGCTCCCACTCTGCACCACACTGCTTGTCCCCACTTCTGGTGCAGTCAGTTCAGCAGCCCCTGAACACTACCTTGCCTGAAGGCTCAGCCATGCCTCTGCCTTCACCCATTCCTGGGTGCCCAAGCCCAGGGAGAGTCAACATTCACAGGGCTACCCTGCCCTGACTGGTGGATCTGTGGAGGGATGGGGAGATAAAGGCACAGCTTTGGGAACTGGTTTTGATTTGAGGGGCTATTTACAGCTCTGTTGGCTCAGTCCTTTTGTGAAAGAAAATAAAAAGGTGTTAATTTAGTTTTTAAAGGCAGCATATTTCACAACATGACTGACTGCCAGCCTGCCTATCTGCACTCTAAATGCTGATCAGTCTTAGTGCTTGAGGGCTTTTCAAGTTCAGGGTAGCAATGTCCGGATGTATGGCTGCAAGCTGCAGCTGGTGGCAGAAGTGAAGCCCCCTTTTGCAACCACTGCTCCCCTCCCTCTACCTCTGCTCTCTCCTTTTGTATTCCATAACTCAACTACAGAGGAGGATTTTGCTGGTTGACAATTGCTCATCATAACCTGGTTCGTAGCCCAGAGGGAGGATGATGTTCATGCTAGGCAGAGTACTGAGAATTCAGGAGGGACTTTTATAACCTACTGAACCACATCAGACCTAGGAAAGATCTGAAGATTATGTACTCCTTTTCAATGTTTTCTTTCCTCAATCCTGTTTTTTCTTTTAATGCCAAGCCTGCTAGTGGCTTATGCTGGTTGAAAAACAGTTCAAGTTTTGCCCCTGTGTCAGAGTGCCAGTGAAGCGTGCGTGAGGGTTTGCTCAAGTGGCAAAGCATATCTGATCTGAAAAAAAGCAAACAGCTGAGGCCATCTGAACAAGTCATGCTCCTGTACACTTTGAATCAGTTGTGTCTGCCAAAAGAGGACTTGCACAAGCAAATCTGGCTTCATGCAACAGGAACATTTTTGTGTGTATGCAAGCTGGCTTTGACTTCTTGATAATGTAGTTTCTGGAAACAGTGTTAATGTGCTTGTTATACCCCTGGCTGCTGGAATTACCTTAATACCAAGGTACTCATGGCTGGTGGTTTGGTATGTAGCTGTACATTTTATTAACTTTGTCTGCACTAAACTTCCTTACCAGCATATTCTCTGACGGGGAGTCTCCTCTGGCTATTTCAAAGGCTGGTGAGGAAAGGAGGTAATTCATAGCACATTAGAGTGATAGACAAGTCTGAGATGATTTGATTTGCTTCCTTCTTGAAGTACCCGCTTCCTTAACTGTACTTCAGTTCACTTTTATTTGCAGCTACAGTTTGAGTAGGGTTTTTCTACAGTACTAGAAATTACTTTACCACTATAAAATCAGCTAATGGACAGTAGATTTTATTTTAATAAAAAAAATGTATACTACTATTATTCAGGCTTGTTTGCTTCTATTAACTTACTGTGGTAGATGTTCTTTCTGATTTAGAAGGAAAGGAGTAAAAATCAAACCAACTAAAATCTTTTGGCTGGGGTGCTGGGGATAGTTGTCAGGGTACAGAGTATCTGAGGTGTCTATATGAAACATAAGATGTGAAGTAGTAATGAAGGTGTTATAGCATGGATTTTATACACGCAGACACCCACGAGTCATTACTGTGTGACATTGCACTGTTCACTTCACATGAAGCAGTGGGGCAGTGGAGGGCAGGCGAGATCCCTCCTCTGAAGCCCAGTTTTGCTCCCCTGCTGGTTTCATGAGAGTTTCTTCCCCAAGATGACTGCTGCTGGCTGCTGCCAGTGATAAGGGATGAGAGCAAAGCCAGTGCTGCTCCAAGATGGAGTGTCAGATCCTCTCTTCCCATATCAGTGTGGCAGACAAGAAAGGAAGTATTTCTGCAGGGAAAGGAAATGAAGATTAATTTCCCTGGAGAGGAAAAGAGCACTAGAGGAATTTGGGATCACGCAGGAAAAAGTGATGCAAGAAAAAAAAAAAAAAGGAAGCAAATCAACACAAAAAATACCCTACCACCAAAAAAAGCATCAGAAATTGGCTGGGATCCATTTCAGGATATCACTGTAAAGCTGAGTAACTTTGTCACATACAGAAATACAAATCAGGAGAGGACACAAAAGATGACAGGAGAGCTCTGATACAGCTTCTACAGTCTATGGCGGACTCCAAAACTAGCATCTCTGCCATGCTGACCTCACATGTGGAGATCCACTTTACACATGGGGGCAATAAAGAGGCACAGTGAGAAATGGCTTTGGTTGCAAGCTGAAACACAACCTGGAGCATGACAGACATTGCCTAGGGCTGCAGCAAGTCTTTATTTCTCAGATTAAGCCTGAAATGGCAAATTTTGCAGCTGTCCCTCTGTTGGTGTAACCCAGGGAAGACACCGTGCCTGGCAACTAGTTTCCTCACATCCTGTGGGGTGAACTCTTCTGCTATGGCATTTCAGTGTGTCTGCGATGACAGGTATCCTCCACCAGGTGTGGAAATACGGAAGGCTGCAGTGTCAGGATTTTCTCCTTTCAGGGTCCTAGGGCTCCTGGACAGGGAACAACATATTTCAGGGCAGAGCAGAGGCAGGGGCAAGAACTCTCATAAGACCCCTGTGTAGGTTGAAATTATGAACCTGGCTGGTGCTGTAGATTAATGGTGCAGTATATGCATACCAAGTCTGGCATATGAAAGAAGTATCAGTGCCACAGTGCATGTGGGCCAGAGCTGCTGTGCACAGCATGTGCATCCCAAACATGCTAAATTTATTACACATCTGCTGACCACTTGCGCAGAAGCCAGTGTTTCTTGGGCATGGTAGAGCCATGGTGTGTGTGGTGTGCAGTGTCCATGTGCCCCTCACCTGGGGCCACCCCTGGCCCTGACCAGGTAAATCTGCTCTTTGCCAAGCCCATGAGCCTTGTCCCGGCCCCACCAGCTAAAGCCCACCAGCTGGAGCACTGAGGAGGGAAGGTGGAGCTTTGGCTGTCTCCATCCTTGTTGCCTCCAGAGGAGGAGGAGTCAGCAGCCCTGGGGAGCTGCTCCCAGGAGCAGGCGTCCAGGTAGGCTGTGCAGGGGAATGGGATAGGGATGTGTCCCCGGTGCTGGACTAGAGAAGTCAGCTATCTCCTGGCCTAGCAATTTGTGGCAGGGAAATTTATTCTGACAACATAATGTTTTGTGCCTGGAAGCAATGGCTAAAGGGAAGTGTGCTTGAGAGGAAGAAGTGTAGTTATTTCGGGACAGATTTTTGCACGTCTTTTATCCATGGCTTGTCCAGGGTGAGGTTCGGTGTGGGGAATGGAGCCTCTTCGCTAAGTGGCATGCATTTTCCTAAGAGATTTCCCATTAGAGGTTGCATGTATTTACCACGCACTGACAGTAACGCTTGATTTTGAGTTTGTCTAAAGAGCAGTTGCATGTATGCTCCTTCCCATCCCTACCCCTCCCACCCCCCCATTTCCTCCCGTTGTTCTTTTTCAGATCACTTGAAGGTTTTTTCCTGTTTATTATCCGGACATGCTGCGCACTCTGTGTGGATTTGACTGTCACATAAGGAATCTCCTACTGGGATCATTGATGCATTCCTTTCTTTTATATATATACATATATATATACGTGGTACAGGCTCTTAGGCTATGGAAGAGAAATGTTGGTGATTAAAGCAAAATTAGAACGAACTGCAGGTGTTAATAGGAGTTGAGTTTAAATACCCTTTCCCAGAAAACCAGCAACGGTGTGATGGGTATAGTCATAAACAAAAATTCTCCTTAATTGACATAACAGGAAAAGTACTTCAGTGAGCAATTATGCTGATGTCCTGGATTGGCACATGCGTGTACCACAAATATATCTTGTTCTTCCTGAAAAATTCTTTTAAGTAGCTATAAGGAAGACATTCTTTTTTTTTTTTTCTTTTTTTTTTTTTTTTTTTTTCAGTGTTCATGAAAACGAATCACTTACTTGAGGCTCTTTTTGAGGAAAACAATGGAACAAAACAATGCTTTTTGTACAACCTGCCAAAGCACAAAGGATGCATGGGATTTCTTTTTTTCTTTGTTGTTTTTGTCAGCAGGAAGTTTTGTTGTTGGAAACGACTATAACATGTACTGTCCTTGCTCTACGTAATCACTGTCTGGTCCTGCAAGCTGGGTCCTGTTACTTGCCTCATTGAACTGGCAAGGCACTGTTCTGCTTCACTCCATGAGCTTTGTTCAGTCCTGAGTGTCCGCACACTTAGTCGCCGTCTGGACTGATGCACAGTAAACAAACTTCAGGAGTCGGGTGGTCCAATGATTGCTGGGTTTGTGCAGGTCAGGGCCCATGGCTAGAATGCTGACTTTGAGAATTGTCTCCTTTTTTTTTTTTTTTTCTTTAGACAGCTTAAAATAGTTTTTTGCACTGTATAGTGCAAACAGCTTCAAAGTGTTTTCAGGTGTAAATATTCCTTTCCAAAACTCAACTTTGATATGTTCAGGTCTGCTTTGTTTCCCTCTAGGTTAGCTGTAGGTTTGTAACAAAGAGCCAGATCCGATTGAGTAAATCACTTGTGGAAGTTAATTGTTCACAGTGAAAGCTGGTCTGGCTCATTTTGCCTCCGTCGCAGGAAGAGACAGAGGTGGTGTGCTGGATCTGCGTTCTAAACCAAGCATTGGCGCGACTTTAATTTTGATCAGATGTCTCTCTTCAGGGCATTAAAGAAAACCTGCTCAGTTATCAAAAAGAGACTCTTCTCCAGAGAAATGTAAGAAAAAAATTTAATTAATTTTACAGAAATAAAGTACTAATGTGAAATTTCAACTTTTGTCAAATTTCCTTTGCAGGCTATCATAAAAAAAACCTATTACTCCATATTTGGCAGTCACCAAAGATGGATGTTTTTTTTTTTCCTGGAGAAAGGAATATAAAATTATTTGTAATATCAGATACTGTATGATAGTAACTTCATATTCCAACTGGTTTTATTAATTGCTGCTGTGTCAAGATTATGTTTGTGCCTTCTCTCTATCGACATTTTCAAATGCTTTTCAGAATGAGTTATGTGCTTTGGTTTCAGTAAGTAACAGTTTTATTGTCTCCTTAGGACTGAAGCAGTGAGAATGGAAGCCACAAAGATTAATATGTCCCGTGTCCCACTGGTTAATGGAAGCATTGATACTGCCATGCTCAAAGCGCACAAACCCCGTGTGATGTCCAAAAGCGGTCACAGCAACGTGCGGATAGACAAAGTCGATGGCATTTACCTACTCTACCTTCAAGATTTGTGGACTACAGTTATAGACATGAAGTGGAGGTACAAACTCACCTTGTTTGCTGCTACTTTTGTTATGACCTGGTTCCTCTTTGGAGTTATCTACTACGCTATTGCATTTCTTCATGGTGACTTAGAAATAAACAAGTTCACGCCAAAGCATGAGCCATGTGTCAAGAATGTAGACTCTCTAACTGGGGCATTCCTGTTCTCCCTGGAGTCACAGACAACCATTGGCTATGGATTTCGTTTCATTACAGAGGAGTGTCCTCATGCCATTTTCTTACTTGTGGCCCAATTGGTCATCACCACCTTGATAGAAATCTTCATCACTGGTACCTTTCTGGCCAAAATTGCAAGACCTAAAAAAAGGGCAGAGACTATTAAATTCAGCCACTGTGCCGTCATTACTAAACACAATGGAGAACTTTGCCTGGTAATCAGAGTAGCAAATATGAGGAAGAGCCTTCTGATACAGTGTCAGCTGTCTGGGAAGCTTCTTCAGACATATGAAACCAAAGAAGGGGAACGCATCTTGCTGAATCAAGCCAGTGTCAAGTTCAATGTTGACTCCTCTTCAGAGAGTCCATTTCTCATTTTGCCTTTAACCTTCTACCATATTTTGGATGAAAGCAGCCCTCTGAGAGACCTCACACCTCAAAATCTCAAGGATAAGGACTTTGAGCTTGTGGTGCTCCTGAATGCCACAGTGGAATCCACCAGTGCTGTCTGCCAAAGCAGAACTTCCTATATCCCTGAGGAGATCCACTGGGGCTACGAGTTTGTGCCTGTGGTTTCTCTCTCTCCAAATGGAAAGTATGTTGCGGATTTCAGTCAGTTTGAGAAAATTAGGAGAAGCACAGATTCCACTTTTTATAATATGGACTCCGAAAAACAAAAACTAGAGGAGAAATACAGGCAGGAGGATCAAAGAGAGAGGCAACTGAGAACAATGTTGTTACAGCAGAGCAATGTTTGATTGAATAGACAAACTATTCTGATTAATCCTTTTTGCAAACTGAAAACACATACTTTTTGTGCTGTATGTCTGCTATGAAACCAGCAGTGAAGTCCTTTTCAGCAAATAGCTTTGGTGTATAGCAAACTTATCTCTTTGTTTGGTCCAGTTATTAATCAAGTGTTTTGTAATTAACCAGGATTTCTTTGTTCATGATTGTGACTTGGCAAAGTTGGATTTGTATTATGTCTCTGCCTTATACCACCGCTTATAAGCAGACACATCACTTTCCCTTTGGAAAGTGAAACTGGATGCACTGTGCTGATCCCTTCAAATATTTATTTGACTTGGTTTTACTGTGAACATGCATTCGCAAAGGCAGCACACAGTACTGCTAGAAGAAAATATGCTCCTTTGAAATATGTGTATTTAAAATATATATTCTTGTACCAGGTATTGCGTTCACAGGGATTACCTGGAAAATAAGTTGATTGGAGAGACAAATGGTTGAATGTGGGAAAAGCCTGCAGGAAGTTGATAAACTCTTTAAATCTTGAAGGGGGGTGACAGAGTAGTTGTGCTGAGTGGTGAGGAAGAGAGCTTATTCTCTGACTTGCTACTCAGAGCTTGTTTTGCGATTACTCATTCTTTTAACCTTGTTAATGTCTGATTTATATATAATAACAAAAAGGGAAGATGAGGGCAAGATACACAGAATCATTAAGAGTAATAACTAAGGTTAAAGCTGGCTTGAGACACCTGTTTTTCATCCAGTGTAAATAGTTTGTTATAGCAGCATAACAATACATTTCCACAGATTGCTTGCTTTGCTATGGACTGTATTTAATTTTGGTTTAAAGAAAGCTATATAATGTCTGTAGACAGTATTTACTTTTTCTGGCAACCATAAAGGAGAAGCATTCCTTTCATCCATTTCATTTCTGGTCAATCAAAACCATTCCATTAATAAAGGAATTTAATTTGAGCAGCTTCTGATCTCTTTGTGGCATGGGAAAGGGTGTGATACCTCAGAGATAATGAGCCAAGTGCTTGGTGGAGGCAGTTGCATCCAGCACACAACCTAGGGACTCAGCAGACCACTAAAGTAGTCAGATTGTGGATGGCAAACCAGGTAGCAGTGGTGTCCATGTAGCATGCTTATTATACATAAGTCAGTTTTTGTAATGTAACTTAGAAATCATTTCTGACTTTTATAACTTTTGCAGCTTTCTGAGTTCTAGAGATATGGTCCCTTGAGGCTCTGGCAAAGAAAAGCTGTATTAAGTATGAATTTTGGGTCTGTGGGCCATGTCTTGGTCTGAGAGCCCCCAAGGTCTGCAGTGAGCAAAGGACTTCTGGTGTCATTATGCTTACTGTTACTGTCCTTAGCTTCCCAGCACCATGTTGCCTAGTGAATGTAGCTCTGGAGTCTGCCTACAATATGTTATACAATAAATGAATCTAACTTTCTGCCTAAAGAGGCATAGAACAAATTAACCAGAGATGTCTGTGGAACCAAGAATCAATGTCCAGAAGAAGTGAGGGCATACTATAGGGGGTGATAGTAAGGGGGAGAGGCTTAAACTTGCTCATTTATATAAATGGCTAGCTTTTTCATGTGAGAAATCAGAGATCCAAGTTCTTGTCTAAAGAGAAAGACTTAACTTCATCCAAGAAGGTTCCCTAGATACTGCATTGTAAAAATTTCTTCTTCACGTCCAGCCTGAATCTTCCCTCTTTTAGTTTAAAACCATTACCACTTGTCCTGCTGCAACAGATCCAACTAAAAGTCTCTCCCCATGTTTCTTAAGGCCCTTTTTAAGAATTGAAAGGCTGCAATAAGGTCTCCCCAGGCTGAACAACCCCAGCTCTCTCAGCCTTTCCCCATAGGATGGAGAACCAGAAAACAAAACAAAACTTCCATGGCCATCCCAAGTCTGATTTACCCATGAGTAGGGACTGTCCTGCCCACGTGGTGCTGGAGGGTATGAGAGCCTTCTTGTCTGCCAGTTACTTGTCCTGAGAGTTTCAGGACAGAGCATCCACAGCTCCAGCAGGTCAGGTTGCTACACAGCCAACAGAAACATCTTCTCACTCCCCTCCCTCCCCCACAAATGGAAGACACCACTTTAGGTACCACTGAATTGGATGACTATACTTGTCTTGAAGATGTACTAACTTTATGAATAAATTTACATTAAATTTAAATCTAAAATTTTAGGGACTAAAGAAAATGGTGGAGCCCCATGTCCCTGTGTGCGCTAAGTGCATGAGCATCTCCATTCCTATCACTAGATCATTCAGAAGAAAAAAGTCACAGTAAATGAAATTTTACTTTTTTAAATTTAATGAGGAATATGACATATTCATCTATTCATCTTTTCTTTCAATTGTGAGCTGTGAGTGAGCAGAACATTTTTAGGGTTGTTTTAATTATTTGGACTTGTACAGCACACCGCTGAATGGGAACTTATTTCAGTTCACAGACTGTTTCTGAGCTATTTGCTTTGGCTTTTGGCTTCAATACATCATTGCTCATTTTTTTTCCCCCTCTTTTGATTTTTCTTTTCTGTGGAGGTAGGTGACTGAAGAAGCATAATTTCACTTCTCTTGCTTCCTTGCCATGACTGAGGAAGGGAAGAAATGAACCCCAGAGACTGCAGGCTGACTGTGCCAAAGTCAGATCCACCACCCTTCACAAATGTTTCACTTCATCTTCCAAACTGATGACAATATTTGTGGAAAGCCAAGAATTTGACAGGGGAGCATAGTGGTCTCCAGAAAAATGTGGTTCTCTAATTTTCTGAATAGAGGTAGGAGGGCAAATAGCCATTAGGTCTAAAAGATACTGGGGGAGGTTTTGCAGAACGGAAAAACAGAGACAAAAAAACCCCTAATCATGCACACTCATATTCATCCATATGACTGAACATTTGCCACTTCTATAGGATGCCAGGCAAAAAAAAATATCCACAACTCTCAGATTTGCTGAGATGACTCGAAGGACTGGGAAAAGTGAACGCAAGTTCCTGATGATTTCCAAATGTGTTTGTTCAGTGTTAGTCTGATGACAGCCTGATCTTGAAAAAGAACAGGTAAGACTGTGATGACACTGTCATATCCTTGATGGAGAGAAGCTTAAAAGAGTACAGTGTATGCTCTAGTTCTTGCTTATTCATTGCTAATACATTATTTGGCTGCAAAACAGTCATGTCCTGGTCACACTTATGTTGTTGGAATTACATGAATAAAGAGATGCTACCCTGATGTGCCTGCTCAGCCTTCAGTAAACACTTTCTGCAAATATTAGATTACCATAACAGAGCCCTTTAAATGCAGTAGGTACTGGTTGAACTTCCTGTATCTAAATGGCTTAAAAGAACTTTTGGGGCATTTCCAGGACACCAAATATTCCCTTGGCAGGGACCTTTGAGTTGCCTGTCCTGCATTAGCACATAATATACATGGCAAAACAACATCATTCCACAAGTAGCACAGCATACATATGCTTTTTGCATCTCGTCTTAACAATAATGGTCACTGTGAACCTCACCATATTGCATGACTGTTAAATTAATTCCTTCTTTACTATCCCTGTAAATGTTTATCCAGAAAAATATGATATTATGACTGACATTAGTGATACTGAGAGGAGAAAAGTGTTTAAGGACATGGGATTTATGGCTCTGACAAGCACATTGGCATGAATCTTTCACAGGGGAGAAAGATTCTACCTACCTGCTCCTCTCCTTTGCCCAAGTTCAGCATTCTCAGGATCAACAGCAGAATGGAGCACTGTCTGGCACTACCGAGGCTCCTGCTGAGATTCAAATGTGTGGCAACTTGGATAAAATCAGAACCAGCTCATAAAGGTAAGTTGGTGCAAAAATTCTGCAATATGGAAGTGCAAGACTTGTGCTTTCTTCTGCTGGCTTTCATGCAATGCAGAAGTGTCGAACGGGTACAGCAACATAAGCTGCCTTCAGCCATCCTTACTGTATGTCTGCTCTCTCTTGGGAACATGACAGCTTCGAATAGGCTGTACAGTGAGTCTGAGTAGTCATACACTAAAAAAGGCTGAGGTGTCTGAGAAAAAGACTTAACAAAGTTCATATGACTCTAGTACTCATTAATGGCTTTTGCAGTTCAAATTGTTCACCTCTCATAGACCTATTTCAACGTCTTTTCCCTTCTACTGCTCATGTTAAGCATCTAATTAACTAATATGGTTAGGATCATAATTTATTTATCTTTCGTTTGCAACAAAGATATGTACTTGAAACATAAACAGAGTAAGATTTCACTTAATAGCAGTGGTTAAACAACAATTTTCAAGTTAGGGAATTGTTATTCATTCTTTACCCAATGAAACTGGTAAAATGGTCTGTGAAATGTACCCTTCACTGTGCTCCAAAATAAGAAATATCTCAAAATAAATATCAAAGTCCAAGGTCTGGAATGAATTAGGTGATTCATGCTAAATGGCCAGTCTTTCTAGTTATCAGAAAAAAACAGATTGTTATTTCAGAAAAAAGTATCATAAATGCTACCCTGATGGCAGACAAAATTTGGGAAGAAAATATATGCAATAGTCACCTATGGAAAATGCTTATTGTAAGAATGGATGCTGAAAGATACTTCATTGTAAAGATGGAGATGTATAGCTGCTTTCCTCTGAGAAACAAAGATTTAAATGGTGTTTATTTCTCAAAGTGTGTCCAGCTGATATTTGTGTGACTGAATCACTCCAGTCTCAGTGCAGTGCCATCAGACGCCTGGGGGAGGTCAGAATGGAGGTTAAGCATAATTCCCAATGAGATCCCCATGTTTCTTTCTCCTTTCCTCTCTCCTCTGCTCTCTTCCATGAGTTCATTTTGAGAGGATCTGTTCTATACAACAAGTACTCTGAAATAGCAGTGAATAGCAAATGGAACCCCTACAAGGTCTGTATGAACATTCTGTAAGAATCATTAAAAGCTGCAGACTTGGACATATATTATGATAGTTAATGGCTGGCAAAAAAATAGGGAAAACGCTTACCAAAAGAGAGGCAAGAAAAAACTGAACAGATAAATAACATCTCTAAGTGTATAGCACTTCAAAACTGACTTGGCTTCCTCTTCAAGTGAGTTGCACCTAAGTATAAAGCAAATTCTTTGGTTTTTTGGGATTTTTTACACAAAATTGCCCTAAAATCATATTTTGATTATATTTGGGTGAATGTGATAGCAGATCTTTCTTTCCTTCAAGCAAAGTGCTTGAAAGCTAGAAGAGACATTCAAAATTCATGTCTTAAAAGACAGAAATGGTTGAGTCTTCCAGCTGATATGTTGAAAAAAGTTTACTCAGCCATGAAACATCTATTAATGGAACTCTGATTGCTTTACCCTGGCAATTTTATTTATACTAACCTCACAAACCTGGGCAACCCTTGTGTTCTGAGAGGAAATAAGCAAGCTGAATTTATTCCCTGATAGACTTCTGCAGTTCCCCACTTCTACCGAAAAAAATGAGAGTTTGTCTGCATATGGAGTTATTCCAGTGCAAACATTTAACAACTCCAAGTAACTCAGTCTGGAGTGATAGTACACGTGGACACTGTAAGACTGGAATGTTAGTGTCTTTCCCTGCACTAACTTCACTAACTTTCATAACCAATTCTATCAGAAATAAAAAAGAAATAATCACATTGCCACATGACTTACTGCATTTTACCACTCTTCTACTTCAAATTTACGACTTCTCTTGCTCCAGATGCATTTATTCACATGTGCAGACAAGCCCCAGACTGCAAGAAATGGCTCCAGTTTCACTCATGGAAGTGGTCCTTCCCAGGAATTCTTTCTGGGTGTTAATGTCACTGAAATCCAGAGGCCAAATTCTTGGCTCCATGGCTCCCCTTTCTGCAGCAGCCTGGCATTGTGAAGAGGCTGTAAAGCCGATCCAAGAAGCCAGCTGAACCTTTTCTCTGGCACAGAGAGAAGCATCATCCAGACCAGGCTATTTCCACTGGAAAAATGAGCCTTATTCTGCTCAAGAAATGAATGTGCTGTAATGAAATTTTACAACCTTCATAATAAGCCCATTATCAAGATTATGACAAAACATGAAAAGGCTTTAAACTTCCAGTAGTTTCACGCAAACCCAGAAGAATTTTAGCCAGCTCTAAGCCTGTTTTGTGATGATCAGTTGGTGTTAGATACAGGTTTGTCTAAACATTATATTTTACAACCACAAAATTGGCTTTTTAGCTGGAATTTGAACTTAGACTTTATTGCTAATCCACAGTCAGTGATTGAACTGCTATTTCACAAGTTCCTCTGTGGACTTTCATATTCTGAAAGTGTCTATTTTAAACCTGGAATCTGATATCACCATCCCATTACTAAGTATCCTTCTCACACCTGAATACATAGAATCATAGAATAGTTAGGGTTGGAAAGGACCTCAAGATCATCGAGTTCCAACCCCCCTGCCATGGGCAGGGACACCTCCCACTAAACCATGCCATCCAAGGCTATGTCCAACCCCACCTTGAACGCCACCAGGGATGAAGCATTCACAACCTCCCTGGGCAACCCATTCCAGGGCCCCACCACCCTCACAGTAAAGAATTTCTTCCTCAGATCCAATCTAAACCTCCCCTGTTTAAGTTTAAACCCATTACCCCTTGTCCTCTGCTAAATAACAGTAAATCTGCCTGTTTTGCTTTTGCTTCTCTTTAGAGCAGGAGGTTCTTTAGTGCATTATTAAAGCAGTCAATGTGTTTTACTATCATTCCTCTTCACAGCTTGGAAACTGGGAATCTGTGGCACAGAACAGCAAAACAGCAAGGGTAACCAAGCAGGAGGTGACAATACCAGGTGTCCTAGTGGGAGACCTGAGTTTTAGTTCAGTGAGGTTGCAATTAGGTCACATCAGGCATGTAAACATTTTTAATACATTTAATGCTACTTGAGAAGTGGTATGTGTCAGATATTCTATTTCATCCTCCCGTCATCCAGGAGATAGTTCAAATTCAAGATTCATTATCCATCAAAATAGATACCACTGTTACTGGCACAATTTTTGTTCTCTTCCTCAGTTCTCTTGGTCAGCTCATGCTGCCATTCCTTCTTGTTAGGACAGACTCTCTCTTTATTTTTCTGTACAGTATCTATTTTTTGCTTCCTTTTTCCTTGGCTTCCTTCTCTCATAAGCTTTTGTTGTGCTGAGATGCATAACTGACAATCCATTTACTTCCTCAGCCTGTCAATAGGGAAGGTGGATTGCTGCTGCTTAGGCCTGTGGCTTCATCTCCAGGCCCAGGATAGGCAGAACACAGGCCTAACTGAGAGCCACCAAGGTGATGCATCCTGAACCTGCACAGAGATACCATCTGAGGTACCCACCAAGTCATTGGGAAGCAGAGGTTCATGTTTCATTGGATTTTCTCTTCATTTCTTTAGTTACGTGGTGACTGGAATCACTGCATTACTTGCATGTACCTTCTCTACCCAGGCCGGACAGCATTTGACAAGAGCAAGCTCTGCAACTCAACAGTACTAACTGGTGATTAAAATGCGTGATCTTGCTCTCTGTCATTCTTCTCTTACCTAACTTCTGCCAGAAAGCTTTCTTGGGAAAATTATTTTCACAGCTAGGTTTAGAGAACAGACAGCTGGTGCAGGGCAAAAATATGTTAGTTTATAACCACATCTTTTCCAATGAAGCTTCATCTAAAATAGCTTCAATTTTCAGGCAGTTACTGAGCGATTTGAGGGGGTGATGGAATAACATACTAGAAGGAATTAAATTCCAAACAGAGGGGCCGGGCACTAAGTGGAAATGTTCTAAATGTGAAGAGACCATCTCCAGATGCAGACTTGGGTTACAGAAATAGAGTATTTGCTGCTAGGGATGCATTTCCAGTCCCAATCCTGGGTCAGTATGTGTCATGACACTGAATATGTATATGAATGGTGATCTGCAGTGTAACTAATTCAGCTGCTGTCAAAGCATATAGTACACCAGACATGATCCAAAGTCCCTTCAAGTCAAGGGCCCTTTCCATTGACTTCAAAGGACTCTAGATCCATGGTGTAGGAATGGCAAACCAAGCTCATTGCTGGAACAAATTATGGCAACTCCATGGAAACCAGTGTAATTGTTTGCTGTGCCAGCAGTGAATCTGGCCTACAAACTTCATCCGGCAGCGATCAGAGGCTGCATAGTTTACTCAGTGGTTCAGAAGGTAAATAAATTTTCATGGCCACCAGTGTACCAGCCATGTTATATATCCAATTACATTTTGACTGTATGAAATAGTTCTTTTCTGCAATCATTTATTTAAATGCTCTTTCTTTGTTGTTGTTGAAACAGTCACCAATTGCTTACTCTCCTTATCTAAAATGCTGCTTAATATTTGAAGGTTTACTTTTCACACAGTAGCAGTGTAATAAAATTGATTGAATGATTATGAGTCTGGTTTTCATTTGCTAGAATATTAATAGAGGAGAAATGAAATCACACAACTTGTGAAAGAGCAGAGCGGAAATCACTCTGGACATTACTAGCTCCAGTAAATGTAGCAGTAATTCTGAGCTGGCTCAGCGCTGGCCATTTTCAATTCAGGCATTTGAATTCAGGAGAGACCTTCAAAGCATTGCATTTTGTCTTCTCTCTACTAGAAGGACTTAGTGATAAATCCCTTGCTCAGTAATACATGCAAGAAAGTCTTGTAGACTGTACTGGAAATGTTTATGATTACAAGACTACACAGACAAAAATAATAAATAGGAAAGTGTTATGGAGGACGGCCTGGTATTTCTTCACCTTGTTGATGTATAATTGAAGTCCATAGTCTGGTTGCTTGTTCTGTTGGATTTGTTCATATCAGCAACCTGACAAATGAGCACTGCATGTCGATTATGGCAAATTAAATGCTCCATAGATTTCCATCCCTTTTTGGCCAGCAGAATAAATAGCCTTAATCCAGATAGCAGATGTCAAGTGGGGTATAGCTTTTTAGGAACACAAAAAACGTATGGGAAAAAACCCTACAACATGACATGCTGGTAACGAGAGGCAATGAATGTGATACAGGCCACAAAAGTGCTTAGAAACCTTATGTTAATATCAGTCCTGGCAGGAGGAATTTTGTGGTAGGGCAGAAAAATCACATTTATGGGGGAGCAAAGGAATATTGTAGTATTTCATTCTTGTTTGTCCATTTGTCCTTATAAGCACCATCAGTGACCAATGAGGAGGAAAAACACTACTAAAAATTATTATTGCACCTGCTTCTTTCTTCAGTTTGGAGATTTCTTCCCCTTCAGGCAGACAGCAGCCCCATAAACGGTTAATCTGGCACTTAGCACCTCTAAGGGATCTGTGGTGGAGGAAGGAACAAGTTAGTGATGGGTGGAAATCTCTGATAATGCCAAAAAGAAGGTAGTCCAATTACTTTTCGTAAACGCAATCATCAGTAAGCTGGTAACAATTTAACAGCCGTATAAGGAGCTATGCTAGAGTGATTAGGTTTAATTAATACAGAGTCGTTTATCAGAAAGAAATGATTCAGCAGGGTAAGTTCTCATTCATGTCTTCATGAAGGGGACGGTACACACTCCATCATGGCTTTGCATCATTTCCTCTGCTTCCCATTGTTTGCGCAGTAGCGAGGGCTTGATTGTGTCCTGGGTATTGTACTGCCTGGAACTGAGCTCGCTGGAACATCAAAGTGCTAATGATTATCTTTCAAAAAATGAAAATGTTTTCAGTCTATTAGGAGATTTCGCAATTGCTTTTGTAGTAATATCAGTCTATCCTGGAAGGGTTTTAGATCAGGGAGGTTCATCATTTAGGGTAAAACCTGTCTCACATTTCACCCATGCAGTGAACCGTGCTGTCAACATTCTTGTCACCCATGAGGTGGGCACCTACATGGACAATCCACTATAAGGTAGGTTCTGTGCGATGGTCACTTCTTCAGCAGTGTAAAACAGGGGATCAAATGACTGAGGGTGGTGCTGACATTGTACTGAAAGTCATACGTAATTT
Source organism: Amazona ochrocephala (assembly GCA_039720435.1). Lineage (NCBI taxonomy): Eukaryota > Metazoa > Chordata > Aves > Psittaciformes > Psittacidae > Amazona > Amazona ochrocephala. Next base: position 97,714,517 of record CM077877.1, on the reverse strand, counting down.
AAAGCATGGTAGTAAAGGTGGATGCTGACTCCCCCTGAATATATGTAGGGATAGCAGTGACATAATCCTGCCTGCAGTCTTCTGCTGGTTGACATCATATGGCTTGAGGGCTTGTGACATAAGCCCGAAAAGCACTTTTTGGCCAGTGACCTGCTGGCTAGGTGCATATATGGGCTTTTGCTGCAGGACCCTCCATTTCTCAACCCTGCGATGACATTAAGGATCCAGCTCAAGCCTGTGCCTTTTCAACCTCAATCAGTTCTCTGCTAGTCATTACTTTGCTTCAAGGGCAAGCATTAGATCACACGGACTTTGACAACAGCCATAATCAGGTTTTGGGATAAAAGCAGCTCTCACAAGCCTTTCTAACTGCAGGTTGATGAGACTACTGAAGTCTCATCTGCTTAAGAAAGGCCCCCCGAGCATAGAGGGGCGTTGGGAAATATTTTTCGTGCCTGTGACAAGTCAGTTGGAATTTCTAATCTGCAGCTTCCCCACAGCTGCAGGCACCCCTCCAAAATGGGTCTGTCTTGAGGTATTTATAACGTGTCTGTCACCAGGGTAGCCAAGCACCACATGGAAACGCGGCACCCAGGTTTGCAGCTGATGCAGCTCATCATCGTTTTGTCTCTCTCCCAGGTTACCCCCTGGCATGCTTCCCATGGCATTTGCTCCAAAAGAAAGCTCCCTCATGGGAATAGAGGGCAAGCCTGTCACCTGCTTCCCTGCAGTGTGGCATCCCCTCCACAGAAAAGGCTTTTAGACAGGGCTTTAATTTTTCTGTTCAAGAGTTTAGACCAGCATGCAACAGACTTCAGGTGCTACTATGAACAGCCACATGCAGAGCACTGCACTTGGTCCCACAAAGCCATGAACTATTTTCCCCTCTCATCTCCTTTCCAACTGATTCTGAAGGAACTTCAACCTGAACTATCTAACAGCCTGATCAACCATTTCCTTTCCATTTTGTCTGCAGTTTTCATCCCTTCCTTGTGTTCTGCCTGATATTACTCATAGGAGAGTAATCTTATCTGGAAGATGAAGTTTTTGCTCTTCAAAGTAAATATGTAGCTTGGACTTCTAGTAAATTATCTGCAAAGTAGCTGATAAAGGAAAATCACTCCCAAGCAGTTCTGGTCTTATCCAGCTCTGAAGCCAAGGTAAAGACCTAGGACTCCAGAAAGCACCCAAGGAATTCGAACATTTATGCTGCCTAACTGGAATATATGTCTGAAACTGTTGCTAGGCAAACTCACCCAGTGTTTCCCAAACCAACTGCACCACTGGGCTTCATACACACTTGCATGTCTGAAGTTCAGCAGTTTTGCAAAATATATTCAGGAAAAAATACTTGAAGTGGCATTTAGGTTACAAACAGCTGAGAATTCACAGGCCAATAGGCATTCCTGGACAGTGAGGCAGCCCTGTGCCCATCCAACCAGTAACTCAGACCACCTAGTAGTGTTCAAGTACGGGTACCTGCTGAGTTTCAGTGGATGGGTAACCCTTTTGTGTAAGTCCTCTGAACAGCACATAGTTTTTACCTACTTTGAACAGTTTGATCCACTTTAGTGGATGTTCACAGGGCAAATTCTCCCAGAGGTGGGCAATCCAAAGGATGGAAATCTCAGACATTGCTTACATTCCCTTTCTTTTTTCCTACTGAGGTTTCAAACCTGGAGAAAACGGGTCTGCAGTGGCCTAGACGCAGCCCCCTAGTGCTCCTTGCCAGTTGTAGCCCCTGCACATTTCCTGAACAGTATAGTCACAGAAGTTTACAGACACAGAGCCAGATTCTGCCATTGATTTTTCCATGTTTTCCCTAAAGAGCCGCCTTATTTACTTCCAAGGTATTACCCACAAAGCAAACAACTGCTTCCACTTATCTGGCCCTCAATAGCCATGTTACGTACTTGCTGCCCACACGCTGCTCCAAAGAGACTATCACAAACCATGGAAAATTCAAAAATTTGCCTTTGGAATTTCTGCATGTTTTGAACAGGGGAAGGGGCTGCGTCTGCATCCAGATTAAGTTTAGATTTGGTTTGTGGCTCAAAGCTGACCCAGGGCTAGAATTTATATTCATAACTGGGCAGTGGAAAACTTATGGATTAGTCTGATGAAGATTCTTACCAAAACAGCTGCTATCGTTGGATTTGAGACACATATGAAGCAGAGCGGGACGACACAGAATATCCCCTCAGCATTCACTTATTTCCATGCTATAACCAAAAGATCTTTCAGTCACCCCCTAAACCCAGAGTACATGAGCCTTACGGTCTTCTAATTCTTATGGTGAACAGTATCCACCGAAGCAGGTTTGCTTGTGGGTTTCAAAGCCCTGGGTATTCAAAAGATATTGTGACTTTTAGCCTCCATGTGATACCTATACTATGCCTAGGGCTGGGCTTTGTCCTAATCTAGCTGGGGGGAGTGCACTTCCACTGCTATAGTTTATAGAAGTGAGCATGCTTGCTGCATGGCTAGAGCACTGAGATTAGCCTAAGAGACTTGTGCCAGCTAGCGTATTTGTACCATTGAGATGCTTCGCTGCTTACTCCTTGAACTTGACTCTGCAGTAGCAGGGCTAAATGGAGGATGCTTATCATTAGAGTTCTTTACTGCTGAGAGATCTCCTTTCCCAACATCTTACAACACTATGTCCAACAACACACTCAATCTGGGGTCTTCAAAACTACTGAGGGTCTTAGCTTCTAGGGGAAACACACTTCTTGGCAGGAGCAACACGACAACTCTGAAGACCTGCATAGTCAGATTAAATATGCATCGGGTCCTCCTAGCTGATGTGCTCCAGCATCGCTAGAAACAATGTTTGCTCTTTTATCAGTGCAGCACACAGCATCAGTTTTCCATTCATTCCACTGCTGATCCAGAAGGGAAAAAAGCCAAACCTTTCACTTTTCTACTGTTGTTAAAGCACAAGCATTTTATTTGGAGACTCTGAGGACATAACTGTTTAAAGTCTTAAATGAGATTTCTGCGCTGCCTAAGATAATCCATTCAGAAACCACAGATCAGGCCACTAGACATCTTAAGACTGGCATAAACACCACTGGACCTTAAAAAACAAGAAATGAGTTCTTTCTTTCTATCTGTGTCCCTCTTTCTTTCTTTATTTCTCTCTCCCTTCCTCCTCTCCCCATTTTTCTCTTGTTCTCCACCTTTCCCTCTTCCTCCAGGATATTTGAAAGCCTTTCTCTGGACCATTTTAAGTAGAGAAACTTGGTTTTCAGTGGAAGCTGAGACTCAGCTGTAATCACCTGACTCTAGGACATGAAATTTTCAGAAGAAACTCCAAAACTGGGAGACTTTTAGTGCCATCACAAGAACCTGCCACATTGACCTGTCATAGGAGCTCCACATTACCGAGAGAACTAGTAAAGTTTCCACTGGCAAAGAAGCTCAGCTGCATGCTGTTTATGTCAGTTCTTTTTAGTTCATATCTGGTGACAGCAACATCATGGCTACTTTTATTATTATTCATTGTCTGTATTAGAGTAACTGACAGACCCTGACCAAACTAAGGGTACTGCACATGCTATGAGAAACAGCCATTAATCTCAGAAGCCACATTCTCAAAGGAAAGATGAACAAAGAGAGGAAGAAATGAGAGATTATCTCTCCCTCTCCCCTTCACAGGCAGAGACTGTGCAGCACAATGAGGTGGAGTGACTTTCACACGCCATCATCTCAGGGAGTCCATGGCAGAGCTCAAAACTGAACCTAGATGCTGATATCAAGAGGAATGCCATATTTGCAAAGCCTTCCTTTTAACTAAAAGACAAAGAAATAAGAGTAGTAACACTCATACAGCAACCTGAGGTGACTCGTCACCAGATAAGCTGCCATCAGGCTCTGCTCTGCCCCCCACACCCAGCCGCCACTGCCTGTGCAGGGGAGATACCCAGGTTGGTCAGAGTTCCTGTTGGGGAAAGGGGGTGTCCCTGGACACCAAAGGGCATGGTTCTTGCAGCACAAACCATGACAGGTGAACTGTGACCAAAGGGTGACTTCGGGACTTGTCCTGACACACAGCATGCAAAGGCACCACTGGTGTCAATGAGCAGCGTGAACTGCAGTGCTCAGTCACCCCCATCCTCCTAAGGGCTCCCTGCACCGTCCAAGGTGATGGTTGGCTGATGGCTCTCAGGTGGTTTGTTTTGGTCTAAGAGAAAAGAAAAACACGAATAACTTAACTTACTGTAGCATGACGAGAACAAAGGAACAAAGTACATGATTCTTGAAAGTCAACACGTTACGGAGAAATAGAGCTGGCAGGAATATTACTTTGATTCAAAAATATAATGGTTTGCCAGTAAGCTTCCTGTATTTTAAGGAATCCATCTGACCTTATCACAACACAGGCTGGGGGTGCTGATTTGCCTTTTGCATGCTTGGAAAACTATCTAATGTAAATACATTTTATGACTTCCAACTACATATTATTAGGTAATAAACATAATGACTTTATGAAGGTTATTAAAAGAAACTGTATAAACTGTGTAAGGATCCAGGAATAGGTATTGTATGTTTTAATTTCAGTGAGTCTGTGGGAAACAAACAGGGAAATAACCCACCAGTTTTCTGGATAAGGTGATTCAAGGTTATATGAAACGATAACCAGCAATGCTTTTGTGTTGAGAGGTCTTGTCTCTAGTGCACTGAGAACTATATATTGGTGGAGCTTGGGATCAAAAGGAGATTATAGAAATAAAAACTCTTTCTGGTGGGAGGTAAGAGGATGGGTAAGCACATGCAAGCGACAGGTTTGTTTTTGCAAAGGAAGAGGCAGGGATGGGCCTCCACAGCAGAAGGGAAGAGTCAAACCTCAGGAAGGGGCTAGAGTCAGGTTTTCTCTTATTCATTTTCTCTGAAATAGATTTGATTTAAGTAGAAGTCACTGTCTCTGCTGGTTGTGCCTGCTACTGAAGAGCACTGTCACTGCCCTGGTGGGTCTGAAGCTAGAGCAGCTGACATAAACAAGCCCAGCTGGCTGTGGTGATATGGGCAATGCAGAAAGTGTTTTGAACTGCAGCTGGCAGTGCCTGAGGACCAGGGGGACCTGGGGGGACTGGAGAGGCCTGGGAAATGTCTTCCCCCAGCATGCAGAGGGCTGGGTTTCAGGGTGCAGGACAGGGATTCAGAGAACATGTGGGTATCCCTGGGTCAGAGAGTTTTCCTTTGCTAACACTGGCAGTGGTCGGTCCGCTTCCGACTATGAAAAATAGTCCTCTATGAGGTGCATCTCGTGGGCCAAAGTGTGCTCCCTGTTGCTCTGCATCCCGACTTGGACCTGCCCTTGCCACAGCAGCTGCAGGTCTATGCTGCTCCCTGCCAATTTGGCAGAAACAGCTGGACCTTGGCAGCCACACGGCTTTACCTGCTGCCCCTGTCCTCACCACCATCCCAGGCATGAGCTGCCGCCCTCACTGGTCACACAGCTCTGTGTCTTGAAACAAGAGAGCAGGTTTGCTGTTTACTTTGGAAGGCATTTACACCCCTTTTGTTATTGCAGATCACACACAAAGGATAAGTCTTTGACAGTTTTTCTCTGATTCATACTCAGTTATTTTTCCAGAGAGGATACCAATCTTGCTGGCTGTAAATCATAGAATCATAGAATCATAGAATAGTAAGGGTTGGAAAGGACCTCAAGACCATGAGTTCCAACCCCCCTGCCATGGGCAGGGACACCTCCCACTAAACCATGCCATCCAAGGCTATGTCCCTTTCCTTCCTGCTCTTCTCTCTCCTTTCCCATGGCTACTCAAGTAAAATAAATTACTTACAACAGACTTTGTCTTTGCAGTATTGTTCAGTTTAGTAAAAGAGCTCCTGTTTAAGGGCCAAATCATGCTGCTCTATGGACATCCTCCCTGGACTTTGATAGGAGCTACACCAATGTAATCTGGTTTTACTGCGTAAATGGGCAGATACTTTAAAAGCCTGTTTTGATTCTCCTAGAAAGCCTCTGTAGGAGTCAGCATAGGGGAGATGATAGAGGGCAACACATCTTGTATGCACACATGAAGAAAAAGGTCTCTGATCCAGGACACCCTGAGCCTCGTGTGAAATGTACACAGCTCATGGGTGAGCTGCCCATTGACTGTGCTGGGCAGTAGTTCAGCCCCATACAAGGCTGTAATGCACAGGCTGCTTTCATGGGGTTTTTTTAGCTGTGCTGAAGGTATCAATGCACCTTCAGTTTGAGGACTGGGTGCACATCACACACTATCCCAGTCTGAGCTTAATGGTCACCACACCTATGTTGTTTCATGGGTTTCAAAGACTGGGATGGCCCACGAAAAAATGAAAAGCAAGTGTATCTGCAACAATGTGATGATGAGTCCTAGGCCTCCAGTATCACAGGGGCTTTGTCATTCTAGTTCCCCATTTAACAGGAGGGTAATTACACCCCATACACTTACCCTTATCCTTTCTGTCCTCATAGAGCGTTGACATTTCCCAGAGGGGAATTAGGCCATCAGAAGATGCCATATTGCTGTCTGTCTTTGTTTAACGCTTACATTTTATTTAACAGGTCTTTGAGGTGTCCCAGTGATGGGTAACTATTGTTGTTCTTCAGACCAGGTGGGCAGGTATAACCAGGCAAAAGCACAGTTTTTGACTCAGAGCCAAAGTAGAGGCTGAAGGCAGTGTTGTTTGGCCAAGGGCAGCAGCTGGAGGAGTTTGCAGCTCTACTGCAGCCACTGAAGGATCTGCTGCAGAACTGCAGCAGAACCATCTAGCCCGCAGCCTGGATCCTGCACGTGTGTTAAGTAATGCACGATGGTACAATTAAACAACACTTCTGTTCAAATCCCATTGTCTAGGAACTGACAGTCTTTCCTGACATGGCCATTTGCATTCACTCAGCTTCCTCACTTATCTTGTAGATCACAGCAAAACCATGAAGCCATCAGACCATGGGAACAGTAACTGCAAGAGAAAGCTGTGGCAGCTCTGCTTTGCAATACTGGCTGCCACAGGCATGCCAAAGGCCTGAATCCAGCATTTTTAAGAAAACTGCCTCAAGTTTTGAGGTGGAGAAGGACCTCATTGCTGCCAGTAACTTCCTCCCATATATTTAATATTCCTCTGTCCAGGAGAAAGATTGTTTTGGAAGTGGTCCTGGACCATGAAATCATCTACCCACAGAAACCATGGGCTATCTCAGCCCTTGTCATCCTCTGATACACACATACAGAGGCATAAGGATATATAAAAAAAGTGCATCCTAAAAAACCTGAAAGCACTATATCAAAACACGTCGCACAAGTAATTTTTCCTCTGGGAAAAGAAAACCAAACCACATGCACCATCTACTACTAATCACGTGATATAATGTACTCCTGAAATCATGTAAAACTTCTGGGAAGGTAAAAGCAGCATAATTTAAAATTATCCAACACAAACTACAGGTAGTAGAACAGCCTGAACAGCACTGTTGACTAAATTCAGAGAGCCATTTCTATTAAGCTGAAGTAGAGGATGGGTGAGATGAACAGAGAGGTACTTCTGGTGGTTTTATGTTGTTTGTTTTTTTTCCTCCAGAGTGGAATCAAACCTTCGGTTAACAGGAAAGGCTAAATAAGAGGGCTGCAGAGGGCATGGAAGAGAAGCAAGTCTCACATATACACAAACACACACAGAGAGAAAAGCACGTGGTCTTTGAAACAGACTATAAAATAAAAAACCCCATGGGGCTCATGGACCCCCTGAGGCTCAGTGTAGTGTGGGCACCAGCAGGATGAAGGGCTTGAGGTTGATAGCTTCCTGCCCCACCAAGGCAACAGGATGAGAGTCCTAGCAAAGCCCTGTGCATTCTCCGTGTTCAAATAATGTCACTGCTGCAGGCGCTGAGCCTTCCCATTTCCTTCTGTGAATAAACACCTCTGCTTCCTCTTGATTCTCCCAACAGATATTTGGCGACCAAGCTTCTTAATTTCCTCATGAGAGATGAAGAAAAGTCTAGGTTTTTCCCAGTTGCGCAAATAGCCCCAATTATAACCTTGGCATGCATCAATAAATGATATCCTCTTTCATCAGTGAAACCTTTGCACAAGCCTCCCCTGGCTTCTGAGCTGACAGGAAAGACACTGTTGCATTTAGCTTTGTTCAAGATCAGGCAAAACCAGCTGCAGCCCAATGCAGCCCCATCAGTGACTAAACGTAAGCAGCAGGAGGACAGTTCTCAGCATTTAGGCCATTCAAAGCCTTGATGGCTCAACAGCAATTCATTGCAGCCCACCTTCAGTCACCTCTGCTCCCTTCTCTGAAAGGGTTGCACAGCAGAGTCATAGCCAATGCCTGTGCCATACCAAACCTGGAGAGCCATGCCAGCAAAGCTGTTTGCACACTACAGGGCAAGTGTGATTATTTTTCTGAAGGTAGGTAAGGAAATGGTGGCAATCTGCTAGTAGAAATCACTATAACTCATCAGCACCTCTCTTCACTTCAGCTTAGCAGGTCGTGCAGTCCTTGTGCAAGAAAATAGTCCAGCATTCCATTTCCCTCTTTTTCCAGGCAGTGACAGGCATGTCAGCTCCCTAACCGTTGTTCTGTTTTCAGTGTGCTCACCTTTGGTATGGGACCTAGACTTCAGGGATGTGACTCTGCTATGACAACAGTGTACTGGTTCAGGCACCTGCGGTTTTCTTTTTGGCTCCTCACCATGCCACAGAATGAGAGAAATACTCCACTTTATGAATAGCAAGAACAGGATGCTGGGCAGTTTTTAGCCTTTTGTGTATTGAATCCATGCTCTGCACAATGACATGTTTCAGAGTTAACAGTTCCTCAGGAGGAAAGCACACCAGAGGAAGCATTTCCTGCTGTGGGCAGTTGACAGCTGGTGTTGAAAGAGGGCTTCTCAAGTGATGAAGAGGAGGCTATTTTGGGGAAGTTTTGGTAACATTATTTTACTCTTCTTGTCAACAACATCACTGGTTACCAAAACACAAGTACAGTGACAGATTAAAGGGAAAATACGATCACAGTTAATGGCCTCAGGTTAGTATGTGTGTCTCACCATGCAAACACAAGTATCTCCAGCAACTCTTGTCATCCTCAGATAAGGCCAGCTGTTCTTTACCTGACAATCATGTTTTCTGGGCAAGGATGGAGATTATAAGTACAGAGATGCCACAAATCCTCATGGATATAATGCCGCATGTGGAATATGTCTCTGAAGAGCTGTGATAGCAGTGACAATGCAGAAGAAAGAGTATAGGGGAAAGTCAAGCTATTTCTGTTTTCAGACAGGTATTAACAGAACAGGGATTTCATGGGCCATATTTTCTGCAATAAGACAAGGACAAGTGGGAATATAAGGGTTAAGATGAGGATGATTCTGGTGAAGGTCTGTTTCAGCAAGTAGTGGGGGTTTGAGATAAAGAAACAAAGTAGGGGGCAAAGAAACTCAGCTGCTGAGCTCTGAGGCCAGCAGAACTGCAGCAGCTATGGTCACTGGGACCAGTTAGCTAGGAAGTCTGATAGATGAAAAAGAAATTACTAATCTCTTAATACTGATAGCAAAATGTTTCATTACACTGAGAAAACATAAAAAGAATGCACCTAGTGCAATTACATATTTCTAGCAAGTCAGTACCTCCACAAATCCTGTGGCACAGCTGAGCTTGGCAGTATATCACTGGTTTAGGGAGAAGAAATTTGAAATAAAGTTGATATAAATAAATAAAAAACCAATCAGTTTAGGCAATCACACAGTTTCCATGGGTGGAACTGGATGAAACCATTTTTAACAAAATGGTTTTAATCAGAAAAATATTTATTTTAATTGATCAAATGTTTTGGTGAATTCCCATCAAATTTGTTGAACTAATTCAACCAGGAAGGACTGAGAAGACAATGGTTAACTAACAAAATATTCAAGATTCTAAAAAAGAAATATCTGGTTTTCCACTTTGAAATTGAATGTAGCTTTCCAAAATAAAACTCAGTATAAATGCATCTTTAAGATTGAGGCAGGTGGACAAGTGTTTCTCTCTTTAGTCATTTATTTGCTGTTTTGGGTAGCTTTACTGGAGATGCAAGAGGAGGTTGCAGAGCTCCTGCTCAAACCGCCTGGCATGTCACGCACCGCATATTACAGGACAGCTGCACAGTCTTCTTTTGTCCATTCATCCGCTGGCATCGTGACTGTCATCACTTCTCATAGCTTCAGCTGACACAATGAACTTGATAACCCAGATGAGCTTGTCCTTTGTGTCGCTGCTTGGTCTCGTTCATGACTACACCAATATGTCCCTCATGTTGGACTAGCATTTCCCATGTACATCATTTCCCTGTAGCACTACTGCTGAAGAAAGGCTGGTTGTCTTTACTCCTTATCTTCATAACACTTCCTTTATTATAAAAGGACTATGCAGCCTTGTGGGAAATAGAAAAAAAAGGCAGCAAGCTGAATGTTTACTTAATTGTTGGTCAAGAGTTGGCTTCTGTGGAAATGTTGGCTGAAGGCAATGCTGTAAAGTGCACTCCCTTCTACAAGTGTGCCAGAAAACCAAGGGGCAGGTGGTAGTTCTTGAACAATAGTCAATTACACTTTTTAGGCAAATATTTGCTCATGTGTCCAGACAATAATGACTTGTGGAAATGTGTTTGCACAATGTCCTTGACAAAGGCTCGTCTATTAACCTGGACACAATCGGGTACAGCTCTGGAACAGTATTTAACACAGGAGCTTCTCAGTTCAAGCAACAACAAAACATCATGAATCCAACTCTGAACAAAACATTCACCCCAAATTACCTTCATACGGTGGGGAGAAAAGAAGCCTCTTGAAGAGGATTTACTTTTAACCTATAAAAGTATCCAATGCAAATATGCGTGCTGGGATCTGTGACTCAGTTCCTATAATTTCAGTGTTCTTCCCGTATAGCCTTGGCCAAGTCACTCAAGAATGGAGTTTCAAAAGCCCCTGCAGGGTGCCTACGTTGTTGTGTTGTGCCATGCAGCCACAAGTGACTTTTGCCAGTGCTCAGTGCTGCTGGGGGCACAGTGGTTGTCTCAACATGACACTACCTCCAAGCTCACACACTGAGACCCCGGTGAGTATCTGGATCTGCTTGGCACCATGATGACCACATGCATGCAGCTTCCACCTACCCCATGCCCAGGCAGGGGATAAGTCTGCCTGAGAACTATGGAGGGTCATCCTTGCTCCTCCTTAATTTAGATATGGGTGGACACTCTGAAGGAGGAGGCCCATCACACCCCTGCAGCTTCTTCCACTGGGGAGCCAGTGCCACTCATTCCAGACCTTTCCTGGGGATGGTAGGGACAACAAAGACCCATTTGCAGCCCACAAGGGGAGTTTTGGGTGGCATATGGTGTATGACAGTGTGCTAGTAGTCATAGGAATAAAAAAATAATAATTTAGTGCAACTGTACCCAAACTTGGAGTGGGGACTGTCGAGGAGGGGTTGTGGACTATAGCTAGACAAAGTTCATCTGAACTTCCTATATTCCTCTCTGGTTTTGGGGTCACACAAAATGAATTGTCTGTAATGGGGGTGAGAGCCAGAGGCATTTGGGAATGGTTAGTTTAGCCCTTTGGGTTGTAAATAACCATTCACAAGCTGCTCCTTTTCCCCTCCTGTGTGTTCCTTAATGCGTACCAGTGTTTTCTGAATGTTTTGGCTGAAAACATTCCAGCCTCTGCTTTGCACACCACATGTTCACCTCATCTTAATGGTGATTCAGTATCCACGAGGTGTGTGAGTCACCTCAGGGATGTGGGATTGTTTCTTATTCCCTGACTGACGTGTGGGCACTTCTACAGGAGAAAACATAATATTTGCTATAGACAGTAAACAAATAAAGGAACTAAAGAGCGACAGACAGAAGTGGCTGAAAGTTTGGCAGAAACACGCATTTGTGCTAAAACTGGTGAAAGTGGCAGAATTCCTGTAGTTCTTCCTGGATATTAATGAAAAATTAAGACCTTCTTCCTGCAGTGTCAAATTCATTGTGAGGCTTCTTCTTATGAAGGGTATCAGGCAAGATAAGAAACTGGTCCTTGCTAATCTCAAAACTGAACCCAGGAGTCACGGCAAACTGCACTTGCCTTGTTTGTTCATAAAAAAATATTCCTGAGCCAATTGTTTAAGTTTTGTCCCTCTTGATGAATGATGAAAATTCTCAAATTCCTGCTGTAGCATTCCTAACAGTGACATCATGCTCATAACCACCATTTTATTGTGATGGTTATCTTATACCTGTTTCCCTCATAAAACTTATTATTTCAATGCCTACTTTTCTGTAGGTTTTGAATTCTTAAGCTTTGAAAACCTCTTTCATGTGCTGAAAGAAACTTCTTTCTTCTGGGAAGCTAAGCTCAGGTTTTTATCTCAAGGACCACAGAAAAAGATACTTACTTAAGGAACAAAAGTTATGACGGATTGTGCTGAAAGCCTCAGTTATTATAATGAATCGTGTTTTCTTTCCTTTCAGTTCTCCATGAGATATAAAGCAATGCCTCAACTGGAGGTTCCATTTGCTTTCTTATGATGCCCCAGTTTTGACCACTAATGAATGTAACTGATGAAAGGCCTAATAAGTAGGTAAGTATCAAACACCAGGACAGGTCTAAATTGCATTCAGAATATTTCTTGGGGTAATCGGAGGGACCAAAACTACTGAAGTGTCTCAAGACCAATGAGTTCAGCACAGGTCAGTCAGATTTCATGTTCCTAACCCATGGCGGCACAAAGGAAATCCTCCCAAAAGTCGTTGCTCTGACCCCCAGTATGCTGCTGGTGCATGTGCTGATGCAAAGCAAATCACCTATTTGGAAAAGGGAAAAAAAATTACATCTTGAACAACCTTACTCAATGGTTCCTGAAGAAGTAACTAAAATATATCCCGTTAATAACTGCTCTCCAGAAAACATATTTAACAGCGTGATTATAAAAATCAGGGCATATACAAAGGGAAAAAATATTCATTCCTCTGGGCCAAAAGCTGCTTTCAGTTACACCCAAGAAACCACATTAAAGCCTCCTGCCTTTGAGGTGCCAAGCCATCCTCAAAGCACCGAATCCCATTTGCTGCCTTTGACATCAGAGAGGGCTGCAGGCACCCATGGCTCCCTATGGCAGCTCAGCACTTGCCAGATGAAGTGCAGATGCCCTGGTACAGCCACGTACACACACACACACACACACACACACACACACACACACACACGCTGACTTCTGCACTCATGGCCAGTCCTGCCAGTGCTGGTATAAGCTGGACTTGTGCTTACAGGCTGCAGTGAAATGGTCCCTGCAGCAGAACTAGACTCAATTCAGTGTCTATTTGGCTCCTGTCATCTTGGGGATGATTAATTTCAGTAATTAGCTTTGCTTTTTCTGTAATTTCTGGGCAATGATGTTCTCTAAGAGTATGTGAAAAAGAAGCGGAACTGGAGTCGGAGTGGGCTGGCACAGCTGCAAGCAGATGAGCACCCCTCTATGTCCTGACCCAAAACCACGCGGCTCCTTCAGACCCTGAGGCCTCTTGGGCAGAGGCTGACAAACATGCAAAGCCCTGCCAATCCCCAGGACGGGCGTGGATTGCGTTCTTAACAGGGCCTCCAGCAAAGAGGGCATTGCTCTAACCTACCACACCATCTAGTGTCAGGACATTTTAAAGCACCCAAGTCCCCCATGCCCATGCATGGTGTTCCAAAGCATTCTTTTCACAGGAGCATGCAGTGATAGGACAAGGGGGAATGGCTTTAAACTAGAAGAAGATAGACTTAGATTATATATTAGGAAGAAATTCTTCACTGTGAGAGTGGTGGGGCACTGGAACAGGTTGCCTAAAGAAGCTGTGGATGCCCCACCTGTGGAAATGTTCAAGGCCGGGCTGTACAGGGCTTTGAGCAAGCCTGTGTAGTGGAAGGTGTTCCTGCCTGTTGCAGGGGGATTGGAACTAGATGAGCTTTAAGGTCCCTTCCAACCCAAACCATTCTATGATTATGATTCTGTGATTCTATGATCCTAGATGTATACTCTTTACACAGTGCACTTCCACAATAAGGGCTGCTTTGTAGTCTTTTTGCTGTTGTTATTGGTTTTTGTTTGTTTTCTTTCTGTGGTCTCCTGAGTTTACAAAAGGTAGCAAACTGCTGCCCTTCAGAAGGGCCATGGGTGAATCCAGGCCAGAGCAGTCCTCTTCTGTGAGACTGCCACTTCACTATTTCATTCGCAGTTGTGCTGTAAAGGTGCATGACAATTTGTAAACCACTGAAAAGAATATCATCCTGCTCAAAGACATGAGTAGCAAAAGTGTACTGCTAAGCACAACAAAAGCTGTGGGCAATGCAATAAGCAGGACGTACAGATTATACTTTGCACTGTTTAAATAGGGTAATGTTCAGGGATAGTAACACGCTCAACAGACACTTCCAAGCTTATGTACTTGGAAGAGTATCTGCGTTGCATGATGTGGGGTCTTCAGCCTAGAGTAAGTACAGTCTTCAGGCTGCCTTTCACGTTTGCATTTTTAATCTCACTTTAGTGACAGCAACATGCAGAGAAAAAAAACATCTTTCTGGTTTCTAGCAGTGGGAATGACTGTATGCTAACTTCTGGTCCAAAAAAATTGGAAGCACATGGGAATCAGGCATCTGTCTTTCAGGAGACACCTGCACTTGTAAAGTTAAAGATAGTCTTGCAGGAAGTGTGGGTGCTGAACTTGTAATGCTAATGAATACTATTTGCTTGAGAAATTGTGGGACCCAACAGCCCTTGAGACTGATGAGCTACCCAGGAAGGTGAGTAGCTTTGACAAGGCACTCTCTTCATTTTGAAAAGTACTAAGGAAGCACTTTCAGCCTTGCAGTTCTGCTCTCTTTAGAAAACCTTCATCTGCACAGTTTAACTTATTTTCATTTGTAGAGCTATGATGCTATAATTTTCTTTAATGAAAAGAAAAATTCCAGCTGTTCAGGTGATAGCTCTGTTAGAGATGTTAATGAATACAAAAAGTCCATTATCTTGGAATGGGGATTGCATTTCAGGCAAAAAAGCAATTTGTACACTGACAGATAGAAAGCTTTCTTCAACATGATATAAAAACTGCAAGGAAAAACAATCTCACCAAAAGTTATTTTCATTAGTTTTATTCTTTTAATCATGAAAATATTTCTATAATTATCATTATGTAGAAACATTTGCACTCAAAAAAACCTTAAAATGTGGCCTAAATTACCAGACAGATTCTCTATTCATAGCTTTATGGGCTGTGTTGCATCAAATGAAAAAATAATTAACTTCTCAGTAAAAATCTTAATGATGTCAATTTTGCTACAGCAGATAATGTCAGCATATAAGAAGATTAATTCCAATATTGCATATTTGTTTTTTTCATTGCCTTGGAAATAAACCAGAGGATATATGGAGGGGGAAGAGTATTTTCATCCTACCAAAAAACATCCCCTCCTGCTATGTACTCTCAGCCCAGGTGGCAGCTAGTTTTCCAACTCCTTTGTTGCTCATAAGCTAGCATCCCATTAGGGTTTGTCCTGGGGAGGTAGTGTCTCCATGCTGTGGAGGGGCCATCCCTTGGTTCGTGGGAGCAAGGAGTGGATCCTGTAGTGGAAGGCCCTGCTGGCATTTTTCACAGATGTAAAAATACTCAGGGTGCCGAGTGATTCACTTTTGGTGAGTCCTAGTGCCATCTTTTGGGAGAAATAGGAATATGCCTTGACCAGCAAATATGTCCTGACACACTTGAGCAGCTCTGGTTGTTCTGCTGCTGGCACCTGGTTTCCAGGAGAGCAGAAGGTCACTGGGTCTGATGTGCACACAAGGCAGTGATGGAGGTGCAGGGTCTCCTGGGCCCCTTGATATAGCAATATAGAGGAAACTAACCAGGGCTGGCTTTCATAAGCAGGACTGCATCCCAGGCCAAGTAGGACAGTGTGGCATCCAGCTATGGCTACTTCTCAGAGGGTGAGCACTGGACTGGTGTCCACCTGTGCCTGGGGTGAACACACTGTCACCCACACCACAGAGACCTGCTGAGGGGCTGGGAATCATGCAGGCAAGCTCACAAATGCCCAGTCCTTTGTCCGTGGCTGTAGAGAAAGGCAGGACAGGCAGAAAGCACACAGGGCTGCTTGGCAGATCACTGCCTGCAAAAGCCCAGCCCCGCAGTTTGTGCTCCAAGGTGAGCCCCACCATGGGAGGAGCACAATGGCCATGCAGGGTAACAAAGCGGGAGCTTTTGCCTTGGTGTCCCTCTGCACCAGTGCTCCTTGGAACAGACTGCACCAGCACCCTGTGAAGATTTTGTCCACAGCATAGAGATGCTGAATGCTGGGGTTGCTGGCCTGACCATGGCACTGGGTTTGTTCCTAGCCTAGCATTCCACCTTGCCCAATGCTTGGCAGGAGCACAGCCAAAGGAGCCCTGCTCCAGTGGTCCGGACTGGGCACACTGCCACCAGTAACACAGGATTCAAATTCATTCACCAGCTCTTGTATTATCTAAAACAGAATTTTTGTTTTTCTTGCCTAAGAGAAAAATGCCCGGTGCCTTGCACCCCTACAGCTCTATGAGCATCCTTGCCTGTAGGGACTGATCAGTTGGGTGCCCAGCTGCCACTGGAGCTGTGGCTTCTCGGTATCAAAGCCTGAGCTCAGTGACGGGGGAAATTTCAGGAGCTGAATCAGTCAGTTACTGTGTAGCATGTAAGAGGCTCAAAGGGGAGGCATGAAGCATTTGCAGGCTAAGCCCAGCGTGCACTCCTGTATTACATCTCACAAAACATGTTCAGGTCACCTCTTTCTATGTGCAGGTGCAGGTGTCTAAGCCTGAGAGTCTCCAGGAGCATCATTATAAGGATAATTGTATAAACCATGCATGGCCCAGCAGGTATATGGGAGCTCTGCTTCTTCCCTGGAGGCCTGTCAATTCTCTATATGGTTCACACTCGATCACAACCCTGCCCAGATCACTTGATGGGCAGGCAATGCCATGAGCACCCAGACCTTCCTTAGTGTCTCATACTGCATTATGGTTCAGGAAACCCTTAGCAACTTCACAGTCTCTGGATGTGCTTCTTCCCACCAACTCTCAGTAGCCTTGAAATGGGTAACTGCCCAGATGCATGTTTGCTGCCACTACCCTGAAGGCCGTAAGAGGCCCCAGCAGCCCCACAGAATGGGTTAGAAAACACATGGGCATTTTTTGTTTAGGTCCAAGAGTCCCAAGGCCTCTGTCTCCATCTGTGTGGGAGAACTTGCCTGGGGAGAGGTCACATTTGCACATCAACATGGAAGTGTCAGACCAAGACTAGAATTCACAGTCAAGGGTACTCAAACACCATCCCAAATCCACATTGTTGTCTGACTCTTTTTCTTCGGAAGCTCACTCCAAATCCCACTATGGGGACATAAGGCTATCGATCACAGTTTTGAAAAGTGCCTTGGTGAACTATTTTTTCTTTAACTGCAAGCATTTTGTATGGTGGCAATTTACTTCCTGATGGCTGCCTTTGCTGGAGGGTGGGTCACCCCCAGGTCCCTGCACTCAGCTTGAGTCCTTCCAAACAAATGTGACTTTGTTAAATGACAAAGGGAAGGATTTCTGGAACTTTTGAGGGACTGAGAGACGCAAAGCCCATCACCAGTCTATGGGATTTGAGAGCCTAAGCTACTCTGGGTCATTTGGAAGTTACTATCAGTCAACTAACTACATTTTGCCAGGTATTTTGTCTAAATAAAGCTGCTCTACCTCTTCCAATTTACATTGTATTGTGCCAGAAAAGAAAATAAGAAAAGGCATGTTAGCCCCAATGACTCTCTGTAATATAATTATAATTGCAGTAAAGCCCATGAGACATTTTTGAGAAATAGATGACTGAGCCACAAACCAAATGTCTCAGCTTTTAGCCAGAGTAACAATGCAACAGTAACTAGGAGCATCTACCATGTCTCAGTCAAGAGCTATTCCAGCAGTTAGAGTGGAACATCAAAAATGTTAAAAGCAATGACTGGTTTCCCACCTCATAGACTGCTGTGCTAAAACCTTTCACTGTGATCTGCATCTAGCAGGAAAAGCAGAGCACATTAGATTTGGCACATAGCTGGAGACATTACACACACTGTATGCAAAAAACTTGACTGGGTTTTGTTATGCAATTAAAATAACAAGAGTGAACAAAGCCGTTTACAGAGTGCTAAGCCAGCATTTTATACAGCTTATGACAAAACAACAGAGATGTGTCATCTGATGCTTTTGTACAGTCTGGAATAATTTATTTTGTACTATACATTTAGCTTTGCAATACATTTAATTGTTGAGGTAAGTGGTTAAAGAAATGAAAAATGTTGGTTAGCTCATTTTGCGCAGCACTCATCGGTGACTGGAACTGGATATTACATTCCCAATGCAAATTACCAGCATTGGCAAGGCTATTTTACAGCTGTTCAGTGTGCAGTCTACATTGTAATGAAGTCTTGACATGAAATGTTTGTGGAAATTGTGATGAAATGTTAGCTGAAAATATACTGAAGTGGTAAATATAGAAAGAGAAATGAAGTATAACATTTACAAACTTCACTGTCTCCTCAGCTCAGGAAATTTCAGCTGTTACTTTAGCCCAGATGTGCTAACCTGCCTCCTCTTACCAAATTGTACATCACAGTTGCTCTCCAGCATCACTTTTTGGCTCAGTACTTTGAACTAAACCTGACCTTATCTTCTATTTAAGCCTTTTCTGGTTTTCTACATTCCCTAGAATCTATGGTCTCCTTTTCCTCCACTCTCACCTCTCTTTGTGTTAATCTCTTGATCTCCATTTGCTGTTTTCTTTGCCATGTCCTTCAGATCCATCTTTCACTTTCCATGCCTATACAGAAGAATAACTTGTTTGGGTTTCCCCATCTGTTGGAGTCTCTCCGGGATCCTCTGACCACATGCAATTCCTCTTTCCCTAAGGAACAGGGGCAGTTGAGCTAAGTCAACCTCCTTGATCACTGCCTGCACATCCTCAGTCCATATTTTGGTCCTCTGGCTATCTGTTTACTGACAAATCAGATCTGATCGCATTTCCCCATCACTCAGCACTGAGTAATCCTTGCAAGAATGTCTTAAAGGTACGTTTACATCCCCTTCCACAAATTCCTATTAAGGGGACCAGTGTCATCACACTTTGCTACCCCTGCTGACAGCACTTCATCATTCCTTTTCTTCTTTCCCTCTTGATTTTGAGCTTCTTCTCCTATTTTTCCTTCCCCTTTCCCAGCCCAACTGATAATACTTCTATCATTTCTTGGTTGCATTCCCCCGTTCCTGCCACCTCCTTCACTTCAATCTTTCAGGAACAAACAAGGTGACAATCTATTTTCACACTTGTTTTGAAAATCAAGCCCTGCTGTGCTCCAAATGCTTTGTGACACTTGCTTCAGTCCTGATTTTCTGTCTTGTCCTTGGAAACTTATGGCGGGAGGTTTACAACTTGCTTACAACCATACAGAGCTGCTTACAACTTTTTCATAGTTGTACCCAGCAGTCATTCAGGACAACAGCAGACACTTCAGTCCCGTAGGGAGCCAGGCCGTGAGCTGTTTATCTGTGCCAGGATATGATCCCATTGCAATGTCCAAGCACCTTCTACAGGTTTCCTGGATTTATGCTCAGAACATGTTAGAAGAAAAAATACAATCCTACCTTCCCTTCTTGAAGACACAGCTGAAATGGAAAATGTTCAGCTAGTCTTGGTAGAAAATACATCCTCTTCCAGCATTTATTAGTCTTGTGTATTTAAAGATATGAGCACTTCAAAGCAACATCTGTTAGTCATGATCTGTATTTACCATATCCAGCACAACAGGATCCGACTCATGGCTGGGTCATATGAATGCAATTCTCATCCCAGGAAACTGAAATATATTGATGTGTCAGACTAGTGTTTCAGCATGGGGTGATTTTTCAACCATAAAACAAATGAATATTTTGACTTTCCCCCCTTTTTCTTCCTCTTCTATTTTGACTACAGTAACTCAGGTGAACGTACCCCCTCAAACTGCAAGGGAAAAGGAATGTTATTTTTAACCACCATTTCAGTGGTCAGTGCTGCTGATGTACTGGAGGACTTCACAAGCTCTCCAGCGCTTCTTCAGGAGGGTGTATGAAGGCGGACTTTGAAGCCCTATATGATTCCTGGAAGTCCTGAGCTCATGTCTCAGGTGACTAAGGGTCTACATGGTTTGTTTGTTGATACAAACTGTTGATTTTGCAAAACTCGTATGAAAGAATTGAGCGAAAGACATGTCTAAAACTTAATACTTGCCTTTCATTTTCTTTTAGGGCTGCTTTGAAGCCCAAAAGTACCATTGCAATCTTTCACTCAGGTGCCTGTGCCTGTTTTAAGAACACTATCTGTTTTCTCCTGAGCAGCTTTCAATTTTCACTGATGAAGAAAACTGGAAATGCATAGGCACTGTTTTTGGCAGTATTACTCATGATTATCTAGTATTAAGAACATCACACTACTGGGTGCTCTGTGGATGTGCATTTTCTGTCTGAAGCAGCTTTCAGGCTGCCTGGGACACAGACAGAACAAGTTCAAAATCAACACTGGACAGTTGGGTGAGATGAGCTGGTGGAATTAGCACAGCCAGTTCAAAACAATAGTTTGGAAAAACCTCTCTAGTGGTGTGTTGGTGGAGAGATCTGAGGAAGGGATGGTTTTCAGGTCATGAGAAAGATGCTGCTCCAAACAAAGGACATGGAAGTCTGTTCAGAGATGAAAGAGATGAAGGGATTTTTACCTGCTCAAGAAAGACCTTTCAGCCAGGTGAGGCTACAAACACATTAGGTGCTTGAGTGGGGTGAGCGGGAGACTCCAGTGGGAAGGAAGCGGGAGGCACAGAAACTGTAGATGGAATTCATTTAGACAGCAGGAGACATCTGGGCTGCCCATGTGCACAGATTAAAAAAAAAAAAGAAAAAAGAAAAAAAGAAAAGAAAAAATAAGAAGGGCCCATTAACAATTATCAGAGAAGAAGAAGGATAAGTCTGTGAAGTGGAATACGTCTAAGCTTGACTAACATCCAGTCAAAAGGAGCGTGATAACAAACTACAAATATCTGGAAAGCTGTAAACATTGAGGCAGGCTGGAAACTCCGGACTGTGATGCATGGGGAGCGTAATCAGAAGAAACCGCAAAATACAAAAATAGCAGGAACACAAAAAAGCTTTGATGACGGCATGTATTAACCTCTGTGTTAAGGGAGTGGGTGGAAATACCCTAGAGTTGAGACCTTTTCAAATGAGAAGGTTAAAGAAACATCAGTAACTATACAATAACAATTAATTCTGTAATAGTGAGGGGCATGGATGAGGTTTCTCAAGTTCCCTTCCTCACTACTTCTCCTAGGACTGTACATAGAAAACTGTTCTGTCCTTTACTCTTTTATAAAATTTATATATGGTCCAATATTCTGACACACAAACCAAGAAATTTTCCAAGCCTGGTTTTGAGAAGTCCCCACTCCACTGATTAAAGAGTCCATCTCAGGGCAATTCCTAGCCTAAACCATCCTCTCTGTTTTCTTCAGTCTTCTTGAAAATATGTGCATTTTTAAACAATGAAAGCCATTACATTTTGAAACAATTTTCCACATTCCAATTGGCTTAATATCCTCATTCACCAGCTCACCAAGTAGTCCCTCTTCTTTAACAAGGTCTCACTGGGTCATGCCTCTGATATAATCTCAGCTGCCAGTGCCTTGAAGCCTGAGGTCACAGCAGCCTGAGGGCAGTGGCGGAGCAAAGCCACTTCAGAGGTTGCAGCTGAAGGCTGGAAGCAAGTAGGAAGCCAGGACAGCCTTCTGAGCAGCCTCATCTGCTTGATGAAAATGGTGTGGCTTACCCAGGCTTCATTTTCATGTTTTCTCTTGCCAAATTCCTGGTGTGATCCTCTCGTGTGGTCTGCACAGAGGCCAAGACATAACCAAGAGGGTGAGAGGAGTGAGGGAGTCCACAGCCAAGAGCTTCATGCCTTGACCTGCTGTGTGCATATGCAGTCCTTACTATGGAGGGAGGGCCGCAGTGCTAATTAACCAAGGGAAAGGCTTCATGTTCATTTTAGCCCTTGCCTCCCTTGGTGTAATGCCAAGTGCTAGAAGGTAGCCTTCTCTGAACCCTAAGGTCTGTGAGCTTTTAGCAGAGGTCTGATGAGGAAGAGCTCTTTGAACAGCCCAGCGCAGTGACGGATGTGACAATTCCAGTGAGCCCCCATGGCAGCACCTCATCTCCTTAAGTAAGGATGCAAGGGCATGCAGTTTCTGCTGCGAAGATATCAAAAGGCTCCCTCTACAGACCAGACAGGGAATGAAGCACTTGTGCGGCACCAGGAGGCAGTTAAGATTTAGGCAGGAGTTACCTGAATCCTTCGGAGGGATGAGGCGCCAATCTGACTGACTAGTGGTCTAGGTAAGCAGAGACTATTCTCAGGGCCATTCCCCTGATGTGACCAAAACTTGAAAAGATGGCACAGAAAAAGCTCAAGGGATCATTAAGCATATAGCATAAGGCAGAGTGGTTTTCTTACCTTCCTTTCATGCATCTGTAAATAGCAATTCTGGCGTAAGAAACAGCCTGAGCAAGAAGAGTTTGCAGAAAAAAAAAAAGTCCAAATCACTGTTGATCCCTGTGTTTCTGTGGGCAGCTTAAAAAGCCTGTGGCATTTGAGGTACCCAGCATGGAGTCTTCTGAATGTGGAAAGTGTGGGGAATGAAGGAGTTCAGTACAGTTGGTGCTTTGCTGTTCTGATTTCTCTCTGAGTCCCTTAAGATTCACAATAAAAGTCTTGTAAAATACATCTTTCAAAAGCATTTTGTATATACTTACCAAAATGAATTTTATATCAGGGGAAATATTGAGAACAGTGATATTTGAGCTTCCTAATTTAACTTTTAGAACTTTTCTCACTTTCTCTTCCTATGTTAGCATAGATTCTCAGACAGATGTGTATTTCTTGGTGAAAGATAAGCACCCTTGTATTTCTCTAAATTTCAGGAAAAATAAAGCTTCTACTTTCGGAGCAGTCTTCTGCGTGCTGTAATAAGGTATGAGACTTATGACCAACTTGTGCAAACGTGGACTCATTAGGGCCATGTTGTCCATGCATCCAGGTGTTTAAATGGCAAACAGATGGCATGTTCAGCTGAGCTCTCAGCCTGGCTGAGCCTCCCATGTATGTTTCTCATGGTATGGACACAGAGTTGCTTATCTTCCCTGAGCATTTTGTCTGTACCGGGTCCATCCCCTGGCATAGTCTGCACCAGGAACCAGCCCTAAAATTCTGGCCTCACTCTGGTCTTCCTAGCATCTAATGGCAGGGCCAGACTGGGTAGCAGGCAGTGAGCAGCAGAAACCCTACCATGGGTCAACTGCCTGTTTTACCTCTGTCAGTGCCCTGAGACACTGGGCTGGTCCTTGCCCTCCAGCAGGAAGACCCTGTGGGTTAACTGCTGCCCGTGGGGTAAGGAAGGCCCTGCAAGTAGCAGAGCCACCCATTTCAATGCAGCAGCAGTAAGGTCTCTCCATCTTTCACCCTCCTCTTCATCCTTAGGGTTGCAAAATCCAGGTTTTCCAAGGCTCCTGTAAAAATGTGAGCTGGTGCTGGGGAAAGGGGTAGTTCTAAGACAGGTGTCCTGGGCTGGCTTGCCTGTGAGCTACCCAAGGGCTACGGTAGGATTTTGCTCTTCATCACAAGGGGTCTGCATCACACCATCTGCTGTGACACCATCTCTGTCCCAGGATTTGGGCCCTTTCTTTTAATGTCAGGATGCTGTTCATTGCACATGAGAGCAGCCAGGCAACACAACCTGGAAATCCTGCAGTCAGCTCTGTGAGCACTGGAGATGCTTTGGAGGCCTCCAGACATGTCCTTGCCAATCTAAACAAAGATGGTTGTTTTACCTGGATTTTTAAGTCTTTAATTAAAAGGCAGTTCAACAATACACTTACCGTTTTTGAGTTGGAAGTGCACATGAAGTAGATAGCAAGCATGTGTAGAGGTATTTCCACTGAAAGGCAAACTATTATTCTGATAGTCAGCATGTAGGTGTGCCTGCCATAACTTTCTGAAACAGTGACTAACCTTTTCCAAGAGTTCAGTTTTTCTAACCTTTCCATAAGCTTTTATTTTTTAAGAGATATAGACCCTACAGTGCTTATTTTCCAAGCTATCACAAGGTTTATGATGCCACTGTTCATGTCTCAAACATTAGTAATATAATCCTGTGCTTATAAACTGCCACCAAGACACCCATAACACGGGAGTTTGGCAAGTAGGCTCCCATTGCACAGCACTTTCATGCTTCCAGAACGGGTATGCAGAACATTTCGCAATAAAATTTGAAACCACACCCATTTTGTCTGAAAAAAAAGAGACAACAGAATAGCAAAAAAGAGGGATGCAGTTGGAGGTCTGAGCTGTCTGGGGTCTCTGCAGTGAAATGCTGCCTGCTGTGGAGAGCCACTCATAAATGTCAGTGCTGATTTTCCAGACCAGTTCTTCAGCTGCTGTCACAAAAAAAATGGAGTCATGCCATTAGGCACCAGATGTAGTTTTGGGGCCCTAGGTACAGAATGGGAAGCCTCTAAATCTAGAAGAGAAAGAAAACATCCTGCCCTTTGTAAATAGCCAGGATGGACTGCAATGACAAATTAACAAGCTACCATACACTCCATTCTAACGTGAGGAATAATGGAAGTTATTCATTATTCACTTTATTTACTAATAATTATACAGTATGCATTAATAGCAAGGGGGCATGGCAATTGAACATATGATTCAGTATGAAAATACATCTCAGGCTGAGATTATACTACATAATCTGATGGCAATAAAAGATAATTTCTGGGTATCAGTATTCTTCCTAGAGGCCTCCTTTAGGCTTCATTTTCAAACTTGGCCATGAAATTATCAAAGAATTTGACATGGTTGCAATCTCTGGGCAAAAGAAGATCAGGACAGGAATGGCAAGGCACTGTTAGAGAACGATGGCAAGTATTTTAGCAGAACTGTCTGGAAAAGAAGATGCACAGCACCTGTCCACTTTGAATTCAGGCTAAGCATTGCTATTTGGTCCTACATTTTAATGGTTGCCAGATTTCGTAAGACAGATTTTTAAAACAAAATGCCTAGCATATTTTAAGATGTTGAGCAGGAGATCTGATAGGCATGTCAGGAACTAAAAACGCAAATGCAAATGCAAACTGCAGTGTCAATCTGAATTGCCATGCTAGGCCAAGCTTATTTTATTACATACATTCTGCATTCTAAGTACTAATATGTTCATAATGTAAACATTAAGCATACAGAGTTAAAATTCAAGGCCACAATATTTTTGATTGTCCCTTTTTTGTGTCTTTGGTTGGCCGAGATCAACTCGTAGTGTATAAATGCATAAGTTATATAATAATTATATAAAAAGGAAAAAATAACATTGACTTGTATACTTCATTCTGACAAACGCACAGCGTTCGCGACTCAATAAAGAAAAACTGGCGCCCGCCTAACAAAAATACTTTGATGATTTCTGATTTTGGCAGTCAGGGGTTGTCTCTTGCTTTAACCAATAGAAAACAAACTCCCTTAATAACAATGAGGTTCTAATTGGTAATTTTTTAAATATCAGACACAATTCCAGTTTCACTTTTTTTAAAAAAGAGATGCATATTTTGATTTCTGAATTCTTCTGCTTTTCCCTTTTTCCACCTTTTTTTTTTTTTATTACTATAAAATAAAGTCTGTTCCTCCTGTAATACTGGGAATGGTATGATACTGAGCAATATGTTTCACAAGTCCAAACAAGTGTTTCTTTATAGTCCCAACACTACTAAGTTTTCAGTCTTTTCAGTCTCAACTGGTAAAGAAGTTTCTTTTCTCGCATTGTCACCACCTTCATCCTCCTCTTTCTCCTTTCTGCTTCCTCTGTCAGGTGCAGGCCTCTGATCTACAACCATACACTTGCCCTTCAGCACATTCGCATTTCCAATGTCTGGCTCAGGGTTCCTGTAATACTGTCAAGGAATCTTAAAG
The DNA here is from genome assembly GCA_039720435.1 of Amazona ochrocephala. NCBI lineage: Eukaryota > Metazoa > Chordata > Aves > Psittaciformes > Psittacidae > Amazona > Amazona ochrocephala. The sequence continues at coordinate 97,688,417 of CM077877.1, read as the reverse complement.
TTTGGGTTGTCTTCACAGTTTGAGTAGCTGATAACACTCTCATGAATGGAACTCATTTTATTTTAACTAAAACAATGCCGTTATACCCCAAATCAGCTTCCACACTAAACCAATCTCTTCTGTTGATATGTTTCCATTTTTTAAATACAGGTAGGTTTTTTTTCCCTTGTTTTTACCTTCCCCTTGTAATGCTTCATATATTGTATGTTAGGTAAGTATAGACTTATCCTTATATTGCTGTAGTATTGTCCCAGTTTTGCACTAGCAAGATATCAAACTTTACACATAAGCTTATCAACTTTTTACGACCACTAGCTTTCGTAGGTTTTCCTCATCATTTCATGCTTTTACCTACAATAGTCTATTGTTGTTTGGTCCACAGAGTCGATGCCCATATACATTACATTTTAGTATCTAAATACTTCTTGAATATCTCCCTTAAATCCCTACTACAAAGAGTCTTATTTTTTTAATGTTTGTTGGGTTTTTTTCCCCAGCTAAACCTTCACTTGTCTCTTTAGGCACTTTTAATTCATGGACTCCAATAGAGTTCACTGTAATTCATCAGGGACTGTATCCCAGCAAGAAGTGTCTTTGTTAGCTTTTTCTGATGTTTCTTTTTTCTCCACTTAGTAGTAGGTGCCAAGATGAGAAGGCATATGAGCAGCTGGCAGCCTGGTATTGGGATAGATACCTCCAGTTGGTGAATTCCAGTATGGATTAGGGGCAGCAAAAAAGCTGGACGATGTTACAGGCAAAGCAGGGGGGTGGGGAGCTACAAAGTTCATCTTCTGAGGATGCGCATGGTAAGAGCTCATGTAGGGGAGGTCTGATGGGTATTTGTACATGGATGACTCCGGGGGGTGAGGCTGAAGAGCCTGAGCAATTCCGTGGAAGTCAAATTTGTAGGCGTAGCGCTTACCATGAACCTTAGTCATAATATTTTTATCATAGTAGTAGCGAAGCGCACGGCTGAGTTTGTCATAGTTCATGTTAGGCTTGCTTTTCCGCTCCCCCCAGCGCCGAGCCACTTCATCCGGGTCAGTCATCTTGAACTCCCCATTGGTGCCCTCCCAGGTGATGCAGTTGGAGTTGGAGCTGTCTGAGAGGAGCTCCAACAGGAACTGCCACAGCTGTATCTGCCCACTCCCTGCGGGGTGAAATGGAAAGGAAATGTCAGGACTAGTGACTAATAATGTTAATACTTCAGTTCTTCCAGGCTTTCATATAGGACCCTATTAGGAAATGTCATTCTAACTTCTTACTCTGAAATAGTTGTCCCCTTTCTCCCAGCCCTGTCTCATGAAATCCTGAAGAGCAGAGATAATGGTAATGTGTCATGTTTTCACCCATCTGAGTGGCAGAATGCCATTACATGGAGATTTGATAGTTACTTAATGTCATTCCATGCAGACAGCTGATGGGTAAATAATACAGCGCTTATTTAGGAAACTAATCTCTAAAGTTCAGGACAAACAGCTTTCACTTGCGTAACATTTTGCTTGTTCTCACAGCATTATGTTGCAACTGAATGTTCTCTGCTATGGAATAACCTACACAAAATGGAGAAGTTTAGAGAAAGCTGGGCTCATGCCAAACCATATCATCCATTTGCAGCATTTGGGGAAATGCAGAACGGAAACTTATTAGCTTGCTGTTGCACTGCATAAAACCATAGGGCAAAACATTTGTAATAACAGTGAAAAGGTCCATAAAATACATTCTTGTCATTATTTTGTGTCAAATAAGTTTAAATTATTATTGAAGTTAAGACTTAAAACCTTTTTTTTCTCATTCCTCTGCCAATTGCATCTTAAAAACAAGATAATTAGTCTACTGTCAACTTTGCAGAAGTGTTTTGCCCAGAGATATAGGAATGAAATTTGACCATTTTAGGCAATTGAAAGTAGATTTCAAAGGGCCTTGCCACTGATATTCATGCTAAAAGCTTAGCATTTCTTAATAAAGAAGCACTGAAATGATACAAAATACAGCTGAAGCAGCTTGCAAGGCAATCTGTTTCACAAGCACAATGTCAGCAGAATTTGCCAACCAGCTTGTATGTGCTAACTTCTAAGTACATCTCTGACCAGGAATAGGTCGAGTTTCTTTTTCTTTTCCAAACCAGATATGTGGGTATAATAAACAAGCTTTTCTTTAGAAAGCTTATTGTAGTGAATTATAATATCAAGCTAGAGTAGCATCTGAAATCCATTAGCAGTTTATACTTCAGTGCAACTGAAACCCATATTCTTTTACATGATATTTATCCAAACTATCCTTAATGAATTTCTTCTGTTCCATTAACATGCATTAAGTAAACAAACAAACAAAAGAATCCATGGTATGAGCAAGGCATGCAAGTTTTAATACACAAAAAATAGCAAGAGGATTAGCCTTTGAAAATCAATAAACAGTTCAGCACTGGACGAAACACAACTTTTTGAATAAGCAATCCAACATATGTTCTAACATAAACACTTGCCTTCCAAATGTAATATATAGTCCTATGAAAATAAATGGTTGCTGTCAATTTCCTTTTAATGAGAGAGTAATTCCACCAATTTATAAACACAGAAAGCATATTAAAGCACAGGAATGATGGTGTATAAGAGTTCTGTATCTAAATGCTAGAAGAGTATCCTAATCCAGATCATGTTAGTGTCTTCTACAGTAATAAAGTCTACCAAAAGGATGCTTGACAAAATTGTAAAAGCTGTGATTTATGAACAAATTAAAGGCAGGCAGGCCCCCACTTCCAGTTAAGATCAATGTCACCTGACAACCCACTGCCTATGTCATTTGGAAAATTTTATTCTTAATACTTAATTGCTTTCCTATGCCATGCAAAACCGTTTTAGCCTACAAATAAGCTAATCTAGAACTATACTTGATATCACTTGAGAAAAAGTGAAAGGAAATGGCTGAGTACTTTACTTTGGCAATTTCATGCCATGAAAAAACATACAATGGTTGTAAGAAGACACTTTGTTACTGGGGGTTGAGGAGACCTGCAATGTGGAACAAGGAACATGGTGCCCTGTGGCTGTTAAACCAAAGGAAATAAGAAGTGGATTTACAGCATCAAGCCATTATGGCAGATTATGATGTTGATTATGGTGATGTATGGCCACAGTGTGTCCTCTGGGTTCAGAGCAGAAACAGTGAAATCTGCACAGTTCACAATCAGTGTTATTAACTCGCCAAGAAGGCCCGTCATCTTTAGCTAAAATGTGCTACAAGCCCCTGTCCACAATGCACCCAGTTGCCTTCTGCTTGAAGTGGGAAAATATTTTTTAAATGTTTAACCCAATTATCCTTTGCAAATAGATTATGCTTTCCGTTTTTCTCCCTATATAATTTATTAATCTTATTATTTTTTATTTGTCAAGGTCATTACGGCATTGTATTGTGTATTAACAAAATCTGTGACACATGATGCAGATTGGTAAAAGACTCATGCCCCTCTGGAGGGGTACCTGGAGGCCGGATGGGGTATCTTACAGCACTTAACAAAATCCTGATGCTTAGGCAACTGAAGTGAACTCCTATTGATATGAGAAGTTCAAACACCTCTAATTAGGTATTTGAGTGACTGAATGTAACCATCTACTTAAGAATTATTTGAATAGCTCTCTAGAGAGAGCTATATTAACTATGTCTCTAATGAATACAATGGGAAATAAGACACCTAACTTATACGTAGACACTTACAGTAAGATATGCGACCTTCCATGTCTTAATCTGTGACATCAGTTCCACCACTGTTTAATTTAGAAACCTAATCCTGCAACACACTGGGTATAATCGGCTTCCACTGAGTCATACAGAAGAGTGGCAAAATCTCTGTCACATCATCTTCCAGGACTGGCTTAAAACTGAAGTGGAGATACTAGCAGTGAAAACAAAATCTCCTAAATTAGCAAAATCTCTTCTCACCTGGATTTGCAAGTCGGCTGCTGGTCGGTCCAAGAATCTGATATGGATCTACAAAATTGTGAAAGAAAGATTTAAAATCATGTAGCAATGATGTCAAATAGTTTAGGTGATACTTTTTGCTTTTTAACCTTTTAAGGGGCAGTGTATACTGCCTGATGGAACAGCAGGTCCAACACTAGAGGAAGTGGTTCCTTTCTCAGCATTGAAATATTTGCATGTTTTGCCTTGAAACTGGGTGTGCAAATGAACAATTGCAAGGATAAACATTTGCCTTTTATACTGTATTAGTGTGCACAAGCATATAGTCAGATGCACCAGCAGGCACTCTTTGATACTATTGACCCTTGCAATGTGCCAGGGCCCACAGGCACAGACGGGTAATGACGTAAAAGTCCTCTCCAGAAAGGACAGTGGCCTCTCTTCTTGTGAGGCCACAGCTATTTTCTCACACCATTGCTAACTCTTTCTGTGCCAAAACCACCTCAAGAAGAGTGCTGAGAATGCATGGTAAACCCAGGCAACGTGGCTGAGTCAATTCTTTGTCACTGTAGTCCAGTAAGAGAACCCTGTATTAACTTTGCAAACCAGGATTTTCAGAAGAGCCTGTGTCAGCCACACAATGCCCACAGCATCTCAATGTTTTCCTCAAAGGATTCCATCCAGAAATGAAAACTTAATTTCCTTAAGTACAACAGAAAAAAAGGGAAAGCTGTGGCAGAAGTATAAAAAACAAAGTGATGGCTGCAAGCGCAGCCTGGAGCTCCTCTCTGAACAACCCTATCACTGGGCTGCCTCATCTCTGGACAGATGCTGTCAAATGGCGGCCCTTTTTACAGCCAAGAAGATAATCAGGTTTCATTCTTTATACATGTAAAAGGTTACATTCCTTTTACATTTAAATAATCAGTGCAGCTCACACACAGCCATTAAATGGTCCTAAGGACTTACATAAATCATCAGTATATTTCTTGAAATATTCTCACGGTTGGAAGGTCAGATTAGATAAAACGCTATTTGGGCAAAAAGCAGTGCAATACTTCTCAGGCAGCATATATATGAGTCTATGAGGTGTAGTCCTGCACACAGTCTTATTTAGATATGACAAAAAAATGGAATAATGATTAAAAATCCATGTGATAAAAACAGGCTCAGAGCCTTCTGAGCTAAGAACATCCTCCAAATCTCTTTTATTTCCCACTTCTACCCTTCTGCTGTTAACAAAAGCCATAATTGACTCAGAATCTGTGTAGTGCTTTCTAGATACCTGTCCAAAACACAGTCAAATTCACAATAAAAGACTAGGTCCCACCCCATGGATTAGCTGCTTTGAAAACACAAAATGCACCCATTTTGCAAAAACCCAAGTCTACAAACTCATAAACTTCTACTTTCTCCTTAGTTTCCCAGTAAGACTGAGAACCCTTCTATTTTTCCTGTTTAATATCCCAAAGCCCAGTCCAAATAAATTTCTCTATGCTGTAATCCATTTTCAGTTCTTTGCTCATGCACATTTTCCAACTGCTAGCCTCCAGCTACTGTAGAGTAGATGGTCTTTTGACATCCTTACCTTCTACCTTTTATAGACTCATAGAATGGTTAGGGTCGGAAAGGACCTTAAGATCATCTAGTTCCAACCCCCCTGCCATGGGCATGGACACCTCACACTAGACCACTGTACTTTAACAGTTTTTTCACTGTGCAAGGTCATGAGTGCCATTAAACATTGCTAAAAGCATCTGTCAGTGGCCATGGGAGACTTCATCATAGATCCAGCTGTAGAGCCAACTCACACATCTGGGTACTTAGTGGCCACCAGCTGGAGATACCACTTGTGGTCTAAATCAGACGCTGCAATTTGCTGCTGGTTGATAGATGATAGCTGTCCTTCTCATCACGCTCAGCAAACTCCATCAGACCCAGGCATAATTCAAACAAAATAACACCCACCTAACTGAGGACGCTGGTCTTCTGTTTTGGGAACTGTTGAGGGTGATGGCTGAGTAGCTGAAAATGGAAAAACCATGTAGTTATTTTTCCAGTTTGGAAGTTGGTCACCAAACCTGTGACAAATCACAGGCCAGGGACTTCTGCTGCTCACCCCTCAATGACGGTCACAATAGGATTTAGCTTTATAAGACTATAGGGTCAGGGACTTGATGAAGCCTGAGTTCAAGGAAGAATGTGGCTGCCCCAGTGACTCCACCCAGTATTGTCTATACAGAGCCAACAGGCTTTCTAGCCAAGGCACAGGTAAAAATCCTTCACAGCTGAATGCTAAGGTAGCTTCTATCACTTCACTTTAGAGCCTATCCAGGTTGCACCAGATGTGCATTAGGCCCACAGGCTAGACATCTGCAGATGCTTTTACCTTTTGACTGAGGACTGGGGTGGGTGTGACTCGTCCATGCTGATCTCCTGGCTTGCTCATAAGGCAAGTCTGGAAAGGAAAGATGCACTGGTTAATGCAGATATGGAATAAAGTGTTTATGTCCATGAGGGGCACATTTATAGGGGACTCACAGGATTAAAAAAGATACTGAAATAAGAAGGATATTCCTTGTTAAGAACCTTTATTGTCTTTATTGTCTCTAAAAATAACATCATCACATTGTCCTCTGCATTGCTCTTTGGAGAAGCCTATTCTTGTTAGATGTCTGAACTGAACTGAAATAGCTGGTAAAAATACTCATAAAGCCCATAATTTCCAAAGGCTCAGAGTGCTCCCTTTGGTCCCCTTCCTCAGCCTGGAGCTCCAAGGAATGACACACTCTGTACATCACGGACAATTTATGCTAGAGTCTTGCAAGGAAAAGTCCCCCAAGAGGTCAGAGCCCAGATTAAGCATAAACTGTGTACCATTTCCTCCCAATATTAGCATGCAACAGTATTTTCTTTTTAAGATAGACTTTAGTTTTAGAAACATAAGATGTGAAAACATCTTAAATGCTAAACATGCTTTAATATTAAACATATATAAGCATACATATATTTCTTCCAAAAAGTGGACTGCTTTTTCCCTGCTTCATCTATTTAAATATTCTGCTTCTTGGGACAAGCCCCTTAACTTTATGTATCTAAATTTTTGTTTGCCTTTTCTTTCATCTGCTCATTACTTCTATTTCATTTCAATGCTTTAGCACATAAATACGAATAAACTAAAACAAAAGCTTTCTTCATAAAGTATATGTAAAAAATTCAGATGTTTGTTTTACCCTTTGAAATCTTCTGCAACTGCCTGAGCTTTTCTATGTCTGGCTTTAACACATTAGCTAAAATTGCTGCCAAAATCAGAGATTTCTGTGGACTGCCCAGGATCTCAGGAAGGCAGCAGTACCCACCTGGTACTAAGTTGTTGTGGATGACTTTATTCTAACAATGCTTGTGCTTTAGTTTAGAAATGATGTCTGGAAATTAAACCACTTATGAAGCAAAGAAACAGTCACAGACTGGCTCTGTGAAAACAGACATCTCTCTGCCCATTCCCAAGTGCTATGAGCAAAAATATCGATGGAAATAAAATGTAATGTGAAATTCACAACCAAATTGCCTTTAATTCATTTAGTCTGTTTGGCTTGTGGAAGAGATTGGCACTACCAGCGCTGTCATCTCATGCAATCTTACACTTTGGAAACTTTCGTTTTGCTGAGATATGCAATTTATCTTTGCATTGCATTTGAGTAACTAGTGCTCTTTTATCCCTGATTACTTGAGAACTATACCACAATCTTGTCCTTCAGAAACTTGGCAAAAATGAAGTGAATTGTACAAGTGCCCATCTCTGAGCAGAATACTGGTGTGCAGGTGTGTATCATTGTAACATGCAGCTGTCCTGGCCAGGTTGAGATATGCACTGTTATAAACTGTTGTAGCTAGAGGTATCTCATGGTCTGAGGAATTTATCTTCTGGAAAAAAAAAATAATTCAGAATGACTCTGGTCATCTTTCCAGGGGGTTCTGAGTTATGCCTGTACAGAGGGGTACATGGCTTGGCTGCGGGATACCTGTATGTGTCTTGTCCCATTCTGCCATGCCTGGCCAGTTCTCTACCTCTATGGCAGCCTTGCCAGGGAGATTCATTGCCAGGGAGGACATAAGGAACCTATTTTCTCCCCCCACCCTGAAAAGTCTCCTTTGCTCTGCTCTGCATTGCTCTTCCTCTCTCCTTTTTGTAGGACTCCAAATTATCAGACACCTGTACATGGAGAGGGCTGTCTGATGCCGTGTGCTTGTACTTGGTGGCACTTGCAGTCTTGAAATGTATTTGGTACAAATTTAGGACTGTGAGAAAACTTTTGCCTTTCAACTCAACATATCTTCTGGTTTTCTGACTACACCCTCTTCACTGAAAGAAAAATCCAGCTATCAGCCTTTCTTGAAACAGCACCAAATTCCAACTTCATTCTTAGTTCAGCATTGTGTCTTGATAAACATGTTGTTATCCTAGGTAAGCAGATCTGCTCTTACTCATGAGATATTAGTACAACATGTTCTTATCTTGGACAGATCTTTGATGGGAATGCTCCTGTTTGATGAGACATGTAGACAAACCCATATTAGGTCTTCCTGAGCTCCTGATAGCTTCATTGTATTACTTACAGCTTGCTGAAACCTCATGTTCTGTTGTAAAGGTGACTGAAGAAATAGGCCTTTGGCATTGCAGTTGATTATAAGCCCTGCTCATTTCCTGTTTTATATTGTAGTGCTTAACAATGGCAATGCTTAAATACTTTGTCCAGAATTGCTTACCAGGAGTTGACTAATTCCCATTTAACATTATGTATACCCACCCCTCATTTTTGACCTTTTTTATGTCATCAAGTAATTGTCCCTGGGGTCTGACATTGCTCTCACATGAAGGTAACTTTGTAATGGAAAAGCTGCTCTGCAGTCTAGTTGAAATATGACATTTAACTAAAAGGAAAGCCACTGAATAAGCCAAAAGAGTTTCTTGAGAGAAAACTGAAACGCTGTAAAAAAGATCTTTTTCTTCACAAATGAAAATTCTGAGTTTAGAGATGTCAACTTCCAATTGTAAAAGATAAAATAATACTTTCAAAATCACAGGATAGTTTGTTGTAAGAAATGTTTAGTTAGGATATACCATTTTACACAGAAAAATAGAGACACCCGACATCCAAACTACAGCTCTTACAAGTAATTGTGTAAACACAGGAAGATGTTGACATAAAACACAGTTTTGTAAGTGTCACTGTAAATGATTTAGATACAAATAATGAAATGAAGGAATTCACCGTGTCTGACATGTGGTTTAGAAATCTTTACTTCAGAGAAAACTGCTTTAAAATGAAAATGTCATGAAAATGTCTAACTTCTTTTCGAATATCTTTACTTCTAATACTGAGACTAAGCAGCTATTCTGTGACACGCTTTATTTTGATAATTATACCTTGTTTCCTCATCCCCAGGCCCTGACTTCAAACAATTCTAAACTTATTGTGTCTTTCAACATGCTCAAAAGATTTTCCATATTCCCATGGCTTGCTCTAAGCACCTTCTAATTCTGCAAATGGCTTTTTTGACGAGGAATGATTCACACAGTTTTCTGTACAAGGCCACACTGCTGATTTGTTTAATGGCACAGTCAGATTTCCCACATGATCCTCCACTGTGTTTCTTCATCTGTTTACTTTTTTTTGTACTTTGTCAATCAACTATAGCAGCGGCTTTCATTGTGCCACAAAGAAAGATGCCTATATTAAGTTCTTTCTTAAGTGAAGATGGTTAATTTGGAATCAGTAAGATAGGCAAGTAAGTCTTTGTATCAACTTGTATTTTCAGCTGTTAGCATATTGCCAGCTCCTTTCTTTATTAAAGTTTATGGGCACCTGTACAGCGATCCTTCAGAGGAACCTCTGGTTCTAAGTAATGACAAAATCACACGACATGTCTATGTGTTATAACAAATATATTGTGTCCTTTTCCCAATTATTAATAACTACAAATCTTGGCAGAGAATGCTAAAGCACCCATGACTGAAGACGTCCATTTTTTAATCTTGGTAATGGGTTAATTAGCCAGTTCTTAATCTTTTTCTTATGATATGCTGATTTAACTTTCATTGCAAATAGTTGTTGGGGCACTTTGGTAAATGCCTTATGAAAACCAAATGCCAAATGTGTGCACTGGATCAGTGGTTTCTTTTTTATTCACTATTATAGACAAATAAATGTAGCAGAAGAGTTTGTTTTCCTAGAAACTAAAAAGGGTGGATTTGATCATGTAATAGCCTGGTAGGTTTCCCTACCTATCTTTTTAAAACTGTCAATTAAGAAATCTACAGAGAAGTACATACAAGTGTATATAAAATAGTTACTTATATGTATTGTCCTGGATTATACCCTAGAGCACTGACAAAAGATATATATAATATTCGCTGTCCAAAACTCTGCCTGTTTTTAATGAGATAACATAACTTTTCGCAACAGCTCAGTTAATTCAAGTGCCCCTTTAGCACACTTCGATGTATGACTGTGGCTTAGTAATTGATTTCCTTTGAATTTACGATTTTGCTGAAAATCCTTTTGCTGTCTCACAGTATTTTGCACTTATTAATGGAAAACTAAATGTCCACATGAGCAATTTTTCCAGCATCTTCAGAGGCGAAGTGTGATATTAAGAAAATTTTTAGCTTCATAGCAATGTCCTCATCTTCTTTATTCTCTTTAGCCTTTCACTTACCAGCACACCCACAATACTTCCATGGACTTCAAGCTTCTGAACAATAAGAATTTTCTTATGTTTTGATTTTACTTTAATCTTTTAAAGCCAAAGGCAGACATTGTGGGGTTTGTTTGCATCAAACATAAATAAAACCTAGATAGCATTTTTAGAGAACTTTTCCCCAATATATGTCAAATAGCATTATTAAAAGAGGGCATTCTTGCCTCAGTTTACGGACAGCTGAAGCACATTGAAAAGTGACTGTGCTGAGACAGTGCTACAGTACCATTGAATAGAACTCAGGTCTTCTGATTCTCTTGTGCTTTAAATAGTAGACAGCATTGCTTCAAATACAGAGATGATATGTAGAAGAAACAGATTCATTAAACAGCTCTATTTAATTATGTCACTTTACACAATGATACATAGACACATATATACAACATATGTATATGTGTGTGCATTCAAAATACAGTCTAATTTTTGTGAAATGAGAATTGAATGAGAAAAAGAATGAGATACTTCAAGAGATGAAATGAGTAAGGTCACAGCATACAAAAGGTGGTCATTGTTCATACCTGGCCTGGTTGTAATTCTCTGTGCTGCTTCTGGATAAACTGATGTATTTGGAAAAATAAAAGTGGCACCTCCTAAAGAGAAAGAAAATGACATAACACCTAAAGATTCATATTCACAACCCCTAAGTCAACTGATATTTCCCCTCTTGCAGTGTGTCTGAATGAAGACTACGAATGACTAGTTTTTATCTTAGGACCATTATATACAAAAGCTAATTCCGATAGCTTTTGCATCTGTATAAATCCATTCAAATCATTGGATAAAAGTCTGTGCAAAATCTGTGTTAAGAGAGGAGACAGTCAAGTTCAGGAAATCCCTTCTACCTGCATCACAAACACCTCCACCTGGGCAAGCGGTTTCATATTTTCTGAAATAAAACTTCTTTGCCTTCTTTTAATTAGTGCATGCACTTCCCAAACAGATTCATATTTTCAACAGAGACTGTAGGTCTGGGCCAAAGCCTATTGGTGTCTGTGGGAATCTTCGCAAAGACTTTGGCGTGCTTTGGGTCAGACTATCAGAAATCCCATTCTCTTCACAGAGTGAAAAAAAAAATAAATACCGAGGTTGATATAAAAAATGGTATCTCATCTCACACACTGAAACTGCTCTCACGACTTCAACAGACTTCTAACGACCATCTCTAAGAACTTGAAAAGGGTCATATGGATTTGTGCAGTTACTGCTGACTTCAAGCACTTTTTCTTAACTCTTTTCAGGTCCTTTGAAAACCTCACTCCAAAGATCTTATGCTAAAGGAACAACTGATTTTCCTTATGCTGATGAGCAGCATCATATTATTCACACTCCCAATGAAAACTTCCAACAGAAATGCAGACAATCTCATTTTGTTGAAATGAATTTCAAATTATCATTGTCAGTGCACACATACAGAAAAAGATAACACATAGAACTGATGAAAAACACTTGGATAATTGTATGTTGAAACTGCTTGGCAAATTAGAATCTGGAAGGCCAGAGATAGAAAAGACTACCAAGTCCATTTATTTTTAAAAAGAGCTTAAAGCTTATTTCAAACACCATCAAAGTCAATGGGAAAAAAACCCTGTTGTTTTTTGGTGGGGTTTGCAGCAGGACTACAACCTGCAGCAGGATTTCATGTCAAGGGGCAAGCATCTGATCTCAGGGAGGGATCTTCTAATCTAGCTAATTTTGCTGGGATACTCACTGCTATTTACCACAGTGAAAAACTAAATGAAATATAAAAGAGGTATAACAGTCTAAGGCTTTTTGTTGTTGTTGTTGTTCTGGGTTTTTGTTTGGGGTTTTTTTGCTTGGTCTTGTTTTTTCGTTGTGTGGTTTTTTTTTTTTTTTTTGTTTTGTTTGTTTTGTGTTTTTTTTTTTTTTTTAATTAGCCTTTGTATTATCTTTTCCATTTCTAATAAAGAATTGTTATTTCTGGTCACTGTTGGTAACTAATACCCTCAGGCATGATCATGCAATATTCTGAATATCTTTAATTAGTATGTATACCATACTATGTACACAAATTCATGCCACCTTCTGTTGTACAACTGAGAGCAAGATCAAATGTATTCTGAATTATTTTCATAAATATTTTCAGTCTTATTCTGGAAGAAAGTTGCTTTAGAGGCATGTATTTTATCATTCTCCTAACTACACTCAATACTTTCCAAGGCCAAATTAACAGAAGAGTGACTATTAAGTTCAGATGTAGTGAAGACTACAACAAATTTAGTGGAGTTTACAGATTAAGTCCCGTATAGCTGACAAAGGAGATGAACTAACTGCCTAAATAGCAATTTTACTGAAGTATACAATATAGAATCATAGAATAGAATCATAGAATAGAATCATAGAATAGCTAGGGTTGGAAAAGACTTGAAGATCATCTAGCTCCAACCCCCTGCCATGGGCAGGGAGACCTCCAACTAAACCATGCCACCAAAGGCTCTCTCCAACCTGGCCTTGAAAATTGAAAGGGATGGAGCTTCCTTGGGCAAGCCATTCCAGTGCCTCACCACCCTCACAGTAAAGAACTTCTTCCTTATATCCAATCTAAACTTCCCCTGTTCAAGTTTGAACCCATTACCCCTTGTCCTATCACTACAGTCCTTAATGAACAGTGCCTCCCTAGCATCCTTATAAGCCCCCCTTCAGATACTGGAAGGCTGCCATGAGGTCTCCACACAGCCTTCTCTTCTCCAGGCTGAACAGCCCCAACTTTCTCAGCCTATCGTCATATGGGAGGTGCTCCAGTTCCCTGCTCATCCTCGTGGCCCTCCTCTGCACTTGTCCCAGCAGTTCCATGTCCTTTTTATGTTGAGGACACCAGAACTGCACACAATACTCCAAGTGAGGTCTCACAAGAGCAGAGTAGAGGGGCAGGATCATCTACTTTGACCTGCTGGTCATGCTTCTCTTGATGCAGCCCAGGATACGGTTGGCTTTCTGGGCTGCAAGTGCACACTGCAGGATCGTGTTCATTTTCTCACCAGCAACACCTCCAAGTCCTTCTCCACAGGGCTGCTCTGAATCTCTTCTCTGCCCAATCTGGAGCTGTGTCTGGGATTGCTCCCACCCAGGTGCAGGACCTTGCACTTGGCATGGTTAAACTTCATCAGGTTGGCATCAGCCCACCTTACAAGTGTGTCAAGGTCCCTCTGAATGGCATTCCTTCCCTCCAGTGTATCAACCGAACCACACAGCTTGGTGTCATCGGCAAACTTGCTGAGGGCGCACTCAATCCCACTGTCCATGTCACCCACAAAGATGTTGAACAAGACCGGCCCCAACACTGATCCCTGGGGGACACCACTCGTTACCGGTTTCCAGGTGGACATCGAGCCGTTGACCACAACTCTTTACGTGCGGCCATCCAGCCAGTTCTTTATCCACTGAGTGGTCCACCTATCAAATTGATGTCTCTCCAATTTAGAGACAAGGATGTTGGGCCTGTTCAGCCTGGAGAAGAGAAGGCTGTGTGGAGACCTCATAGCAGCCTTCCAATACCTGAAGGGGGCCTATAGGGATGCTGGGGAGGGACCCTTCATTAGGGACTGCAGTGAGAGGACAAGGGGCAATGGGTATAAACTTAAACAGGGGAAGTTTAGATTGGATATGAGGAAGAAATTCTTTACTGTGAGGGTGGTGAGGCCCTGGAATGGGTTGCCCAGGGAGGTTGTGGATGCTTCATCCCTGGCGGCATTCAAGGTGGGGTTGGACATAGCCTTGGATGGCATGGTTTAGTGGGAGGTGTCCCTGCCCATGGCAGGGGGGTTGGAACTCGATGATCTTGAGGTCCTTTCCAACCCTAACTATTCTATGATTCTATGATTCTATGTTGTGTGGGACAGTATCGAACACTTTGCACAAGCCCAGGTAGATGACATCAACTGCTCTACCCCTGTCCATCAGTTCCATAGCACCATCATAGAAGGTCACCAGATTGGTTAGGCAGGATTTCCCCTTAGTGAAGCCATGCTGGCTGTCACCAACCACCTCGTTGCTTTTCATGTGCTCTAGCACGCCTTTAAGGAGAATGTGCTCCAAGATTTTGCCAGGCACAGAGGTGAGACTGACTGCTCTGTAATATATATATACTGCATGGCAGGGAAGACAGTCCCATTCAGCAGAGCCCACAACCCTCAAGCAAGCGCTGAAGCACTGCTGAGCTTCACCAACCTTCTGTGTATTCATAGAGTAGGTCTGGTAGTACAATGAGACAGAATGAGAAAAAAAGTCCTCAGAAACAAAGGCTCCGAGCCTGCAACTTATCTTGGGTCAGGGACCTCTTTGTCTTGTAGAACACAAGAAAATACCAGTAAGAAGACTGGCCCTGCACATTTTTCTTGTGTGTCTGTTCATAAAACTCACACACATCAAGGAGAGGATATGCTTGTCTCCCTCCTGATTAACCATTTCCATTTTTAGCAAGCAACCCAGAAAAAGGAATTCTGTGCTTTTAAAAGATGACCTGTAGCAATGGGAGCAGTGCCAGTATTACCTGTGTTTCTAGCATGCATTAACCGTGGAGAGTTTTGTAAGGCCTTATCAACATCATCTGAAGTCAAATGTGGAAGAGGAGCTACAAAACAAAACAAAAAGCAACACCAAAATGAAAAAAAAATGTGAATTACCTTTTTAAACCATATTTTCCCCTGACAGGATTGTGTGATTGCGAGTCTACTGACAGCTTCAGCCTGCAGTTTGGAGGGAGGCGTGTGTGTTACAACTTAAACTAGGGCATTCATGTATTCGGCATTATGAATGCATAATATTTCTGACTGATATTGACAGTGTGCGTGTGGAGAAGACTGCACCGCACTGGTGTTGCAATGCTTGTTTTCCTTTTCTTTGAAAAACCATGTTTGCTTTAATTTCATTAAACTGAGGCAAACCTGCAAAATTTCCTCAAGCTTAAATGAAGGCCCTTAAGCCAGGAATTTGCTAACCCCCTCTTTCCTTTTGAAATAGTAGCCATGCACTATAAGTAATTTGCATTTGGACTTCAGGGACTGTTCTTTTTTTCTATGAATTTACAAAAATTTTATTAAATTCAGTGAAATCTTTCTGATCCTATTCAGAGTAGAGCAAACTGCTGTCAGTCCTTACAGTCATGCCTGGAATTCACTTTATGAATCACTGTTTGCACTCTCATTTAGCATTCTCATTATTAAAATGGAAAGAAATTAGTATGTGACCAGAAAAAACATTAGCACTGAGTCCCATATGATTTTCTTCCTACAGTATGCTGGGTTTCAATTACATTTTTCTCTGAGACGGACATAAAGAAGTATTCCCTAACTGTTTTCTTCAATGAATGTGAGTGAAAGTCAATTGAAATTAATGGGTATCTTTCCATCAAACTCAAAAGGCTTTGGATCAGGATTCTTAGGAACAGCAAAATTTGAAACAGACATTTGAAAACACAGTGGAATGTATCCACACCATTAAATCTAAGGCTGATATCCTTAGACTACAACCCACAGACTGATTGTAGTCACTACCATAATGACAGAAAACTAGCTTACTCTCTCTGAGGTAGTGTAGGTGTGATAGGAGAATATCTGCATTATAGCTTGGGGTGAGTCTCTGGAAGTCATCTTTGGTCATTTTACACAGCTCCTTCCCATCGATGTTCTGGAACAACAAGATGTCTACGTCCGGGAGACCATACTCCTTCACTGCCCATTCCAGCCACTGGCGTACATGGTCTGTGCTCCATAACGTAGGATCTGGTGGTATCACAAAGCATAAAATTAGACAGAAAGGTGAGAGCGCTGATGCGCTGGACCAGTACAAATAAATGTAGACCACAGCTGAACTGGAAAGAACTTAATCCCCTGTTTACTAACTGCTGGAGATACAGGACAAATTAATTTGGTCTGTTGAGCACTAAGGAGAATAACTATCTGCGAAAACCTATTAAGGAAGAGCTGTGAGCTCTGATTATTAACAACCAACCCTCTGTTGTTGAGTTCCTTCTACCACTTACATCTTTTGTCTTGCTATTTTTATGTCTCTGTCCTCATGCAGAGAATCCTCTTCAGAAAAGTGTTTAAGAAATCCCACTAACAGCACTGTAACCTGTACTGGACAATTTTCAGAGCTCTTTGTTGAATTTTTATATTTATTCAAGTGAAATTTCCACTCAAGTCTGAAGTACTGTTCCTTGGGCACAGGCTAAGTAAGCACTCACAGATTTGGTTTGTTATTTCATAAACTAGAGTAGGTCATATTAAAATATTCTGCACTTCCTTTCCTAGACTACTGTGTTGTATTGCTATGCCATACATTGCTACACCTGCATGGTTACTTATTACCTGAAGTATTGGCATAACCACCTGGGAAAAAAGTCCAGATTTTTAGCAAAGCACAAAGCCAAATACCTTGTGGATTTGGATGAATCCTTGATTTAACTTCTTTTTTTCCTTTTTTTTTTTTTTTTTTTTTTTGCCTCTGAACTCCTTATTTTCTGTTTCTCTTCCATTCTACTTCTCCCTGTTCTTGAGTTGCAGTTAGCACCCGTCAACCTGAACCTGTCCCTAAGAACCTACAGTGCACATCCCCATAATGTAAGACAACTCTTACCATGAAGAATTTATACTTTTTTGCAGAGAAAAGATTAAAGCCAAGGGGAAACAAACTCCTCGAGAGTTTGTGCCTTCCAACCTAAATGACTTTGTGGTTCTGTGATATCCTAAGACTGAGAACTGAGCACACGGAGGTCAAATGGCTATATTCCATCACACAAAAGTCAGTAGAAGGGCTGGGACTTGAATGACAGTCTAAATAGCTTTTCTATGATGCAACTTCAGCACCATTCCCTCTCTTTTCCTTGTTCTTCAGGCTGGTCTGAAAGAGGTGGGAACCTTTTTCCATAGGCTTTTACAGACTGTCATGCTCTTGCTCACTCCCAATCCTTCACCCATTAGTACCTTCACCTTTCTGATGCTTCTCTTGACATTTTAAACCCTGGCAAATCAGAATATTTATCTTCTGGAGCTTCAGAGGTCTTCTCTGTTCTCTGAAGTGTACCAAAAAACACTTAAAAGAACACCACAACCCGGTACAAAATATGTAGCAAAGTAGAGGGATGCAAGTGTGGTGGTAAACCTAGGGTCTGTATGAGATTTCCCACACCTACAACAGAGAACTCCAACAATTACATTCAGTTTGGTCTGAAGTAAACAACCAGACACCAGGAATTTTACCAAAACATTTTGATTATGCCTATAATTTTAAAATTATTATTATTTATGATAACTAGAAAATTAGCACAGCTGGAAATGTGAATTTTGCTATTTTTACTCCTAAACATTGCCACTTGAGCTGCACACTGGCTACGCGGTAGTCAAACAAAACCAAGCAATTTTTACAGATATATTTCTTCTAGGCACCTCAAAATAGCAAGACTGTGACTGTGACCATCTTGTTCGTTGAATGTCACTCAAATCCACCTCAAAATGTGTTACTCAAATCCACCTAAAAAAAATGTTATTCTAGACACACCTCCAGGAATACACTGAGAGAGAGAAAGATCTGTGTGAGCTAACCAAGCTAAGGGTTTGTAAAAGACTAAAAAAAGTGCCAAACACCAAGAAGACAAACATTTTAGAGGAACATTCAAATGTCATGAATGTCAGTGTGATCTGCTTCTAGTTGTCAGGATACTTCATTATTCAGTGTATCCCTCTTCTGTCTTCAGAACAGAACCAATGTCAATACCATTGCAGAGGATACTGCAATATATTTGTCCACACATATCTTGACAAATAACTGAAATAATCACATCTTGCAAAATATGGCCACAGTTAGTACTCTTGCATATCTTAGCAACTGAAAACTGTAAGAATATTAAGCAACATAGCAGTAGTAGAAATGTTTCAGATAGGCACATCTCTGTTGGAAATGAACTAGCAGCAAAACATTCCTTTCTGTTTGCAGGTTATAGGTGGTGTGTCTATGCTGTGTACAGCCAGCGGTTTATAAGCTCACATAGTTCATGATGATGGTCTAATACTTTGACTTCAGAAATAGGCATGCTAATTACTCTGCAGACCAAAGCAACAAACCATTCAGCAGAGGTTTATTTGGAGAACAAGGTGCACAAGAGTGATTTCCTTCTTGTTCACTTAACTGCTGAACTCCACAACCAAGCTTGCCAAGACTAACCAAGAATTTCTCAATTGTGCTCTTACATTGCTGAAGAGTTGTCAGTTTGCTTATTAAAATATTTTACACCACCCAAACTCAGGGGATAACCTACATAAATGCTTTTCATGCGCTGTTTGATTTTACAGAAGCAATTGTGGTTTCAGCATGCTGGGGGCCAGACTGCATTTGGTATTTGCAGGAATATCATGCGGTACAGTGAGCCTTTCTCTTCCCACACAATTTGTACCCAGCTAGTCCATAGTGTTAGGAAATGGAAGTGGCTCTGCATTTTGCCCACTTAAGGGCCAGAGAAGTCAGATAACATCTGAGAGCCTGTAATCTGCTAGTTATGCTGCTGAAATGGGAGGAACAGGTTGGGGAGATGGCTTCACAACTATATTTCTCAGCTCATTCTCTTAATAACCCTGGGAAATTACTGCTCTTTTCTTCCGGATAACTTGTATCACATTGCCACTGTTCTCTGAATCCTCTTAAATAATGTTAGTAAACTTAGGAGAAATGTATTCTTTTGCTTTGAATTTTTGTGTAGAGGGTCTAACCTGCTGGCACAATGACTCTTCTTTCATTGGTAGTCATATTTGGGGGTGGAACGTGCTTCTCTTCCATGTAGTTTCCATAGTTCATCCCAACATTGTCTGAGCCACTAACCATCTTCCCGCCTTTTGCCACACTGCAGTCATCAGGAGAATTCCTAGAAAAAGAAGAGATGTGTGCTTCTATTATTATTCCAGTCCCCACTAATATCCTCAGCAAAGAATCACACTGAATGGAATGGAAAAAACAAGACTCAAGCACCAGGGTTGGGCTATTGCTAGAAAACTCAGCACCTACCACCCAATGACTCTGCTAATTTCTTCAGTTGCCTCAGAAAAAATGACCAGCCAGTGGACCACATATTTATTTTTATTTTCAAAGAATCAGGCTCTTATATATCACCAAATATATAAACACTAACGATTCATTTCCAAAGACCAGACTAGAATGGAGGCTTGCTCATGAGCTTGCTGAGCCTGCTGGCTGCAAGTACTTGCACTTCTTTCTCCAAACATCTCACAGACAACTGAACAAACATAAAGATACACTTAATGCAAATTCTCTGAAGGAAAGCTGTTATCATCTGTCATTGTCCAAGCTTTGGACAAGCCTTGTCCAAGCCTTGGACAGCTTTTCATCTGCACTGCTGTCGTTGTTTCCTGTGAGCCACGCTAAGTTGCTCTTTATGTCATGCAATGTAGACATACTTCTATGTATGGCTTGCAGAAAAGGAACATTTGCCAAAGCCATGATTCAAAATACCACACGCATGACTGGAAAAACCTTTCAGCTCCTCACTAGCGCAGTCTCCATGGTACTGCAGTCAAGAAATGGAAATCTGCAGAGGATCTGCAACAAGACACCTCTTTAATTTTGGCTTTGCTTTCTGAATAGAGTCTTTTGGTTTAACATCCCACAGGGGGTTCCCTAATGGCATTTTAATTGCATCACAGTTTTCTTTCTGGCAGACACAGACATATTTGTCCCTTAATTTAATGTCTACAACGTGTTTCATCAGAGAGAGAAAAATTGTTACCAAAATCAAAATAAAGAACAGAGCCACAGGGAATACCTTTAAATTTAAAGAGGCTGTTTGGCAAGGGAAGGAGGGTGTTAGTTAGGTTTTGGTTTCTCTAGTGAAACTAAATTACTAACAAGTTTTCTTTTTGTCCTGCCATTTAACTCCTGAAACTGTAGTGTGCTCTTACTAAACAGGCAAGCAGTCAGGTTGTGATGCTCCATTTAGATTCCTTGCAAACTGGCTAATTTGCAGTACGGAGAACTGAGACATCCTCCAAGACCCAGACTCCAGATCCCTGCCCTCCTACATGTGTTTCACCCATAGCATCTTGCTCTCTCCAGATTGGAAATCTCAGTTTCTCTCGCAAGCTTTGGGCAGCAATGCCACTGTAAGCACACCAGTGGTCAGAACACAGACGCTTCCCCACAAGACTTCTGCTATTGTTTAAGGACAAAAGAGGAAAAATAACACACAGTTCGGACCACTGTCTGCTCAACATATGTCAAAAACATGTGGCAGATATTTTATCCAATGCCCAAGTCACTTGGTTGAGTTGAATCCTCAGCACTACTATGGGTCAGGAACTAAAGCAGTTATAATTCTCACATGTGCGTTTTATGAAATAACTAGCAGTTGGAAAGCTGCGAAGATTCAGAATACATATTAAATACTGAAAGTATATATTATCACTTTTTTTCCAGGCAGTGTTACTACTAATTTTACCATGCTGTGTTAATGTATGTATTAAAAACAAAATTAATTGCTGATGGCTTTCAGTTTAAAAACAAAGCATATCACAGAAACCACTAAATGGGTACTGTCATCTGCTTCAGGAGATGGAACTGGGCCTTAAATGTTGCCTGGGAAATGTTGGCTTCACATACCTTTTCAGGTATAAAATATCTTGGGTGATGCATAACATATTACATATGAAATCTGCATTGTGTAAAGATCCTACAAATCCTTGTCAGTTACAGGACTGAATAATGAACACAAGGGAAGACGCAGTCACCATCTGATCTTGCCTGTCATTGGGTGGTGGTGAATTTAGCCTTTCTTCTCAGAACTAGAGTACTTGGGCATTATTCTCTCAGGTTTAGCTTTTCTATCGCACTATATATCCCTAAATATAATTCTGGAATGCAGCTTCTTTCTTGTCTACGCAGAGTGAAGCAAAAAAAAAACAACTTTTTCTTTCAGACATAAAAAAGAGCTTTTGTGATGATTGCTTGTGATTAGAACGTTGGCTTTTTCCATTTACCCTTAACAAATACAAATGGCATATATGTAAAAGTGAGTCTGCATACTAAATCATGTATATTTAGAAACATCATCAACCTCCTGACCTTACACCTACACAGATGCTCACCCTGACTTCTAAGGTCAGTTATATTACAAAGACAAAAGAAAGAAACATTTGGCCCATTCGCTGACTTTTTAGAGATGCGTTTGGGAAACAGAGCTAGCAGCATCCTTTGGCCTAACTGGCACAGTTTCTTTATTTTATTTTCTGTGAAAAGGAACTTGGCATGTAGGGACATGAATGTCTTGCTGCTGACATGAAATATCACATCAGTATTAGCCTTTGCCACTGTTACGGGCAATTGTGCATTAAAACCACTTTTGTAAACACTGAACAGTAAATGATGTGAAAGATCCAGTAGCACACTGCTTTTGGCAATCTGACAGGGCTTCTGAGCTGGTTTTCTGATCTGAATATACACAGATGGGGTGGGGAAGAAGATCACAAATAAGTAATAACTTTTCATTAAAACTCAGAAGCAGATGGTCAAGGGTTTTGTCCTGTTAACTTACTGGGTGGACAAGCAAATCGCCAGCTCAGCAAATCTTCTAAGACCATGCTTAACCTCAAGCATGTGTGGAAGCAGCTCCATGGCAGCTAACAGGACTACTCAGGTACTTCAAATTAAGCGTGTGCTTATGCATTCCACTGAAGCAAGGCTTAATTTAAAAGGCTGGAACCAACTTCTGCGGTATAGAAAGCAAAGCTGAAAATGCAAGCAGACACTAGAAAACGGTAATTTTAGTGGCCAGAACAAGAGAGGGATTGTCTGCAAAGTCTTTTTTTAGGATTTGCTGTGTGCCTGCTTTATTTCTGAACCACCAGGGGAACAGGGGCAGTGGAAAAGCAGCTCTCAGAAAGTGTGCCCAGCATAAAGGGTGCGGCTTTGCAGTGATTCATCCTCAGGTCCAAAATGAAACCCAAGATGTTTCTCTTCACAGCTGCATGTTATTTTTACCCTTTGTAAATATACTGCATTACACCTGGAATTTGCATAAAAAAAGAAAAACAGCCCCCCAAAATGTGGAAATACTACAATCATGCTATCCAAGAGCACTTTGTCCACTCCTGATCTGATTCTGCTCTGATTACTGATAAATGACTGTTGAAGAAAATACTTCTCCATGGGTTCTTGGACCTGGGACCCTTGCCTTTGTTCAGGGTTATTTAGAATCAACCTGATTTGATGGTTAAATTTAGCGTCCATTCCTACTGAAGTCCATTGGAGTTTTGCCAACCATTGCCTGTGATGAAAGCAGATGTAAGTTCATAAATAAGTGTATGAAACACATTTTTTCCTCTTCACTATGCTACTATTTTCCCCATGTGATATAAAACACCTGTGTTCTCTTAAAATGCAAGGTGTCAGAGAAATGCAGACTAGGAATCAGCAAAATTTTACATGATCTCTGTGACATTCTCCTAATGAAACCCCCTCTATTTGATGTTTCTGAATTTCAGAGAGAAATAAATGAGAAAAATTGTATTCTCCAAATATTTACATATCTTCATAAGTTTATGTAAGAAGCACAGCTTGGATAACTTCCTTACGGAGGCTACTCATAGAAAAAGGGTCTCAGGAGAGTAGAGTGGTGTAAGGATATCTTTGGAGTTTTCCATTCATGGTCCCCATCCAGTCCATGGCTGGTTAGGTCAGAGCACATGCTGAGCTATCAGAACTTTTCTTCTATGAGGCTTTGGCAAATAAAACATGACACTGTCCTAGAGGACACAGATTTCTCTCCCACTTCATAATGCAGGTGATCTGAGAAAGAGTCGAGCAAGCCTGCAATGTCTCACCTTGTCCTCATGTTCAAGAGTGAGAGCTCTGCAAAGCCTGCACCCTCAGATAATTTGGGCCAAGATATGCAAATTTGTATTTAACCAGAACAACATCATGTAAAGGTCAGTTCATGTGAGTATATGGCAAAGCATACTCATGTTAATCTCCATTCACTGCAACTACTCAAGTTGTGGTGAATTTGGTCAGCACTTCCCTCCCAGGATGGTTTGTCACTGAAAAAGTGGTCCATGGAATAAAAAATGTAAAATCCCTGAGAGCTGGAGGGACACTGCTCTTTCCCAAAGCCCACCTGACATACTTTCCTCCACAATATCAGTTCCAAGGGCTACACAGCCGCAGCCCTAAATTCTCTTCCCTGCCCCTCTCCACACCTTCTTCTTCATGAATGAGTGGGATTCACATCTGCTGAGACCTGCCACAGAAATGACATGCAATGAGGGGTCCTGCAGTTGCCCCTTTGAATTCCATCCTGGCATCAATCACTAGGGACAGCCCAACCTTCGCTGGTGAGAAGAAGCCCAGGCTTCACAGCTGCCAGAGTAGCACTGTGGCTGCACCAGCAGCTTTGCAGGCCCCCAGGGACTGCTTCCTTGGCACCAGCAGGGATCCCTGGGGGTGCTAAGTGAGACTCTGAAAAGCACTTTCAGCAGTGGTATCAGAGGATCCAACACTTGCTTTGACAGAGCTCAGTTTCCACCACACACACTCATCACCCAGCACCATAGCTGGATGTGACTGCCCAGCTTCTTCTGTGCATACACCGGGCCAAGCCCTGCAAGTATATCAAGCCCTCTGCTTCTGTGCAAGCACCTGCCTTTAAATCTGCCGAGCAAGCACTACCACACTTAACCTGCTGAAAGGAAAGCACAGGTTTTATTTTCCCTTCCAAGGCTTCTTGTGAAAGCAGTGCAAGTCCACAGAGGGCTTCAGGGTAACAGAGGCATTAAAATGTCAGAAAATGCACTGACATTGAAATATCCCTGGAGTGCTCATACAGGTTTTCATTCAGCTGCTTAGCAAACTGGACTGGGAAGCTGCTTCCCTAGCAAGTAGAATCATAGAATCATGAAGTATACAAATAACTAAATAAATGGCTGGGTGGATAAGTAACTTAGTGCTTAGCTACAACCTGAGTCATTCCCCCACCCACATGGAGTGGCTGTGTGAAGGTGTCATGGTTTAAGCCTCTCAGCCACGCAGTTTTGCTCGCTCACTCACTTCCCCCACTTTCTTCCCTCCGCTCCTGGAGGGATGGGAAGGAGAATCAAAAGAATGCAACTCCCACAGGTTGAGATAAGAACAGTTTAGTAACTAAGGTATAACACAAACCACTACTGGTACCACCAATAATAATAATGACAAGGCAAATACAAGGAAAGAAAGCAATAGCTCACCATCAATCCCAACCCGACCAAGCCGTGCACCCCCCACCATGCACCCCCACCACTAATAATAATGACAAGGAAAATACAAGGAAAGGATACAATTGCTCACCACCCAGCCCGACCAAGCCGTGCACCCCCACAGTGCACCCCCCACCCTTCCGGGTCTCTGTCCTCTGTTTTTACCTCCTGGACATGATGTGCTGTGGTATGGAATAACCTCTTTGGTTAATCTGGGTCATGTGTCCTGCCTCTCCTTCCTCCCGGCTTCCCCTCCTCCCTGGCAGAGCATGAGACTCACAAAGTCCTTGGCCAGCCTAAACATCACCAAGCAGTAACTGAAAACACTGGTGTTATCAGCGCTGTCCCCAGGCCCAAAATCAAAAACACAGTGCTGCACCAGCTACCAAGAAGGAGAAAAATGACTGCTGCTGCTGAACCCAGGACAGAAGGTGATGCTTGTCCACAGGAAAGGGGATAGCCAGGGTTGGGGTGAGCTGCTGAGGTCTGTGGAAGGGAGGGAAGCTCCTCAGGACCTGTGCCACCAGTTAAAGATGACTTAAGTTGGTGCTGAAGCCACAGTGACAGTCTATCTTTGCTGTAAGGTGAATGTCAAAAGCAGTCCTAAGAAGATAAAAGAAAAGGAAAAAAAGGAAAACTGAAGTCCTCGCTGGGCCATGCAGTCATGGAAGTGACTTCATGTGGGGTTAAGCAGGTGCAACCAAAACAGTCTTAATAGCCCCAACGGACCAGGGCTATGGAGAGGCTGAGATTGAAGCAGTCCCATGCTAATATACCCAGCAGCATCCAAAATGGGCAGACACCACTCTGTGGGGTGCCCAGGGCTCAGTAGGTGCTCAGGGTTGCATGGGGCTGTCCCAGGGGTCACTCAGATATGTTACAGTGTGGCACTTAGAAGCCATCCAGTTCCTTCCTCCAGCAAAAGGAAAAAGCAACCACCACATACCAACACATGCAACGTTGTTGGCTTTCTGTAAGCAAACTAAAAGATGATTGTTTATTGAGCTGTATACACAGCAGCCGTTCATTTCAATCAAACAATAACTTTTGCTAATTGAAACAATCTTTTTCTTTTTTTTTTTTCTTTTTGTTTTTGCTAACTTTCCCTGGCTATCTTGCAGTCCACAGCTGCTTCAAGCCTTAAGGCCAACATGGCAAATTAAGGCAGTCAGCATCTGGCTCACTAGAGGCCAGTCAAGCTATAAATATTACCAGCCTGGCTCTTTGTGTTAACAGTGCAGGGAAACAGCTGGTTTAAGTTTGACTGCACATTGTCATTTCTCCATTAGTGCAAACACTTCAGTATTTCTTATGTGTCAGGTTAGAGTGAAGAAAGGCAAAGAAGGGAAGGGGGCCACTAAAAGCCAAAGCTAAGAAATGATGTTCTGTATATACATAATTTACAATTAGATTGCTGCCTGGGAGAAGGCTGAAGTCTGACATGGTGATAGCTAGGCCAAAGCCACAATGACTTCCCAGTTGGCCTGTAACTTTCAGGACCTATTCTCCCTTGTTTTTCTTTTATTATTTTTATAGAAATTCTATTATAATGGTAATTGATTACATTTCTCAACTTGTATTTCATTTCAAGGGCTTCTAAGACTGTTGCATTTGTGGTTTCATAAAATATGAAATACCAGGAGACAGGACCCTCACCAAACCAGATATGCCTTCTTTTATGGGCAGGGATTATACAGAAAGTTAGCAAAGTAGAGCATACCAGGCATAAACAAAAATGACATCTTGTATGGAAACCATAATCCCCATGTCTATGGAATGTCTGCTGAGTTTTGTGATTAGCATTATTGGGCTGTGAGGTTGATGGGTGCCAAATGGCAAAGCAAATGATGATCCACTCTTCTTTTTTATTACACACTTTCTGCTTTGTCTTAAAATACTATTCCCAAGCTTTAAATACTGAACACTCCACTGATATCACCCTGATCAAAATAAAACTTCTAATAAAGGGGGAGAGGAGAAGACTCATCTTCAAATGTGCTGGGTTAGAGACAATCTACCTACTGGCAGTGCCTGTGCCATGCCAGCCCGAGGAAACACCACAACCAGCGGCTCTAAATGCTCTAGACATAGGAAATACTGTACTGGAAATAAAATAGTAATAATAGTAATAGTCAGAAATAATAACAGTGATCATAACTCTTGTGGGGGCCTATGTTATTATTTGAAACCTGATTCTATATTTCACTACCCATATGCAAGCTTTTGGCTGCTTAGCACTTTTGAAACTGGCTATTCTCATCTCCTTCTTAAACTCCTGAAGCTAAGCATACAATTTAAGCATCAGTGGTCAATCCAAAATGTAACCATGCCAATTATGAATGAACCCATTATCCCAGACTGGAAAGCTTCTTAGCTGGTAGTTGCCAGCCCAGCGCCCTCAAAAAAAGTTGCAAAAAAGGTTTTTTTTAGTCTTTGGCAACATGTTTGCCTCAAAACCAGAGCCAAACCACGCACACACACATAAACACACACACACATGCACTGATGTTAAGCTGGTGGATTTTCAGAGCAAAAAGGGTCTTCTTGAAGTAGTCACACAAAAAACCTTACATGGACAAGATCCTGAATTTGCAGTTTTTCAGTTTGGTAAGCAGCCACTTCATCAACCACCCAGTTAGTGGGAAAAAAGATTATGCATCTCAGATAACTAACACCATAGCTTTTTACCTAAGGTTAATGTTACTTTATAAACGCAGCACCAATATGTGCATTAGGAAAGTCATCCTCTAAAGACAGATCTCCCAGCTTTGCTGAGGGCTGATGCAGGGGCTGACTCAAACCCTTTTGGAGACAGAGGAGAGAGTCCCATTGATTGCAGTGGGTTTTGGACCACGCTTGTTGTTTAGTCTGAGCTGAGGTTTACCAAGAATACCAGGGCTGCATGCCGGTGGTACACCACTAGAAGTGGAAGGGATGGCACTGTGCCTCAGCTGTGGGGTTGTGCTCCAGGGATGGAAAAAGCCATGCCCCTGAAAAACAAGTGATGTCAGGGTGATTACTGCAGATCAACCCTGTTTCTCCATGTGCTAGACACACACAAGTTGCGCAAATGCTCTGAGTAGGTCCACCAGTATCATACCACAGAGTGAAGCATAATGCAGAGGTGCCTCATGTAGCTTAAAGCATGTCAGCCTGGATCCTGGGAGCAGGATGGTTGTGTCATGGTGGCAATACAGAGATCCATATGAATGAATGCACCCTCCTTAGAGGCTACACATTAACTGGCACATGGATAGACTGTGCAAGGTACCTCAAGTGCTACCCATTCAAATTTGCTGGTTTGTATAGCAAAAAATAGTTATCACTTAGGAGGCTCACAACCATAAGAAAATTAGACAAAAAAAAAAAAAAAAAAAAGAAAGACAAAAACTTGAGGTCACTCGGGACTCCAAAAAGTCCTCCTGTGTGTCAGAAGCACTCAACCCAGCTAGTACAGAGGCTCTTTGATGAAAACTTAGAACAGTAACATGCAAATAAAAACAGTATCTCCCAAAAAGAGCCAGCACAAAAGATGTATTAAGTGGTAATTTCATTCTCAAATGGTTTTTGAGTAACAATTAGTAGCACTTAAATCAATATTTTGCACATGATTAAATCTTCATGACAACTAATTATTTCTGGCATTTCGTTATAACTCAGTATCAGCCAAGCTGATGTTGGAAAAATTCTGCTATGCTTTCACTGCAGCTTTCGAAATGCTTTTTCAATGAAATCATCACACTGCTCGTGGCAAGAGAAATTTATCTGTGGCCTGAATAAGACACTGTGTTCCACTTCAGCCTCCCTTAAAAAGATTGATTACCTACCACTAAATGCAGTTCTTCCAAGTTACCTTTTTTTTGTCCCACCCATGGGCAGGACGGAGTCGCATGGGCGAGTGTATTCAGAGACCACTGAGAAATCCAAGGATTTAAATGTTGTTCAAGAAGTACCTAGGGCCTCATGGGAGTATTTTCACAGGAGTGAATTCCACTGTAACCACACAACATGACTTGAACTCCCTCATTGTAATAGAATTGCTCATACTTAATTTGATAAAATATGTAAAGAACAATAAACAAAAAAGTAAGTGTCAGTATGGCATATGCTATCTCTAGATTTATATTATAGTGCCTTACTGTAACAGGGTGAATCTTTTGGTCTGACTCAAGAGCAATAAATAGCAGGAAATAATATTATTACATTCAGGTGAAAGACTGACTATATGGTGGCACAAAGGGCTCATTAGATTTATGTACCTGGAAGAAATATAGTGGCTGCACCAACGTAATGGATTTAAAGAAACTCAATTTGATACCATCTGTGACAATCTCATGATATATACAACAACAGCAAGGTAAATGACAGCTTTAATTTAAACTTTTCTTGCTTTACTTAATTTAAGGTAGGCCCTCAGGCTATATTTTCTGGTGCTGTGCAGCAGGGTCTAGCTTTAAAAATGCTGTTATTGTTAAACAAACCCATGTAGCTAATCCCTCTGCAGCTCACTGAAAATAACCCTTTAATTTCATTCTAATGTTATTGCTTCACTATTCACAGGAATGCCAGTTCTGAGGCTGTTATATTTTGATATTTAATGTGGGGCAATTACAGCCAAAGTGTATCTGGGGAAAGCCCTAGCAGAGTGAGTCCATTTCAGCTTTGAGTGGGTACTTAATTGTTGATATGTAAGGGGTTCAGTAGGCTCCTAAAATTTTATACGCCCTCCCAGACAGCAGAATATACGGCCAGGAAGTAGCCTAACACACTGAGAAGAGAGAACTGGACAGCAAAAACTGCAATGTTAACTATTCTCTGGTTGCTATTTTGGGGGGTCTGTTACCCTGCTTTGTATCCTCTTTACACATACCCAGGCTCCACATAGGAAGATGATTACAGAGAATACTCTTGAGATCCTAGAGGTAGCACTTCCGCGGCTCTGCAATGTGGCTGTGGTATTTCAGACTCCTTTGGGACGACCCAGATTTAAAATAGGTGTAAATAGATCAGGTACAGTTTCACTAAAAATGAAAAGCAGCTCTAGCTACTGCATGTGTTAACTTGTAACATATGAAGCATTTTTAAGAACTGAGCATTTCATCTAAGGAAATAAATTTATGGACTGCAAATAAGCAAGGTGAGGAAGGCTTCTGCAGAAAAGAAAAATGCAAAGTAACCTGCAGAATGGCAGGGAACCACTAGTTTGTGCATAGAAAGTGTGACAAATACTACGTATGTGATGAACAGCACATAATCTGTCAGGAAACCAGTGAAACACCAACATCAAATGGCAAAGACCTAGCAGGACTTGAGGAAGGAATAAATGGTTTTAGATTTGTAAGAGATGTATAAACTGCATTGACCTGTAGTGACATCCATATTGACAGTACTCATCAGTATCATATCAGAATATTTGAATACATGATTAAGAATAATCTATTTCTGATATTTTTATGCAATGTTTGAGTCATGCACAAGTTTTCTGCAACTAGAAGGAATATCACATACTAGGAAGCCTTCCAATTCCCGAAGAATAATAACACTATACGTATTACATGCACATACATGTGTGAGTTTTAGGAATGCCACAACATATTTACATTTGCTACTTGGCAATGTTATTTCTCCATTAAAAGTGTAAAATAATAGTTCTTTGATGCAATAGTGTATCTTAATTAAAAAATATTTTTTTTTTATTTTTATGTTACATGCAAGCATGTGATATACGCGTTAATTTCTTTTTAATTGTGTTAATCTATTCTTTTGTAGTCTGTAAGTGATTTTTTTTTTTTAATGTTGTTTAGTTTTCACTCTTAGGAATTATAGTGAAGTATTAATTTTCCTTGTTTTCTACAGTTAACAACTCTGCATTGATCTGTCAATAGGGGAGGCTGTCAAATCCAAGATTAATAAACAAACCTCTGCTTCCAATGCTGCAGGTTATTTTTAATTCAATATAGAAAGAATTACATTTCTTCCCATTATATTTTCAGCCAGAACATGCCTTTTAGAAAACCAGTGTTCTGATCAAAACCGTTTTGCAGTTCAGAGCAGTAACTTGTACAACCTCTTCCAGCAGCATAGCTCATGTGCCAGCTCACATGCTTGTTCATATTGGGAAAGAATGGCCACCCATGGGCTGTTCATTTTCTAGTGATGGCCACATTAAGCATCTCTGAGTGATGCTGTCCAGAGAAAAATGAAAAACTTTTAACCTTCATGTGCTGCTCAGCTGATTTGCACTAAACTCCAAGTCCAAATGATGGAGTAGATAGAAATAATGCTACTTTTTTTTGGAGAAGAGGCACACAGAATTGCTTCTTTTCATCCCTTTACTTCTGTAATGGTGGTAAAAGTGGTCAGGATAGTGCAAAACCATGTTACTGGGGTTCCAGATGCCTTGGCAACTCTTGGGCATCACGTCCTTATAAAATTAACAGCTCTCCTGGAAAAGTATGAATTAAAATTATGCCTCATGACTAATCAAAATAGATTGATTTAAGGGCAATTTCCCAATGCTCAGATTACACATCCTTGCAAAAGTAGATGCCTGTTCTGCTAGTAACAGAGAGTGTGGAGACCAGGATATGACACCAAGATGTGTGGTTCAGTTGATACTTTGGAGGGAAGGGATGCCATCCAGAGGGACCTTGACACGTCTGTGAGGTGGGCTGATGCCAGCCTCATGAAGTTTAACCATGACAAGTGCAAGGTCCTACACCTGGGTGGGAACAATCCCAGGCACAGCTACAGGTTGGGCAGAGAAGAGATTCAGAGCAGCCCTGCGGAGAAGGACTTGGGGGTGTTGGTCAATGAAAAAATGAACATGAGCCGGCAGTGTGTGCTTGCAGCCCAGAAAGCCAACCGTATCCTGGGCTGCATCAAAAGGAGTGTGACCAGCAGGTTGAGGGAGCTGATCCTGCCCCTCTACTCTGCTCTCGTGAGAACTCACTTGGAGTATTGTGTGCAGTTCTGGTGTCCTCAACATAAAAAGGATATAGAACTGTTGGAACAAGTCCAAAGGAGGGCCACGAGGATGATCAGGGGACTGGAGCACCTCCTGTATGAAGATAGGCTGAGAAAATTGGGGCTGTTCAGCCTGGAGAAGAGAAGGCTGCATGGAGACCTCCTAGCAGCCTTCCAATACCTGAAGGGGGCCTATAGGGATGCTGGGGAGGGACTCTTCATTAGGGACTGTAGTGAGAGGACAAGGGGTAATGGGTTCAAACTTAAACAGGGGAAGTTTAGATTGGATATGAGGAAGAAATTCTTTACTGTAAGGGTGGTGAGGCCCTGGAATGGGTTGCCCAGGGAAGTTGTGAATGCTTCATCCCTGGCGGTGTTCAAGGCAGGGTTGGACATAGCCTTGGATGGCATGGTTTAGTGGGAGGTGACCCTGCCCATGGCGGGGGGGTTGGAACTAGATGATCTTAAGGTCCTTTCCAACCCTAACTATTTTATGATTCTATGATTCTATGATACCTCTGTAGGAAAGACAGATATTTCTCTTCACAAAGGGCAACTTAGGCAGCCTAAATCAGCAGCCACTTCCTGCTTATGGACTGTGCAGGTAACCAGAGTGTCACCCTAAGGTGATATTAATATAAACTAGCATGCACTAATCAAAAATAGCACAAAGGAAGGAGAAATTATAGGCATTGGAAGATATGTCCAAATAGCCTGTTTAATTCAGGGCTTCTGAATGCTTATTCATCCACGAAAAGTTCACATATAGAAGGTGAATATAAGATTGGGGAGATATGGTGGCAAATCCCCCTCCTGGCCCCCCAGATTCATGACCCCAGTCATCAGGTTGTAAAACATGTTGAACACAAGCCTGCCCTGTCCTGCCTGCTGAAGTCAAGTTGCCAGGCAGGCAGCAAAATGCAAACTGAGGGTTCAGGAGAGAGATGGGGAGCCTAAGTCCAGCCCTGCAGCCAGGATACACTGCTCTCGTGGCTCCACTGCAGCTCCTCACTCTCTGGGTTACTTCTGGTTTTATTCAACAATGGCACAGCCCCCAGGAGAGAAGCAAAGGCCCTAAGCACAGGATCTCTTCCAGCTGCACACCCAAACACACATCTGTCCACAGCAACGCTTTCAGGCCTTTCTGGATAGCAAGGCAGGGCTTGTCTGAGTTCCTAAATCAGAGTATAATTCTTATCAGTGTTGCTACCAAGGATTAGACAGGACAAGGTTTCAGCTAATAAAAGACAGAAGAACTACTGCATACAATTTTGTCCTTAAACCACTACAGAACCAGCCAAATACTTGTGATTCATGAACTGAGCATTAATATTCAGGTTAGGTATGTATTTCAGGAATCCAAGACAGCAAATTCAAGATTCTGGTTTGATGATTTTAAAAATGTGATTGCAACAATTGCAAATGAATCTGTATGATCTAGACTCTTCCTTAATATCTGTCAATACCGCAAAATTGGAGTATGTGAATGACTGACTTTAGTTATGTATAACATTACAAACTACCACTCATCTCAGTAACAACACTAATTATCTACTCTCATGCACTTTATGGCATTTACACTGTGAAAAACTATGATTAGTTCTCTTACAGAAATGCCAGCACAAATACTTAGAGGCAAGCTTTAGGAAGCAGGCAAACCTGGTTTTGACTTAATACTCCATTTGTGATTATATCTGTGCATTTGCTTAGCACAAAAAAAAAAAAAAAAAGGAAAAAACCCACTGAAACTGATTGTGAATAAATTCTGAATAAGAAGAGTTACAAGAAGACTTCCTCCAATCCTCTGTAACTTCCTCCAATTCTCTGTAACTTCAGATCACCATTTATTTCTTCGTATCGCAAATCTTTGACTATTCACTAGAAATTCTGATTTGACTTCAGCACAATTTCCATCCTCACCGGTGAAAAGTGTAGGTGTGATAAGCCGTCAACCACTTTGCCCTGCTTGTGGTGCTCTTCACATTAGCACAGCAAGTGTGAACAATAACCACAGTGCTCATGGTTGAGGTTTTTCTAAACAACTGATCCTGGGAGATGAGATCAGTAGGCAGGTGTTTGTGATAGAGAGATGAGAAGCACAGCCTTTGCTGGTACATAACCAACAACTGGAGCAACCGACTCTCTGGACCTCTGCCCTTCAGCAACACCAAAAGAAAACTGTTTTGACGGTCAGGCATTTGAAACAGGAAAGCACTTGTTTGGATAGTTTCCTTGGGAAAAAAAAATAAA
This sequence comes from Amazona ochrocephala, assembly GCA_039720435.1. Classification (NCBI taxonomy): domain Eukaryota; kingdom Metazoa; phylum Chordata; class Aves; order Psittaciformes; family Psittacidae; genus Amazona; species Amazona ochrocephala. The sequence goes on along the minus strand of CM077877.1, from coordinate 97,654,275 downwards.
AATCTTCATTGTGCTTTTCAGATGGAAGAAATCCATAGAGTGCTCCTATGCTCGGGGGAGCTACCAGTCAATATACACAACTTCACTGCATTACTTTCCGCTTAATCGATTCAATTCTCCTTCATAGAGAAATTGATAGAAAAAATGTCCCAGTTAAAGTACTGACATGCTGTGGCTGCTGCCTGCTGAACTGAGTAATTTCTGTTCTTGTTCCTTTCTACTCCCCTGCTTGTCTCCATGCATATGCTGTTTCTTCTTAAATCTAACTCCATGGTTATGTTTTTTGGTACTATGCTTAAATTAAACATAAAAGTAAAGATAGTTCACTTCCTCTGCCACTACAAGAATTTACTTCCTGTGCTTCTCTGCTTGATTATATTTAGAGTAAAAGGCAACTGACCAAGTTACTGTATTTTCAGAGCTTCCATTGAGTGTTATTTCACACACACCACACCCTTACATGGATCACTGCTGCTGGGCCAGATTACAGCAAACTCACATTTTGCTAACTTTAATACATACTCTTTCACTTAGCATACAATGCAAGTTCACATCCAAAATTATCCTCAGTAAGAAGAAATACAGTAAGGTGTTGCACAAGCTCATGAAAAGACTGTGCCTGAAGCACCATTTGAAATCCTCAACAACACCTGAATAGGGCTGGCAGGTGTGACCCACAACGTGCAGCAGACCTGTAGGCTTCTAGAACAGCACCTGGTGGCTAGGTGGGGCATCTTAGGGCATCTAAAATGCTTCTAGATTCAGATTTAGACAACAGAGCTAGACCCATCCTTAGAAAAAGTAAACTTGAGCCACGCTAACACTGGCCTTGTTACCTTGACCCATTAACTTGGTTTGGGTTACACTCCATCTTGATGGTGACTCTGGCTGGGGGCTGTGATAACCAGTCTTGCTGGGGAACACGTGGACTCATCTTTGACGTCTGTCCATATTCACTGGAGGAGGAGGCCGTCATCTCTGTCTTCGCAAGGTGGGGTGATCCGTAGGCACACTCAAACAAGGACTGGTCTTCACTCACCACTGACAACGCTTCCTGCAGACCAGAGAAAAGAAGTCAGCATGACCATGTTTCACAGTAAAGGGCTTGTCTATCTCACAAGCAGATGAACAGCTGGTCATCGGCTTAAATGCTCATTACTTTTTAGGCATGCTACTGCTGTCAGTGGAGGTGAGGATTCATGGTGCCAGACATGCCATCAGCATATGGAAGGAAGACAACCTCTTCCCTTGGGAGACCCTTTCCACCAGTGACTGAGAAGATGCACAAACACACATTACCAAACACTTAAAAATAGTGGCCCTAGAATAGGAGCTGGGAGGAAGGAGAGGGAAGTCAGACAGCAAAACTGAGACCTCTGGTATCCCAGGTAGGAATGTAGATAGTAAGCAAGCTGCCATCTCTGCTTTAGCTGCCCCTGCAAGGAGCAACCAAAGCCAGGCCTTGCTTACCCACTGGGAGCTCCTTTTTCTTCCTCTGGGACCCAGGCCAAGTCCCTTCTGGACAGGGAGCCAAGACAGCTGGGCACAACCTCTAGTCCAGGGACCCTGCTCTTTCTGCCAGCATCCGCTGCCAGCGTCAGCAGAGGTTCCTGCCACCAGCCCTGAAGAGATACCATGCCCATCAGCCACCTTTCTCTCATGGCAGTCCTTCCTGGTGGACCTCCTGGCTGGCCATCCTGCTCTGGCACTGTGGGAAGGGCTTCCCTAGCCACCTTCCCATGGCAGCACTGCAGTTATGGCCCTCAAGGGTGGCAGGTTTCACCAGGCCTGTCAGTGGCAGGGTGGCTGCCATCATGGCTACATACCAGAGGGAGAAAAGGCCACCTTCTCTCCTCACCACCATGAGTTCGCATTGGCATCAATTCTTTCCCCATGTGTCCTGGGTTCAGCAGTAGCAGTCATTTTTTCTTTTTTCCCTTCTTGGTAGCTGGTGCAGCACTGTGTTTTTGATTTTGGGCCTGGGAACAGCGCTGATAACACCAGTGTTTTCAGTTACTGCTTGGTGATGTTTAGGCTGGCCAAGGACTTTGTGAGCCTCATGGTGTGCCAGGGAAGGGGGGAAGCCGGGGGGAAGCAGAGACAGGACGCCTGATCCAAACTGACCAAAGAGGTTATTCCATACCACAGCACGTCATGTCCAGGATGTAGAACGGGGAGCAGAGACCCGGAAGGGTGGTGAGGGTGCACGGTGGGGGGGCACTGATGGGGGTGCACTGTGTGGTCGGGCTTAATACTGGATAGTGAGAAACTGCATTCTTTTCCCTTGTATTTTCTCTTGTCATTATTATTATTGGTGGTAGCAGTAGTGATTTGTGTTATACCTTAGTTACTAAACTGGTCTTATCTCAACCTGTGGGAGTTGCATTCTTTCGATTCTCCTTCCCATCCCTCCAGGAGCAGAGGGAAGAGACAGTGGGGAGTGAGTGAGTGAGAGAGCGACTGTATGGGTTTATGAAGCTTAAACCACGACACCATGTTATCTGGAGCCAAGTTAAGGCAGTAAGGCAGTGCCTGGGCCTGGCTCAGGCAGCCAGCATGCCATTGGGAAGCTATGGGAAGGGCTGATGCTGCCAAAGGAACCCTCCTGCCTGAGCCAAGGCTCTCTAGACATGCAACTGGTCTGGGCTCCCATCCTCTTGCTGGACCCCAGCACCACACATGCTCCGGGGTCACCCTTCTGAAAGCAGCCTTCCAAGGAAAGCCTCCCTCTCCAGGAGCTACTTATGGTGAACAGAGGACATAGGGGGTCTAAACAGACAGTAACCCAAACAGCGACTCCCTCCTCCCACCCTAGTGCTATGGCTTTGCCCTATGATGAAGTGGAATGTGGGTGAAGCCTGACACCTCCCTCTCTACCAAATGTGGCCCCTACCAGCACTGTGGAGCAAGCCCCAGCACCAGGCTGGTGGAGGAGGCTTGGTGTGCAGCACACCAGATGACAGCTGCCATAAAGGCGGCCAGCTGGCCATTGCTGGAGGTGCAGGGGCCAAGAATAAGGGTGCGAACCGAAGCCAGATTTGGGGTAGGACGCTCATGAGGCAGCTTGTGTGGGCCTGCGCTGCTGCCAGCCCTGAGCTGACAGCCGAAAGGAGGACAATAAAACCGTGTGGCTCTGTCAGCAGAGGAGGATGTGGTGAAGAAGGGAGAGGGGAAAGAGAGAGCAATGGAAAGCTGGGTGGCTGCCTGCAGGCTCCTGCCTTCCTTGGCTACCAGAAAAGGATTTGCACAAGCTCCAGCAGTTGCATGCTGCCCTAAAACTCAGCAGTTGTATTTGTTCATATTAAGGGGGTACGCATTTACCATTCCTTTTACTTGTCTGGTTTGTGAGGAGGAGCAGGGTGAGGTGCTGCTGGTCCCCTGCTCCCCAAAGATTGCTCCCTGGCTACACTGCCCTGAGAGACAGCAGGAGGACTTGATGTGCTTGGATAGTAAAGTAGCATGGATCATATCACAAGAACTAAAGAAAGAAAATGTTACACTAGAAGGAAAATAGAAATTTCTTTCTTAGCAGTCCATAACTGTTTTCCCAGGTGATCACAATGCATACCATGTCTGAGACTATTTACTGCACAGTTCCCTCTTTTCTGACCCACTGTAGAGCTAATACATGAGCCAAAACCCATAAAATTAAATGTTAATTTTGGAAGAGCTAGCTCCAGTATACGCATGAATGTGTGAATTATACAGGACAAAGTAGACACAAGGTTGCAAATACAACAGGCAGAATGCTATTTTACTCTGTAAACCATTTACTAATAGACCTTTTCAGAACAGGCTTCAATCACTATATAATGGATATTATTTCTCATCCTCCCGCACACGAGTAACAAAGCAAATTTATTCTGGTTCCTATTTAACTTGACTCCACTTAATGTAGGTTAATTTAGGAATATTTAGGGTAAGTATAACTGCAAACAACAACAAAAAAAGGGTTTCCTATTTATTTGCATCATTAGTGGCAGTGCATCTTACTTGTGCTATGGATGCCTATTATGTTGCACAAGTAGGAAAAGTACACACATTTTAACTTCCTCAGGAGGACAGCAATTGCTGAAACATGATCTCAATTAATAAGGGTTATGTGCATATCTAAAGACTATGACAAAAACAAGACAACCACAAATGAACCCAAGAGACAGACTCAGACTTCATTCACATTTCAGGAAAAAAAAAAGCCTCATTATTCATGGAAAAAAAAAAGCCTCATTATTCATGGAAAAAAAAAAAAAAGCTGAGTTTGCTAGCTGGAGTTTTGTTCTGATTTAATAGCAAACACTCATCTGTACTCCATCCTGTTAGTTATCAGTTAGTGCACGCTAACAGGTCTGTAAAAGCTCTGTAGGAATAACTGAGTTTCTGTCAACTTTGCACCCTGTTGGGTTGGTCCTTATGTGGAAGGCTTATTAATATGTACTTTACGATAGTAAGTATCTCTCATACTTTACTCCAAGTCCTCATTGATCTTTGTTGGCCAGTCTTGAAGGACAGCAGGACATGCATCACCCCTCCCTTCAGCACATTACAAAAGCTGAACTGGCTGTCTAAGCTTTTGCACAATTTTGAGGAGTCAGCGTAACTGAAGAACATGGGCTAAACTAGAATTAGCCTTACTTCCTCTTTAACCATCTTTCCTCTCACATAAGTGAGATTGAGGATTCAATGTGGGAAACATGGAAACTATGTGTAACATCTGCTCTGCTATTCCTCCTGCCAGCCAGGACCCAGGCATACCAACTGTCCTGTCCTTCAAATGCAGCAAAGACCATCGATGTCAATTTACCAACGACCCCTACAGGTGATATACGTGGTCCTTGAATATTCAAGGAAAACATTTTCTGCAACAGACAGGTGGGAGCTGTGTGTCCAAGGCTGGCAGCTGCTGCCTTTCTTCCTCATAGTGGTCTTAAAAGCTGAGGATTTCTGGCCCAGGCTTTTCTGAATCCAGTGACCTTGCAAGACACAGTGATGCTGAACCATCGGAGTTCATACAACCCAATACAACCTCATGTGAAATCTGTATTGTGGAAAGCATAAAAATAGCATCAAGAAATATAAAACACTTCTCAGCTATACAAGAATGTCGCATAATATGGTATCCCCCAAAACAGACAGAAAATGTCCTTCAACTGCTCCTTCCATGAATTGTTTCATCTTGTCTTTCCTTGATTTCACCTTACTAATTAAAGCCTTCAAGCCTTAACCCTACATAAACTGTGAAAGAAAAGCAATCACAGCAAACTACTGTACTGAGCAGCTGACAGAAAGCAGTATGGGTATTTATTTCTTAAACACAGGGACTTAAAAATGTGCTTTTTCCTATAATTCTAAATGCAAGCTTTTGGACAAAATGCAATATAAATACTGTCAGCATTCACCATTATAAAGAATAGTCACATGGTCTGGCCATATATAAACGTAGACAAAACTATCAATGCTGACAATTTTTTGGCAAGGTTTTTTTACATATGGATACCGGTTCTATTTCTAGTAAATACTTTTCATTACTCATTTGCTCTTCTTTTATCACCTATTATAATGCTGTTTCTGGAGCAGTTTGGCAACATTAAGCAGTAAGTGGGCTAAAGTAAGGTAAACATTTATAAATATTATAAAACAGATGCTGCTTTTAATCTCACCAAGTTTTGTACCTTTATGGTAATAATTTTAGTAGTGGATGGGTGATCTTGGATTTCACATGACAATAATATATTTTTACGACAGTTCAGAAATGAAGCTTTTCATTTCTAGTAAACAGTGTCTGGGATAATGTTATATGAACAAATCAACACATACAACTTACAGTGGCAGCTGGGAAAGGTCTTTCATGCAAGTTGGTAAAGTAGAGCTGTTGGTATTATCTGAGCTCAATACTGGACATGGATTTTCTTTATTTCATCTCACTTTCTGCACATACTCTTATGATATCACCAGCAAAACATAAAAATCTTTTCCTTCATTAAGAGTTTTTTATTCTTTCCATCACTTGTACTTCTTACTTGGCCTTTCCATACTAATGATAAAAGAAAAAATGACTTCTCTATTTGGTTTTGACCTATACTTCACTGATAAGTAAAAATGAAAGAATAACAGACTGACAATTTGTAGAACAATAGGTACAGCAACGCCTTAAAGTAGGCATAAAGTACTGAGGACAAAGGTGTTTACTTAATCAAATGCAAGATTACTTACCCTACAAGCATGAAATTACAGGAAATGTGATTGAAGTAGCTCCCACGAGTGTATGACAGCTGGCCTGTCTTTTATATGCAATGTCAGGATTTAAGGGCAAAGACTTTTTTACCTAAAGTTTGATCAAATTTAAGAAATGGTTAAAGGTGGCAATAAGGTGTGCTGTTGTCTTGCATAATTTGTTTGTGCTGATGGTTATGGAGTTAAGAATACTTCAGCAGTCTTTTAAAAGATTCTGGAGGCATTCCAAACTGGAGGTGCTTTTTCTCAAGTTAATTCTGATTGGGGAACATGCCATTTTGTGCATGACATGCATTTGCTCGATGTCCCTCCATGTCATCAACCGCATGTCATCAACCCAGCCTCCACTTTAGACATGATACCGTTTCCACTTGTTTGCACAGCAATCAAATTGAATCATATCTCCAGGAGGTGCGCTCATTGTATGTGTGTGTGTATACGTAGATCTCAAAATATTAACCTCTGAGTTTTGCTTTTCTTTTTTTTTTTTTTCCATTTCTTATAATATTTACATGGCCTATTGCTTAATCCCTGTAACAGAAAAGGTTTAAGTAGATCTTTCTTTATGCCAACTGTCTGCCCAAAATCTATCAAATGATCTGCTGCTAAAAAATATTTCTAGAACTTCGACAACCAGGAGCATACTGTCCAGCACTGTCAAAATCCTAGCAGGCAATAGCACAGTAGCAGAATGAAAAACATTGACCACAAACCAATTAGACACTAGGCAAGAATTACACATAAAGAGAAGGATGCATGAGGAGAAACAAAGCAACGACCCTCACTGTACCTTGAGAGATACTGCAGACAGTAAAACATATTTATTACTTGTAGAGTCATCTTGTTGGAGTCTGCACCCACACACACCAAAACACACCTGTTACCCTTGACTATGAGGCACTTACAATAACACTCCAATTGGGAAATTTTAATTAGCTTCGCCATATGTCATTGCATGTATATAACCTATTTTTTGTCATTGCATTTATATTTTTTGAAGCACAATAGTTTTATGATATTTCTCCTCATTAATGTAATCAGCTCCTAGTTCTTCTCTAATCTGATTTCATGATAATATATACACAAGCACAAGGTTAGACCTCCATGCAGCCACAATCCATTCAGACATAGGCTGTTTCCTGTCACTTGCAGTACGTCTATGGTTGGTCAGAAAAAATAATTCTCCATTCTGTGAAGAATTCTGATATACTGGGATTTATTTTCATTTTAAATTAGACACAAGCCTGTTATATGAAAACTTTCACCAAAACATTTATTAAAAGGAAGAATAGTAACACACTGGCGTGTGTTTTGCAGATGTCAAAATATTCTAATAAGCAGTTATATTTGGAGAGGACCTGCATTTTCTGAAGGAAGATTGTTCTGATTAAGATCATGCAATTAGCTCTATTAAGTGTTTCCATGCTTTTTTTGCACTCACTATCCCTCGTGTACTTGTTGAAATTGTGTGCAATCCAATTACATACATTTGCAACTGAAAGAAAGAACAGGCAGAAGTGTGTAAGAGAGCACATGGTATGCACCTTGGTACACAGCTACTCCAGACTTCACCAAGTCACTCTTCTGGCTTGCTACTACTCTTCTTTCTATTCTTCCCCAGACTTCATCTTCTGATGCTCTAGGAAGCTGTTATCTGGAGTGAAAGCCTAATTTCAAACAGGCCAGGAATGTCATTTCCATGCTGGAACAGAACATATGTGAGGATGGACACCAGAACCTCACAGAGCAGCAGGCAGTCTTCCAGTGTGAAACTCTGCTCATGTCTGCAACAGGCATTGCACGATAAAGCAAACTGTGGTTAAACTGCTTGAAGAGCTTCTAGACGAAATTTGCAGTCCTGCTTTAAAGCCAAGTCTTTGAGCCTTAGATTCATTGCATTTAGCAATAATCAGTGAAACAATAGGCAAATGATTGATGTTTCAGCCTTGCTATAGCTTATTAATCATAATGCTCTTACAACTCTCTTCTGACCATTCACTAAAGTGGAGGTTTTGTAAGATATTCAATATGGTGTGTGGAACATACTGGAAAAGGTTACTACTTAAAATGCAGTCACCTGAGTCAGGAATTGTAGCACACATCTGGAATATGTTTTCCTTCTAAATTTCTGAGTCTTGGATTCATTAGATCAGACAAAAATCCACATATTATATTCATGAGAGAGTTCAGGAACAACAAAAACCCTTGGCAAGTACAAGATAGGAAAGACAGATGTTGTCCTCACCTCCACCCATGAAAATCTTATTGCCAGCTCAGCTAACATCCTCCACGTATTTGCAAAGAGCACTTGGGTAGTCAGCGTTAACCCAAACACAGGCCCAGTGCTGACACTTATCTGATTATCTTCACCTCTCGCTGAGAAAAACACAAAGGATGTTTGGAAGCAAAGGAGAGACACTGCCACAGTCCCACTTGAAAAAAGGAATAATCAAACATCCATCAAAATAATGCTATGAAATTGCAGGCTAGATTCATTTCTGGGAAACAATAGCAGATGTTTAAGGACTGATCCTGCAGCCCTCTGTGTAAGTCATCCTCCTGGCTTCACCAGGACAAGTAATGTGAATAGAGGTCTCATGGCTAAGCCCAAAGGTTTAACATTTTGTGTCTTAATGAACAAATTCTGAAACATTATAAATTAAAATGTAGACTGTGGTGCTTTATCATCATTTCTAATATACAGTCATTGCTGACACGTCAGCAAACCCTATTTTTGCCCAAGCTATTTTAGATACCTCCTTTCATCATAGGGTAATATCTGTAGCATGAGGCATTCACTCCAGTTGCTCAAGTGCTGCATAAAATAAGAAAAAAATCATCATTCCACTAATGCAGATGAGGAACCTTTTGTAAGAATGGATAAAATTGTGGTTTTGCTTAGAAAGCATATCCCCTTCATTCCAAGCTCCATGCCATATTTGGGACTACCCTGCATCTGACACACTAAAATTATCACACCAAGTACAGTTGATGAAACGGTAACTTCCAGAGATCAGGAAGTGTCCATAAGGATCTGATTTAAAGAGCTGTCATTTAATAATTATTTCATTTGCAGTCTTTAACTAGCAGTAAAATGCAAATGAATAGTTCAACCCCAAAGCAAGAGTTGATAAATGGAAATAGGAAACTCATATATATCTCATGCTCTGGGCACCATCAAATCAATCCAGTGGTCTTGTTCAAATGCACTGATGAAACCCTCCATCCTGCATCTGCTACGGTGCATGTTCAATGCCCAAGTGACTTCAAGAGGGGTATTCCTGGAAGTAGCTCTGCCCATGCCCAACCACCAAAGAACTGCACCAGGCTTCTGAATGAAAGTGGACCTCAAAATTCACAAGACTGTATCAAAAAGCCTAGGAAATTAAGCATACAAGCTAGTGCTACACAGTGACGAATCTGATTCTGATTTTCCTTCTGCATGAGCAGAGCGCTGGCAAGCTACTCAAAGGCTGAGGCAACACCAGTTTTTATCCGCTGCACCAGCAGCTGAATGGACAGGGTTAGGAGGCTGCAGGGCTGGAGCAACACAATGATCGGTTGGGCTCGGAATACATATTCCTGAATAATTATGTCAACTTTAATTCACCAGTGGTAAAAACAATACAATTGTATCCTGCAGATTGTATACTGTATGCACATTTTTAAGAAACTGTAGCTTTGTACGCTTATTTTAGCACTTCCATCTACATAAAGAGCTGTAACACTGAAGTTTGAATGACTTTTTTCAGTCAATACAAAAAACTTTTCTTCCTTTTAATTTTGATAGTATTGTCAATTATGAACTTGAAGTTTTTTCCTTCTTGGCTGTTAACCTCTAGGGCTTCAAAATACCTAAAAAACTGGGAAAACCTGGATATAAAATTCCATTTCTGCCTCAGCCCAGGGCTAGCCTGTTGCTTCTACCTTGCCTTTCTAGTATAAGACTTTATTACTCTGAAGGAACAGCTAACATTCTACTTTGTTAAAAAATACAAACATCTGGGGGCTTTTTTCAGAAATTTCTCCAGCAAAGATTCCTTTGGCAAAACAGGTGTCAGGTTTCTAAAGTGGCCAGCAGCCCAATTGGAAGTGAACTGAGGCTGCATGCCACACCTGCTATGAACTTCTGCTATTAGATCAAAATAATATTGGGAAAGAGTCCTGGGACCAAAGCAGCTGCCCAAAACCAAGACACCAATCCCACACTAGGCATGCAAGCCTATCCTTTCCTTGGCTTCTCTTAAAATCTTCGACATCATGAGCAGTTTGAATGGGATGTCTTCAAGGATTACTATGCATTTACTGGAGTCAGTAATTTGTCCAGAACGAAACGTTTTTCTTAAACATGGTAACTGCTCTGGTGCTTTGGTTTTGGAAACTTTATTGAGAAAACTCTTAACATAAAGATACCACATGATTATTTTCTGCCTTATTCAAAAGACTTGGCCAGTGTTATCACAAAAGGGTAACATTTGCAGTTCTTTTTCTTGCCATTTAGCCCAAACTGCAAGATTATACATTACATTTATACTAAATTCAATATTTGTTAACTGTGGTAGGCTGACCCACCACATATTTATTTCTATACATAATTATATATGTCTATTTTGTATATGTATATGAACACATAAGTATATGTACACACACATTTTTAGATAATCCTTCCTCAATTTCTGAACAAATTTTAAAGTAAAAATAATTCAAGTACTAAAATACTTTTCTATAAGGCATAATATGTACCAAAGATAAACTCATCAGCAGAGTGATGAGAAATGTATAGAAGGAACGAAGAGATCATTAGAGCTATTAGATCGATGAAACAATTAAATATTGGGTAAAACTGAAAAGAGCATCCAAATTAGTTTCCTTTGCAGTGAACCTTTGGTTTTTACAAATGTCTAACAGCATTAAGGAAATAACACTTGGACTATGGCCATGAACTGAGCTTCTAGGTGACCCATCACTTCCCTGTAGTACCTCTGTGTGTGGTGTTTGTGCACGTGCGCACACGTGCGCGCGTGTGATGAGTCACATTCTGCTTGGAAAGACTGCAGTTACAGGGGACCTTAGCTCCAAATGTACCTTTAGCTACCCCAAAGAAACAGTGGGAAAGCAAACTGGGCATGTCCTCCATTAAATCTGGCTGGTCCTCTCAAACCAGCAGCCGGGCTCAGCAATTGGCCTAGGAAGAGAGAGGAGGAACCTTCCTTGGGCATCTGCAGTGGTGCTTTCCTGCAACTCAGCTTCCTCTTCAGGGACCCTCTGGAGCTGGAGATCCTCTTACCAGCTGCATCAGGCTGGCAAGGTCTCAGATGCTCCCCCATGTCCACCTTCAGACATATTTAGAATTCTTACCTTCCTATTTAAAGAACAGTTATCGCATCCAACACTTACTAATTTCTTGTTTGAGAGCTTTTGCAAACTGCTTAAGCCATCTTTATTTGTATGGATGCTTTCATTTACTTCCAAGTGTATTTGTCTTGATATTTTTTGCTGACTTCTCTGCATTAGACAACTAGAATTAAAATGCAAATTGCTATTGCTTTTTAAACATTCACTACATTAAGGAGTGCTCTCCATTTTTGCATAACACTAAGAGAAAGTGGTTTTGTTTACATTATTTTTCCTTTTCCTCAGACACCTTTTATTCTGGATCTTCCATGTATACACTGAACATATACATATATAGTATTATAAGTTTCTCATGGTAATCTCCATTTTATGAATACCTAGAATATTGCTTAGATGTGCAATCTTTCTAAATTCAGAATGAACTTTCCAAGTATGCCCACTGTGTATGTAAAATATGACTTCCTGTCACGATAACCTTTACAGTGTATAGCCTCACATACCTTCCTGTAATTGTTTATAATGAATATCTTGCTTCATACTCCAGCATACGTTATTTTAGTCATTTGCCACAAAGCATGACTAATGAAATTAATATGGGGTTGAATGTCACACACAGTATTATGTCATTTCTGTGTATGCAAAGATTAACACAGGAGAGTGCTTAGTAAAATATCAATAAAGTGTGCGCTTACATTTAAGCACATTTAACCTGCTATGCTGAACCAGTATAAGGTAAAGATATTGTTATGTTTAGCTCAAACATTAACTATGAGATCAGTCAGAGAGACTGGTATGGTTTTCAATATATTGCAGTTAGACAGGTAGCCAAACCAATGGATCAGAAGAAAAAAGTTGTTTCATACCTCTGACAGACAAAGGTCAGAGTGCATGTTCTTTCTTTGTCCCAAAACAAATAAAACAGAACCACAACAAGAAAACCTCACATACAAAGAAAAAAATGCTTTGTGACAGTAAAACCAAAATTAATCCCAAATACACTGTGGTTTTCCTTTTAAACTTATTCATTTAAGCAATTTTAAGCAATGTCTTTCCAAACAAAATCGCCAATCCAAAATCACAGAATATTAATTATTGCAGGAAATTAACTTTTATCGTTTTCCCTTTTTTATGAAAACTACCTCCCAAATTCAACTTTCATCTTTATTGTGCAATTTGTGGCTCTGCAACCACGCTTTCTGTTGAATCTCATATGCAGCAGAAACAGGTTGTGGCCAATTTTTAATTGTACATGTGAAGAAGAAAAGGAAAACACACATGGCAATATCTTTGATGTGGCAACAAGAAAAGTCCTGCAATTCTTCCCTGTAGCAGTATGTTTTCTTCACTAGTGATTACCAACATTAACACTCATATGAAAACCATGCCCTGCAGCTCTGATATTGACTGTATTTTTCAGTGACACAAACTTCAGCTCCAGAAGGAAAAGTCCACCTGCTGCCATTGATGAAAAGCGAGCAGAGAAATCGATGAAATTAAGACAATCTCAAGTCCAGAACCCTGAGAGATGCATTTACTACAGCCGTAGAAAATACTAAGATGCTTTTCTCCATACCTCGGTACTAAGACCAAGTGTCTAATAAATATTACTATATGAAGTGAATTTGTGTGAATGCAAAGCTTAAGATATGCTAAAAAAAAGATTTTGATTATTTTTCTTTGGTCTGCCTTAAAAAATGACCCTCAAAATGCCTTTATATACTGTATGCTATACCTTCAAACATACAGGAGAGGTATGCAGGCTGTTTCTCTTTTATTGTTTCTCCAAACAAACTCATTTCCTATAAGCTATTCCCGTATCTTTCGTGCCACATCCAGCTTCCAGAAAAACAGCAGGAAAACAAAGTGTGAACTCAAAACAACCCATTTCCACAGAACAATGTGCCATACCAAGGAGAGAGAGAGCTAGAATGGGGAGGGCTGAGGAGTGAGGAAAGAGAGAGAGGGAGAGATGTTTTGATGCTGCCAAAGGACTTGAAGGAGAAAGGAAGGAGGAACTTCTAAAAGTCACAGAGAGGAAGAGTTGTGTAACTGTAAATATGCAACAGGCAAGTTGCCAACTATTTCAAAGGGTTTGAGGTTTCAAAATCATCGAGAGGACTAACTGATTTGCACTCTGGGTTTTGAGCTTCCAGGAACACCTTTATATGTCTGAGAGCCAGAAACTACCATATCTTTTTATAGACTACTCAGCCATACTTGATCATAACTTCAAGTTGAATCAGTAAGGAATGTAAACAGACACCGTTTATGCTTCTCTGCAATCTAATAAAATGAAAGCATGGACTAAATAAAGCAAAATGACACGGCGTTCTGTAAGAAGGGAAAACCAGAAGATCATGTTGATTTAGTTGCTGTCTGACCTGAGCAGTCTCCAAAGTTCCCAGTATTCAGTAAACCAAGCAAACCCATACACTAAACTCCCACAGGTATAGTGCATACCGTTCATTGAAACACACACGGTAGAAGTCAGTGATAAACGTCACTATGCCATTTTGAAATCCTGCTTCCATATTGGGCTTGTCAAGGATATAAAAGCAGAAAGAAGGAATAAAAGTAAGACAGGAACAAATTATTTCAGCTTTTCTGTCCATGACAATTACATAAGTAAGAAAGAAACATTGTACACAACTTCTTACGCAAGTAAGAGCCAATAGAACAACTAGAATGTTTTTCCCAAAATCAAGAATCTACCAGCTTTGAAATCTTTGGGGGAGACATTGCATTTGCAGTGTTAAAAAAAGTAGTTAATTCCTTTTTTCTGTTGGTAAAAGATGCAAAACCACAGACCTTGCAGTCACTTGTAATTAAAACCCACAGTCCAAAACACTACCATGTATCAGCAAGACCTGGCATTACTATGAAAGGTATACTCTACAGAGAAGGAGATATGGGGCAACACTCATGTCATGGTATAATGATTTCCTACTGCAGACTTATACTGCCATAGTGCTACAACAAAAAGGATCTTTCAAAGGCCTCAATAGTATTTAGTAACCATGACTGTTATGCAGTGCTAGATGCAAGAAATAAGTGAACTGCTATCTTAGGCACAGAAGTAAGGCAAAGCAGTAGTTAGAGTCTGTCACAAAACACTTGCAGCTAACACAGAAGGAACGCAAGTTGAGGGCAATAAATACAAAGCACAAGTTAAGTGCATGGTGCGACCAGTGTGAATGTCACAGTTGTGCCAGAAGTTATTTTTCAATTAGAATGAGCTACACAGAAGATAATAAAAAATGAAAGGCTACTATGCACACCAGGCAAGAAGTGGAGTGGAGGTGAAGAGACTGAGGAAGGGGGAGGGAAAAGCAAAGTGCTATTCAGCAGCCTGAAGCAAACTCAGCTAAAACCATACAAATGACTTGTACTTGTCCTGTCTCTCTCTGCAGCTGTTTTCTCTGGCTCTGCTCTAGCTTATCTCCCTCTCTGTGTCAACATCATGGTGGCAAAGTGGGAACTGGATGGATCTCTCCATGTTTAAATGCCTTTTGATGGCCCAGGACCACTCCTGGACCTCACAGTGGAGAGAACACATACCAGTGCAATATGCAATGTGCAGTAGTGATGGTGCCCTCCTGCTCCCTCCTGTCAGCTGCAAACCCTCCCTGATATAGATACCTGTACAGGGTGGGAGGGAATATCCCTGCAGGCTCCTGCTGTGGCAAATTCCCTAATGCAGCACATCACACCAAAGAGAAGATGGATCTCATCCCTCTTGTGCGGAATCCTCCTGCCCTACTGCAACACTGGGGCTTGGCTTTTGATAATGTCAGAAGCTGCCAACAGCTGAGGTAAGCCAAAGGCAACAGTAAGCTGGTAACAGCGCCTGACATGAGCACAGGAAGGTGGGCTTTTATTTTTTAGTTTCCCTCTGAGAGCTTGACAGACTGAAGACTGGAATTTGAGCAAGGAAAGTCTCATAGCAATCTTAATATATCATTCAATTCGCCTGGAACACATCCAGTTGATGAGGCTTGTGTAGTGATGGGTGGTCAATGCATTTGCAAGTCAAGCAAATAACTACACACGTTAAGTGCCCAGCCTCAAGTATTCATATTTGCACTAGGCATCAGTTCAAAGCATGAACTTCTGAAGATTCGAATTCTGCAGCCAGCCAAATACAAATTGATTGCTGAGGATTTCAAACACTAATTTTACCAAACAAAATTATTATTCAAGGCAAACAAATTAATTTTGTTCCATCAGGATTAACAGAAACACATAATTGGTTTTAGTAAGAGGACTCTGGCTCTTCTGAATGTCTTATAAATACACAAAATCTTTCTTATAAGACACTTCCAGAAAGACAAAAATCTAAACCAGATCTTCAGAAACCAATTCTTTTTGTAAGGATATGGAAAACAGATCTAAGGCTTCAGGAAGATTTTTGCTTCCTCATGTTGAGTATTTCATCACTGACCTGGCATGTTTTAAAGCTGTTTATTACCTTCTGAAGCTTCAGACTTCAGTCACGACTATGGAAAAAATGTTTGCTAGAAACATTTAAAATTCCTGCCGCATCTTTTTGTATTCTATTTTTTTCTACAAATAGGCTTTGTATGTTAAGTACACTAAATATTACATTTGTCACACGCACAAATAATTTTTAAATCAGTTATTTTAAAATTCAGTTCTTATTTATGCAGTTCACAAAGCCCAGAGTTTCTGATTCATTATTTCTAGTAAGATCCCTGAGGATATTTTTCTGACTCTTACAGTACTTTTTAGGTTTCAGTGAAATTGCCAATTCTTGCACTGAAAACTGTCAGCTAAAAATTTTACATTCCACACTGATCTTTAATATGAGCACTTCTATTGACATAAATAAAACTATTTGCAAATGAGTGCTAATAGCCTTTAATTTATAGGTGCTCCTCTAAGCACTAGAACAACTTCAGCATTAACTGAGCGTTGTGGCAGCCTATGAAATTTTAGCAACGGAGTAATATAATGTCCTATTTCATGCCAGATTAAAAGTGCAGAGAGGTTAGTAATGACACCAATTCTGTGGGAAATAGAAAAGCTCTGAAAATCACAATGAAAGTGTCTCAGATGGGAACCTGAAAAAAAGCAGCTGCTTCTGAAAATAGCAATTTTTTCAAGGTACACTGTGGATCTTTGAATATAACTGAAAAGCCTCCTTTCTAGCACTCTGCCCAAGTCATTAGCAACAGGATCATGCGTGGACAAAACTTGCTGTGATTCACTGGTGGTACATAACTCTCTGTTCCCACTGGGCTTACAATATGAGAATTAAAAAAGGTAAAATGTCCTGTACTTAGCCAGCAACAACAAGAGTAATTAGCAGATTACTGATTATAGTTTATTATCATTATTTAAAGGGAAAGATACTCCCATACAAGCAAGCTACTCTTACAAGCATTTCAACAAGGCCTAAATTTGCAGAGTCAGGTAACTGTGTTTCTGGTGGAAAGGGGTGTAAGATATTTCTATGAAGATAGAATCTGTGTGAAACCAGTGTTGTCCTTCAGAAGCGTGTTTAGAAGTTGAAGGTAACTGAGGATTACATAGAGCAGAGAAACTGCAATATGAGTGAAAAAGAGAGGAAGAGATGGAGTATTATTAAAGAAGATCAAAGAAATCTAGAGAATGGATGATTAAAAAAAAGTCTGGATTCTGTGAGACTGGAGGATTCTGCTGTTGGCTGGAGTACAACAAAGTCAACCAGAGAAACCGAGAAAGTCAGTCAATCAAGGTAATGGTCATGAGGACTTTGGTGTGCTGAAGGTATCCACAATGGTTACCATTTTTATGACAGAGCTGCCATCACTTAGCTTTGTAAGACTTCAATATATGGAGACAAATGAGGTGTGATTTTCTGGAGCAGTGTACAAAACTAACTTTAAAAAATATTAATTTTATTTTTAGTTCAGAGATATGTTTTGACATTTGATCAGCAAACCCACAGGTTCTTGGAAGCTTAGAAAGTGAATCAGAAAGGAATACTAAAAGAGAAAGGAGAAATAAAAAGATATTGAAGGCCAGGGAATAGAACACTTTTATTGAAGCTTCTGCATTAAAATTCCTGTGTAAAAGAAGATAGAATCAGAGTTTGTTATTTAGGGGACATGTTGGATAACAGACTGGAATACAGAGGATGGATATTAACACATTCATACTACAGCAGATACAGAAGATATAGCTTAGGAAAACACAGTGGCTGGTTGAGTACATTATTCATGCCAGCCCTGCTGGGGCATTTTAGGAGTAGCACAAACCAGGGAATCACAGTGGTTTCTTTCTGAGCCAGCTGAGTTTACAAATAGTTTTATATAAATCTCTGACATGTTATCTAAGCCTTTTGCAAAATGACCTCCCTGTAAACAATATGTGTGATAAGGAGAATGCATTCACATGTGTCAGCTGAGGACTACTTCTTTAGCGGTTGTGCTGGGACCACCACAGGCATCACATCCCTTAGGACAGAGAGATTACTTGCTTTGCCATTTGCTAGTGACAAGGCAGGTAGGGAAGTGCTTGCCTTTGTCCTGACACAATGTGCCTGGGAAGTAAGGCATTTCCTCCTTGCAGAGGGCAGCACCGCTGGCAGTGGTGATCTCCCATGCCATGGCAGTGGCCTTTGCACAGGGCCTGTGGCTGAAGAGCACAATAGAGCTCTCTGCTTCAGCTCCACCATATTAAATAAAAGAAGGTTAGGGTCTTTGCACAAAAAAGTCTTCTGTAACAGCCAACTGTTCTGTAAAAGCAAATGCAAATTCATAGCTTTGCTTTGGGCTTTAGATTCTCTGTGCATTTGCCTCTGTTCTTCTTTCCTTGGCCACAGTCTCATTTATTTATACAGGTCTGGTGCTTGGAAATGGTCTCTGAAGTACTGGAGATTACAGTTTACACTTACCATCATGAAAATTTAGAATATAATGACTGTTTTTTCTGCTAGTGTCCCTTGTATACTAAGTGGAGAGTTTCAATAAGCCTAAAACTTCATCTTCCTTAGGATACTTCATAATGCAAAGTACTTCCTTGACAGATTTTGTTTTCCCACCTTTCACTTTGCTTTCTTCAGCACTGACTGGAACTATTATTGCTCCAGTTGCGTATGCAGTAGTTTGTAAATTGTTTTAAAGCCAATTGCATTGTGTCTGCTTCTGCTAAGCTTCTAGTTTTAGTGTCATTATCAGACTTAGAAGTTTCATTTGCAGCATCATCCCAATCCTATTTATGTTATCTTATGTAACTAAGATTTTAAGAGAGTTAATTCTAAGGATTTATCAAGCTTCCTTTTTAACAATAGTAGTTGCCAACTTTCATGATCTTACTGAACCTTAGTTCCTTTTGACCTAAATTCTAGAGTTAGCTGAAAACCTAAGGCTGTTATCATTTTAGCTAAAAAAAATAATGCGAATTTCAAGGTTTGGAAGGTAGATAAGGCAAGCAATATAAAATACATTATTCCCTGAAATTCCTGAAATTATTTTTAAGCTATCATCTCATGAATTCTGAATATCTTTATTGAAAAAAAAAACACACAATAACATTTGTTATTGTCACCTTAATTATCATGCCCCACTTCTTTCTACCTCCACCTTGAAACTTTCATATAGAGCCTTTTGTAATATTTTGTCTTCTTATTGAACCTCTGAACTTCTCTGAGTCTTCCTCTTTTCGCCAAAGAAAGGAACAGGAGAGGAGCTAGGAAAAAAAAAAAGAAAACAATGCCTTGGGGCTCACACACACCCCATGTAACACCAACCTTTCTCAAACAACCTACCGCTTCCTTAATTGGTCCTTTACAGTGTTATAAAAGCCTTCAAGCCCCCTAAACTGCAATATGTCCCCCAGGGATCGGTGTTGGGACCGGTCTTGTTCAACATCTTTGTTGGTGACATGGACAGTGGGATTGAGTGTGCCCTCAGCAAGTTTGCCGATGACACCAAGCTGTGTGGTTCGGTTGATACATTGGAGGGAAGGAATGCCATCCAGAGGGACCTTGACACGCTTGTGAGGTGGGCTGATGCTAACCTGATGAAGTTTAACCATGCTAAATGCAAAGTCCTCCACCTGGGTCGGAGCAATGCCAGGCACAGCTACAGATTGGGTGGGGAGGAGATTGAGAGCAGCCCTGCGGAGAAGGACTTAGGGGCGTGGGTTGATGAAAAAATGAACATGAGCCAGCAGTGTGCGCTTGCTGCCCAGAAGGCCAACCGTATTCTGGGCTGCATCAAAAGGAGTGTGACCAGCAGGTCAAGGGAGCTGATCCTGCCCCTTTACTCTGCTCTTGTGAGACCTCACTTGGAGTATTGTGTGCAGTTCTGGTGTCCTCAACATAAAAAGGACATGGAACTGTTAGAACAAGTCCAAAGGAGGGCCACGAGAATGATCAGGGGACTGGAGCACCTCTCGTATGAAGATAGGCTGAGAAAATTGGGGCTGTTCAGCCTGGAGAAGAGAAGGCTGTGTGGAGACCTCATAGCAGCCTTCCAATACCTGAAGGGGGCCTATAGGGATGCTGGGGAGGGACTCTTCATTAGGGACTGTGGTGAGAGGACAAGGGGTAATGGGTTTAAACTTAAACAGGGGAGGTTTAGATTGGATCTGAGGAAGAAATTCTTTACTGTGAGGGTGGTGGGGCCCTGGAATGGGTTGCCCAGGGAAGTTGTGAATGCTTCATCCCTGGCGGCGTTCAAGGTGGGGTTGGACATAGCCTTGGATGGCATGGTTTAGTGGGAGGTGTCCCTGCCCATGGCGGGGGGGTTGGAACTCGATGATCTTGAGGTCCTTTCCAGCCCTTACTGTTCTATGATTCTATGATTCTATGTGGAGAGAAAATTGTTACTAAGGTATATAGATGTGCATTTTTACTTGTGATATTATAAACATTGGATATTTTCATACTAAAAAAAAATGAGCTGAAGCTTTTGTCAGTTACTATGCAGAAAATACATTTCTTACTTTTATTTCTGTACAGCTTCAGGATTAAGACTTAATATTGGACATCTGACAACAAGAATCCATCTGAATCCCAGCTTACAAACCAGAAACTTGTGTAGATGAGGCCCTCAGTGATATGGTTTAGTGGTGGTCTTGGAAGTCCTGCGGTAATGGTTGGACTTGATCTTAAAGGTCTTTTCCAACCTAGCTGATTCTACGATTCTATGACAAGAATGTATTGATACATTATTTTTATTAATTAAAAAGCACAACCTAAAATGACAAGTTACTGACTGTAGCTTCCTTGAACTCAGTCCATCCAACCATTCAAGATCAGACTATACCAGACTGGCAGATCTGCTTCAATCTTGACTAGCAAGGCAATATTATCCTAAGAACATGATATGCCACTTTGCCCAAATTCATCTCCTGACTGTCTTCAACTTTCAATTGTATTATTTTACTAAACAAACACTTTTCCTAGGAAAAAAAAAAAATCTAGCCACTTTAAATTTTCCTTAATTTTCTAGAAAGGTCGTATTGGCAAGTAGCATTTTTATTTTTTTTAAAATCAGATCCATCCAAAGTCACTGTTTTCTTTCAGCAGAAACAGTGGGAACTCTCAAGTTGATCAGCACCTTGGAAAATCAAGATCCTTATTCAGGGCTCTAAACAGAGATTAGCAACCTACTTTAGGTACTTTCCCGGCCTCTCCCCCTTCCCCCCCACCCGCCCCGTAAATTTCAACCTGGTCCACTTAAAAACTTTCTGCTAAACTTGCCTCCTTTGGCATAAAGCACCAGTGATTTAGTTGGGATTGTAAAGATTTACTATGCACTTTTCCTATCTTATTAGAACCAGTAATGGAATCCACTTACTTGAGTTTCTTTGGCTCTGAATGCATACTGCTGAAGAGTATGACATCCAGAGGTTACATTCCTGTCTATCTTTCATTTCAGCTTTATAACTGTAGTAAGTACATTTCCTTAAAACCTGTGGATTCTAAATCAAAGGAGAATCTATTTTTAGTCTCACCAGTATTTAAAAGCCCGTAAGAATTCAGCAGTAAGGTTATTAGACTACTTTAAGGATTAAAAGAAAACAAAAAAGAAAATCAAGTAATTGTCAGAAGCTTGTAGATGATAGACATTTTCTAACAAAACCCTATTTTTTATGTAATTTGTTAGTTTTGTAAAATGTTTATAAAGCAGAAATTAAAAAATAAACAGTTTCAATTAAGTCCTTCACTGAAACATTTTCAGGAGAATAACTGTTTCTTGACCAATATTGTAAATGCAAACTTATTCTTTTCATTATGCAGAAGCCTCATGCATGGGAACAATGACAAATCTTTAGCCGTGCATCTATCAAATAAAGGTGATGATCTCCCACTTTGTATCTTTTTCCTATATTTTCCTTATAAAATCAGAAGAAATAACATGATTTTCTGGTGTCTCCTTAGACAAAAATCTCCTCACTACTTAACCTGTCTAATGCTGTACATGTGCAGACACATTTGTCCTTACAGGTGTATGAAATGTACTGGATTTGTATCATTAGTTCAACAAAAAGAAAGTGGGTGACATCACCTCATCATTGCAGAGCCCAGCACAATAAGGCACATTTGCACACTCCTAATCTAAAACATCAGTGGTATAGCTCAGATACTTTCAGTTTAGCATGCATTTGTGCAGCTTGATGGATCACATCCACAACGACCATTCAGTTAATTCTGTGCTGCCTGCGACCCTCCACAGAGATTTATTTTTTGGCTGAGGCAATCCAGCCTGATTCAAAGTTCACTGAAGTCAATGGAGAGACTCAGCACCATCAACAGAATTGTGCTGATCCAAAGCCAGGACAGGAAACTCTGAGGAAACATAAGAGCTACCCTGTTTGTTGCCTTGAATACTTGTTTAGTATTTCGGAATTTACTGACTAAAGCTGCATGGAAGAAACCTGTCAGCCAGAGACTTCTGCCAAGTTGTGTTATTTCAGTTGTATCAGAACTCCTGAAATAAACCCAGAACTCCAGGGAGACATTTGTGTTCATGCTGTAGCTTTGTTGAACTCAGTCCATCCAACCTTTCAGGATCAGACTAGACCAGACTGGCAGATCTGCTTCAGTCTTGACTAGCAAGCCTCTAGTTCTTAGCAACTTATGCTAAGAATATGATGTGCACGGTTTTCCTCTCACTTTACATCCATCTTATACCTCTGTAGCCCACTGCATATAGTGGATCCAGTTCTGATTTACTCCAGCTTAGAGAAAGAGGAAATTTCAACAGGTTTGCTATAGAGTCCAAAAGAAATCTCCCAAAGTTTGAATTTCTTCAAGTGGTCACCATGATATATTTCCTCTCACTGAAAAAAGTGTTAACTGAAGTGGCTGTATTCATCAGTTGATCAACTGGACAGAAGTGTCCTGGACTCCACATTCACAAGTGGCTACTTTTTCTACAGAAATTACACCTTTGGAACTAAAAAAATACCGTATTTAGAACAGAATGCGCATGAAAAGTAAGCCAGCATATGGTTAGCTGGAGTTCGTGCTCATTAAGAGGGTTAATACAAATGTTCCTGATTGTTTCTTCTTGTTTATGAATCTCGACCTTCAGAACAGCACTGAAATGTGCTGTCTCCTAAAGATGTTCCCTACCGATATGACACACACTTTGTATTGTTTCACTGCACATAAGCATTAATATCCCAGAGGTAACCCACCCTTCTTTTAACGGCTGGTGACAGGTCCAATGGCTGAGCAAAAATCAGTTGAAGGAAAGGGAAGTCTTGTCGGAAATGAGATTAATCTTGTAACGAGTGTTCAGCCCTGATAACCCATCTGTGCAGAGAACTGCTTTAACTGGAGAGCAATTAACCTTCACCTGACAAGCTCTGTCCAACCGTTATAAACAACATTAAAGGCACAGGATCCCCCTCTTTTTTCCCTCTTTACATAGACTAAACAATCAGATTCTGAATTCCATGAAAACGGTACATGTAATGGTGCCTTGATGACAAATTGCAGGAAAATTTTTTAAAAGGTAATGGCTGCATGGAAATAATGTGAAAAATGTCTCTCGCCACCACTTTAGTGAGCTGATCTGATTAGTAAAAAGCAACAAGTTTGAGTACTTCCAAGGGAATACCTTACGCATGAGGGAAGCTGATGTGAATAAGCCAAAGATTAACAATAATAAAAATGTATGCAAGTAGATAAGAGCTGACTAACTACGTCCGAGGAACATTGCTTTCAGAACAAAGCGTATGTTTTCCCAACACTTCTGTGAATCCAAAGCCATGGGGCAACTTCCTAGAGCTCCTTCATCCGTGGCCTTGTGGAAGTTACTTGTCAAAACTAACGTCAACTTGCAGAAACGATCTGCAGTAACTGGCTTTTGGGTCCAGTCCCCACCTGACCTGCCCTCCCATTTGACAGCCAGTGCTCCAAGTAATGCATTCACCACTGTCTCTGGAAGGGTCTGTAAATCCAACCTCAGATTCCCAGCCTGTAGTAACACAACTGTAGCACAGTAGTCTGGGAAGATAACTGAACATGGGTCTCTTCTTCAAAGATGAAAAGGTGCAACATGTATGAAGCCAGAATAGCAAAAGACTACTCAACTCCATGCAGAAGGGCCAAGATAGCAATCTCAGTCACGGTGGCAGAAAACTGGAATGACTCCAGAGGAATCAGTGGCAAAACAAAGCACAAAATTTGGGCTAAGCTCCTGAATAATTTGGGTGAAAGCCTGGCTCCAGTCAGGCCATTGGCCAAATACTTCTAACTTCATTTTGGCCAATTTCACTTCAGGTTTTGTAAATCCTCATTCATTCTATTCATGTGCCTGAAAGCAATTACCCTGAAGTTATGATTAGCAATGGAGGCTTTCTGTCTTTGCTTACTTTTCTCTTGCTCTAGGTTTCTTTTTCTTAGCAGAAGTTCAAACATACAGGTTAGTCAAGGTTTTATTTCCCTGTAGACAGAGGCAAAATTTCCATTTCAGTCATTTTGGTTGAATATATATGTCACTGTGGATTGCAAGAGATGGCTGTGACTCTTAAATATGTCTAGAATATGCTCTCAACTATTTGTTGGAGAAGTCTACCTCAAGAACTAGTGAAACATGTATTTTCTTTGGTGATGCATACAGATACGGAAAGGATGCAGACAACAAGGATTTGGAGGGGGGTTGCTTGCTTTTCATCTGACAGAATGGCAATGTATTTTGAAGCATTCTGATTTGCAGTAGTGGAAAATGTGACAAAAAACCCCCAGCCTGGCTATTTCATAGTCCAATGTAATAGCTTTGGCCTGAAAGTTTTACACCAACAGATGTGTTTTACTGTGGCTGTTTAATGTTTAAATAATGACAGGTAGAACATTACCTTTATATCAAACAAGAAGGGCTTAGATCTTTTCAGTGCATTAGATATTAACAGATAGGAAGTTCCTATTGAAAGCATTTCCTGTATTGGTAGTCCCTGATTTTGGCGATTTATCTGGGCAGGAAATGAACACAGGAAGTATCTGTCTACAGACTCTTTATCATCAAGGTAATTGCTGTGGCAGCATTTTACTGTTTATCAAGGTAACAAACATAAAGTCTAAAAAAAGATGTTTTTCAACTCCAAAGAATGAGGTTTAAAAAAATCTTATAGACTCTTATTGCAGCTATGCAAAACCTTTCATGTAGAATTAATTTGCTGCTACTCTTTTCTCATAGCATAACTGTAATTAGGGATTTGTCAAACAAAACATTTCCAGTTTCCTATGGCTTTTTTTCTCAGTCACAACACTGTTTCTCTGTACCTTGCTTTCTCATCTCTCTTCAGTCAGGTAGGTCATTTTAGAGTTCTGCCACTTCCTATAAACAGTGAACCACCCCTTCCTGCACGTATTTGCATATACCCAGGCCTTGTCAATTGTTGCATTTCCTTCCCATCTATCAGGCACTGCTCAACCTGGCTACACACACAATTAACCAAGCAAGTCAGACCTTTCCTAGTGTGACAACATTACAGCAGTTTGTGGCACCATTTCCCACACATCAGTTGAGATATACACTCCAAATAAATATATGTGGCAAGTGAAAGGAGGCGTATCACATGCATTCCTTCCACTCATCAATTTCCAGAATCCACCATTCCAAAAGACCATTGGCCTAGTCCACTGTACGTGGGTGACTGCTTTGTGTGTCCTTCAGGCTAGCCTTAAGAATTTGCTGTTAGTCATGATTATTTTTTACCTTTTAATGTTCAGTGATAATTTTTTAATTACAATAATTGTAATTTTATTCCTTTTATTTTGCAGCAAATTTGATTTATGTCATAGTAATTACCAGAAATGGTAATCAGTGGTTTGTACACAGTAGTTATTAAAACCCATTACTGTTTGTGTATTAGCCACTAACATCCCTTTCCTGAAAGTAATGTCTAATCTTTCTAATAGGATGACTATATGCATAGTAAAAATTAACAACCCAGCACCTAAGGATGCATGCCAAGGAGAGAGGTAACTTCTCCGTGATACAGGTTTGCAACCTGAGTCTCACTAGATTTCCTGACACAACTGCTCCCTCTATTCACTGTGACGAGTTGTTCACAGGATTACACAGCCCTTCTTTTAAAGGGAGCCAGGAGGGGGGGAACCAACGAACTGAGGGACACAGCACTACCCAGCCTCAGGCAGGCATGGTTACAACAAGTAAAATAAACCCCTTTGACCATAAAGACACATCCACCTTTTAAAGAAAGGATTAATACCATTTTCATACGAGTGCTTCAAAGTTTGTATATTGCTGTTGTATTTTGAACACAGTCAACATTTCTTCTATAATACACAAATATATGCTAAGGACAGCAAGATGACTTGCAGAACACATGCCATTTTGTCCAACCATTTTTTTTTTATTACTGACAATTTTAAAAGCTGCTAGTATTTCTCTACTGCACGATTATCTACCAAAATGAATTATTTATAACTAATGCATAGTTAATGACGAGTCTCATAGAAACCACACCGCAGTTAGTGAAAAGATTTTTGTTAACTTGACATGGCTTGGCACTGCATGTGATATTTTCTACAGGATCACCTTTACTTTGTTAAAATTGGTAATACAAGTGATACAAACCCAATTTTTCTTTTTCTTTTCTCTACTTTGCTGATTTTCAAAATAACTGTCTTGGCTTGACTTAGAAACTTGCATTATGAAGCCTCTGGTTTTTTTGAGCAAACAGCATTATATATTTTCACTGGATTCTAAATTGTCATTTGGAAAATAAATATCTTCTTTTGGCATCCACATTTCTCAAAACTACTTCTGTATTTATCTTTCAGCAAGTCATTCTCCAAGAACACTTGATTCTTTAAACATTATTTCTGAAAGGCCTTTTGTAACTTGTGGAACTTGCTGAAAAACATTTTGTTAAGAGATAATACAGTTCTTGATAAGAAAAAACAAACAAACAAACCTACTCAGTGAAGCATACACATTTTCCAGCTGTTGTTCTTTGCCTGGGGACTTAATTCTAGAAAACAAAATCCTTACATTTTACTTCATTTTGGCATATGTAGCCACAAACCAGATTGAGTTAAATGACTGCTGATTAAAAGCAAAAGAAAACACAAAAATCCCTCAAATATCTTCTTCTGTTCTTATATGACTATTTCTTCCTTGAAATTGTACATTTGTATTTGAGTCAGAAACACTATTTTACCTGGAAAAAATTATATGTCTGATAATGCTGCCTTTATTGGAACAAGATCTTCATGAAATTGCTGGAAACTTTGAATTACAGAGTGCAAGATCAGGCTAAGTGGTTTAAGGCACTCTTGCTGCTCTTGCTTCTGATTCAATAGAGCACTCAGGTGTGTGCTTAGCTTTAAGAGGGTTGTGTCATATCACCAAAGACAATGGAAGCATTTGCAGGCTTAAAGTTAAATACACCAATGGATCATTTGGTAACTAAGATGAGAACAAAAAGAGAACATTCTTTATAATATTTTTAATGCAAGGAACAGAAGTACAAATTACTGTATTAGTTCTGTTGGATTCAGTGCAGATGCAGTCCTCTAAACTAAGACTTAAACATTTCCATATGCCAGGAATAGATTTTTTTTTAACTGTCTCCAGCTTTCCTTGGCTTTAGAAGTATTGAGTGAGTGCTTAGATTTTCTAAAAGAGAGAGGAAAGTAATACTGTAGAGAGAAACACGGACTAAGATTCTTCACAAAAGAAAAATATCTTGCCACTATACACTGCTTTAATCAGTATATCCATACTATTTCAAACCTCAGAAACCACAAAGATTCTCCCATCCTTTATCAAATACATAGACTTTTCTCACAGAAATCATGGCTTTCATGTGAACAGCACTTTAGAAATTGATAATAAAAAGTGGACATGCACATATTTAGAAGTAAATTAGAGTAAAAGAAATAACAACAAGTGTAATCAATAAGGCATTGTAAAGTCAAGATAACTTTAGAGCTTTTCTAAGAAGAAGTGTAATTGCATTCACAGGCAGGGAGAGAAATGTAACAAGGCTTGCTACATGCCAAGGAAGTATGATTCTAGTTGTGTTTTTCTATTTAATGTTATTTCCTCCACTATAGGATAATGGGAAAACAAACAAAATGACCTTCAGGATAAGTATTTTTACTTCATCCCAAGGTAACACTTCAGTAACTTTTTCTCCATTCTATTAAAAAAAAACCCCAGCAACCAAAACCCAACACAAATAAGACAGATGCTTAATTCAGAAGCTTTTGATATTTTCTAAAATTGTATTTACAGTAAATAGTGGGATGCTTATAATTAGCAGTGCTCTATTTATTTGATATTTTCAGCTTCAGCGCTCTGCACCATTGTGCTATTGCATATTGCTGTCAGATACTGCTTGTCAGTAGCAGTCACCTTAGAGCTGAAATCCTGACTGTGAGGAGACTTTTTCCACTAGAAAGCAACATTTTATCCTTCAAACATCCAAGGAGGTCAGCTCCGTGCATACCAGGTATAGGGAAGTGAGCGCATTAGAAGTATCAGATGCCTGACTGCATACCAAAATCAAAATTCTGACTGTGGAGGCACACACCTTATCCTGCCACTCTCATCAGTTTCTTATGCTGCCTTCCACAGGAGCCAGCCCTGCTCCTGGTCAGAGGAGAGGTCCCTGGCCTGAGTGAGGGAGGCTGCTCTTACAGTATGAACATCAGAATTAAAGTACGTCATTCATGTTAGAGCCTAGGAAAAAGGCACTGATGTGTCCTTCTTAGGAAAAACCTTCCACTGCGGTGCTTTCCTCAGCATGAGGAAAAAGGGGAACGCGGCAGCAGAAGGAGGGAATGGGACAAGAAGAGACATGTCTTCCAGTAAAGCCACGTTTGTGATGTCAAACCCAGCACCATAAAACTTACACAAATGCTTTCATAGTTATCAAATAGCCCCAGTTAAGCCAGCTTGGTTTCTCACAACCCCAGAGTCCCATGGATCTGTCTGCAGGTTTCTGAGAGGAACATGGATGAATCAAATAGTCTTACTGTAAGTAAACTTATACCTTTGCATGACTGTAAGTTTAGAGCAATTTCTGCCCGGTTATCAACAGATACATAGCACTTGCAACCCAATTTTGACATTTGATGACTCCAGAGTTTCCCTAAAGAAGAAAGTGAATTCCTAGAACATAAACCCCAGATAAGGCTCTCCACCTTCCTTGGCTAGTGCCTCTTGTCACCTGCATTGGGATAGCTAGGCTACCCATTGCCAGCAGATAACACAGGCCATTATATTGAAATTGTAAAAAACACTTGCTGAGTGCAAATGTTTAGCAAAAGTACAAACACCCATTTGGCCTTCAAATGCAATTTATTTCAGAAATCTCCAGGTTAAATGACTTCTTTATATATTCATTATAGAAGAGGAATTGAACCTCTTTGGACTAGCTTAGCTTCATTTAGGAGCATGTTTTCTGCATCTAGAGTACAAAGCACCTGTCATTTCTTTCCAGTCATTTTACATTTTGCACTTGCATAAATAAAATCCTTGCTTCAGCATACAAAGCCTTTCCAGCACGTTGGGCACCAAAATCCTCAGTATTTTGGGGTGCCTATTTCTCCCTGCAAGCTTTACACTCCCAGATAAGGAGACAATAATGTACATTTTTCCACTTTGGAGGCTTTGCTGACCTTCTCCCTTTGCTGACTGCACTGCGTTGCTGGGCTTGCAATACACAGCTGCACACAGTCTCTTCTCACCTTTGTAAGTGTAAGGTGGAGGTATAATTGTAACAACGACAAGGTATTGTTTACAATCATTTTCCCTATTATAATTTAGCAAATATATCAACATCAAAAAATAAGTAAGAGCTACTCAAAATGCATGCAACATCTAATCTTGTTGTACCATCATTTCTGGAAAAAAAGTCCCATCAGCATCAATAGTTCATTCGCATTGATAAAGACATGAACCAGCATTATTATCTCAGCACATAGCCCTTCTTTTAGCAATGCAAAACTTGACACCCTGAACCTCAAGGTTTTCACAGAATGCCTGTCATATCCTGCGTGTTCTGAAATGTGCAGCAAAACCAAGGGGAATTCAGCTGTTTCAGGAGCTACTTAGGATATACTACAAACTGGTCAGCAATGCAGATGCAATTGAGATCTTTGACTCTACAGACAGCCTTTAGAAAGCATCAAAAAGAGAAGGTCCATTAGTCTTTTTAATACCATTGTCTTCAGGTAAGACTTTCAGATTCCAAAAACCATAACAAAAAGCATCAAATGATCTTTCAAGTGTATACAGTTAAGCAGAAGTTACTGAGAAATCAAACAGCAACTCCACTTAGCTAATGGCCAGGCACTGCTGCTATTCCGTATCTCTTACTGAATCTCTGGCATAATTAAAAAAGTACAGGAATACACAATACCATGAAGAAAACAAATACCTTGATCCCAAATCTGGTAATACAATGCCACAGAGTCCTCACTGTACATGCTGCTTTGCTCTTTATGTAAAATTAGTTTCACTCTCACAAAGCGCTTAGTTACAGTTATACTTCTGCAATTAATCACAGCTATTGCTATATCTGTAACTGCTATCTATTGCAAAATACAGCAAAGCAAAAACTAGACAGATAGACATATAGATTTATTCAACATTCTAAGTGACACAACCTAAAAAACTCAGCAAAGCCATTCTCGAAAAAAACAAACCATGCACTGAGATCCATTTATAAGCCAGTGAGAGAATTTTATTGTCCAAAAAATTAAAACAAAAAAGAACACACCCAAGAGATCTTGCTGCCACCATTAAAATAACACTCAGAAAGGTCCCGAGTATAAGGATAAGAGTTTATAGAAAAGCACATAATTAACACCTGTACAGAAGAGAAACAAGAGCTGGGGCCTCTCAATCCCGCTTGCTAATATTTGTGTCCCCTTCAGCAAGAGAAACATTTAAAAGTATCCAAAAGGTTAGCGCTATTAGGAACCGGGTTTTTTCCTTCCAGTGCACACCCTCTCCCCTTATGGCAGTCCACAAACACATCCAAGTTGTCAGAATGATACCTACAAGAAATTTCAGAAGCTCTCATAAAGGGCTTCGCATATGCAATCCACGGCACTGAACAGTGAATTTAAAAAACCCAATTTTTTTTCCGAGTTTGAAGTTTTTAAGCCTTGCGGATGGTTGGAGTAGGAAAAAGGAAATTTACTAGGCAGTACAAAGGAAATCTTGTTGTCCTCTATTGTGCAGTGGGGGTGTTGCCCAATTCTAACTTATCTAGGTTGATAAAGGAAACCAAAGAACACGCCACTGAAAAAAAATTCCAACAAAAAAGGTACCCCTTTCTTACCTTAATAGTGCTTGCCATAATGTGATCAAGATTATTGATCGCTAATAATTGCTAATAATAATTATTGCTTCGCTCTGACCAGAAAGAAGTTTTGATGAGGTTGTTTAGAGCGGATGAGATTGTGCTAACTCTGGGAAATGAAGTCAGCCAATGGCAGGAAGAGGTTTCTATTGGTCCTGGCCACTGCAGCTCGAAGAAACAGGATATTTGGGAGTGAAGAGATAAGAGTCCTAAAACAATGTTGTTTTTCTTGATGATATGTGACTAAATTTTTTTTTTTTTTTTTTTTTTTTTTTTTAACAAAAAAGTCAATTGCCTGTGACTGCCTGGGCAGGTGTGATCTGATGTGCATTAAGTGTGACATGCCACTTTGAGGCAGGATGCAGATGTCAGATGAAATGGGCCAAATTCGGCACTAGTTTCATGCAGTCTGTTCACTGGGGAATTGCTGATTCAGGGCTGAAGCCAGACTTGGTATAAGCGGGTGTAACTCCAAATATGTTAATGAAGCCTAGCCCTGCTTATACCACATCTATATTTGTCTACTAACCTCATTCCAGGATTCTTGAGCTATTGACACTTTCTCGCCTATGGAATCTAGCACATATTTTTTCTTACAGAAGAAGCAAGTGGATTGGGGATAATAATTTCTTCTTGATGCCTCTTTCTTACTGAGGGAAGGAAGTCACAAAAAAACATACATTTCAAAAGCAAAGGCCTGAATGCCATAAAGAGTCTTAAATTTTTCACACCATTCCTTTACTTCACAGCTCTATCCATGCATAAAAATGAGACGGTTTCGCTGGCAATTCCCTTCCTGGCTGGAGTGTGATAGTAATTTTTTATTCAGTGTTATATTTTTATTTGTCCTTTTGTAGCACTTGGCAGTCACAGGGCACCCCAAAAACTACCAGCTGTGCAAACAAAATACCGTCCTTGTCCCAGCCCCTTGCTTAGGGGTGCTGAACTAAAAAAATTCCAAAGGATGGGAATAAGAAAGGCAGGTTTTCCACAGTATCAGCCAGTGTAAAAATCCATATGTAAAGAACCACTCAGGATCCAATGCTGGCACAACCTTCTCGCTCTTATGAGTCTCACAACATCTTATTTTTTTGTGAAATACATATTTCTTGGTGTCAAGAGATTCTGACTATTAGCTAGAAGAGAAGAACTTGAAAATAGGACCTTCAAAAACTGAAGGAAAAAGTAAAAGAAGTCAGAATGTATGAATTTTTTAATAACCTTGCAATTATAGCTGATTTCTCAATGCTTCTTACAACATCAAACCACGGATATGTTGCTTGAAAGCACTGCAGCACTGGGTAGATAATTCCCACTCTAATAAGGCCCTGCTCTCTGACCAGGGACTCCAATATGACAAAAAGTACAAGAAATAGTGATGGCTTGTTGTAGCATTATTTAATGGAAGCAGATGACCTCACCCTCTCCTAATGCCTTCCTCTTTTGCTCCTTAGGAAAAGAAAGGAAATGGAGCACTGTTCTGTAACTGGCGATGACTGCTGGCATTTGGCACGCATTTTTTCCCAAATGGTACGCAATGACAGCAGTAAGTCCCAGTTCACTCTACCCCTTCTATTCTGACCCAAAGGCAGCGAAAAGTGGCCATGCACTTTTCCAGAGGTGTACCCTGGGGCATTCATCCTGTAGGCGTCGATCCATTTCACCCAAGGCTGAGTAGAGGAAAGGGTCATCCCCCTGCCCCTGCTCACATGAATGGCTCTGCCATCCACTAGGTCCTGCAAAATCCTTATTTCCAAGTTCCCCATGGAGACTTCAGATCTGGAAATACCTGGACACAACAGAACAACACAGGACAAGTGCAATTGGGATTCAGTAGAGTGGCGGCTGGGGAGATCCTGTTTCAAGTTTGGTGGTGTGTCACCAAGCTGAATCTGTGTCTCAACTCATCTCCAGCTGCCCCACAAGCAGATCACTCACTGGGAAGGGCAGAGCAAACACCCTACTTTTCCTCTCTTCTCTGGATCCTGAAGTGCTACAGGAACAACTCCCTGTACAAATTTAGCTTGATTTTATAGCTCATTTTAAGAACATGTGGTTTCTTCCACTGTAAAGATGACTTCTGGACACTTCAGTGTAATCCACAGTCAGCACTGCTGTACAATGGTTTGTAATATTGGTTCATTGAGAAATCTGGTGTTGCACTGGTGAATGTCTCGTTGCAGCCTGCATGCACCAAATTACTGTGCTTCTGCAGAGCAGGTAACTTCTGGTAACTTTACTATTTTTGTTACACACCGTATGAAAAGAAAGCAATTTACAGTAATTGTATTTCATGGGGATGTTGATTTCCTCCCTTTTCATCTCCAAACAATGAGCAAGACAGCCAGAAGATTAGAACCTTTTTCTTGAAATTTCAAAGCTCTGTATAATGTTTCAGTTGGGTGACTTCCACTCCAGTTAAGCCCATGATATTTTGTTTTTTTTCTCTCAAATATATTGAGAGGCTTGAAGTATCAGTTCCAGCTCTCCAGTGGATGAGATCTAACAAATTCATTCACAAGCATGTTTTAGTAATGATTCTTTTCCAGCCTACCTCCATACAGACATGCCTTCTCTTGATTTATACCAGGCTTTTGGAAGCATAAGGCAGGTGGTATCAGACTCTGCTGAGCTCTGTTATCATTATTATATAAGTCTTACAGAGCCCACAGCCTGGTAAGGGTTTTGCCATTTTAAACTGGCATACATTCTGTGCCAAAGAATTCAGTGAAGTTTATTTGACTTTCAAACTAATACCCACAGGCAGATTTCTGAGCGCTTATGCTTCTGTCGCTCCAATTCGAAGACAGAGCCTTAGTATTGTAAGGAAAGGAAAATATTGGGTTATCAAATCACCATCATCCAGTAGCAAAGGAAAAATAGTACAAACACGTCTAATATTTTTCTCTTTTCTGCATTTTTGTAAGGTTAAATAGAAAGAAAATAAGTTTTTGTTATATTAGGCACTTATGTGCTATTGTCTGAAATAATGCTGTGTGAGCTTGAAAACAACGTGACTTGGTCAAAAGACAGAATGAAAACACAAAAAAAGTATTAAAAATCCACACAAGTCACTTAACACTCCCTTCCCGCTTAATTTCTTTCTCAACCTTGCAACCCCAATTTGTCTAGGCTCCTTTCTGTTAGAATTTTCTTCTACATTCAAGCCTGCATCTTGAAACAAGAGTGACAAAACACTACTGAGTGTGTTAACTTTACATGTGTGCTGAAGTTTCGTGATGAAAACAGGGGGTTTGCACATGCTTTAGAATTACAGCTGTGCTCAAGCTCTTTTCTGAATACAGACAGGCTTAAACATTGCTTTAAACGCCTTCTACCTTTGGGACTAAAGAGCTCCCTCTTTAGAAAAGAGCCTTCTAAACTGGAGAGGAAGGATCCAATCTATGTTGATCTAAGCCTGCTTAAACCAACAGGGCCTTGTACGGACCTAAAGATTTGGTCCGACCATGCAAAAGAAGTGATTAGACTAGGCCCTAAACAAAAAAGATGAACTGATAAAGTTGTTTTGCTTGTTGCACCCTTTCTAGGACGTTCTAGAAATATTTCCAAAGAGACCATTTCTCATGCTATTTGAAAAACCACTACTAACTCCAAAAAGCAATCCTGTCCTCAGATTTTTCATATCATATCCACTAGGGTGTTAGGCTGTAGGAAATATAGTGCAATATTCCCTCTGTAAAAAGATCTGCAATCCATCTTGCTATCTGCAAAGCAAACCAAGAACACCGCTCTCAGCCTAGGCTGACCAGGAGACTAGAGGTGCATTTTGCTATCCTCACTAGTGCCACTATGTCTTTTACTTTCACAAAGCTTGTTCAGCAGTCTGCTTGGATAGTTTCTTTTGTTTTTGCTTTCAAAATGTTGACAGTATTGCTAATAATGTGGCCTTCATCCCTTTAACTGTACAAATTTCTTTACATTATAAATAACTCCAAATAAATAATTTGGGAAGCTGGAGACACATTCACCTGTGTGTTTTGCTTAGTATGTAAAAAGAATGTGTGAAAAGAAGAGAGATGAGAAGAGGTGAGCTCTGTTCCTTTTACCAACACTGCAGGTAAAAAGGAGGTTCTCCTCCAGGCAGAACTAGGCTACCAGTCAAAAAACTTGAGTACAATGCAAGACTTTACATTGCAGTTTTTGGAAGCAGATTTTAAGAAATTCAGGCAAATTAAGGCTGCTTCATGGAACATGAAGATACATGTGTAAAGGTCTTAATCACCAAAAAAGATGCAGCATTTTGCTTAAACATAGCTCCAAACATCAGTTTGGCCATGCTTGACTCGGCGCGAGGGCCAAATACACTCTTACAAGTTGTCAGCAAGCCCTTCAGCAGGACTTCCTCCCTTTAATTCACAGCTTCCAGCAGCCTCTGAAGAAAACATCAGTAAATCTGCTCACAGAGAGGGAAACTCTCCCCTCACCACAAAGAAAGCTTCAAAAATAGGCTTTTAGAGTGGAACCAATGGGCGTGCTCAGAAAAGAATGGAGTTTCACAACCTGGCCCAAGGGGCTGCAAGGCCAGCAGCTCAGGGGCTGCCCCCTCAGGATGACAGACTCTTACTACCCATCCCCAGGACTGTTGGGCCTTCAGAGCTGCTGAAGGGACCTCTTCCTTCCACATCTGAGTAGGTCTGACGCCGCACCAGGTCTGAGAGCACAGGACAGATTCCATCCTGGGAAAAATGGGGTCCAATTCTGGAGTTGGCTCTGCCCATTGACCCATGTCTACAAATGTGGGAGTAAGGTGCTGCTCTCAGTGAAGTGGAGCATTTGCTGATGTCAAACTCCAATTACTATATCAAAGCAAACAGCCCATGTA
This sequence comes from Amazona ochrocephala, assembly GCA_039720435.1. NCBI lineage: Eukaryota > Metazoa > Chordata > Aves > Psittaciformes > Psittacidae > Amazona > Amazona ochrocephala. Next base: position 97,618,037 of record CM077877.1, on the reverse strand, counting down.
AAGCACTATAATTAATGCTTATTATCACTACCTGGCCACTAGCACAACACAGCATGCATCTCATGAAAGGCACCCTTTCCCCCAGCACTGTTTCCAAGCTTGTGATTCTTTTATCCCTTACTACCAGGTCTTGCACCACAGTGGCTGTAGGAGGACCATGTCCCCATCCCTTTGACGTTCCCCAGTTGGCGCGGAGCACTGGGAGCACCGCTGGGAGACAGGGGCACCTTGGCACCAGTGGTCACTAGAGGGTGCTCCGTGCACCTATAAAGGAGAACTGCTGGCTCGCCGGGATGCATTGTTTCCTCCAACACGATGCAATGAACAGCTCATTCCAAAGACAGAAATTACTTCTTTTCATAAAAAAGGTACTTTAACAGAAGCAGATAAAAGAGATTTCTTCCTGCCGCGGTGGCACCCACTGTCGCCTTTGCCCTCAGGGCTGGTTATGTCTTCCCACTCTCCCATCTTTGTTTTCTTTCAATTGCCCCGTATGCTATCTTCAGCTGCTTCAAGCTGTTTGGCCAATTAGTCTTTGCATGTCTTTCCCCTATCCCCACTTTCTTTCTGTCATAGCAATCAATTCATTTCACTTGCTAACAGAGATGAAAAGTTGGGAGAGGGCCTGATTCAAGGGCAACACTTTTTTATTTAAACTTAATTTCATGGAACAGTAACAGTCAAGAATGGATTGTTTCCCAATGGACAAAGTTTTACAGAAATGAAATGTTGGAAATTTTTAAAGTGAAAGTCAAAGTATTTAATTTACTGACTTTGAGTCCCTGTCGTTCAAGCTGTTTAAGCTTCTATCAGCAAAAATATTTTTTGGTGACTATGCCACTATTTGCCCATCTTTTCTGTTCTGATCATCTTTGGAGACCAGCTATACTCTCTCCATAAACAAAAACTGGAAATTAAATGGGAGCTCTGTTGCAATGAATTGCATTGGCAGTCACAGTTCTATTGACAGTGGATTTATTTGCAATAGTCAGTAACAGGGAAGCGCTGGCACACTTACTCGCAGACAGGGAACTGAATCACTGTTTGCTGAAGTAGGATTCACTTATCAGGCTTCAATGATTTTAAATGCAAGTGTCAAGACTAAGCTAATTCTTCAAGAATTCTTCTGCAGTTCCCAATACAACTGTCTTCATCATGTCAATCAGTCTCACCTATAACAGCTACTTACACGAGGTGAGATAAATTACACCTTTAAAGTACTTCACTCTTACCTACAATGGGAACTAGTAAAATTACCTGACATACCCAGCTTTTAGATTAACTCCGCTTATGTCAGATGAATCTCACCTAAACATTCCTTTCATTCTTCCTTAGTTTTCCCATCTGCAACACATTAACAGTAGTACCACTAAATGTCGAAGTGCTGCATGGACTAATAATTAAAGTGCACCAAAACCTTTGGCTGAAAGCTGCCAATGATATGACAGCTATTTGTTTTAAATTCTATACTAACTTAAAGCTGGGTAAGTGACAATGGTACCAGAGGACACAAAAAAAAAAACAGCCAACCCAAACCAACAAAACAATCAAAACCGAAATTAAAAAACAACAAAGCAAAACACTTCAAAAAAGCAACTTCCCTGGAAGGAAAAAATAAGTAACTGTGAGGGCAAAACCCAACATTTTTCATCACTTTTTCCCAAATATCTTAGGTAATTTTAACTGAACTACACAACAGTTTGAACTGGTTATTACAGAACACTATCCTTCAAGATCCTACCATCCCTAGATTGATGGCCATTGCACACAGCAAGTATGTTTGGCATATTGGATTTCTATACCATATTAGTGAGGCTGCTTCAAGATTTTCATCAAGAATGGAACCTATTAAAGTGTCTCTCACACTCTTCTGGCTTTTATAGCATGCTCTGGAGGACTGCACAGTCTTTTTTTCCCCTCCATGACCAGGAAGTCTATAGAAAATGCTTTCAACTGTTTTATTTGACCTTTCACCTCTGGGCTTGTGCCTAATCTGCAAATTTGAATAAGAGGTATAGCTGTGCCTTCCCCCGCCCCCCCCCCCCCCCCCAAGTAACTAGCTGAATTCCTTAAGGGACCAGACATGCATCTAAAACTGGCACTCTTTCGGTATCGCACTTCTTTGTTAGTGGCTGTGAACGAGAAACAGATGTGAAATATCTGTGTTTGAAACTTATTGACCCAGAAAGACCAGGGCTAATCCAGATCATTCTTAATAACTGAAATCTGCCACCCTTTGACCACCTTGAGATACATGCACACACTCAGAAATATCCCCCCCAGCAGACAGACACAAATAGAAACCCTCACTACTTTTATACATCTTTACGCTAATTATGAACTCAGATGTAGCTCAAGATTTGAACAAAAAATGGATCGGCCATTCATCATTTTCCCTAGTATCAATCAGCCTCCTTCCATTTAGATAGCTGTCTTCCACTGGAGGTGAATTCTTCAGCAGTAGGGAAGAAAGGAAATATAAAAGAAATTACAGATATACAAACAAAACTTTGGTCTACTCAGTTCATCTCAATTCATGTCAGGTATTTCACAGTATCTAATGTTAAAACTGAAAAAATTGCCCCGTCTGGAGTAGGCAACACTTGCCTGCTCCAGACACCCTTGGCTGTGTGTGACAGGGCACAGCCAGAAGAGCAGTGGGGTGGGGGCTGATGGAGCAATGCACTACTTAGACTCCTCCAAGAATGCTCTTCTTTTGTCAGTTATGAAGAAGAAATTCAGGTTGCAGGAGATGTCATTTCTGTTATTGTTTCCATATAGTAAGTGCACACTGCGTAGATATATAACAAAAGCAAACTACTTCCACAGGTAACTTGCTTTTCTTTTCTTTTATTTTCTTTTTTCCGTCCAGGACAGAAGAATAAATTTAGCTGTCTCTTTTAAATATTGAAAACATGAAAAGAATAATAAGTGAATTATTATTTTGCAAAATAAGATTAAAAAAAACAAATAGAAATCAAACACTTGGAAAATGTGATAGTACATCTTGCAGGAGTACTCCAAAGGCTAGGCTATGTGGTCCAAAAAGGGTAAGATTCACACATTCATGTAATTGTCTGATTTTTCTGTCTCTCTCTAAGACCCAGCAACACCATATGCCTTGTGAGGAAAAAAAATAAAAGTAAAAAAATCACTGTTAACTAACACTGGTCTTGAATCACAGCTATACAATTAAGCAAAAAAAAAAATTTATCACCTGTTTGAAGAGCAGAATGAACATGTTGAGAGGAAATAATTACCAAAAATGCCTGTAGAGACTGCAGTTTTTTTGTGGATTTCTGAAGAGCAGACAGGGTAAGTCTCAAATCACAGCATGATGATGTGCTACAAATAGCTCACTTATTTCTCAGGCAGTGAAACCACTCATTCCTCTTTTCTGCTAAATCCCATGCTGGGAGCTTTATCTGCAGCACTGGTCGTGCAGGATTGTCTGAGTAAGAGAAAGTACCTTTGTTTGGAAACCAGGTGATCCCAGGAACTGCCTATTGGCAACTCTACCTTTGGCGTTATTCAAGCAGTTTATAAACTAAATTTTTACTACCAGAATGAAATGTGCCTGAGAACTCTTCTAAAAAGTAACAGTGCACCTTGGATCTCTAAAGCCTGATGACAAATAGCGAGTATTTCCAACACCCAAGAAATGCCAAGTTGATAAAGTCCTACCTTATCCGATTTCCTTTTGATCACATTTCTAAAGTTCAGTACATTCAGAGAAATGCATTTCCAACAACATACCAGAAATTTAGATTATTATCTTAAAAGTACTACAGTGAAATCACAGGACTTGGCAATGATAAACCAAATATTTTCTCTCAGGGACTAAACACACTGGCGAGAAAGCAAGCAAAGAAGTTCTCAACTACTTTAATGGGTAAAAACTGCAGGCATAAAATGCTTACCACACTGGAAAAAAGCTTTGAATGTAATTAATTGACATTATAATTCTAACTCAGATTTTTTACAAACCTGGAATTTGTCATCATCGTCACCACAATCTTTTTACCAATATCTAAAAGCACTTTCTAGGTTTCACAGTGTTTTAAGAAAAATAAAGAATGTCCTGCTTCTACCAACATGGATGGCAAAACCCATTTTGCTTCAATTGGACTAAGGTTTCAACCCATTGAGAATTAAACAAAATTACACATTATCACAGTTTCCTGCAAACTGGAAATTCTGAGTTACAAAGGGCCCTAAGTAGGTCATATTGCAAGACATGAAAGTTACTGTCCAATAACAAAAAATCAGCAGAAGTGGAAACAGGGAAGGAACCAATAATTGGTAGGATTTAATGCATGATTTAAGGCCCAGGAAAGAATCCCTAAAACCTTTCCCTGCTACAAAAGGCTTGCCAGACGTGTGAAAAACTTGCTAAAACATGTGTCCTGAATTACCTTGGTGGCATGTGACTTACCCAAAAACCATTCACAATTAGCTGGGATCCAGTAAAACAGAAATTAAGGCTTGTATGCAGCAGTAGTCTGGCAGCATGGGGCACATATTTTAACAAGAGATGCATTTTGGGCTCGGCCCTAGAAGATGCCAGAATTTTCCAGTTCATGGCACTCAGCTGACACCAAGCTGTGTGGTTCGGTTGATACATTGGAGGGAAGGAATGCCATCCAGAGGGACCTTGACACGCTTGTGAGGTGGGCTGATGCCAACCTGATGAAGTTCAACCATGCCAAGTGCAAGGTCCTCCGCCTGGGTCGGAGCAATGCCAGGCACAGCTACAGGTTGTACAGAGAAGAGATTCAGAGCAGCCCTGTGGAGAAGGACTTAGGGGTGTTGGCCGATGAGAAAATGAACATGAGCCTGCAATGTGCGCTTGCAGCCCAGAAAGCCAACCGTATCCTGGGCTGCATCAAAAGGAGCATGATCAGCAGGTCGAGGGAGGTGCTCCTGCCCCTCTACTCTGCTCTCGTGAGACCTCACTTGGAGTATTGTGTGCAGTTCTGGTGTCCTCAACATAAAAAGGACATGGAACTGTTGGAAGAAGTCCAGAGGAGGGCCACGAGGATGATCAGGGGACTGGAGCACCTCCCGTATGAAGATAGGCTGAGAAAACTTGGGCTGTTCAGCCTGCAGAAGAGAAGGCTGTGTGGAGACCTCATAGCAGCCTTCCAATACCTGAAGGGGGCCTATAGGGATGCTGGGGAGGGACTCTTCATGAGGGACTATAGTGATAGAGTAAGGGGTAATGGGTTCAAATTTAAACAGGGGAGGTTTAGATTGGATCTGAGGAAGAAATTCTTTACTGTAAGGGTGGTGAGGCCCTGGAATGGGTTGCCCAAGGAAGTTGTGAATGCTTCATCCCTGGCGGCATTCAAGGTGGGGTTGGACATAGCCTTGGATGGCATGGTTTAGTGTGAGGTGTCCCTGCCTATGGCAGGGGAATTGGAACTAGACCATCTTGAGGTCCTTTGCAACCCTAACTATTCTACAATTCTATGATTCTATGACTACTTCATCTCTGTCTTCTCAAAAGACTGTGTAAACTGAAAGATAAATATTTAAACTATCCCTTTTTCTATTGGGCTGGATCTGACTTTGAGGGACTTGATCTTGCTCTAGAATTAGCCTGGTATTTCCCACAATGCACTGCAGCTAGCCAACAGAAGCTCCTTGTTAAAACATTTCTATGTAAGTGCTACTGCATTTCTCAAAAAGGAGCTGTGACATTAAGGCAGTTTGGTTTCCTTTTCATCTTAGAATTATAGAATAGTTAGGGTTGGAAAAGACCTTAAGAACATCTATTTCCGACCCCCTGCCACGGGCAGGGATACCTCACACTAAACCATGTCACCCAAGGCTCCGTTCAACCTGGCCTTGAACACTGCCAGCAATGGAGCATTCCCAGCTTCCTTGGGCAACCTGTTCAGTGCCTCACCACCCTTACAGTAAAGAACTTCCTTGTATCTAACCTAAACTTCCCTGATTTAAGTTTGAACCTGCTACCCCTTTTCCTGTCATTACAGTCCCTAGTGAGGAGTGCCTCTCCAGCATCCTGTAGGCCCCCTTCAGATACTGGAAGGCTGCTATGAGGTCTCCACGCAGTCTTCTCTTCTCCAGGCTGAACAGCCCCAACTTTCTCAGCCCGTCTTTATACGGGAGGTGCTCCAGTCCCCTGATCATCCTCGTGGCCTTCCTTTGGACTTGTTCCAACAGTTCCATGTCCTTTTTATGTTGAGGACACCAGAACTGCACACAAGACTCCAAGTGAGGTCTCAAGAGAGCAGAGGGGCAGGATTACTTCCCTCGATCTGCTGGTCATGCTCCTTTTGATGCAGCCCTGGATACAGTTGGCTTTCTGGGCTGCAAGCGCACACTGAAGCCGGCTCATGTTCATTTTCTCATCGGCCAACACCCCCAAGTCCTTCTCCACAGGGCTGCTCTGAATCTCTTCTCTGCCCAACCTGCAGCTGTGCCTGGGATTTCTCCAACCCCAGAGAAGGACCTTGCACTTGGCTTGGTTGAACTTCATGAGGGTGGCACTGGTCCACCTCTCATGCGTGTCAAGGTCCTCTGGATAATATCCTTTCCCTCCAGCATGCCAACCGAACCACATAGGTTGGTGTCGTTGGCAAACTTGCTGAGAGCGCACTCAATCCCACTGTCCATGTCACTGACTAAGATGTTGAACAAGATCAGTCCCAACACTGATCCCCAAGAGACACCACTCGTTACTGATTCCAGCTAGACACTGAGCTGTTGACCACAGCTCTTTGCATGCAGACATCCAGCCAGTTCTTTATCCACTGAGTGGTCCATCTATCAAATTGATTTCTCTCCAATTTAGAGACAAGGATGTCGTGCAGGACAGAGTCAAACGCTTTACACAAGTCCAGGTAGATGACATCAACTGCTCTGCCCCTGTCCATCAGTTCCGTGGCCCCTACATAGAAGGCCACCAGATTGGTCAGGCAGGATTTCCCCTTAGTGAAGCCATGCTGGCTGTCACCAGCCACCTTGCTGTTTTTCATGTGCCTTAGCATGGCTTCCAGGAGAATCTGCTCCAAGATTTTGCCAGGCACAGAGGTGACACTGACTGGTCTGTAGTTCCCTGGGTCATCCATTTTCCCCTTCTTGAAAATGGGGGTTGTTATTTCCCTTTTTCCAGTTGTTAGGAACTTCACCTGACTGACATGATTTTTCATGTATGTGACAGTGGCTTAGTAACTTCATTTGTTAGCTCCTTCAAGAGCTGTATATGGATTTCATCAGGTCCTATGGATTTGTGCACATTAATGTTCTTAAGCTGATCTCGAATCGGATCCTCTCCTACAGTGGGCCTAAGGTCTTCATTCTCACAGTCCCTGTCTCTGCCTTCCAAGACTTGAGCAGTATGGTCAGAGCATTTGTCAGTGAAGATTGAGGCAAAGAAGTCATTGAGAGCCTCAGCCTTCCCCAAATTCAGGGTTGTTGTCAATTATCAACTAGAACTGTTGGATTTCTTTTAATGATCTCATTTTGGGTTTAAACCATAGATGTGAACTTCAGTCCTGCAAAGACTTATATATGAGCTGATTTTTACACAGTTGAACACTGCATTCTCACTGACTTCAATGAAGATTACATAAAATGTAAGAAACTGATTGATGAATGTGGTTTTGCAGGCTTGAGACTTCATTTTTTTCATTTTTACTTTTTCTGGGAAGTTTAATTCTATCTGTAACTATGCCTTTATTCATGCCTTCACATACTATAGGTACAAATGCTTGAAGTCACCGGTGTGCATGTCCAATGTAGGTCAGTCAACTGCAAGACTTACCAGTGTAGTTAAACACCCAGAGTTTCAGGAGACCTAAGCAGCAGGTGAAAAAAATGCAGGCAATTTTCAAAAAACCTGGGCTTCCCTGTCTGATGTGGAAGAGTCTTCAACAGACTTCTTACAGACATGATATTGATAATGGTCTTACCAAGAATATAGAAAAATGTTACTTGAAAAACAGTCCTATATAGATGGATTGACCTTCCCACTGACAGTGGGAGCAGTTGACACTACTATTAGTGCCAATACCCCGTAAGGAGCTACTTAGCATATCAACCTACTTCACCACCTGACCAGAGGTATTTAAGACAGACAGGTGCTTTAACACCCTAGCACTCAAGCACAGGGCTTGTTCCCCTGCAAGGCCAAGCTGCAGTTTCAGTCTTGGAAAGATCTCTTACCATATGCTTAATTTCCAACACAGTTTGGTGAAACTGTTTATTTATGGGCAATGCAGTTATTTGCCAAAGAATGTGGTTGAGGGACAGCTGAAGCCATTTGCTAATTCAGGACAAACTTGCTGAGTAGTTTTGGCTGAACAAAAAAAAGTAGCAGGCTTTGAAAACATTGGCCATTTCCTTGAACAGGTATTTCAAGTAGTTTCAATGCTTTGTTTTCAGGGCACTTTCATGTCATGAAAGCAAAGGAAGGAAAAAGCACAGTTCTTGATATTTTCAAGGAGGGAAAGCCCTCCGTCTTTTCTCCACGGGAGCCCAGCATGTGCCCAGACACAGGACTCAGATCACCTCCATCCCTCACCAGCGGGATTTGCTACGTGCCAAGGCAGCCGCTTCATCATTCAGTCACCCATTCCCCAGCTCAGCCTCCTGCCTGCTCTTTAACTGTTTTGTGCAAAGTTGGACAGAAGTAATTACAAGCAACTGAACTGCAATATAACACTTGGTCAGATGCTTTCTTGGATCAGGACCTTCAATCATAAACCCCTCCCAGGTCCTGCACAATGGCAGTCCCATATCCGTGGGTTGGGGAAGCTTTGTTTGCTATTGGAGTACAACTAACACACAAGAATAATGTTAGAAAAGAATGCATTTCTCTCAAAGTTATGTTCGTGCAGGCTTTGCTCAAGCCAAGCATATGCAGAATGAAAGCTGCGTATCTGCCAATATCACAAGCATGATCCAAGCAAGTCCATCAAGATATTGCCAGCCACGCAGCTTCCTCCATGAGGAAAGAATTTGGAACGTGTTATTTGACACAGAACCATATAATTGCAGTATCAAAAATTATAGTAAATGGTTCTAATCAACTGCCAAGAAGTGGGATATTTTTCTGGCTTGAGCTTCTACTAGAAATGCAAATGTTACAGCAAGTCTTATGTTACTAAGATGTCATTCTAGAAATAGTCCTTTAAAACAAAATTAATAACAAATAAAATGATATGTTAGTTCAAGTAAGATTGGAAAACAAGCAGATTGCTTTTGCAAGCTTCCTATACCAAACAACAGAACTTTGTGCAGTATGGATAGCCAGACTCATACATGGTAAACTATGTTATCAATTTTAAAGACTGTACAAAAGAAGTCAAAACAGTTGACTTTTCAATTACAATGGTGATTTTTGTGTATTCAGCTCTAACAAAATATATTTAGTTCATTCAGCTCTGAACAAAATACTCAGCTGCTATGGGTGAAGTTTCATTTAAGGGGTTTTATTTTAATTGTGGTTTTGTTGTTTTTCTGGGTTTTTTTACAGTTGTTTTTTGTTTGTGGGGTGTTTGGTTTGGTTTGTTTTTTTTTTAATTTATTTTTTTTATTTTAAGTTATACTCCCATTTCCAAGCTGGAACACCTAGAGGTTAGAATAAATCTGATGCATTAAAGTATACTATTTTGGGCTTCAATCTCACTCACTGCATGGTGATTCACTGGGCAAGACATGGAAACAACCCTCTTCTCCAAATATTTAGGTGTACGAAGGAAATACAAAGCATACAGTAGGGTGATAAACATGCTTATGAACTAGATAAATTAAGTGAAGCGAAGCAGATAGGGAGTAGGACTTTACTGTGTTAATATTTTTTGAGGAGAACTGAAAATGTCTCATAATGGGGATATTGTTCCCACATTTTGGGGAGAAGTGAATAATATATCCTTTACAAAATACAATTCTGAGCCATCTGAAATATTTGCAAATTTGCATTTAATTCCATTAATTGCTTTGGATAATTAATTACAAAAGGTGGAAAATTAGGAAAAGTCAAAACATTGCGCATTTCTAAACCAAAAAGATTTTATATAGTCAGAAAGCTGCGTCCCATTTACAACAACGTGCTACAAGCAAAAAAACAGTTCGTATCTCCCATATTACATTTATATGGTGCTGTGCTGTGTACTGACACTATATTTCTTCCCTTTTCGAAGTTTTCAGTGTTTTGCTTGCCCAAGGAAGAAGAGTCATGGGAATGTATGTGTCCCTTGCCCTTCTTGTCCTCTTTCTGTTTTACAGTATTTGTGGTTTACTATCTTGTGCCTATTTCTTGAGTCTTGGAGTTTTGGCCCTCACCTGACAAATTCCACTTTCAAAAAGGTAGCGCACAAACCCAGCCTGTATTCACAAAGGGGGTTATCTGCATGGAGTCACACCAGCTGCTTATGTGTGAGCAGTTGGCTAGACCTCTTACCTGTACAACCAAAAGACTATGAAAAAAGACACAAATGCTCTTGCAGCACAAGCAGCTGACCAACAGCATCAAAGCAGCAGACTGAAAGTGAAGGAAACTTGTGGTTTCTTTATGACTCTGAGATGAATTCTTGCATCAGATTAACCACTTCTGAAAACAAGCGGCATGTCTAACATACTCAAGGGGCAGACAGGATCTATTCTAAGGCAATGTATGCAGGGTCTGACTCAGGAGAATATCCTTATTCAGGAAGGATGTTTAATTTTAGGTTTCACTTTAAGCACATGCTTAAATCCCATTAAAATCGATAAAATTTAAACTTATCCTCAAAGTAAAGCACGCATTTAGGCAATTTCCTGAATCCAAGGTCAGTAGGCAAATACAGGTAGAAATATAGGTTGCTACTGGTAAATGAAGAACCTAGTGGAAGAAAAAAGCAACAGCTCTGACGGGGAGCTCATAAAATGTCAGTTATTAATAAAAAAGCTTCTAAAAAACAAGAAAGAAAACCTAAGTGAGCAGGACTGAAAGGAAAATGGTCTCTTACCCAAAGTCACAAATATCATGTGATATTCACATGCCATTAAAAGAACAGCAGAACAGAGATGCACTGTGCTGCCACAAGCTGATTTGTAGGAGATATCTGATCACACCTATCAATCAGCTGGTGCTTATTACCTCTTTCACCTTTGAGCAGAGATAAAAGGGCTGTCATGGTACAGACTCAGTTCCAAGCTGTGCTGAGAATGCCATCTCTGAAATCAGGGTGTATCCTGAGGCCTTAGCACCTCTCTAGGTCAGACCCTGAGAGAGTTATAGCTGGAGGCCTTGATAAATTAAAAGTACACCTCTTCTTCATAAAAGTTAGGTGCATACACAAGAACATTTTGCTGGAAAATGCCCAAATCTGAGACAGGCTTGGACATTCTCCAGTGCTTACAGAACAACAAATCAGGTATCAAATACATGTAAGTCAGAAGAAAAACAGCTTTGCCAGAATCCAATCGTACCAGGTTTGGTGACTAACATTAGAGTTAGAAACTCAGAGAAGCATTCAGGTAAGTGGACAAATTCACCAAAAAAATGTCTGGATATGAAAGAGTCAAATTATTTTGGTATCATTACAAAATTAATTATTTTGGGAAACTGTTGTTTATCTGGTTGTGCTAAAGAAGCAATGCTGATCATGCTAAAATATAGCACTATGTCTTGAGAAGAAAGGTTCTCATTTGAAATATTCTTCACTAAGCACAACTTCGTGTAACTGATCAGGGCCCTGTCCTGCCCATATGTGAGAGCAGCTGAAAGAACCAGTCCTAAGCATTGCTGGCAAGTTCTAGATTTAGGCTTTGCAGCCTTCTAAGATGGAGTGGGCATTTATGCTTTTCTGGAGACCAACCATAACTGTTTTCAATCCCATGGGTTGCAAAACCTGGTTTGACTGCAGATCTTGAATTTTTTTCTGTGCAAATGACAAGTAAATATGGCCAGTAACTTGCCGACGGGGAAACATCTCTTAGGCAAATGAAGTAACTGAAAACAAAACAAAACAGTGTGAATGTGCACTGTTATTAAACAGTGTGAAACTATACACTTGAGGCAGCAGTATGCACTCAGTCCGGCAGCGCTATGCCTATGCTCCCTGCATGTCTTGGGGTCGCATGTGGCTCTCAGGAGTGGTACTCCACATGCAAGATTTCCATCCAGACCATCCTAAGCAGACAACTGATGCAACCTGTAAAACCAAGACAGAGCCATTAAACTCTCTGGCTAAAATTATTTCCCTACAGTTCACTGAAGGAGGGTGCTGCCCCTTGGGTCTGCCCCAGTGGTGCACTCCTATTAGCTGCAGAAGATGACTGCATGGAGATTTCAGAAAAGGTACCACAGGCTAAAAGGCAGGAGAAGGGAACTACTTCATGTTTCAGGGCAGCAGAGCTATTATAATGGAAATAATATTAGCTAATATTTCCATTAGCAATTTTCATACCCTCTGTGGATAGAGGAGGAGATGTTGTCTTGTAAGAGAAAGCGAGTTGCTGTCATCTTACACCCTGAAGAATTTTGTTGTCTCCTGTGAGAAGCACAGAATTGCTCACCAACATTTAAGAACTGCAGCACAATCTAACATGTGATGCAAAAGGGATAGGAGAAATGTTATTAGAAGATCGTTTTCTTCACTGATTTATATCAGAATTCCTTTAATTCTTATGGCTCCAAAATTGTGGAAAGCATGTTGGGAAAAACAGTAGACTGTTTTCTAAAGTATATAGCAAAAGCTTGTTTCCTGTTCTAAAATAATCTTTGCATTATAAGTATAGAGACAGACTGTCAGATCCTGGTCAGGTCATTCATAATGAATCAGATAGGCACAGGACAAAAAAAAAACCCTACCCTAAAGGGTTCATTGAAGATTTCTTTTGCTGTAGAAGACAACTTGGGTTGCTGAGAACCAGCATCCACCCCAGACAGCATGAGAAGAAATCCTGAGAACAATTCAAGCTGCGTCAGGGCTGTCTGTATGTTGCCCCACACCCAAGTGAAAATGAGGACACCCAGGTGAGCAGGAAAGCAATCTTATTCCTTCATCAGCTCTGCACAGTAGTTGTTACTGTCTGTGCCTTTTGGTGAAATTTATGATGGCTTTGTAGGAAGCCAAATCTAATAATAGGCAGACTACTATCACACAAGTTGTTGGTCTCTTTGTGGGACTCGATTTTCATTAACACCAACTGCTGGAGAGGATATTACATGCTGTTCTCAGCTTCAGTGGGTTCCCAGAGCTCTGCTTCATGGAATAGTAGAGTGCGAAGGTATTTTCCAGGATAAGATGATACCATTTTTTCATCAAGTGAAATCAATACAGAATATTTTTTTAAGAAGTGATCACACTCATTCTTCTCCACTTCAGAGGGAAAATGTCACCAGCTTGCCAAGTAGGAAGAGATGCAATTAGCTGAGGGAAACAGATTTTGAAGAAGCACAACACAGTATGACCATAATAATGACCAGGTCTGCAAGAGTAAACAGCAGCCAGCAGCCTTATCTGGCAAAGAATGGAAACTGGTGGTTAGCAAGCCATTTGGGGAAGTAATTGTGGAAATGACTAAAATTTATTAAAAGGATTTGCTAATGGGAAAGTATATTACTGTTGTGCCACAAGGATATGAATATTTGTGAAAAAGTTAGGTAAACTTAACAGAGGAGAGCTTAGAGTAAATATTTTGAAGAAACACTGTTTGAAGGAGGCAGCTTTTTGTATTACAATCTTCATTTCATTCAACCTCCAGGAAAGGTCATTGATTTAATCAAAAGCTTTTTTCCTTTGGTTAGACTCCCAAATGTACATACCATCAAGATCTGGTGCACAGAAATAATTTGAAGCAAATCTTCTAAAAAAGGTTTTGAAGATGCTTGCCAGTAGAACATTGTGCCTCACAGCTATAATATCAGAAAAAGCCATTCAATTTAAATTAATATATTTGGCCAGACAGCTATATTAAAATTCTTGTTGTTTTTTCTGTTATAATGGTAGCCTGTGGTATGACTAGCCCTCTTCAAAAATCTGTATAGTTATTGCCTTTCTTTTGCCTAGGGTGCATCATATGTTTTTGATTTTGATGAGCTGCATTGCACTACCTCATTAAAACAAACACTTATGCAAAACAAAAGGCTGTGTATCACAGCACAGGGCATGTAAGCCAGCTTTGAAGGCTGCAGTGTTTCAAAAGCATGTTTCAAAGGAGAACTTCCGTCGACCCAGCTACACTTGTGTTTAACATTTGTGGATGATGTCAGACACACTCAATACTTTCTTAGCCCCTGCAAAAAAGGAGGTTTCAAAAGCAATGCTGGCTACAGCTGTAAAGTATGCAAGTGCAGTGCTTGCTTGCTGGTGGAAGGGAAAGGTAGGACTTTCTTCTCATGTGTATGTCTTCTCTGAAGACAGCTCGGTGCGCAATGCCGGCTCTGCTGGACAGCTCCACTTCTCTGGGGACATGGGCCTGAGGACAGCCCTTCCCTCCTCTCAAAAGCCTCCACTTTTTGCAGATGTCTCCTCTGTCAGTAAGACACTATTCTAGAGCATCTTGTGGGAATCAGGAGGACTGTAATCCATATGAAAATTTTTCTGTTTAATTTTCAGCAACTGCTTTCAGCTGAAAATGGCTGGTTCCCTCCCACTGAACAGTAAAGGAAGCTTAAATGCAGACGTAAAAATGGCTGAAGTTAGATGAGATGAAGCCCATCAAAAAAGCTGAGATACATAACTTTGCTGCGTATAAATATTTTTGGTGGCTTTTTCAGAATACTTGAGTTCCAACATTGATGCTTTTCGTCCAAATCTCGTAATCTGTTTACAAGGCAAATAACATCAGCGCTGCTACTAGCTTAAAGTTTACATCAGCTAGATTTTGAAAGGTCATCAAGATGTCATAGAACCTCAGTGATTACTGTGGTTTTGTATAATGTGTTCCTCATGCTAATGCTTTCTTCATTATGTGTCAAAGAACTTAGATTAATGCAAGCATTGATGCAAATATTTGCATACTTCTAAAAATGCTCACTGTTTGGCATTTCTGACACTCCACAAGCTCATTTGTAATCACTTCTCCTTGAGATACAATAACAACTGCTAGTATAATTCAGCAGGATTTTCTATGAACTCCCTTAAAATGTAGCACCATTAGTTACTGTAGTTATAACTCAATGCAGAAAAGGAATTACGCAGCTGTGTGCTACAACAACCTTACAAAATAACAATTACTAATCCATATATTCTACAGTTGTGCAGCTGTAAAGTCACTGACATGAAATTATGACAAGACTGTGGTGCTTTGTAAGCTAAGGATACAACTGTCCTTCCAATGTGCAGTCCTGGAGGTTCTGTATTGAAGGATGAGAGCAGTGAAAGACAACTGAGCATTGCCAGATTTGTTTCTGGCCCTGCAGCTTAGACAGTTTTGATTATCCATTCAGAAAATGTACTATAGGAAATGCGCAGAGCACACTGGTCAAACAGTTCCAGTATAGGTTTTTTAATCAACATAGTAAATTCAGAGCTTGTGAGCAAGCTCCAGCCTGAGTGCATTGATGGAATGTGTGAATTGGTTCAAAGGGCACACAAATGCATGGAAAACAATTCTATGGTCATGGACAGCTATCGAAAGAAAAGCCAAACCAGACAAAAAACAAACAAACAAACAAACAAACAAACAAACAAAAAACCCAAACCCCAAAGAGCATTTAGAATTTGAATAGTTTGTTGAAAAACTCAAACACTTTGTCTTATGGAGAGCCCTACTTAACCGTTTAGCTTGCCATCTCCCTCTGGATGCCTCTATTGTCCCCAGTTTCTAATACCTCAATACAGCAATTTTTTAAAACAGACTAGTTATCTTTAAAAGTGAGTATTTAATTTCCTTTCACAAAGCTAGAAACTTCAAAAAATACATACTATTACTTAGCATTAGAATCTGGCAAAATAAAATAGTAAAATATCATACATTTCATAACCAATACAAGTATACACATATAGCTTAAAAAATGGGAAAAAAGATAGCGAGGGTTAAATCTTGTCTCCATTGAAGCCAGGGGAGTTTTGTCACTGTCTTCCTTAGAGCCTGCACTTCATCCCAGCTACTCATAACACTTTTCATATTTGATAGGGAACAATTTAAAGTGATAAATTGCAGCCAAAATGCACGTGTATGTGAGAGGAGAGAGATTTAAAAAAAGCCTCAGTGCTGAAAGTAAACTTCTGGCAGCCTTGAGATTTTTTGGCCTATCAGCCTAAATCTACATTTAAGTAGGGGATACATTTCTGCTTATGCTAGCTATCTGAAAGCTCTAGGCTAGTCAGACTGGCTCCCTCTGAAGACAGTGGAGTCCCTCTGAAATAATCTTCTAAGATGCTAAGTTCAGGCTGCCCAGATTTGAAGAAATATGACAAGTGCCACCGAACCACATAAGCGACCTTCACTGGGAAAATGATTTCTATTTATGTGCATATATACTGTTAAAGATCTAGTTTCACATGATTCTGAAAAATACTTTACACCACAAACCAGAAACTTTTTCCTCATTTCCTATTGGCAGAAACTTTACTGGGATGTCCTGAACCTGAGTCATATCCACAATAACTGTATCTTTGTGAGATCTGGCTGCAAAACTTTATCTTTGAGACTTGTACCCACTGATGTTGATCATTGCCACAAGGTGCAGTGAGAATGGTTAAATCACAGAATCACAGAATAGTTAGGGTTGGAAAGGACCTTAAGATCATCTAGTTCTAACCCCCTGCCTTGGGCAGGGGCTCCTCATGCTAGACTATGTCATCCAGGGCTCTGTCCAACCTGGCCCTGAACATTGCCAGGGATAAACCCTGCATGAGAGGGGGGGGGCTCAAACTCCCTGGGAAGGAAAGCGTTTCCCCTGCCATCCTGCCTTCCTCTCCACCACACCCTAAGCCTTCCTGTGACCCTGTGGTTTGAACAATATTCTGGGGAGGGTAAGAGACACCATTTAAACACCTTCATGTTAAAGAAGGACGAGCAATCCAGGCCTGCTGGGAGAACACTTTTCCCACCCTGAAACAGTCTGAGAGAGCAGGACCTGTTTAAGGTTAGGCAACTTCTTCTGGAAGAAACATTTTTGCTTTAGACCAGCCTGGGTGCAGACCCCTCTGCTCTGGAATGGGGCAGCACTCCCACCTCCCTCCCCCAAATGCCACTTCTTCCCTGCTCTTCTGCAAGGGGACTGTTACATCCCCAGCTCCACTTCTGCATGTTACATCTTTGCACCCAAGAGGGTGGCCTTTGGAGTTAAAAGTCAGAGGCAGCCTTGGGATGCTTTCCCTGGGTTGTGGCCACACAATGCGCTCCAAGACATACTAGTGCTGAGCTCCCCTGCGGGTGCATGGAGGTGATGCTTATGTGGGTTGTACCTTACCAGCTCCCCTGCTCCTTACCTAGGGCAAGTGCAGGCTCGGCAGCCCCTCTAGGTGCCTCTGCTCTGGTTTTTGTCATTTTGTGGTTGCATCTCAGAAGTCTGAAGCCAGTGTGTAAGAAAGAAGACTGTGTGTATTACAGTAGATTGCATGTGACTGTGTTTTCTTGCGAAATGTCTTAAATTGTGAATTGAGGAAGAATTGTGAAGTTATTTTGCATCTTTATTTCCTTGATAGGCTTCCAAGGTATTTCTTCTACAATACTGCAATTTTATTCTGTTCAGAGAGCAGAACTCCCCAAAGCAAGGAAGTATAATATTTTGTATTGCGCCCCTGTGTTCAATGTGTTCAGTGATATATAGCTTAAAATGGCAATATTCATATATTCTGTTTCTTCCAAATGATATGTAATTTTTTTCTAAAAAACAAAACAAAACAAAACAAAACAAAACAAAACAACAAACCCAAAAACCAAATAAAAAAACCCACCAAAACCCCCAAACCACAAAACCCCAACCCTAATGTAAAGATATTTCTTATAGGGTTTTGTTTTCAAATGTAAGTACAAATGGATACAGAAACATTTTACAGCTTCAGAGTAATGCAGCCGACAGACTAGTTGAAAATGGATTGTTGATTTGCTACCTAAATATGAAAATCATTAAAAATGGATGTTAGCATAAATGAAAGCTATGCAATTACAGATTCCTTCCTTTCTTCTAAGCAGTTCTCCTTATGAAATAAAAGTTTCTCATGCTCCTGTCAGTGAAATATTTCAGGAAACTCCCTCACAACTTTTCTCTGCAAGAGGGAGGAGTGTGATGTGCAATAAGTTACGCCTACATGTGCAAAGCCGATCTTTGTCTCCCCCATCCAAGTCAATGTTAAGCCCAAATTGTTTGCCTGTCACAGAGGAAATAATGGTTTCAGGTTATAGCCACATGCAGAGCAAGACAGATAGAAGAGATGCTACCCCCTCTCAAGCCTGTCAGATGTCTGGCTCTAGAAAGACTTTTCCTGTGTCTGCCATGCCAAAACCAGTAATATTAACAGTGCTGCTATTACAGCCAAGCACTTCCAAAACTGCCTTCTCATTAAAGTCTATCTCATTCAAAACAATAAAAATGTTCTTTATCTAAACCACATGAGAGTATGTAACATTGGGGCTAGGCGTTATCTGAACCTCACCCAGCAGAAAGGCAGCCTGGTTTGCTCATCAAGATCACCAGCCATATCTAGTAAAGTATATGAAATCACAAGCCCACTGCCTAGTTCTCTGGAAAAAATGCTGTCAGACACAAGCTTTCTCCCACACAACCCCACCCATAACGTCATGGCCCTCATTTTTATCGTACTTTTCAGAAAAGCCCAGCTGATGCCATGGGAAGTCCTGCACTACCAGATCCCAGGGCTCGAATTAAACCTGTCTCGGAGAGCCTCTAGTTAAGGCATGTTCAAAATTAAGATCACAACAATCTGCACATCTTAAAGACAAAAACTGTTATTTTGGAGCTACTGTTTCATTTCTTCAGTGTGAGATTTCCCTTTGACAAAGGGTGCTGCTCTTGCAAGAGCCATGCGTGCAAGGACTGATCTTATTGCTCTCATTCAAGCAAGCACCGCACAGATTTTAAGAGGGGCTTTTGACTGCATGATAAGATAATTTCCTATCAAAATCTCTCATAGAGGAAATCTGTAATTCTATTTGTCTGAAGTGATGGCAGAAAGCTATCATATCTAGCTTTAGGCAGCTGAGATGGACTTGTATTGTTTACCTCAGGAATTTTACCTGGTGTTTGCTTGGTTTTTATTTACTTATTCACCTTGCAGTTCTTTGCCTGTGTTATTTCATTAATTTACCCTCATTACAGATGAGTGAAGTGGGAAAATACTGCTGCCTCCTTTGTTGCTGGTGAGATGCTATCTTCCCACTGCAGAGCAGGAGACTGAAGCAGAGGGAGACCTCACGCTACCCTTCCGATTGAGCAAACAACTGGCGGAACTGCTGTACCTGTCAGAAGAGCAGCAAACACAGGCTATCTAGCTGGTTACCTCCACCTAGTGCTGGCTTTAAGGACAAACCAAGGATAAGGCAGCTTTTTCTTCCCACCACCCTGAAGTGAGAAGGCTGCAGGGCCTGCACCAACTGCAGTTTATTGCTCTGCAGAGGGATTAGGGAGGTCAGCGAGCAGCAGGACCAGGGAACGGCAGTGCTGGTGTCCCCTCTCGATAACACTGGACACTTCCCCTGACAGCTGTTGCTTCAAGATTTAGAAAGTGGGAAATTACACAAAAGTGGCTTCTGCATAATCAAGGCTTCAGAGAGTGAAAAGTACACAGACAGGGCCAGGTTTGCCACGTGCAGAAATCGCAGCAACTCTGCAAACACCAGCGAAGCCAAAACATGAATTTTTGTGCTGATGACCTGGTCTCCCATGACCAATGTCATAAAAAATACTGACATTTTGTAAAACGGCCCCCAGTTTTTCACAAGTGCTGCAGTGGTAACTCTGGTTACCACTGAATGGTTGCTGTGTTTTACCCCAGCACTGGCTCCACCTCAGTGATGAGTGGAGTGACTCCTACAATAATCATTTGAAAAGCACACAGGACTCCTTCATGCTAAAAGCTGCAGATTGGGCTAGATGATCTCTTGTGATCCCTTCCTGCCTCAAAGTGTTCCGTGGTTCTCAAGCATTCTGTGATTTACCATATGGTGCAGATAGCCAGGAATGCTGTGCTACCTTGTCAGCGAAAGAGAAAATCTGCAAGAGGCACAGGGATCCTAGCTACGAATGATAGCATCAACTAGCAGAATAGGGTCATTAGTCTGAACCCGTTTTAAAAGAACCTCTTACTGAGGCAGGGAAAAATAAAGATTAGTATGTGTTTAATTTTTAGGCAGAGCCAAGCAGACACAAAACAATCCGGCAAAGAATTTCACCATACTCCTAAAGAGATAGGATTAAATATACTCTTTAAATTATGTGTAATCCTGTAATTCTGGTGGAACAAAAACTAACATACAAAAGTGAATTACGAAACTGTCAAAAAGCCGCAATCTTACGAGGCCATGAACTGCTTTTGCTCTCCCACCCCCAAAAGAAACCATAAAAAACTGCTAATCCCTGTACCTCTGATGCCTTTAACTGGGTACTAGAACTATTATAGAACTATCATATTATTATTAGAACTATTATAGCAGTTTGAAACATATTTGGTAGAACTTTTTTTTCATCTGATCCATTATTATAAAGTTGGTGCATGATTTTTATTTTAAGTTCGAGGAGACTTTTCAAGCCTGTGAATGAGCCATTTCACTACAGAATCAAAAAGCAGCAATGTATGCAAATCCTTTAGCAAGACTAATTTTACCTTACATTACCTACCCAAAAGTTTGACATCTAGACTAAATATTTGCCAAAGTTCCTTTGAAATCTGTTTTAAAATGGGATTAAACACCCTCAGGATATGCCTCTATTTTCATTAGTTCTGAAGAAAGGTTTAGCTTTCAGACAAGTAAAGTCAGGTGAGATGAATTTTGACCCTAGTGACATAAAGTAATGAAGACATGGTATGTACATCAGAGGAGGGTTTCATAGACTATACATACAGGACATCAGGAAGATAGAAATAATGTAAGATGGTAAGGCAGAAACACGTCCTGCACAATGCATGGTACTGGGCAAACAGTGCCAGCCACACTAGCTCCCTGACCTAAGGCAACTCAAAGAGCACCAGGATCTCACTGACATAAGCGAGAACTGGACTTGGCATGCTTTCCATGAGCTGATACTAATGGAAACTCTGAAAGAGGTATGTGGCAACTGCTTTGTGTAGTTCTCCAAGTAAAGATATGCCTGGGAGCATGGGAGAGCTGAGGAAACTGTAAATAGAAACTGGGTCATCCACATTTCCATCTTAAATCCGGCTCAGCTCAGGAACAACCAGAAGTCGTCACCACCAGACAGGTGGTTATTTAGTGGTGCTTTTAATCCAGGTCTCAAAAAATAAGACATTGACCACACCTCAGGTTACACCCATGCACGGCTATTAACCCTGGCAGCCTCCTCTGGAAAGGAGAAGGTTTCCTGGAGGACAGAGACCAAATTAGTGTCTCATCTTGCAAGTGAATATATGAGACCATGCTTGAAGGGCATCATGGGGAGGATGCTCACCCAGCTTCCTCCTGCTCCGTACTCTTCTCCTGGGCAAAAGGAGCCATGAGCCATCAGGACCCACAGTCCCTTTACAGTGCCTAATCCTCACACAAATGCAGACATGGTGCCTAAGTAGAAACTTCACACGATAGTTCAACATCTTCAAGGGGCCACAGACAACCTTGAGGCTCAATAAAAGCATTGACATCACTCAACAATATTGCTAGATTTCCTTAGCCAGGGAAGAGTTATAGAGTGTGTTTCTAGTATGTCACTAAGCACCAACTCTTCTGTATTTCTTTTTCATATTCTGTTTCTCTATTCCTGAAATCACTGGATTTCTCTCATTTCTTTTAATGGAAGTTGAAAAATTAACGTTTTATTCTGCAAGACACAGTAAATGTAAGCCAGCTAAAAATGCTTTATACAGGTATTGCAAAAAAAACACAGATACCAAATTCTCTACCAAACCCAACAGCAGCAGCGCTAAGGATGATTCTGTGGAGAAGCAGTACCAGGACACATGCTGATCCTGTATCAACCCCAGCTACCATGCTGAGTCACAAGAGCAGACGCCTATCATAGTAGCATCAACAGCTGATTATGGTATTAATTACCATCATTGGCATTTGTCAGCCAGTGCACCACATGGCTTACTTGTTAGTCCAGACAGAATACAAGTGTACCAGAAGCTCAGGACTTTCTGCAGAATAACTTTAAGAAAGTTATCAAAGAGTAACAGTTGTCATAGGATGCAGGTTTGTATTTCACCATGAATTAGACACTGATAAGCAAAGAGTAGGGAGGCCAGTTTTTAGCATGGAAGAAGATTAATGCAGTGTGTCTCAAAAGTGGTAATCAGTATATTTAATCACAGTGTTAGTTATTCAATGGCATATGTTTTTTTTTCCTACCTACATTACTTTTTCATACTCATTTTCATATCGATTTGTCATAGCACAGTATTTTCCACTTGGCTTGGTGAAACATTCCATATTTCCTTAGGCTTGTCTTGAATAACGTAAAAAACACATGAACATAAATATCATCTCTAATCTGATTGGGGCCTCACTTCCTGTTTTCCAGCTCATTACTAAATGTATTAAACAATGCCAGATTTAGGATGCATTTTGAGACAGATACCCTGCTGCTGATCTGGGGTGTCAGGCTGAAAACTGAATATTTACTATCATTTTCTTACTTTCTCTTTCCTATCCATTTTTAATGGGTGACTGATGTCACTTCTTCCCTTGACAAGAAAACTCCTTCAGCCTTTTTTTTTTTTTTTTTAATTAACCTGTTCTCCCAAATCTGCTTTTTCTGTACATTCTAAAAATAGTGGTACAACAGTGACTTCTAATTTTCCTTTAGAAAATACATCCCACTTCATCTCTTTCATATCGCTAATGTAGGAGGTATATTTATAACTTTGCCATTGTTTATTATTGCAGCTAGGTAGGTGTTACTTTTGCCCTGCAGTAAGGTTTGAAGGTGCTTCCCAGCACTGCTCTCATGTTTGCTTTTAAGAGTACAAAAACTGTCACTCCTAAGTTCTCTGCTTCCCTTGAGTTCCTGCTTTTCTGTTATGAGCAGCTCAGGCACATCATTCTTCAGGCCCTTCACAACTCCTGGATTAATACCATCAGGTCTGGGTAGCTTGTTGCTATTTAATTTATCAGTTTGTTCCAGCACCTCGTCTGTTGATCCTGGAATAGAAGCAAAATGCTTTAAGGGCGCCTCTAGTGCAGATATCTAAAGCAACTCACACACACATCCCTTAAAAAAGCATCACTCCAGCAGCCAGAATTACAGATTGCATCCTGGTTCATGGACACAAGCCACACCAACCCAAATGAAGAATTCAAATAACCTGGTCTTTCTTCTGCTGAACATATAGCACCACAGCAAACCTCTTTATAATTAGTACAATCTACAAGAGACTTTGCCCCCACCAACACCACTTTATTCAGCTGAGGTGGCTGCTGGTCTGCTCCCAGCTGTGTGTGTGAGCTCTCTCTCTGTGTGTGCACACATTCACACATATTGCAGAAGAACCTGACCCACAATGCAGATGAACACTTGGTGACATCACTACTGTCACTATGTATAATCCCAAAAGTGCCTACCTACCTCAGGTAACACGCACATTAATTCAGGCACACCGGAATGCAGACCAGCTAGCCATGCATGCCACTTCCTTGCATGAAAACCATGCCATGAGAGCAAACCGAGGCACCAGCCATGCCTGGGCACCTCTCTGCTTACACGAAGACCAAGAACTGCCTGGAGACAGAAGAACCCAGGGGAGCTGACCTGCTGGCAGACCCCTCGCCCTTTTCCCCCCACCACAGCGTTATTAGGGCCGCAATGGGATCCATGTGTGAATGCCGGCCGGCCCACATGTGCACTTGCTTCCTGCGCTCCCAGCCCTGCCGGGGCTGGGGTTTTAAATGACAGCATTATATTTATATATCTGCCGCCAGAGGCCCGCAAAGGCTTGGCTAATTCTGGACACCTGCAAGGTCCATGAAGCGGGCAGCCTGCCGACACCAGGGCAAGCAGCAGCTCCAGGGAAGAAAAGTGTCAGGAGGAGGGAAGAGCAGCGCCAGCCCCTGGAACCAAGTGCACTGGAGCCCACCCTGATGTTTCCCAAGACCAGACCCAAACCTTGTTAAATCGGGAGTCTGAGTTAGCCACGGCTGCATGAACTGGTCCTCACTCCTGCTGCAGGGGGCTGTGGGTCACCCCAGCGCAGGGCAGAGTCCAGGCACACAACCTGGTGTTAGTGACCAGGCTGCACAAAAGCTCTGAGCTTTGGCTCCCTTCCACCTTGAGCACATTAAACCAACCACAGCCAAACAAAGGTGGGGGAGGATCAAATTTGTGCTGAGCAAACAAACAAAAATGTTTTCTCCAAAGCCTGCCTGATATATTAATATGACTGTTTTTTGAAGGCTATCTGTCATTTTCATTTGGCATTAATATAAATCAGATAATCCTTCAATCCCAGTAAGGCACTGGGGAGACGCAGACAAACATCCAGAAGGGATGTGCTCCTTAACTTGGAAAGTTGGCAGATGATTAAATTTTGTTAGCAAATTTGACAGTGCCATAGGAATTTTCCAAAATCAAAGAGCCCTTTCATAGGCTTCTCTACCCAATACTCAATCCAGTGTCTAAGAATAACATTCAGCCCTCATTAATTAATGATATCAGTCCGAATAATGTCAGATTGCCTCAGAGACCTTGCCGGGATGGATGAATCACACCCTGCCGGCTCCAAGGCTCTCACTCTGACAAACTGCAGTGTGCAATGACAGGCTGCTTAGCCTGGAAAACTCTCACCCATGGAGCCCCAGCAGCTCTCAACCCACCCCCTCTGAGGCGCGCTCAACGCCAAGGCAGACTGTGAGGTTAATGGGTGTCTGAGATAACACTCGAGGCCCTGCAGGGCAGGGGCTGGCAGCCATGGGCCACTTCTTCCCGTCCTAGGGCAAGAGGGGCTGCTGAATGCAAACAGTGTGACTGCCAAGCAGGGCGAGCTAGCGAGCCGGCAGCATCGCAACAGTGTGCCTCGGCTGTGGGCAGCGCCACAGCCGGCCCATCCTTGCCTGGCTCGGTAATCTCTGCTGCGCACTCAGAGCTACACCCTGCCTGTAGCAGGAAGGAAAATATTATTTCTTTTCACCCCGGTTAAGTGGTGCTGCACCTCCCCATGTACTTTGTGTGACACATGCAAGAGTGAACTGCAGAGGTCCGCTAACTTTTGAGATTCACAGCAGTCAAGATAACATCCAATGGAGAAATGCCACAAAGAAATCTACATCTGTGAGTCTGGCTTTTACCAAAACTACAAACTGAGATTTCTCACAAGACCTACTCAGCTGATACTATTCCAACATGGGAAAAGACACACCAGCTGTCTCCATAAATTTACCATTTTACTGAACCTATAATTATGTATGAAAACATCCAGACTGCTTCCAAAGTGCACTGTACTAATATTGATATAAAATTGCCTTGTTTCTATTTGTAACATAATCACAAATCCACACTTCAAGTTTTCACATATCCACTTTCTGCTTTCTGTGACAGCTGAAAAAGGTGACTCCTTATCAGTCATGAATATGAGGTTTAGTAACATTTGCGTATCACCATCTTCTTATGTAAATGTCATTCCTGAGGCTTCACAAAACATTTCCAAGCAAGAACAACTGCACTGTTCAAAACATTCAAATAAATGTTTGCTCTCTGATGCTTTTCCCCTTGTGATGACCACGGCTGGTCAGGCATGAACATTGTCACCTATCTCTGCACCACAGTTTCTCATCGGACACCCTGATCCTGCCATGTGCAGGCAAGAACAGCACAGGACTGAGCCGAGCCCAATGTAAACACCAGCTCAGCAGAAACACACATGTGGCGTTCATTGTGGGATCCCGGTCACAGAGGCAAAGTGTCAGAGAGACAAAGCTGGGACTTGTCTTTTTGTGCAGTGTTTGTTTATATGCCGCACACGTTATGCCCAGTAACATGAAGCCATCAGTTTCAAGTTACAAATATACCATAAATGCCATAAGTAATTTATTTTTCTGCTGTGCCTAGGAAAGTAAACTTGGGATTTTAAAAAATTCTTATTTGATGCTGATGTATTCTGATTGCCACTGCAAATATATATGCTTTTATTATGCACAAGCACAATTCTGATGTGATTTCTAAAGATCTCTCAGGGTTTGATGCGAAGGAGTGGTGCCTTCAGAAAGTCCCCACTGGACTTTGGGACCCCTTCCACAAACAATTTTCAGCTCAGTAGGACTGGTTTGAGAACAATTTTAATGTGCTGTTTACTCTAAGGCATCTTGGTTCTAAAAGCAATTGACAAGTTTTGCGCATGTGTGCTTGTGTGTGGAAGAGTCACTGCCAAAGAAGCCTGTAAAAAGCATTACATTTAGAGCTTGTTATTTTATTAAAGCATTCTGAAAAATTACACTAGTGATTGCATTTAAAAAATCTGGTAACGTTAATTTCACCACTGAAATATGATTTCTTTTAAAAGCCTTCTCCTTCATGGTCCCTGCCATAAGATCAACCCCAACATCTGGATAACAGAATCCAGGCTGACAGACTAATGCACATGTGGAGGAGTGTGTCTGCTACTTTGCTGCTTCTCAGGACAGACACATTGTCTCCCTTCCTTCTGCCTGTCCCCTCCTTTTCTTTTCGTTTCTTATTTCTTTTTTTTTCTTCCTTTAATAAGACTGCACATGTCTTCCAGCTCTCTGCTGAGAATGTGACCAGTATGCGATATTGCCTTGCACCGACACAGAATGTCTGGCTTAGGTGATACCGAGTGGTTATGGCCCTGGCTTCGAATGCTTGCTAGGTTATTAACCAGTACATCTGGCTCTCTCCCTAGGAGGGTGAGTTCTGCAGTGCCCCAGGAATTTCTTTCATACACCACTTTTATTAGCTTTTCAAAAGAACACGGATTACCACTGGAAAGGCCATTTGCAAGCATATTGGTCCCCAACCTGTTTACTATGTTTAAAAAGCAACAATAACCAAAGCGCATTATTTGATATTCAGAATTAATCTCTCCTCATTTTAGCACAGTCCTATTGTTCTTGTATTTGAAAGGTCTGCTTTACTGAAAAAAGGTGGCTGGTCATTTGTGATAGAATTGAAAAAAAAAAAAAGGTTCAGAAAGGCACAAAAATAACTTAGTTTAGAAATAAAGCTCCCAAACCATTAATTGCTAATTCTGCTTTTCCTGCAGACTTCAGTCCATCAGCACAGGGGGGGAGAGAAAAGCTTTTCAGGCTTAACCAAAAGAAAGAAACGCATGCATAGCTCCAGAGAGCAAATTTATCTCTTTTGCCTACACATGGAAGTTACACAGGACGTGAAGTTTGAATGCAGGAATTGTATTACTATAATTTCCTATCTGGACATTCCTATTTCAGTAATGTCAGAGTGTCCTTTTCTGGTTTTGTTTATGTCCCTTCCAAAGCAGTTTAAGACAAATGGGAAAACTGCTTTTGTTTTCTTTCCGAAAAAAGATCCAAGCGGAGGAGTTACAGAGGTAGCTCTACAGGTCGTTCCTTCTACCTGCCTAGCAAAGTTCAACACTCCAGGCCAAAGCTCTCCTGAAGCAAACCGGTCAAGAAGCTGCCTGCTCACCTAGCTACCTGCCTACCTACTGACCTGCCTGGAACTCCACCTTCCCAGGAGGAACCTTCCTCTTTGAGCATCACCTGCAACTGCTGAGAACACTTCAAATGCAGATAATATTCTCCATGCAGAGCTGAGCAAATACAGAAAAAACATACAGTTTGCTAGACTTGATAATCAATCTCTTTTGAAGCTGTGTGAGGCCAGATTTTCAGAAGCTGTCAGCACTCCCCAGCTTCCATTGTTCTAAGTGGGAGTTGTTTGGCACTCACAACTTTTGACGGGCCGGTATTTCATGTAGGTGTCTAAGTGGGAGCTCTTCACTAACCTTTTGCAATTGCTTTTGGCTAGACTGATCATCCAGAAATATCACACTGCAAAGAGCAATGCAAGCACTCACAGAAAGCATATTTTAAAACTACGTATAAATAGCCCATACTCCTCTAGCCAGGAAAAAAAAAACAGCATTCTGTGATTTCCCCAACCAAGGGAGACAGCCAGGCAAAAAAGTTCACAAACTTCAGTAAGTTCATACAGTGAAAACAAAAACAAAACAAAAGTTCCTAATTATGTAAATGAAAACAGTGAATGTTTTCAAGAATGTCACACTCTTGCTTGGTGATTTCTGCCAAGCAGAACAAGAGTTTAAGTCCATCAGATAAAATCCCAATTCCTTTAGTTCAATATCAAAATAAATAACAAAACAAAAGGAGTGTCTAGTCAAACCTCTAAGCCATACATCCGTACACAATAATATCAAATAAATTACAGCCAACAGAACATAAAGATCTTCTCACCTCCTCAGGTCTGAATCTTCTGAAAAGCCCACCTTGGCAGCATTAGACTTGGCATTATTCAGTCAGCTCCAACCTTAAAAATAACCACGAGTCATTTGGTCTACTAAAGTTCATGGAAATCCTCACATGGGTTTTTGTTGCACTTGCCTATATATTGCATTGTCTTCTTAAGGCTTCCTGTCCTGCAAACAGAGGCGTGAGCCCAGAGATTCAACTGAGATTGTTTTCCCCCTCTTCTGCAGCTTTTATTTAACAAAAAAAAAAAAAAAAAAAAAAAAAAAAAAAGAGAGAACTGGTAGAAGTTCCTTACAGGAATTGGAAGAGGACATCTGCAGGCAATTTAACATGAGGGTTTGTTTCTGTGTCAGCTGGCAACCCCTGGATAACTCTGTCATGTAACTTATATGCTAAAACATGATGTAGGACAACCAGTGAGATTGGGTAAATACGGCAGCACATCAGTTTTATTTGATTGAGATTTACACTTTTCCAAAGGGATCAGCCCTGCCCTAAACTATGAAAACAAATACAGCCTTGCCACCGAGAGAATGTCCCACCCTGCTTTGCCCCAACAGCACTGAGCTTCATCAAACCCACCTTCTGCTGCAGCCCAGGCCAGTCTCTCCCTTTCTTCCCCTGCAATTTGAAGAGCAACAGAAAACAGGGCTTTTTCAGATGAGGACAGGAATCTCTCCATTCCTTCACAGCAGCCCTCTCTTGATTCAATGAGGACGCAGCTCACCTTCCTTTGCAGGCAACAGCACCAGAATGTGGAAGGGCTCATGCAAGCATGAGGCCGAGCCTGCAATCTGTGCCTCAGTTCATTGCTTCCTGTGGATTCAGAAATGCTGTTCAGGAACATAGATTGGTATCTAAAGGGAGCTCTGGAGACAACCCAGTTCAGAAACTTTCCCTGCTCCATGTGTTTAACTTCCTCCCAATTAGAAGAATCTGGTCAAGTGAGGAATGCTCATCCATTCTGGTTCCACTTCTGTTCTTGCATGAGATCTTACGTGTTTTGACATTTATAGCTACACATTCAAACTGAGGCACTGATTAGATTCAATTGTTACAATTACCTTTCTCCCCCTTCCTCTTTCTGTGCATGCTTTGGTTTGAATTATTAGCAATTTAAAAATCAATCTTGCAGTTAAATGCTTAACAATATAATTGCTTCTGTTGCTTAAATTTGTTTAGCTTGTGCTTTTTTAGCATGTAATAATTGAAAGTATATTTTCCTCTGTCCAAGTTAATAACTTCTCTGCAATGGCTCACGTGCTGTTAGTCGACTAGCTGCAGGTCTGGGACAACTCAGACAGAACTGGAAAGATGTTCTGAGCCTATAACTAAGGAATAAGTGGCTTCCCTTAACTGAATGAATCTGAATTCTCAGATTGCCTCCACTTGAGTTTTAAACCTATTTTTGTTCATTCTGTGTTCATTTTGAGGGCCTCTTAGTTTAAATGTTGGGCAGGGATTCTCTGCTGTCCCAGATCTGGACACGTGTGCCATCTGGCTCTGTGCCATACAGTACACTGTGCTCTGCAGCCCCTCTCCCCAGATCTTCTCCATAGAGGGATCCTACAAGAGCTGCCTGCTCACCTTAACAGGTTCCTTTCCAAGGAAGCTTGGAGGCAGGGAGGAAGGCAGCTTAGACCATCTCCTGTAGATAAGGCTGCAAGGACTGTGCCCCAAGTGTCTTCAGACAACACCTGAGGTCCTGCCACACAAATCTCTGTCCCACCCTGCCATCAAGAGATATTAATTCAGGTTTGGGGCATGGCTGCTTCTGCACAGCCTGCCATCTGCTCCCTGCATTCCAAAGGATTACTACACTTGTGTAAAATGCCATCTTGATGTGATTATATTCCTTTTGGATTTGGAGCTGGCTTATTTTGAAAAAGCCTGGGTGTACCCCTAGTCCTCTGTTATATATTGAAGATACAGCATGTAGATGGGATTCAGCCCATATAATGAAGAGCTACCTACAAGTCCCCCTTGTGTTTAATGTACTCTGAGTCCCCATGGAAGCAGTGGAGAGATACTGGTGCTCCCTAAGGACAATTCACCTCTTTCTAATACAGGTCTCTTCTACTTTTTTAAAGAGGGGACCCAGAAACTGCTTAAACTAAATACCAGCCAAAAAGCACGTAGAGTTAGGTGAGTGTTTCATCCAGCATATCCTCAGGCTCTCCCATTAAAATATTCCATTTTAATGTTATCCCTCTTTATCCTATTTTTCCTTCCCATATGTCATGAAGCAAGTGCTACCATTCACAACACCAGGCCTCATGGCAGAGCAGAAAACATGAAAAACAAAGGTCAAAAGGGTTGCACAAAGCTCCCTTTCCTATTCCCAGCTGTTCTCTGAAGGACAGCAGCAACGTTTGGTGCATGTTCATCTTTCTGCTGCAGTGAGACTGCCATTGATTTAAGCCAACATATCGCACTGCTTCTTCTGACACCTACCCAAGAAGCGCAGGCAGTGCTCGGCCCATGGGCTGGCCATGCTGGATACAGGATTTCTCACGTTTGCAGGATTCCTCCTGCATTATTCACAGCCCTGACATGCCAGGTTTCTGGGTTCTTGGAAAATCTCTATATATGACCAAGGCAGTATGGACAAATAATTATGTCAGCTCACCCTGGAAGGCTCACAGCACGTTGCAGACTTATCTACCGCCTTTTGAATGCTACTTTGCTGAATTTGAAGTAGCAGGTTACAGTATCCTACGAAACCTTCGCTGCTCTGCAAGGACGTGATAATGACTGCCACCAAGTTTATACTTGGTAGGTAATCGCACTTGTATATGAAATATATAATGCACATGCCAAATACTCTTTGCAGGCCTCACCAGCAGAATAAATTGATCCCTTTCATGTCACCAAATAAGCACTAGAAACAACAGAAGTCCTGGCCTAGGGATGTAGGGGATGTAATACAGTAAAACTCAACCACATTGTATTCAGCCACGTGGTAAATATGGAAGATCACACTTGGGTTTTGTGGGTTATTAGGCAGCAAAAAAACCTGTATTTCAGAGAACGACCTGCTAGTAAATGGAGCACACTGTAGAGCCTGTTGGGAACAGAGCTTGCTAGTAAGGGAGATGTGGGAATTTAGGGGAAGAGCAGTTGTCCTGTCATCCTTTCTGTTCTTCTAGGGTAAAAAAGGACAGAATGAACTTTCTGATAAATAAACAAAATCGCACCAAGAACATACATATGGTATAGTATCAGTTTCCTTTCCTAATGAAACATGCCTGGAAGTACCCAAATATTAGCTACTGACTTGAGCCAAAGAAGAAATATTTTTCACAACAGGAACTTGAATTGTCTTGGGAAAGAAGACTAAGAGTCTGAAAATGTCCTACAGAATAATGGGCAAAGACTTACAGCAAATGATAAAAGAGCAACTTCATGGAAAGTATCTAATCAAATGCCCATAACTGTATATGAGGCAAAGTCTGTATTAAAAATCTAAAGAAGGGGATTAAACAACACACCAGCAAAAGATATTACACCCTAAAGTCAACTCTGGGACACCAGCGGAGTTGGTGAAATAAGCCAAAAGGGACTTGAGGAGATTAGAACATGGGCTGGAAATAATTAAATAAGATTTCAGATTTAAGGAGATGGGTTGTCAGTACAAGTATTTGATATCAGATTTTTAACTGGGGGAGAAGAAGAGGGTAGGCAAGGGAGGAAGAGTGAGAGAGGCAAGAGGTAAGAGATCCCTTTTGGAGCAGACAAAACACACACCAAGCCCAGAAGCCTCTCTTTCTGTCTGCAGTCTGCTGGAACAAGAGCCCCTGGAGAATGCCTTTTAGCTCTCGAAGGCATTATCAGAAGGATAACAATGTGGTGATTCGTGACCAAGCAACAAGTACAGCTGAAAGCAGGGCTGAATGCAGCTACAGTGCTGAGGTGGGGAAGGCTGCCTGGTCCCCATTGCCTGAAACAGACTGTGACTAGAACTAATGAGGACAGGCTGTAGGATGCTTGGCAACCTCCTGTGAGCTCTCCCTATAAATCTCCCTCTTCAGGAAGGTGAAGAGGAACAAAAGTACTGTGAAATTAAGGAGTTTGGATCTGTACAGAGCAGATAAAAAAAGGCTGGTTAAAGAGGGGAGCAGGGTGGCTGAATATGAAAAGATTCTTCACAATAATGAGTCATGGGGAATAATGTCTCAATAAAGGACATTGTTGACACATTGTTAGGGATATTTGTGGCCAGATCAAGGGATAATGAAAATGTACAGTAATCTCTGATTCACTGGGAGATAATCTCTACATATCTTTGGCGTTTGCACTGTAGATTTGTGTGAGGATATTCCTGGGCAGATTGTTTCTGTCACTGCTTGCCAAAGAAGGAGACTGCCATTACAGCCTCTCAGAGTCCCAAGGCTGCCCAAGTACCACACTGGTGGAGCTCCCAAGGCAGACTTTCTTGTACCCCTTCCCTTCATAGCTCTCACTGCGGCCACATGCAGAAGGCAGGGCCTTGGAGGCATGTAATGCAGCATGGACACAGACACGTGGAGTTGCTGGCCCTGTCTACTGGGATAGCCAGGATCTAAGGACCACCTACTTTGGCAGTGGCTTGAGAGAGATTTACAGGCACCAAAACGAGCCTGAGGTCTGAGAGCTCTCAGGCTCAACCCAGACTCTTTAGCAGAGGAAGTGGAGGAATCTTATTTTGCAGTTTCTCTAAAGCCTAACTCTTATTGTTCTGTACCTGTCTGTCTTGCCTGTTCTTCCCAACTTCTTGTAACTTCTCCCCACCCTCAACAGGCCACCCTGGCTCTAGTTTCTATGACCGCCCATTTTATCATTGATACCCATCGGCAGTAGTAATGTCCAGACTTTTAATCATCTGGCAGACTGCAGAAATGAAATTCAAACGCATCTGACTCCACATAACAAAGGGTTAGTATAAAGCACATATATCAGACGAAGCATTGAAAATGCATTTGGTACTCTTTAGTTTGCTCTTTCCTGCTTATGGAAAAAGATAATTTTTGTTTAAAAATGGCTTCACTTAAGGAATTACCCATGCCATTAGTCCCCATAACAATAGAGATTAAAGTCTCTAGACCATCCCCTATCAAAACAACATACTTTTCTTTGAACATGTCATTAACACTGTTTTCCATCTGGCTGTTGGCAGCAATCTTGGATTTGCTCCGAATTGCTGAAACTTCATTAATTATAGTACACAGAAGCCATTATCTCTCTTTTCCTTTAGCATGGAGGTATTTGCTCAGGCAGAGGAAAGAGGTAAAGTTCAAGAGAAAAAGAAAAAAAAAAACTTTACTCATATAAATTCTATGACAATAATTTGGTTGCAGTCCAGAATTCTAAATTTCTGAAAAGTAAATCACAAGTTCTGCTTATCAGAAGATTCTATTATTCAAATACAGTAGTGATTCTGGCATTATTACAGGTAACTGATGCATGCTGACAGGGGATGGAAATAATGCATTAGATTTTTAAGCCGGGTGGTTTGGGGCCACGGTGAATGAGTGCTAGTGTGGAGGAGTGTCAGCCACATTCGTGATAAACTCAGTTCCTTTATTTTATGGGGAACCCAGAGTAAACCATGGCTATCATTCAAACAAGACTTAGCAACTATGATCCAGCTAGCATAATTAGTAAGAAACTGAAACAGTGGTGTTACCCTGTCAGTACAAAAGCAGAGGAAGAGCTTTTAAAGTTTTGCCAGAATAATGAATGAAGTACACAGTGAGGGGTAAGCAAAGGGGATGGGACTTACAGCTACTCAGCTTTGGGGACTGCTGATACTGATGCTTTTCACATCTGTCACTGAGGGACACTTGTAACCCGCGAGATGACAGCCTGCATGCAGCAGTTATACCAGAGCAGCTGTCAGGCAGCAAGTTTGCAGCCCAGATAACTCACAGTAGCCTGTTCACCTCTGCGCACTGGTGCTAAAGGCACCTTCTCATGCCTAAAGGCCTTTGCAGGCAATACGTCCGTGGGGTGATCACCAGTTCCGAGCTGTAGGTTTGGCTCATTAGCCAACAACTATCAGGAGCAGTTATTCCATATTTTTTAGAGAGAATGGGAGTATGTTATCAAATTAACTCCACTGGTGACATACAGTGATGCAGTAGCATTACATACTCCATATGGATCGCCTACTAAACTATGCTGCAATGTGTCTGCCATTAGCTTACTTCACATGTGACTTCAGGCAAAGCCCTTTGCATCTTTGGCTTAGATTTCCATGCTCTCACTCTTAGCTGAGCTGCCCAAATATCATTTTATAAGCAATGAAAGAAGTGCTTTAGCAATGCAAAGAATCCACAAAGACTAGGCTCCTAGCTTAGTCGAGACTCTAAAAAGAGGTGGGAGGAAAAGCCTGGCTTTATCCTCCTTATCCTAGAGGATAATAGTAATTCTATCTTCCTTCCCCTCTTGTCCCCCTTGCCTATTCAGGCAGAGACTGTATTGTGCATACAAAACTCACAGCATAATGAAGTCTTGAATCCTATTTAGAGGAACTACAATTCCAGGAAAAATAACAGATTATATCAGACCCAGACTATGCTCCTTAATGAATAATGCCAGTTAAAAAAAAAAAAAAATAAAAAAATAATCAAAACAAATCAAAACAAAAACCAAACAGATTTAACCACAACACAACAGATTAGGTACATCCAGCAGCATCTTTAAACTACCACAATTTGAAATCCAACATATTCTTTGGCCAACTCTAGGATCAGGAGTTCTAGGATCAGGTTTTGTGATACTTCCAATGACAATATAGGATGCTGGGCATGGAAACCTGCATATGCCACACAATTAACAGGCCAGGCACATAAGTGCTAAATATAGGAGTAGTTTTCAGAAACAGCTATGGAGTAATTCTATTTCTTCTGAGAAACCAGGTTTTTCTTCACTGTAATATTAGGTACAGCTTTCAGATTTGGTACTCCTATTTTATAGATTCAGAGGCAACAATCTCTAGTCGCATCCGCAGAACTAATAAGGTTTTACAAATACAAACCAGATGAATTTGGCTCAAAGTGCTTGATGCCCTTTGAGAATGTTTTATAAAAATTGTCCTCTTTGCTTAAGCTCTCTGGGGCACAAAGTGTCCCTGTTCTTCAACTTCCATCAGGCAAAGGCATCTATGGCATCCACAAGCACCTCTGTTCAGCTGCTGCCATTCACCCGTCTCTTCAGTCTCCCGACATCTCAAAATCATTACAAAGGAACATAAAAATCAGACCAGCTAGATATACACAGACCAAACCTTCCAGGTTAGACACCATTTCTGATAAATACAGTAATTTCTTACAAGCCGTTCCCTGGACTCTTTTTACTTCTCTCAGTGAGGGACAAAGGAATAGAGGTAACTCATGTTTTCACGAGAACTGGTTCCACAAAATCTCCATACAGTGATGGCAGAAGCTAAATAAAGTCACACAAGCCTTTGATCTTTGCAAGTAAGGCTGCTGAAAGCAGATGTTAACCCTCATAAAAATTAAGAGTCTTACTGAATAGTCAGCATTCACAAAGCATAAATCCCTAAAAACAAATGCAAAGCTCAGGTAGCATTTGCACGGTGTTTCTGTGACTGCTGTTGTAAGAGCTACTTTGATGAGTAACAGAACAACAAAAATAACACATTAAAACGTGTGTAAATGACAGTCGGTCTTGGCCATACAAAGGTGCATTTCTAGAAGTGACCCTTGCTGTACATAGGATAGAGATCAACTTTGGCTGTTCATGAAAACAGTGTTTGAAAACTTCTGTGGTGACAAAAGGACCTTCATCCCCTGACACCATGAACAAAATTCTTATTATTATGCTTCATATTGAAAATTTTTTTAGCTCCCAATTAAAACAATAGCCCCTTTCAGTGGCATGGGCAGGGGGAGAGGTGAGGACAAAGCTGGTTGCAAAGTCCTGTCTACAAATTCCTCTCCAGTGTGCAGACTCTTTAGAGAAAACCTATTCTGGAAGACTGAGGGAACACACAAACTTTGGTATAAACGTGAGCATCTTGTACCTAAGCCCTTTCAACTATCCAAAGTAATTTCAACATTCTAGTTAGGGATACTGGATAGCAAGAACTAATTTGTCTTGCTTTAAATCAAATTAACTCTCATTTTCTTAACAGTTTGCCACTAATCCAAACTAATGACACTATTTTGAGCCTTACGAGTAGCAAATCTCACTAAACTAGGGTGCTGATCTCACAAACCATTGGGGGCACACTGAACTTTATTAATGTGAGTTATCTTGCTTATTTCAGCCCTCTCACAGGCATTAAATGTGTAGAACTGACCAAGAATCGGGGTCAAAATTCCCCACATTTTGCTGAACTGGAACTAAAAGTTCTTTTCTTCCCATCCACATCAAATGTTTATTTCCTTCACACTTGGGCAAAACATGAGACTGCGACTGAAGTGAAAACTGTACATTAGGGAGCAACAAGAACACAAGTTCACTGTATAAATTATGGATGCTTCATTGAAGCTCAAGAATGTAAAGTTTAATCTTTAGTAGCTATGGAATGAAGCTGCCAAACAGAATGAGCACATACACATTCAGACTTTCAAAATATTTTCCCCAGATTGGACAGGATCTGCCTGGGCATTGGAATTCGGCTCTTACCATTTGTCATTCAGGAATGGACACAAAACCTGTGAGTGGTTACATTTTCTTCTGGTAGTGGGAAAGACTGATTTCAGAACAGCACACATAAAAACAAATGAAATTGCCCTTTCTGCAAGAAAGATGTCTCTGAATATTCATTTTGCCATATTCATGTCTCTTTCACATTAATTTTCTGCACATGTTCAGGCAAAAAACTGAAATCTTAAAATCTGTCAAATCTTAATAATTCAGACACTTCCTAAAAAGCGATCTTCAATGTTACAGCTCTAAATGTGCATGAATGAGGCTGTGTCACTTATTCAAGAAAACAGAAGAAGCAATACCATATGACTACCTGATGCAGTACAATTAATTAAACAAAACCGTACCAAGGATGACTGTAATGAACCCAGTTTGTCCCTTCTACATCACCACAGCAATGCGAGAAAGAAAAGGCCATCACACCAAATAGTCATTCCCACATCCTATGCACTATACTTTTTAATGACTGACTTTTAAGACCATAGTTATGTCCACTCTTAAAGCCAGAACAGAGGATCCATGGTGGCTTTCTGAAGAATGTGTTTAGACTGAAGTGGACCCTAATGACGTAAATAGAAATGTGAAGGATTTGATGTCTAGTTGGCTAGCTTTCCTATCCCAAACACAGTATTAAAGTAATTGCCTTCCTTGCACCCTTTTTCGATGTAAGAGCAACTTCTGTGTGATGATGTGCTAAAAACAGGCCCCTGCAAGTTCCCTTGAGCACAGCATTATAGATATTTTTATGAGGCTCTCATTTACATGCTGTAATGAGATGCACGCATACCCAGCCCTGCCCTCTCAAACTCTATCTCCCATAGTTAAAAACCCCAACTACTTCAGACACCAGTTTTGGCAGAAAGTATGAAAGCTAGTTCTTCTTAATGTTATTTCTGGTACTGCAGACACGCAGCATGAAGAGGTACTAGATCCCCTTCAATTTTTTGAAGTCTTACTGGTTGAAATCCAGGTGACAAGACATGTTGAAGCAAGACTGCTTATGGGGGGAGCATGTGTGTTTTTCTGATCTTTTGATAAAAACAAATGAGGACCAGAAGGCTGTGAAAGTGCTGGGTTTTGGAAAACTTGGAGAGAGGGAAAGGATGAATTCTCCCACTGCTGTCAGTCATCCTAGTATCTAAATACAATCCAAAAATGTTGTAGGAAGATTTACAGAGCGGTTCTTCCGTTCACTACCCTTTCACAGGAAAAATTAGTTGTTTAAAGTAATATTTGATTTTTATTCAGTTAAATATAAGTTGTAAAATTAAATTTTTCTATAGGGAGCTGCTGACTGGTAGATAGAAATCAACTGAAATGAAACTCCATGAAAGAAGATGAGAAATAGGAGAAAATGTAACCTCAAGAAAAGACAGACAAAGAAAAAGGCAGTCAGAAAAAATAAAAGGAAACTTTTCACTTACAGCCCACTTAATATGGCTTATCTATTTATTTGATTACAGTAATCTTATTACACCAGCAGTATTTTCAGATGGCAAAATCCATGTGAATGAGAATCATGCAGTTTGTATGTAAGGATCAGATGGCTCTTCTCACCTAAGACATTCCTATATGAGTGTCTTTTTACTTTGAAAAAGAGAACCACTGTTCTCTTAGAAGCAGACAGGAAACTGTTTCCAAACAAAACCTCTAGATGACGAAATACTGAGTCAGGAATAGTGACCCCCAAATCAGTCACTTTGTGCGGCTCAGATGTTGTTTATGTACAATACCCAAAAATGTCTTGTTCTAAGCAACACAACATTAGCTGCACCTGCTAAGGCTAGCAGGTTCCCAATCTTCACTAAAGAATGATGGGAAAAACACGGTAACGTAAGTAATAGTAATAATAATAGTAACAATACTGGAAGAACAGTACGCCACCTTCTGAAATGTGGCAAAACAATGTGGTTTTTAAGGCAATACCACAGTTCAATATCTATTCTCCTATGACTTAGATAAAACTATGCACTGAATCTTTTCAAAGGGATGCTTGTTTGACTTTGTATTGTTGCATTATGCTCATTTTCATTCTCCAGTTGAACTTAATGTTTGCCACTGGCTTCCGTGGCACAGAACTGGGGACTTATGAATTCAGTATTTTTCAAGTGGGTGTATTTTATCAAGCATACTAAATATTAAAGGACCATCAAGGGGTTTTAATATTAGAAGAAGTTTTCCTTAAAATCTCCACATACTTCAGAGCACATCAGTACAGGTGTCAGCAACAAAGTCTGCAGGGCTGACTCAGACAATAACATATAAATATTGAGCAATGAAAGAGCCAGTTTTGTGCAGTAGCACAACTTACAAACATGCAAGAAAACCTACGGTATGTATACATATTCTTTAATCTTATGACTCTCAAAACATCTGAGGACTCACAATAAACAGGAAACTAACCTTGATGTGAGCTGCTGGATCTGGGACAGTCTGAATCATGTCCTTTAACAGGTCAATGTGTTTACCAGGAGCTCAGATCCCAAGGCAGCTGCATAAGCAAAGAAACAGAAGTCATATGATTATATTTTAAAAGCTTATTTTCAATAGAAATCTCTTATCTTTTTATAGACTGATAAGCATCTTTCCTTCCCCAGACCTACTTAAGGATCAGTACAGTTGAAACTCCAAGGTGTTTCTGTTTCTGTACCATCTGTTTAGAATGTATTTCATACAGGAGAAAACAGTTGGCCCAGAAATTCTCCTGGAAAATTGGTCTTTATCTGTAACTCAGGATTTTCCCAAAACAAGAACTTTGGGATGCGCTCTGCCCTGCACAGCCCAATTATTCACTCAAGATACCAGCAATTTCCACAATCCCTTCTTCCAAACTTAGAAATATACAGCAGGATTAGAACAGATCTGGAACTGATATAAATAAATATCATTTCACTGAAGTTGTGCCCATTTACAAGAGCTGCAAATCTCGTCCATCCGCTCAATTAACAGCACTTCAGAGAATGAATCTTCTGGGATCCCTTATCCATGTCCGGTCATAAAATACCAAGGGGTTTGGGCAGGCATGGTGCATTTGTCTGTATGTGCAAGGGTGGGTGACCATTAAAACAATTTAATAGCAATATACACTATAAATAGAGTACTGCTGAGTAACTAGAACATCAAATAACTGCTAAAAAATTGAGATTGATAAGTCAGAGAACTAGAAAGCATGGAAAAATATAGGAACGTGAATATCATTTAAAGTAATCTGGCTTATTCTGCATTCTCTCGAAAAGCCTGGAAATTCCCATTTCTCATGCAAGAGGTTTCCTTTTGCCCATGACCCTGAACTTCTTCCATGTTTTAAAGCAGTAAGCCACTATCAGAAAAAAAATTCTCTTTCCTCAGCATTGGCTGTTTTATTTCACCTTCTGTCCTCAAATCTACACTAACTTGAAAATCAAATTGCAGATAGGTTTTACCTATTTACTCAGGAGAAATATTGATAAGATGACTAACACTGAGTTGCAGCTTACCAGAAGTAGCCTTCATGACACAAGGGAACCATTTATAAACTATGGCACTACACCGTGCAATTAAAGTAGCACCATTTAGATCTTGGTACACTTCCCCCATACTACTTAGAAAAGCCAGCTTTGGATGGCATGGTTTAGTGGGAGGTGTCCCTGTCCATGGCAGGGGGGTTGGAACTCGATGATCTTGAGGTCCTTTCCAACCCTTACTATTCTATGATTCTATGATTCTATGAAAACTAAGTACTTCATTTGATGGCCTATTACAGAAAACCCAAACCAGGCCAAATTCCCATTTTCCTCAGCTACCTGTGAGCATCAAATATAATACTGATGTAATAGCTTTAATAGGAGATTTTTCTTTCCACAGACTTAAATATCTTCAAAAGCTATAGACACTTGTTCTGGTAAAAGCAAACTTTCAACAGCAATGCTGTTCAGATTTAAGTCATATAGAAACACTAACAGCACTGACAGGGCTTTCAGTTCCTTTCCTCCCTTCTCTAGTAAACCCACGCCTGCCGTGTTATTCATTGGATTTATGGGATTCGTATTTTAAGCTTTCAAAACATCATGCACAGGATCTGGAAACTACTAAATTTCACTTAAACTGAACAGAAAAATATTTTGAACCCAGTGTTAGACCATGTTTTCACAGTTTGCATACTTTCATCACTGTGTTGCCATAACGGTACCTCACCCCCAGCAAAGAAGCTTACCCAGGGAAGTGGGCACTTTTGCCTCATCAGTGTCTATTTCTGTCTCTCTAAGTCTTTGCTCAGTGTGCAAGTATGCACTGTGTCTCTCCTCCCTACTGATGTATTTTACTCCATTAACCCAGGACTCAGAAGAGAGGTGGGTTTAGATACAATTTAGGAAACAACTTCCCACAACAATTAGACACAGAGAAGGGGCTCCCATGCTTCTTGCAGAGCTGGTTACCTCCACCGCTTTTTGTCCCCCCAGAATGCTGCTTGTACCCCGTCCTGAAGCCTGTCCCCTTACCAGGACCAGCTATGTGCCACCTCTCATTGCGGTGAAGATGGAGCATGCAAGACTCCTAGCCTGCTACAGCCACTGAGCTGGGAACACCTGACAGTGGTGCAGGGATTTCTGCCTCTCCTGAGCAATCCCTGCCCAGGTGGTTCACCCGACAAAAGCAGGATTTTGTGCTTAGGAAGCTATTGGTGCGTAAGAGAAGTTTTTTGAGCTACGCCAGGCCCATTCTTATCACATCTTTTCCCCAATAAGATGGATTCTTCATAGAAGAGAAAATGACAGACAACATTTGCAAAACAGTTGCCAACTCTACACCACATGGTATGGGGATCGAAGACAAGCAAATGTTAGTCAATATGAGTTGGAAAGATGATGTATATGCAACTGTTCCGGCCACTTGACTTTTCCCTGTACTTCCTGAAAGGGGGAATTCTACTTTAAACACAACCTTTGGCAGTGTATTCTTTCTCACCTGGATATTCATCTATAACTACTCTAAAGTAGGACATGTTCTAGTTTGCAAAAAGCATGACTTTTGCCCTTTTACTTCTGGAAATCATTGTAAAAAAAACTTTTCTTGCCTTTTCCAAGCAGAAATATACTTTTAATTATTTCAGCTCCACCTTTACTGTCTGGAATTGCAAGCTTCCACACATCTGGTACTAACTTGCTGAACCAGATGGTATTTATTGCCAGAACCTCCCCCTCCCCCAGCCCAGATTTCATGCTGGTCATGTTTGCGCTTGACAGTTTGTCACAGGGTCTGCACGTGGCTGTAGATTTTGCCATGCATCCACTGGCTAGCATGACTCTAATGTAAGAGCCACAATGACACTAAAGCCTGGTTTATGGAGACGTCTCTTTTCAGTAAACCAAAGCAAGGAAATGATAACACAAACTGAAAGTAAAGCACTTCATTAAGTGCCTTCCTGATTTATAGTTTAGCCCTGGAAGGGTATATTTGTAGCCACAGAGAGCAGAGAGACAGCAGCAGTCCTCCTGACAGCACCCAAAGGATGGCCCCTGCTGCTCCTGCTGGTATATGGCCAGATGCAAATCCATCGTATGATTGAAAAGGAAATAGGTGCTGTTGCATAACAGGAAGCTTGCCCACCATGTAAAACAAATAACAGGTCATTAGGTCAGTATAACCAGGGGGACTGTGCATACCTGGTCACCCAACCAGAGCTGCAGAGCTGCTGTGGGCTGCAGAACAACATGGGCAGGCAAGAAATGGCTTCTCAGTGGAGTTGGAGTGCATGTGTACTCCTACCAAGTGAAAAGAAGCTGTGTTTTAGTTATATGTGGGGACAGAGCATGTACTGAGCATTCCCCAAGGGCACTGGGAGAGAAGGCACCAGAGGAAAGGCAGGAGACTGCTGGGACAGTAGACCAGGCTCATATGCCCTGCCCATATCCTCAAGAAAAGGGGGTAGCTGGCATCAGGTTGTGGACAGTACTAATTAATGAGAACGGGATATGGCTTTGGTACTGGTTTCCATCCCCTAACCCATTGAAAGTATCATACAAGAACAACAGCAATAGCAATGTTGCTCATGAGCCAGGAGACACAAAATCCCCTCTGATGTTCAGAACAGATTAAAATATCAAGACAAATCCATGTTATTTTACGAGACCAGCCAGACCTGGGTATGCCTGTGGTACCCCACACAGGAGGACACAGATAAGCAATGGAGTCTGTTGTCTTTCTGTTCACGCATTCATGCAACCCGCGTTTTTGGAGTTATGTAAATACATCAAAGGGTCACAGAATCATGTACAGCTTTGGAGTTCACCAGATGTGATTACATTGTTTTTCCTTTTTATAGTCGCATCCAAAGGATCAGACTTTTTAGTGTACACGTATACTGCCAAATTACTGACAGGCTGAATGGCCCCTCTATATGGGGGGCAGCACACACACCTCTCATATATTTTCACACTCATGTTACCTTGCAGACAGGTATGTAGTTTTTCCATAATTTGGCATTCGATACTCACCTAAATAAATAAAGCAGGTTCCTCCTGATGCATCCCACACCCTGCATTAAAGCCCTGTGAGAGAGCATGACCGGGCAGTTAGCTTTGGAAAAAGGCTCCAGGCAAAACTCCTGGCAAAGCAATGCCCACATGGAGCACAGCTTGGCTGCAGCAAATAAAGAAGCATGGTCCATACTGCTGCTCTGCCAGGGATGAATGCAGCCTGAGGCACTTATCCACAAAGGGAATGCTTTTCGAGATACAGCCACAGTGTGTATCTGATACCAGAAAAAGAACAGCTGATTAATCAATGGTAAATGAGATGCCAGAATTGCTGGGCCAGATACCTGGTGCAGCAAAAACAAGGACAATATGAAGTGGTTACCCAAGCACCGGCTGCATAAGAGAGCAGCACCCGGGTTCTGCCTGTAGGACAGCGGTTCTCTCCAAAGAGCCCTGTGTCACTACTGCTGAGGCGCTAAGGACCTGCGCTTTACAGGGATGTTAATGTTAGACAGCATGAAAAGCTATGAATGGCACACAGCACTGGAGAGTTACACACACTCTCTGCTACAATGACTAATACAGAGTGGCACTGCAGTGAATTTCTACCAGCGTGACTTTAGGATGTTTACCATTACTCACAGGAGGTGAATCCCTGAACAGTTATGCAAACTATCCCAAGTGAGTGCCAGCAGGACTTTCAGATCCCTCAC
Organism: Amazona ochrocephala; assembly: GCA_039720435.1. Taxonomy (NCBI): domain Eukaryota; kingdom Metazoa; phylum Chordata; class Aves; order Psittaciformes; family Psittacidae; genus Amazona; species Amazona ochrocephala. Next base: position 97,573,690 of record CM077877.1, on the reverse strand, counting down.
GCTGTCATGCAACTGTACTTATCACATATTTTATAAGAACTGATGCTTTTCAGCTGTTGGAGAACTTTTGAGACATCCATTTCTTGATTGATTTTTAAGGAAATCTCTTTTTGTGCATCTGGGTCCTACCAGCACTGGTGATAGTGTGTAAGAGAGAGAAAGGTTGCGATATTCAAAAAGAAGAAGGACTATAAGCCTGCTCTCAGTGGCGTGTAGAAACAGTGTAAGCTTTTACTGCTGCAGCTTAGAGCTGCGCTTCTTTGGTAGATGAATGCCCCAGATGTGATTTTCAGATTTCTGTGATTGGTGGACACCTAAAATAATTCCAGTTATGGTGGGAGGCTTTGTATAGCAAATTTAAGCCAAACTTAGGCTTACTGCACTTTAGTAGTAGTCTACAAATCTGAGGAGCTGCAAGAACCATCAACTGAATACCAGCATGCAGTCATTCATTTCCCTGGCGCTGTTGCTGTTTGATCCCTATCATACGGCTTTACTGAAATTAAGTCATGAAGTTATTAAGTTCTTTATATTAAGTCTTTAACAGGACTAAGAAGGGAAGAGGTGAAATCTTCTTTCACTGTTTAACCATGCTAAGTGCAAAGTCCTACACCTGGGTCGGAGCAATGCCAGGCACAGCTACAGGTTGGGCAGAGAAGAGATTCAGAGCAGCCCTGTGGAGAAGGACTTGGGGGTGTTGGTCAATGAAAAAATGAACATGAGCCGGCAGTGTGCGCTCGCAGCCCAGAAAGCCAACCGTATCCTGGGCTGCATCAAAAGGAGTGTGACCAGCAGGTCAAGGGAGGTGCTCCTGCCCCTCTACTCTGCTCTCGTGAGACCTCACTTGGAGTATTGTGTGCAGTTCTGGTGTCCTCAACATAAAAAGGACATGGAACTGTTAGAACAAGTGCAGAGGAGGGCCACGAGGATGATCAGGGGACTGGAGCACCTCCCGTATGAAGATAGGCTGAGAAAATTGGGGCTGTTCAGCCTGGAGAAGAGAAGGCTGCGTGGAGACCTCATAGCAGCCTTCCAGTGTCTGAAGGGGGCCTTTAGGGATGCTGGGGAGGGACTCTTCATTAGGGACTGTGGTGAGAGGACAAGGGGTAATGGGTTTAAACTTAAACAGGGGAAGTTTAGATTGGATCTGAGGAAGAAATTCTTTACTGTAAGGGTGGTGAGGCCCTGGAATGGGTTGCCCAGTAAGGTTGTGGATGCTTCATCCCTGGCGGTGTTCAAGGTGGGGTTGGACATAGCCTTGGATGGCATGGTTTAGTGGGAGGTGTCCCTGCCCATGGCAGGGGGGTTGGAACTCGATGATCTTGAGGTCCTTTCCAACCCTTACTATTCTATGATTCTATGATTCTATGAAATAAACTGGACTTTTGCCACCGTCTGAATCAGGCCAGTAATTCATGCACTCTGCCTTAGTTGATCTGGGCAAAACTCAGGAGCAGAAGATTGTTACAAGTATGCAATTTGGACACTGCTGAACAAACAAGCAAAACAAGAAGCTTCTTCCACAGCATGGTACTGTAAGCTTATGCCTCCCCTTCTATAGTACTTCCACATTTAGAAGTTACTGTAGAGGCAGCTCCTGCCGGCTTCCGAGGTTTGCCACGGACCCTGAGGTGAGCCCTGCAGGGGCTGGGGCAGACCATGACCCACTCTGCACTGCAGACGTGGGAGAAATGTCTCAAAGAGCAAATCCCAGCAGTACCTAGTGAAGAAGAACTGAAGCGCCTAGAACTGAAGTCACAGGAGTGTTTATAATTCAGCATTCATAAACCAGGGCTCCCATGAGCAGACTGTGAAATAACAACTCTTCCCACCCAGGGCCAATATTGACAGCTAGCTATTACACAGCAGTACTGCTTGACATGGGCTTAAAGCTTTTGTGTTTAACTTGTGGTTGGGTATAACCACTTCAGGTTTTGGTTTGGGGTTGTTTTGTGGGTTTTTTTTCCTTCTTTTGTTGTAATCTTTCTGCATTTTAACAGCCTCAACAATAAAACCCTGAGGAAAGATGCTGCTGCACTCAGAAAATGCTGCTTAATGCCAAGGCAGCTCATCTGAAATCAGTGCGCACTTGCTGTTTGGGTAAAACTTCACCACTGCAGGCAGATAACATTAATAAAACAACAGTAAAGCACAAGAAAACCAAAATAGGAAAAGATGTGTCAATCAACTTCTCTACAACTTTCCATTCTCAATGAAAATTTTCGTACTTATCCTGTCCTTGCAAGCCTGAACCAAATGGATGTGCTGTGCACCATCCAATGTGCTCAGCTGCAGGAGTGAAGTGATGGAAAGTGGCATTTGTTGGTAGAGTAGTAAATTAGGATTAACAGATCTGGGTTAGGAGAGGCTCCTAACCTGTGAATCTAGTACACTCCTATACTTAAGAACACATTAAATAGATGGTAACTTCTTTAGAAGCAATTTAAATAGAAGAATAAGTCACTGATAATTTTCCAGTTACATCTCCTTGATAGTTTTTAATAATATGCCATTATTTGTTAAAAAAAATAAATCAGTGGGAAAATCAACAGCTGAGTGGGGCTGGTTGGTTGATGGGTTTGAATTCTCGCAGCTAGAAAAGTAAAGGTTTTTCACTTTTCTTTTTCTGGAAATAAAGCAAACTCCACTGCCCAGCCCTCCTCCTGAAAAGCCTCCTGAGGTTTTGGTTTTACGACCGGCTCACGCTGATAAGTTCTCCCTCACACAGTGTTAACACTATTTCTGTCAGTCAGATCAGAGCGCTGGTCTAACTGGCAGCAAATCACCTTTATGATGGGACTCCCTTCCAGCTGCATAGGTTCTCCAATGCAGCAAGTCATGGTGGTCTGGAGTAACACACGGCGGGAGAGAGCCTGCACCAGCTCGGGGGGGTGGGTACATAAGGCTTGCCTGTTGGCAGCAGACGTGGGCTTGGTGTGGTTCAAGCTGACCGTGAAACCACAACTTGAATAATATTGCAAGCAAGTCAGTAACTGAAGAATAAGCCATGTGTCACCACCTGTTTGTGAAGGCACAGATGTCTGGGGTTCACAGTTAGCTCTATACTAATAGCAATACTCCAGGTCTGTGGGGGCAAAGGGATGCATCTCTCTTAAGATCCATCTATGCCATCTGTGTCTTTGTCTGTCTCTCCTGGAGTTCATCAAACTGAAGCTGGAAGAAGGATATTCATCTAGGATACAGATCAGATCTGCATTCATTTTTCTTGGAGGCATAATTCTGCTACACAGAAAAGACAGAAAATATCCCCACCCCCCCTTCCCTTTGGATGCAGACCTAGTGGAGAAGGCACATCTGCCTGCTACCACCCAAAAGTATCTGCAGCTACTGCTTATCTCATGTTCCAGCCCATGATCTCATGGGAGGATACAGCCCTAAATTAGCTCATTTACAGTAGGAACTTTAGACTACAGCCAAAAATATGTTTTTATGAGTACTCCCTATATAGTACGCCTCTGACCAATAACTTTTTTTATTTATTTTTTTGGCGAATTACCATGTTCTTATTCAAAGCAATAATGAGGATTATATATCAATGTGGAATGCAGAGCAGCTATTCCTGAAACTCCCAAATGCATACAAGAGTCTGGAATTCCCCAAACACTATCTCTTCAGTCCAGGCCACTTACAAATGTGGTTAACATGAATGAAGTAATATCATCAGAAAGGAAGGAGACTTTTGAGTCACGTCTGACACATTTAACTGCACCGACCACTTTCCGTAGCTCATGGTTTTGACTGTCTATCTTAATACCATGCAGGGGTGTTTGATAATGATTACTCCCTGATGCTTATCCTGTTACAGGATACTTATATGCGTGCACAGGGTACGAAGAAGAGAGCTAATGAATGAATTTGAGACTTTGTGCTCTCCAAATGCAAAACCACAAAGGTCACAAGAAAAGGTCCCATATCAAGTCAAATTCCTGCCTTTGCTGCCTTTTGGTTTCATGCTAGAGCTGCCTTGTTGGATTTCTGCATTTAACTACTCAAACTCAGTTCAACTCGATGCTTAACTGTAGGTGTCCACCACTCAGCTCTGCAAGAGCAAGACACATGACCACAAAGTAACTACCACATAATTTCTTCCTGGAGATTATAATTGTGGACCCTAGTGCTCTACAGAAATATGGCTTTCTGAAGAAAAACAGGATGACATCAGGAGAGATATATAGTGACAAATAGTAGCTTCTAATTTACATTCATTACACTGTTAAAACCTAAGCCTCTTTCAAACATTTTAACTGATGATCCACTTAAAACTGCATCTGTGGAAAGACGCGCTCACTGTTATCAAAAGAATTAATAACAAATTACACTGAGGATGAAGTCACAAGCTAATGAAAACTAGTATCTCTTTCTGAAAGATAAAAGCAAATGAAAGTATTTTAGACAGTAAAACAACAGAATCCAGTTCAATAAAAACAAATTACATATCAATCTCCCTTGGTGCATGTTACCAGCTCCTTCAGCCTTTCCTTGGCCATTGTCTCTTGGACTTTAAGACCATTTGTTTGAGAAAGATCTGCAGATTACCCAATGCTGGCATTCTACGCTCAGTTAGGGTGCCTGAACTTTCTAGGTCAGAATTAGCTGTGAGAACCTTAAGGACAGATGATGTACAGGAGATTAGACTAGATGCTCTAGCTGCCCTCTAGCTGTCAAAAATGCCTCTATTTTAAACTTTGTTCACAAGAGATCTGTTTCTAGTAAGCCCATGGATTCTTGCTAGGCAAGAATCAGTATAAGTTTTGCACCACACACGGCATTCGGGTGAGACATTCATATTTTCAAACACATGTAAGCATCTAGTACAAACTGATGGAATATACATAATAAGCAGAAAGCACCAGTATTTCTAAAAACTCACAGATCTTTCAAGGATAACTACTTGATTAAATTTGCATAACAGAAATTGCATACACCATGTGCTTTCAATAATTACTGAGTACATTATACTAATATATTATTTACTGTAGATTGTCCAACAGTTCTGCCAAACCTAGAAAAGTCCTGAATTGTTAAAGTTAAAAGCAATATTTAAAATCTGAAGAAACTTAAATTAGATTTTTGGGAGAACTAAAGTGTAATGCCACTTAGCTTAGAAATATATGAGCAAGAAATGAAAAATAGTCAACATTTTCTCTGCTTTCAATAAATTTCTTCGGTTGTCATATTCAAGAAACATATATGCTGTTCGGGAACAGAATGTACTGGCAACAAATCTGTTGCATGCAAGCGCTTACTTTGGGGATGCAAGAAATGTTTCAGTAATATGTACTGGGAAGTTGTCCTCCTTTTTCTCCCCCTAGGTTTCTCAGAGGGGGCTTCTTGTTCTAATTGAGGAAAATCTTTGTTTTAATTCACATTAAAAGCATGTTAATGTGCATTTTGAACAGGAAAATGCAGATTTTACTGTTTTTTTCCTGTGTGTATGGACTCTTGTTGGTCCAGGGTGCTGCAAGAGGAGAGGCAGCTACTTGTCCTGGGGAACTCACCTATGAGACAGCTCACTTGAATGCCTTCTTTGAAGCTCAGAGCATCAGTGGGAAGAAACTGCTGTAGTTGCCCAGCCTACTCCTGTACACCCCAGTCATGACCCTCTAACCCTTTTCTTTTTCTGTGGCATGTCACTGTGGGGTTCCAGGTGCCAAATTTGCTCAGCTGCCCACTGACTGCTTCCACCCATGAAGCAAGAAATGCTGGGCCTGCAGGGAGAGCAAAGATCACATCAAGCCCTAAGGTGGGCTCGACAAGAACTTCTCTGAAGAAAGATAAATCAAAAGCAGAGTGTTTGAATGCAATGTGGCACAGACACTCACTGAAGTCTACTGACAATCCTTATCACAGAGAAAATGCCCACAGAGATTTGGGCACATCCAAGCCATTAGCTTTGTAGAACTAAGGTGCTCCAGGAAGTGTGAAATACGGTCCCATACGTGGAAACTTTCCACACGGAGGCCTGATCTAGCCATGGATACTCACTGAAAGTGAAACAACACTTGCCCAAATAGTCAGATGATGTACCTGAACCGTATTTCTCCAGCACAGCTTTGTTTTCAAAGACATTTGTGGTGCCTGCTTCCGTTCTACAGCCATGTATGGGCAACCCCTGCATCAGCAAAAAAGGAGGGATCAGCTCATGGGATGTCAGCATCAGAAACCATGGGTAAGCACTCTAGGGAAAAGCTAAATATGATAGAGGGCAATGGTGGATGACCACTCACAACCCCTTGCAGGATTTCTCTTGCTTTGAAACTTCATCCTAAGAATGGCAAAGGGGATCCATAAGGAACGATATTAACCAACCAACATGACTGACAACACCATTTTTATCCTAGAGTACGCTTAAGAGAAAGTGTAAACGCATGTAGTGATCCTTCTGCAGCATATTAGTGAATTAGTAAATTCCACTAGCTTCCAGTGGAAATGATCACTTGACTGCAGAACAAAACTAATCAGTCTTTGAAGTTCTTCTGACCGATTTTCCTTTATGCTACTAAATGCTTTTTATTCCTTTTGTATGTCCTTGGCATAAAACCCTTTTTTTCTATTGGTCTAATGTCTCTTTTTACTTGTGGCACTTTCATTTCAGATGTCGTGAAGCAAAAGAAAAAAATAGGAACAGCTGTATAAACATGAGGTATTTAAGAAATAAAGTGATTTCCATTAAGTGTTGACTTGCACTGCAAAAAGGGCTTCAAAAGAACATATCAGAAAGTCTGGCACTTCCACTGCAATTTGAATCTTGCTTTATCAATAAAAAATGATAAAGCATTATAAAAATAGAAATACAACATATCCTTAGCAAGAAAGTACCTTGGAAGGATATAAGTCATCTTCAATAACGCTTTGATTTGTGACCTTCACAGCTTTGTTTTTCTTTTTATTTCAAATGCATATGAAAAATGTCTATAAATAGCTAATACTGACTGAATGTATAATTTTAGGCTCTTTTTTTCAGCATCTGGATTTGGCAGTAGTTTGCTAGATGAAACACAGACCTGTCACTTGTGAAACTATAAAGTCTAAAGTTAAGTGTTTAGAAAAATAATATTTGGTGGATCTAAATAAGTTTCCTAATAGTGAGTGTAAAGCTGTAACGCAAAATTTACAACACATTATTAAACCTGTGCTAAGCAAAGATGCAAGTTTGACTTAGAAATGTGAAGAAACAAATTTCACACAGAAAAGACACTCATTAAGGTCAACTGAAAACTCATAGAATGTTTATTTCTCTACATTGCAAAGGAAATGTTTGTATTCCTCCTCACACTATTTAAAAACAGAGTGAAGAGGAATGCATTTAGCTCACCAGTTCTGACTACACAGAGGCAAAAAGTGCAGCAAAAGTAGCACATGGGGTTTTGCATGTGGATAAAGGAAAGAAATATTAACAATTATGATGCCTTTTCTTTAGAGCTGGAGAACAAAAGTGATTGCGGAGTTCAGGAAGGCTTCACTCACCTGGTGTGCTTTTCCAGCAGAACCTTGGAAAGCCCCAGTGTAATTAAGAGTTACAGATGCAAACACCTCTGCGCTTTGGAAGTAGTTCCACCAAAGGAAATAGCTAGCACTAGTTTTAACGTATAAAGACATGAATAGGCCTTTGCAAGGGTAAGGCTGCAGTTATCTTTTTGCTTAGATTCAAAATCAGGACTTAATGCAACAAATACAGCTTACTGACCAGATTTTCCATAGATGTAATAGGAAGTTTGGGAATGGGATACAGGAGGATTTTCTTAAGCAGTGGGGCCCTTCATATTTAGTTATTCTGTAATCAGTTGATTTTATTGACATACGGTGTACAGATGGGCTTATACATAGCTGCAGGAATAAGGCCAAAGTTTATTATCTTACTACATTTATTGCCGTGCCTTCCATCAAGACGTTTCACAAAAGCACACAACTAGCACAGGGCCCAACTCCACTTACATTAAACAGCAAAACTATCACAGATTTCAGCCATGCTGGATCAGACTCCTACCACTATATGGACACACACATGTGTTTCACCCACTTCTGAAGGGGTTTGTACCAGGAAGGAAGCAGCAACTCTGATAGCAGAGAATGTTGATGCAGAAATAAGCTAATTCCCAGAACCAGCAGAAATAGATGGCAGTTTTAAGAGATAAAAGGAAGGAAGGAAGGAAGGCCAAATAATGCCTTACCCCTATGAAACTGGTACATTTTGGATGGTATTTGAGGGCTGCTGGCTTTTCATGGGAATTTAACACACATTGCCTGCACCCCAGGCAGGGCATCACTCTTTATTTTGATTCAGCCATACGTAAGATACCTTGCCACCACAGACCTAACCTGAAATGGTTTAGCTCTCGAGAAAAGGTTCTTCCAGTATTCTTGTAATCAAAGTTTTTCCTTTGCTCTCTTTCTCGAAAGCAACAGATCCCATCTCAAATTCTCCTGCTAAAAATTGACAAGCCATAAACGCATAACAATTGTGAGATTTTATGGTATTCAAACCCTGACTGAAGAATCCAAATTTAGAATACATTTTACATTCCTCTACACATTTGTTTGGATTTCAGTCACTCTTCCTCAAAGGTGCAATCTTAAGCAAGACCCATCAGTATGTTTGAATACAACAAATAATTCCCTTTCTTTTTTCCTCCTGCCCTCACCACCATTCTATACATTTTCCCAGCTCCCACGACACCTAGGAACTGCTCGCACTTTTTTTCAGTGTTTATGTCTAAAATATTCCTAATTTCCAGATTTCAGCCCCATTCCTATGTTCAGTGAGAGTAGACAAGTATTTCACCCAAATTCAACCTTTTCCAACACTTTTTTCTTCCAAATCCCTGCTGACTCTCCTGTGCTCATTCTGACCAGTTCCAAAACCAATCAACAGTACTGATGGTGATGGGAGCATATGGCTTTTGTGTCAGCTACAGATATGCTGCCAACAGAGACAGCATATCCACTGGGACTCCAAACACGGCTCTGCCCTGAGGTCTCCAGTATGGTGAACTCCAGACCCATCATGGAGATCTAGTAAAGGAGAACTAATTTAGATGGCAGAGACTACCAAAATAACTGTGGTGTTGAAGCGTGACCCTTTAAACTGCTTTCTGTTTGACATGAACTTAAAGTGTAGGCTGAGTTTTACCTCTCCTTGCACCTTCTTAATATGGTCCTCCAGAAACCCTTCCTACTCCATATGAATGGAAACTCCCCACAAGATAACACAAATGCACAAGACAGCAAACAGTACCAAGTTCATCTCCACCTGCCAGAGCGCACAAGAAAATCCCATCTCATGGTGGGAGAAGATGCTGTACTCATCTGGCAATGCCTCCTGAGTCTACCACATGCTCCCTGCAGCACCTCCATGTTTGTATGGTGGAGGCAAGCTCTGGGGCAGGAGAACCACAGAAAAACTGTGGTTGGATGGGACATGTGAAGTCATTGGGCCCAATCTCTGCCCAAAGCAGGACCAATTACAGCAGGTTTCTCAGAAGTCTGCCTGGTTGAGCTCTGAATATCTCCCAGGCCAGAACTGCACCACTGCTCTGGCCACCCATTCCAGTGTGTGGCCACCCTTCCAGCAACTATTCTTTTCTTTTTTACCAGCCACACTTTCTACTGTTGCAACTTAAACAGCAATCCCTTTGACTTTTTCTGCACACCTCTAAGAATAGTATAGGTCCATCTTCTCCATACCTTCCTGTTACATAGCCAATGACTGCAATGGTATTATTTTTGTCTATCCTGCAAATTTTGGACCTTTTTCATCCACGCTTTTGATCTCTTGCTCAGTGTTACACTGGCTTGCTACAATAGTATGGTATGAGGGCAGTTCTGCTCAGCGAAACAACAGATTTCATGTCCATCCCTGTGGATGTGCCTGTAGCTGTGTGTAGTGTTACAAGTGAAGGCATTATTTCAAGAGCATACGAACTTTTACAAAGGGAAGTTAGGATCTGTTTAATTTTTGAGGGTCAAAAAGGCATTGCAGGTATCTCATACTGACTACATGCCAAAATTCCTCTTGGCCATCCACCAGGAAAGTAAAAAGAATAGGCTTGTGGCCGCATGTTCTTCAAACCATTGGCTTGCCATATCACAACTTATGTATAATCATAGCTTCAGTAAGTATTCAAAGCCCTTGGGTGGCTCTAAAAGTCCATTTTGTGCTCTCTAAAATTATCAAGCATCAGAAAAAGTCATATATGTCAGTATTAAAGAGCTGGTTTAGACATGATAGCATGTAAAGATTTATGTTTTCTGTAACATCAGTCTTGCATTTCCTTTAAACAAATGTACTCCAAAAAGGAAAAAAAAAAAAGGCAAGCTGCAAGTTCAAAGAATTTAACTGAGTGATGCAAAGTATTTCCCTTCAATGTCGATCCAATTTTTTCCACTTTTTTATGTGCCAGGTGTGTATAAATATCAACTACCAGATCTATAACAGCAACAAGTCTGCTTTGTCTGTAGAATTTAAAAAGTAAATCACTATTCTCTACACCTCAAGCTTTGACTCATCTTTGCACAACCTGCTAATGACATATAGTTGGGACGAAAAAGAAACAAATCAGCACTGTCGCTTCCACTGTCTTTGATGCCTCAAGTTGCAGTGTGCTGTAATTTTAAACACAGCAACTGCGAAGTTTACTTTTTGTGTGTTTGCAGGACTGGTTGTATATTATTCATGTGCTTCATCTTCAAGCAGCTCATACCTTACAGAGGAGCCCCTTGAGTGGTTAACTGACTCAGTCTCAGATATGAACTACAAAGAGCAAAGGCCCGGATTCTGCTCAGCTCCCATTCATGTCAGTGGGCTGCGGATGTGACCTGCACTAACATGGAAATGACAGTGAAGGCGAGAGCACTCCAAGACTGGTCAATACACCAAAATGAGTAAATCAAAAAAAGGAAACAAATTCCATTGTCGCAGAAATGTGTGCATGGCAGGGAATGTTAACTAGGATGGTATTAGTACTGGGTATGATGCTCTTCCTTTATGGCATAGAGAAGTTGTACATATTTCCCAAGGACTCAGTGGTACACATGAATTTATTGAAAGAGCTGGGGTTTGAGTGTTGAGTAACTTAAAAATTACTCAGGATTTCCCCAAACAATGTCACAACACCTCTGATCATATAACATTAATTCCATTAGCCTCAGTTAACTGGCCCCAAAGTTCTTTTTCTCCTCTCCTTGCAGAAAACCAGGAGGATACAAGAGCTGGAGTTTTCACATGTGAACAATGACTCGAAAATCTTCATCCCACTTCTGAGGTCAGTAGGGCAGCTGGGGACACACATACTACCATCTCAGGGAGACCATTGTCACCACCAATGGAAAAATTGTATGTTCCAGATATCTTCCCTTTTCCACCAGCTACAGACTGTGGTTCTGATGGAGTTTAATGGAGACAAAACACCCTTCACAGGAGTTCTGCTTAGCTGGGACTAAGCAGGGCACTGTAGTCAGGAGGCAAGGAACAATTAGGCCCACTTTATATTTGTGAAACAATTAGTCATTAATCAGGCCAGTTTCACATTTGAAAAGGGGAATAGCTTTAATTAGAATGGAATTATATCCCTCAGACAGACTTCAGAGAGAATTCTAATGGCAGGATGCAAACTATAAAGTCTGCCAGGCTTTTACAGCATTTAATAGTTTATGGAGCATATTGTAAGTATACAGGCCTTTCAGTACGTATAACAACCATCTGCAACAAAACCCCAGGTCTCTGCCAGGATCAGAGCTACTAAATGGGGGAAAAAAAAGTATTTTAAAACAGTAACCAAATCCCCAGCTGGGATCCAGCATCTTCATAACTACATTTGGGCAGCTTCTCTCCCTAATCTACAAACTTATTTTTTCCCATGGAATTCTTGCCACAGAATATCAAGAGAACATTAAGTGCCACTTCAGGAGATAAATATTTACTGTCCAGCTACAAAGTACAGTTTTGCCTCTCAGTCAAACACTTGTTTAGCTATTAAGTAGAGAAAGGGATTGCACATGAACTTGCATCTAAATAAGTAAAATGAATTTAATTATTACCTTCTGTTACTCATACTGGGGCTGATAATGGGTGTTGGTCTCAACATGAAAGTTTCTCTGAGCTGCAATTGTTCTGCAGCTAAATTCCACTGAATTAGCTTAAAACCCCTTATATGGGGATCAATATCAAATCCTCCATTGCAAGCTGTGGGATCACTCCAATAGAGTACAAAAAGAACTGTCTTTGAGGCAGGACAATACAATGAAAGATATTTACTTAAAAATATAAGCATATTCCATCCCAGTAGGTTCTCCTCTACATTGTAGAATCATAGAATAGTTAGGGTTGGAAAGGACCTTAAGATCATCTAGTTCCAATCCCCCTGACATGGGAAGGGACACCTCCCACTAAACCATGCCACCAAGGCTCTGTCCAACCTGGCCTTGAACACCGTCAGCGATGGAGCATTCACAGCTTCCCTGGGCAAACCATTCCAGGGCCTCACCACCCTCACAGTAAAGAATTTCTTCCTCATATCCAATCTAAACTTCCCCTGTTTAAGTCTGAACCCATTACCCCTTGTCCTCTCACTACAGTCCCTCATGAAGAGTCCCTCCCCAGCATCCCTATAGGCCCCCTTCAGACACTGGAAGGCTGCTATGAGGTCTCCACGCAGCCTTCTCTTCTCCAGGCTGAACAGCCCCAACTTTCTCAGCCAATCCTCATACGGGAGGTGCTCCAGTCCCCTGATCATCCTCGTGGCCCTCCTCTGCACTTGTTCTAACAGTTCCATGTCCTTTTTATGTTGAGGACACCAGAACTGCACACAATACTCCAAGTGAGTTCTCACGAGAGCAGAGTAGAGGGGCAGGAGCACCTCCCTCAACCTGCTGGTCACGCTCCTTTTGATGCAGCCCAGGATACGGTTGGCTTTCTGGGCTGCGAGTGCACACTGCCGGCTCATGCTCATTTTTTCATTAACCAACACCCCCAAGTCCTTCTCCGCAGGGCTGCTCTCAATCTCCTCCCCGCCCAACCTGTAGCTGTGCCTGGGACTGCTCCCACCCAGGTGGAGGACCTTGCACTTGGCATGGTTAAACTTCATTAGGTTGGCATCAGCCCACCTCACAAGCGTGTCAAGGTCCCTCTGGATGGCATTCCTTCCCTCCAATGTATCAACCGAACCACACAGCTTGGTGTCATTGGCAAACTTGCTGAAGGCGCACTCAATCCCACTGTCCATGTCACCAACAAAGATGTTGAACAAGACCGGTCCCAACACCGATCCCTGAGGGACACCACTCATTACTGGTCTCCAGCTGGACATTGAGCCGTTGAGCACAAATCTGTGTGTGTGGCCATGCAGCCAGCTCTTTATCCACCGAGTGGTCCACCTATCAAATTGATGTCTCTCCAATTTAGAGACAAGGATGTCGCGTGAGACAGTGTCAAACGCTTTGCACAAGTCCAGGTAGATGACATCAACTGCTCTACCCCTGTCCATCAGTTTCCTAGCCCCATCATAGAAGGCCACCAGATTGGTCAGGCAGGATTTCCCCTTAGTGAAGCCATGCTGGCTGTCACCAAGCACCTTGTTGGTTTTCATGTGCCTCAGCATGCTTCCAGGAGAATCTTCTCCAAGGTTTTGCCAGGCACAGAGGTGAGACTGACTGGTCTGTAATTCCCTTGCTCATCCATTTTTCCCTTCTTAAAAATGGGGGTTATATTTCCCTTTTTCCAGTTGTTGGGTACTTCACCTGACTGCCATGATTTTTCAAATATGATGGACAGTGGCTTAGCAACTTCCATTTGCCAGCTCCTTCAGGACCTGTGGATGGATTTCATCAGGTCGCACGGACTTGTGTATGTTCAGGTTCCTAAGATGGTCTCAAACCAGATCCTCTCCTACAGTGGGCCTAAGGTCTTCATTCTCACAGTCCCTGCATCTGCCTTCTGAGACTTGGATTGTGTGGTCAGGGCGTTTGCAGTGAAGACCAAGGCAAAGAAGTCATTAAAAACCTCAGCCTTCTCCAAATCCAGGGTAGCCAGTTCTCCCGTTAAGATTCCGGAGAGGGCCCATATTGTCCCTAGTCTGTCTTTTATTCGCTACGTATCTATAGAATCCCTTCCTGTTATCTTTAACATCCCTAGCCAAGTTTGATTCTAAGTGGGCCTTAGCTTTCCTAACCTGGTCCCTAGCTTCCCGGACAACATCCCTGTATTCTTTTCGTGCTGCCTGTCCTTGCTTCCACCTTCCAGAAGCTTCCTTTTTCCTTTGAATTTTCCTTATCCATCCAAGGAGGTCTTCTGGCCCTCCTACTGCACTTCCTTCTACTCAGGATGCAACACTCCTGAGCTTGCAGCAGGTGATCCTTGAATATCAACCAACAGTCTTGGGCCCCCCTGCCCTCTAGGGCTGTATCCCATGGAATCTTACTAAGCAGGCTCCTGAAGAGGCCGAAGTCTGCTCTTTTGAAGTCCAGGGCAGTGAGCTTACTGCACACTCTTCTGACTGTCCTGAGGATTGTGAATGTGACCATCTCATGATAGCTGCAATTAAGGCTCTCTGGAGCATCACATTTCCAACTGGCCCTTCCCTGTTGGTGAGCAAGAGGTCAAGCACAGCACCTCTCCTTGTTGGCTCCTCAATTACTTGCAGAAGGAAGATGTCTTCCACACAATCAAGGAGCCTCCTGGATTGCTTGTGCCGGGCCGTACCGTCCCTCCAACAGATATCAGGGTGGTTGAAGTCCCCATGAGAACAAGGGCCTGCAACCGTGAGGCTGTTCCTATCTGTCTACAGAGTGCTTCATCCACAGAGTCCTCTTGATCAGGTGGTCTGTTACAGATCCCCACAATGTTTCCCATTGCTGTTCTCCCTTCAACCCTGACCCACAAACTCTGTGTCGACTGCTCACCTGTCCCCAGACAGAGTTCCATACTCTTCAGCCTATCCCCAACATAAATAGCAACTTCCCCTCCCTGTCTGCCGGGTCTGTCTTTTCTAAAGAGCCTGTAACCTTCTATTCCAACACACCAGTCATAGGAGCCATCCCACCATGTTTCTGTGATGCCTATGATATCATACCCCCGTAGACGTGCACACATCTCTAATTCCTCTTGTTTGTTCCCCATGCTACAGGCGTTTATATAGAGGCTTCTGAGACGAGCTCCAATTGAAGCCGGCCCATTGGCTGGAGCAGCTGGAATACCTCTACATTGCTCTGAACATTTACTGTAGGTGCTGGCAAGTGATCGGTTGTGTTGGGATGGAATGATGCCCCCCTCTCCCAACACATCTAGTTTAAACCATCCTTAATCAGTCTGGCAAGCCTCCTACCAAAACTGCTCTTCCCCTTCTTTGTCAGACCAGCTCCACCAGCCCCCAATAGACCTGGCCTACTAAATTGAGTCCCGTGTTCAAGACATCCAAACCCCTGACAATAGCACCACCCTTCTAACCATTTATTAACCAGGCCAATCCTCCTAGCCTTTTTAAGGTCCTCCCCTGTAATCTGGAGAATTGATAAAAAGACAATCTGTGCTCCAGAGCCCCTAACCACCTCTCCCAGAGCTCTGTAGTCCTTCTTTATGTTCTTCAGGCTACTGCTATCTATATCACTAGCACCCACATGGATCACTAGAAGTGGGTAATAGTCAGTGGGACCGACTAGAGCAGGCAGCTTCTCTGCAACATCCCTGATCCATGCCCCTGGTAGGCAACACACCTCCCTTGAGCCTGGGTCAGGACGACAGATGGGCGCCTCTGTTCCTTTCAAAGTAGAGCCCCTAATACTACGGCCCGCCGCTTTTTCCTGGCAGCACCAGTAGTGATCTTCTTTACCAGTGCATCAGCTGGTTGTTCCTGGTACAAGTATGTTGCCTCATTAGCCCCCTGCAGGACAGCAAAGCAGTTCTGGGTGGGGACAACAGATGTAGGAGGAAGCCCCTTGCTTCTAATCGTCCTCTTCCTCCTTTTTTTTGTTTTGTTTTGTTTTTTTTTTATTGCTGTTTCCCAGCTTCCTGGGTGCCACAGCCCAAACTTCATGGGAGCACAGTCCAAGGGACGTGCAATGAGATAGTCAAAAGCACAATGAGCCTTTCAACTGCTCCTTTTGGCAACATTTTGCTTTATGTAAATAATTAGACATTTGCTGTAGCAGGGATTAGCATGGCTCTGTCCTACTTTCCATATGTTTCAACCATGGGGCTACAGTTCTTTTCACTCTATGCCTAAATGTTTTACTCAAAAAAGGACCCACTCATACAGAGGGGAGGGAAACCGATTGGACAGAACCCTTTAATACTATAACAAGGATATCCCAAACAGGAAGATCCGATTTGACATTTGCACTCTACTTAAATCACAGTAGGGATTTGAACTGAGGTCTGGGTGTTTTAGAGCACCCTGAAAAATGCATTTGCATGGACCAGCAAGGGAATGAAATTCGTAAATGTTTAAGGATGAAACAAGAAGAGCTTGGGGGCAACACTTCCAACGGTCAGACTCACAACAGTGCCAAAGAAGCATGGAGATGAAAAAACTATTATCCTGTTTTAAAACATGATTGTGGACACCCACCCAGTTCTGTGCAAGTCTGTGAAACGAAAGGGATTCAAAAATAATAATTTGGGCTTAGGAACAAGCACTTTTTACAGAGAATTTCCTGCCCCTATAAATGCTCCCTCTTCTCATCTCAGCTGTGGAAAAAATGTGATACTTCTTGTAACTGAATCTCAGATTATTCAGGACTACAGATTTAAACCAACACCTCAGGTACCAGTTACAAGCTTATTGGAAACTAACATAGGTGATGCCCCAGCCCCCCCAGCCAGCAACCTCTTCCTGCAAGCACTCATGCGAATTACAGGTAAACGGTGCACCCACAGTGCATAGTTGTTATTTTCCATAATCACTGGAAAAAAACTCATTCTGGGGGTAATTTCACAGGCAGACTCCCTGCTCAGCTAACTCCCTCAGGATACAGGCTGCCTATAACAGGGTCATCAGGGAAAAGGCAAATAACAGAAAAGAGTGGAACATGTACACAAAGAGCATAACAGGAACACAGACGAAAGTAAGAAGACAATTTGTTTCCTAAAAGAAGATGCTGCTTTCCACAGGAAAGAAGAGATAACAGCCAAGGGAGAGCAGAGTAACACATTGGCCAGCTGTCATGTTAGAAGATACAGGAGGATAACCAATATCCCACTTTGTACCAGTCTCCTTTTTACTATACCCCTTAGAATAAAGTAACAACAGCACACACTGCCCTGTATATCAAGGTTGCCAAAGGGTTATTATAATCACCATGACCTTTTAAATCCTCTCCTACCTTGGAAAACAACTTTTACTTTATGGCAGGCCCGTAGAAAAGAAGCAAAGCAGAGGGCATGACAGAAGTCACCATATAGTTCAATACAAGTAGAAAAGCAGCTCTGCACTACCAGCACATAGGAGGAAGTTCCCTGTTGCATTAAAACAGGGTGGACAGCCAGCTATGCCCATGCAGACCCTTTGCAAGAAAAGACAAAGTTGCCTCACATTTACCTACCCACACGCATGCATCCAGGTTTATTATCATTTTGATCCAAACATTTGTTTTCACATTTTTTTATATTGTCATGGTATTTTTTACCCTTAGGTACAATATTCTTCATCTTTATCACCACCACCTGCACGTCTTGATACACCATCTTCATTTGCTTGTGGAAAATGTATCATTTTGTTGAAAATACTCATATTACTGTCATTCGATTATTCAGAGAGTTCTTAATTCCCACTTTATTATTATTAAAGTTGAAAGAAATACTACAGGAGCATTCCCTAATCACCTTTAGTTTTCAAAAACACAATGTCTGCCTGTCATTCCACTTCAGTAGTGGTGATATTGCAAGGAAAGACAAAGTTAACATCAGCAGAAATATTTTCTGAGGATATTGTTTCTTCCTATGACAGCCAGAAGCACAGGCAACTGTTCTCCAAATAGGCTAGTGATTTTGTCAGCCCAATCGAAACAAGCAAGAGACCAGACCTTCAGAAACTGCTCAGTGTTCATTTGCTAAAACTAAGACTCAAAAGGGAACAATGAACACCCAAGCTCATTAATTATTTGGAATAGCTCACTTACATTTCATGAAAGAAAAATTACTCTAATATTATTATGATCTACTTAATATTTACTCACTTGTTTTACATAAATTTGTGTTTGAATGCAGCTGTATTTTTCTTGCACTTTGCATAAAACAATCATAGAATCATGGAATGGTTTGGATTGGAAGGGACCTTAAAGATCATCTATTTCCAACCCCTTCCTGCCACAAGCAGGACACCTTCCATTAGACCAGGTTGCTCAAAGTCCCATCTAACATGACCTTGAACACTGCCAGGATGGGGCATCCAGAACCATGAACAAACCATGAAATAAAATAATTTAGTAGAGAAGCACACAAACTCAGGCTGACACATAAACCCTTAAACATGCAGGCCTCTTACCCATAGAGTAAACAACTTGAAAGAGCTGATAGACTGAGAGAATATAGACCACCATCTGGTCCTCATTTCTTTCTCCAATTCATGCTACACATTTCTTCCAGTTCTGGTTTGATACATATACATATCAATATATATTATATATAATAATAAGGCTTATATATCTGAGTTCTTCTCCTTGATATAGAAAGCAGTAAGTCCTCAACAACATCAGTAAATTGGACATTCCTTCTGAGCCTTTTCTTTTTAATTGCTATGCTGTCACTCAGTTTTCCAGGCTTTCTCTTACTGTTTGGAGCATGAGACATCCAAAGTCACTAATAGCGGCAATGAAGGAAGGCAGGTGGCCAGTGAGCTCCTGCAGTTAAGGCTAATTGTGACAGTGACAAATCTCTGGAAAATACCCATCAATCAGCTGGAAGGTCAAAATAAAACATCCTGGTCTGTGATCACCAAGCCCCTTTGGAGCTACCAGCATGCCTGGTAGGTTAGTACCAGCAGCCACACTCAGCCATCCACTAAGCTGATGGCATCCCTTTGCTTGATATTTAACAGCATTTAAGAGTCTTTATGTGGCAATATCTGTAGATGGCCCCTTTATATACTGAGATCTTGCACTGGTGAGATCTGCCTGGATGGTTTCCGCACGGTATGAAAACAGAAAGTTCTTATAAAGTCCAGACAAATTTATGTTGGGATGAGGAATTTTTTCCCTTGAAATTCCTGTTCTTACGTTTGCCTCCACCTGAGACTTTATCTCTTCTGCTCATCTTGGGGAAGCCACAGGAATGAAAAAAAATCCAAGAGACTTTGTCAAGAGCAGGGCTGGACTGTTAATCAGCAAAATAAATGAACCTATAAAATTCATATAACCTTGCAGTACATAAAGTAAAACTGCCTTGGCGGTGGCAGTTTAATTCTATCTACTCTGCCAAGGTTTCATTCTGGGTATGAATACACAGGTTGTCCAAAGAAGCAGCATATGCCCCTTCTTTCCTGACTTTGAGACACTTCTTTCAATGCACATAGTTCAAGATAAATCAGACGTTAAAGGAGATATTTATGATCTCCATAACTCAATAAACTGCATTTACACTTACAGTACCTTGGCTCTTTCTGGGCTGAAAAGACCATAAGACCTCACGTATAGTTGTATAAATAAATGAGTATATGAAATATAGTAACAGGAGCTCTTGTGACCCATAGGAGTCTTTGGAAAAATCCCCACTAATCTATTAATAATAAAGAATCTGTAATGCTAAAATTGCAAACCCTAGCACGCCCCCTCTTCATAGCATACCAGAGAGACTTTTTTTCTGGTAACAGTAGCATATTGAAGACAGCACAGGATTGACACAAGCCTAGTTCAAATCTGGAAGCCGGATGCCTAGAATTAAGAGCATTCCCATGCAAGATATTGGATATTCAGCAAAATTCTCAGCTCAATGTAAAAGACTAATATTTTTAAATGAGATAAGTATGAAAGCACCCAGTACAATGAATCAGTGTAGAACTCCTAGCATTACTGGACTGGGTATCAAATTGTCTCCACTTCTTGCTGCTCCTAAATTAGAAATTCAGAGTACAACAAACATGTATTACATGTATTTAAATGCAGACGATGATGATACAGTGAGGAGCTGGAATCTGGCACAGATGAAGGTGTTGCTGGTACTCCTGATACCAAATGTTCAACTAGGACATAATTTATAGTATTGACTTTTTACACACTAGGATTAGGTTTCAGAATTATACCCCATGGATAAATCAAGTGCTCTCTGCTTAGAAGAATTTTCTTCCCAACCTGTCTACAGATATACAGATGTGACTGGCTCAGATGGATTAAATTTCAAGCGTGCCTTTATTGGCACTTTGTCTAGGGACCTAAAGTTCTGATTGTGCAGCACAGTTCTCCTACAAGAGGTGATTTCTGGAGCCAGCTACACATCCAAGAAATTCAGCAGCAGTTCATAGAGCTCTGTACCCCAAAGGGCACTGTCTATCACTCTTGCACTGAACTTCAGTACAAAACCCACATAGATTGTTTCCTACTTTCTGTCTGTTCTCTGTTTCTGAGCACCAATATGACCACCCCTTCTCATATTTCCAGGTTCCTAAATTGGACAAATAACATGACTGTAAAAATACATATAATATTTCATCAGCCATTAAAGGAACAGTGCTGTGACTGGGAGGCCTAAATTCCTTTCTTCTCTTCTTTGTTAGTCTTTGTGTATGTTTTATTTTTTATACAGTACTTCAGGCATCACTCAACAAATGATAATCTCCCCACACAGAGTCACAGTACAATAAACAAAGCTAGGTGGAGAAGATCCATTTAGTAAGGAGACCACAGTTATTTCATTTTTAGCTTAGATCTTTGAGCAACACGACTCGAGATATCATACTGCGTGTGTATATGCATGCTGCTTGACTTTTTCTTCCATCAGCTTAGGAATCATTGCCTGGTTTTCCCCAAATTTAACGGGGTTAATAGCCTTGAAAATACCATGTTGCATAAAGAGTGAGGGAAGCAAACAGCTGGGTGAAGCAGGGAAATGCTGTTAGTGCCTCCACTGAGGGGAAAGATAAAAAGGAGCAGCCTTAATTAGACTTCAGAGAACCCACACAGGACAGCACTGCCAAAGGGGGATGATTCACTTCACAGCTCATAGACTGCTGGCATCTGTGGATCAGGATCACTAAACACATGAATTTGCCCATCTGTGCCCACAGTCCTGCCCGCCAGCCAGGACAGATGCTTCCTAAGTGACGAGTTCATGCCATCATCTGAGCACTACCAGCACATACTATGGTTGTCACCAATAGGTTCAGCTGACAACTATTTCTGCAAGCTAGGTGATGGATTGTCAAGGCTGGATCTCAGAGGAAAGTCCTGGTCTGGCACATGTGTCAGTTTGAGAAGAAATGCTTGCTCCTTCAACATGTCATCTCTTGGCAGCATTTTTCCCCTTTTTGCAAATGGCTGTAAGATTATATACACCCTGTACCTTGAATTAAACTTCCTGTCACTGTACTCTGGAGATGAAAAAGTCCCTTGCCAACTGCCATGTACCTTCCTGATTTGACACAGAGCCGTTAAAAAGTTAACAATTCATTCAGGCAGGAAACACACTCAGAAAGATGGTGCTTTGTGGGGGTACAAGATACACTCAGGCACCTCTACAGTACCTAAATCTGTGATTTGGATGGGTCAAGAATTTTACCAGGTTAACAACAAAAACAAGGAATCTAGCAGACAAAGAAAGCTGTAGATTTCTCATAGTATTTTAGGCTCCAGTTTTTCCTTACATGCACATTTTTGAATGCTACATAAATCTCAGTGATAGAAGTGTTCCACGCTGAATGCAAATACCCTTTTGTCCAAAAACCAAGGCACTTCTGCACCAATACTTACACCTTATTCACATGATAAACCCATTTTTTGTGACTTTATTTATTATTTGTCCTTAGTAAAGTTTATGGAGAAAAAAGCCAAGCTAGGGGTAATTTATGCTGAGAATAATATAGGAATCTTTAATGATACTGTGTGTGAAACAAATGCTCCTTCATGAGAATACAGTAAGCAGAAGCTGCCCTCAAGAAAACTAGCACTGTTTGCAGCTAAATAATGTATTTGAACAAGAAGGGGAAGAAAACGTTTATATGCAGATAACCTGAAATATTTTCAGCTTTCACAGAAATGTGTTCTCTCCACAAGGTTTTCTTTTAAACAGGAATTGTATAAAACCTGATTTAAACTATTAACGTTTTAGTGGCGGCAGACAGGTTAACATTTTTCCTAATCCAGACAGTAACAACCTTTTCTCTAACAAAAGTTTTGACAAAAGAATAAATTACAGATGTCTACTTCACAGCCTTCAAAAAAAAAAGACCAAAAACTTTTGAGCAACTGAAAGCTCGAAAATCGCCAGAGAGAATTATGACCAAATGCCACGTATTAAAAAGTTCTCCACATGTGGCACAGAAAGAAACAGTCAATTCACTGCAATTGTCTGTTTAACAGATTGAGCCTCTATCCAACTGGTAGCAATCAGGCAGGACACTAGAGTGGGCAGGAAATCTAAAATTAGGTTTTACTACCTATAATGGAGGATTTATAGGATAATTTAATTGGCAGTCTTGGGACTGAAACCCAAGGTGGGGGAACAAAAACATCTTTCTGGATATACTCTATGAAACCATACTGTAGTGGGCTGAAAAATAAAAGTACTGAGGAAATGACCTAGAGATGAAATATCCCTTTCTAGTGATAAGTAGGAGACGCATGAATACATTTGTGGGTATATGGGGGGTGGGGGTAAACCAGAGAGAGTAGGAAGTCATGCACTGATATAAACTGACTTCTCTTCTTTCTAGGGGAGTGCCCTGTGAATTGCTTCTTGTAGTGAAACATGTCTCCAACTACACAAGGGATGATAAACAGTCCCAGAGTAAACAGAAGGCTACAATTCACTTCAGTGCTCTTCTGACATTGTAGAGCATGAAAGCACAGCACAAAGTTTATTGACTGCAGCAGATTGAACCCAGCCTTGTGTTCACTCACTCCAGGACAGCCATTGACATCTACAATACTTGCTGAGCTGCCCGTACTTTTATTTCCCTGTGGCAGTCCTATCCTTCTTCAAGTGAAACCTCAGTGAAGTAAGTAGCACTTTATCGCCTTCTCCCTGTTCACCAGGAGAGCTTTGAAAGGGTTAACATTTAGTTCTCTGCTGAAAGGTTGTGGAGATGAACAGGAGGTAACAGGATCCCCTTCTCCATCTCATGTGTGTTCCACCCATGTCAGCACGTGCTACCAATGCATTTTTCATGGCTTATTGCATGTATTAGATGGGGCTTTATGCCAGCTTGGGAGGTTCAGAAAGAGGAGCCTGGACACTGACCACTGTCACCTCGCAAGGAGGGATGCACTCCTACACACCACTGGCAGGTGATTCCCAGTCACTTCACCATGGCTACTTGCTGTAAGGTCCTCAAACAGCATGGATCCCCAACTTCATAACTGACTGGAATTCAGAGACCTACATCAGTATCAGGAAGCAATACACCTACCTTCCCCTTTCAGAGCACATCTCCTAACTCTTTTTAATACTATGACCAAATCTGATCACGGTTTCCAGAATTTCCTGCAGATTTTCCTTTTTTTTTTTTTTCTCCCTTTTGGCAAATCCAATACTATTTAAAAATGGCAGTCGCTCACCTCTACTCCCAGCTACCAGAGCCAAGGACTACCCATCCCAAAATTTTTCAGTAATGGGATCTCCATTGCAAACCTTTATGAAAACATTATATATAGCATTTGACAAATGCCTTTACCTTTAAACCCCACACACAGTCATATGTCTATTCAATGGTGACAAGTTTTGAGAGGATGACAGAACATGCTTAGTATTATTACCTCTAGCTTATCACTGGCAGTGTCAAAAGGAAATGTAAACGATCAAGTCAGCGTAGAAATTCTTGGTTATTATTCTTAGAATAGCAATGACATAAAGTTATAAGCTAACATAAATTTAAAAAAAAAAAAAAAAAAAAACCAAACCCAAAAAAAGCATTCCCATTTATTTCAGAAAGAGACATGAAGGAACAGGCGGAAAAATTCCAAGTCTGCCTCAAAAATTTCCCTCAACACATTTCAAACTTGGTTGGTATGACACGAAAAAGTCCCAGAAACCAGGGAAAAATCAGTAGATTCCAAAAATCAACCTCTGCAAGAGCCCTGCTGATAGGCAGTAAGTCTACAGTAAAATCAGTGAGGCTATTTGGAAACCAGCCCATTGAGAAGGCTACAACATCTCCAAAAAAGGTGTTTATGTAGATCTAAGTGTGGCATTTCAAGTATGGGCTGATGCCTTCACCATTCGCATTTGTTTGAACACTAACATCAATCATCCTTTATTTCTTGCTTTTTAAATTGTTCTCCTAATCTTGATTCTACAAACGTGAATAAGAAAAATCCCACTGCCATCAGCAGGGAAAATTTTTGCCGTTTTAAAGCCACTCCTGCTCCTCCAACACACAGCCTGACACGGACGGACTTACAAGTCATTCTTACGGCTAGGATGCTGTTGAAAGGCCATGTCAGTATTTTTCATGGTACTGAAAATTTCCTTTTTCATAGATCAATTTACTTTATATCTCAAATTATATTTGAAGTTTATATTTGAAATGTCTCTCCCATAAACTTTCTTTTTTATTTTCCCCTGGCTTACATTTTCCACCTTTGGGGATAACATAAGTTACACTGAAGTAAAGAAAACCTTTGTGTGTTAAATATGGCCTCTCTGTTGCTTAAACTAAAATCCCTGAAAAGTTTACAGACCTTGACAGATTCAGGGTGTGGTACATCACACTCCTTCATGCAAACGCAGCCTACATCTGCGAGTAAGTTGCCTTTTCATGGAAATACTATTCAGAGAGCATTTTCATAAAAATCCACCCTGGCACTCTTCTGTTTGTCTTGACATTCGCCCAGCTGTGCTCCTTCCTTGATTGATTTTTCATTTTGAGTAAGGCACGACAGCCATTTTCATGGGGGGAGCTGGGGAAATTTTCCATTTTTACATAAGAGTAAATGCTGTAGTCAATGTATTAGGGCTGCATGAAGCATCAATAAAACCCAGTGTAGTTGTATTTACAATCAAACCTAGTCTGAGAAAACACTTCAACCTCCAGCTGCCCTTACTAAAGATGAAGCTAGAGTACTATGATTTTATGATTCTAATACAGCGTGCTGTGTCCCAAACTTAACTTTCCCAGGAGAAAACACCGGGTCTTCTTGAGAGTTTGAGTCAGGCCTGGCTGAGGTCAACACAAGTCCTTCCACTAACCTGAGCAGGGTACAGGGTCCAGCTTAGTTTGCACAGGGGGAAATGGGGCACAGAAGAATAGGAAGGGGCCATTCTCAAAGAAAAAAGCTGTTGGTCCAGATGGACAAATTAAACGAGGTCATACCACTGCCACTGACGCTGCTTTTCAGCCACCAAGTTCCAGTGATGCCCTGAGGCACTGAGCACCTCCCAGACACAGTACCTTATTTCCTCCACCAGCACACTGAAATTTAACCATTTCTACAAAATTTAACTACTCTGGCAGCAGGCCATGCCAGGGCCAATGCAGAAACGACCCCAGGATGTCCTCACATACCCACTGAGCCCCGCACCATCACCAAACAAAGGCTAGAAAGACTTCCCCACACAGGCAAGGCTCCAAAAGCAGGCTAGGACGCAGAGGCTGTGCCCATACTGGTCCCACTGGGAGAATAAGCCAGTGTTCTATCTATCTCGGTGCCTGGGTAAGGACACCCAGTGCTGGGCTTCCTGCACCACACCAGAGCCAGCCGCAGCACTCCCCCTCAGCTGCAGCCACCTCACCTTATATCACCGCATTCTCATGTGGTCAAAGGGTATTTTGACCGTGTTTCCCAAACACAAATAGTAAATTCTTATTTTAAATGATGGGTTTCATATTTTCTGAAGCATTTGCCCTATGCTGAGGCTGAAAACGGACAGTCTGTGGTCTCTTTTATGAAGTTGTTTTTATCCGTTTGGAACCAAAGTGGTAAACCACTAATGGCATGAGCATTTTTCTCATTATCAGTTACAATGTTAATGACTCTTATTTAAGAAAGCAGTATTTTAAAACCTTTCAGGCTTGCATGTCCAGTTATTAGACCTCAGACTGTTTATTGTGTCTTCTCTTAAGAAAGTTCTTTTATAGTGTTAAATGGAAGAGGCCATTTCAAGATCAGACAGCAATTTGCATCGGTAAACACTTTTAGGAACTTGTTGCTCCAGTGTCTCAGATCTGACTCATTTTCAAACCTTCTTGCCTGAAGGTTCAGTGCAGTCCAGTGCACAGGTCTTCTTGTAAATGGCTAAATGTTCAATTAAAATTGTGGTCTAGCAGCTGAAGCAAAGGCAGACTTTAACCCCAATGCTAGTATCAAGCTCTGCTTTGTAGTCTTGTGAAAATTACTCAGCCCAGTCTTAGAAAACATTCACAGAAGCTAAGGGTTTCAAATTTGTTTGTCTTAACCCTCCATCTCTAGGAGTCCAAAGCTACCCAGACATCAGTGACCAGAAAGGTTACTTTCGCACAAGGGACTTTTGCTGGCTTCTCTTTTTCCTAAAGTCCCATCCCAATGGAGAAAAACAAATGCACCATCACAGCTACCACATGGCACTAGAGGAGAAATGCCCAGGGTTGGAATGGGAATGAGCAAGTTTAGGGAGGGTAGGATGCCAAGCATAAAGGCTCTGACACCAGAAAAATCAAAGCACATTCGTGAAACAACAGCCCAACACTTAGAAAAGTATGAAGCACGTATTACAAAGTGGTTGCCAAAGGGTTGCTGTCATCTCCAGGAAAAGCAAGCATGCCACAGATATTTCCTGTGCACACTGATCCTGGGGGAACACTAAAAGTTGGTTATTACACAGACCTACTCTAAATGTTCTCACTTTCATGATATACATGAGTGTTTTCTCACTGCATCCATTTTTGCTCCAATCCATTGGTGGGCAGCATACCTAACTGAGCTTTTGTTTAAGTTCTTATGTTCTTCCAGGATAATTGGCCCTATGGGACTTTAATCTAAATGGAGTGTATCTTTGTAGGGACCTCGCAGAGGTATTTCTAATGTTTAATGGTCTCCTGAATTACTACTTTCCTCCCACTGTGAAGGAAATGGGCTCGCCGCCATCCGTTTCCCCGCAGCATTCATTACCTCTAGCAGCATGGACATTGAAGCAGCATCCCTCAGCCCATCCCATGCTTCGAAAAACACAAGAAAGAAGAGGCAAAGTATTCATCCTCCTTCACGGAGGAAGACTTGCTCCACATCGATGTATTCAAGCAAAGGTTCCCCTCACATGCAATTACTCAAGATCCCTCCATTTGGTTCACGCCAGGGGGCTAAGGCAATTATATCCCAGCACAGTTTGCTGACTGAGGGTGACTTGCTGACACGGGCACATACCTGCCAGCGATGTGGGAATGCAATCGGTCTATGTGGGGCTATTTCTGCCTTTCTTATGCAGCCATTTCTCAGACCACTTTCTAATGCCTTCCAGACCACCAGCATCCCGCAGACCATATGTGGAGTAACACCGCCATAGACTAACTGGTTAATGAGTTATTCTCACAGCCTGCAATAAGGCTCCCCTTAGGAGCTGGTAGACATCTCATTGCCTGCCAGCAGGCATAGTTGAAAACTGGTTCTCAGCTGCTGTCAATACCTAATTTAAAATGCTTGTAATTATAGCAGTACAACGGTAACGTTTTGTTTACCTAAAAGCTAAGCTCCTCATTCATTCCGTCTGCCCCTGGCAAACAACTGCCAGATATGCACGCACAAAAAAAAGGAAGGGTATAACTTTAAAAACTGTAGGTAGCTCTTAAGTTCATTGTGGTTACGAAATGCCAGTGTACCAAACCCCATGGCTAACCCTGGCACAGCCCCAGATGCACCCCTCTATGTCCAGCTGCACTCAGAGCATTGGGTACCTCAGCACCCAAGTGCTACCTCCGAGCCCAGCCTGACAGCAGGTGAATGAACATGCTTCATTACACCCTGTGTTTTGTCATGCTGCCTCTTCCTTGGGTCAGTTTGTCTTTTAGAACCACTTTAGCGCTGGTAAGAGAAAGCACACAGGTTTTCTGAAGACAGAACGCTTCTAAACCAGCTCCATTTCAAAACTGGAGTTTAAGGTTTCCCCGTAGTGGTCTCAGCTCCCTGCTAGACAATGCAAACAGGGCTGAGACCCATCTTTCACAGCCATTCAGCTTTTGGTTAGTGACAATCCTGTGTCCCCCAAGCCTGTTGGGCTTTTCCTCCCCATCCTGGGCCATTGAAATCACCTGTCTCACTGCAAGAGAAGGAGTTGATATGTAAAAGGTGATGTACTTTGGCTGTAAATGTCATCATATCCAAAACACCTTTCAAATTTAAAACAGAAAAGGTAGGATTTCCCTGCCACAAGAAGCTACTGGGCCCTGTGAGGAACTAAAACAGGAGACCTTGACAGCAAATCTTCTCTGACTTCTTGCTGCCAAGGACCAGGAGGAGGTGAGAGATGGAGCAGGAGGAAGTCATAATACCTGCAAGTATATGACCCATGTCTCTTCCCCTATGAAAGATGAGCCCACACAGAGAAAGTGGAAATTCTCTGAGTTCCTCCAAGGGAAATTTTATCAAGAGAAAAGCAGTGCCCATTTCCTATGCTAAAAAGACAGTGCCTTTAAATGCCGTAGTAACTGGGGGAATTAAGGCTTTAGAAAATCATCACAAACACTTCCAGGGCTTTCCAGGCCCAATGGAAACATGAGGAATAAACACTTAAACTGAAGAGCTCTGCCCTCTCAGAAGCCAATGAAGAAGCTTCAATCACTTCAGCAAGGTCAAGATTTCATCCACTGAAGAGAAACGAAGAGGTTTCAAACCCTTTCATGGGTTATTCTTGAATGGAGGAGGAAAAGGAATTTATGGGTTGGTGTTTTTTTCCATGTAAAACCAACTGAAGGCGGTAAAGATGTTAAAATGGGTTTCTTGTTTTTCTTTTCGAGAGACCAGTGGTCTAGGGGAGGACAACAGGACTAACAAACACCCATAAGCACATGTGGTGGAGTACAACACTGGTTTTGAGTTTCTGTGCACCAGCCAAGCTCTAGCTTCCTACCAAACCATAAAAAATCCCCAAACAAACACTCATCCCACCAGCAAGTGGGATACTCGTCTCTCACATGAGTGTCAACATTGCCACTTCAGGATCCTGGTTGCCAGGGATGATTTGTTTCCTCACAGCTCCATAAACACTCACAGCTTACATCAGTGTGGTTTCAGGCTCATTTTTAGCTTAGACCACTCACCTTGCATAGTCCAATTGGAACCCAGAGTCAGTGGTCAAAAGGAGCCTCGCTGTGCTTTGGACGAGTCTACTGATCTGAACTGCACTTCTGTAGGGACACGAGGATGCCAGAAATCAGCGCCGACAGCTACCCAGAATTCATCCAATCGTTAACAGGCAGGAACTAGGAATCACACTTTTTCACTACAAGTGGTAAAGCTATCCAAGTTCAAATCCCCTCCCCACAAAATTCAAATGCCTCCTTTTTATTCTTTTTATTTTTCCTGGTGTCAAACATGTTACATATGCCTTACAAAACTGATACACAGTGAGTCCAGTTGCAAAGCCAGGGCTGAAGTGCAGCAAACATCCCTGCTCTCACTCCCATTTCTGCTTTCCAAGAGAAGTGCCAGAGAAAGTATTCTATTTTTGTAAGAGTTTAAAGGGCATGGTCAGAAAAGTGACTATGTAAAAATGGCACCTTTTCATCCAGCAGATCTGTTCCCAGTGAGTATTCTGAGTCATGTCTGCTTACTTTAGTGACCAAAAATAGATTTTTACTACTTCTCACTCCCCTTTAGTCCTGTGAAACCAACACAGAAAAGAGGGAGTTATATAAATCCTATCCTAGACCAAAACCCATCGGGGCTCATTAACTAAGTACGAGCGGCAGAAGCAAGGGCTGGACGTGCCCCTGTGAGTGGCTGAGTGACCACTGGGTCCCCTGTCCTGTTCCAAGCACATCACATCACACAGGGTGGTGTTAACTGAGAGGGAGAGGAAAGGAGGAGAGCTATAATTCCCTTCACTCTGGCTCTTAAGGCCTTCAGCAAACTGAGCCTCCCATCCCATGTTACCGCTCTGCAGACCAACCACAGCCTGAGCTCCCTAGGCCCACATTTAGTTACTACCATCTTCACTGTAAAGTGTCATGGAAATCACAAGCAAATAACAAACACAAAGCTGGCCTTTCCCTCCCTCCTGATGACTCTTGCAGACTGCAGCCTCAGAGGTCAACTGCACTCCTTGCAGGGATAACTTCCACATCAAGACACCAAGCAGGGGCAAAAAACTGCTCCTGAACCCAGGCACAAAGCTTATGGGCCCTCCAAAGCAACCTTTCCATAGCTGTGCTTTGAGAGCACATATATCCGGGCATACTGTCTATGTGGTTAGTAAAACCTTTTTATGCAGGATAAGATAGCGGACCCGTTAAAAAAAACAACTTGCATTACTGTTTCCTTTATGAGCAGAACAGAATATTAACAGAAAGACAGCAGTGTTAATCCGTTCCTATCTTGCCCTAATGATAAAAAAAGGATGGTTAGCGTTTTCATTTTTTCATTTTTTTAATGAAGTTAAAAGAGACAGCAGTGCAGAAAGCATAAAGAGGCTTTCTGTTTCTATTTCTAATGTTTCTATTGCTGGTGATAAAACTGGACAGCTAAAAGGTAGTTTGACAGTAAAAATGAAACTATTATGTACTAGGTCAACTTTAAAATGAAAATAATAAACAACATGATTCCTTCCCAGTTAGACTGTAAAACATTCACTTCGTCTCTCTGCTATACTTACGGTTTTTTCCTCCAGCTCCCTAAGACAAGCTGCAGGGGCATGGGTTGGTCCCTGGATACAGAATTCAGTGCACTCAGTGCCAGCCATCTGAAAGCCAAAATACCAAGCCCTGCAACCCAGAATTCTACCCAATTTGATGGTCAGAGTCTGCATTTTCAGTGACATTCCCAAACTAACATAGCTGTCTCAGACTGGCAAGATAAACCTGTCCTCTGACTAGGGAGGGAACTCACACAATTACTGTAAACTAGATGCTAGATTTTTAGATGGCTACAGCTAGATGAGGTGAATCCTACCCTCCTAAACCCATTTTTCAGTCTCATCACATAGAACTGGAATCTTCATATAGAACTGGCATCTTCACATAGAAGAACCAAGATGTCAGGTTCAGATTTCTCCACCTTCTCTCTTCATTTCCAGAGGGTGATAAATGGCTTTGCTGACACGAAGCCCTGGTTGTGCCTACCAGAAAGGTGCTCTTTGTGGTTTCAGGACGTTGCCATACATATTGGTGACAGATGATATGGCTTGTCTTGATTGCAAGAGATACAGAGCATGTTACAGATTGTTCGCTATAAATACATAAAAGTACTAAGGAGCTTATAAATGTAGAGAAGGAATAAAAAGCACTAGCCCAAATTCCCAACTTCCCATTACTGGGCAAACCTAATGAAATTCAAGAAAAGGCACAACCAGAACCAAAACCAGATCTTAATTTGATGTTCAATCCTTTATCTTAATTTGATATTAAATCTTTTATTTGTTCCTTTTCAAACCTGCTTTTAATGCCATGGACACAAGCCTGTGCAAATAAAAAAAACCCAAAAAACTTCTCTAAGCCTTTGAAGAACAATCCATGTAACAGCGGTTCTTTGGAGAAATTATGGAGAACTTTTACCATGTCTGCTTTGGAAGCATCCTGCAGATCAGCTGCTTTTTCAAGGTTTTGCAGCTTAGTCTCAGTGCACGTTGTGATGCAACCTATTAATGTTACTTTAGTAGTTTACTATAAATCCTTAGTGTGTAATTTGTGAACTCTATGGAGAGCAGTCCATTTTATAAACAGAATTTTAAAACACCAGGTTTAAATTTATTGCAGGGTTTATTCAGAACTGACAAAGCCTCCTTAGAAAGCTAAATTTTGCTTAGAAGACTTTCTTTCTGCATAGCTACTGGACTTCTTTCTTTATAAAGCCCTTTTTAGTTACACAGTAAAAAAATGTAAACCATGAGATAAATATAATTTGTCTAACGTGAACTGTGTGATTGCTGTATTTCATTTTTTGTTCTCATTTAATGAAAGTAATTTACAGAAAAAGATACATTATGCAATTTCCTAAATCCACATGATTTTCAGATGCACGCTTAATTGCACCAAAACAAATCACTGCATGTAGTATAGCTACTGAGTATAAAAAAATATGAGACTTCTTGAAAGAGTCTGCTTCTGTCAAATCAGGCCAAATACACTGTGTGCAGCCATACTTAATAAGCTAAAAATAAAGTAATAAACTCAATGCAAGGCCAGAAGGTTTGAAAAGCTCAAACTGGTAAGCCTACATGACTTACAGATTAGAAGAAATCAATCAGATTTTGCAAACCATTTTGTTGCAAGTAGTTTACAGGGCAGCTAAGCCGCCACTAAAAAACTGAAAAAGACCTGAAAACTTAATAAAGCAATGCATATTTACTAACAGCATAATACTGGCAAAATAAAAAAGACCCTTACTGACCACTTGTAGCAGACAGTAAAAAGCAGATGGAAAAGCTGCTAGTTCAGCAAGCAATACATTCGGGCTGGGGAGAGGTTAAGAAGGAAGGGACCCTACTCCTGACCCCCCCACACCTGCAGAGTCTTAATCACGCCTGCCTCTATCACCCCACTGCACCCCAGCTAGCAGCACAGGTGCTGCAGCAATGGCTGTGACCCGCTCGCCTCTCATTAGGGACCTAGTTGTGTGTTAGTCATAGGCAGCATTCTCAGTCAAACTCCTTTACGCTGCCCCATCCAGTCTAGCACCCCGAATTGCTCTCCTGCAGCCGCCAGCTATTCAGCCAGCGAGAGCTCAATCAGTATTCTCCTGTTGCTATTTCTTTGCGAGGTGAAAAGAAAACAAGCCTGTTTCATTACGGACCTCCTGGAGAAAGCTGAAAACTTGGGTGTCTAAATGGAGCTGATTGAAACCACATTTAAGCTCAGATTTGTTTAACTTGCCCCTTGCAGTACTGGGCCTGCCGGTGCTCATCATCTCCTACAAGCCAGCCTTTCTTTTTCAAATCAGCAGCTAATTAGGCACATGTAGTTCAAAGTTGCAGGCTACCTGACAAACTCAGAAGATCTGAAATACAACAGAAGTCAATGTTCATTTGCATGAGCAGCATCTAAAGCGGCAGCAGCTTCTTAATATCCTACCAATCCTACAGAGTGTCTAAGCATCCAGGCAGCTGCTGCCTTCTTTCTCCTGAAAGGACCAGCAGAAGCCAGGGTCTTTTAGCAGACAGTGAGAAGGCTGGAAGTATTGCTACTGCCAAGACACTCTATTGAGCGCCTGGGTATCAGTGTCCACATTAAAATGAATCAAAACAGAAGACCTCAATTCAAAACCAAGACCCCAACTTTCCAGCCACTTGTGCACAACAGTAATCTCTCAGACACAAGTGATCACTCAGAGTTCTGCAGAACAGCTTGTGCAGCTACAATTCAATGCCCTTAGTTTTAAACCGTCCTCTATCAAAGCCTGTTGTATCTCCATCTCAAATGAAAACATACGTTTATCGTTTTCTCTTTGGGCAGACAATTAATATTTATATGATGCTTTATCAAACAAAAATAACTATGTATTTTGTTCCTGGAATATGTTTTCTCTTATTGGAATGAAGTTGTGCCAAGAAGGGATTTCATCTCATGCAAGCAGCATGCAAGGACAATCCACTTACCAGGATAGCTTTCTGAATTAAAATGCGGCATTTCAGAATGGGCTATGGCAAAGGGAAGTTGATGAAAACAAGCCCTGCAGTGCAGCCTCATGTCCCACGCAAGAAAAAGTGCCACGGAAATCAGTAGGAGACACGCTTCTCACAGCAGTACGGGAAGCAGGCTTTTTGCAAATCCATTCATGCTTGCTTTAGATCAAATACCACTCTTCCTCTCGTACAACATAAAAAATGTCTCGCTGCATACATTTCAGTTTTGATATATACATCAATTAACAAGGACATGAACTACATCCACAACAGAATACACTCTTTGGTTTTCATTGTGAAATTACAATTTCTGGAATTCAATCAAGCCCTCAGATTACACACATGCCACTAAATATAAATAGAAGATGTTAAATGCAGTTTAAATATAACAGATATGTCCGCAACTCCATATTTAGATATACCCTTTAATTTTTTCCTATTGCCTACTTCTTACTTACATTTAAATTTAGCAAAGTAATTTTAGACTGCCAGTTTTCTACCTACACTAGTTAACTATGCTGTGAAGGGAATACATTAGATTTTCTCCACTTATATCATTACCTTCCAAAAGCCAATGCGATGCAAATTCTCATGAATCAAACCTTCAACTGAAAGACAAAATGATGCTCGACTTTACTGGGAAACCTGCCTGCCAAAAAGTGCATGGCTAGAAATAAAAGGTATTCTAGTGGCAGGGAAAGTGGCCTGTTGTGGGTATAATAATAAACAGTGCGGTGTCACTGCACAAAAGGTAATTCTTGCAACCCAAGAAAAACATCATTATAATTCAGGTTGAAAATATCTTACCCACATGAACTTTATTTTTTTTTTTTTTAATGAACAAAAGCATTTTAAATCAACTGTATAGGAAAGATGAAGTACAAAATACAAACTAGTCCCTGGCCTTCCCAGCTGTACAGCAGAAAACCAGTGGGCACCATCAGACACTCAAGGCTAAGCCTGCACCATTGACCTCAGCTGATACAGATCAGGCCCAAAAGGCCTTTTCTCACCATACCCCTGTCAACAGCTTCCACCTCGAGTTCGGGACACACATTTCCACAGAGATACTTGCATGACTAGAAGTACAGTTTGCACTGATTGAAAGAAGCACAGTTTGCACTTACAGCTGCCTTTTCCTGAAAATATACCAATAAAAAAACCCACTTGAAATAAAACGACAAACTTCCTGATAGTGGGGAAAAGCCCAACACAATAGATATTTCAGGGAAAGAGTTAACTTCAACCCAAACATTTGATATTATTTTGTTGTTACCTGCTAGTAACTCCTGGAGCATTTAGTAAGGCAGAGGCAAGGAAAGGAAGGAAATGAAACATGTAACGTTTCAGGGCTACCAGATGCCAACAGCGCTGCAGAAGCTTGTCATGGTTTTTGATCCTCACTGGAGTACACTTAACCAAGAGGAAAGACTGCTGTATACAGGAGCCTCAGTGAAGTGGTCCAATGCAGTATTCTGCGAAGGAAGAGCCAATGCTACGAGTCTCACCTTTTGATAGTGAAGCACCGTGGTTTTGGAGAAATCACAATGGGAGAGGATTTACCTTGTTCGGTAGCCAGCTATTTTGCCCATGTGGTACTGTTCAAACCAACTGGATTACAACACGCGTCCCAGGGGTTTGTATTCGTTTACACAATTCCATGCACACACAAAAAATAAACTTTCTATGGAAGAGTAGATAGCAAAGATGCATCTATACGGTGAAGGTGAAAGCACTGGCCTTAGGTGGAATAATCATTTGAACACTAACAACCGTGGGGTGTAGCCTGGTATTTCAGATAGGAAAGATCTAACTTATACAACCAAGTGTACTTGAGGTAAGACACACTACCTCCAAGCTTGTAACAATCTGTGTTTTAAGCTTACGGTTCCTATCACGGAAACTCCTCAATGGACTCATACACCCAGATTTCTTTGGTGCCTGACAAAGAACTCAAACTTGCTTAAAAGAAAGGGAGAGAAGCCACAGTCACTACCACTTATAAACAACCATAAGAAAAATATGCTGAGTCTATATCTATTAGAACACATCTTTAAGAACCAAATGCTGCATAAATTACAATCCAAATGCAGTAACACCTTAGGAGCAAAAAGTCTTGACTAATCACACCTAGGACTTTTCCTGACAGATCATTTATAAAATTCCTGTAACGCGTAACTCTATCCAGTACTACACGATTTGTTTAACTTTGGGACTAAATTGTGGGAGGTGGGGACAGATGCTGGTCAAAGCTCTAAACCCTGAAATGCTTTTGGAGATAGTGATTTTTTTCCTTTCAGTTTTTCAAAGAATCACATGGCAGGTTTGCCATCATTTGCCTATGTATGTGTATGAAAGAGAAAATAAAAACTTACAGATGTCCTTTAAGAAATAGGTAAGATTATCAACATTAAAATATATTTGTCCCGTATGATGTACGGCTTAGTTTATTTTTGCCTATACTTATTTCTTTTTAATTAGAAAGTTGTCAAACAATATATTTATCATCCTTGATTTTCCTATCTGTTCAGGTATGCTTGAAATAGCATACCTGATACATACAACCTGATGAAAGTTCACATTTCATACCCTAGTTAGAAGCTGTCTTTGTCTACTTCACTTGTTTCAGTGAAACCAGGAAAGTGGTTAAAGGGTTAAACCAAAGGAATGTGACATTTCTCCATGTGCAGTTCATAGACCTATCCTGGTTTTCCTAATGGACTCAAAATTACATGGGCAGAATGCAATATCCAAACTATTACTTCAGAACTAAAGCACAGTGTTAATTCACAGAATGGCACTCTCACTACAAATAAAAACTTCCTTAGAGAAAGAGTCAGTTTACTTGTACCCTGGCTTCTCAGCAACAGCAGCAATGAATGGAAGTTTATGTTAGCCAGAACTTGCAACTTCAGCTTTTGTAAATATCATTAAGTATACTCCAAACTCCACAGCAAAGTAACCTGGTCACCCAAATCGATCTCCGTGTATTGTATCACAGTGCTTACTCTAAAAAGTACCATAACCACCTCTGAACCACCTCTGACTCTCCTCAGATCAACTCAGGTAACTGAAGGTTTTCCTACACGCAAGAGGTAGTCAGCTTGTGAGCAGAGGATGGAGATACTAGTTAATTGAAAGATGAATTGCTG
This sequence comes from Amazona ochrocephala, assembly GCA_039720435.1. Classification (NCBI taxonomy): domain Eukaryota; kingdom Metazoa; phylum Chordata; class Aves; order Psittaciformes; family Psittacidae; genus Amazona; species Amazona ochrocephala. Next base: position 97,536,637 of record CM077877.1, on the reverse strand, counting down.
AAAGAACTACAAACATACTACCGCTGCTATTACGAACCAGGGAAAACAACGAAGGCGGGGGGATGGGGATGATGATACAATTCCAGAGGCTGATGCCCGAAAAGACAGCAGCCATCCTGAAAACAAACAGCGTTAACGCTCAAAAACCACAGAAAGTCGGACAAGGCCAGTCTGGCAAAGAGCGCCTGCAGTAGATACGCAGCTCCCAGCGCCCCGGCCGAGCCCTCGCAGCTGTCCTGTTCCAGCTGCCGAAGTGCCGCGGTGAGGGGCGCCCGCCCCGCCGCCCGCTGCCCCGCTCTCCCCGTCGCTCCAAGACCCGACGGCTGCGCCGCACCCCCTCCGCGCCCGGCTCTCCTTTCGTCCCCCCCGCTCCATCGCTGCCCCAGAGGGAAACGACTTACCGGGCGAGGCCTGGGAAGCGGGAGAGTCCGGAGTCCCGGGGGAGGCGGGGGGGGACGGGAGGGAACGGGAGGGGACGGGATCGGGGCGCGGAGGGCGCCGTCGAGGGAAGGCAGCGGCCGCCGGCGGCGGGAGCGAGGGCGGGAGTGAGAGAGAGGGAGAGGGGACGGCGGCGTTGCCGACTGCAGTGAGTCACTTCAGTCGGGACGGGCTCAGCCCATCGCGCTGGCCTCGGGCTCCGTGCGCCTCTTCCTCTCGCCAATCGCCGAGCGGGGCATCCGCCGTTCCCCAGCGCTCCCCGGCTTCTCCGCCGCCGTCGGGGCGGCCTCACACCGCCCGTCGGGCACCGGCAATCCCCCGGGGCGCACCGGACCCCAGCCCTTCCGCTCCCCGCGTCCTCCCCCGGGCACCCCCGCTCCGCACGGGGAGGCGGGAGGGGCCTGGCGGAACTGGAGGTGAGCGGGACCTGCGGGGGGAGGACACAGTGCTACCGGGGGCTCGGCTCGGCGGGTCGCTTCTCCTCCCGGCGCCGAGAACAAGAGCGCGCTTTAAGGGGCAGAACAAACGTGCGGTTGTTGCGAGGACCCGACGTGAAGTCAAAGCCTGGCCCCCAACCAGGTGGCAGCTGGGCTCCGGAGGACAGCGACATGAATAACGGAATGCACGGAAATAAAGGGATAGGGGAGGGTCAGGGGAGACTGGTTCGGCCGAAACGAGGCCGAGAGCCCCATTGTCCGGCGGTGCGGGGCAAGGAAGAGAGAGGATACGTCCCCACCGTGACACCGGCACTCACCTCGCTCCCGCTCTCCCACGTACCGCGGGAGGCGGGCGAGCCGCGCACGCCGGGGAGAAGCGGGCGGTGCGCCCCGTCCCGTCCGTCACGTCCCTCCCTCCCGCGGGCTCGGGGCTCCTTACCGGGGCGTCGCTCCTGCCCGCCGCCGCCTCCGCCGCGCTGCCCCGGCCTTCCCTGGGCACGCCTCGGCCCCGCCGCACTGCCGGGCATTGCCCGCCGCTATCCCCGGCGCTTCTCAGCCCGCGGTCAGCGCCGAGAGCCAGCGTACGAAGCAGAAAAGCCAGTAGTCCCTTAATTAAAAATAATAACAATAAAATTTAAAAAAAAATAATTAAAAGCGTCTCATTTTTTAAAGCAGAACTACATAATGTATTAATTGGTTGCTATTAGCATGCAGTTTTATTGAGCATAGCACACAGAAGTCTGATTGTGAGCGAGGAGTGTTTTCAATGAAAGTGGAGTTATTTTAGCTGCAGACATGTTTACATTTCTGTGGTTTAGTCTATAACTTTCTCTTTTTCTTGCTTCAGAATTCTGCTCCGTGAAGCAAAGCCCTTAGCTCCCAGACATTCCAAAAAGTCTGCCAAAATAATAGGAAAAAAAAAAAAAGAAGAAGAAATAAAAAAAAAAAAAAAAAAACAAAAAAAAAAAACCACACACACACACACGGAGACCCCCAAGTCTGGGTCAGGCTCAGGGCTGGGTATGGGCAGAGTGAGTATACCCCCTCCTCACTCTCTCTCCAGTTAAAAAGCCTTCAGGGCTCCATTTCCTGTTTTTAAGGAAAAAATAAAGCGGGTCTAGGACGGATTTTAGACACTGCCTAGACCACGGCTGGTGGGTGCCGAGGACCTTTAACTCTCTCGATGCCAAAGGGTACCCAGTAATGCACCGGTCCAGGCAATCACACACCCGCCTCCCTCCCTCGGAGGATGGCCATAGCAGCAGGATGGCTTTTTATTCCCACTGTGCATTTTTGGATGACTAAGAACCCGAGCAACAACCTGGGGCACTTCCACCACAAATTAGCAGAGCAAAGAGACAAAATACACCAAAAGTGGAGTAGACCTGCCACAGCAGCACCCATCTATGGTGAAGTCCTGGGGACCTCTGTGGTCCTCCCACAGGCCGTGGTGCAGAGTGGGAACCCTGTTACTGCTCACTCCACCTTCCCCACAGCCATAGCCTCCCCTGCTGTGGATGGGCAGCGTCGCTTGTGTGGACCTCACTGAGTGGGTGTGAAAACAACTGGAGCTTTTGGGCACTCAATCCACAGCTTAGGAAAATCAAAACAGAACACTTTGGTTAAAATTAGGAACATGCACTAGTGAATGAAGCAAGAAGTTAGTGAACACCTCCCCACAAAAATACCAACTCGAATTTTCCACTTCAAGGCTTGGTAGGTTTATGCTATGAATAGAAACGGAGTGATCAGAATAAAGTACCCCTGTAATGAAGGGTTGTGTCTCCAGGGAGTTAGGGAAATGACAAGAGGAGGTGGTGGGAGAGAGGATGCTGCTGCAGCTCCGAGAGCTGCTAGAACAGGCTCAGACCCAGCTGAGGCACCTGGCAGGGAGAGATCCCACATCCCAGTCCTTCACCTCTGCCCTGAGCAACCTGCCCCAGGACAGATGCAAAGCCTCAAGTGAGGCAGGGAAGGAAAAACCACAACTGAATTTCTTGGCCATGTATTTGGTCATAGCACCCCTGCCCCCAGTACTCACCTCCCAACCTCGTCCCAAGCATTTTTAGGTGTCCCACTCCCCTTTCTGCCCCTCCTTTTTATTTTACATGCCAGATGACTCCTGTATATTTGGACCTTTCACTTTTGAAGAAGCCAGAAAACGTTACGATTTCCTAATGCTTAAAAAAGAAAAGAAAACACCTTTCCCCCAAGATGTTTTATATTAATTTAAGTATCGGTTCCTGGTTCATGTCAGCTCCTTTCGCAATGAAATGTCCTGCGTGGGCTGTCACACCTGCTAAATATAATCCTCTCTTTCTTTTGATATTCTGCAAAGGGCCTTTAAAGGTTCACATCCTCCAGTCTGGAGATTTAATTGCTTCATCTCAGATTTTAAAAAGCCTTGTAAATTGCTGAATTTTGTCGATTTCCAAGCAGAAGGGGGGGATGCGATAGGGATGCCAGGGCAAGGGAGAGGTGATGCCGAGCTCACTGCGCTGATGCTGCCAGGCCTCGTAAAAGTTCCAACCCACTGTCCCGTCCCGCAGCTTCTGCTCTTTGGGCAGACAACTTGCGCTGGTTTTATGACTTACCAATGACTTAAATATGAAAATAGTAGCCTATTTTGCTATGGTAAATGCTCACCAGGGAGGAAATCACAGATTCAGTTTTATAGAAGGTAATGGAGTGAGATTACCCGCACTAATGTACTTAACTCTTCAGAGAACATAAATCTAGCAGGGAGACAGCCCCCAAACCAGTTTCTCCCCAGAACAAACTATGGGCAGCAGTGGTTTTGTCCTTACAATGTGCTGGTAGCAGCAGGTTTGAGCAGGAGTGCTGTGTTGAGATACCCCAGGCCAGGAGGAGCAGGGCAGTTAGATACTGCCACAGGGAGATGTGAGCTGAGCTGCCCCTCACCTGGGGACAGAAAACGCTTGGCAGTATGGCAGCAGACAGGGCAGTAGGGGTGCTGGGGGTCCTGCAGCCCCTATCATACGCCACTTTGCCATAGGGTACACGCAGCAGCTCTCAGTAATGTGATAACCACAGGCTGCTCTCTGAAGCTTTGTGATGCCTAATTCCTGTTAACTTGAATAGCGTAACAGAGAGGGGGATGCTAAGCATGCTATCAGCTTCTTGCTGCACCCTGGGGAATGTGGGTGCAGGAACAGTACCCATGGCCAGGCCCACAGGTCCTGTATCTTCCTTGAGGAGATGCAGCATGGGGGTCATGTGCTGGTGCCGCCACAGCTCTCCTGCATCACCTTCAGATGTGAAGTCCTGTGCAGTCACTATCAGGCTGAGGGACAGGCAGCCCCAGTGCCAACAAACCACCACCACAGAGGGTAAGATGCAATCTGATGTACTTCCTCAGGCAAAGCTGCTCTGTGTTGTCATTTCAGGCTGCAGTTGGGGGCTGAGGTTTAAAGAGTTGCCCAATAAACCAATCTTCTGTGATCCTTTCAACCCTACATGTGTAATCTAAAATCTTCAACTGCTGTTTCTGCAGGAAGTAAGACATTCCTTCTGCAATGGGAGCACAAGGTAGGAAAGGCATGGAGGAAGGGGCCAGCCAGCTGGAAGGCAGGAGATCCCTTGCTGCACCACCAACTTGCATGGCAAAGGTGGCATCAAGAAACCCACTCCTTCAGCCAGCCCCAGTTCACATTACGCTGCAGTTGTTCACTCACAACCAGCTGCTCTGTCTCAGTGATTGTCCCCAGAGCTGGCCCTGGTGCCCTGTGCAGTGACAGGATCTTCTGGAGACCCACCCTTAGAGCTTTCTCTCATGAGGAAGGAGAAATCTTGCAGATAGCAGCAGATGAAGAGTGGTCTTCGAGCACTGCTTCTTATTCAGGAGTGTCATGCAAAAAGAAAAGAGTGTTCATGTCATTTTCCACCTCCTTAAACACAGTTTTCAAAATACAGCTTTGAAATCCACCATCAAAAGTTCTAAATTCACATCTGGGAAAAGACAAAAAAGAAAACCAGCTTTTTTCTTATTTTTATTTCAGAACAGTGAGATTGTGGAAACACATTTTACACCTGGATCAAAGCAATCCCAGGCACAGCTACAGGTTGGGCAGAGAAGAGATTCAGAGCAGCCTTGCAGAGAAGGACTTGGGGATGTTGGTCGATGAAAAAGTGAACATGAGCCGGCAGCAGTGTGCCCTTGCAGCCCAGAAAGCCAACCGCATCCTGGCCTGCATCAAAAGGAGCGTGATCAGCAGGTCGAAGGAGGTGATCCTGCCCCTCTACTCTGCTCTTCTGAGACCTCACTTGGAGTATTGTGTGCAGTTCTGGTGTCCTCAACATAAAAAGGACATGGAACTGTTGGAACGAGTCCAGAGGAGGGCCATGAGGATGATCAGGGGACTGGAGCACCTCCCATATGAAGATAGGCTGAGAAAATTGGGGCTGTTCAGCCTGGAGAAGAGAAGGCTGTATGGAGACCTCATAGCAGCCTTTCAATACCTGAAGGGGGCCTATAGGGATGCTGGGGAGGGACTCTTCATTAGGGACTGTAGTGAGAGGACAAGGGGTAATGGGTTCAAACTTAAACAGGGGAAGTTTAGATTGGATATGAGGAAGAAATTCTTTACTGTAAGGGTGCTGAGGCACTGGAATTGGTTGCCCAGGGAAGTTGTGAATGCTTCATGGCTGGTGGTGTTCAAGGCTGTGTTGGACAGAGCCTTGTGTAGCATAATTTAGTGGGAGGTGTCCCTGCCCACGGCAGAGGGGTTGGAACTAGATGACCTTAAGGTCCTTTCCAACCCTAACTATTCTATGATTCTATGCGACATGTAGCACAGTCTCAGATAACTTGCTTGTCTCTTAATGCAAGAACACCTTCTCCTTGGGGGCTGGACCACTTCAGGGTTGCAAAGCTTGCAATGTGTTTAGCCTGGTTGCTGCTGGCCCTGGTGAAGGCAATGGCAAGTGCTGTGGGATTTCAAAATTGGAGGAGGGGTCCACCGAAAAAAACTCATTTTTCACCAACATGCCTCTGTTTCCATTACTCTTGGGCAAATACTGTGCCATTATTTGAGGTTCATAGAAATTTGAACTTTCTGTTTAAAAAAACCCAGGAGGAATGATCTTTGACTTCCTGTAAATATATATGCCAAAACCCAGTGCTTTGTCCACTAGTGCTTTCAGTCTGTTAAGTCTGGGTTGCCCATACACAAACAGATGTTTGCTGTGTTTAAAAGCCAGCAGGATGGGCCACGAGCTGTAGTACAGAAAACATGAAGAATGGAAACTGTGCTCTAGGCAGGTCACAAACTCATGAGGGTTTGAACAAACCAGTTGCACTCTATGAGCTACAGTTCTAGCATTTATTTATCTTAGAGGTATTTCAACTCCAGTTCATGAAACAGAATTGAAGAAAGAAGGGTATTAGTGAAAATTTTGTAACAGCTGTTATCATAGTTATTATCAATGCGATAGGGTGTATCAATGATATTTATTTCTTATGATACAAAGGAGGATGAGTAGAGGGAAAGCTATTTTATTTTTTCTACTGTATAACGTTTCTACTTGGCAAAATACAATTCTAGCACCCCATTTTCACAGTAAAATCGGAAAGGATTAACACTGTACCTATGAAAATACCAGTTAAGATGAACTAGCCTAGCAACAGAAAGGGTACACCTTTGCAAATATTACCTCTCACAGGTGTAGATGACATTCACTAATAAAGGTTCTCTTATGTAAAAATGACATTTAAACCAAGAGAGATGCGCAGTTACATACACACATCCTATTGTTTAGATATGAACAGGCAACTATTTTTCAAGTACCAGAAAGAATGACTTTTTTAGGGCATTCATGGGTTTCTTTTAATCACTGACTGGACACCAACAGTATTTTGTCAGTCTCTGAGAAGACCACTAGAGTCCCTTCAAGGAGAGAACCACTTTTAATTAGGGAAGAACAGGTCATTTCTTCTTAAAGGCTTTAGGGCACCAAAAGAAAAGATTTTATTTGGAGAGCCGCTTGAATTTACCTGGTTAAATATGTGGTTAGATAAGGTATTTGGATCAGTGGGATATTGCTCTCTAGGCTATTCATCACCAATATTTGGAGCTGCTGTGTTGATCTAAAACAACCCGCACTGTTTCCCAAATAATTGGCTAAAAGGAAATTGTTGTTTGCTTGTGTTTTTAACTTTTAGTTTGGCTTTCTTTTTTGTTTTTTTTTTTTTTTTTTTTTCTGTTTAAATGATAGCTGAAGTCAAAAAACAAACAATATGTTGGCAGGAAAGGTGCAGGGAACACTTGAGACTCCCATGAATTTAGGAGGCCACAAGTGATGATGAAAGAAATTAAAACATGTTAAAGGTCCGATCTGAGTGACAGGAGAGCTGGGATGCTTGCCTGAATCTCTCCTGACCATCATGACTCTCCAAAGCAAGGCAGAGCCCTTTTTCCTGTATTTTGGCAGGTAAGTACCAAACTAGATAAAGCTGAAGATCAGCCTGCAAGACACACTGGAATAATGATGAAATAAACTGGAAATTTCCATGGTGAGAGCTGAACTTCTGATTCATTCTCAGTTTGAGGTCAGGGGCAGAATTTGTGCCTTTTCCTGTTTTATCCCCTCCCCTCTCCAAATGGGCATTTTTCTGTGTCACTGCCTAAACTCAAGGAATAATAACTCATCCAGTGAATCAACACAGAATCACTGAGCACCACATCTTTGCAAGAATTGCAAAATTCTTCAGACCCATGGTGAATATTACAAATAAGAAAGCTAAAAATTGAAATGTTTTTAAAAACAGGAAGATAAAGTTAAGGTAGGTGACAAAATGTCGTAAGCTCTGAAGTACGCGTTTATTTACTGGTGAAGAATTCAGCTGGCATACAGAAATGACTCGGGTGAGAATGCAAGTTTAAGCATAAAAGGCTGTAGATAAAATAACACATGAAGACAAGACCAGCCAAAGATAAAATGCTTACACTGCTCAATGAGAGCAGTTAATAAGTTTAAATACCATCATGTTACTTGCTTATTATTTACGCATGCCCTTACATTTTTGAATTCCCTTTGATTACCTAATGTGTAGTGATCGCTGAGGAGACTATTGCTTACTACAAATGTAACCAAATAGAGAATCATTATCTGGATAAGTCAAATTTTTGTAGGATTTAAATTTGTGAATTATCTTAGTTGTCTCTCTTCTTTACATTAGTCTGCTCCTCTACTTTCTGCCTTTGTCTCGATACCAAGAAAAATCTAAATTTTGCCTTCAGGTCTATGGAATTGGTCCTATGTTCATACACAAGCACCTATATAGCTGTACACACGGCTTTGACTAGCAGACCTGCATACTTACATGATTCTAAGAAATATGACATTAGTATATAGATTTTGGTCTTCCTCTATACCTATCTCTGTGCAGCTGTCTTCACATATAACCACCTCATTTTATACCTCTCTTTTATTTTGATAATTCAGCACAAGTTTTCCTCAGCATCTCTTCGCTGGCTATGTCATGAAACAGAGTAATATCTGAAATTCTAGTCACTGGCAGAAAAACAGCCTCCCCTGGAACCTGAAGCTCAGCAATATACAAGTAGGAGATACTTGATTTTCCACAGCTACAATTATGTGCACACATACACATGCCTGGACACACACACGCTTCTTTTTACACCTACCTTGGGGCTGCAGTGGAGGCAAGTTAGATGCATACCCTAGAAATGACATATATGTAAGCTGCAGGGAGGTCAGAGCTCTCTCTGCTGAATTGCTGGGCACTGACGCAGGTGCCCCAGCAAAAGCTCCCTCTCTGCTGGCTGGAGAGGAAGGGAGAGGCTGCTGCAGAAGGTGACTCAACACTGGATGTGACACTGAATCACCCTGTGGATGAGACAGCAAAGGGAGAGACCCAACCCCTACTTTCGACTGCCAAAGCTACACTTCTGCAATAGCTGCTGGAGTTGGAGCAGTTGGTGATGAAGGTAACTCACCTGTGTGTGGGGATGGGCATGCTATGGCAGATGCTTCTCAGACAGCACCTTGATTGAGGTCCCCATCACTGGCTGGTTGGTGGCACATCCCCTCTGTGTGCCCCAACACCGCATCTCTCAGTGTCACTCAGCACGAACAATTTATGTTTCACGTTTCTTTCAGATGTGATCTTCTGAAATGATGAAAAATGAAGAACATGTTTCATTCAGAGCAGCCATTTGGACTGGATTAAGTGAAGTCTATTTGTTCCGTCACAGACAAAAAAAAATTACATGCTGGAGCCCCATCAATTTTTGACTTAACTGCCTCAGAAAACTTTGGACTATCCCACAAACGGACATGATTTCCTTGATTTTGTATCGGAGCCCTTGAATTAACTGGTGAACACTGAAAGATGCTTGTAGGTCAAGAGGGGACCGGGCTCACATGCATGGTTCATTGCAAAAAGCAAAGTATTCAAAAGCATATCTCACTGCTGAAATATGCTTCTGACACTGAGGTTTTAGAGCAAAATATGAGAATAGGTTCTTCAGACCAAAAATTGATTTATTTTGTCAAACTATACACGTAGCAGAGGTGTGCCGGACATAATGATCTGTCATAATGTGGCTCCTAAAGGATGTCAGTTTCCCAGGGTAAGGATGGTTTTGCATGAAGGCTGAAGAAAGCCTTTGCTGCTCACCTTACACATATGTATTTGGTGACACTCTGAGCAGAATGATGATCAGGACAAGGACCTCCATATTCTTGAAAATACTAAGAGAAGTGTCCAGAAATGTGCAACAGATAATAACAAGACAGACACAAAACAACTGTAAGAAATCCTACAGTCTTTACTACCATTCAGCAGAATAGATTATCGTAATTGGTCCCATCTGGCATTAAGATTTATGAAATCAATACAGTCTAGGATAGAAACTGTAAAAAGCTGTCACCAATGTGAAGTTGCAAACACTCACCTTAGCCCCTGTGTCAAAATTCTGACCTGATTTACAGCTCAGAAAATCTCTGGTTTAGTGAAGAGAGTCCTTACTGTATGAACAGTGGCGAATGCCACACCACTACTGTGTTGAAAGTAAAAGGAAAAACTGAGAGAAGATTGCTAACAGGGAGCCAGGCAGTCAGGTACAGCAGCAGCAGCACATAGCTGCCTGGGGTGATTCTATCACAGCAGCAGCCTTTACATAGAATCATAGAATAGTTAAGCTTGGAAAGGACCTTAAGATTGGAAAGGACCTTAAGAACTAGATGAGTTCCAACCCCTCTGCCATGGGCAGGGACACCTCCCACTAAATCATGCTACACAAGGCTCTGTCCAACACAGCCTTGAACACCGCCAGCCATGAAGCATTCACAACTTCCCTGGGCAGCCCATTCCAGGGCCTCACCACCCTTACAGTAAAGAATTTCTTCCTCATATCCAATCTAAACTTCCCCTGTTTAAGTTTGAACCCATTACCCCTTGTCCTCTCACTACAGTCCCTAATGAGGAGTCCCTCCCCAGCATCCCTATAGGCCCCCTTGAGATACTGGAAGGCTGCTATGAGGTCTCCATACAGCCTTCTCTTCTCCAGGCTGAACAGCCCCAACTTTCTCATCCTATCTTCATACGGGAGGTGCTCCAGTCCCCTGAACATGTCACTGCGTTTCACTGGGCAGCTATACCATGGGGATCAAGGGGTACCTATTGCCCTATCCTGCATCCTAGAGGAAGGGCTGTTCATTGCTAAGCTTCATTTTCCCCTTTTCCCAAACATGGTAGTATTACTTAGCATTATTTCTGCAAAGCTCTCTTTGAACCAGAAGGATGAAAACCACTTTCCATGATCATTTTAGATGTCAGACTCATGAACAAAAGAGTTTCATTTTGCTTAAACTGAAATTTAAAAAGTTTAACAATCATCAGATTATTTCACTTGTTGCTGCCATCATTTGGAATTTCACAGGTAGCTTCATTTTGAACAGGTAGTTTTTCAGTTTAGTTTTCAGTTCCATGTATGATAAAGTATTTGCACAATTATTTCAAACATTTCAAGCACTGAACATTTCACTGTAAAGAGAAAATGGGCCAATGTATTGAAAAGTTTGCTAAAGTAGGAGGATTGGTTTTTAATGAAAAGAACAGTTGTCTCTGCAGAAGCATGGGCATTTTTAGCAAGCACCGCATGCTTCCTTTCAGAAAGGAGTGGAAATGTTCTTGTTCCTCCAACCAATCTGCCATTTATATGAAAAGTGGATAGAAGGACATGTTTTTAATGGGTCAATAGCCATCTATTTGAAAGCAAAAGGAAAACTTAAGGTGTGGTGTTTCAATAGTATAGATGAAAATATAAGGGGGGGTATTAAAAATAAAAAATAATAATAAAAAAAACAAAACACATAACAATGGAGAAAAATTTGCACAACTCTGTTTTTTGCCTTAAACAAGAGCCTTTTCTGTTTGGGGTAGAAATAGTCATTGCAGTGTATGCAAACTGCAGCAAATCCCAGGCCAAGGCACTAGAAATGCAAGCCAGGGAAAGCCTTTTTGCTTATATTGCACAAAAACATCTTTCTGTGGAAGCGATCACTCTCTGATCTTTTTCATTTCTCGATGCAGAAATAAAACAACTTGGAGTCAAATAAAAAGCTGCAAACACAATCAGCAGTCTAAAACTATATCACACTAGATAAAATTCCCTGGAATTATCTGTGAATTCATTGAAACTGTATTTTACTTTTTTGTTCGAGACAACTGCTTTGTTGAGGAGGCAATGTATAGATTAAGACAGTACACTTAAACTCCAAAGTCCCTGTGGAGAGTTCATTCTGGTATAAATCTGCTATCCTTTAACTTGGATTATAAACAATCTACATGATATGCACCTGGTTCTGGCAGAGTCTATATTATTTCACTCCCAAAAGCAGCTTTATAAAGAGAACGCACTGCATTTCAACAGCAATATAAATAATGCTGCAGTTGGGGATCTTCTGTGCTGCTTTCATTTTTCTTTCTTTCCTTTTCATCTGAACTGAACCACACCTCTCTAAAAATACTCACTTTCTTAATGAAAACCATATTTCTGGGCATTCCCCCCCCCCCCCCCCCCCCCGCGTGTGCATGACCTGTTGAAATGCCTGCACAATCTTTAATGTCAGATTCAGACGACACATGTCTTATGAGAGTCTGGGACCCAGCTCTCGGCGGGGCCTCCCAGATCTGTCCCACGTCTTTATGAGAAAGAGGGACAAAACCTTCTGGTTTTGGCATTTTATGTTGGAGTCTGCTTTAGGCTAGGCAAAAAAAAAAAAAAAAAAAAAAAGAAAAGAAAAAAAAAAGAAAAAAAGAAAAAAATAGCAACGTAGAGTCTAGACAGAAGAGATTGGGTTGAAATCTGGAAGCTATTCAGTGAGGCTACGGCACATGGCAGCTTGACTGCAGCAAGAGATCACATTACGCTGCCTAATTACACATGAAAAATGTACACATCACTTTTCTTAAATGCTTGGAAAAATAGATGTTCAGATGGCAACTGCGAGCTAGAAACTGAGCCAGTCATACATAGTTGGAACTCTTCACAAATGGCATTTCAAAAGCCTGCGTTTTTTTTATTGCAATGTAATTATTTTGTGTGCGTGTGCGTGTGTGCGCGCGTTCATAAAACAACTTCTAAAAAAGGTATTCTAAATTTAGCAGGCAGTTGCACTGCAGGAGCATGAAAGGTGAAAAGCCAGCATGTGAGCACGAAGAACGAGGGCCTAATCCTGTCTCCCTGTGAGCCAAAAGGCAAATTCAACCAGGCTTCCTCGGAAGTGCGGTTCGGCCTGCAGGCTCACCTGCTTCATTTTGCTTATGCATCCACCAACATTTATGTGGTTGCTGTAAGCAAATAGTGTGTTTTCCGTCTTCAAGGGGAACTGCCTCTGGGAGTAAAGATAAGCAGAGTCTTGAGCATCTGCAGGACCCATGGCCCTGAGACTGTGCATTTATATTCTTGTGTCTATGAAACATTTAGAATGGACAAAGTGAGGTTAAAAAACCAAAAAGACAAAACAAAAAAAGAGGCATAATTTTCTTCATGGCTTGAGGATGAAGCTCTCGGCATGGTCATCAGCTCCTCTTGACCTTTTCTCTCCAGGCTCTACTAATGGGACCTTTTCTGCCCCACTCCTGCAATGTGCTCGCCACTTTCAGTGGTGGACTGAAACAGTTCAGAATCAAATCTGATGGAGTTACTCTTCTGTTTCCATCAGCTTGAAAGACATCTGCTCTTCTTTTCATCTTAAAGACAACTGCTCCAAGGGAGAAAGCAGCTTTCCAAGATATTTCCAAAAATTTGCTATTTCAAATCCTTTGGTGCTAACAAGATATATAGAAGTGTATTTGCAGGAGAAAGTGCTGGTATGTTTGTCTGCCTCCCAGACTTTGCTTTTCCTATAAGACTCCTCGAGCAAGTTCCTCCAATAACAAGAGAGCCCAATTCTGCACTATGGGCAGTGATCAGTGCCACGCTGAGTGAGCAGAAGAGAAAGCAATCCCCAGAGCCGACTCCAGTAACAAGGCTATGCAAGTTCTTCCTCCAAGTGCCTTTGAGTCCTTTACTTCTGGAGCCAGGGGCAGGTCAGACCTTGGCTGAACTGCTAATCCTGCCAGACAAAGAGGAAAGAACATCTTGTAAAGTTTTGTTGCTGTTGTTATTATTAAAACGGACTAAGCACAGAGTAACTGGCCAAGCTATCTGGCAAAGATGACCTGCAGAAAAGTCTTTTAGAACAAAAATGGTAATTTCTGGATATGGGAGGAAGCTTCCCCAGTTTAAGGAGATGAACTGCACTGAACCAGCCACTCTTAGTCGCAATATATGGCTTGTTGCCTGATTATTTTACCACCGTACACCACAGATCTTTCCTTGGCTTCTCCCCTTCACCGCATGGCAGATAAAAAAAAGATGCTTTGCTGTTTGCACAGCCTGTGCCTGCTGGAATCCTGCATGAGAAATATTGGGCGCACAAGAATTAAAAAGATGTCCAAATGCCTCAGGCAGAATACAAATTTGAAAGCACTCTGTTCTTTCCAGGGGCAGCTTTTCTGCTTTCCCTCCTGGGAGGGAAGGACAGGGTCTCTGCAGTATCTACCCAAGGCAGGCAGCGCAGGAAACTCTCCCAGAGGAGCACACTGGAGCTGCCGTGGAGGATTGGGATGCCTGCGAAAGTGGGAGTCATGACCACATTAAGGCACAAGCTGTTCCCCTTTTGAACAGACTGGAACCGCTGTGGGCAAGGGCTTCCTTCCTGAGTTAGACTCTGCAGAGGTTTGAAGTAGATGGACAGACCTGGGCTTGAGCACTGAGCAAATGTCTTGGCCTCCACCTTCCTCTGGGTATCTCCCCACTGTATATTTTGTGTGCAGCTGTGGTCGGAGGGAGCAGCACCAAACTCTGGAAGTCCTTCAGCAAAGTAAGGCCTCATCTTCCAGAAGGTCAGGCTTGCGTGTAATTTATGAGGGTTGTGGTAGCCCTGCTACCCTCTTGCTGTTTGTGATGAATTTTAAATAAAGTGACTATTTTCCCTTCTGCTCGTGTTTGGAAAGGTCACTGGTAAAGGAGAAGAAATTATTGCAGGAAACAAATCCCTTCCTTTGGTCATTCCTCTCACCACAGCCATGCTATTTTTAACAAATCTTATTAAAAATTATACAACACTGTCTTTTCTGGAATCTATTTTATTGAACAAGTACAAAATAAACCAAGACAGGAAAAACACACCATTTGGAGTAGCTCTTTTTGCTGCAACTGATTTAGCATAACAAACCACGAGGGAATGCAAATGGCTTTCTAGAACTGCTTCCTGCGGCCATCTCTCTGTCCATGCGGAAAAGGGGAGAATTTTAAGCTAACCAGCTGCATCACTTCATACAATAGTAAATTATTCTAAGTGCTCCAATCACCAAAAAATACACTGTCTCTGAGGTTATTCCCATTATCAGTGTTATGCGTTTAATTCCTTGCTGCAGCCAGCTTTAAACAGTGCCTTTCCAGAATGTTGTCAAACCCCTGGATGTGTGTTTAACAGGAGGAGCTAAAACTGGTCCACCAGATTTGGGCATGTTAGACCCTTCATTTGACAGAGGGAAATTCTTCTCACAGATGATTTTCAAGGTTCCTGATCTCTCAAGTTTACTGTCTTACCATCTAGAAATAATTAATACATTTGGAAATCATATGAACAAATGTGAAAAATATCTCTTCTTGCAGTGGTTTCTGTTCTGGTGGCAAGAGGTGAGGCTGGTGATTAAATGGTCTTAATGCAACCATAAGCTTTCTGTTCACTCACACGTCTTTCATTGTCACTGAGTTAGCACCAATCGTTATCAGCCATTACTGACTTTCATTAGGACCAAGATGTGGCCCTACACTTATAAAGACTGAATTTTATATTGAGAGATTATGTATGAATGGAGAAGACAGAGATGCAAGCAAACAGAAGTTTGAGCCCCAGTTATTCAAAAGATTTACATGCCCAACTTGAAATTATTTCCATGGGGATTAGATGCCTAAAGAGCCTGATGGAGTTCTTCTGCATCAGAAGTGAAACTACAAGGTATCAGTATGATAAGCAAAGTATTACTATTTACCATGAACAGATATCCTCACTACAAAAAAGGAAAAAGGGTGTCCTTCAGACTGTAGCTCTCCCCATCCACAAATTTTTTGTGTCCATTTGCAAAAGCATGCTTAATTGAACCTGCCTCTCCTAAGACGTGCTAGGAAAACATCTCTGTATCATGGACTCAGGCTCTGCTCCACAGAGCAAGGGGAGTTTCAACATGTGAGTTTAGCCTGGAGGAATCTCATTATAGGTTTGGGGCAAGGAGCAGGGAATTTTCCATATGTCATCTCTACCAATAAGGGAGACGATGTTCATTAGGATGGTCATTTAATTACTAAAGGCACTTGCCCTACGCATCTTATTTAGGATTCAAGAAAATAAAATTGCCTCTCCAAAAGCTAATCTGTTACTGAACTGGATCAGATTAATTTAGAAAGACTCTATATTCCTTGAGATCCACCAGCATAGGTCTTGATGTACCGCAGTGTTTCTCCTGTACTGTGAATACACATGTGCATTTGTGAAAGAGCATGAGTCAATGACATTTTTAAAAGTCATTGCAATTATTATAGAAGATGCTAATCATGTCGCACTGTCCTCTGAAGCCTGGCAAGTGTTCAGCTGAGGACGATTCTATACCTGGCTGCCATCCTGTGCATTGCTATTGCCATCTAGTTCTGTAGCTGGAAGCAAAAGCACTGAAATAAGTATCAGAAATGAAGACCTTAAAGCAGCCAAATCCTGTCGGTCAGGTGACCCTTGTTCTGCTTATTCTACAACCTGTTACATATGGATGCCTTAAGAGATATTTTAAAAGATTTTGCAAGATTATAGAAAAATGTCACTGATAATAGAATAACTGCAGAGATTTGTACCTCCTGATAACAAAAATATTTAGAACAAATTACTCTCACATGACTGTGAAGAGACAGCCCAGGAATCTCACCAGGATACCTGAACACATTTCAGTTATGGGTAAAAAATGCAGGAAGAAGCAATCCCATATTTCTCTCCTCAGGAGAATCATGATTCTTATGGCCTTTACTGCCTAAGGCTTATTTCTTCTTTTGTTAGGGATCAGAGGTCGGAGACAGCTTAGCTTCTCAACCATATATTTCATCTAGAATGATTTTTTCTTAGCTCCTCTTTCCTACAGACTGCCATAGGTCATTCACGAATATGAAACAGGCTCTTCCTCCTTCAGAGCTGTTTGCAATCTACAGTGACTTCAAGAGATAATGATGTTTGGGCTATTAAGGATATTAAGCTTAATTATCATCTTTGTTGCTTCCAGGTCACATTCTCAGAAGATTACCTCTTCCCTGAGCCAACCCATATTGGTCCAAAATTTGCGAGAGTAGCTAAGCAGACTTGAACGTGCCACCTCACCATTTACACTCGTATCTGTGGTACCAGCGACTATGTAACAAGGGTGTTTCCCTAGAAACAAGTACCACTGAGCTATGGGCATCAAGCTTTAGAAAAGAACTACCAACTTGTGCTCCATTTCAGGTGCACTAGCATGCTCCAGCTTCGTTAATGAACCATTTGTAGCTCTAAGGGTAGTGCAAAGATGACAGCCTCTCTGTCAACACCACTAGGTAAAGGCTCTTACCCTGAAAATGTCACTTCACATCCTGGTTCTCTGCAATTTAGTTCTGTAAACAGGGATGCTGCACTAGTGATCAGTGGTTCCTCAGAACAGTGCCTACAGACTGTAAGATCCTGGGTCTGAGATAAGCACCATGGATCAATCCTGAAGGAAATCCTGTAGGTCTTGAAATAAAAAGCTCCCATATGAACACTTCCACAAAATCTGAAATGCATTTAGACGCTAACAGTAAGAGGCCCAGCATCTGCTGGGAAAGATCTATCCAAAGAATAAAGAAATACTTGAATCCAGATGATCTCAAGGTCATATTTGGTTCAGAATTTTAATCCAGTTTTCTTTTTCTAGCTTCATAACAGCAATAGAGCTCTCTTCTGAAAGATCAGGAGGTAACAAGGAGAAATTACTGTCACAGAGCAGCAAGAGTGGTGCTGCTCTATGCAGAAGGGATGACCCAGGAGCTAAGGGTAACCCCAGCGCAGGTTGTGTCCTCACCAACAGAGCACCATCCCATGGCATCTGAACATGGCAGGCAGAGCCTTTATGAACAGGGTCCATAAACAATCTGAAAGAAGGCAAGTAACATATGAGCTCCAGAGTTCACTCAAGAGGTCAGTGAGGAGCAGCATGATAGGGGACTCTCCAGGCTGAGCTTAAATGGAGCTCCTGGCCAGTGGGCAGAGGGTGCATCAGTGGGGGTACCAGGTGATGGTGGTTTGAGTAATTGAGGCCTCTTTGCTATCAGAGTCCTGACACTGACCTAACTGCAGACTTAAAAAACAAAAGCAAAAACCACTGAAGTGACACCACACAGAGCTTCAAGAATGAAGCAAAAGGGAAAGGCAGGGAGTGTTTCAACAGGAAAACTAACTTAATCTCCAACTGAGTGTTAGTTAAGGATATCTGAGGGTTAAGAAGCGAACACTACCCTTTGCAGAGCACAGTGACATGTGTACAGACAGCCCAGACCAAAGAGAGCTGTACTGCATGTGGCACACAGCCCACTGAAGTAAGTGAGCAGATCATCAGTCAAAGGAAGAGCAACAGCAGCTTAAGGACCTAAATCCATTTGGCTGGGAAAGCTGCCTGCTGCTAGTGAAGTCAAAAGAAAGTTCAGTGCTTGAGGTGACTGCCATTTTTGGACGACAGAAACCCCTGCTTAAACCTTTGCAAGCTATTCACACCAAAACTTCTCGAAGAAAATCCCCTTTTCACGAACGCCACTTCAGGAAGTGCTCTGCGATTTGGGGTGAAATTTCCCATCCAGCCCAGAGAGGCACTGGTTTCATAGCGCTTTGTTATCAGGGTGGGCAGGGGAGACCCCTGCTCCTATTCCACTGATATTCCAGCTCCAGGATGGGGAAAATCTTTTGATAACATTTACTGGAACTGGAAGGCTTTTGCTACCTTCTTCCATGTGGGATATCACAGGAGTGCTCCATACCACACAGATGGAGTTCTAACAGGATACAGAAAAGGTAAACAGACAGAAAATGAAGAATAGATTATCTAGCTGGAACTGAAGGATGTCTGTAAGTCAGAAGGAAAAATCACACAAGCTGGAATACAGACAGCTTCTCCTTCTCTTTTCCCCCTGCACTCCTGGATACCTCTCTGCACAACCTATGGCAGCTCCACAGCCATAGAAAAGAAAGACTGTGGACCTCTGAATTGCCATGGCACACTTCCTAAAATACATAGACACCTGCAGGATTACATTTGTGCATCCACTGTGAGAGATAACAGCACTGAGGTGTGAGGCAGGCTGGGGGTTGAACACAAATAGGGTCTTTCTTATGAATCCTTTCCAAAAGCTCCAAGTGAATATATCCTAAAGGAACACACAATTTCCCCCTGGCAGTAGCTATGTATGAAAGCCTAATACATTTAAGTCTAGAAGGAGGTGTCTTTGGGTTCAATAAAATAAAAAACCATCCCACCTCAAAATCTTACTTCTGGGATATATAGAAAACTGTGTAAACCCTGTTAAAAAGTGTCACTGTATGAAGTTGTGCAGTTTGGCCTCCTAATTTCTGTGTTCTTTTGTCACAATTTAAAGAAGAGAATGTTTCCCAAACCGGTATTTTGCTGACATTCAACAATTCAGAGTATATGTCCTTGGAATTTTTATAAAGTGCAATTTTTAAATATTATTTTTCCAAAATACTGCCCAAAGGAACCATTCTGTCTGGTCAAACAGCCCTTGTAACTGCTTTAAATGCTCACGCAGCATTTCTCCAAATAAGGTCTTGTATGAAAACGGAACACCACAGGGGCACCATGAAACACCAGTTAGCACCTTTATAAAACTCTGCTTCTAAGATTAACTATGCTACAACCCTGGCAGATCATAGAATTGTAAGTCTTGTACGAGCACAGAGTGGAATTGTGTTAATTTGTCTCAGAGGATGCTATTGCAATAGTCCTTTCTCATCTTCAGAGAAATCCAGCTCAGAGCACTGAGATGGTGCACACCAGGAGACATTTTACGGGAACATGCTTTCAGAGGGGGGTGTTTTCTTATTCACACAGCTTTCCTTATGCCCTTCAAATTGCACCAGTCTGTCTGAGGAGGAAACAAAAAGGTCTACATTGAAATTTGCTCCGTGGGTCCATGTGATGTTTCGTCCTTGTGTTCCATTGGGTCTTTGGCATTGCAAGATTTCTTTGCATGTTTGGGAAGAGATGAGGCTAACACAGAAGGGCTGAAAAGCAATCAATGCTGCTTCCTTCCTTTCTTGTGTTTTCTTTTGCCAGCTACACAGTATTCTTTCAGAGAAATCTGCAAGCCATCAAGTGCATCAGAGCCCAGGCTGCGTTTGCAGGAGCTGAGCCGAATGTTCAGCAGGAGCCCACTTCCCAGCTGGGATTGTGACCCCGTTTCAGTGCTGCACATGCAAAAAACCTCCTGCTCCTCTTGTGCCTCACAGGGCAGGTTAACACAATACTTGGACTAGCCCAGAAGCTCCAGGCTGTTGAAAGGAGTGATTCTACTTCTAAACCTGCTCTGCACTGGGGCCTCAACACTGTGTTGGAGATCATGCTTCTTTTTGTCTTCAAAGCGGGATAGGCAGATCTTCATGGCAGCACGTATGCAGTAGTTTGACCTGCTGCTCAGTGGTGACAGCCTGAGGTGGTCACATCACCTTTGCTCCAGAATTCACTCATTCCCTGTAATTTGTGCATTGGGTCTCTGTGGAATGGTCGCAGTCCAGCAATGGATCACCAACAGAGTGCATGAAAGCTGAGGTAAAACAAGTAGCTGACCCTAAGTTTTGCAGTGCAAAGAATGTGTCTTAACCCCTGGAGCATTTTTCTTTCTGAGAATGAAACTCTTGGCTTCACCCCGTCCTCCTCTCTTCACCTTTGTGGTCCCTCACTTCAGCAGACTTTCAGGATTTTATTTTGAAAAGGAATCACAGAGTAATTCTGGCCATTAGTAAATAACACAAAAGCTGATAAACTGTTAAAAACCCAGAGAACTTGCCAACAGACTTAGACGAGACATTTGTTTTTGGGAAACCCTCTGCACAGTACAGTCCACATGCGCACTTAATCACGCAGAGAAGCATTCACTGTAGGATATATTTTTAGGCAATTTTTCAAGTGGCAAATTTCCACTGGGGTACAGCACTTGTCCTCTCATAATTAACTGTACAGAAAATATTAGTCTAGATCTGGCCTGCGTGATGGTGGAGGGAACGTGCTACGCCCAAGTTCAAGAGAGGAGCAGGATCTCTCTCTGTGTGGGCTAATGAAGACTAAGCACATTACACACATATTTGGCCATCACCACCAAGAAAGGCCACGAGCTTCCCTCACAGTGTGCGCTTGGTCCTGGAGCTGAATAGCTTTCAGCTGTGCAGAACGTTGTTTGGCTGCTCTGAGAGATGAAAAAAAGATGTAGGAGTCAATCACTGGAGAAGGGAGGTTTGATTTAAAAGGGTATTAATGTGACAACCAGGGATCTGAAGGGTGGTGGAAAACCCAGCAGGCCCCACAGCTCCTGTCGAGCGGGTGCTTGCCAAGTCACACAGATCTGCAGTGTGACACATCTCCCATCTTGGATCTCATGGCTGCACCAATAATTCATGTGCTCACACGGCTCTGGCTAGCTGCCACCCCCAACTCCATGAAGGGCCACTGCCACACGCTGAGTCTTCCTGCATGGTTCCTGTCTTCTCCTTTTGCTTTAGGTGTCTGTGGGTTTTAAGAAGACCAAGGGGCAGGACTGACAGGAGGGTCATTGAGGTGAGCCCTCCAGCACATAAGCCCTGTCCTTCAGACTGCTCTCTCTGCCTGAGCCTCACGGCTGGGGTGTCTGAGCATGCTGAACGTGTAGACAGCACCTGTCCCTGACTTGAATATAGGACAACCTTAAAGCACACACTGTGAGTCAACAGGGATAGGTTTAAGTGTGTACTGGAAGTCTTTATTGAGTGAGAGTCTGAAAGAACAGGATGGCAAGTCATCCACAGTAAAGTTATGTGTGTTTTGTTGGCTAATGTTGGCTTGGAAAGATCCTTCCCACACATCTTCAATACAGAGAACAGTTCAAGTAGACGTTTTAAAGGCAAATCAAATGGAACTCAGCTTTTAAAATTTGTAATTCCTTGAATAATTCCTGCTATTTTTTTATCTCCCTGACCAGTATATCCCTGACAGGTGCAGCTTTAGCACTCTTCCGGGAGCTTTACTAAGTTACTGGTGTGGTACTTGCCTGCCTCAGCTAGCAAATCCCAGTGTATCTCCTATCATGCAGCCATGCTACCCAGCCACAGGAAAAATACGTGTAATGCAATAGGATGCTGCGAGAAGTTTCCAGGTGATGTCTTGACCAAACAGTCCATTTACATGAGAAGTATTTATGGACTAGAGGATGGTGAGACCTGCTGAAACCTTCACCTTGTTCTAACCATATATGTCCACATTTTCTGGCTTACTTTATCCGAGGTCACATAGAAAGAGACCAGGAGCTAGAAATACATTTGTGAAATGAAAGCTGAGCTTTGACTCCACTTCTCCTTTAAAACAGAAGAAGAGCTAATGAAATCCTGTCTATAAGTTTATGGTAACCCCTAATAAATAGGCAATATTTGTTTTGTAGGTGTATTCAGACCCCTCTGCTTATCTATAGAAAAAGCAAAATAACACTGTGAGCAAGTATGTCAGGTTCAGCCAGCCTACCTGCATAGTAGTGAACTCCACCGTTGTACCCTACCATAGTAAAGTCACTTAGTTCTGGGCTCATTTGACTCCAAACACCAAAAGCTTATACGACAGGGTGAGCATGGTGTAAAACTCTACCTTGTATAGCTAACCAAGTCTTCCTATGTCTCCAATTTTGATCCTGAAAGGTCCTTTCATCACAGATTTTTGAGTATTTTGTGTCAAACCTCAGCCCTTAGGCTAGCCCATGGCTGGTCACCAGTGTGTATCTCTTCCTACTGCAGCAGTGTAAAGTGCTGATCCTCCTCCACGCAGTCCCTTAGAGGAGAATTGTGAGCAGCAGCTGGTGATATCTGGGCTTCTCTCCTCTATCCTTTTTCTGTCCTCTGCTGCCCAAACAAATGTGTGTCTTGCTGAGGGGTTTTCTATTTTTGGGTGCTTCATGAGATTTCTTTCCTGCGCCAATTGTTTGATATCTAACATGGAATAAGCCAATGCTTAAGCCTCTCCTTCAGCTGCAGCATCAGCTGAGTCTCCCTTCTCTATCTAGGCACTTACTTTAGCAAAACTTGTAACAAACTTCAACAAAAAGTAGAGTTGAATCTCACTCAGAATGTACAGTAAGTTAAAAAGTTATTCTTGTGTTAATTAGATTAACACAAGAGCTAAAAGGAAAAATGTCAAAGACAAATATGCATGTCCATTGATGTCCCACAAGCTATATCTCCACTAAAACTGATATTAGAAGTCCATGTAACTTCTCCTTTCATTAGTCTTTAGCAAGATGTGTTCAATTGTTCAATCTTCGTTCAAACCATAAGGCAGAACAGGCACACTGTGAAGAACGCTTAATTCACATTTTGTAAGACATTGCCCTGGCCTACTTTCATTTGTTATATTCTATGTAAAAAACTGTATGCATACAAAATATTCAGCTGGTTGTGTAAATGGCTTTATCAGACATAAACATCTCCATATTTGATATTTTAGTCATGCTCAAGTATAAACACTCATTATCGCTTCTGTGTTCCTCCTCCTCAGACAAGTATTGTTTGAGATGGAGTATTTTCCTTCCTTATTCTTTATATTTTTATGTTTGCTGATTATTTTTCTTTTTATTTTAACTGACTCATTAACACATTTTACAAAGATGTTGTAAAGTGTCTGAAAACCGTATAATTTACTCCACTGTGCTTCAGTTTCATTATATGTTGAACATGCTTATCAGATTTGACAGCTCCTCAGGTTGAATCTGCCTGTCGACCAACAAATATTCTTCATGTTTCATTTCTGATTTGCATTTTCAATATTTTAAACACATACTACTATAATAACATTGTAGAAAAAATAAATTAAAACCTATCAAGCTGTGTGAACCGTCAAGATTTGCATAAACAGAAAATGTTTTCTAATTTCTTTAAATTACAGTGTTCAAATTTCTGAAGCTGAACTAAGAATAACTGTTCTAATGGGTCCATGAATAAGAATAAATCATACACAGACAGCATACTCAGGATTACCTTCTCTAACTGGTGTTGATGACTCTACTAAGAAATAGCAGGGGTCCTTTACTGTATTCCAAAATTTTGAGTAGCAAAACACTGTCCCACTCCAGACTATTCCCACACCATTATTTGGTAGATATTAAAATAAAAATTCAGTCTGTAAAAACCTTATATATAAAAACATAAAGATAAAATTAACAGATCAGTATTATTCTTTAATTATAGCCCTTATGAAATAATGCAAGATCCACAGTCCTGCATACCAGACCAGCTGCTGTGAGAGTATTCTGTTGCAGAAAATATCCAGCATACTGAAGAAACCAAGGAGAACAAATCTCCAGTTCCTGTTCTGCAGATCTATCAGATCACACGTTGCCAGGACAGGGAGAGAATGCAGCCTAAAATAAACCTGCAGAAACTACCTGTGTCACCTCTGTACCCTACCAGAAAGGATTTTTGCCCAGTTTCTAGTTGTTAGACAAATGCTGCATAACTCATCACTGCCTGCAGTCCCACTTCTCAGAACTGCCATTCCAGATGTCTTGGGAATCTCTGAATGAGTCTTCCAGAGCTGCCACAGAGAAGACTTAGCCAGCAGATTGAGGAGAAATTCGTGAAAACTAGCCATGCTCTTATGCAGCATTTGCCCTTTGTGTGCTATTTTACGCACTCACTGCACAGTCATTTGTATAGCCACACTCACTTGGGTTGTGTGACATCTAGTTTACATCGCATCTTGACCAGCTAGAAATCTTGGCAACTGTAGAAGGCTTCTAGCACTTCCAAGGCTAGACATCTATCTCATGATGTTTCTTGTTTCAGTTAATTTTTTTTTCCTTTATTACTTCTTGCACCACTGAGCTGCTGAGAAATTCCTTATCCCTTGGATTATTTAATTTTCCATCATTTACTGAGCCCCTGCAGCAGCATGCAAGACATCAGCACTGATTCTGTCTGTGTCTGAAGTGCTCCTCTATCATACTAGTGAAGAGAATAAGCACTTTATTGTAGGCATTTTTTATAGTGAAGCTATGATTTATTTTGCTTACATTTCATTCTGACAAATTTTCTTCTCAGTGTACAATGGGGATAAGTAAGATTTTCTTTTTCCACAGTTGCTCCTATACCCTCCAATCATGCATCACACCCAGTCTAGACTGCACCTGATTTATGTCAGTCTTCAGAAATAACAGGACTTTTCTGGGCTGTACTGATATCTGAGCAACTCTTTTTGGGAAGAACCATGAATATTGAAGCATTAGCTAAAGGCCGAAGCACTGAATAGTTAAAGATAAGCATTCTAAAGACAGTCATGACAAATAAAATGGTCAATAATATTTAAGAGGCTTTTTAAAATAATAGTTCTGAGTTTTGTCACTTGAATGACTATGTTTAAATGCTAAAATACTTCATACAAAAGATGCTCATAATTGCTGAGATATTTTGAAGTACTTAACTGAATACATGCCTGTAGAGCGCAAAGCGCAAAGGACTCACAAACTGGCTTCAAACTTGATCCCATTTGGCTGTTCTTACATTAGATATAAGGGTTTCTCCAAACTCATCTTGGCTCCAATAGAGACCACAATGTAGGAAAACAAGTCCCACATTTTCCCAGTCCCTCAAATAACCAAGAAATATCCACAGAAACAGCATGAGAGCTGAGCAGCTGTCAGCTGAAAATGAGTGGGAAGCAAGAAATAGACCCAGGTGTGTTAAGTTCACAAAAACCAACACTGTGATACAGCTCAGAAACAGACAGATTCAAACAGAAGGTCCTGCCAGTATAGGGTGAAGTGTTAATGCTCCCATGTTTATATTAAGATCCCATCTTCAGTATTGCAAACATTGCTGTACAAGTGCTCCTATAAGAGTAACATCCAAATATGAGCAGATGTGAAGAATGGCTACTAGGATGACAAAGCTAAGAGACCTGGGTTTATTTAGTCTAACAAAGGCGGATCTAAGGGGGAAAATGCATTAGTGCTTTCTGCAAGGATATTAGGGAGGTATTTGAGCTACTGAAGCAAAGGATAGACTTGACAAAAGAGAAAATAAATATGAACTGGCCACAAGTAAATTTAAACAGGGAATGATATTTTGCTGACCATTAGAAGAATGAAGTTCTCAAATGGCTTTTGGATAGAAGCAAAGTGGGTAGCTGAGCTGGAAACTGAGCTTCTAGATGGCTCGCAACCTGTCTAGGAAAGAGCCTGCCCACAACATCAGGCAAAACCTCATGATTCAATTGTCACTTTGGGCCCTATTTCATACAGCCCTAAACCAGGTAAATAAAATGAGAAAAAAAAGTTGCAGAGCAAACTGGAAACCCCAAAACATTTTGAGCAGATATTTTACTGAAGCCAAAGCACAGCACCAGAAAAGCAAGACACTGTGAAGTGGGCTGAGCCTGCTACTGATGAGTGGAATAGGAAGAAGGGTTTATATTTTCTACAGTGAAAATCTTTATCCCCAGTAAGTAATTGTGGAAAGGAGACAGGAACAGGGAACAAGACTGATTAAGACATGGTAACTGTTCAGGCTCTACCTTAATAACAAAGAAGTCTTTAAGAATTCTTCTGCATGAATTAAGATTTCTGCACAAAATATGTTACATGCTCAAACAAACAGTCTCTTATTTTATACGTGTTTTTTTCTCTCCTGCATCTTAAAATAAATAGGGGTGGTGGTGGTGGGATCTAATCTGGATTGAATGAGAGTGTTGCATTAGGGAAAATACTGAATGTTCCCGTTCTTGCAGACTACAATTATTAATAGATGGAGGTAATAAGAAAAAAGGAATTAGCTGCTTAATGTAGCTGTTCTGAGACTGGAAGTTCTGGGACAGAAAATACCAAACACACAGAAATATTCTGTCATTTAGCACATCAGCAAAGGCTGGGATCTCAAGTGGCTGAAGACTAGACTGCAGGGGAAAGGGAGGAGGAAAGGTCACCAAATCCCTAATATATAGAACTGTTGCAACTAAGGTATCGCATGAACTAAAGCCTGAGGGAAAGAGCATTAAAAAACAGACTGCATCTGTGTATGTATTCAGAGTGATGAGCCCTGTCAGCCATGGTTTCCTGCAGGTATGTCCACTGTGGCAGGTAATAAGGAAGCTTTGCTGGTATACGCCTGATGTGTGACCAAAGCACAGAAAGTGAAGAGAGTGTCCCAGTACAATGCACAGGTTCCCACCTGTGTGCCAGGAATCTACTCACAGGGTCAGAATAAGAAAAACAGCAGTTAAAAGCTTTTCCTCTCTGTTAAATGGATCTAGTGGAAAAAAAAACGTTCCTTGCGAAAGTGGATTAAGTAGTCTGCTGAAGGAGTCTGAGTGAAGGTAACAGTGCATCTACCCTCAGAAACCACTTGGGAGAATCTCTGTTCCCCACAGGAGTAGGGCAAGGGAAAGAGTGCCTGCCTTGCCTGGTCTCTCTGCTTCCCCTAAATAAGGAAAAGGCTTCTGTAATGCAGGGTCCACTGCCTCGGTGAAGGCTTTTCACAGCATGGTTCTCCTCTCACTCACATAGCCCTCAACGAGACCAAAACAGCCATACCGCATGTTCAGAGGGGACACTGCATATGTTCATCCTCTGAAATCCTCACACATTTGACTTTTGTGGCCTCTAGGCACATTATTCTCTATTAATAATGTGAAACACGGAACCAAAAGACAGCTGAGGTTGGAAAGCATTTCTGGACATTGTCAAATCCAAATCTGTGCTCAAAGCAGGGTCAGTCAGAGCAGGTCCAGTTTGAGTTTGAGTATCTCCAAGCAAGGAGAGGCCACAATCTCTCCAGGCAACCTGTTCCCAGTGGATTTCCATCCTAACAGTGAAAATGGTTTAAGTTGAATTCCCTTTATTTCAGATTGTGTCCATTGCCTCTTGTCCTTTCATTGGGCGCCACTGAAAAGAGTTGGACTCCATCCTCTTTATTCACCTTCCATCAGGTATTTATACACATGGGTAAGACCCACTCTGGGCTTCCCCTCCTCCAGGCTGAGCAGTCCCAGCTCCCTCAGTCTCTACTTGCATGTCAGATGCTCCAAGCTCCTAGCCATCTTGGCGTCCCTAAAAACAGGCTTGTTCACCCATTTAGTGCAAGTTTTGAAATGGGATAATAGATATTACTTTATTTTCTACTCAATTTAAATTAGAAGATTATATACCTTCTTATCCACTTTCCATTGTGATTATTGTTAAATATTGCAAACTGGTTTAGTACTTTGAAGAGATAGCATACATTTATGATTAAATGCTTTCTGAGTGTTAACTTGTCATTGAAGGCATACATGTTCTTATCAATATTTGAGTTCAAAACAGAAAGAAACACTACATTTAAACTATTATTTTCCAGAGAAGGTTTCCCCTTCATTATCTCATCCAATTGCCATTTCTTTTAAGAACAACAGGGTCTACAATTAAGACATGTTAATAAATCTCTACTAAATGTAGTCTATAAAGAAACAGTGCTTTCATTGTTTGAAGTTACTTGAACAGGGTTAAGAGCATGTGTGCAGACATCACAGGGTTTGCAGATAATATACAATAATTTTATAAAGAAGTATGCTCACGTATTCGTTAATGGAATATGCCAATTTCTGCCGTCTGTGGAAATGCACTTAAGGGAATCAAAGATTGCATTCTTCATGCTTCCTGAGTAGTTTAGTGAATGTATAAGGAAATTAGCACACAACAAAGCACAATGTTTTTGAGGGAGCAAAATGACCAGATCTTGAAGCATACTAAGCACCTACTGAGAACAGCTGATGGACTTCTCATACTTGTGAAGTCTTCACAGCAATTAAAGGTTAGTTAGTTTAAAGAAAAAGGTGGGTTGTAAAGCACGTACATTTGGGATAATAAGACTTAGATGACATTATTTGAAATACCACCTTGTATTTCATGAGATTGTAGCTTAATATCTTTAAACTTGATTAAGGTGGTTTGAGTCCGTGCTGCTGTGATGATATAAATGGATATATTATATATATATATATATATATAATGGTATAAAAGGCTGGCTGAACACCCACTTTTTCTCTCAGAGTCTCTCATGGGTTAGGATCCCGGGTCTGAGTACTCCAGCATGAAAAAATTGAGTCCTGGAAACCAAGACCTTACTTTATATTAATGAGAATACAAAAAGAAGCCCCTCTCCTTGTGAGTCAGGGTGCAAATTTCAGGGGGCTCAGCAGAGGACAGCTTGTGGCAGGAGGGGGATAAAAATGAAGATGCAGATCTTGTCCAGTGGTTCCCTGACTACTTGTTCCCCTTGCAGGCAGCCAGCGCCCATGTCACAAGCAGCCCTCATAGAGGTCTTGGAGAGCTCAGGACAACTAGCACGGGGGACCCTGGCGTCCAGTTTCACTCTGAGGTCACCAGTGTTACTGTGAAAGCTTACACATTTCTCCCTGATAGGCATTTCTGTATGAAAGCATCCTATCTGGCTGTGCTCCCTTCTCTTATCCTACTTGTTTCAGCTTATTTTCACACCCAAGCAACCCCACATGGCAGTTTGAGGTAAGCATATCTTAAATAAAGTTGAAGCTCTGCCTCAGGAGTTCTTTACTGCCAAATACCTGTGCTTTAATTGAAAGGTCTGAGAATCCTGGTTGATGATCCTGGTTGATTGATAGTACTATACCATATTCTAAGAATGGTACAGCACGGTTCCATGCAAATTATTGTACTTAATGTGTACGGCGTATGAAGAGCAGAAGGAAGTACTGTTCTTGTAAATTAAGGATTTTGAGGTGTACGCCTTTAAGGGAGACTTTAGTTGAAATAAATGGGGCAACCTAAAAGAGAATGGTTAGAAAATCTGAAACTCCCCGATTAGTCAGAAGAAGTAACAGAATTTTGTGTTCAGAAGAATTCTGAGCACCTTGCCTCTGTGCTTCGGGTACACTGTCACCTACCGAGAAATCTGATGAAGCAAAACCGAATGGGGTCATGTTAAAAGGTGTGAAGCATGTCCTATTCAGAAAGTAGTTTATGAAAACAGAGAAGCTAAGCTTTTTCTTTTGCTGTAATTTATATGCATGTAAGTCTGATCAATATAATCACCAGCTTATTTATGAAGAGAAGCACACCTTTACATCTTCCGTGAGTGGCAATCACAGAAATCAGGTAGTTATTATTATTCCTATAAAATGTGCTTGGAAGTTTAGCCTTTTTGAACTTTTATCTGGTAGCCTAATAGATAGGCAGCCTAATTTGGAATTTTACACAGTGACATATGGAAATGAATTTTGATTTAATAAAAAGAAAACAGAAAGATTACTTTGGAAAATTAGCTACTGAGTTTCTCTCGCACAAACACACACACACACTCAGATTCACTGTGACTTGGAAAAATCACATATCTGAGCAAGAGCATAACTTCATATCCATGTGCAGTCAGCATCATATCCTTCACTGAACTTGCCATTGTATATTTTAAGAAATGCCAAATAATACTGCACTTCCTGTGAAGAACTGCTGTCTGCTCACTAGTAGTTAAAACAAGACTAGGACCTTATCACTGTTAAGCAGAATACTGGAATAAGTCAAGAGACCCAAGGGGGTTTTCCCTTTCTGACACTGAGTCTGTGCTCTGCAGTTCACTGTTTATTGTGCTCCTGTATTCCCCACTATAACCTGTTTTCTAACATCTATAAGGGACTTTCTTCACAATAGATGGAAATTGTGACCTGGGGGCTATGTGTTTTTATTCCACAGAGTATTTTATTCTACACTAAACACCTACTGAACAGTAAGAAGTAAGTTATTACTAGTTTTGTAACTGATGTATAAAGAAGAAAGCTCGATTTCCAATCCACGGAAAACTTATTAAGTAAATTATAAGGGATTGCAAACTGGCAGTGACTCTGTGGTGAAAGGTTAAAACATCAACAATTTCAAACCTAGCCTACCTTAATCTTTCCTTGTCCCTTTTACTGCCACTCTGGTAGCTTGAAGAGAAATTTTGTATGCTTAATGGTTCTTTCTACATATTCAGAACAATTGTTCCTTGGTGCCTTCATTGCTGTACAATTGTACTCCCTGGCAGCCTTCTTAGTTCTCTTTCTTCTTCTGGAGAGAAAAGAAATTTGACATTGTCCCAGCAATTACACAATTAATTATAACGATACGCACACAAACCCCCTTATGTCTCAGGCTCCTTTGTCCTCGAGTTCCTCTACCAGGAGCGCCTGCAAGGAATGTTAACAGGACAACAGAAAATATTTTGTCATGACTGTTGGTTGATATTCAAGGATCACCTGCTGCAAGCTCAGGAGCGATGCATCCCAACTAGAAGGAAGTTCCGCAGGAGGGCCAGGAGACCTCCTTGGATGGATAAGGAGCTGCTGAGCAAAATTCGAAGGAAAAAAGAGGCTTATGAAAGGTGGAAGCAAGGTCAGGCGGCCTGGGAAGAATACAGGGATGTTGTCCGGGAAGCTAGGGACCAGGTTAGGAAAGCTAAGGCCCACTTAGAATTAAACTTGGCTAGGGATGTTAAGGATAACAGGAAGGGATTCTATAGGCACACTGCAAATAAAAGGCAGGCTAGGGACAACATGGGCCCTCTCCAGAAGCTATCGGGAGAACTGGCTACCCTGGATTTGGAGAAGGCTGAGGTTCTTAATGACTTCTTTGCCTCAGTCTTCACTGTCAAGTGCTCTGACCACATCACCCAAGTCCTGGAAGGCAGACGCAAGGACAGTGAGAATGAAGACCTTAGAACCACTGTAGGAGAGGATCTGGTTCAAGACCATCTTAAGAGCCTGAATGTATGTATACAAGTCCATGGAACCTGATGAAAACCATTCGCGGGTCCTGAAGGAGCTGGCAAATGAAATTGCTAAGCCACTGTCCATCATATTTGAAAAATCATGGCAGTCAGGTGAAGTTCCCGATGACTGAAAAAAGGGAAATATAACCCCCATTTTCAAGAAGAGGAAAATGGATGAGCCAGGGAACTACAGACCAGTCAGTCTCACCTCTGTGCCTGGCAAAATCTTGGAGTAGATACTCCTGGAAGGCATGCTGAGGCACATGAAAAACAACAAGGTGGTTGGTGAGAGCCAGCAAGGCTTCACTAAGGGGAAATCCTGCCTGGCCAATTTGGTGGCCTTCTATGATGGGACTGCAGACCTGATGGACAGGGGTAGAGCAGTTGATGTCATCTACCTGGACTTGGGCAAAGTGTTTGACACTGTCCCACACGTAATCCTTGTCTCTAAGTTGGAGAGACATCAGTTTGATAGGTGGACCACTCGGTGGATAAAGAACTGGCTGGATGGCCGCATGCAAAGATTTGTGCTCAACAGCTCAATGTCCAGCTGGATACCAGTAATGAGTGGTGTCCCTCAGGGATCGATGTTGGGACCGGTCTTTTTCAATATCTTAGTGACATGGACAGTGGGGTTAAGTGCGCCCTCAGCAAGTTTGCCGATGACGCCAAGCTGTGTGGTTCAGTTGATATGCTGGAGGGAAGGAATGCCATCCAGAGGGACCTTGACACGCTTGTGAGGTGGGCTGATGCCAACCTGATGAAGTTTAACCATGACAAGTGCAAGGTCCTACACCTGGATTGAAGCAATCCCAGGCACAGCTACAGGTTGAGCAGAGAAGAGATTCGGAGCAGCCCTGCAGAGAAGGACTTGGGGGTGTTGGTCAATGAAAAAATGAGCATGAGCCGGCAGTGTGCACTTGCAGCCCAGAAAGCCAACCGTATTCTGGGCTGCATCAAAAGGAGCGTGACCAGCAGGTAGACAGAGGTGATCCTGCCTCTGCTCTTCTGAGACCTCACTTGGAGTATTGTGTGCAGTTCTGGTGTCCCCAACATAAAAAGGACATGGAACTGTCAGAACAAGTGCAGAGGAGGGCCATGAGGATGATCAGGGGACTGGAGCACCTCCTGTATGAAGATAGGCTGAGAAAATTGGGTCTGTTCAGCCTGGAGAAGAGAAGGCTGTGTGGAGACCTCATAGCAGCCTTCCAATATCTCAAGGGGGCCTATAGGAATGCTCTTCATTAGGGACTGTGGTGATAGGACAAGGGGTAACGGGTTCAAACTTAAACAGGGGAAGTTTAGATTGGATATGAGGAAGAAATTCTTTACTGTGAGGGTGGTGAGGCCCTGGAATGGGTTGCCCAGGGAAGTTGTGAATGCTCCATTGCTGGCGGTGTTCAAGGCGGGGTTGGGCATAGCCTTGGATGGCATGGTTTAGTGTGAGGTATCTCTGCCCATGGCAGGGGGGTTGGAACTCGATGATCTTAAGGTCCTTTCCAACCCTTACTATTCTATCATTTTATGATTCTATGAATATGAAGCGGATACAGCCTCTTTCCATGAACACATGTTCTGCCTTTTCATTGCAGTACCCTCACATTTAATTTATTCAGTATTTAGCAATCATACTCATTTTTATTTCCTTTCTCTGCTTTGATCACAGAGCATCTTCAAAGAATATTTTATGTGCATGTTTCATACAAGTGCCTTCATTTAATTGCCCAGGTAATTCACCACATGTGCTCACCAGGCTGGGGGAGCACAAGAAGTTTTCTGGTATGTATGCTCTCATGAATGGAAAACTGGGAAATGATGAAGGAAGCATTTGCTATTGAGTTTGTACAACCACAGACACTGTGGGCACAACCAGGAACAGCAACAACACATGCAGCTTAGAAGTCTGATTTCCATAGAATTGTGCCAGTGAAAATCAGTCACTCAAAAAAGTCTCCAAAAAAGCACAAAAAAATGAAAAGTACAAAGAAGAGGAAAATTAATTTATTTGGAAACCACAAAAGAACATAGGAGGTAATTTTTGACTTCTGTAACACCTATTCCAACATCTATTACTCTATTCAATTATGTCTATTGCCAACACTAAATATCAAAATTCCTTCAGGAATCATAGTTTACCATAACATGAACAGTGTTCAGATGATCTTAATATAGGGTTGGAAAGGAACATACTACAATGTATTATAGCAGAGCTGCACTCGAGAGGCAAACCGAGAAGACTCCTCTGCAACAGCCCAGAATGGTTTCCAACGTGCTATTGCTATTTAGATAACATAGTGACAGGCATTTTACAAATTACCCAGAATTTATGGGCCAGATCGTGACACCATTACTCATGCTGAAACCTAGCATATAACGGCAGAAGCCCCACTGAAGTCAGCAGACTACCAGACCTGAAGTCACAAGCATGGGTTTCACAGTCTAGCTCAACTCTGTCCCTGGGCAGATAACCTATGGACCCACAGACATGTAGTCAGGTTTTGCAGCAAAGGTACACAGCAAATCTGAAGAAATGTTTTCCAGGAGTAAATTGGAGAAGGGGAGAAGGAGCAGGGAGAGAAGCTGTAGACTCCTCTAATGCTTTGTTAGGCTTCCTGGCTCCAATCTTAAATAAATAAGCATCTCAGGGGATCCAGGATTTTAATTCGTTTTTTCCCTGTCCTTTTTTAGTGCAAGATCAACTACAGTTTTCTTAAGGAACAAAAAAGACGGCAATGTTGAAGTTAAAAATGTTACCTTATCAGTCAGCTACGTGCAAGACATGGAAGAGCTATCAAGACAATATTAAAAGTTTTAATTATATGCCTAAACTCCTTTGGGAGGATACAGGCTCTCTAAATCTTTCTTAAATGTGATACCAAGTTACAAATTGCCTACATCTCGTTTCTGTGTTCTCCTTTATCTCTTCCTCCACTCTTCCTCTATGACTGCTATAGTGTTTGTATTTTTATTTCCTTAGTGGAGCTAAGCTCTAGTCATACTTGATCTCAGCCACATTAGCTTTTTTTTTTTCTTAATGAAAGGGGAAGACTTTTATAACCACAGCAGCAAATTTCTTTGTGACATGATTTATCTCATTCCTCTTTATGGTGGTAAGGCTTTTTTCCCCTTTAATTACCCAACAGAAGCAAAGTCTCTCATCCTTTCCTCATCTTTATGTACTTTGCTTTCAACCAGTTCCAGATGACAGCATGGAAGAAAGTTTTCCAGCTTATACAGCCACCTTCTCCTATATATCTGGGCTGACTTGCACTATGGAGAACAGGCTTCAGGGTTTGTACTGGCCTGATACTGTACCGTAAATGTGTCTTTTGCGGTAAGCACTTCTTGCAGCAATATTCCTTTTCCCCATACTAAATTGGCTTTTCCTCACAGGACCTGTGAAGACCCCAGCCCTTCTATACCTTATCTGCAGAGTGAGGTCTCATTCTCTCAGATCTCCTCTGTTTGTCCACTAATTTCCTTGCACACTCTGCATCATCTATCAGCTGACTCCTCTGCCTTTTGGCCCCACAGCCCTCAGGCTTGCTGGGCACTCCCAGCTCCATCCTCTGCCTTTGCCTCCCTAGGTTTTGCACTGTGGTGTTCACAAGGGCATGCCTTGTAACTCAAACATCCTGGCAGTGTGCCACAGGAATATACTATGATGAAATGATCACAAGACAAATTCAGCCATTTCTTTTCCCTCCCCTCATGCCCCATCTTTTGATGTTTATCACTGTTTCCATGGGAATTGCCTTTCTCCATTCAAGACCAGGGTTT
Source organism: Amazona ochrocephala (assembly GCA_039720435.1). Taxonomy (NCBI): domain Eukaryota; kingdom Metazoa; phylum Chordata; class Aves; order Psittaciformes; family Psittacidae; genus Amazona; species Amazona ochrocephala. Next base: position 97,501,346 of record CM077877.1, on the reverse strand, counting down.
AGTATTCATAATTTGGAGGGGTGAGGTTTTATCTGGAAAGTAGATGGATATAGCTACAACATGACAACAGGAAGGTCTGAGCTAGGTCACCCACAAATGAACACCCGGGTTTGCCCAAATGTGAAGTGATGACAAAGTTTGCTTTCAATGACTTCCATGATTCCCAGGCTGTAACCAGTCCTGGGGCTGCATTGGCACTGGAGAGTAAGCAGTTTGGTGTACTCAACCACTCCGCTGCTTTCTGTCCTTGCTTGCAAGAACCTGCTGGTCCTGCAGCTGCAGCACGCTGCCCTGCTGCCCCTCTGCATCGCTGCCAGCCCCAGCACCACTCCTGCCTGTGGCAGGGGGGTAGGAAGCCCAAGCAGCTGCCCACCTTCTGCTGGACATGGCAGCTCCCCTACAGTGACACTGGCAGTTACGCAGTGCCCAGGACAGGACAGTATGTGGAGGAGGAGCAGTCTTGGTCTTACATTGGAGCTCTCCATTTCTCTTTTATTCCTTTAAGATTCATGGCCAGGGAAATCCCCCAAAACCTCCTTAAAAGCTGTAAAGGCCATGGCAGATGAGCTGCAACCCCCAGTGGCACCAACTCTGGAAAGTTTTGAGTGCTGTGAGCAGTGCTTCTCCAACCCCAGCCCAAGGCAGCTCTCGACTGAGGTGGGGAACTCCTGCGCAAGCACAGACTGCTCTGCCAGGAGCCTGGGCAGGACCTGGGAGAACATTACTGTAGTGAATAACTGACTGACATTTAGCAGTGCAAAGCCTTTTGTGCAGCTAGGGCAATGTCATGATGCCTTTTCTTTTAGAGGAAACATGTGGTCCACGCTTCACAAATGGATACTTGCAAAGGTGAGAGGGATGCTGGAAAAGAGACTTTCACTTTGTTTGCAGCAAATGGCAGCAAAGCTCCACTTTTTTAGGTGAAGACAAATATGTTAAACCACTGACATTAGGGGGGAAACTCCCTTTCTCCACACCATCTTCACCTCGCTTGTACTGCTTTAGCAATGTCACAGGTTGCTAAAAAACGCATGGAATGAAGAATAAAATAGCCCATAACTGTGAAAGTTGGAAGGGAGTTTTAGCTCGTTCCTCATCTCTTTCACATGTTGTGTTGAAATATGAGGCCAAGAAGGAGGCCAAAAGACTTAAAAAGCCTATCATGAGGTAATTCAGCCACAAGCCCTGAGCAGGGGAACACAATGATAGCAGTGTGCTTGCTGTTTGAGCAGAACTTGAAATATCAGAGCCCCATGGACCCTAAAATGCACAATAAAAAAGGAAACAACTCCTCAGGGCCTGGAGATTACCCACATCCCTCCCTCTGAAAATGTTTCATTCAAATATCCTATAAAATTGGCAATTGCTTGTGGCACCTGCACAACGTAGCTGCTTAGAAGAAACCCATAAAAGAGCTGAGATTATGTAACCATGTGAAGGACCCCCTGTGTCCTCCAGTTGCTGTCGAATGTGCCTGTGCTTTGTGCCAAGGGCAGAAGATTCAAGCAGCAGAAGTAGAATTGGAAACCAGCCCAGGCTGTTAGGACGCTTACTTGCAAAGAGGGCTACCTGCCCTACCAGTGTTTGTTGCAGGACTTCCATGTTAAGCCATCTGACTGAAGAGGGGAAGATGTCACAAACACTGTATACTTTTTTTGCATGCTTGATTCCATAATCCCTGTTCATGTGGCATTTGCAGCTGCAGAACTTGACTGTAGAAAAGAAAAAGTCAGAAAGGAAAAAGTAATTCTAGTTAGTAATGTCACTGCCCAGCTCAGCTGATTCAGTGAAGCAAAGAAAAAGAGACCCTTTTTGGAATAACTAAATACAAACAGAAGAATTTTATATTAAATAGACATTAAAACACATACCAAATTTAAAACCTGTGAACTCCAGCTTAAACCATAGCTTTAAATATTAACACAGATTGATATTCACAGTTTACCAAGTGGATAAATTAAGTTATTCATACCCTGTACAGATGGTACAAGTCCCTCTCGAGTGCCAGTCGTTTTAGCTGCTGTCCTCAAATTACCCTTCTGCACCACTAAAAACAGCAAAAAAGAAAAAAAAAGAAAGCTAAGAAGAGGAAGGGGTGTTAGCGACCCTGCAAGACTGGCTTGTGTTTTCTTGTAGTAACAGCAAAACGTTCAGAGATTAAAAACCTGATCGTGAAGACAGTGGCTGTCTCAGCCAGTTGGTGGCACTATAAGCACTTGCTATCATAACAGCATTATAAACAGAAAAAACCAAACCCAAACCACAGCAACCCAAACCAGGGTAACAACTCCAGGATCATCTTACAGCCCTGCATCCTTTAATTTATGAGACCTTCACAGATGGCTAAACATACATGAGCTGCCTGTATTACTGAGCCCGAACCATTACGTTAACAAACAGCGAGCTGAAAAGCAATAGTGTCTCATGACATTTTTTAAAATGCTTTCAAAAGAAAACCAAACCCTCTCTTTCCTCACTGCCCTCCTAGACCAAGGTTTTCAAGCCACTCTCAAATAGCAGGAAGGAATCCCAGTGGGCTGCCGGATGACCTCTCTCACCGCACCACTAGCATCAGTGCATGGATATCAAAATATATGGAACACAGAAAGTACAGGGCACTAAACTTGAAACTGCTTCCTGAGCAGATTAAGTTGCAGGGTGTACAGGACAGCAATCAGTTATCCAATATAGCAGCAGCAGCAATTTGTGAAACGTTACATTTTTGTTATGGGGTACAAGGCAGAAATTTCAGAAAGATAAAAAATCCTGGAGGGAAACCTGGCTCCTCTGGTAGCAGTGGCGCTTTTGCCATTGGCTTCTGTATGGCTAGGATTTCACCTTAAGGGCCATACCAAAATATACAGGGTGCGACTTTTTCACAGAAGGGTGAATCCATGTGCATCAGCAGAGCTGTTCCTGGTTTACAGGAGGAAGAATGGCAGGAGAATCAACAAGAAAATGTGCCTGAAAGTATAATGGATGCTCTGTCTGTTGGAGGGAAAGAAAAGAAGCAAGCAGCCCTCCAGACATCATACTAACCAAGTCTGCCTGCTAAGAATAAAGTTACTTAACATTTTTCTCCTGCTTTAATTGCATTTGCTGCTGTTTCTCTAGAGGTTTGCCTTTCTTCGTGCATCATTTTTATGGGATTATTTGTTTCTAAGAACTATTTATTGTTTTTCCAGATTAACCTCTCAACAATTGTTCTTTGTCATTCTTTCTTGTGAAAGTGGAAAATACCCATTTTGTTGGTCAGTATTCCTTCTCAGACATTAATAAATGACACAGTCATATATACTGCTTTAAATTAATTAATTTCAAAGTGTTTACCAAGTGAAGCCTGTGGTATCATTGATTTACAGATGGGGAAACATGCAAGAACTCAGAACTAGAACAATGATTTAGATACTGATTATGCAAACAATTGATTGTACGAATAACTTCACAAGAGCATTTGATGTAGCTGCTTAGACCCATCAAGTTACTTCTGTGCAAAAGTGTTTGAAGACCAAGTCCTTATTCACTAACAGAAGCCATAACTGGTTTCTATTCTCGTTCTTCAACTACCTTGAAAGAGATTGTGATTCTCAAGCAAAAGATTGTTTTTAGCAGTAGCTCCTCAGGTTGGGAAGAGGGAGGAAAGTTGTAAAACCCACAGTTGGGGTAAAAAAAATTCTGATTTGCAAAACAGTCCAGATTAAAAATAAAGAAAGTGTTTTCCTTTCTAACCATGGAAAAAACATACAGTAAAAATTTCCCTGGTCTTTTTCACCTTGAAAAGTCAAAATTTGTGTTGTCAAAAACTTCTGAAGTTTGATGGCAGTAACAGCATGTTTGAGGTTACACAGGTGTCAACACATGACATTCCAGCTGTAGAGAGATGTGGCTAATACCAGGGGTTTGTCTCAATTATATAAAGATATTTTGTTCATAGCAAAATCACTATTATTCACTCCATTGCAAATGAGAAACACGATATAACCAAACTACGGAAGGCTAACAGCCATACTGCCAAAGCAACCATATTTTATAGATACACAGCACGCATAGGAAAAGGCTGAATATTCTAATCCTTCTGAAGAAAGATTTTTTCCAACCTATACATTTATGATAGAAAGGCAGATGACAAACATGGGGGAGGCAACAATTTGCCAAAGCCTGATCAGTGTAAAAAATGTTCCTCTCTTTCCTGGACTTCCTCCAGACAGGTCTATTGCTCCAGACCTCCTGGGACTCACATCTTCTATGAATAGCATAGGAAATGACCCATCCCACCTACCATGAAAAATAATCAGTGCCATCTCTGAAGACACATTCCTTAATACTGATAACATTACTATGCATATTCACTCAACCAAATCCTGCTTTTAGAAGGGATCTTCCATTATTCTGATAAGCAAACCGGTCTGTCCTACTTTGCCTAGTTTTTCCACACTGAGTCAAACAAAATGTAACAACAAATGAAACAGAGCTCTAGAGTTCCACAGAAGGAAAATTACTGGAAAACTTGAAGCATCCACACCATTAAACAGGCTGGACAAAGCCATTCTGAAATTAGAGGAATTTCCTCCATAAAGCTTAAATCACTTCCAAAGGGCATAACCCTCTATAAAGATACACACTTTTTTTCGTCCTGGACCACTGAAAAAATGGGCAGTTACCTTGTCTTAGGTTTACAAGAGGTTAATTATTACTTTGATCAGTTCTCTCACTGAGATGAAAATGTTCTGAACCAGAAAGAGCTATCATTCTGCAAAGAGGAATCAGTCCACAAACTTAACCTATAGATACATATATATGCATGTGTGTACACATACACTCTCTTTTTTCTTTTTAATTTTTGTAATTTTCTTCCTAGAATGCAAAGAAAGCAAAGGACAAGTCTCAGAATGAATGATCAGGCTAAGCGCTTCCTTGAGGAAACAGAAAATGAGGAAATGTCACCACAATTTGCTTCTTGCTTTGCTCAGAAAAAAATGAATATATATTTACTTCTGGTTTCCTGGTGAAAAAAAACCCCAACAAACCCCAAACCAAACAACCAAAACCACACACAGAGAATATCCTCATGGGGACATGAGCTCACTTCTGCACACTCCAGCATGTTAGTCATTCCCACTTGGTTCCTCTTGTTCAATAGGTTACCCTTGCTCAACTTATGGAAAATAAATTCAGTGGGACTTTATCAGGCTACTACAGCAGTAGATAAATAACTCACTTTTCCCTCTGATATTGTACTGCTCTACTAGTTGAAGACAAACCATTCAACAGAAACCCATCAGTAGTCTTACAGGAGATCCTCAGTCATGACGTGTGATAAATTAATATACAGCTCTAACCTCAATGGCATCTTATTAGCTAACCTCTTCTAAGGTCGTTGTGCAGAAATGTACTATACATAAAAGCTTTGATTCAACATATACTTTAAATATCCTTCTTCGTGTCAGAGTCATTTCTCCCACTCCGTAGTTTCTCTGCTGGATCTTTCATCCTTCCCAGAGGTGATCAGATGAAGAAAGAAGCCCAGAAAGAAGACTTAAACAGGACTCTGGCCCTCTTGCTTGTATTGCAATGAGGATCACTCAGTAGTAAAATTAAATCGTGGTTTGCTCTATGAATCTAGCCTGCTCACATATGTGCACTTTCCTGAGGGTTCATCATGTTCTCACTGCTGGTCAGAGGCAGGATCTCCACTTCTGCAGGCAGGAGCTGGATCCAGCCCCAAGTGACATCACTGGGTTCAGTGGGAGGCTGTTTCATCAGGAAGAGCACCAAATCACTCGTTTAGACCCACTTCACCTGCTAATTTTGGCATATCAGTAACACAAAAAAGTAATTTATTTTCCTGGATTTGGTCATTACCTTCCTCCTTTTACCACAATTTATAATTCAGGATAATCCACATAGTGTCATACAAAGAGGAACAACTCAACAGTTTCCACTTACAATGCTTCCTCTGACTTAAGATTTCAACTCTTGTCAGACCAAGTTCCCTTCCTATGCAGATCCCCAGCCAGAGTAAATGAAGAAGACACTGTCTGGTTGTCAGCTTGATAATACATGATTTATACAGCAAGCTTGTATAAAGGGATGCTTCTCCAGCACACACTCTGCTGGTCAGGGAGCGGAGCTCCTTCTGCAGAGATCTCAGGAGGATGTCAGAGTAACCATGCCTGGAGCCAAAGTGAGCACGTGAGTGTCGCCTGTCTCCTAGAAAAACATCGTAATGCGCAAGCTCCATGGGCTGATTTGTTAAAGAGTGTCTGTAAAGCCTCAGAAAATACCCAGAGACAGCCCCAAAATCGCTGGTGCTTCATTCCAGAGCACTGCAGACAAACACACTCAGCAGTAAACTGCTTCAAAATCAGGCAATCTGGGGGCTCCAGATGTTCACAGCATAGAAGCTCAAGACATGACTTTCTTCAGGCTTTATTTCATTACATCTGCCTGGAGTGTGGTCTTAGCACTAAATTCTCCCACTAGGTAGGTCCAAAGTTACCCTTGTACTTCTCCAGAGAAGTACTACAATATAAAGAGACTCTCAGAAAAATGCTGGTTTGCTCAGCCTGAAACAGGGTGTTCATTCAACCTCTGGTTCCAAAAGTTTTCAGCAGCATCATGACTCCTGGTATGTCTTCCTTGGGGCCAGGTGCCCTTCAAATTATGGAGCTCCCTGGCTACTGGGGAGCAAGGACTCCTTGGTGGCCGATGGCTCCCTGGAGCCCTTGCAATGCTGGGCAGCTTTGTCAAAGTGACATCCTTGTCGAACTGTAGTGGGGTAAGAGCCATGCAACTGCATGTGGCACCTATTTCACAAATCAATGAGAGATTTCAGAGAGGGAAGGGAGTTGATTCTGCCCACTCTAGATGCAAACCTAACTTTAGAATTTATTTATTTTTTTGTGAATTGGGAAAGATGGCTGGTTTTTTGCTAGCTTTGTACATAAACACTAAAAACTCTCTAAGCAACAGCTCTAAAACAGAACTGGGATAATTCACTGCAATCATCAACCCTCAGGAAATCATACACATCGTGTAGTGGCACCTCAGACACACAAACAGACTCTCCCTGTTGCTGTAAAACACAGAAACTGAATCTAGATTAAAAATACATACTGCTATTATGTGCTGCCATTGCCAGGCTTCAGCAGAACTAAATCATCTTTCTGCTAACAGAGAAAACAACGTCAGCTAAAACCAACCAGAATAACTACAGCAAAAATCAAAAGTAGTGGTACAGAAGTGACTGCAGAGGGGAGACAAAAGCTACTGACAAGAACAAGCCAGGCTGTGACACAGTCTTTCACAATCTGGCTGCCTCATTACAGGAAAGCCTGCAAAACCCAGGCAGGCCCTCAGTGTCAACAAATTAGAAGCAAAAATGGAAAGATAAAGCCCACTATGAAGCCGAAGGGGAACAAGTACATGTCTGTGGTGAGCGAGCAGAGACTGCTCCAAAGAGCTGCTTTCTGACTGAATGCTGAAACTATGAAGGAGGCCAAGACAAAATAATTTCTTCGAGATGTCTGGGAAAAAATGACAGACCTTTAATTAAAAAGTTTGTGTGCAGGAAAGCTGTATGTGGTCCTGGAAAGTGGGGAAGACAGCAGATAAACTTCTCGCTAGATGGGCAGCCTTGTGCCAAACGAAGACTCAGGAACTGACAAGCAGACGTAAAGGATGCAATCCCAGCATGAATGGATGACCTTGAAACTGCTAGCAAAGTCTGGCAGCTACTCAAGGGTCTCAGCTTTTTGCACTTAGGCAACACATGTAGCACTGAACCAAGCTGAACCCCTCACAGGACAGAGTGGGTCCACACAGCCTGGGGCCACAATCATGCCTCCACTGTGGCTTTTACAGATTACAGTGGCTCCTGAAGCCAAAAGACTCCTTAACTGTCATGGGATATTCCCTTTTTGTTCCATATATAGGTCACTAACATCACAGGAGGGCTGATAAGCAAGCCTGGATTTTGTAATATTGTTCCAACTTGCATCTTCACTCTGATGCTGCTGATTTCAACAGGGAGACATTTTCAAAGCACCCTGATGGCCATGATGTCTCTGGAAGGGAAGAACCTTGCCCCACCATGGTAGAGATCATTAAGGACTCACACTGCTCTCATCCTAGTCTTGGAGCTGTGAGGGAAGGTCGGCACATCACTTCAACAACTGAGGAGATCCCAGGAAAGCCATGGAAAAAGACTTACTGAAGGCAATCTAAACTGAAGCAGGCAGAGGAAAACGCAAAGATGTTTTCTTTTGAAAAGACGAATCATATAATGACAACTCTTACTGCCCTTCGAAGGGAGCCTACCTCCAGGGGTAAAAACATAAAAGATTACGAAGGAATGAAAGCTAGGTAGAATGATAATTGGAAAGAGAAGTGATTGTTTTATTCTGCACTTGTCTGACTGACTTTTGAATAGCTGTGAAAAAAATCTTCTTTTCAAAACTTCTTGAGGCAGGACACACACCTTCCACCAAAGATAAAATCTTCCAGGTAATCCCATCAAAGCCAGATACTGCTTAGCTTGTTTGCTATACAGAGAACCACTCATTCCAAATCACTATTTCCACCTTCAATATACCGCCTTTCAGGAAGGAAATATTCTTCTGGATTGCACATGTGGTTACTATCCCCACACAAATTTATTTCTAAGGCATACAAGTCCCCCAAGCCTTGCCCTACTATCTATGTCAGTGATTAAAACCTCATCTAATGTAATAACAACATTGAATATTTGCAGTAAGTAGCCAGCAGACGCTCCAAGCAAGAGTAGAAGTTGTGGTGTAATTTACTGACTGTCAAAGCTCTTGGTAGCTGAGAGTGACTGAGTTGGAAAACCTGTCTGTATCATCTAGAGGAGGCACAGTTAACAGACAAAGGTCAGGAGTAGCTGGAATTTGCTTGCCTCCCCCACGGACTCATAGCTGCTCATATAGAGTTTTAGGAAGACTGTCAAACAGACCTGCTGGGAGCAGCTCAAAGCCAAGGGAGACCTTCTGTAAGTATAATTCTCCCTAGGTTCTTCCTAAGCCAAGAGGAACAGTAAGGCAGGAGGTAGAGGAGACAGAATTAACATCTGTATATTTAAAAGACAAATGTATTGAGACATATGATATGCTAAGGTATTATGGAAATGGGACCATGTAACCACCTTTTAGAGGACCTGTATAAAAAGATTTGCCTGCATCACGACATCATGTGTAGCAGCATGTTGCTGTCACACACTGTACTGAGCAGTAGAAAGCCATATTTGATGAGAGAGATTGACAAGGAACATTATGGATATGGTTTGTCAAGATTGCACAATAAGACACGGCAAGAATAGAGAATGTACACTTTGAAAACACCACATCAGAGCTTTGTTTATTTGGTCATACAAGTGTGTTATATATTTCCTAAATGGCTAGCTTCCAGAACAAAGGCTGGGTTTTCACGTGACCTACATTTACATGCCAACAGGTAAGATACCTGCACAGATAGCACATCACACAGAGCTCCTTTCACAGCCAGTGGAGAGCAGCTAGCAGGAGACCATTCATCTGACCTTATTCATACGTGCAGTAGAAGAAGATGAATCATACCTTACAGGTGTCTGAACCTCCCCACTGTCTGTAGGTGGAGCCTAGATGACTAACTCTGACACAGATATTGAGGAAACCTACTTTTGGTCAGATGAATCTCTTCCTATTCCCCACCACCCCCCCCAAGCGCCCATGTACCTCAGTACTGAAGGTATGGTTAGTACTTTAACTCTTTTCAACAGTACAAATCACACTTGCTGGTTATGGCCCTGTTGTCTGATCCACAGGCACACCTAGGTCTTTTGGTGTTCCAAAGAAATCAAGGCTTTCATCTGCCTTTACCTTCCAGAGCTTAGCGCTGCCTGGTCATGCCATGTGATATGGGGACATGACTCTATCATGCAGGTCATGTCACCCTCCCTGCTCCTAGCATCGTTGCTCAGCCCAGGACATGCTATCTCACGTGGAGCTCACTGACATGAAGGAGGCCCTGCAGAAGGCTACCCCTTTGAGATAGTGGAACGGGCGTCCAAACAGGCAAGCTCAGTTTAAGAAAAAAAAGCCTGTTGTGCATTAGTGATTCAAACTTTCCTAAAATGTCAGTCTAGACATCAACCTCAGAGCCAGGTTCAGCAGAGCACAGAAGTGCACGCTTAGTTTCAAACAGGCATGGGCCAAGGAGGACTTAAAGAGGCAATCTGCCCATAGGAGACCTCCACAAGGCATCAGAGCCTCTGTGTAGCTCTCCAGCTATAAATACCTGCCCCTACTGAAGGCAGCAGCAGAGCTGCCACTTATTCAGCTGTGACCAGAACTTCACCTCAGTCAGTGAGTTGTTTTTGTGCACAACCAATGGGCAAATATTACAGTCTGAAGTCAGAGAATTTATTATCCTGTAAACAATATTTTGATAAGCCATCCGCTTGCCCTTCCCTGTTCTTTGTTGAAAGACTCATTTTCTTTTACTGCGCAGTAAAAGCAACCCTCTCGTTTCAGGTTCAATTTCTTTCCTACCGCTCCATCAGAATGTTTGTTCTTCTTTATCACCGAGATCAATGTTTATCCTTGTGGGTGGAAACTGTTCTCTCTGCTCACCACACTGTTATCATGTTAAAGTTTAACATCACCAAAGAGGTAGTAAATGACAACTAAGCCTACATAACCAAAAACGTTCTGTTTATGTAATTAAATAACTTGTTTTACTAAGAAAGCCAACCACATTGTTCCTAGGCAGAATCCTAAACACGTTTTTCACAGTAATGAGCCTCTATTGACTCTCCTTCTTTTTATAATATAACTCCACCTTTTAAAGCTCAGGGTGCACTCGGGTCTTGCACAATACTGGATTCACACCACTACAGCAGGTAACTTCACAGTATTACTAAGACATAAGAAGATGTACAAGAACTGGAATGAGATCTGTTGCCTCTCGATTTATAAAGTGGGTTTTTTTCAGCCTGATAATTCCCCAACAGTTTTTAAAGCAGAGGAGAATTAGTATTTTTCTTTTCCTTCAAAGGTTTTTCTAGACTGTCTGCTGAGACAAATGTCTGCTCCAAACTCCTGGGCAAGCACAAATTAAATAAAGGATATTGCCTGCGTCTTTTTGCCAATTAAGTCATTATTGAGATTACTTTCCAATTTTAACGAGCATTCTAGCAATTATTAGCCGCTGCTAGGTAAACTCTGAAATGGCTTGGAGTTTGAGTTCAGTTCAGATAAACATACAAAAGTTCAGATGCTTATCAACTGCTTGCACTTCTTGAGTCTGCAGAACATGTCTGAAGGCCTATCAGGGTCCCCATCTCCCTGCTCCCACATGCCAAGTCATGCCAAGAATGCACCAGTTGTATTTTTTCCTGGTGCTTTTGCATGTCTCGTTTTGGTCCTGTGCAGAATCAAGAAACAATGAACATGAACAAAGGATGAGGCTTTGAAGGAAGTTCTCTTCCTCAGAAAACAGCCAAAAGCTGCAGGGTAAACCATTCCTTGACAAAAGACTGGCTTTGAAAAGAATTTAAGCCCACCTATAGCTTATGGCCCAATAATACCTTCCCCCACACCTCCCTTCCCTCTCCCAAATAGGACGCCTGTCCCTCAAATGGGTCTGAAATTTCCAGGTGCCCCCTGCTTCTAGCACTACCCCACTCTGGTGCCTTTAGCTTCCACTAAAACTCCACTGTCTCCAGACACTGTGCTTAAACCCCCTGGCGTGCCCCTCCTGCAAAGGGTGCTCAGAGCACACCTCAGACAGGCCCAGGTCCCTCACCAAAGGTACCTGCTATAGCAGATAAAGGTGCCCAGCTGATTCGTTTCTGACAGTGCTACAGAATGAAAGTGCTGGAAACAACAGGCTACAGCCTGTGGGGAGTCAAGCACTTTCCTAAAAGCACATTAATTTGCAGGATGGGTCATCTTGGGTGAGGAACACCATGCTGTCCTGCTCATATTTTGCCTCTGTGAACCCAAGAAGGTACAAGCCATCAGCATTGAGACATGAGAGCAAACAATAGTGCAGCACTCAGGAACAGAATAAAGTGGGGGCCTAGGGCCGCAACCTCCTCTAAGCCCTCAGGCCCTTCGATAACCTATTAAGAAAAACATATGTTCTACATTGTCATGGTTTAAGCCTCTCAGCCACGCAGTTTTGCTCATTCACTCACTTCCCCCTCTTTCTTCCCTCCGCTCCTGGAGGGATGGGAAGGAGAATCGAAAGAATGCAACTCCCACAGGTTGAGATAAGAACAGTTTAGTAACTAAGGTATAACACAAACCACTACTGCTACCACCAATAATAATAATGACAAGAGAAATACAAGGAAAGAATACAATAGCTCACCATCAATCCCAGCCCAACCAAGCTGAGCACCCCCCACCATGCACGCCCACCCTTCCAGGTCTCTGCTCTCCATTTTTACATCCTGGACATGACGTGCTGTGGTATGGAATAACCTCTTTGGTCAGTTTGGATCAGGTGTCCTGTCTCCTTCCGCCCGGCTTCCCCTACTCCCTAGCAGAGCATGAGCCTCAGAAAGTCCTTGGTCAGACCAAAACATCACCAAGCAGTAACTGAAAACACTGGTGTTATCAGCGCTGTCCCCAGGCCGAAAATCAAAAACACAGCGCTGCACCAGCTACCAAGACGGAGAAAAATGACTGCTGCTGCTGAACCCAGGACATACCTGCAGCAGAATTTGGGCATTTTCCAAAGCAGTCTCATTTAGGCTTTCTTTACATTTTGGGTAATACTGAGGCAGATGTAATGCAAGTGTTTTAATTACTCTTCAAAAATTTATCCTGGGTCAGTAGTGACTAGCTTGTTAGCAGTACAGGCACTGAAGACAGAAAATGGAGGGGGAAAGCAATAGTCTTTCTGTCATTTGATCAGCAAGAGCATCAAGTTGCAGTGTGGATGGATGTTGCTAAACTGGGCACAGCACAGGCTCAGCAATGTAAGTACAACTGGATTATTCAGCCTCAGGGCAGCCCTACACAGTTTCCCCCATGAGCTGGAGAGGCAAAGTAGCTGGAACACAGACTGAATGCTGACTGTGATGCCCTCACCGCTTCACCTGCACTGTTTTGTTTATTGCACTAATTTGTCTCTGAAAAGCTCAGGATATTTTGGGGAGAAGCTGTCACAAAGCATGCTTAGGTGTGCATTAATAGGATTATGCTTCACAAGGCTACCTAATGAAATAAGGAATTGGTCAAAATTGTTTTTTATGTATAATTAGTGTGCTCAGGTATCAGTAGCGTCACTACAACATTTGTGTTTCACCTTTATGTTTCAAAACTCAAACAGGAGCACTTGGGGTCATGATATCCGCAGGAGCAGAAAGAGCACATATTTGGAAACATATATAGGCCAATAAACCTTGCATATATTAATAGCAACAAAATCTTCCAGGAGGACCACATAGATAAATATGAACTGAAAAACTGGAAACTAGGGCTAGGCACACCTGCTTTTTCAAGTGCTGCAGAAACAGAGATGAACAAGGACTAGTTTAGATTAGTTTGCTAAAGGCACTTACCCACACTAACACCCTCTCCTGCCATGCACCGAAGAGCACTGCCAATATTTGCAACCTCATTGCAGCTATGCCAGTGTTTGCACTCTCCCCTACTCCCCTTCAAACTCCAGTTACAGAAACCAAGAGACCACGTGAGTGGTACTGTGTGCAGTTCTAGTGTCCTCAACATAAAAAGGACATGGAACTGTTGGAATAAGTCCAAAGGAGGGCCACGAGGATGATCAGGGAACTGGAGCACCTCCCATATGAAGATAGGCTGAGAAAGTTGGGGCTGTTCAGCCTAGAGAAGAAAAGGCTGTGTGGAGACCTCATAGCAGCCTTCCAATATCTGAAGGGGGCCTATAGGGATGCTGGGGAGGGACTCTTCATGAGGGACTGTAGTGAGAGGACAAGGGGTAATGGGTTCAAACTTAAACAGGGGAAATTCAGATTGGATCTGAGGAAGAAATTCTTTACTGTGAGGGTGGTGAGGCCCTGGAATGGGCTACCCAGGGGAGTTGTGAATGCTCCATTGCTGGCGGTGTTCAAGGCTGTGTTGGACAGAGCCTTGGGTGACACGGTTTAGTGGGAGGTGTCCCTGCCCATGGCAGGGGTGTTGGAACTCGATGATCTTAAGGTCCTTTCCAACCCTAACTATTCTATGATTCTATGATTCTATGATTTTCATTTTTGCATTTTGTTTTGAAGACCTGGGATTTAGAGCTCTCATGGTTTCAATGCACAGCTTGAAAAGATAGAGCAAATTCATCCCACTGGATCTAAACAAAAACTCAAGAACCCTTAGCTTACATAAGAAAAAAATCAGAATTTTAAGCCCACCTGTACTTCTATGTAGCTATGCACTGTGTTTTCTCTCTTTTTTTATTTTTTTAACATATCACATGGCCGTTTTTGTTCAAGTGAATTATCACATTCACCTCTTCAAAATATGCTGAAATATTTCCCAAAGCTGCTAAGTGAAATCTGTTCTTTTGTTACAGTGAATTGCTAGCCACAACTCCATATGGAAACAGAAGAAAATTACTTTCTTTGAAGACCTGTTCATGTGAGATGCTCCTTCCTTTACTTGTGAGATGGTCCCTCTTTTACTTGTGAGATAGAACAGACTGAACACCTTGATGCAGGTAACTCTTCTTCCCTTCCCAAAGGCAGTGAAACCTGTGCAAGACAGATCAGCCTGTTTTCAAGCATGTCCCTTGCATCGCATCACGTTTGGCAAAGAAACTTATGTGCAGCCCTGGGGTTGAACCACCAAAAGGTTTGGGTTGGAAGGGACTTTAAAGACCATTTAGTTTCAGCTCCCCTGCCATAGGCAGGGACACCTTCCACTAGAACAGGTTGCTCAAAGCCCCATCCAGCCTGGCCTTGAACACTACCAAGGATGGGGCAGCCACAGCTCTCTGGGCAACCTGTGCCAGTGTCTCATAAGCTCAGAATTTAATAAATTTCAGAAGAAAACAAAACAGTGACCCTTAATAAATAATATCAGGACATGCCATATTGTTTTAGCACAACTTCTGTCTTTGCATTTGACGAGTTGGTCAAACTATTAAAATAACACAGCTCCCAAAAAAACCCAACACCTATGTCCTGACCAGAAAAGACTTCTTTTCACGTGGGTTGATTTAATTATGCCAAATACAGCTGCGTGGTGCCTCATGGATGAAAACATTGGCTGGATCTCAGTGCTGGCCTCAGCCATCTATGCTGGAATATGCCTTGATCCACCAGAATCCATTACCAGAGTGTGCCACTGTGGCTGTGAGGAGCAAGACAATTAAAACCAGGAAAAGGGAGGTGGGGGGGGGAAATTGGAAGATTAGTCCCATTGCATTCCAACTTTTCTTATTTAGTGAAAAGGAAACACAATTAGAAGGAGCATATTAAACACACCTACACAGATATCTAAACATCTCCCTGGTGCACTCAGATCCCTGCCTGTAGATGAAACAGGCAGGCGCCATTTCCTTAATCAAATTAGAAAACTAAACTTAAAATTATTCCCCTCCAGAGGGATATTTACACCTCCAAACATATTCAACAAAATAGAACATGAAGCTGAAAGGAAATCACTGAATTATTTATTATGGCTTTATAACGGTCTAAGCTTACAATTTTAGACAGTAAAATGAACAGTAGAAAATGACTGATTACAGTGTACACCGGAAATTTTGGGGAATTAAAAGAAAGCTGCTTTGCATAATAACTGCACACTTCCATTTCTGGTGGAAAATTAAAAAGCCATTGCTCCTCACTAGAGATGACTATAATTGCAAATAAGGGAGTTTGGGGATGAGCAAGGGAAAGAGGAAGGATAGGAGGAGAGGAAGAACGATGGCCAAGATTCGTGATGAGTTTGTGGAGGTTAACATACTAAATTAAGTGATGATCCAGAACGCAGCTGAAGGCAGGTGTAATGAAAATCACACTTCTCCCAAATGTGTCAGACAGTGGGCCACTGTCACTCAAAGTGAGAGAGCACTTTGGTAAGCTCATATATGACCAAGCACCTCCCATGCAGTGGGTCTGTCTCCTTGTAGGCTCATGGAAGTGCTTAGCACTGAACAGCACAGACCCTGCAAGGCAGAAGGCAAACTGAGGATGGTCAGGCAAGCGTGCGTCCTGCATGGGGAGAAGGACAAGGCTGCAGCTCTGCTGGCATCCCCATGAAAGCTGTCTGACATAGGACTCTCATGAGGAGATCCCTTGGACAAAGTGTCAATGAGGGCTAGGGGAGTGGGACATCATGATTCCACCGCAAGGTACTCATAGTGCTATGAGAGCTGGGGTGCAAGGAAACATTGGCTGTATATGCAGGGGCACAGGGAGTTTACATACGCAAGTCACGCTCCTGAAGCAGAGAATTTGGGGATCAATTACATGTTCTGATGCACACACTGAGGACAGTTTCTCTCCCTACTATAACAGCACAGTTTAGATGCCATCTAAGGAGACTCAGAAAATCTCTCCTCTGATTCACATCAGGAGCAGAAATCAATCTTTATTGTCAATAATAATGCTATGCAGAGATTTCTTTAAGTCTTGAAGATGAATTAGAATCATAGATTCATAGAATAGTTAGGGTTGGAAAGGACCTCAGGATCATCTAATTTCACCCCCTCTGCCAGGGCAGGGACACCTCACACAAAACCAAGTCACCCAAGGCTCTGCCCAACCTGGACTTCAGCACCACCAGGGATGGAGCTTTCACAGCTTCCCTGGGCAACCCATTCCAGGGCCTCACCACCCTCACAGTAAGGAACTTCTTCCTTATATCCAATCAAAACTTACCCTGTTCAAGTTTGAACCCGTTACCCCTCGTCCTCTCACTACAGTCCCTCATGAAGAGTCCCTCCCCAGCATCCCTATAGGCCCCCTTCAGATATTGGAAGGCTGCTATGAGGTCTCCACACAGCCTTTTCTTCTCTAGGCTGAACAGCCCCAACTTTCTCAGCCTATCTTCATATGGGAGGTGCTCCAGTCCCCTGATCATCCTCATGGCCCTCCTCTGCACTTGTTCAAACAGTTCCTTTTTATGTTGAGGACACCAGAACTGCACACAATACTCCAAGTGAGGTCTCACAAGAGCAGAGTAGAGGGGCAGGAGCACCTCTCCAAACCTGCTGGTCACACTCCTTTTGATGCAACCCAGGATACGGTCGGCTTTCTGAGCTGCAAGCACACACTGCAGCCAGCTCATGTTCATTTTTTCATCGACCAACACCCGCAAGTCCTTCTTCGCAGGGCTGCTCTGAATCTCCTCCCCACCCAACCTGTAGCTGTGCCTGGAATTGCTCCTACCCATGTGTAGGACCTTGCACTTTGCATGGTTAAACTTCATCAGGTTGGCATCAGCCCACCTCACAAGCGTGTCAAGGTCCCTCTGGATGGCATTCCTTCCCTCCAAAGTATCAACCGAACAACACAGCTTGGTGTCATCAGCAAATTTGCTGAAGGCACACTCAATCCCACTTTCCATGTCACCGACAAGGATGTTGAACAAGACCGGTCCCAACACTGATCCCTGAGGGACATCACTCATTACTGATCTCCAGCTGGACATTGAGCTGTTGAGCACAAATCTTTGCATGCGGCCATCCAGCCAGCTCTTTATCCACCAAGTGGTCCACCTATCAAATTGATGTTCTCTAATTTAGAGACAAGGATGTCATGTGAGACAGTGTCGAATCCTTTGCACAAGTCCAGGTAGATGACATCAGCTGCTCTACCCCTGTCCATCAGTTCCATAGCCCCATCATAGAAGGCCATCAGGTTGGTCAGGCAGGATTTCCCCTTAGTGAAGCCATGCTGGCTGTCTCCAGCCACCTCACTGTTTTTCATGTGCCTTAGCATGACTTCCAGGAGAATCTGCTTCAAGATCCTGCCAGGCACAGAGGTGAGACTGACTGGTCTGTAATTCCCTGGGTCATCCATTTTCCCCTTCTTGAAAATGGGGGTTATATTTCCCTTTTTCCAGTCGTCGGGAGCTTCACCTGACTGCCATGACTTTTCAAATATGATGGACAATTTTTCAAATATGATGGACATTTTTCATATATGATGGACTTAAGCATTAATATGGTGGAATTAAGCATTTTCTGAATGTAATAACATACAATACTTTTATATACGATATTTTTATATCTAAATACACCTTATGCATTTAGACTAAAATATATAAGAACATGCATATGAGCACATATGTACTTTAATATATTTCTATTGCATTTGTACTATTCCTCGCATTAACGCTAACACAAATTTGTACATGCTAAACTTTTTATTGTATTTGTCTGATACATATACTCCTTTCTTTCATGCTTACACAGAACTAAAGAAAATAGCTTACCAGCTTCCAAATTCTGACCACTAAGGAAATGAGGTTTACACCTTTCTGTTAGATTAATATAACGGATACATAATCATGCCATTGGTGTGCTGAAATACATGACAACACAGTGTAGAACTTGCACCCAAATTCTTTTTCAAAGCAAATATTCCCAAGTACCATGTAACCACTACGATTTATAGCCTGGGATTAGTCCCACACAAGACTCTGAAACAATCGGAGGAATTGCTCTCCCAGCCTTCCATCATAATATGCTTCTTCTTGGGGTTGTGACATGTCTTCACTTACGCAAACCACAAGCTTTAAGTCTGTCTGTACAAAATATGCACAGTGCTAGAATTTGGTGGATTTTTAGGGTGCTGTTAAGGACAGGTCATGAGTAAGCAGGTGATTCCTGCATCCCTTCCCTTCTCAAGAGACTCCTGGAGAAAAGTTGAGTAATCTTTACAGAGATTTCTGCAGAATGTAGCTTGTCCTGCCTGTCCCATACAGACTCACTGACCCATGGATCACTTCCAGACATGTTCAGAAGGTCATGGAGATGCTGGCACGCAGGTAGCTGACCACCCAGATCAAGCCTGTGGTTTACAACATGTATTGTAGAAAGTTCCTCAAGACTGGCAGGCATGAAGGAAACACAAAAATAAAAGAAAAAAGATAAATTAAAACCACTAGTTCATACCCAGCAAAGACAACATGGTGCTTTGCCCACCTGGAAATCCCCTAAAGAGCCACTGCACACATGCAGAACAAGTCAGACTTTCCCCCTGTTTTTGAAGGTGCCAGCATCAGCAGGTCTGGGCTAGATGGAGTTCACCATCCTTAAAGCATCACTTCCTTCTCGTTTTCACAGCAAGAAAGTTTGTTTGTATCAAAGCAGCAGAAGGAACTGTATTTGGCTGGTACTTCAGTGGGGTTTCCAGTCCTACTGCCCAGACAACAAAGCACCAAGAACCTCAGGGAGACCAGTCTGATCTAGGATCTGCCTGCTGCCCATGCAATCCTGTCCTACTGAGCTGTCTGCAGCACTATCTCCCACCCAGGCCCAACAAGCCAAGGACGGAAAGCCATTCTCCGCAGAGGAAGGGGAATGCACCAATTTCTCCCCTTAAATACAGGGGCAGAGCAGAGAGCCGTGTAGTGAGGGGAGGCAGCACAAGTGTCTATGGAGAGCTGGGGAAAGGCACTGGGGGATGTATTTCCAAGCAAATGAGAACTGTGACATTGATGCATTTTCTATGAGGCAACCCATACACAACTGAATGACAGTTACATAAAGATAATGTCAATTTCAGGAGCCAGAACAAAACCAAATTACACAGTAGCCATGCAGTAAGTGCCAACATAATGGGAGGTTTTCACTTTGGGGTCAGCTGGGAAATGTCAATATTTTTTTTTTGGCCTTTGTTCTACATCCAGTCATCCAAAAGCATGCCAGCCCAGCTTTCTGACCATAGATTATGTAAGCGACTTTCCTTGTAACTCAACAAAAGCTGTTTCTTAACTGTGGGAAAGGGATAGAAGACACTTCTTCCCCTCTGGACAAAGCACTTTCTTTCCAAGAGCTCTTTTGTCTTGGCTAGCAGAGGAGCTAACTCAGCACTTAAAATATAGATTCCCATCAAGCCTGCTCTGCGTTTTTCAAAGCTCTTATACTGAGATGGTGCTTACAGAAGCAGAGACAATCTACATTATCAGGGGAAAATAATAGCACTTATGGAATCAAAGTATGGCAGCACTGAGCAGTAAGCAGCCATATAACCTAAAGTAATATAAACCAGGGTATGTTAATGTAAATGCACCCACATCTTTGATTTTGTAACAACATTAAGAAGAACCAGGGAAGTTCAGCTTCTATGCAAATTGGGTAAGAATAGCTATCAGTAAATGAGAAGTCCTTGGTTTGCACAACAGATAACATGTCTAGTTCGAGTGAGAGAGTGTGACAGAGTGAGTGATTCGGAAGATGCAAACACGGATGCCCCTTTGTCACTTCTGACACAGAAAGACGTAAAGAGAAGAGGAAGTAGGTTTAAAACACATGCACACACATGCATGTGCACACACACTTTTTCGGGAAGCACATAGCTACACTGTGGGATTCATTACCATCGGATGTTATGGGAGCCAAAAATATAACTGGAGAGATTAGTCCAATTCATGGAAGAAAAGTCCACTGTGAGCTATTAAATGCAAAAAACACAAATACAGCTTCTGGGCCAGGAAGTCCCTGCGCAGTGACTGCCAGAAGCAGGGAGGATGCACTGGAGGAAACGTGAACGTGTGCTTGCCTTCTCTTGCGCCCTGTTCTGGGTTGTGTCCACTGTCCAGGAACACTCAACTGGCTAGATTTTTGTCCTCTAGAAGTGGGGCTTTTCTCTTACAACAGACTAAATATGTAGATCAAAACCTTCAGTCACCCTGAAACTCAAGTCATATTCAACACCCAATGGTCCCCGAAGTGAAAAATTTCTGTAAGCATGTAGGAAATTTCTTTCCATTTTTCTAACTTTTACCAAAAATTGTGATTTTGCTGCATTTGAGGGTGAAGAAATCAGTGGCAAAAGCTTCCTGAAGTGCAGCTTTCTGGGGAAGATGGCCAGGCTGGAACTTTGATTCCCCCACTTCCATCCACCCTGTGAACACATCTGCTCATCTGACCATCTCCAATATTCTAAAATATCCACAAACATCCAGCAATGCAGGATCTGTGCATGCTCAGTAGCTGTTTGGGGAGATTTCCAAGTGGATTTCTCCTTAAAATTACAGTATGCTCAAGTTTGTCTCAGTCTGGGAGAAAAGAATGCTATTTGCCCTTCCACTTTTCTTCCTGACTTCATGCTTTCTGTATCAGCCTCTTACCATCTAATATTTATAAACACAAATTTTGAAATCTGCAGGAATGTGTATATTTGGAATTATCCAAAAGATTAGGCAACTGAAGCCAATGTCTTACCATCCCACATGCAATCAACTCCATTCCTGAGGAGGCCATGAGAGTTGATTTTGTTAGCAGTTTTTTATGAAGTGCTTCAAATATCATTTGTTAAGTGGAAGCAGTCATTGCTTAAAAAGGAAAGAGATATGTACTTGTTATGTAACCTACTGAATCTCTTTTTCTCTTGTTTTTGCCAAGATCTCCTTGATAATGGTGTGAATTGTTTAGGCAAGCTCATGCAGCCTACAGACATATGTACATACAATCTTTAAAAGAACTTTCTGTTCCTTGTTCCCAGGTACACACCAAACCATGCTGCATATTTTAAAAACCTGCTATAGCCTGTTAATGGAGTGTGGAAATAACCCTGGAGGATAAGGCACACAGAGTTTATTACATAACTTAAGAAATTTTGGCCAGGACAAATATGTTGATCCTATTAAATAGGTTTTAATGAAGTCAAAATTTAGGTGGGTTTTATGATAATATTTTCATTCCAGCTGATGTTTCAGCATGCCAAGTTCTGTATCCCATTAGCCCCTTACCAAAAAACAAACTGTTATTGGTGGACTTTATTTTTAATTTTTGATTTTTAAAGGACAGGATGAGAGATTGCTTATATTGGCTTTTTCTTGGTACTATTATTCCCCCCAAATCTGATTATAAAGGGAATTTCAGTGAAGCCATTAATAAATGAAACAAAAATAAGTAGCTCGGAAAGAAATACTCAGGGATTGTCCTTACTGCAAAACATACAGTCTGAGTGTTGCCTTTCAGTTGAGGCTTAGATGTAAAGGTCTTTACTTGCATTTAGTACCTTTTAAACCAATCTTGGCTTCCTTGCACACAGTTTCAATTGCTAACAGA
Organism: Amazona ochrocephala; assembly: GCA_039720435.1. Taxonomy (NCBI): domain Eukaryota; kingdom Metazoa; phylum Chordata; class Aves; order Psittaciformes; family Psittacidae; genus Amazona; species Amazona ochrocephala. The sequence continues at coordinate 97,479,122 of CM077877.1, read as the reverse complement.
ACAATTTTGGCAACTTTGTTATTTCTGGGTATGATTATTCATTAATGGCTACCCCCAGCTACCCTCCGTGCTGAGATAATACGCCTGTCAAAAATCATAAAACTAGTCAAATTCCTGCAGAGACCCCCCAGGATAAACCTCTCAGCAACCTTAGCACAATACATGCTTGAGTGCAGGACCAACTGCCCACATTTCATTTCACGGAGGGGCTGCTTTTATCCACACTGAAGTAACTTGGGAGGTAAAACATAAAACTAAATGAAACTGTTGTTAATTACACTGAATTTAAATCATCAAGGAAGATGTACCCTTTCTTTGACAGCAAACTGGAAAAGCCCTTAAGCCATGTCCTCAGTTGCAGTACAAAAAAGTTGCATTTTTGCCCCGAAGAAATTTTGTTGCTTCATAGCAGAAGTTCTTGACTATTTCATGTCTTGGTTTGAAGAAGCACACTTTGAAGAAGCATACTGAGATTTCTGGTTTTTGCTGTAACTGACTTTGAGGAAGTGTTAAAATGGAAATGCTAAATGCCTTGCATTGAAAAGCTTGATTTTACATTGAAAATAGTTCACTGTATACCATGACTGAAAACTGATTATATCTATGTGTCATCTAAATGCCTTCACCCTTTCCGCAGTAGTTGATGAGGTACTACTTTGGTTGTGATGTTTATGCTATTTCCTGAACACTCTTGAGTATTAGAAAAATGGAACCACGTCTCAAACTCCTGGACACAAGTGGAGGAAATCACCATCTTCCTATAAACACACCCACTCTAAACCATGTACAGCATGGATTGTGTTTTTTCTATAGGTAGTCTGCTATACATTCCACCCACCTAGTATGAATTAAGTTTTTCTATTTTATGCAGGAGACCCTGCCACTGGGATGAGACCCACAGTAGGGCTAATAAATGAGTACCAAGATAGACCTCCCAGTCCCTCTACTAAAGAGTCTCTCTTCTGAAGTAAATTTCCATGAGCTTCAGTAGCATGATAGAATAAGAATTCATGAAGGGAGAGGCTGAGCTACTGGGTGCTTGAAGTTTTGACTTGTAAATTAACCAGATGGTAAAAACACCACTAGAAGAAAAGAAGTACATAAAACCCTATGCAGTCTACTAAGTTCACAAAGACCACACAGACTGCAATTCCTGTTTAATATTTTTCTCTATACCTTTTTTTGTCACTTTGCCTGTGGATGTTCAAAAAAACAAAGCACCTGGTCATGGTCCACACAACTAAAGAAAGTACATGGAGATACGTATTGCATAGACCTCCTGAGATGGGCAACACCAGTGTTAAAAAAAGAACCATAATGAATGATATAATAAACACATTTGAGATTGGACAAGATCAATTACACACTCAACAGTGAAACTAATGTCACAGAAGGTTGAAAGAGCTCCAAGTAAGTGTCATGGGGCAGGATGCCAAGTGCTGAGAGTTTTTTAGCTGAAGAAACTCTAACCTACATTAGCTTAAAGGAAAAAAAAAGAAATTAAAGGAGACAGAGCTACACTAGACAGAGGCTGTTACATTACTAATTTCTCTGAAGTACAGTGCAAAGACATATTTGCTGTAGTTGCAAGTTCCACTTCTGATTTTACTTATACTGGGAAACGGCTCCATCAAGGTCACTGGAACAGCATATGTGTAAAAACTGATCTCTCTGAGTTGAAACCTGCGTAAGATTTGGTTTAATGATAATTTTTTAAAGGTGGCTTTTAAAACTCATCATTTAACATGACATTTGAGATTTGATATGCAATGGTTACTTCCACACCTCAAAGTGTTACGTTTCCAATGTGAGATTAGCTATATTCAGAGCAAAACTTCCTTCGCCCATCATCACAGCAAGTGTATCAGGATATTGCTGCTATAACAGCAACAAAGCCTCATGTGTTCATGTGTTTTAATGTACAAAAAGAAACATTTCCTGACCAAGAAGCTCTATCTATTGTCTGTGGGGTCTAATTTTTAAGTCAAACCAAGTATGGAGACATGCAATAGGCACAACTGCATTCAATAAAGTGAACAATGGATAATGACAGGCTCTGACAATGGGCTTTGACAAAGCTTGCTGTTTCTTATCAGCCCCATCTTGCTGGCCTGCCTTTCTGATGGAGATAACCACCCCATGGTGGAGGTGCCAGAAGCCATGTGTGTGTGTGCCTCAGTAACTTGCCTGCTTCAGTTCACAGCCTGCAACAGCAAACAGGCTTGTTTCCCAGGAAAGTGGAATTATATGAAAGCTATAAAGCAGAGCATGATCTCACATTCCCTTCTGCTGGCACCACTTTGGGAGCAGCAACCTCCGTCAGAGGAGTAGGAACAAAACAGCTAGAAGAGGCAAGAACCTCTTAAACCACCACAGCTGTCTCCTTAGGGAGCATGCATCAGTCTTTAATATAGCCTTTGTGACTTGTGATTATACTTTGGTTTCACCATGGTCCTGGTGAAAACCAGCATAAACTTTGCAAACTGACTCCAGAGGGAGCAGAAGTTGGGCCTTTGCTGTGAACTGGAGGAGAAAGGACGCTACGACTATTGACTTTGTGCCGTTTCCCCTGCCTTCCTTCTTACAGCTAAACAGAAGCACCCTTCGTGCTTGCTTGTGACACTAAAATAAGTAGTGGTCACCATAGGAGCTTAAGCAGGTGAGCTTAGAAAGGCTTTATGGCCAGATTTTGGACATCTGGCGAGTATTCACTTCAGCATGAACAGCAGCCAGCTGGTTCTGGGCTTTCCTAATCTGGTATTTGCAGTGCTCCTCGCTGCCAGATGACATTTTAGGCCTTGGACGGTTTCACTCCTTTTGCTGGGTTTGGTTTCAAGTTTACATACAAACAGCCTCTACATGAGACGCCAACAAACTTTGACTCAGTTCCTCATCTGAAAACAATTTTGTACTCCCACACCAGTCCCACAAATGCTTCGGACTCTCTAATAAAGCAGCATTAAAAAGGTGCTCCCTGACAAGTTAGGGTTAAGATATGATCAGGACCAGAGGACCCCTTCTGAAACAAGAGGGTACAGAAGGATCCTGAATCACCACTCTTAAATGAAGTGCCCACTGTTGCTGCTGTCTTCACTAGGGACGTCACTGTTTAGTAACCTTACTGGGCGGGTGAAACCTCAGTGACATGCAACTGTGATACACCTGCCATTCTGCCTTTTCCAACCCCACAAATTAATTCTTGCACTAAAGGACTACTCAGAGACCTGTGAGCATTACCACACACTTGATTGGTACAAATGTAATTATGGCTGCGGTTGAGCTGATCTAAAAATAAAGCTGAGACTTAAAACTACAGGAGACTTTGTACCAGGAAGTAACTGGTCCTGAGCACCAAGGATGAGTTTAGGCAGCTGATAATCTTCAGACCCTGGGTAGATATGATGGACAGCTTGCTGTAGGGGTACTAGAGGGAGGTCCAGGCTCATTTCTCAGTTCCATAAGGCAGACAGGCAAGTTGCTTAGCCTCTTTGCCTCAATTTCCCATTTAGACACAACACAGTGCCATCTTAATTTCACAACTTCGGTGTTTCCCTGGCCATGTAAAGGCAGATGTGGACTTGCTCTGCTGGGGCTCAGCACTGCCCTCAATCTGTGTGGTTATATCATATTATATGTGGTTATATGTGTAGTATAGCTGAGGAGCTATGGCCTTTCTCTGGCTTCAATATTTACAGCTCTGGGCAGGATCTATTTCTCCTCATCTCTTTGTGTAGCACATAGGACATAGGAACAAAAATTTCCACTGGGACTTTCCAGGTGACAATATTCCACAAAAACAATGTGTGCCCAAACAGGCCCAACAGGACAATCCTGAATGGAGGCATTGGGAGGCTGAGGCACAGGGGTACCCAGTATGTAAATCCATCCAATGCAGCTGGTGAGGGGCTGGCTGCAGCAGCACTCCCGCACCACAGATGTTGCCTGACGCAGGCAGAAGGCAGGAGGGACCATCCCTTCTCCACACCAGTGAGTTACGTCAGCTGACAGAATAAAATGCAATCTGCCTTTCAGAGCTTATCTGCAAGATAACCCTAAGGACAATTAAGGCAGGGCAGCGTCTGGTCCCTGAGTTCAAGATGAAGCACGCTGAAGGTCCTGGAGAGCAAGGTAAACTCTCCTTGAGGACCACATGAATCCAGTTCTCAAAGATCTTCATTATGAATTGCGCAAGGCAACCTGCTCATTTTGACAAAACCAGATTTTAGTGCTCCCACCCCTGCCTGAGGAACAGGTCCACCACGAGATGTGACTAGGGGTAATTTTGGATGGGGAAAGCAGTGATGAGCTCCATCTGGCAGGGCTGTAGCCAGGAGAAGGCATGCATCCATAGCCCAGGCTTCAGCCAGGTGTTTAGGATTCTTATTCTCTCCACAGAATTCAAAACCTCTTAAATCATCTTCAGCCAGTCTGATTCTGATAAGCTTATTTTGCTCTGATTTTGTCTGGCTTTGTCTGAGTATCTCTAGCTCTAGCTCAAGAAATGCAGTCACTCCTCCCACGCCTTTGAATTTTCCTGCTGCAAAGAAGCAACCCAGGCAAAACCAGCAGTTGGACTGGGAAGGGAGGAGTGAGGGACTGGAAATGGACTTTCCTGTGATGCACAGAAATAATCAGAAAGATTTTCATAGCCTAACAAGTTTACTTGAGGAGAATTTGAACAGCGATGTTCCCAAAGCCTAGTGCTCACTTCAGCAGCATGTAATCCCGATTGGGAACTGAGTCTGTGATTCTCAGAAATACCAGGAATATCAAGTCTTTGCCCTCCTCATCCTACCCCCAACCTCCAATTCCCTTTTAGCCCACAGAAATGTCCCGGACACTCTCTCTGTGCCTGGAAGGGCAGTGCTGAAGCAGAAGTGTGGAGGTGGAGCAGCAGATCAACTACTAAATCTCCTATATTTTCTCCACAAGGAGCAAGGAGATGGAGGCAATCAGAGAATGCCACCAAGAACAAACACCAGGAACTTTCCAGGCTGTCTTTACATATATCGCAGACAAACAAACAAGAATGTCATTAAGACATTACCTCTTGTGTTTTACAAAGCACTTTTACAACAACACTAAGAATTCCCAGAGGCTGTCACAGGATGAAAAAACCCATGGGTCTATGATCTAAACATCAAACTGCAGATCAGACTGCATCTGTGCGCCTCAATAGCTAAGGTCTTTCCTGCCCAGGAAGCTGAAAAGCTCACCCTGTCCAGATGTTTCCACATGACGCTATCAGCCCTTCACAGAAACAGCCTTTCCAGAAGACATCAAAATAATAAAGTTTAGAGACAGCGGAATTGCAACCCCCTCCACCAGGCAGGGTTCCCAGCGCTGGCCTGGGAAGCACTCATACCAGCTTGGCTTAGGAAGCGAAGAAGAATAACAGTCTAAATCGAAACTGAGGGAAGCTAGGCAGAAAACAATTATCAAAACTGGAATTTGGCCAGGACTGCCTGGATGAATAGCACTACTCTCGCGCCCACACATAAAAAAAATGGCATGAGGTAGTCATGAATGATGAGCAGTGAAGATTTCAATTTTACGTCACATCCAAAAGGCTTCAGAGTCCTGTTAGGCCTTCTATGGAACAGAGTTTCATTAATGGCTGAGAGAAACAGTGTCAACTTCTTAATCACCAAACTGCTTCCTGTGGCACCCACAGTCCCTATGATGAAATCTCACCAATTATTGATTAGCCTCAGCCCTGTTGAGATGCAGATTCAGATAAGGTCACAGCCTGGAGTGATTCACTGGTAACCTGGAAAAAAGGCTTCATACAAGTAGCAACATTTATAAGCTACGCTGCTTAATGGAAAATATGAATTTTAGAGGGAAAGAAAATGCATTGCCAGGATTGCTGCTCTAAATCCAGTTACACAGAGAGCTAAGCATGAATGAGCACTTGCAGTTTCAAAATAGTTTCCGTTTTGGAAAAAGAAAAAAAGAAACCCATACTAAAATCTCCGTCTCGGTTTGCAGGGTAGATATGAAAGATGTGATCCACTAATGCAGTAACAATAGAAGAAAATCTCCAAAGATTGCTCAGACTCTTAAATAGTGTTTAACAAATTCATTTATCATGAATACCTGTAGCAAATTTCATCAAAACACCAAGGTGTTTATACAAGTCTTTCTTTCAAAAGCATTAGACACTATTTACACTGACTCATCCATCTACCTGTCCTTTTTCATTTGTGTGCTGTCTTTTTCCAGATTACAAACAACAAAGAACAGTGACTTTGATTAGAAAATTCCCACTTTAGCTTTTATTTGCCCCCAACGCAATATTCACCAGCTATCATAATAAAAAAAATTGCCTCATTGAAAGTTATTTGGTGACAATCAAACCAAGTGAAAACCAAAAGAATTATGATGAACTGCCTCAGTCAGCAGTAATATAAAAAACACTTTAGTACAGTACAGCTTGTATGTATCCCAAAGAAGAGATATGCTAAGAATGTTTACAAATATAGAGATGTGAATGCCCAGGCTGGAGTTTATTAGCATTCAGAGGAATTCTCCAGGGGTTACAGCTTTCCCACGGCAGATGTCCTTCACTGCATCACTGGGAAAAGGGAAAGCTGCAAGGAAGGTCAAAGTCTCTCAAAACAGGTAATTTTCTCCATTATGTATCACTCCCAGTCTTCGTTGGCCTGTCATCCGCAGAGCTGACTTGCTAATAATGAAGGGATGTTGAAGCAGGCTCATTGCTCTGCTGGAGTGGTAGGCTCTTCCTAGTTTAAGAATAGAATCATAGAATCACAGATATGTTTGGGTTGGAAGGGGCTTGAAGATCATCTAGTTCCAACCCACCCATACCTAGGCAACTTCTCAGAGACTTCTTGCAGGACACTATTCCCCAGCTTTCTTCCAGGAGTTGAATTCCCTCTCTGGGCAAGCTGCATATATAGGAATATCATGCTTTAAGTATTATCCTTTCTGTTGAGGCTCAATGGAACTTTGAGGATGAATGTGAATCTCCTTGGCTGAGCAGACACATCACCCCCCACAGCATGAAGTCAGAACCTCAGAGCACCCTTTCTGGTGTCAGTGGCAAGGGAAACCAAATTGCTTGCTTTAGCTGAGCTTCTCTACACTGTGGCAGAGAATTCCATATCCTAAGGACCACCCCCATGGTATGCTGGGATTCTACTGAGTATCATGGCTTCTCCCTGTGCTGATCTGCAAACTGACATACTGAACAGAGAGTACCTGTGGATAGCATCATGTTTTGCTTGTCTTCTCAGAAGATTTAACTCATGAAGGGGTAAGATTTTCAATTGAAAAAATATTAAATCCTCCCTTACTTTGTGAGTAAGTGATGTAAAGAAAACCCTGACCTAAGATAACACTGTAAAGATAACACTGACCTAAGACAACTATATCTGAAGAGCTGAGCACATCCTGCCCTAGGCCATCAGGACTATTAAAATGGAGAAAGAAAATAAGAGCAATACATTCAGGCTTCATTCACAGTGCCAGACTTTCAGCTGTCATGGACCAGCCAAATTCAGTGAGAACAGGCCAACTGAACTGTCTTGAGTATACACCTTAGAAGCTGATGAAATCTTGTTTTAATTTTAGACCTGTGCCTTTCTGTATATTTTAGCACCCCTGCACTGTCTGAGACCCTATTCCCATTTGCACTGAATTGATTTATTTGTGCAAACTTGGACTTGCTTCCTCCTTTTCTTTCACTGTGAGAAAGGTGATCCTCTCCCAGATCAGGTAGCAAGCTCTGAGGTGCACTTGCAAAGTCCCATTCCGAAGAGAACCTCCCACATGCACGAGAGCCAGCAGAGGAGCAGAGGGTTCTGCCTCCCTCTCTGGCTCAGCAGATGGCTATTTATGTGTTGATACTGTACATGGGAACATTTCAGCCCCAGCAAGCTGAAATTTCAGTGGGCTCTTTTGAGGTGAAGGTGCACTTCCTGTGAAAAACAATATGCCTTACAGCCCAGAGAGAAATACAGCCTGCCAAATAGCTACCCAGCAGTGCCGTTCTTGTCCTGAGGTCCTACCTCTAATGATAATGAAGTTGAGCTCAACTTCATGAAGTGAGCCTCTGCTACGGTAATTATTACTAATAAGTGCCACTCTCCTTGAAAATAACAGGAGAGCAGCAGAGAGGCACAAATGAGTAGCGCTTTGCAAGGAACACTGTGTGACAGTGTGAGGATACAGGTTTTGGAGGTGCATGGCTCCATAAAAAGCAGAAGCTACAGACGCTCCCCTCCTTGCCTTCCCACTTCTCCTGCTTCTGCTGGGACCTGGGCAAAGCCTTTCTAGGGCTGGGGTAAGAAGCCTGGTGTCAGACACTTTGCAGGGAGCATGGCCTGGAGGAGACAGAGGGGAGCTGCCCATGGCAGGCAGCAGGCAGGGAGGGATCCTCCTGCCCACTCTGGGAAAGATACATCTGCACACTGCTGCGGGCTGGCTTCGTGAGTATCACAGCCATGGCCAAAAATGGTAAGTGTTGCCAGCAAAAGCCATTTCTGTAAGCCATAAAATGACCACATTAAATAGGAAGGAAGTTAAACAATTATTCCTGTTGCTTATGGTATGGGCTGACAACATCAAAAGGACTGATAATTAAAAATACAGTGAGGTTTTCCCAAAGTCTCTTCCACTTATTTCCTCTTTTGAGCCGCCCAAGTGTTGTTTTATGAGGAGTCATTTTATCAACTTCTAAAAATATCTCCAAATTGGTTAGGAGACACTGAATTGTTCTGTTTGCTTTAAAAGCACAAAGCCTACTTCAGCCAAGCCCTCGGGCAGAGGTGGCTTAGGTGTCCTGATAAGGTTCCACCAATGCTTCTTTGTGCATATGCCCAAAGTTAAGAGCACAAAAATTCCATGCAATTTGTAGTGTTTCATTCAAATGTGATTTGAGGGGAAAAAAAAAAAAAAAAAAAAAAAGAAAGAAAGAAAAAAAAGGAAAAAAAAAGAAAAAGACATAGGAAAAACATAGAAAGCTGTTACTCGGGTTCTGGAAAATGCATGTGTGATCCTGAGAACAAACTTTGGCAATATCCTCTCACCTTTCTTGGGCTAGAAGCATAAAAGCTAAGTTCTCACAATAAATTATTTAACTGACCTTTCAATTACATAGCAGAACCTTTTATAGTGGTCTCCAGTTCCACAACCACAGCAGTTTTTAAAACAGAAAAATAAAAACTGTAAAATCAAGGCTGTTTTACAATGAGTTCACCTTCCAACAGGGCAGCCATTGCACACACTACCCTCTGTGCCTGACAATAGAGACAAAAATTCACAAGTCCAAGTTACAGCCTATCGGCTCAGTTACAGAGAGAAAGGAAACGCACAAAAGGCACTAGACAGCACGTGCTGGGGCAAGTGTAATACAGCTACCCATCCTCAGTGTGGACCTTCAGCTCACCCATGAAGCCCCAAACTATGGAGACCTCCTCTGAACCTGGGCTCATACTGTGAGAGGAGGGGCTCGTGCTGCCACAGTCCTTGGAAGTCCCCAGCCCTTTCTCTGAAGAGTGCCCAATTGATACCTGTCGGTATCATGACACCTTTTTCTGCAACTGCATTGGGAAAGATGCAGACAGTATCACCCATCACTGCATGACGACATCATTGAGCAAGACACCCAGCCACTGCCCTATGAGGCTGGGGGCAGGCTCTCCTCCGCCCGGTGGGGCTGGCTTGCTTGGACACCTCCCCATGTACAGCCCTCTCTGAGTCACCTGCCTTTCCCCAGGTAGAGGCAGGGTGCTCACTTCATGCTGGAAGGATGCCCTATCTAGGCCATCTACCTGGAAGTGAAGTGCCGGCAGGCTGGGCTGGGGCTGAGTGAGCCTTTCTTCAGCCCTGACCAAAGCTGGGGAGGAGCAAGGGGAGGCTGGGTGCTGTTTCTTCACATTAGCTGATCTCCTCCTCTTGATCTCCCCCACACGTGGCGTGCTTACTCCAGCCACAGCCTGCGAACAAGCGCGTGGTGACGGGGAGGTGAGTTTGCCAAGTGTGGGTGTTAGATTCCCTCACGCTTCCCTGAAATAAATAATCAACAGGGAGCTTGCTAAGGGATGCATGGAACCCATGGGTAACCTGTTGTGCTGCAGCTTGTATGCAGCCATACAGACAAGCACCAGCAGCAGTGTGCAGAACAGCAGGGCGTGGAAGAAGCACAGTTACTCTCTGAGTGTCATTGTTCCGACCACAAAAATTAAGGATTATAAATAAAAATGATGAAAGCCAAGAGAGGGAAATGTTTCAATAGCTTGAGTATTCATGTGGACATCCTAAATTTACCATGCCCTGAAATAATCAGTTGGGTTGCACACCATTTAACAGTTCAGGAGACCTCTGAAAAGGCAAGAAAAATAATGGAGTTCATACTTGCACCACCTCACATAATTCATATTTACAAAATTAAATACCAGGCTGATGTTCTGTCCATCTCTGCCTAGAAGATTAGCAATTATTCTACATTTTCAAGAAGCCGTATTACAAATAGTCAGTTCTAACTAATTGCTTTAATTATTCAACCCCTGATTTAAATGCAAGTTTTTCAGCATACTGCTGGTGACTTAATTAATTGTAATTATGTACACAGGTCACGTTCCAGATATATAATCTTTATAAATGATAGACGGATGAGTAAGGATAGGAATCCAGATCACCAAACACACGGTCAGCCCCAATTAAAGAACCGTGTGCATCCTAAATTTAAATACTGCATAATAATTATCTCTATAAATAATAGTATCTAGAGAAGGAGCTGATGACAGAGCTGTATCCCAATAATTAGGAATGACTCCAACTTTGTTTACTATTCCCTAGACATGCATGACTATTGATTTTGTTTTTAAAAGAGAAGTTCATCCAAACACCTCGGAGTAGGCTATCAAATATTCAAAATATCTATTAAAGTACCCACTTCAGAATACCACCATTTCACAGGGGAGTCATTCCCGTGGCTGAAGCAGTGTATTGCCCCAATAAGGCAACCAAAACTTCAGCCAATATCACAAGGCATTAACAGCATCTATCGGAGCTCTTCTCTTAATTATTGACTCACCAAAAGCCATTTCTGGCATGATTTTAGCTCAAAAGAGTAAAGTTAAATATGCTATATTTTTAAGTGAAACATGCAGTTCATAATTCATTAAGGTATGTTGAGCTGATATTTAAAAGCTGTTCAGCTAATTCAGATATTTTGCTATTTTTATCATGTTTTTAAAAGTAAGTGATCACAAAATGTTTGAGATGGCTGTCTGTTTACTTTTAATGAATTTTTATCCCCTAGCCAACTGCAGTCACATTTGGCAGAAGACAAAGTTCTTACGTAATTACAAATGTATTGCGTTTATACCCTTACTGAAAACGAGTGACCAAGAAGAGGAGAGAGACTTTGTTAGTGTCCTCACTGAAAAAGAAACCTTGCGAAGCTTGAATTAGTCAGTAATCCATGAGGGACAGACACAGGAAAACAGGCTTCACTTAACTATTGCTAGGCTTTAAACCAGTATCCCATAAAGAAGCAATAGGAGATGTAATTCTTTGAAGTGACATTTCTCTTCCTTTTGAACAGTTGCAGTCTTTTCTCCGTTTCTTCCACCTTCAACCCTTCCCCACACGAGCCATACTGAAAATGCTGCTGCTAAAGTCATCCTCGTGGTTTGTCACTTCAACACCTTTTTCCCCAAGGCTTTACATCACATTAGCCACAGGCTTCCATCCCTTACCAAAGACATGATTCATGAGACATAGTCCTTCCTACATGCCTGCTTTTGTACCTTCTCACCTGGTCCCACAGCCCCCAGTGCAATACAGATTGAAATGACTTTGCTGCTGCTTCCATCTGAAAAATGCAAAGCAGCTGGTTATCCACTGGGTTTCTTCTGGAGGGCGCAAAAAATGTGTTTTAAATAAAGGAGTTAGGGAGCAAGCTGCTATCCTGTGCAAATTAATTCACTTCTCCTTCTGTAAACCTTGGCTCGAAACCTGCCACTTATGTATTATGAAGAACAAGCTATTCTTGCACTTCACTGCCTTCTTTAAACCAGATGGCAGCTCTTTGGAAAAGGAATGGATTGCTTTGCTGTACAAAACCTGACCTAACTAAAAGCCTCAGAGTCCCTGGGAGCAAAAGCAAGCATGAAAATTGAGATCCAGAGGACGAAAACAAACAGAGAGCATAATTGGTAATTTGACCTTTGCAGCTTATAAGGAAGATTAGGGTTAAGAGCTTTACAGAGTTTGTTCTTGAATTTACTGTTTACAAAAGATGTCAAAAAAGATAACCAGGAAAGATTTATTTTCTGAAACCCAAAGACAAAAGATGCGCAGGTTCCATGTTCCACACTGCTAAGCACACATACTCAAATCACTTGAGATCATATTACCTGGATGGTTAGTACCCCAAATACCAGAAAAATGAAAGTATCTCCAGCCCCACCACTACCAGATATGGCAAGTACTCTCTGTAATGAATACATATGATACACCATCCATACTGAAATGCCAGAAACATGGCAATCTGGTAAGAATTAGGTAGAGAGCACTGAAATCCAGAAGACTACCACAGCAGGCAGAAGAGCACAGAAGGTGCTCTGCCACTCATGATCTTCCTGAAATAAAATATCTGGTTCACTCTCCAGGGATGGAGAGGTGCTCACTTTCAGTGCCTGCTCACTTGTTCCTGGTAAGATTTGGCAAACCTAAATATCAATAGCAGTGGCCACTTGCCAAATAAGTTTCCAAATTAAACTGGGAACTCACTAATTGAGTTTGACTAGCCTTCAAACAGTCATGACTTTCAGTGACTATTTATCTCATTTAGGCAGGAACAAGTCTATTTGGCATCAATTTGTGAAGCCTGGGAGTCGAAGCCTGGGATTCACCCAGCCCCACCACTTGTAGGCTTGACAGCAGATTTAAGGCTGGATCCTACCAGTTCTGCTCTTCAGGAAACGCTGAAACAGGTCTTCTCTCACACCCCACCAAATATTCTCACAAGAGAGCTGGCTCAAACTGGGTCTATGTAATGATGAGAAATCACCCAGTAGAAGTGACTATTACACTTCACCAAAGCAACAAGTCATTCTGCTAGCTGGAGAGCAAATGAAGCCTGGCTTCTGTGATTTATGTCTTAGGGTGGCTTATCTCATCTTTAATAAGATACAAGCTCTTATCTCAAGCCTAGTAAGATGTGAGCTCCAATCAAAGGTTCTTGTTGATAGCATTTATTTCTTGTGTGATTCTCTGGAAAAAAAATACAGTTGAGACTACATTTCTGCCTTTGTCTCCATGGGGGCACTAGCTCTGGGGTCTTTTATCTACATTGCTGCCTCTTATTTCTAAAACATGTAAGAACTTTATTTCCCTCAGATCATAAGATCCTTCCCAGATTTGGTTAAAGTTGACCAAAGGGTTCAAAAGTTGTTTGGGGGAAACAGGAAGCCAGAAATAAAAATGGCTGAGTGACTCCGTGACTCTCATTTCCGTAAGCTAAATCCAAGCTAAAACACATCCCTGCAGAGAAAGCATGAACCTGTGTAACAAATACTCGATAAACAAACGTTTTCTTTAGGGACATGTTCCTTTCAAGGGAAGAGAAGGGTATACATGCAGACCTTGGAGAAGAAAATATCCTAGAAAAACTAAATTTCTTTAGGTGTTTTCAATATCCTTGAAAACACAAAAGGAGTGAAGTGTGCTCATTTATTTAAGAGCTATTCACGTCTTTGTCAGTAACAGCTCTCCACCAGACAATATAATGACCCAGGACACAGAGACCTAAAGAAAGTGAGGGAAGATTTTAATGTCAAAATATCTGATGTGGCAAGCAGATGAAATACAATTTATGGAACATTTTCTACACAATCCTCAACGGGTTTTTCTTGTTAATTTCCATTTTTTTCTTTATTTTTACAATAGGAGACACTGCTACTACATAGATGCTGGCCCTTGCAGGTGAGAGCCCTCCATCAAGTCTCCTTTGGGAGGCGTCTTCTCAGCACTGCCCCAAATGTGTTTGGTATTTGATTTGGAAGCTGCCAGTGGCAAGCAGCAAAAGCTCAACCAGCCTGGGGCAGGGCTGCAAGCTGCAAAAACATGGGGAAGGGACAGAGGGTCCAAGCGCAGGGAACAGATGCTCAGTGATGATTACCGACTTTAAACCCTGGCACACACCAGGTGTGGGTTCCCAGAAACAACAGGTTCCTGTGAAGGCAAAATCAAATTCCCTACCTTTTAAAATCTGTTCAGTTTGCTTCCTGCATGGCCAAAGTGTGTGCTCCCCTGAGATAAGAGCTCCACACAACAGTTTGTTTTTCCTGGGTTTAGGAGCATTAAAAGCAATACAGGTTCTGCTTAAAGAAACCTGATGGAAATCGGCAAATCTCACCCAAGTGAGACCCGAGAGCATATTGCTTCCAAAGTTCAGTTTCCATATGTGGACAGCATTAAAGCTGTGATGTGGGTAGCAATCATTTGGATGGCACCAATGAAAAAAGCAAAAGAACTATTATTGTGTGCATCGTAGTAGAATATATATGCTCATTTTAAGACTTCTGGGCAAGCATCAGCCACATTAAGAAAACCTGTTTGTACCAAGTTGAAATAAAGAGATTGCACTACAGAAAATAAGGAGTTATGTGGGCAATTTACTTCCCCCCTAATTAAAAGATTTCCAATGCTGGGAAAAGGCACAAGAGCAACAAATTCCTAGGACTGCTTATCTGCCCAGGGTCAGAGAGCAATCAACTTCACACCTGCGAATGAGCAGTGACTCCAGAAATGTCAGTGCTGTCAGCGGGACCAACTCCTCAGCTATGGAAACATTCATCTGTATGAGGAGAAAAGCACATCTGGTCCACAGAGGGGAATTCATGCTGGTGGGGAAAAAGCTACATGGAGATTTGTGCGCAGAGAAACTGCCTACAGTGCTTTCCCACAAGTTAAAGCCTTTGCTTGATGTGTCCAGAACTCCATCAAACCCCCCTGTTTTTAAAAAAGGCAATTTCAAATAAAAGCATGTTAAAAACCAGAGAAGCCAGGAGCAAAAACAACGCAAGTATTTGACCGATCATGGCTAGTTTTTGCTTTTGTATAGGTTTTCTTTTTCCAAAATACAATTCACAAAGTTTTTTTGAAACTGATTTTGTTGCTGCTGTGGGGAAAAAAAAAAAAAGAAAAACAATGCCTAAGCTCCAGTAGATTCTTATGGGCTAAGAAAATTATCTCCCCCTTGTTTTGTGCTAGCCTGGCATTGGCTGTCCCACTCAGAGGGTTTGTTGGCCAGTATTGACACAGAGGTGGCGGTTTCAGCACTGTGTGTCATTAAGCACCTGCAGAGTGCTTGCAGCATCTGGGCTTGATCCAGGGCCAGACAGCCACAGTCACACAGGATGGGGACATGCGGCCACATGAGTTGCCATGTCACAACCTGCAGGAATGTCTGTTTTGCTGGGGACTTTGCTAAGGGGACCACAGTGCCCTGGGGTTTCTGCCACTAACAAAGCTGCACATGATGTGAAGCAAGACTTATGGTCTGACCCCAGTTTGACACTGGTGCAGGATATCAGCTTCCCTGGTACCCTATAATCCGGTTCCTCCTCCCCCCCGCTAATTACTTCAAACGCCACGTACAGAATTTGCTGACTAAGGTAGATTAGCACAACTAAGATTGCATTTTTCTCTGCTAATAATATTCTGACAAAGAGTATTGTTTTCAAGATCTCTGGTATATGGCATATGTCGTGCTCCCCACGAATATTAGACATACCTTGCCCGTCCCTTCTGTCTCTCTTCCTAATTTGCTGTTATGACAAATATATTCTTTAATGAATCTTAATGACTCATCTCAAATGTTGTCTTTTTTGCATTCTGATAAGCACTAGATGAGATGACTAATAGACTACATGCAATACCTAGACAACGTGAGCAATCCAGTGTTTGCTTAAACCATATTACATACTGATAACAGATATAGGCATTGCACCTGCTCCATTGTAAAAATAAAAAAAAATGGAAAATTAAAAAGAAAAAAAGAAACCAGGACAGATACAACAATACAGCAACTGCTTGTATTTGTTTAAAGTGAATTTATCTTGTCAGTGTTACAGAGAATATATGTTGTGGCTGTTATAAAGCTTCCCTCTCTTGTAAAAATGACTAATTTGACATTATGCCCCTGGGGAAGTAAAAGCAAAAAGACAGCCAACTTGGCTAAGACAGAGCAATTCTTCACAGAGAAGATGTCTGTGAATCAGAGACAGGCAGTTTTCCAAGTCTACCCATGTATGCACCAGTGGACACAACAATGGACACATCTACTTACAGCTAAAGCTGGCATTGCCTTTCCTTTTCCTACTTATGTGAGATTGAGGTAGAATTCATTGAGATAGGAAGGCCTAACAGTCTTCCAGCAGAAGAGTAAGTCAATAAAATGCAATATTGTTCTTACATAGATGTTATTTTAGTAAAGGCTGCTCAACAGATGTTTTTTTGCTGTGGTCACTTCAGGTTGAGATCGTCAACATGGAGTGAGATGAACGATCCTGACTACAGTGGTCTATGCCTGAATTTTTCCTTAGATTAAGAAAGAGGCCAGCAAATTCTCCCTTGCTCTTAGTACTGAAAAATGAATGTCCTATAGGTCCCAACATGTAGCACCTGCCAGGCTCTGAATGAATTTCAAAGTATTGTGCAAACGGAAGTATTCTTATTCACTGACCAGAAAGAGACTCTCCACTTCTCCTTATGTAAGGCTGTATATACACACTAAACATGCAGTAAGAGGGACAGAGGGATGAAACTGTAGTATTTTCCTGCCAGAAAGAAATAAGTGATTGGATAAGACTCTGTACTCACTTTTTGTGCCACAAGTTCTGCCACCACCCAGTGCTTGGCTTATACTGCTTGAGACACAAAGACAAGTCAAAGAAGTAAAAAAGCAAACTGGGAATTTGCTCTGGGAAGTAAGGGACGAGAATGAAGTAGGTTGAGAATAATAAAGAAGGTAATAGAAAGCATAAAAGATGAAGAAATTCATTTATGTTGGGTCTTGGGCACTCACATGCTCTAGGGTATGTCAGTACAAAAGAAATAATCTTAAATCAGTCTTCCAAAAATATACCCAGTGCTCACACAGTTCCCACTTACAGAAGCAGAAGAGCAGTAGCAACAAGCAAGGTTTCCTGGCAATGGGCTCTTCCATTCCATGGTAAAAACATCATTATCAATGTACCTAAGGCTAATGTAAATTTTTAAATCACAACTTGCCAAGTGCCAGCATGGAACTTTTACAGCCACCAAAGAATGATGCAAAACTCCTATATCTTTTAGTGATGGTGGAGGAGAAGAAAGGAACTATACTCATTACACAAGACGAAGTACTGCCCTCACTGGTAAGAGAAGCATGCCGTTGCCCGCATCTGTGGAGAGCAAGTGTGGTGATAAAGGGCACGTCACAGAGCATTGAACAGGAGTGTGTACAAAAGCAAGATAGTTCTTACACGAAACCAGCAGTACATGAAATGCAGAGGATAAAAGAAAAAGCTAAAGGAAGCTCAAGTGTACTTTTTTGAACACAGTCATCCAAAAGCAATTATTAAACTCTGCTGTTTCTGAACACACTTGGCCTTAAAATATTAACATGTGCTTTTTATTTTATGCCTCAGACTGAATGAAATGAATTAAATACACCCAAAATGGTATGAGCAATGTTTTAAGCACTAGCTAGTTTAACGACTAATCTTCTGCTTTAGCATGAAAGGTAAAGGCTGAAATTTTTCAGTCATATGAGACATCATCCCACAGTTCATGTGTTAGGCATCTCTCCTGTCCGCTGGCAACATTATTTGAGGCATGCTAATAACTTTTTCACTTAACTAAAAAATTAGAAGCATAAGGCCTCGAACTTTTGTACTGTACAGAGCTGGCAGTTTACTTAATTTCCTTGAGTTTTATGAGCATGAAATGTAGCACTTTATGGGTAAAAGGTAGCAATTTCTGAACATGCTGACAACTTTGACATAGTATTTTTTTCTCCATGGCAATTACTCTTGTTGATTTGCATGTGCTTAGAATAATGACACACACATGAATAACTTGCTACACTTTGTGACTCACTGAGATGCCTTCACAGAAATTATCCTGGTCGCACTTTGTGCACCAAACACCACGGGGAGAACATTTCAGTGGGGAAGGTCAGCAGGGCTTTATTTTAACAGCAAAGAATATACATCTAAGTGAAAGGTCATTTGATACCCCCCTTTCCTGGGTCCTGTATAAATATTTTGGTTTAATTGTGTTTGAATGGCATAGTCAATGAGTTTCATCCTTTGTTTCAATCATAATAGCGTCTTGTTTGAAGTTACTATTTCAAGCCAAAATAGCTGGGCCTTTATTTTTCAAAGATGTTATTTCCTGAGGCTCTTTATGCTGTGAACTTATGGACGGTCACTACTGGAGCTTCATTGTTAATTGTCTTTTAGGGGCACAAACATACAGTCTTTTCTTTCAGATTCAGGATGACTCTATTTATGTCACTGAATGCAGATGGACAACAAGGTACACCCCGTACTGCAGGGATGCAAGGAAGAGTGTGAGGAGGTGCTGGCCTATTAGCCATTCTGCACCCCTGAGTGCCCACCACACACCTATGGGGCTCCCCTCTCAAGGGCTGCTACAGTACAGCATAGCCATGCTGCTCCGTATGGCCGCAGCAGGACAAGGAGGAGGAGGAAAACAAGTAGGAGGAGGAGGAGTAGGGACACGTGCACCCCAAACATACTCAGGTGGAGGAGCTGAGCCAACATGCAGATGAGTGCACAACACATACTTTGACAGCACGACAGGGTTTTCACTCCTGTGTGTCCTCTCCTGTGGCGCAAGAGAAATTCTGGAGGAGTAAGTCATAGGTGCTCTGGAGTACTGGCTGCAATGCAGCTCTTCCACATACCTGCCACCTCGCATTCCCTCTCTGTGCTTTAAACCTCTACATTTTTAGGTGCTTATTCCCCCTCTTTGTTGGCCACAGTGAGAACATGATGTGCAGACACCGAGTAAAGGCCTCCCCTGGGACGCTCTATCAGCTGCTGCTCTCCTCCTCCCTCTCTTTGCCAGTGAACTCTCAAATCAGCATTGAAGCTGCTCAAATCAGAAATATGGTGCCAAACTATCACCTCAGACAACCACCCACTGCTTTCAGTGCAAATTGTCATGTACTTACATACTTAAAAAATAACAACATCCTTCGCCTTAATTCACTACAAGAAGGTAACTGTACAGCATATTTCTGAGACACCATTACAGAAAAAGATAATTAAAAAGCCAGAAACAACCACTTAGCACTCACTCGCAGTG
The DNA here is from genome assembly GCA_039720435.1 of Amazona ochrocephala. Classification (NCBI taxonomy): domain Eukaryota; kingdom Metazoa; phylum Chordata; class Aves; order Psittaciformes; family Psittacidae; genus Amazona; species Amazona ochrocephala. Next base: position 97,459,766 of record CM077877.1, on the reverse strand, counting down.
TGGGTCCTCTTTCAAACAAGAAATAGATGAGCAAGAAGGACTGAAAAAGGTCTTATCTATCTGGACTACCACAGAACCCCAGTACAATGACTTTGCAGCAATTAACTCTTAAGTCTTTATCCCTGTTCTTTCCTTTTCCCTTTCTAGCCACTTCACTCTTGAGTACCACAGTTAGTTCTCCCCCACTCCTGCAAAAAACCCCAAGAATGCACTTGTAGGTCTGCAACAACAACAAATCTCGAAAGTCTGCAACACGGTGCTGATACCATGGTTATTCTTAAGTTCACACGGAACTTCTCTCTCTCTGGCTGACAGTATGCCAACACACACATGCATAAACGCACAGGTAAGAGCTAAGGAAATTGTGAAGAGAATGGACAATTCCTAAAACAGAACAAAACAGATAGGTATGCTACAGAAGGAAAACAAAACCAAACCTATTTTTTCTTTGACTCTCTAGCTTTAAGTTGCTATGTTTTGAAAATGAGCAGTGCAGAGGGATCACGAAATAATAGAGTAACTTGGGCTGGGAGGGGTGCAGCAAGTCTCTATTCCAACCTTCAGCCAGGGTTGCTTGGGGCTTTGGCCAGTCCAGATCAGAGACTCTCCACAGATGAAGCTTTCATTCGTACTGGGAACATTTATTTCCAAATATCCAGTTGGTATTTCCCCTGCTGCAACTGTGCACCTTGGGAAGAGTCTGGCTCTTTCTTTGCTCTAACCTCCCTTTAAGTAGTTGAAAATAACAACGAGATTCCCCATTAAGCCTGCTCTTCTCCAAACTAATGAAACCCAGCTCCCTTGCCCCCTCCTCACCCACCATGTGTTCCAGCCCACAAAGCATGTACCACTTCTACGAGAGCAAAAGTGTATTTGTATACTAACAATAAGTACTATTTAATGAAATTAAATACTCTTCTGTAAGAAGAACTACCCTAAAAATAAAGACTCTTAATAGAGAAAAAAACAGGCCAAGTTAATAATTTTGCTCTGGATGCCAGAACATGAATTTAATAAGAAATAAATAATTCCCATCCTTTCATCTTATCTTTTCAACAGATGTTTCCCCTATATAGAGGGTGGCATAATTGTTTTTGTCAGTGTTATGATTAAAATTGTTATGCAGCTGACATACAGTTTTTAATGGTTTCCCTTAGGATTATAACAGATGTTGCCTTATTAGATCAGGACTCTCCTGAAGTAAGAAATATCATTGGCATAATTAAGACACTTCTCTCTAAGTAGACTGTCACAATTTGCCCAGTAACATTTGACCTTAAGGAATGAAATGTATCCCAGTGTTCTAAAAAGAAAACTTTCTGAAGAGTTTGAAAGAAATACTGGAACATCTTTCTCCAAGTTAACAAGTTTCATGGTCTAGCTTTGGCTGTGACCAGAAATAGCTGGAAAGATATAGAAGGACGGAACTATGTTTTTTTAATGGCAAAAATAATCACAGCTTAGACACATGGTAAAGGGTCAGTTGAAATCTGGTGAGGAACTGCAAAGTAGCAGTTGCTGGGCTCCTATTACAAGAAAAGTTACAACCACATGACACAAGTGTTAATTTGAAATGGGAGTAAGTTTAAATAAAGCAAGGTCTAATAGCAAGCTTAAAGAACAGCTTTTTAAGTGCAGTTTAGGTCCCTGGTGTTCAACTGAAAATCTAGAGAAGTCGAGGGTGGAAGCAACAAGAAACCGCAGCTCCAGATTGTTTCCTCCTTACAGCTCGGTGATTTACCAAGGACTATATTTGTAACCTGCGAGGTGAGTGCTGCGGGACACAGTCCTACAGCTTCCCTGAGCACCCACAGCTGGACAGATGCTGGACGGCTAGACACACAGTGGCTTCTTCCCAACTGGACCGTGCAGCTTGATAGCTGGCGCACAGACATGTCCCACATCAAGACACTGTCAGAAACCCGCTCCAATGCGCAGCCAGGCTGGGGAGCTGAGAAGCACACACGGATCCCCCAGCTGGGCGCACACAGTGCTCAACAGCACATAAAAGCAGTCAGTTGGAGGCAATGTGATGAAGAGAGTCCACAAAATCATATGGCTTCAACGAGTTCAGAGCAGAATAAGGCAAGCAACCCATGCCTCTGGTCTGCCTGCCTAGCATCTCTCCAGCCCCTCAAGGGAAGCTCACTCTGACAAATACATTTACAGAAAGCTGTTTTTCATTTTGGTGGCATAGAGCTTCTTACAGCTTTCCAAGGGCTACCAGATTTTGTCAAGGTCTGAGGAACGCCAACACTGTTTTGGAGTTGGATCTGCAATTCACAAGATGAAACTGTCAGTGCAGCTTTCACGTTGCATCCAGTTTATATTAAGAACTCCCCAAAATAATTGTAGAAGGTGCAACATGACATAAGCGCTGAATTTCCACAGCAGCAAGTACCACTGTTTACTTGTGGAAACAGACTGTTTGTACAGATACTTGGATTTTATGGGTTCATTCTCATGACCTTATCTATCTCGAGGATGGGTGTTGATAAAAAATAAGCATGGAAAACGTCCAGCATGATTTATCTCCTGTATAGCCAGGAAAAAACGTAATTAAAACTGTCTCTCTCAACGAGCTAAAGCTGCCTGTCCCTGTCCTCAAGCCCCGCAGCACCAGGCAGGAGCTGAGCGAGCGTCAGGGTCAGGAGAACGACACACTCTGCCGGCACCGAGGCCTCCAGCAGCGCAGCCGTACCGGCAGCCACGACAACCAGTCCCGCGGCGGCGAGAGGGGCCGGGCTTGCGGGGAGGCGGGACCGGCCGCTGCCACCTCCCCCCGCCCGCTGAAGAGCGCCTGCGAGGACGGACGGCGCAGCACTGCACGGCGTAGCGCGGCGGTTCTCGGCTCGGCTCTGTACGGGGCGGCGGCATCCGCGGCTCGGCCGCCAGCGCCCACACACCCGCCGCCGGGCACCCGCCTCCCGGCCTTCCTCCCGCCCCCCCTTCCTCCTCCTCCGGGACTCTCAGCTGGGGTCAACCCGCCGCCTCCGCCGCTGTTGTTGTTGGCCGGCTCCGCCGCATCGAGGATATTTTGGCTCCCTGAGAGGCAGCGGCGCCTCTCTTTCTGGACTCTTGTACGGTGCCGGTGCCGCCACTGAGGGACGCCGAGGAGCAGGCGAGCGCCGGGGGCCAGGTGAGGTGGGAAAGACAGAAAGGGAGCTCCGCCACCGGGGGATCTTGGCCGCCGCCCGGGGGAGCCGGGCACGGCCCTCGGCTCCCATCATGAGGAACGCGGCTGGGCCCCCTGAGCGACCTCCTCCGGGGGTATGGCGAGAGCCGGGGAGCGGGCAGAGCCGGCGGGCGAAGAGAGTGGGGGGAGCAGCCCGTGAGGTTAACCCGGAGGCGGGCGGGCCGCGTCCGGAGCGGCGGTGGAGTGGGATGCTGAGGTGCCGTGGCTGAGGCGGCTGCGCGGCCGGCAGTGAAGGGTTAATGGCAGCGCACACTCTGGATTTGGTTAGTACTTTAAAGGGACTTCAAAAAAACGCTGGGCTGAATGATTTGCCCATCTAACTTTTATGTGGGTGAATGTGTCATATGTGCGAAAAGTCATACCGGCTATCTCGCTCATCCCTGTTCGGGGAGCCCGAGAGCTGCACGGAGGAGCAGCGCGGCTGTGGCTTAACCTATTGGTACCAAGGTGGTTTGGCTAAAATAAAATTGCCATTTAAAAGCAAAACACCAACGAGACACCTCCCTCAAGGGACAGAAAAACTCAAGCAAACAAAAAAACCCCAACCAAAAACCAGTGGAGATGCGTTGTGGGCACTAGTGTGGTTTAGCTGTCCATGGGGATGGTTCCCAGCTGAATCCAGCTGTGGGCAAGCACCTGGCTATTGCTGAAAAGAAGTTGATCAGAATTCAGGAGTATTAGTTAATAAGTGCCTGATCCTGTTGACCCTGTTCTGGTTCACCCACTCAGCTATGCGGGGGTGTAGGAGAAGGTGTCCTGCCAGTTAAACCAATTATAGCTGGCAAGTAGCAGTCATCAGCATTAGTGGAGGAGTTGGAAGTGAGGCCCAGTCACTGCCCTGGTGTCTCTTCTGAACTGAAACAGCAGCTTTTGAAGTCCAGCAGAAAGCCGGCTTTAATCCTTTGTGTCAGAAAAAGGCATATTGACATCTCAGCTCCACTCATCTTGCAATACTCTGGAAGGGTTTCAGATCTTGGGACTGGAAGTGCATACTGCAGATGGAGAGAGAACTGATATGATGAGTAAGGGCTATAGAAATACATAAAAACATGAGGGATTTGTTTGGAGGAAGAAAAATGGAGTGTTACAGAACATACTAAAGATCTTTGTGTGTTATTAGACCAGAGCTTGTTGTCTAGTTTTTCATAAGCTGTGTCGTGCCCAGGCAAGGCCACAGAACAGACAAGCAGCCTACCGTAGAGAAACGGTACCTTGGGTTAATGAGCAATGTCGTGTAATGAAGACTTTATGTCAACCTTTTGTCTTAGGACCCTAAAACACTTCCAAAGAAACAAAAAAACCCAGGAAGGAGAGAATTTTAGCCCTTCTGAGCAGTGGGGAAGTCCCTAACAGGATTTGTTTAGAGGCTAGGATTGCACATGAAAGTGTCAGAAATCTTATTTGTAGCCCTCAGTGGGAATCAGCTCTAAAATTACTGAAAACATATATAGTGTTTTCACAAATACCTTCTGATTGGTAGGGCTTACAGCTAGTTATCCCTAGACATCAGAGCAGATTTTGAAGGCAAAGCAAAGGGTGTTAGAAATTGCCATATACTTTTTTTAAAGCCCAGCCGAATGCAAGGATAACCAGTTGTTCAAACTGTGGCAAATTTAATGAAAAGATTAGGATGCTTGCTGAGTGAGACTCATGCTGTGTAAAATTCTTTGCTGCTCAATGAGATGTGTAATTTAGATCAAATATTTGTGCATGCTATTTGAGGCAAAAACCAGCTTACAGCATATTGTACTTTTGGGGTAACATTAATTAAGTGTAAGTCGAATGTTCCTTTCATAGTCAGTTGATACTTTATTTTGATGATGAGCCCCATGCATTGATAACTGTGAAGTTGAAATGGGCCTTTCAGGTTAAGGACTCTTGATATTTTTTCAAGTGATCAACTATATAAGAAGATAAAAGGGTTCCATGTCTTTGGCTGTTGTATGTGTTTATTTTCCTCTTCATTTATATGGACAGCTTTTGAATGTGCTGTCACTTTAAGCTGAGCTTATTTTGTTAAGCTCCTGATTTGCCATCTTTTTCTGAGTTTAAGATTGTATTTCGATTTCTCCTTGTGTTAACATGGCTGAGAGAACTTGTTCGTAATAAGTGATCATAGTTTTGTGGAAACATTACTGGTGTCCTATGTGACGGCTTCAATACAAACACACGTTTTCAGGCAGTTTCTGTGGAGCAAGATAATTTAGCCCAGTGCTGTGAAAAAGGAGAAGGAAAAATTGTTGAGACAACTTGCTGCGGTAGAGTTTGATAAGGTATCATTCACCAACACCTGAATTACAGCATCATGATAAATCTGAACAATGGCTATAAAACTGGCTTTATTCCTTATGTTTGATCTCTCCCATAGGCCAGTAAAAGGATATGAATCTTATCACTCTTTTCCTTAAGTGATATATGGGATAACAAGTTATACAGCCTTCACACAACATTGTTCTTGGTAATACAGGCAATCCAATATAGCTTTGACTTCAATAACATGAATTAATGGTGGTGCCATTATCAGTACTTTAAAAAGGGTATTTTACTGAATAAGCCCTCTTCAATTGAAACTTAAACCCTCTAAAGCTTTATAAATATGCTAATCCCATGTTTACAAATGTGCAAGATAACATGGTTGGGAGATGCTTTGCCTAGTAAAAGAAGGAGATTGTTAATAGTGGGTACTGGCTTCAGTGATTGTTCATTAAAGGGTGAAAGGGTTAGTACATGAAGGTGTATCACAGTGAGCACTCTGCCTCTTCTTCCGTCATTTGAAAGCTTAAGTCCAAAGTGAATCATGGCGTGTGAGCAGGAATGCAGTAAGCAATAATAGCACAGAACTGAATGGCTAAGATAATGGGTGAAAGTTGGAAAATATCTCAGAGCAGTAGATTTTTGGTGGATAAAGAACTTCTGTAGGCTTTTCAGACGGGCAGAATAAGGTACTAAAAGCCCTCACAGTGGGTATCAGAGGCTAACTGTCCTCTTGTTTGCTCATTTCATAGGACTTTAACACCAGTAATGCCTGTGAAAGGTTTTCCAGTTAAAAAGCTGCATAAGCAAGATGGGAATTGTGCCCTGTGTGGTCGGGATGTGAGCAATGAGAAGGGAAGCTTTCCCTGGATCTCATTCCGAGAGCTGTTCTGTAGTCTGTACTGAAGCAATTAGATACGTCTGTTAATACGTTTGCTTCCTAGGTAGCAAGATTTTTCATGTGACCTTTCTGATTTTTTCAGATGAGTGATTTTGGGATCAGGAACATGGATCAAGTAGCTCCTGTGTCTAACATGTACAGAGGAATGCTCAAGGTGAGTACTGTTGAGCTGTTGCCTTCTAAAGCCAATTGGGGCATCTCACAGCTAATGTGTTTATTGTTTTCTTATTAATACCAGCACAGGAATTGTATGATCATGAACACAGATGTTCAGGTTTTATGTGCTTGCTTGTAAGCTTCAATCTTATAGAGTATTCCCACTTCCAATAGAGATGTAAAAAGCAGGATGGAAATAGGAAGATGTAAATTGTGCACCCCCTACCCTCTCCCCCAAGGAGATTTCCTCCTTCCATCCCCTAAATCCGAAGAATTTGAAAATGAGAGGTACATAAGAAGTTCATTGGAGTTGGCACAGCACTTTTGCCTAAAGGTTACAGGACTGGCAGTAGGGGTAGTCTTTATATATTTAACTTGATGAAAGTGGCAAAGGCCTCTCCTGATATGACTGGTTAGATCTGATTCATTTTACTAAAGAAAAAAAAAGTAGGTTATTCACTTACTGTATGCAACTATGTGAAATGGAATTCTAATACGCTGTAAGAAAACAAAGATCTTAAATATATTTTATCTTTCAATAGATTGTGTCTGTTACCTTGTTTTGAAAGGAACTTATAGCTGAGGACTAATGAGTAGCAGACCATAAAGACTCAGGTCTTTAAGGGCTTCCCTTCTCCCCATTCATACAAGTTGTTTTTAAATCACAGTATCAGTTTTTTTACATGGCATTGATTAACGTAAACCAAATAAAGATTAGGAAGACACTTTCCACTCTGATTAACTTTGAGGAATGTCCGTGTTTTGAAGAATGAGTTAGTGAGACTGGTATGCTAACTTCTCTGATGCTTTACGTCCCCTCTTAGCTTATGCTCCTGTTCTCAACAGCAACAAAAGCCACAAGAGATCCCCAGCCTAACAGCTGTGTGCTCTGTAACACAGTGGTTGTTCTAAGCAGTTATTTAGTATTCAGTTGTCATATAATGAAGTCGATGTAGAGACCTGTATTCTACTGTTTTGTCGCTTTCGCATTTCTTTTTATTTCATTCTGTAATAATTGCTCTTACACATGTTGAAAAGCCAGATAGTATGGTTGCAGGGCAAGTAGAATTTATTGTGTATTGGGTTTTCCCCTTTACTAGTATTAAACTAAGAACCTGCTTAAACATTAATTTTCTCCTTTTTGAAATATGAAACTAGCACAGTATGGATTTTACTCATTCACATGCCACAGCATTTTTTCCAGTGACTCAGGATAGGGGTCAGCTATTTACACAAAACACAGGAGTTTCCAGATGGTGTTGAAAGAACTTGCCCTTTCTTCTAGGTACTAGTGATGAGTCAGTGCTTTTATCTAGTAATGTATAAAGAATCTTTTACTAGGAGGTTTGGCAATTGTTATTAACATGTTTCATTTAGATGTGAGCCTTTTGCGGGTTGGCTTTGACTCTAGTTGCGGGGGTACCAACTGTATGCAATTTGTCTCGCTCAGTGGAGATTTCTGAACCCAGTTAACCGAGGCATGGTACTGTTTACTTTTTCTTCTGTGGAGCGCATGCTTTCATAATGCGTGTACTGGGACGTATTGCAGCCTGTTATAAAATAAAACCATTGCAAGTATGGTTCCTTATTTCTCACTAGAGTTAATGTAACTTGGGGAGGTTGGGGAGGGGGATGACACATGGCACATAAAAGGCACCTGCTGAAAAAGTCTCCAAGCCACTTGAAATTTTGTGGTGAGATGAAAAGAAAAGGTAGGGAATGTGAGGAAATGTTAATACTCATTTGTTATTCCAGTAACATAGCTCAGGTTGCTTGTGCTTCGTAAATGAATACTGACCTGAAAACTCTTTGCCTTGTCCTCATCTAAATCTTCTACTGTGACATAAGCTGGCAGACCAGTGGATACCTAAAACAAATAAGCATTTGCAAGTTGCCTTTGTCTCCAGCTCCCTGAGCTGCAGTAGCTGCTATGAACAAACTGTAGCTTTCCAGAACAATATTGTATCCTTGGGTGCTTTTACAAATCTCAGTGGCAACTTTTATCTGTCCATGCCTCTAGATACTAAAGATACAGTTTCCTTGTGACAAACAGGAAAGTTGCATAAGTTGTTTTTAAATTTTTTTCTTCCTCTGTTAACATTCCCTCTGTCCCCTGAAGACTAATGTGGCTTGGGGAGATCTAGTAAAAGCGCTAGTATTTCTATCATACAAATTGACACAAATCAAGTTTGAAAGAAATTAGGTTTTCAAAACTTAACAATATTTATTGAATGTTGTCAATGTATTAGTAGAATCCACTTTATCTGGAATGTTTTTATCAGTCCTGTTCATCCCTTTGTGTATAATGAAACTAGCAGTGTTTCGCTGAGCACTTGAAAGGCTGCAGAATGTCGTAGCTGGCAAATGCAGTAACTCACAAGTATAAAAGTCCCAACAAAGGACTAATAGCTGTCCACAGGTCCTATAAAGCTGACTGTATGGCTTCAGATGAAATTTTTCCTTTATTTAAAAAAAAAAAAAAACAACCCCAAAAAAACAAACCAGAATAAATCTACTCAAGGTCTTGCACTGGCAATTGTTTTTCCATAATTTATTGATCCTGCCTCTGCCATCAAGTATTCATCAAGTGGATAGTCAATTTCAAGGGTTAAGGAAATAAGGATTTCTTTAAAGTGTACCTGGAAATAAATAAATAAATAGCTGTACACACACGTGCATTCCCTATTGTTAAAAGCCTCAATTGCAGGAAAACTAAGAATGTCCTTACTTGGCTTTACTGCAACCTGCAGAACATGCCACCCACCTAGCACTGTGGTCTGAACATTAAGTGTTTTGTATTAATGTACAAGAAGCTATGCTATCATTGCGTTTATATTTCAAAGGCACAAGTTGGCTGATGGAAGGTAGTAGTTGTGCATGATCTCCGAATCTAAGAAACATAACCCAGCCACTTTCTAGCAGTGAAGTTGATGGTGCTCTACCAAAATGCTCACATTGTTTATATTTTTATTTGTTGTGTTGCTTTTCAGCGCCAACCAGCATTTGACACCTTTGATAGCTCAAACTCTCTTTTTGCTGGATACTTTTTATCACTAAATGAAGATCAAACTCTTCAGGAAGTGCCAACAGGATTCGATTCTACTTCTTACGGTAACTCTTCACTTTGTTCCTTAGTCCAGTCAGCAGATCAGAAATTTGTGGGGTCTAATTACCAATTTGTGGCTATGCTCTTACATGGATTTCCCAAAAAAGAAATGGTTTAGTACACAGACTTCTGTGTACATGCTTGATTTTACCCATGGGAGTTGTTCTGTGGATAGTTGCTATTCTCTGTACTGAAAAGGAATGGGAATTGGGGTTCAGTAGCCTAATTGACTGTCCATGGAAGAAGCCTTAGTAGGTATAAAAACAGAACTAAGAGAATTTTAAAAATAATAAATAATTTTGTGTGTATTTAAACTTGCAACATCTCAACCATAATCAAAATGCAAGTATTCTGCAAGCTCCTTTCTTGAAAACTGTGGTGGTAAATCCCAGTATGTTTTACTCCACACATTAAAAAACAGGAGTGGGGATGTTTACAGATCCCTTCTTTTTTATTGTGTCTGTGTGTAGGACAAACCTACCAAGAGTTCTCTACAAATCCTTGCTTAAAATCCCTGACAAAACAGGAGGGTTTATCTGAAATGTAGACATTTTACCCTATGCTGCCTTTATCTCCCCTTGGGGAAGGAAAAACACCCAACCCTCAAGCCTCTGAAAAGCAGTCCTTTGTTCTAATGTGATTCTAATCAGTCACCTGCTCTGGTCAGCAAAGCAAGTCCCAGCAGATATTGAGCATGGGTGTGGTAAAAATAGAAGTTAAGCATGGGCTGGTAATGAGCTCCACTTGCTGGGTTAAGTGGAGCCTGTAGACAGTCTAGGAGAATGAGAAGAGCTTCACAGCTTCATGAACTGACTTGGAGTCTGCTAAGTTCATCACCTTTTTATACCCTGCCACTGTTACATGCCTTTAATGCAGCAGAGCTCCTCCAAATGCAACCTGTGAGTTCTCAGAGGTTTTCAAATGTTCAGGAATGCAGTTGTGAATTGCTGAAGTTGTCTTCAAATTACTCTTAGCTTAATGGTTCTGATCACAAAGTATCAGTAAAAGGCTTCCTAATCTGAAACACTGCTTTCTTTCTATTCCACTGGAATAGATAGTGCAAGCTGGTTCTTCGCAACCCCACTATCAGTTACTTAGCTCTCAAACTAAATGAAGACTGTCTGGTATTATAAGGAAGGCTGAGGTCAAACTACAGGCGACAAAATGGGAATAAGCAGTCCTATATTTCCTTAAAAAAGAAAAAGTAATAGTGAAGTTCCCCTGCAAGAAAGGCCCTTTATGTAAGTACTAAGAGTAAAGGAGGATCATGGAAAGCTGCAAAACTTTAATTTAACGTGATGCAAGTTCTATCAAACTAGTAGCACAGAGATTTTAGCATTGATAAATTAAGTCAAAGAATATATCAGGAAGTCATTTATGCTGTTTGTTTCTGGGTTTAAAATACGTAGTTTCCAGAATCCTTTTCTTATTCTTCAAATAGTGCAGCAAAACCCCATCACTCCTTTCACTGGCCTAAAAGTTAATGTATCTTTCTTTTTTTTTTTTACCCCTCCACCCCTTTTCTTTCTTGTAGAGTCTAACAACTGTGAATTGCCTCTGTTAACCCCATGCAGTAAGGCTGTGATGAGTCAGGCCTTGAAAGATACTTTCAGTGGTTTCACAAAGGAGCAGTGTCGCCTGGGTATCCCAAATAGTAAGTGTTTTCTATTTATAAGCTTTTTTGTTTTTAATGCTAAGGAGGAGGCTGAATAGCGGCTCTTTCAAAAGAGAAAGAATGATGTCAGTAGGAAATACAAGAATGAATCCTATGTGAATCTGGCACAGCTTGACTTGGAAAGACCAGACTTGCTGGTATTAAAAATGGGTGCATGAAGAGCTCATGCTTTGGCAGCATAAGAGAGAATCAAGTAAGCTGAGGACATCTCTGATTACAAGTGACTGCAGAAGAAAAATAGAGGACTGGTTTGTGTGTGTGGTTTTTTTTTTTTTTTTTTTTTTTTTTAATTCAGAATAGGTTCATTCTGAATTCATTCAAAATTAAGTAACTTGGGTGAACAATTTTGTTCATTCACTGCCTTCTAATGAAGATTATTTGACAAAGGTCAGGAGTTATCTCTAAATGCTTGATACTTTGTCTTGCAGATCCCTGGTTGTGGACTGAACAGCAAGTCTGCCAATGGCTTTCATGGGCTACTAATGAGTTTAGCTTGGTAAATGTGAACTTCCATCAGTTTCTTATGAGTGGCCAAGACTTGTGCAACCTGGGCAAGGAGCGTTTCCTGGAACTGGCACCTGATTATGTGGGTGATATTCTGTGGGAACACCTGGAACAGATGATAAAAGGTAATTATAGATCCAGAAAGCTTTTGTTTTAAGGCTTTTGTAACAGAGACACAAATGGGACTGTTTCAGTACTTGTTTCACTTTGAAGGGCTTTTATTACATGTGAAGGCTCAAAATGAACTTTAAAACTTAGTTCCGATAATGCTTTTATTAACCGTTAATAAATCGTTGGTATGCAAAGCACACACAGATATCTGCAGAAATCTTTCTGTGTTCAGGCTGAGTACTATTGTGGTGAGGTTTTATTTGGAATAGTCATTTAAATGAGATCAGGATAAGACTCCTGTAATACTACATTTAAGAAGATAACCAAGAGCTGCACAAAATTTGTTCAGTTTTTATTACAAGTTTTTGGTTTTGTTCTTTTAATGTAGTGTTTTGAGGTAATTCAGTGAATGAATATCAAAAGTCAAAGACACCTATAGGTGTCTCAGGTGAACACTGATGGTATTGCTAAAAATGTACATGCAGTGCTTTGTGAATTCCATGGGGTTTTGAGTGTAGCATTCGGTAGTTGATACATTAAGGGTTTGGATTTTAAAATGCACTGCAGTTATGTTGTTTCTAAGTTTTATGTTGAAATTCAATTGGTCTGATGATTTTCAAGCCTGTTGGAAATTGGTTAGGTGTTTTGGTGTGGGTTTTTTTTTTCTTCAAGAGAGAGAATGCAGTGGAGTGTGTTTATAAAATTTACATGAATGATGACCCCAGAATACTCATGAAAGTTGGAAGCTTTTTGTGGCCTACAGGCCAGATCTATAAAACTATGAAACCAAATTAAAGTTTGTTTTGGTTTGTTTTTTTTGCCCCTCTTCTCTCCCCAGACAGCCAAGAGAAGACACAGGATCAGTATGTGGAAAATTCTCATCTCACCTCAGTTCCTCACTGGGTCAATAATAATTCCTTAAGTAAGTATTTTATGAAATTTGACATTTTACATCTCTGTTCACTGTAAGCATGTCACAGATCCCAAACAGAAAAGCGCACCAGAATAGTCACTGTGCTCAAAGAGAGCACTTGACTTCAATTGCCACAGCCTTTTTTCCTAGTATTGTTTAATTGTCATCTAATTCATATCAGAAGTCTTTTGAAGAGCAAAGGCTTTGAGAAAATCAAATTTCCTCTTGGTATGCCAAAGGCTACATCTGTGGAGCAGAATGACTGCTCCCACTTCTAGCAAGCACAGTCAAAAACTAGCATCACTGGGGAGCAGTAAGAGCTATGTTTAGGCTTTTCTGAAAATTCTGGAAGTGAAATAGACCTTTTCAAATTGTGTGGGATGCAGTGCTAGCTTCCTTTGATTAGTGTTGTATTTCATTCTACCATAGTCAATCTCCAGCTCAAACTTACTACACCACTTAATGGTGAGGGCCTTACTCAAAACCATTTTTAAGCTTCTTTAGCTTCTTCTGTAGCCCTGTAGTTTCCTTGAAGAACAAGTAACAGACATATTTGTGGTCAGCAAGTTACAGAGGGAGATTTACAGAATCCAATTAGGAGCCCATTAGATGGGGATCTTCATATTGACTTCAGTTGATCTGTAGCACCTGTCTTTCTCTTAGATATTAGTGGGTAAATTATTTCTTTGTGGTGCAGCTGTAGTGAGGTGCAGGAGGTGCATTAGTCTGTTTAAGGGTCTGCAGTGCAAATAATCTAATTAATTCTTTTATTTCTTTCTTCAGCTGTAAATGTAGATCAGAACTCCTATGGTATGCAAATGCCTGGATACCCTAAAGCCCTCAGTTATCCCAAAGCTAGTCTCCTGTCTGATGTCTGTCAGACTTCCACAGGACCGAATCTCCTTAATCCAGAACAAGAGTTTTCATTGTTCCCTAAAACCCAAGCAGATGCTGTTGGTGTCAACTACTGTGCGGTAAATCAAGATTTCCCAAGAAGCAATCTGAACTTGTTGATAGATAATTCTGGTGAGTTGTCATCTGCATAACCGTGGGTCTGAGGCCATATTCTGGTATGGCTTTTCCTCCTTTCCATAATTGATATATGCAAGCTAGATTGAGTAGTATAAAAAAAAAAAAACCCTAACCAAACCCAACACTTTTTTGTTTGTTTGTTTGTTTGTTTCATAAAGGTAAGCTTAGAGAGCATGACTCTAGTGACAGTGGTGCAGAAAGTTATGAAAGCTCAGATTCAATGCTACAATCCTGGAACAGCCAGTCATCATTAGTGGATTTACAGCGTGTGCCATCCTATGAGAGTTTTGAAGATGACTGTAGCCAGTCCTTGTGCCTGAGCAAACCTACAATGTCTTTTAAAGACTATATTCAAGAACGAAGTGATCCTGTGGAGCAAGGGAAACCAGTTATACCGGCAGCAATTCTAGCTGGCTTTACTGGTAAGTAGTGAAGCAAAATGGTCACTCCTATTCTTATGTAACATCAGTATTCTCTATAAATACGTACTTTGTTGATATTGTATAGTTGTAAGGTATGCCTTGCAATGTAGTCAAGAGACCACTACTCTAACAGCTTCTGTCTTAAATGTTACTAAAGAAGGTCTCATAGATCTATCCATTTAAAGCAAGGACAAGCAGGTGTGCTGAAACACTTAAAATTCAAATGTGCTTTTTTGATCTCTTTGAAAAAGAGGGAAAGTTGGACAAAAAACTACCATACTTGGAAGTTTCTGCGGGTGTTGGCTTGCCTGTTAAGAACTTGTTCCTGCAGTCCTTGCTGAAATCTGTTTTTGCTTTAGAGCATTTGCCAAGCCAAGGACTGCAGGACAAGCCCTGGAACTTTGCATGCAGCTGATGGGAGGTGGGAGTGAGGGCTAAGGAATCTGTATGAAAGGGAAAGCCGTACCTTGTGTCAAATCCTGTGTTTCCATGAAAAAGCAGACTTTTCATTTTAACATGTATAGGAGCAGATTTGTGTTACAGAGGAAAAACCTTCGGGTTTTTTCTGATGGTAAAAAAAAAAAAAGATCAGGGTAATTACAAGATCTGTCCTGAGATACGAGTATGGTTGCATACATTGGTTGTGGTAAGAGCTCGCAGAAGCGTTAATTGTGGCTTCTCCTCACCTTCTCTTTCTCAATAGGCAGTGGACCTATACAGCTATGGCAATTCCTTCTGGAGCTACTGACTGACAAGTCATGTCAGTCATTCATTAGTTGGACAGGAGATGGATGGGAATTTAAACTTGCTGACCCAGATGAGGTATGTGGCTAGCTGTGGTGAACACAAACATTTAAGGTCTGATCCACCATCTGTGGGCCTGGTCTTGAATATAAAGCGTTTACACAATCAGGCACTCACTGAAATCTCATCTGCAAATGCTTTATTGTACAGTCAGGATTGCTGTGGCGTGTTGGCCCCCTCTCCTCCCACCCAAGGATATTAGCATTTGGTTGTAGTTAGGAGAGCATGTTTTATAGCTTGAAATTTAAAGTTAGCATACCAAGTTTGTTCTTCAGACCGTGGAATACTATAGGTTAGTTTACTGGATGTAGTTGAATCAACAATGCCTTGGATTGCGCAAAGGCATGAGGAAAATGCCTTCTGCCTATCGCTGTTCTTTTAGATACACAGTAGTTCCACATCTGAAATATTTTGGGAACTTGGAGCTTTAGTCATTAAAAATAAACAGAATGGGTTTTCATTTTCTGATACAATAACTTTCCTGCTGGTAACAGTATCAAGAGATGTGATACAAAGGCTTTATTAAGGGGAAAAAAAAAAAGAGAAAAGGCAGAAATCATTGACCCCAAGGAATTTAATCTCATTCAACTTCCAGTTAAAGACCTGTTCCATGCTGCTCAATAGCAAATTAACAGTTAAATGGTGTCCTCTTGAGAGAGAGGAGACTATATTTCCTGTAAACTTGATCTCCTTAAACTCATTTTGACCTATCTATTATCAATAGCTATCCTTTTCACTGATATCAGCCACTTTCTCCTGAAGCTGCTACTGATAATTTCCTAGGGTATGTTCAGTTGTGGGGTCAGTCACCAACTCTTCTCTTACCTGAGTTTGGGATATCCAAAGCAAATAAAATGCCATGACTGAAAAAGGGCTTTGATAACTGTTTATCAGCCACCAACTAGAAGAAGCATGACTTGAATAAACCCTTTGCATTTTGCTTTCTTTTTGGACTGCCAGGTGGCACGGAGGTGGGGAAGGAGGAAAAACAAGCCAAAAATGAACTATGAGAAGCTCAGCCGAGGCCTACGCTACTATTATGACAAGAATATCATCCACAAGACTTCAGGGAAACGCTACGTGTATCGCTTCGTGTGTGACCTGCAGAACCTGCTGGGGTACACAGCAGAGGAGCTGCACGCAATGCTGGGGGTGCAGCCCGACACGGAGGACTGAGCCCAACAACGTGATGCTGCAGGGGCGAAGATCACGCGTTGGGACTGTGTCTGGGAACCGTCTGCAGTAGTCAGTTCTTCTGGCTGTTCAGATGGCTGCAACTGTTGGGAAATAAGGACCTTACCCGATTTTTGTAACCAGGGAGAGCTGGAAGGAAGTGGCCTTATTTCATCAGTGACTTTGAGTGTTGCCATATCAGGCACTTGAGCAGCATGGAAGTCAGCACAGACCCTAGCTCTGTCATGAAGACATGGAAATGCTCTTGGGTTAGGCATTTCGACTACCTGTACTGCCGCATAAAGTGTTTTGGCTGCTTACACTGCCATGTAAAACTGGGTTGGCTTTAAAACCAAAGGTTGGATGAGAAACCAGTGATGCAGCAGAACTATTGCTCAAATATTTTAAAATACCATTGTCCTTGCTTACATGTAATATAATGCAATTTATAAGAAAACAGCAACAAAAAGAACCCCAACAAAGGTAATTTATTTTAAATGAGCAGTAAGGAGAATTGATATTAGTTTTGTTCTAAAGCACGTTTTATGATTATTGTTATTATTATTGCTCCTCCAGAAATGTGCTGCATAGGTACATAAACACTCTGTGTCCAAAACCAGATGTAGCAACCGTTAACGAAAGAAAAGACCCTGCAAAGAAGGGAAGGGAAATCATACCATTTCAATATTCAGTTTGTATATATTCCGTGATTCATTTTGAAACTCTGTAATGTTCCTATTTAACAGATACTGTATAGTGTAAATTAAACTAATTGTGTGTGTTTTGAAATAGGATGAATGTAAACTTATCAAATTTTTTTTTCATGTTTGTCTAGGATATACAACCTTCTGCAAATATTTAATTGGCCTGAGAGACAACATAAGTGCTCAGTGTGCATGCATATGGTATGCCTACGATATGAAATGGGGGGGTGGGGAGGGAGGGCTGGCTCAGTATTTTGCCAAGACTGAAGTTGGCAATTCTTTGTGCATTTTGGCATTTTTACAAGAAACTGATGTTATATTCTGGGACATAAAGGGCCTGTTTGTGGTTTCTTCTGTAACTGAAAATGAAAATATTAATATGGCTAAAATTACCTTTTTTTTCTTTATAAATGGCATCTGTTTTTCAACTTGTATGCATGTCTTCTGGAAAAAAATTTATATACAAGCCTTATTTTTTCAGTTGACTTGTCTCTTCCTGCAGTTTATCCTCTATGATTAAAATATGAATTCTATTTTTGGAAATAACTGTGACTCCTTTTCAAAGACCAGGAGGGATTTATGTAGCAGCTATTTTTACTGCAAAAGAAAAAAAAAGAGAAAAAATTCACTGGAAAAATGTACTTTGTAAGAAAGCTTTATTTTTTATCTGAGCTTGATGTACATTTAATTGTGTTGTACAATGTGAGAGGTTTAAAAATGAGTCTTCATTAAAACCTCTTGAATAAGAAAATAGTGTGTGCGCTCTTTGGAACCTCCCAAATTAGAGAAGCTCCTTTTGTTTATTTGCTTGTTGGTTCAACCATTGTCCATCTAGCCACCGCCCTCAATCTCTGTGAGATTAAAAAGCCCCAAACAAATCCACAAACCACCACCCAAACATCCAAACACTGGTAGGGAGCTAGATTCTGCCGAAGTGCTTAGGCTGATGGTTTGGGTCGGAAGGAACTTTAAAGCTCATCCAGTTCCAACCCCCTGCCATGGGCAGGGACACCTTCCACTAGACCAGGTTGTTCAAAGCCCCATCTAACCTGTCCTTGAGCACTGACAGAGATGGGGCAGCCACACGTTCTCTGGGCAGCCTGTGCCAGTGCCTCAGCACCTTCACAAGGAAGAACTTCTTCCTAATGTCTAATCTTAAATCTATCCTCTTTCAGTTTAAAGCCATTTCCCCTTGTCCTGTCACTACATGCCCTTGTAAAAAGTCCTCCAGCTTTCCTGTAGGCTTCCTTCAGGTACTGGAAGCTGCCCTAAGGTCTCCCATAGAGTCTTCTCTTCTCCAAGCTGAACAGCCCCAACTTTCTCAGCCTGTCTCCATAGGAGAGGTGTTCCAGTCCTCTATGCTTTTCTCTATTCCTCTACCTTACAGAAAAGCAGGAACTGTGAAAGCATTTGCTTTTAAGCACATATTTAAAAAGCAGAAAATGTGGTTATTAATAAAAATGGTGCTTCCCCTAGGCTTCTTGATCTTTCTAAGAAGCTGTGGCCGTGTCTTGATGTTGCTTTCAGTGTAGTCACCCTGTTTTGGCAGCATATTAAAAATTTGGAGGAAAAGGGTGGGTTTTTTTCTGAGAATGTGCCTTTCTAACTGGAGGGAGCTGAAAGAGTAGCTGTGAGTCTTGCAGCATGGCGCTGGTCTTCCCTGAACGGTTGCAGACACTGTCCTTCAGCCTTGCTTTTCATTGTCCCTGTGAAGGAAAAGAAGCTTCCCACATCATTCCTCCTTTCATATCCACCACTGCTGCAGGTCTAGATGCATCTCAGTGGGTACTGACCCACAAATTGGTCTCACACTGATGGTGAAGAGGATGTAAGGGCAGAGAGAGCTGCACTCCCCTGAGCTGTGCCAGAACTTGGCACAAAGTGGAAATAAAACCCTCAAACCAACGTGTTTTCCTGGGCTTTGGGTAACATCCCTAAAAACATAGCGCTACATGTTGCCTGCCTTTCAGCTGTGATCCTAACCAGGGGAAGGTACCTTATTTTGCAGGAAATAATGTATGGTCGGTCTGTCACAGTGAATATGTTTGGTTTTTTTCCCTGGGTGTCTTTCTCACGCTGTGGCTGCAGAGCCCTAATCATCCTCTCAATCTGTACAAGTTTTGTTCTCAATCTGTTTTCCCTGAACACAGAACTGTTTCTTCATTTAGACAGAAAGGTTAGTTGCCTCTTGAGTTGCAACTTGAGTTGCCTCTTGATCAATGCCAGCTTCAACCTAGAGACTAAAGGGAAGTTGCATATTTCCCCCCTCAGCAGGAAAAGAAATTTCATGATAGCAGAAGCAATGAAACATCCTGACACGCAACCCATGCTAGTGTGCCTTCCAGAGGCAAAACCTGGTATCCTGTACTGGGTCAGGCCAATGCAGTGGTCCAAGTTGTAACCCAGTGTGACCCAGCAGACAATTATTAAAGAGTATTTTGTCATAGCACACGCAGAGAACATCACTCTGTTTTCTCAGCCACCCAGCTTCAAAGAGGCTGTTGAAAGCAGTCTGGCTAAATTCTTCAGGACATGCTTTTGTGCCCTCCCAGCTGCCAGCTTTCCTCATGAGACAGCAGTCAAAATAAAGTCTTGCAGTTGGCACCTACCGATGGTTGGCATGTCACTTCTAATAACAAAGTTTGACTTCAAAGCCTTCTTTGCTCTTTTTAAAAATTTATTATTTTTTAAATTTATTATTTTTTAAAAAGGTAAAATCCCATCTTAAGTAAAGCAACACCTCCGGGTTGGGAAATCTGTGAGCCACAAACACTCCATGTCAAGGAGGCTATTCTGGGAAACATCTGTCTGCTGCACCCTATTCTTACACTCACCTTAGGTCTTAGCTGTCAGCCACAGCCAGGCACAGGTTAGGAGCATGAGAAATGGGGCAGATGATTGTTCATTTATCCCAGTACTGTATCTCCACCAGTGGGAGGAGGATTGACTAAACCTGGCCATTCTCTGTTCTTCCATTCCCCATGTGATCCCCCAACACCCCCCACAGTGTTTGGCCTGTTGGATGGGACACTGCATTTCTTTTACTACTGGCTTGAGGACTTCATGCCTTTTTCAAACTATAAGGAGGCCCCTTGGCCACTCTTTGCTGACTTGTCGTCAAGCACTGGAGACAAGCACCTCGCACATGGTGTAAAGGTACACCATGATTTTGCTCAGCAGCAAAACAAAGCTCTCCTTTCAGTACCCTTCTTCTGGTACCTTGCACTTTTTTGGCTTTTTGGCAGTCACTTCACATTGAGCTGATGATTTCAGAGAACTGTCAGTGATACAGGTTGGGCGGGGAGGAGATTCAGAGCAGCCCTGCGGAGAAGGACTTGGGGGTGTGGGTTGATGAAAAAATGAACATGAGCCGGCAGTGTGCGCTTGCAGCCCAGAAAGCCAACTGTGTCCTGGGCTGCATCAGAAGGAGTGTGACCAGCAGGTAGACAGAGGTGATCCTGCCCCTTTACTCTGCTCTCGTGAGACCTCACTTGGAGTATTGCGTGCAGTTCTGGTGTCCTCAACATAAAAAGGACATGGAACTGTTGGAACAAGTGCAGAGGAGGGCCACGAGGATGATCAGGGGACTGGAGCACCTCTCGTATGAAGATAGGCTGAGAAAATTGGGGCTGTTCAGCCTGGAGAAGAGAAGGCTGCATGGAGACCTCCTAGCAGCCTTCCAATACCTGAAGGGGGCCTATAGGGATGCTGGGGAGGGACTCTTCATTAGGGACTGTGGTGAGAGGACAAGGGGTAATGGGTTTAAACTTAAACAGGGGAAGTTTAGATTGGATATGAGGAAGAAATTTTTTACTGTGAGGGTGGTGAGGCCCTGGAATGGGTTGCCCAGGGAGGTCGTGAATGCTTCATCCCTGGCGGCGTTCAAGGTGGGGTTGGACATAGCCTTGGATGGCATGGTTTAGTGGGAGGTGTCCCTGCCCATGGCAGGGGGGTTGGAATTCGATGATCTTGAGGTCCTTTCCAATCCTAACTATTCTATGATTCTATGATTCTATGACTTTCAGATCCATTGCCTGGTAACTACCATTTCCCAGTTTAGCACCACATACACTCCATTGGGGTTACATTTTCTTGCGTGTATTACTTTAAATTAACCTACATTGATGCTCATTTGCCGCCTTTTTGTCAACTGTTGCCATGTTGTGAAGTCCTCCTGGTGTTCCTCACCAGCACTGTGGCATTTGACTACTCAGACTATTTGATACAATCTGCAAACCTGGAGGTCCTCTCATCAGCCTGGGATTTCTGGCCACATTAGAGCCAAGGTGGCTCTTATTATGGTAAGGGCCAAGAGGGCTGCTGCAGGATTAACCCCTTCTTCTGTATTCAGTTCCCAGTTTCTCCATAGGTTTCTGGATGGCCCCAGGTAAAACATCCAAGACTAAGCCTTTCTGGCAGGGCTGCTGCTATTCTAGTATAAGTCTCATTCAGTCACCCTTATGCATGCCACTAGCAGCATCAAGGTGGTGTTCTGCCAAATCTCTTTTGGGTTTTCCCTCTCTGTAAGCAGGTTTTGGGCCAGCAGTCTTGTGGTGCAGGACCATATCTGGCAATGAAGAGGATCAGCAGCAGCTTGTTCAAAGTGGAAACAGAGCATATGGACTTCAGGAGGGTTCAGTAAAACTCTCTGAAACTACAGTACTCTATAAATGCCAACCAGATACTGGAACTTCTTGTATTTTTTGCTAAAAAAGTCTAGAACTGAAAAGAAAGCAAGACCTAAAAACCAATTTACATGTTCACAGCACTAGTGGAAAGCCTTTTTGATGCCATTTCCAAGGATGGTCCAAATTTTGGCAAAGAATTGCCAGATCTCAGCCATTGCAGTTTACCTTGTGCCTCATGTTTCTCTTTTCCTCTGTGTGAAGCAGAGCACTAGTTGAACTGTCTGTGTTCACACAGCCATGTGACTGCAGTAGTACTTCATATGCTAGACACATGAATGCTGAAAACACTACAGAGGGAATAAAGGGCATCCCTGTAAGCAAGAAGAATTAAAAATTCAGCCCAGGGTGCGCGGTCTTTGAGGAAGATCTCCAGTATCTCATTTGCAATGTGTGCCATGTGATGTGTAGGCTGGAACCACACAATAAGGGAAGTTATTAAAAATAAATAAAATAGGTTGGCCAGTGACAGCATAATTTGTTCTGCGAGAACTGAGATTTTCAAGTGATAAGTCTCAGTTATGAATAGGAGAGTTTTAAGATAATTCTGCGGTTTGGGGAAGAAACATCATCAGATCTTGCCACTTTTCTCTTTTCTGCCTCTACCTCTCTTGGCATTTACAACAAAGTAAATGATAAACTTAACAAAACACAGTGAATAACAAGTATAACAAGTATAATGAAACCTCTGCACATGTAAAAAGGGTATGTTCTTTGGAAGATGCTCTCTAGATAATTACCAAAATGGCCCAAAGTCCTATGTAGAAATTTTGCCATAATATTCTGCATCATGAACAAAAACGAGAGAGGAAATGGAGAAGACCTGATTCAGAAGATCTGAATCCCCTTGAAGCCTGCATATCAAAAACCTATTTGTTCATTATTTTCTTCCACTGTGAATGCGACTACAGAAGAAAACAGTGTTCAAACTTAAACAGGGGAAGTTTAGGTTGGAACTCGATGATCTTCAGGTCCTTTCCAACCCTAACTATTCTATGATTCTATGAGGAAGACGTTTTTTACTGTGAGGGTGGTGAGGCCCTGGAATGGGCTGCCCAGGGAAGTTGTGAATGCTTCATCCCTAGTGACGTTCAAGGCGGGGTTGGACATAGCCTTGGATGGTATGGTTTAGTGGGAGGTGTCCCTGCCCATGGCAGGGGGGTTGGAACTCGATGATCTTAAGGTCCTTTCCAACCCTAACTATTCTATGATTCTATGATTACTCAGCGTACAGTGCTTGGGCCACAGAGGAAAATCCAGAGCCCTGAGGCAGGTGGGCAAGCTGAACTAGAGGTTGTAGCTTGGAAACAGAGGAGGCCAACACACTCAGTGGTAAACCCACTTGAGTCTGTGGCCATCACCACTGTGTATCGGAGCTGGCTAAGCCGATCTCGTAGCCGTACCCCAGGTACATGCACATGGAGCTAAAGGCAACACACATAAGGGCTAAAACCTGCTGTCCCTCTGGAAAGCTGGTGGCCATACCCTTCCTTTCTTGAACCTGGGTCTGGGCTCGCCCTCCTGAGTGCAGCCAGGGGGAATAATGATGAAGTGACAGCTCCTACCCTACTTCATGTACTTGTAACTTGCTCGCTTCCATGGCAAGGTCTGAGGTGGGATTGCATTGCCATAGGAGGGTTTCCAGTGCCCATCTCCCACCTTGGCCCTATTAGTGAAGTGCAGAAAAGGAGGAAAGTGTTTTCCATTAAATAAATGCAGATTAAAACTTAGTCTCAGGCGCAGAGACCAGAATTCCCCTTCTCCTTCGGCTGGATGCCTGATTATCAGACTGAAGAGACCCATTCCCACTTGTGCTGCCCCTCTTTGGCCTGATGAATCTTGAACCAATCTTATCCTTTTTCCTATTTTTTTTTCTATTACTTTTTTTATGCTGACAGAAGGCAAAGAGCAACCTAGCAGATGCAGTTCTTCCATTTAGCTTCCTCCCATTTGCAGGGAGTTTTTGTTCTCTCACAGGGTGCTTTTTACCCTAGAGAGGAAGATTAGTTCTTCCAAGAAATATAGTTCCTCCTACATGCCTTTGAACAGAGCTGTTTGTTTGTTTTTCCCCATCTTGAGTGCCAGCCCCTGGGAGATGCCAAGAACCCAGGTCTCTTGCTGAAGTCAGGATCAGATCCCAAAACCCCTGCCCCACGGGCTGCTTAACCCTTAGCTCCATTGACTGCTGCTGGTGGGGAGCCAGAAGGGACAGTTTCTGTGTAAGGATGAACTGGCTTTGAACAGTTTCCCCAATGTCCTGGGCACAACGCTCCTTTTCTTCCTCATCAGGACTCCATGTCTGCTCTGCTGGCTTCCCAACTTCTTATTTTCCTTTTAAACAAATATAGGCATTGCTGTTTATGCAGGGAAAATTCCACTTTCTCTTTAAGGGGCTTTGCCAGGATCTAAAAGCTCGGGATGCATCTTTTCCACAGGCAGCACCTTCCAGAATTCACACATTCTTCCTTCTCTCTTTCATACGCATGAACAATTTTCATTATACATTTTTAAGCAATCTCTAAAATCCCCAGCTAGATCCCAGTGCTGTAACTGAGTCCCAGTCCCATGACTTATGCTTGCAATGAAAGGAGATTTCTGCCAGTGATGAGCATTGATAGACACCAATGAGGCCAATCCCTGCGCAGTGCTCCCCATTTCTCTGCCCACTCCAGCCTTAAACAGCTTGGGAATAGGGGTTTTGTCATTCCCCGTGGTGAAGCCTGTGCAGACCTTACCCATACTCAGAGAAATGCTGTTTGGTTTTATGGTGTCTGCTGCTCAGTCCCAATCACCACACTTCTCCAGCAGGACAGTATGGTTAGTTGTCAGTGCTGGTGTTGCTATCACCTGTATGTTTACCAAACCTTGAAGACACAGTCCAAAATGACCCTTGTTAGTGGTAACCCCAGAGCTTGGGCAATTTTGTCCATAGTTGTGCGAGTTTACCCAGGTTAGCCATGCACAATGACTCATCCAAGAAAGAGAACACCATCCGTGGAGACCACAGAGGTCCATATATGCTCCATCTGCCCTTCCTAAATGACTGGACCTTTCCAGTCTTTAAAGTAAGATGTGTACCAGAGCACTGATGGTGCTGCCAGCTCTCTGCGGAGCACAGCAATCAGAAGAGCCAGCGCAAAACAGCCTTGCAGGGCAGAGCTTTCCACTGCAGTGTGATTGGGCCCAAGATATTCATATTTTATTACATCCATTTTTCTCCAAGAAATATTAAAATGCTCTCACTATTTGAAGGGAGGGGGGAATAAAACACACAAGCTGCCTAGCTATCCCTAAACAACCTATCAAATAAAGCAATAAACTATTAGCAGGCAGAATTGCTTTAAAAGAACCCACAGCAGTTTCAGGCTGTCAGGGGAAGAATAGGAATAGAAATGATTCTGAAAATTATTAGTAATGCCTTAACAGCAGTCCCTTAATATCTCCCACAGTATTCTCAGTCATTTGCACAACCGAGCTGCTGCTCCATGCCAATTACTGTCCCTGCGTTTCCCTCCGCTTGAGGCTAATATGCAGAGGATCCAGCTGAAATGAGAATTTACTGAGATTCTGCTGCTCTTGCAAGTCTCCGCTGCAGCAGTAGAGGTGGTTTTAGGTGGAAAGTCTCCCAGCTCTTCCTGTAAGGCTTTCCAGAAATAGAGTTTAAGCGCAGCTCAGATAAGGAACTGGCCACTGCAGCTGCATTTTTAGTTTCTTCACTGCAGGAATTAACTTCTCACTAATGGAGCTACAGAGGACCAGTGGGAGCTGTTTATGTCAGCACACAAACCCCTCTAGGGTTTGTCCAGTTTGGATTTTACCTCCTCTTTCATCCCGTGGTATCACAAAGTGCCTGTAGTGTGTAACTCTATAGCAATGCTTCATTACCATCAGCAGGTTTGCCTCCTTATCAATCTAATGTAACCCCTAAACTGGCCCTGCTTTAAGCAGGAGGTTGCACCAGAGGTCCTAGCCAGCCTCACTTATCTTACGTCTTGGTCCTTTGTTCATAAAGGCACAACTCATCCCAGGGTTATGGCACAGCAACAAGAACAAATGCAGACAGTAGCCAGTCGACTCCTGACATGGCTTTCACTCAGCTGCATAAGGAAAGTTTGCTATGCTGAGACAGGGAGTCCATAAAATTTGTGCCTTGGCACCTCCCCAGTGGGTTGGAAATGTTGAAACAAACACCTTATAGAGGGGTCCTGCCCTAATCTGAGGCCTGAGATCTGACATGATGGTGGGAAGCTGTGCCAGGTACCAAGGCACTGCTTCAGCTGTGGGGCTCCTGGTCAGGAGCTGCATCTGCAGATCAGGAGAGGTCTAGTGAAGAAGCCCACATAAGAGATCTGGTTCCCCAGTTGCTCACAGAGGCCCTTGTTTTGCTTTGGTTGAAGTTACCAGGCTAGCACAGACTCTTTCACCCAGCCAAACAGCCAGCCAGAGATCTGCAAACACTAAAACAAGGCAGGGAAAAGGGGGAACATGGCTTCTGCCTTCTCACTACAGCCCAGCAAAGACTTCTCTTGCCCTGGCTGCCACCACTTGACTTCTCTTTTCCCACAGTGCTTTTTTTGCCCACTTCCAGACAACAGGGAAGGGGCCGGGAATGTGAGTGGAAAGTGGGTCAAGATCCTTATTGTTACTTGTTCCTCTGTGTGGGTGGTAAGAGAAATATGAGAGCTTCTCCTTAGAAGAGGCCTCTTTGGCCTGGCTATAAATCAGAGCAGCTCCAGCAGCACAATCCAGGAAACACCCAGAGAGAATTATCGTTCCCCCATCGACATCCCCTCATCTCTTCGCCCAGCTCCAAACTCTCTGCCCACTCCAGCTCATTCCTGCTCATCCCTACAAGCCAGCACACGGGGCAGGATGGGAGGAGAAGGAAGAGGCATTGCTTTCAGCTGCTCCGTACTCCCTGAGCTCCCTGAGGACTGTGCGTGGGTCTCCTTGCAGGGGGGAGAATGATTACCTTGTAAAAGATGACTTGAATGTCAAGTGGGATTTGCATTGTGGAATAATTCTGCCCTAAACTGGGACAAACCAAGCTAGAGGAAGACACAGGGGACTATTGCACTATTGGTCTTCTGATTAATTTTCCCATGTAGACGAGTTCAAAGTTGAAACAGCTCCAGCTTTCCTCTTGTCCCTGGAATAGGAGAACAGGGACAGCATGAAGATATACATAAGGTGTCATTGTGGATACTTTGCCCTGTTCTGTCTCTGTGGGACACACAAGATTTTGGCCATGGATGCAACAACCCCCAGTGCTATGGGGAAGTGGTGGATTCCTTTGCTTTCAGGGTTGGACATGAAGCCATCATCCACTGTAGAAGAAGAGCAGTGCTGGTCATCTCTGTTTGCAAAAATAGAGGAACAGAAAGTTGTATCCGGATTAAGTCATGGATGATAACTATGTGAACACAGAGTTCTCCACCAAGTTACAAAACACCAGCTGAGCTGCTAGGAAAAGAGTTTTCATGTTGCAGCACAGCCTGTGTGCTAAACATTGCCTCTTTACTATTAAAAACCAAGGAAGGTTGCAACACGCAACCACATTTACAAAATGTGGGAGAAAGTTACATCATTGTATTGTAAATGTCCCTACTATTTTGGCTATGCAGGCCTGCACGTCAGGAACAAGTGCTGAGCTCTTGAGAAACCATGTGTGTCAGCATACGGAAAACATTGTTAGAGATGCAGCCACATCGCAAGTAGAAGTCACTTACAACATTTCAAGTTTTTTAATTGTTCTAAGTTTACTTTCTCTGGCTTCTTACCTGTAGTAGCAGGCTATGAAGTTTAGATGGTTATTAATGCAGCCACTCCTGGCTAGCACTCTCAGGGAAGATGCTTTTTGAGCTGAAGACCCTCCTTAGTTGATTATTTTCATCTGCCAAAAAATGTGTGTACGAGACAGTTGAGATGATTGATTTGCTTTTGTGCCAGACTTATCACTGTTTCAGCTGCAAAAAAGTATGTAGGGGACAAAAATTAAGACTTATGTTTCAAAATGTTCTACTGAAAGACCTGCTTCTTCATTTCGATGTTTTTGTCCCTCCCCAGTTTTGCCTAAAACGAGAACTGAAAACAGAACATCACATACTTTATGAATGGTTTAATCTGACCAGAAGTAAATTGTGTATTTGGGGGTGGGAAAAAAAAACACCGGAACAGAAATAGTTTTAATTCTAGTGTTTTAAAC
The DNA here is from genome assembly GCA_039720435.1 of Amazona ochrocephala. NCBI lineage: Eukaryota > Metazoa > Chordata > Aves > Psittaciformes > Psittacidae > Amazona > Amazona ochrocephala. Next base: position 97,431,926 of record CM077877.1, on the reverse strand, counting down.
AAAGTATGTTCAATCTTTATCATCCTTTCTTTTTAATCACTTAGGAGTGCATGAAAAGATAAGAAGTTGTAGGTATTTCCCTTGCTGGAGATGGGGCTTTTGTGCATGCTGCGTACAAAGCAGTTTAAGCCTTACATTTTAATACGACATATTTATGGAAAAAACTACTTGCATCATCATGTCTTCAGTTCTAACGCAGATTGGCTTTCATATTTATGGAAAAGACAAATAAAACCAAGGCAATGTAGCTCAACCCAATGAAAGTCCCGACAGTATATCTGGTCCTCAGCTGTATTCATCTTTCTCATTTCTCACAATACAGTATCAGTCATTGTTACAGACTCCAAGTCCGGCCAAGGCCTGAATTTCTATGGAGAAAGACAAACAAACACTGATAAACTTAATTTAGAGAAGTAGTTTGTTCTTTGGTTGTTTGCTTATTTAAAAGAAAACAAGCAGCTGTGTAGCAATTCACAAGAAAATTTCAACAGATAACTAGCAGAGGAATTGTTTCTTCTTAGATCTGGAGAGCACAAAATCTGCTTTTTAGCCCTGTGAATTAGATTTGTGATTATTTTATTACTGTTTTTATCATATTCGAAACTTAAGGTGGAATCATGAAGAAATCAAATTTTTATCCATGACTTCAAGGACAATACACAAAACATTACCAGCAGGAAAACCACCTGCATTTGGATGTGAAGACAAGGGCAGGTTCGCAACTGCAAACATTTTAAGTGTTTTCTAGGTTTTGGAAGTTTATCATCTTGAAAAACATACCCCATTCCTGAAATGAAACACACTATGACCAAGCACAACTACTACTTGGAAATATTTGTGAAACTGACTTCTTGCTCTGGAAGATGTTGGAAGCCAGGACTGAAGATGTATAACAGGCATGGCAAACATCTTACCTGGGGCTATGCAGAGACCTCCAGAGCTGATGACACATGTCTGTACCGAGGGAGTAAACAGTGCACATGCTAGAGTTGTGGTACAACAGCCTCCAGGGTCCTGAGGCTGAGAACATGCTGACCTACAGCCCAGGGCACATACCCTGCTGGTGGTCACCTCTCTGTACCTAACCCCACTACTATAACGCTCAAGTTTGAAACACATTTTCCTCTACACCTCAGTTCTTGTGTGCACAGAATTAACTTCCCGTAAACATTCACACATTTTCTTTCTACCTCATCCTGTGTCCCACGGTAAGGCTTTCCTCCACTGTGCCATCTGCCAAACAACTGGAGAAAGCTCCAGCTCCTGTCGTGTCCTGGTTGCTGCAGTGGTACCATCACCTGCCATACTAGCAATGCTGACATCTTATCTCCTTGGTTTATCCCTGGCCATGGTTAGCATCTGTACAGCATGAAGCATAATGGTGTCCTAGGTTCCACTAGGTTCCCTAAGAACAGTGGCCATGCCTAAAGGAGAGGTGTTTTGGGGAATAATCCTGAGTTTGTGGGTCCTGATGTGAACATTACCCAGTACCAAATGCAGTGAAGAGAAGGTGGTAGTGCTAGCTACTCTTTTGTAATATATGGACCACCACAGCTACAGATCATGGCTAAGCCCTCAGCTGGGACCAGTGGGAATGCTGTTACACTCACATGCATATCAGCCTTGGCAGATGTAGGTAGTTTTTGGTACAGCAAACAAATGTAGTAATGGCAGAAAAGTGTACCAGTTCCGTCCAGCTTTCTAGGAAATACTTTACAGTAGAACTGTGATATCAGGTAAGAAAAAGAATACCCAAAACTTTTACAGTAAAACTTTGAAGAAGTTCAAGCACTCAGCCTTAAAAAAAAAAAAAAAAAAAAAAAAAAGCAGAGATTTAGGCTAAAAAATGTATTCCTGGAAAATACAACTATGATGATAGTGTAGCTGATGAAAGTACAATAAAACTCAGTGTCTCAAAATTAAAGCCAGATATGAGTGGTCTACAGAATATAAACACATTTTTCATAGTGGAGTGAATTAACCAATGGAAATATCATTTCATGTTGTGTACTGGATTTTTCATCTCTAGAAATGTCATCATCAGGACAGGAAAGGGTTTTTTCAGCTGATGTGCTCAGGTTCAGATGAGAATCAGTTCAAGGAAAAGTCAATTCAAGGAAATCCAAGAGATGACGTGAGACGTCTGAGATCAGACTCTGTGATCAGGTTGGCTCCATGATCATTTTCAGCAGAAAATCTCCATATCTCCATCTTGCACTGTGACTGTCTCTAAGCTCTAGCCTTTTATGGGGTGACAGTGACACAACCTACAAGCCTTCAGTAGAAGCTTGTACTTCAGGAGCAATGCAATAGAAAGTGAAGAAGAAATACCTCCTCATCCTTTCTTTTTTTTGCTGTTTTCTCCCCAACCCATCACAGCTCCTTGGATCCCTCTAAATTCCCCTTGTTTTGCTCAACAAATGGAGGCTTCAGTTTGGTATGCAGTTTAATGGAGCTTTGTTCGTGCAAATGCCTGGAAAGACCTTCTATAAACTGCTCTTATCAAACATTCAAAGCAATGCCTGAACATGCAGGCAGTTTCTTGGTGTTGCTCAAGATCATTTGACGTGTTATTAAAGAGACATCTGTGTTTAATCCTCATTCTTTCCATGCTTTGAAAAGAATGACATTTCAAGAAAAGGGACAGGTTTTGTTTCTGGAAGTGGTTGTACCCTTCAGTTTCTTGTTCAGTTTCATGGCAGTCTCACCCTTAATAGGTGCAATTTCGAGACTGCATAACTATGCCTGCAGCACTGTATTTCTCTGTGCTGGGTGTGTTTCACACAATTATAACTATAGCAGAACGAGTGGACATGGGAGTGCTCTTGACATTGTGCCAGCGTGAGACCACAGGTGCATTAGCTCATCTTCCACACCCTTGACGCAGTGGAGTAAACCAGCTAGAGACTAGGAGCCTGATGCGCGATCTAAGCTGCATGCTTAGAACCAAACTGCATGGTTTACACTTGTAGCAGACAGCAATTTAATACGGACAAAACCGCAAGTGGGATAATGAAAGCCACTGGTTATAAAACAAAATCAGGTTTCCCACACCTGCAGAAGGCAAAGTCAGCACTTGGTGGCTGATGTAAAGAAACAGCTGGTATGAATGCAGCAGGCCCCAGCCTGTCAAGAAGGTATCCATCTGACCTCAAGGTGGATGCAGTTGCTGTGTGAGCAGGGGTGCCACTGAGGGCCTCAAAGCTGCACCAAAGGATTCTGATGTGCAGAAACTCCCTTGTCCAGTTCCACATCTCCATAACACCTCAGTGAATTATTCACTTGGTAGGTGCTTAAGCAACTGGGACTGCAGGTGCTGTAAGCAGCAGGCAGCTTGCCTGGTCTAGACACTTGGGTATCTGCACCATTGTCCAATTCAAGACCAGCCTCACCTGGACAGGAAATGTGAAGACAATTAAGATACATAATCAAAGATCAAGCCCTCTTTTTTTCTGATAATGGGGAGAAGGGGAAAAATACCAGAAGAGAGAAAACTTCCAGATGAGCACAGGTGCACATATCTTCAGCTTGGATCCATCTGAACAGGGCTCAGCAGCCAGCAGAAGCCACAACACACATGCAAAAGCACTCTGTGGTTTCATTCTTGCACCAGTTTTCCAAGTCTGGGCAGTAAAACATGCAGCAGGAGTATCTGTGCTGCACTTTGAATCTGAACCCTTTATCAAAAAGGTGCTGGATTATTTCTATCACAGGACTGAAGGATACAGCAAGGTAATATGATTCTGTGTCCTATAAAAATCTACTTTTCTCAGAAAACAAGCGTGTGTGTCAATGTGTCTGTCTGAATTGGGCATAGACAGGCACTGTGATTCATCATTCACGGACCCCTGTTGGCCAGGGATCCAAAAGGATGACAAATCCCTCATGATACAGGATAAATTGTAATCAGCTGTCGTTATGAAGATTAGACACACATTTATTACAGATGTATCTGTCAGGGCAGCACACGACATGCATCACGAGCTCTTGCAGTGGAAAAGTCGTGTTCTCCCAATGCAAAATTGAGAGGACAAGGAAATAAAACAGCAGCTTGGGGATTGCATGGTCTGTTTCATTTCAGCTAAGGATCACCAATCAAACAGATTACCAAGTCACAAACACTTCCTACAGAGCAAAGCAAAGACAGATTTGCCTGTGCACTGAATCTCATTACAGAGCTTTGTCACCAAAAATTGCTGCCACTATTTGAGGGGGGCACTTTTTTGCTTTTCTCTTGGTTGCAGATCTGTATTGTCCAGAGAGAGGAACTTGACTGACATACTGTGGAAGACAAATAACCAGTCATTTCAAGCCCTATGAGTTAAAACATTGTGAAACAGGAATATTTAACTATGAAACAGCAGGCAAACTAACTGCCTGTGAGCTGGGCCATAAATATGATGCCTCAAGGAAAGCAACCTCTCACGAATGGTTTGAAGTAACTTTAAGTGTGTCAAGAGGAAAAAAAACCAAAATCATACAAAAAGTCTTTAGGAAATAAGCCTCTTCCCTGTCTCAGTGTCCCTCATAGTGAGTACTAATCTTCTTTAACACCCACAAGGCACAATCTTCAGCTTGTAGAGGATTACAGTGGCTTTCTGGGGTATAACTCAGTGAGAACTCCTTTCTCGCTGTGATATCTGAGAATGAATAAAAACCAAACCACCAACACACAAGGGACTTCTTTTGAATCCTGCCCTCAGGTGAAAGTAGGTTGTGACTCATCACTCAGGTAGCCAGCTTACGTGGAAGCCAAGAACATCTGAGGTGTCAACCAGTGATCAGAAACCAAGGTCATAAAAATACCACAAACACTTTTGCCATTGAAATGAAACCAAGAGTCTCCAAAACCTTTCAGAAACAACTACCTTCAAGGTTACTTCCCAAAAGGGTCACTGGACATTCGATTTAGATAGTCACTGAACACTTTATTCAGGCTACAGAATCCAGCCCAGATGGATCAGCTCTCTGCCCCTCGAAGAGCTCCTTCCTCTTTCCACCAAGCACCTCCAAGAGGCGTTGTGTGGGCACAGTGGAGGACAAAGCTGAAACTCTTCCAAGACTGCCTAAGAGAAGAAGTTCTCAGTCAAAAAAAAATCATTGACAAATGTCAAGCTGTGTGGAGCTCAGGCAAGGGGGAGCTAATGCTTTCTGATTTTTTCTGCATGCAATTTGCATGGATTGATGTTACTAGGAGTTGCTTCCATATAGTGTGATGTGGCCTTATGGTTAGCAACGGATGGTTTTAGAAAGCAAATGGTGTTGGGGTCTTTTTTATCAAGTGGTTACTGTAGAAGTAAAAAAAATCTTACACAGCTCAAAAAATAATCTGTAAAAATAATAAACTTTAGAGAACAAGAGGCAGATTCTTTCTCTTGCAAACTTCGCTTTACTTTCACAGACCCACGCAGAAGTGAGAAGTGTTCCTACATTTAATGCTCAGTAAATTGTGTTGACATATGAGTTAGAGGTAAAATGTGGCATGCAGCTTAACTGCAGAAGTTATATGTATATATAATACCACACTGTTATGGGGCAGAGTTGAATTTCTGGTCAGGGCATCCTATTTTGCTTTTTTTTTTTTCAGGTGATGCACATTAAACTATAGAGTCTGATGATCGAAGCAGGGTTTTTGCCTGCTAAGTGCTTTCAGCAACTTGCTATAAAGCTATTTAGTAAAAGTCTTGGCTTTCCCAGTTGAATTGTCTTGGTGCCAAAGCAATCCAGAAAGCAGTTCAGGGACAGATTTTTAAGTGTATTGTCTCTGGCTTGCAGTAGGAACTTATGAGTAGAGGTCCACGAACTGCTTAGTTCATGTTCTCTTGCTACCATTTCAAATAATATCATTTAGGAATAATAATAAACTTTACTTAGAAACTATTCAGGGCTGGAAGGAAGTTGTCCCACTACTCATTCTGAAAACTGTCTTTGGACCTCACTGTTTTGATAGAGCAGAAGTAGACTGTTTCCTGCCCAAATGCAATAAAGGCAAGTTTGGATGCATTCGTTCCTGCGCCCACACTAGCTTCCCTTCAGTCACTTACTCCCTGCAGGGCTGAAGAGAGTATGTGCTGCCATCTGCACTACATTCTTCTTTCTTAGACATATGTACATCCAAATGAGTCTTTTTTTTTTTTTTTTGACCTCTCTGTTTGAGTATGCAGCAGTATGATAGAGGAGTGAATCAGAAGCACATTCCTTTAATTTTTAAGGTCTCTTTTGCACTCATTCAACAAATACATCATGGAGATCAGCTTCTGGCAATATAATGGCTGTAAGGAAGGGGCTAACACATAGTAGCAACTTTTTGCAGAGGTCAGGCAAAATGTGTTGTTTTATAAGGGGACTCCAAGGAATGTGAAGTACTCATGCTGCACTGACAGCAGTGCAAGCGATACCCTCAATGCTGATCATAAAGATATGCACTAGCAACAACTTGTCTTTAACATAAACTTTATGAACTCAGTGTGTTTCAGCTTTTCAGATGGATGAGCAAAACTCACTCTCTAGCCATGCATAGATTTTCTGATGTGATGGTATTCTTGAGTTGGCTTTGGAAAATTGACTTAAATTCTCCATATATTGCCCATCAGCTGAAGATTTAAGCCGTGTACTGGTCTGAAGATACAATATTACGACAAAGCCCTTAAGAATTACCAGGCTGTGCAACACAATCATTTAGGTTGGTAAACTATGGGGATGCTTCCCGGTATTGTTGCTAGCACTATCCCTAAATAACTTTGGGGGCATGATTTTGTAGGTAGAACATTTCAGGGACCATTCCCAAAAGGTGCCTTGCACAAAGCCACCTTGTTTTGGACGGTGAGCCAGGGTGCCAGTTCGCACATGGACTGGTCTGTGTCTTCTGGCATCAGTGCTTAACAGTATTCCTGGTCATGCTTTATTTACCAGTATATATGTAGTCTATGTTGTTCCTTTGTTAAAACAGGCTTAGAAGTGAGTTCAATTCTTCCATATGCATGGTGCTAGTGTCAAACACGAAGTAGCCAGTTGTTTTATAGGGAGAAGAGCAGCTGAGATGAATGTTTATGGCAACTGAGCTTGCACAGTTAATTCCCCTAGCAAAGCCAAAGTTTCACTCCACTCACTGCCAAAAAAAAAATATAATAATTTGCATGTTAGAAAAAAAAAAAGTAATTTGGCACTGAAATCCAACCAGTCTACAACGACCTGCAGCAAATGGGGTAACTTCCTCCTATCTTTTGGGGGTTTTCCTGTAATTGAAATCAGACTTTTTCATTTAGCCATTGCAGAAGGGTGTAGGAGTGACTAAACACAAGGACTGAATTTTTATCAACCTTAATAAGCATGCTTAATAGCCTTGATAACAAAAGAAGATATATAGTGTGTATGTATGTATATATATGCACATCTTCTATATTTGTGTCTGACTATATTTGTATTTTATTTTTATTTTAAATAAAACATTATATGGCTCTTTTAAATTACATTAGGATGCCAAATCAAAACTTTTAGACCATGTTTCTCTTTCATAAACCAGAGTCAGTAGGAATAGCACATGTGATGCCAATGTAGACCTACACAAAGATTTTCAGAAGCAACTTTATTTTTGAACTTCAGTGAGTTCTCTGGGTTAACAAAAGAAGTCTGAGAGGACTTTTTGCAGAGGACTTTTACATTTCCGAAGTGACAGCACAAAGCTTCCAAGGGATGCCAGTCCCATAAACCACCATGTTTGGACACAGCCAGCATTCACACACCTGAGAGGTCCCTTTGAAATTCAGGATGTACCTGAAGAACATCATGTATGAGAACTAAAAACACACACAAAAATGTATATGAAATAGATCAGCCTGAAGTAATTTGGAAAAAGAAATATGATGTTTTGGTAGAAGAGATGTATACTCACCTGTGAATGTCTCCTATTCGAAGCTGCATTAGGTGAGGTTTGGATGACATACAGGAAGCATTTCTTTACTAAGAGGGTGGAAAAAAACACTGGAACATGTACTCTACAGAGGTGACCAATGCCCCACACCCTTAATAACATGCTTTAACCTTTAGTCAGCCCTGAACTGGTCAGGCAATTGGACTAGATGGCCATTTCAGGTCCCGTCCACTGAGATAGTCTAGTCTAATCTAGTCTAGTAGGACCTAAAAAGTCATGCAGGAAATACAACTTGAACACCTCTACAACAGTATGTAGGTTTACATCTAACAAAGTTATCACATACTGTGTGGGATTTCAGCCTTGGGAATGATGGCTTCATCCTAATTACAAGCAAAACCTCAAGATCTTAATTTTTATTCCTAAATATTGTTCATTCTGCAACAATTTGATGATTTTATTCCTATCCTTCAAAAAAGGACATGGAGGAAACAATGGAGCTGGGCAGGCTCCTTTGGAAAGCGGTTGTAAAGGAAGGCACCCTGGGATCTAGCAGCTGCCATGCCATGGGGGGGCAGAGGACAGCCTGGTGCAGCCCTGCTTCAATGGAATTTGGGCTGGTGAGGGGCCCATGTGCGTTCTCCATGTGAACCCAGGGTACACATAAGAAGTACAGTCCATGCCCTGACATGGAATTTGAAACCTTGTTGCTCCTGTGTCCTGCTCCACAGCTGCTGATAAACAATGTTTAGGAACTAATATTGCCAATAACCTTTTATTGTCTGGTGTTTTCAGAAAAAGCTGATTTTGAGTGACTATAATCCTTCTGGGAAAAGCAAGCCATTCCAGTAATTATCTTTGACAGTTGAATCAGCCCTTCGCTTACTTGAAAGTGGTGATGGAGGGACAAGCCTTTGCAAGCTACAGCCTTTCTGGAGCATGGGAAGCCTGTTACTTGCCCTCTAAGAATAGCATCCCTCCTAATCAGTGTTCCCTGGAGACTTGAAACATAACCTGCAGAAGCAGTGTGCGTCTATGTGTGTATGTAAGGAGAGGCACTGCATCTTTGCCAGCCTATCTGCTCACCTAAGCCCCAGAAGGTCGTTAAAACCTGACAAAACTTGTTACAGGCTGTTTATAATGTCCAGAAGTATGCTTAAATTTGCAATGGGGGAGGGGAGGCAGGAGCCTCCAAAGAAGATGCCCAGCACTGACCTCCTGAAGCAACCCACTGCCGAGAGCTGATGCGGTCGAAGGCTGACCCCCCGGGCACCAGAGGTTGTATCGCCTCTCCTGCTGCACTGATGGCCCTAGAGCCAATCTGGCGTGATTGGCTATCAGTGTTAGCTCCAGCTGCTCCACTCTGCAGTTATTCTTCTCCCATCTCACCAGCAAACAGGATGGAGGGGTGCAAAGCTGGAGATTACAGTTGCCAGCTGGAAGCCCTTTTTGTCAGTTCCCAGACTGGGATTTCTGCCCTCTGAGCATCTCCCTTGACAGCACCCACAGATCATGCACCAAAAAGAGGTTAGCAAGAATGAGGGCACCAGAGCAGCCTAACAAACCTTTGCCTCCAGTTTTGGAGGCTGATCTTATGCCAGCAGCACCTGAGCCCTCCCTGGTGATGGCTGGGACTGGCCAGGGTTTGCAATGAGGATTCACACCACCAGGTCACTCCAGCCGAGTTACCCTCCCCACAGCACATTTTCCAACATAACAAAGAGAAGGTGACTAAGTGTGTTTTGGTTTGAGGAGTACAGTTAGATACTGTCCATCCACTGTAGAACTGTTTGCCTTTCATTGACTCAGGATTCTGCAACCCATTCAAACTTAGCCTTATGTCAAAACCCAGTTGAGCCAATTTGTGGTCTCCTCAGTGAGGACTAGCTCCTTGCCACCCATGTGATGCAGGCACACAGGTGGTGAAGGAGAGCAACTTCTGTTGCTGGCAGTGCACCGAGGAAATGCTCACAGGGTGAGTGACTAAGTAGCCCATGCCAAGAGCACCCATGCCAAGGGTAGCAAGGGACATGCAGAGGATGGCAGCTGGAGCTAGATCCCTTTACGAGGCAGCAATTACTTAAGCAGCACATACTTATAGATCCATAAAATACAGGCAAGGGTGTGTCAGCTTTTATAATACTCCCTGGCTTTCATAAATCCATGTTATGAGTTGCCTTGGAAGTGAAGCTTAGCACCTGAGGTCCTGACCTGTGAGTAAATTCAGGGCAGGGAGCATCGGAGTGGTTGAGGGCGGTTAGGAGCACAAAGTGTGCCACCTTTCCATGTCTCTGTCTGAAGGAGCAAAGGTTTCAGCAGTCCAAATGGGAGCAGCCCTCATTCATCACCTGAACCATAACGCTATCACTGTCTGGGCTCTTATCTCCAGCCAGTTGCGTGCAGCTGGCTTGCTGCCTCTTTGAACTCTCTTCCTCACTGTCCCTCTGGACACACCTGGGAGGACCAAGGTGTAGAAGCAGGGGTAGAGAGAGGCTAGGAATGGCCACCCTGCCCTGTGTCCTAAAAGGCAGGATCTGGGCAAAGATGGGCTGGGCAGAGGGTGCGGTGTCCCTGAGCTGTACAGTCTCCTGCTGCTCATCCTGGGACTTCCAGGTCAAGCACAGCAGCGTAGCAACACGTTAATACCGATAAGGTGTTGAGAACATCATGGAAAGCAGTGCAAAGGCCACCCAAGCTGGCATTTAGCCGCTGGCAGCACCTGCGTGTTGCCTAGTGGGTGCTTTATAATCAAGCATTAACAGCTATCATTAGAGCTTCAGCTTTTTTTGATGTTTGTTTACAGGTTGGAGAAGGTTTTAAATACAATTGGGAAGGATGTGGACAGGTTTCTGGCAAAGCGAAAAGGAGTAAGAATGAGATCTGGCAGCAAAATTAAACTGCTTTAACAAGAAAGAGAAAGGGGGTGGCGGGAGGTGGGGGGGAAGGAAAAATCCCTGCAACCCATAGAATCCCCATGCCAGCAGAAAGCCGATTTCTTTCATCCTTGTGGGGCAGGCCCCTTGTGGGCGCAGCTCTGGGCTGCTGCCAGGCGGTGTAGGTGGTGTGCTCTGTACAAGGGTTCAGGGCTGCCAGAGAGCCGTATCGCCTACAGGAGGAACTTTGTCCTTGCAGCCGCAAACTACTCGAGCAAGCAGGGCTGTCCTGGCTGAGCCCTTATAAAGCAGAAAGCAAGGAGCTGCCCATGCAGCTCACCCTGACAGGGAGCGATGGTAATTTCCATTCCGAGTGGAGGACTGTGGTGCCCCCAAGGGCATGGGAGGGCTGGGGCAGACTCAGGGGTGGCCAGAGGCAACAGAAAGGGACTGTAGAAGTGGGCAGATGTGGAACAGTCATTTGGGAGCACAGCCCAGAGGAGTTTGCATTCAACTTAGCAACATAATGCTCACTAGTACTGTATATAGGAAGGCCAGACACGAGCGATGATTGCCATGCCCTAAGGTGGAGGGGAATAAACCATCTCAGCTCCAAGCCATGTTTGGCTGTACAGCTGCTCAGATTCACATACCTTTCCGTGCCCCGCCCCCCCCCCCCCCCCCAGCTCTCTCTCTAGGTTTATTTGCCTTGAAGCAACGATGCAGTCCTAGTGAGGGTGGCTGTTCTACACTTGGTCTGCTGCAGCTAGGGAGGACAAGCTAAGAGCTTGTTAGCAAGGCCTCAGAACTTCTCTTTGATGCATTTTGTACTGCTCGTACTGATGGTGCAATACCAACAGACCACTAAGTGTTACGTTGCGTCATCCCAGTGCTGCACATAGAAGGGCTTTTCTGAGGAAGAAATGCCCGGTCACATATGTTGCAAAGAAAATTGAACTATGATCCTGCTGGCCGTGCCAAAGTATGCAGGAGAAGTACCATCTACACCTTTTCTGTATTTGAAGGAGGTGAAACTGTGACCTAACTTGCTCTGCGCTTGTCATGGGACAGCACTAAGTCATACGGGCTGTGTCATTTCATTCATTTATCTCCTGTGAATCACTCACTCCCATGGAGGCCTATGTAAATGCTCACTGCTCTTTACACATTGCAAAAGGAAAGTGTTCTCTATGAGATACAACACAGTATTCTCAGCTGACTAAACAATTAACATGCATAGAATACAAGATGGGGCTACACAAGGCAGGTGTGAGGATCATCAAACCCTTATCCATGGGTAGGAAGGCACTGGAATGAGAAGGAGTTAAATCTTCCTGCAGCTGGCTCAGGTTGTTCACTATGGAGATCTGGACTGGTCAACCAAGAGCTGGCTCCACACCACATACCATTATTCTTCAGTTACCAGGCAGCTCTTCCTCATGCAGCTCCTATTAGATGCATATCTCAGATACAGCCACATCCCTGGGACTAGAGTCAGAATCACAGGAACAACTAGATTGGAAAAGACGTTTAAGATCATCAAGTCCAACCTTCACCCCAGGACTGCCGAGTCCACTGTTAAACCATGTCACTGAGTGCCTCATCCACATGTTTTTTAACACTTCCAGGGATGGCGGTTCCAACACTTCCCTAGGCAGCCTGTTCCAATGCCTGACCAACCTCTTGGTGAAGACATTTTTCCTAATATCCAGTTTAAACCTCCCCTAGCACAGCTTGAGGCAGTTAACTCTTGAAGCACCCATGATTTGGGATTCAAGGGACCTCCCTGTCCATGCCAGGGGCATGGGGACAGTTTGGTTCTCTCTCCTCACAACACTGAACAACAATATCCCATGTTTCCTTCTCTATGTCTTTGGCAGATGGGAGCTCCAGCTCCCATGCAAAACATATTTGCTTCTTCCTGAAAATGAGGGGTGCTTTAAAGTCCCCAGTATTTTCATTTGCTGAGCACAAATTTGGTCAGGGTCAATGAAAACAAATATATCCGCCATGAAACAAAGCTAGAATGAAAAAATCCCAAACAGTTGTGCTATACACTTGTCCTACAGCCTATGATTGCAGCACCAAGCACTATGCTGCTTCCCTCCCTCAGGTCACAGCATCAGCCCGCCCCCCAAAACTCCTGAAAGACTGTCTCTGTACACACATGTGAATAACAATGGCCAGCCAGATGCCTGGCAGCTCATGAAGGTGGGAAACAAATCTCTCAGAGCTGCTATGCAAAGCCCATGGAGACAGCTTACACATGTAGTCCAAAGAAATAAAAGAGCTGGCACTCTCTGGGCTGGTCACATCTCACTTGTTGGGGTTTGTTCTCCCTCCGCACATGTAGCTCAAGAGGCTGGTGAGAAGCCTACTGTAGTTGAAGAATGCCTTCGAGTAACCTGTGGCTCAATGGCCACGCTTGTTATTTTGCTCTTTGGTTGTAATTTTTTTTTTAATCTTTTAAAAATAGATCCTTGAAAGAAAAATAGCTGCTGGCTGAGACTCCTGCATTGCTCCTGCAGACTCTGCAGCTGGGAAGAGCTATCCCTGAAGCCAGGTGTGTGGTGCATAAGGGACAATATGCTGCACAGATACTGTTTTTTTCAAGGAAGCTGGTTCTTGCAAACACATCAGAGAGGTTTTCATGCAGGGTATACTGCTATTAGGTCAAAATAGCTGTTTCTTCAGTTTCTTCTCCTGCGTACACAGGGATAGGCTATATGCAACATTTCAGTAACTGCAGTTCTGAACAGGACTTGTACCTCTAAAATAGGGTAAGTAAGTACTGGTAAGTATCTAGACTTTCAAATATGTTAACGAGAGCAGAACTCCAGCCATCTCTTTCTGCTCCTATCCAATGCTGAGTTCCTAAATCCTCAAGCTCCAGATCATCAGCCCTGGCCCTGATTTTCAAACATGCTCATAAAAGACCAAGGCAAGCCTGACATCTTTCAGCTGCAGTAAGGAGCTTAACAAAAGCACCCATTTGAAAAATAAAAATGCTGTCCTCTAGATCGCCACTGCCTGAAAGAGTTTGCCAGCACTCTTCAGCTGCCTTCCCCAGAACATTTAATGACAGTTTGCTTTGCTCTGCATGCATGGGTAGTATATAATCCTTGTGCCACTACTTGCTTTGAGCATTCTTCATGACTGGAGGCATTTTTTTTTTCCTTCTTGCTTTTGATCTTACCAAGACTGTTATTCCTGTAGTAGCAAAGCTATTTGTCCTTTTAAGTAAGCATGTGGTAATTCATAAAATCCATGATTCATGATGAAATTGGCTTCAGTCTGCAGGAGTTTAATGGTTGTCTCAACCAAGTGCAACTGGCAATTTTGGCACGGAGCACTGCAACCCCTCCTTTAAGTAATAACATCTAAAGTCTTGGACAAACTGAGTAGTTGATGATAACCAGTATAAAACATGATATATTGCATCGCTGTGGTTAAATTAGAGTGTGCTTTAATTTGAGCTTGTGCAACCACGTTTAGCAGCAGTTGGTGTTTTGACTGTGTTAGTTGTAAAATTAATATTACAATTGGACTCCAGTCTTAAAGATCAGCTTTGAATCTTTTAAGACCACCAACCATGCCATGCACTGAATTAGTCCAAGGCATATGGAAAACCCCAATGTATTCATGGTAATGCTCTTTAATTACAGGAAAATGTTATTCAAACTTATGCTGCACATGGAGCTGTAACATCGGTAAACTACCAATTTTTTACCAATTAGGTGATATATGTATGTTTCTCTTGTGTTATATGTGCCATACTACTACAACACAGTTATGTCTTTGTATTCAAATAAAAAATCTGGGAAGATGTGCCGGTACTACAGTCCACAGAACTTAGCTTGATGCCCTTTTAGGCAAACAGCGTCCCTTCATCATGCACTTTCTGTGCTCTTAGAACTCCGATAAATGTAAGTTTGAATTAGTTTCAGCCCACTGTCCCACAGTATTTTGCTAAACCTGCCATGCAATGAAAACACCTGCTAACAATTATCTGCAACAAAGAATCTGCCCCCTGATTCAGAAACTATTACATACCATGGTTTATAAATAATAGTTGGTTGAGACATTCTTTTTACTTGTAGGAAGAAAAAATAGCCTATTTCTAGCTGTTACTGAGCATATACAGCTTGCTGGGCACAGTGAGTGAAGCCGAGCCAGTCCTTTGTTTCCTTTGATCCATTAAAGTCTGAGCCTGTTTCCTTCTGTCGGAGCAACATCAGAAGCAGTGGCTTTCAAAGCAGTGTTTGTTTTCTCACCCCCTGCTTATGCTATGGCTTTCTCAAGGATGTTCCTGTTGGTTTGAAATTTCCCAGGATTAATTTTAGCTCATAAGTGATATCTTTTTTCTTGGAAAGCCATTACCAGCAAGTGCTTAACAAGTACTCTTTAGTACTCTAAGAATGGACACCACGTCCTTTTAAAAGGAAAAAAATGCCAAGTGGCCTTTGTGCTTCAGCTACTCCAAGGAAAAAATAGCCCGTCCTTAAATAAGCTTGGGTGAAATCAGAAAAGACCTTCCAGAAGGGCTAAAGGGAGGCTTGGGAGGAACACAGGGAAGATTGTGAGTGTTGAAAAGATCCATGCACAAACCATTTCATGTTTTGGGTGCTTGTTTGCATTTTTCACAGACTCAGCTAAAGATGGAGGGAGCAAAATATTTGTCCAGCGCAATACAAAGCCAGGTCATCTTGTTGCGGTTCTTATCCTAACTACTGTAAGTTTGGTCCTAAGGAAAAAATGACCATAATGCATTTTCTTGAGGCTTTAAAAGCACCCACACATCTGTAAGCAAATACAAAGATTTACCCAAACACTGCTATTTTTGGCATTTTCAGCTTCCTGCAAAACAGCTCTCATGTGAGCAGCACTGACTGGCCAGCGCCTGCCCTAGACTCAGGCAGCCAGCGCTCGTTTTTGTTGCCAGTTTCGAATTCACCACCTTAATTGGGAGAAACATTAGTGCTTCCAGGAGGCCCTGGGGGATCTCCCTTTACTGAGGGAAGTGTGCACAGGTGCCCAGCACTCTGAGTCTGGCCTCTCCTGGCCATTTGGTCAATCACAGTGAGTTATAACCCACAGCACTTCATGGGTGATGCCTTCCTTTCAGTCTTGCTTTGCAGTGTGAAGGGTTTTTCTCCCTCCGCTGATTTTTCTAGGTAGGAATCCCTTTCTTCTCTTCGGTCACATGCACCTGGAGCACTGAACTCTAAGCAAAGCCCTGCCTTTGGGTTGCCAGAAGTGGTGCTTTTTAGACAGTAAAAAGCTGGAGCAGAAGATTGCTGGAATGTTGGTGAGCTGGTCCAGGGGGGGTGGGAGAAGGAGGTGGGCTGGAGCCACTCAGCTGGAGGATGGCTGTTGAGGAATAAACACTTGATGAATAAACATGCCAGCATGCCTGCAGTCCTGGTCAAAGCCCCAAAGACATCGTATGAAGATAGGCTGAGAAAGTTGGGGCTGTTCAGCCTGGAGAAGAGAAGGCTGTGTGGAGACCTCCTAGCAGCCTTCCAATACCTGAAGGGGGCCTATAGGGATGCTGGGGAGGGACTCTTCATTAGGGACTGTGGTGAGAGGACAAGGGGTAATGGGTTTAAACTTAAACAGGGGAGGTTTAGATTGGATCTGAGGAAGAAATTCTTTACTGTGAGGGTGGTGGGGCCCTGGAATGGGTTGCCCAGGGAAGTTGTGAATGCTTCATCCCTGGCGGTGTTCAAGGTGGGGTTGGACATAGCCTTGGATGGCATGGTTTAGTGGGAGGTGTCCCTGCCCATGGCGGGGGGGTTGGAACTCGATGATCTTGAGGTCCTTTCCAGCCCTTACTATTCTGTGATTCTGTGATTCTGTGACATGACTGTGCTATACCCTGTGCATGCTGGGTGTTTCTTTCTTTTTTAATTAATTAAGTTTTTGCATAAGAGCCACACTAGGATTCATGCTGCGTGAGCACTGCTGCAGTTTGTTGGGACTCGGTTTGTTTGGTTTGTGTATCCATCCTCAGTCTGCACGGGTCCACCTTCGTAAAGTCCACCCAGGTTTGTACTTCAGGTTCAGGGGTGGTTCTGGTCTCCCGTAAAGCTCACCACAATTTGTCCACTTTGAGTGGCTTGCAAGTACTCTTTGCCTTCAGTAATACATTCTAAATGATGACAAATGAAAGTTTCAATAACAAATAAGCTAACAACAACCTCCATTACCTCCCACAAGCACGCACCTGAGAGAGGACCTGAGAGGAAAATCCTCAAGACCCTCTTGGTGGCCTGGGATCCAGTGCCACCTTGACCTGTAGAACAGTAAGGAAGGCACTGGAATGGTAATGAGTGTGGTGATGTCAGCTCTTCAGCTTGCCTGCCAAGGCAGAGATCAGTTTTTGCTGCTGAAGATTTCATGTGCCACCCTTTCGTTCACAGCTCAGGTGAGCAAATGTTGAAAACCATGAGACCTGTACCTTTCCCATCAGCTTGGATAGCGCAGCTTTCTAGCAGGGGGATGTGCTGAAAAAAAAAATTAAAAAGGGAAGCTGCATTGCCTTTTCCAGGTGTTTTCCACCATTTTCCTATGAAACCCTGTCATTCCCTCTTTTTCCCTGAATCTTGGCCCTTGTGCAGGCACCCAGACCACAACCCAGGGAGGAGGCATCCCTGGCAAGGAGCTGCTGGCACTCCTCCACCCCTGCGCCATGGCAGGCAGTGCTCCTGGGTGCACTGCTCTCTGCGAGGTAATTAGAGCCTTTAATTTCCAGAGATTATACATTTCAGCCATCTACAGAGGGGAGGAACTTTGCTCTCCCTACCAATACTCCACCCAGGAGCAGTTTATCTCCATCCAGATAGGGCTGAAAAGGCACTTGAGCCATTTGCAAGGGTGGGCAGATCAGATAAAGGTGATTTAATGCAGAAGGCGGCAGAATTGCCTCAGCCCATTGCCATGGCACCGGGAAAGGAAGATCTCCTGTGCCGCTGGACAACACTGCCACATCTTTTGGAGATCTTTCAAAATACACTCCCAGCAAATACTGTTCAAAAATCTGGGCTAAGCAGATGATGCTGATACAACAAATATGTTATGACATAGCTTTTTTAATTTACTTAGGAACACAAATAGCTTTGTTAATTGCTATTCCTTTCAAAACGTTGGAAGATGCAAACAGTGTTTGCCGGATGAGTAGAGGAATGTGGCTGAATTTCTGTGGTGGCAAGGGAGACCATGTTTTTTTAAAAAAGACCACTTAGAAAGGGCTCTGTAGTGATCAGAGTGGAAAATTATTTGTAAATGCCTTTATTTTTAACAGCTTGATCTTATCATGAGCCCCCAGACCCACAATTTCTACCATGAAGCCCCAGGTCTTAGAATTGTGGGGTAGCAGAAGGATGCAAGATTTTGTTTAAAACAAAAGAAGAGCCCAGGGAAAAGAAAAATAAATTTGATTCTCAGGTCTCTGCGCAGATTATGTGACCTGGGCTCACCCAAAGGCTCAGGGAACAAACCTGCACAAAAAAAACCACAGCTTTCCCCAATTTCAAGCTGGCTGTCACAGCTTTCTGGGACTGCCTGATGGTGACACCAATGGATTATGTGCACCAGTGTCCTGGGTTCAGCAGTAGCAGTCATTTTTCTCCTTCTTAGTAGCTGGTGCAGTGCTGTGTTTTTGGCTTTCAGCCTGGGAACAGCACTGATAACACCGATGGTTTTAGTTGTTGCTCAGTAATGTTTACTGTGACCAAGGACTTTCTCAGTCTCATGCACTGCCAGTGAGGAGGGGAAGCCGGGAGGAAGCAGAAACAGGACACCTGACCCAAACTGACCAAAGAGGTATTCCATACCACAGCACATCATGCCCACTATATAAACTAGGAGCAGTTACCCAGAAGGGTGAGATCATTGCTCGATCAGGCTGGGTATCTGCCAGCGGACGGTGAGTGGTTGTATTCTCTTCCCTTGTTATTTCCCTTATCATTATTATTATTGGTGGTAGCAGCAGTGGTTTGTGTTATACCTTAGTTACTGGACTGTTCTTATCTCAACCCATGGGAGTTACATTCTTCTGATTCTCTTCCTCATCGCTCCAGGAGCTGGGGAAGGAAGCGGAGGGGCAGGGGCGAGATGGGGCGTTTTCAGGGTGGTATGGCCGTAGGCCCCTTCGTCTAGTTTGGGTCGGGTGTCCTGTCTCTGCTTCCTCCCTGTTTCCCCTCCTCCCTGGCAGAGTATGAGACTGAGAAAGTCCTTGGTCAGAGCAAAGATTACTGAGCAACAACTAAAAACATTGGTGTTATCAGTGCTGTTCCCAGGCTGAAAGTCAAACATACAGCACTGCACCAGCTACCAAGGAGAAAAATGGCTGCTACTGCTGAACCCAGGACAACCAGCCCCTGTGGTGGGTGCTGAGGACTTCATATAGAGAGACCACCATAATATAATGAAACCAAACGGCACATGGAGACCCTGTCCCTCCCAGCCTGCTCCATAGGTGGAGCTGAGATGATGGGTAGGAGGACCCCAGCCCCTTCCCACAGGCCAACAGCTACAAAAGGGACAAGCAGTGGAGCGCAGGCAATAAGGCAGTCACCAGGGACAGTCCTGGGTGAACCAGCCAGAGGTGGGTGCTGGTCTCAAATCTGCTAGTGGCAGTGAAATGAGGTGAGCAACCAGCATGGCTGGCTGGGGATGTCTTGGGAGGGGATGTCCCTTTAAATGGCAGTTCAAAAGAGACAGACAAATACAGTAGGCATCGCAGGGTTTATCCCTAATTCTGCTACACAGAGTGTCTGTACATTCTTTGACTCTGACATTACACCACAGGGCCCGGCTCCAGGGGCGAAGGCAGGGAGGAGGTTGACCAGAGGACCTCAGAGGTCCCTTCCAGCCTATGTGATCGTGTGCCTTTGAGTGCCAGACCTCCCAGACCTCACTGCCTCTCTGCTGCAGCAAGGGAGAGGTCCACACACACACACACCCGGGGACACTCAGCTGCTTTCCTTGCCTCATTAGCACATGCTTTTTCATGCCAAACCCACAACCCTTTCCCACTTAGTATGGATCTCGTGCCACTGAAATTGAAACTGCAATCCCAGGGTGCTCCTCCCTTGTGAGGCAAGGCAGCCACATGCCTCTGAGGGTGCGGTGAACTGCCGGCTGCCTTTTTCGCTCATTAAGATCACTTTATTCATCCCTGTCAATGATGTTCATGAGTAAGGATGCTACTACAATTCATGGAAATTGCATACAACACCCCTCACAGATATGTATTTTTCTCTACCAGTGTACATGGTGTCATGTCTGTCTAAACATTTGGTTCATAAGTCATTACTGAAGGCAGAGGTCATCTCCAGCGCATGCTTTAAATCCTCACCTATCTCCATCACCAATTTTTCCACCTAATTGTTTCGCCTCCTTTTGCTATTGACATCACCGCCCATGTGCAAAAGGCACCAACACCTCTACAGCTGTGATCTCACTGCCTCTAACCTTTACCACAGTATTGCCAAACCTTGGGTTTGTTTTTTTGTTGTTGGTGGTGATTTTTGTTTGTTTGTTTTTCTGGTTTTGGGTTTGCTGGGGAGTCTTTTTGCTGTTGTTTTTCATAGCAAATGAATTCAAACTTTCTGCAATCAGTAAAAAATCTGGATATATTGTCCTGACACATAAGTCTCATTGAATTTGCCAGCCTGAAAAAGTATCTCTGTTCATTAATGTATGCTTCACCTCTGCCAAATGAAGCAGTGAAGAGTAAATGGTGTTTCTGATCTGACAATAAGAAGTTTCCCCACTTTTCCTGCACATTAAGCCGTTGAGCTTGAAAAACACCCCTATCCACAACATAAAATTATTTCCAAGGAAAAGTTATTAAAATCTAAAATTCTGACAGGATTGATTGAGTCTCCATCCCTGGAGGTATTTAAGACTTGTGGATGTGGCACTGATGGGCATGGTTTAGTGGTGAACTTGGAAGTGTTAGCTTAATGATTGGACTTGTCGATCTTAAAGGTCTTTGCCAAACTAAATGATTCTATGATTCTATGCTCAGTTGAGCCTCTCCCTCCATCACTCGCAGAAGTTCTGGTGTGTTTCTCCTATTACTGCCGTCTCTTAGATATTTCACGTCTTGCACAACCCTCATGTGCTGACCAGCTCATTGCCCTGTGGCCAAAGCCACTTTATTATGCTTCTCCCATACGCCCAGTATCATAAGCATTTCTATCAATCACTTGCATTTCTGCTTAGGCCATAAGTTTTGGAGTCCCCTTACTCACATATATTTTCTTTCTATATTCCCTGGCTTTTTAGGTCTCTCTGTCCATAGTGTTATGTTGGAACTACTATAATTTTTTGCTTGCTTGCTGCCACAACTGGAAATCCCTATTCTATCTTACCATTTTAAACTTGGGTTATTGCAACTTTCTGCTTTATTTCTATGTTCCTACATTACTTCTGGCAAAACCTCAAGGAATCCAAACTATTCAAAGTAACAGAATGTGTCTCATTTTTATCAATTCTCTTCCTTTTCATTCGGTCTTCTACAGGAGATGCACAGAAAAATTAGGTATGAAAACCAGCTGCTGCTTAGTCACAGGTGTGTACAGCATGCTACAATTTGAATCTAAAGCAATCATGCTGTTCCTGTGGGTGGATAACAACTTACAAAGCATAACTTTTAAAGGCAGTTGAATAAAAGTACCAAATCATTGTAATGAATAAACAAATACACCTTGGTATTCCACTTAAGGAGACTTCCTAAGGGAAAATTCCTTTCCTGAGTCACATTTCTGACCTTCCTACTATAGACCTTGAAGACAAATAAAAACCAGGAAATCTGGTCTTTCTGACAGCAGATACAGTGTTCGCCCCACTGATGATGCTGGAAAAGTGACTCCCATAAAAATATGCTTCAGTGTTGCTAAGGTAAAATTATCTTTCAACAGAAAGAGGTAGATCCTGTGTTCAGCAAAACATTATCTCAAAGCCTGACAAGGGAGCTTTGGCAGATGCTTTCTGATGCCATTTCCCACTCATTCTTTACCACTGCTGGCACAAGTTGTTTGGCCAATCTATAAAACCAAGCACACAACATTAATCGCTGCTCACCTCAGGACACTACTAACAGTGCTCTGACAGCAGAAGGCTATTTCACACCTATTGGAAAAGCCCAGAGCCATTAGTAAGGAGCTGCTTAGCAAGTGGTCCAGCATGGCATGGTGACAGTGCTGGTGAGCAGACCACTCCAGGCACACACAGTTGATAGATGTAAAGCAGGACATGCACAGGTCCTTGGAACATAACTCAGGAGCCTCTTCCGTCATTCTCTTGATCTTCAGAGGGACACTGCACACCAGCTTGTGGTTTCCACAGCTCCCACCCAGGTAAGACTGGTGGGAAGAGATCTCCACGTTGACTTGTTTCCTAGTGGCTGAAGGTGGGATTACTCTCCCCAGACTTTAGATGGCCACCAGGTGTGAGTCAGTGTGGAGATAAATCCCCTCTGCAGCCAGCTCCTCTGCTCTGTTTTATGTGCTTGCTATTAGGACGGGGTGTATCTTGCTCTAGGAGTGTACTGTCTCCTTCCATTGCCTATGAAGTGAGCCTGGGTGAGTAGCTGAGCTGGAGACACTTACACCGTAAAGGTCAGGCGGGATGAATCCTCTGTCTTGTTCAAAACCAGGTAAGCCTAAAGGAAAAGTCTTCAATGCACGTGTTTTTGTGTTAGGTATGATTAATTCTCCTTTAGTCACATATTTGCACATTTTAGGAATGCACGACTGAAATCAAGGTCTGTTTTTTTTTTGACTGCAGAGCCAGCAGGCACCAAATCCAGCCTGAAGTTCTCTTTTTAGAGTAAATATTTTTGGCATATGGAAGGAAAGGCTGCCAAGTGAGGGGAACATTAGCTGAACTGCCTCACCGAATGGGCTGACAAATACCTGCAGATCCCTTGATCCTGACCTCCTGGGGCCAGCTCTGGCAGCCTTCACTCGCCAGAGCAAGCCTGAAGCCAAGGAAACCACGTGCCCAGCTAAGGTGAGCCCAAGGTTGGCTCCGTCAATCAGAGAGAAGGTACATGGTGCCAACAGCACTCACACAATTATCTGGCTCAGGTTTTGAAACCTCTGCTCAACAGCGATGATTCAGCAGTTGATTGCTGTTCATTTACTGGAAACTGCTTCTCGTCACTCAGAAGGAAAAACAACTGGAAAAGGCCTATATCACTCAGTTTTACATTAGACAAGACCATTAATGGTCAATTGCAAGCCTACAAAAAAAAACATGTACTGGAAAGCTCCAACATCAAAACATTTTTTCTTCTTTCAAGAACCTTTTAATTTTCATATTAACGTAATGTTCCTTCTATTTGCCTTCTGTTTTTCTGGCCTTCTGGTTGCGCACTTCCCTGTTTTTCTGACCTCATGAAGACCAGGAACTTTACTGTATATTTAACCCACCCCCCACAGACACACACACAAATGAAATTTCTTCTTATATCTGGGACCTGAGCACTACAGGGAAAAAAAATAAAGAGGAAAAAGAAAAGAAAAAAGAAATACACTTTTGCAAGATCCAAGAGAAGTTGCAACAGTTTGTCGTACCTGGCATCCCATCCAACATGTTGAAGACTAACCTGAGACCCTCTAAAGCAAAAAGCATGAGTAGCTGGCACCTGTGGAAACACCTTTTTACTGGAGCTACCACACACGTACTGCAGCTGGAATGCAGGAAGATGCAAAGTCCAGTCCTGAGCTTGACTAAGCCAATGGCCACTCTCTAATTTCAGGAGGTCACATCCCTGGGTCTGCTGCTTCAACAAGCAGTAGCATCTGGTCCTGGATGTACCATACTGAAGAGCAGCAGCTTAACCTGGTATCTTCACTGCACTGTTTTGATGCATCATCTGTCCACTGAAAGACTGGCACCTGCTAGGAGTCTGCACTCAACATTTAAGTCAGTTTGCATTTTGGTGTTTGACCAGTGGTTAGGAGCCCTGTGTGCCACAGCTACATTTTATAGGTGACCAAGCTGCATCTTCATCATTCAGTGTCACTGCAGTAAATTTTAGAGTAACACAGCCCATTTGCTAACTCAAATCCAAATGTATAGATATTATTCAGCAAAAAATTCTGTTGCTTTAAGTATTTGCTTTCTGGCCAGCTCATCTGGGTTCAGGTACCAACTGCCAGGTAGAAACATCTTTCACAGTAGCTGGGAGAACTTACACCAGCTACCCCACCCTCCTCCATGCTTGCCCCACCACTGGCACAATGATGTCCTGAGCCTTCACTTGGACCCCTGGAGGCTGACACAATGCCAAGAAAGGACCATCCCCTATAGGTGTTTGAATTCCACCTTACTCTTATTTCAAAGGCAAGCATCTTCCTGAGGCTGCACACAACTTTGTTTTGGCTATGCCCACCTCCAAAGGTCTAACAACTATGATTACATTTACATAGCAAACTAAAGACTGTGTTGCTCACCACAACATCCCTTTCAACATATTGAGCGGTACTGTGGCTACCTCATGTTTGACATCCCATCCATGCTGCCTATGAGTAATGGGTGGACAGTGATTGCATTGCTGTTCCAGAGCACATGCCTACAAAACTTCCACTACACAGGGGTGTCCATGTAACCTACCCCATTCAGTGACACTTAAGGCCACGTCTTGCTACACAGTGTAAGATGATTTTATCGGGTGTGTAATGATTGCTAATGAAGAGCTAACTAGAGGGAGTTGTACCAAACTATCGCACTTGCATGATACTATCTTTGCAAAGGGGGGCATCCTGAAGCTCACTCACAGCAGCTCTCAGCCTGTGGCTTTCAGTCTCTGTCGGACACCTTTCTTTGCTTATATATTCACCAAGATAGCAGGACAGACAACTTCACTCAGTTCAATTCTTCCAGGACTTGATGCTATGGTTTCTTAAGGCAAGTGAAGCAGACACCCTTAGGATACTCTGAAGCTGCAGTATTTCTATAAGTATTAATGAAGTATTTCTTCTTACAGGTTCCACAACTTCAGACCTATCTCTGGTTATCAAAGCATCATTTACATATTCATAAAAAAAGGTTAATTCATAAGGATATATAACAAACCCCTGAGGTTTTATCCATATAATATATGATACATATTCTGAAATACTGCCACATAATCAATAGATGCAATATCAGTGATTTGTGCCTAAATCCTCATCTTCTACATACTTTCCCCAGTGTCCTCAAAACAGCTGAACTCTTTTCTGGCCAGGTCAATCCCAGACACACATAAATTAAATGTAATTGGCTGGGTAGTCTTAAAAAAAACTTACCTTCTGATGGCGATGCAGGGGAGAGTGGCCTGGGGGCTTCACTTGCCTTTTGGGATCTGGTTTGCTATTAATGGTTCCTTCCATCCTAGATATAAATCCCAAAAGGGAGCTCTGGGGATTCCTGTCCCTTCGAGTAAGAAATTAGCTGAAGTAATGGTGGTACTGATGAAAGAAGGATTCACCATGTGCACAGTCCTCAGTGATGAGGAGAGAGGGTATTTGGTCAGTTTTGTTTCACTTGTGGGCAGAGCAAATAATTCAAAACTCTTGAACCCAAACTGATAAATTTTCAGCCTCTTGTAAATCTTTATGAATCCTCTCAATCTATTCCTCTCATGCATGCTCAGGGGCCAGATGATTTCTGGGATGCAGTTAGTGAGTGTGAGCTACCAGACTACCAGATCCTGAAGAGCACCTGTATTATGGAGCACCTGTAAGCACCCTTGTCTTACCTGGGGAAGAAATAAGCCCTGTCCAGCAGTCTCCCTCCAGCTCAACATCTCTTCTCACCCCAGAACACAGCTGGGACTTTGTTCCATCCTCCCTCTCACTCAGGTTTTCCAATACCCTCTGCATCTCCACTGCTACTCCCAAGCCTTGAGGTTGGATTCTTCATCAGGGACTGTAGCGATAGGATAAAGGGTAACAGGTTTAAACTTAAACAAAGGAAATTCAGGTTAGATATAAGGAAAAGGTTCTCTACTGTGAGGGTGTTGAGGCACTGGAATTGATTGCTCAAAGAAGTGGTAAACGCTCCATTCCTGGCAGTGTTCAAAGCCAGGTTGGACAAAGCGTTGGGCGACATGGTCTAGGGTGAGGTGTCCCTGCTCATGGCAGAGGGATTGGAACTAGATGGTCTTAAGGTCCTTTCCAACCCTAACCATTCTTGATTCTATGATTCTCCTTCCCCAAAAATCCACATCTGCCTCCCGCTGATCCCTACAGTTTAACTAGGCAAGATGTTATCACCGCTTCAGCTCTCTTGGTCCAAAATACTCCTCCTTCCTGCTGTTGCAACCTTCTTCTCCAGATGACCATCATCCTCCTGCCTACACAAAACAACCCTGAGCACTACATGACTAACTGCTGTCTATATCAAATATGGCCTTGTTCATTTCCCCTTCACTTCTTCCCCTGCACCTCTGGAGTCCAACCCCAAGTGCCTTTTGTTCAAGGAAGTCCAGCAACTCTAGATTCAGATCTTAGTCTCAACTGTTGCCTCCCTCCTGTGCTATATGATTTTGTATGGAATTTATCTCGCCTAAATCATTCCATCATCTAACAAGCCTCTAGCCTTAGCTCAGCAACCCAGACTCTCCTCAAAATCAATAGATAGTCATCTAGGACTGGTAGGATGAGCAGGTGCCTGGAAGTACCCATTTCCCCCCATGCTTGGTAGGAGGAGCTTGGTGTGGGCAGCTCACTCAGCAACTGGTGGTGCTAAGGGAAATGAAACCCATCTGGGTAATGCAGCTCATATACGCTTGCAACTGTGTCCTCAGGTATCCGGACTTCACTTCTGCTGGATCTTCCTTAAAAATTAACTTTTCTGTCTCGTCACTACCTTGCCATTTCTTTCTTCTCGTATCCTATTTTTTACGTCTTGCTCATCCCCAGTTGTAATTACATTACTCACGGTAGGTCAAGCAAATGTGATGTCACCAGGTTGGTAAAACCGCTGGTCAAATTTTCCCCTTGCTAAGCCAGTATGATCTGATTTTTGGCCTCAACCCTATGAGCACACACATACTTGTTTAATTGCATGCATGAGTTGTGGTGCTACCTGCATTGGGACTATTCCCACGTGTGAAGGAAAGCACGTGCCCACAAACACAGAGGCTCACAGCCACAGAAAGGGAAGGGGCTGGTTAGAGTTCTTTTGACTGGGTCTGGAGCTGGAGGTCTTCTACATCCCATAGTGGGCTCTGCAGAACAAATAATAGGTAGGGTCCCTTGACTCCAAAGCCTCAATACAGGGCTGGCTCAGGGGTCTGTTCCTTAAAATAAGAAAGGAATGGAGAGCACAGCTGTAAAACACGGCAACCAGATCTCTCCCAGTCTCATCCTGGTGCACAGGGTATGGGATCAAGTTAAAAATAATTCCTACTGCTTGTACCTGCATATCAACATTCATCCATCACCACAGTTATTAACCAGGACTGAGCGGTAACATTTCATGGCATTTAGGACAGACAACACTTTCATCTGACTTAATGGTATCTCCTGTGAACTAATTTACTCAATTGCAAACTATTATTATTACTTGTTATGATAAACTGTGCATGTAGTGGGGTTTAATTATCAGGCAGGGAACAAAGGTTTACACACATTCTGTAAGGACTGTCAAAATACTGAGACAGCGTTAGGCATTGCTTAATGTAGTTATCTATTTTGGGTGCTGCTGCCTCACTGAGGTCTGATACAGCTGAGCGAGATTTAAGTGAGAGCCAAAGCATCTAATACAAACATTCGCTTCCCAGTGAACACTTTTCCTCATTTCCACAGAACAGCTTTTCCCATTTTACAGCTCTAAGGAGTTTCAAACGGTTTTGCTTTTGCAGGAGTTCAGTCCTGATCCAGTCTGTTGAAGGCGAAGAAAGACCTCCCTCAGACGAAGTAAGCATTAAGCTGAGCCCTAAGAGAAGGTATATTTTGGAACATTTTCGTGGACACAAGCATAAAATAAAAAGGAGCTAAAGGAATAGCATGCCAGAGACAGTACAATACTCCTAGAAAAAGACCTGTCATTTTTATTTTGGGATAAAGATTCAGAAGGTCTTCAGAAGATAACAGTGGCTTTTCCATGAAGAAGCTCATCAGATTCAGATCATTAGCAATATACCCAAATTTTCTGATTTTTCTTCCATATTTTTTTAACTGAAAGTCACAAATGCATGCCAGCCATTTATCTTCCCCCAAAATGTGATACACTCATCATTCCCAGTTCTTCAAACAGCCTGAACACCTCAACAAAAAGGCCCAGTCTAATGGAAAGAAAACCCTTTATTTGGAAAAAAATAGGAAGTAAAACAAGTTTCCATATGTTTACCATAAAAACAACCTAGACTCCACCTTGGGGTGTATAAAAATACAGACTACAGAATGTATATTTTGGCATTAGTTAAAAAATGACTTTGCAAACATGCCCTATTAAAATTTAACTGCAGCTTTTACCATTTACTCAAGTAACATATGAAAGGGCTAGAACACTTATCACAGAAGTAGACATTTTATCAGGGCTTAGTAATAGCAGTGATGTATTGTGCAATTTGCAGTGCATGCCTGGTTTACAATATATTACTGGTGACTACTATCCATACACATCTGCAAAGTATCCTTTAAGGAGTATCCAGAAACACTAACACCTATTAAAAAAAAATATATATATACATAAAAAAAAATAAAAAAAAAAAATAAAAAGCTATAGGAGCAGCAGACTTTCCAAACCTGTTGATAAGACTTCAATTAACATATGTGGTTTGCTTCCAGACTGCTGGCCAAGAAAGGGACATGCAGGCAGTACTACAGTGGGAGAACAAGCTTAATTCGTATTTGTTTTTAGTGCTTACTGAGATGAAACGAGGTCAAATATCCCCAAATAGCTCTAGATTGAGATTCAGTGGCACTTTTTGGACGTAGGTTTTTATGGTATCAAAATAAATGTCGTAAGAATTCATACAACTCATTTATCTGTCAAGTCTGGGTCCTGCCCATTCAGTTTGGATTTTAATGAGCCAGAGACGCTTGAAAGACTTCAGATCTTCTTAAGAAGTAGCTTATATGACTCACTGAAGTTTGCATTACCCCAGCTATTGCCTGGCTAAGCATACATACCACCCACGGGCCAGTGGCAAAACCTCAGCATCCCTCAGTGCTGATGGCAACCCAAGATGAAGCAATGAGCTCACTTAGGCCCTGCATTTCTGCAAGAAATTCCTCTAACAGGCTTATTCTAACCTTTTCAAAGTAGTCACTGTTTCTACTACAAACAGAGCAACAGAAGTGGGAGAGTTTAAATGAAAGAGTTATATTAAACCGTCACAGCTACTAAAGTACAGCTGAGTAATTCCCCAGTTACTTTACTGAAATGACAAGAACTATACAAGTACCATACACCACTGCTGCATCTCAGACTTGATGAGCATACGGATAATAAGGTTTGTGTTTGAGCAACACATTACGATGACAGGAGGTGTACAAAACCACGCAGTGTGGGCAAGAAGTGTTACCCCAAGGTGTTAACGCGCAGCATCATGTATTTGCATAGGAACGAGACACCCAAGGGTAGAGGCACTGAGTGATTTCTTCCTTCAGCTTTTCTGAGGTTACTCTCTTGTGTTAAAGAAAAGAGGCTGCTATTTATTTTTAAAATTGAAGGCCTTCTATATCTTAACTGTACTGCCTGGAAATTCCACATATGGAGGTCTGCAATTCACTGCAAAAACAATAAATACCTTCTTGTCCTTTCAAGTGGGAAAGCTTTCATTATTACAAAAGAGGAGAAAGCAGGAGGAAAGTTAAGAAGATCTGCAGGTGGACAGCACAATGCCCCCTTTGAGTTGAGGGGCAAAGACAGTTGCTCAACAAACACTCTGCTGTTTATTTTTTTTTTGAATGTGTGTGAGATTGGGAATTCAAAGGATTATATTCAGCACAGCTTAGTCTTAGCAAAACACATATTCCAAGACCTGCATGCACTGCCAAATGTTACAGTCCATTTCACGAGAATTGAATATATCACTTCTGTTGTTTCTGTTGCAGAAAAAATATCCTGAATGCAGGACAGTGTTTGATTTTGCAGCAAAGCAGATACTGGCAGTATATGGATTAACTAATTATCTCTGTTTACATAAAGAAAAGTTTGTTTTGATGTAGGATGAAAATGGCTGGAAAATACAAGTCAGATATTTCATCTTTTCTTTCCATATGCCAGGCACACATGCTAACAATATCCCCCAACCATTCATCACACATTCTGTTTGCTGTGCCTTAACCCCATGGAAGAAGGTCACTCAGTGCACCAAGCTGAGAATATACATTACCCAAATTTGTGCACAACACATCGCTGTGCTCCAGAATAGGGGTTGGGATTTTTTCTCTTGGAGAGAAGTTTGGAGACTGGAAAATGTGGGCATCGCGTTCATGACAGGTTATTTTTGGAGGTAATTTATGTACAAATGAATATCCAGCCGGAGATGCTGATGACCAACATCCAAGTGACAAAAAGCCAGTCACATTTCGCAGCTACCTGATTACAGGAGAATTTCTCCAGTCAGCACAGCGTCACTGAATCGATAGCAATTCCGCCTTGCAAGGCCACTTTGGGGAAAGCTGTGCACACATGTCCAGAAACAGTGTTTGCAATTTGACATCTGCTCCTCTTTATCAGAGCATTTTACAGCCACTGCTGTTATCTGAATTACATTGCTGCTGTGAAGTACTTCTGAACCCCAAGCCTGTTGCCTTGCAGAAAAAAAATAGGGCCAGGCAGACAGAAGAAAGGGCATGGGGCTAGCATGACAGCCTGTGGCCAGTGTGAGGGCCGCCACCTACAAAAGGGAATCTGAAATTGCTCTACTTAGTCTAAAAAGCACCTAATGCAAAGCATTAACCTGCTTGTGGATGTAAGAAACAAACCCAAGTGAGAACCTTAAGCAGTCCTCAGGGTTGTTTCCTCATTTTCCAGGATTTTATAGCCAAATGTAGGTGACACAGGGACCACCCGTAAGGGCATTTTGTTTGGGCACCTATTTCACTCATTAGCAGTGACAAGTGACTTGGGAATCGGAGGCTGCTCCTGCCTGAGGAGACCTGGCCCTCAGCACTGTCTGTGGGGCTCTCTTCTCGTGTTCACTGTTGGTTGCCTGTGCCTTGGCCAGTTGAGGCCTAAGCCAGCTCCTCCTGATGAGAAGAACACTTGCCAGGGACTCTCCCAGGACACAGCGGAAACAAGGCAACCCTGTTTTGCAAGGGTGCAGGGAAGAAAGTTAAGCTGCGCAAGCATAAGTCTTGCCCTTGGCACTGGGAAACAAGCACCGGTCCATTTTTGTTTGCTACTGTAGATGTAACCTGCAGCATCAAGTCTTGCTGCAGATCTCATTTGGGTACTACCTTCAGGCAGTATCAGCATTTCCTCTTACACTGCTGTGCCAAAACACCAGCACCCTCAACAGGAGAAGGACATTTTGGGTTGGGTTTTTTGGTTGTTTGGTTTTTTTTTTCAGTTTCGAGTTTGGTTTGGGGTTTTTTTTTTCTTTCTTGTTTTATATTCTAAAAGACACTGGGAAGAATTTTGGCTCACTTGAACATGAGAGATACTGTAAGTTCAAGGAGCAAATAACACACTAACAAAGCACTGATGACTGCAATGAAGACCAAGATGCCCATGCCTGCCTCTGCTCCCACTGCTACAGAGAAGACCCTCTCTCTTTGCTGGGAGCAGATAGGTCACCAGAAGAGGATGACTATATATCCAGCCAGCAGCAGAAAGATGTGCTTCAGCTGTGTGGTTGCGCAGGTTCAGGGGAAAAGGGTGTTTTCCAGCACAGGCATCAGCCTGCCTGTAGGTCCTGATGAGGCTCCTACCCCCCAGCAAGCCATTTGTTCTCCCTGTGCTCCCTATAGCGTTTCAACCCTGCTCCAGGGGGTGAGCTGCAGGGTCTCAGCCTTTGTCTCTGTCTGGGTTTGCATTTTTAAGCTCAGGAATAATGCAGGTTATAAATAGGTAACAGGAGAGGAGGCAATCACTCGTACCGCAAATCACAGAGGCTAAGTAACGACATCAGCTAGGAGAATGGTCATTTCACCTCAAATCTATACAGTTCCTGTCGGAAGCCTCTGGGGTAGGTCCCCACTCACCACCATGGTAGGGCCTGGGAAGATGCAGTAATTGCTCATACCATCAGAAAGCCCATTGGCTGAAATGAATAATTGTTAAATTATGGTGAACAAGGAAAACACCCACAACTAGCAGCCAGAGCATTAAGTGTACCATCTAATGATTCTGTGGGTGACCACAATTATTTTTTCATCTTTTCTGGAAACAAACTGTCCAGCAAAGCCACACAGCTACAGGCTGGTTTGTTTTGAAGATAACACTGAACTAACACAAAATAATTCATGGAGGATATTAATTTCCTCTGCCTACTGCAACTTCCTGGTGCACCAGCGAGCTTCAGGGAGACGGGAATGTTACAGCTTTAGCTGGCATGACTTACCTGGAGTAAGTCAGCACACAGCTTGTCCTCCAGGTAGGCAGTGGGGCTCAGCGTGGCAGCTGACATTTATCAACCCACCTCCTCTCTCAAATTGCATATGAGAGTGGTCAGCATCAGCGTCCTCCTGGTCACTGGCACCAGACAGCCCTAAAACTCTGCATTGCTGCGTCTCCATGGAGCCGGTCCAACCACCTAATGCGGTTTCCTGCATGTCGCTTTCAAATCACAAATCATGGAAATATTTTATCTCCGGTTGCAGAATGATATCGCTGTGACCAGCATATCCTTCCTAATTAATAACTGTGGTATTGCCAAGGGCTTTATGAAAGGTTGGGTCCTTATAATCATCTAGTTGGACTGACATTTCCTCAAGTTTTCCTAAGTTGTATTTCAGCAAATATCACGACTTCTCTGGTGCTTCTCAACACTTTCTGGAATAATTTAGGGTAAAGTTGTTCAACGTACAATTCTAACTTCTTATTTCCATTCTAGGACTATCCAAAGACAACTTGTCAATAAATTGTAGAGGCATTATACTAAAATTTCAGTGAACAGAGTGAATATTGAAGAGGGAGGAGAAAACGAGTTTGCTGCAAAAACTATTAATGAATGATTTAGTATGGTTCAAATCTATTTGAAAATAAGATGAAGAAAAAGCATGGAAGTATAATGTTTTAAAACAGAGGCTAAGATGACATTGTTTGATGTTTAATAAACTGTTTGAACTTTGCCATGCATTTTGATAGTCTGGCGTTTTCCCTGACCTGGTAAGTTAGAAACTAGAATGTGATTGTTACTTTGGTTAGGGTAATTTTTTTGATAAAGCCTATAAAAAAGCAAACTAAATTAAATTACTTGACTTGGGGGAAAAAGAAAAAACCAACAAAGAAACAAAAACCCCACAAACAAACAAACAAACCTCTACACAAAAAGTGCATCACTGCTGGGAAATCTCAGGCCAGCCAAGGCTCTGTCCCCTCCCCTGCACTAGCAGCAGTTGCTGGGATTCCTCACTGACTTAGGGAGCCATGACCCCAGGGCTTGCAGCTCAGTTTTTTAGGGGTTTATTTTCTGAAGGTGAGTCATATTTGTATTTTCCCAAAAAAAGCAAATGGAAAGAGGTATGAAACCCTCACAATTCTCCCCAGAGTTGAAGTCTCACTCCCTTCCCAATCATCATCCTGCTGTGAAGCAGTACGTTGCCATGCCAGAAACTCAACCACAACAGGTATCGGCAGCCTCTGCTGATGACGAAGGGGCTCAGTATTTAAGTGACATCCCGAAACAAGTAGAAGCAGAAATCAGGATCCACATATCTTAGGTTTGGGATCAATCAGGAAAAGTGTTCGCTGATGTAACAACTTTTTAAATCACCAAACAGTGCACAACATCTGTAAAACTCCACTATTGCTGTCAAAGCCAGGTAGGCCTGTGCTGCATGTAAATTAGGGAAGCATTGCTGGTACCAGTGGAGCCACACTGGTTTACACCAGTGGAGGACATGGTTTGAGGCACGTGAACTCATTGCAAAAAAGTGCAGAGGGAGTGGGGAGGCTGAAGGAGTTCACAAGTTTGGTTTTGTTTTTAAAGAACACATAAGGCTGGTCAAGGTGCACTAAACTGAAGGCTAACTGCCTTCCCAAGCCCTGCCATCATCATCGCTGCCATGGGAAACAGCTACAAACAAATCCCACAGAATGACAATGTAGGTAAATGCTGGTAAGATGGAGGTAAGTGCTGTGGAAATAGCTCAGCTATCTGTAGCTTCTCTTATGGGAAAGCTGAGTAAGCGCTCTGGCCACAAAAGAGATCATCTCACTCCCTCTGCCTTCAGAACATAATTTCCATGCTAACACCTTGGAAACTGCTTTGGGATATGGCACAATATATGCTGCCTACGGGCTTGATATCAGAGGTGAATATCTCATAGTAGCTCGTTGCATGACCATTAATTGATAGGAGATGTACTCTGAAAAGACAATGAAGGAGCTTAAGTTCCAACTGAATCCTCAGCCTCCTGCTCTCTTCTCAAACACCAGAAATGAGCAACATTACCAACCTTCAAAAATATTACCCACTTCCTCCCTCAGCTAGAACTGAGCACAGCGTTCACAATTATCTTGAAGGAAGGTGGAGAAGGTAATTGAAGAGAAAACGCTCTGGCAAAAAGTGAAACTAGAATTTCTGAACCAAGAAGTTGCTATTTCTCTCAGGACAGGCTGAAATTTCACTGGGGCATGCTGTGTGAAAACACGGCAAGCAGACAACCTTCAGTTTCACCTTTTGTAAATCTCTAGTTGTAGCTTGTTGGCAACAGAGCACCTCCTAAGGCTTGGCATATGGTATCATCTGAAGCACAAAATAAAAATATTGCACCCATCTGTACTGTTACACACTTTTGCTGGCCAATTTTTGCACTCATGAAAGCAGATTATTTTAATATTACATTAAAAAAGTCCTTAAAGCAATGTCACAAAAGTGTTTTCAGTTTTGTGTATCTGAAGTACTTCAGCAGAAGAAACACTTCCAGAGAGAATCACATTTACTCTGAGGCTGTTATCCAAGATGCTGTTAGGATGAATGGGCCCTAACATGGAATTAAATGTAATTAATGCCTGTGGCAAGGTTCCTTTACATTCCTGTGAAATAAAAGAGAATTCATCACTCATGTAATAAGCCTATTCAAAATCATTAACTGCATTAGTTACTAATGCTCTTAGTCTTATAGCATCTGTCAGCTCTTTTAATGGCCCAGAATCCAGGCCAATTAGAGAATAAGTCTGGAAAAACTAGAGATAAACTTTCTTTGAAAGTCCCAGTTTCTCTCTGCTGTCGCCTTAATTTCAGAAAGTGCTTAACTGGAGCAGGCACGCAGCCAGATCCTATCTGGGGAAATTCCCCATCTCACAAGTTATCTTCTTAATTCCAATGGCACTATTTTATAATAGCCCTTCCGATTCCTTTTTCTTTGCTTCCCAATCTAGCTGTGCTGAAACATTGCCAGGTTTGGGGCTTTTTTTTTCCTAAACCACTGGACAGCCCCCTCGCCTTTGAAAACTCTGGGTTATTTCTGGATGCGTAAGTCAACAACAGCTTCTGGGGAAGGCTTATCTCACCAGCTATAAATTCTTTTCCTACCCGATTCTCTTAAGAACAAGACGTATTTGCTGCTCATAATTCACGTAAATGTTCAATGTTTCATGACAAAGAGAAACATGTTGAACTATTTTTATCCCCTCTCCCGGAATAAATCCCCACACAGTTCATTTCAAGGCATCCATCACTTCACACTAGAGGCAGGGCTTTGGTAAAGAAGGGAGATCTAAGTGGAGAAGCCTCCAGAGCGTTAACCTGCCCTGAGTGGGACAGAAGCAAAGCAGGACTGCATTCCACCTCGAAAAGTCAAACCGCGCCACGGTACCTTCAAAGCCAAAATTTACCAACACATGCTCACACCACCTGCTTAATTAAAAAGGGCTATAACCAACTTTGCTCTCTGCACTGGAACAGATCTGTCTGGAAGTGTTGGATACCAAGGACAGACAAGAAACATGGCACACATTGAAGAGAGCTATAGGAATAATTTGAAGCAAATATTTAAAATACAACAAATTCTGCCTTTGTCTGCTCAAGAATAGCCAAGAATTGAACCACAATTTTGCTTCAACTAATCTGATTTTAATAATTTATCATTCCATCAAATGATTCTTGGTCTGTAAATTATGCAAACTCATGTAAATAAGGAAAACCCCATCTATGCTGAAAAGACCTTAGCAGGAAGTGATATATTGTCGTTCCAGCCCCCTAAAATGAAAGCGTAATCTCTTACATGCTTTAAGAAAGCATCCCGATAAAACCAAGAAGTTTTTTCCGTTGCTGCAGATCCAGTTATCAACATTTGGCACCATTGTAGGGGACACTTTGGTTTATCTGGCTGATCTTTTTATTGGCCATTAGCAGGAGTCAGGGAGACACAGTCAAAAATTAGCATGTGCTAGGTATAAGAGACAAGAACAAGGAGCAAGACTTGAAGCAGTTTGTTGCTAAACCATGAATCATCAGAAAAATTGAAAGAAGTCATAACAAAGTGTAAACCACTCATTTCACAGAAATTGCCCATGTCAGGAGTGATTGTTTTGGCTGTCAGCCCTCTTACTAATATTTCTCAATGAATTGGAGGCAAAATTTGATAAAAAAAAAAACAAAACATGAAAGACAGCCTGATAAAAAGCTAAGAAGCCAATCAAAGGGGAAAAATGTCTATAGCTAAAACTGCGAGTTGAATTTGGGTGGATAAAAGCATGCAATAGTGTAAGATTACAGAAGATAACACAATTCTGCCAAAAGGCCATGAGATTTTTAGCTCAAGCGCAGGGTTTTTGTAAAAAGGCATTTACTCTTGATTTTTCCAAGTCCCCATGGAGAGAGACTGATTGACACAATAGGTTAGGATGTCAAAAAGCTTTCCTGAAGCTGAAATAAACATACTGATTCAGGGGGAAACCTCCCCTGCCCTATCAAAATGTTATAAGTAAAATAAAAGCAAGACAAGACACAAAAATGAGACTGAAATTTGCCATAGTCTTCCCTGAGCTGTATTTGTACAATGTTGTGAACTGAACTACACTAATTTTTATAAAAGACTGAAACCTGCCACGCCATGTGATTCAAAACAGAGTTACCTTGGGTGCAACAGACAACAAGTCAAATCCTTGAGGACCAGAAGAGAGTCATTGGATGTAGCTAAGATTCAAGACACTCAGTGCTGAGTCCCAGCAGAAATGCAACCCTGAGAGCCTTGGGTGCCCAAGGCCAGAGACTGTGATCCTACAGCCAGATGTATGACTTGTTCAGCTTCCTTAAATATCGGAAGCCCTGCAGGGTCCAGGGTGCAGGATTCCACACCCAGGAGCAATCAGAGGGACTAAGATCCCCACAATTTCTGCTGTCACACTGAAACTCCCAACCCTAGAGAGATCCAGACCTATTTAGGGCCTGAATTTTTTCTCCTACAGAACCTGGAAATCCTGACTTTCAAGACAAAAGCAGGGTGTCAAGAGCTCCCAGGCTCCCTGCTGCATTGTGCCAGCTGGAGCCAGCATCCGCTCCGACAGCCCATCGCCCTGTGAGCACTGGCAACGTGTTTGCTCCCAAGCCACATCTCCTCATTGTCCTGGCAGCTCCTTGTGAAATTGGCACTGTCCTCAGTCTCCCAGCTGCTGTTATTTATTTCATTAGCAAATATCGTGCTTTGGTACTTTCAAAAGGTAAATTTCCAGTTTCTGGGAAATAGGAATAAAATCAAATTAAATCAAAACTTTCACAAGATTTCCCATGAATCAGAAACCATGCTCGCTTGCAATTTTTCATTAGTAGTTCAGGGAAAAAAACAGGCTTTCTGTGCTGAGCATGGACAAATGGAAGTGGATATTGTAGTCAGTGGTTAAACTTGGAAATTCAGACTCAGGTTTGAATTTTACTCCAAATCACTCCATCTTCTTAAATAATTAACTTTTACAAGAATGAAAAATCAAGCTTCACAGCCCTTTTAGACATTTAGTGCATCTTTTTACAGCAGCACATATATATATTTAACTTGTGTGAGTTCATCCTATCTTCTGTCAGAAATACTACATCAAATGCCTGTAGGGGACTTTGGAGGCTCAGCACAAAGAAATATGAAGTTTCTTTCCTAGGGACATTCCCTGCTCCTCAAATACAGAATTTGCAGAACCTGTGGAAATTTAAAATTAAGGAAAAAATGATTAAATTAACATTTAGTTGGATTTTAAAGACAAGCAGTGGTCTAGGGTACCAGAACCATGAGGATCCAGCCCTGAAAGGATGGGTCTCCCTGTTGAACACCAGGCAGGGAGAGAAGAAAGTTAGCAGGGACCAGACTGGTGAGTGGTAAGGGGCATTTAGCCAACTAGTCCTGCGTTCAGTGATCATGTCTGAAAATTGAGATCGATAAGCACACTCGGTGTATTAACACGTCAGAAAGAAAGGGATAGGTTGATGAAAGTCACAGGGTGGGCAAGTTCATCTTTGTGCTCAGTGTTACCACTCAGAGGTCTATCAGGGTCGTCTTGTAATCAGAAATATTGGAAGAGTGATGCTGAACTGAGCTTTTACTCACACACAGACTTACACACTCTCTGGCACAGGATTTCCTGTGCTGGACAAGGAGTGAAAACAGTAAAAGAAAATACAGCCCTCACCCCACAAATACCTGTGAGGACAAATCGAGACCAGCTGTGTCCCTGGCATACAGCAATGCCATGGCTGGGATGGCATGTGCACAAATAACACCATAAACACATGGCAGATGGCCCCAAGCTGCCTCACTTCTGCCTTGTTCTGCAGGAGCAGCACCACTTAGCTTGCCCTGATGCTGTGGCACAGCATAACTGAGCTGACAGCTGTTTTGAAGCTGGAATCACACTTTAAAACTGCACCAGCCCTTCTGCCAGTTGCAGTCATCCTCTACTCAACCTCCCCCAGGAATGGAGAGAGACCCAGTCTTCAGTGAACTGAAATCTGTTGATGAGCTCTTCTGCTTGCCCACCTCTGTGCATCCAGGAAGGTTTTGATAAGGGTAGCACAGTTTATACCCCTCAGTCTCATGAAGCCAAGTTCAGACCTAATTTAATCTCTGACAATTTGCAATGTTGTAGCATGATGGCATTCACTTTGGCCTTGCACATGAGATTATCATACAGAGTCTCCAGCATCACCATTTTAAAATACTGTTGTATGATCACTGCAATAGTCTTTTTTCTTTAAGAAGAGTGAGTGTTCATACACTTCCTCTCAAATGAACAGTTGAAGCCTAGTTTTTAAGATGTTTTTCTGAAGAGAAAAGCACTGTACACTGTCACTGTCTCAGCTGGCGAGACTTCCCTTGCTAGTTTATCTCTCTACATTAATCCGTCTGAACAGAATTTTATAGTCTTTAGACATTCAGCAGTACCTAGACTGTTATATGTGCAGCTGCAGTTCTACCAGACAACTCATCAGGAGAGGAAACACAGCTCCCTAGTCCCAGCCAAGTATATTGACTTCTCTTATATCCCATTTTGACTTTGTCATTCAACTCATAGAGTCAAAAAGTCATGACCTCTGGAAGAAAAAAATGTGTGAGAAAAATGATAGCATGGCATTTTGACTTTCTCCAATAGTCAGGAATATGTTTTCAGAGGCATAAAAAAAGAGAAGGAAAATCACATGAGAGGTTAAACAGCAGGAGAGGTAGAAGTGCAAGAAGCAAAACAAGGAAGGGAACAGCAACATTGGGTGAGGGTGAGTGAAGCCAGGCGAATCTTATCCATAGCCACAGAGGAGCAGCTCCATGGCCGGCAGAAAGCCTGGAAACAAACATCCCAGGGAAAGAAGAGGAGGGAAGAGCAAACGTCCCCAGCATAGAGAGTGCCATTGGGTGGAAAGCCAACAAGAGATTTTTAAATGCTGATTGTATTTCATATTGAAGCATGAAAGAACAGCGAGTTAATGAGAAGGGCTGGCTGAGGACTCTCCCATAAATCAATTGCCTAGGGATGGGGAGGAAAAAAAAAGACACACTCCCACAAAGAAACACAATAGCAAGAAATCAAGATTTTTCCCACACTTAATAACATTTTACACAATTACAGTAAAGGATCTCCAGGGAGCGGGGTTGTAACGCCAAGACATGCACTCAGAAAGAGCAGCTAGATTAAATTGTAGTAGAGCTCTGGCTTTTGCCCTGTGGAAAACAACACAAACATATGTATAGGAGAATCTTTTAAAGAAATGATTTAAAGTAAGAATGAGGAAAAACAAACAAAAGGGAAATGCCCTTTCAAGCATCAATGCCAACCCACTGAGAAGGCTGCTACAGAATTAACTTGGTTTATTTGCATTATTATTTTGTTCCAACCACTTGTAGGACTTCAGCGTGACTATGCAGGGTGAATTTCATTTAGTGAAATACATCAAATTTTATTAAAAAAGAAAAAAGAAAAAATGAAATGACATCACACCCAGCC
Source organism: Amazona ochrocephala (assembly GCA_039720435.1). Lineage (NCBI taxonomy): Eukaryota > Metazoa > Chordata > Aves > Psittaciformes > Psittacidae > Amazona > Amazona ochrocephala. The sequence goes on along the minus strand of CM077877.1, from coordinate 97,391,633 downwards.
TCCTTGTGTAGGCACACATAACTAAATACCTGCCTACAGTGGAGGGAGCTGAGAAGAAACTGTCACAATTAGATGAAATTCCAGCCTTCAGAAGTTTGTAATAGTCCAAGCAAAGACTGAAATTTAGGACTGAAACATTAATCGCATCTCTGAGAAGCAACTGGCTTTCTTTTTGAGTAAATTACATGTTCATGTCACAGGTGTTTAAGACAAAATTGTTATTAATATAATAGCCTGAATTTACTGAAGCTGGAGAAGGGTTTTTTTCTTTCAGTTCCTAGCTCTGACACAGACTTTTTGAGTAACCAGTATCTCAGAGCCTTGTTTTGCTTTGCTAAAATGGTGATAATAATGTTTTGTTTGTCTGTTTAGTTCTCAACCTTTTTCCAAGTGCTTTCTCCATGTGACACCCTCGTGACACAAGTACTGTAAACACACAGACTTACTATGTGGAATCCTTATGATTAATGGCAACTCATTAAACGCACTCCATCCATGGTCTGTATTGTTATGTAGACATTAAAACAATAACCAAATAAAACAAAACGCATTTTGAGACATTGTGGCTTTTTGTTAAAATAAGCTATTTGCAATGAATATTGAAAACACACTAGCCAAAATAGCGGCTCATCCCTTCCATGCAGGCCAGTGCAGAAACAGTCGTGTGACACTCTTCTGAAAAGCCACATTCCCACCCCTGTCCCATATCTCCTAGTGCCCCACATTGAAGCAGGCCTAGGGGGCAAATGCTTTGAAGAAAGCAAGGAAGAGAACCCTCAGAGCTGTCCTCGAGTAGCCTCGGTGTCAGAAGAAGCCAATGCTCAGGAGAGCTACCCCACCACCCCTCCACACCCAGGTGCAAGGCATGGGGAGGAACCAGGCAATATGAACCAGGTCAACTAAGGTATTCAGATATAGGAGGCAACACTCCTTACATTTTAGTCTTCAATATTACCAAGAAGCAAGCAGACAATTGCAGGTGATCTTTCAGCTCCGTGTCCTATTTTGTAAAGCACAGCGTCTTACTGGCAGTGTAAGCTGCTGGGTTTGAGCTCCTCTCTGTAATTGAATTTAATGGCAGAGCATCTTGCAGACACTTCAGAAGAGGGGAATTGCATCTTGTTTGCATTTGTTTCTCTCCTCTAAAAGGGATTACGAGTGACTAGTTCAGAGGAATCCTGCCTGATAAGTCTCCTGATGCTGCCCTCTGGAAACACAGAGCACTCCTATTCTGCGTGAGAATTAGCAGGTTGTTGGGCATGTGAGAAAGGATAATTCAAAAACCAAAACAAAACCCAAACAAACTAAACCCCACAAACCCTGACTTACTTAGCACTAGCATTTCATGCCTTGCTCTCCTTTTTCTAAGACATCAGTAACACACTGAGTCACAGCAGGCATGGGAAACTTTTTTCTTGGTTGCACAATGCCACCACTCTCCTGCATCGTGATCTTACGAAATTCAGAAGTATCATTAAACTGAACCAACATTGTGTTTCTGAAAGGCCATCTTATGTTATGTAAACAAAGAGTTTTTAGTCCCAGAACAAGAGATCATTGTGTAAGATGATGCATTATCACTGCATAGTTCAGACACTGCTGATCTGATGTTACACAATTCCTGAGCATGAAGCAAAGTCCTAATAACAGAGTTTCATTGGAAAAAAAAAAAGGAAATTAGCCTGATTTTTATGAAGAGTGCCACTGCTGGTGAAGCCTGGGATTCCACAGTCTTTCTTAGAAATCGGCCATGAGAAAGGGGTTCAGGCTTAGGTTGCTTCCCATTCCTTCAAAAGCATCTGCAGCAAGCACAGCATGGCAATGTCTGTTGGATATGAATTCCCTGGCTCTTATTTCAACATCGCTGCTCTTGGGTGCTGTAAACTTCAGTCAGGTTCATCCCTAGAGGACCCAGTTTTCAAAGGGATTCCTTGTTTATCCCTTAAATGGGGCACTTCTTTTCATTCGAGTGAGCTTCTTCCCTCCAGAGTAAGCTGGAGGAAAGAGGCGATGGCACTGACGTTCACCCCAGGCAATAAGGTGTTACTGCTTTCCTGGAGGCAGGGCTGTGGCACAGCCGGTGGAGAAGTACTGCAGCTTGCCCAAGCTTTCCACAGACCCATGGGCAGTGAGGAAGAGCTGCCAAAGAAGTGCCACCCTCTGAGCGTCACAGACAGCTCTGCACCTCTGGGGCTGGAGCTCAGCGCTTAGGTACAGCCATATAAAGGTTGCTCCAGGTGCCAGCAGACTCCACGCAATGAACCCGGTATGTGCAGAGGGCTGTCTTCACCCACCAGCTGGAGGGGAACACAGCAGCCATTGAAACTTACTATAAAGAATGTAGTATTTACCCAGAAAGTCTTTATGGGCTTTTGCTCAAACACATGCACTATTTGGGCTCACATTAATACACAGAGAGATACGGGTCTCTTGAGGAATGCACATAATTTAAATAGCTGGCTCAAATTTTTCTTTCTAAAATACAGGAGTCCCCTGATCCACCTTGGTGACAAGTAATCTAGTTTCGATTCAAAAGGCAAAGTGTCTTTCAGTCTCCTCCAGCAGCATCTAGCCCTGCTGCCAGGTGGGGAGGGGCTGCCTGTTCTCACTGGGGAAGTTTCTAGTCTGGATTTCAGAGGCTGATTAGCAGCTGGAGAGGAAAGTAAAGGAGCTGTAGGGGATACATATTGGGGAGACTGATTGCAGAGTTACAAGGCTCTATAGGCTTACTGCTGGCCAGAACCCGTTAGTTGGCAGGCCTCTCATAGTTACCTTCATCTCTGCAGGCATGAAGCTCTTCACGCTGGCCCTCCCTTTCTCACCTGCTTTCACCTTCATTCCAGAGACAACATCCCCACTCCTTCATCCCTCACCCTTGCTCCATTCCTGGTCCTATATCTCCTTCATCTGTCATTACCATCACACCCTACTCCTGGCTCTATTATCCCATTCACCCAAAGGCTGGGCACTTCACTTCGCCCTTTCCAGTCTCTTTCCCCAGATCAGAAGCTTCCCATCTGTTTCCCAGCTCCTTTATGCATCATCTTTCAATCCTTGTTTTCACACCCAGTCACTGTACGTATGTGTTTTTACAGTTCGCAACCTGTCATCACTGACTACTTTTATTTTTCTGGGACCCACTCTGAGTTCCTTCCTTCCTTAATTCAATGGCATGGCTATGATTTTTCATGTATGCCTCCAAAGCTTACTCTTGCTGGATTCTCCTTCCAGCATGAGGTCTACTCTGCACACTATCAGCTCTGGCTAAAATCTGACACCTCTTTTCTCTGTTCCCTTTCTCATACTACTAATGACTTGGGGTGGTCCCATGACTCTGCTTACTTCCCTCCACTATTAGACAGTCCTACCCTCCAGCTGTCTTGACAGCTTCCTACCTAGGAGATCACAGCATCTCTAACTCCAGATCCCATACCAGAAAGCCCAGCTTTCTTCTCATCACCTCTGACTCACCACTACACTCTTCCATCTGTTTCCACTTCTCTCTCTGTAGAGAAGTGCACCAGTTTCCCATGACAGAAGATGAACAAGAAGCCCACATACCCTTCTGCCACTCTTGGTTCCACTTCTTCTGCGACTGCACAATGAGGTGGAGTACAAGGGAGATAAGATTTATTGATCTTATCTGTATGCGTCCTCTCCTTTACATTATCTGATGTTTTCCTTTGAAAACAGTCATGCCTCTACCAACACCTTTCTTTTCACATTATAAATGCACTTTAATCTTTCCACTGTTACTATTTTTTAAACCTATCTCCCTCTCCAACTCTTGACTGGTGCCTTTTTTTCTTCCATATCCAGGTCCATTGAATTCCCTGTTTTCAGTGGTTTGTTTCTTCCAGTATCATTCTAGATCCTTTTAAAACAATTTTCTGCTGTGGTAACTCATTGGATATAGAATCATAGAATAATATAGTTCCCAGTGTTATTAAATGAGCTCTTCCAAGTCTTTATTCAGCCAACATTTTTTCTTATACTCCCCCTTTATTTCAAGCTGTAGTTCTCTGTTGGTTTGTTCTTTAGATTTTGAATTTCTTTTAGCATATGAAAGGAGGACCCCTCTCATATGTAGCCTTGTCTTTAATCCTTCTTCATCTTAATTCTTGTGAGAGACTTCATATTCAGAAAGCAGAACCTCAAGGGCTGAAAGAGACCTCAGGCAGATGTCTGGTTCATTCCTGAGAACAGGGCAGGCCCATCTATCATTTATGAAAGGTTTTTGACAACCTCCAACAACAGATACTGCAGAGGTTCTTCAGCCAATTTTTGCCTGATTTTGCTATTCAGACTGGTAGGAAGTTCTTTCCTGATGTTTGGCTTGAGTTATTCTTGCCTCAGTTTAAGCCTGGGACTTCTTGCGTTAATGACCACAGACAAGGAGAATGAATTGTTCTTTTAATCTTTGAAACACCCTTTTATGTTACAATCTTCTCTCTCATCCTTCTCTTCTCTAAACTAAGCAACCCCAGTTCATACATGACCACGTTCATCTAACCCCATTCGCTGAGTTTGCTCTCCTCTGGTCTCCACTCCAGTAGCTTTTCTTTCTCAAATCACAATTCAGACACAGGTTTGCTAGTGCTCACTGGAGCAAATGGATTAATTCAAATGTCCTGCAGACAGTCTTTTCATCCACATAGCCCAGTATGACGCTTGCTTTTTCCAGAATAGCATGATGTTGCCTTACGTTCTTCCACTTTAACTTCTAGAGCCTGGAATTCTTCTGAAGAATTACCGCAGAGTAGTGATAGCTACCTGGCTGCTTTATTCTCAGCTAAGTCCAGTACTTTACACTAGATCTTGTTGAATAGCATCTCATTTTTTACCTTGTTTCTCCAACATCTTAGCATTTGGGATTTAACCAGTATGATTACAGGCCCCTATAGCTTACTGAGACCTCTTGCTATGTCCATCTTATACAGACTATCTCTCTCTCATCTCTCTAAATTATGTGGTCTCCAACCTACCCAGGAAGCTAAAAATGTCATCTGTGGGCTTTCAACACCTCATGTCTTTGTTCAGACAGTAACTTTTTCCTTAGCCTTAACAAATAAAAACAACTTCTACTTTCACACATCCCAAATATTGCCAGTGATATTTTTTTCTCACCAGTGCTCTCACCTTGGTACACCCTGCACATCATAAGTTCCCCCACCTTCTCTGCCATATGAAACCATCAGCAGCTTGTCACCACTTCACACATCATCCCTCGTTCACTGCTGAGCTGCCAGCCTACTGTGTTTGGCCAGCAGTGTCCCTTCTGTCTTCAGCTTGCCACATTATGAACATGAACTTCTGGGTTTTCTCTGAAGTTCCCTTTATGCTTTAGCACAGATTTCCAGAAACAGCAAAAAAACTCCCAGAAACTTCATTACCCTCTTCAAACTCCTCTTAAAAGCTTTTTCTTTGTCAGGAAGGACAAAATAAATAAATGCAGAAATGAGCACAACAGTAAATGCTTTGTATGCTGAGAATACCAAAAACCTCCCTGACTCACGCTGTCCTTGTGCTGCTTTATTGCCCTCTCATCTCACTCCATCACCCACTGGCTGATGTCCTGCATTTCTGTCACACAATTCTGGGGAACGGGCCTCTCTCTTTAATATACAGTTGTACAAGACCTAGCCCAGTGGTGTCCCAGTTTCGGACTGGTGTCCTAGACACAATCTAACAACAAACACCCCTAAGTCATGATCAGTCATAGTGGGAAGTTAACATTGATAGCAAGTAGCTGCAAGTTGTTTGCGTTTGACCACAACTTGGCACTCCCTAGTTTAGCTCGGCAATGGTATCAGTTCATGTCTCAGTGGGCAAATCTGTTAAGACACTGAAAAACAGCTCTGAAAGCAAGTTTCATGGCATTTGCTGCATGACTTTGTGAAAGGAAGTGAAAGGAAAACTCATCTTCTAAGGTGGCCCCTTTGGTTTAGAAATACCTGTGGAGGGGAGTGGAGGGGAATCATAGAATCATTGAATCATAAAATAGTCAGGGTTGGAAAGGACCTTAAGATCATCGAGTTCCAACCCCCCTGCCATGGGCAGGGACACCTCCCACTAAACCATGCCATCCAAGGCTATGTCCAACCCCACCTTGAATGCCACCAGGAATGAAGCCTTCACAACTTCCCTGGGCAACCCATTCCAGGGCCTCACCACCCTTACAGTAAAGAATTTCTTCCTCATATCCAATCTAAACTTCCCCTGTGTGAATCTGTTACCCCTTGTCCTCTCACTACAGTCCCTAGTGAAGAATCCCTCCCCAGCATCCCTATAGGCCCCGTTCAGATACTGGAAGGCTGCTATGAGGTTTCCACACAGCCTTCTCTTCTCCAGGCTGAACAGCCCCAATTTTCTCAGCCTATCTTCATATGGGAAGGAGAAGTCTTGTTGAAGGGATAAAGAGAAAACTTCAGTTTTCAAAGCCATTGGAAATGGTACTGTCAAATAGAAAGCATGCAAGGAAGTATAGCAATATATCATATTTAACCCTTTTCTGGTTTCAGCTTGAGGCAGTCTGCATTGGTCAGTAACTTAAAAATTTTGGAAAGTATGAATACCTCCCCTCTTCTTGTAGGAGCTGTACTAGTCTTGCACACCTATACCTCTAAATAGAGGACAAAAACCAAACATGTTTTGAAGAAGGACATATTTCATAAGAAAAACCCCTTTGTATCTAGCAGACAGCTCATAGCAGTAGCAGCCCTGGTGATGCTCAGAAGGGAGTGCTCTGTATTCATGTTTACATATTGATTGTTTTGAAGCTTCTTTCAGTTCCAGGAATGGTAGACTATAAAAAAATGATATATATTTGTGGTTTGGCACCCAAAGAGAGCTTCGGCTCATGCATCATTGCCGGTCGCCAACATCTGCAAATTATTACATGTTGGTTTTGTTTTGGGGTCTTTTTAAGCCTCAAACTGCAAAACTAACGTCACTCACTGGTTGCACCTACTGCCAAGTAACAGGGTGGAATTTTGGTATGGGAATTTTGCCAATGCAGGTCACCGAGTTCACTAATAAACATGATTTAACGATAATACTTCTCCTCTCTGCTGCTGCTTTATAGAGTAAATCCTAGGTAAACAAAACTCTGAGAGAAATTTGTTTCTTTTCAAAAGCAACTAGTGAATAAAGAACACTGAGATATATTTTTTAAACAATCTTCCACTGAAAGTGTACCAGTCCTATGGTATAATGACACTTGTCATTGTCAAAGGAGGAAAATAATCTGTGCAGATGATTTTGGAAACATATGTGTGAGCAGCGGGGAACAGTCTGTCAAAGTGTAGAGTCCTCATTCTTGCTGAAATACTTGGCAATGATCTGCACATAGAAAATCCAATGCCAGAAGAGCTCACCACATGCTTACACAAGCCCAGCAGATCTCGTGACTGACACGCAGCAGTGCAGATGTGTATACAAGGAACCACCCTTAGCCAACATCTGTCTCAGACACCAGTTACAAAGAAAGCACCATCCTGAACAATTCAGCCACAGCTGCCATGCAGCAGTGAATAGTTGCTCAAAATGTATCACATGGCATCAAGTAATCGGGGGAAATTATCAACTTTAGCAGTGTAGCACACATTTTTTACTTGCTTATAAAGAGCAAAGAGGTAGGCAAACAGGGACATCATGACACTAACTTTTCTCCTCTTCTTGCTGATCTAGTTTCAAGATCACAGCAGGAAACCTCACCACTGCATCTGTGCTTCATGGAAAAATGGTACTCCATGATACTCAGTGTTTCTTTGCAGAGAGAATAGGCATGCTCAGAATGCATCTGGATAGCCAGGATTTATTTGAAGTAGAAAGGAAGATAAAAAATGACTGGTTAATAAACTCAAGTTCAATCCCTTTATCTTAAAATGTTAAATTTGGGGCTCCTTTATCTTCACTGTTGTTTTCGCTTTACTTCAAACTGGATCTGTCTGCAGCATAGGAATAATATTAATCTGGCATGCCCATGTTGTACACTGAATCTAAAGCACTCTTGTACTATAAATTCATGCCCTGATTGATCTTGTAACTGCTGTCCAGTACAAATTAACCTTAAACCATCAACAGGCCCACAGCAGTGAAGGCTATTGTTGCTGTACTGCCTGCATGCCACGACTATGGGAAACATCCAAGCCACCACAAAATGTCCACACAAAAAATGTGAAATGCAAGCTTGAAAAACTGTTGCTTTGTAAGCCACAGTGGAATCTGCTGTGGGTGAAGACAGATCTGTCAGAAACAAATATGCCTGCATGTCCATGACCTTGCCAACATAATCCATAAAAGGTCTAAACATCAGGACACAGCTCTTCAGGAGTATCGATTAATTAAACCTAGAACAGGACAGTGAAGCAGTGGTCCTCACCACACTTGCTCTGTAACTGACATTTTGTCCATCTAGTTTCAGCATGGGTTTCTCTCTCTCACATGCAGAATGAACCACAGGTCAGCATGAACACTGTCAGGTGCCTTCAAATCTCCCATTTTCTGACTGTTCTTTAATGTTAACACAATGATTTTGCATAACAAGATAAGCTAGGCTTCCCAGCTCCTGCTGAAGGTGAGGCTTTTTTCTTAGTCTACCACTTACTGTGTATATGGAGAGCTTTGCTGCACAGGGCTCTGACTGGCATGCATTGGTCCCTCCGCCTCCTGCCACAGGTTAGCACCCCTGTAACAGAGCTGGCAGAGGCAAACATGTGCCACCTCTCAGCTACTATAGGTCAAAGTCCAGCTTATTATTTAATACATAATCTTGAATGGTGAGTCATAAACCCACATACGGGAATAGTAACTTTTGATGAAGTAGCAAACTACTTCTCGGACTAATGCAGTTAGACTGAACAGAGGCCTTCACGTTTTGTTATGCCAGTAAGGAAATGCAAACTCACACTGAAATCCCATGTGAGATGGATTGAGGGCAGGGTGCAATTCAAAAACATCTTCTCTTCAAAAAGAAGGGAGAAAGAAATGAAAGATCTCAGACCTGTTCATGCACCTTCCTGCTCTCGCATGCACATATTTCTCTATGTGTTTGCTCATCTCCTGCAGCATTGGGTTGCCTTTCCCTTCTTTATCTGCAATCTCAGCTTTAAAAGCCACAGAAACATTTTCCCTCTTAAAATTCCCCGTCATTTAAATTCTTCCTCCCACACATGGTCTCTGTAAACAGATGGTAAAACAAGTTTGCATGAGGCTGTGTACAGTAAAATTACCTCTTTGTTGCATAGCCAAAGCCTACCAGAGGATCCCCATGAAAAATTTCTCATTGGCTGAAACATGGCGCCATAATCCAGCTTATGCTAGTGTGGCAGGAGGGTTAGCTGATGTCTCAGCCACTTTCTCTCACATGGCACGGGGTCTCAGGGTGAGTATGTATGGTGATGAGTGACAATTTTGAACTAAGGGGAGCAGGGTGGGTAATGGGAGGACCAGAGGATACAAAAAGGGTGTCATGCCTGCCCTGTGCATGGTGCTGCACCCTGCAATGGTAAGAGGGGTCCTGGACAAAAGCTGGCATTGCCTGCTGGCCCATTTGCCCTACTCAGGGGCTGTTGTCTCTGTCTCTCAGGCAGGGATGGAGGGAAGATGTCTCTGGGCAGGATTTGAAAAGCCCAGACAGGGCAGCCAAGGAAAGCTGGGAAATCCTGATTTCTCTGCCGGAGCAACTTGGAACTAGAACAGGATGCTCTCGAAGACAGAGAAACCAGAAAGAAGCAAACGAAGAGTCAAGGCAAACCAAACTAACCAAACATGAACAAAACCAGTCCTACATACATCTGGCGTGCTATAAATCAGTTTTCTCAGTGAGGGGTGGATATTTTGCAAGTCTGGCCTGTCTGTGAAGAACTTTCCCGAGTCAGGTCAGGCTTGCTCACATGGTGTCTATCACTAGGAACCCCCTTGAAAACTGGGTCACTGAAGTTCAAGCCTAGAGCCTGGCCACAAGGAAGGATCCCAAATGCATGTCACTGAGCTCTGGAGCATGCAGGCAGCCACTGACGCAGGTCACACTGTGGCACCCACACAGTGACCTGACTCCCTGACACTTAACCAAGGGCCAAGCTGTAATTTAGGCAAAGCTAGTGATTTTCTATCAGCTCTAGCAAGCTGAAGGTGTTGAACCCATGAGCTCACATAGCTTAGCATTATCTAGTTAAGCTGACAGCGCCAAATTAATGAATTCATGGTGCCCTGTGTTTTATCTATGGCAACAAAAAGCTGAAGAAATAGAAGAGCAGCAGTCACTTGGGAAGAGGGGATGAGGTCAAGGTAGAGGTCCTGAGCACGGCAAGACTTCAAGAGGAGCAAAGAGTACCTGCAGGCAAGGTTTTGTTCCCTACCATATCACTGCAATGATGGCTACATTTTGAATCATCTTGCAAATATGAAGTCACAAGGAAGATTGAGATGCTGAAATACAGCAAGGGAGAAGAAGCAGCAGAATGCAACATCAGAAGAACAAGCAGATGTGCAGAAAATAGGCTACATGATCCTGAATGGGAAGAAAACAGTGACTTTACAGCTCTTCCTCTGCTTCCTGCTCAACAAACATGTTGCTGGGATCAGGTAGAATAATCCTGCTCCTGGGTCCATTTCTGCCAGATGTGCCTGTTCACATTCTCAAGTTCAGTGCAACTCCTTTAAGCAGGCAGAAAATAAATCTTCAGATTTCCCCCATGCCACTTTTACATGCTCACTCCATTCCATATTTCCCCAGAGGCATTTTCCACAGGATCTGTTCTGTTGTGAAGGCAACAGATGGTTGCCAAAAAAAACCCCAACAAAACAAACAAATAACATAGCACAAACAACATGGATGCAGTTCATATAGTTCAACTGTAGTGCCGTGCAGTGCAGTTCATTGACCGCTCTATCATTCCCTGTCATTACCAGTAAATTATTCAATCTGTTATCAAGGAAAATGCTTTAAACGTGCAATCATCTATTGTTTATCTTGTGTTCTAAAAGTGTGTGGTCATGTCAAATATGTCCTAAATTATTTCATTTCATCTGCCCAGTTGTACATAGATGACAGTATAAAGAAATACCAGATACACACACCTACAAGTATTGTAATGGATTCAATTTACTTCTGCTGTTTCTGTTTCATCTTCAAGGACCACACAATCCCATCACCACCAGCATGTTCTGCTCCTATTCTAGTGTGAATTTTCCTGAGCAATGTGGATCTGGCATGTTTTTTAACACAGATACACTGAGCCTACACAGTGACCCCAGTGTCCGAATGAAACTTACACACTTTAAAAAGTGAATTTGCAGCTGTGAAGGTTTGCAAGGGGGCTGGAGCTCCTCCCATACAAAGACAGGCTGAGAAATTTGGGGCTGTTCAGCCTGGAGAAGAGAAGGCTGCATGGAGACCTTATAGCAGTCATCCAGTATCGAAGGGGGCCTGCAGGGATGCTGGGGAGGGACTCTTCATTAGGGACTGTAGCAACAAGACAAGGGGTAACAGGTTCAAACTCAAATAGAGGAAGTTCAGGTTAGATATAAGGAAGAAGTCCTTCACTGTGAGGGTGCTGAGGCACTGCAATGGGTTGCCCAAAGAAGAAGTAAGTGCCCCATCCCTGTCAGTGTTCAAGGCCAGGCTGGACAAGGTCTTGGGATGACATGGTCTAGGGTGAGGTGTCCCTGGCCCTGGCAGGGGGTTGGAACTAGATGATCTTAAGGTCCTTTTCAACCTAAACCATTCTATGATACTATTATATTTGTACAACTGCATCACAAACCAGAAAGTAAGGGGTGTGAATATCTTGGACCTGAATATGTGTGCCAATATCACCTCAAAACACAGAGCACACATAATGAGCAAAGTCAATAATCCAGGAGTGTGCCATCAGCGCCACATGCGGAACAAATTCAGTGTCCTCTGCTCCCAACACTCTTCTCTCCATGCTGGAGACCAGGATACTTGGCTGGGAATAAAACCATGTTTCTACTGCTGCGGGAGGCCAGGGCAGGTGGCAGTAAACCCTCTTTGTGTCCAGGCTGTTTTTTCCCCTCCCTCCCTGCTTTGAGCCATAAACAGCTCTAGAGAGATGTTCTTTTAAGTAGCAGGCATTGCTATCGGCTGGGAGTGTCTCCCAAACAGTCCACCATTTGAAATCATCACCTTGATTGCAAAGGTTAATAGGACAGGCCGATTTCCAAGTGAGCAGCTTTGCTCATAAGTGGGTTAACAAAAGGGTGGGGAGGAGTTAGGCCCTTACAAAAACAAAAATAAAAATTCACTTACCCAGCAGTTGTAACTGGGCAAGGTCAGTCACGGCATGCAAGAGGTAAAGCCAAGTGTAATAGATATTTAATATGGGGAAATGGACCAAGCCATTCACCTCCAGTGAGGAGAGTCTGCTGCCCAGACATGGTGCTGTTGGGCATCTTTCAGCATGGAAAGTCCAAGACAGGACATGCTTTATACCAAGGAGCAGCAGCAGGAGCGTTCGCCAAACAGGAACACGCAAATGCCAGGGCTCTGTTCTGTTTGATTTATGTCTGGTGTGAATAAAGCCACCCTATCTACTTCCGTTCCACACTTTAATGCACACACCCCCTAAAAAAGAAATAAAAATCTCTCTCCCCACTCATCCTCCTTTTATTCCTTCTCATTCAACTGCATCAGGTCACATGCATCAGAGCATATAGGATGGAGAAACACTGCAGTGACCTCTCTGCAGGTCACTTGCAAGGGACAAACACAAGGAGAAAAAGCACCAGTTCTTGAAAAACAAGAGCTGAAACTTTTCTTTCCTGACATGGACTAGCTTGGCAGCTCGCACTATATATAAAATGAAACATAAAATGTCTTTCTCTCTTTTGACAAACACTGCTGCACATGTCTGCTCAGATCTATTTCAGGCATCAGTACTTATTTGAGACAAATCACAGCCCTGTGTAGGTGTGTCAGGGATGATTCAGCAGAGAAGCATGCATGGCTGAAAATGCACCATGCCTATGGAAAACAGAAATGTTGTATACCCCTTTCTAGCCAGGTTACTGAAATCCCCCTTTTCATGCTTACATTAACACATAAAGTGGTTCTGCTTATTTCTGTAACAAGCTGCTCCTTCTGCTGGTGCTGGGGTCAATCATGTAGTCTGTGTTAATTAGAAAGTACCACACAACAGCATGAAAATACTGATGCCTATGCATGTAGTATTACTTTCATTGAACAGTGTAAAATTTTTGTACAAAGAAAGGGGACAACACCAATTTGGTGACATACATACACAACAGCTAAGGTTTCCTTAGGTGTATATGCATATTTACATAAAGAACATTTAATAGCCATAGGGAAATGTACTTAAGTAATGCCTTTTACACTAGGAAACCAATCTATGAGTTTAATCAATCTGTTGGCTTTTTACAGCTTGATTATTAAACCAAATTAACTCCTACTGTTACACACTGTTCTTGTATGAGACGTATTACCCACACCCACATATATACAAATATTTACTCTCAAGAAGAGCTGACCTCTCTTAATGTACAAATATTCTGTACTACTCCAATTTAGAGTGCCACATTTAAAAGAAGAGCCTTGGGAGAACATACTGAAAATAGCCGGTATGTCCATGAAAACATCTCATTATCCAAAATGGAGTTATGTTTAAAAGTGTCCTCTTTATTTAAAGCTCAAGTTTTAAAATAAAGTCCACATTTCTCATTCTGTTCAGATAAGTACTCAATTACTTAGTGCGTTTATGGCACTAAAATGAACACTGCTGTGTTTTGTTGTTGTTTCATTTTGGGTTTTTTTAAAGTGCTGTAATGACAACCAAAGATTTAGCAGCCATTTTAATTGCTGAAGTTGACCTCATAGGAAGTGATCTTGGACGGAGACAGGCTTTTAGGAGGGCAGTGATTTAATACATTGAATTTACTGCAAGATAAATAAGCAAGAGAAACACTATTTTCAAATCTCTGTACTTTTGCTTATGTGAGGTCTCCATGAGAAGTATAATTAAACGGATCAAGAGGCATGCAGCTGACTTGTCACGGGGTAGCGTAAGAGAAACATGCTCCCCAGTTCAGTCCTCATTGAGAGATGCGGAAGGCTGACGCTTGCATTTTTTGGACGGAGTTGTGAAAGAAAGTTGCTTTTGTCATTAATGTCATGGGGTCCAGATGTGAGGAGATGAGAAGCAGCCTCCTTGCCACACTGGAGATCTGGTGGAGACTTGCAGCTGACAAAAAGCCTAAAAGCAAGCAGTGATATTTCCGACATTTCAGGTCTAACACATCAGGACTCTACCAAACCCCACGGGTCTTCTGGCCAAACTGGCAAGGAAGATATTGCCATCTTGTCTGCCAGATCCTTTTGTGGGGGACTGATACTGTGACACGCCTGTATTGGGATTATAAAAGGGATTCTCCTCTGACTTAGATACTGACCTGCTGCAGCTATTTACCTGTGTGGAATAAAGATAAAGCACCTTCCCTCTGGGGAAGAGCAGAACTAAGGGTCAAACATACATAAGCCAGTCCGGGCTCCAGAAGAGAGCACCCTCAGAAGCAGAGAGGTATTTGAAGCCTGTCATATAGACATAAGCCTAAACGTCATGACAAGACAACTTCTCAGGGCAAATATGTCTACAATTAACCTGAGGGCTTTTTCAGATGCAATTAAAAACCAAGTTGTGCAAAAACAACAAAAAAAGCCTCAAAAAAACCATTTACCCCCAGCCTCACATTCAGGAAGTGAAATTGCCACCTTAACACAAGAGCAGCAGCCCTAAAAATTGTCTATAATTCACTGTTGTTGCTGATAATATCACAAACAACCCTACCAGCCCCCTCGTGGGCAGCTGGCACTGAAGCAGACATAGAGACCAGCCGGTGGCCCCAGCACACACGTGTGCAGAAGATGGTGCATCAGATGTGCCATCGCCAGCCACGCTGCCAGCAGCCGGAAGAAACATCAAGTGAGCACAAACCATCTCAAAGCCACCCTTCCCCTCACTTAAGATTCCACATTAATGAGTACTTCACATAGAAGGAAAAATTTTTGACTCTGACTCACAGGGTTATTGCTTTTTGTTTATAAGACACACCTACTAATTCTGCACTGGATGCAGGTGTTCATCATGAACCACAGGCACGTGACAAAGATTGGAAGCACCAGCCTTGCACATAATGCAATTTGGTTAATCGATCATACATTTCCTTAGCACTCTCAGGGGCAGACCCTTATCATGCTATTAGACTGCTACCCAAAGCTGGAGAGAAAGCACACATGAAAGTTTTCTATCAGGTCTTCAACTGATGCAGAATCTGCTGCCAACCTGCAAGCAGGTGCTACCCTCAGCCAGAGCACGTGTGCACCTCTTGCATTGGTAGGAGTCCTGTGGCAGATGGGAGCAGTTGGTGGGCCTATGGCTTTAGCAACTGCAAAAATAACCCTCAGCTGACTTTTACTAACTAACTTTTCATCCTGCAGGGTCACAGAGCACGCCTCAAGCCGACTCACGACCACAGAAATCCCACAATACACACAGCCCCATATGATGGGGATGGCTGCCTCCTGAATCCATGCTTTGTAGAGGCAAATCCTCCTTCCAGTGCTCCAGCAGAAGAAAAGGACCCACAAGTGGGTGTGAAGGTTCATGCTGCTAGAGCGTAAATGAGAATCAGGCCTGACAGCCTTTAAACAGCACAGCTGCCCGGTGCAGCAGTGCAGAACCAGAGGAGAAAGTCGTCCAACTGAAATAACAGAGATGTAGGCAATCAGAAAGTCTGAAAGCAGCAATATGACCAGCTAGACCTGAGGTGAGGACTAATGCTGGCAGATATGCCAGCTATGAAAATATACAGTTATACCAAAAAAAATCATGAACCACAGCTCAAATCTTGAGTTTTCTAAAACTTAATACTGTTCAGTTAATTTGGTTTATTAACTCTGAAGGCATATTCTGGTCACCAGTTTGAGCTTTCTCCTACAAAAACAGAGCAGAGGCCCCTGTGCAGTCAATAACTTGCCTGAGCTTCTGGCAAACAAGACCAACTACACCACAGCTCACAGGATGACCACGAGTGCTGGTCCTCTAGCCATAGGACTCTTGTGCAAAGCTGCTCCTGGGCCCATTTATAATACACCTGCCCATGTTGCTACCAGCAGTCAGAGGACAGACTGCCATCTAGTGAACCTCTCTTCCTCCTCCACCCTCCTCTTCCTCCTTCTCTTCCCCAAAACACCTCAAGCCTCTGACCCCGCCCCGCTGCTGGGGGACCCGTGGCAGCTGTACTGTGTCCCCATGAGTGTTACTGCTTTGTCAGCAGCTCCCAAATTTGCCAGCTCATGAGCCAACCTCCAGGTTTTCACCACTGCAGGGAGTCACTGCTACTTGCCCGGGAGCTGTTCACAACTCTGTGATGCTCATTTTGGCTCAACTTGTCCAGATCACTGCTCTGTCTCCATCACACAGAGCAGGCAACCTCACTGAGCAAGGCAGACTCAGGATGAACTCCAAGGAAGCACACACCACAGAGCAATTGAACCCCTTTAAAGCGGCATCCTCATTGATTCATAGCAGGGTTTGGCAGGTAGAAATACGACTAGAGAAGTGAACGAGAAAAAGCAGCACAGGAATGCCACTGGTATTGGTCAGCCTGAAGGTGTTTAATGGAGGGTGTTCACCACGAGAAGCAATCCCAGTGCAGAGATCATGCAGGGCTGAAGACACTGCTGCATCACTCATAAGCTCCTCTTGTGTGGCCAGGCCTTGGGACTGCCTCACCTTTGGCACTGGCTTCTCTGTCAAAGCCAAAAAGCCCAAAGTAAGGAGGCAGCACATCAGTGCACCCAGGCCAGGTGGTGAGCAGCCAGGCTGCTGCAGTCTCCTATCTCTGAGCAAATGAAGGGACGTGAGATGCTTGATAAGGCCACATCGAAGGCAACCACTGCATTCTTGGTATAGATTCTTGATAGTAATCACAGGCTGGCTATAGTTAGAATAGGAACAGGTTGCCCACCCTCCCCAAATCTAAATTCCTGCTGGTGATCCAAGGATCTTCCTATTTTTCTTTTTTCTTCTTAATTTTTTTCCCCAAACTGAGCATAAAGAGAACAGGTCCCACTGTGTTTTATTTCTGGAATTTGTGGAGATTACTGAAGCCATCATTCACTGGGAAGAAACGAGTTCAGCCAAATTATAGGTATTCCTTCTCTCCTGACAGGCCCAAGTATAAGAGATGCAAAAAAATGCCTCATTGAATATGCCTGAAAATAACAAACTTCTCCTAACCAGTCATTCGTCCTTGCCCATTATGTGGCACCATAACGGAGCAAATAATAGCATACCAGGGGAAGTAAAAACACCTCTGAACACTATTTAACATAGGGATTGGGTGTTACGAAATATGCTGGCCAAGAGGAGAAAAGTGGCAGGGTGGAAGCTTCTTGGAAACCCAAGGAAAGCCAAAGCAAAAGGTCGAGGCTCGACCAACCTTGCTCCTGTTGTTGTAAATCATTCCTATGAGTGACACGTTGCACACTGCGTAGGTAATTACAGCCACTTAACCCTCATCTGCATTCCACACAATGCAGCCAAGGAATAAATATAATTACCTCCTTGTGTAGAGCTGCTCCTCAGGTTAACCTCCCACCAGCCAAGCAGCCACCTCCCCTGTTAAAAATATTGATATTTAGAAACATTAAATCCATGTCTAAATCCAGGGTTCAGATCTTTGGAGCAATCCCCCTACTGGACCCTCTGCGTGCCCAGTTTTTTGTAGAGGAGCGGCAGAACATCTTGCATCCTAAAACAGCATCTGCAACCAGCAATAGGATCAAACCAAGAGCAAAGCAAGGCAAAATCCATGATGGATGTAAGAGAAACCGTCCTGAGAGGAAACTAACCTATGCCTTACACTCACTAAGAGAAAGTGAGTTTTCCAGTTAACTTGGGAAAGTTTTCCACCTCTTCCTAACTCTAGCTAGGACTGATGTACAGTAAGAGACCAGCAGGCAGTGGCTGGGATAGAGATTGGGCAAACTGATGGGAACTTTCCATCCCAAGCTGCTTGTGCTGATGTAAGTCAGTGCAAGACCACTGAAGCTGATGGAGGCTATGTCTATTTATATCACCTGAGGATCTGGATGATGAATCACTGTATTGCTGCGGCTGGAAAATACTGCCTCACCGGGAAAATCCCACTTTCAGTGACACAAAATCAGAATGGCAAGGGAAAGAGCTCTCTTCCAGTTCCAAAGCAAACTCACTTATAATTAGGTGGGGCAACGTCCCCACAACAATAAGAACTCACACCAGTTCCTCAATGGCTGCTCAGCCCAATCAAGACTGTCAAAACATTTCTTACTAGGTCTTTCTTACTGGTGTTTCTTTTCTGCTGAGATATCCTCTGTCTCTCCTTCCTCCAGGCTCTTATCTCCTTGCACATGTTCTGCCTCACAAGACAATAACCATAACAAACCATGATTTATGGCCAACTTGGAAAATGCAATGACGTTCAGGGTTCCATTTGAATTCCTTCATGTTTGCAAAGTTTAGACACTGTCCTACAAGCTGCCAAAGCATTCGGAGCAGGAAGTCAGCAGAAAAAAAGGAAGATAAGGGGACTGCTGGGGCTAGGACAAATCCCTACCACGTGTTTTGTTTTCTTACCTTCTCATGCTTTAAAACTGAAGAAGAAAGGATCTTCCTCGATTTCCTTTTCCCCTCTCTCTTTGCCCCAGAAAAGACACCCTCAAGCAGAGCTCATTATGTTTTCTTAACGAAAGTTAGGCAAAGGGAAGGGAGGCACATGGGGAGCACAGACAGTTCACATTTGATATAAAGTAGATTTTTTTTAAGCAATCATTAAATTCGCAAATGTCTTGGGAGCCCGGGTTTCATTATGCCTCCAACCAGGCTGAAAACTCCTGGGGGTTGGGAACTTCATCTACTTTCACACTTGCGAGGTGCAGAGGGGACCTGGTCCTGGTTGGGGTGGCTGCTCAGTGCCGGTCCACCTTTGACACTGGTACCTACCACTCAAATCAGCAGAACCATTTTTCATGGCACCATTTGTGCTAAATGCCATCACTCTCCCCTCCCAGGGAAATCAGCCCTGGACACATTCCTCCCTCCCCACAGGTACAGCTGCGCATGGGGCACCTGCACCCCACAGTTTCCCCAACCCTTTCCTCAGCAGGCCAGAGGCCTTCTGCCTCAGGAGCTCCAAGGCACTCAAATAGCAAAAGCTTTGGCTCTGTACTCATCAGTAACTTGGTCTGGGCCATGACAGATGGGAATGACAGGATGTCCCATCCCTAGAAATGCTTAGGGCCAGGCTGGAAGGGGCTTTGAGCAACCTGGTCTAGTGGAAGGTGTCCCTGCCCATGGCAGGGGGCATGAAATTACTGGATCTTCAAGGTCCTTTCCAACCCAAACCATTCTGTGATCCTGTGATTTTGATAGTTTGAGACAGGTTTTCATTTCACCTCTGGGGGGTTAGTGTTTTTTAGGGGTTGGGGGTCTTTTTGAGAACATAATATGTGGACACTGGGCCTTTTTTTCAGTGCAAACCAAATGACAACTGGGCCTGAAGCAGTCCGGTCATTTAACGCACTCATATTGAAGCACCTACATGTCCTGTGATCAGACCTGATACCATATAGCCCAAAACTTTCCATGTCTACACTGCTCTTCCAGCCTGCACCAAAGCCTCCCAGGCCCACATAGCTGCAAACCCAGCAGTGCTACACCCTCTACCCCCCACGCCAGAGGCTTGGCAGGGCAGCAAACCCTTCTGCGGCAACTCTGAGAGCCGGGATGGCTCCAGAGACCGAGACCATGTCAGGACAGTGTATTGCTCAGGCTAAAGGCAGGTCTGCAGTAGTAAAGAAAAAATTATGGATCCCACAGGGAAGCATCTTGTTACTGAGGATCAAGAGCTTGTCTCAGGGGGCCAACACAGAGAACTGTGTAGGCACATTAGTGTGTTGCACTCACTGTCATATACATCTTTCTGCCTTCGGCTGGCCACTTGCTACTTTGCTCGATATAAGCCAGGTTACTAGACAGATGCAACAGGTTTCAAGAAGTTTTTCATGACCATTTCCATTCCAAAAGTTACTAATTACAGTGTGCTTTTTGGTACAAACAAGATCTTTGGAAATAAGATTATTTGCACAAGGATGAAAAGCATCACAAACATGCTCACAATTTGTGAATATACATTCATACACATATTTCTAGCAATGTTCACGCAGCCCTCCTTATAGCTCTCTTGCAGGTCTGATGAATCACACTCTACAAACAACACCACTCAAGCAATAGTCATGCTGAATAGCACATGACTAACCCACAAGCAGGAGTTTATTCACAAAGTGTATGCAAATAGCAAACACATCTGTAAGCAGCAGCACTTACTTCAGGATGATTTGCAAACAAGAAAAGGGGTTAAGTCTGTCACGCTGATTGCTTACAGAAAGTAGATCACTCAGCCTTAGTCATTTGCATCTCTTTCTGGATTGCAAGTCCTACTGGCACAGAATACAACAGGCCCTTTCATTTGTTTTTCTACTCCTCATCCTCCAGATGTTCAAGTCAGACTTGTTTGCTGCAGTACTTTTTTTTAAGACTTCTCGGCCAGATAATGCAACCTCCTAAGGTCACTACTTTGCAGTAGGATAACTATCCAAGCTCTGAAAACTCTTAAATATACTCAACTTGTTATTTCCAGCTACCAATCATACAAATAGGTTTAGCTTTTCCAAGGAAGAATTTGGCCTATCAATATTCTGCTTCAGCAGCAATGCCAGGTAAATACTGGGATTCAGTGCAAACTGAAACAACAAAGCAAATGGTTTCTCAGTGACAGGAGGGAAGCAGCGCAGTGGAACACCCTCATGGTCAGTGGGCCCAGTGACAAGGCTTATGCTCAGACTTCAAAAAAAAACAACATTGAAGTTATAAACCAAACAAACTTGCAATGGGTCAGAAGAAAAGCAGAGATATCCATCCCCTCCTCTCCTTCAGTGAGTAAGTGTTTAAATAAGTTACTTGATGTAATAGCGCCCAGAGCACTCCACAACTGGACACACAAGTGTCAGAAACACCTGCTCTAATTTAACTTCACCAACAGGCAAACTCCCAAGAACTCTTCTCATTGAGACTGGAATGGTAACAAACAGCTTCAGTACCTCAACAAGTGATTAATTTAGGCATAAACTCAACTCATTCCTGCTGTGCTGAGCTCTTGGCTATGAAGTGCAGTAGGAGAATTTTGCCTCACCTACTCTCAAGAAGGAGCAAGTGAGTAAGGAAGAGACACTAAAATTGTACTGGGTGTGGGTAAAATTGATAGAGAGTTAGCAAGCTTGTACGACTGAAGGTATTACCATTTCTTAGTAGACTTTTGGCTTCCTATTATGACTGCTTAGGCGCTATCTCTTTATAGCTTACACAATGTCTTCAAATTATGACATATAACATCTGACTGGTAAGTTTGCTAGCGTTACTGCTATATGCCATCTTTTATGGTATTTTCTCAATGCTTAACTTGAGCATTGACTAAAGTATAGGCTACATGTGTGCATGCTAACCAAATTAAGTGTGCACGTTCTCCAGTACTAGGGAGGATAATTTTTTAGGAGCAGACTCGCACTGTACTCTTTGACTAAAACCTGCACTCAGGAATATCAGTAGATAAAGGATGCCTCTAAACACTGCTGCAAATCCCATTATTTCTTTTGCAGGAAGCTGCTCCTTTCCTTAGATGTAGAAAGTTACCAAGGATAAGAGTGAGACACTTTAAACAGAAGTCACTGTGAATACTGTGTATCTCCCTTATTCCAGGTTCCTCAGTGTACAATCAAAGCCTCTCAACTTGCCCAAGTCACAGATGAGTAGCTATTAGCTTCCCTTGATACTGACTTGGTTAACAATCCTCAGACAGGCCGGGGTAAATAATTCCTGGCACATCTCACTCCATCCTCAGTCACGACCAAAGGACTTGGAGTAACAGCGGCCAGAATCTCCAGCTGGAAGAGTACCATGGAACGTCTGCATTCCTGATCCCTCTCATTGGATTTTACTTCAGAGATTTGGGAATAGTAGGTTAATACTTGACAGCTACAGCCAGCTGGGAGTCATTCTTGTTATAGAAAACAGTGGCGAAACCTGCTTGTTTTCAGGACTTTGTTTTTTGGGGGCTATGTCTTTCAAGCCACCTGCCTCAGATTGTCATCTTACTTTGGCAAATATCATTGCCAACATATCATTCAAACCATGGCAATATGCTGCCTTGGCAGACCTGAGCCCATGTGCAGTGCAGGTAGCTTATCTTGGCTTTTGGAATCACTATGGTTTCCATTACCTGACTTGCACATCTGTCTTTGTGTGCCCTAAGAACGTTATAGCTGATGTTAGCAAGAACTGCCTCCTCTCACTGAACCTTTCCTTATTGCATCTTTAAAAATAGGCAATGGTGCCCAAGGGGACCCTCTTTCTCCTCAAAGAAACACTCACTTTTAATTACCATCTACTAAATAAAGCTGTTCTCACTCCTTTCAGCTACCAGAAAATATACCTAATTAGATTATATACCACACACTCATAAACAACCTGCTAATGAGGACACAAGGAGAGGGAGATACCAAGCGTAGGCATAGATGCATTCACTTGGAAAAGGTATTACATCCTTATGCACAAGGTAAATGCTACTTTATGTAGCCAAAAGTTCTAATAAAAGGACTGTATTTGTACTAAATGTTTTTGTTTATGACAGATTTACAACAAATCAGCAAATCAGAAGTAACAGAGGCAGATTGCTTATTTTCTGCCTATCCAAAACCATAATTGTTTGTACTCTTGTTTCATTGACATAAGCAGCTTTTCCTACTTCTCTTCGTTCCTGACTGATTTGAGAAATTGGAAACTATTTTAGGCTTGTACCATACGGCCAGCTAGGCCTGATGTTTTTATCCTATGTACTTCTCTGCCTTTTTTCTTAATCAGAGAGCACGCCTTCTATGTGAAGGTTTAAACAAATTACATCCCTCTTACCTGACATGAATACAGAGCAATCAGGAGTAAGAGATGCCGAAATAAATGGTTTTGCTTCAGTTCGTTTGACTGGGGATATGTTAACCTCTTGGCGAACAGTGATTATAGGAAGAGGACATGGTGAGTGTGATTCAGCGAGCATTCATTTGGGTTGCTCAAACTGTTTGGGTATAGATCTACAAGTGAAGGATGGGTAAGTGTCCACACGCCCTGCAGGTTACCCTGCTGTTTCTCAACCAGTCAGCAATGCAAAGCTATGCTACTTGCAGCCCCAGTCGTCTCAGCCTGGCACCATGAGGCTGGAGTTCCCTTGATCCTTGCAGAGAGCAGCAGGCAGCACACGTGCATAAGCACACATCTGCAGAGGACAGCTCATCACCAACAAAGCTAGCTGCACTGCTGGGAGTACTCTGTGGGGATCAGCTTGATCCATGGCAGGTTGGTATGATACCAAATTTGTGAGCAGGGAGGTGAAGGCTGGCAGTGGTGCTGAGCATGTAACTGCAGGGAAAGTGGTGGTCATGGCATGCTATGCCATGCCTGGATTGGTAGAACAGTGACATGCCATTGCCACCAAGCCTCAGGAAGATGCTGACTGCTTGGAAAATGGCAAGCCACTTCTCCTCACTGTTTCACTGCTAGTCGGTTTGGGGTTGGGAAGGCAATGGTCTCTCTAGCTGTGCAGGGGGTGCAAGCCTTCAGTGAACAGGGCTTGGCTGGTGCCGCCTTGGGATGATGGTGGTGGGAGAAGAGGTTTGTGTGCCTGGGAACACAGCTGCTGTTGGTGCTTGCGCTGGGACATCACAGGACTTCTTGACACAGCAAGCGCTTGTCCACACCAGAAAGTGTCGGCATAGCCAAGTATGGGCCTTCAAATAAGGTAGGTTATGCCTTACACAGCTTAGACAGCCTTAGATAGCTTGGGCAGGATATATCATATATACCTACTATGGCTATACTTGCATCTCTGCTGGCCTTTCTTGGCTACCACTTTATCAAGAGGGAGAGTGACTTTTCTCCATGCTTCTGATAGCTATGCCAATGAAGGTTTTACCCATTAACCATAACTTTACAGTACTCGTTCTTTGTAAAGGATAAAGCCATTCACAACTTCACCAACTGGAACGCATGAGACAGGCATGTACAATGGGGATGCTTCTCATGCAGCAGAATGACCTATAGCAATGACATACCAATGCCAGCCCCCTAGGGATGCCCCTGGACTGTTTTCCCTGGGCATAGTCCAAAGCCTGCAGTGCCACCATCCAGATGACATCCCCACTCAGAGGTAGGGCTGCAACCACCCTGTCTGACCAGGACCTCCTGCAATCCAGGATGGTGCTACAGGGATGGGAGGGCAAGTGCAAGACTCACTGGCTCCAAAACCCACTTTGATCTCTGCCAGCCTACTGTGTGCCATGGAGCTTGCTGGGGCAGACAGGCTGGCCATGGGGGCACTTGTGTATATGTGTGCCGCAGGGTTTGTGCCAACCCTGTTCTGCATCTGCTCTGACAGACAAGCAACCCGAGGTTGTCACTGAGCAACAGGGTGATGACGGTAATTTAGGAAATGGCAAACCTTTTGTGTGCGTCTGCATGCTGGAAAATACATCTGGGAAAGGTTAAATCTGTCTTTCAGCAGCACAAAACACATTGGAGAGAATATCAAGATGGGTATGCTTCCTCTGGAAGGAGATTGGTGCCCCTGTTGTGGCAAAAGATGCTGCAATGTAAAATCACGTGCCACAAGGAGACCTGCAATGTGCTGCTTGTTCTCTATTTCATGTTACAATGAAGACTGGGGCTGGAGGTTGGGTCTGGATCTTTTTTCTTTTGAATCAAAAGAATTCTGAAGATTCTCAGAACCTCCTCTTGATGGACTGCTTGTGACGAAAGCTGACAGATGCTATCTGAAAAATCTGTGGTGCTGTTTTCTGTGTCTTCTAGGAAGTAATTGGCAGTTACTCATCTTAATTATCTCATTTCTGCTTGTTTTTGAAAACTGAAAAGTCAGCTCTTACCTGAAGTTTTCCAAGAAGACTCTCAACAATGAAGGGGAAGTGGTGTGGCTTGGGACGTTACAGGCACTAGCAAAGCACATTTTCATACAGACATTGTTTAAACTGTGTTTCAGTACTTATTTTGAATATGCCCACCTAGTCAGGGGTAGAGATATATGATTAAACAGAAGCAAATGAAGTCCTTTGTGAAGGACAGGGAAGGAAGTGGGAAGCTGATGCCCAAGATGTTCCCCATCCTCCCTCCTAGGTAAAAATACAGACATGTCCAGCTGTGAGCCTGCTGGATTTATCTTCTTGCAAGCAAGTCCTCTGCATGTGTTTTAGAGGGGGGAAAAATACCGTGCAGCTCAAGACATGGAGGTGGATGTGTAAGATCCAAGACAGGCTCACCATAGGATAGATTATTCTTGTCAAGTCTGATATTCTAGATATCAGACCTGGGATAACCCTTTCCTCTCTGAGTTCTAAAAAGTCTGCAAGGCAAAGTATAAGTTTACCTGGAGAGGGAGGAGGTTGAGATGGGCAAAACCCTAGCTAAAGCAATAGGGCCTCAGGCCCCAGGGAGAAGAGTCAGAGCAACAAAGACTCCTTCCCCAGGACTGTTTCCAACACTAATCTTAGTCAATACTTTTGTCATAACCTTGACTCAGAGCATCAGCATGTGCTAATAAAATTTGTTGATGGCACAAAACTGGGAAGCAACTTAAATTCAGAGTGTTAGATCTTGTTACAGGAGGACATCGTGAATCTAGAAAGTAACAGGAAAAGGAGGAAATTCAGTAGCACAAAAAGCCAAGGTCATACATTTGGAACTACTCATTTTTTGCTGTAAGCAAGGAATGCATCAGCTAGCAGCAACAAAGATTTTTCCCCTGAGCAAAGGGCAGTTATGAATGATAACATGATGCAGCTGTGAAGAGGGAACTTCAGTCTTAAAATGATTCCAAAGAGGTATCTCTGTTAGCAGTACCTCAGGAAGGGTTACATTAACGCCACTGTACAAGCTTTTGGTTAGCTCTCATTTGCAACAGCAGGTACAATTCTTGCTTCCAGTTCCCAACATAAATTCCCAAAGGACACCAGATAGGGATGGAGAATAATTATCAGGATAATCAGAAGAAAAAAGGCTGTATTAACAGAATACTTTTGCTAAAAGCTTTGGCTTGGGAAACTTGAACAAAAGCTCAGAAGAAAATCAGCTGCTAAGTGTGCTGGGCACAAACACCGGGGAAGAAGACCTGTTCAAGCATCAGGACAGTTTCATCATAAGAACTTAAGAATACACACATTTAGAGTGTAAATTAAATGAAATTTAGATTAAATGAAATTGGTTTAGACCACTGGAATAGCCAGGGTCTGGAAAAGTTTCCCAGGGGATCATGGAGTGAAATAATCCACCTACTCCTAATGTGGAATTTGATGAGTTAGAAAAAGGAGCATATACCTGGACTCGGGAGAGTCAGCGAGCCCTTTGTAATCATTTGTCCTATAATAGCATGCTTCCTCAGTGCTATCCATCATAGCATAAGTGTTAAAACATAGAGGTGTATGGATAGCTTTGAAACTCCAATTTTATCTCACGTTTCTAAAGATAATTGGAGGTGTTTATAAGCCACACAATATGCTCTGCTTGAAAAGTATTCCGGTAAGAGAGTGTGGACTCAGGTTTTTAGGTATGAAGTAACAACACAGAATATAAAAATGAGATTTTTAGAGATGTGTCCAAACCACTTGTTCAGAAGAAAAAAATAATCTGACTACATCAAGGTCTTTTAACCCCCCATTGAAAGAATTGGAAGACTGAATATTTCTATTTTCCACGCTATCATTTGTCTTTTCCACAGCAAACAGATTTTTCCTGTTTACCATTCCCCATTGAAAAACCTCCAAGAGGCTCAGAAGATGCTTCCCATCTGTCCGGTCACTGCAGTTTCACAGAGACCTACAGACCCACAGTAGTGATAATAAATATATATGCCACTTGATTTTTAGGAATTTTCACCTGGCCTCACAAACGCTGAGGTTCTTGGGCTGGCAGGCTTGGCAGGGAAGGCACTTTTCCTTGTGCAGCATTCATTTTTTGGTGCCTACAGCACCATCTAACATGACGGAATTGCACAGCTTTTCAGGGCACGTCTTTCACAGTGTTCTATTTATAACGTGTAATCACAAAACTAATGAATTACTGTCACTTAACAACTGGGACTTCCTTCCCTAAATGCTCTTTGTTTTCAAGTCACCACTCATCTATTAGTGAATTTTCCAGTAACCCAATGTATTTGGAGACTACATGGAAAGGTATGACTAATACCTCCCTGCTCATATTTTCCCACTTTCCTAGTAAATCAAAAATGAGAAGTAGGCAGAGCATGACCATCTGAGCATTGTCCACCTCATGGGCTCCTCTTTTCTATCACATTTTCTACATATGGTTCCTCTTCCCTGCATCACAGCCCACCATGCCCCTCTGCAGCCTAGCAAAAGTTATACAGCAGAAGACCAACTGATAGGTTTTGCACTGCCCCTAGCTAAGGGCTGTTTCTGTGTGACCAGCTCAGCCACACAACTCTTGTATCCACTCAAGTCCCATTCACAGACCTACACTGGAAATATGCCTCCTGTTACCTACATTCTACTCCCATGCAAGCTGTTTCTCCTTCCAGTCATCCCTAGTCATAGATCTCATTTTTCCTTCCCTCCCCCAAGACATCCTCTCTTTCACCCTGGGCTGTCTGAGTCCATTTCTCACACATCATCTCAGAAGACTTTCCTACACCCATACAATAGCTTCCAGGCCCACTCTCATAAGGCTAGCAGCTTGCCAACCTTTTGGCACTCCAAGAGCTGCAGCTTTTGAATGGATACGTCAATGACTTCTTGAAACACATTCTTATTCATGCTCTTCATTCAGCAATCTTGGAAGCAAGCTTTTCCTTATCTCTGCAGATCTTGTTGCTCGTAGCTGAGAACAATAAGCAATTAAAAAACTCCCGGGGAATACCTTAGGTGTATTTTCACATGGCATCTTACATCACATCCCAGCATGCTCACACATGTTTATGACTGCAAGTTCCAAGTGCAAAGCCATACTTTCCCAAAAGACTTAGTTCAGATTTTGCTTTTTTTTGGCTGGGCCCCATGAACTTTGCATGCAACCACCACTTTGCCAATCCTGTTTATCTTACAGAGAAAAAATTTCTATGTTATATGCTGAGAGCCAGGGGTTATGTGGATATAGACAGTGGGATCCACCACTTTCCAGATACTAAATCAGTTTTTCCTACTCATTCCAGTGTTCCATAGAGCTGTAAGTATGTCCTTGATGCTTTTCTCTCTCTGAAACACTCTCCTGTCTTTCTGCCACTGAGGTGGAAAGAAATTTGCCACAGGTGAGACTAGCGAGGAAAGCAAGAGTGCACTTCAGTGACAGTGCCAAAAGGAATATTGTCAGAGGTATGAAGTTGTCTCATCCTTTGTGATCCCTAGCACACAGATGGCTTTTGTGCTAGGGAAACAACACCTCACTTTTCCTGAAATACCATGGTGTGGGGAGGGCGGAGGGCAGATGTTCCTTGAACAGTTCTTCAGCTGGCCTCTGAAGAAGACTGCTCTTATTAATACTTTCCTTAAATAGTATGCAGTGGCACTGAAAAAAAATACCTTTTATTCCACACATAGATTCCTTCAAAGAAAGATGGTTTGTGGAAAGAGGAAATGGCTTTTCTTAGGTTCCCTAACATAGCTGGAAAACACAGGTGAGGTTTTGGGCACACAGCCCTTTTTATGGCTCCTTTCTCATATAATTGCTTTAGAATGCGTAACGGATGTACAGCACACATTAGGCAAAAAAAGGAAAGTTCACTTCAACGCTATTAGCATGAATGACAGCTTGGCAGCAGGACCACCCTTTTCACTTCTGTGGTACTCTTCTGTTGAAATTAGGAACTGCTTAATTATAGCCTGCTTGAATGGTGCTGGTCATTTGAACTTCGCCAAGGGGAGAGTGGGCAGGTGATCTGCCCCAGCCTGGCCTGCAAAGCAAGGGCTAAGAGGCATAAGGGATGGTTTTCCCCGTCCAACTGCCTCAATCTCTTTATAGACTCGTTAGGTTGAAATCATTAACAAAGCATTTTCAGACATGTCTTACTATGCAAACAAATGAGCCTAGAAAGCTTCCAGAGGTGGTTCCTAATGCAAGCAGCAAAACAGAATTAGTATCTTAGCTTTCTCCTGGAATATTTCCTTCTGAAATATTCTGACAAGAAGTAAATCCATTGAATTAAGCAGAGGAAAGAATCACACTAAAGCCCTTCAAAAACACTCTGGGAAAACAATGTCACTTCCATTGACATTCCTCCAGCACATCAAGGAGGAAAGAACAAAGGACCGAATTATCAGGACTGCAAAGAATGGTGTTATTGTTCCTTTATTTCCTACACATACACACCCAAATAGAAATGAGCCCTTCCTCCAAACACCGGGCTGCAGACACACTGTGGATGTCTCAGCTGATAGGTCTCTGCCATGGCAGGCAGGAAGGCAAAGTACTTTACGGGATTGCTTAACAAGCACTGAGCAAGCAGCTATAACCCGTGGCAAGTACGTAGGTTTTGGGGTTTTTTTAAGCCAAATTTGCATATAGGTCTAAAGAAGTGGCTCTAACTTGTCTCCATGTTTGAAATCTGATTAGTTTTTTCTGTTGATTCATTCATACGCTAGCATGCAACATACCGCATGCTGAAACTTGACCTCCAAGTGTGTTACAAGCCCAGAGAAAAGTACAGGTTTGATTAGAATCTCCATAAACAACAAATTTCCAGTAAGAAGAAGGATTTCTGCAAGATGATTCTAGTAGGAGCTGGTACAAAGTCTGTCGCACCACTGACGGCTGTACAAGCTTACTACCCAGCAAGGGCTCCTTTCCAGGTCAGGGCTTCACCTCTGGCCCCAGTAGCTGCTTACTGAAGAAAGTTGCTGATCCTATAGGAGTTTCCAGGAGAAAAATGTCAAAAGAATGATGGCCACCAGCAACGGCTGCTGCTCTTACTATGGAAACGGCTGCACACTGCCTGACACAGTAGTGTCCTAACCCAAGCTTACCAGATGGGAAACCACAACTCCGATATGCATGGATCCATCCTCATTTCTTTGTATTATAGAATCATAGAATCATAGAATCATAGAATAGTTAGGGTTGGAAAGGACCTCAAGATCATCGAGTTCCAACCCCCCTGCCATGGGCAGGGACACCTCCCACTAAACCATGCCATCCAAGGCTATGTCCAACCCCACCTTGAACGCCGCCAGGGATGAAGCATTCACAACCTCCCTGGGCAACCCATTCCAGGGCCCCACCACCCTCACAGTAAAGAATTTCTTCCTCAGATCCAATCTAAACCTCCCCTGTTTAAGTTTGAACCCGTTACCCCTTGTCCTCTCACCACAGTCCCTAATGAAGAGTCCCTCCCCAGCATCCCTATAGGCCCCCTTCAGGTATTGGAAGGCTGCTATGAGGTCTCCACGCAGCCTTCTCTTCTCCAGGCTGAACAGCCCCAATTTTCTCAGCCTATCTTCATACGAGAGGTGCTCCAGTCCCCTGATCATCCTCGTGGCCCTCCTCTGCATTTGTTCTAACAGTTCTATGTCCTTTTTATGTTGAGGACACCAGAACTGCACACAATACTCCAAGTGAGGTCTCACGAGAGCAGAGTAAAGGGGCAGGAGCACCTCCCTTGACCTGCTGGTCACACTCCTTTTGATGCAGCCCAGGATACGGTTGGCCTTCTGGGCTGCAAGCGCACACTGCCGCCTCATGTTCATTTTTTCATCAACCCACACCCCCAAGTCCTTCTCCGCAGGGCTGCTCTGAATCTCCTCCCCGCCCAACCTGGAGCTGTGCCTGGCATTGCTCCGACCCAGGTGGAGAACTTTGCACTTAGCATGGTTAAACTTCATTAGGTTGGCATCAGCCCACCTCACAAGCGTGACAAGGTCCCTCTGGATGGCATTCCTTCCCTCCAATGTATCAACCGAACCTCACAGCTTGGTGTCATCGGCAAACTTGCTGAGGGCACATTCAATGCCACTGTCCATGTCACCCACAAAGATGTTGAACAAGACCGGTCCTATGACTTTCAGCCTGATGTTCAAAGCTAGTGGAAAAGTAAAAGCGATTCAAAGCAGAAAAAAAAAATAGCTACCTCTGAAGTAAATTCCTTTGTGGTTCTGTGAAACTCCACCAAAATACTTGAAGAATCTTTTAACAGAAAAGTCAAATTACTAGGAGAAAGCATGGCAGCATTGTTTTCCTCACAGCTGGCCTTGGTTGCTGAGCCACTGAATTTCTCCTTTCTTCACACTTCACACAGGGGTCTAGACATGTTTTCTTGCAGTATGAGTAAAGCTAACTGAAACTGCCTTGTGATTGCCCAGGCTAAGAGAGGGCAAATCAGCAGCTAATGCTCAGTAACTCACTTGGGATGGCAATTCATCTGACCCACTGGAGGCACAGAGTTCATCTGAGCTAATTCTCCCTTTACAGCCAATGGAAAGGAAGAGGAAAATCCAGAGCAATTCACCTTACTCTCAGAGAGAAAGCAAAAATAGGACAGTTGACTCATGACCTAAACACACCTGTTTCTGCCATTGACAGTAAAGGGAGCCTTGGGTGATGTAAGCTGCCAGAAGGACTTTGTTTCTCAAAGAAAGCACTTCCCTCACCTCCAGGAGTTGTATGGAGAGGAGAGATGTTTCCTACCCAAGCTCTTGCTACTCATAACTGAGACCATCATTGCCTTTCATATCTGAAGAAGACCTGTTTCAATGGAGGGTTTGCTGAGGTGCTCTTCAGTGCCTCCCTGCTGGCATAAAGTACCAGTCTTACCACCAGCATTTTGGGTGCACATGCTCGCGGCTGCTAGCTCACACCTTCACCTCTCCAAACTGGTCATTTGATGGCCTCACTCAAGTCCACTGGCTTGTTCTTCTCAGCTTTCAAAGTCTTATTGATCAGGGCTTTACACTTAATTACTACTGCAACTGCTATTAGGGTTAACAGCAACACTTGTAGCCCAGATAAGCCAGTATAGGTGCTAAGCATCCTCTGTCCCCTGCAGCTTGGTATAGGGCAAAGCAATGCCCTTCCTTCCTCCCCTCCACCATCCCCACTACCTGCACCCAAGTTTGGTCATGGGGAGAAGTCCTCCAAGGCGCATAAGAACCAGAGATGCTCAAGATGGCACCTGGTGGCACGGAGCCACACAGGATCCCCTGTAGGCTAGTGGCTGGCAGGCTGTCTCTAGCCCTTGGAGGGATATAGTAACCCAGGGAGAGTGCCCACACCTACACAACACACATCCCAGCTCTACCAGGAGGCACCTGGCAAACACTGAGGTGCTGGAGCATTACATGTGTTTATAAAGACATGCATTCACTCAGAAGCGTGAAGCTCTTCAGTTGAATAGGTGGGACTTCAGCTCAAAGAAACAAAGGGACATCACCCAGCAAGCAAATGCAGCACAATGAGAATTTAGCATGCAGAAGTAAAAAATAGCTGCTGCGTAGTTAGAAAAGACAAAAATAGTTTGGCTGTTCCCTTACCCTTTCCTTTCAGTCATCACTCCCCTGCAGTCCCGGTGTTTGTTTGTGTCAGTTGCTATGGGGAGGCCGCGCTGCCCAGCTCGTTCCTTCCGCTGAGGAACCAGCCCAGGGCTCACAGCGCTCTAACGACATTAACTCAGACTTTCTCTCTCTCCCTTTGAACATCTGGCTTAGTGTATCTTGATGCAATAAAGCATCACTGCATCTCCCCTCCTCGTAATGTGTTTTCTGCCCTTTTAAAAGAGCTGTGGTGGCTGTGGCAGTCATGTTCATATCAATGAGCTGCTGTTGGGGTTGCTCCCTGCAATGAGTACCGTCCACCCCATGATGTAGCTGTTAACATCCCATTACTCCTCACAGGAGGAAAACATTCCCTTGGCCACATGCAACCCTCGGAAACACCCCGGGCCAAATTCTGCTGTTTCAGGCTGTGTGCGCTTGTACCTTGAACCCACAGATCCAACTCTGTCAGGGAAAGCAGTGCAGGGGAATGATGCCTTTTCTCTCTCTGCACCCCGCAGGGCAGGATGGAGGCACAGCACAGCAGCCAGCGTACCCAAGGCGGGGAAAGACATGCCTGCCCCACAGGGCATGGTGTTCGGCAGCAAAGTGGTGGCACTTCCAGCACTCATCACCCTTGCAGCAACACAAATGTTTCTCACGTGTCTGATAACAGCATTGACAAGTATCTGCAGGCAAGGGCTTGCAGTGCTCGCTTTTACTGCTCTGGCTCTATTCATACGTGGCTTGTAGGAAACGTCAGGCTCCTTTCCACACTCCTTCGCCTCTGCCCTGCTCCCTCCCAGACACTCGGTGCCTCAGATCACTGTGCTGGCCAGGATACCGATGCGGCAACACACAGCTTAAGCCATTCACCCCTCTGGATCTGCTGCCTGATCAGCAAGGGCATACTTTATGGACTGCCTGCAGTCCATCACCTCCTAATAAATGCATTTTGGCACCCCCTGTATTTGCAAGTTTAAACATTCCAGTCTGCAATAAACCTGTCTTGCTCGCCCCACAACTGTCTGAGCTCCGTATTTCCCTTTCCTGCTATGTTCAAATACGCTGTTTGGCACCTAAAGGTTTCGCATTTTTATAACACCTTCTATGTTTGCAGCACTGTGCAGACATTCATTGCCACCTCCCAACACCCTGGCGGGTTCAGCGTGCAAATATTACTCTCTTTTCTTGGGCGGGAGGACTGAAACAAAGTGAAAGCAGCTTGTCTCGGACCACACGGCTACACCTCCCCAGACAAAACAGGTAGCTCCCCAGCCTCCTTCCCCTTTGTGAGAGCGTTGTGTTCCACACAGCCCACAGACCTTCTCACACCAGGAGCCGTTCCTGATGGCTAGCAGTGGTGTTTGCTCTCCATCAGCTTGGCTGCTGGGGCAGAGCTTCAAGTAAGCAGAGTAGGAATAAGAAATGTTTCCTGCTGGGAATTGGGTTGAGGCTGCTGTTTTCACATCCATGATGAGAAAACACCCAGCTTTTGAGGGCTGCCCCGACCTTCTCTGCTGGCCAGGCTGTCAGTGCTGGAGCTCAGCTTCTTAAAAGGCGAGTGTGAAAAATGCAAGAGCACTTTCCAGAGCTCATGGGTGGTTCAGCTGCCATGCAGGCATGGACAGTGAGGCTGAGTAATGGGAGCAGGATGGGGGATTTACAACCTCCCCGTCTCCAGTCCTGCCTCAAAGCATTAGATCTCTCTAGTCCACAAAGCCAGGTCACTGATTGCTATTACGCAAAATAGATGGGGTTTTCCACTTTGTATTTCCATCTGTACCTTTAATTCTCATTGCCGTAAGGGTCAGGTGCCCTGTGACTCAATGAAACAAGAAGAAAGCCGCAGTTGCCGTCCCGCCTAGTCTCATACACTCGCATTTATTTCCCAGCTCTGTGATCTCATTGCCCAGAGGCTCAAACACTAAACACTGAGTATGGTTTCTGCAGAGCTGGGCTGATAAGGCAGGTAGCCATCAAAGCAAAGCACAGCTTCAACAGCTTTAAAAGGAGCTCCTCTGACTGTCCCTAATGGCTCACAGGTGGGGGGGGGAAAGGACAACTTTATTCCTTTTCTGCAGGGACCAGCATTTATACAAGCTGGTAAAATGCTAAGGCTTTTATTTCTGCAAGCTCCTTTGCCTCTGGGCTGGCACAGCTGAGCAGAGCTTGGCTGGTACAAGGTGCACCATCCAGCAGCACCACCTATGGTTTTGAGTCCTGTCAGGCACCGAATCAAGGGGTTTACAGCTGGAAAGTCTGAATGGGCCACACTTCAACGACTTTCTAGGGTTTTTCCTCTTCATGTAAGATTTGACTGAACATACTAACTTACACTGAGTTCAGTTTTGATTCAAAAGCTTGGTCTGTATGTATCAAAGAAGTGTTTAACGAGCAACAATCACACCCTTCCTCACATCACCCCCTACAGCACCCACCCCTGGGTCAGACACAGGTTTTGGATGTGTTGCCACAACCATGTCCATTAAAATAAAATGAGAGAAAGAGGGAAATGGGTCCAAGTACATTAGGAAGTTTTTCAGGAGCATTTCAGGCATTTTGATGGTTCAGCAGAAATTCGGTAGCACACCCACACCAGCTACACATTTACCTGCACTGGAGTTTAGCGTTTCAGATTCCAGGTCATATTATCTAGGCTAGGGCACTGTTTCAAGTTATTAGTTTTATGGCCTGCTTGTAACTACAGAGAGCAATTTAAATAATTACATTCTTGCCACAAAGAGCTTGAAAACCTACCCGGCTGGGCAAAAGGTGAATGGGAAGGTGTGACAGCACTGCTGGAAAAGCAATCAGCCAGGAAAGTGGGCCAGAAGGGAGTGGGAGACATCCTTGGTGGAGAACTGCTTGGAATCTTTGCTGAACAGGCACCTCGCTTAGGCTGTGCCCACAGCAGGTATCTGAATACCTCCCCACTGATACAGGCAGTAGCCAGGCAGCCTCGGGATTGAAAAGCCATGTTGATAGCATCGTCCATGAAGAAACCCCTTATTGCACCTGGTTCCTCTTTAGGAAGAGTGCTCGGAGTTGGGAAAGGGGTGGTGAGTGCTTGGGCAGGGCTGTGCCCTCCGCGGAGAGGATGAAGAGAGGAGGCTTCCCCCCCAACCAAGGATGTGACTTCACAAGCATTAATCTTGCTTTGTAAAACTGGACAAATAAGCAAAAGACAAAGATCTGGATGCAAGGAAAATGGAAACTACGAGGTGGATGTTGAAAAAACCTGGGGAAAATACTAGCTCAGGTGGCACAGGGGAGAGCATGAGCTCTGCAGCAGCTGCTGCCCACAGGCTGTCCGCAGAACATGGCGGGAGCCCCAGAACATCCTGCTGCCCCTTACCCTCCCTCTTGCCTCTCTGGCAGGGAGCCACTCCTGCTCTGCATCACTTGGTACCCAGAAAAAGCATGGGGCCAAAGGGAGAAGCCAGGCTGTAGCCAGCTCCCACAAGCACTAGCCATCTGGGGAGCCACTGAATGGTGAGGGTACCAGTAAATAATCCAAGGAGACAAGTAGCTGGCATTGTGGCTGCCTGGCCAGCCATGCTGTCCTAGGATAGGAGAGCTTTCCATGCCTGGCCATTTCTCCTGCAGTGGTAGGGATGGATGGGAGCCACCCGCCTGGCCAAGGTCACCTGCATGATGTCTCTGGGTACTGCTAGTATCACATTTGCCAAGAGAAAAACACTACATCCATTTAATGGAAATGATGAGGGTTTATACTACAAAATCTGTTTAGGGCAGCGTTAGTCATCTACTGTGGGTGTGATTCAAGACCAAAGTTAGCTGACCAAATTCCCTATATAGTCAAGAAAGAGACCAAGAAAGACGGGGGTGTGATCCAAAGTGCCTACATTACATGCCTGAAGCAAAACAGCATCAATAGTGCCATTGTATACAGAGTGGTATTTTAGTTTCTGGCTGTACTGAGTTTTCTGTGGAATCTGTGAAAGTAAAACAATCTTTTAATGCTTCATCAAAGTGTTTTTCCTTTTTTCTGCCACCAGCAGGAGGTATCACACGTTTTGCTGGTATGCACTCACCACCAATAAATGGCACCATTTTGGCTACACCTACCAGGTGTTCTTGAAGGTTTCATGAAGAACCAATCCAAAAAACACCCCAGGAGCAGCATTTCTTTCCATCACCTCCAAAGCAGGGCTGGCAAGGAGTGCTGCAGGGGAGATCACAAAGAGGAGCTTTTCAGAGGCCTTAGAAATTCAGTGCAAATACACAGAAGTAAAAGAAATGGAGTGCAGACTGAGAGAGAGACACAAGAGCTCTGTAAAAGTTCAGGTTGTGAGGGCAACCCTAGGCAGTTACAGTGACTGCACAGGTGAAGGGAGCAGGAGCCTGGGAGATAATGAGAATTAGGATTAGTGAAACACAAATGGCGGAATAACTGAACCAAAAATGTATCGGCAGGGACATGGGTCATTTACTGCCAGCTGTCAAGAAACTGTGTAAGGACGAGTTACTATCTTTAGTTACCCATCATCTGAGGAGGCAGAGAAAATGGTGCAGTGATGTAGCAGAGCTGGGAAAAAGGAAGCACCATTAAAAGTTCATGTATAGGGAGGAAGGGGCAGGCCAGTTACCTTAATACTAAGATTGGCAGAATTAAAAGCTATTCAATTTCTAAGCACTTCCAAGGTTATAAAGAGAACAGCCAAAACTGCTGCCAGTTTTCTTATCAGATTTCCGAATTCCCTTATTTCCTCCCAATCAATCATATTGCCTTCACACTATGATTCAGATTCTGGCTCTTCTTCCCTCCAGCATCAACTTTAAGTCCACTTCCCCCTAGCTGAAGATGTTTGCATGTTTACATCAAACAGTTTACCCAATGATACCACAATTTTCTACCTTTGGAATACCCAACAACACATCTATTTCCATACATGCTTTCATGAGTCAAAGTGATGCAATCTCCCAGTTAGCATCCATCAATTGTTCTTCAGCAGTTCCCTGGGACTATTTGTTATTGGCAATTAAGTTTTGTTGGTCACATAAAGCTATGTGCCATTGTTTCCATTTCCTGACTGGAGAACAAGGCAAGTCATTTCAGTGCTAATATTAACACGGTGTGATTTTCCATTTGCTTTGCAAACACTTGTACCTGCAGCTTTGAAATAGTCATTCTTTGAACCACTGTGGCAGAACAGTTCAGTTGACCTAACGGTCATGACAAGCGCATGCAAATGGAAGGAAAGAATGATTAAGCAAATTTCCTTAATTATATGCACAAATATGGGTGGATCTTTGGTTTAATACTGTTTACCCACTTCTCCATCGCAACTGTTAGCCTGTTTTCCTATCTTCGTGTTCTCTTTCTTGGTCGTTTCCTTTTCTTCCCATATTCCTAAAATCTTCCTCTCTATTCATTCTGCTACCTAGCGAGCCTTTCTCCTTCCTGAAATGGCTTCTCTTCAGCAACCCTTAAAGCAAATATTCTCTATTACAAACTCTGGTATTACTTGAAATCTAATCTCATCTTCAGCAAAGTTTGTTTGAGACAGGTCTTGCTTTTCCCTTGGGATTTGCTTTGCATAATTTTTAGCAAAACATTTTAAATAGTTGTGAAATACCTCAGCTGAAAAGTCTCCCCAAAATAGGACAGCAGCCGCAATAATAAAATCACAGATTGCAAGGGAAGAAAACTATTATTAAAGGTAACACAGTAAACCTGTTACACTCTTCATTCTGCTTTTGCATGGTTTGGAAGCAGAGCAGAATGGGTATATGGTGTGTAACCAAATAATCCACACTGCCACCTGAGTAACCTCTGCACAGCCTGGCCAGCTATTTGCAGAGGACTTGACATCTGCTCTCAGCATTGCAGCAGCAGCCATGCTGCTCTTTTGATGCCATTCATCTGATGCGTCCACATCTGTGATCATTTTGTCCTTTTCACAGGAGTCTATTCTAAAGATAAGATGGGCAAATTTTCCTGGATAATTGCAGTGTGGAATCTTACAAGTTAAACATGACTACAGAGGAAATGTCTCTTTTTCTTAGGGGAGGAGGTGTGACTTGCAGAATGTATGCCTTTCAGATAAACACCAGTGTGATGAGCTATAAGTGTGCACTGCTGTTTCTTCCTGGCATGCCCCACCCCAGCAGAATTACATTTTCTGCCCATACAACAAGTGAGAGCTTGTGGCATACTCTACTTCGTTCAAATGGGACACTCTTAAAATAAACTTAATGAGGCAAGCAAACCTCTATGCTGTGCTATCAAAGGAGAAAGATCTGCACACACACCAGTAAAGAATTTCATTGTGAAACACTTGATGTTGACAGGCAGCTAAAGAAACACACATCAACGAAATGGAAGGAAATAAAAATCAAATTACCCAACAGTATTTATCTCCATTCATTCAGCCATGCTCCTACACAATTTTCTACCGACACATTGCAATGAAATTCAAGACTGTAACAGGCTCTAGTTATAGTTCCTTTCTGGATTTTAGAGCTTGGTAAGGTAGATGTATTAAAATAGTAGTCCGGTTTAAGCACAATTTTAATTCCTTACTGTCACAGTCACATTGAAATGGTGCCTGGAGATACAACATTATGTCTTTATATCTTTTATTATCTCTTATTATGGCAAACTCAACACACAGAAATATATAATAGACCTAATAATAGAAATCAGGAACTTGAGACAGCAATGCAAATCCTTGATCTCAGTAATACAATAAGCACTTAGAAGATGCAAATTTACCTTTTATTCCCTCAGGCAAGCAGTCAGCCGATGACTAGGGAGCCAGGCCAGAGTTCACAGGCCTGCACCAAGACTTCCAGTGCAACCAGAGCTTCCTGCATGACCTTACTCCAGTCACTTAATCCTGTAGATCTGTTTACAGTTGGTAGAAGGAGAATGCATTCTTTCCCTATCAGAGGGTGATTATGAAGGCAAAATCCCTTAATTGCTGTAAGGATTTAGAAGTTCTGAGGGCTCTGGCAACCTCTCACTGTATTTTAAACACTGATTTCACTACTGCATCTGCAGGTTCAGGACAGACTAAACGGCTTGTGGTCAGGCAGATCCTCCTCTCTCAGGGCATGGCTAGACACTGTTTTGGTTGGAGATGCTGTGGATTTAGAGGTGATCTTACTCCCCAGCTGCTTGCCACCATTTTCAAACTGGGGTGGTTGTGCTTCCATGGATGCTGAGTTTAAGGAGAGCAGCCTGTAGAGCTTTAGAGCCACAGCTACAAAATTTACAGTTTAATGATTAGTCAAACTGTTCTGCCATCTACGTTTAGATATGTCTTGTGTTAATCATGTGCCCAATCATCCCTGAAATGGCGCAGCCAGATACTTCCCACTGAAGTTCATGTTCCCAGCCACAGGCACTGACCACGACCGTGCAGCACAGAGGGTAACACCCATGTGAGGCACCTTCCGTGTACCTCAGCTGTATTCAGACTTGTGTTAGCAAACTTGCAAGTTTAGAATCATTGGCACTGATTTTCATTCAGATGCCTCTACCAACATGAGGGAAGGTCCATGAGGCTCCACGTCTGGTTATCTGCAAGAGAGAAACAGTACAGCCTGGTCAATGAAGGTAAAGTTCACAATAGATTGAGGGAGCTCTGGCTGTGGCTGGCAGGAGAATCAGCTCATTATTCCTCAAAAAACAGAGACACCGGAAAGCATTTCTTTTTTTTTCCTCAAA
Source organism: Amazona ochrocephala (assembly GCA_039720435.1). Classification (NCBI taxonomy): domain Eukaryota; kingdom Metazoa; phylum Chordata; class Aves; order Psittaciformes; family Psittacidae; genus Amazona; species Amazona ochrocephala. Next base: position 97,351,269 of record CM077877.1, on the reverse strand, counting down.
CCACCACCCTTCTCACCACTTGCTTTATAAAGCACCATGGTTTCATGTTCCCTTCTCTAAAGTGCCAGGCATTGCAGGGTCAGGTGTCCCTATTTTTGAAGTCCAGCTCTTTTCCTTATTGCCCCCTCTACGCTGTCCTCCTCACAGATGAACTTGTATCACTTCAATAAAGCTGTGTCAAAGATAAAGGAATCTCTGCCTGTGGTGATTCTGGCTGGGGTAGAGTTAACTCTCTTCATAATAACTGGTACAAGGCTCTAGTTTGGATTTGTGCTGGAAACAGTGTTGATAATACAGGGATGTTTTAGTTGCTACTGAGCAGCTGCTTACAGAGCCAAGGCCTTTCCTGCTCCTCACACTACCCCATCAGCAAGGGCTGGGGGTGCACAAGGAGCTGGGAGGTAACACAGCCAGGACAGCTGACCCCAGTTGATCCAAGGGATATCATATGGGGTCATGCTCAGCATGAGCATCATCAGCTCCCCATCAGCTGGGGGAAAAAAGAAGTGGGGGATGTCCAGAGTGATGGCATTTTTCTTCCCAATTAACCATTATATGTGATGCTTTCCTGGGGACGGATGAATACCTGCCTGTCCATGGGATGTGGTGAATGAATTCCTTGTTTTGCTTTGCCTGCATGCACGACTTTTTGCTTTACCTATGAAACTGTCTTTATCTCAACCCACAAGTTTTCTCACTTCTACCCTTCGGATTCTCTCCCCCTATTCTCACTGAGGGGGAGTGAGCAAGTGCCTTTGTGGGGATTAGATGCTGGCTGGGGTTAAACCATGACACTGCCTCAGCACTGTTATGCTGTCCTTCCTATCAGATGACTGGGGAGGGAGGAAAGGTTTTTGGCAGAAGAATTTCAGATATTTACCCCTTAGGAAAGCTTTCCATTGAGTTTTCACCCTAAAAAACAGGTGATTCAGGTCATGCTGCCTGCCAAGGCATTTTAAAAGTACACGGAGTCTCTTACAGGCATATACCCCCCCAAATGCCAAGGTAGCTATTTGAAAATACAATAGCTGAATTTGCACTCGGCAGAGTAGCTCATTGTCTTAGGCAAGAGGAGTTCTGCATACACCCCAAAGTGTTTGCAAATACCTTTCGTGCAACTAGCAAATTTTGCCTTCAAATTAGCAGGCTGAGCACGAACCTGGCTCAGAATTCAGAGATTCATTTTCTTTACCTCTGATGCTGTGCCTTCAGTACTCTCCCCTTTGCCTTGTACAGCCCCTGTGCAGTAACAGCACCTCTTAGAAGTGCAAACAAAGCTCTAGTTTATGACCATGGAAGCCATGTCCCCCCTCCCTACCACCCTGCAGTGATACCCATGTGTTTTTGAGAGAAGGGACAAAATGGAGAACAAAATGTAAAGCAAATTGCCTTCAACATGCTTACTTTTGCATTGTGGCTCATTCACACCTTGGCATCCAACACAAGCACCTCCTAGAAGAGCCAATAAGGACCAAATGAACCAATCACCCACCACTCTTGTGCTCCAAGAAGAGCTCTCCTCTCCCCTGTCTCACTACTGGCAAATCTTTGTTTGCAAACAGCTTGATCTCACTACTTCTTCCTTCTCCATTTCCCAACGGTTAGGACAATCATGTAAAGGAACACCTACTCCCCGATCTCAGCAGTGCCTCTGTTTTACGTGCAACAGCCTTTGGATAAAATCCAGAGGAAACATTTGGGTCAGCAAAGAAACGACCCAAATGCAAGAAGAAGCCACAGTGGCTCCTGTGCAGGGCACTGCCTCACTCCTTGGGCCCTGCGAACTTTGCACACCATGTGCTTCCAGGCTGAGGCAGAAGCCGATCGGACATTTGCAAGATCACAGCTTCAGACTTAGTCCTTAAATGGATCTGGGCTTGTCCTTGTGCTTGCCTCTCAGCTTCACAGGCTGCTGCCAAAGCAATGCCCCCACAGTTGAGAGCTCAAGTTGTAAACAAGGCAGACTTTCCAAGGGAGTTTCCCAGAGGTCCTAAAACCAGTGAGATATCCAACCCTCTGCGGTTTTCAGCTGCGCCCATTACTCGAACATGGTGCATTTCAAAGCATATTTCAAAGGAGGCTATTGTCCCAGAAATTAACAAACTAAGTCGTAAATTATTTGACATTGGTTGCAGGGAACGGGGAGTTTGCAATCCACTAATGACTGCAGAATCACTCAGCAGCAACACATCTAAGGGAGCCTGGGAGATATATGAGCTGCTTATGAAAACTATTTTATTGTGAAAAGTGTTAAAAGCATCCTTTAAACTGCTCCACCTTGGAAGGTTCTACTGGCAATTCATTTTTGTCACACCTCAGGTTAAGCTACTGTAGATCTTGCAGCGATTTATTTTAGAAAACATGTTTTTATGTAATAAAGAGTCTTGAAAACTGGTGTCTTTGAATCCTCTGTGTGCCCTGTGAGCGGCTGTCTGGGCCCTCTTTCAAGTTGACCTTCAGAGTGAGGCATTCAACGTAACTGTGTTTCACTTTGTGCGACTGCCATTACTAAAGGACCACTGCCACACACTGGCAAACTTTGAAATACATATTTTCCTAAAGTCCTGCTGATGTTTTTTTTTCCATCCATCATCTATGCTTCCAAAAGGATTTGTGTGGAAATAAAGTTTCTCTCTTTTCTTAACCAGACTTATCCCTCTGCCCAATTTTACCAGAGATGCTGCACAATCTGCTCTGCAGGTGACATCAAGAGTCATCATCCCAACAGCTGTTGGTGGGAGGAGACGGCTGGACATAGCATGGCAAACCGAGCATTTACACACAGATGCTTTTGCAACACATCAACAATGAGCAGGAAAGTCGCAAGTGGAGTACCGTGACTGCTCTGACTTCGTGGAAGTCTTTGGGTGAGCAGCTGAGGGCCTTCCATTTCTCATCAGCTTCTGAGAGTACCTGAGAAAGTCTTGGTGCCATAGCAAAGGACAGCTCCAGTTCAAGGGTAGCTTGCTACAGAAATCTCTTGAGGGCTTTCAGTGCTGTCTCTGCACAACCATGCCTGGGAACATGATTAAATTTGTCTTAAAGAAAGAGACACTAACACAGGTTGGCAAGAAAAACATCACTCAGGTTTCAGGTTCAGCTTGTGCTGACACTTCTCAGGCATTAGAGAAGGACAGATCCTTCACTGATTACTGGGTCAGACAGATGGGACCATGTTTTCAGTCCAGCATCTCAGCTCCATCATTTTGCTCTTCCTCCAGCTGGGCATTATCAGTGACACTGTGGTCTAAACCACAGACCTGAAAGGATAATTCTGGTTTTTTTACTACCTTTGGCAAATAGCTTACAGTCATGATTACAGAAGGTTGTTTTAACTGCTTTTGATACTCTGGGTTGTCCTATTTATACGCAACTATTTTGCTTTATCAGTTTTCTAGCTGGACTTCCTTCTTCTTCCCTGAAACTAATGTCCATGACCTTTCATCTTGCTTGTAAGATTTCCTTGGTCCTGCCTGCTGGGTGCTGTGGTCTGTAGTAAAAACTTGCCCCATACCTAGTGAAGTTAACTGGACTGCAAACACTGATCAAACAGCACTGACTAGAGAAGTGCCCCACGTCTGATTAAACTGCCCTTCAGATAGAAAACATTTCTTCTGTAGCAGTACGTCAACAGCTGTTCAAGGCTGTTAGCAATGGAGAGGAAAGCTGATGGGAAGAGCAGTTTCAGAAGTTGTTATTATGCTCCAACAACTCCAGCCCAGCTAAGCCAGAGGCGGAAAGAGACCCCTCAAGCCAGTGTCTTTCTGGCTCAGTACAAGATATACTAAATCACAAATGCAATTAGCTCCCCAAAAAACCTAGGAGGTAAGGTTTCTATTAATTGCTCCTAAAATCTTGCAACAGTGAAACTATATTTCACCTGAGTGAAAAGCATCATTCCAGCTTTCTTCTTTTTTTCATGTTTCTCACGCCAATAGCTTCAGCTCTACTGACTTGCAACTTACCTTCCACAACTCTTTCATAAACATATCCCAAAAGTTGATGCTGAGGGTGAAAGACATGTTTTTTTTAGCTAAATCATAGAATCATAGCATAGTCAGGGTTGGAAAGGACCTTAAGATCATCTAGCTCCAACCCCCCCTGCCATGGGCAGGGACACCTCACACTAAACCATGCCATCCAAGGCTCTGTCCAACCTGGCCTTGAACACCGTCAGCGATGGAGCATTCACAACTTCCCTGGGCAACCCATTCCAGTGCCTCAACACCCTCACAGTAAAGAATTTCTTCCTCATATCCAATCTAAAAATGGTCACATGAAACTTTTGCCTAATTATTGTGGTCAGATATAGCTGCAGTGATTTTATTGCTGTTGTTACAATATTTTTATGATAGCAAAAGCCTTAATATACACTCAACCCTTCAAGCATACAGAAGATTTGCTTTTATACATCTTGCACTGGTCACCATGCCTGCAATATGTATTCGCAAAGCATTTTTGCCTGTGTGCGCTGCCTGCAACCAGAGGGCTGACCATTACTCTGTCAGAACTTTCATGCCTAAATGATTCCCAAACCCCTCAATTCCCATAATCATTTGATGGAGTCAACAGAGTTCAGTGCCTGAAGTCTGTAGGTGGGTGCTTTGGAAAACAGGAGGAGACCAGAAGCTTCTTTTCCCCTCTGAATTTAGTAATTTCAAGTGAATACTCAACATTTTTCTGCAGCACATGTGAAAGACCAACAGCACAACCTTTGCTGAAGACTGTAATTTTTCCTGCTTGTTTTTCCCTTTCTTGTTTTTTTTGGGAAAGGTGGAGGTGGAAAGCAGCAGGTTCATCTTTTCTGAAATGTCTAGTCTTTAGCTGTTTTTGTACCAAGTGTCAGACATTCATTATAGCCCTTTCAAAGGAGAGTTCCTGCGTGCTTTTTCACTACATCTTCTTTGTGCCATGATTTCCAGGGGTTCGCCCTCCTTTTGCACTGAGGGACCACATCCCTTCCTTCTTTTTAGTTGAAAGAGTTTCTGTAATTTTCATCAGTTTGTGATAATAGGTGTTTGTGTAATAGATTGGCTAATAATTAATTAGACCTGTGTGGCAATTTTATATGGAAATCCCATTTATCTTAGAAACCCCTTTAATCTTTCAAAAGACAACAAACAGATCAGTGAGCAGTTTGTCATGGAGCATCAGTGTGATGGGACCCAACTTCCTCCAGTAGCACAGACTGCATTCAGAGCAGTCAGGAATGTCATGAGAAATGTGCATAAGGACCCAAAAGGCTTTGGTCCCTAAAGGATTCTTAGCCTGACCTGTCACACAAGTCCTGGCCACAGAAATATATTCTTTCTCATGGCATCAGCACAGTTTTCTTGGCTGCATCGCTTCTATGCCCAGCTCAACAAACTCCACCTGCCACAGCAGTGTACAGCTGAGCATCCTTCTCCCAGCTTTTCTTGCTCAGTACCCTCGATGCATAGCAAGACAGCATAGGCACAGCTCCCTAACAGCTGTGGGTGCCAGCTTCTCTCAGTAACCATGCCACGTGGCAGGAGTAATCTCCTGCTTGCTTTCACATGTGAAGAGATGATCTCCTTAGGTCCTTCACAGTATACACGTTACTGATACAGCCCAGCTTTCACTGCCTTGGGTTACTTGCGCCACCCTTGGTGCGAGAGCCCTCTGCCCCATGTGTCACCTACCCACCCAGCTGCACAAGGTGAGATGTGAGACAGCTGTATCCTACCCAGCATGTGAAGTTTTCCCATGCCCTGTGCAGCACCCTGAAGCTGCTTACCCTGTTCCAGGGTTCCTTAATACCCTCACCACTTTCCCATTACTCTCCATTTTACCATGGGGTTTCTCACTCTGTCCTTGTAAACATCTGAAATCACTTATCAAAGGAAGGTACTGGAATAAGTGTTCTGACCTGGTATGCCCTGCTGCAACATCATTATTGAACTTAGCAGTCAGTAAATCCTGCCTTAGTTCTGCATTCTGCATCTGCTGTCTGGTTGCCTGCCGAGATAACTTCTAGTCCTTGTAGCAGTTCCATCCTTCTTACAGCATCCACTTTTCCTGCAAAGCTCAGAAATCCTCCTGTCTGTGCAGAAGACGCTAAAATGCCAAATAACAAATTGTAGTTATGTGCTATGCCAGGACCACCTTTGGCATTTCTTGAGGCATTTTTATGTCTCACTTTCAATTAACTAATCTTAAAGCTGCTTGAAGCAGAAAGCACATTTGCCCTCATTTCTCACCCCGGTAGCCAACACAGCACAAGCCCTTGTGTAACATGAGGGGCTGTGCATGGCGAGAGCAGGATTTCTCACCTCCTTGTTTTGTGGCGTGTGGCTCCCCACATCCCGCTTTCCCCATGGGTACTACCCAGGAGGCAGATGCAAGCTCAAACTTCATCCAAAGAGACCCTCTTTCTGCCCGAGGGAGATGGCATTCACACAACTTTTCTTCAGAGGGGACTTGTGTAGTGCTTTTTAAAATTGCAATGCTTTGCAATGAGATGCAGTTTCGTGGAGGGCAACGTGACCGCAGATCCACCTTTCATCCCAGCATGCTGTTGTGAAATGTTTGGAGAAGCCTCCTGCTTTTATTGGTCTGCTCTTCGTAACTCATCTGCAAAAGAGAGCTCTGCACAGCCAAACCCAATAGAAAATATTCTCCTGGGGAAAGAGAAGTAATCTCTGGGCTTTGTGTATGCTTACAGCAGGCATAAATTAAAAGGGTAGGTAGGGGCTCTGAAGAGTTTAAGCCAGCCAGGGTACTCACACACCATGTACATTTATTAAGGATAAGGTTTTTTTCACAGGGAGTATTACTGCTTCACATCTGGCTTTCACAGTTGTGGTAAAATACACATTGGCACTTGAAGGTGGTGGGACCTGTGTGAAACCCCTCACTTTGAGTGGTTCCCTAGTAGGAGACCTTGGCACTGGGAGACGACAGGGAGGAAATCCTGGAACAGACTGAGAACTGAAAGAAAGCACAGCTAAATGTCATAAGATTTAATTGCTGTGAATAGGGAGCTTGCCTCCAAAAGAGTCACACAGTCCTTTACCTGAAGGAGATAAGGTTGGAAGTGGTGAGGTTGTTTGGGGCTTTCATGCTCTTTTGCCAGCACACAGCTACTTTCTGCCTACAGACAACCCCAATGGGCTGCAGGCCGATCAATAAATAAGTGACGTCTGTCAACACCAGCACTCACCCTTCACTGTGGCAGACTGGTGAGACCTGCTGAGCAGCTGAGGTCCCAGCACCAGGAGCCAGCCGTGCTTCCACACACAGCCTGCAGGCGAAATGGAAACCAGACGGGAACCTCTCCAGCCCCACAGAGCTTGCCTTCCATCAGGTCTGCAATTAATTAAGACTGAAGGGCAGTTTTTGAATAACCCCTTTGTGGAACAAAATACACACAGTCTAAACCCAGCTGACAAACACAACAAAACTGACTTCATGGCTTCTTATGAGAAAACCATTAATGGCTAGAGAAATGAAGAAACACTTTGTTCAAGTCACTGGTGTGAATGCAGCATATTCAGATTACAAAGCAGTCCTGCCCTGCTTTAATAAATATCATATAGCTTTACCCACGGGTAACCAGGTATATGAAAGCCAGGAATAACATATTAGGTTTTGAGTTAGCATACAGTACCTACTATTACGTTTTCATGGGGTTCACTCAGAAAGAGTCAGCGCTTCAACAGCAGCCGATGCCTCTGTCGCAGCAAGCCAGCAACAGGGAAGTCATCCGATACCTACTGCCATGGCTCTGGCTTGCATTCAGCTCTTTGTCCATGCCCTTCTTCTGTGTTAGCACCCAAGGGAGAGGGGGCTGTGCGCTAAAAGGTTTAATAAAGAAAAGTCTTCTCTACCTCAGCGGCATGTCACCTTGTTTTCCACAATGGCATATGTTAGAGCCTGCTGACAAACTGTGGCAGGTTGCTTGAACAGGCAGGCAGGAAGAAGTGGGGAAAAAAGATTGCATTTGGGGAAAGCATTTACAGTCTCCAGACCTTAGTCAGGATGAAATTTAATGGTGTGTGTTATGTTTCAGATTAGAGCAAAGGCTGTAACAGGTTCCTTTCCCTGTACAGGCTGTGAAAGTGGTGTTCACCCCTGTTTTACCATCAGCACCAAAAAGCATCTCAAAGGTGCGCAAGCCTGGCTGTTTCCCACCACAGATGCCTCTTGCAAAGACTGTGCATGAAGGCTGGTTAGCCTCCCTCCATTATGTTTGTGAACCCACCACCTAGGGCCAACCATGACATGGGGAGTGTCGGTCCATGAAATATATTCAGAGGGACACATCATATTTTCCTCAGGTTCTCAGAAAAACTGCACAGCACCCTATCACCTCCATAGCTTGACAGCAGTCATAACTGACTGTCTACATTTGTTTCCATCATTCTGGAGACTTTCACGCATTGAGCATGCCAGGTGGGACAACAAACAATTGGTTTACTTCCAGAACATCAAAAGAACCCACTGAAAGATAAATGAGAAAATCCTGTTCCTATGCCAGTCCTCAGAAACCTCAAAGATTCAACTCACCGAGGTGGTAAGTGTGCAAGTGCAAATTCAGTAACAGTTTCTATGGGCTGTATTACAAACACTCATTCACTCCATAGCAAGCCCAAGACAATATAAAGCGATGGCTAACATTATCCTGTTGTTACCCGATAGTTTCAAACATCACTGGTTTTGAGGTGATCAGCATAAGATGTTTAAATAAAATCAATCTCAGGAAGTAAAAAGGTGATAAGTTGCCAAAAATCAGCTCTTCTGCAGTCTCAAAACCAAGATAATTTACAATTAGCATTAGTGCATTGGTTTATTGTGGCCACTGCAATAGGCAAATTTTTAGTCAACAGCTTATTCTTCCTCTGTGTTGTGTTCTTCCTCCACTGTTTCTTTTTTAAACACAAGCCCACACACGATTTTGTCCAAAATACTACCAATAGCAGACAAATATTGTTCACATTGCTATAAATGGAATGGTTTATTACAACAATTTGTGTGATTGCTGCTCTTCACAAGAATGTTTTTAAAGTCAAAGCAAGAAAACTGCTGAAATCCTGCTTGAAAGCATTTTTTATTGTCCATGGAGTATAAAAAGAAAAAGCCCATGTTTCTTAGCATTTTAATGATTTGATAGAGTACTGAACCTTAGGTCTGAACGCACAGCAAAGTACAATGACTTTGCCAATCCGAAGCCATGCAAAAGCGTGGAGTTGCCAAAGAAATTGCTCCTGAAACCCCCACATTAAAAGAGACAAACAAGACCATAAAAGGGTCTGGGTCCAGCTACTCATGGCAGGCCAGTCCTTGGTCTGGAGTCTCTGCATCACACCAGGCATCCATCCAGGGACAGTGTTCACTCACCTGATGTTTTATCTTGGATTAATTTTGGACAGCTGCAACAAACTCCTCTGCAGCCTCCAGCAGTCTCCAATCTCCAGTGCCAAATCTCAAATGGAGAACCGCTAGAGCCATCTGGCTTCAGAGTTACCCAGCACCTCCCATGCAAAGACAGATTGAGAAAGTTGAGGCTGTTCAGCCTAGAGAAAAGAAGGCTGCATGGAGACCTCATAGCAGCTTTCCAGTATCTGAAGGGGGCCTATAAGGATGCTGGGTGGGACTCTTCATCAGGGACTGTGATAGGATGAGGGGCAGTGGGTTTAAAGTTAAACAGGGGAGATTGAGGTTAGATATAAAGAAGAAGTTCTTCACTGTGAGGGTGGTGAGGCACTGGCACAGGTTGCCTCAGGAAGTTGTGAATGCTTCATCCCTGGTGGCGTTCAAGGCCAGGCTGGACAGAGCCTTGGGTGACATGGTTTAGTATGAGGTGTCTCTGCCCATGGCAGGGGGGTTGGAACCAGATGATCTTAAGGTCCTTTCCAATCCAAACCATTCTGTGATTCTCTGATTCTAATCTGGGATGTGGGGACAGGACCAGGGACCTCCAGAGGTCCCTTCAAAGCCAAATCTTCCCACAATTCCATGAAAACCTTGTATTTTTTCCATCAAATCTAATTTGATCCCTATTCAAAGCAAGTTTCCATTATGCTGAACTTTCTTTTTTTTTTAACCCAAATCAACCCTTGAAAATGATCTCTCAGCCCTACCTGTAAAGTAGAGGAAAACAACATTTGACAATTATTTAGTTTAACTGAACACCTGCTGCCTTATTATAATGGAGAGAGAAGCACTGTGAATTACATGCAACTCCAAAAATAGGAAGTGAATGAAGAAAACCCTTAAGAAATCCTCTGTGTACGATTTCTCAGAAATACACTCATTATCTGGCTAGAAACATTAGCTGTCAACTAAATGCAACTTGGGTACATACAGGAAAAAACAACTCAGAACATACCCCTCTGAGTATCTAAAGATGAAATTTCCACACCTTTGAGAGCTGAATCATATTGTGCTTCCTATTACAAAGCTCCTATTCACTTCAGTAGTTAAGCATGCTTGGGAGCTGCGTATTTAAAAAGAAAGGAGCTTTTGCTAGACTAACAGCAGGATAAAATGCTGTCGTTTTGCTACTTGCTAGTAAAGCAGAGTGAGGTGAACTGAGACCGTAATGAATGTAGCATCAAAGGAAAGAGCATCAGAGAACTTGAATCTTCTGCCACAATCTTCTGCTTTGGTGTTTTGGTTTAGCTTTCTTTAAAAGCTTCTGCAACAGAAATACATTCAGATAAGTTATTTTTACCACCGCTGGTAAATTAAGCACACTACACTCATATTTCTACTTGGATATTACGGTAGACCACATGCCAGTTTCCACCTGCCCCTAATCTGCTCGATATTAAATCAAATTCATCTCATAAATACAGAAGTAAAGAATTAAATTTCTCCCACAAGGTATTAAATGTGGGTGAGTCAGCTTTGGTTTTAGCACAACTAATCTCACAGCTTCCTCACTGGTAGGCATTCAGATTCCCTCTCAAGTGCCGATAAAAGCACCTCTTGCCAGCAGACACTGCCTCCCACCTTGCCCCGGCCTGGGTTGAGTGGCAGAACAGCAATCCTATTTCTGGGGTTTGTTTCATAACTACAGATATTGTAGCAACAGTCTGCAAAAGGCTTCAGGCATAAATGCCATGGGACAGGCACACGGTAGAACATAAGCAAGGGAAGAGGATCTCGTGCCTGGAAAGCCTCTAGGCTTTTCTCCTATTGTCTGTCTAATGAAAGGTATTATTTCTGGTTACCAGTATCCCTGTACCATGCCTATGGTCTTGTTAAGATGACAAGGCTATTTGTCATGTCACTATTAAAGCAGGGTGTGCTCGTGCCAAGCAACTTGCAGAATGGGGTAAGGACTGAGGTGGCTCCAAGGCCATGCTTCCACAATGCCTGCCCATACCCCCATATCCTTGCTGAAAAGAGGGAGTAAAGCATGGGTTTTCTCTGCAAAATGCTTGCGGGTCTCTGAATGGAGAACACTTTCAGTTGCCCTGAGCAGCAGATGCTTAGCAGTCAGGTTTGAAATACAGTGTTTTCCAGATTCAAGCAAATCTGGTTTTGTAACACGCTCAGGGAGCAGGAATGACATACACTGCATCACCTGCTGCAAAGACCTTCCTTAGCAGATGAAACTAACAGACCAGACAAATGTATGTATTATTCAGTGCAGTTTTTCACCTACAATACCAGATGAGAAAATTAATCAATTTATTAAACAGCAGTTTACATCCCTGACCATTTCTAAATGTTTGAGGGTGGGGGGGGAATGGAAGAGAGGAACCTGCGAGCGCTGGGAGGACTGACATCCCCAGGGCTGCCACTGTGGCCAGGCAGAAACAGGATGGTTGCCAGGCTAAACCTGCTTGTCCTTAAATACACATCAAGTCTTAATTTTATCTCACCCCACCACTGGGCAGCCAGTGCCTTGACCAGATCTACACTGCAGTTCTGAAAGGGGCTGCAAAGAGGTTTCTGCTGTCTTTTGCAGGCAAATGCTGTCCAGGCACTGTGTGTTGCATTTACGTGTGCTCCGTGCAAACCCAAACACTGAAATAAAGCAGGCTGTGTAAATCTGCCTGTAAGCAGAAAAGAGGAAGATCAGAGGGCACTGTAAGAAGACGTGGCTTACACAGTGGAGGTCTTCCCTTTTTCTCTGAGATAAATACTGCGATCCTGGAGAGCTCTGATGTCTTAGTTACTGAAACACTTAACACTTATCAAACACTTGAATGAATTTTCTTCCATGTTACAAAAGGGAGGGAAAGAGATGTTGCCTTTTTCTTTTCTTTCAAATCTCAAAGTAACCTTTTAAAATCAGGTGGAATTACCTCCTTATTTCTCTTAAATTTCCCACATTCTTTACCTCCCTAAAAATAAAACCAAAACCAAACCAAAACCAAAATCAAACAATAAAAACGAAACCAAAACCAAACCACCACAACTATATGAATTTCGTTAATCTGCACAAAGAGGAACCCACCCTTCCCAGGTTATTTAATGGACTCCTTACCCATTTTAAACACAAATGCACCCTTCTGTAGGTACCTGCCTCTCTTTTCAGAGAGAGAGATGAACAAAGATAGTTATTAAGATTTTGTTTCTTACTTCACAAACATGGGACCTGATTCCCTTGAGGAGACAATAAACTTCCCATTAGACATCCCACTGAGCAAATCATATCATTGACATAAAACGGAAAGACATAAAATTACCTCATAGAGAGAGATCTTCCTGGTCCCACATTTGTGGGATAAAGCAACCAACCTATCGCATGTCATCTCTTGAAAGCTGGAGATGTTGATAGTAGACCTGTCAATGGAGAAAGATAAAAAAACTGTAGCGGGTGATCCATGCCGTCCTGAAGTCAGTGTCTAAAATACCTGGGATGAATGACACCCTGGAAGTTCCTGTCTCTCTCCATTGACTAGAAAGGGGGTTTCATGTGAGGCATCATAGCAAACAACAGTCTTTTGTTCCAACAATAGTCCCATTCAAGACACTCCCAAACTATCCATTTACTGTGTAGACTAGAGGGTTTCACCCAGTGTTGCTAGGGAAACCATGGATTTATGTCATGTTTGATCCTGAAGGAGGGCTGGATGGCCCCAGTTCTGCAGGAACTCCAGCTGAGTCAGAGCTGCTCATCAAGTGGTTCCCCTACAGCCTGATGGCCAGAGAGGCACTTTCCTCATCCTTTTCTGAGTATAGTCCGCATTTCCCATCCCACTCTCCCTGGACCTTCCTTTCTAGGCAGGATGTGCGGTGCTCACACCACCCACAAGCTCAGTAGCAGTGCTGCCTTTGAGCATGCAGGGAAGAGAGAGAAATGCCAACCAGAAGAGTTCCTCCACTCTTGGGTAGAGATGCTGATGGAAGCCTCTCTGCAGAAGGTTGTGCTTTGTATTCAGGGAAATGGAAGTAAAAAGCAAGCATTTTCAAATAGAAACACTTGTTTCCTATAGGAACACAGAAACTCCCAGGCCATTCTCCTCACTGAATGTGAGGAAGCTGAAACTTGTTAACAGGGACAGACAGCTTTACAAAGAGCATTTGAAAACATGTTAGCAGATGTAACAGCAGGCTGTTAAGATGTTTAATAAACACATCCAGAAAGGTACTGGTTATATGAGATTGTTCATAAAGAAAACAATAGCATCGCTCCCAAAGCCTGTAAGCTGCATTGAACTTGCTGAACACAATCCTCCACCTCCTCCAGGTGCATCATGACACACTTTGTGGGGAAAGCAAAATGTGCAGCACATTGCAGCGTGCAAGAAGCCCAAACCAGTGCCTTTGGCAAGAGAGTATCTGTGCAGAGGTAGGTAAAGAGAGGAGACACAGAAAAAACATCGCATATTCTCCTACCAGTTCAACCAGGAAGTAACCGGTAGCAGCACCTGTCCTGAACCTTCTCTTTCTTGTTATCCTTTCTGTTTATTTGCTGTGTTTTTTTAATGAATGGCATTGCAGGTATGTCAGTGGAGCTCAGACTGCACCGCAGCCAAAGCACTGGCACCTTGGAGGGATTTCCCCTGGGCAACCATCAAACCTGGTGAGGAAGAGTCCCTCCTCAGTGCAAGTGTTGGGGGACCCTTTTTCCCAGCTTGCCTCTGTCAGTTTAGTCCCTCACACAACGTGGTGCACATAAGGCTCCTGTCAGGCTGGTGACCCACCTTAGCCTCCTCCAGAAACCGTGCCCATGCTGATCTCTCCCCAGCCCACAGCACGCACCTCCATTGCAGGCTCCCCATAGGCAGCACTTTTTCCTCCTCAGCCTGAGCTCCCAAAGCTCCTCAGCCCACATGATGGAGGGGTTTGTCACTGCCTGCCCCAAAGAAAACGCATTTCCCCCAGGACACCTCTGGTCAGCTCTGCTGCTCTCTCTCCACCATCCAGGTCTCCTTCCCAGTGACCCCTCAAAGCCCATCCACCCCCCTCGCTGTGCCTCTACCCCCTTGGGCTCCACAAAACCTCCTTTAGGAAATGACAAAGTAGCACAGACCCTCTTCTGGGGTGCCCCAGCACCAATTCACCATTGCTGGGACACGCCTGCCTTGGATACTGAACATTCCCATGGTTCACTGGCCTGTGGAGGCACTGACCTGCAAACAACCAGTGCCAACCACTCACCTTGCAGAGGAAAACCCTGAAGGGGGTCTACCTAGGCAGGTATGAGATATTCCAGGACTTTTTTAAACACTTTGAGGAATGACACTGTTCTATAATCCTGACTTCCCTGCCAGGTTTATTTTTGTCTTGAAACTATATTATCCTTTGAGGGATTGCTCACTGCCAGGAGGACTGTCCTTAAAGGAGAAAAATGTGCAGGGAAAGAGACCAGAACAAGACCCACCTGTAAAGCAGCAGCACACTCATCACTTTATCAGCTTTTAAAAGCAATACGTTGCGCATTGGCATCAGATACAGGTTGGGTCACCAGCCTGGTGCACGCAGAGTAAGTTGTCACACCTGAGCCCTTACGCTTCCACCAACAGCCGGAGGCTGTGCCCCTGCACTCAGCGCTGTGTCCTGCACAATGCTCCATGCAGAAAAGAAACCCTTTTTTTTCCTGAAGTTTGTCCAGCTGCGTACAGCATAAAACTTTCCAGGAAGACATTTGGTAGAGGGGAATACTGTAACCTCATTCACTTCATTTAAAGCCTCTGTTGCTTTCCTGTCCCAATAATACATGTACAACTTCTTTATTAGTAAAAGGAGTTACGTGGAAAAAAAAAATAAGGAAGGAAAAACTCACCCCCAAAACCTGGGTGAAACTTTAGCAACCCAGCTAAAACGAAGACATGCCTGTCTCTGTTTCAAGCCATTCAACCCTGGGTCCATTGGGTTCTCTGGATTACCGTAGCACCCAGACTTTTCCAGAAATGTCAGACACGTTTACCACAGCAATTAAGCTGTCTGCCATCTGCAAAAGATTTGCCCAAGAGTTTTCTCAACTTTATTTCTTTCCCCGTGAAATACATTTAACTTAATTCTTTCAATGTTTTGCCTATCATTCAAGTCCATGAAGGATTGCAGAGCTGGCTAGGGTTTTGAGGGCAACTTTTCCTTCTAAGGATTAGTTGTGCACTGGTGCACTGAAATTTTATATACAGAGTAACAGTCGGAATATGAATTATTTCTTGAGGAACACTGCGCCTATTCTTGGGAATGGAGAAGTAAAAAATTTACTAGGAATTTCAGCCAAGGAGCTGAGATTAACACCCTTTATTCCCCTCCCAAATGGTGAGTTATTTTCAGAATACTAGGCCAGGCTTGAGCTTCATGTCTCCATCACACTGTATAAAAGCGCCCTACAAGTAAATATGTGCACTCAGCCAGTGACAATGAAAGACGTGGGTCTGAGCTCTTGAGCACATTGGAGAAAGTTTTAAGTTTTCTCAGCAACATTTAGGGTACTTTTGCGGTCCAAGCAAAACATCAGTTAGGAAAGCTGAAGGACATTCTTTATGTTCCTCCTCCTTCTAGCTCACATATAAACTGCTTGTTCCCAACTGCCTAACACTGGTGGGTGTTCTCACTTCTTGCTATGGAAACTATATTTTTTATGTAACTAACTCTCTAAATACAGACTGCCTATGTGACAAATAATCAACCAGTCTACAACATGTTATTTGCTCTCCCTGAGTACTTACGGGTTTTTAGCAACTTTTGTTCTTCCATCGCATACCCAAATCCTGACTCTCATGAAATAATCTCTGGGAAAGTAATCCATTAACAATTAAAAGGCAGGACACCTGAGGGCACA
Organism: Amazona ochrocephala; assembly: GCA_039720435.1. Lineage (NCBI taxonomy): Eukaryota > Metazoa > Chordata > Aves > Psittaciformes > Psittacidae > Amazona > Amazona ochrocephala. The sequence continues at coordinate 97,335,050 of CM077877.1, read as the reverse complement.
ACCTTGCTCTTGTCACACAGACATGGTATCCCCTTTGGAGCCTAATTTTAAGACTTTGGAGTGATTTTATGCCACTCCTGTGACCTTGCAGAAGCACAAGGTAAGGTCAGGCCTTAGGACAACTGAGAATAAGGATCGGGGTTTTAACAACACCCAGTAAATGACTACATAACTGAGAAGAGTGGGAATCACAAAAAGAAATAGCACAATCCCTCAGCTGGGTTCAGCGTAGGGCCTTTGAAATTCTTCACTGACAAGATCTATCTGTAAAATATAAAATGATCCTTTGCTGTCAGAAGGACAGACTGAATTTTGGGAGGGTGATTCTGTGTGGTTAAAATGCATCTCTCAACCACAGTGATTTCCTAGCTGATGTTCCACATTCATAAAATAATGTAACAACGTAACACTCCCAGTTCCTTCTTTCAGTTTCTTAACACATTAATTTTTTAGTTTCTGTTTCTGAATTTCATCTGAATGAAGAAACCCTTTGGACACTTCATCCATTTCCTAGGAAAGTACCCTAATGCACACAAAGGGCTGATCACAGATGAGTTGTGGTCTGCATGACCGGTCCCACCACACTCACTGGGAACACTGAGGCAGCAAAACTCTGCACAGCCCTTAAGCTGTGCCTAAAACCCCAAGCACCACGCAGCAGCACCCACAAACCCTCCCAGCTGCAGGGCTTCTCGCCTCTCCTTCCCTGTGTCCCCACATCTGGCCACATAACATCAGCCCACACCTCACTGCAAAGCACATCCCGTCCTCCTGCTCCAGGCTGCCACCTCCGCCGCTCTCCACAGCTGCAAGGTGGAGCCACCCCGTCGTCCTCCTGTGCCAAGGGACTTGGCTTCAGGCTGGCTGTGCTTGGCTGCAGAGGGCTGGCACAGCCGTGGCCCTGCTAGCCAAGCTGCCAGCCGCCAGGGTTGGGGCAGCCAACTTGCTCTCCCTTCAGAGCCGTCACTCATCACGTCTCCGGTGGATTTACTGTCACTGACCCCTGTACCATGAGGTAGCGTCTCTGACTCACAGGTCGTGTGCCACAGCGGTACAGGATGGCAAGCGCTGGGGTTTCTTTCTCCTGTGCACAGGCTGCTTTTCAAGACAGAGAAGAGAGAAGCACAACTGATGTTTATTTTTGGTTGGGATGTTGAAAGCCACCCAGACAATACATTGAGCACTATTTGGCTAAGTCTCAGCACTCGCTGTGTCCAGTATGCTTGCTTCGTGCTATGCCTGTCCTGTGCTGCTGTATTTAGTCCTAGGGTTGTAGCACAAATTCTGGTGGAAGAAAAGTTGACAGATGTCAGAAAGTTGCACTGATAAAGTGCAACCAGTGAAGGTTTTGCTGTTTGTTCTTTTCTATATGCATAAAGGCAAATTTGCAGCAGTGAGATGTGTCCCTGCCCACTTTGCACACACTTTAAGAAACACTGCTCCTAAGCAAAACAGCGTATGTTAGGCACTAAAAAATAACAATAATCAGCAACACGGAACACATTCTTTCCTTCAGATTTTTTACAGCCCATGGGCCCAGTGCTGCTCACACCAAACTGGGGACACAAAGAATCACAGCAAAACCATCAGAGAGGCTGTAAGCCCCCAGCAGAGCTGCAAGGCTCTGAAGATGGGATGGGGCAAGCACTGCATTCCCCAGGCCTAGCAGCAGGGCTGAAAAAGGTAAGGCAAAAAGGGCAGCTGTAAGGATTTGGAATAAATGGGGAACCAAGGAAGGGGATGGGGAAAAAGGTGGCCAGGAATGTCACCGAGAGGAGCCTTATACCCCAGGGCAGGCAGGGTCATGCACCTTCCTGCCCTCAGAGCCACCTCATTCCCACTGCCCAGTGCCTCTCCACCCTCAAAAGGTACAAGGTGCTCTGGTCAACGCCTGCACTGCTGCCTTTCCCCTTCTGAGCTGACAGCGGATGGCGGACAATGTGTAACCTTTGTAGTGTAACCAGTGCAACCTTTCCTGAGCTGGGAGTCCATCCCCTGGCTTGGAAGCCTCCCCCTTGCCCTGGCAGCATCCTCAAAGCTGGCAGCTGCAGGGATAAAAGCATCCCTCTGCTGCATGCATTCCCTTGGCTCTGCCCTCTCCTCTCTAAACCACATGGGTGCAGACTACAAAAGCCCAAGCAATTCCTTAGCAAGCCTCTCTAACATGCAAAAACTTCAGTGGTAGTATTTCTGAGACAGTTTGGCCATAGCTTTGCACCAAGTCGCTGCTGAAGCATTCAGTCCAGACAGCAGTGACTGAATCCATTCACAGAGATCAGGCTCAGACCCCTGTGGCTGCAGCCGCTACTCACCCTCTTCTTTCATTCACTTATCTATGTGCTCATTTGTTCATTCATTCCTTCATTCACGGAGCACAGGGCTTCCTTTCCTTAGTCACTTTCCACAAGTTACTCCTTAAAGTTATCCCACAGCTCCCTGGGGGCCCGCCAACACCAGCACACCACTGGCAGCCTCCCCAGCAAGCCCAGCTTTGCACCCTCATCCACCTCCTTTGGGGTCCTATGGACACTCCCTGCATCCCAGCTACTGCAGGCCCTGCAGGTGCTTGGGAAAGCAGCCAGTCATCCCCTCCTTGTTTTCAGTGGTGCCAGGGACACCCAACCTCTGCTGCTGTCGTCAGTGGCATAACCGGCTGCAAAGGAGACAAACAATAAGGATCTTTGATGTGACACAAGTCTGCTAGGATCCCTTGGCAAGGTTTGCCTGTCTGCCCTAACAGCTGAACATCCTTCAGAAAACATACCAACAAAACAGATCCTTAACTGCAGTCTCATTAAAGCAGCTCTGGCTCATTCATCACTTTAGCTTGTGTAAGGAGGTGCTGTGACCAGAAGCCACAGAAACACAACCATGTACAAAACAAAGCCTGAAAAAATAGTTTCAGAACCATCTTCTCCTCATGATTTCTCCTGTCCTGGTCTCACAGAGACAAGCACAAGGAAGCTGCTGAACATTGAGCCCCTCCAAGGGAGTTCAGCTCTTCCTCCCCATCAGGACAGGCTGCCAAACAGCCTGCTGAGACATCCACAGACACCTTCTTCCTGGCTTCTGAAAACAGCTTGTGTTCTTAAGGATCCCCTTCAAGTGCTTCCACCAAGGAGGCACAATGAGTACACTTCCAGGATCAAGGTTTACCTCCTCTCACGAGTGCCAATCCACTTGAGTGCCTTCTGCAGGTGCCTAAAAAGACCAGATTGAGCCCTGGTTTTCCACAACTTTTCACTCACTTGCAAATGTTAGAAGGAACAATTCAAAAACTGTGTGACTGACTGACCTATTTCTTACAGTTTGGGTTCACCAAGTGCAACTGCTACGTCACAGAACAGTTTGGGTTGGAAGGGACTTTAAAGCTCATCCAGTTCCAACCCCCTGCCATGGGCAGGGACACCTTCCAGTAGACCAGGCTGCTCAAAGCCCCATCCAGCCTGCCCTTGAACACTGCCAGAGATGGGGCAGCCACAGCTTCTCTGGGCAACCTGTGTCAGTGCCTCAGCACCCTCACAGTAATGAGCTTCTTCCTAATATCTAATCTAAATTTATGCTCTTTCAGTTTAAAGCCATCCCCCTTGTCCTGTCACTTCATGCCCTTGTAAAAGGTCCCTCTTCAGATTTCTTGTAGACCTCCTTTAGGCACTGGAAGGCTGCTATAAGGTCTCCCTGGAGCCTTTTCTTCTCGAGGATGAAGAAGACCAACTCTCAGCCTCGCTCAATAGGAGAGCTCTCCAGCCCTCTGATCATCTTCATAGCCCTTCTCTGGACTTGGTCCAACAGCTCCATGTCCCTCTTGCGCTGGAGGCTCCAGAGCTGAATGCAGGACTGCAGGTAGGGTCTCACCAGAGCAGAACAGAGGGACAGAATCACTGCTGGTCATGCTCCTTATGATGCAGCCCAGGATACCGTTTGCTTTCTGCTCCGCGAGCGCACACTGCTAACTCATGCTGAGCTTCTTATTAACCACTACCCCAAGTCCTTCTCCTCAGGGCTGCTCTCGATCCATTCTTAACTCAGCCTGTAGTTGTGCTGGGGGTTGCCCCAAACTAAGCACAGGACCTTGCACTTGGCCTTGTTGAACTTCATCCTTTCATTGAAGGACAGACAACCTGAGCCACTTTCCTTCCCTTACCCTTGTTCATTCCCATGTTATATGTTGCTGGCTAAGCTTTCACAGGAAAGAGACACGTAACTTGTGTTTTACTCCAGTTTAGAGAATAAGGAAGGGCTACACAAACACAGAGTGCCATCTGCCATACCTCAGATCTCACCCTTTCTTGCAAGTCATTCCTTCAGCTCTGTGAAGCCATCCCACATCTCCACCATGGCACGGTCCAGCTCAGCAAACCATTTGCGCTTGTAGCAAACAGCAGCCAGGGCAGATGGAGAGAGACGGAGTTACCCAAGGGGAGCAGGGAACCACGGGGTTACCACAGAGCCTGTGCACCAAAATGAAGGACACAATCAGGAAAAAATTAAGACAAACCATCTTGTCTGATGGTCTGTAGGGAAAGGTGGTGCATACAGCACAAGTGCCTGCTCAGCAAAGGCTGAATCTCAGCTGCTGATCCTGCCTTTCCCATTCGACCTCCTTCTGGCTTGACAAGTTCTGGCCAGAAAATCCAGCTCCTATAGATGGCTCTCCCCCCTCTTCTCTGCCCTATCTGCACCCTGTCATTTTAATGGACTTCTGGTCTCTTTCTCTATATGAAGAGCATAAATTTCTCAATTCCCTAGACAGCCACATTCTGCCACAGCCTTCACTGATCTCTGCTAACAGCCCCTGGCACCAGGCTAGTCACTACAAAGTTCTTGCTGCACCTGGAAAAGCAAGGACCAGAAGTCCTGAACTCAAGCAACCTCTGGAGGTGCCAACACCCCCTCCAAGCCCAGCAGGACAGCACCTGAAGGAGGAAAAAGCTGGTGCTGAAAATCGCCTTTTACCACTTCAACTCAGAGTCCATTCTTTGCGCCCATCACAAAATGTGTTCACCAGGTGCAGGGCTGGTTTGCCTGTGCGGTGTGAGAGCAGCGGTTACCTCCTCAAGCATCAAGATGCATCCTAACACAGCGGCGGGCTCCAAGCATGTTCCCTTGGTAGTTTTTTGTTTCTATACAGTGTGCAACTTACTTACATACTTGGAAGGCACTGAATACACTGTAAATGCTCCCCAGGTTTTACTGTTACCCCATTTGCATATGCATTTTGCTCTGCACCTGAATGTGTGGAACATTCAAGTTAAACATTAAATGCATCATACACCCACCTGAAAAAGGAAAACACAGATAAAAGCCAACGCAACCTTGAGTGCCCAACCCCAGATCGTTTGATCAAAGACAAAGCTCTTACTGATTTCACCAGTGCTGGAAGGAATTCAAGCAGGAAGACAGCAACAATAATTTCAAATACAGCTTTCTGTTTCTCTCGGATGTGCGTCCCTGTAAAATCAATACCTTGCAGTGAGCAAAAAAACCCCAAAATAATTCCATACATCAGCCTAATATGCTTTATCATAATAGATGTGCACAAGCACACTTAGGCACATGCTTGTGCATAGGCCAGAGGCCGGCTATTTGATTCCATATATTATTTTTAGTGTAAGTTAGAATGTTGTCACTGAACAGCAGGTTATTTATTCCCCCAGTCCTCAAATTAAACTTCTTACAAAAGCTCATAAATGAAGAAGGTCCTGGTTATTTGTTTCCTATTTAAATACGTTTTCTGCAGGAACTCACCGCATTCACTTTGGGTACAATCAGAAATAGCGCAGTTATGATAGCAGCAGGCTGCTCCAAAGCATAATCTGTAAAACCAAACATCCAATGTGGACAACATCGTTGGTCTAAGCAGCATTCAGCACTACAGACAAAAGAAAACTTTGACTCATGGCTTCGTAAGCCACGAATTCATTTCACAATGAAACTGTCCCGGCAGGGACCCAAAACTGAACTTGGAGCAGAGGAGCAGGGAGCACACACCGGGGTTTCACTCAGCAGTGCGGCTTCCCCGAAGCTGGGCTCCATCACGTTAAATATCGCCACTTAGAGGGCAGTGGGGATTTAAAGGAAAGCAGCGAGTACCAGAGCACTTAAACTCATTCGATGTGGCAACACTGCCCTCCTGCTTCCTAGTGGTTCCTGCCCTTGCATTCAACATACCTAGGACCAAGAGCTGTCCCGAGCAGCTTCTGCCGCCACGAAAGTGCTGAAGGACTTGACTTACTCTGTGTTTCCTTGTCTATTCACATCTCCTCGTGCAGGCAGCAAAGACGCATCTCATTAGGGAAACCAGGATAATAAAAGCCCCAAACTTTAATTTCATGGTTTTCTCAGAGGGAATACAGGCAGCTATAAAAACCATCTCAAAACCCACTGTTTGATTTCTGGGTTCAGCTTCAGGCTTTATAACTGAATTAATAACAAATAATAAAATTATAATTATCCCACCTTGGAATTGAAAAAGGCTTATGTCTGTTCTTTTCATCTGGTGAAACACAATGGAAAATGATAAAAAATGGGGGAAATAGACCATTGGATTGGATTTTAGACTAATCCTGCTATTTCTGCATTCAGTGTTTGAGGGATGGCAGGAAGGGAAAGACCCAATACTCCAACGCTGGCCAGATTAAAATTTAAAAAATGAATTAAATTAAAATGAAATTGAAAATATTAATCCCTGTGACCTGTTCCTGTCTGCTCCTATTGAAACAGCTGTCCTCTAGAGGCCAACGAAGCAAACATCCTACAGAGGAAAGCAAGAGAAAGGAGAGAGGACACGTCCCGCTTCCTGCTCCATCCGAGGACAGGCCCCGCAGCCACGTGCAGCCCCTGATGCTGCTCCAGGGAAGGGGCAAAGTCTGAGCACATCAGCATGGTTAATTTAAACATATGAAGAAGTTAACTACTGTAAAGTAAAACAATGATGAAAGCCGAACCTTTTATTCTGTACAATACTTTACGTGAGCCTCTGCATTTTTTCCTTCTAGAAGGAAAAACAAGCTGGGAAGTGCAAATAAACCAAGCAAACTGGAGGGAAGGAAGGAATAGCTTGCAAGGCAATTGTGAAAAACAAATAATGAGGTAATGAGGAAGGAAAAGAAAATGTTTCACAAAGAGAGGACGTGGGTCAGGATTTAGGAAAGGTTGGAAAGTCTCAAAAGGTGCAGGAAAACAAAAAGCTTGAAAGGGGCTATTGAACCCAGGAGGTGAAAAAGACTGAGTAACAGAATAAAAGAAAGGAGATTTGAAAAGAAAAAAACCCCTGTTTCCAAGTTCCTGTAGATCAGGCCCCAGTTACTGCTGCTGACAAACCTGAGACCCTCAGGTACACGTGTCCCAAACTTCCCCAGCCTTCTGACCTCCTTCAGGAGCGCAAAGCTGGCTTTGCCCTCCCCTCGGTTCATCACATAAACATTCACACTTGAAAGGTACAGGTTTACCTGGTAAAGGCTGTCTGTGTGCTGGATGCCTTAGGAAGGGTGTTTCCACTTCCAAGGGAAAGAAGAATGCTAGAAAAAGCAGATATAGGCACAAATTTGCCCACTTCACTGCCTCAAAGCCCCATGGGTTTCTGATCTGAACCCAAAGCATTACCAATCCATGGATCCCCAAGCTATCCACTCCAGCACTCGCTCCTGTACGTCCTTTACCCTCCATCGTCATCAACCTGACCATTTTTTGGTAATGAGCACAGTCATGGATCAACACAGCCACGCTCTCTGCTTGTGCAGCCCCGGCACCCTCCAGGAGCACCCTGCAGACATCACCCACACCTCTCATCCCTCTGTTGGTCTCCCAATGGGAGAGCCGTGTGTATAGCACTAAGTTTTCCTTCCAGAGAGGCTGGGGAAGAGAGGCAGGCTCTGGGAGTCCTGCTTGTGCATTGCTTCCTCCACACTCACCAGCATTTTGCATTGTCAAACACAACAGCTGAAGGGTCCAACAGCTATTTTCACTCAGACATTACCACTCACTTAATTAGCATTGATCTGCACGTTTACCTCATGCTGGCTATCACCTTCTAGGCTTTCCATACATGTCGGGTCTTCCTGACATGTGGCATTACTTTGATGCCTGGGAGCTTGACTTTGTTCTGCACTCGAAGGTCATGCAGAGTGCTTTTTCAAAGCATCCTTCAAGCTAGCTCCCTGACAATGACAAATCTTGGTTTATTGCCTTCCCTAAGGCCTCACAGTGTTTCCTAACAGACACCCTAGTGGTATTCTCAAATCCGTCACTCTTGAAGCCAGATGTAAAGTAACCACAGAAAGCTGCATACAGCCATCAAACCATATGACCGGTTTTATAACTACTGGCAACCCACTGAACATTAAATATTGGATTAACATTCAACAGCTCTGCTGGTGCTTCCTGCACTTTGGCAGAGAGCTTTCCTCACTCTGTCACAGGCTCACAGAATGGGCTACAACTCACTTTCAGGAGAAGTCTCAAAATGGAGGGCTTGGCTGGCACTACGCTGGACTCCCAACATGCAGCCAGATGGAGCAACGCAACAGGACCACAGGCTGGGCGATGAGACTGCTGCTGCTCTTCAGCCTCCATGAAACCAGTCGGCAACTCTTTACTTGCATGGCTGGCCCAGGCTTGTGTTCAAGCTACCACCAACCCAAACCTACCCTCTCACATTAGCTTTGGTTCATTCTTCTGCTTGCATTCTTCTGAGAACTGCAGTCTCTTTGGGATCAGGACTGGTTTTCCTGCATGCAAGGTGAGTGCCTTACACTTGTTTGACTTTTTTCTCCCTAGGCACCATTACATGAGCACTTCTCCAAGCAGGAACAATTTGCTCTGAGAGCTGGTTCCTGGTGTCTGCACTTATCTGATGCAAGCACAGGTCCCAACATTGCCTTGTGCCTCCAGCCTACTTCTAACCAAGTAGCTTCCTCAGCTCTGTGTCTGCCATCCCTGAGTGCTGCTGGGTCAGCTGCCTTGCCTAGGATCAAACCTGCCTCTGGTGTGAGGTGCTACAAGATCACAGACACCAACCTGACCCTGTTACATCCATCCCTCTCCTTCATAAAGCACAGGCAGGTGAGCTGTGGTGAATGCCAGCAATCCTGCCAACACAGGTCAGGCACTGCAGCCATCACCTGCACCTATTAGCACAGACCAGGAAAAAATAAACTGGAATAAATAGACGTAGCTCAAACTTGCAGGGAGAGGCCTAATCCCAGGAGATGCCAAGCAACTCTGTAGGAGAAACTGCTGTTGCCTGTGCACACGCATTCCTCCTGACATGCTGCTTCACATCCAGATGCAGGCTGCACCGTTTTTAGAGGCAGGAGACTGACGGATGGACTCCAGCACACAGCCCAGCAGAACATGGCAACAGACCCATGACAGGGGTAATGACCGCATTTAAAACACCATTTAAAGAAAGGTAACCTGTCAAGTTTGCTTATGTTGTAAGGCTCAGCCCCAGAGGACTCCGGCGTATTTCCAACACATCAAACTAATTGTAGTTTACATTTGTTTCACTCTCTATTAGAGGTGCTCCACTTTCCAGGAAAACTAATTTGATCTGCAGCACTTGTCCGGCCGCAGCTTTCTGCAGGAAACCTGACCACGTCTCTGCACTGAACGGGGCTTTGGGTACCGCCATGATCTGTGGCATGTCACCCTGAACGCTGCTACACGCCGAGAATAGCTCCAGCTTCCTCCACCTCGCGTCGTCTGGAAATAAAACATATGGAGTTAGCACGGCCGCTGATTGGATTTTGATTGTTCTGAAATGCTGCCAAGTTTAAAGTGGAGAGTGTGGCCTGAAAGGAAATACAGTAGACACTAGACAATTTATTTGTTTCTGAGGGGGGACCTGGCTGACAGGCCGCTTCGAAGGTGGCTAACAAGAGCAGCATGTTCCCATATGGAAACCATATGGTGAAATCGGCTGGGATCTGAAAACATGGCACAGTATATGTTATCACGGCAACAGAAAAAGCAGAGCGCTGTAAAAAAGCCGTGCCAATCACAACAGCAAATTGCTGACGGAGGGTGCTGATAACTAACTAAAATAGCTGACATGCCAGCAGGGCTTAGATAAAGCGCCTCAGGAGCTGGAGAGGGAAAGGGCACGCAGGGGAAAAAATCACTCGGGCACTGCCAGCGCGGTGTATGGGCACAGCCCTCGGGGGCTCCGCACGGCGGCGGATACCACACAGCCAAAGGCTCCTAAAACCCGGAAAGAGGGCGAAAAACCAATCCCAAGCGGCTCTGACCTCATAAAGGCACCTATTATCGCTTTGTCTCTGGAGAGCCGACACATCAAACCGGCCGAAAGCGCAAATATTTACATGCGGGGAAAGCGCCTCCGAGCTCCGGAGCGACCGCGACCCACGCAGCCCCGGCCCCGCCCGCCGCCGCACGGCCCGGCAGCAGCCTGCCGCTGCGCCACAGCGCCCCCGTGCGGACCCACCGCAGCACAGCGCGACGTGCCGCAGGCTACGCCCCCTCCCAAGCCAAGCCCCGCCCCACTCCGCTCCTCGAAGAGAGGGTGTTGGGAGAGGGGCGCGGAGAGCTGCTGGAATGAAACCAGAGGGATTCCTTAAATTTAGGGCAAATTTGCTCGTCGTCTTGACAGAGGAATGGGGAGGAGTTAGCCCTCTCCCCACATTTGGGAATGCTGTATACCTGTACTTTTGAGAAAAAAATTAAGCCAACTTTGTATGGATTTAATAATAATAATGATAACAATAATTAGAATAGCAACAATAATGTTAAAGAAATAAAATGGATACTTAATCTCAAAATAAGTTCAACTTTCCACCGAATAACCAAAAAACCCTTTAAATTCTGGTTTTTTTTCTTTTCATTTTGTTCTGAAAGCAGACTTTTTTCATGCTTTTATAGACCCAAAATAACTTTTCCAAGGTTATTTTGCTTCAGTCAGTGAAGAAGAAATATCCATGCCATTTCAGCTCTGAGGGCGAAAAAAAGAGAAGGAAATAGCTGAACACACCGAAGCACGGTCTGTCAGCAGCCTGACAGTCACCAAGGCCATGTTTTGTACTGCTCATTAGCTGCTGAAATGTTTCTGGGACAGAAGCATTTTGTGCAAAAGTAGTATCCAGAGAGATAAAGTGCATGACTATATATAGGTTATGCTGCTATGGTCTATCAGGAATAAGATCTCCTGTTTTCTCATTTCAAGGACTAATGACTGATTTTTCATTTATTTATTTTATGATTTTAAAAATATAGGAAAAATCATTTTTAAACCTTTGTCCATGGAAAAACATTAGCTTTTCCACATTAACACTTCAAGAATTACAGCTTTCCACTTTGCCAAGGACAGTTCAGGAACTGTTTTACCAGTTCTGTGTATTTCTACATATTTAATTCATGCCTTCAGTAATATTAAGACCAAAGCAGTGATTTTGTGTTTATTAAATTCATATCTGGTATATGCACAAGGAAGACTGTTCCAAAGGCCACAGAAACCAACAGCATTTGCATTGACTGAAAAAAACTGTCCTGGGAAAAGAACATATTTCACTGCAGCTTTGACTGCTCCCAAACACCCTGTTCACTCTTCCTGGAAGAGACCTTTGTAGGATGACTCCTGCATGCTCCTACCCTGCATGACTTATGAAGACAGGCTGAGACAGTTGGGGAAGACAGTTGAAGAAGAGAAAGCTCTGAGGAGACTTTAGAGCAGCTTCCAATACCCAAAGGGGGCCTACAAGAAAGGAGGAGAGGGACTTTTTACAAGGGCATGAAGCGACAACAGGTGATGGCTTTAAACTAGAAGAGGGTAGACTTAGATTAGACATTAGGAATATTAGGAATTCTTACTGCCAGTACTAGGGTTGGTACTACCTGAGATACAAAGTCCCTTATAGACACCATCACCCTGGCCCACAGATGTGCTGTTGGTGAGGTCCAGGCCCTGATGTTTTGGGTCCTCAATCACTGGGATACAAGTGCCTGTGCATGTACCACTTGGAGGGTCTGAGCCTGAGCACAAAATCCAAAACCTCTGAGACACATCAAAGGTAGAAGGGATGAGAGAGAGGTCCAGGGAAACCCAAACATGCCACACACATCAGAGATGGATTAACTCCTGACTCCTGTCTGAACCAGGCAGAATGCAGGTTGTTCTTGAACAGGACAGGAACTGATGTTTGAATCACCCAGTTTCCTTTTTTGTCCTCTCATTTTAAAGGAATAATAGTGCCACTCATCCACTGTCCTTGTCTGTGTGCCATTTCCATGGACCCTTCCTTTATTTTTCTTTCTAATTGCTGTTCGGGTTCGTTAGCTATCACTCTGGAGGGGGGGGGGAGCAGGTTATGCACAGTAGTGACTAGAAGTTCATCAGTTGCATATGCATGCAAGCCATGTCATTACAGCTGCATTTATCAGATCCCAACACGCACATTTAATGCTAAACTATAAAGCCAAGAAATCAAAATAGAGATCTCAATTGTTGCTTCTGATGATCCACCTGGTTAAATAAACTGGTCTTTGAAAGGAAAATAACACTTACTTCATGGAAAAGATCAGAAGCTGTAAGTTTCCAATGGCCTGTCAATACAAGCTCAGCAACTTTAAATTCATGTTTATGTTTTAAAAGTCTGCAAGTGATTATGTAAGTCTATAGATACACATGCATGTTTACATTCAGTACAACTGGGAACACAAGAAAGCTTTTGGGATGAGTTTTAGCTTATTTCAGGATAAAGCAAAGGTTAACACATATTTCAACGTCACCTCATGCACCACAATCATAGCACTTTTATTCTAGTCATGAGGAAAGTTTTGCACTGATTTATGATAAAAGAGGAAAAGTTTGCCTGATCCCTGTCTCCAGCTGCAAATACTTTTTGCCTGTGTAACACCCGCCATCCATCTCCTCCAGAAACAGAAAGGTCACATCCTGGTTGACACTACACCCACTGCAGAAAAAGCCAACCAGAAGTATATTTATGAGATCCAGCAGCAGCACTCATGCTTTTCACTCCCTGAGACAGATTTTCAGTGGCAGCCCCTAAGCACACCAGTCAGCACAGTTCACTGACTGATGCTGCTATTTTCTTTGTGAACTCAGAAAATAAAGCAAAATTCCAAGTTTTAATTAGTCAAAAGCCCCTGGAGTATTCCATTCTGCTCTTTAAGCAAAACGCATCAACTCTGGCCCAACGTTGAGCACCTTCCTTTTCATTCTTCACCCTAGATGAGCTCCTTGAGGTTGAAGCAGGTGAAACAATCCAGTTAGACCTGTGCATGCTCTGCTTTTCCAAAAGTTATGGCCAAATTGCCTTTAGACAAATAGAGGCAAAATTGAAGGCCCTATCAGGAAATACTGGTAGAATCATGGAACGGTTTGGGTTGGAAAGGACCTTAAGATCATCAAGTTCCAACCCCCCTGCATGGGCACGGATGCCTCACACTAGACCATGTTACCCAAAACTCCATCCAACCTGGCCTTGAATACCGCCAGGGATGAAGCATTCACAACTTCCCTGGGCAACCCATTCCAGGGCCTCACCACCCTCACAGTAAAGAATTTCTTCCTCATATCCAATCTAAACTTCCCCTGTTTCAGTTTGAACCCATTACCCCTTGTCCTATCACTACAGTCCCTAATGAAGAGTCCCTCCCCAGCATCCCTATAGGCCCCCTTTAGATACTGAAAGGCTGCTATGAGGTCTCCACGCAGCCTTCTCTTCTCCGGGCTGAACAACCTCAACTTTCTCAGCCTGTCTCCATACGGGAGGTGCTCCAGGCACCTGATCATCCCCCTATCCCTCCTCTGGACTTGTTCCAACAGTTCCATGTCCTTTTTATGTTGAGGACACCAGAACTGCACACAATACACCAAATGAGGTCTCATGAGAGCAGAGTAGAGGGGCAGGATCACCTCCCTCGACCTGCTGGTCACACTCCTTTTGATGCAGCCCAGGATACAGTTGGCTTTCTGGGCTGCAAGCGCACACTGCCGGATCATGTTCAGTTTCTCATTGACCAACACCCCCAAGTACTTCTCTGCCCAACCTGTAGCTGTGCCTGGGATTGCCCTGAGCCAGGTGTAGGACCTTGCACTTGTCTTGGTTGAACCTCATGAGGCTAGCATTGGCCCACCTCTCAAGTGTGTCAAGGTCCTCTGGATGGCAACATTTATCTTCAGCATGTTAACTACAACACACTGCTTGGTGTCACTGGCAAACTTGCTGAGGGTGCACTCAACCGCATTGTCCGCGCCTGCCCTGGCAGTTGCTGTCAATCTAGCATTTGTTCTTTGCATTTAACAGCACCCCACCAACTTTCTCTTTCTAGAATTTGCACTTGAACCTGCCACTGCTGCCAGCACAAGCAAACCCAGCAGCACCCGGGGAAAGGCTGGGGGTCTTCTCACAGAACAACGTAGTCTGATGGTTGCCTCTACAACACCTGAGACTGGACAATGCCTGAAATGCAAGGGTAGGAGGGGAGGAAGGGCAGTGTGAAAGGTGGGCAAGAGACACAACTGGAGAAGGGAAAATGGAAGAATGGGGCAAGTGTATGAAGTGGTATTTATCCCAGACTGAAGGAGCTGGAAGTGATGCTTGCTATAGAGAAAGAGGAAGCAGCTGAGGGAAGGGGTAGGGGGCATGTCCTCCATTTATTGCTGAGTTAGACACATTTACTGATCTTCCTAAGGCCCTAGTTGCTGAAAACACATGACTTTGCCATAACCTGAACTTTCATCACAAAGAAAGAAAGGAAAAGTTCAACCCCCATAGGATAAAATCAGTGGCTCAGGAGGCAAATTAAACTACCGCAAAACATACTCAGATTTTAAACCAGTTATGGTTTCTAAAGCTGATTTAGAGTTTGCACACTGGGAGCTAGCTACATCAACGGAGAATGTATACATGTATATCTGTGTGTTTGCTTGTCAGCGAAGTCTTTATCTTTAAAAGCAGGACTTCACTTTGCTCCTAAAGAGACTCATTACCCAGTCACGTCAGACTGGAATGCTTACCTCTTGCCAGAAAGCTTTCCATTTCTGCCTCTCAAGTTCTGACCAAAAGGGTAATTTTTCAGTCATCAGAGAATGAGGGATGCCCAGGACTCAGTGCCCCATAATCACATCTTCAAGGTCAGAGAGATGAACAGTACTAAAATAAAATATTAAAAGAAGCAAGCTGAACTAAAAGAACAAAATCTGAGAAAGCTGCTGGAACAAAACACAAAAAAAGGCTTTTTATCTTTTAAACACTCAACTAATTTTGTCCAACTGCAGTAACTTTTTTCATCTCATTTTGGGCACACCTTTAAAACAAACCACAACAATGGATGAGGCTTCCTGCATCCACTTCCTGCTATGAACCCTTTGTAATTCTTTGAAATAAATATGGTTTGGGTTATTTTTGAAGGGGTAATGTTTAATATCTGTCCCCCAGCGTGTAAATGTGTAGAATACACCAAAGACTTAACATCTGCTACAAATAATTTTACAGAGGATCTCAGGTTCTCTAAGGTTATTAGGATATTGTACAGGTGGCCAAATTATTGAAGTATGGTTTAAATTCAACACTCATGCACTTTCATAACTTGCATTGGATTTTAAAGTCTGGAAGCCACATGTCAACACTGGAAAACACGAGGCTGGCTTGCTGGAAGTTCAAACATTAAAAGCCACTTTCAAAACACTACAGACTCGTTATGCAGCATGATAGCTGGGGCAGCAGGCTGCTCTGCAGAAACACTTAGCAGCAGCCTCTGCTGCTACAGAGGTGCTGTAAAAAGTTAAGGCAAGCTCCTTCCCTTTCAGACAAGTGACTGTTCCTACGAGCATTACAGCATTACTTTCTCTACCCCATACTGATTCAGTCAAGACCATTACCAATCAACCTCAATTTTAGCATCTAACTTGAAGCGTGTGCTGCAAATGTAATGCGGAGTGGAAACTGAGGCATACAGTCACACAAGTGCTTTTAATCCTGTTTCTTTGTTCACGAAGTACCATGGAAGCTAAATGAGGGAAAGCTAAATAGACTTGGTATTAGAGACCCCACTTACTCTGAGTAAGACTCAGTAGTTATTTGTATTTTGAGAGAGTTGCTTTGTAATGAATAAAGAGGAACCTCTTGCCTGATGCACTGATGTGGTGCAGAGCTCTGGGGACACAGCTCGGCAGTCTGGGTCCTGGCTGGAAGGAAGCACACGATTCACACCAGCATGTGCAACATGAAAACCCACTTCTGCAGCCTGTGGTTTTACTGGGCTGCTCTGAAGACCACAGAAAGTGGTTTTTAGTGCAGTAACTTCTGCACCTTCTTTGGGGGAAGCACTAGCTAAACTGCTGTGAGGGAGAAGAGATGCCATACTTGATTTCCTCAGTCCCATGGTGTAGAAGTGGATGTCATTACCTCAAGAAGCAGATTATAGCACTACCTGAGCTTCTTGAGTCTGAGCTTTCAGCTAGCACATCTGCTGTGGTACATACTAATAGCCAGCATGTGTCTTTGTGCTTCTGGGCGATCCCTGTGAAGGCACGATCCACGGTCGGGAAAGGGAATAACACATGTGCAAAGGGAAGCTGGGGGGATACTCAGTGAAGGGGGTGTTGTAGGCCCACCTGCTGCAAGCCATCCTGTTCACATTTTATTTTCCAACACATGCACTTTTCAACACATTCAGAGTAACCACATCAAGTACAGGACTCTTACTGCTTTATGTAGAATAACATCAGCTACAGAGTCAAAAAACATTTCAGAACTGAGTCGATAAGAAATTCGATCTCCAGCACTGAGTTTGGGAAATACTTCCATCCAGATTTTTTTTTTTTAAATGAAAATTACAATTTTCCTTAAAAATTAAATTAAAAATTAAATGAATTAAATGAAAAACCAAAAGAGGTGAAAGCTAAAATTCTCCTGAGGTTAGAAAGCAGCATCTCCATGAATGAGCCCCACAGAACTGTCAGTCAGACACAAACCAAACCATTTGCAGTGAGAGCCAACAAAAGTTTCACTGAAAATTATGCTAGGCAAGCCTGCACTGTGTAGAACTTCTTTATGTGCCAGCCGGGAGCCGTGGGGATTCATACTTGGGGTTTACTCATAAGATCCCTGGAACAAGTCTTGTAGGAGATGACATTCACGCTCATAAAGATAGAAAATGTGCTTATCACAACCTCTGGGTATAAGTCTGTTTATTAACCATGACATCCCCCTCCTATATCTCACCCCCCCCCCATCCCCCCCCTCCCCCGATTGAATTGGGTTTTGTTTAAAAAAATACTAAATTTTAATAGTTAAGAATAAATATTCCTCACACACACTCTCATACAGCTCCTAGAGAAGTGGAAGAACAACAAACTATAACAGCAAGGTGCTGAATTGTCTTTTCTGTTGAATCCACTACTGCAGAGCATCTCTTCACACATGGCAGTGCAAGGTGATCTCAGGTGCACTTGCATCCTGACACTTGGAAGAAAACACCACCACCACCACCAACCCAACAACCTGAAGGAGCTATGCTGGGGATTGTTAATTCTGGCTGAAGACATTTGCACCAGTGCTTTCTAAGTAACCAGCGAAAGGACTGCTTGTTTCTGACAGCATTGCAGGGTTTCTTGCAAGTGTCCTCCCGGGCTTAAGGGTGGAAACAGCCAGGCACAGTATCTGTACTTGCTCACTGTGCTTATTCTGCACAAAAAAATACCCTTTTCAATCCAATTTGGAAGTGAATTAAGTGAAGCAGCACAAAGGCATTCTTTGTGACCTGTGAGGGTGTTACTCAGGCCAGCAGAGAATAGCTAACCCACCTCACAACCTACTTTTATGTCACAGCAGTTGCAAACATTAATTTTATAGGATGGTCAGTGCTAAGGTTTTCTCAGCTGTGCTCCCACCTTTCCATACTGGCTGCCTCTGTTCTCATACAACCTTCCAGCTACAACCTTCCTACCACAGAGTTTGATTTCTTTTTTTAAGTGAGGCTGTACATTCACCATTCATCTGTTCAGTAATCGAATTGCTGCCTTCAGTGATAGTGACTCTATTATGTTCACTCCCCTTTTCGTTAATTCCCTGTGAAGCAGCAGATTGGATTTTAAAGTCTATAGAGATAAAGGGAAAAAAGATAGCTTTAATTCCAGTAGACCATGAAAAGGGTTCTGAGTCCAAATCAGACCTAAGAATTCAAGAATCAGTTCAGAACAGAAGGAAATATAATGGGTTTAATGCATGAAAACACACTGCAGTCCCTTAATTAAAACACAGGGGAAGAACCCATGACCTTTTCAGTAGGGCTTATGTTAAGAAACTGCCCTTTGAAGGTACATCACTATTCCTACAGAACATTTTCTACTTTAAAGCAATAACCCAGGCAAGGGCATAACATCCCAGAGAAAGAACATTAAAACATTTGCTTGTACAATTATTTGAAAGCACAAACTTTGAGACTGTGGCCTGACAATCCACCTTTAGCTTTCTTCCACATACATACTATTTGGTGTCCATGGTGTTCTTCCCTCACTGAAGACATCTTTGGGTATGTTGCTGTCTAAGCAAAACAAGTGCTTTCGTTTTTACTCCTGTGAGTTAATGGCTTCCCACAGTATTTATTGTATGGAATTCTCATGTACTTTTGCTCATCAACTATTCTATGTCAACAGCATGTCAGTGTTTCCTACAAAGTAAGAAAGTCTTACCTCACAGCTCTGATCTCACTTGGCTAGATAGAGTGCCCATTAATGCTGGTTGCTGTTATGTGCAGCAGTGTTTTCAGTTTAAAACATTTAAAGTGGAAAAGAATGCAGACCTGACCGCACTGAAAAAGAAAAAAAATCATTTATCTCTCCTACTTTCATTTCATTATTGGCTCATTTAGACTTTTTTTGCTTTAGACACAAAAAAGAACATATAAAAAAATCAGAAAGGACACCTGAGGTTGAACAAAAAGCTTGCCTTCTTAAAAACCCTTTCATTACCTGTGCTTCAAACATGTTGAATTTTCACTTAATAATTCTATCCCTACTTTCAGCATCCTCCTCCAGGTTTGTTCTTATAACTCATCTTGTGAGTGCTCAGCACATCAAGTCAGGTTCCAGGTACTTCACCTTGCCCACCCGCAAAATATATGGATACCAACTGTGCATCAAATTGTCATTTACAGGGCTTGCTTAGCATTACTGAAGTAACTCTTGCCTGAAGTTGAGGCAGAAACAAATTCCTCCTTTGTGAGCCTTAATGGCACTCACTTGGCTCAGTCATCACACCCTCCAACATGGAGCAGAAATGAAAGCCGCAATCTCACCCTAAGACTCCTTCCTTCTACATAGCCATAATCGAGTGCTGCCCTTCAGAAGAGTTGCTTTGTCTAGGAAGAAGTGCCTAACATTGTGAAGATGCAAACATCTTCAGGCACGGGGTTGGGGACCAAATTGCAATTTGCAAGGCAAACTCCCAGAATTTCCCTAAATTTTGCCTAGTTGACTTCCCAAATGTTTTAATAGTTTTTGGCATAGAAGTTGTAAAATCATGTATCATAAGTGAAGTTCTTCCTCTGAGGCTTTGGCAACAAAGCAGTTTGCAGGACGAAGCCCAGGATATTTGCTTCCAGTATGAGAAGACTGGAGATGAGAAAGACTTCAATTGTTTGCTACAGCCATACAATGAGCTGAGGAGATCTTCACATAGGAACAGGGAAGAGACGTGCAACATGCACTGGCGTCAAGGATAGACCAACAAAAGAATGAAGCGCTTTTCTGTCTCATCTCCTTAGTGACACGGGCACACAAGAATAAGGTTCAGGGAGCAAATTGCTCACTAGAAGGCAGACAGCAGCTGAAAGCGACCTTCAGGACATAAGCTCCAAGATCCCCTGCTTTAGTGCCACAGGCAGCTTGGGATCCAACAGGAATATTTGGGCTCATGCTTTTATGCATGGTACGAGTGCTCCTGCTGATAGCACACAGAAAGGAGAAACTGTACAGGAAGGAGAACCGGTACATGTCCAATCCAGAAAGAATGTAATGGGATACTAAGTGCTCAGGAAGCAGAGCAGGGCATGATGTTTTCATGCTGCATTTTCAACAGACTGCAAGAACTTCATTACTGAAGAGTCACTGCACTGTATGTGACCACAAAAACCATAGGGAAAATAAAAACTGAACAACAGCATCATTGCTGTTTTGGGCATTCAAATGCGTAGGTTTTTTAACAAGTTCAAATAAACCACAGATTTTGACATTACCTTCTAATTATGTCTGTTCACTCCTGTACTTACAAACCTATGACCTGCACTGCACAGACACCAAACTCTTGCAAGCCAAAAGCTAAGGAGCCTCACAAAGGAGCAGAAAGTAGTGTGGTGCTATCTGGAAACAAAAAACCCACAAAGGGCCGGAGGGTTAGCATAGCAAGTGGCTTAGATGGAAAACTGGAAAAAGAAAACTCTTCTGATTTAATAGTTCCTTGTGCCTGGTTTCAGTATTTGCTATTAACCCAGTACTTTGACAAGAAATCTTGTACAATCACATTTCAGACACACAGGCAAGCATGTACTTCTTTCCCCAAAGCTTTTGAAGCCATCTGCCACATTAGATGAAAGAGCTTATACACTCCTGTAAGTATAAAAGTATAACAAAATCCAGCAGCTGTTAGAAACAAAGAAAACCTTATTGCAGGCTCCTACTAGATACTGGAGAGCATAAAAGAATTAATAAAACTAAAACCACAAACAAAACCCAACTTAGCAACGCTGATGTATGAAAAAATCTTCAGCCAGTGCTCGTATCTTTGGAGATACTTAGGCCTCATTATTTCTAATGCTTCCAGAACTATCTAAGGAAGAAATATGAGCCACTTCATACATCAAATTATGGAGAGAGATAGAAAGGAATTGTAAATTAAAGTATCTTCTTTCACTGTCCTATGATGCTTACCATGTGCTGGAAAAGGTTGGCATTTCAAACTTACATAGCACAACCCAGTTGACATAAATGAGTTTTACTGACCATACAGTGTGTACATGCCTTCCCTGGCATATATAGTTTCACAGCAGAGAGAACTACTACTGTGCAAAACTTGACCTCATCTGTGATGTGGATCACAGAAATATACCTGGATATGCAGGGTGAAACCCCTAGCTCAATAGTATCCAACAGAAAAAGCACCACATCCTGCATAAACACTGGAGAGCCATCAGACCCTTTGAAGCAATAATCAGCCTTCAGAGCATACTGCCAATACACCAGCTTTCAGTCTTTCTAATTTCACTGTTCAAGTTGCCAGTGTTTTGTGTGCCACTTTTATTCAAGGTGTTTAAGAGTATTCTCACACCTCAGCATAAACCCAGGCAGTGAAAACTAAATTATACTTCAGTGGAGAACTGGTCTGAAATGTTGCGAACTGCACAGGTGATAAAACCAATACTAAAAGCGTATTTACAGTTCCTGTAAGAGCCTGCATATTTATTATTAAAGATATTTCTTGTTATGTACTTTATTTATTATGAATCAAACATGTTCAGTTTGCAAGTAAGAAAATGGTACAGAAAACATACAACTTTTTCAAAGCAACAGAATTTTCAGCTCCAATCACGAATACAAATAGGTTTTAATTCAAATGCTGCACAGAAATGGGAAAAACCCCAAAATAACCGAACAGCAAGAACCATGTCCTGCACATCATGCTTCAGTTTGCTCCAAAATACAGTACCACCTAAAGCAACAGTTGCTTATCTGTAATTAACAGAATTTTAAATCAGTGTCTTAACTGATATGCAACTTGATCTTTTCATCAAGAACATTCTACGCTCATTGAAACTGTCGTACAGTGTACAGAGGGGTTACTGAGGCCTGGGGTTACTTGCTTCTGTGGATGCTGACTAAGCTGACCACTTTCAAATCCGAAGGGATGACACTTCTGTTACAGGAATACACTGTTCAAAAATGTGCACTGGACATCTAATGAAAGTCCAAGTTAAACTTAGTAAAGAACTTTGTTACCCTTCTGCTCCAAAAGGATAAGTGACATGCAGTTTTAAAGATCTCTCTGCAGTGACAACACCAGCAAATTACCTGGTAGCAACAGAAATACTCCTAACACCATTTCCTTAAGCAAAATGTTAAACAGAGGATATATATGTAAGTCAGAACTGCATGCCAATCCTAATATTTTAAATACACTTCTGAAATTGCTACCAACTTTCAGAGCATTTTTTGACACACCTCGAAACCTGAGTTTTTGCTTTCCTACTATGTACTCCGCATAACAGATCTTGTACTATTCCTACTATTGCCAGAAATATGGACTTTTAAGTGGATAGATAAAATCAGTTTGCCCTGACAAGTCCAGCTGAAGCAGCTTGCAAGCCCGCCAGGCTGTTTCACCAGAAGAGATTCCCAGCACTGAGAGAGACCCAACAGCAGGGAATGCTCCTGTGCCTCTACAGCGCCTGTTCAAGGTCTGAGGCTGAAGCTGCCAACAAGACTCCTACCAAGGCTCTGCAGATGGGAGCTACAGCATCTGAATGTGGGCACATCTCTCTGCCTGCCAGAGCTGCAGGAAGCAGAAGCATCCACAACACCAGTGATAATCTACTCACTGAATCCAAGTCCCATGAAGTTCAAAACAGCTCCAACATTCCTGCCTCCTAACTTGTGAAACAAGATTACTTTCCATTAGTAATTTTTTTAAAGGCATTTACCATACTTACTGTATTTTATATCAACACACATATTAAAAAGAAGTATGTACACACACATATATGTATCATTCATACATACACAAACAAGATCAAATCACATACATAGATGTATGTAAAGAGATGCAGAGTGTGTTTTCTTCATCACAGGCAAATTTCTAAAGAGGACAGAATATTAGTAAAATTTTTGTGTCACAAATTAAGGTAAAAAAAATAAAACAATAAAATAGGTGTTCTCATTAGAACTGGACAGAATTCCTTAACCGCATTTCCTCTTTTATATTTAAAAGGTATACATTTGAATAAGACAACCCCTTCAGGAGGGGAAAAAGAAGCTGTTTTCATATTCAAGGTATCTTTCCTAAGATTGCTCCAGAAGAAAGTCTCCCAAGTATGCAAAAGAAATGTGTGTGTTTGTAGTGATGAATTTGAAAGTAACAAAAATGAGTGCAGAAGTAAAAAAATCTACTGGAATTTATTCCACTTTTAAGGAAACAACTACAATTCCAAAACGTTCTTCTGTAGACAGAAGAAACTGGAGTTTATGAAAGTGCAGTCTGCATCATAAATATCCTCTTTAGATATAGATATTATTGTGACTTTCACTGGTTATCAGTAACTTCTTCAAGATCTTCGTGCTTTCAGATACATCCTAGGAAAAGGAAGAGATGATCAGCATTAGCTACACTGCTGGTAACAAAACAAAACAGAAAAGCCTCGCTGTCCTCAATTTCGATTTTTATTACTCTGAACACCAGTTTTATTAAAATGCTAACTCCAAGCAAAATTCAGGTCTTCTGAATGAAGGTTTTCAGAGACTTGCTAAAGGCTTCAAAGAAATTTGCAAGTTCAACCACAGGAAGGGACTGATTTGTTGTTTTGCGTTCCTCCTTGCTTGTGTATGACAGAAAGAGCCAGCAAATTTGCTATTTTCCATCAGAGTTTAAACATTCACGTATTGCTCTATTAATTTATCTAGCAGACCAGTCAAAGATATAATGAAAAGTGTGTTGGAACTGAGAGCTAAAATAATTACTTCAGTACCCATAAATCTCTTCTGACATTTAGATCCAAGCTCAACTGGCAAAACTGAGGACAGTGGTTTGAACCAACTATACTTCAATTAAAAACATTTCGGGAAGAAGCAAAACCTTCAGTTTAGTAGCCATAATGTCATGATTTCACAGCTGCTTGATTAGTGCGAAATTCTTAAGAACCATCTTTAGA
This sequence comes from Amazona ochrocephala, assembly GCA_039720435.1. Lineage (NCBI taxonomy): Eukaryota > Metazoa > Chordata > Aves > Psittaciformes > Psittacidae > Amazona > Amazona ochrocephala. Next base: position 97,311,149 of record CM077877.1, on the reverse strand, counting down.
AATTCAGTCTTTTAAGAAGTTACATGACAAAATAGATTTCTTAAGAAGCTGGCATGTGTGGCTAAGACAGGAGATACAGAGCTAGGAAAGAGCCACTGTGCATACGAATGTGAATGTAAAAAACATAATATGCTTTAAAGGTTTTAACACGAGACACCTCCAAAGGAAACTGCAGCTTAAATGATCACAAGAAATCACCCCCCGATATACAAGAGCCTGAAAAGTCAAAATGAAGTTCTGCCAGAAGTTGCAGATTCAGTATTTCTAAGCAACTTCCAAGCAGATGTTAGGGCAGTGACTGTACCAGAAATCATTGTCCTCTGTCATTAAAATCTGTATTTTACCGCCTTTTTAGGTGGAATCCTCACAGGAGTACATCAACAGCAAAACACAAGAGATAACAGACAAAAATAAACAAAACCTTCCATTAATTTTTAAATATGAAATTTTACCTTGACTAAACTCTTCAGGACTTTAGAAGAAAGCAGAGGCTTGAACGCTTCAATTGTAACAGTGTCCAGTTTGATGATATCAGTGTAACACTGATACAACACTGCAGGAATCTGCCACACTTGACAATAACTCAAAACTAAATACAAGTGAAAAGAAAATGCATGTTACATTCAGCAGAGAAGGAATCTCAGTTCTGTGTTATAATATCATGCTTGTTCTGGCCAGAACTTCAAAAGCATAAAAGCACAGAATCACAGAATTGTTTGGATTAGAAGGGACCTTAAAGATCATCTAGGTCAAACCCCCCTGCCATGGGCAGGGACACCTTCCACTAGACCAGGTTGCTCAAAGCCCCATCCAATCTGGCCCTGAACCCTTCCTGGAGATGGGGCAGCCACAGCTTCTCTGGGCAGCTTGCTCCAGTGTCTCACCACTCTCACAGTGAAGAATTTCTATGTAATATCTAATTTAAACCCACCTTCTTCAAGTTTAAAGCCATTGCCCCTTGTCCTATCACTACATGCCCTTGTAAAAAGTCCCTCTCCAGCTTTCTCGTAGGCTCCCTTTAAGTATCGGAAGGTTGCTATCTACATATTCCATATATTTTCACTGGAAGCAATGTTTGAAAGTTTAATAAACTAACCACTCAGGATATTAACTGCTAGACCAGCTACTCTTCATTCCCTAGGTATATGAGAAAATAAACCACTAAAATTTAGTAAAACATTGTTGGTACTTCTTTCTGGCAAATACTGTAGCTGGAAACTATATTACTGGTAAACAAAAATAACATGAGATTCTATAAAACAAACAAATCAATAAACAAAACTCAAAAGTGCGAACAAGATGAACATTTTCTAGACAAATCATCCACTTTGAGCTCCTGCCAGAAAGTTTTTCATCACGATGCTACCACTAATTTGGTCCCCTATAATGAAAAGCCTGGGGAGGTTTATGACATTACATACTAAAAGTGAACCTAACTTTTACATGAGGTTGAGCAGTAGCACTGTTAATCTGTTACCTGTAATTTGCAGAAAGAACCAACTCTGAATAAAACATACTTAGTTCATGAGCAAAATGCCCCCCAAAGCCCTACAAAGCATGCAAGACGCTTTGTGAGGCTATGCTGAAGCATTTACTAGTACTTATGCTCCAGACACAAAAGCTAAAAGGACCTGAGGGTGGTTTTGAAATTTGTCCTTATTTCACAAGGCAATATGTAAGAAGTGAAACTGTTAAGCATTATTTTTCAAAAAGCTAACTTGTCAGCCAGTTTACACAATTAAGCACAAATGTTAATTGCATTGAGATGCTCTTCAAAGTGAATTTTGTGTCACCACCAGCAGCAATTGTTATAACTGGAACTGCAAAATACCAGCAGCAGGAAGATCTCGCACAATGTTGGGTTGTTCCAGCAGTGGGCAGCAGACCTGCTCTTTGAATTCTTTTGTCTTCAAGGCTTTCAGAAAGGGAGATGGAAGTGTCAAAGTGGATTCCTGAGTTTTGTAATCAGCTACAGGACACGTTGAAAGAATGGTTACTTGCAAGCCCTCCTTTCGCATACAACCAAAAACCTGAAATAAAAATGTTAATAGATGAGCAACATTTATCTTTGCACAGTAACAGAATAAACCCAGAAAGATTTTTTTCAATTTCAATGCAGATGGCATATGGCAACTTAACTCAGGTTTCCTGGACTAACTAAAATTTGAATTGCAGCCTTCAGGCACAAATTTCACATGCATTGATCTTGGGATGGAGACAAAAACGCCCAAAAGAACAGCTAACCTATTTACCATGTCTAGTGATTTTCAAGAGGCTTTAGGTTTTCAGCATTTCTGTTCACCTGCAAATACATTAAGCCTTACTATTTTTACTAATGGTGATTGTAGAAAGAAAAAGGACTCTGAATAAAACCAGGCTGCTTGTGACAGGAGAGCAGCTTGCTATGCTGCAAGACATTTGAAATTGAAATTGTGCTCCCCGGATGTTCTGCAGTACTTAAGAAGAGTCTTCATTTTAAATACTCAGATTTTATTTAATTATATTCAAGGTGAATTGAGGGGAGAGAACCTTCATTTTTTCACAGACCTCCCCAAATTCAAAGCAAAGAGTTTCAAAAACATTGTACAAAGCACACTTTTGGATCAACTGCATGCCGCCACAAAACACCAACACACTGCACAGTCTCCCACTGTTTTCAAAGAACAATGTCAAATATGACAGAACGTCATACGTCAGAATGAGCAGAAGCATGATAAACCTGCAGCTTCCCTTCACACTATCCTCTTCAGATTTATGACCAGTAAGGAAACAGGGAATTTCGTAAACATTACAAAAACATGCTTGTTGCTGCATATGATACCATCCACAGAAGGGAAGCCGACTATTCCCTCAGATCAGTGTGTACCACTGTAATATAAAACTGAACCCACTTTTCAGAAGCACATATATTTTCAATTTACTTTGCTGGAAACGCTGCCTGGTATGCATTACTGCAAAACTTCAGTCTGTGTGTGCTCATTTTATACTGAGAAAACACATACAAAAATAAAAATCTGACTCAATGAGACTGCAAAGATGCTCAGCACATCAGGATTTATGAAGCATACGGAGCAGATCTGTAACACAAACTAAGAGCAAAAGATTACAAGCACAGTGCTTCTGCTGTACATTTAAAAATACCAGGAACCATGAAGACTAAAAATACTCAAGAACACTGACTTGGTAAAACTGCACACTCCTACTGCTAATGAACACCTACATTCAGCTGGACTGAGCAGGTACCACTCAGCTTAGGCTGAGAACCTGCTCCCAGTGGACACAACACTGCTTTTTGCCTCACTCCCTGTATCTCTACCAAAGCCCTACCCAACTTCAGCATAATGCAACAGTTTCAGAATCTCTGCTTGTTCATCAGACAAGCAGAGGTTTAAAGGAGGTAGGTTAGCAGACAGACAGCAAGGCAAAATAAGTTATACTTCCTAGAGGCTAAGCAGTGACCCAAATCCATAAAGAAAATCAACAGCCAGAACACACTCCCCTGGCTTCATCTTATTAAAATCAACATGATGATATCTGGAGGGACCTGAATGACCCAGCAGCGTTCATGCACTGAACACATCCATTTGTCAAGGTATCATCCACCCTAAGTTTCACAATAGGTTTGTCTAGTGATTCTTTGGCAGATGCACAGATGCAATTATGTTGCTATTTTTTAAAGAAGGATTCTCCCAGAGCTGCAATGAGCCACAGGAAATTTAACCCAAAGAGGAAAAACATTTGGAAAGTAATTAAGGGCAATAAAATTGAAACTCTCCAAAAGAAGTAACTGCACAAAGTTGGTAAATTACAACGGGCATCATTTAGAAAGGAATTTCACAGAATCTGGTGATAGTAAATCAGTAGAATATTTAAGAGAGGCACAGGGAAAACAGTTCTTTACAATGCTGTCATGTTGAGAATATCAGAGAGAAAGAGGCACTTGCATCAAGCTGAAGATCCCCACCCCTATGGTTTCATTACTCAATTTGTCATCTTGCCAGTTTTACCTTTTCCAGCCACTGGAACTGCTGATCTTCAGCCACGTAACAACTGCACTGGCACAACCAAACCTTAAAAACAAACAAGCAAACAAAGAAGTTGTGTAAGCAAGTGGTTTAAAGGGCATAAAACAGCTCATAATCACGTGTAGAGATAACGTGACTGCAGCAAACAACTTGATGGCTTTCTTGGGCTTCTTCAACTCCACTTCAACAAGAGTTTTCCATTTACAACTGATGTGAAGCAATTGTATGGTCAAATGTCTTCTCTGTACTGAACTTCACACACTATAACTTGAAATAGTTCTAATAAGCTTAATGACCCTTCAGATTTTTTATTACATTACTCCAAAATAACGCAGCCCCAGTGCTTGCTTTGCCCTGGGCAGGGTAAGGGGTGGATGAAGTTGCTCTCTTTTACAGAAAGCTAAAATATAGAGGAATTCATGCATAAGCCACTTACTGTTGGATCTGATATTAAGCAGTAAAACAAACAGAAAGAATCTGTTGGGAGGACATTTGTTGTGCTGGATGTTCGACACCACTCATTCCACAGCTTCACAGCTCCAACTACTTCCCAACATACAGAATCCAGGATAAAAGAAGACAAGAAAGCTGCAAAGAAGAACAAATGCTGTTAATTTATCAAGAATAAAGTTTCTGTTCTACAAATAAATACCCAAACTGAGTTAAGATTATTGCTTTGTAATCTCAAGTTAAAAAGAAAAATGTAGCAATTAACTTTCAATAAACATTTATTGACCAAATGCAGAAAATATCAAGAACATGAGTAAACTTACCATATCAAGATTTAAAAGGTAAAGAGCAGTTCTAAATATAGACATTCCTAACATCAAAATCATACATTCTCAGGAATTACATCACCATGGTCAACTTTAATTCCTTTAGTAATTTCGCTAAGAATGCAAATACTAGAATCACAGAACACTTGGAGGGGACCTTAAAGATCATCTGGTTTCAACCCCCCTGCCATAGGCAAGGACACCTCCCACTAGACCAGGCTGCTCAAAGCCCCATCCAATCTGGCCTTGAGCACTATTAAGTGTCTAATACTTCTTAAGTCTCTAATACCTATTAAGTTTCTAATACTTCTTGACATACCAGATAAACCAGATTTCTAATAAATAAATAAATAATAAAAATCATGGAATCAGAAAAGGCAGAACTATTACACTGGCTCTGGGAAGCAGAGACAAGAGAATGCATGACTTAGTGGCAAAAAGGGATCCTAAATCAAGTGTTCACAAATCAAATTCCTGTCAAAAGTCACCCTTAAACAGAAGGCTGACATAAAATACCTATAACTGGTTTTCAAGGAAAGACCTGAACAAAGGAAAAAACAAGTTAGGAAAGCTAACTTAGATATCATCTAAGTGTCACCTAGATGTGGCCTAAATGTAAGGAAGTCTTAAAAGTTTTTTTTCCACAGGGAAATAACCATTAACAAACTCAAAACCTTGTTCAGCACATGTGGGAACGGGTGAGGGTGTTTCAGGACTGTAGGCCTAATGAGTTAATAGCCACCTCAAAAGAGGTCATTTTGAACAAGCGAGGAATTAGAATGTGGAAAAGGGACTGATCAAGAAAAAAAGTAAAATAATTGTTGATTGGAAATTAAAGCTTCCTTGTTGCACAATTTTACATATTTGACAGACCCCTATTTAAAACACTAAACTGCACTGAGCAACTTGCTACTACTAGAAGACAACTTTTGCCTAATTAACAAACAGTCCGGGAGAATCTACCAAAGTCAGATGAAAGAAAAGGGGGGGGCTGTCCCAACTAAAATCCAAAGTCAAACCATACTTTGCTTCAGCCCTTCAAATGAAGATACATCATTTGATCATGACCTGACAGGACAAAGAGTAAGCTGTAACAAAAACTGGGTTTTGTGGTTTACACTTAAACGCTAACTTTGGTGTCTCTGGACAGCTCAGCTGCCACACAGGGTTAAAATTCCACTCCGTAAACCAAGAGATGTACACCCTTAAGGACCATCCTCACAGCAAAGTCCAGCATTAAATATGTCAAAGGGAACGTCCTGGCACACTTACGCTTTCTTCCAACCTCCCGTCTCCTCAAATTTAGTTATTGAAGGGCAACAGGATTTGAGAGTCTCAGCCGGTTTGCTTTTGCAGTCTGCACCACTTACCTGCAGCATTATGTCCTATTGCAAGTATAAGTTTAGAGCAGACAAACAACCCGTCAGCTGAGCTTTCCGTAGGCACGCCCGACTTCAATGTCCAGCGGACGTCGATCTCCCTGGCAAAAGAGGCGGTGGGAAGTGGCGCAGCGCTGCCCCTGCCCAGTCACAGCCCCAGGCCCGGCCACCCCTGGAGGATCACTCCGGGGGAGGCCCCACCACCGCGGCCGCGGTGCCCCAGAGGCCGCGCCCGCCCCTTAGCCGCTACCTTTTCTTCTCCAGCTCCCTGCGGATCTCCCGGTCCTCGGGAGTCTCCTCGCAACCCTCCTCCGCCGACTCCTCATCGTCCACGCCGGCGCGGGACGGCGCCACTACTACCTCCCCGAAGAAGGTCGCCATAGTTCCCTCTTGGAGGAGAGCGCGCCTGCGCGGCACCACCGAGTTCCGCTCCGCCCGCCGTGGCCCCGCGGACCATAGAGGAGCGGTAGAAGGTTTCTACCGTGAGGCCCCCGGGGGAGGCTGCAGCCGCGGCCGCAGAACACGGTGTGTCCCCGTCCCTCTTGCGAAGCCGCCGTGCCAAGCACCGCTTTGCGGTCCGGCGGGGAAGCCCCCCTCCTCCATTCAGCTCCCAGCCCCCGGAGGGTAGCCCGCGCCGGCCACCACACAGGAATAGGAACGCCAACTACGGACAGGTTGAACGTGCTAGTTGTGGGCAATTAAGAGTACAGTGCTGGTACAGTGTACAGCTTTAGTTTGGTCCGCTTCCACAGGTACATCAAAGTATTCAAAGAACTCGATTCTCGGACGTTGCTGTCCTGGACTTTTTAATGTTTTCCGATGCCTGTTGTCACTTGCTCTAGATTCAGATCCTGATTTAGAACAAGCAAACACCACCCACCCAAAAGAAAAACACTAAAAAAAAACCAAACCCAAACAAGCAAGAAAAAGGACAAAACAAACCCCACCAAAAAAGCCCCACAAATCCATGGCATGAACCAGCTTTAAAGACACTACTTTGCATGACTACTCCCTGATACTACTTCCCTGAGTGCAGCTGAAGCAAATAAAGAATGTTGTTTAAAATTACCGGGAAGATGAAAGAACAGCTTTCTTAAAGGCTTAGAATAGCCAGTTCTGAGGCCAAGCATGCACATATAAATATTAAAAACAAAATTAAAAAAAAAAAAAAAAAAAACAAACAAAAAAAAAAACAACCTGTTTTCCAGTTTAATCATGTCTCTTCCTCCTGTAATTCCCTCTTGGATAAGAAAACAGAGGCCAGACCCTTTCCCTAGCCTTCAGGGTCACCATGCACATACAGTGTCCAAGTGTGATGCGAACACAGCACCTAAAATGGGTGAGAAGGGAAACCATCTATCTAAGCCCGAACTGGAAATACAAACCTACCAGCCCAATTTTAAACTTAAGATTAATAAACACTCTGACGTTCACTTAAGCGCTATTACACCAGTATTTATTCCTGCACTGGAGGTTATACTCCATACGCAGAACATTGATCATAAACAGCTGCTGGACAATGCATTTGGTTTATGGAGAATATAAAAATACCAGTTGACCTACTCTCTTTTAACAAAGCTGCCCCTAAAAGGTCAGATACACAAAACCACCTTCAAGTGTCATCACTAAACACAACTGTGTTCATATTTTAGAAACCAACTTAATGAATTCAGATAAACATCTACCTTGAATTTACAAAATTCTGCTGTATCACAGTAAGGACTACGCCCTGAATAAGATTCCTAGGGTGAGAATGGTAAAAAAATAGGTTGTTTTTGGAGCTCATATAGAAGCTTTAAGGGAAAAAAAAAAATTCTCTTTATATTTAACATTCTAGAAACCAATAAATAACCTTTTGGCACATAACACCAGTGATGTTGTTGGAGAGAATTGGCTCTCACCAAGTGCTGGTGGGCCTCCCTTTTCCATCAGTGCCATCTGCACAAGCACTAATGGCACTCATGACTGTGATTGTGCAGCTGCACTAGCTTCCCTCCACCCCCCCAAACACTCCCCCCCTTCCAGAAGTTACTCCAGTCCAATCCAGTGGAAAACCAGTTCACAAGCTTGCTATTTCAGTTAAAATGAACTGGGTGAGGATAAATCTAATACTCTTTAACACATCTCCTACTGAGCGACAACCTCAGAAATGACTAGGTAGGTATTGCTGAGTGTGAGCGAGGGAGCCAGTGGAGCAGAGGGAGGAAACCCACAGTGGGGAGTGGGAAAGGAGTGGGATCACTAAGGGTCTGGTGCTGAGCAGCAGATCGGGAGTTCCACCAGCACAGCTCCAGGAAAAAGCAAGGCATTCAGAAGTGCCACATGTTCTTGTAGTCTGTACGTGGCCAAACAAGAATTGGCACATTTTTCCTGGAGAAATTTTCTCCTGTCCTCTACACAAGAATTATTTATCAACAACAGCCACCTCAAACATTTTAAAAATAGGAGATGTATTATCAATTATCAATAATCAGAAACTGGTAAGGTTTAATCAGTGAGAAGTCTAACATTAAAGCACCTAGAAATTTTAATGTGGAAGAACAACAGAATTGTAGCAAAAAGGTCTGGAATGTAAGAATCCTGCACCTCCAGTTTTTCACGCACAAAGAAAACAGAACAAGTGTTTGTTTGTTTTTCTATTTTATAAAGAAAACACACAAAACCCCTTAGGCCCAAGAGTTTACCTGCATTTCATATTCTTAAGTTTACAGTATAGAAGTCACATTGATGATGATAGTACTACCTGTCAGCAGAAACCCTCTCTTCACCAGTGCCAATAATATGCCTCTGCAACCGGCAACTATGCTTTTTCACTGGTAACTGGTTCTGGTTGCAGTTACCAATAATGCACGTACAGAACACTTAACATCTGTACTAACACAAGTTGTAAAGTCACTAGCCTAGCGGCCGTTTGTTACTCTTTAGATGCAATGCCAGCATCCACTAGATTTTTATAGTGTATAGCATTATGTATAAGCCTGTTCCTATTGTATATGATTTCATACAGCATTAGAGATGTTTGAAATCTGTTCTTGAATGTTGCACGACCTAGGTAGTATTCCATTGCAGCACCCATAACAATAATACTCAACATACTGCTATTATCCTGTTGCGCAGTGTTTTAACTTTTCCTTTTTTTTTTTTTTTTTTTTTAAACTCTTGTTATATGTAATAAAATACCAGTAAAGACAAAAAAATTGCCCCTATAATGAGGCACATTTTGGCATCTGTGCTAAATGCTGCTACATGGGCAGGCAAGTGCAAGTCAAAATATGAAAAGGAGAAAGTCATCATCTAATCACATTCATTAACTTTTTCATAGAAAAATATAAATATATTCCCTGAAATGTAGGACAAAGAAGAGCCAGCATCCATCATGAGTTCTAGTGCTATTACCAAAAAAAAAAAAAAAAACAAACAAAAAAAAAGACAAGAAAAAAAAAAAGTAAAAAAGGTGCGCTGGCTTTTCCTTTTAAGGTTACGTTTCACAATCTACATCATCTAAACCTCTGTCATCATCATCGTCATCACAATCGTTGTATCTCACAGTCCGTCTACCTCCATTCCGAGTTCTTATCTTAGACCGCCGATTAGCTCTTCTGTATTTGGTGTAATCCAGATCTTCAGAGTCATTTTCTTGGTTAGGTTTCCAACGTTTCCTTCGCTGGGGTCTTCTGGAAGGCTTCAGTGAGTTGGAATTAGTAATTTCTTTTCTAATCCCTTCTAATTTCCTTTTCCTCTTTTTTGTTTCTGTGGCATCACTGTAGATACTGTTATCAGTTCCAGAATCCAAACCAGAAGAACAATTGAAACTGGCTTTTGAACTCCCTGCAGTCCCAGGTGCTTCCACATTTTCTGATGCTGAGCTTTTTTCATCTTTCTTCCCCCCTGTTTCAGATTCTGATGATTCTTTGAAGTCATCCAATAATTTTGATCTTTTGAAGGAAGCTCTAGGTTTTTTATTTGATACTTTGATATTTTTAGTTTCGTGTTTAGCTAAGTCAGAATCTACCTCCTCTTCAGAATTGCTCGTACAATGGTTGTGGGCTGAAGCTGACTGACTAGAACTTCTCCAGTTTCTCCCATTTTCCATCTTGTGGTTTATGGAATTGCCTTCTGAAGAGTCAAATTCAAGATTCTTAAGAGCTACAGCACAGACAGTTTTGCATGCCGCCTTGTAGTTATCATTCTGCTGCCGAGTTACTTTTATCTCTGCTTCAGATTCTGTTTTTTCATTCTCAGACTCACTAATGTATTTTCTTTTAGAAGCAGATGACTCAGGGCAGGAAAGTTTTTTTCTGCCAGAAAGCTGTTCTTTTTCATTTTCAGACTTTAAGCAACCATCTACTTCTGAGCTGCTGATCACCTTCTTTCTGGATGCTGCAGGCACACTGCCATGAAGCTGCCTTCTATTCTTTTTTACTGTGCAAACACTTTCTGAGCTTGATAATTCCTCCTTTGTATCACTCATTATCTTAATCTTATTAGCTGCTAAAGTGGCACATCTGCGTGGATTCTTCTTCTCATTAGACAGCTTTATGTGCTTCTTGTAGTTAATTATACACGTCCTGCTCCTGAGCACTTTTGCACTTTGTCCAGTCTCCTCAGATACTGATTCTGAAAAAATAAAGATTTAAAAGTTTCTAGTAACTTGCATTCCTGAAATAATTTGTTTACTAAGCACAACACTACCACCCCTTATAAAATACACAAAACTTACTTCAGCTGTTACGTGCAATTTGCCTTAAGCCTTTACTAAAAACACAGTAAAATAACAAAAATAACATTCTTTAGCATTCAATCTAGTAATTACCTTAGAAATTTCAAATTACTTAACTTTGCAAACAAATGCTGTCATATTACTAATACTTCTGTCATTAAAAGCTATAATTTTCTTCCTAGAATGAACTCTTAAAATTAATTTAGGCCTTCTTATTCTTAAAAAAAAAAAAAAAAAAAAAAAAAAAAAGATTATAATATTTTATGTAGACAAAGCCCTGGATGGATTTCACAGTTGTTTCACACACAGAGAGAACATTTAAACCCCTCAGCTCCTTAGTGACTTGTATTCTAGAAAGGCAATTTGGAAAGGTGGAAAAGACTGCCCAGCCTTAACACCAAGTGCTAACTTAATTCCCTTTGGCTATCTGAAGAAATGAATGCTTGAAACTTAAAGACAACAGCTGGAACTATTTCAAGAAAGGCAGTTAAAAAAAACCAAACCAAACCAAAACAAAACAAGGAGTAAGAACGCATATGATGCTTTTAGCCAGGTTTTCAGAGACAGGTGCTTAGGTATTTATAAATGTGTGTTTCGATAAAAAAAAAATCCTTTATCATAATAAAGACATTATGTGTATTTTCAAAATTTCAGAATCTAATTAATGAGATTAAATGCAAGACTATATGATAAAGGAGTCCAGCTTCTCTGCAACATACTACTAGAATATTAAATCTATACTTTGTATACAGAATCTTAAAATAGGAGCAAATTTGTGTAAACCTCATCTTTTTGTTTTTAATTAAAGATTCAATTAAAACTTAATAGAACTATGCAATGAACATCCTATACTGAATTCTCCAAAAGCACAAACTGCATAAGCAGGAAGAAGGTGGACTAAACAAACTCCATCACCCACAAAAACTGGGAGAGCATTCAGAAGAAAGGCAGTAAAATATGAAGGCATTGTTCATCAGGTTTACCATTGTGACAAGCTTCCCTAGAGCTCATGCCATAAAACTCTAAACCTGGAAGTCCATGCTGCAACTCTGGGTAGGCATATCCAGGCATACCTCCAGTCAGGTAATCTGCAGAGTGTACTACTGTCCACAAAGTATTTCCCATCCCCTACTGGCAGGCTACACAACTTTTTAAATCTATACAGAAGCATGCTATATACTATATATCTGTAATATATATTATATAAAATAGAATATACACCATAGTACTATATATGCTATGATTTATATAGTAAAACATACTATATTTTACATGTAGTGCATATATATTATATATATTAAAAAATAACCAAGGCAAAGTTCCTACATAAAATGCTTACCTGGTTAATTGTGTAGTAGATATGTAGTTATATAGAGAGAGTATATATTTACTTGAAAATGAATGTTATATAAATACATAAATACACATTAATATATCTGTCTCTATGCATATATTTATATAGAAGCATGCACATACTCCAGCAGTACTTAACGATAAAAGCCAGGTGTTGCATCTATTGACTGCTGAGGAGAAAATGAGACAGAAAGGGCATCTGCTAATTTAACAGTAATTATGTGACCACATAATGGTCATATAATTTGGTAATATCCCAAATTAGCTTAAAGATTAAGAAACTGAAATGGAAAATAAGGACAAGGGGGAATGGCTTTAAACTGAAAAAAGGGAGACTGAGATCAGTTATTAGGAAAAAATTCATTATGAGGGTGGTGAGACACTGGAACAGATAGCCCGAGAAGTTGTGGCTGACCCATCCCTGGCAATGTTCAAGGCCAGGCTGAACAGGCCTTTGAGCAACCTACTCTAGTGAAGGTGCCCCTGCCCGTGGCAGGGGGATTCGAACTAGATGCTCTTTAAGGTACATTCCAACCCAAGCCATTCTGTTATTCTACTATAAATACTGTCCAAAGTTACCTGTCATTTCATTTCAACAAAACATCAAGGGGAGTAACTCACAATGTAAAGAAAACAAAATGCCTGAAAGTTACTTGCCTTTAAGGAACACTGCATAGGACAATGGTATATTCCCCTTTCATGTGAAAGAAGTCTCAGACTTTGCCCTATGCCTTTAACCGTCCTGGTTCTGGACATACTGGAAATTTACTATTAAGGTCTTTTTACTAAGTTAACAGTATACTGAGCCCTCTTGGCAGGTGACTTTGCAATGAGACCCAAATGATGCAAGTATTCACTACTGTATTTCTTCCTTAGTGACTTTTAAAGAATATTTCATGGCCTTGTAGAAATTTATTGATACTTGAGCTTTCTCCATACTTAAGAGTTTCCTTTATATGGGGTCTCTTCATTTGATTTAAGTGTTTTAAAAGGGCACCAGCTTAAAATTTTGGCTAAACAGAAAAATGACATTCTGCTGTGCACAGGAGTTTTGACATATGAAGCACATTCAAGTAAAATTTTCAATTCTAGAAAGCTACTAGCAGATTTTTCTCATTTTTTCTGAATTTTAGAAAACGACTATGGCAACATAGTTCTGACAAGTCTAGAGCTCAACAGCCAATTATAGAAATCCTCAAAACAAGGAGCAGGCCAAAGAAAGAGAAGGTACTACCCCTTCTGAGATTTTCTGCTACCTTTAGCTGCATGCCATAGAACTCATTCACAGCATCCTTTAGATTATTGCTTAGTTTTATGCCAACAACCTGAAAGCCAGCGTTTCTCAAACTTAACTGTCACAACACACACACAGAGAACAATCTTGAGAACAGATACACTACATAGCTAAGCAAGTGCAAGTTAAGTATGGAAAGAACGATCATGATTTAACAGCACAGTTTTCATGGAGAAATATATTGCCTGAAATGTGGAAGAATAGCCAGCACAAGAACTGTGCAAGAATTCTAAATACCACACAGGTACACCAAAGAGTTAATAGTTTTCTCTCTGTACTGTGTTTGGTAACCTCCCAGTTCCAAACATGTCTAGATTTCTAGACACTGTTGCCAACATCATACCTTACAGTTTTCCTTCCCACATAGTCACTTTAAAACAAGGAACACTATTACACTTAGTGTAGTCCAAATCCTCTCAGTCATTATCCACTCATTAATCTTGTTATCTCCTTCATCTAGTGAGTATCAAAAGTTAGATCTATTAACTTCAAAAATTTTACCTTTTCTGATTATTTTTGTTTTTCCTTTTCTCTTCCTTTTCCTTGTTTTTGAAGAAGTTTCACAATAATTACTATTTTTGGAATCTGTCTCAGATTCTGTACCAGAAACGTGATTGAAGCTGGCACAAGCTCCAGATTTTGAATTCCTTACAATTCTACTTGGGACCAAGCTCTCAGAGACAAAACTTCTCCTGTTCTCTCTGTCTTCTGTTTCAGATTCTGCTGTGTCCTCTAAGTCACTCAAGACTTTTGCTTTTTTTAAAGGAGCAATAAACTGCAGACCAGTTGCTGTTCTGCCGTTCCATATATCCAATTCAGAATCCACTTCATCCTCAGAGTTGCTCACTGCAGGCTTATTATATGACTGGTCAGAAACTTTTTGACTGCTCTCACCCTCTGAATTACGGCTTTTGGAGTCATCCTCTGAAAAGTCTAGGGCGGGACTTTTCATTCTGGGAGATACAGAACGAACTGTCCCATGTAACTCTTTATGACCATTGCTCTGCCAGTTTTTCTGCTTCATCTGTACGTCTGTCTCAGAATCTGAAGTTCCATTATCAGATTCGCTAACAAATCTTCTTCGTGGAGCTGATGAACCAGGTTGAGAAAGGATTTTCTTCTTAGTAAGCTGCTCTTCTATTTCTTTTTCACTTTCAGACTTTACGCCTACATCATCCTCAGACCCCTCCAGTAACATTCGCCTGGCTGCAGCCGAGGCATTTCGGTGAGGCAGTTTTCTGTTTTTGCACCCTATGCCAATACTTTCTGAGCTTGAAACCTCTTCCTCCACATCACTCATTAGCCTTAACTTATTAGCAGCCACAGCAGCACTTCTGCGTGGAGTTTTTCTTTGTCTACCAGTACTGTTACTGAGTGACTTGGATGTCACCACTGAAGTATTTTCAGAGTCACTCCCATACAACCTTTTCCTGACAGTTTTCCTTGTATTCCCATTCTCCTGAAGAACTGCTCCTGTAAAGAAAAGGAGATATTAATATCATAAATATAAAAATAGCAGCTTCTTCAGTCTTGTCAAATCTGGAACAGGTTCAGTCCACACACGACAAATGCGAAACACTCCTGGTGAGAGTTATATGCTTGTGTTGTCTGCCACAAGAAATTGCTTAGCTATGTCATAAATTTCAGATTCATTCTAGTTTTGTGAAAATTAGAACTTCTTTACAAGTCACTGCTTTTACTTCATTAAGATATAGACTGTTGTGAGACATTCCCTTTCACCAGGCTCTTGCTTTCTACTCTCCTCCCCTAAGTACTGATAAAAATGTATCTTTTTAAAAGCTGAATGTAGTATTTTGAGAGCTTCAGAATTACCAACAATCAAATAGTATCTTACATGAACATGAGCCAGCAGTGTGCGCTCACAGCCCAGAAAGCCAACCCTATCCTGGGCTGCATCAAAAGAAGCGTGACCAGCAGGTCGAGGGAGTGATCCTGCCCCTCTACTCTGCTCTTGTGAGACCTCACTTGGAGTATTGTGTGCAGTTCCGGTGTCATCAACATAAAAAGAACATGGAACTGTTGGAACAAGTCCAGAGCAGGGCCACGAGGATGATCAGGGGACTGGAGCACCTCCCATATGAAGAGAGGATGAGAAAGTTGGGGCTGTTCAGCCTGGAGAAGAGAAGGCTGCGTTGAGACCTCATAGCAGGCTTCCAGTATCTGAAGGGGGCCTATAGAGATGCTGGGGATGGACTGTTCCTTAGGGACTGTAGTGACAGGACAAGGGGTAACGGGTTCAAACTTAAACAGGGGAAGTTGAGATTGGATATGAGGAAGAAATTCTTTACTGTAAGGGTGGTGAGGCCCTGGAATGGGTTGCCCAGGGAAGTTGTGAATGCTTCATCCCTGGCGGCGTTCAAGGTGGGGTTGGACATAGCCTTGGATGGCATGCTTTAGTGGGAGGTATCCCTGCCCATGGCAGGGGGGTTGGAACTAGATGATCTTAAGGTCCTTTCCAACTCTAACTATTCTGATTCTATGACATATATAGCAATTTAAAAAAACACTAAGTACACTTAGTTACATATATATACACACTCTTGTGTCACTTGCCATTCATGAGAAAACTAAACTCTTACCCGTTTGTTTTCTCTGAGCAGCTTGATTTCTAGTTATTCTACAATTGCTGTTCTTTCTTCTACATACACCATTGTGTAGAGGAGGTGACACAAGAGGGGTAGAGCTTTCTTTGCTGTCTTCTGAGCTACTTGCAGAAGATGAAGTAGATGAAGAAGCCAATGAACCTTCTATTTCACTTTCTGTTAGAAATAAAGTAACAGTCAATTAGAATTCTATACATATGGTTAGCTTCCAGTTAAGAGCGACATTTTGCTGACCCAGGAAACCTTCAAAATTGCCTCATGATATTATCTTACAATACACTATTGGGCCTTAATGCCTTACATGTATGCAACTGACAGCTCTACAAAATATACCACTCCATACTGATAGAGCATTCAGTGATAGGAGGCTTCTTTAACCTGTATGTAAGTTTGAAGTAAAATAACTCAGCTGTTTCCAAATGACAGAGAAAAGCATGTTAAAAAGTAACAGAGATCTGACAGATCACAGGACTAATGTTTCTTGCTGATTTTTTGTCAAGCTGAAGTGTAGGGGCAGAAGGAGAAGATAGGCAAGCTTTTATGTCTTGTGGAACTTCCATCATTTGCTAACTTCGGAAGACAATTCTTATGTAACATATATGGGTGTATAACTTGTACTTCATATAGGACCATTTATCAAACACACTACACCTTCCTCTACATCCATTCAATACAACCACCTTCCTAGAGCATCTGCTTGAAATTAAGAAATTTATTATTCTAACTGATGAAACATCACAGCATCAAGTAACCATGTGGTTAGCCGATCAACTTTTTCTTATCAATTCAACTTCGCTGCGAATCCCCATATAAAAGCTGAAAACAAACCAAATAAAAAAACCCACCAAAAAACTGAAACCAAACACAACCATCCACTTGTCTGCAAAATGGATATACAACCAAGATAGCTCTGCCTCCAAGAAGCAAACAATCCTACTGACAGATTTCCAATTAGGTGCAAGCTTTCCCATTAACGGAAGTTATATAAGCTTACTGCATTCTATGGGATTTTAAAGCAGAAATTTCTATGTTTAGTACACAGATCTTTTTATAACATTCAATAACATAGCAAGCGTCCACACTTCATTAAAATACACAAAATTCTGTATTACCCAGAAAACACTGCATAGGAACCTTGTCTAAAAAAAATTTATATTACAAATGCAAACCTCATGTAAACAATTTAGAATGCAATTACAAATTACTGAAATTATAAAGGAAAGGAAACATTTGTAGACAATTCATTGGTAAGACCAAGATGAAAATCCTCATCTGAAACAGATGCCTTTTCTGACCTGATGATAATGCAGAACAATTTGTTTGTGTTGTGGATCTAGCTTTTCCATTCCTTTCAAAGGATGCCAGGCATGCAGAATCAGAGGATTCACCAGAGGAACTATGGTTGTAATTGCCAGCATTTGTTTTATGGCTTGCAACACAGGCAGCTCTGCTTGAGGTAGGCTGAATAGAAGAATCTTCTTGCTCGGACTCAATTTTTGCCTGAGACTTTAACGGTTTCTGCTTCAGATTTCTAATGGAAGAGGAAAGAAGTAAAAGCAACAAAAGTTGTCATTATTTCTCATAGTTCAACAATTACGTACATTAACAATACTTCTCTCTGAAAGCTTAACTAACGGTATGCCATATGATTTTAGATTTATGGAAGGGTAGTTAAATTCGTAAGCCAACATGATGTTTGACAATTTTAACTTTGACAAGGATGCTTTAACTACTTTAATTAAAATAATAGTCTACACTCCTTGTGCTGTTATGAGAGAGAAGACATTCTTCCTCTACTCCGAGAAAAAAAAGGAGCTAATAATGCCTTCCAGACAACAATGTCCTTTTATTGTTTACCAGGAAATGGTAACAGCAGCCTCAATTTCTCTTGAATTCCCAGTCTCTTGTTCATTGCACAAAAGCCTCAAACTAAGTGCTATGCATACAAACATTATTCCACAACAAACTGAGTTTCAAAGACACAAAGAAGGTGTATCTTTAGAGAAAATTTACTGTCTAAAATAGTGTTTGTAGAGAAAATCACTGATTCAATTCTTCCTTATTGTACATGTTGAAAGTGCAAGATGCAGTTCTGGAAAATCACTTATTTTCACATTCAGAAGTACTACTTTGTTGATTGCTTCCTTACAGTCACAGGTTTTCATATATTCACCTAAGTTCACAATTTGTATATGCTCTTCTTGTATCCAAGCACTCTCACAAATAGTCTCACACCTCAGCCCTACTAAGCACCACTGACTTGTAAACAAGTTATATACAATTCCTCAGATAAGAGCAGAAGTGTTGTTTCAAAGGAAAATTTCTTTCTATCCTGATGTGAGTGTTTATTCCTCTGGAAAGAAGTGGCAACCCAAGGAATACTGCCAGGAAAGCTTAAAGCTCATTGCTGGGTATGCCTGTAGCATAACCCAACACATATGGGTACATTTGAAAATGTACAAGTAATCTGCTGAAATTGTGAGATAAGAAAGGCAAACACGGTAAAGAAATGTGTTTGGTATTTTTTTTTTTCCTTCTCCCTTAAAACTCTGATTTCTATCCTTTCACTGCCAGAGAAGAAAGGCTGGACAGTAGCAGAAAGGTATAAACTCAGTTTCAACAGTTTAGCACCTTTGTTCTTTTTTTGCATATTTAGTTTTCATCTCATATGCGAATTGAGAAAGCAGAGTTAATCATGTCAACCACTACTTGTGTCAAAAGGTTGTTTTCCTTCAAAAAAGAAACATTATTTACCTACCCAAAGAATGCTACAATAAGTACAAATTTCTATGAATTCCATAGAACTTTCTCCTGTGCATGATAAAACGCAGTTTATTCAGCTTTGCAATCTTTGTAACATATATGGCAAGTAAGTCTTTGTTTCATTCCTCATTATTTAAAATTAAATATTGATTTCCTGACTGAAATATAAAAAAAAAAGAAAGAAAAAAAAAGGCCAACACAGGAAAAACCCCAAATGCAAGAAACCCAATCTTTTCTACTTTTCAGTCCCTTCGCTCTTTCACAGTTCTTTCTAAACTACAAAACGTATACCAATGCAAGAGAAGGAGTTATAAAAAGTCTCACTTTTTGAGATAACCATTTAATAAACCATTATTATTTTCTTCATAGACTAAATGTGACAGCAGTATAAATATTAATCATCTGTGATGTATCTCTACATCTTCATAATTTGGTTACCTGAGCATCTTGGTAGGTTGCTGCACTGAGCTTTGATTATGCAATCGTCTAGTATACCTCTGGTTTCTTCGTAGCTTTTCATTCTGTTTCTGACCATTTTTGAAATCTGAAACAATTCTTCTTATTTTCTCTTCAAATAGTGCTGACAATCTCAAGGTCATACTATAAATCTAGATAAGGAAGTGGCTATATTAAAATCAGAACCTTTCATCAAAAATAACACTTCTAAAATTAAAAACCATACAGAAAAGAACTAGAGAAAGCATGGTACATAATCTCACACAATGGCTAGATAAAGAAGTGAACATATCTAATAGTTTATCATACTTCTCCCACTATTTATTCAGCCAGCACCTTTATCAAAAATACTGATACACAAACTAATTCCAAAATAATTTCACTAAGACAGGCATAATCCCCCCCACTATTAGCAGCTACCTTTGACTTTTTGTTTGGAGTATAAGATTTTGCATTACTAAATATTAGTCTTATATCTTTGCACAATTCCATTGGAGTGTCATAATTTCCAGCTTCCAGAGTTTCTTTCACTGTACCGAAGTCCATTGGAGTGTCTATAATATGTCTGTAATCCTAGAAAAAAACATATGAGAAGAAAAAGATTCAAGAAGGTACAATGGAAACATAACACTTTCAAATTTTATTTCTATAATTTAAGGGTAATTAAAATGACCACAGATTATCTTAAACATCAGCTTCTGTTTTCAGAAGCAATGCTTTTGCTGACTGGCTGTTTAAAGTCTCCACTACATTATCTCATATAAACTCTTGCTCATTTACAAGGCAATCTTCAGAATTCCCGAAAGTTCATGAGTTGATGCATGTCACAAGCTTGCACATGCTGATGTCCCGTTTCAATTCTCCTGAGTTTCCTCAATAAAAACTACTCAGTAACAATAACATGCAGGTCAATGTTTTTATTAATCAAAATGAGAAATCGGACTGCTATAAATTGTCATGTAATCCTCTCCTTGGTGCATTTTACTATAAGAAAAACTGATCTGGTTTAAAAAACAAAACAAAACCCAAACCAAAAACCCAAAGCAAATCAAAACACCTTTCTCTCCTGTTAATGAGTTTTATTGCTCCTCAAGATGTTTTTAAAACCAGAAGACCCAAACTTAAGATGTGAAGTCCACAGAAGAACAGCTGCATGCTTGTTAAGTTTTTTTTCTTTGAAAGTCTTTTGGGTTTTTAGACAATAAGGGACCAAATTGTTACCAAGAACACTATGTAAACTAAAGAGAAAGATAAGGAATAAACCAAGTTCATTGCTCCAGCTCAGTAAACAGTTTTTGTAGATAGTTCCTCAAGAAACTACTTCTAATTAAGAACATACAGATTAATCTAAAACCCTTTATTTCCCTGTAACGGACAGTAAGAAAACAAGCAAAAAAAAATATTTGTAGACACCACCACTGCTCTATAGTTGTTTTGTGTTCTGTGTCAACATTTTGATGGATGTTATCTTAATGCAGTAGAGTACACAGCTCTTAGTTCTAAGCACAGAGCAGAGTAAATTTCTTTCAGTGGTTTGGGACTAAAGCCATGAAGAGAATAAATAGCTCCAAGAGCAATATGCAGATTTTATTATGGTACCAAATGTTTGAAGGAATGCCCCCCCTCCACCTCCAACAAAACCCAAATAATATTTATATCTTACAAGGTTAATAAGAACAACTTACAGGATACTGATCCAAATCAACTGGCTGTCTGAAAGGTTCAGAATCTTCACACTGGAAAATTAAATTCACCAAATCCATACACTGCTTCTTCCAGCAGGTTTCATCATAGCCAGTTTTCACACTTTTTCCTTTTTTAAAGCCGCGGCCCTTGAGAAAAAAAAAAAAAAAAAAAAAAAATCAAAAGAAAACATTACTGAAATACAGCAAGAAAAAGTAAACCTGATGATCTCTCTGGGATTATTTCTGTAGCACAAAAACACACTTCCAGTCATATTGGTTTATAACAAAAAGGGCATTACTAGCAGATTTTTTCCTAATATTAATTACCTCTGACAAATTATACAATTTTCTTTTACTATCTTTCAAGGTATTGTTTTTTAATACTAAGTCACAAAAAAGACACCTTTTTATACCAATTTATTCTCAAAAGATTAGAGTAATATCCATCACTCAAAATACTTTTTTCCAAGCATCTCAGCTGAATAATGCTTTTATTTCAGTATCATATAGGTAAGTGAAAAACTGTTACACTAAACAGCACTGGTATCAAACTTGTAAGTAAGATTTTCCTATACAACTACACAAAACAAGCGTAGAAGCATTAGCACAGCAAACACCTATTTAAGCAAAACTTGAACTTCTTTAACATCAGAAGAATTCTGTTCTATGAGTGTTTTAAACTCAAGCATTATTCCCACAGAATTTCAATACAGTCCCATTAACCAGTTTTTCCTGCCAGAATCGATTTAGGTATATATGGTAAAGATTAGCCAACTCACTTTTCGTTTTCTGTATGATGTTTTTGGAAGACATTTTTCATCATCCTGCACAAAATAAAAACAATCATCTTAAAAACGATGTATGAAAAAACAGCTAATGGGTGCTCAAAGTGTCATTAGGTTTGATACCGTGGTAAAAATAGATTTTTATTTTAATTTCTCCCAGTAAGACAGAAGGTGAGCATATTAAAAAAATACAACATAGCATTTGAAAGACTTGGAAAGTGAGATCCTAGATATGACCACTGAAGATTCCCAATTCCAACTCTTAACCTTCATACAAAGGAAAAACCACTGCCAGAAATTGCAATAAGATACACATCAGCTTTGGGCCTCAATGACTAAAGTTTACCAGTAATTCAATTCACTAGTAATAAGCGTCATAAAGCTTTGATTTTTGTTTGTCCTGAGTTTAGGAAACAACATCTTATGATTCAAGTTACTTTTGGTAAAAATAACTTACAACATGGAAGTACTAAGGCAATGCTGTAGTAGCGAGATAAAGAACGAAAATGACTCAGTATAATTTCTTCCCTACATATTAATCTGCAAGGGAGAGCAACTACTTTGCAACTTTACAAAGTCTTACTAGTAAATGCCAAATTAGAAATCAAAATGTGAAAAAGACATCAGTTTGGGCAGCTTTGGATACACTATTAATAAGCATACAGCACTGCAGACAACATTCATCGTGTAACAATTCTGCATAGTTCTATGAGATTCAAGATAAATGCATATTATTAAATTCTCAATGAGGCATGGAAATCTGATGCACAATTCATATTGTTGTATACATAGAAACTGAGAGCCAAAGCATCACTACAATAGTTATACAACTTTTCAGCTTTTAGCATTTATGATTATATGAATGACAGTTTTTATTTTAGAAATAACCAGATGCATATAATTAAAACCACAATGAAAACAGCTATTTATATACTCTTGAAATATTTGTATCATGTTTCTGCACATTAACATGCTTTAGAAATACAGTGACACTCAAAACACAGAACTGCTTTAGTTGATAGCACAGTCACAGTACAAAATACATGTTTATATTACTTCTTAATATTGACAACTCAGAATTACTTCAATAAACCATCTTCTCACATCATTCCCCACATTCATAATATAATCCACATTTAACTACGTAAATGGATAAATACAAACATCTCTGTAAAAACAACGGAACAATTTTACCAAAAATATTTGAAGGCTAGTGGCATTTTGTTGCCACCATACATTACTGGAATTATCCACAGAAAAGCTTACCAGATCAGCATCAAGACAATCTTGTTCATCATCTGTTGTGCTACATAGTTCAAAAATGTTTGTACAGTTCTGATCACTGTAATGCAATTAAATTTCTGTTACTGGAATAGCAAAAACATAGCTATCATTTCCTAGATTAAACCCAGCCACAATCAAAAGTTAAACTTCTACTAGAAGACAGTAACTAAGAATTAAATTAAAAACAAAACTCAAGATTATTATAATGTTACGCCTGAAAAGCTGCTATACTCTGCATTTCAGAAATAGTGAGGGGAGGAGGGTGAAATTAGCATTAGGGATTTGAGAGGGACCTTCACATCTGATCTACCTGCAGGAAGACTGCCTACACTAACTTCTTTCAAAATAATCCTCTCAACTGAAGTGAGTCAGACAAGCTACCACAACAACTTCTATACTACGTGCTAGACAGCACAGAAGTTACTTTATAGGTTGAGCTACTTTCATGTCAAGTGACACTTCGATACTAGAAATACCAGTGAATACTACTAAGGGAAAAAGTTAAAATGTCTCTATGCTGAACGTTTAAGCATTTCCCCGGTTAAGATAACACTCAGAATTATTCCCTTGTCCTGAAGGGCACTGAAGAATAGTAAGAAAACAAAAGAAGCAGTATTCACAACAAAGTGATGTTAAGATATTCTCCCACCATTTCAGAGCACAAGTATTCAAACAATAAATAGATTAAAATGCCACTTACTTGATAAACTTTAAGAGCTGGGTAGTGATCTTTTTTGCAGCTCTAGCAATAGCACTCCCAGGTTCATTGAAGGTCCTGGCATTGCTTTCAATATATCTTACTTCCCAAACCAACGCAGAGATTCTCCTTAAAATTAAAAAATATTGCACCTTTAATACTAAGCTAAAAAGCTTAAAAACTGCAAAAAGCTTAGCAATTTTCTGTCCAGTTTAAGATGGACATCTTCTGTTTTAAATCTCATCAGACCAGTAGAAAATGCTACAAACTGAAGTTCTAACTCCACAGAAATGAGCTAGCACAACCATGTAATTTCATTTATAACATTCATTTTTCCAATTCCTTATAATTGTGAAGCAGTGATACCCCAAGTTTGCAGCTCCTTGCCTACAGAACTTCAAACTATTTCCCAAGACATTATTTCAGTCTTAGGAAGGAGGAAAAAAACTACTAATGACTCTTTGCTGTATTTATAGACAAACTGAACGCTAGTCCAGATAAGAACAGCCTTAAAGTTTCTTTCAGAACTATATCCAGCACATTCAGCAAATCAGAACTCCATCATCACTACACTTCAGTTTCTTCCCTCTTTCTCTACCATAAGTGCTTATCATTTAAAAAGCTGCTGTTAATATTTAACATGTCATCTCTGTGTTTAAGCCTATTTCTGAAAGTAGTAAGTGCTTAAGAGCTTAACCCTCTTCAAGTTCAAAGCAACTGAAGCACAGGACTTCAAAATCTGATTTAGGCCCTCAGCACTGACATAACTTTATAGTTTGTTTTATTAAAAACATTTACTGATTTACAAATTTCTCAGAGAGTGTCAGTGTTCAGGTAACTGTCAGTGTGACTCTGGAAATAGTGCCAGTGTAAGCCAAAATCAATTTCCTTAGGAACTAAGAAAATTATTCAATAAAATTGAATACATTATTTATCAAAATTATTCATTAAAAATTAACACAACATTGCAGTTACACCAACCATCAGAGCCCTGCTACAAAGCACCAGTCATGCTGAATTCAGCTACTGGACTACTGGTTTTCAGAATGTTTGTAAAAAGAGCAGTTACTCTTACTAAAAAAGTTTAATCTTCCCACAACAGAAACTCACAGCCACATTTGCCCTTGTTTCTACTGCTAGTACTGACCTGTAAAATCTGTTAGCCAGTCTTGTCCGGATGGTGTTCAGGTCTGTTGGATAAGCAATCACGGTACAGTACTTGGGATACGTACACAGGTCAACTGGACCAGCAAAAGCTGCTGAAATGTCTGTTAAGAAACAGCAAGATTAATTTAAATATTTCAAGGCTTGCATGCGTGTGACAAGCAAGCCAGGTGTTGAACTGCTTCTTGATAAAAACAATGATGTATAAAAATGTAAAAATCTCAGTACAAACAGAAAGAACAGCAAATAATGTATGAACATTTCTAGTACTTTATCATAGAGAATTTTTAAAGGATGCCGTGGATATTCTAGGGTGGATATTCTGTTTATAAATATAACATTAGGAGAAAACTACATAAAGTTTAGATGACATGCTTACCAAGAGTCATAAGCTGATCAATACCACTGATAATCCGTTCACATGCTTCATCACGAGATTTCATCCCCCACTCCCCTTCTTGTGGTTTGTACAGTAGCTTCTCCACCTCTTCAAATGTCACAGAAACACTAGCTCCTAATTCTTCAGGCTGATCGACTGAAGAGTGATAGCAAATAGGAGAAGGTAAAGAGTGAGAACACAAAACAAGATAAACTGTTAAGCACTTGCACATATTAAATACTCATATGCTCAAAACTGACAAAAAACACTGCCTTAAAGTGGAGTCTGAAGCTAAGACTAAAGGCAAAAGAAGTACACAAAAGGCATATAAAAGCAAAGATACCCCTTATTCACCTTTTCTGCAGTTCTGAATTTCCAGAAGTCCCTTTTCTCTCTAAGCACTGGACTTAAAAGAGCTGTTCATATGCTTTCTTTTTTTAAATGCACACCCTAACCTTCACAGGATTTTACCTTAATGAGTTAATTTGTGCCCCTGACCTTTAACCACATGCAAGACAGGCAATATACTTTGTGACATTCTTCCTGTTATTTACAAGAGTGATCATTTGGACATTTAATAAAATATTTGCTTTGAACACAGCAGATTAGTCATTTCGAGGCAGTAAGAATTAGTAGAAATACCAAGCTGTAATGTATGGTTCTGTGGAAAGAGTCCACTTCCAAAGACTAATGCAATCTGGCCAATGCAGAATGATTGAGTAGATAATGTGTCATCCCTGGCTACCTTTCCTTATTAACTCCACAGATTGTTTTTATTACATCTGCAGTTTCTGCATTTTCATTGTTTTTGAAAAGCTAAGTTCCTCATTTCATTTGAGCACTTGAAGAGGAACAAACATCTGAAGGTTCCTATCACACACTGTAGGTAGGCAATAGCATTTCTTTGTACTGATTAGGACAACTGGAATTAGCATATAAATTCTTTTTATTAGCAGATAAATCCAACTGTATAAAGCATGCAGAGTAACAGTAAGAACTTCCATTAGCATCTGAGAGTCTGTCCATTAAAAATGAAAGCAAGAAAAAGGATAGAGTCCTTTTCAGTTATGATGACTGTAATCTATGAATATACTACATACAAATTCTAAAATACATTTCAGCTACAACTACTGTAGCAAAAAAAAAAAACAAAACCAACCAAAAACAAACAAAAAAAAACACAAAAAAAAAAAAAAAAACAAAAAAAAAAAAAAAACAACCCAAAAAAATCCCAAACCAAACCAAAAAAACCCTAAACCAACCCAAACAAAAAAAAAAAATACCCCAAGCTTTAGTGGGGAATCTTCTAAGTTTATGAAAAGGACTATTTTTTCCTTCAGCTGAACAGGGTTAGTCTTAATAACCCTTGCTCAATATTACATTGACAGAGGCCTAAGTATTTGTTATCCACTGAAACAGTATTAGAGATGAAGCAGTTCTTCAAGAAACAAAAGGATAAAATATAAAAAGGTGCTAGGAAAAGCTGAAGGGACAGATGTGACTCACTTAGATGATCCTTCTAACTCATCTTAAGCTAAAACAAATTCTGCAACCAAACTTCCTGAAGACAACACTAAGAGAAAGCAGCGAATAATGCTTCTACACTTACATAGGGTTGTGTCAAGAAGAACTCAACATGGTATCTGGCACTCCATTGAATAAGCGCTCAAGAGGGATTTTCTCCTGCAGGAGTAACAACTAAAGCAGAATGACAGACTAAAACAAACAAGACTGTCCTTCTCAAGCAGCACAAATATCTCTGCTTCGTGTTCTTTGCAGCACCCTGGTACATGTGTCACAGAAGACTTGTAATAACTCCTGGCATTTTATGTATTTTTTCAGAGTATGAGCATATGGCCTAATCTAATATAATAGAGTAAATGAGGCACAAATCTGAACCCCCAGAAGGAGGGCTGCAGTACTTACAGTACTGCTACTGACAGTTAATATATGCAACAGCCAGTTCACACCAATACTGGACTACTAAGCAGGCTGCTGAAAATTGAATTTTCAGGTCCATATGCACCAGCTTTTCCTCATCTTGACAGCATTGTCTGTGACAAGAGTTTGAGACCTAATACTGTATCTTCATAAGACAAAACTCACGTTTACAAGATACAAAAGGTAACAAATTAAAGTTGGGACCTGTTAGTTAGTCCAACTCCAGTGCTATTCTTCTCCCATACATCTATCTTAGTAAAGTGAATAAAAAATATTTTGAGAGAAGAGTGGCAAACATGAAGTACAATTTTAATTTGATCTGCAAGTCATCCAACTGAAGAAAGAAAGAAAAAGCAAAGAAGGTAGCTAACCCCTGTTTTATACTATACTGTTAACATAATAATGCTTTCCATAAATGCCCCAAACCTTTCTGCAAGAAGCTTTACTTCCCTACAGTGCCATTTTCTGGAAAAAATAAGGAGTTATGAATTGTTTTCAAGCAATTTTTGTTATTTCTCTAGCCTAGTGGCTGCCGCAGCAATTTTTGTTATTTCTCTAGCCTAGTGGCATCCTTGACCTGTTCAGAGGATGTTTTCTCAATTCTTTGACCTTGTCAACAAAAGACACTAGCTTTTAGAGCTGTGTTTTGGGGTTGTTTTTTTGCATTGTGGGCTGGTTTTTCTTGGTTTTTTTTTTTTTTTCTGTGTGTGTGTCTTTTGTTGGTTTTTTTTTGTTTGTTTGTTTAGTTTTTTGTGTATGTGTGTGCCCCCAGTTTTTGCCTGGTAAAGTCACAGCTCCTCAGATCGATCAAACCTTAAGCTCTTAACATAAAATACTGACTTCCTAGATCAAAGAAAGAAGTTAAAATTTCTCTGATATAGCCAGTAAAGGATGACTTACACATTTAATACTATCCAGATTTAAATTCGCATCTGTAGGATGTCTCTGTCATTACATTGCCAGTGTAGCAATTTCAAGAATCCTAGTTCCTTATGCTATCAAATGTAAGTGGTTAAGAACACTACTCTTTACATTTCTATCCTTAGGAGGAAGAACTGATATAAACAGCAACTTAAACCATAGTTAGTACACAGTGCTCACAAGAAATGGATACAGCTTGTCCTGCTAACAACATAAATCCTGACTTAAGTTCATACATAACGCTTGTGAGCCTCTAGTAATAAGACAGTCACTCAATGACGTATATGGGAAGTATTAACCAGTTCACGATGAATACGAAAAGCTTCTGTATGTTAGGAGGAGACAGATGTTGGTAATGAGAAAATGGAATGTTTCAATTAAATCTGTGTGTGTGTGTGTGTGTGTGTGTGTGTGTGTGTGCAAAACCAAAACCCTGCTGATTACGTCTTCTATAAAATGTAAAACGATTTCAATATAATATTTTAAGACTGTTTTGCAGAATTTGCCATTGCAAGGTACGACTGAAGCAGCCATCTAATGCTTTGACGATTAGAGAGGTGGCTCCTGAGAACATCTACATGTATACAATATACTCATATTTAAGAAATAAAAAAATACAGAGTAAGACCTTCTGGTGTCTGGGAAACAAGCCAACTCCTAGCAAAGATTATTAAGAAAATTAGTATCTTTGACAGCTTATTCAGCAAATACTCTCTCACTGCTTTGCAAACTTTCCCTCCTCCACCCAGCTGGTACCAAAAAGCACTGGAAAACTGAGTTGAGTAAGACAAACCAGGAATGTAATTGTTTCGTTAACAGTTAATTTGGATTTGACCAGCAAACTTTATAAATTGCTGGGTTTAAGCTACATGCAGGAAGGACTGGCTGACAGGAAATTATTTTATACACACTTTTGATGCATTCTTCCTCCACCCCCTTATACCAGAATGTATTACAAAGCAGGTTTTTTGAAACTTAAGATGTATTTGAAATTTGACATTTGGAAGTAGCAGGTTTTACTGCGTAAGACAGAGCTACATGTTAAAACTATTTCCTTCAAAATTGCTCTGGAAGATGCAAAGGGTAAAAAAAAGTTAAAATAAACAGGTATATTCAAGGTATTTCAGCAAATCTGAAGCAAGACTGTCTTCAAGAACTTACTTGCCTGAATGCACAAAACCAGCCTGTTGGCATTCTCTATAATTTAAAGGATAACTGTTACCTTAGCAGCTCCACCTGTTAAGTAGATATGCACAATGGATACTGTATTTGGATGACTTAGTGGCAAGAGTCACAAGAAAGACAGGAATCACCTAAGGTCCACCACCTGCATGGAGTGAAGGAACTAGAAAGAGGAAAAAACACATTAAACTGCTTCATTGAGTTTCTACCTACCATTATCAGGAACTGGTTCCATGTCCCATGGGCTAAGTTTTTCAATTTCACCATTGTCCCATCTGATGGTCACAAAGTTGGAAAAAAAAAAAAAAAAAAAAAAAAAAAGGTTAACTTGAATCAGAGGTATTCCTCCAAGCAGATTTAAATCACAGCTATATTTAGGTTTTTAACACAAATATACTGCATAAACATGCATATAAACAAAAACATTAGCTAGCAATCAGCTGTCATAGTGCAAAAAGGAAACATTCTTCATAATGAATTTCAAAGTAAGATTTGCCTTAATGCTCCTGTGTTCCTGATTTGGCTATATGCAATTTGATATAGAAAACAATTTTACAAAGGACATATAAGGAAGTTACGTAAGACAAATAAGCCATACACTTCAAAAAATAACATCATCAAGGGGATGATATAATAAAAGCACACAGGGGAAAGGATTTTTCTTTCTGCTAACCACAGCAGTAGTTGTGCAAGTCTGTGGAATGTTTCAGAGAAAGAACAGTAAGTGATGTATTTGGTATATTATTATTTCATAAGGCACATCAGATTATGAAAAACAAAAGACTAAATATAAAATGAAGAAACTGAAGTAACAACCAAGAGGAAGCAAAGGCAAATAGAATTGATACTGACAGTGCACTTATCTGTTACTTATGAGTATAATTTTGAGATATCTCAAATTCCTACTACATTTGGGCAGATTTTTACATGTTTTTAACAACACAAAAAGCATCAATGAATTTTGGTATTTCAAAGATACGAAATACCTGATTGAATCAGCTTAATGCCCTACTGGTCCAGCTAGACAAGTAATGTGCCTTTGAAACTATTACTGGGAGATGCTGTTTACAGAGACCATATGATCCTGGTATAAGTCAATTCTACTCATACTTCAACATTCATGATCCCTGTATTCCTCTAGGCATGTTTGTGAACAGACCCCAGCCTATTTCCATTAGTACACATTTACTTTTGTCTAATACCTTTTTGACCCTGCTAACACTGTTTCCACAGCTTCCTGTATAAAATGCATTTCCAAAGTTCACTAGCCTCAGTGTTACACAATAAAAAAAAAAAAAAGCCCACAACAAAAAATCCAAAACCAAACTCCTTTAAAAAAGTCCCCTACAGATTTCAACATGCACCTCTAGTTCTGTCATTACAGAACCTGATGACTAATTCTTCTCTATTCACCATGCCTATCACCTTCATGATTTTGTGAACTATGAACACACCCCTTTCACCATCACTTCCATCTGAAGAGACAACATTTTTTGGGTCTTTACCCATAGAGTATCTGGCACATATAATCACAGAATAGTTAAGGCTGAAAAGGACCTTAAGATCATCTAGTTCCAACCCCCCTGCCATGGGCAGGGACACCTCCCACTAAACCATGTAACCCAAGGCTCTGTCCAATCCAGCCTTCAACACTGCCAGGGATGGAGCATTCACAACTGCCCTGGGCAACCCATTCCAGGGCCTCACCACCCTCACAACAAAGAACTTCTTCTTTATATCTAATCCAAACTTCCCCCGTTTAAGTCTGAACTCATTACCCTTTGTCCTATCACTACAGTCCCTAACGAACAGTCCCCCAGCATCCCTGTGGGCCCCCTTCAGATACTGGAAGGTTGCTATGAGGTCTCCACGCAGCCTTCTCTTCTCCAGGCTGAACAGCCGCAACTTTCTCAGCCTGTCTCCATATGGGAGGTGCTCCTGTGCCCTGATCATCCTCATGGTCCTCCTTGGGACTTGCTCCAACAGTTCCACACCCTTTTTATGTTGAGGACACCAGAACTGCACACAATACTCCAAGTGAGGTCTCACAAGAGCAGAGTAGAGGGGCAGGATCACCTCCCTCGACCTGCTGGTCACACTCCTTTTGATGCAGCCCAGAATACGGTTGGCTTTCTGGGCTGCAAGCGCACACTGCCGGCTCATGTTCATTTTTACATCAACCAACACCCCCAAGTCCTTCTCTGCAGGGTTGCTCTCAATTTCTTCTCTGCCCAACCTGTAGCTGTGCCTGGGATTGCTCTGACCCAGGTGCAGGGCCTTGCACTTGGCATGGTTAAACTTCATAAGGCTGGCACCAGCCCACCTCACAAGCGTATCAAGCGTATCAAATACATGTTGTCTACTGTTCACTTTACTCATATGCTTACCAACAGAGCCACAGAAGTTCAAAAGGGGTAGAGGCAGAACTTCCCTGTACAGATGCAGTGCCGGCTCTTTCCTACAGCAGGGTTTATCATAGAATCAGAATAGTTAGGGTTGGAAAGGAGCTTAAGATCATCTAGTTCCAACCTCCCTGCCATGGGCAGGGACACCTCCCACTAAATCATGACACCCAAGGCTCTGTCTAACCCAGCCTTGTACACCACCCTTATGCTCAATAGCATTAATCTTTATTATAGGCACATACCAGAAACCAAAGTCAAACAGATCAGTTTACAGCTCACCAATTTTCCTTCAGAGCCTTCTCTGTTGGCAGGAGTTACAATGGCAATCTGACAGTCCTCTAGTACAGGGTCCAACTGTAGGACAGTTTGCAACTCTGACAGGAGTTTCATATCAGAGTTCTTCAAATGCCTGGTTGAGTGCCATCTACTTCTTATGACTTAATAAACTTAGGTATTTGATCTAATACCTCCTGTGCATTTATTTCAAACAAACTGAAAATTGAGATGGTCATTCTTATAATATTTTATTACTAAAACTCTGCTCAGGCAAGAGTACCTCTCAATTATATTGGATTACCCATTGACTCTAGGAAAAAAAAATTGATCCAGCCACATTCAGGCTGTTTGACATTTATGAACTAACAAAGTTCTGAAGGTTCATCTATTTGGTTCTCCTCCCCAGTTAATGTATGTACAGTACTTCAAAAGTCATTAGTATTCATAAACACACATACTAGTTCATAATATTGTATGAAAGATTTTAACAGTACAGTTTAGTACAGCATAAGCCCCATTTAGTTTCTCTGAAGTTCCATTCATCCACACAACTTAAGTAACAGTAACGCAACTTGAGGATACATAAAACTGCTTCTACTACACAAATACCTATTTGTGTCTGGCCAACAATGTAACAAAACATTCCATTCCCATTTAAATAAATGTAAAACTTGTTTTTAAAAACTTGTATTTAAAAATCTCTTTGTATGCAATATATACAGCATATGAATGCAAATTATGAAGCTACTGCTGCTGAACCACATGCAGATTCTTGGGTAGACTAAACTCTAGATTCTTGAACAAAGGACTGTACTTAAAACAAGAGCGAAGCACCCAGCCAACTTTTAAAACCTAACTATACCTACAAAACGCTTACAATATTTTCATATACATATTTTAGAAATCTTCTCTGGAGGAGTTGTCTGTGAGCCAAGTAGAACAAAGTCACATTCTCTACAAAAGCAGCACAAATCTTTAAAGAGCTCTCTTTTGAAAGTGGTCTTTAAAGAGCACTGTGCTTCTTACCTATTCAATTATTAAGCTAACTTCAAAGCAATTCTAGACTTTACCCTGTTAAAGGCTGGTTTATTAAAATATTGAAATATCCTTCAGAGTTCACAGAAGAAAGCAAGTCTAGGAAACTGACTAAAGGCTCTTTTTCATAACTGGAATCCTGATTTTTAATTGGCCAAGAAAACAACTAATAACCCCATCTAAACTTACTCTGAAGGAACAATTGTGGTAACATAACATATGAAAGGCGTAACATTCAGAAGGTAACATATTTTCCATGGTTTGAGCTACTTAACTGACAAAATTTAGTACTTCGAAATAAGATTCAGTTGTATTTTCACACTGGTATTTGGACTCAGTGGACTTTTACTCTGGACATCATTTTACAAAACAAGGGAAAATACACTAGCCAGTAACTTGAATAATTTACCCCTATATCACCTGCAGGAGATATGCACTCCTGTGTATCTATCCTGCGACATGTATAAGATGTTCAGTAAGCATCAGTACCATTTCAGCTTGTCAAGATACTCTCTTTGGGCAAAACAAAAGTCCAAAGCAGAACGAAATCAATGCACAAATAGTCTGGATCTCAGGTTTTTGTCGGTATGTACTTTCTCATCATGGGTCAGTAAGCAACTGTCAGAAAGACAGCAAGGGGGAAGAAAAGCCCTCTAACAACACAACTCTGAATATCAAATATACTGTAAAAGACATGGGAAGAATCCCTGGCCGTGACAGAAATAGGAATATTATGCATTCAGTGATTATTCTCCTGGCAAACCTCCCTTGCTGGAAGAATCCAAAGCAAGCAAGATCCCAGAACCATTACAGACAACTCAGACAAGTGTCTTCATTTCAGCTGGGATAGAGTTAATTTTCTTCATAGTTACTGGTACAGTGCTGTTGACAGTATTCTGATTCTGAGCACTGAGGGCCAAAATTACCTTTGTTCATACTTCTTCTATTTTGTGTGCGAAGGACCTCTGTCAATATAAAAAGGGTGCATAGGAACACCTCTAATGTCAAACTGTCATGGGGGGATAGTACGAAGTAATTTTTCAGAACCTGCCTTGGTAAAGAAGGTAATGGTTCACCTATCTTGTTACTAGTTTGATTCAGATGTTCCAGGCCTTTATTTAAACAGGGATTTTCTAATATTCCAATACCCTTTACTTAATCAGAATTCCATGCTTTGAACAATGCACTTGATACTATATGCCTTCATTCAGGTGGTATTATCTCCTGACAAGCACGCTGGTCAAAGGGACTTGCCTGTTACAGGGGCACATGATATGCCAGTTACCTAGCTAAATATCACCTAAAGAAGAAATCAAAAGGTGAAATTGCAAGTGCGATCTGCAAAATAGGGAATATGGCAGAACATCAAGTTCTGCCATCACAACAAAACATTCTTCTGTCTGACAATATTCATGTGTCAAGCATGATGAGCACAACATTTGGAAACATCCTCCACAGGAATCTCAAATGACAGTATGAGATCAACTTACTTGTTCATGTGGACTACAACATGAAAGACAGAAGTGCAAGAACTTGAAGCATAACGATCATGATTAACAGTAACAGGTTCAGCATGCCCCGTCCAAAACCAATTATAATTAACATATACAGAAAATTGCACTACTTGCTTTGTGAAAGACCTCTACCACTAGTCGTTACAGAAAACGATTTACAAATGTGAAAGATATCAATAACTTTTTACCATATTATTCACTGAAAATTTGCCAGAAGTCATTATGTACTCACACTGTGTTAGATTAGCAACTTGAAACCACTAAGTGATAATATGACCAGTGAAATCATTTGAACAATACATTCTCATACCAAATGAACCAGCTATGTAAGAGGCAATCCACACTACTCACATTAGAAGTGCGAGATCTTTTCATACTTACTTAACACTGTAACACTGAAAGTGACTATCTGGATATTGAGGCTGATACGGTTCTTGACCCAGCACAGTTCCAAACCACCATGCGTCATCAATAATTGATCGGAACCTATCAGCTAGTGCAAAAAAAAAAAAAAAGTCTGCTCAGATATTTTACTAAGAAACGTTATACAACTGTGCTGCTTCTACATGCAATTAGGAAAACTTTTGATTGATGTTTTTCAGTTTGAAGCTCTAAATCCACTGACTGTCAATAAAAGATGAGGCGACTATTATGCCAAAAGAATGTCAGTGCTAAAATCTGAGTAAGTTTGCTACTAGCTAAAAGTAAGAAAAGGGGGACACTAAGGCATCAACATGTTTTGAATATCTATAGTAATCCCTCCAAAAGGCTTAATACAGCAGTTATTAGGCTCATATTTCTAAAGGGCAGAGAGACCCCATGAACCAGAGAGCCTTTTGAAGTTAGAAGCAAGTAGCATTTAGCATGTTCAGCAATCAGCCAAGGATAAATTTTCAATTTCAGAATCATTTGGTAAAACATTTAGCGCACACACACTTACAAGCTTGCCAGTTCCTTTGCCGTGCTTCATCATAGAACTGACGTAATATAAGGAAGTCGATAACATCTGGCATATCGTGGTATCTAGATTTAAAAAAAAAAAAAAAAAAAATCAAAAAAAAACAAACAAAACCCCACTATTTCATGTGTGCACCTTAGGGCTTTAGGAAGCAGCTTAAAAAGAAATGCAGTTTTAAATACTTTTCAGAAAAATAAAGATGCACATACCTGATGGAAAATGATTTGTCTGTATGTTTTCCAGTGGCATGATCTATAAATGCAAGCTTGAGGCAACACAATGTGGGAGGACCAACTTCGTATCTAATTCCAACAATTTTTACTAATTCCTGATCCTACAGGTGAGAACAAACACTTTCAGCAAGTTCTACTTTCTGGAATATGCACAGAACTATTAATTTAACATTAGTTAACCAAGCATGTGAATTGTACCCCCACAAAAAAAGTCAAAAACATTGAAACTGTGTAAGAGTTCAATGGAAGACAGTCCATCAGACTTGGCAATTTTAACACAGGTTATTAGGGCTTCCCACAGGTCACTCTACTAACTGAAGTCACTTTCCTTATTGTTCCCATAAGGAAATATTGTAAAAAAAGGCATAACGTCACAAATCAATGTTTTGCCAACCATGTAACACAACTGTTCTTTCACATACTACTAGTATTGAACCCACTGCATCTTCAATGAAGACCTACCCTAAGGACTACTTTTCTCCATGGCTCCTTGTGTGGATTCAGTTCGTAAATGTTATTTCTTCTAACTGCTTCAATGTAAGCTTCATGTCCTTGTCGGAAATATATTACCTGAGGAAAAAAACAACTCCCAAACAGTAAAAGTTTTCCCATATTAAGTACTTATGTTAGTTAACACAAGCATTTAAAGATTTTTTTATCGATATTCTTACCTCATCACCCATCTGAGGAACAAAAGGGGATCTTCGAAGAGCTGTGTCTGTTATCCAAACAGGAGGATGCAAATCGTACGACAATTCCAAGTTCACTGGCTGTGTTTCAGCATTTGCCTTAACATTTAATACAGAGCAAAATTAAGCATAATGGACATATTCCTGACATGACATCAAAACAACTTCTTCCATTTTAATTTGGCAGACAAAAACCTTAACTTATAACAAGACTAAGGTACTTTCCCAGAAAGTATTAGCAGAAAAGCTCCAAGGCTTTCATTGAGTTGTACCTGTATTTGTAGTACTAATACTAAGCATTCTTTCGCTTTATGAAGATTAAAGTGAACAAGATTACTATTATTTAGGTCTGAAGAGAAACAAAGTTTTACAATTTATGTGGGAGTCTCAGTGCCCAGTTAAAAACCCCAACAAAAATCTATCAGACTGAAAGAAACCATTTGGAGATCAAAAATTATGAGATATCACACAGTAAATATTCATATTAATACAGTTCCAAAACTGTCATTTGTGAGAATACTTGGAAGAAAGCAAAACAACTGAGAGGAAAACATACCAAAATTACCCCCAAGTATTAAAAATCTGTATTTGTCCCTTTTTGGTAGAAAACAACAAATCACAGCTACTGTAATTTAAAAAATTATAATTATTTAAATTAACTTGAAAATTTTCATAAAGAAAAGTATGTACTGTAACTTACAAAAAATTAAAAGTTCAAGAATAAAAACCCAAATGTAAGAATGCAGTGACTATATAACTTAAGCTTTCAAAAAGATATTACTTAAATAATTCTACAGATTATTAGATTAAAACCCTGTTAAAAACCTGGTTTAATTTATTTAACTCTGGCATTAGTTATCACATTTCCCTTTTGATATCAGCAACCTTGAGAACCCTTTTTATTTGAAAAGTGAGAATGACTTCACTTGGAATGCATATTTGTCCATACCAATCAGCAGATACTCTGCATTGGGAATAGTCTCAATTTAATTAAAAGGTACACTGTATGTAGTGATACCAATATCCTTGTCCAATGGCAATAACAATTACTTCAACAGGTTCCAGTGAAGAGGTCTAAAAACCTAAGAGTAATTTATTAAAGAGTCGCTGTAAGAAACTAACTGTATACCTCCTCCTGCTTTTTTGGTTTAGGTTTTTTTCTCCTTTTTCTTCTTCTTCTCTGTGGAGGAGATGATTTCTCTGCTGATACTTCCTCTTCTGAAGTACTGCAATACCTGATAGCTTTCCGTCGAGAAGTCCGTACTGGAGGTTGCAAATTAATCCCTGCATCAGCTATCCAGTCAGAGTATCTACTTGAAGAATCGCTGTCCATAGTGGGTGGAGTCAGGGAAAAATACAAACACAGAACCAAGCTGTCAGTATTTCAGAATGTTAAAGTCTTTTAGTCAAATAACTGCAGATGCAGATTGCTGTTGGAAGCTCTATCAGAAGAACTAAAATTACTTTGACCTGTTGTAACAATTACTTCACTTGATGCTTATCATAAATTTTGGGGAGCACTGTACTTAAAAGCATGTTTTTTTAAGAAGTCAAGGCTGGTGAAATCCAAAATAAGTAATTTATTCAAGAAAGTTGGTCAATGAAACTCTGGACTAGTTAGGAGCCCTCCCTAAAGAAGACTCTAGCCAAAAACTACTTAAATTCTTTAAAGATAGTTATGTAAATCTCAGGGATACACATTTGCCTTTTTTATACCTCTCTCTGTCTCTTTGTTGTACTACTATAGAGTTCTAGAAAGAATATCTAAAAAAGCCACAGCAGAGAGATTAAAAAGTTATAGATAACTTCAGTTCGAAATAGAATGATAGCCTTATCAAAACCATTATTTCTTCCAACCAACCATTCTGTAACAGCAACTGGCTGTTGCTGCATTGTTAAAAATCATGCCCCCAACCAAATAAAACCCCACACCCCTCAAAAACCCAACAGAACGAAACACACTATAAAAAACATTCCAGACCATCATCTTTCTCCTTGCCATCTAGCAAAAAAGCAAAACGATTTGAAACTATATAAAAAGATAAACATTTTGGTGAAACAGAACACTAGATAAAAATACAATGTCTCAGTGCAGTACCCTCCAAAATATTATTACATATGAAACACAACAGAACCTCCACACAACTTTTCTGAAACTCATTAAAAGCCAGGATTTGTTTACTTTTACCTAGAACTATTACTGTTGCTTTTCTTGTCACTTCTCCACTCCTCCTCTTCATCGGATGAACCAGAGCCCTCACTTTCTTCAGCTTCCTGATTTTAAAAATATGCAGAGTCAATCTAGAGGTTTCTCACACCACATGTTTTAAGGGTTCAAAACGTAAAACACGTTCTCTATTCATGTCTGCATAATAACAAGTTAGGAAGAAATCTGGTAAAAAGAGTTGTTGAAATGGAAATCAAAGTAGTTGTTTTTTGGAGCTGATTTCAACTTATCTTATTAACCCCGAGAGTGCACCACTAATCATTAACTTCTGTATGTTCACTCGCACTGTATTAGCCATGTAGGTCCACCTGCTGTATCCACTCTTCGCAA
The DNA here is from genome assembly GCA_039720435.1 of Amazona ochrocephala. Taxonomy (NCBI): domain Eukaryota; kingdom Metazoa; phylum Chordata; class Aves; order Psittaciformes; family Psittacidae; genus Amazona; species Amazona ochrocephala. The sequence goes on along the minus strand of CM077877.1, from coordinate 97,272,054 downwards.
AGCAATACTCCTGTCCCCCTACCATATGACAGTTCTATTTTTTCTACTCTAATAATAAGTTCACATTATCCATCAGGACAAAGTGGAAGTTGATTTCGATTCCTTCAAATTCCAGACTCATGATGCTGTAATTAGGTCATGTAAAGTACACAGTAAAATCTAGCTCACTAGAATGCAAAGAAAGAACTTAAAGATTGCAAAAGGCAGAAAACAAGAAAGCGATCACATCTCCCATTTGCACACAACATGGCTTATATCTTGTTACAGGAGTAGCACCTTTTTTTTTTTTTCACTAGTTATGCAAGCTAAAATCACATGATTTTTCTGATTTTAGTATCAACTGATTGACCAAGTACTAACTGGGTATAGTCAAGCATATATTAAGATGCTAAACTAAACAGTCAAGATACATCAAAATATATTACAAACTAAGCAGTTTCCTGATTGTTGTTCAGCAGTTTATTCGCATTATCATGTTTTACATGTTTTCCATAACTGAAATAACTAAGTATAATACATTACTCATGTCTCAAGTTACATACTGTCAAGCAAAGAAACCAACCAAACAAAAAGACCCCAAGATTTAACTGGCAACTTCCAGTTCGATACTGTTTCAGTTAGTCCAATTGATTGTTATTTTCGGAGTAACGAAGTTAAGTCTTTCCCCTTAGACCTGCTCACACAATGCACAGGGTGGACAATACTGAGTTATTTCTTCCTTTCATCCTAACATTTGTAGGATTAAAACAAACAAACAAAAAAAAAAAAAAAAAACTCAACAAAAATAAAACCATCTACATCAAAGCTCAGCTTCTTATAGGATTATTAATTTAAATATTATTACATCTAACACAACTTCAAAAATATTTAAGTATATGCAGTTATCTACAGGACAGTGTTCATAACTCTATTGTGCTTTGTGTACTTTCAATTTGTGAAGTTCCAAAAGTCTCCTGTGACCCCCCCTTCCACCCTATTCCCAAAATAAGGAAAACATGATCTTTTCATTAAAGTGATTTGTTTTGTGTTTAAAAACATCAGAATTCTTTATTATGATGCTAGCAGAAGAGAGTCTATTTCCAAAGAATATAATTCTTAATCTTACTTACAAAATTCTTTTATCTCCTGAATATCACCCATTCTGTTCACTATTCTTCCTTAAGAAAGGAACTGGTTCAACAAGTCCAACCTTCTCTACCCCTTCCACTTCTTCCCCCTTTCCCAGTTCAAGGCTATTTCCTTGTGTGCAAGTCAAGACAACTGTAATCCAAGCAGTCCTACCACTGATTTACAGCATCTGATAACACAATAGCCAAAAGCTCCTGCTACCCACAGCAAAGTCCTGTCTCACCCCAAGCCAAGACTCAGCCAGGATAACCATACTGTGGAAGAATCATGTTACCTGGCGAAACAATGCTTTCTGAAGAACCTTCAAAATTTCCAGTTTCAGGTGTGTGCACAAATTTGAAGGTTTTTGTAGAGTAACAGCAAAACATCTAAAATCCAAACTTGACTAAGCCAACCATTTTATATTGTTTTTTGCCTTGGGCTGTGGATTTAGCTTAGAAGATTCTCAGCAAAACCAGTTCAGCTGTTTATAAAATGAAGGAAATACTGCCATTATTAAAGCAAGATACCTAGGTCTGAGAAGTGCTAACAACAATGGTATTACAGCAACACTTTCCCTGGTAAAAGATTTTATTTCTTCTATTTGCTTGTTTAAGAGAGAAAACACACTTTACACTTCACTTACTGAGGTACTTGAGTTCAAAATACCCAACTCAGAAGAGAACTTACCTGCTCTATCACGCCAAAGCAGTTATCTCTTTCTTCATCAGAAGACTCCAGCTGATCAATGTTATTCCGTGTTCGGTAATTGGGGTATTTCCGTCTATGTAGTCTACGCTTCGATTGTATTAATGAACACTCAGAGTCACTCTAATTTATATAGGAAGTAAAAAAAGAGGTTACATACAAGTATGTATATCACAAACTTACAGGGCTAAAAGGGTGGATAAAAGCCGAATGTGAACACAGAAACAGCCTCATCACATCCCAGCCTCATCATGTCAAGACTCCTTTTCACCAGAAATAATTTTCCTGTAAGCCAATAGTTTTAAATTTGCTATTCTTGAGTCCAGATTTAGTTGCCATCCTAAGCAATTCCACTTTATAAACTACTGTGATAGGTCCATTCAAATTACTTGATAAATATATTTACAGAATCAAGACATTAACTGCCTACAAATGTGCAATTCTCAGAGGACCAGAAATCCTCAACTCCTCCAGCTAGGGGAGGGTGCAGTAGAATTCTTGCATTTAATTGTTTTGTACTGCAAGACATAGTGAATCACGCCACTACAGTATAAAAATATTACAATAAACAATTTTTCCTTCTTGCTGATCTTTTCCAGAAAATGGCTAGTGAAAGCAATATTCAAAACTGAGCAAATCTGAAAAAGTTGCCCCCCCTAAAACACTGTCATCTGAAGTGACAAGGCAATAGCAATATAGCCTACAATTCTTCAAATATGGCACCTTGAACTTTTTGATTTGCACCTCAGTGCTTTAGCATAGACCTGCAAGAGCTGTCTTTGAAGCTTTAACTGCAGTAAAACCAGAATGGTCTGAAACCAAACCTACCTTTAAAAATAACTTGGATGGAAGGAGGAAAGACTGAAAGAAAAAAGAATTCTATGCATTCATAAAAATAAATCCAACTTTGTCCTGCAATAAGCAGAAGCTGAACCAGCAGGAACCTCTGAAGACCACACCTTCAGAAATATCTGCTTTCATTTTTTAAACCATGACTTATCCCTGGGCACAGAACATCCATTTTCCTGGAAATTGCCACATACCTTTTCCAGTGACTCGAATGACTTTTTCTTCTCTGTTGCATAGAGATCTCTCTCCTCTTCCCCTTTCGCAATTCGATATCCTTCCTGCTTCCTACAAGAAAGCAATGAAAATCTAATTCTACATCTGTTCTGGCAATGCTAAAAAAGTGAAATTATCTGTTCTCTTTAAAGGACTCAAACAGCTATACCACATGCTCATTTCCAGAGAAAGAGGATGGGTATTAAGAAAGTCTTCCTTGCAAATACCAAAATGTAACAAACTTTTTCAACTGCATTTTCAGTCCACATTTTTCTCTGCAATTATTCTACCACCCAACACCAGGACAGCTTTTTAAGATGCTTCAAGAGATGTGGCAGCACATATAGCTGTACTGTTAAAAAGAATTATTTAGCTATCAATGTTAATTCTCCTTTTCACAGATGCATACAACAAATACATTTGAAAGCAGCTAACTGCTTCAGCATTTCAAGTGCTCAGTGCTGGTTGTAACACATCACCCCAAAAGTCTCACAAAAGCACAACCCTTCAGGATACACTTTCATGTAAATGAATTTAACCTATATCCCTTTACTTTGGCAAGAATCAAAGTAATCTAGCCATCCTCAAGATGACTTAAAACATTGAAATATGGGAGAATCATTCTCTATTAAACTAGAGAAACCTCCGTCTATTTATTATTGCTGAATGGACTTCAGAATGAAGAAGTTATTAAGCACAGCTGACCATAACACTGAACTACTTCAATTTGTACCATGTATCTTTATTAGTTTAAGTCTAGATTTAGAAAGAATAATATGATGTGTTCTCTCTAGTCACATCTGCAGCACTGTAAGCAGCCTACAGACCTGAGTAAGCTTGGTGGTATTTCTGGTACAACAACTCTTCGTCTCCAAGCCTGAAGGTCTCGCTCAGTAGCCATCTGACTTCGTGGAGCATTTTGATGCATCTGACGCACACCTTCAACTTGCCCACTACGTCGCAGACCAATATTGGGAGGTGACTGGATGTCGAAACTTGGTCTTCTAAAAGCTAAAATATAAAAAAAACCCAAACAGACAGCATTTTTTTCTAGACTACAGAGAATTGAAATCTTGTTTTTTCCTTCTACAAGACGAAAATTTCACACTTTACATACTTTTAGCTCTATAATCCTAAGTATAGGACTGATTATCACCTTCAGAAAATTGCAGTGAGATTACACATATACTTTCAAAGCAGTTATTTCTACTACTATTTTAATACAGTGAAAGGAAGTATAATGTGACAGAGGTGTTTTTCTGAGTTATTTCAGGCAACTCTGAGATTAGTGGGGTTTTTAAAAAGCACTTTTTCTGGAGATGAGCTTACACAATTAAAACTACAAGGACATCGATCAGAAGAGTGCCTGGTTTAAATCTGTAAAGAAGGGAATCCAATTTGAATAATACTGTACTGTATTATTACAGAATAATACAGTAAAATATTTATTTTACAAACTTTAGAGGATAATAAGTGTAGCTCCTATAAACGTTACTTGAGTACTTTAAAAATATTAACCATGAGGCACTTCACAAGGAATACGATTAAAAGGAAAAACTCTTTAAAAGGAAAAGCAAAGCAGTTTTGTTTTGTCATTTAATCACAGGATTAGTAGTGTTTCAATGAATAAAAAGATATTAATCAGCTATCACTACATGAAGGGAATCTTAGTCCAGGACACAACATTAAAGTTAAAATATGTCTGAAATATTTCACACAGCATAACAAAGATAGGAAAGTTATCTAAGAATTTACCAGCCAGTACTAACCTCTTCTAGGTGTTCCCTCCCCATTTTGTGGAACAGTTGAAGCAGATTCTTGATCTGCACCAATTCTTTGATCTTGTTGTAGTTGCAATTGTCTAATCATGCCATCAAGAATGCTGGGCTCCAAGCCTTGGTCATCTTGATCAACTGTCTGTTGGCCTATAACTTGTTCAACCACTTCTCCGTCACCTTGCAAGTGTAATACAGATAAAATGAATGGGTACAATTAATTGACTCCTGCAAATGATTTCATCTCATTGTTCACATCACCATGAGACATGTTCTACAACTAAACACAATGAAAACCATTCCTGAAATTATTCCAATTGCTTATTCCGAATAAGACATTTACAGAGTTTACAACTTAAACACAGTTTGTGCACATCAGTGCCTACAGACAGAATTAAGATATCCATTTGAACAACCAATTATTATTTTTTTTTTCTGCTTGTTTAAAATCATATTCACTGTGAGACCTTTCAGCATCTTTAGTGAACATGATTGACAGCATATGGGAAAACAAAGGCATTTTTAGATCACCCATGTCATATCTACACTCTGTTCCCATTCAGAATTACTAAGTAACTCCTACTTCTGGATTTAAGTCCTCAGTGATACTGTTCTTACTTGTTGCTACATAACCAAGTTGAGGAATCAAATGTTCATCTGCACAGTTCTCTCTTCCTGGCACCAATCTTTGATATTTTGTTGGATGAGGGTTTCCGTCCACATCTACTAAGAAGGGAGGGGGCATGAGATGAGGAGCCTGTTGAGTCTGCTCATCTAGAACATAGTTGTTAGAGTCTCGAATAAGTGGCCGATAGTCAGTGTGGAAGAACATCTGATCAGGAATCTAAAAAGAAAGTAAGTTTTATGTTATCAATTTGAAAAAGAGTATGCTAAAGAACAGAGAAGAACAAGTGACAATAAAATATCCAAAATCTCCTTAAAAGAAAGGGCAAGTTCACAATATGAAGAGTTACACATAGCTACAATTAACCTGTATGTGTGTTGCAGTATTCTCATTTTTTGTTAGAGCTTTGGCAAGCAGCAAAATACTTTTAGAAAACAATGAACTAAGGTAACTGAAAGCAGAAGCACTGCTTTACAATTAAAAATATTTTACATTTCATTCTAGTTTTTAAAGCCCCCCACACACTTAAAAGTTTCCCTGGTTTCCATGTAAGGAAATGGTTGTCTGAAGTTCATCATAAGCTCTCAAAATAAAGTTCTTTCTTAATTATGCGATGTCCACCAGTAATTTTTTGCTGTACCTGAAACAGTCTGTTAAATTAATGCAGGTGAAAGAAAATGGTTACATAAGTATTAGACCATAGTATCTTTGCTACAGCAGTGATGAGCAAGACGAAAACAGCAAGTTTCAATTTCATCATAGAATGGTTTGGGTTGGTAGGGACCTTAAAGATCATCTAATTCCACCCCCCTGCCATGGGCAGGGACACCTTCCATTAGATCAAGTTGTTCAAAGCCCCGTCCAACCTGGCTTTTTTCAGAAAAATACAGCAAAGAACACAGAGCAAGGAAAAAGAAAAAAAAAAAAATAAAAAAATCTTTAAAATGCCAAACATGGAATTACTGTTGCAACTTCAGAGAAGCGAAGAAAAGCATAGGTCAGAACTGCATTTTTGAAAGCTATTTTGAAAAAAACGGAAACACGCATATTTATCAAAACAAAAAAGAAACATGTTGATGGACTCGAGCGTAGCGTTTATGCCATGAACATTTTTCTAACGTTTCAAAATTCACCGTGCTGGAAGAATATTTATTTTTGCTTATTTTACTCAAACTACTGCAGTAAATTTGGGTTTGAATAAGGAAAGGCCTAAAGAACTGTAAATCCTACTAACTGAAATAAACCAGTAAATTATTCTTAACATACAACCAGCATGCTTTTTTGTCAATTAGGTAGTAGTGCTCACCACCTGCTGATCGATACCCAGCCCAACCCAAACAGCGACCTGGGCCTTCCAGGTAGCTCCCCCCCCAGTTAATATATTGCGCATGACATGCTGTGGTATGGAATACCCCTTTGGCTACTCTGGGTCAGGTGTTCTGTCTCTGCTTCCTCCCATCTTCCCCTCCTCCCTGGCAGAGCATGAAACTGAGAAAGTCCTTGATCAGGGTAAACATTATATAGCAACAACTAAAAACACTGGCAAATTATCAGCATTGTTCTCAGACTAAGGTCAAAAACACAGCACTGCACCAGATACTAAGGAGAAAAATGACTGCTACAGCTGAACCCAGGATAGTGATACATTTCAATCTTTAAATACCAAACTATTTTCAGAAATTAGAAATAAAGGCAATTTTGAGGTTGAATAATTAACATGCAAATTAGTTGGCTAGAAGATGTATTCCAGAAAAGTTCTTGTGAGCTACTCGCAAGGGAATGTTAAGACACTGGTTGCTTCTACGGCACCAGGACCATACATACAAAAGAACTCAGTCATCAATGAACCTGCTATATTTTAATCCCATACCCATACAAAACCCTTTTTTTACATATGATGTCTTAGAGGAACTAATTTAGCTAATCCAATTTCAGTTAGAAGCTTGAATAAACAATTCTAATAAAAAGCTAAACTTACCTTTTCATAAGGCCTGCTACAGCCAAAACCAAATATCAGTAGATGCCCATGAGAATCTGTACATGCAAAATGCTGCCCATCTGGTGAAAATTTACAGTCAAAAACAGCACCATGTCCTTGGCCTTCAATCTAGATTGAAGGAAAGAAATTCAAGATTATTTGAGCATTCTTTTTTTCTGAACAAATGACAGTGCAACCTCCAAAATGAATTAGTTCATCAAAAGCAATCATGCACCTCTTAAATACCTCCATTAAAGTACAAACAATCTCATTACTTCAGTTTTTTTTTTCCCTTTGACATGCAAGCTCCTAAATAACGGTTTTAAAATATGCATTCAATTTTAAAAGATGCACTAAAGGGTATGGAAAAAGTATGGGGGGGGGGGAGAAGATTTGGAGGGTTTTTAGCTGTTAGTATACTGTATAAAAGTAAACTGCAGCTAATGTATACTGATTTTGCTAAACCACTTTCAAGAAAAGCACAGGAAATCTTACAGCTAAAAAAAAAAAAATAAAAAAGTCACTTCACTATTGACTGTAACCAGAAAAAATATTAAATTAATATGAACACAGGATCATAACTTAAGTCTCAAAGAAAATAAACTTTATAAAGCGCTAATCATGAGTTGTCAAATGGAGCAAATGTCATGGGAGCTCTTGAGAAGAACTGCACCAATTCACTAATGCTTATGGTAATAATATTACAATTTTAAAGCCTGCTGAGGATACAAATATTTGCCCATAAGACACTTGAAATGATGGTCTAAAACAAGACCTTTCACACTTTTAGATGACACCTCATCTCAATTAAGGGGAACAGTTACTGTGAAAGAGGTGCACAAAGATTTTTAATAACAAAAAGAGCAGAAAAGCCATGGTGTCACTATCAACCACACCTCACAGACCGAAAGTTGAGTCTGAAAAGCTCAGACATTGACTGTGGTGAAAGTAAAGTCCTGTTGGGCTCCCCTACACCCCACAATCCTCACACCTAATGGCAAATTCTTACAATTCATCTTCCTTGGCTTAAAAGCTTATTAAGACCTCCCTGACCAAATTCAACTTGGACACCCTACAGGAAAGCAGCAGCGGAAGGAACTGAGGAATACTTTTGCAGAAGATCAGTGAACTGGCTCAGGTTAGTGTAAGGTCCAGTGAGAGGCACCTGATTCAAGGTACAGAATAGAAGTGGCCAGCTGAGAACAGAGAAGGGAGGCAATGTTGGCCCTCTTCTGCCACATTAAACTGTTAAAACTGGATCCTGATCACTTTGCACCTAGTTACAGTAACCAAGATATTCAACGGTAAAAGGTCCAGGGAAAAAATCATAAATTATACTGGTCTGGTTTGGATTTTTTTTGATAGCTGTTTTTTGGTGTTTTTTTTTTTTGGTTGTTTTTTTTTTTTTTTTTTTTACAAAACGGAGCAGTGTGTGTGTGTGGTGGTGCAACTCTTTAAGCTGATATGCGAATACACTACTGTGCACAGAGAAAAGAAATGGCACTTGTATACAAGGTCTTACCATGTTAAAATAATGCTTTGTTTTTGTGCCTTTGGTAATGTCCCATATAAAGATGTTGCCATCATGACCTGCAGACAGCATTATCCTGGAATCAAAAGGATGAGTCTCCAAGACAAATACTTCATCCGCATGCCCCTAGAATTTAAAATTGTGTATCATGTGCAAACACGAAGACATAAATTCACATCATCAGGATATTTACAGTAGAGTCCAAAGCACTGTACTGTCCTCTTCTCACACTCAGACTTCTGCAAAATTAGAACCCTACAAGCTGCCCCGAAGAATATAAGGACGTTTCCAAATTCCATATTCCATCTATCTTGACCGCTACCTGTGGCACCTAAGTAGAGCAAACCTCCAAGTAGCCAGGAAGCCTATAATTCGAAATTTACTATTTTTCTAGATTCAAGCAGGAACTCTAGAAATATGGATATTTTGCCAAGGGACAGCAAACTATTCAATGGACAAGTATGTTACTGCATAAAAAACTTATTTATTCCATTCGAGAAGCAAGTTCAACACAGCAGCTAGGAAAAGGATTGTTCAAATCCAGGAAAAAGCAGCTAGTTTTGGTTTAAAAAAAAAAAAAGAAGTAAAAATAAATAATCTAACAAACACTATACCTACTTTATCATTCACACAAAGCTTTCAAGACAAATCAGATCTAGTTACAAACTCGATGTGCAAATATCATTGCAATTCTAGGAAGACCATCTACTTCAAAAAGCAAGTAAAATTACATACCACCAAGTCATGAAGCAACTGCCCTGTACAGGAATTCCAAACTTTGAGCAGATGGTTATTCACAGCCGTAACAACATAGTTATCATTTTGGTTCCAAGCTATCATGGTTACTTTAGGCTTCATAAATTTGTCTTCTTCTGAACATGCGTCACTATTTTAAAGAATTAAAGAGGATGAGGTATTTTTAATTTTCCCATTTCAATCTCAAAGCACAGGAAAATAACCTGTTTTCCCATGTTAATAATCAGACAAGGAGAGGGAAGTTAAGAATTAATTTTGAAACTCTTGCCTATAAACTTCATTCTTTTTGGAGCAATCAACTATAAAGCAGATCTGGATTTCTAGCATACTTGTTTCACAGGACATGCTAACCTCTTCTCCATTTCAGATGCAAGGCAAAAAGGCTTTTTAGAGCCTTGTCTCTTTTACAATCAGAAGTCCTAACATAATTTCTTTAAGAAGTTGGACTTTTTACCATCAAGAGCTTTGAAACTGTTTCAGAAGCTAACCTCTATAATAAAACATTGTCCTGGGTTCAGCAGTAGCAGTCATTTTTCTCTTTCTTAGTAGCTGGTGCAGTGCTGTGCTTTTGACTTTCAGCCTGGGAACAACACTGGTAACACCAATGCTTTTAGTTGTTGCTAAATAATGTTTACTGTGACCAAGGACTTTCTCAGTCTCATGCTCTGCCAGGGAGGAGGGGAAGCCGGGAGGAAGCAGAGACAGGACACCTGACCCAGAGTAGCCAAAGGGGTATTCCATACCACAGCACATCATGCGCAGTATATAAACTGGGGGCAGTTACCCAGAAGGGCTAGATCGCTGCTTGGGTTGGGCTGGGTATCAGTCAGTGGGTGGTGAAAGGTTGTATTCTCTTTCCTTGTTATTTCCCTTATAATTATTATTATTGGTGGCAGCAGCAGTGATTTGTGTTACACCTTAGTTACTGGACTGCTCTTATCTCAACCCACAGGAGTTACAGTCTTTCAATTCTGCTCCCCAGCCCTCTGAGGGTAGGGGAACGAAGGGGGGGGGGAGTGAGAGAGCAACTGCGTGGTTCTGAGTTATCAGCTGGGCTTAAACCATGACATAATTTCTTTAAAAAGTTGGGACTTTTTACCATCAAGAGCTTTGAAACTATTTCAGAAGCTAACCTTTACAATAAAACATTTTCTCTGACTCCCAACATAAATATTTTAAAGATAATACTTTCTATTAATGTCAATCTATCTCCTCATTTCTCCCCCCAAAATACATTTATAGGATACATAACATTCCCTCTCAGCATTAGCCAACTGAAAGAACAAGCTTTCTTTGAAATACACCTTCACACAGTATTATCTATACGACACGTCAACCAGTAGCCTGTTTTAAAAAAGACACTCTCTAAAATTACATACAACTGTGCATATTAACCCAGAAAGATGCCAGTAAGATCTCACATATTAATACCACTTAGTAAAACCACTTTACCACTTTTTCATTTTTTTCATGGCTGCATCACAAGAAGAGCTTGCAATCACCTCCAATCACCTCACATAACCAAGGGGTTTTTGTGTTAGTTCCCCCCTCTCATTTAATCGCCTAAAAATTAATTTCTGGTTAGTGTCTACAAAAGCTGAGTGAGCATTCTGTACTACTGTAACTGAACCATCCTTCACGCTTATCCAGTGCCATGTAATATTCTGATCTTAATTTGGAATGACACTTTTCAAATTGCGTGCCACCAGTGTATTTCATTAATATATATTTTAAAAAGTACAAAAGAATCAATTAAAATAGCAATAACAGTTCTTGATGAAACCCACCTATTATCCATCATGACCTCTCCAGAAAGAGGTTATGATCTACTTTATTTTTACTAATCTATACATGCTTCTTCAGTCAGCTGTCTGACTGAAATCCAGATAGAGATCTATTGCACTTTCTAGTAACTTTTTTCCCCATAACAAAGGAGACGCAATTAATTTGGCACAGCACACATTTGAAAGCTATTTATGCATTTAGTCAAGCAGAGACTGAAATTAGACTTTGCACAGACTTAGCAAATTGTTAAATGATCAGAACACTCATTTCATCCCCCCCAAAGACCACACTACTTTATCGTAATACTGATGAGTTTTTCAAACTTTCAGACTTAGTACAACAGATGAAAATGGGGGGAAAAAAAAAAAAAAAAGGCAACTCTTCACATACCCTGGTAATCGATCAGACATATCCAACAATATACTCTTCCATTCTGCTTGCTCAAAACACCAGATTCGAGCTGTTCCATCTCTACTGCCACTTATGAACCTTGAAGAAGTTTTAAAAGACTGTTAATTCATCTTCAAACGAATTTGCTTTTAAGCATATTTAATTACACACCACCACAATTTTAAACATTACAGTGGAAGACTGTTACAAGTGAAATCTTCAGTTTCTGTGCAAGAGAATTCTTTACTGTCACCAGTCCATTAACTTTCTTTCCAGTAGCCCTGGAAACAGTTTTTCTGAACTGTAGTGTTCTTGGTAACAGTTATCTGGCTTTCAAGACGAGAAAAATTACACTCTGACCAATGTACTGTTTGTTCACATTTGAGCATTTTTCAACATACCTATCACCACTGTTAGAAAACTGAATGCTGTCAACTTTATCCTGTAAGAAAAAAAACACAGTTTGTTAGAAATTCTATTTTTAAACAGAATATGGTTTCATATTTTTTTACATTCACAAATCTGAACTCATCAAAATCTAAAACAATGAAAATATTGCAGAGTGTACAATTTCTAAATTTTAACTGCAAGGTGAAACAAGTCCAACAAATACCAGAATTCACTAACTGTTGATGCTTTTAAAATACAAATTTTTAAGAAAGTCCCAATTAAATATGAATGATTGACACATGAAGTAACTGTCCATTAATAACCTGGCAGCCAATTAACTAATATTTGAGTGTATATTACCAATATCTTAAGCCAACTAAATTGAGAAGAATCTGTTGTTCCCTCTCCTACTTACACATTCCTTGAGAAAAATAAAATTAATTACTTTTTTTTTTTTAAATCACAATATGAACTACAGGAAAAGTAAATGGCACACTCAGGTATCTTCAGATCTAAAAGTCTTCTCTACACTGAAAATATATATTGATCAAGTCTTACCACTGTAACATAAATGGTTAAAGTCAGATTCAGTATTAGAGAAAACATATTAAGGCAAACAAAATTAAGATGGGTATTTTAAGAGCTGCCCTTGAAAGACCTTTAAGGGTTCAAAGAAATCTAAGTTCTCCACAGCAGAATTAAAGATTCTTTGTGTATCGAATGCTGAAAAAAATGACCCAACCTTCAGCACACAAACATAAGCAAAGTTTCCCTTAGATTCCGCAGCAGAGAAAGTCTGAGGCACACAAAACTAAGGTACACAAATAAAAAAAATCAGAGCATTTTATCTAAGAAGTTCTTTCCCTAACATGTATCAGTTGTATCAAGAAAGCAAGTAAAGATAGACAGCACACACTATATAAAGCACATGGCAAAATAACGCTAAACCAGCAAGCCAACTTATTAAGTAGGAAGCGTAAAGTAGCTTGCACAGTCACTGGAAACATGAGTAAAAGTCAATATGAACACCAGCAAAATTATAGAAACTCAATCTCATTTAAACATTTGATACAAAAGGTTTCAGATAATAATAACCTAAGTAATGAAAACATTTTCAGCCTATTTCCTGTATACCGCATATAATATGTAGGTGGCTAAGCACACTTGCATCAGAAGGAAGCAACAGAACAAACCACCCAGTTTATAATTTGATAAATGTATGACATCCAGTTAGAAAGACAGAATTCTAAGTATCATCTTGACACACTCCAGCCTTTTAAATGGTCATCACATTGACATGACTAACCGAAATTCTGCACAAGTTCTAAAAATACTCAATAAAAGAACATTACTACAAATCCACTAACAAAATTAGTTGGCTGGATAGGGCATTGACCAACCTGGTCTAGTGGAAGGTGTACCTGCCCATGGCAGGGGTGTTGGAACCAGATGATCTTTTAGGTCTCTTCCAACCCAAAGAGTTCTGTAATTAACTTGTAACTTCAATACTGCTTGAAACAACTGATTATTACATTTAACAAACTTACTTACAGCATGACTTTCCAATTCAGCTATTTTCTCAGGTGTTTCAGAGCCAAAAAAATACATCCTGATGACATGGTCAGTGCTACCAGTTGCTAAAAACATACCACCTGTGAAAAAACCATGCAATAATTAAGCAGCAGTATAAGAAACTAAATGCGTCACCAACATTTCTCAGATGCTTAGTTTAACAAAAGTAATCTGAAGAGTTTAAAAAAAAAATTAATCTAAGGAGTGTCACATTTTTAATGTTCCTCCACTGACATACAGATAGGGAAAGAAGTCCCCCTCCTGCCCCAGAAAGCACTCTCAATCATAGTAGAGAAAAAAAAAGTCGCAGTCAGTGTTAAAAAGTTTAAACAATATGTATCAAGAAGAATGTAGAAACATTTAACACCCCTAACTGCACACAGAAGCCATTGGTTATGGGGAATATTGCTAGTCACCAACATAATGACCTAGCTTACTCTTTCACTGTAACATGTGTTTCATTTGGGGCACATAAATTGCTTTAAAACTGGGCAGAAGCACAAGTAAACCAGTCAAAGTACACCAGTATTTAGCTGTGGGGGCAACAATACTCAGAGCTGCCTCCTGGCATTTGTAAGTGCTGTCAAAAAAAAAAAAAAAAAAAAAAAAAAAAAACAAAACCACAACCAAACAAAGAAAACCTCAAAAATCCCCAAACCCAAACAAACCCAGAGCCATTCCCTGACAACATTAACAAGCTACGGTTTGACTTTTATTTTATTTCTGCAATTGCCAAGTTTCTTCTAATGTTCCTAGTGTCCAGTATCAGTAAGAAGACTACAAGCCAGGAGTGAAGCACATTTATAAGTACTTTTGTGGATTCTTAAGAATAGATCTTTATGAACATCCCTGCATATAAATGGCACAGAATCAGGATCTCCTGCTACTGGTGGTAACCACTTCCACTGCTGTTCATTGTGGTATCTTAGAGAACTAATTCTGCCCTGACCCCTATACTAAGGGTTTAAACAAAACAAACAAACAAACAAAAGCCCAAACACAAAAAAAAAAAAACAAAAAACAAAAAAACAAAAAACAAAACAAACAAACAAAAAAAAACCACACAAAACCTCACACCCGAACCCAGTAAAGGTGGGTGCAAATTAATCAAGCACCAGATGACTTCTGTAAAATCACCAATGACAAAAGAAAAATAATATTCCTTAGCTCAACAGCCTTCAACTGTTGGCTAAGGCAAGTAACATTATTTAATGTCATAGGCTAACAGTACACATAGACAATTGGTTACTACACAGCTGCTGGTTTTCTGTATTTTAAAGCTGTCATGATCAAAGTATTACAACTGCTTCTGGGGAAAGATGAGAAATCACAATGCTAAACTCGAACTGTTCATGACTCACCTACGCTGAATGAAGAGCAAAGCATCTGAACACCTGGTCTAGGCTTCTCTGTGAATTTCACTGGCCGATTGCTTGAAAAGAAAAGACGTTTGAAATGGGACAAAATAAAGGTGTGTCTCTTCGAACATCTACATAACAGGTACTTCTTAAACACATGCAGTAACTTCTGTAAATCTTGTGCAGGAGGATAAGCAATAAGGTTTACTTTTCAAACCTAGCATACACACACACACAAACGGTACTTAAAGTCCACACAGCTCATGACATTTTCTGCAAGATGCTATTACCTCGCAAGGATAATGTGACAAGCTAAAGAAGGTTTATTCTCACTCATCCTTTGGCAAGTATGATCTACAACCCTGCACAACATATCCACGAAGTACTGAACTCTTGCCCTCAAATTACAATCAACCAATAGTACATTAAATGAGGCCTGCCAAACAGCATAACTGCAGAATGCTGTGCATAATAGTAACATTTTATAAAAGTAAATAAAAGTTTGCAGCAAAGCACACATGATGATTTAAAATACTGGTTTCTTGTTTTGCAAGTCACGTACAACTCTTCCAGTTGACATGGCCATAATCTCACAGAAAGCAGATAATAAGAACTATACTAAGGAGAAATCCAGTGAACTGTGCCACTTACAAGCATTATAGGTTTCTACTTATTATTCTACTGCTTTTCTGTTCAAGTGTTTTCTGTTTATCAAAGGAAATGTTGAGATCTTCAGTAAAAGAGTATTTATGTGTTTCAATGATACACAGTACAGAGATTCAAATCCTAAGAATGTTGTTTCGAGACCTAGCACTGCTAAATTCAATTTAAGTCCATGACTAAACTACTTTAAACAATGTTTACATCTCTTACAGGCCTCTAAATTAATTTTAGGAGAATAATTAAGGATCCAGTTTAAACACACTCCTCCTACAACTTACAGCCCTAAAAAATTCTTCATATGAAGCTACGCTTTTGATAGTTTTTGCTGCAATTCGACTACCTTAAGATCACAAGTATGAATGAAAAAGCAAAAACAATCTTCTGCTTTCTAAAGTTCTAGTTTTTTTTTAATTATTTTTTATAGCTGCTTTAACGTAAAATGGATAATTTTATACCAACTACTATCATACGGCACAATACTAGATACAGGCTGATCATCCCAGATCTCTTTTTTCCTGTAATAATCTAATTGTTTATTTGTACAAATAAACAGCAATCACATACAGAGCATTAAAAACTACCTTGAACATACTCTGCATGCAAGTTCTTTAAGAGACATCCTAAAACTACAGGACTGTTGAAACCTCAACACAAATAAAAAGCTCTATTATGCTGTCCCAACATATTTATGTTTGCAGCAATTCTAGTTGCTCTATATACACTTTCAGTGTAGCTAGAAATTTATTTCCCAACTAACCTCCCAGGATAACAGAACAACTTAAATTTGTAAAGGATATAGTTAGCAACGGTGCTTTAAAACAATTACATAACAGATTACTTTCACAACATCTTTATTACCACAAGAAAAACTTATTTTTAGCTACTTAAAAGCAACTGACTTAATCAAATGTAACATGGAACAGATTTAATCAGCAACCCATTTACATACTTGAATTTCATTGAATCTGTATCCCATTGCCAAAAGCAAACAGTTCCATCGGCACCCGTAGAGACCATGTATCTCATGGAGCCTTTCACCATTGGACTAAACTAAATAGAAGAAAGTCAAGTCAGACACGTATAAAAAGAGATATCTAAAAACCATTCACAAACT
Organism: Amazona ochrocephala; assembly: GCA_039720435.1. Classification (NCBI taxonomy): domain Eukaryota; kingdom Metazoa; phylum Chordata; class Aves; order Psittaciformes; family Psittacidae; genus Amazona; species Amazona ochrocephala. The sequence continues at coordinate 97,255,240 of CM077877.1, read as the reverse complement.
TCTAAAAACCTTAATGTAAAACCATGATTTACTTTGAATTTTCCAACTACAACTGAGAAAGCAGTTGTTGACAACTTCTTTTAAATGTTTACAAAAAAACACCTCCTACATTTTAAAATAAGTTGTGATCTGTGTTTCAATTATTGCATTATATAAAATCAATTTATTCACTACTTTGAAGTCTTAGCTAACCACAGCTGCTCACTAAAATTTTTGTCAATGACTGAAGTAATGAGCAGAGCAGATTGGAATTAAAAAGAAAAAAAAAAAAAAAAAGGTAGTTTCACTAGACAGGCTGGTTTTTTTAAACTCTATAATAAAGCAGAGCTTCAGTTGTGAGACAGTCCAAGTAAGTGTAACCCAGGATCACAAATGAATTTATAGGATGTCCTCACACATACTTCTTTAAGACATGGATTTATTGGTATACATAGAACTACCCTTCAGAAAACTTCAGAAGTTCTTTAAACTTCAGAAGTTTTAAGAACTGAAGTTACACAAGTTGATTTAAATTGTTCATCCCTTACTACTACTACTGTTGGAAAGGGACATATAAATTGTATATATGGCAATTACAGTACTGTGACATCTAGTCTAGGTCATGCTTTGCTAAGAAGGTTGGACCAGATTGAACCTTGAGGTCCCTTCCAATCTTGGATTCTATGACAAGATGCTTAAATAAAAGAAATCCACCATACTACAATAAAATAAACACCATGAATAAGTTCTCTGCCATTAAAAAAACCCAAAGAAACAGGAAAAAAAAAAAAAGCAATGAATGACACAAACTCTGCAAATACAAAAATTACTTTGAGAGGCAGCATTTTTGAGAAAACAGCAAAATTATTTTCTGCACTGAACTTCATAAGCTGGCAGGCAGCCACTTCACCCCTCAACATCAGCCTGTTTGTCTCATTGGATAACACAACTAATCTGGATAACGAAGTACTTATGCATTTATGTGTTAAATAAGGAATTACAAATGCCAACCCAAGACTGAATCCAAAGGACTACCAACAGCTCATAAAGTATCACAACACCTTCAAGTTTAAATATGCAAAATACTACACTGAACATCTTTGCACTTTTGAAATAACTCAAATTTTTGAGATTAAAAGAAATACCCATATCACAGAAGTTGTAAGAATTGCATACTGAATCCAAACACTCACCCACACAAACCAGCATATCACATCTCCAGCAACAGACATAAGGAAGACAGTATTTCCCAGAAATTCTCTTTAGTTCCAGCAGCTCCGATATTAGAGGTAGTGAACTTTTTTAACTGAAGAAGGATTCCTGTCATTATTTTCAGTTAAATACTCAGGAATCCTAGGGGGTAGGGAATGTTGTTTTTTTTGTGTAGGTTTCTCTTGTGGTTTTGACTGATTTTTGACATTAGTATTTAAATGTTCAGATTTTAATATTCCCCACAAAATAATTTCAGTCATGTGAAAACCATAGTGACAGGCACAGTGAAAGTTCATTGCACTTAGACTGAAAAAGTAAGATGGACACTTGGCAAGTTACTTCTAAACCTAGTAACAGCAATCACAAAGTACTTCTCTCAACAAACAGAAAATGAGGCACTAATCTTTCTTTCCAAGAAGTTGTAAAACAAATATGGAAGGTTCTGTTGGTGTAGAGCATTCCTGTAACTATGCTTCTGAATTGCAATAAGCAACCAAGGAAACTGGTTACTTCTAACCAACATGACAGCTACCTAACCATAGGGTGCCCTATTAATCTGAATCCTACTACTAAAGCAGACTCTCAACTTTTCAAATCAGGTGCAACAGCATTTTCCTCCCCTCCCCCTCAAATTATTCCTCATCTTCTACTATTTGACTAAAATACCTTCAAACTTTCCAGACCATGGTGTCATGTGAAATTTATCTGAGTTTCATGGACTGTCTGCTTCTTACAACCCATTTACACACTATTTGTGCTTCAATATGTAGGCACACCTAGAAAAACCCCAAAACCTACCTGTAATGAGGTAATGGACCCTGTGTGCCCATGGAGGACCGCAACTGGTGCACAAGTTCTAAGACACCACACTCTGATCATTTTATCACAGCTTCCAGCTGCAATCATAGTGTTTTCATAATTGACAGCCATATCAGAAATCTCTGCTGAATGTCCTCGTAAAGTGGCAAATAACCTGCCATTATGAGTTGACCAAATCTTCACCAAACAGTCATCTGAGCCCTAGAAAGAAACGGTTATTAGACTCAGCAAAGATTTTCAAAGATACTCAGGACAAAAGTTTCAGGTTTCCCTTAAAGAACCTATGTTTTTTCCACAGCTTGGCAAATTACACTTCTATGTAAAACTATGTATGAGCTTAAAGAAATAATGTCAAAATGCTCACTTATGGTTCAGAATTACAGTGCAATCACCACAGATCTACACCATATAATGCAAAAAGTCTGGAATAAGTCTGAGGAAATTCCTTATAGGAAGGAGCCAATGAAATCACCATTCTGCAAAATCCATCTCTCCTCTGCCACTTCATAGAGAACATAAAACATGCTTAGCATCGAACTACATCACTGAACAAAGCTCCTTCATCCATGTCAACACCTGACCAGATATTACATACCCCATTTCTTACATGCTTCCAACCTTACAAGTTACATCAAATTACATCAAACTGTTCTACTTAAGAACAGCAATGGAGCTCATCAGCTACATTTTAGCACTCCTGATATTCACTTCCAGAAGTTCTAGCATAACATGCATTTGAAAATTCTTTTTTTTGTATCCATCTAGAGCTATAATCAGATTTGGATTTATTTCACGAACTTACAGTAAATATTCTATGTCCAGTCCTATCGAATGCAACACAATATACAGAAGAAAGATGGCCAAGAATCCGTCTGTGCATCTTGACATGCTGATACATACTTCCTGGAAATGAAGTACTGAACTTTGCATATCCAGTTAATTGTTTTGCTCGATGTACTTCCACTAGAACACAAAGAAATCAAAGAATGAATGTACCGATATTTAGAACAGGTCTACTCTAAAGCATGATTTTATTTAACTTGCACTATTACTTGGCGACTTACTAGAAGTGACTTTCAGAATTTATAAAGTCGTATTTTTTTGTATTTGCAATTTTTTCTATGCATAAAACCAAGATGGTATTTTAAACTTGTTTCAATCAAAAAAGTAAAATCAAAACAGTCTCTAAAAAAGAAGTGCTATGTGTTATCTTTATTTTCCCATGGCTCTCTATGGCCTCCACACTTTAAACCATACAAGAGTTCTTCTATCCAAAGGAGAAGGATTTCTATCTCCTGTAAGTTTAGCTACTTCATAAAGGGGCTTTAAAAACAAAAAAGATGTCATCTAGAGGCCACCATCTCACTAGCACCGTGAGCCGAGGTTTGTATTCAATACATAACTCCACTGAAGTCACAGAAGTTTTCCAGATGTGCCTCCAGATCCAGCTCTGAGGTGCAGTTTTCAGCATCACAGCAAGGCCAGTCTCAAGACACACATTGTGTGCTCATGGCAGCAGCAGCGAAGTGTTGCAAAGAGCTTACCAAGATTTGGTGGTGTGCCATAGTTCACAGGAAATTCAGGAGGTCTTCCTCTATGAAGAGCAGCAAATGCAGAGCCCTTCCAAACTGTGTTCCTGCAATCTTTAAAACCACTTGTACATGTTTAAAACAAAGACTTAAGTACATGTTTAAATGCCAAAAGATGGTAAAGAACATACCTATAGATGGTCGCAAACACAGTACTAAAACAACTGAAAAAACAGGAACACCAAATGCCCCAAACCTTTTTACAAACAGTGTAGCATCAGAGAAAATCCCACTCAGTATGGTAACAGGAGGAAAAAAAACAAATACAACCAACCACCAATCTTTGAAAACACTCCTAAGTGGAGATGCCCCTGCAGCTCACACAACACAAAGCTAACCTTTCAAACAAATTTTTCCTACTCATCCCCTGTGCAAAGCATTTAAGATTTTTGCCATTTTAATCATATTTGTTCATAAGTATTTATTGTTTATTAGTATGAAATTATTTAACTAGATGAACTCAAGAGCTCCCTTCCATCTGACAGTTTCATGATTCTTAAAAAAAAAAAAAAAATATATATACACACACTGACAATTACTTTGACACCCTCACACTGAAATAATCGCTTTATCCTGATTTTCAGGATAGAGGAGTCACAGTCATTCAGTGGGCATGCTTTAAAGCAGTCAGGACAGTTAACTGCAAATGCAACAGCACCCCACAAATCAGTCCCACATCTAGCATCTAGCTACCCAGCAGACTTCAGACAAACACATGAACTTCCCAGAAACAAGGAGGTAAGTCTAAAGCTAAAATCTACTCTATCACAGTTTGTGCTTATGCACTGTCAACCATTCCCTTTAAGTTACGTGGGAGGACTTTCTTCCTCCTTATCTAGAGAATTCACAGATACTAATTTTGGTGCTATTTGCATTAACCACAAAGACTTTCAGAAAGCTGGTGTTAACTGTCTCACATTTGTACTGATCTGAATACAACAGCTGCTGCATTCAGAACCATCATGGGCCAATATACTACTGGGAATATGTTAGAGAAACAGCACCTGTGTCCTGATGATTCATTTATTGCAGTGACACTGAAAACTAACCATGTTCCGCAGGCTTAGCACTCAGAGTAACAATAACTCTAGTGATGCAACTGAAAACCTTCTCTTTGTAACAGTCAATATATAGTTTATACATAAAATGCTGGTGTTTAAACACAGTACTGAAATGGGGGGGGCAATTCTGGTGAAAGCTCACCCCTTTTAAGAATTCCAAGTGTTCACCATATACTTATGAAAATGTGTTATACCCATATCAAATAACGAACAGCCCATACCTTTTGCTGTACGTAACAATGACTGTCTCCCTGCACCAAGCAAAGAATTCACTCTAGAAATGCTGGGTGGTATTTCCTTATCCAATATAGGGCCAATACGCTTGCAAATTTGTAACAAATGGTCTGGAGCCACATGTTTGTTGGACAGCACCTGGCAGAAATAAAAGTTTAAATATATATATATGGTACATCCAGAACAGAGGACTCTAAAAGCTTCAATATTAGTATAATAAATATTGTTTTAACTTGCAAAACAAAATCAATTCTGCTAAGCTCTGATCTACTAAATTCAGCCAGTACTCTCCAAGAATGGAAGAGCTATAGTAAAAATAATTGCAGTAAACTCACTTATTAGTATTTTACTACTGAAACCTTGCAATACTCACATGTACAGCACCCATTCATGCAGCACCCCACAATAAGTGTCTTTGCCCCATTCACCCAATTATTAAAATACAAAAAATAAAATTCAAACCCTCATAACTCAAGATCATGGAAAATTTTGTTGTAATCAAACATGAGAATTTATGCAACTAGTACTTCAGTCACACAGTACTTGTTCAGTAAACTGCAACCCAGTAGGCTTGAGAACAATCTCTCTGGAAATAGTTTCCTTGAAGAAACAGTACTATACAGCATAAGACTGCCCTACTTCCTTAAGCCAAAAGGATCAAAACAGTCATACATCCATTCAGGAAGGACCTCATACTACCTACATCTAACAGTTTGAAAAAATACATATGCACTCTGATGTTTCAGTCAAGAACACGTTAGTGGATTTTGATTATTTTTCCCCCTTTACATTCTGGAAATTCAGTGAAAAATAATTCTTATCTCACTATAAAGTCAATCACAATACTGCAGAAGTTAAATATGTGAATTAGCCTTTACACAGACTTGAGTAAACCAAACCATCAGAATCACAAATTTAAGCTACTGGGGAGGCCTGAATCAGCAGGCACAAACTGCCCCATGTTTACTCTACTCTCTGATCTTGCCACATCAAAACCAGCTGGACTCAGAAGCCACACTGCTACTTCAGCAGCCAGACCATTCCCAGGCAATACATCCAAGAGAGGCAGCAGGCCACACCAATACAGGTATGTGGCCTCTTGCCCATGTAGCTCAGAATACAAGCAGAACTAGCTCACGCTTACGATGCTATTCCCTTAGCCTAACAAGAGAACCAGAATGAGGGAAATCCTGACAAGGCTGATCTCGTCATCAGAACAGTGGGAATAATGCTGTGATGCAACAAAAAGTTGCTCAAATGCACACTGAGTATGGAGAAAGTACAATTTAAGCCATAGCCTATTATTTGCTTTGATATTAAAAATCCAACTAAGGTATAAAAATCTGTGGGGGTATAGGATGTATTGCTGGGGGACTGGGGAGGTGGTGATATCAGTAAAATAGTTAACATTACCGTACAGCTCATCAGATGTTTGATTATGAGAAGGCTGATTATGAGAAATACATTTGGTAGTCTAAAAGATTACAAAATGCACTTTTTCATCATATGTCTACAATTTTTGCCTCTTGAATTGGTACAGAGCCACAACAATTAGGACAGAAAGCTCGGCATACTTTATGCCAAGCACTATACACCATTTTGTTTGCACACCATTATCAGGAACTATATATTCCAAAAGCAATCCCTGATGGAAGCATGCATACAAAAACTTGTAATTCATTTCCTTTTTAAGTAGTTTTCCTCAGATTTTGAAAGGACCAGGCATTTTAAAGTCCAGCTCCAATTCCATGATGAACAAAGGGGAAAATAAATAATTGCACCATATGATTGCATTTGTTTGTGGTCTCTGCAAGTTCAGAGTGAGACCAGTGGGGCAACAAGCAGTGCCCAAAGCCCCTCAAAAGCAGAAACTAAAACCTTCACAAGATTAATTTGATATAGAAATACTATTATGCTGTGCAGAGATTTCTTTTAAATTTTGTAGGGAAAAAAGGTAGAAGCAGCATTAGTGTCTTTAACATATTAAAGAATTAATGTGACAACTGTATATGCATAATAAACACAGTTAAAAAAAGCTGTAGCAGAGTCAGAAGAATCCACATGACATCTCCCAATACCACCACTTTTTTGCCAAAAGAAATACAACCAACAAACATAAAACCATCCAAACAATCCTTTTTAAACTTAATAGCACTTTCAATGTTTGCTAAATTGAAGTCAGAGCTTGAAAGTATTCCTGTTTAGCAAGACTATGCTTTTCAGTGACTTAAAGCATTAATCTAAAACCTCATTTGCTCAACTGACCACACTGACAAGTAGAAGAAGTAGAACCCAGTTTATCATTTTAAGCAGCATTTAAATAATTAAATGCTTTAAGCAAAATTTTCTTCCTTCTCTATGCAAACATGATTCTGAGATGTTCAAGTGCTACACAGGAGGAACAAGGGGATTTACCTATAACATTACACAAGCTGATGTTAAGGGGAAAGTCAGTCAGTCAACCTGGAATGCCTGAATCTTAAGGGGAAAAAGGCGAGAATAAGCATCTGTTTAAAGGAAACAAGATCAACTCCAATAAAGCAGGATAAAGCTACACTTGGGCAGGCATCACCAGGCCATCACTTCACAAGATTCAACTACCAAATAAACTCTGCCGCTTAAGAACCAGTATAATAAAACACAAAGAGAAAGACAGCTTTCCATTCTGAAATGGATATAAGCTAAAACACTTGGAGCAAACATCAGCCGTAGAAGGCATAAAGTACATGCTGTTGAGAGATCATTCGTATCTTCCTAGTATTCACAAACAAAGCTATGACCAGTGAGCAGGCAGAGATAAAGAGCACACTTATAGCCACCAGCGCTGCCAACCCTTGATTTCTGAACAGCGATTTTGTTTCCTAATCTGTTGAAGGGGACTGCTGAAGCCAAACAGAAAATAAATACCGTCAAATCAAAACGCACTTAACAAACTCACTGGTGAAGCTCTGAAATGAAACCTTGCTTCAGATTGGTTCTCCCCTGTATGTAGGCAGTGGCATGTACCAAAGCACAACGCCAAGCTCCACCTCTGCTATGTAAACAATATCCCCAATTTAAACCACCACTTGTGTTTTTGTTAGTCTAATGTAAAGAAATTAAAGGCCCTTTTAAAAATATTTATAATGTCTCAGCAGAGCCTGAATGAAACTGGAACGTAAAGTTTCCGGCCTACTTTTAAAGGAAAAGGGTCTAACATCAATGCTATCATACTAATTAAAAGTTCAAAAAGAGAAAAAAATCTCACCAATTCTTCATAACTTCTATAATGCTCATTTCCTTGCCAATCCAACCTTTTAGGAAGCAACTAAATGGAGGAGGGAGGGGAAAAAAAAAGTAAGTGGTTAAAACGGAAGAAAGGAGTTATCACATCCAAAACAATGCGTGTTGAGGCGGAAAAGTTGAGGCAGTAGAGTGGAAGAAACTTGAATGACTAGTAAGTATGGGAAACTTTTGACTACAGCGAGAGAGATTATTTCATCAGAGCCCACACACACCTGGTGCTGCTCCAGCTCCTGTACCAGCACCTGCAGAAAAAGGGGAAAAAACACGGATTTAGGAACGAGCAAGGCTCCGGCTTCTCAAGGACTGAAGAGGGGGAGCGGGCAGGGGGGGGGGGGGGGGGAGGGAGGTTCTGTTCACAGCTCCCCTGCGATGCTCCCTGCGGCAGCGAGCGGCCAAGGGGTCCGAGCCCGTGAGCCCTGGTGAGTGTGCGGCGCCCCTGTACTCACCTTCAGCGCCCTCCTGCAGGGCCCGGTGGTCAGGAAACGAGCTATGAGGAAATAGAGCTCTGCAAAAGACACGGGGAGAGACTGGGGGTGAGGCCAGGACTTAGTGGGGCGGGGGGGGGGGAGCCCCCGGGGTGACTGTAATTCATAATCACGGTCAGGAAGATGGCGGCAGGGAGCGGCGGCACCGGCAGTATCTCTCGCCCTGGCCCGCGGCCGCTCGCGCCCCGCCGGTTTTACCTGATTCAATGAGCGGCAGGGACACGCCACCGCCGCCGCCGCCGGAGTTAGAAGAGGCCGGGGGTTCAGCCATGGCTGCTCCGGCCCCGGCGGCTGCCGCACGCTTGCTCGGTACAGTCGCTGCTGGCGGCGGCCGTTGCTGCCCGGGCAGGGTTTAGGGCTCAGTCAGCGCCTGGAGCGGGCAGGGCCCGGCTCGGCATAGCCCTGTCAGCGCCACCCCTCCCCCACCGCCAACCGCCCCCCCTCCTCCTCAGTGCTCTCTCCCCTCCCCTCCCCTCCCCTCTCCTCTCCTCTCCTCCGCGCGCGGGAGCGAGCCTCCCCCGCCCCCCGCCGGACGTCGCGCTCGCGCTCCGGCTGCTCTCCTCTCCCCTCCCCGCCCCCCTTCCTTAGTACAGCCTCTGCGCCGCCGCCATCGCCGCCGCGCAACCAGCCACGGCACCGCCACCGCGGACACCTGCGCCGGGCACGCCCAGGGGAGGGCGGGAGGGAAACGGGGGGGGGAGGGGGAGAAAAAATAGTCCCTGTCCCGGGAGCGCGGGGAGCGGTAAGCGGCGGGACGGAGGGACGGAGGGGTGCGCTTGTGCCCGCGGAACATGTGCAGGGAAGAGCGGCGCGAAGAGAGGACCAGGGAGGAAATGAAAATCAGCCCCGTGAGGGAACGAGAGGCGCGGGCGCGGAAGGATTGCGCGAGGGAGTTGCAGCGGGACGCAGCGCTTCGGTAGGCGGGGCCGCTCTGAGGTAGGGGGAGGTGGCGCGGGGCGGTTCAGGTTGCGCGCGGAGTGGCGGTTGGGTTGCCGTTGAGCGCTGTGGCGAGGCGGCGCGAGGGCTGCCGCTGCTGTTGCTGGTCACAACAGGGACTGGCCATGTCGGTACCGGCAGAGATAGGCTGGGGTCCGCGTCAGGGCCCAGATCTCCTGAAAGCCCGTTACCGTGCTCATTCCCGGGCGTGGCCCGGGCCAGCGCCTCACGGCTCGGGCAGCGGGCGATACAAGCGCTTTTGCAGCCACCGCATCGCCAAATGTTTTTACACGGCATCCGTTGTGGTCCGGCTCCTGTCCGCTCCTTGAGGCGGATCTCCTGACTCCACATGCCCGTGCCACTGAGGCGCCGTGGGTGCGATGCTCGGGGGCACCGCGACTCCCCTAAACCTCACTTCAGTGCCTCCCGGAGAAGGGATCGTGTCCCTGCCGTCGACTTTCCGAAACCAGGGGTTTTGTCCCAGTGCCTCCCCCCACGACAGCTCTCTGCAAACTGGCGCCAGCGCCGCCTCCACCCCACCCTGGCTTCGGGAGCCTATTTACAGGGTTCTGTTTCACTTCTTACAGTTGCGTCTCACCTCTGCCCAGCATGAATTCTAATGTAAATGTAGCAGTAGCTATGCTTTTGCTGCATCTTACATCCAAGCTCTTCCTTCGTTTTTCCCATTCCCCACCTGCGGTGGCTTGGTATGCATCTTTAGAACCCTTGAAGTATTTTTATGGGTCATTGTAGGTGTGTATTTTATTAATCTCTCAACCTTCGATGTGCTTTCAGCTTCTGACAAAGAGCTTTTGTGCACCTGAGGAGCAGGCCCAGCAGTGGGCAGTTGTCCCAGAGGCATCCCAGAAGGCAGAGTCCTGCCCTCCTTCCTGGTGGGTTAAGTGCACAGGTCAGGTACAAACAAGTAAACAAACAAAAAGCCCATAAAAAAAAAAGAACAAACCCAGCATTCTGTCCTTTTAAAACCTTTCTGTAAACGAGATCCACAGTTTTCTGCTTCCAATATTGTTGCAAGCCTCAGCCATATCATTCTTAAAGGCCACCTTGTGTTCCTGTAGATCTCGTTGCCAGACAAAAGCATGTTCATGAGCTAAACTTGGATGCACTTCAGCATCCTGGCTGTGTTTTAAGGAGCTGTGATCTAGTTAACCCTAGAAAACGAATTCCATAGTGGTGCAGTGTGACCGCCTATGACATGGCACACTCTGAACCAGAACAACCAGTAGCAGTGTGCAAATACAATCAAGGAACTTTAAGGAAACATATCTTATTCTCTTCACATTGTATTTGGAAATGGAGATTCTCTGTTACATACGTATTTCACAGTGCTGTATGAAAATCTTCATTAGCTTTCACTCTGTCCTTTAGTTGCTGTTGTGGTTTAGACCTATCTGGTAACTCAGCACCACACAGCCATTTGCTCACTCCCTCCCTGCCTTCTCCAGGCAGGATGGGGATAATTGAAATAATGTAAACCCCAACAGGTTGAGATAAGAACAGGCCAATAACTAAAATCAAATATAGTGATAATAGAAAGAGTACCAATAATAATAGGAAATTAGAAGAAGTGAAAGCTTAGAAAACATAAGCGATGCACAACACAATTGCTCATCACCCACTGACCAATACTCAACCTGATTATATCAGTGATGCATCCCTTCTGGGTAATTCTTCCCAGTTTATGTACTGGGCGTGACGTGCTGCAGTATGGAATACCCCTTTGGCTACTCTGGGTCAGGTGTCCTGTCTCTGCCCCTCCAGGCTTCCTGTGCTCCTCCTCACTGGCAGAGCATGAGAAGCTGCAAAGTCCTTGATCTGGGTTAAGTGCTATGTAGCAACAACTAAAACATGTGTTATCAGCATTGTTCCCAGACTAAAGCCAAAACACAGCACTTCACCAGCTACTAGGAAGGAGAAAAATAACTGTTGCAGCTGAAACCAGGACAGTTGCTCAGAGCAGATGTATCTGGCATCGTTCAGGAAATAATGCCTTTTTTAGAGCATGCCTGTGGAAATTAGTCTTCCACTCCAATTCTCCACAAGCAGAACTGACACCTAGTGCTGATGTATACAATTCCTCATTTTCCCAGCATCCAAACTTGTGTGTTTTTTATGGTTACATGCTGGCCTTTCACACTATAGTATCTGTCTACTGCAAAATCAATTAAAATTCATAGCTGATTCACCCACATATTTACTAGGCATGCTTTATGCAATTAGGGAAGCCTGTTTCATTCTTGACCCCACCAAGTGGGTTGTGCTGCCCAGAATATATGTAGGGCTCCTGTACTCCTGATGGAACTATGTCTGTTCTTCCCTTCTTCCTGCATGAAAATACCTCTGTCCTGAGAGAGCGTCACTGATTTACCCTTGCTAAGCCCTTTCACTTCTATGATAAAGAAGTAACTTTTTGTCCCCAAAAGGACAAAAAATAGGAAGCAGTTACGATAGATACACAGATACAAAGATAAATAAGACAGTGGATCACATATGTCTGAGAGAAGATGTTGAAAGTCAATAGGATCTCGACATCAGACTCAAAACATGAGAATCAGGCACAGTGTAAAATGAAGAGAGGTTATTTCAGGGTATTTACCTGCAAGCTTATTAGTCATTTAACTGGGGTTTTTCACTTGCTAAAAACTGAAAATGAAGAATGTCATGTAGCTATGTTACGCTACTACTAAATTAAACCAACAAATAAGATAACTGGAGGGGTTGGGGGGAAGGGCAGGGGATTAGAAAAAGTGCCATAAAGTTTTTTGAATATCCAAGAACTCAAAGCCACTGCCAAAGCCAGGTGTGCTCTGCTAGGAACACAGCTGTGCTGGAAATGGACCAGAAGTGTACTGGGGTCCAGTGCTAAGGAGAAGCTGAACATTGCTTCAACATTCAAGGGTAGAAAGGGTAAAATGCTTTCTTGAATTTAAACATGGTTTAACAAGTGAAGAGGTAAAACTACAGTGTTTTTTAGCAGTAACTGTATGACAGTTTGAAAAATGGCACGAAAAGTGGCACAAAAAATGAAGAGGAAGCAGATAACTGCTTGCAGGTGTTGCTTAAGAGCATAAACAAGTTCTCAGTCAAGGGGAAAAAAAATTACTTTTTGATCTTGACTCCTCCCAAGATAAGGTTGGCAGCTGTCTGACAAACTAGTAAGATAAAAACATGCTACTACCTGCTGCAACTCAGCAAAATAACAGAAGTGGGAAAAATACAAAAAACCAAACCAAAACACCCCCCGCCCCCCCCAAAAAAAAAAAAAAAAAAAAAAACAAACAAAAACACATAACAAACCAGCCCTGCACTCCATGGAAGACCTGAAGTAATGCTGTGCTAGATTTGAGTTTTGAAGTAATGTATACTTAATCCTATAGAAGCACAGAATGGCTTAGGTTGGAAAGGACCTAAAGATCATCTAGTTCCAGCCCCCTTGCCGTGACTAGACCATGTCGCCCAAGGCTGTGTCCAACCTGGCCTTGAACACTGCCAGGGATAGAGCATTTTCCACTTCTTTGGGCAACCTGTTCCAGTGCCTCACCACCCTCACAGTAAAGAACTTCTTCCTTATATCTAACCTGAACTTCCCCTGCTTTAATGTGAACCCATTTCCCTTTGTCCTGCGCCCCCTTCTGATGAAAGGCTCTTTCATCTTCAACAAAATCGATACAATTTTTTTCAAATACAGCAAAGAAGAATCAGGCCAGTTTTGTTACTACATGAATTAGTTACATTTGAAACAATGCTTTGCCAACCTGCAGCCTTACGTAGCAGGTAACTGATGTTGTGTTCTAATTTTTGTATTTTTTTTTTCCAGGTAACAGAAGCAGCACTAGGCTTTCAAAGCAGAACTCCCCATTAAGCCTGCAACTACTGTTTCCTACTTGCTATTCACTCCCTGCATTACCACCTACCTCTTGAAAAGTACATTTTTAATAATAGTTAAGAACACAGTTAAGAATCAAAAACTGCACCACTGAGACTGGGAGTTGTCATAGTCAACACAAGAGCTACGGAAACATCCTCTCATAATCAAGATTTATTTGGCTTTTGTTTGGTGATCACGGACACACTGAACAGTTTCACAATTGTTTTTATTCACATATTTTTTAAATCTAAAAACTGTAATTCTGTTTGTGGAGGATTTTTTTGACCCAAAGACTACTTCACGTATTCTTCAATTTATCTTTGTAGACAAGCTGTTCTTTAAAACTGGATATGAAGTTCCAGTATCTCGAATACTGACGTAACATGTTATGTCTGCCAAGCAGCAACTTTTACTTAGTCAGTATTTAAAGATATAATAAGAGTTTCCAGTCTTTCTCATCATAGCTACAATGTTGTTGGAAAAAATAAAGCTGCAACTACCAAAAATAACTTTGTCACAGACATACATCACTCAGCAAGAAATCCAACACTAGGGAGCAGTTTCATTAGATAAGCAATTCTACTGATGGTACAACCATAGATAAAGATAAGTAACTAAAATGTTACGACATTCTCAACATACCGTTATGAATTCCAAAGTCTGATCCATGTTATGGTTCATTTAATAGGATAGAAAAACTGTCCCTCTCAGTCTATGGAACGTGAAGCCTAATTGAGGCTTCAAAGCCCTCTCCTTAATGAAATATCCCATTTATTTCTGGTTTCATAGAAAACAGACAACCAATACATGATTTTACCACTTAAAAAAAGCATTTACACTTATCTAAATATGTAAAAAAATGGATTGAGTTGGGATTCTCTCCTTCTTAAAAACATGTTTTCTAGAACTACTAAAAAACTTGCATTTACAAAATAGTTGATAAAAATATTCCTCTGAATTGTACAAGAAGAAAGGTATAAGGACCACCAATTAAAGACCTGGCACCAGATGTTACTCAGCCTTTGCTTCTTTCTCTACTGCTGCGTCAGATGCTGGGGTCTGAAAAGAAGACAAAGAAACAGAACACTTCAGTGAGGTTTCTAAGTGACTTAGGCTCTTGTAGTATTTTTAATGCACAGGTTCACTAACTTAACAGGCAGAACAACCATGACTTGGTTCTACAGACCACGTGCTGTGACAATCTGCTTATTTCTCTTAGATAATGACTGACTGAAAAAACTCTTGAAAAGGCTTCTATCTCCTCAGATGCATCAGGCTGAATTTCAGAACGTTGCTACTATTACTACTTAATACACACTGCAAAGGACTTTTAATTTTTTTTTTTTTTTTTTTTAAGAAAAAAGCCCATTACTGCCTTTATGACAGGAAGACAGGGCTTTTTAAACTACCAAGCTAAAATTTCTGCATATAGGGTGTTTAGGAAAGACACTACAGGTACACTTCATGCATTTAAACTTCAGTGCAGCACTCTTCACGTCTTCTCAAAGTTCTGCAGTAACTTAGTAAGACTTAGAAACACAGTACCGTATTAAACATAATTTTGTAGAAATACATTCAGTGAAACTGAATGGTAGCAGCAGAGCTATACTATTTTTGAAATTCTATATGCTGTATTATCTCAGCTTCAGAACAGATTTATACCATCTTAACTGACTAAAATTGTAAACTCCGTTTACAACGGAAAACTCATTGCATTTGCAATGTAGATTAAGAAAATGAATGTGACATATCTATTAACATAAAAATTATATTTAATTATTCCAATGCTTTGCAGCACCACCAACAGAATAAATCACTGTAGCACTCAAACAGGAACCCCAACACCCGCTCAGCCTTTACTGCCACCTGGGAGAATCTTGTGAAGGATGAAGTACAGAAGCCATTTCTATTTGCAGGCCTAGGTCTCAGTGAATGTCACCAGAAGTCCTTGCGGGCCTTTCACCAGTCCATGCATCAACAATGGCATCTCTGACACCTTTGTCTCAACTGAAAACAGTAATGTCCAACAGGACAGGCTACACTTCTGCCCCTTCTAGACTTCAATATTCTATTAAACCTGCAATTTTGGCTGGCAATATGAAACCAGCATGAAGATGTGCTCCAGAAGCCATCATCCACTCCTTGCAAATCTGCATCATCTCTGCACTAGTGTACTAAACAGACCCCAGCTGAGAAATACTGCCGAATTTAACCGTCACTGGTATTGCTGAAACACTACATGCACAAATTAGAAGACCAAATAACATCACAGCAATACAGAGCCAGAGCTATGCAGAAGGGTAAGCCAACTACAGGATTCATAGCTACAGCACAACTTTTTCACAAAGATCACACTGGAAGCTTGCAAATGAAAAGCCGTTACCCCAAAGTAAGTGTCTTGTATGCTCAAGTACCATCCTGTACCTTCCTCATCCACCAAACCACACCACCTACCTAAAAAACACATCCTCTTTTCCTCTACTTGAAGATCAATCTGTGCACTGGTAAGACAGAATTCAGACAGACTTTTTTTTCTATCTTAAAAAAAATTATTTCCCAGTGCAACAAACAGACAGGAAGCATGAATCACACCTTTACATTAATAAATAAATAAAAATCATCTATCTGATCAGCAAACTCCACTGAATTCATTACAATGAGTGAGGCATTCAGTATTGCAGAAACCTGAGACTTATTCTAGGCTTACTGCCACATGAAAACTTGTGTTTCATCCAGCTGTTAACAGCTGTCCTAGTAGGAGGCACTGCTTCTCCTTACAGATCTTGTCCTACATTTAAAACTAAATTAAATGTCCACGTTCCAGAAAAAGAATACAGTGTGGAGGATGCTTTAAGTTAGTTGATCAGTGACTCCAAAAACTTCAGCAACACAGCCATTTTAGCACAGTATTACAGCCAAGACTGATTTGGCATGTTCATTTCTTCAGCAACAGCAACTATTACTGGTTCTTGCACTTTTCTCTTCCACCCCTGCATCAACCTGTCCCTTCTACCAGCAGTGTCTGTATCTAGGACTCCTGTAAGTGTTACTTCAACTTTGATTAAATAATTTAAACTTTGGGTTTTCAATGAAAAATCTTTCCAGTCCCAAGAAAATGAATATTGCATTTGTCAAAAAAACCTTTTGTATCAAGAAGGAACCTGTCTTCACGTAACAGCAAAGGCAGACTACAACCCAAAACCAAACCCTCTGAAGACAGACACCACACACAAATAGAGCAGTATACCCTTCGTACACCCTGTATGTATTAGAATCATAGAATCATAGAATAGTAAGGGTTGGAAAGGACCTCAAGATCATCGAGTTCCAACCCCCCCGCCATGGGCAGGGACACCTCCCACTAAACCATGCCATCCAAGGCTATGTCCAACCCCACCTTGAACGCCGCCAGGGATGAAGCATTCACAACTTCCCTGGGCAACCCATTCCAGGGCCCCACCACCCTCACAGTAAAGAATTTCTTCCTCAGATCCAATCTAAACCTCCCCTGTTTAAGTTTAAACCCATTACCCCTTGTCCTCTCACCACAGTCCCTAATGAAGAGTCCCTCCCCAGCATCCCTATAGGCCCCCTTCAGGTATTGGAAGGCTGCTATGAGGTCTCCACGCAGCCTTCTCTTCTCCAGGCTGAACAGCCCCAATGTTCTCAGCCTATCTTCATACAGGAGGTGCTCCAGTCCCCTGATCATCCTCGTGGCCCTCCTTTGCACTTGTTCGAACAGTTCCATGTCCCTTTTATGTTGAGGACACCACAACTGCACACAATACTCCAAGCGAGGTCTCACGAGAGCAGAGTAAAGGGGCAGGAGCACCTCCCTTGACCTGCTGGTCACACTCCTTTTGATGCAGCCCAGGATACGGTTGGCTTTCTGGGCTGCAAGCGCACACTGCCGCCTCATGTTCATTTTTTCATCAACCCACACCCCCAAGTCCTTCTCTGCAGGGCTGCTCTCAATCTCCTCCCCGCCCAACCTGTAGCTGTGCCTGGCATTGCTCCGACCCAGGTGGAGGACTTTGCATTTAGCATGGTTAAACTTCATCAGGTTGGCATCAGCCCACCTCACAAGCGTGTCAAGGTCCCTCTGGATGGCATTCCTTCCCTCCAATGTATCAACTGAACCACACAGCTTGGTGTCATCGGCAAACTTGCTGAGGGCACACTCAATCCCACTGTCCATCTCACCCACAAAGATGTTGAACAAGACCGGTCCCAACACCGATCCCTGGGGGACACCACTCGTTACTGGTCTCCAGCTGGACACTGAGCCTCTGAGCACTACTCTTTGCGTGCGGCCATCCAGCCAGTTCTTTATCCACCGAGTGGTCCACCTATCAAATTGATGTCTCTCCAACTTAGATAGAAGGATGTCATGTGAGACAGTGTCAAAGGCTTTACACAAGTCCAGGCAGATGACATCAACCGGTCTGCCCCTGTCCATCAGTTCCGTAGCCCCTTCATAGAAGGCCACCAGATTGGTCAGGCAGGATTTCCCCTTAGTGAAGCCATGCTGGGTGTCACCAAGCACCTTGTTGGTTTTCATGTGCCTTAGCATGCCTTCCAGGAGAATCCGCTCCAAGATTTTGCCAGGCACAGAGGTGAGACTGACTGGTCTGTAATTCTCTGGGTCATCCATTTTCCCCTTCTTAAAAACGGGGGTTATATTTCCCTTTTTCCAGTCATCGGGAACTTCACCTGACTGCCATGATTTTTCAAATATGATGGACAGTGGCTTAGCAACTTCATTTGCCAGCTCCTTCAGGACCCGTGAATGGATTTCATCCGGTCCCATTGACTTGTATACATTCAGGTTCCTAAGGTGGTCCCGAACAAGATCCTCCCCCACAGTGGGCCCAGGGTCCCCACCCTCACCGTCCCCGCGTCTGCCTTCCAAGACTTGGGTGGTGTGGTCAGAGCATTTGCCCGTAAAGACTGAGGCAAAGAAGTCATTAAGAACCTCAGCCTTCTCCAAACCCAGGGTAGCCAGTTCTCCCGATAGCTTCTGGAGAGGGCCCATGGTGTCCCTAACCTGTCTTTTATTTGCAATGTACCTATAGAATCCCTTCCTGTTATCCTTCACATCCCTAGCCAAGTTTAATTCTATGTGGGCCTTAGCTTTCCTAACCTGGTCCCTAGCTTCTCGGACAACATCCCTGTATTCTTCCCAGGCCGCCTGACCTTGCTTCCACCTTTTATAAGCCTCTTTTTTCCTTCGAATTTTGCTCAGCAGCTCCTTATCCATCCAAGGAGGTCTCCTGGCCCTCCTGCTGAACTTCCTTCTAGTTGGGATGCATCGCTCCTGAGCTTGCAGCAGGTGAGCCTTGAATATCAACCAACAGTCTTGGGCCCCCCTGCCCTCTAGGGCTGTATCCCATGGAACCTTACTGAGCAGGTTCCTGAAGAGGCCAAAGTCTGCTCTCTTGAAGTCCAGGGCAGTGAGCTTGCTGCACGCTCTTCTCACTGTCCTGAGGATCTCAAACTCGACCATCTCATGATCGCTGCAATCAAGGCTGCCCTGGAGCGTCACATTCCCAACCAGCCCTTCCCTGTTGGTGAGGACGAGGTCAAGCATTATTTTGGCAATACCTTCCTTCAGGGAAACCAGCCCCTCTTTGAAGGACATTACCCTGTGGTAAAATTCTCACCTTTTTTCTCTATTTCAGAGACTGTTACCACATTACAGCAACTTTTTTGGGGGCAACTAGAATTTTCCAGGTGTATCTACTAGCATTTCAATAGCCTACTTTCTTTTTTTTTTTTTTTGGCAGAAACAGATTTTGAGAACTGTGTATGTTTCTGATAAATATTTGGATAAACCAGTACAGTAAGTTATCCAGCTGCTTTGCAGCAAAAAATGCAGACAACTTTACCTCCGCAGTTTTAGCTTCTCCATTTTCTGCAGGCAAGTTGTCCTTTGTCTGTTCTTGGTTTGTCTCTTCTGTCTGTTTTCCTTTAGGCCCCTTTTTCCCCTTTGATTGAACCTTCTTGTCCTCAGATTTATCCTGCAATGAAATAAATTTCCAGTACATAAATTCCTATGACCTACTAGGTAAAGTTTGGAAATAATAAAAACCCACAGAAAACCAAGATCAACTTGCTAAGCAGAGGGAGTTACCACCAACAACTAATGAGTGAATACATAGTTCAACTGTCAAAAAAGTTTTTCAAACTACATATAAACCAACAATCACAGTTCCAGATAGTAAAATTAGAGAATCAAACTGGGATGAGAAGATGATTAGATTCTAGCAGCTAGACAGATTTGTAATATATGATTTAGCCTTGTGGCACATGAAAATAACAATGTGGTCCTTCTGCTCTGTAAACACAAAGGGCTTCGAAGACCCTTTTTCCCTCTAGTATCAACAGGGCAATTTCAGTAACCTAACCAAATGCATCACCTAGAAGTATCATTTCCAGTGCTCCTTTGTCACTGTTTCAGTCACATCCCCTGTACCAACATGATTGTTGTTAAATGAGTAAGTAAAAAGTACTTATTCAAGAGCTACTTTCATATAAATACATAATACATCATCCTAGATGTTCTCTACAGCAAATTTTTTCAAGAAATGACAAACTGTAATACTTTTTCTGGACAGGTATAATGTGAGTAAGTGACAAGAGAACATAACCTTTAAGCAGAAGACCACTACACTTAAAATGTGTCTGATCTCGTGAAAAATATTGTGTGCATTTCACAAGTGTTTTCTCCAAATTATGTCCTAATTTGTTGCCTCTGACCTAAAATTCACTCCAAGAAATAACATTCTTATTTTTGCATATTTTAAGTAATGTAGACATGTATCTCAGATTACTATTAGAAACCAGCTGGTCAGAAGCATTCTTCCCTACAAGACCCATACAACTTTCTTACTTCACACATGCAACTTTCTAATAGCTATCTGAATACACTTCCAGTTGTACATGAATGCTCATGTAAAATTCTGTCTTCATAAAAATACAGTTTTGCCAATGAATTGTAACTACTGAGCAAAAGCTCTAAGTGTTTTTACACCACTGGATACAAACGCAGAGCAAGTTACATTACATGTACAAGAGATGGCAAAGTGGAACAGTCAATGCTGAAGCATCTCATTCAGGTAACTAAACTGTCAATGTCCACAAAGTTTTAGAAATACTTTGCTCCTATTTTTAGGAAAGATAGTTTCCGAAATCAAAGAGCACAGTGAACACAGCTGAAACACGCTAATGGAAAAAGAAAATCCTTTGATGTTAAAGGCTAAGTTCAGTATTACAAATTCAGGTAACAGACAGTTTCACAACATAAAGACTTCTGTGGTTTGAGTGTCAAAATATATTTTTCTTCATTGCTATTTATTTTTTAAAAAACTCACCAAGTAACTCTGTAATGAGCAAGCTTCTTCAACCAGAAAAATACTGTCAGGAAAGTTTTTAAAAATTACAAAGTTGATGTAAAGAAACAACTTTTTATGGATCAAACACAGAAAAAAACATAATAATTTCAGACTTAAAAATTTATCATTTCACTGGTATGTGAAGTATTTCTGCAACCATTTAAAGAAAAGCCCAGAGATGGCTAAAATAAAAAAGTATTGAAGCTGGAGAAGTAAAGTACAAAACAGATTGAAAAGTACAGAGATTTTTACATTAACAATGTTTCCAAACAGCAAGTTAAGTGACAGGACAAGTTCTAGAACAGAGGATCATGTGTAAAACAAGTTACACATTTATTTGAATTGCCAATGGCAATAGCAGTTAAAAAAAGGAAAAAAGAAAAAAAAAGACTGTTGACATATTCACATTACAGTGGCATTCCAAGGGGGCCTCATGCAACGTGTTCTACTTGGTTTACATGAGTATGCTCCCTGCTATGAACTGTAGAAATATTTCTACGAGTAAAGTAGTTACAGGCCATACCGTGCATATCAGTCAGCACCAACCAGCAGCATTAAGAATTAGACGAACCACGCAAAAGACACCGAAAAAAAAGAGAATCAGAACTCAAGTAAAATTGGAAAACTTCCCCAAATTCTTTAGGCTTACAACTTTGAGAATAGGAATGCACTGATACTCAAACCATTGGAATGAAGGTGCATTACTGAGAAGGAACTGTTCAGTAGGATTAATGAGAACATGAAAAAGCCTGCAAAACAGAGTTCTGTGTTAGTGTATTTGAAATTATCTTAATCTATGCATTAAGAAAAGCTTATAATCACAAAGGAACATTTAAAACCACACATACCAACAAGCCAACAGACATACAGCCTCTTTTATTTCTCCCACAAAACAAAGTACTTTGCACCTGTTACTGGCAGTGTGAAGGCTATATTGGAAAACCAAAAGATCATGAAACCTAGACTACATTAGTGAAATGCAGATCTTTTTCAGTAGCTACTTAAGTAAATCAAGTGTTTTTTTCCTGTCCTAATACAGTGCTTTAAATTTTAAGTGTATTTTAACCCCTTTTGTTACAGTGATGAAACACAATCCTATGTACAGTTGCTTTGACACTCCAGTAGTTCTGCTCAGTACCAAATTACCACCCAGGAATTGGTGTCCACATTTCTATGCAATACTTGAGTGCTTAGCAAGGATCTACTTGAACAGTGACTAAATGTACCAGTGGATACTGGCAGAAGCACCTGAAAAACAATGTCTCAGAGAAGTCAGTGTTCACCCAAGTAACATGCAAAGAAACTGGGACACCGTGCATCGCCAGCAGAAAACGGGATGCCACTGGGCACTTGCACAAGAACTCAACCATCACCTCCTTTCCCTTCCCTCCGTCCCTTCTTCCCTGCGACTCTCACCTTTGCCGCCGGCTTTTTTGGTTTCGGCTCTGCTTTGGCAGGAGCAGGTTTCTGCGAAGAAAGCACAGGTAAGGGCGAGATTCACCTCTCAGTAATCCCGTTTTCAGTACAGGAAGGCGTGCACACCCCACATGCCCCACTCCCGCACTTACAGCGGACAGCCGTGCCGATCGCCTCTTCGGCTGTGAACCGGGAAAAGAGAAAAGAAACACCGTGAGCAGAGGACAGGGCGACAGCGGCCCGGGCCTGGTCCCTCCGCCGCGACCGCGGCACCTACCTCCTCGGGGGCCTCCCCGTCCGCCGCCGCCACCTGCCAACACAAACACCGCGCGTCAGGCGGGGCGGAAGGGAGGGCGGCCCGGCCTGTGACGCCGCTGCTCGCCCGCCCCTTCCCGCCGCTTTCGGAGTTCGAGTCCCGGATCGGCGAGGCGGCCGGCGAGACCGTGTCGAACCTTCTACACACCACCACAGCCGCCGCCGCCACCCCCAGCGGCGCACCCTCGTCAGGGTGGCAAAGGGAGGGCGACGGCCACAGACAACGAGCGCTGGTGGCCGCCGCGCAGCTGGCCGCAGAGCGCCCGCTTCTCTCTGGGGCAGGTCCCAGCGCTGCCAGACCGCCCTCCTCTTACCCCCTCGCACACACACACGCGCGCGCGCACACACATTCACCCCACACCAGCCGGGCCCCTGTGGCGCAGTGCCGCATCGGACAGCGCGTTTCCCTGTCGTCGTTTCCGCTCTCTTCACCTTTCTCTTCGGCATGGCGGCGAGGCTGCGCGGCAGCGGCTCCCGGCCGCGACCCCCGGAGCTGCGGCGGCGGCTGCTTCTCCCTCCCGGCTGCTGCGCCCGCGAGGTGCCTCACGGCCGAGCGGCTGCCTCCGACACAGGCTCGCTGCGCAGGGAAACCGCCCCCCCACCCCCCATCCCCCATCCATCCCAGCAGCGCCAGCGGCACCGCAACAGGATCCAGCCGGATTGGGCGGGGGGGGACGGCGGGGGAACGCTCCCAGGCCACGCCCCCTCCCCGGCGCTCACCTAGCGCCCGCCCCGCCTGCAAAGGGGGAAGAGAGCAGGTGGCCCCCTGATTGGTTATCCTCCGTCACGTGATCGCCATGTCGCCGTTTCCCATCACGTAGGCGCCGCTGCCATCCCGTGTGAGCGGTGGCGTCCGTCCGAGCGGCGCGTTAGTGGCGGGGGGAAGGAAGGGCAAGGGGCGTGCCCGCCCTGTGGGGAGGCGTGCGGCATGGCGGAGAGCGGCGCCTGGCTGCTGGTGCTGAGCTCCGTCTTCGTCTGCAACGCGCTTAAGATCCTCCTGCCCTCCTGCTCCTCCATCGTAAGTGACGTCATTGCACCGCCCCGGCGGCCGTTACTAAATGCGGGCTGTGGCGGGCGCTCTTTGCTTCCCTCCCGTTTACTCTGGTGGTGGTCTGCGGGTTGGCGCGCCTTCTGACAGGCCCGGCCCGGCCCGGCCCGGCCCGGCCCGGCCCGGGTGTGTTGGTTGTGGTGGTGTCGTCCCCGTCTGAGGGCTGAGGTGAAGTGGGAGACGTCGGGGAGCGGTGGAGGGTTCCCGCTGCTCGGCGGTACTGCATCGCGTCCTCGCTTTGTGCAGCTTGGCCTGGTCCTGCTCCTCGCCCAGGGAGAGGAGAAGGTGGAGAGGGTGATGCTGGGAACAGCTGGAGGTGGCGAAGCCCATCAGCGGGGCCATGGGACACTCCAGTAGCACCCATTAAGCGGGTCTTTGAAGTGAGTCATCAGTGTTTTAAAGGATGCTCCAGGAGCTTCAATTTTCAATTCTTGGGGCATTTCATGGGACTTAAAAGACAGCAAAGCTCAGTCTCCCGTGTTTTCAACAGATGGAGATCTCCGTGTTGAGAAAGGAGATGGATGGGTACAGGGATTAAGGAGTTAGACATCACAGGAGAAAACCCTGAGTCACAGTCACTAATCAGAGCCTCCTGCTCTGATCTTAAACATTTCTGTGGAAGCGTGGGTAACTGAGTTATGGACCAACAAATTCTGTGACTGACAGATAAACCAACATGTGAGCAAGCATGCTGAAATACCAACCGTTCTGCTCTTTCCTGTACAAAACTTCACTGGCGCACCGATTGGTGCACACTGGTCAACAATGGACAAAAATCTTTTAAAACATAATTTGCCAACGTGGGAAACTGAACTTGGTGTTACTATAGATGACGAAAGTCTCTGCTCCACTTTCTGCTGTGGTCCATCACAGAAACCAGTGTCATGTTCTCGTTGCAGTACTGAGAACATCATCTGTGGGGGAAAAATTACACGTGTCCTATTAGAATCACGGAATGGTTTGGGTTGGAAGGGATCTTAAAGGTCATCCAGTTCCAACTCCCCTGCCATTGCCGCTTCCACTAGACCAGGTTGCTCAAAGCACCATCCACCCTGTCCTTGAACACTGCCAGGGATGGGGCAGCCACAGCTCTGGGCAGCCTGTGCCAGGGCCTCACCACCCTCACAGGGAAGAGTTTTTCTTGAGGAAAGCTAGAAAGATTTGCTAAGGAACAGCAAGAAAAAGATTTTAAGTCCTTTGTACCTTCATTTCTAAGATAAAAGGAGTTGATGACCCAGCGGGCAGGGGGTGCCTCATGAAAAGGAAGTAGGAAAACAAAAAGATGTGAAAATGCTGGCTAACACAAAATGAGGTTACGTTTTTCCATTTCTGTCAGCAGGAAATCATTTTAGCCAAGAAAATAGTAAGAAGTTGTAAAAAAAACCCTCTTAAACCTACAAATAAGATGTAAGGAAAGTAATGCAAATTTATGTTTCTGGTTTTGAGGCAGTGGTGAGATGCTGCACTAGGTGGATCCCAACTCTCAGCCAGTGTGGCAGTTTGTGTGTTTCTAACAGCTCAGACTATGCAATCTGTAATCTAGAGGAGAGATTCTCAATTTGTGAGCTATGCATTATTAGTGAGGTCTAAAATTGGGCCATTTGGACCTATCCTGAGGTTGCTGGAGCTGGAAATGGGAATGATGAATGAGTAAGGAGCGTTGCTGGAGCTGGGAAGGGTGATGATTAAAAGGAGCCCTTTTCTATCCCTCTCTTGCATGTGTCAGGTGCTGTTCATGCAGGCAGTGTCTGATGGGAATCGCAAGGAGGGAGGGCAGCAGTTCAGCCCAGGATGTAGCGGCAGCCAGGGTCTGAGGTGTCGAGGCAGCAGCATCGAGAGTGAGGAAATGAGGAGGTGAAAACAGAAATTGAGAAGGAAAAGGCAGTTAGCCATAGGTAGAACAGTTGAAAATGACTGCCCTGCAGGGATGGTAAAACCCTTTTTGGGTTGCTTCTGTCAGAACAAGAGAGTAAAGCTTCCTTGGCTTTTAAAAAACGTAATGTTAAGATAAGGTTTTCCTGTGTCTTGATGAAAGGGCCATATTTTTTCTATGGGAGGCTTTTGAGTACGTAAGCAGAAGATAATACTTCACGCATTTCAAAGGAAATCAGTGGAACTCTGGGTAAATAACTGATGCTATTTCTTTACTTCTTAGATATCCAGATTGTTACAAAAGGATGCAGAGCAGGAATCCCAAATGAGAGCTGAAATTCAGAACATGAAGCAAGAACTATCAACCATTAGTATGATGGATGAGTTTGCTAGATATGCCCGTCTGGAAAGAAGGATTAACAAAATGACTGACAAGCTTAAAACTCATGGTAGAGTTGCAATGTTTACTTCTAGTTTCTGAAAAGCATTTTGTCAAGTGTTTCCAATTTTACGTATATGCCTCCAACTTTTTTTCTGCTCCTTTTAGCCTTTTCCAGTGTTTGCTTCTTTCTTTCATTCTTTCTTTTTTGTTTTTCTTTAAACTTTTTGGAGACCTTGCTTTTATCTTTCAGTTGTGCATAATTCTGCATATTTCCCTTACATTCTGTAACGGAGTAATTTAGAGTCATATCACAGGATGGTTTGGGTTTGAAAGGAACTTAAAAATTGCCTAGTTCCAACCCCCTGCCATGCACAGGTTCACCTTCCGCTGGACCACGTTGTTCAACACTCCATGGAACCTGGCCTTGAACACTGCCAGGGATGGGGCAGCCACAGCTTCTCTGAGTGACCTGTGCCAGTGTCCCACCACTTTTTCTTAAAGGAATTTTCCTGGGCTTCAGTGTGCAATTATTTACTTTCTCCATGATGCTCATCACTGAATCATGTTTTGAATAAGTCGAGGGAGTCCTCTGCTGTGTATATTCATACAAAAGGCTGTGTTGCTTGGTTGGGGCTGTTTCGTTACTGTACTACAAAATGCTAGAGAGAAAGTATTGCTCTATAGAGTAACCAGATGAGATTTTTCCTGTCACTTTGTGACCCTGTTTGATTTTATGCAGCAGCTTTGTGATAAAGCTCTAGTGATTTGCCTCCACTAGGATTTTATAGTAGTGTAGTTCACCATCTCATGGTGAAGAGTACACATAAACCTCTGGCACCACAGCTTTTGCTCACGTCTTTGCCCAAACTCACTAACTAACCCTGACAGAATGAGAGACTACTTGGTTTGTCTGCCTCCTCAGTGCAGAATGGATGGATGTTTATAGGCTCCTTGCTTAGAGAAAGAACAGTATTTATAACTGGCAGTCTGCATTGCTTTCAGTAGTATCATTCTTAACCTGATAATTAATTAGATTTGAGTAGTTTACTTAGTAACCAACAGTGTAATTTTGGAAAACTTCAGGTCACTCAGTTTGAAGATGTGCTGTCTTCACTGGGCCTCTTTATACTGACCTGAGGTACTGTAACAGGAGAAAAATAAGCACAGTAAGTTTTAATACTGAACCTGACCAAAGTTGATTCACAGTGCAGGAATAGTCTTACCTGTGTTCCTGAACGAAACAAGGCAAAAAGTGCATCTGCTGAAGCCAGCATTCTCCCCTTGACTGCAAAGGAAAAATTTAGTTTGTGCCTCATCTTAAATTAGTACCCACAGTGGCTGTTATTGTTCACATTTGGGAATAGTATTCTTGATTGCATGCAACATTTCTCTGTCTAGGATGTTGGTGTTTTGCAACTTTTCATAGTAGCCTTAATAAGAAACTACAGCATGATATGGACCAAGCACTTATTGCAGAAAGATACCTTCAGTACAGCTGTAATTTGAAAAGAGTTTTTTAAAGAGTGTCATGTCCTGAGAGTAAAATATTAACAAATTACAAGTTTTATCTAAGTATAATTCACTGTTATAAATAATATGGAGTAATATTTTTTCTTTCAACAGTGAAAGCACGAACTGCCCAATTAGCCAAAATTAAGTGGGTTATAAATATTGTATTCTACATCTTACAAGTAAGTAAATACTTTATTATGAACACAGATGACTGAACTGAGTCCGCAATAGTGTTACAGTTCTCTCCTGCAGTTATTGGCTGATATTAGTCACACAGGTGTTTGACATTCCAGTGCCGCAGTGCATGCCAAACTGAAAGAGTGTCTTGAAATAGAGTGATGTTGCTGATAAGGTCTGGTAGTTGTGGATGAAGGAGGTTTGAGTTTCACTGTAGTTCTGTGTTTCTGGTTTTGAGATGACATGATAGGAGTTTGTCTTAGCTCTTTAATCACTAGGTTTTTGGGGGTTTGGTTTGTTTGGGGTTTATTTTTCCTTTTTTTTTTTTTTTTTTTCCACTTCTGTATGGCACTGGACCCAGGCAAGTTCCCATACATGCAAATATATTACTTCTGTTATTGAAAGCAAAATATGTTTTTGCTGAGGATGCAAATCTCACTGACAGCTGCCACACATTTCCCCACTGTGCCTCATCAGATTGTCTTCGTAGTTCAGACTTGATGCCAAAGAATTGTTTGCTAATAAGAATGACAGTGGTCAATCTGGAGTTGTCCTTAGGGTAATGTTAAAGTGAGTTGAGTTCCTGGCAGGTGAGTGTTATGGCTACAAACAGTTATCAGAATTTAACAAGTGCTATGTTTGTCTTAGATTAGAACCAGGGTCTTGAAAGAAAGCAGTATTGTGCAGTGTCTCACTGCTAGCTGTTAATATTGTGTGTAACTTTAAGGTCATATGGAGTTTAAAAATATTTTGAACTTGCTAAGAACAATGTAAAATAACAAAGGAACTGTTCCTTTTGATTACAATTTGTCTTTTACTGTTTCAAAGTAGAGGTGGAAATGTACTTCAGTGTGTGGTGTTATCCAAGCTAATAACAATTTCAATTCTAGGCTACCTTGATGGTCTCTCTGATTTGGAGGTACTATGCTGAGCCAGTTACAGTGCTTCCAGGCAAATGGCTTGCTCCGCTGGAGCGCTTGGTAGCGTTTCCTACAGGGGTGACAGGTAAGGACTGCACGTTGGAAAAACGCACATTTCCCAAGCCCACATGGATGCTACCTTGCAGACCAAGAGCATACACAGATTGGAAGCACTTCTGTATGTTTCTTCTGACTCCCTTGAAACAGGGAGGAGTTTGAAACATTCGTAGTTGTTTCTTATGTATTCAAATCTTGTCAGTTTAACGGACAATAAAATGGGCTCTTTGTCATTTTTATTTCTTCTCAGTCAGAGCAGCTTTATCTGCATCTGGATGGAATTGACCCTGGAGGAGATTTCAAATCAGAAATATTTTTGTGTTAAGGATCCACTGACATTGAGTAGAGTTGTGTTTAAAACTGGGCAGATACTTCATAGATCTGTATCATTTATGTGTATTTCTTACAGTTACTGGGGTTTCATGCTAGTGTAACTCCAGAGTGATATAGACATGCTCTCTTGGCCTTTTGCCGTGCCTGTTCCCACCCTTTTTCCTAGCACACTTTGTTGCATTTTTGCTTACTTAAATCCTTTTCTTTTGGGCAGTTTAACAAGTTAATAATCAGAATGATACCACAAGCTGTAGACACCTATTCCTGAGAGGCAAGTGTGCTGACTTCATGCTAGTGGGATAAGTACATGGGAGAGTGACAGGACGATATAGTGCGGAAATTTACTGTCAAGCTAAAATGCTGCTGGTGAATCTTCTTATTATGTTTGTAAGCTGTAACTGCTGCTGAAGGAATTCCAAAATGCATTGTTGGAATTTTATGTTGTGGTATTTTTAATAGCTATCTAGAGAACAATTTGTGTCCAGCGTGCTTTCTGGACAAGAGAAGAGTGCTGCAGTGCAGGGTAGGGGCATGGTCCTTGGAAGACATTTATTTGAACAGCATTTGAAGGGATTTGAAGTTCACACCCATGTCTGCATTCAGATCTCCTTTTTTGTCTTGGCTGATAATCACACCAAAGAGATCATTTTTGAGTTCTAGGTGATAAACACAGCATTGTCTAAAAATGCCCCAGAAGGTAGTTTCTTCATGTGTGCTATGCATAGCACACGTATGTGTTCTGTGATACTGTGTAGCTTAGTTCCATGTTGTCTGCAGTATGGATGTGCTGTGCATTACAGTCAGGGCACACCCTCTTTTCTGTCACACCAATACAAATTCCTGTGCTGCCAGTTGGAATGACCGGTCCATTTCAAACAGCAGTAGCTAAGGTCTCTGTAGTACTTTTCTACATAGCTGTATGGGGAGCCAGGGGAAAGGAGTACAGAATTAATACTTGTTAAAACACTGATTTTAGTTTCAGAGGAAATTGATTTTTTTACCTCTCAAGTCCTGAATTTAGGTTCTAGCAAAGTGTTCTGTTACTGGCCAAGCCTTTAACTTCAGCACCTGAGACTTTTTCTGTTAGCAGATGTGTTTAGCTGTGGGTTGTATATACCAGACTTCGGCTCTTGCTTGTGTTATTTGGTACTCTTTTCTGCAAACAATATTCAGGGGTTCTCAGGACCAGCATGGAGATAGCTGCCATTCCTTGAAGAGAGACATTTGTATATAAAAAGAAAGATGTTTTGTTTCTGTTCACCTTATAACTCTTGAAGTTTCATTTTTTTATGCATCCAAAGCTATTTTTCAAAGCCTATGTGCTTCACGATTATTGACATGACTTAAATCATGTTTTATGTCTTTCAGGTGGTGTTGGAATTACATGTTGGCTTGTGGTTTGTAATAAAGTTGTAGCTATTTTGCTACACCCTTTCAGCTGAAGGAATCCCAGTAATCCATGGAGTCCTCAACTACATTTTCATTACCGCTGTTCTGAATGAGACTAGGTCTGAGATAATCTTTGTTACTTCATTTGGATATCAGTCAGTGTTCCTTTTGATGTATTTTATCTTCCCTTTGTTTGTTTTTCCATGTGGTGGTCAGTTTTCAAAGGGTAGCATTGCTGTTTATAAAGCCTCATTTTGTGTCTACTTGCAAGTGTGAGCACTGAGTCATGGCAGAACTGTAAGACTTTGTCATGGCATATACTCTCCAAAACCTGAAAGTGTTGGACTTGTATATTTTAAGTTGGAAATGCCCTGGCACTAGGAGTTAATTCGGGAGCTTTGCTGCTGCTTTGCTGCATGACATGGTAGTTTCACCTAGAGATGGGACTGTATTTGGTGACAAAGTGGTACTAGAAGATACAGAGGAAGGTGGTTTGATTGGCTTAGTGATAAAACAGAGTTAGTTTCCTCCTTGTTATTTTTTCACACTAGACTTGGTGCATTCTTGGGTTGTCTTGGAAAATACGCTATTGATATATGTGCAGAATCAACTTTTTACCTCTCAAGAGGCTCACTCAGTTGCCCAGTACAGGATGGCTGGTTACTTTTTTATCCCCTGACTTTTGAAGTTCATTGAACACTTTATTTTTCCTACTTTTATTGATAACTGACCTTTCTTTCCTTGGCGTTTTTTTCTGCTTCCCAAACTGACTATCACTGAAACTGTTTTCTTCCATGTTTGGGGAGGAAAGGTCTGGTCAGCCTGTTCAAGCTCCATGTTAATGAAGAAAAAGTAGATGAGTGTGCTGTTCCTTCAGAGGGGCTGTGTTTCTAAGGGCTTTAGCATACATTAATGACAGTCCAGGATAGCCCAAAACAGCTATGTAAATGTAAAAAGGCACATTGGTGATTTAAATGTGTAAAGCGGTAGCAGAGTGGTAGCAGGCTGGAGGAGGAGGGAGAACAGTTTTCTGTTTTAGAGTAGAGCTGTCTCGTGGTATTTAGGTACAGGAAACAGCCACAATACTTTGAATTGAAGGGAGGATGGAATTATTCCAGTACTGTGCCTGTAGAACAGTGGCAAAGTTGTGTTATCTTCCATGCTGCAGTGATCTGCAAACCTGTCACTGCTGCCCTACAAGACGAACGGGTGGGTTTATAAAGTTGTTGTTCCACACCACATTTGGTTTTTGACATGAGCCTGAACAGAGCCCTTGGGGACACCTTTCCCTCCTCCTCTGGGCCTTGGTGATTCTGGTTCAGCTTCCCGCTCTGCACAGTGGAATGCATCTGTTCTGTTATTCCAGGCCTTTTGCCTAGGGCCCCTCCATAATTAGCGCTGCATTGAGAAATCAGTTCAAAAGGTTATGATACATTCCATGTATATAGGCATGAAATGTTTGTGAGGCTTTGATTTTGTTTAGGTTTGGTTTGGTTTTTAAGTGGTAACTTAAAAAAAAGAAAAGGTTTTACATTAGGGCTACATTTAGCCAATGTGAAAATAGATGTATTAAATAGCAAGAAAAAAATGTTGTGATTGGATGTTATGTGTAATCGTGGTTTTATTAACAAAATAAAGCTTTTTGATCTGAGGTTTTCCAATCCATTTTTCAGTGTTTACAGTTTTCCTAAAACAAAGAAAACCCATACCTAAACCAGAAACACCCCCCAATACATGCACACTTTTTGGACAAAGGAGATAACTATTGGAATCAATAGGACTAATTTATTTATTATTTTTCTAAAGTATTTGGGACAGATTATATAACAATGACATTTACCTATTTCTGAGTCTAAAGATGTGGCCAATGGTATTTCCACTTGGCTTGTTACACAGTTTAGCACAGCAAAATCAAGGAAAGCAGCAACACTGAAAACCTTCACAGTGGCATTTGGTGTTTATCCACATGTAGCACAGGGTCACCCAGTGCTCTGTTGGCAGCTGCAGTCAAACATTTAGGTGAGTGAGGGCAAAAAGGCCTTCGGTCAGCTGGTCGGCACAGAGGAGTGTTGGATTATGTTAGCTTGCCTGCTGGTGGCTTTGGGACAGCAGTGAAGGCACTAGATCTGGTAAGAGTTCGTAGAGGAGAAACAAGCTCCTTTTCAGACAGCAGAAGCTGTGCTTTGAAACCTGCCCCCTGTAAGCTGCAGCGCCGCTTCGAGAAGAGCTTTCAGAAGTTTGAAAACTACACTGCAAGTAAGTTCCGATCTGAATGTCTTAATCTCTGAAGAGCTTTTGCAGTTTTTTTAAGTGCCTTTTAAAGTTAATAGAATACACATAATTTTCCATAACTTCACATCATTTTAGCAAAAGCTCCACGAATTACTGTGAGGAACAAAAGATAATCCTCCTACCCTTGTTTACATAACCTTAAACACAGGATTTTTAAGGCTTTGGAGAACTGGATATGCCTGACTTCTCCAGAACAATGGTTTACTCTTGCACATTCATCTTTGGATGTCAGCTGTGGAAGTTACCAGGCAAACTGCTTTGGTAAGTTCCAACAGTGGAAAAGAATGAAGCTTTAGAGCTTTATAATGGCAGTGAAAACACAGCAATAGCAAATTATTTTTAATGTGTGTGAATTCTGGAAGCTATTTCAGGAATGAAGAAAATAAAAACTTTCTTTTACCGCACTGTTGGTACTTACCCAACAATGAACCTTAGAAAAGCAGATTGCTAACTTTGGCTGCCTAACAAATAATCAGCTTCAAAATTCAAACTGCAGAGAGAATGCAAAAACCTGAAAGTTGCAAAACAAGGGCTAACTTGGACACCTGGTAACAGGTAAAAACGAGTGTGCATTGTTAGGCTCTCTTTGTAAAGTGAATACGCTTGTGCATGCATGCACACGGACCAGGAATAGGAAGTGTTGTTTAGTGGCAACTGACTTGACTTACCATTATGGAAAAACCATTGACAGACATTGTCAGTATTCATAAGATTTAATATGCATTTAATGAAGGTAAAAGCGTTGCCTTTTAAAGAAATTTTTAAGGATCCCTATTTGTAGAGTAAAGCTAAGTTGACGTATGTAACTAAATAGCAAATAAAATAGTTTGTATCTTCTCATGAGGTTATTCATAATGATTGGTGTTAGATGCTTTACGTGATGAACTAGTAGTGGTGGTTTGAAATCTGGCTTGCGTAATCCTGCATCTTTTCATTTCTTCATTCCTCCCATGTTAGAACTGGGAGGGTTGTATATTCAAAACCAGCCTGGTCCAAAGAGTCATTTCTTGAGATGGTTTCCTTTCAGCAAATGTTATATGAGCACGGCCTCTGCTTCAGTGGAAGTGTCTTTCTGCCTTCTTTGGGTGACTTTACCAGGAGATGGTTCATACAGCCCAAAGGGATTTTTCGCTTTTGATTCATCTGTTCCACTGCAGTCCTGCCTGTGCTTGCAGAGCCTGTTGTGTTTTGATCTTGTACCTGATGTAAGAAGCCCACGATGCAAATTCTCAGTGGCTTCTGAGAATATGTATTTTTTGTTCAGCCTAATGGTTGTTTTGTTTCTTGGACCTGAAATTACACAGTTACTCCCTGGCTGCTCACTGTTATTTAGCTCTTTGTCTGGCTTGTTTCCTTCTTTCTCATGTTCTTCCACTGCATCTTCCTCTTGATTGTTCTCCTTCATATTGTCACTTAGAGGCGTTTGTTCAGTTTTCATCACTTCTTTCAGCTCCTGTTTAAGCAAATCCATCTCTTTTTCTTCTTTCATAAATTCCAAACAAATGTGTTCTTCCATCAGTAGTCTGCCCTCCTGTAAATAGTCTAAAATGAAATATGGAGGCATTTAGGGATGTTCTTAAGTTTCCTAGGAACATAAAGAGTCATGAAGCATTAATGAAAGTTTCACTTCCTTATTTCTTAAGTTTCACTTCCTTATTGCTTGTTAATGGTATTTCAGTCTTGAGGACTATGACAATGCTATTTACTAATAAATAAAACAGGATGTGGCAAGATTTAAACGAGATTATTGTGCCATTAAATCCAGGTAAATATATTTCTATTTTTCATTATGTTCAGTTTTATTAAATGAATTGTCATGCAAACATAACCAGTAATGGCTAAATATAGGGCCAGAAAAGTCATGTGCAATGCAAGAGATCTTGCAAGAGATCAATGCAAGAGACCGCATGAGATCTGAACTCCTTACTTGCTTTTAAATGGAACTTCAATATATTTATGGTTTTCTTTCCCTTAACTCTCAACACAGTTGCTTGTTGCATGGAGCAGGAATATATGGCAACTCTCTCACCTATAAATTAGTTGGCTTCACTTTCTAGTAGGAAAAGGTATGTGTGTATTGAATGCCTACAGCAAATACATTTGTCTGGTGCAGAGGACAAATTCTAATCGGTTCTATGCTTTGGAGAGACTCAGAGTACCTCTAAACTGAGGTGGATCCAGGTTTAAAGGAGAAGTGTATAAAGCTGCAATAACTAAAACGGCTAAATGATCTAATACTGTCAGTGAGTGAAAACTGGAAGAGTCCAGCAAACAGTAAGGAGAGACATTCACATGCAGAATCAGAAGACCAGTGTTTTCTGTAAGGGAGTTTTCACAGACAGTGGTGACTGGGGTTATCTGGTGGGGTCTGGGAAGGCTGCAGCTGAAGAGGCAGAGTACAAACCACAGGGGTTAATGCATTCCAGATAACCAGCTCTGTTACTGATCTTGTAAGTGACCTCAACAACCTGTGTCACCTTTGTAACTGTGTGACCTTTAGGTCATGTAATGTCTCCTGCCATAAGTGCACGATCGCATTCAGATCTCGGTTCTTCAAGCGTTACTGTAATGAAAGTAACGAGTATTTTTAGAAGGAAAAGCTCAGATAAAGGAGTAGATGCACTGGCTCCTTCTTTTGTCTTTCCTACAGAATTTCTTCAGAAGAAAGGTGTTTGTAGGTGAGTCCCTTGCACATAGTTTTTATATGAGAACACAGTCAATGGCTAAGAATTGCATAAAATCTATTTATGCACTGCAATGAGGAGATACTCCCAGCCTTGGAAGAAGTCCTTTTCCTTTCTCAGCAACAGTTCCTGAGCCAGAAATACATGTTGACATCAGCTATGATGAAGATTCACAGCCAAAAATTTGAGTTCAGTATTTGATCTGCGTGGAATTAACAAACTATTAACTAAAGTATACTTTTACCAGTAAAGCACTGACTTTTTAGCACTGTGACCAACAACTGCATTTAGAATCATAGAATGGTTTGGTTTGGACAGGATCTTAAAGATCCGCTCATTCTACCCCCCTGCCATGGATAGAGATATCTTCCACTAGACCAGGTTTCTCCAAGCCCCGTCCAACCTGACCTTGAGCACTGCCAGGGATGGGGCAGCCACAACTCCTCTGGGCAACCCAAGTAGTACAGAAGTATGAAGATGCCTGATACCATGCAGCCGCTCTGCTGTCAGGGCAGCACCACCTGCGCCTGAATTTCACTAACGTGGTGCGTTATTTGGCTGAACTAGTTCCTGTCAGTCAGGAGCCAGCTAAGGTTGTTAGACCCAAGTAACCTACCAATACCATTGGTTCGTTCATCTTTTGAAAAGATCAAATGAGAAAAATGATAAAATATACCTCTATGTGTCCTGTTAAAAGTTTCTGGCTCTGGTATTTTCTTGGTTGATTGTTTTCCTGTTCTACATTGAGCATCTGTGTATACTTCATTTGCTTCAGCTTTTTGGCTGTTATCTTCTGGAGATGTTTCCTCCTAAAATTGGCAATTAAAGGTAAAAATAATAAGGGAATATTTGTTTAGTGACTCTTAAAAGTACACAGTCATGCAATACTTATAAAAAGTTGTCATTTCTATTACTATCATATTCTCATTTTGTATCATTACCTTTGTCCTACATGTTTATTATAATTACATTCACAGAAAATCCACATCCTAGAAATTTAAGAAGATGGATGAGGTGATTCAGGCGTATCACTGAAACATACGGAGTAACAAACAGCTTAGCTGAGAGTTTAAACAAGGGATTGGATCCAGATCATTCATACCTGTGATAGCTGAACTGGATTGGTTCCTGTTTCCTGAGCTTCGTACTCTGACAGCAGCAGTGGTCTAAAAATCTCTTTATCTACTTGTACTGACCTGTGTATACTGAAGCCTATTGAAAAGGACAATCATTAGTAATACAGTAGTTTCTGGAATTGTTGATATAAACAAAAGATTTCTTTGATGACTGATAATACTGGTATGTGGCCTAGGATATAAACATTTTTGTGCTGCATGTCTTAATGCCCTTTAAGAAAGTAATTCTTTGTTCTGACTGATCTATAAATGTTTAAACTGGAACAGATATCTGGACTTTTGAGGGGTTTCATCTGTCCGTCATAAATATACTTCAGTTTCAGATCTACAAAGTCCTGTTCAGATAGAACATGCTAAGTCAGACAAATGCATTTGTATCCTATCCAGCATTTGCCTGGTAACATTCCAATGAAAGTTTCAGAGATCTAAGGCCTCACCCTTCAGGTTCCTAAATTCAGACCTTAAAAGAGTATAATAAACATGCTTGCTGCGATGCCTTCCGATTTGGTTACTCACCTTTCTCAAGTTAATGGAACCAAATTCTCCAGAGGAAATGCGCAACACTGAAATATCTATGTCTTTGAAAAGGGATTCAAAGGGAGTGACTGAGACATTTAAATAAACTAGCTGAATAGAGATGGGATGGGGAAGGTATGTTCTGCTTTTGTTCTATTTTTAGAATAATTTTGACATAAGTACAGTAGCCGAGAAAGTTACTGTCACAGCAGCAAAAGTGTGATCTTGCCTCCGTCAACATTTGACCTTGTTCCCGGTTTTGATCTCAGAAATCAGAGGAGGACACTTTGTAAAAACGATGGTTTTCAAACGTTTGCAGTTTGGTGGTAAAACGGTTGTTGAGGATTACTCTTGAAGGAATGGCTCCGATGATGTGGAGCTCATGAGTTTCCGCTTTCGAAAAGCAACCAGCAAGCAGTTACCAGCTGCTTCAGCAGAAATCAGCGGAGCGTTCCTCAGATTCAGAACTAGGGGGAGCTGTACCTCTAGATCAGCTGGTGTGACCCTCCCACGACTGAGGAAACTGCTCTTACCTAGAGCTGGTGAAATGAACGGCTTCATTCGGTAAATCAATTTTGTATAGGTACCCAGAGCTTTGTGATAACCTGAGCCAGCCTGCCTTCAGCTACTCATCAGAAGTGTTAAAAAATGCAACCCCACGTTTCTTCTTTCCCTCTGGGTGAAAATTTTTGCCAACACAGAATAATTACTTGAATAAGTACTATAAAAATAATAACATTACTTTAAATAATTATTTTTATTACTTGAAGTAATAAAAATTATTCCTGGAGTAATTACTACTTGAAGAAGTAGCTTTTTCTAAATCTGCTATAGGAAAAATCAAGTCAATAGTGAAAAGGAAAAAAATTGTCAGTAATTCCAGTTCTAGATTTCTAAACCATCTGTTTCCATTAACTGATAGAGAATGAAACCTTTATTGGCCAAAAATATCAAAAGATCACATAACTTTGCTTGGAACCTTTTCATTGCAAGATATCAGGTCTCTCTCCAGCTAAGCCCCCTTATCTTGCTTAAAGAAAAGAAAAATCATAAACAGTGACTTAAGTACTGTAACTTAAATGGCAATACCGTACAAGTCCATAGGTTACTAAAATGACAAAAAATCACAGCTGGTTCTGTGGTGTAACTGAACCTGGAATTCAGAGCTTCATAAAGTCTGTGTTTGACTTGGAATGAGAAGTAGGAATTTGTGTTTCTTAATTTTACAACTTGAATTGCCAACCTTTTCCCTGCGGTTCACTTGTAGTTAAGGCAGAGTAATAGATTTGCAAAGGCAAAGAAGGGGAAAGACATAAGCAGCTATGATAAGATTTTGTACCGATACCATAATTTGAAGACTTCTGTGGGCAATATTTCCAGCAGATACGTTTGCTACCATGTAAGTTTTAAGTGCTCCTCTGTACCCATACGAAGAAAGCTCCAATCCCTTCTTCCACTGAGGAGCAGGAATATCTGACCAGTATTTTAAAGAGGGCTTAACCCAAGGAAGTCATGTTCAGATCATGATCCAAAATTAAGGGTGTAAGCTTGTTGAGCAGGAAGCTGTCCTTCAGGGTATTGACAGAATGTTTATGATCCTGAGTAGGAGGCAAAATATCACTTTCAATGTGGGGGAAGTACTTGAAATCTGTTTATTAGTTTTTGTATGAAACACATTTATTAATATATCCCAGATACAACTTCTAAAGAATATGACAATTAGAAATTTGTAAGTGCTTAATCAGTGTCTCCTTTAACATTTTTGTCCCTGATGAATATAGTGAGCACACAGGCAGCTAAATTCTTGGCTTCTATGATTTGTAGCTGGTTTTAGCTGTTGCTTGCTCAGTTCAAGGGATGGGATCCACTTGTTTGAACACAGGCGCCTCATGCTATTTGAGATGCCCTCAAGTATTCCGGATAGCTACATAAGGCTGGCTGATACTACACAGAACCGATGGGACGCCTGTGTCCTTCTGGAACAACAACTACAGGGCCAGGTAGAATGTACTAGAACATCTCAAATGGCACTGGATGCCTATAATTAAGTAGTTGAATCCCACACAAGAGGGATTCCCGCTCTTGGAATGTTTGATAGACAAGACTGTATAAGATAGATATTTCTCTCCAATAACTGAGCACCCATGTAAAATAACCACTCTTGACTAAAGAGCTCTTTCTTCCTTGGTAGAATTAACTTTCTATTGTTCTTTTCTATCATTCCACTGTATTATTTTAAATAACATCAATTCTGTAGAAACAATTGAGAGGATAGACAATAACTGGGTTATTGCCCATTTAAATTTACTTATGCTATAAACCCCAAGGGCTACTAAGGATAAACATTCTCTTCTCTCAGATAAGCTGACCGTGCGATCATCACGGTGGCTATTAAACCTCCTAAACCTTGTATCTGAAAATTCCTCCTCTCCTTACACTCCAACAAATTGCAGGTTGCTGGAGCTTCAGTAGTGGACATTGAAGCATCTGTGCTAGAAGTAACACGGTGTAAGGATTTTAAAGATGAGAAAACGGTTTTTAAAGATCTCATTAAATTCATTAATTTTGCTAGTATGAAAGCACTTTGAAAGTCTGTACCAAAAGTAGGAACTTGATACAGAAGGGTTGTTTGTGAGGTGCGCTTTGAGTTAGTGAATCTGGTGGCAGGAATTCTAGGTCCAGGGTAGCCACTTCTCCAGGCCAAGTCAAAGGGAACAGCCTGAACAAAACTTTGTCTGCAAAAGCTTTGGGGAGTGATAACTTCACCTTGTTAAAAAACAAATAGGCAAACAGCTCTTGATGCAAATATGCACTTAAAATAGCAGCACTACTTCAGTGTCACTGTTAGTATACTCAAATTATGTATGCTAAACACTATTCGTGATGAAAATTGGGTTAAATACTAAAAACAAGTCATGTATTTGTATTCGTAGAATAAATGAGCAAAAAACCCAAGCACTTCTCTTCAAATTACATATAACAGGATATTTTTAGCCCACATAAAAGTACTATATTAGCTTTTATTTTGGAACATATGCCCAAGCTGTAAAGCAAATTAAGTTTCACGCAACTAAACCAAAAAAGGAAAGTGAATGTACACGTACTTTTTCCATGAGGTACTGAATCACTTTTGCCTTTTGGGATTCCAGGAATCCAATTTGCGTAGATATTCTTTATAAAAAGTTGACGATCTTTTTCCTAAGAAGAAATAAACACCATTAAACTTCTAATACACATTAAGAATTACTTGTTACCAACTTCATTTTCCCATGCGGGGAGAGAACTGCCAATGTTTTTGCACTGTGCCGGGCCATGTGATGACTTTGTCATTTACATGAATAGGAATCTGTCCTTTGCTTTCATGAGCCAAATCAAAATTCTCCCTTTTTAAAGCTAAGAACACACCTGTACACCTACGTGATCTTTTTTATAACACCATGTTCAGCAGATGAAGTCTTCTATAATGATTTCTGCATTTGTTGTTCTGGGTTATTTTTTTCAGACTAAGCAATTTTTGCCTTTACTTCCTTCTTTTAATAAAAATTCTTTACTCAGTGCCCTTAGAACGTGCTCAGTTCTGTTTTATAAAATATTGCCTGGGAAATGACATAAACTTCAGAGGCACACTTTTAACATTTATTTCGCAAGAGTCCTCTTGCCTTACTGAAATTTATCTGAAACACAGAGGAGAGATTTCAGTAACTCTCACTGTATTGGGCTTTAG
Organism: Amazona ochrocephala; assembly: GCA_039720435.1. Lineage (NCBI taxonomy): Eukaryota > Metazoa > Chordata > Aves > Psittaciformes > Psittacidae > Amazona > Amazona ochrocephala. The sequence goes on along the minus strand of CM077877.1, from coordinate 97,214,584 downwards.
CGTGAAAAACAGGAGCTGCATTTACTTTGGAGATACAGGGTGTCCTGATAGCGTGTCCGAATACCTTCAATGCCCCGAATGAACCAGGTGCCTTAAACTATGACTGTGGAAGCCAAAACTCTGTTCTAGCACAGAAATAAGGTTAGAAAGCATGTCTGGTCTTGTTTGCAGTAAAACAATACAAGGTTTCTGAATCTAAATAGAACATTGGGAGAACTGGACACACATAGAAAACTGTGTGGAAAACAAATACTTTAGAGAAGCGCTAGGGTGTGAACTGTACTTCCGAATAATTTACATTTTGGAACAGTTTTATGTTAGTGTTCTTGGGACTGTAACTATTCCTGTCTCCTGGATCTGCACATATAGGAGGAGATCAGACTCTGGCAGGCAAATAGCACTGCAGGTCCAGGAAAAGCACTGTACAGCTTCTGCTGCTGGGCAGCCTGGTTGCTGCCAAGTAACAGGAGGAACATTTCTGCACCTGATACAAACAGCAAATGCCCTTATACAGAAACACAAAGCTCCATGAATCTTCAGGAGTCACCAGTTCTGCCCTTCACAATGTCTTGGAAAGCTCCCCATAACAACATCTTTCACATTTATTATGATCCCATTTAGAAGGAGGATGCTCCCTCGCAGGACCAATGGGTGGATCAGCCACTTTACACAGAAATTAAAAAGTGCATTTTAACTGTGTAGCAAACAGTTTAAATTACTAAAAAGCCAGAAGGGTTCTTTGTGTTTTCTGGAATATGTACTGGTTTTAACTGTTTACAACTCATGACATACCATTCATGGCAGTTTTGTTTCTACTTCTATTTAGTGTCACTTTTAGGTTTTTCTGTATGTTTGGTTTACAGACATTACAGTAAGTGTTGAACTGGACATACTTGTCCCAAAAATATTTGCCTAAAAGCCAAGCTGGAATTTAAACAAACTATTGAAACATTCATGTATGACTTTTTGTCAAAGTATAGTTTTTCAGATTGTAATATTTGGCTAATTCTAATTTGAAAATGTTTGTGTAAAGGAGCTCACTTAAAGTTAGTAGGTGAATATATTGACCCAGATATATCAAAATGGTAGCGAATTGGTGTGGCTTATTTGTTCAAACTGTAATGCATTCATCCCTGTTTTGAATATTTATTGATCTACTTTGAACTTGTGACAAATAGACCCTTCAATAATTTCATCATTTGATATCTGACCTTTTTTTTTTCATAAACTCTAGACTCAATTAAGAAACAAAAATTCCATTACTAAATAATACAAAAGAGGCAAAAGGAATAGATAACATTTAATGCTTGAATTTTCTTGTAGGAGCAGAAACCTGTTTAAAATCTTGAATACCTTAATTTTTTGGTGAAGAGAGTTAATTTCCATTTGCAAGGTCTTTGTAATTATCCCAGCTTCCAGAGCTTTTCTGTTCTCATTTGCCAGCTGGTGACTAAAGCTGCTGTTGTTCAACTTCAGCTGCTTTTCCAGGCTCTTAAAAAAGTTAGGTATTTCAATATAAGAATGTGCTCAGTGTGACTGCTGAAAAATTACAGTTCTTACCAGATTTGAAAAATAAGTATGATCATGTAATGGAAAGCAAGCTTCTAATAATTATAGTCTATTGTAAACAATGCATGAAATGATGAAGTATCTGAAAAATTACTTTTAAAATGAGCAAAACCTGGTATAAAATCTAATTTTAATGAACAACAAAAAAGCATATTTGGCATTCAAACATAAAAAATAAAGCTCTACATTACCTGTCTGGTGGATTAATGAATACAGTCATCACTGAGAAACGTTAAGACAACATGTCTGTTCACACTAAGATCTATTAACTGCAGTACCATAAGGAGGCTTAGTGTAAATGAAAACTAGGTAATTTATGGAGTACTTTATTAAGTACTTTATCATTAGAAGCTATAATTACTGAAGCTGTAATATGGACACCCAACCCTGCATGCTTTTTATAGCTTCTCACTAGGACTTCTGTGAATACAAAGTTTTCAAAAACCCATCTGAGTTCAGCTGTTCATATTTTCGTTTTCTTTCATGTAATAAATGTATTTCAGCCCTAGCTGTTCTGACGGTGAAATGCCTCCAAGATTAACTGGCTTTTTACTGATTCTATATATAGTATATCCTAAAGAATACAGAAATTAATGAAATGAAAATTTCACTCTTCCAGTTTTGTATTAAAAACTGTATTCTTGCCTTTTTGTATAAAAAAAGAAGCACAAGGTATTAAAAGCAGCTGAATTACCTCCTCTTAAACTTCCACCAGGCTTTTACTACAGTTACATACTAAACCAACAGTAGAACCAAGCCTAAAACCTAGGATACCTGACTATTGCCCAATTCAGCAGCTGCCCTACAGACAGCTACAGCGAGTGCCAGTAATAAGTGAGTAAGAGGTGTAGCTATGTCCATATTGCCCACCAGCACCACAAAAAGTAACAGGGCAGCCTGGTGGTCTACATGTATGACTAACCCTGTGCTTTGCCAAGGTAAATTAGGGTCTGTCCTATTGTGGCTCAGAGGCCCAAGCAAGCATGGGTACCCCATGCTGCTGGCAGGGAGCGGAGTAGACGCTGCTGAAGATTGCCCTCCAGCTATAAGCTATGCTTCTCACCTAACAGGGTTAAGGCATACAAGTTAAAATAATTCCTAAAAGATCTTTATTGCCAAACTTAGCCTATTTATACATTTCTGCCAGATTTTAAAATACTAGAAGGGGACACTACTGCCATTTTTAGTATCTTATATTCAGGACTGCACTGGATTAAAAGGAATGTTCAGTGTTACAGGGCTGTATTAGAATCATTAATGTGACAAGAAGCAGCTAAAACTCCACTATTCTTGCACAAACCCTTTCCTATTATTGTTCCATAAATACAGTGCTATGCAGATATTACCTGTATTCTCTCATCATTCACTTCAATTTTTTCTGTAAGGACTGACAATCTGTGATCAAGTTCCTCCCTCTCTGCAAGAGTTTTGTCTCCTGAAAGTATTTGCAAGGTCTGCAAAGCACCTTTAGCTTTTAGCAGCGATGCTTCAACTTCTCGGAGCTTCCTGGATGAATTTCTCTCGTCCTCCTGAGACATCCTCAGGCTTTTCCTTAAAGTTCTCACCTCATTATAATGACTTGCTAAGAGATCCTGCAAGTTACTTCCTAAATTTTCATATCTACCTATTGCTTTCAAGTGTCGATACTGAAGCTTTTTCAAAATGTGGTTTTCTAAGCTTGATGCTTCTAATTTGCATTGTAAGTCAAATATTTCATTCTTCAGCTCTTTAATTTTGTGAACATTTGCTGACGATATTTGCTGAGCCACTGTGGTTTTTTTCCGGGAAGTCATACTACTCTGCAGCCTTGAAGATGAAGAATTTTGATGTGGTATCTTCTCAGCTGGCAATTTCGTTCCTCCTGCATTCAGACCAAATTAAATTGGCATTGATATATAGCAACCATTTCAGACAGCAAAATCACTGTATGGCTTTACTGTTCACATAAGAGTGTATACTGCTCATCCAAGCTACTTGGCTGTGTATTTGACAAAAAGCCCAAGATCTGTACTAAGACTCCAATGTTCAAGTATTTCACAGATAAATCCATTAAAGATTTTATATATCTCTGTGTGAAGTTATTTCTCTGCACTAGATAAATAGGAGGTTAAGGTTCCCTCCTTTCATCCTTTGAAGCCATTTTCATTCCAAACAGCCACCACATTCACTTTCCATTAATAAGGTTAACTATACATGCAGTGTCTTCTAGGGCAAACAGCACTAAAACTCTGGGAATAATTTAGTAAAGTATGTTTACGTTAACACATTACTGCAGTGTCAATGGAAATAAGTTTTCTCTATATATATCATGAAGCTCACTGTAGGCATGATCTGGGAACTGATTCCCAAGAGGGGGGACATAGGGATGTGTCATGGTTTAAACCCAGCCGGTAACTAGGAAAAAAAATAACTGTTACAGCTGAAACCAGGACAGATGTGACAGAAAACCCCTCAACATAGTAATGCAAGATCTCAAAACCCAAGGTGATCACAATAGCACATGGTTAATTTTCTCTGCAGCTAGGATTTTTAAACAGCTTTCTAGAATTCTCAAGTCAGCTTTGAACTACTTTTTTAACCATAGATGCATATTTGTATAGTACAGTTATGCAGCTGTGGTATATACTGTTTCGATAGACCAATTGAAAAAGATCTTTATGGGCTAGCATTCTAAGTGTATTACTGCCATTTGCCCTTCTTTATGGCCAGCATTCTGAGTGAATTACTCTCATTTCCCTTTCCTGAAATATAATTAGGATTTGAAAATGGTCAAGACTGTAAATCTGAGTGTGTTCCCCCTTTTCAGGCATATATTCAATTTCACTATGGCTCTCAAGACATTTCAGGCAGCATTTTGCTAGAGGTTTATTAGAATAATTTATAGATCACATAATATTTTATGGATAAAATAGGCAAGGTACTAACCTAAAAAACACCAGAGGAAAAGGACAGATCTTTTCAAGCACTTCTGTTGAATCTAATGGGTGTTTTGCACACAAACTCTTACAGGAGCAGGCCCCAACCAGAACACCCCATCGCAGATGGGAAGGAACATCGAGTCAGTGGTGGGAAAAGTAAAGAAGGATGCTGCTCAGGGCACCACCATGCTGTGGACTTTCTGCTCCCACAGCATATGCCAGAACAGTGGAAAGCTATGGCAAGCATTATCTGAAAAGACAGTGGCTTCAGCAGAGGAATGGGCTATTCCCTGCAGCAGCAGAACCTACTGCTCTCTCCCTCCTTCCCTGAGGGCAGCAGCTGCCCCAGCTCTCCACAGCTTCAGCCCAGCTCTGCTCCTCCCTTTCCCATAGCAGAGCCTGGAGTCAGGCCCATGCCTGGCAGGCATGTATGTGGTGTGCTAGGCAGCAAGTCAGAGGAAAGAATGAAGGGGGTGACATACACAATTCTCTGAGTCCTTTGCTATTATTCCTGAAATACCTGATACACTTCACTGTGTCAGGATACAAATCAGATAGTCTTTGTTCTGATGGTCCTGCTGGTGGAGGAGAGAAAGCAGGAGGAGAGAGAGAAGGCAAGCTGGTAGGACCTCCCTCATACAGAACCATGTAGGGAGAACAGACTACCAAATTCAATGCGATAGCAAAATGATAGGATAGAAAGAATTAGATTAGGAATCAAAAGGAGGAGAGATTGTGATTTGGTCAGTGCTCTAATTTTTTTTACATATGTTTTAACTGGATTAAGAAGAACTGTTGCCCTATTGGGCAATGCCAGCCACAGCTCCATCCCTGGCAGTGTTCAAGGCCAGGTGGGACAGGGCCTCGGGTGACATGGTCTAGTGTGAGGTGTTCCTGCCCACAGCAAGCGATTGGAGCTAGATGATCTTAAGGTCCTTTCCAGCCCAAACCATTCTATGACTCTATGATTGTGAAGGTTCAAGTAAACAGAGAAGAAACTGTAGCAGCCAGTTGAGGTTGGACACATTGAAGACCTTCTGCAGTGAACACATTAACTGACGCTGAGAAAAAACTCGCCAGAAGTAAAAACAAAAGCAAATGGAAAGTAAGCAGGATCACACCCACATGTTCTCTGTAATATGATTCCACTGCAGAAAGACTGTGACATAGAATCATAGAATCATAGAACAGTTTGGCTTGGAAAGGACCTTAAGATCATCCAGTTCCAATCTCCCTCCCCTAGGCAGGGACACCTTCCACTAGACCAGGTTGCTCCAAGCCCCATCCAACTCAGCCTTGAACACTGCCAGGGATGGAGCATTCACAACTTTTTGGGCAGCCTGTTGCAGTACCTCACCACCCTCACAGTAAAGAAAATCATAACAACCATTACATTACTATTTTATTTCTTTTTCCAGAATGGAACAAAATGATGTCAAAGAAATGGGAAAATACCTTCCTGCAAAAGCTGACAAAAATACTCTAAGAACTATATACATCTATACAGGGTGAAAATGTAAGTTAGAATCGTGTTCCTGGGAAATTGATCATTTCAAATAGCAGTGAACAAGCAAAAAATACTACTTACAATATCCAACATGGGTAGTAGCTAATAATGATTCATCTGCTAAACTGATTTGAAAAAATGTAGCTATTCTTTCTGGTCTGCTAGTTTCATGCCAATATGACTTCTTGATAGCAGCATCTAACTCAGATGATAGAAGAGGCAATCAGTTGTTCTCTCTCTTTTTTTGGTTGATTTGTATCTTACGGATTTGGTAGATCTAGATGAAGTTTTGAAGCTCATCAGGAAAAGGGTCATTTTTTGACATGTCATGCTGGGATTTAAGAAAGCATGGGTGTAGATATGAAAATATGCAGGCATGAAAAAAGATTCTTTACTGTTAACATTTATGTAAAAGTAATATTTTTGTGTAACATGGTCATGCCACTGAAACACAGACTTAATTTTACAACACACATCATGACTAAGCTGGCCAAAACATAGTGTTGTGTTTTTTTTATTATTTTTTTTTTTGGTCAAAACTGACACTTTTACGCAGACGTATGATTTTTGAGCAACTTCCTTCAGGACGGGCTTTTTCAGACTCCTCATGTGATGCATGGTCAAAACCAGAAATTCCAGTAAACGTGTGAGAGCTTCCAAGTCCTCAAATTAGGTTTGTATAGGTTCTCCCGCATCTCCGGTGATTATCTTCTCTTGGATAATGAGTACTGTGGGATAACACAATGGGGAATCTCTCTCTCTCTTCCCTTCCCTTCCTAGTGTTTGAAACACAATTTGTTACTTTTCTTCACTGAAAAACGGTTTCCCCTGTCTAGCTAGTTACTGAAAAAAACAGCTGTACTTCTCAGGAGTCTCATTTTCCACTACCAGAAAACAAAGTACCTTTTTTACCATCTTGAGGGAAGATACAGTGTCCTTTCTTCTTCTTTTCCGTTCCCTTTTTTTTCCTTTTCCTCTATTCTCTTCAGTTCCTGATATTTCTAAATGTTTCTGGGTGCTTCAGAGCACATCACTGGCAAAGCCCTCAGAATAGTCAGTGTGAGAATTTTCACTTCTATATTCACACTTCTGTATTCTGTACGGTGTCACAATCATTACCTCTGTTACAGATGCTGCTTCTAATACTTCTGGGCTTTGAGGAATCTACAGTATCCCCGCTTTTGTGCCATGTTGTGACTTATTATCTTCTGTCACTAGAATATGGAGGAAACAATCATCTGAGTTCACCACTGTGTAATAGTAAAAGACTTAAAAGCTGACCTCCATAACCTATCAGATATCAGAAGGTTACTGAGTTGTTTGCAGTTAACATAAAAATACTAAACAGGGAACTCGATGATCTTCAGGTCCTTTCCAACCCTTACTATTCTATGATTCTATGATTCTATATTAAATGATGCTAAGAAACACTGAATTACCTTTAAAAAAATCCAGACATTATTCTTTCACCCATTAAAATTATTGTGTGGCCTGTAGGAAGTGGGTAAGTTTGTTTCTAGGATGAACTGCAATATGAAATATACTAGTTTGTGCCTCAGAATTTCCCATGACACTGGCATGTATTTTCTAAACATTTACTACTGTTTACATGGAAATAGATACCATTGTTTGTTTCCTGGAACATACACATTTTCTCCAGAATTAATGTAATTTAAAAGAAGTTTAATTGCATTTATACTGAATACCTACAAAGTGCTTTCCTAAATTAAAAAAAAAAATAATTGTTCAAGTCTCTAAAACATGGACATTTCTGTGTTTTTATGATATTTTTAGCTTTACAGTCATGTCATAAGAATATCAGTCATATTTTTCAATTAGATCACAAATCAAGTAACAAAATTAGCATAAAACAAATAACAAATAAAATAAAATCTTGGCTGCTGTATTGCCATTACAGGTAGAGGATATAGCAGCACCTAAAGCTGCACAACAGAGCACATGACTTTGAGACTGAAACAAAGGTTTTCTTCAACTTTTGGGAAGTATTTTATTCTACCTATTCTCAAATCAGACTGTAAAACCAAAAAAGCTTGCACATAAAAGCTCACAGTGTACTCAAAGTGTCTCTGTAGGATTTCAGTGTTTTTTTTAAACAAAATCAGTTTCTTCACAGCCTAAATGTACTTAACATGTTTGCTTTTGAAAATGCTGCAAGACACTTATCTCCATGTCTACGCACCCACATTGCTTGGAAAATATCACCTGTAATGCACTGTTATTATCAGAAATGTGGTTCTCCGATGAGGTGATGATCTCATTTTGTTTGATTGAGCTTGAAGTAGCATTGTTGCTTCCTCTGGAATTGTCTTTCCTCAAAAGCCCAATTTTCAAACAAAATGAACTCTCCTAAGTGCTTGGCTTTTAAAATCATACATTTAGCATAAAATACAGAATGCTGACTAATTTTCTATGTCTTTGCTAATACCTGTCACACCTCAAATTTTTTCTGTTTTGAGGCAGCTGGAGAGTAGAAGCACAGATTAGTTCATACTCCTGGCAGCATTGTTCAAACACCGTGGTTCTGGTAAAAATTATTTCTTGGGATATGATTCATTCTGCTTAATTTTCTTAATATCACATGAAGACTATTTAGACCACTACTCAGACCAGAGTTTTACAGATGCATAATTCTACCCAGTACTGGGATAAGCTGGGGGGCTGGGGTGGTGTGCAAAAGGGGCACAGCAATTATCTAAAAGAAATCTGAGGGAGATTAAAATGATATTTTAGTTCAGATGAATTTTAACAAGTAGACCACTAAAAAATGAGAAGGTATTTTTAGAACATGCTAAATCCTTTCTTGGCATTTTTGCTTTGTGGTGGCATTTGATTTTTAATCAATTTTTTAAAGGGGAGAGGGGAATCACATAACTCCCAAAGAAGATTAAAAAGAGTAATTTAGGATTGCACAAAATGTTCTAAGTTGAATCAAAGTGGTTTCATTACTCTTCATTCCCTTACATGAATAACATTTCCCTGTGGAAGATTAGGGAATGCCCAGGGTCCTGCTAAATTTGAGCCAATGCAATAATCCCTTATGAGATGAGAACTCATATTTAAAGATGAGGATTAGGCAAAGGCCATCATGGTGCATAGATTTGTATTTCTGTTTAAATTTGATTTGGCACTGTCAACACTTTCTGGCCAAATTGTCTTTAAATCAAATTAGCTTAAATTAAACTTAGAACTACTGCTTTAATTTGTTTTGATGAGAAGCATGGGCTGAATTTCACTATCCAGCTTGAAGAGCAGATGTTAAGAAGAAAACAAAATGGAAATGGAGAAGACAGAAAAACAAAACGTGAAGGACAAAAACCAAGAAAAATTAAATGAGAGATTACTACAAAAATTAAGGGAAAAAAAAAAAAAGAAGCAGTAGTGGAAGGGGAACTGAAATGGACAAACAGCAGGAGAATGCACGTTGGAGGAAGAGATGCAGACAAAAGTAATTCAGGCCAAATCTGTCAGAGATGAAAAAGTAATTTCAAGCATGCAGAACTGCAGAACTGTCATGGGGAAGAATCAATTGTAGCCTGTGTACAAAACCTAAGTAAATCCAGGTGGGAGAACGCTGTCTGACCTCCCAGAGCAGCACAGTGCAGCAGTCAGCTCCACATCACAGCTGACCCCTGAGCTCCACGGGAACCAAAACAGGGGCCAGGGCCCAGCTGCTCAGGGGGGAAGGGTGGAGGTGTATCCTGGGCCCCCAGCTTACCTCTAGGTTCCTCCAGGGGCCACAGGCAGCTCACTGGTGTGCTCCACGCAACCAACAGCAACCCCACCACCTTCACAGTGCAGGGCTCCCATGGAACTGGTGGGGTCCCACCACTCTCCCCAACCACCTCAGAGGCTTCAAAGTCAGCACCCTACCCTGACAGCCAGCTCAGCACCTCAACACTCACCCCTAGGTTCTGACAGCCACTTCGAGCTCCTGGCGCTCAGCCCCACACCCTGCCACCCAACCTGACAACGTCCTGTTCTGCTCTCCCTGCCCATAGCGAGAGAGCAGCCCCTTGCTACCCCACACCGCAAGGCAGGACATCCCACCTTCCCCTCTCATGAAACCTCCATCTTTCTCTACACGGACCCAGCCCCCCGGGCGTCGCCACCATTACCAGCCTCCTCGGCGGGCAGCGGCGTCGCCGTTGCCATGGGGACAGGCGGCGGCCGCGGGGCATCTCGGGAGCTGTAGTCCCAGCCGGTGCGGCAGCCGTGGCCCCTTTACTCCCTCCAAGCCCTGCAGTGGTGTCTGCAAAAGTGGTTTTTATGTACCTCTTATTTATGCACCCCACCGAGGTGTTAATGGGAATTTGACATTGTAGTGTGCAAGCAGTGGGGCACTCTGCGCTATGAGGCTGCTGACCCTCATGGTGCCTGTGGAGACACCTCATAGCATGTTGTGTTGTGTGAAGAGGTGTTACGTGGTGCAGCACGGTGAATGTCCTGAGTGCGCATGCTAAACACAAAAGGCTCCAACTCACCCTGTGGGGTTTACACAGAACGTTTCTACCATGAAAAGAGGGAAAAATCCCACAGGAATGTGATGAAAGAGAAGCTGTGATGTGCCATCCCTGGCAGCGCTCTAGGCCAGGTTGGATGGGACCTTAAGTGACCCGGTCTGGTGGAAGGTGTCCCTGCCCATGGCAGGGGGTTGGAACTGGATGAGCTTTAAGGGTCCCTTCCAAACCAAAACATTCTACAGTTCTATGAGAGCAGCTGGAGCAATGGGAATTGTGCCCTGAAGTCCCGACCTGCCGAGCCCTGAATGGGCAGAGGCTTTGGCTATATCCCGTTTTTCCCCTGTGTAGTTCAGTGTCAGTTTCAGGGGTGAAGGCAAATGGGAGAGAGTGTTAACTGATATTTTGTCTCAGTCCCGACAGTGGGCATTTGATCAAGTAAATATTTCCTGCTTTGAGTATTAATTATGAGCATTGCAATGCTTATCAGTATGTTTTGAAGCCAATGACCACTGCCTCCACTGTTTGGTTGATACATTCCAAGTGGCCAGCCATTTCCATTGAATTTGCTTACATGCAGGATCTCCTGAAAAACAAATATGTGTAATAACGTCTGGCAATAATTTATGGGTTTGCATTAAGGGGGTTTTGTATATGTGCTTTACAGGCAAATACTCTGAAAATACCCAATTCTATCAGGTTTTTCTTTTTGCTGGACCTCCTATTGCTTCTCAAAAGAGGAAAGAAAAGACAGATGGTGAGCCACAGTAAACAGTGCACACCACCTACTGCTATTTTTAGTTTTTGTGAGGTTTTTCAGGATCCCTGTTCCATACATGAAATGCTCCCATTTCCAGCTTCATATAATGGTTTACTTTCAAGAACATATTTTCTATTGAGCATTTGGTCCTGCCTAATCCTGGAAAGAAAGCATTATATCCCAGTTTAAGTTTTTATCCAGACTGGACACTGCTATATTCAGCTTTAACATTTGAAATGTGTGTAAACACTTTCTAAAACCTAGGCCAGTTTCGCCTCTGACATAAGGTCAGTTTTACTGAGCTTGGTGACATGTTGCTGAGAGCAGGAACAAACTGGGCCCTCAAAATCTGAAAGTAATGTTACCATTTAACATTCCTAAAATACCTCTCATGCTCAGAGATCTCCTTAAGCTAATACATGCAGGCAGCCACTGAACTTTGACCATCTCTGGGGCAGAAGGCAATGAGTGCAAAAAGAGCATCCTGGATCACACAGTGGAATGGTATATTTTTCACCCAGGGCCTCGTCTTAGCACCTTATGCCCTGGCAATTTTCACTGGTGATGCAAAAAAGGAGAAAATGCAGCAATAGGTTCTGGATATATAGAAGCAGCCAAATCACCCTCCTCAGTATTATGAAGTGTACTGACACGTATTTATTTCAGAGAAGTCCCTGAGCCCTGCAGCATGGATGATGATCTGAATTCTTTAAAGCTGAGAGCATTAGTAACTGAGGCTTATTTCAATATGATCTCTGCTATAATTACTTCTGCATCTATGCTCCTCTTGCTCCCCCCTTTCTCCTTCCCCTTTTAATATGCAAAATTTGCAGCTGCAACTGTGAAGCCTCCTTGCTGTGGTGAGGCAGAGGGCACAAGCCCTTTCATGCAGGAGGTAGCTGTGACAGTGCCCATGCAACATTAAACATTACCCAGCAGTTTTGTGATCACCGCCAGCACTAAGTTGCCCACTCCCTGTCCCTTCTCCCTTCTCACTTGTCCCTTCCCCCTCTCCCAAATATTTCTCCAGCCCTGTCTCATTGGTGCTCTACTTTGCTTTGCCTTTTTTGGACTGCCACCCTGTCAATCTAATGCAATAAGGCCAGGGGCAGGTGCAAACCCCTTGCTATGGCTCCTCTTACTAACCAATCCTCTATCGGCCCCTCATCCCAAAATACCTAAGAGCCAATAGGGTGGGAAAACCCAGGACCTGGGGGAGAGGCCAAAGCTGCTGGATTGCTTGGGGGGGGCATTCATTTAGGGCTCAGGTTAGTCCAGGAGCTGCCGAACGAACACTTGGATTCCTCTTGCGGCTGTGGTGACTTGTGGATAGCCGGCGTGCTCTGCTGATCCATTTCCCTCACTGTCAACATGGTGATCAAAGTCTTTGTAGCCACGTCTTCGGGGTCTACAGCGGTAGGTGTTTCATTTTTAACATACTCCTCTTTCTGCTGGGATCAGGTTGGTAAATTAGCCTAGAATATCTCAGGACAGCCTGAGTATGCCTGTGAGAAAATAACACTGGATTTCTTCTAGTCCACACTGGCCACCTCATTCTTGAAAGCTACTCATGTAGAGAATTCCTGTTAACGCAGGATTGCTTGCATGCAAGATTTACTACAGTTATAACATTTGCATATAAATTACCTGTCATTGAATAGATTTATTTCTGTTTGAAAAAGTATATGCAATATATATTCACTGAAGAAGAGTGGGTATTTTATTTGCACAAAAGCTAAGGTAGGTTGTTTGCAGTAGAAATGAATGTATTTCTTTTTAAAAGAGACTTTAGTACACTGCTCCTTCAAAAGGGGAACTCTGTCTAAGACAGAACCTGGAGGCAAAGCAATCTGAATGAAGATATGCATAAAAAAATTATTCCTCCCTTTCCCTAGGTTGGTTGGTTGTTGGGGTTTTCTGGTGTGTATGTATTTTGGGGTTTTTCCCTTGTGGGTTGTGTGTGTCTTGAAACGCTATACTGATGATTTTTAGTATTGAGATATACTGCTGTAGCTGTCAGCATACTATATCAACTGAAGGGAAGGGCATGTGAATAGTAGGGAGGTTGGAAGTCCGTGGGAGGTGGGAACCAGGAAAGGACTGTTTCCTTTTATATCCAGTTCCCATATGAGCTCAGATTGCAGCTTTCCTTTGGCAGTCACTCACTCCCAGTGACATGGCTAAACAAACAGACTGGTGCTTGCTCATAGCTGTAACTACATCTCTGTCTGACACCAGCTCCGTGTCTTTAAGAAGCTTCCAGCGTAGAACAGCTCCAAAATCCACACCCTGTTCATGTGGCCGTCACCTCTAGAAAATGAACTGGGGGTCATTCACTACAATTCAAATTGAAATTGCTGAGGAATTTTGCAGTTCTCTCATCAGTTTATCTGATCAGCCTATCGCTAAGCCTGATGCTCTAAATTTATTACTGACATTTTAGCATTCCTTTTAATAAGAAACCTCAGATACAAGGGTGAAAAAGAAGAGGGGTTTGGACACTGCAGGTTTGGTAATTTGTAATGTAGCAGTTAATGCTCAAGTAGCTTTATAGATTGCCCTACACTGTGAATGGGCAGCCTTTTTGCTCCTTTGGTTGACCAAGGAGGAGCTGGTAAGGATACTCCTTTACCACTCATCCATTTTCTGGGTGAAGTTGTGACCATGCCTAAAATCACACTACTTACATTCTATATGTGTGTGTTGAGGCCATTGTTGTCTTGTGTGCCTCAGGCATGAACTGTTGCCACTCTAGCCATAGGACCGGGGCTGCAGTCAACAAGGCAATTGTATGAATGCTTTGATTAAACAGTGATATTCAGAGATCACTTATGCAATTAAAACTAAGCATATCATATATTTAGCACTAGGTGAACCAAGATCTTTCCCCTGCTATACACATTTCTTGTAAATTCTCCCAGTTAGCTTAAATTAAGTCCTTTCCTCTTGGACTGCAGTGAAGGGATGGGTGAGTATGCTCCACTGAACACTGAGTAACACGGAAGCTTTATGTAGCCATTTTGAGCTGTTAAGCATTGCTACAGTGGTGTACTACTCCTAAGAAAGATAGTTAATGACAGTGAACTATAATAGATTTTAAGCTTACTAATGCCAACCTCCCCTGTAAGTTAGCAGCCTACAAAAGCTGTTAGTGATATCTCAGACATATATTGGAAGGAAGGGTATGGCATCTTTACATGGCAATATGTTTCTGTATTTCTTCCTTTCTGGTGTGTTGGGTGTATGTGTAGCTATAGCAATCTCAGAAGACAGAATATGTTCAGATTACTGATACATAATTTCAATGCCAAGTAAAAACAATGTTCGGATGGAGTACTTTTACAGATTTGCTGATTAAAATTGAAGGTATCCTTTCAATGAACCTTTAATAAGTTTGGTAGGTATGAAATAAAACTCATTCATGCAAGGAGCCAGCACGAGCCTCAATATATCACTAAAATCCTATTAAAAACAAATTTTGTATCAGCCTTGTACAGCTTTTCCTAAGAATGGATTTAATCCCTGAAGAGCTTACATTGGAAAACTAAATTGTCCTAGTTAGCACTGGTGCTCTCTTCAATGTGGCTGATCTCCATCAAATGCGTGTTGTTCATTTTGAATTTTAAACTAAGATGGGCTCAGCCGCTGCTGATTTACACCAGAGGATATTTGGTAAAGAAAGAAAACTATCTCTATTCTATGTACCACACAATCACACTACTAATTGCAACTGGTTATCACGCTAATAAGTACTTTTAAAAAGCGAATGCAGTGGAATACACAGTAACACCCTGGTGCTCTGGATCAGGTGCTTTAATATAATTCACTGTGGCTCTAGAGTAGATCTGAAGTCTGTATTTTTCCCCCCACTGATTCATAAATTAATTTTAAATAACTTCATCTTTATTATCTTTCTGCTCCAAACTTAGCTGATATTGAAATATTCATTAAGGCAATCAGAAGTGGAGACATATATAGTGCTAAAAAGTACTAAATTCTTGGCTTGAAGCAAACAGTAAAAAAATAAATCTACCTACAGAGGTGTTTAGAAATGGGTAATATCCTGCAAGGTTCTAAGGCACCATGAATCACAGGAGAAAGGGGGAGTTGTGTCTTACACAGAGGAAGTCTTCCAAAATCTTGCTTACTGCTGCTTATGGTTAAGGCACCTCTAAAATCCTTTTATTCCCAGTGGTTTTGGTGACATTTTATGGACTTCGAATCTGTAGGTCTCAGGACTGAGAAAAATGCAGACTATTTGAATTATGTCCTCTATAATACAGCATAGGTTTGTCACCTGTGACTGTGAATCTAGCCATAGAGAAAGAGCTCGAACTGCAAATAGATTTCAAGTCAAATTAGAGGTGAGAGTGTGATCAATAATTATCAGGAGTAGGTTATCCACACAGCAGCAGAACCAGAAGCTGCAGCAATTCTGCCTACCAACATTAATGCTCGTCTTGCTCTAAGTTGTTGACTATGTACCACTCGCTTCTGCCATGGGCAGCTGGTCAACATGAATGCTCAGCCTTGTGAGGATATAGATGATAATATTTAATTACTCATCAGGTGAAACTAATATTGTCTGTAGCTCTTACACTTTAGCTAGATGATATTTATTCAGAACTATTTTAAGGGACTAGCAGCTAGGGATGGTGGAACTCAGGCTTTGCTGAAAGGGAAAATTACATTATAAAAGAATACCTTGCTCACTATTACTTTACAGGAAATCTGTGCCCAAGTAGTGTGAATTCTTGCCATGCCATCAGACACAAGTGAGGGAACAAACAAGCTCCTCTAGTCTTGTATCTTCCAGGAAAACCTTTGCATGTCCCTTGTGTTGTTACACCCTGGAAGACTTCTCTCTCTCAGTGCTGTTTGCTGGAGAGATTCTTTTGGTTGCCCAGCTACTTGGTGCTAGCCACAGCAGTCTTGCTATGGTTTCATACTTAGAATGTGTCCCAAGTCTTTCGCTCTGCCTAAATCTTAATAATTGTAAATGTTAAGGCATAGTACATTTTCATCATAGTTTGTTGTTATCATAAACATCTTGCCTTGTCCTTATGCAGGCATAACTGCATGTAACTTTTTATTTTTCCTCAGCATTCATTTTTCACACAACCCTCTCCTAATTTTTGCTTTCAGTCCTGATGCCTCCACAATACCAGTTTGAGCCTCCTTTGTATTATGAGCCTCAAGCTGAAGAAATATTGTTTATCCAGGTTTAATTCTAAAAGTTATAGCTAGAGTCATAAGCAAGGGAGCACGGAATCTATAGCTCAGTTTCCATTATCTCCTCAGAGGCACTATCTGTCCCGGGCACTAGCTATTCCAGGAGCCATATCTACTGTGTCCAAAGAGACAAGCTGACGCTGAAATTGCAGCTGACAGCATTTGAGTACACTGGCTTTCAGAGCATGTGATGAAACTCTTAGTACCGGCTCATGCAGATTTTATTAACCATTTATGCAAACACTATCCTGCCACTTCCTGCAGTGAAGTGTCTCTCAAGCAGTCCTTTCTGCCTCCTGAATATGCTCTGAAAGTAACTCAATAGCCATTAAGAAAATTACCTCTTTTTACAAAGTGAAAATAAGGATATAAATAAGCACCTTTGAGATCTGTCAACTGCATGGCTTTTGAACACTTTCGATTAGTGTTTTCATTCAAAGTGATGCACTTTTTGAAGCTCACCATAAACCTCTGTTGCTGTCATAAAAATGTACAGCATTTTATGTTATTTTTTATAAGCAAGCATAGATGTACAGATAGATACTTCCTTATTTAAGCAAATAAAAAGAGTTTAATCCTTAATAATGAAAATTTATACTTCCAACGTAATATGATATCATTCTACTTCAGCATTCAGGTTTATTAGATTATAAAAATACACGGTCCAGGAATTATTTTCATTGCCTGTGTCAGACTGATTTACACTAGCTTGGTGTCACTTTAAATTCAGTTGCTCATATGTCTGACTTGTGAAGGCGCAGTTTCAAATCAAATGATGGCTTGGATGTAAAACTTACCTTGATACATCATTCTAACTACTGTTTATACAGGACACTATCTTGCTGCATGGAGTAGCATAACTGGGAGGAGAAGAGTAATTTCTGGAGTGTGATTATGCTAGATAGTAATTTAGTTGTCTGTGACTGAAGAGCAGCTTAAGAGAATTTGGACAGATCAGCGCAAACAGTGCTTGCTTCAAATGCTGCAGTACTTGTAGGGCTGAAGTTTGGCCTTGCAGCTCCTAGATGAGATAGATAAAGAATCATAGAATAGTTAAGGTTGAAAAGGACCTTAAGAACATCTAGTTCCAACCCACCTGCCATAGGTAGGGACACCACACACTAAACCATGTCACCCAAGACTCCATCCAACCCAGCCTTGAACACTGCCAGCGATGGAGCAGTCACAACTTCCCTGGGCAACCCGTTCCAGTGCCTCACCACCCTCACAGTAAAGAACATCTTCCTCATATCCAATCTAAACTTCCCTTGTTTCAGTTTGAACCCATTACCCCTTGTCCTATCACTACAGTCCCTCATGAAGAGTCCATTCCCAACATCCCTATAGGCCCCCTTCAGATACTGGAAGGCTGCTATGAGGTCTCCACGCAGCCTTCTCTTCTCCAGGCTGAACAGACCCAATTTTCTCAGCCTGTCTTCATACGGGAGGTGCTCCAGTCCCCTGATCATCCTCGTGGCCCTCCTCTGCACTTGTTCCAACAGTTCCATGTCCTTTTTATGTTGAGGACACCAGAACTGCACACAATACTCCAAGTGAGGTCTCACGAGAGCAGAGTAGAGGCGCAGGCTCACCTCCCTCAACCTGCTGGTCACACTCCTTTTGATGCAGCCCAGGATATGGTTGGCTTTCTGGGCTGCAAGTGCACACTGCCGGCTCATGTTCATTTTCTCATCGACCAACACCCCCAAGTCCTTCTCCTCAGGGCTGCTCTGAATCTCTTCTCTGCCCAACCTGTAGCTGTGCCTGGGATTGCTCCGACTCAGGTGTAGGACCTTGCACTTGTCATGGTTAAACTTCATCAGGTTGGCATCAGCCCACCTCACAAGCGTGTCCAGGTCCCCCTGGATGGCATTCCTTCCCTCCAACATATCAACCAAACCACAGACTTGGTGTCATTGGCAAACTTGCTGAGGGCGCCCTCAATCCCACTGTCCATGTCACCCACACAGATGTTGAACAAGACCAGTCCCAACACCGATCCCTGAGGGACACCACTTGTTGCCAGCCTCCAACTGGACATTGAACCGTTGACCACAACAATTTGTGTGCAGCCATCCAACCAATTCTTTATCCACCGAGTGGTCCACCTATCAAATTGGTGTCTCTCCAATTTGGAGACAAGGATGTCATGTGGGACAGTGTCGAACGCTTTGCACAAGTCCAGGTAGATGACGTCAACTGCTTTGCCCCATCCGCCAGTTCTGTGGCCCCATCACAGAAGGCCACCAAATTGGTCAGGCAGGATTTCCCCTTAGTGAAGTCATGTCAGCTGTCACTGACCACCTCATTGTTTTTCATGTGCCTTAGCATGCCAACCAGGAGAATCTGCTCCAAGATTTTGCCAGGCACAGAGGTGAGACTGACTGATCTGTAGCTCCCTGGCTCATCCATTTTCCCCTTCTTGTAAATAGGGGTTATATTTCCCTTTTTCCAGTCATTGGGAACTTCACCTGACTGCCATGATTTTTCAAATATGATGGTCAGTGGCTTAATAACTTCATTTGCCAGCTCCTTCAGGACCTGCAGATAAATTTCATCAGGTCCCATGGACTTGTGCACATTCAGGTTAAGATGATCTTGAACCTGATCCTCTCCTACAGTGAGCCTAAGGTCTTCATTGTCACAGTCCCTGCGTCTGTCTTCCAAGACTTGGGCATTGTGGTCAGAGCATTTGCCAGCGAACACTGAGGCAAAGGAGTCACTGAGAATCTCAGCCTCCACCAAATTCAGGGTAACCAGTTCTCCCATTAGCTTCCAGAGAGGGCCCACATTGTCCCTAGTCTGTCTTTTGTTTGCTACATACCTATAGAAGCCCTTGCTGTTATCTTTCACATCCCTTGACAGGTTTAATTCTAACTGGGCCTTAGGATCTTTTAGCCTACTGACAGCGTCCCACAGCTCAGCCACATGCTGCAGGAGGACCTCCACCAGGGCACACTGAATGCAGCCTTTTCTATTGTGCACCCTTGCCTCAAGACACAACTGGAGGCACCTTCTACACTCCAAGGTCTGCGCTACAGCCTCCCCTCTCATTGGTTCTGTCTGGGTGTCTGGTGTGTTTCCAAGAGGTGATTAAGCTCACTTTGTACCAGAACTGGGCAGAGGCAGTAGCATTTTCTACTACTGTATGTGAAAAACATGGGTGTTTTGCATAAAAGAACAGTTTGTTCAGATAAACACAGAAGTTTCCTTATTTCAATAGGATCCCAGCTGGGGCTGTCTTCTGCAGCCTGCACCACCACCTCCAATAAACTCGGTGACTTTCCCCAACATCTCCAATAAAATCAGTGACTTTCCCTTTCCCCCCCGATAGACCACTCAAGAAACAAGCCTATAGGAGGCAGACCAGCGGTCATTCTGCGTTTCAGGGATTCTAACAAATGTGCTGGGGGGATTTGTTGCCAATCTCTAAATCTCTGCCCTCTATACAGTACCCGTACGTGATACTTGGCTGAATGTTTTAAAATTGTTCTACACAACTGAGTCAGTTACTTGTTTTTCCTGAGTGTTGCAGGGAAAAGCTGCTTGGTCCATGTGGTTTAAACCAAATTTGGATCAAAATACTTTATTGAGCTATCAAGAACATGGAATTAGGCAGCAGTCAGCGAAGCGTTGCATTCAAGTAGCAATACAAGAGGTAAACCCCCAAACTAGATACATGAATGTTAATAAACAGAAGCAAATACCTAAACACCCCGTGTAACAAACACAGAAGAGATTTCTTCAGTTCTCCTTTCCAAGAAGAAGACCTCACCATAAGCAGCATAGTAGCAAATGCCACTTCGCGTATTGAAAGGGAAGGGTGAGGAAATCCTGTATGCTCTCTACATTTCTGCAAAGTTCATGCAGAGGGACCCAAAACCCCTTTCTTTCACGTCTGGGATCGCCACTGTCAAATGACTGTATGTGGTATAAAAGCCTTTACTGACACATCTGAACACAGAATTTAACTTATAGGGACACCAAGCAGCGGTTCCAAGTGTGCGGCTGCCATGGGCAGGGACATCCCCCTGGGCCTCCTGGGCACAGGCACTGCCTCAGGGCCAGCCCCCCAAAGGCCTTTCTCCAAGGGATGCTGGGTGAAGGAGCAGCAGCAGGGCTGTGGTGGGCAGGGCTGTGGGAGCCCCATCTCCCCCATGTCATAGTGCCACCTTCACCAATGCAGCATCACAATGCTCTGGGGCAGTATAAGGCAGCGTCCTCCCGTGCCCCACTGCCAGAGTGCCCAGCTTTGCCACCAGGACAGAGCTGGCAGCCTGAAGGCACCCAAGAGGAAGTCCTTGAGGCACTGGTGGAATTACTTGGAGGGGCAGAGGGGGGAAGACTGCCTGAAGCTGCGGGAAGTTCTCTGCTGCAGTTACAGCTCCTGGAGGGGCCACACTCGCAGCTCATCGGAGGGATGGAAAACCTGCTTTAGTCTTTGGGGAGCTCGCTGCCCTCATCTTCTGGGGAGACAGTGGCAGTAGCCATAAGAAATAGGATCCACAGATGGCCCAGTGCCCTCCCCCAGTGCTTTGGAGCTCCCATTACCAGACACAGAAAGGATTCTTACCCTCAGGGTTGATCAGGCCGGTGGCATTTTGCTGTTCTTGGGAGCCCCTCAGATGGCTCCTGGTGGAGGCAGAAAAGGCAGAGCCAGTGTTCCCTTAGAGGCATAACCAGCCCGTGGACCAGGAGCAGCTCTTGCTCACATGCTCAGGGAGTAGCCGATCGCCAGCACTGGGGTCAGGAAGGAATTTTCCCCCAGGGCAGATTGGCACCGGTCCCCGGGGGTTTTTTGCCTTCCTCTGAGCACTGAGCATGACCACTTGTCAGGGCTCCTCTGGTCCTGGTGCTCTGGGTTATCGCCTGTGCTCATGCACCACGAAGGTGGCCCCTCGTGTCCTGCAGCTGGGGGAGGAAGGCTTTTTTCCCCCCAGGGTGGACTAGCAAGCGTCCCCGGGGTTTTTTGCCTTCCTCCGCAGCCGAGCACAGCCCCTTCATGGGGCTCCTTTGGGCTACTGTGGCCCAAAGGCAGCTGCTCGTGCTCCACGCAGGCGGCCCTCGTGCCCCGCATCCGGGGGGAGGCAGCGTTCAGCACTCCCAGGGTGGCCCCAGCGTGGCCCCGGGACTTGCTGCTGTCCTCTGTAGCACTGAGCACCACCCCGAGTCAGGTCTTCCCTGCCCCTTTCTGGCCGGGCTCTTGCGCTCCTCTCACACCACCACGGCACCGCTCCTGCCCCGGCTTTCCTTTGTCAGGCTGCAAGGGATGCGTCAGCCTGCTGCTGGCTACGCACATGCATCGTGTCAATGTGCGTGAGCATCAGCTCTGAGGGATTTAGAAAAAGAAAATATAATCTAAACTAAACTAGGCTAAAATTAACTAAACTAAGATAAACTAAAATAAATAACTTTATTTACAAATAAATAAAATACTCTTTCCACCTGTAACCTGATTTGTCTTTGAAAGTGATTTTGGTGCTGAAAACCCCTTGACTTCCTAATATCTATTCTAAACCTCCCTGGCGCAGCTCTGCACCATTCCCACACGTCCTATCAATGGACCCCAGGGAGAAGAGATCAGCACCTCCCTCTCCATTTCTCCTCCTTGGGAAGAGCTGAAGAGAGCAATGAGGTCACCCCTCAGCCTCCTTTCCTCCGAACCAGACAATCACAGTGCCCTCAGCCGCTCCTCACAGCACACACCTTCCAGCCCTGCCACCAGCTTTGTTGCCCTCCTGGATACATTCAAGGACCTTCCTGTTCTTAAATGGCGGGGCCTAGAACTGCACCCAGTACTCGAGGTGAGCCTGCACCAGCACTGATTGCAGCAGGACAATCGCCTCTTCCTCCTTTTTTTGTTTAGCTAGTAACAAAACTAGCTCCCAGCTCCCTGGATTACTGCCCTCCTCCCTGTCTGTATGCGCTATGGTGGACGCCTGTGGCCCCTGCACAGTCTGGTCCTGGAGCAAGCAGCCCAGCTCCTTCTCGGCTTCCCTGAGACCTTTCAGCTACTGACAGCGTCCCGCAGCTCAGCCCCTGCTGCAGGAGGGCCTCCCCACCAGGGCCCACCGAGAGCAGCCGTGCCCATGGTGCACCCTCCCAAGACCCGTGCAGGGCACTTTCCGCACCCCGAGCTCCGCGCTGCAGCCTCCCCTCCCATCGGCTCTGCCTGGTGCCGACGCTGCCACCGCCGGGGCAGCCAGAGCGGGGCAGCCAGAGCGGGGCAGCCAGAGCGGGGCAGCCAGAGCGGGGCTCCCAGAGCGGGGCTCCCAGAGCGGGGCCCGGCTCTCAGGCGAGCGCTCCCCACCCGGCCCGCGGCCCGAGCGCGCTGCCGGCGCCAACCGCCGCGCCACGCGCTGTTCCCGCGCTCCCCGAGGCGGGCTTTGCCCTCTCAGGGCGGGGCCGTCCCTCCTGGCTCCGCCCCCTGTGAAGCCTGGGGGCTCGCTCAGTGGCTCTCGCCGCTTCGAGCTGAGGGTCCGGGACGCGGGGATTTCCCTCGCTCCGGTGCTGAAGACTCCTCTCTGGAGCCGCTCACTTCGGGAAATGAGTGTATGCGTATACAAAATGGGAAAGTCTTTAAACGTTGCTTAGGAGTAGCATTCCTGTAGTAGAGAAGTATAGTGAGGAGTACATGTTCAAGGTAAAAGGATAGGTTATAAGCTTGATGCTTAACACAGGAGTTAAGCGGTACTGGGTTTGCATTGAGCTTTCACTCATACTTAATTATGCCTACTATTAAAGAACAGGGTCAAAGAGTAGTATGTGGCTCACAGAAAGCTAAATGGCATGAGTAGGAAAAAGGAGAGTTACATATTGAGGAGAATAGGTATATTCTCAGGCCTGTACTGACTTCAGGCAGTCTTAGGTGTCTGTACACCACACTCACAGATCTGGGAACAGAGTAGGAGGCTTCCTGCTGAGCCTCGTTTCTTAAATGAAAATATCACTGCTTCCAGGGAGGAAAGAGAGAAGATGGTGTGGTGGGAGAGGAGGAAGTAATAGCAAAATAGCAATGCTCTGGGTGCTGAGCAGCAGTGTTGAATATCAGCTTCAAAAAGTTTGGGGACTGTTGGAGTAGTGGATCCAACTTGACATACTTGCATTAGTTCTGCTTGTAATAGCAATTTCTTTTAGAGAAAAAAAAAATCTTTTTAAAGAAGGAATTCTGTTTTTCCTCTTTCCTAACCAGATCAAAAAGAAACAACAAGAAGTAGTGGGCTTTTTAGAAGCCAACAAGATTGATTTTCAACAAATGGACATAGCAGGTGATGAAGACAACAGGAAATGGATGAGAGAGAATGTCCCAGGCGAAAAAAAGCCTCAAAATGGAATTCCCCTCCCTCCACAGATCTTCAATGAGGAACGGTACTGCGGGGTAAGAAGCTGTTTGGAAATTTAAATACCTTCAGAAAGTCTTATTTCACAGAAAGTGGCTCTTTTCCATTAGTAGGAAGTGACAAACTCCTCAAGACAATTTGAGATTCCTTTGAAAGAATAATAATTTGAAAGCAGTTTTTAGGCACAGCAAAGGAATAAAAGATTATTCATTTTGAAGAGAAAAATACACATGGAGGGAAAACTGACTCGAGAAGCTCTGCTTAACAGAGTGTGTGGATTATCCCCTGGAAACCTAGAGCCCATGCAGGGGACAGAGCTCACTGCAAGATATGGAGTTTGATGTCTTTGAGGAGCTCTGTATTTTCCTCTCATGTTCTCCTACCTCCTGGTGTATAGCTTACTCACAGTTGTCCTGCTGCTGGCTCTCTGCCTGAACTCTCGCTCGTGAAGACCAAGGGCACCTACTGCCTGAGTGAGGCTATAGCTTCTTCACACGGTATGTCAGGATAACCAAATGTAGACTATGAGGACAGCTCAGCTGCTCTTCCAGTAGTAAATGCTCCATAATCTGGTTTGAGAACACCGAGCTACTCAAGCTAGTGGGATTTGTAGCAAGACTGATCTGCTGTCTCTATCTTTAGGTTAATTTTTTGCTTCTTGAACTTTAAGTTAATTTTATGTGAGGAGGGTTGATATATTGTTTGTTTGACACAGGCTCATGTGGGCTGCTAGGAAGTCAAGTAGATGTCTGAGACACCAGGGTCTGTGAACAGGAATCTTTCTTTTCCGTTATATTATACAAATAAATAGGAATTATAATTGATTGGAATAGTTCTGTTTGAATTTTTGAAATTATATTGATTATTCAACATCCAACTCTTCATAACAGAAATCGTAGTGCTCATCAGATGCTTTTATGTTTTCATATATGCTTGTAGCAGATTACTTCTGAGTTTGTTCGAAGCAGTGATAGATGATAACTGTACCAGCATGAATATTATGATCGTGAATCAAGAGAGATATCTGTGACAGTTTTTTTCTCATAGTCTGGATGGAAATACACAGCCTGGAGAGTACTCTGATATGGTTGCTGAAATGAACTTGCAAAGTACTCTGAAACGCAGATCACATAGTGAGCCCAGTTTTAAGTTACTCCACAAATCCAGTGTGAACTACTGCAAAGGTTGTTTTGAGAGAGAAGGGATTTACATGCCACTGAGTTTTCAGAATTAACTTCAGTGCTCTCAGAGCAAAAGTTGCTAGTTTGAATAATGGAGTGCAACCATTTCCTCATTTTCTCATAGGAATCTTAAAAGAGAACTTGGTAGGTTAGAGTTCATGTGCATTTTGATATCCAGTCTACACCAATAAAAAATATAATTTGATACATTTTACTGTGGATTTTGTGGCAGCCAATGTTGCAGTCAATATTTCTGATATGCCCTGGAGATGTTATATAGTGAATTGTCTTACGAAGTGTTGCAGCTGGCCGGTCTTGCCAGTAAATTATAAATATACAGTTTTTATTCCATGTATGAGGCTAGTTCAGGAAGCCAAATAATCTACATGTTGAAATCAGTTTAAGAAAGAGTCCTTTGCAAGGATGCCTCCATGTGGAAAGGGGTCCAGAAAGCAGTTACATCTGTTGATTTAAAAACTGAATCAAATTACAGTTAGTTTAGAAGTCTCCAGAATTCCCATGTACACAGTTTTCAAAGCTCATAGCTATTGGTCCCAGTGAGTACATAACATAAAGATCAATTTATAGCATTGTTGTTTCCAAATAAATAAGGTAAGGAGATCCATATCAGTACATGAGCCTCATCCTTCTCCTCAGGGAAAAGTGCCTTAAGGGAGCTGCACGGAGTGTGAAGTGGGATTATGTGGGCTGGTTGAGAACATGGCAAGGTGCTGGCAGGTTGGTGCAAAATTCCTCAAACTGACACGATGTCTTCTGCAGCGTTTACAGTATAAAGCTGGGATTTGGATTCTGCTTCTCTTTGTAACCTGTGCATGCCCAACAGACACATCATTCTGAAATCTAGAATTGTTCTGTGCTGTTTAAGGTTTAAATGATTTATCTTAACTCTTCCCCTGTGCCTGACATCCTTTGTCCTCAGCCACTTTATTAAAAATAGGGCTGAGAATTGCAAAGGTCCGTCTGAGTCAGGGACACCAGTCCAGTATCCTGAATTCATGAAAGTCCTTTTAAAATATGTTGCTCTTGTTAGTTACAGTCTTGTGGCATCTAGAAACCTTTTAATTTGTAGCCTGGGCATATGCAGCCAGTTTATGCCAAAATCTTTAGCTTAAACAGCTCTAGTCCAATGTAGTCCATAGTTCTCATTCCTACTGATTTTTTTTCTTTCATCATTCCCAGGTAGTCCTCTGTTTTCAGGTCAAACTTACTACATTTCATTTCTACTTATTCTCCTTTCAGAGATCACTCTTTCCCTTCACTTCCCTTCCAATCAGTTTTCCTGTATGCTTGGTTCCCGTTCAAACATTTGCATGCTGGCCTGGGACTGCTGGCCTTGCGATATGAAAGTTCATGATTAAAGATTTCCTTCCACATCCTGAGAAAGAGAAATTAGGAGAAAGACATGACGATCTTCAAATATTTTAAAGGCTGAAGAAAAAAGGACTTAGTTATTGGTCTGAATTAAGTACTGACTCCTCCTTGAGCAGGAGGTTGAACTAGATGGTCTCCTGAAGTCTGTTCCCACCTGAGAGTTATCCTGTGGTTCTGGGATTTTGTAAAATATGTTCTGCTCCACCCTCACAGGCGTTGAGACAAGGTGTAATGAACAAAAAGTGCAGCAAAGAAAGTTTGGGTCAGGCATCAGAAAAAAATAAAATGTAGTTTTTAGGGGATGGACTCATTATCTCATTAAAGGTGATTATCAATGGGTTGCAGAAACACCTATCACGAATAGCATAGTGGTTCTTGCTTTGGAGAAAAAGTCCTTTGAGATCTTCTCCAATACCCTTTTCTGCAGTTCAGTGAAATTTTGGGGGTGGGGGTAAGGAAAGAGGGGATAGTGGGGACATGTGAGGCTTTCTTTTTGTGCTGACATATGACATATAATATATGACCGACATAATGAGCAAGTAAACACAATCCTGTGCTAACCTGCTTTTCTGCTGGTAACATGACAGCATCTGCATCTTTTGGCCAACCCCTGAAGAGCTGCTTTGCTTCCTAATTTGTACTTAAAATGGAGGTTTCTTACAGATTCATGGAAATACACTGTGAGCAGCTTTTCCTTGAGTCAGAGAAGCTTAAGACTATCTTATAAAATCGCTTGAATCTTATTTTTCTTTCAAATCTTTGATATTGCCAGTTGAAGAAACAGATTAGAAATTGATTCATTTTGTATGCCTGGCTATAGCATAAATTTCAAGTATCCATTCTGAGCCATCATTGTCGGCAATTATGTTCTCATTTGATTTTTTTCTCAAGCTGGTTTTTTCTCATGTCTAGACAGGCATCTGCATCTGTATCACTTTCTAAATATATTGAGCACTCTGTTGCTCTTGTCTTTGCTTTTGCTTAACAAAAAACCCTAGAAAATTGGGAAAGAAATTGCATGGTTTTCTCTTCAAGCTGTAATGTCTGCTTTTCTCTGTAAACTGCAATCTGCAGAATATGAAATACCCATGTACATACTTTTTAAAAGAATCTCTGAATTATTAGGTAAGACTTTTGCTTCATATACCTGCTAAAGTAAAGTATATGAAAATCATACGGACCTGTGGAGGTCTGTGGTCCAGCCTGCTGCTTGAAGGAGGCATAGCTTTAAGGTTAGCTTGTGTTGGTGGGGCCTTTGCCCATCTGAGTTTCAAAAAGCTCTAAGGATGGTGTTTCCATGCCCTCTCTGTGTTCTGTGACCTGGTGCCGTACCACTTATGTGGGGAAGAACTTTCTACTGATGTCCAGTTTTGGTGTTCTGCTGTCTGTCATTTCCACAGTGGTTATACAAAAGATGACAGTGTAGAGTGTATATGTGCATATGCACTCATATCATAAAGAAAAACTCATGGAGTATTATTTTTCTTTTAAATGCATTTCACCATATTTTCCGAAGACTAGTTCCAAAGATAAATGACACCACTGTCCTCTGCCTAGACCACTCACGTCTTCTCATACAGATATAGTTTTATTGCTTGCCTGAAATAAATTGTTACTGCTCAGAAGAGATTCAGAGCAGCCCTGCGGAGAAGGACTTGGAGGTGTTGATTGATGAGAAAATGAACATGAGGGGGCTGCAGTGTGCGCTTGCAGCCCAGAAAGCAAACCGTATCCTGGGTTGCATCAAAAGGAGCATGACCAGCAGGTTGAGGGAGGTGCTCCTGCCCCTCTACTCTGCTCTCATGAGACCTCACTTGGAGTATTGTGTGCAGTTCTGGTGTCCTCAACATAAAAAGGACATGGAACTGTTGGAGCAAGTCCAAAGGAGGGCCACGAGGATGATCAGGGGTCTGGAGCGCCTCCCATATGAAGATAGGCTGAGAAAGGTGGGGCTGTTCAGCCAGGAGAAGAGAAGGCTGCATGGAGACCTCATAGCAGCCTTCCAGTATCTGAAGGGGCCCTATAGGGGTGCTGGGGAGGGACTCTTCATTAGGGACCATAGTGAGAGGACAAGGGGTAATGGGTTCAAACTTAAACAGGGGAAGTTTAGATTGGATATGAGGAAGAAATTCTTCACTGTGAGGGTGGTGAGGCACTGGAATGGGTTGCCCAGGGAAGCTGTGAATGCTCCATCGCTGGCAGTGTTTAAGGCCAGGTTGGGCATAGCCCTGGGTGGCATGGTTTAGTGGGAGGTGTCCCTGCCCCTGCAGGTGGCTTGGAACTTGATGATCTTAAGGTCCTTTCCAACGCTAACTATTCTATGATTCTATGATTCCATGATTTTTCTTACTGCCTGCTTGGTAACAGTTACCTTTTGTCATTCAGTGAAATAAAATATCAAGTTCACTTCATGGCCTTTCCTCTTTATAGTCTTCGTTTCCCAGCTATTGACATATTGTGCTGTAGTTTACTTAGGCTGTTTTGTGAGTATGTGGTGTGCAGGAGGACACAAGTTTCCTCTGTGTGTATGGCCTCTCAAAAGCCCATCTCAAATTTTAGCCCCTTGAATTGCATAAAATCCTCATGGTTTTGTTTGCTATATTGCTCCTAAGTTCGTGGGTTAGACTTGAGACACTGTCTTTCTTAAATACTTATGGCAGACCTGGGCTAGGTAAGAAGGAGAAACCCAGAGCAACATGAGAACAGCAAAGGGGTGATGTGAGAAGTGGGGGTGGCCTGGAGCTGCAGCAGGCATTCTGCCTGGGCAGGGCAAAATGTGCTGGGGCTTCTCCCAGACTGGACAGTTCCCACTGCCTATAGCCAGGTGTGCGTGAAAGCCAATCTGTCCCTTAGATAAATCAGCAAAATGGCCTGTCATTTATCCTGTCTGTTAAGCTGTGTTACCTCTTCCAAACTGGACTGAAATGTCATGGCTTCTAGTCTTGCTGACATTACACTGACTTCTAAACCATCACTCCAGCCTTTCCCTAGGATTACCCATGGTCAATAATTTATTCTGTGGAAATACTAAAACAGTCCAGTAAGACAACTCAGATCCTAATCCAGCTTTACAAACAAGTCTCAAGGACGAGACAGCACCTTATTATTTACAAGCTTCTATTTTTGGAGTTATTTTGGATGAGTGGAAGAATGAGCAAGGGATGAGGTCAAGGCAGTTGTCTAAGACCCAGCAGACATGTCCGCTGCTCTAGACAGGGCTGCTGTGTGATTGTGGGCCAGTAATTTATGACCAGAGTTTCTACTGAGATCTTAAGTATATGTTGATTTTTACCTGTGTAAGATCACAGAATCACAGAATGGTTTTGGTTGGAAGGGACTTTAAAGATCATTTGGTTCCACCCCCCCTGCCATGGGCAGGGACACCTTCCACTAAACAAGGTTGCTCAAAGCCTTGTACAACCTGGTCTTGAACACTTCAGGGATGGCGCATTAACAAGTTCTCTGGGCAGCCTGCTCCAATCTACCTATCCACCACCTTCAAAGTAAAGAATTTTTTCCTGATATCTGATCTAAATCTACCCTCTTTCTGCTTGAAGCCATTCCCCCTTGTCCTGTCACTACAAGTCCTTGTAAAAAGTCCTCTCCAGACTTTTTGTTGTCCCTTTAGGCATTGGAAGGTTGCTATGAGTTCTTCCCAGAGCCTTCTCTTCTTGGGGCTGAACAAGCCCAGCTTTCTCAGCGTGTCTCCATAGCAGAGGTGCTCCAGCCCTCTGATCATCTTGATGGTCTCCTCTGCACTTGCTCTAATAGCTCCACCTTCCTCTTGTGTTGGGGGCGCCAGAGCTGGATGCAGTACTGCAGTTGGGGTCTCATGAGAGCAGAGTACAGGGGGAGGCCCAGCTCCCTTGGCCTGCTGGTCACGCATGTGATGTGAATCATGAACTTGTCAGTAACAAGCTAGTGATAGCAGAGCTTCCTTAATTGATAGGAAAGTTTTACAGGTGAATACTGTAAAGACCATGCAAGTTCTAGGTGGTAGGATATAAGCCATCCCTAAAGTTTTTGCAGTTATATTAATATATATAATGTATTCAGTTATATTTCAGTTATAATATTGTTATCTATAATATATATCTCATATATATATATGAAGAGAAAATAGAGCATTTAACGTTATTTAACTTCAGTTTACGTGTGGACGAGACATTTTGGTCGGTACGTATATGTCAGGTGGAGCAACACAGTCCTTTGCTAAGTTTGTCTGAAAAGTAACTGCATTTTCTAACGGAGTACCTTTCTTTAAAATGAAGTTTCCTCATTATCATTGTGCTATTATGTTGACAGTTGCCTTTTATATGACATAAAGCTGTCCAGGCTGTTGAGGGCTTGTTTTGTGTTCTTTCCCATTGCAAGTATTATTTTAACATTTAAATGGTAATAGCTTTGCTTTGGTGTGTACAGCTGAGGCACATTAAAATGAAATGCTTAATTTTATCTGATTCTGGCATAGATGTGATATAATTAAAGCATAAATCTCTGGAGAGATTTGCCCACTGTTTGTTTTACCAGCCAGTATGAAGCTCCCTTTATCTGAGTTTTCTTCCTGGGGCTTAGATAATGCAGGTGCTTGTACAAATGCATAGTCATTCTCATCAATATAAGAAAGATTTGCTTGGGCTATTCTCTTCCTCCTGTGCTTTTTGCTTGATTTTTGTTACCAATTCTCTGTTGTTTGTTCTTTCCTTTTTTAGGATTTTGAATCCTTTTTCTCTGCTAAAGAAGAAAATATTATTTATTCATTCCTGGGTCTTGCTCCTCCTCCAGGCACAAAGGTATGAGCTGCTGTACTTCCATGGGGGGCATTTATTTGATTTTAATAAAAGATGAAGGTGGGCAGTGACTCAGCATGTCAAATAAGGGGCAGTGACAAAGCATTGTCCAGCATAATGTTCTTAAGGGGGGAAAAAAGAAGTGGTTGGTTCAGTAAATACTAGAAAATACTTCTGTCTTCCCCTTCTTTCACTGCAGACTTGTTACCATGCCTCTAGCTGATGATTTATTTTTTTTTTGGTAGATGTTGTTTGCACAAAGCAGTATGTTATCATGTTTAGCTTTTAAATTCTGCAGAATTTCCCAGTGCATTTTATAGGTTGAATTAATTACGAGACACCTTCACTTACCCCAGATTGCAGCAAGCCTTGAACAAGCACCGTCTGTGTTGGCCACCAACAGAGGGGCTGGGGTGTGGACCCAGCCCATCCTCTATGTGTGCATGCAGACTGGCGCTATGGGATGCGCTCCCTCTGCCTTGAGGAGATAAAGTCTATTTCTAATTAGAAGTTTGATAACTGAGAGTATTACAGCTGTCTTATCCTGAGATCATGTTAGATCATAATAAAATGTTGCAATCTTTAACATGGATGATTCAACAAAAGAAACAAATCAAGAGAGTAATGAGCCAGAGTGATAGAACTCTGCTGCATTGCTGTGACCTGGCTGAAGAACTGCCGTGGAGCATTAGATCTGCTTTCTGGTCCAACTCTGCAGCCAGCTGTATAGCAACTCTGAGTGAGATGCTGTTGTACATGTCTCTGTTTTTCCTCTTCTGTAAAGGTAGAGATAAAAAGGAGGCTTTACTAAGTGCTTTGAGAGCTAGAGATGAAGAGATACCCAGGGAAGAGCTGCAATTGCTATGAATGTCTTTGACACTGAGTCTCTGTGTGATAGAGACAAAGTGATTTAAACTTTCTGCTTTAGCTGTGCCATCTCCAGCCAAGGGAAATTAAAATTACTTGCCTACCTCACAAGGGTCTGTGAGAATTCATTTAATTAACATCCACAAAGCCATGAAAGGCTTAAAGAACTGCAGGTATTAAGTATTATAATAATTATAAACGATACGGGGAAAATCAGTGAGATAGAGAGAATTGCATTTTTCCATCTTTCCACTTCATGTATTATCTGCTCTTTTCTGCATGGTTCTGTTAGATAGCGTGTCTGTGAAGTGAAGTAACAGAACAGAATTCATTCATTTCCAGCTGTCAGCAGAGGCAATTGCAGTTTCTGTTTGTGACAACTTTTTAAATGTTGAAAATAGTATGTTCTGTGCATTCTGCTGGGCAGATTAATGTTAGTGCTATTAGTAGCAAGCAAGTACTGTGTACACCTATTAGCTGCTGCGTTGGTGGAGGTGGTGATCGTTTCAGCCCAGAAAGTGGAAATAACTGAGAGTGTTTTTTAAAACTCCATGTAAAGACTGGACATATAATTACATTGTCTCCCTTTTAGAATCTGTTCCTGAATTTGAAAGAGACATGTACAACTGTTTTAGCATTTATTGCAGGGGTTAATTTCCCAGCATCTTCACTGCATGACAGTCTGGCTGTGCTTTGTCATACAAATAACCTTGCTGCACTGCTTGTTCTTTCCTTTCATTAGGCTGTCAATACAATCTTAGCATGAATTACAGTGGATGGCTTGTGACATTGATTTCCAGCAGCGTGAAACTGGAATAATAGGTTGTGTGGAAGAGATGGTGATGATGACACACATGACAGGTTTTCCTACTAACTCCTTCTTAAATAATTGTGGTTTTTTGTTTGTTTGTTTGTTTGTTTTGGTTGGTTGGGTTTTTTTGGTTTGTTTTTTTTTTTTTCCCTGAAATATGGTGATAATTTAGGAAAGCAGCAAACTACAAAGCATGGAAATGCCATGAAACAGTCAGTAAGCATTTACTTTCTAGGGATTTTTACCTCACTGAGACATTACAAAGATTAATATAAAGCTGCTGCATGTTTTATACACTTGCCTCAGAAGGTGTCTTTTCCATCCATCTTTTGTCTCACATTGCATCAGAAGTAAAGAAGCTCTTTAATGGCTGTTTCATAGCACATTCTCCTAGGATCCTGATCTAGGACTGTTTTGAGACTGTTTTCTAGAGCAAGCAGAGGAACTTTTTGCTACTCCCTCAATAAATTATATCTTCCCAACAAAATCCTGTAGTTAAATCTATTGCCTCCATTGCCACACCAGTCTGCTGAGTGCAAAATACATGCTTCAGTTCTGCAGACTCTTGTTTTTGTAGCCCTGATCTCTCTGGGTTAGGTGGCTACAATTTTTCACCAGACCTATTTGTCCATCATTTACATTGAACTGTTAACTGGTAAGTATTGGAGTTCTGATGGTGCCAGAGCCTGATGTGCGAGCTGATCTACATTTACAGGGTGAGTCTGGTATGTCCAGAAGTCCACAGAGCCTGTACCTTCTAGCAAGATCGCTTAGGTTTGCAATTGCTCTGTGAACTTGGTGAAGCTCATTTACTTGAGCTGAAGGTTTGTTTTCAAATCTCGTGTATACTTAAATCCTTAATCTCAGTATTATTGCTCTTAATATCCGTAATCTTGACAACCCGAAATCCGTAGATACTTGAGCTTTAGTCTTTTAGTTGAAGAAGACTTCTACTAAAACTGCTTTGAATTACTAATCTACAGTATGTGCCTTTTATTTGAAGAGAAAATTACCTGTCAGCCAATCTTCATAAGTGGTACTTCATTTTAAAGTAGTTAAAAATTAAATTTTCTGTTTCTATGGAGAGCTAGCATAATGATGATATTCTAAGCATCACAATTCTACACATAATTAACAAGAACTCTGTGTGTGTGTGTGTGTGTGTGTGTGTGTATGTGTTCTGGCTGATAACATGCTGCTTCTAGAGTTTAGTTCTTTCAGCTGCAACTTTTTTTTGCCTTATGTTCTGAGTAGGTGTATGATTCATCTGAGAGAGTTTTACACAATAGGTTAATTTTAATTAGAATGCCACCTTCAGCCTTTGTGTATTTTATGTCTCCCAAAAATATTGAGTAGATAGATTTTAAAATTGCATGTTAATATACATGCTGAAAATAAATATATAACCAGTTTAGTTTTCCTTAACACTATCCTTTTCATTTTAGAAACTGCTTACAGATACAAAGAATGTGTCTGTAGGGAAGTTATCACTTGCTTGACAAAACAATGTATTGACAGTGTTGCACAAGAGAATGTCAATGTACGCTGTGTTACTACCTATTTTATTCTTCAAATATTTTGTTAGCTTGTGGGGGAAAAGTACAAGATAAATTAAGCCAAACAAATGTCTCTGTAGATCTGTTTTTAATAACAATGATATTAACAATCAATCACAATTTTTAATAACAATGCCACCAGCATGAGGGTATAATGAGGCCACAGTTTTATGTGTGTTTGAAATGAGACAATATTGCCAGAAGAAGAAATAGTCTTTTCTCTTTCTGGCTCCTTCTGCTTACTCCCAGCTGCTCATTCCTCTCCTCAAGCGTCCCCCACGTGCTGGCAAAAACATTCATGCAGCTGTGTAACGGAGTGCACAAACTGCGTGTGAGAGAAATGTTTTTCTTTTTAAAGCATCAATCTTGATCAGCCTTCTGTTCCAGTTCACCATGCAGCCCTGGAAAGGCCCTTGCTGCCAGGAGGGCAGGGGCAGGGCAGCACTGGGAAGGACTGCAGTGAGGGCAAGGCTTACTGCTGATAGTTTTTCTGCTGTTGTTTTTCTCTGCAGAGAGGAAGGGGAACTTAGGAGCTTATATGCCTACTCTCTTTTCATTGCAAGCTCCTTAGATGTAAAACGTATTTTCTGTGACTCAGGAGCAAATTGCCAGAAAGGCACCAAATCTTAAACAGTGAAGTTTCAGGAAAAGGGTAAAACTACAGAATTATTTTGTCCATTTTGACTTTGTCTTGATAACCTGCTTGCAAATGTTCCTAACTGCTCTTCTATAACTTTTGTGCCCATCCAGCGGAGCAGCTTAGCAGGAGGGCATGTCTTACATTGCACACCACATCATGGGACAAAGATCCCTAAATCAGCACTCCCCCAAGTCTGCTCTGGGGCTAAAAGCCAGACAGCTACGCTTATGTCATGCTTTTGCAAGCTAAGTACACTGGCTGAAGAAACCATATATGGATGAGGACACTGGAGGAGGACTTGTGAAGCTTAAAGGGCAGGAGATCATGACAGGAGCTTTTGTTTAACTGTAGCAACAAATGAAAATGTGGAAAAGCATAAAAACCCAAACCAACCAGCTAGATGAGTTGTAAGGGCTTGGTGACAGAGATGAAAAAAGAGCTGGCTGTCTATCGGGGCATACTGCTCTGCCCAAAGCATGTAGAATTTAGGATGACACAGGGCAGGACCTTTCCTGAGCCTAATTCTCTCTTGCCGGGGCAACCACAGTAGATAACACCTCTCAGAAGTGGTCAAATTCCCTTTTAACGTATTAGGTCCTTTACCTCTGCTTCTCTGCTAGGAAGCTCTTCCAAAATTCCATACCATTGCTGAGTAGAATTTTTATTTACATCTGGTTTGTACTCATTTTGCATCTACCTCAGTGCTCTTCGTTATCCTACCGCTCCCTGATGTTTACTCTGATCTATTTTTAGAGAGCCATCATATCCCCTCACAGCATTTCTTTCAATAGATTAAAGTAATGAATCTTTTTTTGTCACCCTTCCATAAGACAGGCTCTCCACTCCCTCAGATATTCCCAAAGCCCTCCTCTGCACCTGTTCCAGTCTGAATTTCTCTTTCTTGAGCCTGAGTAACTGGAACAGTACAGAGTGATCCAGAGGAGGTTGCGCCTTGGCCTTGTACAATGGCATTAATATTTGCTTTCAGCTCCACCAGATATACCTCACTCCATACAAGTGAGGATGACATTTATTACCTCTTTCACTATTACATCATATTCATGGCTCAGTTATTCTGTGATTATTTAAATACATCCATCTTTCTCTTCTTTGATGATTATCAGCTAACAAGCTCCCAAAGTACCGTAGAAACATCTGTTTCTAAGCTCTG
The DNA here is from genome assembly GCA_039720435.1 of Amazona ochrocephala. Lineage (NCBI taxonomy): Eukaryota > Metazoa > Chordata > Aves > Psittaciformes > Psittacidae > Amazona > Amazona ochrocephala. Next base: position 97,178,372 of record CM077877.1, on the reverse strand, counting down.
TCCCAGAACTGCCTGTCCCAAAGAGTGTGACTTTGCACTTCATGTTATTAAATTTAATCCTATTTTTCTTGTTCCAGTAGAGGTCATACAGTTCTCCTTTTATCTGATGCAGCGTGTGATTCAGTGTGACCTTTCACAGCTACCTAGCTGAAAGTACCACAGGACTTAAAATAGAGAGCCTTCTAGGAGGTGCTTGCTCATGGTGCTGGAATAAATAGGTTTGATAGATTGGTGTATGAATTGAGGAACAGTTTTCCTGATGATTTTAAATGAGAAAGTTAAGAGACTATGTATGAAATCCTTCGTTACTTCTGTTTTCCTGTGGCTTCTTGATGAAGTTTAATTGGAATGCATGCTGGAGAAAAGGTGTTGTTTTTTTTTTTCTGAATCTAGAATGTGCCATCAGGGTGAGCACCAGTTTCTCTTAGACTTTCCTCAAAAAAGTCAGAGAATCTGCTATGCTCTGAAGAGGGAGAAGTGCTTGAATTCATGTTTTCCCTACACAAACACCATGTTTTTACCAACAGATCAACATGCCAACAAGTGTTCCTTTCACAGGAAAATGTCCAGAAGGCTATATTTTCATTTTTGTGCTGAAGTAAAATTAGAAAAGCACCTCCCAAAACTGTAAAGCCAAGTTATAGAAATTGTTGATTATGTGCCACAAAACTAACAATGTCGTCTTTGCTGCCAGGAGACTGAAAAGTCTGATGCCACAGATGGAACTGAGGCACACACAGAAGACAAGGCAGATGAAGGGGCTCATGAAGAGGCTCAGTCTGCTCAGTCAGAATCAGAAGATCAACAGGTAAGTTTTCCTTTTTCCCTTTGTGATATGAGGGTTTTACCTGTGCTAACCACATGAAGCATAAACCCACAGGCCCTCCTATTGTGCCTCAGGATGGAAAAACTGATTGCAGAGTGGTCCTGTTTTTGTTTCGGATGCATTTTCTTTGACATCATGGTGATATGAAACCTAGATAAAACTCCGGGGAACTTGCTCTGAATCTTGAGTAACAGTGCTTGTCTTTATTGAAGTTTCCTTTTACAGATTCTTACTGTAAGTTCTTGGGTTTTAATGCTCATTTTGAACCAGAGCCTACTTATGGAGAATAATTTAGGACTGGACATCTGAGTCCTGTCTGTATAGAAAAAATTGCTGCTATCAATGGCCACTGTCTGCAAGGGTCATAAATCTAGTTGTTAATGTTTGTTGTCAGGTACCAGTATTGACTGCTGTTGCAGCAAGCCATATCTGACAGTGTCTTCTCCAGGCCAGGCAGAAACCCCTGGGCAATGCAGAAATTGAGACTGTTGTTATCCTTTTGCTGCATCATGGTCTGATGTTACAGTCACATGGACAGATCTGAAGCTGCAGTGGAAAAGGTTCTTGGAAGAGGCCACCTGAGTTCCTTCAATTCCCTAGGATAATACCCTGCTGTTAGCTAACATCAGTAAAGTGGTTGAAAGTAGGTGAATCCTGCAAAAAGGGACCATTCTGCTGTGTGCTGTCTTCCTCAGGGGGATGTTTGTATTACTGGCCAGGTTCTAGACCCAGTGGAGACTAAGCAGAAATGGATCCTGTGTCTGGAGATAGGGATCAGGCTCCTTCATTTCTCCTGCTGCTCTGACAGTTTGGCATTTAAGGATGGGTTTATTTTGATGTTACAGTGTCAAGTGACTCTCATCGCAAAGAGGCCTGCTGCTGGATCAAGCACTTGCTGGTTTTTTTGTGGTTTGGAGATCAGACGGTCCCAGTGGAATATCTGTCACAAATGCATCATGTCTTTCACTAAAGAGGAAAAAATTTGTTTTCATTGTTTTGTTGTTTTCCATCTAGCTGCAATGTTTCTCAGAGGAAGCAGCTCTCTGTAAGCTTTTCCCAATTACCCTTTTTAGCAATGGCTGTAGTCATTGTTAGACTTGAAAAGCACCCTTTTACATAGCCTCATGCAAGTCGCAGGTGCTGGGAAGTCCCATTTAAAATTTCAAAATGGCAATGAGGAGAGACAGTCCTCAGTGGGAACTGAAATTTCACATTAAATTCTATCCAAACACTTTTCATGTCTCAGAATTTCAGCTGGCATATGAGTGCCATCAAATACCATTTTCCTTGGCTCTTAAGAGAAGACCAGCATAAAACTGCAGTGCATCCCCTGGCTGGCTTAAGTTACCTTGCCATTCTGGCTGGCAGTCTACTCTAATATTTTTTAAATGAGAACAGAATGCTGGAACATGTCTGCAAATGTGTCAAGCAGCTGTGTATGAGAGGTTTTGTAATGACATAATGCAGTACCAGTCCTGTACAACAAGAACAAGCACCTTGCTCCATTTCTCACAGGGTGGATTGGAGCTGAAAATGGAAAATATATTCTCCTTTAGTTTTACTGGGAGAGGAGTGGCAGAGGAGCGAGCACAAGGCAAGATAGTGTGTTTGAACAGATTGTTCTGTGGTTATAAGGGTATAAAATATGGTTAGTTTTCCAAACCCTCCCCTTTCATCTGCGCAGTCTTGGCAGCGTTGAAATGGTCATAAGGAGTAAGAGTCTTCCTGAAATCGTCCAACTCTGATACTCACCTTCATCATGCCAGGTGTATATTAGCTCATAAGGGAAAAAAAGCACAGTTTCTGTTCCTGTCTCATTTTTATAAAGGGTACTCCCCATTGCGAGCAGCAAGGTGCCAATGGCTCCTGCCAGGGATGCACAAAACCCATTTTTCACCCTGTTCCACGGCCCACTTCCCTTGTCACGTAGGACAAATCACTTTGGTGACGTGGCATTTGTCTGCCTTGCCACAGTTTCTCCCAGTTGTCGCTTCTGTTGGGATGGCATGAATAATTCTGTAGAAGCTCTGGTATTCTCATTCACAACAAACAGCACACAGAGGATGAATAACTTTGAGGCAGGTCCAGTGAGACGAATTCCACTTTATGTCTCTGTATCTCATTTACCCTTAAAAAACAAAGCTCGAATAACATTTCATTACCTGGCCAGGCTTTTATGAAGTTAAATACATTTAAAGACTGGCAGATTGCCATTGGAGTATCTTCACTGGGTGTTATCTTAAAGGATACATGTAGCATCAACACAGTATTTTCAGTTCCCCTTTCTTCCTCTCACTCTGCAGCCCAGCACATCTTATTTGGCTGCTTTCCACACTGAATAGATGTTTTTCGGTGTGCTCTCCCCACCCATGTGTTTTTTTTCCGTCTAGCTTCATAAGAGCTGGTCTCTGTATACTGAGTTCTGAAAGGGTGATCTTTGTGTCAGTGGCACACTTTGTTTTGCAGCTGAACAGTTGCATCTTTTGAACAGTAGTCATGTTCCTTTTGGAGTGTCGACTTGCTGTTTTGACAGACCCTCAAACCAAAATACAATAACTTAAGCACCACAGTTTTATGTTCTACTTCTTAATTAATATACCAGTGGGAATCCAGTATTGGCATTTTGGCTGTGTTTGGCAGTCTGTTTTGTACCAGCTCAAATAAAAGACCTTGCTCTCTCATGCGGGGTGTAACCTAGCTGGCTTTTCTCCAGTGCCTCTGCAGAAGAAGCGCCAGTGCTATGGAAAAATTCTGGAAGAGTCTGGGCAAGATAAAGATATCTCAGTCTTTGCCAATGAGCATATGACAGGTAACAAAATAAACTGTGGCTGTCTCAGCTGTGGAGCTGCATGAAGGCTCCCAGGTTTCAGAAGGCTCCTTAATGCCTCAATAGCAAGGATGATATCTGATGGTCAATATGGGTACTTGTGAAGGCTGCAGCCCTCCTCTACTGCTTCTGTTGCCCTTGCTGGGAGATGCAGGAGTCCAGAAGCTCCAGCTTTTTGTCTCAGGCTGGTATGAGCCTGAGGAAACCAGTGAGAGACCTCAACCCTCTGAAAAACAAAACTCTTAAGTCAGCAGCTGCATCCTGAAAATGGTGGGTAAAAGTGTCAGTGCAAAAAGTTGTTCTTCATACACCTCGCATTAGACTGCCTGGGCTTCAGCAGCTGCAGCACCTCATTCAAGCAAGCACCCAGGAAACCTCAGAGCAGATGTTGAAATAGAAAGTCTCTTAGACAGATGCAATAGTGAGTGACAGAACAGCTTTCAGCCTGGGTCACCAAGGAACAGCTGCACTAAGATTTCTTTAGATTATGAATTTTTTTTTCACCTTGAACTTGTTGCATACTTTCCTTCCCTGATCATTTCGTCAGGCTTATCTAATCTTTTTTTTCATTCCTAATCCCTATCCTCTGATGGAGAAGGTTGAGGAACCATTTTGTTCGGATATAGTGTCCCTTTTTCTTGCTTTGTCTGTCCCTTTGTTTTTGAGCTTTTTGAGAAAAAGACTGTGACCTTCTCTGCATATGGAAAAGTAAGGGCTCTGCTGGTCAATAATTTTTCTTTCTTTTACTGTCTGATTTTGACTTCAGATTTTAGCTTGGGGGTTAGAATACTTTTAAGTGGCGTCCCAGTTAAATCAGTTTGCAGTACAGATTAGGCTCACTTCAGGGCAGAACTATTTTAGAAACATTCAAAATCATATTATAATGCAAGTCTGTATTCTGTCTCGGCAATTCCCCAAGCCACATATAAACCCTGGCACTGCAGTTCACTTCCTTATCTCAATTCATTCTATGCAAACTCATCATCCACTCATGCCTTCTGCATGGTACTATTCCATCTGCCCTTTCTCTTTGGGATTTTTCATAAGATTAGCTCTTCTCTCCAATAACCAGCTTGGTATCTAACCGTAAATTCTATTCACTGTACATTTATATAATTTTTCTCTTTTATCTCTCTTTATCACTTTTGCTTGATCTATAGTCTAAAACCGTCTTATATTATTTCTTATTCCCCTGTATTGCTGAGCCAAGGCATCTGTTCCAGCCTACAACAGTTAACAGAATTGCAAGCCAGATTCTGAGCAATGATGTGTAACATAGATAAGACTCTGCATAATTCTGATCTAACTTTCATTTTGCAGGCCACCTAATTAAAAAGAGAAAAAATGAAAAAAAGCCACAACAAGCACCAAACCTCCAAACCCCACCTGAAAAAGCAAACAAAACCCTCCAATGCTTTGCTCATCAATGAAGCAGATTTAATTGGAAGTAACTGAGAAAAAGGGAGCTGTATATAATGATATTATAGCCCTTTTTCAAAGTAAAAGTTTAGGATAAATGTGCATTGTGAGTTAATCTGAAGGACATTATCTCAAAATAAATTCACTGAACTTCACATAATGTTCCTAAATCCAGTGTTTAATTTCTGCTGTGTCACCTGCATGACCTCTGATATTTTTTCTTTGATCTGTCTTTTAAACATGTTCTTTTGTATCTCTTATGTAGGAAAGCAAGGAAGAACATGCAACAACAGGGGTATAGTATATTTTGCCTTCATTTTTTGTTTGCATGCATTTAATTTCTTTTCAATCTCATTTCTTCACTCAAAAGTTATTAAATTCTTATTCATGAAACTAAAAATACTAGTCTTATATTCAGCTAATTATTGGCCATATCATAGTCTTATTGTTTGGGAACAAAGATAGGCCTCTAATCATTAAAAAATGCAAATGGAAGAGAAATTGTCTTTCACAGATTCTTTAATAAAATGTGCCAAGGATTTCCAAGACAACTATATCTTTGACAATTGCTAACTGGCACCATGCTGATTGCATTTTCAGTGTTGTGAGTATGAAAGAGCCATTCTGATAATTTAGGCAGTTCTGCCTGTAAAGGAAATATTTTCCTTGCCAGAATTTGCAAGACCCAGGTGCGAATTCTTATACAGTTTTCTCCTTTTCCCAGCATTTCAAGTTTATGCCTTGAATATTTCTTCAGTATTCCTAGGAAAACTAATGATTACTTTAAGCTATTTTCCACTACAGGCCAGCAATTAGTAAGAGAACACATTCACAACTTCCCACTTCCAAACTGCAATATGTATATATATGCATATATACATGTGAAACATGCACATTCCCACTGTCAGTTATGCACTATGGACCCAGGAGCTGGAATGGAGCTGCATGGGCAAAGTGTGGCAGCTCCTGGTGAGGCTTGCAATGGTTGTTAAGGCTACTTAGTGCACCCTGGCACCACTGGCTAATGCTTCAAGCAAGCAAAATACTCATTTTTTTCTGTAAGAGGTAATTGACTTGAATTTTGACCTTAAGTTGTTAATGTCTGAAAGATGTTGCTTGTCTGTGGGTTTGTCTGGCTCTGTTTCAAAGACTGCTAATGAAAGACCCCTTTCCTGAGGGATGGTGTTGAGAGAGGCGATATTCCTTTGGCACAAGAACTTCTAATCCAGCTGACCTGTGTGGGCATTCATATTACCTTCCTGGTTTTGCAGGGGTGATCCCTTAGTGCAATGATTTTTCTCTGAAAAATGATTCAAACCAAGAATCTGGTTAGAACAGGTCCATCCCCCAGCATGTATTTAAGCAGGATTTTACGTCAATGGCTCAGATGTGGCTCTTGTACGGACGGTGTATGTCTGAGAGGAAAACCAAAGGGCTGTACTACTCATACTACCTGCAGTCCTGATTGAATGCAAATTATATATTCTTTGATTGATTATGCCAGGAAGAAACTACCATAATTTTTGTAGTCTAGGTAGCATAAGAAGTTATGACATTTTGAGATAAAGCTTGTTTATGCACATGGAAAGAATGCCTTTGAACAAGAATTTGCTGGAAGAGAATGAACAGAGAAGCTTACGATGCAATTTTCAGTTCTTTCTCAGAGTAGGACTACACTTCAAAGCTTCATTTACTAGCCCTTAAAAGACAATAAGCGCAGATTGTTGTCTGTCTTACATAAATGCTAGCTTTCAGATAACTATTCATTTGGTTGACTGAAGAAAAGGGCTATTGTCTTTAAATTGTGCCATTTCTTCTACATAAGAGAGAGAAATAAAAACTTTTGAAACAGAAACAAGGCAGTATTATCTGATTCTGAATGATTTTTTGATTATTCAGGAGCCTAGTTCATGTGCCATGAATCTTGACTTGTTTACTTCTCCAGGAAAGTGTATTATTAAAAATACTAAACTTTCTGTCATATTTACATATATTTCATATCCTCATTTTATCTTGGATATTTTTTTACAGCTTAACCATGTACCATATTCTAACCTCTCTAAGAAAGTTCTTATATTCCAGCACTTGTCTATTAACTCCAAAAAGCTAGAGCCTTGGCATGATAAGATTAAAAGCTTTATACATTACTTCCTTGTTCTATTTTTTTTTAAATCTCAAATAATATTGCATTTACTAGAAACAGAAATGCTGCAAAAGCAGAGCTCTGCATTTCAAGACTGTTTATTTTTACTTCAATTCCTACATGATAATTACAACCATGTTCTATAAAAAAGGAGGAAGAAGAAAAGCAGGAAGAGGGAGAAGAAAAGGAAGATGGAGAAGAAAAGCACGAGGTGGAGGAGCAAGAAGAGTCTTAGTACACTGTGGCACATTTTTTCTTGAACAGGTTTTCAGGTAACTATTAAGATGTCCAGTGCAGTTTCTAAATGTTCTTAAAGTAACACACACTTGAAAAATTTGTACATATTGTTATATGCAATGACAAGAATGGAGGGTATGTACTAAAACCAAAAAAGGTTTACATTTGAAACATGACAGTTAGTAAGTACTGTTGCCTTTATTGTGTCCATCAGTTTTCCCATTTCTCTAGCATCAATGAATCTGACTTTCCTGCACAGCTGTCTCTGTCATCGCTAATATCCACCATATTTTGCAGGCTCTTCCATCCATTCCCCATCACTCTTACAGTGTTCACTTCCCTGCCAGGCTTCTGATAGCTGCTTTGGGCATATTTCTTAGCATCTTCCTACAGTACCCACTAGCTCTGTGCTGTGTCCCTTTAGTATGAGCAACGCAGAGAGCAGCATGCTCTCTGGATGGGCCAGGGCAGTGATCATCCCCCTGCATTCTGCACTGGTGAGGCTGCATCTCGAATACTGTGTTCAGTTCTGGACTTCTCACTACAAGAAAGATGTGGAGATGCTGGAGCGGGTCCAGAAAAGGGCAAGAAAGCTGGTGAAGTGTCTAGAGCCCAAGTCTTATGGGGAATGGCTGAGAGAACTGGGGTTGTTTAATCTGGAGAAAAGAAGGCTCAGAGGGGACCTTATCGCTCTCTACAGCAACCTGAAAAGAGGTTGTAGTGAGGTGGGGATCAGTCTCTTCGCCCAAGTAACAAGTGATAGAGGAAGAGGAAATGGCATCAAGCTGCACTAGGGGAGGTTTAGGTTCCGTATTAGGGAAGATTTCTTCACAGGGAGGGTGCTCAGGCGTTGGAACAGGCTGCCCAGGGATGTGGTGGAATCACCATCCCTGGAAGTGTTCAAAAACCATGTAGATAAGGTTCTCAGTGCCATGGTTGAGTGGTGGACTTGGCAGTCCTGGGGTAACAGTTGGACTTGATGATCTCAAAGGTCTTTCCCAACCTAATTGATTCTATTATTCTGTGATTCTGTGCTAGGTGTGTACTGCTTGAGTAGTCAGTACATAAGCACAAAGTGCCCAACTGATGGGCCAAACGTACAATTAACTGTTGGACACATTACAGCTTCTCTTTCATCTGGAATAAGAATTTGTACCTCTTCTCTCTTACTCAGCTACTCATTTCACTGAAACTTTTAGGAGCTCCATGTCTCAAATCAATCCCTCTCTCAAATTTAGTTGAAATGTTACAGAAAAAAAAATCACTGGGAGGGGAGAGGAGGCTGACCTCTCTATATATGACACACTATAAAATTACTGCAGTTACCTTAGGAAATAGGCCAAATGTGACTTTAAAACCGCAAAACAGGAAGCATCTGGGAGGCAGAATTTGTGCCTGTATAGATGTATGAACGAGCAACCTTGCTCAAGTTTTGTCAGCACACGGTTTCAAATCTAATTTTCAGTTTTTCTTCTTTCACCTATTGTCTCTTCTCCTCTGCACAGAAACAAAGATCAGACAATCACTAGGGAAAAGCTGTTAACCTACAAGAAAGTTGGGATTTCCAGCATATTTTCCTTTAGGTGGCAGGACTCCCTCCCAGCTACAGACACAGAGTGTGATATGCTCTTCCTAGAACTAGTGGGGTTCCAGCTCACTCTGCCTCTGATAGTTGCCATAGGTTTCACCAACTGCCCACTGATATGTAGACACAATGCCTTACTAAGACAGAAAATCTGCCGCTTCTTTCACTCTGCCTCTTCCAAATCTGTGTTCCCCTGTTGCACAGGAGTTAATTCATTCCAGTGTTGTCCAGTGTTCAGACATGTAAAATCACAAAAAGAGCGTTAAATTCTAATCTAGGTTTCCTTATTTTTGTTCAGGAAGCACAAGCTGGAGTAGCCCTGACAAAGAAAATAAAGTTGATCTCTCGAGCAAATCGTCACTACCTTTCATGCCTGTAAGCTTCTGATCATATAAATACACAACAGAACAAGATACCACTCTGTGCTACATGTTGCCATTATATATATATTTGGTATTCCAATTGCTTGTTAGAATGGGTCTTCTTATATCTGACTGATGATATTTCAGTTGATTGTTATATGTTGGAATAGTATTGTCTATATCACATTCTAGAGTGTAAGCTCCTCAGGGCAGGAACCATGTCTTTCTTCATGTTTATGTACTGCCAAACACATTGCTGCCACTTAGCAGATGACTGCACTCACACAAGTGACCTATTTAGGGAAAAAGAAATTCAGTGTTGAAAACTGCAAAGAGGCTTCCTGTATGCAAGCTGTGTGAGTCACTTCTCCCTCAGCTGGCTTTTGAAAATGATTGAGATTTCCATTGTACAGCAGTTTAAATAAATGCATTTTCTGTCATATCTCTTCTTTGTCTTCAAAAGCATTAATTCAACCCCAGATCTGTAAAGTTTTCTCCATTTCCATCGTCTCCATCGTTACAGAGGCTGTGCAAAGTCCTTTTCCTTGACTTATGTTCTTGCTGATGTTTCTGCATTAAAGATTATGATCTCCATTGAAGGAAGGAGATGTCCCAGTCCCTTCTGCTGAAACCTTTTCAGCCTTCATGGATATATTTGTATTCACTGGGCCAGGAAAGTGGAGAAAATCAATCCACATTCACACTGTAACTGTTGGTTAGAAATTCACTGAGGAGGAAGGAGCTTGGATTTCAGTCGCTTATAGAAGCTCCTTACAGAGGAAGGGAGGGGATAAAAAGTGCTTATTGCAGAAGTGACCCATAGCTTCATAAACTAAATAATCTCCAAAGAAACCACAAGTTTATGTTCAACTCTGATTGAGAAGAGGCTGGCTTCTCAAGCTGAGATCTGCACCACGAGTGCTTGAATAGTGGCTGAACAGATGAAGTGGACAAAAAATCTGTGGAGGCTTCTGGAATGTCCTGAGTGGGTAGATCTGAAGTTGCAGTTGTTGGGAGGGGATGGATGGGGAAGCAGGGCTATGTGTGCTGTGTAGATCAGATTAACAGAGGTAAAAGAGAGTACCTTTTTTTATATGGTAAGTTGGGAACCTCTCGAATTTGTTGTCACAGGGTGTTTTGAAGACTGATGGTGTTAACAGGGCCAAGAAGGTATGATGCAATGTCAGGAATGGAAGGCTTGTGAGTGGATACTATGGCCTGGGGTGTATCTAGCAATATCCCTAATCCAGTGAATTGTGGGTGCAGAAATTTGACTGGGAGCAGAAAAATTGAACAGAGAGAACTTGCTGTCCCTAAAGATCGTTCCCCACTTCCACTTTCAGACTGAGTGCCCGGTTAGGTGAGCCAATGATCTGACAACTTTTTATGTCCCTGCAGGTGATTTCCTGGGGAGAATGTTCCCCATCTCGCCAGCAGCTGAACTGGGGTGCCAATCATTGCTGCAGTAGTTCTGAGCAAAAGGCTGGACTTGGGAGTATGGTAACCAAAATGAAAACAGAACTGTTAATTACTCTGGCAATGTGGTAAATCCAGGGCAGTGAGTACGTGTTGTGTGACAGCTGGCATGTTTATGGTAACCTTGACTTATTCCTGGGCTGCCAGAGCTTTGGATGGCTGATGAACCACAGACTCCACTTTTCCCCCTGCTGATGTGCCTGAGAGATGTTTGCACTTTTAAAGAGACTGAGTGTATTCAGTACATCAGGCAGGGCCATGGGCTTGGATTTGAAACAAAACCACCACACCTTGTGTATTCAGGTATTATTCATTAAGGCAGAAATATGGCAACCGTCTTCTCAAGGGGGTATAATCTGGAAAGCCTGTCAGGCAATGTGAGGAATGCTAAGCCTCCTGTACTGGAGTGACACACTCCCCTGGTCTTCAGCTGGTGACTGAGTTACACTCAGTGTGTAGTGAAAAAGTAAATGGGATAGTGGATGGTTGTCCTCACAACACAGCTCTTTGGTGTGTTTGTTGGGATAATGTTCTTCTAGCATGTGCCGATCATCATCACTGCCAGACGAAAAGGAGGATGTGAGTATGCAAAGCGTAAACTGAAATCTGACTGCTGCTTGGTGGTTTTAGCCATAATGCTAATTCTGCTTACATAAGCTTAATACTTTCTGCAGTAATTTAGTGCAACTAGGCAAAGTCTTTTCGGATTACAGTTGAATGGAAATCAGTAGCACAGATATGTGAGCTATTGACTTAAATTCGTTTGAAAACATACTGTCTGCATTTTTATATCATTTATATTTTAGTGGGGCAAAGTATCTGCAAGTTGTTAAACATGGCATGCCTGGTACACAGTGTTTCATAGCTTCAGGAAGCTGTGGATGCAAAATCATTCCATTGCACCCCCATTAAACACAAACCAGCATGTTGCTGTCTGTGACACTGGTATGTGAATTATTTCCCTTGGGTGATTGATGGTATAAACTTCTGCTATACTGACACAAGCTAAAGTTAGAAAGGCTTCAAACTGTGCTTCCTACAGATCCATGTATGTCATAGGATGGTGGATGTTTGCACTTTTAAAGTGGTTGATTGCCAAGTTGAACAGACTGCTGACGTGTAACAGAAACAACTAAGTAGATAAGGCTAGGCAATGCTTTGTTTTCTAGGAAAATAAATACTAGAGCTTCATTCAGTTGCTATTAATACAGGGGTCTGAATAACAGGTTGTCATGGGTTCAGCAGTAGCAGTCATTTTTCTCCTTCTTGGTAGCTGCTGCAGCGCTGTGTTTTTGACTTTTGGCCTGGAAACAGTGCTGATAACACCGATGTTTTCAGTTACTGCTCAGTAATGTTTTGGTCTGACCAAGGACTTTCTGAGCCTCATGCTCTGCCAGGGAGGAAGGGAAGCCGGGAGGGAGCAGAGACAGGACACCTGACCCAGACTAACCAAAGAGGTATTCCATACCACAGCACGTCATGTCCAGGATGGAAAAATTGAGGGCAGGAACCCAGAAGAATTCAGTTCACAGCTCGGTCATCGAGTGGTGAGCAGTTGTATTCTCTTCTCTTGTATTTCCCTGGTCATTACTATTATTGGTGGTAGCAGCAGTGATTTGTGTTACACCTGAGGTACTAGACTGTTCTTATCTCAACCTGTGGGAGTTACATTCTTTCCATTCTTCTCCCCATTCCCCAACCCCCCTTTGAAGTGGGGGGGAAGAAAGGGGGGGTGTGAGTGAGCGGGCTGTGTGATTTATGGCTTAAACCACGACACAGGTCCAAGAAAGTGACTTGGACCATGCTGCCTCATACATGAGAGCACTTCTGAGCTAAAAAATTGTATAAGAGGGTTTCTCCTAAGAAAGCTCCAAGAGAAATTAATTGAAGAGAACTTAAACTGTACTGTAGTTTTGCCAGTAAAGCACTAGCCCCCGGTCCGTGTTCCTGGTCACCTTTTCAGCCACCGCATCTGTTCACCTGCCTTTCAAATAATAAAGCTTGCTAATAGTCTTCTGCTAACTGCAAGAATATCAGTGTTAAAGGAGACAAGACTATTTACCTGTGTCCTCTGACAACTTCAGAAGGCTGGAAATATGCTTGATGAAAGATCTGGGAAGCTGAAAATTTAAGACAGTAATTTCGTTAGGAGGCAGATTGGAAGTTTGAGGTTTGATGGCAAATATCCTGAAAGACGCTTTCTGTTCCTCCATTGCAAAGTCACTGCCATGCATAAAGTGAATAGAGGAAACCACAATTCTCAGCTGAGACTCATTCTCAATGTGTTACTGCCTCCGTTTTTTGCATGGGGACATAAGGTGCAGAGGCTGGATGACATGCTTAGTACCACAAACCAAGGGCACCTAGAGTCCAGATTAAATGTGGGTTACCTGCTGTGTGTTCCCCTGCTTCAGAACATACCAACCATGGGTTTGCATGTGGTAATGACTTTATATCAATGAATATTTTGAATTGCTCAGGTTGGAAAAGACCCTTAAGATCATCAAGTCCAACCATAAACCTAATGCTGCCAACACTACCACTAAACCATGTCCCTAAGCACCATGTCTGCAGAAGCAGAAAATAATGCAAGAACCTAGAAGAACTGGTTGTTTGGTTTTTATTTTTTAATTAACTACTTAGCACCCGAGTGGGCAGAGAGAAATCTTGCTTGGGAGGGTGGGCCTGTTGTCAGCCCATCGCATAGACTGGTTTTGGTGGGAAAGGTCATTAATATTATCCAGTTCCAAGCCCTTGCCATGGGCAGAGACACCTTCCACTAGACCAGGTTGCTCAAAGCCCAATCCAGCCTGGCCTTGAACACTGTCAGAGATGGGGTCTGCAGATGCTCAGTGACAGAGGTTCATATGGAGCTCTCCTGTTGCACAGCCAGAGCAGCATGCTGAGCTATGGTGAGCCCTGCTATTGCCAGCCTTAGCCTTCAAGATCGCATTAGCCTGATAAAGTTAGAAACACCAGGGATTGCCAGGCAGCACAAAGCACATGAGCTGCCTTCTTTCTTGCTGCTCTAGCCTATATTTCCCTTCCCTTCCCTTCCCTTCCCTTCCCTTCCCTTCCCTTCCCTTCCCTTCCCTTCCCTTCCCTTCCCTTCCCTTCCCTTCCCTTCCCTGCCCTGCCCTGCCCTGCCCTGCCCTGCCCTGCCCTGCCCTGCCCTGCCCTGCCCTGCCCAACAGTCTCTGCAGGGGCAGCCCTGGGTGCTGTGCTAGGCACAGCAAGTTGCAGGCAGCATGGCTCTGCATAGGGTGCAGCTGGAAAGAGCTGGGATGCTGACGGGTGCTTCTCCTGGGCTCCCCAACAAGGGGTGCGTTCCAGCCCTTCCAGCCAACTCAGCAGCAGCATATCGGGTGTGAAATCTTGGCACTGTCTCACTGATTCCTTACCCAGGCTGGAGTGAAGGGCAGGAAAAGCAAGAAAAGTGAGAAAAAAAATGGGGGCAAAAATCCTCTTTGGGCTAGAAAGCACCTTCTGGTGATTGCACATGAGCATTTCTCAGCAGCGATGGAGTATAATGTGTTAGAGAAGTTTTGGCTTTCCATATGCTCCAGTACTTTTCCATAAGGATTATAGCATTACTTGATTTTAATGATGTAACTTACTGCGTTAATATTGGCTACATCCAGCTTAAATGGATCTGATACTGGCATCCATGTGCTCTAATCAGATTCTGATGAAAGCTACAGACAGTAATAGAAAATTACATTGGGTTTCTGGCCAGCCTCGGTCTGGTTTCAGTGCAGCTGGTGGTGTAGCCCATTGCAGGCAATGCAGGAGACAGAGGAATGGGCTCTGATGGCAGAAATCTGGACTGGGAGACACCAGCCATGCTGACTGTGGCAGTGGGTGAGGTATTGCCTGTCTGTCTCTGGAGGTGGCGAGGACACCTGCACCTGATGCCCAGCACTGGCAGAGGAGAAGGCAGTGGGGAAGGAGACACAGTGCTGGCAGGAATGTGCCCAAGGTGAAGACCTCCAAGGATGGGTCCTGCGGACCATGTTTAACCAGTGGCCCCAGCACAGAATGTATGTGCTGGTGAAGTTCTGCACTGGCAAGGAACTGGGGGAGATTTCCAGTGTGGAGGAGAATGGGATGGTGTCCCAGGAAAAAGTGAAAGACACAAAATGCAGAAGTGAGGTAAAATTTGGTGTATGGAGTAACAGCATCGTGTGCTTTGGGGGCAAACGGGAATTTCTGCTGCAAGCTTGGAGCCCTTCCTCCTAGGAATGGCACAGGGAGAGAAAGGCTTGTGTGCACAGGTTTGCCTCCAAGCCACAAGGAGCTGTAATGTGATGCACTGGTAGCAAAGAGACATGTGATGAGTAGATGTGCTAAGGAGCTATTTTCAGAAGTGAAGGGAATACCGAGTAACATCGCAAAGCACTGCAGTGGCACCTTCTTTGGGGCAGGTACTGTGTAATGTTTGAACCCCTGGTCAAAAGGACACATTCACACTGAGATATCATGGAAATATTCCAGGTGTCAAGGTCTTGCACTGTCCAATTTACAAAAGGAAGTGGCAGGACCTTGGTTGGTGTAGTCCAGCAAAATTTCCAAACTTGAAATTCCCCAAAATGGTAAATACTGAAAGTTGTTTTGTACTCAGGAATAGAGAAAACACAAAGCTGGAGGAGGAAGTTACTCCAGAGGAAGGGGAAATAATGTCTCTTCAGCAGATGCACACTGCATGTTTTACATTACGTGCCATGAGGAACTGCATGAAAAATAAAGCAAGGAGACACCATGGCTATAAGACAGCATATACTGAATGTACAGGACAGGCTGCCGAACACACTAAGAAACAGGATGACAGCAGGAATATTGCCAGGATCTGGGAATGTCTCTCACCTGAAGAGAGGAAGCAGACAGGGAGTGGAAGGTCCCCTTCACACTGCTGTGAGGCTTTTCCCTGTGGTGACACAGCTGAGACTTTGCAGAACTTCACAAGGAAGTTGAGAACTTCCCTTTGAGAAACTGGCTGCTGTTAGCAACCGGGGCTTCACTGGTGGAAATCTGCTACCTAGGGTATGCCTGTAGTATATTAGAGATAGCTGAAGACAGTGAATTCATGCAGTGCTGTATATCTTCAGCAAAGTATTGTGCATTCCTGTTCTTCACAGTACATTTTAATCTGCAGTGATCTTTGCCTGACTGTTAACTATTCCTCAGGCCAGCATCAACATCTCTCAAGTGATTGATGCTGCAAACACAGGTGTTTTGGTGCATGGTGTCTTAAGGGTGCCTGCTGAAGTCTTGTCCACTACTATTCAAACATCACGAGAGCCTGGCAGACATCTGATTCCCATCTGCGTCAGTGGGCAGGACTCAGAAATGTGCTGAGATAATCCCCGGGGAGGTGACAAAGCCTCTTTGGGTTACAGACAGGCCCACCCAACAATTACCCCTGGGCTGCATCCAAAAGCTGGCAGCTAGGCTTATTGACATGCCACAGGTGAAGGTCAGAGACTTCTACGGGGTGTCCTGTCAGGCTGTATTTTTCACTTCCAAATTAGATGCGTTGCCAATGGCTTTCTCAGGCTCTTGCACCGAAACAGCAGCAAGTACCTCTGTGAGTGTAAAGTCATATTCTGCTCACTAGCAAGAAGTCAACAGTAAAATAAACCAAGGTTCTATACTTGTTTGTGTATATTTTACTCACTGAGAGGTCATGGGGTGTAATGGGGAGGAAGCTCATTCGTCACCTGTTGAAATTAGGTGCTGTTGCAGATATAAGCATCGAAGGAAACAGCCTTGGAAATATTGGTGCAATGTAGCATGAGGACATGACATACCAGACAGATGGCTACACTTATCCGTTATCTTTGGGTAAGCCTTTGCCAAGCGAACAGCTTTTGGAGGGCGCGGACAGGAGCTTGTGACTGCTTGCTTGGTTTCCCATGACACTTCAAGGTGTCAGGGCAGGGTTGCTCTCTCCAAGGCCTCATCCATCAGCTGCTGACACTGAGGGTGTATGGTTGCTAATGCCCCAAACTGGGATAATGGAAAATCACTCTCAAACTGTGTGTCGCCCAGTAAACTGTCCCTAACCTCCCCGAGACAAGTAAAGAGAAAAGTTCGGTAAGACGCTGTACTCATTGACATAAAACACCGCACCCCGCTGGTGTGCTGGTTAGGTTGGGATGGAAGATGGCAGGGCACTGGAGAACAAGAGCCTGGCAGAAGAAATTACCTGTAAATGGCATACCCAGAGCAGCAGGGGGAGGTTTTTGTCTCTTGGTCACATGGCTCGCTTGCAGGTAAAAAAACGCCAGCCGCCTATGGAGCAAAAATAATGACTCCAGCAATTCTATTCCAGGAGTTGGATGAATTTTTTTGTATGAGTCATTTCCTCTAAAGGAGTTTGACTAAAAAAAAACCCAAATGCTCCCCAAAAGCAAAGCTCATTAACTTCCTCAAATTTTGCCTGAAATTTTGTTGAACAGGACAGTTTCCTCTCTTTCCTTTGCGGGCAGGAACGCGGAGACACCTTCTGCGTGAAAAAGGAATAACAGAACCAGCTAGGTTGGAAAAGACCTCTAAGATCATCAAGTCCAACTGTTACCCCGGGACTGCCAAGTCCACCACTCAGCCATGGCACTGAGGCTCTCATCTACATGGTTTTTGAACACTTCCAGGGATGGTGAGTCCGCCACTGCCTTGAGCAGCCTGTTCCGGTGCCTGAGTGTGCTCTCGGTAAAGAAGTTGTTCCTAATATCCAATCTAAACCTTCCCTGGTGCAGCTTGAGGCCATTTCCTCTTGTCCTATCACTTGTTACTTGGGAGAAATTACTTGGGAACTTCTAACCCTAAAAGTGTTGTGGGGTGGGTTTTGTCCTGTGGGACATCTTTGGGACGTGGGGTATTTTGGGCCTCCTGTGCAGCCAGGATAGCACTGGTAGCAGGGCTGGGGTTGAGAGCTGCCAAATGTGGCCCCATGGCACTTCTGCAGCTCAGCAGTGGAAGAGGACTGTCTGACAGGGAATTTGGGATTCCCTGAGCCCATTGGCTCCTCCAAACCGTTTAAGCTGCCCTGCTCCAAGCCGTAAGAGCTGCCCTGCCCTGGCTTGCTTGCTGCCCACCTGCCTGCTCCTTGTAAGTCTTTGTGCTCCTGAAAGCAAAGTTTAACCCAGCGTTGGTGAATTACTGGGTTTGTTGTTGTTTCAGCCTGGATGATAATGCTGCTGACCTACGTTTGTCATGGTACCTTTATTTAGAGATGGATTCTCTCTGAAGCTGTTGGTCTGGAGCCTGTTGCTGTACCCTGATTCCATAACTCACAGGGGCTGCCCTGGGACCTTGTTCTGTCTGTCTTGGTTTTGTGGCTGACTGTAATGCTATGAAAGCTTGCTGCCTATGAATTTTTTAGTGGAAACCAAGGGAAATAAGAAAGCAAGATGGATGGTTGTGTTTTGAACAGAGTAAGCATGGACAGTGAAACAGCTGCCTTGCAGAGTGGGGTGAAAAGTGACAGATGATCCTAAAGTCACTTCATATTAATGTGCTGTGTACTAAGTACATTGCAGAGGACATGGGTTAGCATTCAAAATATAGCAGAAAAGTGCAGTACGTACCTATTTAAAGCTGCTGAGCTGTCTATTTTTGAAATGTTCGGTCATTAAAAATCTCCTTAGACATCTAAGAAAGTGCACCAGGATGCGACAAACAAGTCGGTCCTGGCTGCGGAGAGACCCAGCTGCCACAGGGCAGAGCCAAGCTGTGTCTGCTGAGAGGACAGAGGACAGAGACGAGGTCTTTTTCAGCTTGGATTTTGAGTGGGGTCTGCTCCCTGTCCCAACAGCTACTTATTTATTTAGTGACTCTTAAATACACTCAGGGAGCCCCTTAGCCAAGGTGAGACTGAGAGCGCCAGCCTAGCATACGAAAATAAGGGAGGTCCCACCTCAGCCAGGCATGCCTTCGGAGAAGGACAGACTAGGGGCACCCACTGGCATCAGGGGGGATTCAGGAGGATGCATGGTGGCCCCAGGGGAGCTGCCTCCCCCAGTGGGAGCCGGGGCTTGCAAACCCTGCTCTAGAGGCGGGGTCCTCATCCATGAGTTCCCTGTCTCATGTGTGGGACAAGCCCTCAAGCAACAAAGAAGAAAAGTTGGAAGCTGTCCATATAGGAGACGTTGTGTGAATTAGGTAGGCAGGAAATCATGGGGAAGATGGACTTCTGGTTACCAACGTTCACTGTCTTTCACCTGGAAAAAACCCCAACAAACCCACCCCAAAACCAAACAGGGAAAAAACGCTGTACATTTTTAAAGTATAAATGTATAAAAGGCATTGATAAATATTGGTGGATTCAGTGGTTTTGCTCAATTTACTAAATCACTGCAAATAATACTTTTAGGTAACAGAAAGTCATGTAGAAGAGCAGGGTTGCAGGCAGGGGGATGGAGGACTGTACTGATAAACAAGGTTTCCCTGGGAAGAAAAAAGAAGTAAGTAAAATAGTTATTTCAGATGCTGACATGGCAATGTATTATACAGAAGTGCAAGGTTTGTAAAGAAATAAACATTCATTGATTGGCCTTTCTTTTGCGAAAAACATTTCACTGCCTGGAATTCATCTTGAAACCAAGTGGAAACATTTCAAAGAGGAAGGATGTAGAAATTGTTCCACTTCTGTATTTCTGTTGAGCTTTTGGGAGAACTTTTTTGAATCTTCGATCTATTTGTAGGTAATATCGCATCAGATTTCCTCTGAATCCCATTTTATATCCACTCTGCGCCTGACAGCAGATGTGCTTGTTGTGTTCAGCTGGATTTGGAGCACTTCTGCTCCAGAAGAAAACAGTGTAGGAGCTGTTCCTCCTGGTATTGTAGTGCCCCAGATGCTTAAAAACCAGGGCTAAGAGCTAGTGCCGTGGCCTGTATCAGCCACAATACACTTGTAGCAATGCAGCTCTGCTTGGTTTCCGTTTCCGTTGCACTGGTGCAATTCTGCTGGCGGATGCCATCTCACGTGGGCTGGTGAAATCCATCATAGCAGCAGTGAGCAGCCCCAGGCTTGAGAACAAGCTGTCTGCTGAGGTGCACTTTACCCATCGAGGCGAGTGTTTAACAACACACAGGGTGTATCAGTGAACTTTAAATTCGCCTAACAACGTTACATGCCTTTGCTGGCTCCACACAGGATTCTGCAGGATGTGTGCTGGGCAGCATAGGCAATTGCTCACAAGGTAAGGCCTGTCTCACCCCCCAGGCTGCCCCTGTGGGCTGTGTTTGCAAGATGGACCTCCCAGTGCTCCTGAAGGTGCATCTGGCAGCCTGGGTCCCACCGAGACAAGGTGAAGCCATGCTGCAGGCACACACTGCCACGCAGGGTGCCACATTGCCATCCCTTACCCTGGTCCTCACTGACCATGCGGAGGTGACCCTGGGCTGAGTGCTCGCTGGAGAATTTGGGTAGGTGGCTCCAGATCTCTCCTTTGCTGGTGCTTTGGGGGAAAGCGCTCTGCAAGCTCTCTATAAATGTGCTAGAAGTGTTTTGGGAACTGTTTTCTCTCTAGGAAATATTGGTGTTTCTTCAAAAAAATGGGTCCAGAACCAGTGACTGAGCCATAAACCCTGGTGCAGGATGAAAGCAAACCCTCTGTGTCTACCCCATCCGTTCCCTTCTCCCAGGTCAGGCTGTTGAGCTGGGAAACAGAAACCCCTTCTTGAAGCAAAATGAAGGCGCATGAGCAGGGCACATGCTTTACAGCTTTGCAGCTGTTGTGGCCCAGGGACCTGCACACTACTGTGAGTGCTTTTTCTTTTTCTTCCTTTTTCTTTTTCTTTTTCTTTTTTCTTTTTTTCCCTTTTTCTTTCTTCAAAATTGGGAACAAGGGAAAGAGACACAAAGAAATGAAAAGCTTCCACATATTCCACTTAATTGTGCAGTGGGCAGGTGCCTGTTTTCATTATTCCTGCAGACTGAAGGCCTGGAGCATGTGATTTGATTATCATCATTGTCAAAAGCAGTGCCCAGTGCCTGCTGCAAGAAAGGACATTTCAGGGCAGCTCAGGGGGTCACTGGTCCCTGCGGCAGACATGCTGACCCCCAGTTGTGACCATCACTTCCCCCCCCCCCCAGTCTCTTCCCTATGGAGATGTGTTAAAGGCTCCTTCTAGGAGATATGCAGAATGCCACAGGCAGCGACACAGAGGCTGTGCTGTACCTTCCTGATGGCTCCTGTGCTCCATAACCTCCACTATTTATTTAAATAAGCCACCACCTTAGTTAAAGCCTCAATGGCTTGAAGCTCAACCTCCAGATGGTATACCAGGAGGGATGTGGGAAGGTCCAGTGGCAACTGGGAGCACCAGTGCTATGCTTTTGTCTGGGGTACTCTGTTGGATGCTGGTGTCATGCTTGAAGAGGGATGTGGAAGTGATGGGAAGAGTAGATGGGACTCAGACCTTAGAAAATAGCCTGGCAAATGTGGTTGTAATCAGCTCAGGTCACTCAGCCTATCAAGAGGGGACTAAGGAGTGAGCTATGTAGGTCACCTTTGTAGGCCAAACCTTTGAGTCCTGGCCAGCCATGAGACCGGTGGGGATGAGGATGACCAGTGGCCAAAACCTGCAGTGCTGCTCCTACCTTCAGAGGACAGGGAGGGCTGAGAGCCAGGTGTAGTCAGGGGTCACCTCACTCTTGCAGCAGTGAGACAGCTTCATTGTCTTCATAGGTGAGTTTGAAAGAGCCCAGCAGAGACATGCAGCACAGTGTTAATGGATGCTTCAACTAACAAGTCTTTGTGGCAGCTGAAAGGAATTTTCCTGTGCCCAAACCCCTCACACTGTGGTCAGCATCAGCCTCATCTGCTGTGCCAGTGCAGAAGGCATGAGGTCCTTATCTTCACCTGCCCACAATTTAAGATGACTGTGGGGAAATTTTGGGATGACTCATTCAAAATTCAAGACAGCTCAATGGCAGTCTGTGTCTGCTGATGGAGTGACAAGGAAACTCCACTGGGCAGGATGCAATCCCCAGCCAACAAAAGCATAGCAAGAACTAAGGCAAAACACTCCTACAAGATGGATGGTTAACTCTTTGGGCAGCTTATCAGTCAAAGCAAGAGTTTTGTGTTCCTCACAGGCCCTAAGTCAAGGTGCGGTTCCTTTCTGAAGGATAGTCTGTCATTCAGCCAAACCTCACTGAGTGCCGGTGAGAGCTGTGAGGTGATGCCTGTGGGCATGTGCTGGCCAGGAGATGGATGATGGCCAGAGCTGGTCTGCCCTGCTGGCTGTGGGTCTGTGTGCCCCCAGTAAAACACAGGATGTACCCCTAGCCCAGTCATGGCTGCATTGCTTCCCACAAATGCCAGCTATGACTAGGGCCGTGGGATCATATCAGCTCTGCCTTCCATCATGCACAGCCAGCATCCACCCAGCCCACAGCATCAACTTTCCAAGGAAGAAGCAAACCAGGAGCCTGTTGCTATGAGCACGGTTCTGCTCCCATCCTTAGGAGACTGCACTATAAGGTGAAGCATTGGCTTTTCTCAGCAGATGGAATGCTCCAGGCTCCACTAGTAATTAGCGTTGGAAATAATAATGACTAGGATGAGAAAAGGCTGATGATAGCTTGAAGGTTTTATACAGGATGAAATGGAAAGTCATGGTGCATATGTCTCAGGTCTTGCATCAACTTAGTGCTGCTGTGATTCGTTAAGGAATACATTCACAGCTTCAGCAGCAGGTGGAGACACCCGTGGGTTTACTGCAGTTCTTCAAGGTTTGCAAGGCCTATTCATAGCCCTAAACAAAAATAGTAGGCATGCATACTACATACATGCTATACTACAATTGTATGTATACAGAAACTGTAAGAGTTTGGCTTAGCTAGCAAAAAATCATTAGCAATGTACCTTAAAGAAAATCAGAACACTTCGAAACCTTTGAATAAAATTTTATTCATATATTACTAACAAGGTTTCTTACCAATGAAGGGTAGAAGCTGGTATTAGGCATGCATAAACAAAACTAATTAAGAACACCATATCTTTTGTGAAGATCAGTTAAGGAAGCTTTTAAAGCCAGACGGGTGTTACTTAAGTGATTCCGTTAACTGACTTTGTATGTCCTTTTACTGATTGGCTTTATTCAGGTATGCAAAGTTTGGGTGTGAACAGCTATAGGCAGCTTCAGATTTTTCCCTCCACATAAAATTCTTATGGGAAACTATTTGTCAAAGAGGTTTTTTTCATGACCGTTTGGTCTCCAGCATTTTCACCTGTGGCATCTTGCTGGGAGGTAGTGCGCTACAGCTGAGGTTCACCCACCAGGTGCAATCTGCTGTGAAGAAGAATATGAAGCAACTGATTGTGTATAACCCTTAGAGTCACATTACCAGCATGCGTGTGTTTTTCCAGTGGGAGCATTGCTTTCTGTTAACTTCCTTTAAAATGCAGTTAATACTTTTTGGTTTCAGTGGCGTGCAGTAGACTGGTAACACAGTTGCTGTTGTAGCGCTGAGCCCAACCCTGCCAAGGGAGGGAAAAGTCTCCTCCCTCCCTAATGGCATCCCTGTCCCTGTTCCAACCCTCTGCATGTGGCCCCACGCATGACTGTACCCCAGAGCAGTGGTGCAAATGGAAGTGTGCTGTGGAAATGGAAGTGCGCTGTGCAAATGGAAGTGGGGTACAAATTCATCTTCCTTTGCTCTTTAGGCCATGGTTAAAAAAGTATATCTAGATTTAAAAAAATGTTAATAAGTTTACCTACACATGGCTTAAAACCCCACCTGCTGATTCATTTAAGAACAACAGAGAAACGTGTAGGGTAGGGTAAGGTAGGATAGGGTAGGGCAGGGTAGTGTAAGGAGGAAACACAGGACACAGTGTGTGTGAAGGTCAGCAGGAGAATCCCTTCTGTGCTCCAAGAAATTAAAATAGGGCAAGATGCTGCCCTGAGAGTTCTGACAAGTACAGGAGTCAGCTGTGGGGAATAGCGGACAGCACTGGCTTTCTATTAGCTGCTGATGCTAAGAGGTTTTTATGCCTTGTTTGCACAGGTTATTGTAGAACTTCACATAGAATCATAGAACCAGCTAGGTTGGAAAAGACCTTTAAGATCATCAAGTCCAACCTTTACCCCAGGACTGCCGAGATCACCGCTAAGCCATGTCACTGAGGGCCTCATCTACACCGTTTGTGAACACTTCCAGGGATGGTGATTCCATCACTTCCCTGAGCAGCCTGTTCCAATGCCTGACCATCCTCTCAGTGAAGAAATTGCTCTTAATATCCAGCCTAAACCTCCCCTGGCACAGCTTGAAGCCATTACCTCTTATCCAATAACTTGTCACTTGAGAAAAGAGACCAGCCGCCTCCCCTCTCCGTCCTCCTTTCACACAGTTGTAGAGAGCGATAAGGTCCCCCCTGAGCCTTCTCTTCTCCAGACTAAACAACCCCAGTTCCCTCAGCCGTTCCTCATAAGGCTTGTGCTCTAGGTCCTTAACCAGCTTTGTTGCCCTTCTCTGGGGCATATTTTGATATAATTCAGTGATCACTATTCCCAGTTTCTCCCTAGCAGGGATGCTGTTATGTAGATAAAGTTTCCTGCATAGTGAGCTATCTGGTGTGCCTACTTTACCAACAGAGCTTGCACTGTCTACCAAAGATATGTTTTTGCATCATCAGAATTATACTACTGTAAATCCAAGTGTAGGAACCATTTGGCTACTATACAGGTAGGTTTTATTGGTGACAATTTTCCTCATATTAGATTAAGCTGCATGGCTATTACTGTCTTCGTAGCATAAACTGTGCTTATTGCAGGGACGATATTGTGATTTCAACAAAAGTCCTTCTCCTGACTGAAGTAAATCAGTGTAGATTCACTGTAGAAAAATCTTGAAAACTTGCATATGAAAATTTGATTTAATTTTGCATTAAAATGAATAGCCTTGAAACTTCCAATGCAGTCAGGTGAAGAACCTGTTTAAACATCCTATGTGTACACTAAACATACAGCTTGGGAATCACTTACCCTCTTCAGCTGCAAGTGCTTCTCTGCCTCCACCCACAGCTGTCTTATCAGCGCAAGCATTCAGAAAAACCCAAGGACAGAGCTCCTATTCACGCTTTTCATATTGCTACAAAACAAAATGCAGCAAACCTAAACCCAAACCCAAACCAAACAATGGCATCTTTTGATGGGTGGTTGAAGTCTGACCTTATCTGCCTGCCTTATGTTTGAACAAGCTTTCATGCAGAAATATTAACTGTCACTCAGTGAGGCCACATCCAACCGATGTTACTTGTCAGGGGAAATGACAGTAAAGAGCCACCGACTCAATCGGTGTTTGAGCTGCCAGTTTCTGGCTTGAAGGAGAAAAGAGCAATGTGAATGGGGAATGCAGAGTTTGGGGGTGATTCTGGTTCAGAAGGCAGAAATACCCCTTGGTACAAGCTGAATATCCTGCTTTGTGAGCCCCACCTCCTCCACAGACAGCTGAGCAGCACCCATTAATTTATCTAGCCTCTTTTGATGACAAAGGGAACAGAAAGATTATAGTTTAAGTATATAATTTTCATTTGATGTGACAGGTTAAAGCTATGTGCATTTAGAGAAGGCTTAGATTATTTTAGTTCAATTACAACACTGATTTAGGCCCTGACTCACTCTTTGAGGCCTGACTTCATGTAGAAATATGTTGACTTAAATTTACTGCTAATGAAATATAGGCATATGTTTACATTACTCTGCTTAAATGTTTTGCTGGTCTAGGGGTGGGCTTACGCTGCAAGCGCATTCCTGAATCAGAGGTATCAAGAAGTGGATTTTGCTTGGGGCTTTTTTTTGTTAGTTAGTTGGTGGGGGTGTTTTACAGGACAAAGGCTAGATATTCCAGAGTTTAATTTTCTTCCCCTTGTGCCCCTCCCAGAACTTAGCCTGTGTAATCTCTGAGCATAGTATGTGTATTTCAGTGAGCCAAATACTCCCAAGTCTCCCTGGCTTTGATAATAGCTGGGCAGGATAAGAGCTCGGGAGAATCAAACTGCTAAAACCCACAGAACAAGCTGGGAGCAGTAACCTCTCTCTGCCATGGCTGAAGGGAGTGGAAACAGATTTATATGATTGCCTTAGCAATCCCATTTCAGTATGCTCCTTGGCTAGGAATGCCCAGAGGGCAGTGGGTGAGTGATGGGATGTGCAGCAGTTTTTTGGAGCAGTCCTCTGCAGCAAATCTGGAAGTGGATCTGAACCTCTCTTCTTACTTGTATTTCTCCTGCAAAGTCGAACAAGCAAACAGCATTTTGTATGTCTCCTTAACTACACCTATCCATCTCTAGCCTTTGTGTGGAGGGGGAGGAGAAAGGGAGCTGCCAGCAGACCATAGTGATTATTCAGCTCTTGTTTTTTATGCTGCACTAGAACAACCTGTTTCAAAAATAACAATCACAAATCAAAGCGAATACTTCTTGCTAGAAATTAAAATTCAGTGAATATTTAATGGATATTTTGCTATTAAATGAGCTGCTTTATCCACAACATTGATTCAGAAGTGTTCTTTTTTGCTTGAGCTTGAAGCCCTTAGGAGAGGAAATGTATTTCCCTGAAGCCCTTTGCTTCAATAATTGTTGTCATGTGAAACTGTCATTGATTGCTATCCCCAGGGGACAGCTGGCATATATACAAAGGTAAAAATGCTGCACTTCTCCACTTGAACCAAGAAGTATTGGAAGTGGCCCTGGAAAGGGATCAAACGTCTTGCCTGGGCTCAAGCAGACCTAGAGCAAAGTCTTGAGTGCTGTCCTGAGCACAGGCTGGCGCTCAAACAGCAAAGTGTCAGCCTTCAAGCAAACAGGGGGATACGAGGAGAGGGGCAATGAAGTGATGGAGCAGAAAGGGGAGACTGAGGACTGAGGGGGGGACACGGAGGGTGATGTTTGCTCCTCTTTGCCCTTTTCACCCGGTCGTCATTCCTCATCAGGGAAAACCCCTGTGACTCCCAGAGTATCTCAACGCAGCCTTTTTAATAGAGGGAGATTTCTCTCCCACTGTGCAAATCAAGGCAGTGTCACTCGTAATTGGGGGCGCAGAGCTGAACTTTCCCAGCCCTGGGAAGGGGTGGCTCTGCCCTGACACGATTTCCAGCTCCGTGAGCGCCACTCCTGCGCCTGGGAGGCTATTGCCTCCCCTCCTCCCATCCAAAATACCCAAAATAAATACATTTGCAGACAGTTCCTAACCTTCCCTTCTCTGCCGATGGAGCTGCAGCAGTACAGTTGGTCTGTTACCTACGGGAGAGAGGGAGGGAGGCAAGCAGAAGGAGGAAGAGCGGGAGGGAGGAGGGAGATAAAGAAGAGACAGGCGTGGAGTTCGGGTTACCGCCGCTGCATCGCTGCCTTCTCTCGCTTCTCGCTCCGGGGCACAGACGATCATGCACAGCCTCGCTCGGGATGTCTGGGCTGTGAGGGGCTCAGAGGAGACTTCACAAACGGTAGCCGGTGCCCCCCAGTAGAAAGAGCAGCCCGCCCATTGCTGCTCCCGCGCAACACGGCCAGATCCGCTGGAGGATGCACTGCAGCGCCTGAGGTGAGGAGATGCCCGCTTCTTTCCCTAACTCCAGCTGCAGGTATGGCTGTGGGCAGGGGAGCCCGTTCACCGAGGGACGTGCCCTTGCACGCACCCACACCACTGACTTTCTGAAACTCGCTGACTGCCGTGGCTGTGTTAGGGGAGTCAGATATGAAGGGGACAGCAGGTGTGGACACTGTTCCAAAGACCGGGATCGAAGTCTGGACCTCCTTATCCGGGGAAGTGACTTGCCTGAACTGGGCAGCATGTGGCCCCATGGCACATGGGGTTCGGCTGAGGGATCCTGACTGCAGTGCACATCCTCTGGTAAAACGGGTGATGGGGTGTGCATTGTGCTAATTGGCATGAGGGGTGGACTGATTTGATGGTAAGAAGGTAGTAATAAGTAATCTCATTTGCCAGAGGATTTAGTGTGTTTTAATGTGGGGAAACATTTTGGCAGCCTGTAACCCGGGGCAGGTTCAGAGATAAAGAACAGGATCGATAAGGACAAATACAGGGTTTTCCTCACTGTCCTGTGCGTTTGCTGAGACCTTGGATAAAACTCTTAAATAGAAGATCCACGGGGTACAGGTAAGTAATTAAAAAAGCAGCTGTTGATGCTGATCCTCCAATACTGTGTATAACCAGCACTTTTAAAGCCAAGCAGGTATTTACGAAGGATTTGCCAGCATGAGGCCCCCACAGTGAGGTTTCTGTTCCCCTTCTTTCTTCCTAAGCCCTGCTAATCAAAAGAAAAGTCGGACACTGTCCCCCCAGTTACCATTGGCGCAGGGCTGGGTGGTGAGGGGAGCCTGGGTAGCTGTCATTGGGCTTTCTCTGCCCGGGGCAGAAACTACATGGTGCCCAAGAACGTTATCCTCCTAAACTACCAGACTGCTTCTTGAATAAACATGTCAATGCAAAGACTTAGTTCAACTGTTGTATTGATAGGGGGAGAATAAAGCTCCAAAGTCCTTAAGATAACTGTGCCAAGAGGCAACATGAAATGAAAGAGCACAGAACTGTATGAGCACTGGGCTCACCTGGTCCAGGAAAGTGCTACCTCAGCTTAAAATAGGGGCAAAAAATATCTGAAAGGTAGTATCCTGATAGGTCCTCATCCCACAGTGACACCGGCAGGGCTGAGCAGCACTCTATTTATTAAAGATTAAAGGGTGACACTGGAACGTCTTTGTTGGTGACTTTTCCCATTCTCAACATTTTTTGTACAATCTGCGTAGTTATCTCTTCCCTGCAGCGCTCTTTTACTTCTTTCTTCATGTATCTTGAGATTGCTTCTGAGGGAGAAGAGCAAGATCCTCATCCTGTCTGAAATAACCATTTTCAGGTTTGTTTTCCTTTATTTCATTACGATGAAAAATGCAGTGTAGCACTATTGGGAAATGAGAGTCGTGGAATCGTAGAATCACAGAATGGTTTGGGTTGGAAGGGACCTTAAAGGTCAGCCAGTTCCAATCCCCTGCCATGGGCAGGGACAAATAATTTGTTTCGGTGGGCACAGACGCATACATACAGTTTCTAAGAATGGCTCTTCCCTAGCTCAGAGAACCGGGCTTTTGGAGTCCTGGCATTGACAGCAAGAGCTTAAAGAAGAATTTTTCTCATTGCTTTACACGTTTATGAAGATAAGCGGGTGGCTGTGAGTTGAATTTTGTTCGTATTCAGCACAATGAACCACATGGGTTTATACAAGGTAAGGCTGCTATGATTCATCCCATTGTGGGCAATCGCTTATTGTTAGTGAGATCTGGAGTTTGGAATATAGCAAGTAAAATAGTAATTGTAGTCAAATTGTTGATTCACAAGGCAATTTTTAAAAAGTTAAGTATGTCCATTAGCATCAGTGATAAATGGAAAATGGGGGTATTGTAGGAATAGAGGGAGCATTAGAAGATGTGAGTCTGTTAGCATTGACGAAAAACCTGGAAATGGATGCTTGTACACAGTGGGTGGAGGGAAGACAAAGACAGAAGGAGAAGACTTTTAGGCTGAATAATTGGAAAGCGTGACTACCAAGACAATAAGAGGTCCTTTTTGGGAGAAGAAGCAGGGAGTGCCCCAAAGGCAGATATCTCTTTGCTGGTTGCCTGCTAGCTGTGACTGGAAACCTGTGGAAGTGGGCTAAGTCAAAACTATCCGAATATGCTCCTAGAAAGGACAAAAAACACATGCACCCGGGGCTCTCCTGTTCCGTTTGTCTATTGATAGTTTGAACTTCACAACAAAGTGCCTGACAGCCCATATTGCACCCTCCACTGCAATGACTTTCTCCTTCCTGGAAAAGGGGTCTGGCCTAACTAAATGTCCAGGCTGACATTGTGGTGGGCTTTTTAGGGCCAAGATTCATCCAGAGAATTTTGCAGGCAGCTTGGAAAAGCAAACTGGTATTTTAAGCTAGAAATAAGTTTTTTGGCTTGGCTAAAGTCCCTGGAAGTGCATTTCTTTTTGACTCTTCAGGTGCAGTACTTCTGTGACATTATGGGAGCAGCTCCCCCTCCTGCCGAACTTTCTGCTGTTTTTGAGAGCAAAACTGTATTGTGGTCTAAGGCTGCTGCTTGGGTTTTCCAACTGAATGGTCATGGTTGGGTGGATGAAAAAAAAAAACCAAAAATAAACAAGGGAAAAAAAAAAAAAGAAAAAAAAGGGAGAAGGTTTTGCTGTAAATAAAGTGCCTAGCAACTCAGTGTTAAAATGATAGATACTGGTATGTGTGAAGCAGAGGAACAATGTCTTGCTTTGACTCGCTGATGGACTGATAAGAAGAGACAATCCTGATAGCAGAGGCTGACGAGAGGTAGCAGAGGGTCTGACAGTAAGGACAGCAGAAAAATATCTACCCTTGTCCTGTATCCTGTTCCAATTTCTGTCTTTCTTGCCTGCCAGTTTTGATGTTTGGTTTGAGCAAGACATTGTTAATACGTATTGCCATAAAAAGTGAAAAGTGTCATTTTAAAGTGCCAGGAAGGGACATTTAGCCTCATCACCCCAATGGCTGTTCATGTGCACTTCTTTCAGGTGGAAGCAGCGCCACCGGCTCAGGAGGCTCTGGTGGGACTCTGCCACCGAGCATACACAGCAGAGTGAGCCAGGCAGTGCTCCCAGGGACAAGGCAGGATAAGGCTGTCCCTGTGAAACTCTTCATTTTGTGAAGTTCACCATCACTGTTTTTGGTAGTCCCGCATGGGGCTTAGTGGGCTCTGCTGTTCCTGACAAGGTCTGGTAGGTGCTGGGCATTGCCCTGCTCCAGGAGTTGGGGAACAGCAGAAAGCTTCTGGGCTCCAGCCTGGCTCCTGCTCATCTGAAATGCTTGCAGTTAGGAAAAAAGAATTGTTTCCTGCTGTAGTTGACATTTTCTTGTTATCTATGCATGTTTAATCCCTCTTCGTGTCCTGCTGAGCTTCTGAGAAAGCAACCTAGAGGGTTTATTCTGAGGAAATCAAAAGTTAGCAGCTATTACTTGTACCTATACTAGGCTGCATGTTACTTTCGATTACTGGGCAAAGAAAATGGGAATATCGCTGTCAACTTTAAATGTGCAATATTTGAGGTTGTAACTCCTGTTTACACACTTAAATGGTGCCTCTGTTTTTGAGTCTGACATGTGGCAACTGCTTTGTCTCTGTTTACAGAGCAGGATGGTCAAAAGCACTTCGGTCATTTGTGGTTCAGGCTGTTCCCTGGCTGATGTGTGCAACCTCAATGCAAAGCCAATGCCGATCGTCCACTGAACTCAGTGGCCTGGCTGTAGCTTTGCCCCAGAAAAACTAAGAAAACTTTATTTCTTTAAATTGATATCTTAAATCTGTTTCTCAGGGGGACTCTAGACCTACTTACCTCTCTCTGCCTCAGGCCAGATTGCTTTCCCTGATCTATATGGCATCTAGTCTTGACCTCTTGGTGCCTCTTAGATAATTATACTCATTAACAGACTTAAAGGAGGTGTCATTAATTTTGATGGGATAAATAGACTTCATCACAGGAGTTACCATGGCCCTGTCACTGTGCAACATGAAAGAGTTACACAAGGGTGAGTGGTGTGAACAGAGAGACCCTGGAACCAATCTGCTTACTGTGGCAGGACGCTGGGGGCAGTTCATGCCGCTGGTGGAAACAGGAACGTGCGAGGAGAGGGCTGCAGGGTGACTGATTTGAATCACAGACCTCAACTCCCCTTTTGTTTTCTTCATGTGTTCATTTCAGGCATAGAAAAGAGGAACACTGGGCTGCTGGCACCTGTAGCCCACATTGCTTGGGTCCCAGGATTTCATGCAGACCCCATTTGGATCTGCAGAGAGCCATGAAACACCACACCAGTCAATTTAAACAAGCTGCTCTCAAGGACACAAAGAAGGTAACTTTTTGGCAATGTCCTACCTGAAATATTTTCCAGTTGGAATAACAGGAGATGGAGAAAGTTTTGAGATAATTACAAACTAGTTTGTGACTCAGGTCAGAGAGAAAAATCAAGAATGCTTCATCCCTGGCAGTATTCAAGGTGGTGTTGGACATAGCCTTGGATGGCATGGTTTAGTGGGAGGTGTCCCTGCCCATGGGAAGGGGGGTTGGAACTAGATGATCTTAAGGTCCTTTCCAACCCTAACTATTCCATGATTCTATGATTCTATAGCATCATGCAAAAAGATTCTCTATAAACCCAGAAAGATTTGTTTTGATGCAACCCCCCTGGATGCTGTTCAAAATGACCTCTGGAAAAGAGATTAGTTGCTAGTTAAGTCTTCATTGCTTTCTGGACCACCTCCCATAGATTTATTGTTCCCTTCATATTAACATCTTCAGGACTGTTCCATGGAGATATGTGCGTGCAGGCTGGAAATCTTGAATCACAGACTGTATTTTTTGTCAGATGGAGGCAAATGAGGAAAGATATAGTGACGAGTAATTTAGAAACCACAGGCCTTTTCACACCTAACCTATGCCTGTATCTCTGTTGCAGAGAAAGATACTTTAGGCTGGATGGCGGTGGTTTTGCTAAATGCAGTCCCAGCCATGTTGCCTTCTTGAAACTTTAGAGATGCCATTGTTTTCCATACATTCTTCACATATAGCAGTTCTCCCAAGCAGTGGGGGAGACAGATTATTTGCTTCACCCAGGAATCTGAACCTGCTGTTCTCAAGTAGGATGAGGGATGGGAGAGCTGCTCAGCATCCCAAGGGTAAGGAGCCAATAATTTAATTCCCTGCTACGGCAACTAAATAGCTGCTGTATCAAACTTGCCCATGTTTATGCAAAATATTTTTAACTTTCACAGTTTTCCCTATTCACCTGAAATCAAGAATCAGATTGATGATTTAAAAGGAAAAATGAACTAAGCGAGAGGAAGCTGGTTGTCTCTCTGTCACCTTTTTCTTTGTGTTCCTTCAGTAAATGCCAACTCTGCAATATAGTGCTAGGCTTGGGTCACTGGGACACCAAGGCTGTACCTATGCAACAGACCTTCACTGGTCACACCACAGGCTCCTGCTGGCCACAGAGACATCTGGGGCAACTCTTCACTTCTTGAGCTCCAAGGGGGAGACATTAAAGGCAAGCTCATTAGGAGAGACGTCTGTGTTCACCCATGCATTTTCTGGGTTTGCCTGGAGAGGGGAGCCTGGGAAACTGGGCTCTTTGTCAGAGACTGCAGCAGCAGGACAAGCGGTAATGGGTTTAAACTTAAACAGGGGAAGTTCAGGTTAGATACAAGGAAGAAGTTATTTACTGTAGGGGTGGCGAGGCACTGGAATGAATTGCCAAAGGAAGTTTTGAATGCTCAATCGCTGGTGATGTTCAAGGCCATGTTGGACAGAGCCTTGAGTGACATGGTTTAGTGTGAGGTGTCCCTGTCCATGGCAGGGGGGTTTGAACTAGATGACCTTAAGGTCCTTTCCAACCCAAGCCATTTTATGATTCTATGATTTTATATTGAGGAAAACTATTCCAAGAGTGAAATAGGGAAGAAACAGTATTGTGGCAGCAGGTAGGGCACAGTCCTGTATGGATAGGGAGTATGAGATTTCTCCATTGCACATGGTTCAGGCCTTGTATGGCTCTGAAGGGCTGGGGGTCATGGTGAGGAGCTGCAGCTAGGAGAGTCCCCTGATTGGGGTGCAGCATTTGATGTTTTAATTCAGGCATGTTTTAATTACGGCTTTACTTATCTGGACGGCTCCCTCCTACATGTGGCTGCGGAGGCAGAGAGAGCTGAGACACCAAACTGGGGAGGCCCAAGGTCCTATGGTGTGATCTGGATCCTCACAAGCCCTTTCTCCCAATCCCCTCTGCAAATACCTCTGTGGGCAATTGCAAATATTTCATCTGAGAAAAAAGGACACCATTCCTACCAGTTCCAGATAAGCCCAAATTTGCCTAATTTGGTGATTAAACTGATGATATAAGCTAGTATTTTCCAGCTTTCACACAGCCAGAACCACACGAGACCCCACTCTGGGAACTGTGCATTTCTTACCAAGGCCACTGCCTACCCATTGATGGTAGGCAGGGACCTGCTGTGAAATGATGCATGTACATATGTGTGATCTGCAAAATCCATAAAATGTGTGTAACAATTTACATAAATTTGCAAACATTTGCACTCTGTGTGTGTGATTATATACCTATATAAGGTATATAAGGTTTGATGCTTCACACATGGACTGAAAAAATAAGACAGCCTGGCTCTGGATAGGCAGTATTATAAATGCATGCCTGAACATATGCTGGGAGGCTGCTCTCCCAGCTGTCCAGAACAGGGACCTTTTAAATTTCTCTTAGATCTGTTACCAGTGCCCAAACCTGGAAGGAAGTAAATATGGTCAATTCATACTAGTGTGATTTTACTGAAATCTGGTAAAATTAGCATGCTCTGGTTCTTGCTCTTCAGTATTTCTGGAAAAGTTTTAATGGGTTTTAACAGAAAATTGTTCTCATTTACTTTCTTAGTTCAGTATTTGAAGGACTTTTGCTTGTACATATGTCCTGGTTTAACCCCAGCTGGCAGCTAAGCCTCACACAGCCTCTCACTAACCCCCCACTGAGAGAAGAGAGAGAGAATCTGGAGGGTAGAAGTGAGAACACTCGTGGGTTGAGATAAAGACAGTTTAATAGGTAAAGCAAAAGACACAACTGCAGGCAAAGCAAAACAAGGAATTCATTCACCATGTCGCATGGCCAGGCAGGTGTTCAACCATTTCCAGGAAAACAGGGCTCCATTACACATAGCAGTTACTTGAGAAGGCAAACTCTTAACATCCCTCCATTCCTTCTTCTTCCCCCTGCTTCACAGGCTGAGCACGACGCCATATGACATGGGATATCCCTCCTTGGGTCAGTTGGGATCACCTGCCCCAACTGTATCCCCTCCCAACTCCTTGTGCACCCCCAACCCTTTCTGGTGGGGTGAAGAAGAAAAGGTCTTTGCTCTTTGTAAGCAACTGCCCAGCAGTAGCTAAAACATCCCTGAATTATCAATACTGTTTCCAGCACAAACCCAAAACACATCTCAGCACCAGCTACTATGAAAAGCATTAACTCTACGCCACGCAAACCCAGCAAGCCATGATACTGGAATTCATGTGACAGAGAAAAGTCAGACCCTCAAACAGGCTTGTGAGAGTTGGCGACAGGAGCGAACCTCTTCTGCAGCTCAGTTGTCAACTCCAGAACATCATCCTCTCCTGAAAACACTATTTTCAGGGTATTCATGTGCTTCCTCCCAGGCCACTGAAGATGAACAGATGCACAGCAGATTTTGTATAATCCTTTTTTTTGTGTGCATGAGTATATATATATATATATATGCATATGTATATTATCACACAAATTTACTTATGTATTTAATTAAAGCAATTTTAAAGTTAACCACAAGACTACTCTGAGGTATACGTTCAATAAAAAATAGATATGAGGAATACTCTATTTAAAGACAAGGTTAATTTAAAGAAGAAATATGAACTTTAGAATTATTTTCAAAATTCATTAAGCACTGCAAAAATGCATTTAATTGGGAGGAATTTCAGTAAGTCGGGACTCCAGTTCTATTTGTTTCATGGATTTGAGTACACCAGCTGAAGTTAATGGGACTATTCTTATGGGTAAAATGAGCTGAACTTGGTTACAGGAACCTGTAACACAGGTTAAGCCTGCAACTCAAAACCTTTTCATTGCTTGGAAAGGGAAATTTGAGCAAAAAGAGGGCTCTAATATGGTTTTTGGGGAGTCTAGGCAGA
This sequence comes from Amazona ochrocephala, assembly GCA_039720435.1. Classification (NCBI taxonomy): domain Eukaryota; kingdom Metazoa; phylum Chordata; class Aves; order Psittaciformes; family Psittacidae; genus Amazona; species Amazona ochrocephala. The sequence continues at coordinate 97,142,714 of CM077877.1, read as the reverse complement.
ACATTAGAGGTCAGAAGACACAGATTTTCTATGAAATCTACAGATCTAGGGATTGTAAAGTTGGTTTTCTCTATTTTTAGATAGGAAGCCAGATCCAGTTCTTCATGAAGAAGGGGAGAAGCAGGAGGGAATGCTTTTTCCCTTGGTAAAATTTCCCCACTGTAGTGCTCTAAAATAGTAGTTGTGGGCCTGTGGGTTAATGGAATGAGTAACTGAAGCATTATACTTTTCTCCCCAGGTTAATTTATGGAGCTATGTATGGTTTTTTGTGTCTTTTTGGATTGCTTTGATAATTTTTCTCTCTCTCAAAATTTATTTGTAACCAGATACACAGCACATTAATCTGTTACAAGGATGAATGAATGCATATCATTGTTACTCTTTGATTCCCTTTCACGTAGAAAGGAGAGGTGAGTATGGGCAACCCCTTCTCACCTCAGCACCACCATGTGTGTCACCTAAACTCTGCAAAAGGTGAAACATCCAAATAATCTGACCCACCGGTGTGTTTTTTCTGAGCAGCTGACCTACCTTCAAATATGTGACTCATGGTCCCTCCAGCAAGACGATCAGGAGCAGTTTCTGGGCCAGTGTAAGAGCCCCACAGAGCGTGAAGAAGATGAAGATGGGAGGAGCCTGGCTCGGTCTGCCGGTTGGACAGCGCTTGCTTGCTCTGGGACACAAGCACTTTTCAAGCACATGGAGAAACATGGTACTTAAAAAAGCCTCCAACTATTGCTGTTATTCTCTCCAGTCTGGTATGGGCATGTATCTTCTGCTTCTCCACCCTCTGGCTTGTGAGAACCCTGGTGGATCTAAGTCATGGTCTCTAAGATGCTGAAAACGAGGGGAGGAGGTCTGAAGTGTCAGCCAGGCTAATCTGGTGTTAGTGGCCATGGTTTTGTGAATTTCTGAGGATGTGATGGCTTGGGGGGCAGAATCAAGTAAGCAAGAGTGCGAATTTGGTCTATGATACTAAGAGAAATGCATGTGAGTGAATGCCCTGGAATAGGTAAGATTTAAATTAGATACGACCTGGGTTCAAATCCCTACACAGAGAGTTTGGTATGCAGTGCTGAAAGGAATTAGGTGTTACTTTTTCTTTCTTCTTTTTTAATGTGCTTTTCCTTCTTATTTCTTTCAGTTGTATTTCAGAAAATTCAGGCTGATCGTTTGCCTTATCGGGCTCAGCTGTGCTGGCCTCTGGGCTTTTTACGATTTGACTGAATTCTGTATATTCTGTGAAAAAAGCCAAGATTACCTATTCCCCATAGAGACTTTCAGGAGAATCAAAGGAAACTTCTCGCAGCTCCCAGATGTAGATTGCCAGAAGAACCCGCCTTTCCTCGTCCTGCTTGTGACATCTTCGTACCACCATATTGATGCCAGGATGGCCATCCGGCAAACCTGGGGGAAGGAGAGAATAGTCGCTGGCAAGCGCCTGGTGACTTATTTCCTCCTGGGAAGCACTGTGAATCTCAGGCAGCAGGCTGATATCACAGCTGAAAGCCAAAAGTACAAAGACATTATTCAAAAGAATTTTACAGACACGTATTACAATTTGACTTTGAAGACCATGATGGGAATTGAATGGATTCACAGATTTTGTAACCAGTCCAGCTTTGTGATGAAAACCGACACAGATGTGTTTGTCAATGTGTTTTACCTCACTGAGCTTCTGCTAAGGAAAAAGAGGACCACTAGATTCTTCACAGGCTTTTTAAAACTGCATGAGTTCCCCATACGAAGAAGAAGGAGTAAGTGGTATGTGAGTAAAGAGGAGTATCCGAGAAAGACCTACCCGCCGTTTTGTTCCGGGACTGGCTATGTTTTATCCACTGATGTTGCTAGTCAGATCTATAATGTTTCAGAGAGCATTTCGTTCATTAAACTGGAGGATGTATTCATAGGACTGTGCCTTGCCAAACTAAAAATTCACCTGGAGGAGCTTCATTCAGAGCAGACGTTTTTCCCAGAGAGGATTACGTTCTCTGTTTCTCGCTTTAAGAAAATTGTAACGTGCCACGAAGTAGAACCATCTGAGCAGTTGAGCTACTGGAATCACTTAGTGACAGAAACCCATGGATGAGTGCTCTAGCACCTTCCCTGCTCAAACTAAGAAACTGAAATGTTCTGCTTTTACAGGGCTGCTGTTGAGTCCAGCAAAACTCCCAATTAACTCTAGATCCATCATGTTACAGACTTTTTTAATGGTTATTTTAATCTCCATTTCTGCCCAACAACATGCAAAACTCTCATCTCCCATTCACACCCGCCTCTTTGCATCCCTTCTCTACAGAAGTTACTGTTACTTTCTGAAAGAGGCAGGTCTGCAAACCTGCCCTCCAAATGTTGCTGCTACAGGGCTGGGGACAATTCTGCAGTGCCAAAGTCCTTTTGTTCAGAGAAGAAAATCTGCATCCTCTTCCTGGTCCCCCTTGATAGATTCCTGCATTTGCACCTAGCTGTGCAGGCATTTAAGAAAAGGTGTCTCTAGCTGTCAGGACGTTCCCCTCCTGGCATAGGGAACTGCAGCCCTGCCTTTGCAGCCAGCTCCGAGTGGGCAGGACTGCGTAGTGGCACAGATCCCTTCTTCACTTTGCACTGCTTTTTTTTTGCAGAAATGGAACAATTTGCCACACAGGGCAACCTTAGGTACTGCAGGTCACCCAGTGAATGCGTAAGGCACCTGCATCTGTTTCCCTACACACACCTCCTTCTGAAAATTGTATATTGTAGAGCTGGATCCATGCTCAGTGGAGAGTGTCCTGGTCTTTCTATTAAAATAGACACTGAAGACATCTTTTACATTTGTGTCTCACTCTGATTGCTTGAAAGCTACTCTAAATGGTTTGCCAAGGCTAAATTGGAGTCGCTCACGGTGAGCTAAGCAGTGCTTCTGATTTAGACATTTTTTCCCTATGAGGAACTGAATGTGTAAGGGAGAAGATAGGAGAATTTTTCACTTTTAAACAAGACCTAATGGAAAAATGTGCCTGAGTAGATTATTCAGGCTGGGAGCCTCATTGCTTATTGCATTACCAAGCAAAGACTCATGAAATTGCTAGGATGTTTGGAGAAATCAGAGGTAAGGAATTGAGTCTTTACAGTAGATGCTGTGAAAAATACGTTTGAGCTACAGGGAGGGAAAAGGAGTTCATAAAATCATGCCTGATGCGATACTCCTGTTAGATTTACTTTCATGTGAAGAAAAAGTTGGTTTTGCCAGCAAAGAGTTATCGAATGTCTACGCTATGTGTGAAGTGTTTTTTCCAGAGAGCGGTAAATGTGGGGCTGTTCCCTAGGGAAAGGTGAGCTGGGAGCTGAGGGGATCTGACAGCTGGCAGGGCTCAGCCCCACACACCCATGTGAGCGAGCAGGATAGACCCACAGATGGTGGCCAGGTCCAACCAAGAGTCCTGATCTAAAGGCAGTATCATGATGATGAGGTAGGTCTGAGGTCAAGCCTGTGATGACTTGGTCCTGGTCATGAGAGATGGAGGTCCAGGTAGTCCCAGTGTGGGCAATCAGGGCTAGACAGTGCCCTGGAATGGCAGAGCAGCAGGGCTTTGGGGATGGGAACATATACTGAATGTGGTGAAAAACATGGAGGAAAGACAGGGAAAGATATTTAATTGCATTGGAGCTATTTATTTTTATTGTTTCTTTTTTTTTATTAAGTTTGTGAGGACTGTTGAAATGTCTCTTTTTACTTGCTTGTGTCTGAAGAGCAGGATAAGTATTTTCAGCAGGAATATGCCACATCCTGAAAAGTGTTTAATAATGGTAATAATATATTAATTACTTTCTTCCGATGTGGAGTAACCTCAGCTCAGGCACTTATTTTTGGCAAATGATGATGAAAGAAAGAATGTTTATTTGTTTTGTTGAAGAATAATCTTCTGTAATTTTCCTATTCAGAAAATAGCTGCATATATGGTGTTTGCAGGGATATGGCTATCGAGGTGCTCAGGTGGCTGTTTACCTTTCCGTAGTGCACAGCTTTGCCTGAGAGTGAGCAGCTCAGCTTTGGGTTGAACAGCATCACTCCACCTCCCACCCCAACTTTAAAGATGTATCTGCCCTGGGCTCAAAGCCCTGCTGTAGCATGTCTACTTTTGCTGCTGCCTGTAGTGGGTGCAGTGGGTCAAACTGATAAAGCCTAGCAATGGTATTTTAATCGCAATTCTTTCCATGTAACCCGCAGAAATGTCTTTTTGCCGTTCACTGCTATTGTACCCAAGGTGCAAGCTGGCTATTGCTTTGATTTATGGAAAAATGTTGAGCATAAAGGAATGCTTCCTGGCCTCTCCTAGCTCCCTCTCTTATAGGGTAAAGGGTCTGTGAGATGGGACAGCATAATGCAGCCTAGTGTTCACCCGGACTCTTCTTGTTCTTAGAGAAATAATCCTGCAGTCCTTTGTGGGTCTCACTTCCACCTCTGTGCCTGCTGCCAGCCTTATCCCAGCTGGCAGGACCAGTCCAACCGTGCAGTCCCAGTGAACCTGTATCTCAGCAGAATAGCTATTAATTTACAAACAGATGTGTTGACTTGTTCATCTCCTCTGGGTGTTGAGATACAAGAAGTACGGTGGTACCTGGCTTCTGGGTCCAGTGCAGCTGCTGGTCTTCTGTCAGGATGACTTGGCAGCCAAAGGGTTAAGTCTCCCATTAGGAGGCAGTATACTGGGTTGTTTCCGTGAACGATGGCTGCTAATGAGTGGCATTAAAATATGTCTTGCCTGAGCAGTTTGTGGCTTTGAATTATCATTAAAATAAGTTACCCTTCATGGTCAGTTTTGCTATACTTCTTGCTTGTGGCTTTTATTTTAGTTCAGAAGTGTTCCTAATTACTTGAATATAGCTACCAAGTGGGAAGATGGTGATATACTCTGTTAATCACATTTGCTACCACTATTTTGGATCTAAATTCGTAGCTACCATGCCATTGGGAATAAGGTCCTCAGGCATGTTTTAATAAAGCATACCATTCTGGATATTGTTTCCAGGGAGTCTGTCTGTAATTTCAAGTGACCTATGCAAGATGCCTCTCTTTATTACTTCATTTGAAATATTTTGTCCCAACTGAATATATGTTGTTAAGCATCTAATGGCCTGCCTACCTGAAGTATGTGGCTTGTTGCTGCTGAATTTCTGATGAGGAAAAAATGAGTACAGGTTGAAATGTTATGGATTGAAACAGCCCATTCCTCTCCTTTCTGCAAAGTAGCTTCCCAAGCAAATGCTTTAAGTTCCTGCACAGTATTTTCCTCAACACGTTTTTCTTTGTGCTTGCATAGGTTAGAAAATGATTTCATAATTCTCTCAATTCAGTAGGCTGTTTTGAATAAGAATATAGTAAATGAATAATTCATTCTTTAAAATAGGAGGTTATCCTGCTGGAAAAGGTAATTTAAGAAAAGTGGATGATTGCATGGGAGGCAAATTCATTCATTTAAAGAAAACCACTGTGCTAGCCGTATGTATCAGCTGAATGAAATTAGGCTTTGCAGCTTAGGCCTCAGATCATGGCTTTTAACACAATCAAACCAGTACTAATGGCCTTTTGCAAAAAAAAAAAAAATAATAGAAGAAAGTATATTTTCCTATGAAAAAACATTACAAAAAGATCATGAATACAGCTAGAACTGTAAACATGATACTGCTGTATACGTATAGAATCATAGAATCATAGAATAGTTAGGGTTAGAAAAGACCTTAAGACCACCTAGTTCCAACCCCCCTGCCATGGGCAGGGACACCTCCCACTAAACCATGCCATCCAAGGCTATGTCCAACCCCGCCTTGAACACCGCCAGGGATGGAGCATTCACAACTTCCCTGGGCAACCCATTCCAGGGCCTCACCACCCTTACAGTAAAGAATTTCTTCCTTGTATCCAATCTAAACTTCCCCTGTTTAAGTTTGAACCCATTACCCCTTGTCCTCTCACATATACTTATTGTTGAAATTTTGTACCAACTAATAAAAGAATTTCAGCAATTTGGGGGCAATTTATGTGTAAAAATGGTGCACGATCCTAACGTTTTCATGCTTTCTGGGTCAGATGATCATTAAACCAGTTTTTCATGAATAGATTTGAAAAGTTACTCTGGGAAGTTACTCCCTTGCTTCTCATTTAGTAGTAAAGAGTGTAAAAAGCTGAAGAGCTGGTAGTGTCTTAGAGTTGGTTAGAGTTGTGCATTTCAGCATACTCAGTTTTTTTCAACAGAAGATCAGTTTTGAGTACAGAAAAATGAACGCTTTTCCCACAACTCTTAACTCATCAACATATTCTTTTTTTAGGTTAGGATTTTAAAAAATGTCCCTGAAGGATCTGGTCACATCTCATCTGATTTAATAGTACTGAGAAGGTGTAACTCTTCTTGCCACTTTTGGGAATACAGAGTACATTTTTATAATGAAACATTTGCCTTACGTAAAAGCTGAATGGAACAAAAGGGCTAACTGTTACGGAACTGACAGGAATGCTGCTCTTCTTGGATTTGTGAGGGTTACTATATAATGTTAATATAAAATGCGTGAGAGCATTTGCATTATTTGCATAGAACATGAGAGCGTTGAGATAACTATTCAGTGCATGATATTTTAGTAAAGTGTTTTGTTACCATAGTTTTGTATGTTCGCTTCTTGTTGGTTGAGAAGGTATTAAAATCTTGGGATGTAGACAAGTTAGGAGGCTTGCTATTTTTCCAGTTAAAGTTAATAGAATCATAGAATCATAAGATCATTGACTACAAGCATTAACCCAGCGCTGCCAAGTCCACCACTAAACCATGTCCCTAAGTGCCACATCCTTTAAATATCTCCAGAGATAGTGACTCTACTGCTAATTTGGGCAGCCTGTTTCAATGCTTGACAACCCTTTCAATGAATAATTTTTCCTAATATCCAATCTAGACCTCCCCTTACACAACTTGAGGCCATTTCCTCTCATCCTATCACTGGTTACTTGGAAGAAAAGACTGACACCCACCTCATTAAAACTTCCTTTCAAGTAGTTGTAGAGAACAATAAGGTCCCTTTTGAGCTTCCTTTTCTCCAGACTAAACAACCCCAGTTCCCTCAGTCACTCCTCAGAAGATTTGTGCTCTAGACCCTTCACCAGCTTCGTTGTACTTCTTTAGACATGCTCCACCACCTTCACATCTTTCTTGGAGTGAGGGTCCCAGAACCGAACACAGTATTCAAGGTGCGGCCTCACCAGTGTTGAGTACAGGGGGGCAGTCATTCCCCTGCCCCTGGCTTCTGATACAAGCCAGGATGTTATTGGCATTCTTGGCCACCTGGGCATGCTGCTGGCTCATATTCAGCCAGCTGTCAACCAACACTCCCAGGTCCTTTTCTGTCCGGCAGCTTTCCAGCCACTCTTCCCCGGGTCTGTAGTGTTACATGGGGCTGTTGTGATCCAAGAGCAGGACCCAGAAATAAGCCTTGTTGAATCCGAATCTGCTAGATTTTCTTCCCTTCCCTAAAATGCCTTAGTTTGTACACCCAAAAATGACTAGTTGATGTCTCTTCCTAGGGCAAATACATAATTCCCATAAAAGAGAAAGAGATCAAGAATGGGATTGTTTTCCCAAGTATTAAGCATGCAATCCTGCCACATTTGCCACTCTTGCCATTAACGATCTACATGTGGTACACCTTCAAGTCAAAGGCGCCTTAAAACAAAACCTTATAAACAAGCTGTGTTTTGAATTCAGGATGTTTTTTTCCAAATGACAAGAGTGTCAAGTGAAAGATTGTTAAAACCATAGCAAGCGAATTGACAGAAGACAGCTTTAACCACAGTTGATACTTTTCAGAAGATCAAGCTGCAACCTGAAATGGTTTTGTCTGTGTCACCACAGACAGCATCATTTGGCTCTGGTTAAATGATCTTGGGACCTGGAAGCACAGAGCTTTTACCCTACCACTTAAAAGGGAAATGTCATATAACTGAAGGCCATCAGGTTGTTTGCCAATTGCAAGCAGTTATGTATTAAAAACTGTAACTAAGAAAAGTCGTCCTTACTACATTTATCTTTGTTTTACTGTTTTCCCTCCCTTATCTTTCTGATGTATGGTTTGATTGCAGCTGGACTTAAATTCATTAGCTTATTCCTGAAAAAACAGGCTTGATTTGCACATGTTCTGGCTGAGCAGATAGAGATTTTTTCAAAGCCTAGTAACACAGTGGTTTAAGGCTATCCTTCCAAAAAGTTTGCTCAAGTACGTTTTCACTGAAAAATGTAATCAGACAATTTCAGTTGAGAAATAACCTTGTCCTTGCCTTATATTTCACAAATTCAAAAATGCATAATTGGGGTGGGGGAATAAAAAATCATGGAATCATAGAACGCTTTGGGTTTGAAGAGAACTTACTACCACCTAGTTCCAACCCCCCCCCCCCGCCATGGACAGGGACACCTCACACTAGAGGACTCAAAGCCCTGTCCAGCCTGGCCTTGAACACTGCCAGGCATGAAACATTCACAACTTCTCTGGGCAACCCATTCCAGTGCCTCACCACCCTCACAGTAAAGAATTTCTTCCTTATAACTAACCTAATCTCCCCTGTTTAAGTTCGAAATCTAAGTTCCTTCTCAAAATCTCTCCAACTGAACCATGTACACAACATCCCTTGCATCCAGCTACTGACCTAACCTGACCTTATTTTATTTATGACTTTGGGTGCAGGGATAGAGGCCTGTGTAATCCTGTGTTTCCTGTTCTTCTATTTCCAAAAGCACATAGAAATCACAGCCACCCTTACACTTACAAACTGTCAGTATACAGCTGTGGGCGCAGAATGTCATAAATTAGTTATGTGGTGTGATTTACACCTCCATCTTGTAGATCTTCCAGGCAACTCTACTACCTTCATGTTTAATTTAATTATTATTGCTGGAACAGCAGTTGTAAGTAAATGTTTGACTCCGGTACATAAAGGGACCTGCAGCTTTTACATGTGCTTCTGCTAGTAAAGGTTCAGTGAGGGAATTAAAAAGACAAGTGAGTTGAGCTGTAAGGCAGGAGTGGGAGTGAGCCATGGTGCATGTGAGTAATGCAGCTTGCTCCTGCCAGGGGTGAGGAGGCAGCAGGGTAGCAGTACTTGCTGCTGGTGGGGAGATCTCAGAGTTGAGGGGGAGGGTGAGCAATGCACCTCAGTACTCTCCCGCTATCACCGCTCATTTCAGTGATCCCATCCCCCTATGCTGAGGCCAGACCCTGCATACCTTGCAGGTGTAACTCAAGCGGCAGGATGTTTGTTGCTATAACCAAGTGCTAATGTATTCTCCAATTTTGCTGAGGAAAGTGCTGCGTAGGATATGGGAGAAGAACAGACTGGAAACTTTACCTTATAGACATATTGGTCTTTATTATATCTTGAGGTCTTTCAGTACTCACGAGCTCCCTAATCTTTTAGGGAATCTCATTTTCAATACAAGTGTTGCAAAGGAAATGAATAGCCAAATATAAAGTTCATTGTTTCTCTGTAGGAGAAAGCCAAAACACAGCACTGATCAGGAGCACTTCCATTACTCTGCCACATAAAGAGAAATTGAACATCTGAAACCATCTCTGCCAGGGACTTGTGTTCTCTTACTGCAAAAGGGCAGCTTTCAGTCACAGACTCCATATCACAGATATAGTGCATAGGAGACACTTATTTCTAAGAAAAAATCCTGCCATTTCTATTTAGTGATCTTAACTGAATGCCCGAAAGGAGCAGCAAGATGTCAGTCATAGGATGTATTTCATGAAAATGCAAAAAAGACACAGGTCTTCCAACATAATTCCTCCTTTTATGGTGATAATGTGCTCCCTCATTGTTGCAGTGTCACTTTGGATCGTGCCTGCAGGTCACCTAGGAAATATTCATTATTATTCTATTTTTAGAGGTGCGAGTATTAATGTTTCTCTTAACTGGCAACCTTGTAAAACCATCAGGAAAGAAAGAAAAGGGGTATAATTTCATAGTCTCGTGGTAGTTTTCCTGGCTTTGTCAGGGAAGTCCTGTGGGATTTGGAGCCCTGGGTCTAGTGCTTGTGTGTGCCTATCACTGACAAGGCTTGTGCACTCTTCATCTGACATGTGACTTACTGTGCACTGGCTGATAGGTGTTGAGCACATGAGTTTTGAAGGAGTTATGATAGATTTGCACTTTGCCTGAACTCCTTGAAGAATCTGTCTCTGCATATAAAGCTCAGGAGGGAGTCTAAAATCACGACCTTAAGCAGTGATGGAAACTATAATAGTGATTATAATGAGCGTAGAGAATGATGTTTACATTTTCTTGGCACACTATCATATACTGAAAAGTTCCTTAGAATAAATTGAATGATAACCACAGCAATTAAGCTTTTTGGACTAGAGACAAAATAATTTCAAAAGCTAAAGTAAATGTGTTGGGGAACTGATGTATTAGAGAGCACTAAAAATTTCTGTCTCAGATTAACTCTCCTCCTAACAGCATCAAAGCTGCATCTTCTTTCATTCTGTGATAAACTTCTTATGTAGCCTGGACTCCTTGATGAACATCTTCATCTATGTTCCCTGAGTTACGACATTTTCATTTTACCAGCTACAGCTCATCACCAATTTCAGTGCTGGAGAGGAGGAACACACTTGGAAAACAGAAAACATGGAATGCAGTTCAGAAGGAGTGCTGGCAGGAAAATGCTTGAGAACTACATTCCAGTTGTGCAGGTTTATTAAGGCCAAATAAGAACTGCAGGGATATTCATGAAAATAAAGTATTTTATCCTATGGCCTCCTGTGTATGAAAGTTTGGAAGAAGGTTATATCCAAAGCTTTCCTCATTAAAGTCCCACAACAATTTTTCACAGTATTATTATGGTTTTATAATAATTAGCAGGAAAAAACCTAAATAAAACACCAGATCAATTATATTCATGTTACAAGTTTTTTTGAGGATTTACCCAGTCCTAGATCCATGGTAGCATCACTTCACGAATCTGTAGGTCAAGACAAAGTCCTGCCTTCCTCAGAAAGAGGTAAATCAGGATTTCTCAGATCGAGGGGAAGCACCTTCTGCTGGTGGGATTGGTCTCAGCTAACTTTTAGAGCCTAAACTAGCACATCCAGTCGGACCCAGTCTTTCAGACTACTGAGCAGCCAAAATGAGGCAGACCTCGCCAAGGGGTGACATATCTTGCCTGCCTTAGACTCTTGTATCAGAATAGATGAAGCATCATTTGGTAGGGCTTTTATAACTTTAATGACTATAGAAAAAATCCTTGATAAATAGTTTAAGATAGGTGCCTGAGCTTTAACTGGCTAGCAGTAGTTGAAGAGAGGGTCCTGTGCATAATTACTGGTATTCATAAGGATTGCAGCTCCTCTGGAAGGGCCCCCACAGACCCACTTTGTATCACATCAACTGTTCAATGGGGATGTCACAATAAACAATCAGTGTCTTTCAGATAGTCAATATGTCTGTCCAGTAATTCTTGTTTGTACAGCAATCTTTAGCAAACTAAGGGTTCATTGAAAATGGAGACAAATGTTACAACATTGTGCAATAGAGGGATGGGACATTTGAAGTGTCCTAATTTTTCACATAAATATATATGCAGTAGACAGCAAGGATCCAGCTTGTACTGAGCCTTTGGGGTGCTTGATGAAAGCAGAGAAGGATTTCCAGAGCTCTCATATCCCACAGAGCAGAAACAATGTGGGGGAAAAATGTACCTTAACATTCACGTAGGTAATGCATAGAGGAAGTGACATGGCGTCATTATTTCTGGAGCTTCTCCTCTAAGGTTCTAACTAAGGAAAAATGTATATCAAAGCTTAAAACTGTGCTGAGTCTTCAGTATATTAAGAGATTAATTAAAAGACTTGACTTCTAAAAACGAAAACTTGTGAGAGGAGTGGTCTGTGTGTCTCAGACTTTTATAGCTAACATTAATAAAATCTGTTTTGAATGATAAGCATGCATTTCAGAGCACCAAATGATTTGGCAAACAGCAGAGGGAAAGATTAAGAGCATAGAAAGAAGGACAAGAAAGAGGCAGATTTGGAAAAGTTATAGCTTAGCATCTTTTGGCGTCATTGATTACGACAAAGAAACATCCTGTAGTCATCAAGACAGAGATGGATAATTCAATCACTAGGTCAGCTTGCCTCCTACCTTAGACTTTTCTAGATATTTCAATTCTCCTCTTCTTTTGCTAGAGAAAAGAGCATTCATTTTTTAATACGGAGACGTTTGGCAAAATCTTTGTAGTGTTCAAGCCCCTTTTCAAGCCAGTTTTCATGAGGAAATGAATTTTATTCCTGTTTCTAGCACTGACCTTAAATCAGCTTTAATGTATCTGTAAGTGCCTCTTCCCTGCTATTTTAACACTCATATTATCTTACCATATTGTCTTTACCCAGCTAAATAAGCTAACTACAGCATGGAAGTGTAGGGACTGGTGATTTTCCCTGCTGTGTTCTTGCCCTTTAGGAGTAATTTACAAATGAAAGCATCTAAATGCTCTTCGTTTTCCATCATGATTGTTTGTCCAATTCTCCTGTGAGGGAAAAAAAGTAGTCTTACAGCCACAATGACAATGACAGAAGGCTTCACTAAGCAACTCTAAGAAAGTCCATTTAATTTGGAGCTTCTTGCGTAGGTTTGCACAGCAAGCTGTATAGACATATGTTTCAGAGTAACACACCCTAGAACAAAATATGATGAGGGCTGCTCCAGCAGTTTACACAATTTGCACACCATACATTAGGACATTATATGGTGTGCAAAAAAGTTTTGAAGGGTTAAGAGAAAAAAAGGGGGAAGCAAAAATCCTCCTACTCACAGGCAGAAGAAAAACGAAGAACTGGAAAGAAATGTCTAGGAAAACTGGAGTGGGAGGTAGGAATCTGCCTGCTATGCAGGCAGATGATTTGCAAAACAATTTTCCATTTGCATCAGACTGGCAAACTTAGGACCTGATCTTTTGAACAGTAATGAGCATGGGCAGCCTCGTACATGCACGTTGTTATGAGCAATTTGGGGATTCAAATACTTTACCATGCTGTGTAACATCTTATCCCACACACATCTTAAAGGATGACAAATGTTGTATTCATCACGATATCATGGTTCATTAGGAAAGTCAAAGTAAGGAAGGAACTAACAAGGGCAGTAATAGCTAATTAATAAAATATTAAATGTGTCAATTGCCTAAGCAGCCCCAGGGAGAGCAAAGGACATTTGAATCCAGCCACTGTGCACCAGATTCACCCAGGAGGATTTCAGCTGATGAAACCAAGCCAACGAGCTTGTGGGTGCAGGTGACAGATGCTTTTCTGACAAATCCCACTGGGGTCAGATCCAGAGCAGGATGTAAACATGGTGGATGCTCTAGGCCATGATGCATCCAGTTCCCACTTGGGCTTTAACCTGCCTTCTCTGTGCTGAGGGGATGGGAATGAAATGCCTGTGATAGGGGCCAGGAGAGTGGTGTAGGCATCTTTATGTGCATACATGTTTAATGATATGGCTGATCTGCAGACCATGACAGACTGCAATGTGATAAAGTGACAGCTGACCACAAGCTGCGGTTAGCTTGTGTTATACAACAGTAACACAGATGTAGCAACATGACATCCAAAGGCAACTTGATAAGTTTGAGAACCAGGCAAACGGAAACATCATAAAATCCAGCATGAGGCAGCACAAAGTTCTGCACATCAGATGCAACAACCTTGAGTCACAGGCTGCAGTGGTACCACTGAAGTGACAGGGGGTAGAAATCATGGTAAAGAGACCTATCTGAGATGAACACCAGGGTGAATACAAGCCAACAATGCCTTCTCATTGCAAATATGGCAAACCATGTACTAGGGAACATTCAGAGAAGCATTGTCAGCAAATCCAGAGAGACTATTATTCTCTACTAGACACATCTTGAAATCTGTTTGTGTTTTTGTGCCCCTCAGTTCAAGCAGGATGTAGATAAGCCAGAGAGGGTCCAGTGGCAGGACATTAAATGGACAAGAGTCTAAAGCACAGCACTGGTGAGGAGATGCTGATGGATCAGGACTTTACTCTTGCAAAGAAAAGGTTAAGGGGTGATTTAATAGCTGCTTCAAATCTACCTGAAGGGCTATTACAAAGACGACATAGCCAATTTCTTCTCAGTAGAGCCAAATGGTGGTTTTGTAAAAGTTTTAAAAGCAACTATTATACTTTCCAAAGCATTTTTGTGAAGACTTATCTTTATTCAAGCTGAAAGTCCAGTCAATATATTTTAACCTCCTGCAGTTTTTCTAATCAGGAACCAGAGAGGGAATCTGCCTATTAGATGTTATTCCTTTTCTTCTTTATTTGGACATAGCTATACAGAGTATTTCAAGTATACTGTTATGAAAGTAAAGGTGCTGGTGGAACAAAAGTGTCAGATTTCACACTTAAAAAAAAGTATTTATAAAATGAAGGAAGCAAAAAGAAATAATTATAACTGGCCAAAAAAACTTCTGCAGGTTTCATAGTTTTTTCTTTTTAACAAATAGGGGTGATGTTTTTTTCTAATAATGCAAAGTTTTTGAAATGTAATTTTGGAAATTGGTTGAAATTTCCTGACGTTTTATTTTCCTTTGCTGAACTGAACCTTCCAAGTCACCGAAGCATTAATTTCTACTTGCTAGAACTGTTAGCGTGCCTAGCATGAAATATAGTTCAGGAAAGTTGTATGTCGTTTCTTTACAACTTGAGCTTCCCAGCAGATGGACTAATTACAAAACTCTCCCAATGTGTCACATCAGTTCAATGCACTGACCAACAATAGCATAACGTGAAGGATGCAGTTCAGCTCTCAGAGGAAGGTGAAGGCTGCAGCCATTGAAGCATCATCTCTCATGAGGCAGCTGGCAGCTTTGGTGAACAAACATAGCTGTCAAAGTGGCAGGAAAAGGTATGATTTAAATGAGCAAAAAAAAATATAACACAAGTAAATGAAACACTTTAATGAAAATTTTCTTGATGCAACATAAAATATTCCTCAAAATATAAACTGAAAAGAGGGAAGGAATATGAAAATACAAAATGAAAAAAAAAAACCCAGTTGGGGACAGTGTTTTGCATTAAATGATGGAAAACCAATCCAGTTTTCTCACTGGCTGCTTATAGAGTTGCATTTCACAACAGTAAAGGCACATTTTCTCAAGACCTTGAGGACGCCAGGGGCCCTGACTGCATCTTGGCATCTCCTTGGAACTCCTCCATGTGCCCATGGTCCAGGGCCCTATATCAGCTCCCTGAGGCCATCAGTTCCTGCCCTAGCAATGCCACAGCTTGCTCCATCCGTGCCCCACCCCTGTGCCTTGGCACCATGTCATGGCTTTGCCTCCAGCCCTGCTCTTGTCCCCATCTCCTTGAGATCCTGACTGGACCCCTGGGAGATTCCTGACTCTGTCTCAGCCCCTACCCCTGTTGGGGGCTGTCAGAGGATCCTGCCATCCCTGGCTATGGGTGACAGCCCCATTGGTGAGGTCATGGCTGGCACAGGGCCCACCAGTTTGCGCCCCTGATCTCTGCCACGTTGCCTACAGTGCAGTGACGGTGTGTTGAGCTTGGTCCCAGGCACCAACACACTCACCTGTGCAGCTATAAACTGGGATAAAATAAATCCCACGCCTCTCATTGTGCCCAGTGTCACATCCTGGCAAGGTGGCGTGGCCGTCTTCTCCCAAGACATCAAGCGGCATCGCCCATCCAGCTTTTAGGGTTGGGACATCATGAAGTTTGCTCCTCCCTGTGTGTCATCGGCTACGCCTGCCTTCCTCCTGAAGGACTGGTTAAATATTAACACTGTGCCAGGCGTATTTGGGCGGGAGGAAGGGGAGAGGCAATCCTTACCTCACGGCAACACGGGGACAATGCCAGGGCAGGTGTGTGCCCCGTGGCCCTGCAGCTGAGAGGTGACAGAGGCCGGTGCTTCCACATCGTGGAGCCTTGGGCAGCTGCCTGCCGCCTCAGGGAGGCTTTCTTGGGGCCAGGAGGTGAGGGCTGGCCCTGGTCTCCTCACTTGGAACAGCACCAGCCTCCTCCTGCTTCCCCAGGGAGGAGGGTTAGAGCGGGCCGTCGTCAAAAGGGAAGCAGTGGCAGACACCCTCTCGGCGCTCAGGGAAGTGATCCAGGTAACCCTGCTCCAGGTAAACCCTCTAGAGCTATTATTTGCTTCCCAGCACAAGGAGCTGTCAGCTGAGACATAATTTAACCCTCTCCTCTGCTTCTGCTTCAGCAGGAAGCCTGCCCTGAGCTGGTGAGAGTAGGGTGAGCCGAGGTATTTTGTGACCCCCATCTCTTGCTGTGCTCCCCAGCCTTCAGGGCAGGTGTTCCCCACATCGCTTCGTGTCACTCAAAGCATTCAAGCCCCAGTCTGTGTCGGGCTGGATCCAGCTGCTGCTCCTTTAAGGTGATATTATCAATATTATCCCCTTGCCTCTGACATGGATGCGGGAGGGAGTAGGCTAAAAGCTGTGCCTGGCAGTGCTGTCAATGCGTCATCACAGGCACCTGCGGAGAAGGTGAAAAGCAGCTTAGGCCAAGGTATTTAATTCATCACTGTCCAAAATACCCTGTTTCATCTGTGGAATGGGTAATATTTCTGGGCCTTTTAAAAGTCCATTTTGAAACAAAATGAAACAAGGTGTTATAAATCCTTTCCCATCTCATTTTACTTCACCACAAGCTGTTTACTGATTTGGCATGAATTCGGGCATAAGATCCTAGCAAATTCCCTTCTCCATAAAGGGAAACATAGGCACTTCTCCATAAAACTTCGCTCACTTCAGCTTGCATTGATGCAGTCAGACTCATAAGCGGAGGTATGAAGGCTGCTGCCAAGCCCAGTAGGGTTCTCTCCAGGCCGGTAGACCCTGCCTGGGAACACAGATTCCTGGAAAAGTACACGAGCTTGCCTTTTGGATTTGTTTTCTTGTGCTTTAGCTGTCTCATTTCATATGACAGATAATACTAACTCTTAAAGAATCTACTGACTGATTTGTGTTTGTGCTGAGAGCTATCACAGTGACAGAGCAAGGAGAAATCTCTCTGAGCTGCGCAGGGTGACCCTCCTGTCCTGGCTGCCTGCTGGAGACTCCCATGCACATGAAACATGGAAGTGAGAACAAATTGAAACCTTTCAAAATGCACAGGGCAAACCCAAACAAGCCTACAAACTAGCCCCCCTCCCCACACTTAAGTGAAGAAATTAGCCCACAGGTTCAGCTTAAAGTGTTAGCAAGTTGACAGGGCCATCCCTTAAGCTCGCAAGGTAAAACTGAAAGTTTGCAAAACAGGAAACCATAGAGGAAGCTGCCAGCCAAGCCAGTCAGGTGGCAGCTGCTGCACTAATCACAGCGAGACCCCCTGCTTAAAGCACTGAGCAGCGAACAGGGCTCCTGCATAGCTTGATGCTGCAGCTGAACGTGTTTGGAAAAACAGCAAAAATGGGTTTTGTTGGTTGCAGTAAGCAGCAGGCAGGGAAGGTCTGGGAGCGGGGCATTCCTCCCACATGGGCACCCCGTGAGAGGCCTTGCCATACACTCCTGTGCCATCCCACCACCACTGCTTTCACAGAAGCCCTGCTGGGAATTAATGCAGAGTTTTCACACAAAACTGTGAAATTAACTCCTTGCTTAAGGGCAGCAAAACAGCTGGGCCAGGGCTTTTGTGTTTTGCGCCTTGGTGTGCTTTTGATTTTACCAAAAGGGTGGTTAAAAAAGTATGCTTGCTACAAGAAACTCAGGTTGTCTCTGTGGTGATGCTAATATTTATGCATTGCACAGTGCTGCCACAAAGAATACCTCTGAAATCAAAAAACACTTTCCTGACAAGAAATTTGGGCTGGCCACAAAATCACATCTTCTGGCCTGTGCCCCTTTCATGAAGACAAGCTTCAACTTCCCAGCTGAGAAGTTTGTAAACCAAGCAGCTCGGTCAGACTCCCACATATTTTGAGGAGAGGAGAACAGTATCACGCAAGTGAATTACAAACACTGAAAAAGCAGAAAATGCAGAAGCAAGGTGATAGTTCCCACCCACGCTCTGTATCCTATCTGACCGTGGTGAAGATCAGGTAGTATTTTGTTTTGGGATGTAAGAGGCACTCTCATGTTCAGAGAAATAATTACAGAGATCTTTTTTGCACTAGCAGCCTTTGTGAGTACTAAGTCTGGGGAGCTAGGAGGAGATTTGGTGTTTCTCATCCTTGCCCCAAGGCAGGTGGGATGGAGAGACCAGGATGGCAGGAGCTGTTTCTCCCAGACGAGTGGCCCCTTGTGTGGTAAAGGCATGAAGCGACTGCCACAGCAATGATGGTACCAGGGTCTCCCTGGAAATGTATGAATAGGAATCCTAGTTTTGGAGTAAAGTACACAGGAAAACCTCAAACAAAACTTTCTGGGTGTAGCAGTGCATTGGGGTATATTCCCACTTCCTTCTCTGAAGACTACCTGGCACAGGAGGCATCAGTTTCCCGAGGAGTGGGAATAGCCCTTCTGAACAGAGTTCTGTGCCCCTCTGACCCCAGGAGAGTGGCTGGCACCCTACACAGTTGCCCTGCATGACAGTAAGTGACAGAGCACAGGATTCATTAGCCTGCCAGGATGCCACTGGCAGCACAGATGGTGCACCCACAGTGCGCACAAAATTGTGGGCAGTTTGGAGAATTATTTTTGCCAGCTGCTCATGATTAACTTTAATGATGCAGATGGAGTTCCTATGACACAGACAATCCTGAAGCAGCAGTGTTGTAATAGCCAGGAGGGACTGAGGGCACAAGAGGTGCAAGATCTGTAGGGGGAGGTTTCTCTGCTGAAGGAAGCTCCTTTACTTCTTTTTAAACAGTTGCTTTGAGAAAAGATACTGTTGTTCTTCCGAACCCTCTCTCATTTAATCTTCTCTACTTGTTGGCAATACAGGTCACATAAAGTCACATTTTATCACAGGACACAAAAGAAGAAGCTCATTACCAAGCTTCTTCTCAAGTATGCGGTGACTGCTGGTGGCTTCCTGCCTTAAGCACCAGGAGAGAATGCTCCAATGGAGAGGTTCCAGAAATTCATTTTACTTCCTCTCATCTTAACTGCCTCACTATCAGGTAGGACGCATTCATAACTCATGAAATGAGCCACGGTAGACAAAATGTGCGAACTAATTTTAAAATGGTGTAAACAGGAGTTACTGGTGATATCAGATTGAGCAGTTGGCCCCAGAGGGGGATTATTTAAACTGCTTGAAACGGTTAATTTACACTTCAAGCCTGAACGATCTGATGTGTTAAAATGGGCTTCACTATACAGGAGTGAGGAGAAGTTGGGGGGGAAGCTGCCCTCTCTCACATTCAGTGAGCTGGGATATCCCACTTATTTCTCCTTCTCCTTGCATTCATCTTCCACCTGTCTGTTTAGGACTGCTTTTGAGGGGCATTTGTAGAGAAGACAATATCAGCAGCTGATTTTGCTTCCAGAAATATGTGCAAGTTATAATCTTGCTAGTTTCCCTCCAGTTTACATTTTATATGATTGAATTTCAAAATTAATTCAGATAAAAGGTATCTTTTTAGTAGAGCTCTAAAGAAAATGTGAATATGAAGTGGCTACTTGGGTAACAGAGACAAGGCTGGTTTTTCTTTTTAATTATTGTCCAGCTGGGCTTTAAACAGGCTCTGAAAGGAGCAGTCTGCAATGGGATGAGAGGGAAGGTATTGTCATGGCTTAATAATTGATGAAATGAAACACAGTGCAGGAACAAACGTTGACTCTTCTGAGCAGAGTGGTTTTCCCAGAGGAGTTGCACAGGGATGTGTGGTATTCAACAACCTCTTAAACAACCTAGTGAAGAGGAGTGAACTGTGAGGCGGCAGACTTTGCAGGTGGTGATGAATTACTTAGGGGCAGCCAAATCCAAAAAGAGACTTGGAAGATTTTCCAGAAAATGTCATGATGCCAAGTGAATAAGTAATAAGGAGCAGAAAACATTGAATGCAAAGCATCACTTAAGTAAAGATGTCTAGTGGGGGAAAAAGGTAGATGCCTTGGAAAAAGAGTATATTTCTGAAAAAGCAAGAAACTTTCACCACTTAGTTTTGTCAGTAAGGGAAATACAATGAAACCTGGTATTGTATAAATCCATAGAAATCTTATATTTTTTAAAAGCTAACAAAACTGGATGTCTTGTTAGCCTTTGAAAGACATAAGTTTTCTGCAGATGTTTTGTTAGCCATTTCATTTCAAAAAGGACATATTAGGTCTGGGAAATGTATGGAATGTGACAGAGGTGATCAAAGGTATGAGGAGGCCTTCATTAGGATGGCATATTTTTCTGCTTGTGAAAAAGAAGAAATAGTTAAAATTTAATAAGATAATTATTTATATGGAAGTGAAAGGTGAAATGGTTATTCACAGTTTCTCATAACAAAAAGAAACAATGGCAGCCAGTAAAATTACCAGAAAGGAGATTTAAGGCAAACCAAAGAATGTACTTTTCCTCACAGTGTGTAAGTAAATAGTAAAGCTTATAGTCACTGGATATGGGGGCTACCAAACTTTAAATAGGCTGAAAAAAATCTAGAAACAAATATCATGCAGGGTATGCAGGTGCAGATGCAATCATTAGCTCAGGAGGCCCCTAGATCTCTTATTCTTGGACACTGAGAAGTTATAACAACGAAGCAGCAGGTTTTATTTGTTCTGTTTCTTGCACTGTCTTCCTAAGCATCCAGAGCAGAGTACTACAAGTTTTAGAGGGCTTCTATTAGCCTTCACTAATGCTTTTAGTCAAATACACATGCCATGGGTGTTTTATTGCCCCATCTGAAAGACATTTTGGGGTGGCAGGCATTGCCCACAGTACAACCATGGGAGTACACTCCAAAGCAGAGAGGAAAAGCATATTGTGGAGAGACAAGTGTTGCTCTTGAAAGAGGTATTGCTGCTCTCAGGATGCCAGAATTCACAAGGCTGGGCAGTGTGGCTAGGCTGCTGAGGTGACAGCATGGCATGACTGGTTTGAGCATCCTCTTGGGTGGCATGACACGCCCTTTGGCAGCAATAGCACTGCAGACCACGAGCCTGACATGCAGTGCAGGGTCCCAGCCTGCTGCCAGCGTATTGGTGGTGGTGTTGTAGTGCTGTGGTACTGTGGAGCTCTCAGTCTGGGGACTCTCACTGTTGGAGACAAGAGACAGTGTAGAAGGAGAGAAGTAGTCCAGCAGCAGAGCCAAGAGACAACTGTCAAACAGTGCATAAGAGAAGTGATGGAAAGGCACACTTGGAGAGGTTTGTGTGCAGCAGGTGGAAATACATGTCACTGAGTACCAGGAGACCAGTATTACTCCGCAAAAACATCCTATAAGCATTTTAAAGGTCTTGTTAACATAAGTTAATAAACAAGCTAGTCCTTCTCTGCAGGCTTTGACAAGGTCTAACCTATTTTGGTTTTCAAAAAGCTCAGCTGCAGGGCTGTTGGTTTTTGAAATAAACTTGAGAAGTGATGAAGCTTAGGGTTCAGATGTGCTGAAGAAATATCTTACCAAATCCAAAACAATTTATTGCAGAGCTGTTGCTGCGGCAGTGGGCCAGTGATGAGGCAGGGAAAGCAGAAGTCAAGGTGGGTGAGCAACAGACTAAAGAAAGAATGAAAAGAAACAGGCATTTAAAACAGACTGGAAGAAGAAAACATAGAAATTCAAACAGAAATAGCAGAGTAGGAAGGGAGGAAGAAAGCATCTAGATGCAAAAACTGAAGGATAAAAGGCGGTGTTTATGGGAGAGCAGTATGGCTGTAGAGGGGGAGATTCTTTTGAAATATCATAATGTGGCTGGAAAAAAAACGGAATCGTACCAAAAGTATAAGCCCATCCTGTCCTTTACTGTGCTGCCTCTAGATAGGTCACATAGAAAAGAGAAAAGAGATTCAGCAGAGGAGAGGAGGGAAGGAAAAGAAGGTTGCCTCATTTCAGTGCCCATGTTGCTGAAACCTTCAGCATGAGGAAGTTGTCCTTTAGAGCTGATTGAAGCCTGGAAGAAAAAACATTGACAGTGAAGGGCAAGGGCAGCTTTTTTGCAAATGAGGTTCCCTCAGTGCAGGCATCATCCAGGGAACGAGAGGCATTTCCGTTTTGTCAAAACCTGCAGTGAATTTGTGTGACAGAGTTCATAAGGAGTAGGGGTATACTCTGCGTGCTGTTGAGAAGGACTGAGCAACTGGGATACCATAAAAGCTTCTCAGTTTAAGCAAACTTTCACGAATGGTGACTGCTTTATAAACATCTAGTGATGTGCCTCAAAGAAGGTGTCCTAACTCAGCTTTCTGCTTCAAAAAGCAGGGGGCAATGCAGTATCACAAAGACAGCCTAACATTTTGCTATTGGAAAGATACTTGCCTGGGTGGGATTTCTGGGGAAGGAGAGCAGATGCTAAACCAGCTGTTAAGAACTGAACACATAATTCCTGTAAAGTACAGTGACAGTCTAGCCTGAGGCCTTCATTTGTCTAAAAGCAACCATCTGCAAAATTTTTTTTAAGCAATAAGCAGATGAAACTAGCTCTAAAATTTTCTCATTAGTGCGAAAATAGCAAGGTCCTTCAGAAGCACGTATAACATTCGCTCAAGGCCTGGTAACTGTGTTTAGATCCCATTTCTGTCATGAATGTCCTCTTTGACCTTACAGAAGTTACTGTATCAGTGTTTGTACATGGGTTGGACAATGGAAGGGCCTGTTGGTTCAGGACGGCATGTGCTGTGCTGGTGGAGGCTAAAAAAGCAAAAGCAAAAAGATAAAGAGGCAAAGTTAAAACCACTGGAAGTGTTTTGGCAGCAGGTGGAAAAGGCTCATGAAGTTCTTTTTCGGTTGTGCTGGGGCTTTATGGAGACCTAAATGGAGGCAAGGTTGAGCTACATCTTGCTCCTCAGCCCTCCTGCCAGCTGTATGTTCCCCGCACAGGGCTTATGGACCTGTTCCCTAGCTCACAGAAGTTGGTGAAAGACCATCTATTGCTCCAACAGAGATGGTTAGTGAAAGACGACGTAAATCCTACTATACCTATGGACAGATAAAAAACCAGAATTATAAAATCATAGAATACTTTGGGTTGGAAGGGACCTTCAAAGGTCATCTAGTCCAACCCCCCTGCAATAAGCAGGGACATCTTCCAACTAGATCAGGTATTATATTAGATAAATGAATGACTCATACTTACCTGCCTTTCTGGCTACCTTCAGTCTGCCCTTACTGTCTGAAGAAAACAAAAGCAATATTAGCCGTGTAATTTTAGAACTGATGACCACTGATTATTCATGTTTAGGGATAAATTTCAAGACTATAATGGAACCCACAGACATGATCTCATAGCAAATAATTACTTAACAGCTAGCAGTGTACTGAAAGTCACATCATTTATTAAGAGCCATAGCAAATCATGGCTCCTTAAAAAAGTAAAGTGTTTGCATAGGCAATGAAATAAGTTACAAATGCATTGAGATCAGTTTGCATTAAGAGGGCCAGTGTGGATAAGTATTGCAGCTCCTGTTTTATGAGCAACTAAATGCATTTTGGTATTACCTTGAAGAAAGTTTGTTCATGCTATGTGTGTCATCACGGTAGCTGTTTATGTCCACTTCAACCAGTCAGGAAGACTTCAAACAAAGTGCTAAATCAAAAACTCAGCACATAAATGTGTTGTAGGCACCAGAGATGCACAGGGAGTAATATTGTAAAGGCCAGCTACAATACAACTCAGGAAAAGATAGGTAATTCAACAACACATTTGCACTTAGGACAGTGTCTCAACCCTGGTACCATAAGTTGTGATAGAAATCATGACAACTGGATGTTGAGTATCAGAAAGAGGGCCATATAATGCAACAAATGGTCGCACCAGAATGCATTTCATCAGTGCACGCTCATTAGAAAGCCTGTAGTCCTGTAAATGATGCCACCCACAGTCATGTGGCCAATCCCTAATATTCAGAAGGAGACAAATAGAAAAGAGAGGAAATGGCTTTTAGGCATTTTATTAACTCTTTGTGAAGCAACATATTAAGATATGCACACAGATTTGATTGATGAATTCATCCTGAGGGTGTTTCATGTGTTAAAGCATTTCAGTTCACCTCTACAAGTCTCAAGGGAGCTTTGAATAAATGCCACTGGAAAAAATGAGATGTTTAAGTTGAACAGAAATATGTTTTATTGTATCTTATCTTGTTTTCTTAACTATCAGTGGAAGTGAAGTTTGCTTTTCATTTTATGTTTATTGCTCACACAGAGATACACTTTGGAGATTAAGGTGCATGGCAGAGGTAGCATAACACAGGAAGGTGGAAAATTTTTGTAAAGGTTTTTGTAAACATAAGAGAACTCAGAGTCAATCATACAAAGAACCAGGGAAAGCTAGGTTTGCATAATCCTGCAAAACAAAGAATAAAAAGGCTTTTGTCTGAAAATACATGCAGCAGGTGGGAGGAAAGAGGGGAGCTACTTGTATTAAAGAACAATTCTTGGCACAAACCTGGTTAGATATACAGTGCCTAGGATTAAATGTGATCTGGGAATTAGAAAATTATGTTGACATCGGAGCAATGAGATTACAGACCTTATGTCCTAAGTGCATTCACCGGGGCTCTGGTTGCAACGTTGCAACTGAGTTCCATTTATACAACTATCAAGCATCTCTTTTGTGTGAAAAATTACAACATATTCTCCCTTGCTCATGTCAGCTACTGACCGAATGAAAAATGAAATTTTCAATAGTTCATAATGAATCCATCAATGGATAAAGCACATAAGATATACAAACCCTGAGTTGAATGAAACCTTTAAAATCCACTTCATTGTTCTGAATACTCTTAGCAAAGGAGTAATGGCCATTACAGACTTTCTTTCTCCTGGAAAATAGTTGAACACTTATTCTCAGTCCAAATTTACAATCATGGGGTTTTAATTAAACTGCTATGAACAGTAGTATCTAATTGCTGTAATTATGCAGCTACAGACTGAATAGTTAGACATAGCACTGGCAGTCCTGGTGCTTCCTCAGCATGAGTGTTCCACAGTAAGTGATGAAAATCTCCCTGGTGAGGTAGATCTTGCTGACAGGACTGCTTGATTTGCAGGGAGCTCGTGAAAACTCCGTTTTTGGAGATATACAGAATTTGACAGGACAAGGTCCTGTGTAAGTGGCCTAACTGTGAGGCCACCTCTGCTTGGAGCAGAGGGTTGGGCTAGAGATTTCCTGAGGTCCCTTGCCACCAAAACCTTTTAATGTCCCCAACGAAGAGAAGCCCTGTCACAGAGAGATGCTGGTAAGCACTAGGACAAAACGGAGCAGACATGAGCTTAGAGGCAGGTGAAGAGATGATAGTATCTGTGGGGTATAAGGAAGAACTGTGCCCAGTGGGATGCATGAGGAGCACAGGCAGTCCCACGATAAACCTCAGTGACAGCAAGGTCTGCAATGGCAGCACTTCTCCTTCTTCCTTCACTCCACCTGCAGCCAACAGGGCTGGTGGAGGCAGTGACTTAGTAAAGGGACTGGGTATGAGAACATGCCGTTTTGGGCTCCCAATACAGGAAAGACACTGGTGAGCTGCTCTTTCAAGTCCTGTTCCCTAAGACACCAATCTGCGACGTTCTTTCAATGCAAAGGTTTGTCCCTCATGAAGACTAGGGTATACAATGCTCTCCCTCTGAGCTCTAAAGTTTGCCCACCTTCAAAATGGCACAATTTCCCCTGGCTAATTCAGGGCTTGAAGTCACAGCTGCTGCTTTGAAAAAGAGGGTCTCAGCCTTACTCTTCCTTTACTTTTGACTTGGTAGAAGTGAGTGCTTCTGCCTTCCCATGCACTGGAGATCTGCCGTCTGCCTGGGCAACAGCTGCACCATCATTCCTCTGAGAATAATGGGAGGCCCTGGGTCTGTTGAGGAGGAAATGAAAACAAAATGCCTTCATTAGAAGGGAGCTTTAAGTTCTGAAAAGTGGTAGCCAAAATTCATACTACCTTTTAAGGGAGAAAAAGCATGAATTGCAGCAGCTCTAGTTAACAGCCTGAAAACGTGGGTGAGTATGTATGTGGTGCATGCATGAGAAATAAGGAAGAGACAGATGAATAGGGGAAAGAATATAGAAGGGTATCTGCTGGGGCTGCAAAAAATCAGCGGCAATCTGAGGTATGGATAAGGGACTAGTTACATACTCCTTTATTTATTTTTATTGAGTATTAGACTTTACTGAAGTCTGGAGAAGTCATGTGTTTTCCTATTTAAAAGTGGAACCTTTTCTTTCAGCAAAATGATGTCAGTTTTTTAGTGAGTCACTGAAGAGAGGTGATTTTGGAGTTGGAAGAGGAGAGACAAAAAACAAAGTGCATCCTTAAAGAAAACCTTTTAATCTGAGCTGGAGCTGAAAGATGCATCTCAACTGGTTAAGATCTTTTAAACTATATAAACATGAACTTAGGTTTGTAATGACTGGCTTGGGGGTCCATTATAACAACGTAGCATTTGACCACTGCTTACTGCTGTGGGATTAATATTACTCAGTTGCAATTTCAATTCACTGTGCATATCTTTAACTACCTACTGACAGGCATTATAGAAGATGAGATAAAAATATTTTCCTGAAAGGGCCAGGTACTGACAACTGTCAGAGGTGAAGTGCCAGCTCAGCTGAATCAACAGCCTTTCCTGATAGAAACATGACTAAGTGCTTAATACCCCAGTACTCCTTGTGAATAATACTATTTGAATCAGGATGCCTGGCTCTTTGACCTTAAATTGCTGGCAGTAAAAATTAAGTCAAAGGCCTGTGGTTGTGGTGTTGTATATGTGTTTACAGACTATGTCTTTTTCTTCGTATCAGGTCTTGGCTTTTGTTACTCTATTATACGTGGCCCTAGTAATGCAACAGTCCTTGCTGGTTCGGAAGCCCGGTTTAATTGCACAGTGTCGGAAGGATGGGTAATTCTCATTTGGCTGTCCAACGGAAACCCCGTCCTCACTGTCATCAATTCTCAAGGAGCTGTTGAAACATCAGACCGCTTCACCTCTCAAAATTATACCAGTAGCAGTGGGTTTACCTCGGAGCTGATCATCCACAAAACCCAGCTGAGTGACTCTGGAAAAATCGAATGCAGCATCCAGCAAACTAGTGAGAATGGCTTTGCGTTTCTCTCTGTTCAAGGTGCGTATAGCCACCAATAAAAAACTATCTTATGGCAGGGTGTTTGGAACTAGATGATTTTCAGGTCCTTTCCAACCCTAACTATTCTATGATTCTATGATTATGCTGCACTTAAAGGAATCCTCTGATGAATTGCTTGAATTATCCCCATGAAGGAGTACATGCTCTCCTTTACCTCCTGTCCTCCTTGTCTTAATTTTACTCCCAAGCCGGTTTCAGACTCACATTCAGAGTGCCATTAACACAGGTTGTAACTGCCCTTATATTTTTCCCATTGCATCTCTTTCTTACTTTTTTATTGGATTGCATTAAAGTCTCTGAAAGCAGTCAGTCAAAAATTATCTTTTGTCTAGAAACAGTATCAAGGCCAGGCTGGACAGAGCCTTGAGTGATACCGCCTAGTGTGAGGTGCCCCTGCCTATGGCAGGGTTGTTGGAACTAGGTGATCTTAAGGTCCTTTCCAACCCTAACCATTATATGATTCTATGGTATGTATTACCCCTATGCATATCTTTGTGCATGAACCATCTGCTGGCTTTAAGGCAGATCTGCCTTCTGCTTTCTGACTCAGGATTCAGTCTGTATCCAGCTTATCTGAGTTTGTTTTAATGGTGTTTAGAAGTAAAGCCCTTGAGACACAACGTGATATTTTTCATGACTGCTGCTGCAAGCTACCATTTCCCAGAAATAAAAAGTTCCTATGTATCAAGCTCCTGCACACGAGACCCTTTGTCCTCTGAAGCACCACTAGTGACACAGTGCAGCCAGTAAAGCAAGATCTAACCACCAGGCACTGTCCATTTGTCAAAGAAGTACTTCATGCAATGGCAACATCCCATCATCTACTCATAAACCTTCCCTGATAAAAACTGAGCATACTTAAAACTTAGAGAGAAACACTGTTATTTCGTTATGTTGTCCTTCAGCTGGAAATATATCAGGATGGCTAAAAAGTATAATTTCCTGCCTTTTATTGGAAAGGTACTGACAACTGAGACTTGTGCTTTACACACACTGGACAATGTGTCCGTGAAGTTTCAATTTTGTCTGCATGTCTATATCGTGCATATGGTATATCTGTGTTAATAATGTTTGGTTTTGACTCCACATCTGAAGGCATAGCTATTTCTGGGTAGCAAGATAAGATTTAAAACTATCAGCAGGAAGGCAATGCAGTTAAATATTCTGAAGGAACAAAACATCTTTTCCCTCCTACAGTTAATGGATCTTTATTCATCAAAAATAGCACCGTAACAGTAAAAGAGAACAAAACAGTT
The DNA here is from genome assembly GCA_039720435.1 of Amazona ochrocephala. NCBI lineage: Eukaryota > Metazoa > Chordata > Aves > Psittaciformes > Psittacidae > Amazona > Amazona ochrocephala. The sequence continues at coordinate 97,114,230 of CM077877.1, read as the reverse complement.
GAAATTGTTTGTGAAGCCATAGGATGGGCTCCAGCTCCAGACATTACCTGGATGACAAATGACTCCTTCATTGATAAGTCGAGGTATGCTACCCAGCAAAATCAAGGATCTAATGGCCTCCACAATGCCCTGAGCACCCTAACTTTGACTCCGACGGACACTGAGATTTTGACTTGTTTAGCTGACATAGAAGCACTCCCTAACCCTCAGAATGCATCTGTAACTCTTATTTTTGTCAATTCTACTTTAGGTAAGTGAACGCTTGTTGTACTTTGCCTATACAGTAGTGCCTGTGCTGTACTGCCTATCCTATATTCAGAACTGCGCTTTTTGTTTTGTTTTGCTTTGGTTTATTTTGAAGTCTTTTACTTGAAAATTGAATACTATGAGATGTGCAAAAGTAATAGAATTAAGACCCAGTAGTCACAACCTGATACATAGACAGGGTTAAATTCACATCTGTGAGAGGATGGCACAAGCCTATGAACCACAAAATCCAATTTAGGACTGAGCAAGACAAATGAAGCAGTACATCTGCCGCTGACTGGAGTCACTGCTAAGAAAACCAACCTTTGCTCCTTGACCAAGTAAACACCTAATGAATTTAGATCTTAAATATTCTTGATTAGGCCATGTCTGCTATATATTAACATAATTTGTTAGACCTCATTTACTCAAAGCCAGACCCTCAGGTGAAATTCTTCATGATCTTCAATACCAGTTTTACCACTGACTTTGAAAAAAACCCTGGATTTTACTCCCAGTGTCTGCACACAACCCAGAACAGATTTTGTACTAGCACTTCAGGGGCAAATAGAAAGTTCTCCATATGAGCAATGACGGGATGTGATGGAGAGGAAGAAATTCTTTACTGTAAGGGTGGTGAGGCCCTGGAATGGGTTGCCCAGGGAAGTTGTGAAGGCTTCATCCCTGGCGGCGTTCAAGGCGGGGTTGGACATAGGCTTGGATGGCATGGTTTAGTGGGAGGTGTCCCTGCCCATGGCAGGGGGGTTGGAACTAGATGATCTTAAGGTCCTTTCCAACCCTAACTATTCTATGATTCTATGAGCTGTTATAGTATGGTGATACTGTTCCCAGGGCTGCACTGAGGCTAGCACCTAATTGCAGATGGTAGCATTTATATGTAGGAACTTCTATGCTGTATGCCTATCACCAAGCTACTATAGAAAAGTCTTTGTATGTGGTGTTCACCCCTTAAAGAACAAAAATCAGAAGAAGCTGCATATTTTTGGGCCTTATCCCAAAGTCTGCTTAGATCAAGAAGCCATTGGGCCTGCTTTCCTATTCGTGGCATAATCTCTTTGACATCTTAGGGGAAGGTAAAAAATTTCCTGCAGCAACATACGTGGAATTCTTCGGATGGTGCATTTGGTTACTTTCAATTGCCTTTTATTTAAGAAAATTCAAGGATGCTTTAATCCAAGCGTGTATGTTGGGCAAATATTTCAAGAACAGTTAGCAAGACCTTTGATAACCCTAAAGATTTTCACAAAGGTTGTCAGCATTTTCTGTAATGCTGCTGAACTTTGACCTCACTGACATCTTATGAAAATAAAATTCTGTAATCTAAAACATTGACAGTGCTTGGAGGTTCATCAGGAAAAGGGTGACTCTTATCTGTGCAGCCAGTGTGGAACAAGGCAAGTGGGACTATCACTACAAATCTGCCTCACAATCTAACAGAATCCTATGAAAAATGTTTTTCTTTGCCAAACCATAACACAAGAAGAGCAAGTCTTTGTGGGTTAGCAGTGTTTAATGTGAATGAGGAAGACAATACCAAAAGGTCCTTAGGAACTTTTTTTCTGTTTTGACTAGACAAATATCTCAACTGTCAGGTGGAGGAATCTCAAGGCAAACTAAAATTGAAGCACTGATTGCATGGCAGAGAGCTGAGGCTACTGGGTACAGGCACACTGTCTCCTATGGTGACGTAGTCCACCCTTTTATTAGCTTTCTCCTGTGGAACAGGAAATGCATAGATTATAGGGAGGTTTTTTGCAGTGGGTCTGTGAATCTCCAGCTGTCTTCTGTTCAGAGTAGGTACTCCAATCCATGTTTCTTTTTACGATGCGGTGATCACTGTGAACTTCTATAATCATGCTGACATCTCTTGATGAACTGATTCTTCTCTTGTAATGGGTGAACATGACACATACAAAGACATTCTTACAGTGGATTGATGAGGGGTTTGGTATAGAAGTTTTGACATATAAGCAAGTGAGGAGGTTGAGTAACTGTGTCTTTTATTTTAAGTATGAGTCATTATTAACAAGACTTTTTCAGAAGTGCTTGCTTTGCAATGCAATTGAAAAGGTCGTTTCACCATTTTCAATATGACTTTTTTGTAGTCACATTGATCCCAATTACTGACTAAGCAAAATATAACTATCCTGAGGAAATTAATAAATTCCCCTGCCTACTCATTTGCGAAATACTGAGGTATCCACCCTCAGTTTCCATAGCTACTCACTGTAAATCAGAAGAGGAGAAAAACAGATGTCATGAAGCACAATTAGTGTATAATTAGAGATTGTATACCACCTTCTTTCATTTCTCTTTGGGAAAATCATTGTGCAGCAGCAGACACTCAAAATTTGTCAGGATATGAGAATATGACATTTATGTATTATAAACACATATATTATCAAATAATGGCGTTTATGACAGAGGAAGCTATATAATGTATATATCACACTTGAAATCTCAGAGCTTGTCTGACTTTTCATATACAGACTCAGCCTTAGTTAGCTGTTGTCAGGAGAGAATATGAGTAGCTTCAAACATCCAAGGAGTCCTTCCCAAAACTACTGTAATATCAATTTCAGCCTTCACTTAAAAGCTTGAACCAAATTCCTTCATGGTCCTCACAAGAAATACCCATCCATTTGCAGACCACTGCAATCAAGTCACCATCCTGAGCCAGCCTTCTCCTGGTCAATGAATGTCCTACCTTCCTGTACCTCTAGATCAGTCTTAACCTCAGACCTTTTGACCATTCCATGCAAGATCATGCATTTTTATGTCAGTTGCTCCTCCTCCAGAGTCACCATACTCACAGTGGTGTTCAGCTGACCCACACAATTGGGAACGCCAGCAGATGCATTCACAGAGCTGTTATTGGGAAATTGGGTCCATGGCAGAGTCCCTTAGCTGGGCCCAAGCTCTTTGGCTTCACTGTTGACTTCATGTGGACTTTGACCTGTAGGAGATAGGGAATATGCCATGAACCTGATCTTCCTTTGCTTTTTAAGGTAGCTATAAAGCTCCAAAGTGTCCAAGAAATTATGTGCAGCCTTTTCTGGTTTCTCATTTCTCTTTGGTCACCAGCATCTGCCAGTGAAAATCTTTTCTGAAGATACTTAGCCTGAGTAAATTTTTGGGCAGCTTTGGAAGGGCCCAGAGATCTGGTAGCAGCAGAGGATGGGCCCTATAGAATGAGGAAGTAGCTTTGTCCACACTAAGAACCTCATGTAATTTGGTATGGATTTTCTAATGGGGATAAAGAGGGTTTAATGCCCTCATTCTTTATTGCCCCTCTCTTGGAACCCTGCTTGTGTGTTTAGCTGGCAGCTCCTGCATTCATGCCTGTTGGTCTCAGGTCCAGTTTCTTTCTGGATCCTCTAAAACTGGGGAAAAACTACAGCGCTGAAGTGCTGGGAGTGTTTGTGTTGTATACTATCCTTGCTTCAGTTCTGTAGATCCTCTTGTGACATGTAACCTGAACCTGTCAGGGAGCAAAATACCTTGGTGTGGCAGCCAGCCTGGAGGTATGGGACAGTACAGGTGTGTTTAGCTCTTCCCTTCACACTAAGATAAAGCTTTCTCCGATAGCAAAGTAGCTGCCTTTTGTATTTTTTAAAGCAGCTTGAAATCCCAGTGGCATGCTTTATGTAACAAAATATGATAAAATATACATATTTGTTTCAGCATTTCTAGATAAAAATATTATGAATGAGTTTATCATCAATTGTCATCACAATTGATAGCAGCCTACAGAATTAACTACTTTGCAAGGGAAAGTTTGCAAGGGAATAGACCCAACACTGTGAAGTCATTCATCACCTAGATTGCTGCAGTACTTTTTCCAGAGGTTGTCAACTAAATGTGGCCATGCAGTCATTAACTGGGACTTTTAATGAGGAAATTACAAACATAAACCCAGTCTGAGAAAATGGGCTTTGTCAAGTTTGGATGTGTCTCACACCTGTAATTTGGATTGGAAGCTTGTTTCTAAGCAACTGTCAAAATGATTTTGGAGCTGTTTTTCAAAAGGTAGCCAAATTAGGGGTGCTTCTGAAATACTTGGTCAAAACAGAAGGACAGGATGTTGTGACAATTCCAAGATGGAATTCTTCAGAAAATCATATCTACAGGCTAGAGATCTCCATCTGTATTAGTTACATAAGACTATTGCTGTGGTATGTGGGGAGAAATAGACACTTCAGAGCTGTTCATCTTACTGAAAGGAGCATATACACAGTTGACCAAATTAATTGTAACCCAACGTACCCATTTTCTCTCCACTGCCAAGAGCAGCTAGGCAAGACACTTAGAATCTGCAGTATAGACATCTAAATTGAACCTTAACCCCTCTGCCCAGCCCCAAATGTCTCCAAAGGATTCTGGGAGGCCCAGCATACCTACAAAACAAAGTTTAGGTTGGAAGATTGCAACCCTGTGTTTTTCAGACAAAAAGTAGCAGTGAGAAAAGCTGCAATTGCAATAAAGAATTTGCATTTAGAAGCATTTTAAATTCTTGGGCACCATCCATAAATGCAGAAGCCATCATTTGGAGAATGCAGACTCCTTGTTAAATAACCAACAAGCACTTAATAGCTGATCATAGAAAATGTAAATATGCTGAAAAGGCTATTTTGAGGCTGTGAGAGTATAATGTTTCTCCATTTAATTTAACAGACAATTATTACAGTGAAGACAACAGAAGCACATGGGTTATTGTACTTGCAATTGTGCTTTCATTTCTTGGTATTGTTCTTCTGATCATTATTATCGTGGTTGTTGTACGCTGCTGCTGCTTAAAGAAGAAAGGTAAGTGGTCTATACATTATATACATCTTCACAGTTGTACTATACATTAAAAAGTATCTTCAATTATATATAGATCTCCTACTTGTGTCAGCTCTGGTGCTGTACAAAGACCTGTAAGCAGAAGTGTGAACAGACAGATCCTGCTCCTAACCATGACCTGGTTAAGATGCTCCTTACTTTCATAGACTCATCATAGAATTGTAGAATGGTTTGGGTTGGAAGGGACGTTAAAGATCATCTAGTTCCAATCCCCTGACATGGGCAGGGACACTTCTCACTAGACCAGGTTGCTCAAAGCCCCATCTAACCAGGCCTTGAACATTCCTAGGGACTGGGCAGCCACAACTTCTCTGGGCAAACTGCTCCAGTGCCTTCACAGTAAAGAATTTCTTCCTAATATTTAATCTAAATATCCCCTTTCAGTCTAAAGCAATTCCACCTTGTCCTGTCACTTCATGCCCTTGTAAAAATCCCTCTCCAGCTTTCTTTTCTACCTTTTCTGCCTTTAGGTAGGGGGCCTACAAGGTTAGGCTGCTAAAAGGTCTCCCTGGAACCTTCTGTTCTCAAGACTAAACAAGCCCAACTCTCCAAAGTAATCAGTGTCAGCCATTCATATTAACTAGAAGGGGGATGTGTTTTTCAGGAGTACTCAAACTTTCAATGATATTTAGTTCCTCTGCTGAGGTTCTTTGTTGATGCAAACCTTCAGTGCTGTGTGCCTAATTTCCGATTTTGGCATAAGCTGTTCTACAGGGACGTTGCACAATTTTGTAAAGAAGGGAGAGATGCTGCCGTGGTGGCTGGAGCACAGTGCATGCTCTAAGAGGAGCTCTGCAGTAGGTCACAATTTAGTTTCCTGAATTTTAAACACTTTTTTTTTTTTTCTCCTTTTCTTAGGCTCTACATATCAAAATGAAATCAGGTAAGCTGGATGATGCAGGAGAATTTTTCCTTTAACTGAACTCTTTCAGGCTGACACAGGATGGTGAGAGGGATGTACCAGTCTCCATGCCCCACTGTCCAGCAGTCCCTGGATGCTCGCATGCTGTCCTGCCAAATGACCTTGCCCATTCCTGTATGCACAGAAGGAGAAAGAGTAGGGGGCAAGTATGCAGGGAAAAGGACTGCCTTTAGGGGAGAAAATCGAGGGCCACAGCTCGCAGCAGGTTGCAAACTCTGGGTGAAAAGAATCAAATCCTGGAAACAAACGGTACCTCTCCGATTCATCAAGCACAGAAGTTACAAGCAAAACACACTCCTATCGGTGCTGATGGACAAAGAAAATTCTTACAGACCGACTATGTCCTCAGGTGCCCGGCGGAGGGCAGGGAGTGAGCTCTGCTGGCACCCGGCTGCTGCCGGCTCCGTGCTGCTGCCTGCAGAGCGCCGGGCGATTGCCGGCGCCGCCACAGGAGGTCACTGCGGGCCCGGCAGCTCTGCTGAGCGGCGGCGGAGAGGGGGGGAATCCCCTACCTTCCAGCCAGAAGCCTGGCTGCAAACGCATTGGGATAGACTGGCAGACAAATTAGACCTTCCCGTGTTCTTTTTGTTAGTGTTAGGCTGATAAACATTGAACAAAGCTGCCCCGAGGATGAGAGTCAACGCTTAAACAAGCGGTTGTGAGACACACTGCTGGTACATTATGGCACTGAGTTGGAAAACCTTAGAAATCATGTGCTGATGATTATCAGCATTAAGATCCTCTTTATTGGTGCCAGTGTGGATGTGACAGCAACGTCAGTGGGGTTATTTGAAGTTATTTTTTCTAAGCTTCTAGGGACAATTGCAAATTCATATTCTGCCTACGCTTGTGGGGCTTTAACTCACTGTCTCTTAGTGAGCTTATAAAACTTTGCACCATGCTGCCTTGTACTGCAGGAATACCTAGCTTCATTGACAGCCTTTTGTGGGGAAATTTTGTGAAGGTCTGTTGACATATTTCCATTTATAGAGCACTTTATTGATACAAAACAAAGTAAGGAGATTAGGGAAATACTATTTTCTCCTGAGGAAATCATGCTAATTATGCCATGCCATGCTAGTAAACTTCCACATGATTTCTTAGTTTGTAATGTTAAACTGACCATTTTACTAAGTGCTGTTATACGAATAGGGCAGGTCAAAACCAGCAGGGAATGGCAGGCCAGAAACAGGTACAACTTGGGTAACAGTTTTGCTATGAATAAATTCCTACAAAGCCTTTATGCTGGGATTCTGACTTGGCTCTGCCAAAAGCAGAAGTGTTAACTCTGCTAATGCAAAAATCAATTGAGCATGCAGGGAAGTATCTGCCCCACAGTGGAGACTAGTTTGACTGGGTCTTTGTCCTTCCCAGAACCCTACTCCACTGATGTGTGTCTGCACAGTGCTTTCTTTCAGACAACCTGAAAAGAAAAGTTCCTATTTTCCCATTAATTTTAACCATGAGTTGTTGTACTGACTTCATAAGAGTTGCTTACACTTTGAAAGTTAAGCAAATGCTTAACCAAATACAAAAGCACTGGGGTGAGTCCAGGCTCTACAGCTCAGCTCACACTTAGAAACTCAATGTTGACAGTTCTGCAAAGTTTTAGCATGTGTAAATAATGACACTGAAACCACAGCAATTATTTACAATAACTTACTGATTTTGTAGGTTAGGTGTTGGTGGTTATTTTTTTTCTTGGGGAGAACTTACCTGCAGTAGAATGATGATTGTCCCCGTTTTGGAAGCTGTGTAGTAGTAATGAAGAAGTGATGAGACTAAAGAACATTGTTTTACTTCCAACATTTATTTTTTACTTGGCTGGCTATCTTTCTGTTCCTCCTACACTTTTTTCGTAGCTGTTTTTGATTTGGTTACTGCACTGAGTTTGTTGAGATCTAAGGATCAGATAAAACAGACAGTACAGTATCATGTAGCATGTGGAGGTGATATTCCTGAGCAACTACTCTTGTCTTCTAGCAGCCATGACAGGTTTCTTAGTGGTATCTGACATGTTTATCTTGTAAGAAAGCTGCTGATGAACCTGGCTCATCAGATCCACATGTGCACCAGTCACATGTGCTTATGTGAATATCTATGGGCCTGCAAATTCCTACTAAACATAAAAAAGTAAATGCAGCAATTTTCACAATTATTGCTAACGAAGAATATTTTCCCCTTCCCCTACAAATCGCTGAGTTGTCAGAATCATGTGTCGTTTTGTGCTTGCCACGCCAGAAACTGAAGCAGAGATGGACCTGGGGCTATCCTGAAGAGAAGTCCGTGGTCAGAACAGATGAATAGAATAGTACATCTCTTCTAGCATAGAAGTTTTGAGTAAAAGGGCACTTTTTTTCTCACTGTGCAGCTATGCAGGTGAAGATTAACTTTGGAGTGTACAGATTAATCACTTGGGAGCTAGCTGTGGTGATGTGAGATAACATGCTTTGTTTTGGCAATTGAGGGGGACTCAAATCACAAAAATGATGAGCTGTCATAGGTGACCTAGCTGGTGTTGCATTATTGAGCCACTAAATATCCTGTAATTTAGGATTAGAAATCAGAATTGATTTCCTACAAAACCTATGATCTGGAACAGAGTCTTCACTCTTTGAAATTGCTGACTTTATATTCCTGCTTTCTGATAATGATGGAACTTTCTAAACAGAATTTCACAATAAGGTAATACTTACATGGGACAAGATTTGTACTAGCTAATTACTTGGAAGGCCCAGATATACTTTGCACCTATTTTTCCTGAAGTAAAGCATATACTTTTTTCTCTGTAGCCTACTACCCAAGAGTTCTTGTATCATAATGAAGTTCTAATCACAGGCCTTTTTGTGTCTAGAAAAGTTTCATCTGAGAAGAACAAAGATGGTGATTTACAAAACAGGCAAAGGCATGGTAGTGAAAATCAGGGATATATTCCAGAAGAACGGTGGAACACAGAACAAAGCCCAGGTGAGTATAAGCTGGTGAATCGCATATTGTCAAACTGCTTCTCAGTATAGGCATATTGGACAACATGTCAAGCAATTACAAGATTCCATAATACTTTGCGAAGGACTTGTGCTTGGTCTGAACGTTTCAGATTTTCTAGAGTATGGTCCTTCAAAATTATGGAGAAAATATGAAAGTTCATTGCAGTTGAGTTTAGTTTTAGTCTGGGTTTGTTTTTTAAAGAATCTTTATTCTTCAAAATATCTTCTGGGGCCAGTGGCAGGAACACTGGATTCCCAAACAGTAGTCAATTTAGGCAGCATTTTGTAGCTGGTCTGTAAAAACAAAAAATCCACCACCACAAACAAAAAAAGAACACAAACAACCAAAAAAAAAAACCCCACCCTCCCCCCCCCCCAAAAAAAAAGAAGGAACTTAAAAAAGGCAGTTAGTGAACTATGATTTTACTGATAAATGACTAAGGCATTATAAATTCTAGTCCTTAAGTACAAAAAGTCTTCAAAAGCAAATGTGAATCTCTGCCAAATTGTTACCCACCACTTGCCTTTATAACCACGCTATTATCAAAGCATTTAATCAAACACTTAATGACATAAAATTATTGTGCAGAGTCTATAATCCAGGCATACATCCTTTTCTCTCTGCAAATAAATTGTGAAGAGGTAAGTACAGTGGAAAGATTTCAGGAGCACGTAGTATTGTAAAATGTAACAGTTATAAAAAAATTAAAGGAAAACTAAATAAACCTGAACAAACAGATTCCACTGGGTCCTAGATGGGCTCCTTTCATAGTCATTAGTGTGCTGGGTTGACCTAGGCTGTCCACAAAGTGCTCAACAAGTTGCTCTATCAGTCCCCCTTCCCAGCAGGACAGGGGAATAAAACAGGATAGAAAAGTCAAGATAAGGAGGGGAAGACAACTCACCAATTACTGTCACAGGCAAAGCAGACTCCAGGAAGATTAATTCAATTTATTGCCAGTTAATAAAAAAGTAGGACAGTGGGAAAGAAAAACAAACCTAAAAACACCTCCCCCACTCCCACTTCTTACAAGGCCCAACTTCCCTCCTACCTCATTTACCTCTTCCCCTTAAGCAGTGCAGGATGTGGACTGGGGGCTGAGGTCATAGAATCATAGAATAGTTAGGGTTGGAAAGGACCTTAAGATATCTAGTTCCAACCCCTGCCATGGGCAGGGACACCTCCCACTAAACCATGCCATCCAAGGCTATGTCCAACCACTCCTTGAACACCGCCAGGGATGGATCATTCACAGCCTCCCTGGGCAACCCGTTCCAGTGCCTCACCACCCTTACAGTAAAGAATTTCTTCCTCATATGCAATCTAAACTTCCCCTGTTTCAGTTTGAACCCATTACCCCTTGTCCTATCACTACAGTCCCTAATGAAGAGTCCGTCCCCAGCATCCCTATAGGCCCCCTTCAGATATTGGAAGGCTGCTATGAGGTCTCCACGCAGCCTTCTCTTCTCCAGGCTGAACAACCCCAATTTTCTCAGCCTATCTTCATATGGGAGGTGCTCCAGTCCCCTGATCGTCAGTCCAAAACACACCATGTCTGCTGCTTGTTCCTCCTCACACTCCTTCCATGCTCCAGCATGAGTTCTTCCCACAGATTGAAGTCCTTCACAAACTTGTCCAGTGTAGATCATTGCCCCACAGGCTGCAGTTCTTCAAGAACTTCTCCAGCATGGGTCCTTTCCATAGTACAGTCCTTCAGGAATGGAGTGCTTGGACATGGGTCCCCCATAAGGTCATAGTTCCTGACAGAAAATGTGTTCCTGCTTGTCTTCACAGACTAAAGCTCCTGCCAGAAAATGTGTTCCTGCTTGTCTTCACAGACTACAGCTCCTGCCAGGAGCCTGCTCCAGCATGGGCTCTCCACATGCTTTTAGCTTCACCCAGGGCAAGTCCCCCTGCTCTTTCATGGGGTTGTCCACAGAGTGCAGGTGGTTGTCTGTTGCATCATGGACCTCTATGGTCTGCAGGGTAACAGCCTGCCTCACCATGGTCTTCTCCACAGGCTGCAGGAGAATCTTTGTTTTGGTACCTGGAACAAGTCCTCTTCACTGACTTAGATGTCTGCAGGGCTGTTTCTCTCACATTTTCTCACTCCTCTTTCACACCTCCTGTTGCACAGTGGTTTTTTTAGCTGTTCTTAAATACATTATCACAGAGGTGCCACCAGTGTTGATGATGGGCTCATCTTTGGCCAGCAGCAGGACCATCTTGGAACCATCTGGAACTTGCTCTGTTCAGGCATGGAGACAGCTTCTGGTGTCTCCTCACAGAAGTCTCCCCTGCAAGCTCTCTACCACTACAAAAAACTTACTATGTTAGTCCAACAAGTTAGTTAGAGTTTGACTCACAATATTTAATCATATTTAGCTGAATTTGTGAATGGCTTGTGTTTCATGCCACGGTGGACACTGAATAATAGTAATCTTGTATATATCCTTGTTACAGGAATTGCCTCTCTTCCCCCAGTATCTTCAAAGCTCACTGTCCCTGCTGGAGGTTTACATACCAGTTCTTCACGAAAGGTAATTGTAATGCTGATCTATTGAACTTTTTTCTTTTTCAAGCGGTGTATTATACTATATCCAAACAGATTTTGGGTGAAGGTAGACATTTATAAGTCAGTTGAAGATGCAATTGGATAAGTGGAATGTCTGTTCAGCATTCCTGAATGTTCAGTTTCTAAGTGTCCTGGATATTAGCCTCAGATTCAGATCGAATTTTGGGAAAGATGGGAGGAGAGGGAGAAACAGCCTTGCCATTCAGCGTAACTCTGGCTTGGTTTTTGAGAATTCTCCTCTTGTGTATACTATACATTAAACCATTATAATGTGGAGGTTTGCTTTGCTCTGGGTAGGTAATAATTCTAGACAGCTTTTTTATAAGTGCCTTTGCCAAAGTGGAGGTCTACACTGTTTTTGTTGTTCTCCCCAGTGGCCAGACTGGAGGAGATGTGGATATAAGATGGAGGCACTGTTGAAGGTGAGGTTTGAGGCTCCTTTGCAAACAAAATCCAGTGCAGATACAGTAAATAAATATGCATTTTCTCTGGATCATTTCTTGATTGCATTTTCCAATTACACTTCCACATTGCAGAAGTTGATTCAGTCAGGAACTTTACACTGACCTTAGAAACCTTTGGTATCTTGGAAGTAAACAATGGAAAGGAGAATGTGCAGCTAATACTTAGTCCATCCTAGAGCTTTGCTCCCTTTCCACATGGCTAACAGATAAAGAAGTAGAGCTCAGTGCTTATTCCTCTGCTTGTTCTCTTCTCAGCTACCTCTGTTCTGAAGGAAGGTGCTGGTCTCACTTAGCTTCTAGCATAACAGCAGTATAGATCTTAACTGATACCATATATTTGTAAAATACTTGTAGCACCTTCGTGGTGTTTTTTGCCAGTTTTCTCTTGGAAAGTGGCAATGATGTGGTACTGAGTTCACTCAACACAGTGATAACTCATTCATATTTGAAGAGCTGTTTCAACATGTACAATGCAGAAATCTGTCTTGGGATGACATGGCATATAAATCATAGCAGAGCGTGTCTAGTTCTTTTGGCACACAATAAAATTTAGGAAGTACTCAGTCAATGATTAAAACAATGATCAAAATAATAACAGTAACAATAATAGCAATGATACTGATGTATTTGTGCCTGGTAGTTATTATATTTGACACTAATTACCTGTCAAAAAATACTATTAAAGCAAAGCTGAAAAGCATGAACAGAACAGGGTAAGTGTGGATCTGTAAAGCTGAGCAATAGTTTGAGACAGTGTTTGATGTGATTATGAACAGGATTATAAGGCACTGGCTAAGTTTACATGCGCAAGGCATATGGCACATTATGGTCTGCTCTGAGAAACAAAAGAGCTTTTGCTGAGGACCCTGTATCCACCCTATACACGTTTCGGGGGGAGGCAATAACTTCAGTTAGCCTTACCGGTTTCCCAGTGACTGGGTGCTCATTGGTAGTTGATGTGGACTGGCTGTGAATTAAGCTATCTGGTGTCATCTGAAAGGTAGCCAAATTGAATGCTGTCAGACAGCTCCACAGTGAGAACTATAGTGTTGTGAGTCAGGATCAACAGGAGACTGTGTTCGCAAGCATTGAGTTAATGCTCCTGATTCAAGCTGAAACATGAATAGTAAGTGCATCAGCCTATGTCAAATACCAGTTTAGATGGCCTAGGAGGTCTCTTGCAACCCACTGGCTAGGGAAAAACATAGAAATCCACCACAGGCACACAGCATAAAGTTGAACTGTTTCTGTTAAACCAGTTGTCCCTGGAAGTGTTCAAGGTCAGGCTGGACGGGGCTTTGAGCACCAGGCTCTAGTGGAAGGTGTCCCTGCTTGTGGCAGAGGGGTTGGAACAAGATGAGCTGTAAGATCTCTTCCAAACAAAACCATGCTATGAGTCTATGATAATACTTGGTATAAGTCTGTTATGGTGGCTTCTAGCTGCATCAATAACTGCACACACATTTTTGAAAAGAGATAATCTAGAGGTGAACATTATTTATAACTGTTTTCCATACTTTGGAGGAATATTTAGCAATGTACAAATGGCTTGTGAAGACAACGCATTTCACAGTTTGAACAGGACTTCACAGTATATTGTGATGGCCCCATCTTGTGTATGCAGAAGCTGATGAAAGTTGATGAATTACATTAAATTGTGAATTTGCAGTCCATAATTTATATTTATAGCACTACATACAAACATAGCAAAACATTTCCCAGACAAACTTTCATAGTCTTCCATGTTAACTGCATAATAAAGGTTTTCTGACAAAAAGTATTACTGGATGCATTCTAATAAAGTTTAATCACCACTTTTGCCAATATACTGCGTACTAAACGTTATGGTGCCCTTTTGCTATAAAATATTTCTTGTCAAGTAGGAGAAATCAAATGGCAAGCCATTTAACTGTTTGCTGATTAATGCTGAATCAAACAATTTCTTCAGAAACCACCTGCCTTCCTGCAACTGCATTTTCTAAATATAAAGATTTGTGTTTCTCAGTTGGCTTTCCTTGTGTGGAGCCTGGAAATGTTCCCAAAGGTTTTCCATGTTTACTCTTCTGGACTGTTTAATGAGAAATAGGGGGTAAAAAGCAGGAGGAGAAGTTAGAAGAGAATTTGATTTTTTTCCGTAGTGAAGGAGGTCATAAAGGGGTAGGCTTCAGCAAATTGCCCCTCTCTCCCTGGATAATCACAAAAAATGAGCAAATGTCCTTGCAGTGCTTCTATGGAGGTCAAGAAGAAGGAGTGAAGAATGCAAGTCTTCCCTCAGGAGCATGGGGGAAGGAATAAGAAGCCCATCTACTGATGGAAAGAGTCACAGAGACTGGAGACCTAAAGCCTTGGCTCTCTACCACTGCAAAGTGAAAAAATCTAACATTTCTGTGGCTGGCTTCCCTGTCACCTTATGGGATCAGGGTTAACCACAACAGCAAGGCCAGAAAATAGGTTTATATGGGCAAAGTCTGAATGGAGAGTTCTAAAATTAAAAGAAGCTCATGGGAGTGGAGATGAGATGAAAAGCAGAGCAATCACAATGAATCAAGTTAGTATTTTGACTGAACAGAGGTGGTCATACCTGCTGCACAGCCCATTTCTCCCACCCCCAAGAGAAAACTGGATGGAAAGTTTCAGCACAGGTCAGCAGCATTAGGCATTCTCCCTACTCTCTGAAGGCATCAGCTTCAAATTTTATCCTTTCTGTTCTGTATGTAAAAAGTTTCATTTTCAAATGATTTCAGAGATTAATGGAGACTTGGTGTAACAGTGTTTGTTTCCTGTACCTGGACACAAGCAGGTAGAAAGCTGAAAAACCTGGTGGGTGTCACTGTAAAAGGTGACAATAGAAAATTGCTTAGGTCAGCTACTGGCAGTTCGAACTCTTTGAATCAGAAATTAATGCAAAATGTACATGGAAGATAAATGTTGCCCAGCAATTGCACTGATCAATTCACAACGTGAACAAAAGATTTGGCAAATAATCTTAGGGCAAAGTAAGAGCTGAGCGAAGAAGAAGGGAGAAAAAAAGAGGTATGTGACACATTTAAAAAATGATGAATATCGAACTAAATTATTGAGCTGAGGGAAAAATTACCAGCCACTAGAAGAGGAGGCCAGGCGCATCAGTCAGGGGTGCTGGAAGGTCTTCATTCTGATTACATTAGCCAAGAAAAGGTCAAATGGAAAGTAGAATTACAGGCTTCTGTTTAATTGCATATTTTGTTACTGTCAGCGATGGGAGGAGTGATCCTTGCTTCTACTCCCAGGGCTGAGCTGCAGGCCAAGCAGGTATCAGGGACCAAGGTCTCATCCAAGGGCCCATTTTTCATGCCCTGACCCAGTGCACAGAGCTGCTTCCAAAACCCAAGCACAATGGTGGGGATCCCTTACCTTGGCTCTAGCAGGTTTTGGGGCAGTCCCACAGACAGTTTAGTCTGAACAAGGGCCATAAGGTCAGTTCTGCCGGGTCCTGAGTGACGTCTCTGAGGAACAGCATTTTTTCAAGTCCCACTGGTACAAAAAGAGCTGTAAAGACTGGACAGTCTCCCGTACAAGCTTCATAATTATTCCATTTAATATACCATAAATGTCTCTGTGGTAGACCAGAAAATCATTTCATAAAAGGGTGTGAGTGCTCCCTTACAGTGGGCCACATTCATCCCTGGTGTAACTCAGCTGACTCCAGCAGAGCTACAGGAGGCTTGCACTTGCCACCACAGCTGCACTCCTCCTTTCCAGTCCAGAGTGAGTCATGGCTCTATTAATGGGGAAGGATCTATTTTTCTTCTTAAGTACTCCAAATGACACTCTATAAACTGGAAAAGTTATTTAGTGGTGGTCGTGGTTTTATGCTGAGAAGGAAATGAATGATGAATTGCAGCTCTGTTTATTGCACTGAATATAACTGCTCTGACTCTGAGGATTGTTTGAAAAGAAAAATAAAGCAATCAAAATCAAATTAAAAGGTCAACAAATAGAAATATAAACCAATGATGGCAAATAATTTTACCTCTTCTGGTGAATTGTACTGTAGAGTATGTCATGTTTTGGTATTCATTGGTGAGAATATCTTGATTAAGAGAGTAATAAATATTGACGACATAGAAAAGAAAGGTGCAGTTTATAGTGTAATTTTCCCAAGTGTCTGAAAGAAGGAGAAGAGTGAAGCTATGTGGGTGAGATTAACCCATGAAGAACTGAGAAGGAATTTCCAGGCTGTATGTCTATTGATGGGCAAGGAAATGTGCTGAGTGTACTAAAAGTTGACAGGATGGAACTGGTTTGCTATTTGAAGTGACAGTGTATCCGAATTATTTTGAGGGTATCCAGGACTTTTGGGTGGGTGTTTTCCTGTAAATGAAGTGAATTCGGAATGAGAATTAAAAGCTGAAAGCAGGGGGAAAAATAACCTTCAGAAACAGGAAGCTGTACCTCCCTGAATTTTATTCTAACAGGCAAATGTGTGATGCACGCAGACATTTTTGGAAGTACTAAGTACTCCTACCACATCAATTTCAGCAATTTGTTTTAATGCAGTTAGGCTTGGAGGTTTGTTTGGTTTTTTTGGCTGGCTAATAGCAGGCAAATCCTTCAGTTTATCACACATTTCCACAGCGTCAGCGTCTGAGGAGCTGCCATCTGTCAAATTAATCTAAAGATCAGAGCCCTGTTTCATAATGCCAGATGTGTGTTCATCATTCATATCACTGGTATCATATGGGTTGCAGAAATGACTACAACATACTTGTAATAGCAGAAGTCCTTCTTTCATTGACTGAAGACTGAAGTGTATTTAAAACATCACTGAAGGATTCAACCCTGAAATCAGCTGATACACATGCTCATTTTACCTTCTGATTCATCCATATATTGCTAGCTGTCTGTCTGGCTGAACAGCTGGAAGAGGTGGAAAGATTTGGGCAGCTGTTTAACCAACCAAACCAACAAACCAACAAACTGTGCAAAGCTTTTCCCATTAAAATAGTCCTTTTATAGTAGTCCCCATGAAAAGCAATGGTAAGTCAACAGGCAGGCTTTGAAACCAGTGACTGCCAAATAGCAATCATTAACTAGATGCTAGCCTGACAGTGCAAAGAGACTTAAAGCCATGTAAAAGAAATGCTGAAGATACTGCATCCTTACTGGTAGAAGGGACCAACTTAGGAACTCTCTCCTGTAATGTTGGGCTGTGCAGCTAACCACTAGAGCTGTCATTTTCTGTTCAATGTGTAGGATGTAATGATTAAAGAAGCAATTTTTTTCTCAGGCTGGGACTGACAGGACTAGTAGAGCACTGAGTTAATATGAAGAAGAAACAATTTTGAAATCAAAACCAAGCAGAGGCTCTAGCAGTTGTGGCATATCAGGTTCTAAATATGAAATGGTTCTTGTGGTCCTGCTCCTCTGCATTTTGTATTTATAATGTGTTGTTTGAGAACTTCCACAGCACCAGAAAATGAGTTTTAGGTCACTGAGCAGCAGCCAGCAGCCTCCATTTCAGTGGAATTATATCCAGTGAACTTAAACCTCAGTGAAGCTATGTTATTTCAAAGAAAGCTCCACTGAAAATGGGCCAGTGCACAGCACGAGTTGACTGAAATTCATGAAATTATTCATTAATTAATATCAGAGCACAGCGAGAATAAAATATAAGTAGCCTATAGTTTTTGCTCTAGAGCAAAAGCAGCAGTGCAAAGGCAAACCATCATGGGCACAGTTCCGAGACCAGGAGCAAACCTGCTGTTTGGTTCCTGCTTCTGTGGTGAGGAGAAATGACAAGGCAAGGCAGGGGCTGGGTGGCTTACTATTGCAGATGAGATTTTTAAAGCAAAACAGACATGCTTGGGTTACATTTTCCCCAGTGCTCTCAGGGCAGCCTAGATCCAGCTGGTGCAAGTCCTCTGACTCCCTCCTGTTCAAAATCACATGCAAACCAAAAGTTTCTGTTGTACTGCCTACTAATGGTCATAGCCCCTGCCTCTTTTGCTATTACTTGAACCTCCGGATTAATATCTTTTTTCTTTATCAAATGTGGGTGCAATACAGTATTTTCCTGCAATAAGTTCTGGGAAATATTCCCACCCCAGTATTTTGCTGAACATGGGATTCAAATAATGAAGTATTTCAGGAAGTTTCAGAAACAGAGTTCAGTGAGGTGCTCTTGGACCCTCTCTGAAACTTTCTGGTTACTCAGTATGCTAGCTAGTTCAGTATGCTTTATACTGAAAGGGCAGTCCGCAGTATCTGAGAACACTTGTTTTCCACAAGCATAATGCTTGTCTTCAGCATTGTTCAGATTGTTTTTTCCTTCCATTCCACTTGTAAATTTTGTGTTTTGGGGGGGGAGCAGGAGTAGAGAGCTTCTCAAATCTTTGTCCTAGTGAGAAAGCCTGGCATAACAGACCTGTAATTGAAAGATCATGAAATTCCGAATAACTGTTCTGCCATAATAGAGCAAATCTTACCACATATTAATCTCCAGGGTAACTCAGAGCATAGGAAACTTCTGATGTGTACTGGAAACAAATGAGAGATGTCTCTGTTGAGCATCAATAAGGTCTTTGGACTGAACTGCCAAGAAATTAAGTGCAGCAGAGAGATCTTGGAAAAGGTCTCTTGAGCACACACAGGCAATCCTGTTACTTCCCAGAGCCTCTCTTCTCTGCAGAAATAAACAGTAAAGAAGGGTAAATTTAGAAAACAGCAGTATGTTCTAGCAATAAAAAGAGATGGGGGAAGGGGAGAGTTGTATTTAAAACAGAAGCCAGCTGTCTTATGGAATGTTTCTAGGATAGTTATATTTATCCCATGCTTTTCCTTGAGGTGCTGGAACTCATTAAATACCAGAGACATGTTGTCCACATTTGTTACCTAACGTTTACCTTTATGGCTCATTCAATAATGTATAGGTACCGAATGCATTATTTAAGATGTTTAATGCTGGAAGAAGACCAAGGCAATACAGACTGTACATAATTAACGCTCCAGAAACAAACCACAGGAAGATTGGTCAATAGTTAGGAACCCGATTGGGCTTGATAAAAAATTCCACTGGGAAGATCTGAAATTTCCATTCACTTCCAAGGCCTTGAGACCAAGTGGGGGAGTTGCAAGGAACAGTAGCCAGCAGATAGCATCTGCTTGGAGGTAGATAAAACCAGCACTGGGGCTGGCCACAGCAAACCCTTTAACTGTAATGGTTCATTTAGGAAGCTGTGTGAAGAGACTTCTTTAGAACTTTGGAAGAAATTTTCATTCCTTAGGGCTACTTTGTAATTATCTATGCGAAGTCCCACTGCTACATTTAAGTAAACATCCAAAATGTGTGTTTCTTGGATGCATTTGAGAATGAATTTTTCTTTGTCTTTTCCCTTGCAATGATATTTCGTAAAAGCACATACGCAATTAGGACTGGAAATCCACTGCACTGGTTGCAAATGAGGATAGTGATTTCAAAACTGCTAAGCATTTGCCCTGCACTGATCCCACTGGGGTCAATTTGAAAACAAGCTGCTGTCAGTGGAAGTGGAATCATGCCAGTCATGGAAACTTTAAAAAAGCTCACCTTGAAAAAACACCGGGATGTTGACAGAGGTCTTTCAGATACATGAAATACTGGTGTGCTTATTGTTGACATTTCTAATGTATTTGGAAAGCCACGTCAAATGTTAAGTTTTTCTTACAGTTTAATGGGTAGTTTCTTTAAGAGAACCAGAGGAGAAATGTCCATCATGTTTTGCTTAAAAGGATACAGACTGAAAAGTCCACAAGAAGTTTTCAGCAAAAGACCGGTTAATGAATTCCCAGAACTGCCACCTGCATGTTGCATGTGAAGCTTTTGTTCTGCTGTTTATCCTTTCCTTTGTATTTAGATTTTGAGTGAGCTGATGCTGATAGATTTTATTCTGGTATAATATGTTGGGGTGGGGGTTTGGCAGGTGATCTCCTGAGGACCTTTGTGGGACTGCTTTTCTAGAATTTCTTCAACTTCTATAACTGGTTTTACTCTGCCATAGGTGGGACCTCAAAGACATGCTGATTATCTGATCAGCCCAAAGAAAATTAGAAACATGACACTTGTTTAGGATGTACTTCTCCAGGAAACTTCTCCATCACTTGTATTTTGCACGTTTGGATGGCTTCCTGCAACAAAGAAAGGTTAACACTACTCTCTGTTTAAGCTATAAGTTATTTTCCTATTTTTCCCTCATATAATGAAACAAAATCACAACCTTTATAATGTAGCATATGATATCTCAGCAAAATAATGGACATAAATGACAGCCTTAACTTCAGACAGTGATGGGACTGTACAAGAACAAGAATCCGTGCTTTGGGTCCCAAGGAAATCGGCAAAACTCCCATCAGACAGAAATGTTTGCTTATCCACACCAAGATCAAGGACTGGAACTGCAAGACATTTATTAGTTCAGAAGAACTGGTTAATAATAATACTGATTACTACAATATGTACTGCTTTATTAATGTACTTTATGTACAGCTGATCATCATGAGCTTATAGATCAACAATATTTTTTAATTTCAGTTCTGTAATAAAATCAAGGGAAGTTTCATAAGAGCCGCTTCAAAATTTCTAACAAAAATTAAATTGGATCAGAAATTAAATTGTTTCATTTCAACATGTTATTTTGTTAAAGGCATTTTTCTTAAATCCAATGTTCTATTTTTAAATAAAAAATAATTACCTATGTGTCAAAAAAATCCTGTTTTGATTGAAATGCAAAATCTTAAGCTGAAAAATGTGGATTTGAAAATCCTGACTTTTAATAGTTGTTGTTTGAATGTTTTATGTCTCTGTTCTACTTGTGGGCTGAGCTTGGCAGTGAAGTGGCGTGGGCCATAGCAAATGATGACTGCTGGTATTCGCGCTGGACCATATTGTTTCATCAGGGGCAGAACTGACAATGACCATGGGGAATGCACTTTAGCTAAGCAACATTCTCAGGAGAGCAGATCTGGCACATGGACCCTGTGTGTTCCTTCCCAATCTAAAAATGTTTTGTGTGAAATTTTGTATTTCATCATAAAAAAGCTCAAGCTTATGGTTTTTTTTACAAAAAGGCAAACTTCTTCCAGAAAAACAAGCTCTTTTCAGTGTGCTCAGCTTTCTTCCCACTCAAAGCATTCTGAATTATTCAGTGTTCTGCATGTTAATCTTTTGTATGAACCAGTGCAGGTGCTCCTTGAGTGCTGGAAGAAGCCAGTACACAGAATTACTTTCAGTGATAATCTGTGCAGGAAAAGGAAAAAAACTGAAACCTAATCTCAGGAAGAAGAAGTTGTTTTGCATGTTTAGCATTTGGCATCTCATTAAATTGTGACAGCTTTTGCGCTGCTAGTTGCGTTCTCAGTCAGTCTGTCAGAGCAAGTGCTGAGACCCATTCACAGTTTCCCATTTGCAATTGTACACAAAGCTACTGCAGATTCTGACCATCTACACTCTTCTCTCTTGTTTGGCTAAGAAGGAGCTTTGAAATGCATTCCTACTGAATGCCATTATACCACCAGCACTATATGTAATTAGCTATATGTTACACAGAGAAAATATAAGCAATTCACATTGTGGATTGTCTGTGGGTTTTCCTTGAAATAACCACACATTGAGAGAAACATTTACCTTATTCTGATACAAGTATTGCTATTGCTGATATCTCCTAGTTACTACTGTATCTTAATGCAGCCTAGGCACAAACAAAAATCCACTTTATTAGAGGAATGTCCATTGCGTGAGAGAGATAGGTCCAGGGTAACACCAGGCAGTGACTCGGGCATAAAAACCATGGACTTCCTGTGCATGAGCATAGTGAGAAAGCCTGCTGGTTGTCAAAAAAGAACCCTGCAAAAATGAAGAGTGCATGGAAGCAGTAGCTCCCCAGCAGAAAATGCTGGTTCACTAGAATGTATTTTGAAAAGAAATTGAACTGCCTGTGCTGTGCTGTTGATCTCAAAACCCTTGATTTCAAGCTTAACTTTGATATTATCTGGTATCATTAAAGCAGCTAACCCAGAACTGAATAAAACCTTTTCTCCAATGAATCTATATCCTTCCACATCAATCAAAAACATTATTGTGTTGAGGCCATGGGCAAGAGGACACATGCTCTGAGCTAAGAGGCAGGCTCTTGTGTCAGCAGTATGGTGCCTTCCATGCTGGGGAGTCCCTACTGAGATTTCCACGCTGTGCTACCTGGTGCTTGAGGCTCCTCAGAGGGCGCTGGCAGTGCTTCCCAAATCACCTTTCAGGCTGCGGCTGGGCAAAAGCACCTCCTGGTGCTGCTGGTGAATGAATAAGCTGATGTGAGGCCCCCACTCTGGTAACTGTGTGGGAGCCTCTTCCCTGCTAACAGCTCCAAGCTGTCAGTCAGATATCAGGGGCATGCAGCCAGGTCAGCCTCCAGTATGCATCTCACCTGTGAGCTGGAAAGTGCTCCAGCATGCCATGCTTAGCCAGGAACCACTTGCCAGCAGATGGTTGCCAGTGGACAACACACAGCAGCAATAAGAATGTGCACTGACTGCACATCCCACTGACTTGCACAAAGGCTTTTTGCACAGATAGGTACCACAACCATGGAAACGCACACATTTACCAGAGTCTGGAGCTATTTTTCTTCCTGCCAGCTACAAGAATGCATCCCACACAGCTATGGTATACTCTTAACAGGATTAGCATGAGGTTAAAATTCTTATGGTGTCCTTGAAATTTATACTTGTGGGCATTTGTGTGCTTCTTGATTTGTTTTCTTCAGGCATGTTATACAGCCTGCATATCATCACCAGTACTAGCTGTTACTTATGTTTGCAAATAGCATTTCACAAATAACAGTACATAAAATACAGAGACAACTTTTAGCACATGGGGAATATAAAATATGCAGGCACTTTCAGAAGGCACAGTAGACTAGGAATATTGCATTTCAGGCACTTTATGGAGACACCAATCTTTTGTACACATGCATATTGATTTATAATTATGACTTGAGAGACATTTTAGTAATCTAGAAGTATCTAGTTTTTTACTGCTCACAGACTGTGCACAGTTAGATGGTACAAAACCCTTCCATGCTTCCTTACAAAATGTTCTGGTTTGGATTCCATACACGTATACGTGGAAATAAATGCATTGGAGGTAAGCAGTATTTCATTCTACAGTAAGGTTTCCTAAAGTTGTCTCACCAGTTTAATATTTCATAGAAAATTCAGGCTACCTTTAGTACAAAGCCACTTAAAAATAACGCTGTCTTTATGTGAAGGTTTCTTTTTTACAGCAAAAAAGCACCTCAGGTTTGTGTGGGCTGAGCAGAATCAACAGAGGAGCTCTCATCAAAGAGTACTCACAATATTGACAAAACATTTGGTTTCTTACTAATCTGATTGAACAGAGCTTCTGTTTTCAATACTTAATTGGTAGAATATATAATATGTGGTGCTGCTAATCTACAATATACCATTCTTGAGTATTTGGGCCTCCCAGCGACAGAGATGGGAACTGTTTGGTTACTGGCCTCACTATTTCTTTCCTCAAAAGGATCCTGCATGAGGCAGGAAGGACACAGCTTCCTACAAGCTTCCCCACCAGAAGCTCCCAGAAAACCAGGGGATGGACCCCTCAAAATGTTGCAGATAACTCATTACCCTTCCCTCCCCACCCAAATAGATCTTATCCATCTAAGTTGGGGCCCACTCCCAACTCTCCCTTCCTGAATTTCTCTAAATTCCACACCCACATTGCCAGAAGTACAACAAGATTAATCCAGTGGCCTCATGGTAACTGGGTAAGTAAAATGAAGCAATCAATCAGTATAGACAGGAATGGTCCCAGGTGGCCAAGCTATGATAAAAAAACCACCCCTAGCTACCAATTGAACACTGCTCCAAACCTCCTTCTAAAGACGAGGTTGAAAATTGAAATTCTTAAAGCCACTTGATATGGAGGAGCACGCTCTCGGTAAATGTGACTTTTATGATTAGACTCTCCTCCTACTCACCATGATCGACTCTTGTTCTCCAAGCTATAAACTACCTGTCTCTTCTTTCCTCTGGGTGACAAGCAGCTTCATTTAACTTTAACTTTAACTTTCAAGTCTCTCACTTTCCTCCCTCTTTACTGTCTTTTCTTCTCCACATCTACCAAATATCTTTTCTTTAAACAAAGGCCTAATTGATACATACATAATTAAGATCTGAGCATTTGTTCTCAGCTTGTATTTAGCTCTGAAAATTGCTGCTTCTATTTCAGACCTGAATAAGGGCTTGCATACCTGAAGGTTTACATAATTTCCAGCAATGCCAGCTGATCCAATAAAACACACTGCCTCTACCTGCAAACTTTCTCTGGCCTATGTACACCCACTGATGGCTGTGTATTTCCATCATCCCATCCATTGGGACTCCAGGAGCACACTGTGCAAACCTCAACTGACCTTCCTGAACTGTTGTTGAGAGAAAATGGAGAAAGAAAGAGAAACCAAGTCAGATCCATACTAATGTATCTGCACCAAACCTCCTCAGCCAGTGGAAAAGTTAGCCATGCTGTTGGGAGGGTGGCATTTGAGGGGAGCACTCTGTGTTGCTGCAGTCTTTTGTGCTGAATGAGGTTCCTGCCCTTTTGCTCTGGGGATTTCAGTTTTCTCTTACCCATTCCTCACCCCACTCTCTGTTCTTTGGGAGGCAAGTCGGTAAGAATGCCTTTACATTATCCTAGAAATCATGGATTATTTATGCTAGATAAGCACAGATAATTATTTAAATGAATATGAATATTTGCTGGCACAGAGGAATGTTGCAATAGCCTATTCCTTTTCAGCTTAGAGAATTAATGTCTTGGATCTTCAAGTGTCATTCACATTAGCTCTCATAGCAGAACTCACGTCACACAGATGTTATTTATATTGTTTATTTTCTACTGCGGTATGATCGCTCCCTCAAATGAAGCTTATACTAAGTGCTTTTTTAAAAAATCATGTTCCAGTAAAACATTCTGTTTGTTTTTGTTATGTAGAAAGAATGCCAAAATCCAGGGAAAACAATACTGAGATATTTGTATTAGAGAAGCCAACCAGATCCATCTCAGCTCTGCCTCCAACTCATTAGCTTCCCATCACAAAAAGCCCAGGGGCTGCTCTGACCTTGGATCAGCTCATCTGTACTATTGATCCCCTTAGTCCAAATGACTTTTCAGTCTGTGGTCTCAGCTCCGCTTGCTTGACCATGTGTTCATGCACCCCAGGTCACTCCCCTGCAGCGTTGCTACCATCCCTTTTAGACGTACTGTGGAAGAACAGAGGGAGACTTATGGTTCAGATCTCCTGCCCCACAGTCTTTTGGACATGGTGGCAGGCTGTATTTTTCTTTCCCAGCACAAGGTGCTATGAGCTGCCAGATGCTGGGACTGCTCCATACCACCCTTCAGAGACAGTTTAATTTAGAGGTTACCCTACTATCCTTCCAAAGGACAGGCAACAAATCCCCCTTGATGAGGTGATACATTTATTTGCTTTTACTACAGAGCCATAAAATTTGTTAAAATTGACACTATGCTCTTTAGGTCTGTCTCAGTACTTCTCTTGCATGTTGCAGCACCTCTGCATAAACCAATAATCTTCATGATGATTGCTGGTCCACATCAAAAGAGTGGTAAGGCAGCAATTCCTGCTTGCGTATTAGCCTCATGTACTCTGGATTGCATTATTTTTTGCTATAGAGCAGCCAGGTGCACTTGAATCATGCAAAATAGACACTGTTCTGTTAAAATACAAGCAAATTTAGCAGCCATTTTTGTGGAGATATGTGCCTTGGAAATCTGCAAGGCTGCTGCTTGACCTCTGAAGACATCCTCATTAACATCTACATTATCAGCCAAGCCCTTTGATGCTGCCCAAGAGGAGGTGATACCTCAGCCTGAACTCAGAAAAGGCTTCAAATTTGATCGCTGCTTCTCAAGTCTCCATTTGTGAAATGAACAACTTGAAGAGGGCAAAGTGATGGAGTGTCTATGCTGAGCTGTCAAAATTCTCTGGGGAGGCATCTGAGCCAGCACAGGAACAGTTACTTTCCCCTAATCCTTTCATCCATTGCCAAAGCAGAGGAGTGACAAGGTTGGGACTGCTGATCACCAGGAGTCTGCATAGCCATGGTGGGGCAGTGTGACACTCTCTAAGTGGAATAGAACAATATGCTTTGAAGAATAGCTGTAACTGCAACACAGGTTAAAGTAAAATTAACCCTTTTCCCCCTAAAATTATATATGACGGTTAACATCATGGATTCCATCATAGCGGGCTATAGCTAGATTGTGCAATGCTTTAAAGCTTGAGACAAGGTTTTACTATGGCTTTGTGCTCCTGCAGCAGGGTGTCATAGTGTTTTGATGAAGAAACATCACCTAGGCATAATGTACTGAAATATCAGCAGTATGAACATAAGTCCTAATTACTGATTACCTTTCATCTTAAGATTCTGAAAAGAATTGTGACATTCTATATTGTATTGTGCAACCAAATTTGAGGAGATTTTGTAACTTTGTATTAAATCACAAGTGAAGACTGTTCCTTTTGCTCATGAGAAGTCTTTGCCGATTTCAGTGGGGTAAGTCTATTTCAAAATTAAAAGACCTTTCTTACTCAGTAGGACTGTCTAGAGTTACAAATAAACATACTCCTTCCAAGGCTTCCATATTTTACATCTTTTTTTCAACATGTAAAGATTAGCTGTGTGTATTAAATGTGTTTACAGGATGCATGTACTAAAGAGGATGGAACATTGGGAGGTACAAGAGCTAGAAAGTAAGGGAGAAGGAGGCTGTAGCACACATATATTTCCACTGCTCTGAGCTGAAAACTAATAGCTGAGGTCTTGGGAGACCTAATGAAATTACTTAGCTTTCATATGCAGTTTTGATAGCATTCATAAGAAACTTGTCAGGGCCCCAAGTATGCCAACAGCCTCCATAGCCATCTTTCTATATAATCCTCCTCTGCAGCCTCTTTCACCTCACACATCCAAGGGTTTAGCTGCCTGTGTTTGAGGTCTGCACTAATAAGGTGTGGCTGTTCAAGCTTCAATTACACTTGTGTGAAAACAGTTAACCTTTAAGAGCAGTGAGAAGCCTCATCCACAGTCTCTGCTCTTGCGCCATGTGCTCCTGGCCTGAGAGCTCAGTCACCCACCCTGCTAATCCCTTTCGATAGGGCAGAGGTAGATAAAGTTAATATCAGATGATTATGTAGTCATCAATGGTGCTCTGAAATGGAAACCGTAGGAAGAGCCATGAGCTATGGTTACCAATGTTACTTATTACTGAAGTCACTCATTTAATTGTATTTGTTAAATTTACTGCTGTGTAAGATTTGCCTAGCAGACACCTGTGCCCTTTGTGCCCTTTGTAGCTGCTTAGTGATGAAAGTTCACAGTGGGCAAGTGAATGCCAATGCACACCGTCTCTCATTTTCTGTGTCTATCTTCCAGGGAAGCACTGCCTTCAGACACATTTGTGGGTCATTGGCCAAGTTAATTTAAAACATCAACTAAATAGCTTGTAATTGCAATGATTTACATGTAAGTGCTATGCTGAAACTATACCGTTGTTCCTATTGCAGGTGCACGGTGCAGAGGATTCACCTCACGCTGCTTGAGTTAATGTTATGCTGAAGACCTCATAGGTAAGAGTTCACTGAACTCAGTTTGCTCCATTTGCTCTGTTTTTGCTTTGCAAACATAGTTGTCAAATGAATATACTTGCTAGCACAGGGTTGGTGGGTTTTTCCTGTCAAGGAGCAAGAGGTCTTTATGAAGGCTTAAAGATCTAACTAAAAGGTCAATTGCCGTAATCAAAAATTTAAGTAATAAAACTATTATTACACTTTCAATTTCATTACCCAATTAATTCCTTCCTCTGGGTTAGAATTGGCATTTCAATGTGCAAAGCATGGCAATTCTCAATAGCCAGGTACATTTTTTAATGTACTTTATGGCCAAGATAATTTATGACACAAAAACTCCAGAGGACATAATGGTTACTTTGTTCTTTAGGCATTAGTCATATACTCCTTTAATTTAGAAATGTGTGTAATGGAACAAGGGAATAAACATCTAATACGGAAATGGGCTTGAATTGGGATGTTTATGTGCTTGTACAACTCTTTGCAAGATCTGAATTGAAACTGGCAAGAAACATTTTGGCAATGTTTCATTCAGACATTCTGGTCTCAGTCCAAAATAGTTCCCCCTCTTTTGCAGCAGTGAGGGAGAAAGGAGAAGAGGGACAGGGAGGGAAAGGCACATTTCAGCAGTAGAAAGCAGAAAGAAGCTGACTATCATGTCTTCCCTGCTGTTGTAAACCAAACGTCATTCGTTAGAAATTATTTTGTTTAAAGACACTGCATTGAAGATCCTCCGGAGTGACAGAGGCAAAATACTGGCCTATTCTGCTAACAGCTCTCCCAAGAGTCAAATCATGCATTATACCAGTTTTATACTGATCATAATTACCTTTTCCCACTGAACCCCATGTATTGTTGATAAATGCATAGGTTAGTGATAGTATTTTGTCACTTCTTTTTAATACTGAGTTTAAATGTGGTCTAAGCAGATAAATAGCAATGTTTACAGATACAGTACTGAGGAGGTAATTAACCATCCTACTTAATGAAGCATCATTGAGTATCACCAAGGAGCTTAAGGATATGTACACAATATGGTATACAATATGTTTTTACCTACTTCTCTGTCCTTGCCCTGTTCAGTGCCTCATCAGAGTGAGCTCTCAAGAGCAAACAACAGAAAATCCCATCAGGAAGTAAAGCTTCAGAATACATTGAAGATCCTTAGTTATCCAAATAGGCTAGTGCAGGACTGGCAGGGTTTTCCTTTCCTACCACACCAGGGTAAGAGATGTCCAGCATTAGGCATCCCTTGCCCTTAGGCCCTGGATTGAAAGGTTATCTGCCTCCTAGAAAATTTGTGCATACTTCAGACCCCAGCAAATGTTGTGCCCTCTAGAGATATACCACTAAGAGGCATGTGCAGGGGGAGATTGACACAGCTCTGTTCTGATGTAACTCCACAACCAAGTAAGTACATAGGCTGGTTCTCCACTCAAGGAACAACTTGAGACCAGATGGCAGCAGGAAACCTGGTAGTGTGTACTGGGACTGCTGAAATATTCCTGCAAATACAGAAAATGTGCCAAAGATAGGAACTGCAGTGAGTTTGTTGTACACACAGAAGATCTCTTTACTCATGTGAAATTTGCATGAAAATATTTTTACACATCCAATTCCATGCCACCAGGCAATACAACAGTGCATTACCAGCACAGCTGTATACACACAAACAAGCAAAAACTTTCCACACTCTAGGTCAGAACCCCTTGCACGTGGTGTCCAGAAATTTATATGTGGTTGCACTACGTTTCGTTATGTGGGCTGTGTTAATAGCTGTCCCTGGAGCAACACAAAGATCTCACTGATGCTGCCTTTGCACGGAGCTGGGGAATTGACCTCCAGAGATCCCTTTTGACCTAAGCTATTCCTGAATTCTATGAATCTGTTTGAAACATGAAACAAGGTAAATGAATGCTCAACAGAATGTTAGCATCCTCTGTAAAAGAAGCCCTAGCAAGGTTTTGGCCTTTCCTGGAAAAGAGGGGTGTTATTTAATCATAGAATCATAGAATAGTAAGGGTTGGAAAGGACCTCAAGATCATCGAGTTCCAACCCCCCTGCCATGGGCAGGGACACCTCCCACTAAACCATGCCATCCAAGGCTATGTCCAACCCCACCTTGAACGCCGCCAGGGATGAAGCATTCACAACTTCCCTGGGCAACCCATTCCAGGGCCCCACCACCCTCACAGTAAAGAATTTCTTCCTCAGATCCAATCTAAACCTCCCCTGTTTAAGTTTAAACCCATTACCCCTTGTCCTCTCACCACAGTCCCTAATGAAGAGTCCCTCCCCAGCATCCCTATAGGCCCCCTTCAGGTATTGGAAGGCTGCTATGAGGTCTCCACGCAGCCTTCTCTTCTCCAGGCTGAACAGCCCCAATTTTCTCAGCCTATCTTCATACGAGAGGTGCTCCAGTCCCCTGATCATCCTTGTGGCCCTCCTCTGCACTTGTTCCAACAGTTCCATGTCCTTTTTATGTTGAGGACACCAGAACTGCACACAATACTCCAAGTGAGGTCTCACGAGAGCAGAGTAAAGGGGCAGGAGCACCTCCCTCGACCTGCTGGTCACACTCCTTTTGATGCAGCCCAGGATACGGTTGGCCTTCTGGGCTGCAAGTGCACACTGCCGGCTCATGTTCATTTTTTCATCAACCCACACCCCCAAGTCCTTCTCCGCAGGGCTGCTCTCAATCTCCTCCCCGCCCAATCTGTAGCTGTGCCTGGCATTGCTCCGACCCAGGTGTAGGACTTTGCATTTAGCATGGTTAAACTTCATTAGGTTGGCATCAGCCCACCTCACAAGCGTGTCAACGTCCCTCTGGATGGCATTCCTTCCCTCCAATGTATCAACCGAACCACACAGCTTGGTGTCATCGGCAAACTTGCTGAGGGCGCACTCAATCCCACTGTCCATGTCACCCACAAAGATGTTGAACAAGACCGGTCCCAACACCGATCCCTGGGGGACACCACTCGTTACTGGTCTCCAGCTGGACACTGAGCCACTGAGCACTACGCTTTGCGTGCGGCCATCCAGCCAGTTCTTTATCCACCGAGTGGTCCACCTATCAAACTGATGTCTCTCCAACTTAGAGAGAAGGATGTCATGTGAGACAGTGTCAAAGGCTTTACACAAGTCCAGGTAGATGACATCAACTGCTCTGCCCCTGTCCATCAGTTCCGTAGCCCCTTCATAGAAGGTCACCTGATTGGTCAGGCAGGATTTCCCCTTAGTGAAGCCATGCTGGGTGTCACCAAGCACCTTGTTGGTTTTCATGTGCCTCAGCATGCCTTCCAGGAGAATCCGCTCCAAGATTTTGCCAGGCACAGAGGTGAGACTGACTGGTCTGTAATTCCCTGGGTCATCCATTTTCCCCTTCTTAAAAATGGGGGTTATATTTCCATTTTTCCAGTCATCGGGAACTTCACCTGACTGCCATGATTTTTCAAATATGATGGACAGTGGCTTAGCAACTTCATTTGCCAGCTCCTTCAGGACCCGCGGATTGATTTTATCCGGTCCCATGACTACCCTTCTTCAATATCAGGTGAACACATCTGTTCACAATTGCATAACATCATTAAAGTTTCAGCTTCTGAAACTTCGAGTAATTTATATGAATGGACTTACTTATTATTCATAAACACCAAATGCCTGAAAAAATATCAATCCAGGGCTACTACTAAATTTTACAGCTGACATCAGAGCTAATTGGTCCATTAGGGCCATGGCCAGTGCTCCATCACAGTGCCATATCCACAGTAGTGCCTGAATTGCTTCTAATTGACTGATGATTTCCTTTCTGATCATATAAGGGAGTAAATACTGGACTTCTGTTTTGGTCAAATCAGAGGGTACCAGGGTAAATGCTAGACATGCCTATGCTTCGCTGCACTAGAGCTGCACAAGGAGAAACTAACTACACAAGAATGCATTAAATCGAACTGAATGTTGTTTTTTTTCTAGTCCTAAGTAGCACGATGCAGCTATTTTTAATTTCTCTGCAGCATGAAGTGTTAGACAAGCTACATGTGACCTAGCTTGCATTTTGAAGAGGGAAGATAAGAAGAAAAAAGTGCAGAAGCTGCACAGTGTCAGACACACAGATTGTGAGTTTGCAACTGGGGGATCCTGAGGCTTGGCCTTGTTCTCAGCCTTCCCCCTTGCCAGCTACATAAGATTTTAATCACTTAGGGGAAGGATTTCTGTGCCAGACTGTAGAGGTAGATACACAATGACTAAAAAATAGCTTCAGGTACTTCCTTTTCCCTCATCTAACTAGAAAGTTAAAGGAGAGAGATGAGGAGGATAATGTTCTGCCAGGACACAAATCAGGGTGGGCAGATATGTCATGAAATTCTCTCGGGGGGAACTTGTCCTTTCATGAACTGCAGAGAGATCCCTGAGAGTCCAACTCTTCCAAGCT
This sequence comes from Amazona ochrocephala, assembly GCA_039720435.1. Lineage (NCBI taxonomy): Eukaryota > Metazoa > Chordata > Aves > Psittaciformes > Psittacidae > Amazona > Amazona ochrocephala. Next base: position 97,082,051 of record CM077877.1, on the reverse strand, counting down.
TGCCTTCTGCTCGTGCTTTGATAATACCACCAAGGAAAACTCTGTGCTGAATAAAATGGCACTGCAGTGAGTCAGGACAGAGAACCATGTCTCTTTTTTGTTCATGAATCTATTTTAGAGTTATGTTGACCTTTACAAGAACCTTTCCTTAATAACACCTCAATTAAAGATACTGGGTCAGAGAGAGAGCAGTTTCTAGCAAGGCTAGAAGGTAGACAAGGCACTCAGAAAGCTCATCAGCCATTAAACTGAAATGTCACTGTTAGCTCATAGGAAACAGCTAAACAAGGTATTATTATTGGGAACATAAACATTGTAGAAGAAAGATAAAGGAAACAGAAAGAAGCTCTTCTCTATGTTAAAAGTGAGGTGATTTTAGCGAGGGGCTATCTATTCCCATCAGTCAGCTGGGAGTTGCTTTTATTTCTGACTCCATTTTATCACTTCTTAAGATAAAAAATGCAAATAGTTTCATTAAAAAAAGATTCAGTCAATTAGCTATACCTATTCATCACTCTAGATCTTTAGATGCTGAACATGATTAACTGGGTTTTTTCCTAGCATATTTTATGTCTCCCTTCCGTGTCTCATATTCCCCTTGGCAAACTAACCGTTGCTAAAAGAAGAGATGTAACTCAGTGGCAGAGAACGGGCTGTGTTAAGGTGCCTGGTTTTGGGTCTCTGGGCATACCCATTACTAAATGGGTATTTCTAGAAGCAGCACCATCTGTCTCAGTCTGTTGCTGTGCTTTACATCTCAGAAATGAAAAAGTGCTGATCTTACATTTTCCTTGACCAGCTCGATTTCTGAATGCTAAGTAGATATCTTTACCTTGATAAGTGGAAGAGATCCCATTTTATGTATAAAACAAATTTAGGAAATAGGCCTAGAAGAGATATCTTGGTGTATCAAGTCCATATTGTGCTTCCTATCTCCAGCCAGCATTATATGTAATGTTAGTTCTAACCAGATCCATCTAGAGAAAAAAGGTATGTAAGGGTCAAAAGGCCCCAGAAGCTGGGGTAAGACCTCCAAAGCCTCACATATTAACCCATATATACAATTTCAAGAAGATATTTAGAGATAGAGACTAAAACTCATTTTTATTGACTTTTCTACATGCGCGTCCTAGTATTGATAATGCTAGGACTCTCCAGCTAACTGCTTGGTCTTGATCCATACTCTGGTCCACCCTGCACAGCAGAGGAAGGCTCCTGCCCTCTGTGAAAGTGAAGAACCCCAACATATATTTGCATGAGGGACAAGCAGAGATGAAGTATGTTCGCATTAGTATCCTCTTTTAGGCAGCCATTAATTGTGGATCACTTGACCTTATAACTTTAGCTTTCTTTTACTGGAATATGTTATCTGTAATTGCTATTAATACAGCACTAAAAAGGTTTCTAGGGTAAGTGGAACGAAAGGATTTGAATGTCTTGACTGTTCATTTTTTCCTGTAAAACGTGTGGCAAAATTTGGGAATGGTATGACAGATCAGAGGTTCTTTTGAAGCCTCTGCTCTATCTAAAGATGAAAAGCAAATGGGACAGAAACTTTTCTCAATTTCAGCTTCATGCTGACATAGGGACCAAGAAAAAAATAATCCAGCAGCTCTAGCAGTCACGCACAGTGGAAGGGGTTTTCTAGCACTACCTGTCATTTTTGGTCAAACCAGCTTTCTGCGGCTGGAATAGGGGAGAAGACTCTGATCTCTAAGTTTCATATGGAGGTTAACACTAGCTATGATGTCAACTTTGGGCTACATTTCAGATCTTTTGAAGCTGGGAGCCTCCTAGATCCATTCTCAGAGCTGAAAAAGGATTTAGGGAGCCCACAAAGGGCAAAAAGCTTCCTGAACACCCAACACTCTCCTAGAAGTCTTATTTCACCCTGGCATGTGCAGCATACATACATACATGTGTACGTACATATGCACATACATACATACATGCATATATCTGTGGTACCTAATGCTCTCAGCTTGTCCAGGAAAAAAATCTTTATTTCTGTAAGATGCCATTAAGAATTTTAGGGGAAAAAGTTTGATTTTTGCTTTGTTTGTGTAATCCAAAGAGTTGCTGAGCACAGAGGATTTGCCCTTAACCTGAATTTCCCCAAAGTTGCTGAAGTAAAGTAAGGGAAGAAGTATACTCCCTTATCTCTCCATACTGCAAGTTATAATTGTGGATCTTTTTAATTACATTAATTCCTTTGTCTGCACGGAGATTGAAAATTGTTAACTGATAATTATTATGTCTTTTTACATTTTAATTGAAAAGTTAACTGCCATGGGTAAGTGCCAAGTACCATCTGAATGCTATGCATTTTCACAAAGCCAATCAAAGAGTCAAAACTCACAGCACTCTTCAGACTTTGAAAGGTTTAGGGAAGTTGGTTTAATCTGAGAATGTTGTTCTTTTTTTGCACCAGAGTTAAGGACACATCTTTCAAGCTTCTTCAGCCGGACCGAAGAATCAACACTTATATTCGGGTGGGTTGTTTTTTTTTGTAGGATAGATGACTCATACTGTACAATAAGTCATGTCATGTAACTCTCATGAGAAAAGACTCCATTTTTCCAAATTATATTGGTTATTTTTGTGACACTGGCAGCTATAGGATTTTGTTGGAATCACTGACTCATTCCTCTTGCATGGGAACAAAGGTTAGATTGTAACAAAGGCCCTAAGGCCCAGATCTTCAAAGGTATTTTGTCACTTAACTACCAAAAGCTATTAACTTCTTCATTAGAGAGTAGAAAGGCATACTAATGGGAGTTCAGCCTCTGGAAACTGTCTTTTTTCTGCATTTTACATTTTTTGACTTGAGCAAATTGGCCGATATGCATGGTATGGCCAGTCATACATCATACAGTGTCTAGGGCTATGCTTGTTAAATCTATTACTATCAAAGAGCAAACCAAAGGCTATAATTCCAGTGTATTTTCTGTAATTTAGGTCATGTTCCACATCCCCTTCTATTTTCCAGCATTCAAAGGCACAGGTCTTTCTGAAATGAAAGCTTTCTGTTTGAAATCCACTTTGTTTATTTCAGCTACAATGCAGGCTTCTTTCTTTCCTTTTTTTTTTTTTTCCCCAGAAAGCTTATGTGAAATTGTTCCTTCTCTTTAAAAATTCATGGAGTGCAAAGCCAGCAAGAGGCATAAGTTTCATTTCACTTCAGTGAACCAATCTCAAGTGCTGGGAAACTTCAGTTTTTGCAGTGACAGTCAAAATTAAAATCTATTCTACGGAAGGGGGTGGCTGTGCTCTGATGGAATATGGAACACCTTTCAAGACACAGCCATATTTTCATTTTGTTCTTTTTGAGTTTGATTTGATTAGAGCCAAATTTTGGCTGAAAAATATAACCGCCTAAGCAGTCATCTTCCTCTGCATTCTGCATTACTGTGTATTCTGGAGTGCTACTGCGGCTAACCGTACTTTTAACAAAGCCGCTTCACTTTATGGACACCTGCAATAGCGAGACCTAAAGTAAAGCAAGACCATGCACTTGTGTGTCATTGCCAGTTACAAAGGCTGAGCATACAAATAGCTTTTTCATTACACATATGCAATGCACGATTTTTCAATAATTGCACTGCTTAGTCTTGCAGAGCAGAGTCGGCTTCAATCCCTTTACATGGATGAAACTCTTTGGAAGCCTGTGAACCTTTATGTTTCAGTATCCAGCTCAGATTCGTTCTCCTCTCTCCTAAGACTTTCAGTTAAGTGGGAGTAAAAGGCAGTAAAATTGCAGTCATATGCCAGCAGACAAGATTGAACACACACTGAGTGCAGACATGATGAATAAGGAGGTGGTATTTTAATAGTCAATTTTCAGGATATAACAGCTCTTGAAAATAGATTAGCTTAGAACATTTTCTCTATTTAGAAGTGTCACTACTTATCTGTGCACTTAAGTAAAATCGAGCTTTGGGGCACCTTTAAGGTAAAGGATATGTCAGAAAGGCTCCCAGTGAAGGGATACCTCAAAACTAAAACCTGGTGCCACCAGACAGCATAAATGGCACACTGTAAAGGCAATAAATATCAATAAGATCTTTCTGAAAAGTTCAAGTTACTGTTGCCTTTACAGAACTCAAGGTATGTGAAGTTAAGCTGGCTCATAAACGAAAACATCAGAGCTCAGGTTGCATCCATGATGAGGACGTATCTATGCATCTGTGTGTATATACATTCAAGAGCTAGTAAGTTCAGTAGGTCCACTCTGAGAAATGGGAGAGGCATGTAGCATTCCATCCCACAGCTGATATCTAGATTGCTTTGGTTGGCTATGGAAGCTTTCTCCAGTGGATGTTATGCAAACCTGGGAGGGAGGGAATAGTGTTTGTTCTGAAGGAAAGAGAGGGAAAGAACAGATGCATCTCTGCAGGTCAAGAGCTTTCACTGGGGGGAGAGGAGACGGTGCTCATTCAGGAATCTGTCTGAGTGCAGCTTATGTGGCTTATACTGCTACTGCATGCTACAATACATGCAAGTTGTCCTCACAGTAGAGAGTCATTTCATGAAGTGCACTGCCATCACCATGAACAATATTGCTCTGAAAGAAGAGATCATGCCTGGTGCTATATTTGGAAAGGGTGGTAACCTGGCTATGAACTCAAATTTAAAATAGGACCTGGAAAAAGGAGGGATTTCCACCCTCCTCTTTTCCCACTAGGTAATCTGGCCAGCTCATTTCTCAAAAATGCCAGCTCACATAAATCCTACCTACAGGTACTGAACTGGGACAGCAAGGATGTCATGCAGTGGTTGATACTGATGACATGGGACTAAACGTCAGTGAACTCTGGGCTTCCCCAGACAAAGCTCAGTCTGCTTCCTAGTGTGCCTGTCTTGGAAACTATGAACTCCTCAAAACAGGTCAGAAAAGAAAAACACTGTATGTTCCCCTGCTGAATCTAGTGCAGAGAGCCTTCGCTGCCAACATGCTTCTATGTGCACAGTGGCATGCACTGCCTGAATTATCACTATGTAAGTTTCTCCTTGAATTTGGCACATTTATTTTTATGAGGAAGAGCGAGACCAATATGACTCCTATCAGTGTCAGTGAGAACTGAAAAGATTTTCTCAGCTGTCTGCATTGTTTACCATGTGATTATAAGGCCTTTGATCAGAAATACCCCTTTAATGATTTGTGTTAGCATCATGCTTTGTATCCGTAAGCCGGCACACCATGGCTCTCCTGTCAGAATAAAAATCTTACTTTGTACCCACTCTTACATTGTACCCACAATTACTTTTCACTGAAAAATGTTGTCATGTAATACATAGCTTCTTCAGGGGCTAAACTCCATCATAGTTACTTTGGATCCTTACACTCTATTGACACTGCTGTAGCTACTCATGCAGTGAACTCTTACCATGCTTATTGTCCATTTAGTTCACTAACGAAAGAGCTGGGATAATTAGTATCTGTTTTAAAAATGCCAGATGCTGGTGGAGGTCCTGGGAATAATAGCATGATGAAAGAGGACCAAAGATGGTACTTTAAATGAGGTCTTCCCCCTCTTTTGTTATCACTAGCAACCTGGAGAAGTCTCAGAAAAGCCTCAAAGTGGGGTGCGTGGAGAACCTTGTTCAGACTTCAAACATTCATAACAACTAGAGTCCCTGCAGTGCTGATATCCCCATTTGTGAATGGCAGGACTCTTACTTCACCTGTATCTATTAATTACACAACCAGGCAATCCGTGCATTTAGTGGGATGATTCTTCTTTAACCACCTCATGCTGTGAACTCGTTTTTAAAGAAACTATTCATATCTCCAAATGTGGCAGTAGCTCAGGTTAAAGAAGATAAAATACTAGTCACATAATGTCACAAACTGCAAATATGACATTGTATTTAATAGGGCAAAGGAAAGTCCTCTGTCTGCTGCTGGATCAATGCTGCATGGGTTCACACAATGCAGCCACACCTCTGCTTCCTTGCAAGACTGGGATCCCAGATATCCTTACTCAAAATCAAGACTGTGAAAGTTATAGTGGCTAACTTAGACTAGTAATCACATCAGTGTCTGAGAAGAACTGCTGCACTGGCTCTTACCTTGTCAGGAACCAGCAAATTTCTCCAGAACAAGGATAAATCATGATCTAGCATTTTATTCTTGCCCAGAAGCCAGGGCAGCAAATTTCTGAGCTGATACAATAACATGTTTATCAGTTCAAGTAAATGGGTATGGATGCACTTACAAAGGTAGGCAGGTCAGGTCTTGCCAACCTGGGAGCCCAGGAGACATAAAAAGCATGGCTCTTCCTTCTTCCTCAGAGAAGCAGTGAATCAACTGCACCACTCAGCTTAGTATCACCTGCAAACTTCCTGAAGGTGCCCTCAATCCCACTGTCCAACTGTCGTGGTAATGAAGATATTAAATAGTATTGGTCCCAGTACAGACCCCCGAGGGATACCACTTATTAGTGGCTTCCACCTGGACATCGAGACATTGACTGTTACTCTTCCGATGTGGCTGTCCAGCCAATTTCTTATCCAACAGTCCATCTGTCAAACCTATATTTCTCTGATTTAACTGCAGTAGTATTATGGGGGTTCATATAAAAGGCTTTTCATAAGTCCAGGTAGATGACACGTGTAGCTGTTCCCTTGCCCACTGATGAAGTCGCTCCATTGTAGAAGGCCACTAGATTAGTCAGGCATGATTCGCCCTGGTGAAGCCATGTTGGCTGCCTGTAATCACCTTCCCTGTGTTTTGATGTATCTTCCAGGACGATCTGTTCCATGATCTTAGTGGACACAGAAGTCTTTTTTACCCTGTTGAAAAATGGGTGTGATGTTTCTTATTCTCCAGTCACTGGGGACTTTGCCTGACTGCCAATTCCCTCAGTACCCTGGGATGCATCTTGTCAGGCCCCATGAACTTGTCTGTTCAGGCTCTTCAGGTGGTCTCTCACCTAAACTTTATTTTCAGTAGGAGAGACTTCATTCCCCCAGTCTCTGCTTTCAGGTTCAGGGGTTTGGCAGATGTGGGAAAAAAGATGAAAACTGAGGCAAGAAAACCATTGAAAACTGATGTAAAAAACGTGTTGAGTAGCTCAGCCTTCTCCATGTTGGTTGCCACCAGCTTTCCTGTTTTATTCACCAGAAGCATAAATTTTCTTGTATTTTAATTTTCTGGTCAATGTACCTGTGGAAGCCCTTCTTATTATTCTTCACATCCCTTACCAAATTCAGCTCCAGCTGTGTCTCAGGTTCTCCAACCCCATCTCTACATATCTGGGCAGCATCTCTATATTCTTCCCAGGACACAAACCCCTGGTTCCACTGCCCGTGGAGCCTCCTCATCCTCAGGTGGAGGAGCCCAGCCCAGGCCTGCTGGGGATGAATGCTGGGAGGAGCATGGCCCAGGCATTCAAGAAGGAGCAGACTTAAAGCTGTGGCGGTGGTGACGGCACTGAGAGAGCTCCATATGCCCCTCTGTTACTGAGCATCTGCAGGCCCCATCCCTGTCAGTGTTCAAGGCCAGGTTTGGATGGGGCTTTGAGCAACCTGGTGTAGTGGAAGGTGTCTCTGCCCATGGCAGGGGGTTGGAGCTGGATGATCTTTAAGGTCCCTTCCAGTCCCAGTCTTGGTGGTAGGTGGTAGAGGAAGGTGAAGCTGCAGTCCCTGTGCCTCTGCAACTCAGAGGGGAAAGGCAGTCTCCAGAAAAGCCTCACAAAATCTATTTCACTGTCTTTGCTAAGGTTGGCCCTGAATATAGATTTTGATGAAGAGAAGATGCTGCTGCAAGGTAGTCTCTGGAAGTGGAAGGGTTTGGCAGGCTTCTTGGGCTCTCCAAAATAATGCGTTAACTTTTTTATTGATTTGAGAAAAATTTGAGGGAGTTAAATGCATTCCAAGACCAAATCGAATCTATATTTCTTCACAGATAACATGAGTCAGAGCATCTGAATTTGTATTGCCCAATATAGTAACCATGCTCCATCAAAAGATGGATGCTGGAGTAGAACAGCGCACTTCCCAAAGTTCTGTTTTAATTACTCTCTCAGAAAAACGATCAAAAAGAAAGACTCTTTCCCACATATCTGTGAAAGCAGACGGATGAAGAACAGAAGAGGCAGGGAGACTTGTGTGACAACCTGCTGAGCCCCTCAGAAACGTGGAACAACCCCAGGTGGTAAAGATAGCTGTGGGACTTTCACAATTTAACTTAACACACTGGAAGGAAGGGGTGCCACCCACAGGGACCTGGACAGGCTTCAGAGGTGGGCCAGTGACCACATGAAGTTCCACACGGAGCTTTGAGCAACCAAGTCTAGTGGAAGGTGTCCCTGCCTATGGTAGGGGGGTTGGAACCAGATGATGTTTAAGGTCCCTTCCAAACCAAAACAATCTATGACCCTGTGATTCTATGATTCTATCATCCGCACGCATTAAGTCTCGCTTTCAAGCCCCCTCCAGCACGCACTGTTTGAAGGGTGCCTAAGTGGGCAGCCGAGCCCCGCGCCGCGCTCCTGGGCTGTCTGTCCCAGTGACGGCCGCTCTTCCCGACACGCCCCGAGGGGGGCGCTGTTTGTGCTGGCTGCCTGGGGAAAGCGCCAGTCCCGCTCCTTGTAACCGCTGCGTTCTAAGGACGAGAGGGATAAAAAGGTGGCGGGGTCCGGGCAGTGCGGGACAGGGAGCGCCGGGGCCCGGGTACCCGCTGCCGCCCGCGAGGAGCCGCCGCCGCCGCCAGGGGACGCCGCGCTCACTCGGATGGGGGAGCCGGGGCGGGGTGGTGGCGAGGGGAAGCGTCGCGGGCGAGTCGCTTATTGGCTGGCGCGGGCCAGGCTGGTCGCGGGGCGCCGGTTCTTAACGCTCGGTGCGGGGTAGCGGAAGCGCTGTGCCGGTTGGGCTGCTGCGAGCCGGGCTGCCGCTGCTGCGCGACATGAGCGAGGTGAGCACCGCGGGCGGGACAGGGTGGGTGCGTGCGTGTGGGGAGCGCTCGGCTGTGAACGCAACCTTCGCTCTGGGAGAGCGGCTCGGGAGAGGCTTCCCTGGTCGGGAGCCCGGTGAGCGTCTGCTGTGCCTCAGAGGGGTCCTGGGCTGGGTGGGGAGACTGAAACGTGGAGCTTCTATTAAATCCTGCCTTCTGACGAGCATCCCTCCACAGGTGTGTATGCTCCTTCAGAGCATAAAGCAAGGTGGTGTTTTGCCTTTTGAAGGACCGTATGCACCAGTGGAGAATAATTAAAAAATGACCCCAGTTAATAAGCTGAAGATGCATTTAATGCTTTCCTGTGCAGAAAGAAGGATTTAGTAAGTTGTGCTAAAGTTATCTGCTAGAGCTCATGGAAAAAAATGCCCTGTTTGTAGTTGGATGCTGATGAAAACTTTATAAATAGTGTCCTGGGAAGGATTACAATTAAGGAAAAAATGTAAATAGTGCCAGACATGTAAGGATCGCTCATACTCTTATAAAGGAATAAACTGAGAACTTTCACTTGAGCTCTGTGGGTTGGTTCTTTTTTTTTTTTTTTTTTTTTTTCCTGTGGAAAAGTTATCTGGGGCACAGCAGGATTCTTGTGAATGGCATTGTCATGCGTGATGACCACCTGACAACATAGTCAATCAACTATCAGGCAGGTTCAGCTGATAGATCTCACAATCTCTAGTGCAGCTCTTCCTTTAGGAATCAGCAGAGATGCCTGTAACTGTGCCTTACCCAGCACCTGTTATTCAGAGGCTGTGTCCTGTCATAAAAGACCTGCTGCTTCACTAATGAATGGGTATTCCTTTCTTAGCAGTGAGAGTAAAATTAAAAGCAACACTGAGGAAGTTCTGACTAGTCGTTGTGCAGGTGTTAAGATCAGCTGTATTTTTAGATAGCGTGTAAACCTGGCCAAAAAGCAGTGTAGCAGCATGGTCTCTGGTATGGGGATTTGTGAGGACAAGCTTGCATCTTGGCTTGCAGGTCAGACCAGATGGGGAGAGCAGAGGAAATCATCACTGTTGGGTTTTTTTTTGCTGCTTGAGGGGATCAGGCTGTCTAGGTGTAGTGCACCAGCCTGTCCGTGACCTCTCCTTGACTGCTGCCTGCATTTATATTAACTGGATAGAGTGCATGCAATGTGGGGCTGTTCTCTGCAGTCTTTGCCCCCTTCGCTCCCAGGCTAGCTGAAGTATTGTGTGAGCTGAAGCACTGCTCTTCTACTTCTGAAGATAGCATTTAGGGAAAAATCTTCTAGTGAGGAGTAATGAATAGGTGATATTGCTGTACTTACTATAACTGTGCTAAACACTTTTTTGTTACAGCCTTGTACTGGGTTGTATTTGCTCAGCAATGACCCCTTCATGGTTTGAATTGGGTTGCTTGCCTTTTGGGTTTTATAAGTCCCAATGAACATCAAGGTCATCCCTAATACCAGCATAGGGGCTCTCTATTTGCAGTATGTTTCCCTTTGCCTCAGAGCACTATACCTAGCAAACCCTCCAAGCTGGAAAATGTCTTTCTCTGGCGTAGCACTAAGCCCTGTATGTGTGATGCTTAGCACTGCACTTGGTGCCTTCAGTGCTGCTGTCATTCAACTGATTATATCGGAGAGTGTATCTCTCACAGCCCCAGTGAAGAAAAGCTTCCTTGGTGTTACTTTCCCTGTCAGCAGTGCTCAAAAGGCTGTTCTTTTTCCAAAAGTCAGATAAAGCAAGAGGACCACCCCAAGACCCCTCACTGTAAAAGGCTGTTGAACAAGGAGAAAAAAAAGATTAGCAAAATGCACAGTCTTTAAACGTCTGCTTGTAGTATTTGGATGGGGATCTCAATATATTTTGCATGTAATGCCGTAACTAAAAAGTATTTGTCGTCTTTGTTTTATTCTGCTAGAAAATATGAGGGCAGAGTGATTGACAAGAGGCTCAACTGCAGCCATTAAAAGATTATCCCAATAGAATGGTGTTGGGAGGGTGGGTAGGTTTTTTGCTTTATGTTAGCGCTTGTCAGGATTTGAGCGGAGCTTGAAATGTTGTTGCAGAAATCTCTGAGGAGAGCTTTCATATCCATCAAGTTGTTTGCTGAGACTCTGCATGGATTCTTAGTTTGCTGCTCCAAGCAAAATTAACTTATTTCCTGTTTATGGGCAGTGATTAGCAGTCTGGTGATGGAGAAAGCTGAACAGAAGCAGCCATTATTCTGACTGTAATACTTTTATATTTTGTAGCAGCTAACTTATTTTTTTTTTTCAGGAAGGATAAAGACATTTTCTACACAAAACCTTTACACTTCTTCCTCTGCAATATTTGCTTGAAAATGTGTTTAAGATGCCCTTCTCTGGGCAAAAGCCTGGCCATGTAATTAATTACAGGGAGCTTGAGGTATAAGACTTTATCTGGTGCCATTGTGAAACATCGCTAGTGCTTTCTGCAGCTTGGTTTCAGTGCAGATAGATCTCTTAGCTGTATGAGGAACTTCTCAATAAAGTCACTGTATACCAAAATGAAATTCTAGGTGTCAAAGTAGCTTTGAAAAATCTGTCCTCAAATAACTAAGGAGCCCTTTCTTTAGGTCTGCAGGTGGGTTTGGTTATTTTAATGAGTCTACGGAAAAGAGCCACACTGAAACATATCAGCTACTGCCACAGTGAGCACCCACAAGATGCAGTCTTTACGTTGAAGATCTCTGATCACATAGGATAAACCGGGGGAAGTAGCATTGGTTAGTGGGCTCACAGACCAATGCCAAATCACTGCTCATAGTCAGTTTGGCTAGTGAGCCTCTAGACCTGCAGCTGGAATAAACTTGATACACCACAGGGAATCCTGTCATCAGTCATTTAATTATCTGATGCTGCAGATGATGTTGGGTCATGGTGACAGTAGGGTACAAAAGTTCACAGAAATATTTTGGCACACAAACATTTTTACAACATTCACTGCCCCTTTTGCCTCCTGTGTTGAATGATTCTGGCTGTCATCAGGAATCAGTCTGGACTTGGGGAGGTGTGTAGTGACACAATATGGAGCTGCATCCCTGGTTCAGGGATGAAGCACAGGTGTCAGGAGTTGGACCTTAAAATAGCATTAGCATAGGTTGCCTTGTTGGATGCACTTATTTACTTTTGGTCTTAAGGATCAGAGTGGTACTGCTGGTGTAGGGAAGGAGCTGAGCTTTAACAGGTGCCTGATTTTGAGACAGCCACCAGCCCACGTGCCTGATGCACCTGTGACTTAAGAGCTTGCGTTGGAAGAGCGTTACACAATACGAGTGAAGTGCTGTGCTGATTGCTAGGGTGCTGATGTGCACCGCTTAAGGCAGAGTTTGAGCCAGCAGTTTTGTATATTTGAAGAGCAGCCTAGGTACTAGACAGTACCAAGAATATTTTATCTTTCATTTGAAATAAGTGTCAAGCAACCAGGCATGTGAAATTCTTAAGGCGGGAGCGAGCTGTTAACGGCTTAATTCCATAGCGTGCTTGGGTCTTTTAGCTGGTGACTTGATCTCTGTGTGAATACAGTGTTTTGGTCAGGCTTTGAATACAAAGAACACCAGGTCTTGTTTCTTGGAGGTACAGCAAACTATCCCTTTGCCATATATTGTCTCTGGGCTCTTGGATCCTGCCACAATTGCTGTGTTGTGTCCCCCTTCTGAAGGAGGATGAAGGTTGCTCGTGTGCCCTGTAACAGGGGTTCACAGAGCACACATCATGTGCTCATCCAATCAGCTCTCCACTGCATCCTGGAGTACTGAATCTTTGTTCTGGAGCTGAGATCATCTTCAGTGGGAGATGCCAAAGCAGTCAACTCAGTTAAGATGGAAGCTTCACTGGGAAGTTGACATAACATAACAAAGATGTCTTTCTGAAAATTGAACTTCACCAGTCCTTGAGGTGTGTGTGCAAGATGCCAATCATCAAAGGCAGTCTCTGCTGTGGCTGTTTTCAAAACCAGTAGTACCACCTGGGCTGGCCTTTTGGGCATGCCCCTAAGCTGGCAAAGTAACAGTGTGTGTCCTTTTCCTTCAAGATTGAGGGAAGAACCAGGAACATGTCTCTATCACTCTGGGCATGTGTGCCTGTTGGAGAAGGAGAGACACGTTAGAGCATGAAACATTAGATATATGTGGAGGTTCCTCTCTGAAACTGTAGCTGCTTTAGGTAGTTAAGTGGGAAAACTGCTGTTCTTTCATGGATTGCTCTCCTGAGTTCAGTTGAAGCCATACCACTGAAATTGTATTTAGGGTCTTACAACCAGATGTATTTAAACACTGAAGTGAGGATTGTACACCAATAATCCTCATAGCACTAAACCAAAGAACTGGTGTGTGTAGGGGGAACACATGCTCTGTTTATTTGGAGAAGCTCCTGTTCTCCCGTGTGGTGCTTGCAGTTCTGGGGGTGTGTCTGAGTCAGCCAGTAATCTTGGGTGGTGGAGGGGCTCTTTTGGATGCACTTTTCAAGTACTGCTGTGGTCCCCAACTGTTATCTATTGGCCTCACAGAGGTTATCCAAAACTGTATAGATCTAAAAAGTGCAACAAGAGCATGGCAGGGTGGAGGAGGAAATTTTGCAGCTGTTACAGGATGGGGATGGGACAGATAAGGCACATAAACATCAATTTTTAATTTTAGCCCACGTGTATTTATTAGCTGAGTGGTAAATTGCAGCTCAGAACAGAAGGAGAAAAGAAGAATAATAAGTTTTAACTTGGTCACTTTGCCTACTCTTTTCATTAGTGTAGTTTCAGTGGGATCAAGCATCTTCTAAACCAGCATTTAGAAGTGATGTTGGAAATTGTTTTCCATTTGGTGAAACTGACAGATGTAGTTTTTGGAAGTGCACAGGCTTTCTCGCAATGTTTAGAATTCCAGAAGTTTTGAACACCACAACACTTTAATAAAAGTTGGTTAGTTTTAATTGCATGCTTCAGATGTCATGTTTCCCTGCAAAAGAGTAACTTAAAGCAAAATTCCTGCATTTTTAAAATGGGAAACCTCCAGTCTTCCTACTGCTGTACTTGATAATAGGATATCATTTCATGTTGTAGAAGTGTATTAGCTTCTAGTCCCGTTGGTGAGCTTAAAAGAGTTACTTTCCAAGAGCTTCTACATTAACTAGATCATGTCAATGACAAAATCTGGTGTATAGTAGCAATTAACTGCAACAGGAACAGTAGTGGCCTGTAATCGGTCATCAAATGTTGCTGGGTGTTTTTTATTAATTTGAATAAAATATTTGATTTCCTGGCCACTGTTTGCTTTTGTCTTGTTTGTTTTTTTTTCCTAGGGATGACTTGGGAAATGTCTCAGTGTTCACATATTTTACCTCTTCACTGTAACTTTGCCACAGAAAGTAATAGAGTGGCTAGGGTAGGATGCTGTGTATGTAAATCATGAGACACCCACTTCTTGGCCAAAGAGGCTTGGGAGAAGGAGGCTACAGACATCAGTGGAAAGCTATGCTTTTCTTTAGTCTGTCAGTTGCAGGAGCCTTAAATTCACTGAGCCGTGTAACGTTTTCTTCTCTGCAAGGCAGAGGATCTTCTGATGAAGATGAGTAACATACATTCTACCTCTAAGAGGTGTTCTGTTTCTTTTTCTTCAGTTGTTTGGACATTTGGTTTCTAAATAAAAAAAAATCCGTGGTAGATAGGTAGAAACTAGATTTAACAGTAACTGAAAAATATTTTTCCCCCTTCTTCCTCTGCTTTTAATTAAGAAAAATAAGTTTTCATTTCTCTTATAGAAGGAGATGGAAGATACAGACTATATAGGCTACCTTTCTCTTAATAGGAAATTAAATTACGATCTTGATGGAATAAACTTGGAGCAAGCAAATTGCAGAAGAGTTGCAATTGTGAAACTTATTAGTAATGACAGGATTTGAGGTGACAATTTAGCTCCACTCTCCATGTCTGCTCCGAGACCAGACTGGCTTACTTAGAGGGAAACTGGGGAAGTGTCACATACGCCAGATCTTTGCTGCTATCTCATCTGATCAATTTATACAAAGGGGGATATAGCCCTATTTTATGCACTAGCATGGAATTTGGAAGAAGCACTAGTCAGAGAAGAAATGAAAATTGTGTGCCTACATGCCTTGAATATTAGTTATAGCTGAACTGCCTTTCCTCTTAAAGGGAAAAGTATTGTTTTACAGCCACTGAATGTTCTTACATTATCACCTTAGTATATAGTGCGTAATGCATGATCTTAACTAGTGGTGCAGCTGACACTGTGAGTACTGTGACAGTAGACAGACTGATGGTAGAGATCTCTTGTTAAGGGCGGAAGTAAGAAACAAAAGGGGAAGAGGGTGGGAGAACCCCCTGCAACTGTGAAAGGTGGTGCCCTTCTGTCTAATTTTGCAGACTTCAAGGATTCTTGGACAGAGACAAAAAGCTGGTGAGAAGGCTGGCACCAGCTATGAGGGCTTTGAATATACCAATGTGTGAAGAGACAGCTAACTGTTACGGTGTATGCAAGTGTGTATTTAGTTTGTTTAACATGGAGTCTTCGTGTCCAAATGCCTGACAAAAAGATGGCTGCATGGTCACTAGCCATATTTGCAGTTCTTTGGCTGGCAAGTTTCATTCTAGCTGTGCTGTAGAGCTAGCTGTGGGATAATGCCAGCAGGACTAGAAAGTAGATAGTAGATCTAGTAGAACCAGATAGTAGAACTGGAGAAACCTGTATCAAATGTTCAGGTTATAATAATTTCAACTCAGAAGGTCATGTTGAATCACAGCACAATGCAAGTCTTCTAAAAATGAAGGGAAATAGGGGAGACCTGTAAGGATCCTGGCTGTCTGTGCAGACTGGTCTAGATGTACTTGTAGGGACTTTAAGTGCACCTTCTCTGGGAATGATGAAGCATAGTTTAGAAATGTCCAAACTACCACTGACTAGGGCTATCCCTGGAAACAGGACAGTGTTATGCTAATGCTTGTTAAGCTTGACAAGAGTTAGCAGGCTCCTCTGGAGTGAGTCACTGAGATATCTGGAGCAGTCCTGTCAAGTCATCATCTCCTATAGAAACTAATAGGATTGCACATGAGAAGCAGTTTTTCCACAGAAACAGCCTGTTTTGTAGGGGGTGGAGGCAAACCTTCAAGGAAATGAAGGACCTGTTCAGCTTCAAAATCACTGGGCAGAGTGCTGGAAAGCAGACAGTACCCACTGCTAATGCCTGGGTGACTTGCATCTCCATCAGTTCTGTGTGACCTACAAAGTAAGCCTTGCTATCCAGTGGATATCACTAGTCTGGGTGCCTGGCTGTCTATCTGCCTTGGTGATGCTTTGTTCTTTGTGAATCTGACACTAGAGGGATAGGAAGATATTGAAATTGTAGATGGCAGCACTCTGATTACAGAAGATGATACATTTCAAGGGAAAGGCTGTCAAGCTGGTGAAAAGTCCTAAATCAGCGCAAGCGTGTAAGTAAGCAGATGAGGAAGGAATTAATATATCTGAGGGCATCTGATTTCTTGAGAAATTTGGTGATGCTTGACCTTTTCCTAGTGACACTCATGATAAGAAGGAAGATCACTGATTTGTGAGAATGTTTTTATAGGCATCGCAGCACTTTCACACAAAATGTTTGGCTTTAATGAATTGGTATTTATGTTCCAGATTTGGTCAACTGATTCATCACAGATGGGTGCCACTATGCACGCGCTAGTGTACCTTTGTTCTTCTGCTGAAGAGCTGTGTGTGATTCAGCAAAGCCCTCAAAAAGTGAGGTTAGGTTTGGTCAGATGAAAGAGTGCTCCCTTCTACTAGGGAACGAAGGAGTTGAGCTTTTGAAGTACCAGGTGGACTTCCCTTGTAAAAGAGACCAAACAGTGCAAGTACAAACTTCATCAGATAGGTCCAATGTAATCTGGTGATGGAGAGAAGCCTGCCTGAGATGAACCAGAATGTAACTAAATGTGAAAACACATCTGAAAATGTTAAAGTCCAAGGTTGGACTTTCAGGTTGGGTGGGTTGGGTAAGGTTGGATGAGGTTGGGGGGGGCAGTAAGGGAGAGGTACAGAGGCAGAAAAATAATTCTTGTAAAAAAAAAAATCACGAGCTTGTCTTTTATTTGAATTTTAGGACCTTTCATTCTCTAGCTTGAATGTTTGCAGTAATGGGATTCTTGCTGTCTCTTTCTCTTGTTAAAAACAGGCTTCTTCCAAATTGCCAGGATTAAGTTATTTCTGTTTTAAAATACTGAGTACTCTGGATGTTGACACTCAAACGTATAATTTTTACACTAATTGAAGTACTCTGAAGAGGCCGCACGCAAAGAGTAGTGCTCAGTGGCTCAGTGTCCAGCTGGAGACCAGTAACGAGTGGTGTCCGCCAGGGATCGGTGTTGGGACCGGTCTTGTTCAACATCTTTGTGGGTGACATGGACAGTGGGATTGAGTGCGCCCTCGGCAAGTTTGCCAATGACACCAAGCTGTGTGGTTCGGTTGATAAGTTGGAGGGAAGGAATGCCATCCAGAGGGACCTTGACACGCTTGTGAGGTGGGCTGATGCCAACCTAATGAAGTTTAACCATGCTAAGTGCAAAGTCCTCCACCTGGGTCGGAGCAATGCCAGGCACAGCTACAGGTTGGGCGGGGAGGAGATTCAAAGCAGCCCTGAGGAGAAGGACTTGGGGGTGTGGGTTGATGAAAAAATGAACATGAGCCAGCAGTGTGCACTTGCAGCCCAGAAGGCCAACCGTATCCTGGGCTGCATCAAAAGGAGTGTGACCAGCAGGTCGAGGGAGGTGCTCCTGCCCCTTTACTCTGCTCTCGTGAGACCTCACTTGGAGTATTGTGTGCAGTTCTGGTGTCCTCAACATAAAAAGGACATGGAACTGTTAGAACAAGTGCAGAGGAGGGCCACGAGGATGATCAGGGGACTGGAGCACCTCTCGTATGAAGATAGGCTGAGAAAATTGGGACTGTTCAGCCTGGAGAAGAGAAGGCTGCGTGGAGACCTCATAGCAGCCTTCCAATACCTCAAGGGGGCCTATAGGGATGCTGGGGAGGGACTCTTCATTAGGGACTGTGGTGAGAGGACAAGGGGTAATAGGTTTAAACTTAAACAGGGGAGGTTTAGATCGGATATGAGGAAGAAATTCTTTACTGTGAGGATGGTGGGGCCCTGGAATGGGTTGCCCAGGGAGGTTGTGGATGCATCATCCCTGGCAGCGTTCAAGGTGGGGTTGGACATAGCCTTGGATGGCATGGTTTAGTGGGAGGTGTCCCTGCCCATGGCAGGGGGGTTGGAACTCGATGATCTTGAGGTCCTTTCCAACCCTTACTATTCTATGATTCTATGATTCTGTATGAATTCAAGAGACAGTACGTGGTGTTCAAGAAAGAAATCTGAATGATGTTGAAGTCTGGTTCCTTGAATTCCAAACATGTGGAATGTGAAGTAAAGGAAGAGGGAATATAAACTGCTATAAATTAGAAGTATTAATTTGATAGGGAAGGAGGAGGAAGAACATACTAAGTAATAGGGGATGCCTAGGCAGGTAGCCTTCTGCAGGTGACAGGGTGGGAAAAAAAGGCATGCAACTTTGTAGCTGCCTCATATGTACCACTCCTCCACTGTGATCGGACAGATATGCACCCGCCACTGGAAAAGAGAGCAAACACACTGTTGGCTTGGCGCACTTTAAAATGCATGTGCCAGCACACATGTGCTGCAGTTTAAGCAGGACTGCCAAATGCCTAAAGCAGGCCAGCTTCACGCCAATTTTAATTTACCAGTCAGACTTGGCTAACTGTCACTTCTTTCCTTCAGCATATTTTGCAAACTACTGGACAGAACTAACACCCAAGCCAAGCTGAAAGAACCTCTTAAGTTAGATTACAGGAGGTCTTCTATTTCACAGGGCTCTTATAAAGCAGCACTTTGCTTGGGCTAACAGCTTGGTGCATTTCTATCCTGGAACTGGACTAATAGGATGGATCTTCAGGTACATAAAGAGTGGTAGCAGAAGATTCAGCAATAATTTTGTAAATAGCAAAAAAAAAAACCAAAAATCCCCCAAACCACACAAAAAACCCCAAACAAAAACAAACAAAAAACCCACAAAAAACCAGAAACCAAAACCAAAAAAAACCCCGAAAAAACCCCAAACAATTAAGTTGCAGGTTATCTGAATTCCAGCAATGTTTCGTGGTCATGCCGTATAAGTCTTTAATAGATGTTTTTGTCTAACTGCATTGTGTCAGGCGGTACTCAGCTGGATCAAAGTGGCTCTGCTTTCTGCATGGAACCTTTAAGGGATCTATTTTCTGTCTAGTTGCGTGATGGGTATGTTAGAATATTAACAAAATGAATGCATGACTTTTCTGGAGAAGCACATCAATGCCTTTCTTAAATGGCATTGCATGATGGCTTGCCTTGTTCATGTGAATAAGTTACATACGCGAGGCACATAAAGTAGAATGGAGCCTGATACATAACAGACAGAAGAACTGACTGATGACTACTTGGAGTGGAGAAACTTGCAAGTTTTCATTGAACTTGAATTGAAAAACAGATCTGTGGAGGGAAAGTGTTTGAAACAATGTAGGGAAGCTCTTGCTGAATCTGCTCAACCACATTTCTCTGGACTTGTTCTACAGCTAGGGCACTACAGGAGCTGTAGAGCATTTAGTCTTAGGGCAAGTAAACTTGTGGGTCTGTCCTGGTGCCGAGGACCCTGGGAGCTACCTGGAGCTGTTCAGTGAAAATTGCTTTCTCATCTTCTATGCCACTGTTAACAGTGAAAGCTGATAGTGGTATTGATTTTGACTGAGCATCTACAAGGTCCTGGGAGCTTCTGACTTGCAGAAATACCTACTTTTTGGGGGCTAGCTCTTTGACAGAGCTAGTGACCTGGCTTTTCTTCTGCTTACTGTGTGTGAGTGTATTTGATTGCTGTCCCTCATTTGTGGCAATCAAGGTGACCTTGTGCATCACCCTGTCCATCTTCCTTTTTAGTATGGCACGGTTGTTTCTGATTGCTTGGCTGCAGTTTGCACTTATAGTGCCAGGACAGCTTTGCCCTGAGCTGCATCACACTTCAAAGAAAGCAGCTCCCCTAAAGTCTCAGAGGGGGATTTCTGATAGAGGTTGGAACTCTACAGGACAAATCCTCTGTCAAGCAAGGCCCCATTTCGAGGCAGCTTCAGCAGCCGATTCAGGGTTTTCCTTGCATGAATCTCCTCATGGCACAGAGCCAGAGATAACAGGTTTGAGTCATCCCTCTGTGCAGCCCCTGGGCAGGATGTGTTGCCAAAGCTGCAGCATGCAGTCAGTCCAGTGATTCCCTTGCTACCGGAATAGCCCTAAAGAACCTGTCATAACCACAGATGGCCGGGGGGCTGCTCAGCGTTGCTCTCTGTGACCAGACTGGCTACCCACGGGTTTGAGGCATAGAGTAACTGATGCATAAACATCCTTGCCACTTAGTCTTTCTCTTGTCTTGAAGATCAGATGCTTTGTCCTAGAGTGAAGGCAGAAAGTTTCTTTGCATAGCAACTTGAAACTGCTATAATTAATACCTTTTAGAAACCTAGCTGGCCAGTTACTAGTGCAGTCTAACAGACTGCAATAACATCTGTCATCTGCTGAAGTATGTAGGGAAATAAGAAGAAAATGAGAACAAGTTTTTTAAATTGTGTAACTGGAAATAAACAAAAACACCAATGAAAAAAGTGCCAGAATTTTTGCAGTCTGGGAAGAAGCAGTCTGTTTTAATAGTGATAGCAAATATGATCAGATATGCAGCAATTTGTCAGTGCAGAATTTTGCCATTAATATCCAAGCTGTCCCTTGAAGACAGCCTCTAACTCAATTACAGCTGGGTTTATAGCTCAGCAAATTAAATTACCCTAAACTTCAGAAGGGTTTGGAAGAATGAAATAAAAACTAAATTTTTGTTACAAAACCACTATCTGTAGTCTGCCACATTATGTCTAGGCAAGGATCCCGACCTCTTCATTGGCTTAGGGAACTCTTCCTATCAGGGGATGCTAATATTAAAGAAAACCCAAGATACTGTCTGAATTCAGATGCATTTTGTAGATCCCCAGGGCTCTGGTTTGCTCCTAATCAAATCCCTGGCAGTGTTCAAGGCCAGGCTGGACAGAGCCTTGAATGACATGGTCTAGTGTGAGGTGTCCCTGCCCATGGCAGGGGGGCTGGAACTAGATGATCTTAAGGTCCTTTCCAACCCTAACTATTCTATGATGAACTGTCTTTATTAGCTTTACAGGTGGCCATGGCTTATAATTTAGGCTGCATGGATGTACATGTGTTGCTTCACGTTTTGCTCTGTTGCAGAGTAAAGATTGCTTAGAGGTAATCACACAACACAGAGAGATACCTCATTGTATGAAGCACTGACTTGCTCTGATTTTCGGTTCCCATAACAAAATTGCAGAGCCTCCTCTCCATGGTACCACCTGTTGATTGTTCCATTGTCCTGGTATGACTGTGGATCAGAGACATCAACTGTGTTACTGAAATGGTCAACAGAAACAATTAAAATACATATCTCTTTTTAGCTGGATCATTTCAATGTTTGTTTTCAACACAGTCATGCTGAAGGGTTATTTTTAACTTGAATAATTTTAGTGCTCGTATTTTTTGCATGACCTTGCAAACAACTGTATCCAAACAAATGAGGCCTTGGGGATGGAAAGGCGGGGCTGGATTGGGCTAGGCTGGGAAGTAGGAGTTCTTAGGGCTGATTTCCTGCTCAAAAAAATGCCCTTTCTGGAACGGTAGTGCCAAGTCTGATGCTACCAATAGATAAAAAATAATAGCAGAAAAAAGGAAAAGACCAGCTTAACCTCAGTCATTTTTCATTTATGACATCTAGCTTAATCAATTTTTATATAATTGAATTATTCCTTTTGAGTTACCTTGATAATTCCCTTTATCAATTTTCAGTGTAATTAGGATATGGGCTGTATCGTTCATCTTCAAAGGACAGCTGAGGTAATTTTTTGGCAAGTGGTGTGAGAAGGGTTGTTCTGTAGCTGAATTTACCCTCTTTGCCCTTTGCTGTACAAAACCTAACATGCAGTTTAGAGAAATTTGAGCACTGCACCGAGGTTCCAACTCTGCTCATAAGAGCAATTCTGCTGAATTGAAGACAGCTACTTGTCCACATATGAGTTACCCGGTAAATAAGCCTTGCAGGATCAAATCCTCCATTTCCTGTGGGAAGAGGGATTAGTTCTCATGGCTGGCATGGTAATTAGCAGGATTTGGGAAATACATTCTTGCAGCTGCTTTCAAAATTAACTTCAAAGATTCTATTAATCCCTGCCTTGGAAAAAAAAAAGTAATTACAATGTCTTTGGAGAAATATCTGCTTAATAATGTTTTAATTCAAAATATGCTAATAACCTAAATATTAAGCAAGCTACTCTTTGTGCTGATTATGTTGATTACATTTGGTGTTGGTGTAAATATTCTGTTTAGAACATTATATTGGATCTGAGCACAAAATCAGCAGGTTCTTGCTGTTGAATTGATAAATTACAGCCCAGCATTGGTGAAAGTGGGACACTGGGAAAGCTCTTACTATTGGAATATTTAAAAACAGCACAGTAAGTGGGTTCTTGCATCTCAGGTAGTGATTCTCTCTGCTCATTTTCATTAGGTGCCTCCTTATTTAACTGTGAAGTGTGCTGGATGCTGAAGCTTGCTCTTTGTACGCTCAGAAGTGCCTCTTCTGAGGACTTTCCTCATGCCAAAAGCTCTGTATGGATGAAAATGAGCAAATTGCACCTCCTGAATTGAAGCAAATACCCTAATTCTGTGATCAATCCTCTTAAGGCATTCTGCCCATTGGCTGTAGTATGAACACATAAATGTGTTTTATGTGGACAATGACCACATTGCAAACAAAATAACCTAGAAGCAGGGACTGCAATGCTGTCTTTCAACTACTCTGAGAAGCCCCAGCTTCAAGGTTATTCCTTCAATTTCCATTGCTTTTTCTGTGCCTGATTGTCCAGTTGATCAACAGGAGGGCCATGGCCTTCTACCAGTATGCCTTCCTCTACTGTTTCATGGGAGTTGTGAGTTCACTCTGAGTGCCCTCCTTCCTGGGAAAGTGCAGCAACCAGTACATAAGCAGTCAGCCTCATAAATAGTCCGCTTTTCACACAGTCTGCAGCTTGTATGGACAGCTATACCTTGAATATAGTGCTTTCCTTCTGTGTGTGAAAGTAGTGTTTGAGATTTAGTTTGCACCAGTGTAAGTGGCTCTCAAAGATGCAAGGATATGAATGCTGAGGTTCAGCTTGTATCCTTTATAGAAATATGAAAGGAAATTGTAAAGATATTGGATCTTGCCCATAACATTGTACTAGCAAGAGCCAGGGACTGATGTACAGTGTCTAGAAGGGAAATCATCTGTAGTTGTTCACAGCCTTGCTAATTTCTGACAAATATTACGTGGTTTCTAGGATGATAATGTGTATGCATGTGCATACTTTATATGCCTTCAGCAACTACAAAAACCATAGAAAAGCAATGTTGGTCACTGCCAACTTTTAACCACTTCAGTCTGAATCCTATCAGTTCATCTCAGTCCACCTGTGGAGTTTTAATTTATTGAAATAGCTATAGGAGATCCTTAATGAAATTAAGTAGAATCAAGAGCTAATGAAGTAGAACACTGATTAACCCATTAAGATAATTATAGACATTGTCAAAGTGCCAGAGATTGTTTCTTTTTGACAGCCAGTATTGAAAGGTGGATTCTGGCACACTTGCTCTGGCAATATTATGCTGCCTGGCAATGCAGGACAGACAGAAAACTGTCTGTATAAATGAGCATGCAGAGAAGGTGCTATTGTCATGGGTTCAGCAGCAGCAGTCATTTTTTCTCCTTCTTGGTAGCTGGTGCAGCGCTGTGTTTTTGATTTTGGGCCTGGGAACAGTGCTGATAACACCAGTGTTTTCAGTTACTGCTCGGTGATGTTTAGGCTGGCCAAGGACTTACTGAGCCTCATGCTCTGCCAGGGAGGAGGGGAAGCCAGGAGGAAGGAGAGACAGAACACCTGACCCAGACAAACCAAAGAGTTTATTCCATACCACAGCACGTCATGTCCAGGATGTAGAAATGGGGAGCAGAGACCCGGAAGGGTGGTGGGGGGGGCACTGGTGGGGGTGCACTGTGTGGTCGGGCTTGATATTGGATGGTGAGAAACTGCATTCTTTTCCCTTGTATTTTCTTTTGTCATTATTATTATTGGTGGTAGCAGCAGTGATTTGTGTTATACCTTAGTTACTAAACTGTTCTTATCTCAACCTGTGGGAGTTGCATTCTTTCGATTCTCCTTCCCATCCCTCCAGAAGCGGAGGGAAGAGACAGTGGGGAGTGAGTGAGAGAGCAGCTGTATGGCTTTATGAAGCTTAAACCACGACAGCTATATAAATGAGAGTAGAGGCCGTATCCTGAAAAATGTGAGATCCTAGAGTGAGAGCAGCCAGGGAAAAGTTATGTTCTCCAGAAAGCTATTTCTATCAAAAATGTAAGCTTAGCCATAACCAGGAGTGTGCTCCTTTGTACTGAAATATATGTTGATAAATGTATCTGGATGTCACAGAAGCTGGTTTAGGATTTGCCATCTGGCTGTACTGCAGACCA
Organism: Amazona ochrocephala; assembly: GCA_039720435.1. Classification (NCBI taxonomy): domain Eukaryota; kingdom Metazoa; phylum Chordata; class Aves; order Psittaciformes; family Psittacidae; genus Amazona; species Amazona ochrocephala. Next base: position 97,057,451 of record CM077877.1, on the reverse strand, counting down.
GTTCTAAGACGACTTATAATAAGAGGGAATGAGTGAAACAGCAGGATTTGTGTGTGGCTCTTCAGCTGTGCACTTTTTTCCTTCAGCTGTTCATCTTCATGCTTTTTGCTGTATAATACCAAAAAACATAGTGGTGCTAAAATTCCATTCCCATTCCTTTAGAGGCCAGGTATCCCTGCAGCATCAGTAAACAGAAGTCTTTCTGTCACAGCAGTGTTGCTTTTCCTGCTCTTTATCTTAAGCATTACAGTATATTTTGTATGTCTTATTACCAAATTATTTACTGCATTGTGGTTAAGAGTAACATTTTCCGCACTCAACTGTGAGACATGATGAATGCTGTTGTTTCAAGTCAATACATAACATTGGCAAGAGTTTGTCAAAGATAAAGAAACAGAAATCTCCAGTAAGGAAGAGTTTAACTTGGTCAGATTGAAATAATGAATTCTACAGAGACTATCCATTCATTCCAGGTCACACTTCTGCCCAGTTCTTGCCCCTACTGATACTTTGGATCTCATTTAGATTCTGACATACCGCTTGTGTTCTTTGCTAGAGTGTGAAAGAAAGGCAATTGCAAAATTCCCATTGATTTCAGTTTGCTCACGTTATCACCTCGTTGCATAATTAATGTGAAGTGGCATGTACGCATAATGCACTGAGCTACTGGCAATAGTTGATGCTTTCCTCAGTGCCCACTGCTTGTTTAGAAAGTGTTATATATATCTTGAGGCTTTTTTTGTGGTTTGCTTTTTTTTTATTGGCTTTTTTGTTTTTTAATAGAAAATTTATACCTGGTGTTAAAAAAAAATAAATAAACATGAAAACTCTGGGTTCTTAGTACCAAGAGATTTGAATGTAATATACTTGGACAGGAGGTGCACAGGAAAGGAGGCTGTGTGAAGTAGGTTGTCCTGCATACTGTCCTGTAGTCTCCTGTGGTTTTAATCTTTAGTTTATAGGAAGTGTGCCTGCTAATGTAATGTCCTCAAAGTTCCACTATGGGGAAACTAAATATACAATGAGCATTGAGGCAGTAATGGTTATATTGATAAACCTGCTTTATGATATATCTATACCTGTAGTCCAATGAACCTCAAGTGGGGCTTACTTTAGTAGTGTAAAACTCTCAGTACCTTCAAATATCAATCAATAAGTAAAGACTGACCTGTAAGAGATTTTTGTTTTGTCATTCCTGGATAAAGTCAACCTTAATTTTCCTTATTTGAGGAACTGTACAAGAAGTATTTAGTGCTAAACCCAGCAGAAACTGCTGATTGGTCTACTGTTGACTAGGAAGCTTTCCTTACTTGGAAAACATGGGAAGTCCTTAAGGAGATATTTACAGTGACATTTTTATCTTCAGAAAGCTTATAAATTTGTAAAATGTAGTTCTTGGTACTTTTTTCATTTTAAGGAAAGCAGTTGAACTCTTCAAAGCAAAAGACTATGAAAAAATAAGGTGCTTATGAAACAGTTTAGTTTGAGTCAATTTACATCTCTTATGGAGAAAATTTTGTATGGAGAGCAGGTGGTAGTGCAGAATAAAGGTTTGCTTGGCACACAGCTGGCTGACCCACAGCCATTTTTGTTCTGCATAGTACCAACGTGTATTTCCTTTTGTCAAAGCCTTTTGCTAGGGATGAACCTAGTAGCAAAACAAAGCTTAAGGAAAGCTTAGGATACATAGCGACTTCACTGCTGTTCCTCTTGTCAGTGAGTACAGAACATCCTAGTAACGTTTCAAATGTGTCAGTTAAATTATTTTTTCATCCTGAATCAAGTCTGCATTGACTCTTTCTGCTGTTGACTTCACAAAGCCTTTCCACTGTTTCTGTTCTTTTAATTCTGCTCTTGGATGTTCTTTCCTTCTTTGATGTAGAAACAATATGCTTTTGAAAATTCTCAGCCACTGCTTTACTGAGATACAGCCCTGCTGTACATTGTTAGCCCTGCACTGAGATGAAGCAGCAGAATAATGTTATTACTGTAAGGGCCTGTTTGTCAAAGAACTTTCTGGCAGTTTCATGTCCCTGATGTTGGGCTTTCTGTAGCTCACTGGAGAAACAAAATAACCTCTGTGCCCCTGAAAATTCTGTAATCACCATGTGGCTACAATCCTGAACACTGAGGTGCTAGTTGGAAGCATAACTGAAAAGGTCAGGCTATTTCAAGACAAGAATGCAAGATTAAAGGCAAAAATCAGGCTTGAGGGTAAAGGAGGGGCTAGAAGAATAGCTAGAAAAGCTGTTACAATACTTCAACATTCTTCTTGAAAAGTCCTCTGCACTACAAATTTACTTTTGACCTTAGCTTTTATACCTAGGGGACTAACTTGTTATCATTTTCATAACATGTTAACTAGCTGCTGTGTATAGTACTGAGAATTTAACAGAAAAAATAAACCTCTTTTCGTATTGGGATTTTGGGCGTATAGCAGTAGCCCTTTTTCCTTCCTTTTCTGACAAATTGGGAGTAATTGATTTTTGGTGATGTTTTTAATTATGTGCCTTTGGTGTTCTGTAAAACCACAGAGTATAAAACAATATCGCCCCAAGCAGTCGTAAATTGTGTTTGCTCCTATGCAACATAGTGACAAAACTTTTTATCCTGTTTTATTGTATCATCATTATGGTTTTGCACTCATACCCATTTTGGCTCTGGTTGTTTGTTCCTTGATGTCTACTGGAAGGCTTATTCAATGGTGCTTTCATAATGCTTGCCTTAGAAAATGCTGGGGAATTTTAGAAGCAATCTTTTGAATGAAGGAAGATAGCTACTAGTTACAGGAAACAGAGTCAGACTGCTTTCATATTTTAAACTAGTGTCAATAACTTGGGCACTTTACCAGTTTTTGGAGGGCTGTCCACTGCTGCTTGAAAATACTCCTAGTAAACCCGCCTCATGTTTAGTCCTCTTGTGCTGTCAATGATGTTAAAAAGCTAACCTTTGTCTTGCAGCCTGTGGTAGCACCTTGAAAGCTGGTGAAAGAAGCAAGAGGTTTCAGCTTCTAGTAATACCAGTGTCTTTAAAAAATAGCTTTAAAATGTAGCTCCACTGAATATATTGAAATAAAAGACTAAAGGCTTTGCAGGTGGATGATCACCTTGTATGTGGCTTTTTCATAAGCTGCAGTGTGTTATTAATGAGAAACTGATTTTCACTTTCAAATCTACAGCACGCACTTGGAAGACAGCACAGTGTTTATAGATCAGAATATGTATATAGCTGAAGGAAAGGCTATCAGAAGCTTGTTTGGCAGATTTTCAGGCTTCAGTCTGTGTATGTCACTGATCAAATTAATGGCTGTAGAATACTTAGACTGATTTCAGACTTAAAGAAAAATATCTTGACCTTATGAATAGAAAAACCTTCATTGATCAAAGCCAAGTTTTCTATTAGTTTTCTTTGATAACTTTCTCCTCTCCCTGAGGGGAGATCATGAGAGAAGAAGTAAATGTGTGGATTCATATTCCAGCTCTTCATCAATAGTAGACCAAACCTGACAGGTATAGCCTAGGGAAGAAAGAGAAGCTTTCATAAAGGCTAAGTAGCACAGCCTGAAAGACTCAAGAAATAAGACAACTTGAAAAGCACTTAAAAATAAACAGAGGAGGAAAAAGCAATATAGTTACTATTTTTATAGACAAGAAAATTCCAGTATTTTGGGGCTTTTTGGGAGGCCCCAGTAAATTAACCCTAAAATCTCTTTTCAAATGTGGATTGAAATTTAAATACAGAAGTATTAACCAAACTTTAAATGAAGGCATAATGGTTAATATCTTCAGCAGAACTGGTTGTTGGGTGGATTTATTCATTTCTGGCTGTTGGAAAGTTATGCTTTTGTAAAAGATGTTTATCCCTTTAGAATCCCTATCTTTGTTATCAACCAAGTTTTCTCTTCTGTCATAAGTCTGAGGTTCCAGGGAGAAACAAAATATATTTCCATTGTATGGGGGACTGTAGCTGTAGTTATAGACTCAGAGCTGTTTTCTCTAGGGATGCTCTGTTTCATTGCACAAAGTGAGAGATGGGGCTGAGCCAGCAGAGAGATATGCACTGAAGTTTGTCACAGAGAAGATGAAAAACCCACCACTGGCATGTGAATGCACTATAGATCATCTGTAGCTCTTTTTGTATTCTCCTGTGGGGTTCGAAGAGCTTTCTCTTCTTCTCTGGCTTCTATAAGAGTTAAGAGTACACATGAAGGTTTCATACTTCCATCATTATTAGCTCCATACATAAAATACCCTGAAAATACCACTGCTGTGAGAGATGATGGACAGAAATCAAAGCAGTAGAGAAGGCTTCAACTGTGGTTTGCAGTGCTGCTGTAGCCGTAACTTTCCTGTTGCATGACGATGTGCTGCCTCTGACTGAATGCAGCTGGGTTTATTCACTACATTTAATAATCCTAGGTTTTTTACATATACAACCCTAGAGGATTTATTCTTTAGTCTTTCAGTAATACACACATATATGAATATTTTTGCGTAAGAAATGCGGTTTGCCATACTTAAAGTCCCTTAATTCCAACAGTGAGGTGATTTCTCTAGGAGATGCAGCAGTTTGTATAAAGTGACCATTCCTAAGATAGCAAGTTACCTAGTAGCTGAACTACACTAATACAACCCTAATGCTGTGAATAGTTACTTGGACTGTGCTGGAGTAGCCATATATTACTTACAGTGACTTAAATCAGTTTTTCATGGAAAGTCATGAGGCTATTCCTTGGACAGAGTGAACTGAAATGGCAAAGTTCTACCTCCACTTTTGGCTAAAACAAAAAGGTGAGTCCTTTGGCCAGAGTCAGGTCAGGAGAATCATGGAAATGGAGGCATAGCAGGGACCTGAAGAGATGTCCTGCTGTAGGTCATACCTTTGCACTGCTGGAAACCTGGTTAAGCACATCCCATCATTAGCATGTGGTATTTACATACAGTTGCACGCATAGTTATACAGCTCTACCTAAGTATTACTGAGCATTCCTATTCTGACTTGGTAGTGTTTCAAAGCGCCATTGCATGACTGTCCAAGGTATTGAAGAGAAATCAGGCTGTAACTGCTCACAATTCCAAGGGGAAAAATGCACATTCAAGTTTGTTTTAATAATTTGTTTGTTGTTTTGTTTTCTTCCCCCTGCCCCCTCCCCCTCCCCCCCAACAGAGACAAGGAACCGGAGCTACAAATGGAAAAGAGAAGACATCTGCTGAGAATGGTAAGGGTAGACTGTATTTCTTGATGGCAACTATTAAGTTAAATTGATTAAAAGTATTTTTTACTGTAATGATAGACATTAGGTAGCAATGGCCTTGGGGTTTTTTTATCTTTTGAATGTGGTTGAAAAACTAGAAGGGCTTCAGTGGGATTTTTTCTTTATATTTGTATGTTCGAATCATCTACTAAAGTAGAGGCCAGATTCTAAGTGTGTACTATAGTAAACCAAAGGACTCTGCAGAAGTCAATGCAGATATGAATGAGGCTAGAACAAGATAATGTTAGGAACAAAGAACACCTAGGTTAAGTATTATTAGCAGTTGCTTTAATGAATGTGAAAGGTGAACAGAAGTAAACTAATTACAATTAATTACTGAAAAGCAGGAAGAATTAAGTCTTTTTGAAAAGCTAAGGGTTTTCCAAGATGGGAGGTTTGAGCAGTTGTTTTGGCCTTTACACATTGGTCTGAATGGAATTTTGGGGCTCTTTGAGGCAACATATCTTAAAACATTAAGAGGCTTCTTTATGCCTAGTTTTTCCTAATATGGAGAAGTGACTTTCCCATAAGGGCTATTTGCATAATGTTACAGTAAATGAAGTCTGTAGATGTTGTTCCCAGTATGACAAAACACAAATTAGAGTGGAAAAAAAAAAAAAGAAATAAATATTTTGGCTTGTTATAGTGTCTTGAATTAGTGGGAGCAAATGTACCCTGACAGCAAAGTCATTTGCATTCTCAAGTTAACAGGAAAGGAAAGCAAGCAAAATTATGTCAGCCATTTGGGCAGCAGGGAAAGCATGTTTTTCTCTTTACTGTTTGAGCACATTATGAACTGAGCTCATTTGCCTTGTATTTCTTCCCAAATAAAATTGTCCTGTTGTCAAGTTTAGCTTAGATTTACTGATCCTGCAGCATTCTTAATTCTTTTTTTTTTTTCTCAATAGGAATTTTGAGTGAGGAAGGGCTGCATCATTAATTCGCAAATATATGGTTCTAGTTATAGCATAGTTTTAGGTATAATATGAACAGGCAGATGTGCAGTTAATCTCAGACAAGTAGATAACAATTATTTTTTGTAATGAAATTATGACAACAAACCTGTCACCTATGTATAATAGAGGAGCAGTAGGGGAGATGGAATAATGTCCTCTGATCTCCCCAATCCCTATGCTTGCCTGAAAATAAAGCAAAATCAGAGCTTTGAACCAGAGATTGAATTCTAAATCAAAGAAGCAGAAATGTATTTTCTTTTTTTCTTTATTAGCTCTGTGCAGTTGGAACTCAAGCAGGAGTGATTTATTCCTCTGAAAACTGGGGGGTTCTGTAAGCCTACATACACAATATAAATCCTGTTACATGGTTGGTTTTTTGTTTTTTTTTTTTCCTCTTTTTTTGGTCAGAAGTCTGCAACATGTCCATGCCTTTAATTTTCCTTGTGGCTGTTATCAGCTGCCTCATTAGGTATTTGTTTCCCTATCAAAAGGAAACTTTCCTTCTTGTTGAAATGGGGAGAGGAGGAAGAAACGAAAACCCTTTTCATCTTGTTCAAAAAAAAAAAAATCATGCCGTGAAAATGTTTGCAGAGGCAAGGTAGTCTGGTCATTGTGCTTGCTCTTGGTTAAAGGATGAAGAAAAACTACTGAAGAATGGCTAAGCATCTTTGCTGTTAAGACTAATTTCAGAGGGTTTTTTTATTCGCACAGTGGAGATGCTGCTATGGGTCAAGTTTAGGTGTTGGGTTTTGGGTTTTTTTTTTTTTTTTTTTTTGGTTATAAAAAGAGTTTTAAGCCTGTCTCTAGGCTAGTTTAAAACCAGAGAAAATAGAACTAACCATGGCAGTTGGCATTCTCCCTCTTTGAAGACATGTATGGTGTTGCTGTCACTGCAAAGCATTTGGGGAAATTCAATCACTGAAGATTCCTTTTATAGTAGTGACAGTTTTGGTAGACACTTATGGATGCATGTTCTTGTTTGACCTTCATTAGATAGTAGCATGATGTCCTTAGTTGTGTTTAGTTCCTACTTCCACAGCAGTGGTTTCTCTTAGCTAGCTTCTCTTCTAGTGGAGGATTTTATCACACACAAAATTCAGGCTCAGTCCCAATACCTACTGCCTTGTTCTAGCACCCTTGTTTGTTGGCTCAGGGAGGTGAGCTGTGGAAAAGAATGAGCTTCAGAAAAGCCAGTAGTGTGGAGCAGTGATGTGCCACAGTGTAGGAGTTTGTGATCATAGGAGAAGAAAATCTCATACACAAACTGTACTGGTTGTCATGTTGATGAATGGACTGTTGTACCTACATGGAACTTCATTCATCAACAGTTGTCTTTCCTCAGCTGCCTTCTTGAATAGATTTCCAGACTGCTAGGTGGTAAGGTGTAGGGGACAAAGCTCCCTCTTCTCTTTCAGAGCACTGGTCATTAGCAGACAGGATTGCTCTCCACTATATTTTGTACAATATATACCACCATATCTTCTTGGGGTTTATGCAGCAACAAGCCTGGTAGTTCTTGAAGCTATATCAATATTATAAATACTGTATGACAACAAAAGTATTATTGGGACTAAATTACATAAGCTTGTTTTCCTGCATGAAAGGACTAGTTTTAAAGAAACACAATCCTAATAATTAGCAGTAATACTGTGCATGCAGAGACACCTACGTAAAAACAACTTGTATGTAGAAGCCATGTAACTGTAGCTGCCGCAACCTTATTGGATCTTGAAGAACCTCAGTCTACCTGAAAGCTGAGCCATGTTTATTTGTATATGCCATAACAAACTTAACTTGTAAACTCTATTATATAATACTGTTCTCTGCTGTAAAAAATCCAAAGGGAAGACAGAACTATCCCTATGTACATCCTCCTATATGATTCTGACTTGGTCTAATAGAGTCAGTGGGATAAGAAGCTGTAATTTCCTTTTTACTTATTTTTCATCTTGTCTATTGTGCTTGCAAATGCATCCTAAATGAAAACAGAATGTTCCTACCTTACTGTTCTTATTACCTTGGCAATGTCACAAGGTTCCTTTGTAGGTTAACACTTGTCACTTATCATTCTGTTTCATTACCCTGTGTTTTTTTTTTCTATGTAATTTGCAAGCTGGTATCATACAATCTACTCTTTATAGACTAGCACAACTGGCAGGGAAATAATTGCATGTGAACCAATTATTTCTATCTTCAAATTTAGAATCACTCTTTTCCTATTAATAGATCTCGCCCTTTCTTCTGATAGTGCATAAGGCATGTGATTATTAATTGATATTTGTTAATAATTTTCTTGTAATACCAGATTTATCATTTAGCAATATGAATATTTATAATACCAAAATATATGCTTTCATGTGATGAATTCTATAACTTCCTGGGTATGAGTGAAATGAAAATGAATAGGTTTGCATGAATTTGCATATTATGGTGGATTAGGCATACACAATCACAGCAAGATGTCCAGTCATACTGGAGGTGAAACAATTTTCAGTTTTTATTCATCCGTAAGCATTTGTCTTGTCAGTGGTTTCTGCTTTGGGGTGATCTGAAAGCTATAAGTAAATGCTCTGCATTTCCTCCTGGCCGTACAGTATGCCATGGGATGCCTCTACATAAGGATAAAAATAGCAGAGCTAAATTCTTATCATTATACCTAAAATGGAGTAACCTAAAGTCACTTAAAGCAGAATGCTTTTTGAAAACACTAACTGTAATGGTAAAGAACTGTAAAACAATCATGCGTGGTAGAATAGAGATACCTCTCTAGTAAGCTTTCCCAGTAGAGGAGTATGCATCTTACAGTGTTATCAACAGTCCATTTACCCATCTCCTCTACTCAAGGAATTTGTGAAATTCTTCACTCTGTGCACACTGCACTCAGGAATAAAGAATCTTGCTGGGTCTGACAGTGAATGATCATCTTAATAGCTATTTATGTAGAGTGCTTAGCTTAATAGAACTTTAATTCCTGGCAAGAGGCCAGGATCATTATTGTAAGATGGTCTAATATAAATATCTGTTTAAGAACTTGAAATTAATTTTCCACTAATATTCTCCAAAGACTAGGTAAAAATATACTGAGTTTGGGAGCAGCCCAACAAATAAACTTGTGGAAAAAAATTTTGGAAAGGGAGGGAGCACATGAGGCCAACTTGTATAAATACTCAAAGGATCGCATGGAACATGGTCTGCTGTATCTGCCCAGGTCTAGAGGTCATTTTCTTTAGCCACAGGAAAGGGCAGTGACTGAGCTGTAGCAATGCAATGCCTCATGCATTTTGTTTTTTGCCACACGAGCAATGTTTTGTGGTAAAGATAAAATAGGTCTTGCAAACAACTGCTGAATCAATGTCAAACCAACAACAAAAATCCCAAACACAGAAAACCACCCCCAAACCAAACACAAAATGCACCCTTTCAGACTGCTTCTCTCTGATACTGGACCCGTACTGCACTAATCAGAAGTTAGAATGGGGAGTACTGTAGGAAACTACTTAATACTGAATTTTCCTGGGTATTAGATTGAGTGTTGGGAGGAAATTTACCTTACCCTCTTGTTTCTTTTCATTATTTCGGCAAATAGCTAAAATTTTCTTGTCCCTTGAAACTGGTGTTTCACAGAATAGTCTCCAAGTCAGTAGTGCAGTGTGTCTCTCCTCTTCTTCCAGTCTATATCCAGAGCCAAATTGTGTCCTATCTCAAACAACAAATCTAGTACTAGTGGGGATTTAAGAGTGAGATGAGAATTTTTGCTTTACCTCATTTCTGTCTCTTAAAATAGGAAGTCTGTCTCAGCAATGTTCCTAGATGTAAGCATCAAATAACACCTTCACAAACCCTAAGTACAAAAGTGTTTGAACCTACAGCATAGTTACCTAAGTTGTATTTGCCCATATATAGATAGCTCAGGCACAGAAGAAGGTGTAAAAAAATCTTTTGTGAGCTCAACACCATGATCTGTAGTTGAATGTTTCAGATGAGAGATAGGAGAAAAATTCAAAGTAAAGAGTTCTAGACAAATTCCATCTTAAGGCATAGCTATACATGGCAAAAACAGTACAGGCAAGCTTATCTGCTGAGTTTTATTTCAGGCACTTTCTTGGGGACAGCAACACATAAACTCATAACCAACCCAAATATATCTCAGGTCCTCTCCTGGCCTGTATCGCTTCCTTGGTCCAGACTGGCCAGTTTATCAGGCAGGGGGGTTGGAACTCGATGATCTTGAGGTCCTTTCCAGCCCTTACTATTCTGTGATTCTGTGATTCTGTGATTCTGTTCATCTCTTCAGGTGCAAGCATGTCTTGGCAAAAGACAGCTCTAGCCTTTAATAACAAGGCTCTCCAGTTGTTCACAGATCTTCCCTAGAGAGGATACTGAAAGGAAGAGAGGGGAGTTATACATGAACTTCATTTCCGCTCCTAGGTGAATTTTCATTTCTTGAGGCCAGAGGATAAGTATAAGTCCTCTCCAGAGGAATACTGTGTGCTTATTTATTTAGGGCAGTGATGACAATGAAGGATAGCTCGCAAAAATCTTCATATTAACAGCTTTTGATGTTTATCCAGCACAAAATCTTCTAAAGCAATAATTTTTGCGTGTTTGGGATAGACACCTGTACCGAAACTTCACCTACCCCCACATGTGTCTGTACACATGCAGTAGCGATCTGGTTTCATGGAAAGGATCCTCTGGTAGAGTTTAAAGTAATGAATATACCTAATCTAAATTGAAGTCATAGTTGCAAGAGAGCAGGCGCTGTTCTTATTTTTGTTACCTGACAAGTCTGGTTTGATACTGTGCATTACTGCTGGGCTTCATCTCCTAATGAGAAGCTTTCATTTGTAAATGTTTAGACAGAAGCATCTTTTCTAAAAAAAGAAAACCAAACCCCACAACCCAGCTTTGTATTAAAAGCTTAATCAATTAGCAGAGCCAGTAGTGCTCATGTAGTCTGGCTAATGTCCTGTCTTTGGAATTTCCCACAAGTTTTCATTTTGTGTATCATTTATAACTACTCTCAAAACTACCAAATAAGTCCATCTGCTGACAGAGGGTATAACATTACACTCATGAAGGATGTCTGTGTATGTTGATATAATATTAATTAACCAGCTTTTTCTCACACGCTACTTTGTTTTTTGTTTTGGGGTTGTTTTCCTCCCTGAGACTGCTCTGGAGAGGAAAAGAATGGTTTCCTATCTGATGAAAACGTACCAGAAGAGCAAATTAAAGGCAGAAGCCCCACAGGGGAAAAGCAAAGGAGGGCAGCACAACCATAGAATAATGATATTAGCTTTTTAAACTCACTTTTTAAGGACCTAAATATGAAATAATTTCAAACTGTATTTATCCCTTTTCCCTTAGAGGAAAAGGTACCAGGGCTAGCTCGCATCTTTGAGACGTAGAAGCCTTCACACTTAACACTCCTGCTACAAGTGCATCTGCCTAGGTACTTATATGGTCCTCACCACCACAGTAACAGAGTGTCTTCCAAGTATTTAAAAATAGAGATCACAATAACAATTTTTTCCCCAACGCATCTCTTTCCAGGTTGCTACAGGAATAACTTGATTAATTTATGCATCTTTGTTTTGCACACAGCGCCTGCATGCAACTTGGGAAACTTGTCTGCTGGCAAAAGGTTACTGTATTGTCAGGAAAACCAGGTTCAGTGAGAACAAAGGAGGAGTGAAACTGCCTGGAATATGGAGTCTGTAAAATTAAAGGTAGAAAGAGCACTGTTGAAGTCTTGACACCAGAGCTTCTTCAGGGTACCCACAAGGATCTTAACTTACTCCTCTGTCCTTGTTTTTTAATATATGTGTATTTGCATTGAGTGTGGCTTATTTAATTTATTACCAGTCAGAGTGGGATAATGAGAAATAAAACCAAATCTTAAAAGCACTCTCCCCCATCTCCCTTCTTCCCCAGCTTAATTCTATTCCTGAATTTTCAATCTCCCCCTCACCTGTAGTGCAGGGTGATGGGGAGTGAGGGCTGTAGTCTGTTCCTGACATACTGTCTCTGCTGCTCTTTCCTCCTCAAGGGAATGACTCCTCATGCCTTCGCCTGCTCCAGTGTGGGGCCCCTCTCATGGGAGACAGTCTTCCTGAAACTGCTCTACTTTTGGGTCCCTTTCACGGGCTGCAGTCCTTCGGAAACCGACTGCTCCAACATGAGTTGGATCACAAGTCCTGCAGCAAACCTGCTCCAGCATGGGCCCGTCCCTCCATGGGGCCACAGGTCCTGCCAGGAGCCTGCTCCAGCACAGGCTTCCCACAGGGTCACAGCCTTCCTTGGGCATCCTACTGCTCTGGTGTAGGGTCCTCCATGGGCTGCAGGGGATACCTGCTTTATCATGGATCTCCATGGCTGCAGGCAGACAGTCTGCCTCATCATGGCTGTCTTCAGAGGCTGTAGGGGAATCTTTCTTTGGCACCTGGAGCACCACCTTCTCCTTCTTCACTGACCTTGGTGCTTGCAGAGACTTTCTCTCTCGCATATACTTGCTCCCCTCTCCAGATTCACTTTCTGTTTCACAGCTTCCCCCCTTCTTGAGTCTGTTATCCCAGAGGTGCTACCACTGTTGCTGCTGGGCTTAGCTTTGGCCAGTGGTAGGTCTGTCTTGGAGTTAGCGTCATTGGCTCTGTTGGATAGAGGGGAAGCTTCTAGCAGCTTCTAGATGCCACCTCTCTAGGCTCCTAGCTACCAGAAACTTGCCATGCAATCCCAATACAGAGTCCTAATCCTTTTTGAGAAGCTGGTCTGTAACGATCAGGCTAGGTCATTAGGAAAAAAAACCCCAGTCAGTTGTAAATTAAGAAAGTAATAATAAAGCTCTGGTGATACTGGTGTGTCTTTTTCTTTTTGATGACTCATATCTATGCTGGTGTTCCTGTCAAGCATTAATGAGGAAAGGTAGAACTGAAATTGTCCCTTTGACAAGTGCCATCTCTTTTTTGGAAATCAGCCTAATTATCAGTATTCTGCCTAACTATGCACCAGGGAGAATGAGACTTCTTTCCATGGCATGTAGCTGACACACACTGGCTCACTTCCACAAATGTGCACTCATTTGAAAATGTGCTGTCATCAATACTCGGGGAAAGAGGAATGTTTAGTTCTGCTTTGCTACTGGTAGGAACCCAAATGAAGGACCCAGGTCATGTCAGTCCCCAGATAACGCTAATAAACCCAATGTTACTTTTCAAATGAATCTGTCCCTACATTATCAAGGATGGTTTGGGTCTGTATCAGGAGTAGATTCAATGGCAAATGTAAGCTAGTGTAGTTACACTGAAAGTCCATGAAGCTGGACTGACTTGCACAAGTTGCAGATCTTTTTCTACATGTTTCTGGCCGCTAACAATAGATAATTAAAAGGCTACAAGGGGTAGCTGCAGCTCAGCAGCATGTTTTTTAATTTAGTAGAAGTGAAAAATGAAAGGGGAGCTCAATCAATGCACAACAGTGGTTACCAGGATTTACTGCTGTGGAAACATGACTTCTCTTTTTGACTATGCACACTATCTGCTTTACTTCATACAGTAGACTTCTGTTATTTTTCTTTTCCAAAAGACTTGGTTTTTTGAACAAAATGAAAATACTTTTCCACTTAAAAGTTCCTTGTCTGTTAGCAATTTGTTAAATGATTAATCATTTTTCTCTGAAGTTTTTAAGATTTTAATTTCTAGCACACAGCTGTCTTAATGCACTTAGCTTGATGCTCCAAAATTAGCTTGTAATTTGATGTTATCAAGCTCCCTTGTGTAAGCAGGCACCAGAATTTAGAACAGCAGGAGTGTTACAGACATGATTAAGATTTGGTTCTTAGCTGAATAAGTGACCAGTTAAGGCTTCAAAAAGGAATTAAATGTTACAACATGAACCAGCACAACACCACACTTTCAGTCCCAGTGCTCAGAGCTTGTTTCAGGACCTTATGTAAAGTGTGGTCGGCTCTACAATGTAAGAAAAGGGTGTCTCAAACTGGGACTTCTGCCCATGTGTGTTTCGAGTTCCTGTGATGAACAGGAGCTATTAGGATTAATAATAGTGAACTCTGCCCCTGTCTATTGGTTAGGGGTAAAATTCTTCTTGCCTGGCTATATCGGTGTACATCTTCGTGAGACACCTAAAGCTTTGCACCTTGTCAACAGACAGAGATGTATTCTCTTGTGACATTATACTTATAAGAATGAGCCTCTTTGGAGAGCCTGGTGTTTATTGACCCTAATCTGATGTTGGCATAAAATAACTTCTGATTTGCTTGTCTCTATCAAGGCTGAGGAATTTGTGGGTATTACTAAAATAAAAGATATGCAATATCAAAAATATACAGAGCCTGTTTATCTCTAGAATTAAATGGATGCTTGACAGGATTTTTCAGAATGTCATTTTTGGACCTGGGCATTTAATTTCTACTTTATCCAATCTCAAGCAACTCTATCCTTATTTAGATTAGTGTGATCCTGGCCACCTCATGTCAGCTTTTCAAGCGATTTTTCTCTAAGGAAAACTGAATGTGCAAATATACAAATAGTTGCTGAATTGAGGTCTTCATTAGCTAGAATTATGGATGTGACAAAAGCATTTGCTTTGGTCCAGCACACTTGGTATTGGTTCATTTTTAACCCAGCCTACAGTGGATTACAAACAGGAATGACTGAGAAAAATAAATATTTTCCAAGGAGGAATTCTCAAGAAAAGAAGAAGCATGGGTAGCACCGGATATGGAAAAGACTTTTCAAGAGTCACAGTGGAAATTAGGGCAGGGTGCTCTGGCAGCTCCTGGGCATTTTATGGGTAGCCCAGAGACTGGAACTTGGCTCTCAGCACTTCTCTTGAGTCTCACAGTAACATTATTTAATCATGGTTGATGAATGAGTACTGTAACTGTATTCTGAGTATCTCATCTTTCATTCTAATTTGTACCTAAACCCCCCTGAGACTGCTGTTGACTCGGGGTGGGGAAAGCATTAATTATATGTTAGTTTTTAGTGAAACATGGGCACTCCACAGTGACCAATTTTCTAGCTCCTCTAGGAGCTGCCAACAAAAAATGGACATGTACAAATCCATTCATTAGCAGAAACTAATTAAAATCCAGGCTAATAGCCAGGAAAAATAATACGTTATTGCAGGATGCTGGGATTCATCATGTGTGTACTAATCTAACAGTAACTGTCCTTACTCCACAGTTTCTAATCTGAGTTACAGATCTCATACTGATAGGTAGACAGCTAAGAGTTGGCCTTTGGATTGCTAATGGCATTTTCACTCTATGTCCTTTCTACTTGCATAGGCTCCCCAGAAGTGCTATTTTCTGAGAATGTGTTAAAAGGACTCTTTCAAACACAATGTGTAGGACAGAGTAGCTCAGCTGGATATCTTCAGTTTCACTGCACAGTGGTGGTGCATTAACTTCCAATGCATTGTGACTTGAGCATTTGTAGTTTGAAGCTTAGATTAGCCTTCATCAGTTCTTTTCCTTTTGTAGTTTTTTTTAAGGGCTTGTTCTCTTCATTCTGCCTGCTTTATATAGGCACTGTTTTCTCTAGCCAAACCGTACTGCACTGTTGTATGTAAATGATTTTTATTAATAACTTTCTGTTTCAGTGTTCATAAAATAATTTTATTAACATTAGAATTGGTAGCCCCATAAGAATGTGGGGCTGAGGTCCCTATAGACACTGCAGAGAGCTTCTGACCAAAGTTTCTGAGAGGAAGCAAGAATTAGCTATGGAGAAAATTCTGGTCTGGATTCTCCGATTTGTGGCAGATGTGGTACAGCTAAACAGAAGGGTAGGAGGGAAGAGATTAATAAAGCTTGAAGATATTATTCTTCTGGCCTTAGACTGATTTCACTGAGTTGAATGTGGGTTATCAGGTGTGATACCTTTGAAAAAAGATGTTGATGCACACGTGATACCGGACCTTGGTTGCATTTGGGCCCCATCTTGGGGTATGATGGGAGCACATATACCCTCATCCTGGCTTATACAAATGGCTGTTCATCTGCACAGATTGGAATCAGATACTCCCCTTCTTTTTGCCTCAAATAACCATGGGCCAGAGCCCACAAAGGGAAGGATGTCTAGACAGAGCTGAGGCAGCTGGATTCAAGGCTGTTTGGCATCCTGAAGAAGCTACCTCTTGGTCTAGCAGCGAGCAGAGACTAATTACTGGCAGACAGTGCAAAGCACAGCTGTATTATCATCTCATCTAATGATTTTGTTCATAGAGCAGACAGCTGTATTTTTCACTAGCAAAAATTTCTCGGTGGCCTTTACAATCAATCTATTCATAACTAAACTCTCTGTATCTCTGGTGAGGTCTGCCTCTGGGAGGCAAAGATACATTGTACCACCTAGGAGAAGCTGGGAAAAAATCACTCTGGGTTTCTTTCAGCCGAGAAGGTAAGAAGCAAATGTAAGATATAAGATTCTGGACCTTTTTATCAGTGGGTGATAGATGCTGTCAATAGAGGGCACAGACGCAGGCTTTGCCAATCAGTCATGACTCATCATTCAGTCCACCAGCACCACTTTGTCTCATCTCAGACAAACTTAAGCCTTTGGTTTAAGTTTCTTTCTTTGTAAATTCAAGAGAAAGAAATAGCTTTGTTAGATTCCAGTGGAAAGAAATCTGGATATTAAGGATCCATATACAATATATGGATCCTGTATATGCTTAGCACACTGACAGATAGGCCCAGTTCATGTGCCAGGTTCAAGACTTGGAGTTTTTCTGCCCATGTCCAGGAGGTTTGATGGGCTTAGTCTGCACTGACTGTTGGATCTCTTTGAAACTGTGACCCTATGCCAGAGAAAGTGTCCAAACTGTTGTTTAAGTATTTATGTTTTTTAAATGAGGGACCACATAAATAAAAAACAGAAGACTGAGTCATGAAATGGAGGAGATCTCTCAGCTAAAAGCAATTCCATTATGGAAGCACATCAAAAAGAAACTTTAATTTTTAGCTATTACCTCCATTCCTCCCATGCCCCAGGCAGACCTTATGAAGAATGCAATCTAGAGGCTGTTCTCAGATGCAGCAGAATTAGTGTAGATTTTTGGTCTTTATTCATCATCTTAAGAATATTACTGTTGCTAACATTAGCATTTTCTTTATTATGTGGTGGACTGGTTGAGGTCCAGAATGATTTGGAATTAGAATACTTACTTTTTTCCTTTTATTAGTTCTTTTTTCCTGCAGTAGAAGATGCTGCACACACACAAAATCAGTGAAGAAAGCTTTATCAAGGGATACTAGTGCTTGTTTGTAGTTTTTCCCCCATTTATCTGTGGGAGCTTGTAACTCTCACTCCATTTGGTTCTAAGTTTCAGGTTTTAGTGAACCTAAATGTAAGAACATCCACAACTGCCATCGTTTTTGGAGATGCAAAGATCCTCAGGAAGTTATTGTTTTCCTCTACAAAGTATAAATAGATCCAAATTTACTTGAAACTTGGCACGGAAAGGTTTTACAACTGCAGTAAATATGAGCCTTGTTTCAAGCTTCATGCAACTCTCAGGGTATCACAATAATTTTCTATGCCTGTAAGTAGTTGTCTCCAGGATTATGTAGTATCACAAAGCATATTTAGGAATACATCTCTTGATTGAACTTGCAGAATAGAAACTAGCATCTAATTAACCTAAGCTAAAATAGAGAGCAGCTGCTTCTATTCTGCTGTGTGTTTGTGAAGTTTTATGCCTAGCAGCAAAAGGCTGAGTACAACTTCCACTTCTGTTCATCACAGCTTAACATTTCAGCATAATTACTGAGATAGTGAGTGATCCATCTTAGAACTGCCAGCCTTTTCTTCCAGTGTCAGGGATACCTTTTGTTGCTGTAAGCGATGCTGTCTGGATGTGACAAAACACTTGATAAGCTTGACCAAGCATGCCACAAAAGAAAACAAAAAGCAATGTTGACTTTCAGTTCAGGCAGTTCCAAAAAAGATGTTCCATCCCCCCAGTGGCTTGTTTCAGGAGAAAGTCTGATTGATTTAGTAAAAAAACAGAACTGTTCTGGTTGTTGCTAGTCAGAAGAGGTTGCACAGATTGAGGTAAACAGTAGAAAACAAAGACTCAGATCCTCAGTTGGTGCAAATTGCCATAGCTATTCTGCCAGCGATTTCTGCTGGTTTATGCAAGGCTGAAGAAGCTTTTACCAAGTCATTGTATAGGTAAACAGTTTTCTGCCAGTGAGACCCCTTACTCTCACAGGCAGCGAGTGTGCCCATGAGAGTGGGCTGAAGCACATGGTTCAGTGGGATGCTCTGTGGTGATTTGAAGCTACTGGTCCTCTCTGTCAGGCCGGCCAGGCTGCTACGATGGGCCAGGTTTGTTATTCCTTACTTTCTTCTAATCTTCATAAAAACTGAAGTTTTCCTTTCATTTTTCCACAAGCAGTTTCTTTTCTGACTTGCTTTCTTAGTGTCTCCTTCATGCTGTGTTTCTGTCTCACTTCTCATTCTTTCTACTCCCCCAGAGAATTTCATGTCTCTTCAGCGCAGCTAAGTCAAGCGCTACTTCTCCCTCTAACTGCCTGATTTTGTCTCCTATTTTCCCAGGCAAAGTTCCAGTCTGGGATTTAGTAAAGAATAGGGTTAGGGTTTACTGTTTCCCAGACTAGATTAAAGCAAGGGCCAGGTGAGTAGGCAGCAAATAAATTTCTGGAGAAAGAGCACCACATCTAAGAAACAGGCAAAGCAATCTTTAAAATAGCATGATTGGAAACAAGTAGGCTTAATTGTTTCCTCTGCCTTATTAGCTTGGGACAGAAGGAAGGAGTAAATATTGTATTTCCTAACCAAAAGAGAAGAAAAAATATCTAATTGGTTCTGTTTACTTTCAGGTCTAAAATTTGAGCAGTGAATAAAATTAGGTGGATTTTAGTGCAGCAGGGACTAGTTCTGAGGGCTGCTGTATACTGCCCATTCTGCATATACCAATGCTTGTGGTATCAATTAGGGGTTTCAATCCTAACTTAAATCCTTCATTGCACTAACCCAGCCTGGGTTTACTGATGCAGTGGAAAAACATTAAATTTCTGGTCCTTCTTCTAAGATGCTAACCCTGAAAGCTCATGGGGCTTTTAATCCTTAGTAATAGGGGAAGGAAAAATTAATCTATCTAGATTAGAAAGCACGGCTGGAAAAATCATCTGAGGTTGGTCAACCATGTGTGTCATTTAAGATGCTGTTTCTCATCAGCTTTATTGACAATCCTACATGTCTGTAAATCCAAACAGAACTTAAGAAGTTCTTAAAGCTTAAGTTCACACAAGGGAAAATGTTTCCTAGAGAAGTTTTGAAAGATTAGGATTAAGTGCTAGAGAAGCACTGAATGTGTAAGGGAGAGTTTTGATTAATTTTTGTCCTCCATGTTATCATTATAAATGACTCAACTATTTATTAATGTTTTTCTGAAGATAAACTTCAAGAAATCATTGGCAAATCTCAAAACTACAGCAAAGGAATCGTCACAGTCTGGTTTGGACCCCTTTTAAATATTTTCCAGCTATCCATAACTTTTATTTCATTTAGTTTGCATTGTTTTACTTATCTTATGTAAACTTATTTTGTTTATTACTACCTGGACTGGTGGCAAGGCCAATTAACAGAGCTGCTGAACTCCACTGGTGAAAACTCCCTTTTAGGTTGTACACAGGCTTGCCAAAATCCAATTGCTTAGGCTCAAATTTGTCATGTTGATTGCTTGCCTCAAGCAGAATTATTTTGGAAGGGTTCAGCAAAATCATTCCAATATGAGGCTTGAACAAAATGCTAACATGTCTAGCAATTAAAAATAATTTCTGGTGGCCTTGGTTTTGACTGTTTTGAGCCTTTGTAATTTTCAACAGAAATGCAAGAATTGCCATCTGGAATTTGACTTTTCTATCTTCAAAATTGGCCAAGTTATAAATGTTTAGAAAGACAAGTCTTACATTTGCATGTGTTCAGTGTGGCAGTTAATTATTTTTTTTAATAAAACCTCAATGTCACTAAGCCAAATGGTAAACACTCAAACAACTACACCAACACTGTCTTTGCAAGACTTGAGGAAATTGTAGTTTTCATTAATTGCTGTTACATGCTTCTGTAATCTATGCTCTTGGATGAGAACTGAAATTAAGAGCATGGTAATGCCCTTCCTGTGTTCCTAGAACATCACAATTGTAGGAGGAAATGTGCCTCCTTCCTTAGAACCAGATGGTCACAGAAACTGGAGCAGGGAGATCACAGGATGGAATGACAAAGCAGTTCAGTAAGTCTCATCAGGAAACTAGATGCCCAGAGTATTAGGGAAGGCTTGATAAGTTTGAATGGGAACTGGGACTAGGAGGGAGGACTATGAACTGGGATATGAGAACTGGAGAAGGCAGCTGGTTTGGGAAAGGGCTGGGGTAGAATTCTGAGGCCAGGGGATGCCCTGGTACAGTTTTGAGGACTAAAACTAGCCAAATAGAACTGTTAAGGTCTACTGGGAACCATGATGAGGATCTAGGCTGGGGAAGCGATGGTGCTAGCCCGAAGTTCATACAGATGAGGTGGAACAGAAATAGCCACCACATCTGAAGGCATCAATGAGCAAACAAGTTCCCCAGCCTGCAAGTCCATACCTTTTATTGTTTCATTATTTCTTTCCTGTCAGCCATATGAAACCCACCAACAAAATATGTACTCATCCCATTTTCTGCTGATTCAAGTAGAGGACACCACCCTACTACTGCTATCAGTTACTTCATCAAAACACTATGTCTATGTGGTGGATCTAACAGTTCCAAGCAGTCATGCTGAGGACCCATGTGGGTATCCATATGTTTCAGCAGAATGTAATTTTTTTCTTTAAATCAAGGAAACACAGTGTGCTCCTGAGACTATGAAAATTGCACTGTCAAGAATTGGAAACAGGATTTTCTGGAATTAAAGTCGTCTATGCAAAATTAACTGAATTGATTACACGATGGTATCACGGTAGTTCATCATGTACTAACTTTTTCACTCTCGTCTTAGCAACCTTTATATTTTCATAAGATAGTTTATATGTGAAATAAGCATACAACTGAAGTGAGAGGGAAACCTTTATTCCCTGGCCTCAGTTGGATTTTCATGTCAATTAGACTGTCTGGCACTGGGCTTAATAACTCCCTAATTGCAATTGCAGCGCTTAGCTAAATCAATGCCCACCCTTCCTGATAAAATTGTTTTTAAATAGCCATTGTTAAAAAGCATCAGGTGAAAACTTAGTGAGGTGAAAACAAAGATAATATTAATAGGAACCCTACTTTTCTTCCAGAGAACCTCACATTAATAAAGCTTATTTGTTGTTTTGTTTGTTTTAAAGTGTTTTTACATTTTTTGCATTTAAACTATTTCATATTCAAAGGCAAACCACTCACAGCGTCTTTGAGTTTCAGGGAAGTATTGTAAATTTGCAAGGATACAAAACATTTACTATCAATTTGTAGCAAAGAATTTATTTTAGAATCTTGCTGAGCTTTACTGTGCTAGCACTTCCTGATTCATTGCCTTGAAAACTGTGCGGTGGGTGTTTTTGTAATTGTGCTTGAGATGAAGGATCAGCACCTACTCCTAATTTTTTAATTAAAAACCCAAAACAAACAAAAAACTAGCAGACGAATGAACATGTGTAGTGACCACCTGTCAAAATCCCTGCGCAGCTTTATGGCATTTCTCTGCTTCACTGTCTCTGTAAGTCTTCTCATCACAAGGCAGAGATCTATGGGGAGACAAAGCCAGTCACAGACATCCAGGACGATGTGTTGCATATGGATCACCACTCCTTTCCTGCTCTCTTATTCCTCTATCTTGAGGCCATGTATGTTGCAAAGGTGAATGGGGCTGCATTAAAAATGCTTCAGTAGGGGTGGTCATGCATGAACACTATTAGGTGGGATTACTAAGCCAAGGAGGTGATGCTGGACCGGGATGGGTGGTGAGAAAAAGAGGACAGTCTTCCAGATGAGGAGAAGGTCAGGAATGCTCCAGGTGGCAAAAGTGATTCATTACAGCTCTGAGGGCTGGAATTCAGCTTGAGTGGTGGGCTGGTGCAATACTTCATAGCCACCACTTCCATTGGCAGCTCAGAAATGCACTGCACTTCATGCATGAGCAAACTTTCCTTGTGTCCTCAGTGTACTACTGCGTGGGTCTGTTAAGTGCACCATCTGTCAGGGTAATGAGACCATTTTCCCTTCCCTGCTCCATAACCTCCTGATAAAAAGCTAAGAATATGGGCCTGCTTTTTCCTCCTTTCACTAGGACTTTTTTGGAAAACCATGGTTGTTTTAATCAACATCCAAAAAAACAAAAAAGATGTGTAGGTGTGATTAATCAATGCATATAAAAAGGTGGATGCTCCTTCTCCTTGCCGCACACTTGAGAATAAAGCCAATACAGTCCAGCCTTAATGATCTACACTTTAATCAGGTGCTTGTCAGAACATATAACTGCATTCTTATGGGAGAGCAGCATCTCCATCATTTATGTGAAATAGCATCAAGTTCAACCGAGGATGTTGCTGAATCAGTGCCTGGAACCTAGAAGATTTGGAATTTTATGTTTTTATGAGATGGGGAAAAGGAAAAAAAAGAGTAGAAGCAGGATTTGAAGTACTGTCTAGTGCCTTTGGTGCCTGACCTTGCTCATTAATCTCTGCTACTTTGAAAAGACTTGGAAAATTACATTAACCTATACCATCAGTCCTCACTCAATAAATACAGACACTGAAGTCAGGGACAAGAAATCCCACAGAGCCTTGGTATTGACTTGTTAGAATTCCAGGCTTTAGCTTCACAGTACAGTAGCTGTCTATAAGTAATGAACAAGCTGCTGAGAAGGACACTTTGCCCTTCTGGATTCATTCCCCACTTTTTTAAAGAGAATCTATTCATTACCTTTTTTTTACTCTCTTGTGCTAAACAGTGAATTGTCCTATGTGCCAATAAGGTCTTTCCTATTACTCCATGAGAGGAAATTTGTGGAAGAGCAGAGCTATATTCACGGGCTGTGTCAGAGCCAATACTCATATTAACCTTAGCTTCAGTTTCTACAGTAGGAGAGGGGAAAGAAAAAAAAGAAGACAGGGATGGATGGGGGTGAGTGTTGTATTTCTTCCATTAACAAATGATGGAGCAGTAACTTGTGTGCTTTGGCATTTAAAGAACAGGTGTGTACACTTGTCCTGAAAAATGGGAATTTCCTATTGCGTTCACATCGACTAAGATTTCAGTGCAGAAGCCGTGTCTCCTCCTTACCCACAGGTGCTGCACAGGACCCAGGGAGGAAGAAGAGGGGACTCATGTAGGGGAACTGTACTAGGAGAAAAAAATTACGGTTTTCTGTGCAGCTCTTGCAGACCGCAATCTCATGTTAATGATCCTTGCTTTGGATCAGCAGTGGGAAGCACGGTTAGCAATACTTTTAAAAGGTACTTGTCTTGTCCAGCACAGGCAGTATGTCTGACTCACCCATTTTATTTCTTCTCCTCCATGTAGTCTCAGTGCTACCATCAAGTAATGGCTGCCTTTGACACATGTTAGGTACAGCAAGGTTCCTTTGAGCATCTCCACTCTTCAGCACAATGGCAGCAGCCATCACCTGGCTCCTTATAGCTAAAGAGCAGAGACTTGGTGTTTACAGTAGTTTACAAATTCAATTATAGTTTTCTCAGCAACTGTCATTTGGCTGCTGGTCCATATATTGATAATGGTTTCTGTGGTGTTAACTGTAATCTTTTATTAGGGAAATATAAGAAATATTACTGATATACACTTAAAAAAAAAAAAAAAAAAAAGGTTTTTGAGCATGAAATAGTCTCTCCATAGCATGCAGACACACATACATGCACAAAAATTCACTATCCTTGAAATAAATTGCGAGGATGGTAAGAGGTGCTGATACAGGTTTTTTGTCTGTTCAACCATTTATCTATAAAAAGAAGAATGTATGCAGACTGTTCAGTCAGCTCCTGACGGAGCATGAGAGGATCCAGATCAGCTGCACAACTGGCAGCTTCACTGGCAATCTCAGCACAGGGAGCAAATGTTCGTTTTGACCCTCTGTTGAAGGTGTTCTCTCCTTGCTAGCAGTGGGATGGAAGTGCACAGATGGAATAGCGTAAGAAGGTATGTCTGTATTTTATTTTCTTCCTGAAGCAAATAAGGTATTCTAGCTGCTACCATGTCAATATAGTACCTTTCATAAGGGCTAAATAATTTATTTGATGAAAAAGAATTTCACATGAAATAGCAGGTGTGTTCATATGAAATTCTACAATGTGTGCTTCGGGCACCACTCAGGCTCAGGGAATGTTATTCATTTGGATACATATCAATATCATTGACAGTGGGATAGAATGCACCCTCAGCAAGTTTGCTGACACCGAGCTTTGTGGTGTGGTTGGCGTGCTGCAGGGAATAGATGCCATCCAGACAGGCTTTGACAGATGCCTTGAGAGATGGGCCAATGCAAACCTCATAAAGTACAACAAGGCCAAGTGCAAGGTGCTGCACATGGGTCAGGGCAATCCCAAGCACAGATACAGGGTGAATGCCCCATCCCTGGAAGTTTCCGAGGCCAGATTGGATTGGACTGAAAGGTGTCCCTGCCCATGGCAGAGAGGTTGGAACTAGATGAGCTTTAAGATCCCTTACAACACAAACCATTCTATGATTCTATGATTCTACATCTGAAGTAGTCACCCTGAGCTCCCTTTATAGCTAATAGAGAACTAGCTTGTGTAGGAAGGGGATTCTAGGGTGAGATTCATGCTGTCCTAAAATGTCTGCCTAAAGTAGGTCAGATGAATTGCATCTCCTCAGTGTCTGTTTTTCTCATTGATTTCTTTCTAAAGCGAGCTGCTGATAAGCTCTGATGCACACACATGCTAGTAGTTTTTTTTACTGTTGGACTTGATGATCTTAAAGATCTTTTTCAACCTAAGTGATTATATGATTCTGTGATTCTCATTTAGGCTAAATGAATTTTTCTCAGGAATTGCTTTTTTGTCTAGAATCTAGTTTTTAAATGTTCAGCCTAATGAGCATCTGCACAACATATAACATGGCTTTCCAAATGGCTGTTGGGCAAGAAAGCCTAGAATACACTAACACCCTCAAGCACATTATTCCTCCTCACCCTCTTTCAGAGCTATATTGCCACAGGATCTTAATTTGTCTCCCCTCTTACTGCTGTTTCAGTGTTAACATACATTCTCCTGAGATGCTCCTTTCTTCCTAAGAAAGTCAGGCAAACCAGCCTGCAGGGGAAATGAATGTATCATGGGGCTTTTTGTGTTCAATGGAGGCATGGTAAACTTGAATTAATGATTCTGTTTAGATAACAGCCCAGGCATGTTCTGATAACAGCCCAAGCAAAAGAAAACGGTGGAAATTTCCTAGAACCCTCCTGCAACAGAATTTCTTTGCTTTATGATGGAAATCTCCATTTGCTTTCAGGAGTCAGAGACATGAAAATTTTTTACCTTTTGTGAGAGAATTTCTCTATAAAGAACATACAGTAAGACTACTGGCCAGACTGCATCAATCCAGCACTGCATTTGGTTGCACTTGTGGATGCTGATGCACAAGTTATAAAGCAAATCGATGCAGGAGCATGTAAGATCTACTGGGAGGCTGAGTCTCACAGTAAAGCGATGTCCATCAGGTTATGCTTGTCTCTGCTCAGACTGTGACTGAACTACCTTGGAGCTGCTCTAGAAGCCTAGGTTTTATACCTATCACATCTCTGGGGCTCAGCTGATGGGATTTGTTTGGTTTTGTGGAGGGTTGGCAAAAGCCTTTTGCCAAATACACTCCCAGAAGAATTTCTTAGAACACGATTGTTCATTTCAGCCTGTGGGCTGGATCAGGTACCCTGTGACAATTTTATTATGTCTCCAAAGGACTCCAGATGCTTCCTTGTGCTTTTTTAATCTTACAAGCTCCACTTCTGTCTGTAAGGCTTTGAGAATCGCCTCCACAAGCGCACCCAAACTGGCATGTATTGCAAGTTATTAAAAAAACTTGATACATATCTGTATTAAAGCAGTGGCTTTTTCATGGAGGTATTGTGCCAAAGTAATTAACCTATTACCAGCACAGAACAGTGCCCATTTTCATGCAAATAAAGGCTGCAGTGTTTGAATATAAGAAGTTGTTTGTTTCTTGCATTTATGCAGTAAAGTAAATGCTTCTTACAGAAAACTTTCTTGGATACAATGGGATAAGGCATAGAAGATACTGAAAATACAAGTCCTTTGCTTCAGAGTGTAATGTTGAATGGCAAAGCTCCATTCATGCACCTTATACTGTCCACTGCTGTGAGTGTGGTTAAATACTTTGTAATTAGAACCTGGTGGTGGATTTTGCAAGAGGAGATTCTCTTCTCACCGCAAAGCTTTCCAAGCTCTCATGTAACAGTTTTTATTAACGTTACTGTGAAAAGGTAGCGTTCTCATTAGTTGCTAACAGAGCTCGGCTGGTATACAATGGCATCTAGAAACTGCCCTTATTTTCCACTTTGAAGATGAGCAGAGCAGTATCTCACTCTTCATTTTCTTCATTTTGTATGTGAAGAGAAACACCACCTGACTCCATACCATAATTCTTTTGATTGACTTCTCTCCTTTTTTTTGATTGACACGTTTTCCTCTGTAACCTGTGCCACCTTCTCCAGCTCATCTCACTTTGGCAGTGCGTGGATTTGAGCCCACTTTTCTGCTACTTCTGTGTGGCATATTGTGATCACTGCCATTTATCTGGGCTTATTCCCTAGCTACTCTTATAAATTGTAATGGGGGGGGGGGGGGGGGAGGGGAGCATTCCTGGAAAGTGAGGCCGATATGCAGCACAAAAGGCAGGCAGTACCACAGTGGAAGATGAACACCTCTTTTTTGCATTTTCCTTATAAGGGCTCTCAGGTACTGTTGGTTATCATACAATTAGAGGAAATGCCAACTCATTTTCAGTCAGTTCGCTAGCAGTCTAGAGCTAGGAAGAGTTTTGAAGTGCTAGAGGCTACATCCCTATTAGAAATGGCTTGAATCAATAAGACTAAAGGCTCTTTCATGCAAAAACCTAGGGTTTTCTCATCCACCCTGCCTGAAAGGTAGGATTCCAGCCAGGCTATGCAACCACAATAGCCAGGCAGTACCTGGCAGAGGGCTAGCTGGAGCAGTCCCAGCCATGCCAGTGGCTGTGCTATTATGTGCTCCAGAGAAGCTGTGAATGGTGCCTGAGGTATACCATAGCCTTGGGTAGTGTGCTGGTGTAGCTGTAGCCTAGGAGGTAGCCTTGAGGAAGTTCTTCTGTAGTTATTTTAAACTGTGTTGCTGAAGTCACTTTTGCAAAGGTCATAGTACTGAGGGGCAGTGAAGGGGGAGAATTTATTGTTCTGCATTTGTAACCACAGTAGGGTTCCCAATTATGACTTGGAGCGCCTGAATGCTACCATAATAGGGAAGTAACTGATCATATATTAATCAAGCAGTTGACTAGAGAGTCAAGAGGGTGGCTTGCTTCGTGCACTGCTGAAATGCAGTTCTTTCCACGATAGGACAGCAAAGCTGTTTAAAGGCACAGCGTTTACCAAGGAAGTGAGAACTGTAAATTGTGCAGGAATTGAAAACACATCGTACCAATTCTCATTTAAAACTTGGCTGGGACATTGGGGTTCGTAGGTTTGCAGCTGCAGAAAGACTCCCATAACTTTGGAATGAATTTTTGAGGAGGATCGTGGTGCTCTGTCTTGAAACAGAGGACTTAAGGCTAAGTGTGTTAGCCCTGCTGGTGTGGTATCATTCTACAGTGACTGAGGGACCTGATATGCCAGCACTTGATCCCCAGCACCGTTTTGTTTTAGCTCCCAGAAGCTCCCCTTGCATTTGCCAGTCAGCATATCACTCTTCAGATGCAGCTTTAGCTATTAAGAGATGAGGTGGTAAAGCTAAGACGGTCATTTGAATTTGTTGTGTCCCCAGTTAGACTTCCGCAAAGTTTGGTCTCCACTTGGGGATGTGAATTATTGCAAGAAGCCTCTAGTTTCATGCCCAGAACACCTCATAGATCCTAATAAGCAATTATGTACATACCTATGCATCAGTCATGCATTTGTAAACCACTTAGAAGTCTGTGATATATTAATTATTTTGAAGATGGGGAATGATTGCTTAAATAATATTAGCATTTTAAGAAAAAACAGTATTAGTCTCTGTATTAATTGTTGAACAAAATCAATCCATTTGTAGTTAGATACAAATTATTTGCAAATACAATTTTTGTAAAGTGGATTTTGTTACTGTTCCTTTCGGTTTCATTTTGTTACCCCATACATGATTTTGTGCTACTTTGTCTGATGTCAGAAACAGCATTGCTGCTCTCCAGCATTATTAAAACCAGGAAAAAACTTATTAATCAGTCACTTCAAATGCCTCATGCTGAAATAACATTTTTAAAATCATACAAGATCAACCGCTATTTTCTACAGCAAAAGTAATGTTTTAAATTCGGGATAAAACTACTGCATTGCAAAAGTAAAGGTCAATTTGAAGAAGAAAGGATTCTTGTTGCCTAATGAAGTCTTCTTCTTTATACCAAATTGTAATTTACAGTTGGATTGAAAGATTTTAATTCTTTTCTGGCTTGCTTTGAGTGATATTAAGGGGCCAGTTGGTTAGGTTCAGATAAAAATAGCTGTTACATTTAATCTGATCGCTAAAGATAACCTTTATTTCCCTTCACACTTTGCTTTTGAAGTCACAGGAGACTGCTGAGCTCCAGGGTTTGCTCTTTAGTTTCAGAGATGGTTGCTGTGTGGATGTTAGCCCTTCTCCAGTGCCTACCACCTTCAAATAACTGACCATGGAAAATGAGCACCCTTGAATAAACCCATAACCTCCCACAGTGCTGAGTGCCTGCCTACTAACACTCAAACACAACAGTCAGTCTTTGACTTTGGAAGGTGGCCCTTTAATGTCTGAGTCCATTATGGAGTGAAGAAGTAAGAACAAATGTACTGATGTAGTCCTTGTTACAAAATGAGTATCATCTCACCCTGCAGCATTTTTAATGAGAAACTATTTTGTTGTTCATAAACTAATTAGAGAAAAATTCTGTCCTTAAAAATAAAGTAGCTGAACATTTCATTTGGATAAACCAGTCAGATAGTGATAGCCCGTTGTGCAGGTATGGATAGGAAAGAGTAAAAGAAGGAAGTTCTGTCTTGCACAGTCCATTCATCACTGCTAAAAGGACTGAAGGGACTGTGCCTCTTGTGTCTGAGGAGATGATGGAGCTACAATAATGTCACATTGAGGTAATTCCACAAAGGCCTGGTACTGCATTAGCATTATGCTAGCATGTTGGTAAAACAATTAATTACAAGACTCTCAGGAATTCAGGTCTTTTGCGGGTGGCCATCAAACTGAGATTAGCCAGTAATATCACAAGAACCAATGGTTTTAAATTACTCTTACCAATCTAGGAAAGCTAGACCAAAATTTCATGGAGTTCTGTGTTGTGACATCAGAAGCATGCATATGAGAAAAGCAACATCCAGGACGTTTGTGCCTAGACACTAACTCAGGAGACAGACAGAACTAACAGAAAGACCAATAATATCCCGATGCAGTAAGGTCATTCTAGGCAATAGGAATATTTCATCACACCAGCAGTATCAGAGGTCTGTCCCTCAACATGGGTAGGTACCAAGAAGTTTTCATCAGTTCACTGTGCTATAACAGGCTTCTCAAACAACTAATTCTCTTTGGATCATTCCATCCCTGGAGGGGTGCCAAGGCAAAGTCCTCACAGCAGCCTGCCTCCCCAAACCACAGCTGCAAACTGGTATATACTAAGATAGTGAGGTTGCAATACCAAGGCAGTGCTCAAGGCTCTGGGAGATGCTTGGTCCTGATACCACAGAAAGCAACAAACTAGTTGCTGAGTTGATGATCTCAGAGAAGCCTCTACTTGACATTTTATTCAGCAGAAAAAAGTCTAGGAAAAAAATAAAAGGAGGCAAGGTCAGGTAAAGTCTATCTTCTGCATGCCAATATTACCTTCCTTTCTTCTCCTGGGTTTGGGCAATGCCCACTCCCCCAGTATTGCCGTCTTTTCAGCTACCTTGTGAAGTGAGAGTCTGCTGCTTTTGTGACCAAAAGAAAGGCTCTGAGCCACCCTCCTGAGTAATGTGGCCTTGGCAGTGACTGAAGGTTTTTTATTGAGAAGTAGATTGCCTCCTTTCTTCAGCCATAAGGTCAGTTACGGTGTTATTTTCTCTCACCTTGCACAGTAGAAGTCTGAATTGACTTCCCTAGAGGAAGGTGAGACCCTGTCTTTTACTTGCTCAGCCCTCAATTAAATACAGAGGGGAAAGAATGGCCATGTCAAGTCTTGGTTTTCAAAATTGGTACTTGTAAGGAGTTAAATCTGGCCTCCATACATCTAAGCACCCATATGTTTTGTCTAGCTGGCTGGCTGCTTTGTGGAGTCTAGTCAGACTAAATGACTCTTCCTGTCACATAAAGATTAAGATAATGCTCTGCATGAATGTCAACATCCATGAAATTCCTGCCCGTTTTGGTCCTCTTTAATTAGGGACTGTTCTGCCTCATTGGACAGACTGGTGTAATAGCTTAGGATCAGAGTAGCATGAAGATTGTCACAGCTTGAATAATCATTTGAACAGTGGGAGGTAATGATCTTGCCTGAGGCAAAATACTGCTTCTGTCACGTTATGGGGTGCTGCGATTCTGTCCCAAACTTCCTTTAGTCGTGTTCCAAATGCTGCAGTTTAGCCCCTGAAAATTGCAGTATTTTTACAAGTATATTCCTTCTTCAGTACAGTCCTGTAATTCCTGTTGGATGTGGGCCAAGTCAGCAGGAGCGGAAGATAGCACTTAGGACATGAAATGCCAGTTAGAGGCTCCATTCATGCTGAATGATTTTCCAGAAGGTGACAAGCAGTCTCTGTATCATCTAGAGGATGGAGACATTCTGAGAATAAAGAATAAGTCCTCTTTTCCCCCATGTCCATCCCAGCTTTTGCCCTTCCTTGAATACTTTAAGGAAAGACTGGTCTGTTTAGCCTGTGTTCGAAGGTCACAAAAAAAGCTTTAGGCTTTTGGCCCATTGGAATAAGCAGTGTTTTCTTTCTTTCAGTGTTGTCACAATTCATTTTACTTTATAGTTGAAAAGTAAATGAAAGAAATAGCTGAAGGCATATTTGTGAATAATTACATTTGCACCACATTTCTTGAGAGTTTGCTGGGTAGATTGGTGTGTAAGATTTGATTGTTTTCGTTGTTACAAGCAGCTTCATTATCCATCCAGTGTTTGCAATGGATTATGAGGCAATGTCTCAGGTTATGGAGACAGCATTCTAACGTTTCATCTGGAAATGGAATAGATAGATCTTTTTCAATTTCAAGGATGTGAAATGAGCTTTCAGGATATTAGATGTGGAAAGCAGCTAATTAGATGCCGTTTCAGGCTCTCCTGCTAGGAAGACTATTGCATACACTGAAGTAAAGTCTGCAACCTGCAAGTTTTCTCAGTCTTTAGTCCTGCAAAGTAGTCTGTAGCACCAAGACTGGTGCTGGGTCATAGGGTGCTCCTTATGATGGCTGGACTCATCAAGCAGTTGATGTTGGGCTCAAAGGAGTTTGTTCTACCACAGCTCAGATTTGCCTGAATTGACACATGGCCAGAGTCAGTCCACATTAAACATATGATTTTGAAAAACAGAAAGAATTGTTATAGGGTTGTAAAGGACCTCTGGAGATCATCTGGTACAACCCCCTGCCAAGGCAGGGCCACCTAGAGCAGGTTACACAGGAATGTGTGCACACAAGATCTGAATGTCTCCAGAGAGGGAGACTCCACCACCCTCCTGGTCAGCCTGTAAACTCATCAGATCCTAGACTTCTTGTGGCCAGCCCATGACTGTTGGTGTTGAATTTTTCTGGTCACCTCTTCTGCTAGCAGTGATCAGAACACAGCAGGAACAGGTATTGACTCCCCTGGCTTGTCATGGCGTGTTTGGAAGAGTGGGAGTCACTTTCTAGGAGAGGGAATTTGGATTAAGTATGAAGGAATCTTTCAGGGAAAGCCTTGAAACAGCTAAGTGTAGTGAAAATGGTTAGGGGGTTTATTTTTTATGGTGCTAATGAAACCAAATCCTCACAGAGAGTGGAGAGTGCAGGCCAGTGCTTATCAACCCTTTTTGATTTCTGAATCCCTCAATATCAAAAGTAGCTTATGAATTGAAGTTTGCTGGCAGCATTCTTCTTCCTACTAGTTTCCTCATGCAAGCCTCTGGTACTCAACAGATCCTGAGATACCCATGTGGAAGCACATAGTTTAGAAAGCATAGATACCAACAAAAGCATGTGTGTGTGACTGAGGCTGTGGAAACAATCCAGATCTACTTTTATTGCTATATAAAGGTAGCTTAGAAGAAGGTAGCTTATTATCAGACATAATGGTTGGCCTCCATCAATAGGAAGGAAAAAAAACAAGTCCAAGAGTAAAGCCTGTGTGTTTGTCTATGCTCTGGCCTGCTGAGAGTGAAAATTTCCTGGGTTTTCAGATTGTTTCCAAGCTAATGACCCCTTGTGAAAGGAGAGCTAGGAGTGAGAGAGAGTGGATGAAAGAGGGACATTTCTATGGACGTGCTTTCAGTTTTCTGTGTAACTTTTATTATATGAGCATTCAAACTTAAAGCCTGCATGTTTGAGATATACATATGACTACTGATGGGTAAAAGCTTGCATGGCATAGGTGTATATAAAGTAGGAAGGGTGCAAAAGGCTTTCAATGTTGGTGTAGTGAGGTCATATCTAGTCTGTGCAGGTCCTGAAGACTGGCTGGGTTTTCACTGTAATTAACTGGTCAATTTTTAATTCATAGAATTATAGAATCATAGAATGTTTTGGTTTGAAAGGGACATTAAAGGTCACTTAGTTCCAACTCCCCTGCCACAGGGGATAGGAGCTCGTGCTCTTAACTCTAACTAACCAGTAAAACAAAACAGTGTAGTCAGCAGGGTGTAATCTATTTTAAATCATTAGGCTATTTTTAGTAAACCAACTCAAGGTAAAAGCAGAAGTCTTTTTCCCTTTGCATAGACAAAGCCAAAGAATGCACACTACTTAATTCTCTCTCCAGATTGACAATCCATCTTTTAAAGTATCTGTGTTGTGACAGTTGTGACATCAATAGAAAATGGTTTTGGGGAGAACTCTGAGAAAACCCACTCACAAAATTTAGGAAATACCCCATCCAACTCTTTGCAGTTAAACACAGGACTTACTTAAACTCTTTAAGCAAATATGTCTGTGTATTTCTATATATTTATTCATAAATATTCTCTATATATATTCCAATTTGGATATTCCATACATGTATATCAAAAGAGAAAGAAAACACAGATATGTCATATACATTATATATATATGATATACATACTGTTTTATAATGCACATTATGCATATATGTGTAATTATATATATATATATTTCTGTACCATCTATAAGCTAATGATGAATTTCTTTATTGCCCATGTAAATGCTATGGCCCATCTGAACACTTCTGATTTCTTAATCTGCAAGTCTGAGTCATGGCTGAAAACTTCTCGTCCTACCATTTCTCCTTACTGATGGGAAAAAGGGAAATACAGAAAGAGTTCATAAGGAATTTTAGTTTTGATTTCAACAAAAATGAGTCAAAAATAAAAGGAAGTCAGATCTTAAGATACCGTAAATTATTGTAGTGGAATTGATTTTAAGGCAGTGATGATTCAAATCAAGCAAAGATTAATTGGCCTGTAAATTTTAGAGAAAAATTATACTAAATACTGGGTTTTCTTAAGTCTCTAAAATCTTAATGTAAGATTGCTGAGTCACTACTGCAAGTTAACATACTGCTAAGACTTGGCTGTAATAGGAAATGAGTTGTACAAGCCAGATTTCAGGAGATGCGAAACCAGTTGTGTCTACTCATTCATTCATCAGGTTTTCCGTATTGACATTTCCAAGGGACAGTAATTTATATACTGAAAAGGTAGTATGGATGTTCTGTTTTCTACTGTTAAGACTGACAGCTGTGTCTAGTGAGTGGCTGGGGAGGAACCTAAAACTCAGAATGTTACAACAAAAATGAAAATCATCAAACAACGACATTTGTCTTATCAATTTCAAAGCTGATTAAATGCTTAGTATTAATATAGACATTTTAATAAAATATTTCTCCATAAGTAATGAGTGTTTCTCCACAAGTGATGCTCTTCTCTTTAGAATAAATTAAGAGGGTCCTAGTAATAGAGGAGAGATCCTGACATATGGACAAGGAAAACAGATTTTATTTTCTTATAACAGATACCACAAAGTGGTTGCTATTAGAGCTGGCAGATCAAGCTGTTGATTTTTTTTTTTCACTCAGATATTTCAAATCAAAAGTCTATATTTACATAGGATTTTCTGACTGAAAAAATTTATTTTTTTTACAGAATGATTTGTTCCCTTTAACCCATAAATACCAAATCAAAATGAAGCCCACAAAGTACCAACCAAATGGTACTAAGTGATTTTGAAAATGACAATTCCTTTTGAAATTTGATCAAGAAAAAAAATCTCTGTTTCTCTGCTGTGTGCACAGCAATGTGGAGAAGATGGTATCTGGCTGTAGGAAAATTTTCATAAAGCCTTGTGTTATAGCTGTTATTTAGGAACTGGTACAGAAATCTATGTTTCATTAACAAGCCACTCAAAGTTTCAGTAGATAACAATGACTTTAATGGGAGATTTTCAGAAATTCAGTTTTCTGCTTGTCTGTGTCAACAACTTCTGAGCATAAGGAAGTAATTTTCAATGTTCACCTCACTTTCACCATAAAAAATAAAGCAGTAATTTTGTTACTGTACTTAAAATGGTTGTGTTGCTGAAATAGTTAACACAAACTGCAGATTCTAGGATTTACTGGCTGTGGAAGTGTGATGTAATGTTGGTACAATTAATTTTCTTTCATAAAATCTTTGCTTTGTTAACCTACCTTTTCTTTACACTGCATAATCAAAGTTCTGGTAAGCTTTCAAGCTGTTCTTCCCCTCCAGACTTTCTCTTTCTTACATTTTCATCTTTCTTCTTAAACGTTCTTCTAAGTAAAATATTCAGTGAGCTTTTCATTTATGTTAACATAGCTGCATTTATTTTGTTATTGTATTTAAAATGAAATCAGTATGAAATATGCCAAAACCTTCCCTTGAAATATTTGCCCAGTTTAAAATGGATTCTGGTCATGGAAAATGGACACAAAAATCAAGTTCTGAATAAGAATAAGTAAAGGCAAGAAATCAGTCCAGAGGAGGCCACGAGGACGATCAGGGGACTGGAGCACCTCTCATATGAAGATTGGCTGAGAAAGTTGGGGCTGTTCAGCCTGGAGAAGAGAAGGCCGCATGGAGACCTCATAGCAGCCTTCCAGCATCTGAAGGGGGCCTATAGGGATGCTAGGGAGGGACTCTTTGTTAGAGACTGTAGTGATAGGACAAGGGGTAATAGGTTCAAACTTAAACAGAGGAAGTTTAGATTGGATATGAGGAAGAAATTCATTACTGTAAGGGTGGTGAGGCACTGGAATGGGTTGCCCACGGAAGCTGTGAATGCTCCATCCCTGGAGGTGTTCAAGACCAGGTTGGACAGAGCCTTGGGTGGCATGGTTTAGTGAGAGGTGTCCCTGCCCGTTGCAGGGGGGCTGGAACTACATGATCTTAAGGTCCTTTCCAACCCTGACTATTCTATGATTCTATGATTCTATGAAATACTTCAGGATTCATATTAAGCTCATGTAATGGTGTCTGTTTTCTGGTGGAAAGGAAAGAGTGAGTGGGGACAAATTTTCTTTTCATTTTAAAATACATTGAAAGCATTTAACTTGATTTACATTAACAGTACTTGGGGTTGAGCATCCCAGAGGTATTAATCTCAAGAATAAAAAGCAAAGTAGTTCAAAATGGGTGAATTCCCACAGCTGTTTTAAGCAGAGCTGTCTGCAGACTCCTGGCATGACGTTCACTGCAAGAGTTATACAAATGACTTTAACAAACTAGCTTCTAGAGGAGAGAAACTCAGTGGTACGACAAGGTCAGTGGAGTAAATATGTGTTCTGACTTTATTAGTCCAGGCAAATGAGGGTTGTCTTTGCAATGAGGCAGGAGTTTTCCCAGGCCAGCACTTCTAACACCAAGGTAGATGACGTAAATTCAGCAAAGTCAGCTGGGTTGTCAGTGTGGAGACTGAATGCAGTTGAATGAAAAGATAAGGACTGCTAATAAAGGAAGGCAAAAAGCCAAGGATTGAGGATGAAGGGCTACAACAGTGCCTGGAGAGATGTGAGGGAAGCAGCACAGTGATGGAGAGATTGGATGTAAATGATTCAAAGGGGAAGTGGTATGTGTTGAAAGGAATGAGGCAGAAAACAAGTGAAAGGGTGGAAATCTGCCTGACGAAGTATTATCTCTTCCTCTAATGCAGGAGGATTGATCGGAACAGGGTCTTAATCCCTGCTTTAAAATATTTTAAGGTGCCTTTTAGAGTAAATAGAAGAATATGAAGAGCTTCCACCTGCAGGGTAGCACCGGAGGGTCACTCTGTTAGCTCCTCTGGCAGGAGAGGATTTGCTCTGACATCAAGGTGATGCTCAGTGACTGCTGAGCACCATTTGGATGTCACTCCTCCGTACCTAGTTACCAATGGGCTGTCACAGACTCTGCCACTGAGAGTGTTTTGGGGGATCAAGTTCTTTTTTCTGAATATGTTCCACATCATCATGGCTGTGTCTGTGAAAGAGAGAGGGGCAGAAATTTTTACCTGTGTTGGCCAGTGATAATCACTGTTTGAAAAAACTGTTGATGTTTCCTTTTGTTTTCTTTGAGCAGATGGGCAGAAGAAGGTTCAAGAGGAATTTGACATAGACATGGACGCGCCAGAGACAGAGCGGGCGGCTGTGGCGATACAGTCCCAGTTCAGAAAGTTCCAGAAGAAAAAAGCGGGGTCCCAGTCTTAGTAGCTACCTCACAGCTTAAAACAAAGTAATCTGAAATGATTTATCGATAAAATCAGAAATAACACAAAGATGCATGTACAGAAATTATCAATATTTAAACCCCCGTTGGCAGATAACAAACCTTAAACTTGTGTGTGACTTCATCCCAGGTGTTCCATGCCCATTATCCTCTGTAACTCACCACTTTCCTTGATGTTGTAATAAAAAGTTAGGGTGAAGTAATTAAAGTGTCTGCCTTCATCTGTCTTTTCATATTAATTCTGCAACCACAGAGTTACAAATTAGCCCAGCCCAGATGCCTGTTTTCCTCTTCACTTAAAGCTTGGAGACATAAACAACACCGTATGTTACAAGGTTTGAAAGCGTGCATCTCAGCCCAGCTTACCTCATTTGGAGAATTCCAGCTGCCAGCCAAATGTGACAATGAAATTACTTTCTCTTAATGAGCTGAAAGTAAAAAGTTGCAAACAGAAGCTGGCAGGAGGGAGAGAGGTGTAGGAAGCACTGAGCAGTCTATTTTTGTCTAGCGATTATGCCAATAAAGTGGCTTAAGTGGAGTAATTGTCCCTGTCCTTCTTCTTTGCATGATAACGTTCAGAATTACCCAACGTGGACCACATTAACTGTTATGGAAAACCAGAAATCAGGCACAAAATACAAAACCCAATGCCAGAAACCTTCGGAAAGCTGGGGTGTTTTTGTTGTTGTTGTTGTTGTTGTTTTTTGTTTGGTTGGTTTTTAATTTGTAAAAATAGAAATTGACCCTACAAATGCTGATGCAGCTTTTCAC
The DNA here is from genome assembly GCA_039720435.1 of Amazona ochrocephala. NCBI lineage: Eukaryota > Metazoa > Chordata > Aves > Psittaciformes > Psittacidae > Amazona > Amazona ochrocephala. The sequence goes on along the minus strand of CM077877.1, from coordinate 97,019,349 downwards.
TATCTACATAGTCAATAACTGTTTCTATGCCATCTCTCTCTTTTCATCTTATTTTCAGTTTTTGATGAGAAAATCGTTACAGGCTCCCTGTCTCCATTTATTCTGGATTCAACATTATATGAGCCCTTATTTTATCACTGTATTAGCCCAGTTTCTAATTAACAAAATGCAGCCACAACAACGTCTTTCCTATGGCAGGGCGGTTGGAACTAGATGATCTTAAGGTCCTTTCCAACCCTAACTATTCTATGATTCTATATTGGGAAGCATTTCTATTTTCTCCCTGTTGTAAAACAGGAACAGACTAGTTTCAGACTAGATCTAAGTAAAGATCTTGCCTGGCTTCAGATCTGATCAGGAATTGCCTGCACATATAGCACATGAGAAGGGTTTAAACGAGTACCTTACACTCAGAAAAAGGATCTATTTAGACTGAGCAAGGGGGACATGCACTACACAGAGATGTATCAAAAAAATCTCATCCTCTTCTTGCCTTCATCAGAAGATTTAGTGGTTTCAGTAGGCATCTTTGTCTCTAGGGAAATCAGAGAGAGAAGCATTTTCTGATGGCTGGTGCTTGCAGTGGCTCTCCAAGAAGGGAGTGTGAGTCTCACCTCCAGGCTGACAGATGCAGGCATGCTGAGTAGGGACAGCCTGCCTTTAAGTGGGCAGTCTGGAGCTGGGACTACTTCAGCTATGAGAGATGCAGGTATAATTCCCAGCTTTGCCTAGAGGGATTCATTTCTTCCTCTCCCAACTTCCACAGAAATATTCTGATCACCAGGGCAAAGGACACATGTATGGTTAGTGCCCTTGTGTGAAACGGAAACCCGCAACCAAGGGGTAATAATAGAGGGAAAGAAGGTTCTCACCCTGGTGGCAGTTGCTTCCCATGAGAGCCCACCATAGCAGCAATACTAAAGCGGTGTAGAGCTGTGAGGGCAACAGGACTACAGAGGGAAGGCCCTCAGCCTTACGCAGGTACTGGGCAACAAATTAGTGAGGAATCAAAACCTGATGGTGGTGGTAGGAGCTCTGGTTAGGAAGAGCCCTCAGAAGTGTTGAGCAGAGGAAACCTTATGGATCCTATGGGTGATGCAGAAACCCAGTGCAAAGACCTGTGAGGTGTTTAATAAGCACAGCAAGACTGGGTGGGAATGGGCAGGGCTCTTTAGACCTTAGTTTGAGGATAAATACCTAAATGCTGTCCAGACCCTGTCTTAGGTGCCTGTGTCTGAGCCAGGTCCCAGTCCTATGTATGTCATACACACACATCACCTGCCAAATCAGAATTCTCCAAGCTGCTGCTCAGCACTTTCCCTCTAAGAGCACATTTTAGCAGCACTGTTTCTGTGCATTTAGGAATTTCACAAATAAACCTCAAATAACACTGCTGCTGTGCTGCAAGTGTGGCTTGTGGAGGCCATGGATTCCCCGCTTGCCTTTCACAGAGACTGCTCACCATATAATAATTACCTTGGCATAATAATTTAAAAATTGTGATGGGTTTGGATTGTGTTGGTGCCTTTTTGTTTAGATGAACATATATCTGTAATAAAGGACTGCATTTGTGTTCTGCATTATGTCATTTGAAATAGCATGAGCTCTGTAATGGCTACCTAATTGAATAAAAACTATGGGTAAGCACTAGGCTTTTATATTTGATCTGACATTCCTTGGTCTTCAATTTCCTACGCAACGGGAATAATCATATGCTTGGGACACAGAAAAAACAACTACATTATTGAAGCACAGCAGCAAGGGCTGTTAGTAAATGAATTATGGCTCTTTCAGCAGCAGGGCTATTCTTTAATGTGAGGTTCAGAGTGCACCTTTTACACACACAGCCTTAATATGCAGTGAAACATAATGAGGAAACAGTGAACTGGCATGGAATTCGGATTAATTGTGCCTGCCCCTGTCAGAAAATTTCCTTTGCATGAAAATGGGTTTGCATCACAGATTCATGTTCCTGGGAGAGGAGAGCTTTCTCCATCCTGAATTGCTTTTTATTGATCCTTTGTTCATATCCAAGGTGGCAGGTTTTAATTTCCTTCCTTACCACTAACTCATGCTTTTCAAACACCTGTCTGGATGCTGCCAAGGTGAGGAAGAGTTTGATTCAAACAAGAACTTCATTATGATGTGCAAAAGAGGACACTTAAACATTCTAGGTGTTATATGGGTCTTTTAACTTCCAGACACTCACTGAACTCTGCAGTTAACTGTAGTTAACTGATACTCCTAGCTGGTACCAAGCCATAGAAAGAAACTTTTAAGTTAGGTTGATATCTGTACTGGTAAACCAAAAGTTCCCATAGGTGACATGAAAGATTATTCAGAGCAGTTGATTTTGCAGAGAAGAGGGATTATCACTCCCACCACATACGCCCACACCCTCCCCAGACGCATCCATACTGCTTCTGCTCCAAATTACTGTCAGATTATCCCAGAAGAGAATAACCTACAGTTGAATGATCAGAACAATTGCCTGAGTCTTAGAAATCCTTTTTTCACATCATTGCCTGGACCATAAAATAACCTGTAGAAGTAAACAGCAAAGAAGGAGTAAAGAAACGACATCAGAATGCACAAGCATACCTAAATGAGGAAAGCAGTAAAAGAAGTGAATTCTGTCAAGTTAAACAGACAAAGACAAGCCAAAGCCAACCTGTGGTTTGATGAAAGTACAGAGTTATAAATGAAACTCACTCCTCAGACTGGTAGCCTAATGAAGAATTGTGGGGAAGCAGAAGTCTTGCAGAAAGTAGAATTGAATCTTGCATTAATGCCCAGAGCAGGGTCTTTTTTGCAATACATCAGCCTGAGGAATTCATTGCCAAACTTTAATATCAGTAGAAGAGAATGGAGTAACCTGGCAAAATTAGTAACAGCAGATCGCCAGGGCTGGATCACCCATGTATTGTACCCAGTGATCACCTTGTTCAACCCATTGCTTGTGGTGGCCCAAATTCCAGAGGAATAGGGCAAATCAGTAAGTTAGTTTGGAAAAAGCTCTAGGAGTATTCCAAGATTTACAAAGACTGTTTTCATTAGGTAGCTCAAGAGGAACTATGATATGACATAATACAACCATAATACATCAATGCCAGCCTGACAGGAGCTGTGATTCACAAATCTGACAGCAGTTGCTGATGGAGTAAATTGGTGGGTAATGGTAACCCAGGTGCATCCCGATTTTTAAGGAGTTTTGGCAGGACTCTTGTGAATGGCTCTTAGAGAAGATAAACAGTCAGGGAAAAAATGGTCAGGTCCTCTTGCAGAAAAACATCTAGTTACAGGTCAGGAGCCAGAAGAGCAGGAATTGCATGTCTGGTTCTCATAGGAGAGGGGTGTCCGCAGTGGGACTCCAATGGCATCTATGTTGTGCAACATTATGAAAAATCACCTGAAAAGAGGGATGATGAAACAACAGGTGACAAATTGTTATATGGGTGCTTTGTACATAAAAATCCCATTCTTTGCTGCTTAGTTTTACAGAAGGGGTCTGTCGCTCTATGTATCCCAGTGACACTCCCAGGGGGGAGAAAGGGATGCAGATTGCTTCTGGTCGCGTGTGTGAGGGTCAGAGGACTCATGGAAACCAGTGACATTTCCCTCCCCTGGCTTATTTGCCCTCAGTCACCCGAGCTGGAATACAACACATGTCAGTGCTGCCCCAAGGAAGTGGTGGATTCCCAACATGGGACGCTTTTAAGATTTGCCTGGACAGGATGCTGCGATATCTAGTCTAGGTCATGCTTTGCCTAGAAAGGTTGGACTAGAAGATCCTCGAGGTCTTCCACTCTGGTATTCTACTATTCTATGATTCAGTGCTGTGCTTTGAGCCCAAGAAATGTACAGGATTCCCCAGGTGGATCCAGGGTGAGTGCAGCAGGGTTCCTGTAGGATTCCTTATGGCAGAGTGTACCCACTGGGCTGCTCACTGGAACCGGTGTCAGCAGCAGCTCTGTCATCTGCTGCACTCCTGGTGCAATGCCTCAGCGTGCAGCCTGCTTGAAGTTGCTCCAAAGCACCCTGGCAGACCATAGCAGCCCAAATATGTCAGTGAAGACATCTGCCTGAGCACACAGTGGAGATGGATGGTTGGAAGGGGACCCTCTGAGCAGCAGAGAAGCACAGCTGGGAAGAGAAAGCGCTGCTGAAACTTACTGAGCCATCCGAAGGAGATTTCTCCTCAGCTTAGGTAATTTACTCCTGGCGTCCTACCTGTTTCAGGGCTTATGCCTCAAACAAGCACAGACTGTCTGGCATGAAACTTGCCACTGCCAGGAGGTGTTTTTGCAGCCCAGTGCATCCTATCTGTCACCCGGTGCTTCCCAGACACTGGTCCAAAACCCACTGGGTCCTGAGGAAAGTCGCATCAGAGCTGGGTCATTGCCAGCTGCCACGGTTCCTGTTCCCCTGCCTCAGATAGCCAGCTGGAGCATGTCATGGTTTCTCCTTCATGAAAACCAAAGCTTGAGGGGTGTGTGGAAGAGCAAGGACACGACAAGGTGGTATAACAGCCTGTGTTTGCGACATGGCTGTGGTGCACATCTAGCCCTCAGTGGTGGTGCTCTGATGTAGGAGTAACCAGAGGCCTCTGCATCTGAAAGGCGCCTTAGGTGCCCTCTACTACCCTCAGTCATTACCTGCCAGCTCTCATTTTAGACCTGGCAGCTGACTGTGGAAACTTCCAAAATAAAGAGCCAACAGTTTGGCTGGGATTTCATTTTGAAGGCCAAGGTGGAGTAAAGAGATAAATATTTCTTTAAGGCTCACAGGCTAGCAGATGTCTTGCAGCAAGCAGAAGCTTCCTAAGGTGTCTCCTGACAGTCAGCACTTTGCTGTGATGCTGCAAGAGATGCTCTGGTTCTTGCATCATCTCAGTGCCATAATGCATGGCACTGCAGAAATGCCTTTTTATCCATTACTGACTATTTACCATTCATCTCATTTTTGACCTGATGTTAAATCTTTTTGAATGTGCTTATCACAATGAGGTTGTCACTGGACAGGCTTGGACTGACTATTTACTTGCAAATAGTATGACAAACCTCGGATTTTAATTATGATTTAACCTAAATTAAATATTCTTTTTTTTTCAGTATCAGCTCTGTACACGTTTAAAACCTGATGACAAAAAAAAAAAAAGAAGACAGTGTATTATTGGATTAAATTAATATTTAGACATCTATCTCCTGTACATATTTAAATGCAGATACCCTTCCCAGTCTGAAATCAGCAGGCTTGTGTTGATCTATATGATCAAGACAATCTTCACAGTGAAAAGATCAAGGAACTTACCTTATAAAAAGATGCCATGCCACTTCTAGTCCATTAAAGTCTAGACAAGAATGGGTTATTTAGCTCAACTCTTATAATGTGGCAGTGCATTTTTGCTGATTTTTTTTAATCCCTAAACTCTCCCTGACAGATGGTCTCCTGCTTTTTAGTATCTCTAGTGATGGTGAGGCTAAAACCTTCCTTGGCAGCTTGCTCTACGGCTGAACTTTTCTTGAAGCTGTAAAGGTTGGCTTGTATTTAACCTAAATCCTCCCTTCTGCCATTTAGATTAATTTGTTCCAGACCAGCTATACCCAGTTTCCCTGATCTTATCTCGTAGGTCTCCTTTCCCAACCCCTTTAATAATTTTTTGTTATTCTCTTTTGAACTCTGCCAATTTATCTGTGCCTGAAATGAAATGTAGCCATCCAGATGAAATGCAACCAGTGCCAAGCACAGCAGCATAATTATCTTGACTATTTTACAAGTGAAGATCTCCTTACCACAAATTTACATGGCTTTTGGCATTTTTTGTGACAGCATTATTTTGTTGGCTTAGAGTCAGAACATAATTTTTCCATGAGTATGGAGCCTCTGCAGTCTCTCTCTCTAATCAGTAACTCCCCCTTCTTTTCTACAAGAGACTATATTGGCTGTAAAACACATTTCTTAATTTTATAGTCCCACTGCACCTCTGCAATATCGGGATGATAAAGAAATCCAGATAAATGTCTTTATCTGCAGTTTTTGGCCTCCAAATTGAGCAGGAGTTGTATTCGGTTCAGATTTTTTTGTGCGCTTTCCCCTTTCCTATTTCTATATTATTGCAGTCAGGTGCAGAAGTTTCAAAGATCTCTAAATCAACCTTTTTTTTGAAGCTCAGAAAAGATTTCAATGATTTTATTCTTAAAAGTTGTCTTGCCTTTACTTGTGATGATTAATTATTTGTTGAGAAAAGTCTGAATATCCATACCTAAAAATAGCTTTTGAAATAAGCCTGAGGACTCTTGCATCTTTTCAGTGCTTTGTGATTTAATGGTCTTCACAAAGGCCAAACCAATATTATTACTCACATTCGGTAGTAGTTTCCACCATAAATATTCCCACCGAATTCTTCAGGACTAATGTGACAGAAGGAGGGTATGTGAGGGGATGATCTCTTGACCTCATGAAGTACGCAAAGTATAGTTACTTTCTGCACTTTGTTTACAGCTGTCAGCAATATGATATCTCCGTTTTTCTTTAACCATTGTAATTTCTTCTTGGAAACCAAGTCCACATTTAATATAGTGAATGATAAAAAAAAAAAATAACCAAAAGATGGTGGCAATGGTTAATATCAACAACAACAACAACTACAGCAAGGGGAAAATTGCAAAAGACTGGCATTTCTCCCAAACACATAAAAATTATTCAGATCACATACACAAGCCACAGTGACACAGTTCTTTGTGTGGCATGGAAATATCTATAATCCTCTTCCTGGTGTGGCCGAACTCAGTTGTTGTGGTGACAGCAAATTGGCACTTCTCAGCAGCAGGGACCTTGCTGGTCGCATCCCTGCTTTGCTCTGCCCCTGCCAAGGGTTGGCACTATCCCACTTTCCACCCTCCTGCACAGGTGATGCAGGGCTGCCCTCAAGCCAGATGTGGGAAATGTGTCTGGTCCCCACTTTAATATCACATGGAAGTACATGGGTCCCCTTTGTAGGACTACATTTTGTTTGTTTTAAATCTCTGATTGTCAGATTAAGACAAAACTCAGCCCTGTCCTGCACAGCCTTGAGGCGACATTTGCTTGCAGGGTAATTTGTTAGCTGATGGAAACACACATCTGCCTTCCTGGCAGGGCAGCTGACTGGCCTGAACTGGCAAACCTCATTTCCAAAAGACCAGACAACCCAAAAATTAGACGTTTTAGTTGATAAGGCAGAGGTGGGGGAGTCAACACACTCCCCTAAAGCTTGGGGTGGTCCCAGCACTGGGTACTTATTGCTTGTCAGGCCCCAGCATGTGGGGAAGAGGACAAAGTGGACACACTGGTGGGAGACGGTCGCAGAGCATGGGAGCAGAAGAGAGTGAAGGTGATTGATGTAGTGGAAAGAGAAGGGTTATGCGAAAGGTGAGGGGACATACATAATGATAGTGTGCTAAGGAGGAGGCATAGGGTGTGGGTAGGGAATTTCAGCAAGAAGGGTGGGTGGAGGGGGAGAAGTGGCAGGGAAGGGAGGCAATTGTCTGATGCTGAAAAGCTGGAGCATTTAATTTCCCACTCACTCTTTTTCTGATATAATGAATTACTTAGATATTTCCCATTCAGTTATGTAAAACTAAACACTACAGCATTGTCTTTAGGGGATACCTGGGCAACATTGCAAGCGCTGAGGCATTGCCACGTGTTCAAGTTACGCAAGACAATTGGCAGGCATTTAGGGATCACAGCTGTGCTGTGTAAACTCTGTCTTGGAGTTCAAAATAAAAATGTCAGTATTTGATCGGTATTCCTGTAGTTTGCCCCCTAGACTTTCTTTGATACATGGTAACTACCTCTGGAGAACACAGGAAACATCTCTGCATCTAGGGCTTAAGTGAATAGGGAGACAACATATTTGGAGAGTTTAAAATCACTGTTAAAAGAGAAAGCAGTTCTATTTCAGTGGAATTATTCTGCCATCAGTATTCCTCTGACCATGGAGGGTTTTCTTTACAAAGGATAAGTTAGGGCAATCAACTGTTTTTATCTGGTAAATGAAAATGAACAAAATACGATTTGGAAGTAGGTAAACACAGAAGTCATTTTCCACCCTGCATTAGCTCACATCTCAATGGATATTAGGCCTGCATTTATTGAAAGATAGCTTATTGCCTGGGACATTGGGATTTTAATAGAATGCAATACAAACTCCAGTTTATTGACATCTGCTGCGTAGCAAAAAGATGAATGATTAGATTCTCTACTCTCTTTATCATATTGCTGTGCGGATGCACGCAAGGGAAAGGCATGCATTATGCATCATATTCTATATACTTTTATACAAAAGAAGTGGTTGTTGCATAGTTAAAGAAACGCTGTCCATTAATGTAAGCTTTTCTTGCCATTACAGTTACCTACATTTATTCGGTATATGAGTTAGTACCCATCATCCGAATTAAATTCCATTATCTTAATTCTGTGCTACACATTGAAACTGCAGTCCTGCAAGCTTTGTAGTCAATAAGACTTATTTAAATAAGCAGTTTTCAATATTATTTACAATTTATAGCTGCCAAAGCTTCAAGGACTAGCAACAAAGAACAAAGTAACAGTGTAAAAGTAAAAAGAGTAAAGGAAATCCAGTGAGAAGGGAAATTCTCTTGATGACATTTTTGCCTGCATAGAAGCAGACCATTCTCCTCTGAGGAAGGAAGCACAAAATGATGAACATTCCTTTTTCATCTCCACAGCATCCCTTCAGTGCCAGAGCACGGTCAGAGCTCTGGCTCACACCAGCGATATGCAGCTGCTACACAGGAAAGCAGGCACTGGAGAACAGTCGTGCCTGCACCAACATGACTTACACTTTGTTTCTGCCCTTGAGTTGTATTTGCATCGCGTACCGCCTCACTGCGCAAGCAGCCCAGCAGCGTCTAGCAGGAGGCTGGGCTGCAGGGCTGCAGGACTGCAGCGCAAGGGAGGATGTGCTGAAGAAAGGTGAGATAAAACTCTTGGATCTGCTTCCCCACTGCCGGTACTGAAAGTTAACACCTCAAAATTTATCACTCCATGTCTGTCTGAGAGTCTCCTAAAACAGCCTTCCCACAGCCTGCTCTTGCTGGTGGCGCAGGCATGGTTGGGAAGCCCATGGGCAGCTTTGGTGAGTTGTATTGTGTTCCCAGACAACAAGACCTAAGGGATAATAAAAAGGGTCTCAAAGTGTGTGTGTGGGGAGAAGCACTGCTTCATTTGAAAGGGTATTCGTCAGACAAACTTGAAGACATCACCCAGTGCCCTTTGCAATTCACAATGCTGCAGAGCAGCAGCTTGCTTGCTGATTCTGAAATGTCCTCACTCTCTGCTTTGGAAATACCTAACAATATGTAGGAGATGGATGTAAGACTTGCAAAACACCACTGAAAAATTATTTGCATCTCAGGAATACAAACTCAGATGGCCGAGGAAGACACATTAACACAGAAAGTTGATTTCTCAGATGCTGTATTTCAGGGAGTGCCTTAGCTGTTGTGGCATGAACTGGCGCATGCTTGTGTTGCTTTTACTCTGCCCTAGCAACCAAATTTCACTCTCCTGACTTTCCTGCTGCTTCTTGCTAAAACACTCCCAGATGAATAGCTTTTCTGTTGATATACTACAGATAAGGCTTGATTGGGTTGCTGGAGTCAACACTATTATTTTTAGACAATAGGCTGAGGCCTCTGATGCAAATCAACTTTAAAAGGTTACTTCTGTTTGTACACTTTAGGCTATGTTATTCCCTTTTGTGAATCCAGTTTCACATGTTCTGTCAGCAACAATATTCTTTAGGAGAGACGATTATCAAGGCCAGTTAATTCCCTCTGCTTGTCTGTTCTCTGACAGAAAATAACCTGTTGCTTTCCACTGAAAAATATCTTATCTCTTGGCAGTTAAAAACACTTGTATTAATGAACCTGGGAGTTAAGTATTACAAAGGCTACTTTCCAGTCTGATAATTTCTGAAAAAGCAATCAGTTTTGTTCTCTCCCTACAATGCCAGTTAAATTACAACAAAAACAAGACTTGCCAAGCTTATGTAAAGTTGGATCACACTTCAGACTGTATTTTTGTGCCTTCTTAGGTTTACTGAAGTCCCAGAGGATGAAATTTGCAAATGCAAGTACCATTTAAAGTCATTGGCACTTATGCACTTTAATCTCCTGGGTGCTTTTGCAAATCCTTCACAGCCTGTGTAAATGTGCTATATTCAACTGCAGCAATTCCGTGATGGATGAGGTTTCTGCCAAGCAGGGAGGTTTAGCAACATCTCTCTTCATAGTGAATCTCACTGTTATTAACAAGCTCTCACTTGAGCAAAATAAATCTGACTTAATTTGCACCCGCTTCCAGTTATTAGCCATCCATTTATAAACATAGCTGCAGTGACATCTGATTGTTTCTTGTTACGTCTGTTGCATCAAAAATAAAACCAAACAAATTCTGTTTTGTTACGTATCTGCATCTATTAGCAGTTGTGCAAGATTTGCCTGCAAGGAGAGTTTTAAGAAAGAACCAATCTTATGAAACCAGTATTTTCTTCACTACTGTTTGTCTTAATCTCAAACCTGCTCTGTTTCTTGAAAACTGAGAGCAGTGGTGCCTGTAATTCCTGGCAGGTGCAATAGTATTGCTGAGCTACAGCTACTACAGACATCTTTCTGGGGCTGCAAAGTGGAAGATAAATGTCAAGTGTCTGAATTAATCAAGGGAAGAGTACAGCAGCTGGTCATCTTCATGCCTGTGAATGGGCTCTTGTGAGCTTCTTGTTGCCATCTCTGCTGCATTAGAAATGGCTGAACTTCAGAAGGGAGCACATCTTTTTCAGCTTCTGCAGTTACAGGGGACATACCTGTTCAGTAGAGTCCAGCTTTAATCTGGAGAAACAGGACCTTTCCTGGTGCAGAAATTCCTCTCACTGGAGGGCAAACCAAGCCAACTTTTTGACTATTGAGATCTTGCCATAAGCCTCAAAGGCTGCAGCAAGCCACCTTCCAACGCATCCTTGAAAGTATCCAGCCTCTTTCTCCCATCAAAAAAGATCCTGCTTGAGATAGAGAGGAGTTTCTCCCTTTCTCAGATAGAGTTGATCCAATCCATTACTCCTTCAGTATTTACATAGCATCTACATTCACTACTGCAGTGCTTATGTTAGAAATGCTTATGTGATACCAGATGTAAATAGTTAATAGACTGGAAAGTCACGGTTAATGGAGACTTGGAAACACATCTAATAAATCCCTCAGCAACAGAGGCCAGGCCTTAGAGGTGGACTTCTTGCAAACCAGTTTTTACCAAACTTGGAAAAAAATGGGAAATTTGTAAACTATACTGAAGACATAACTTTAAATGAGGACGTGAGGCTGTTAATTGTATAACCTAGGATATTTGTGACTTCCCTTCATGGAGATGTAGGGCTTTTCATTCTACAGTCAAAAATCTATTGGAAATTGTCAGTAGAAAACTAATAATTCTTATAGATTCTTTTTTCCTCTGACCTGAAAAGAAAGAAATAAAAAAAGAGCTCATTGCTGCAGTCTGGCTTCTCTGATTAACAGGACCAAATATTTTAGAGAAATCTGTTTCTTGCCCACGTACAATCAACCAAGTTAATTGATCAAAGTGAGACTCTTTCTAAACACGCTGTTCAGCAGAATAACCATATTGTTTTCCCATTTAGTGCAACATGAGAGGCTCTGTCTTCAGCTGAAATTTTAGAGAAGTGTACTGCATCTCTGCTACCTACCTGGGTAATAGCTGCATTGTTAAAATAAGAAGTAAATCTCAGTCTCTGGGGTTAAAAGTTCTCTTTTCTTTTGTGATTATTTTTCATTCTATTATTTTTACTTTAGGTTTTGTTTTGGGTTTTTTTGGGGGTGGTTTCTTTTGTGTGCGTGTTTGTCTGTTCGGGGGGTTAGTTCGGTTTTTAAGCATAGTTTCCAGAGTCATGTAGAAGGCACTATTTCTCCTGGAACAAATAAGGCACTACCTTTTAGAACTTTGTTGACATATTGATAGATGGTTGTCTTTGTACTTCAGTAATGGAACAATTTAAGTAGTTGGGATTTTTTCTGGGCACTGGGCTATAACTGTTCTCTTTTCAAACTGCTATACTTTGTGAGTTTAAAGTGAGGAGAAAAACAAGCGTAGTACCTTTTCTTAGCTATGGTATTTAACTTCAGACCTTACAGGATTATCTAGTTAAGTTCATTAACTAAACTGTCAGTCAGGGAACAGGTTATTTTCAGCTCCTTTCTGTTGACAAAAGATCAATATAAATAGGTGCTAGATGTTTCTGGCCAGTGCTTCCAACTGTTTAGCTGTACATATTGGGGCTGTTCAAATTGGGACTGTTCGGCCTGGAGAAGAAAAAGCTGTGTGGAGACCTCATAGCAGCCTTCCAGTACCTGAAGGAGGCCTGCAAGGATAAATAGAATCATAGAATGGTTTGGGTTGGGAACAGGTTCCATAGCTGGAAGCGTTCAAGGTCAGGTTGGACACAGCTTTAGGCAACATGGTCTTGTGGAAACTGTCCCTGCCCATGTTAGGGGGGGTTGGAACTGGATGATCTTAAGGTTCCTTCCAACTGAAACCATCCTATGATAGCCCATGCGGATACAAACACATGCATGTTTTTAAAATTCTGGAAGACAAAGCATTTAAATCCTATATTTTGATGTGTACAAAATCTGCATTGCACGTAAGAGCTCTAATAATCCCTTGTGCACAGGTGTTTGGTTCTTTCCAAAGTGTGCGCCTGACCTTTAAAAGAAATTACTCTTTGGAGAACCTTCCTGAGTGGGTTGTTTCTGCTTTACAAATGTAGCTTAGTTCAAGGTCCAGGGGAAACTAATGGGAAGTATATTCACCAAGCAGTTATTTTCTCTAATTGAATTCCTGGAGAGGAATAGCTAGAGGAATTGGTGGCTGATCAGTTTGCCTTGGAATCTAGCTAGGGAGAAATGAGTGAGACTTCTTTGGTAAGACAGGTAGTGCCGTTCTTGGATGAAAATAAGGGACAGCATAAGAAATCAGCAACCCTTTGGAGAAGCATGCTTCCCTTATCTTTCCAGGATTTTTTTTTCTTTTTCTGAATTTTCTTTTGTCTGTGACATGTAAAATTCAGTTATTAGGAACTTTACGTTCTTGTTTAAGATATTACATGAGTTCAGTGTAACTGTAATGCATATTTGTATTTCATAATCATTTCTTGAAACTTCTTTGCATGTGTGAGCGAAGCCTAAGGTTTAAGGGATTTAATATTTAGCATATTTCTGCAATCTGGCAAGGTTGTCTTTCTGCTGATATATTTGAGTTAGGAATTTACACAGCAAATGCCATAACTATTAAGAGTGAGAGAAAGCTAGAATTTTGAAAAATTAAGACATTTAAAAATAGAACCTGAACTTCTCTAAAGCAGTATTCCTGATGCTCTCTGCAACATACATACACCCTTCGCTTAATATTTAAGTTCCCATCATACATGGCACAAACAAACATAAATTTATCAGAAGTTTCCACCTTTTGCAAACATCTACAGTTTTCAAAGTCACCTTTTTCCTTCCTTCAGAAAGTGTAATTCCAACAGTGATTAAAAATTCTCTTCTCAGAAATCAGAACGTGGATTCAGCTATTTGAGAGCAAATGTGCAGCAGCGAATTAAATAATTTTGCATATTTATTTTAAAGAATAGTTACTGTTACGAACAAGTAGTCTATCATCTGTTCTTTGTTGTAATTTAACTTTCAGCTAACGATGATGTCAAACTTCAGCACATACAGAAGATTGTTCTAATTTTAAGATTGTCATAGTTTTTAGCATTAAAAATGCAACATTCACCCGTCTACCTCTTCACCATCTCTAAGAGGCTTAAGAATTACAACTTAGCAAATATAAACTAATACTAAAAAGTCTTTTGTTATATCTGCAGAACATCTTAGTTTCTTTGTGCTTTCCTATGCAGAGCTAAGTACTCTGTGCCTCAAAAATTCCCAGTTGTCAAGGATGAAATGAGCAATCTGCTAGCGGAGATGGAAATGTGATGAAAACCTCCTGTCCTATAGGCTTTAGAGTTAAACTGATGTCTTAGAGGGGGCATGCTTGCTGTTTCTGCAGTATATGAACTAAACAAACATCTAGCATTCAGTAATTCTCTTTTCTATCACTTTGAAGGCAGAGTGATTGCTTCAAAAGTCAATTTTAGTGTCACTAGCTGCACATCATGATATGTTGACCAACTACAGACAGCTCTATGGTAGTATACTGCATACATTTACAAACAATGCAAATGATTCACTTCAATCTTGAAAATATTTGTGCCAATTTGTTCCCTTTTCAACTAATAGTACACCAGGAGACAAACTTTAGAAGCATTTTGGTACTGCTTAAGCTTAAGTCATCAGTGGCCACAGGAAAGTTCCACTTCTTTCAACAGGTCTTTGCTAAATTCTGCAGCTGAAAAAGTAGCTGATATTTTGCTAATAATGCATGAAATGCACTTGCTATCAAGGTCTATCTTTTTAATGTGTGAAAAGTCTTGGAAAACAATCTTTTGTCATTGTTTAATTGCTGATGAGAGCAAGCATACACTATGTGATGCTGGATTTTTATGCTACAACAGACATAATGCCTTCTGTAGTCCCACATTTCTAAACAACAAAAATGGATTTTAAATCATTCTCAGAAGCTAAGCTAGATCTATAATGATGAAGTGCTCTGCAGGCTGCCTTGCAATTAGCCACTGTGTTTCAACACCACGCTAAGAAACTAGAAATGGCTTCAGCTGAAGCTGCACTAAATCTCATGTCTGTTCTCACCTCTGCCATGCAAAATCATGCACATATTCATTGCAGAAAGTGCAATGCCTTTTCTTCTTTTTGGACGTGCAGTTTGCCTTATTAATGGACCTTTACTACTGCAGTTACTTTTATAGTCACAGTGCATGAAAGAAAGTAGTTTGACCAGCTGGTATAAATAAATACTAATTTCAAAATTAAACTGTGGTTCTGCTGACTGTTCTGCTTCCCTTGTGTGTTGGACTAACAAATGGCTCCAGATGCTTTGCTACATACAGCTACTATTTATTGCCTGAAAAAAAAAATCATGGAATAAACTGATCATCAAACACTAAGCTACAGTAAAATACCAGAGCAATCCTCACCTAGCCTGACAAGATAAAGCTAGATACTTATGCAAAATGCAGTCTTCTGGAAGAGAATTAACGTTTTTGCTCTTTGGAGTTGCAGTTCTCCTGGTGGCTGAAGGCCCATTTATATGAATGACATGAAAAACTGAAGACCCTTTGGTGGTAAAGTGTAAACTTGTGTTAACATTTTAGGATTTACTCTCAAGCGCCAGCATTATCTGGGGAAGCAAAGCAAAATGTGGTAGCCAGCTCAGCGACTCAGAAGCTGGTGGCAGGCAGGGTAAGTTTTCACCATCACTCCCTGGGTAGTCCTAGGTCTTTGGCTTTGCCCCTCTATAGCCGGTCTCCCAGTCTTTCATCAACTACAGCCTCAGCAGTAGGGTATGGCAGAGGCCCCAGCAGCTTGATGCTCTTTGAGGTAGTGGAGCCTGGATAACATTTTGCTGAACTCTGGAGTGCAGTTTTGCTGAGAAGCCCACCAGAAGGACAATGCCATGGATAAAAGTCCAGGTCTTGGAATGTAGTATAGGCAAAACTCTTGCAGCAAAACATTTGTGGTTGATTTGGCTCCTTACCCTTTGCTCATATGGCATAGGAATAAAATAAAGGCTGGTGCTTTAAAACAAGGTGGTATAGTCACTCCATACAGTGCTGGTGGAAAGGATTCAGATTTCAAGTGTCTCTTTTAATAACTATTACTTTTAGGAACTTGGTATTTTCTCACCTTGGACAATGTTTTTATTTTGTCAAATATGCTATCCACAGGCAACAGAAAGCCATAAACCCCACAACTCCTGTCACCTGCTCCCTTCTGCTAGAGCCTTTCTTGTCAGAGGCAAGCTACTCCCTTCTGAAATCAAATCTGGGGTAAAATATCTACTTCAACTGGGGCAGAAAGCAGCTCCCTTCCTTTATTATCCCAGTTTGGGGCTCCAATACATGATTGCTGAGGGAGCATAAAGTTCACCTTTTTGAATAACCAAATTTTGAGCTTTCATCCTGCTAAAGTATCCCCTTAGTCCTGATACTTGAAGGAATGCATGTTTGTCAAAGAGAGAAAAAAAAAGAAAGAAGACGACAATTTGATACAAAATGACAGCAATTCAACACACTTTGGATTTCCAGCAAGGTGAGATTTTTCTCTCCCTCCCCCTTGGTCCTCATCAGACCCCATCTCAGCTCAACTTTTGGCACCATTTTGTCCTACCAGAGCAGCTTCTTCATCACTTCTGTGCCTGCTGCTAGCTCTCGACCATCGCTTTCTTTCTTGTGCAGTCACTTAATGAAGTCACAGCATGAGTTACTGGGCAAATCATGTTTCTCTCCATGATGGATCATTTCTGAAAGAACCACTTTCAATCAGTACCAAATAGTTTTCCATAGGATTGCTGGGTGCTCAGCACTTCTAAAAGCACTTATGTCCCTTACTGTCTGTGGCAGTAGGAAACCAGCTTGAGGCAGTGGTTAAAATCACACTTCAGCTTTATTTTATATGTGCAGCTCCAGGTACTTAGAAGCATTTTTGTGCCCAGCAGTGGTGGAAAGAGTATGAGAAAACATAGGTACCTCTTCTGAGTTGCACCAGAAATCTCAGCAGAGATTGCCTTGCTCTCCCTACAGCCTGTGTTTCACATGAGCGGTTTGTTGAAGGATGACCAGAGGGAAAAACCTTTAATCACAATCCACACCAGCTGGTTTTCAGTCAGCAAACCTCTGTCACTTCAATCAGTAACCTAGGAGGGAGAACTGTTGCATCCCCAGCTATTGAGCTATTCCTTCCATCAGCTTATTCAAAACAAAGTTTTCTTTGATGTCCATCCCCCATTTTACCTTCCTTTGTTCTACTTCCCACCTTTAACCCTCTCTTGGTGAACAAGATACTTTATGACCATGGTTACAGTTCTCAAAAATGTCAGAAAAGGCAAGCAATGGTGTCTGATGAGAAGAGGCAATCAGCCTTCAGCTGTCAGACACCCTTCTCTCCATATAAGCAGGAAACTTTTCACAATTCAAGTTTGTTTATTTCCTGAGCTAGCTAAAGGCCATGAAATGCTAATGTTAACGCTGCAAGCACATTACTGCCTCTTTAATTTATTTCAGCTAACTTCTGTTGATGGCATTTGGGTAAGCTAAACTGCCAGTTGAACTGAATTTGTTGTGCAGTTCAAAGTAAAAACAAGGCTGGAAATAGATCTGTATTCAGAGGCATCTAATTAGGAAAACATCATGATAGTCAATGCAAATGTTTTCCAAGGCACTGCATCTGTGCACCATGTATCAATTGCATACTGAGATTACAATATCCATTTTGCAAGTAAAAAAGCCGTTTTATGAGAAAAACATGCACTTTCAGTCGGCCTGTGTGAAAGAAATAGTGACCTTCAGGTTTTGGTGCTTGAGACCCTGTGTGTAAATTTCCTCAATGAAATAAAATTAGAAGGAAAAAATGAAGGAAGTAAGAAGGAAAATTTGCAGGGCAGGATGTAACATAAATCCTTGCAATGCTTATTTGCTGAGAGTTGTGGTTTGGAAGTGCTTGCTCCTATAGCATTAGGCTGCATTCAAACACTGCTTGGTGTGGAAGGTGTCAACCCAAATGGATCACTTTTGCAGGCCCAAACACTATGAACTGCTCTGAGCATGCTGACCTGTGCCCTCCTTTTTCGCCTCATGTTTTAATAAGTGTTTATGTATTTTACTCCACTTGCACATGTGTTTATATGTATGCACACAGGTATATGTACTTAAAAAAAGTAATGCTCCCTCCTGAGCAGATGGGGGAATCAAGGGCTTGGGTTCAACTTATAACTAGACCAAAAATAAGACTGATAATGGACAGGATTCTCCATTCTTACATTAGTCTTTCTCACAAATTCATGCTTCAACAATTCTTTTTTTTTCCCTTTTTTACTTCTTCACTGTAGAGAAAAAATTAAGGCATTTACTTCACTGGGCATGCTTCCAGATGTGAGATCAGCTTCTCTGTGATCTGAGCTCTTAGACTTGGTGCAAGTTACATGTAGGACAGGCCTGATCATCGTAGGAGTATGAGGGACAGTCTCTCCTATACATAAAATAACTTAGTCCGTTATATACTTTCACTGTCTTTCTGTATCTTGCTACTGATGGAAATAAACTTTCTACAAAAGATGAAAAAAACTAATTGGAACATCATTAGCCATTAAAAGCCTTATTGGAAAAGAAAACAAAACAAAAAAAGAAAAAATACTGTTGAAAAATCTGCTAAACTATTTTGTAATGTATAAAAGTGAAGTACCAGTATTTCACTAACAACTGGGCTAAAATGCAAGTGTTAATGTTCTTACGGATATATTGTTAGCAAGATTTGGTGGAGTTTTTCATTAAAGCATTTAAAATACTTTGAAAGCAGCAGAAGTGCTGTGGAGTGTTTTTCCTGTGATTCTAAAGTGTTATAAAAATCCTTAAGTATCTGTACAAACTCTCTAAGAAAAAAAGAACTTGCTTCTAGTGACTAAACCTGACTAAAAATAACTAGTCCATCAAACCAAAAAGAACAAGCAATTTTATTCAAGTTCATTTGGGGATTTGATTATTCTTTTGAAAATGGTAGAAAACAGCACTCCTGAGAATCCAGGGTGAAAAACAGATTGATCTTCTAGGTCTGTTTACTTGCTTCCCTTTAAGAAAACACATAGCTCTCTTCTTTTCTTGGAGTAAGAACACAATTTCTGGCCCCTAACATCTGTAGAAAACTGCTTTTCAGGAAGAACTTATTCAGCAAGCAAGTCATTACAGTTCTATTTGTAGAACAAATGGGTCTTTAATGGTTCACAGTCTTATTTGAATATTCATGCTAATGTGCGTTTTTTCCTATTAGGAAATAATCGTGGTAACCAAGCACTCCGATTAGCTGCAAAATGCAGTTCTTTTAGGGAAACTAATTTACACAGATTCTTGACGAGATTGAGGGAAGTACCATGTTAATTAGGGAAATTAAAACTACCATATGTTTTCTACCTGTCCCAGCTCTAGTACATACAATATACCATTTACAGCTGCAGTGCTTCCCAAGGATCTCCCTGCTTACAAGCATTAAAAATCCTGACTGTCCATCCTGAACATAGAAACAAAGCAGTCACTGCAGATCCCACTACTGACTGCTAAAAAAATAAATAAAGCTATGAGAAAAAATGAGGAAAAGATAAATGAAAATGGAGAATTTAAGCAGATATTCTGACTTGACTGATAATGGTGACATTTTTCATGCAAGCTCTGCACCTTTTTCGTAACTAGGCTCAATGAAGTCAATTGTTCATGTTAAAGAAGGATGTTCTCACCAATATCCTTGGTTACAGGTACATGTGCACATGCCCACTAAGTACTTTGTTTTGCTATCTCCTGAAGCTGTTTTAATTTCACATTCCCAAATTCTGCAATTACACACCTCAGCCCAGTGCCGACACTGACTGACAGTTTTCCACAGACAGCTTTTTAACTGCCCTATTGGAAAATAAAAGGAAAAAAAAAAGTTTAACAAATGTTTGCAGTAATAGTTTTTGACAGAACCTTATAAATCTGTAGTCAGGTAGGAACTGATTATGGTTCTTTGCGTATTTTACTTACTTCCTAAAAGTACCAGTAATGCAAAACATATTGGAAATACCTTCAGGGGCTCTTTTTTTTTTAAAATTCTGTCTATTAAACAGTGCAATTACAAAGTGTATTTACAGATTTTTTTTTCTCTAACTAATTGTTTTAGAGAGAGCTATTATTTTCTGTCATATATTAAAGAATACAAGAAGGAAGGGAAAGAAAAGAGGAACCCCAAAGCGTTTCTATATCATTACCCATTTATTAAAGTGCTTAAGAGTGCGTACTAGCCACACATTTTTATGTGAGATCCATTACAAAAAGTACTAGCCCTACTGATCCGATGGAAGCTTTGCCTTGGGGACTGAACTTCCTAGCTTGAGCTTTAGGCATATCCTTGTTTAACTGGTGATTGGGGACTTGTGGTTGCAAAAACTAGAAGTTAAAAGCCTTGCTGACAGAGCTAATAAGGTTGTGAGAAACTGAACTACACAGTGTGGCACAGAGAAACAATTGAGGAAGATAAAAGTTCTTCTAGAAGAACTGAGAAAAATTGGTGCAACATTTACAAGACCGGTATGTAAACTTCTGCTGTCTCTGCTGTGTTCTCCTATTTTCACCTGTTGTCTTTTTAGCTTGCTACATAAAATAATTGTTCATATTTCCTTTAGTCTTTAAGTAAGCAATTGACAAATACTTAAAATCTTGGACTGAATGACTTTCAAAGGTCCCTTCCAATCCAAACTATTCTATGATTCTATGAACTCCACCATGCATGTTATTGCACAGTCCACTCTTAAGGTGAAATATTACTCATTGAAATACTGACTGGGGCAGAAGGAGGACAAAGAGAGGGTGAATTACCTCTCCTGACTCCGTAGTGCGGACATGACCTATGGCAGTTGGCTATACACACGCACCTATATTGTCACATTTGTACATTTTTACCTTATGTATAAAACATATCTGTGACCCTAGATGCAGACCCTTATGCTTCACAAACATTAGTATATCACAGGACTGTCAGAGCACATTTTTCTTTATTCAGTCACTTAAAACTAGAGTATTGCCTATTTATATATTTATTTTGCACTAGGAGCTCCTGCTAAGTATTTTCCTTCTCCGAAGCTCATTTTGCTTTCTGTTTGGTTTCCTACAGCAGATATTTTTGCTGACAAACTCACATTTTTGTCCTCTAGTAGGACACTTACGAAAGTCAATAAGATTTGGGAAACCACTTCACCATGTCTGAACTTAAGCCAGATCACAGTGATATTAAATTAACTCCTTTTAATAATTCATTGCATCAGAATATGGTTTACTTTTAGCTAGCTCTTACAGAAGAAAAAAGGCATTTGGCTTCTGAGCTTCATCTTGCAGAGCTAATGAATTGCTCCCAGGCTGCTGTCCAGATGGTCCTCCAAGCTGGGCTGCCAGAGAAAATCCACCTCATCTTCCCTCTCTTTTTCCTCCCAACACCCCGAGTAAAATACCTCCATGCCTTGTGCCAGCAGCAGCCCTGGTACAAAAGGTGATAAATCAAAAAGGCAATTACCTGCATATCTTCCCATTTTCAAAAGAAAAGTAAAGCCTTTCACCTACTGGTGGACAGATTTAATTAAGCCTTCTCTCCTCGGTTACCACAGACAGTAGCATATCTCAAGCCCCTGCTACTCCCTGAGCAGAGGAGCTGTTATGCATTGCAATGCTTGGGATCGTGACAGGACAAGCAACTCAAGCACAGCACAGGAAAACAACAGTGGTTTTCCACAGATAGGAAGTAGGGGCTGTTTTTGGCTTGGGTAGCATGATATATCCATGAGAAAGTAGCACTTTCTGTTCAGCTATCGCTAGTCCTGTTGTAGCTGTGGTGGACTAAGGCTGCTAGGTGAAGCAAGTTTTGCAGAGAAATATACAATTATTTGTTAGCATAGCTGGTATAAAAAAGGGCAGAAAGACAAATTTGGGGTACATGAGCCCTGAAAATGGCCTGAAAAAGAGCTCATCTGCCTGAACACTTTTTTTCTTTTCCTAGCCTTTGGTCTAACAAAAGTTATTCCCCATACACTTTGCTTCACTTGTGTTTACTTCAAAGTTAATATAGTTGAAGACATACTGGTTATATTACAAGCATACATAAATTTAAACATGAGTGCATACATAGGTGCCTGTAATTCAAACTGTGTGTGCTCTATGTAGAGATGCAAACCCATGTCTGCATCTGTAGATAGACGCTGCTCCTCCCTAAAAAAAAAAAAAAGAAAAAAAAAAAGAAAGAAAAAAAAAAAAAGAAAAATACAAAAAAAAGAAAAAAAGGAAAAGGAGACCTACTTTATTAGTAGTGCAATTCAGTGCAATATCAGCTGGATAAGAGTGATATTCAATTTTACTAGCTGGGGATGTGGCCTGCAGCAAGAGTTCCCATTATAGAGTATCCAGGGAAGGGAATCAGCGATCTCTCTCTGCTGGAGCTGTTTGGTGAAAGCCTTCTTGCAGAAGTTGCAGCTTCTTTGAAGGTTAACTTTAGGACACAAAAGCTGTGAACATCGCCCCCCCAAAGTGTAATGACGATTAAAAAATGTTTCATAAAACATGGAAATTAATGTCAATTAGGATTAGTCTCATGGGATATTCTCTCATGGTATGTGATCAAATTACTTTAAAAGCTGTACCTACCACCCTTATTTTTAGAGTCCTACTGCTCTTCTATTTGTCAGTCAGGAGCTGTTTTTTGCCATCTGACAGATGCTGTCTGGGTTGAATGGGGTCAAATTTAGCATTCAGAAGCACTTATGAGCAGCCACATGAGCACTGCTCAGGTCTCAGAGGTAGTCAAGAAGAGAAAACGGTGGACTTTGGTAAACAGTTCTTTGGATTACACTTTGGATTCAATTTGTCAGCTTCACCACCAGCAGCAAGAAAAGAGAAACTGAAATGTCACAAAAGATTGTAACCTTTAAAAAGCCTGTTCCATTTTAAAAGGAGACCGCAAAGACTATCACAAACCCATGTCCACATACCAGCCTGCAGCACTGTTTTCAGCCTTCAATGACTTCACTATTCCAGCCCGCAGTCCTGCTGGTCTGCAGTGGTACCTGACCTTGAGAGCCTACAGGGTGGCATCAGTCACTGCCCTGGCAGTGTCCCCAGAAGAGACCATTGGGTGCCACCAAGAGTCTGATTACACAGCTGCGCTGGCCACTGTCTCTGGAAAGCAGCACACAGGGAAACTCATCACGGCCCACCCCAAACCTGTCAGCTAAGCAACATGGCCATGCCATCAATTTTTAATGATAGAAGTACATCATAAACACAGCTTTGGTTTTGCAACTGAAAGGCATTTCGGCTGCACATGTCAAAGAAATTTTGGTGGCTTTCCTTTGAATCTCCTTTTAAAGGGATTGCTCAGCTGTTTGAAGAATTAAGATTATACATAACATATTCCAGTGTGACCAGTACTCGTTGTGAAAATCCTAGGATGTTTTCTGTGAATATGAAAATGTTATTTTGAGAATGAAGAGTATTGGAATAAAGGTGTCTTGAAGTAAAAAACTACTAATGTCATTGACATGTTTAGACAGCATAAGAAACTATCTGCATAAGGAAAATGATGTCTGTAGAAATCATGTAGTAAATACTATAGTAGAAAAAGAGACAAATAAAAGTTTTTGCTGAAAGTATTGGAAATACTGAATTTTTTTATAAATCAGTATTTATATCAGAATTATAAAACTTTGCAAGTTTTTCTATGGATTAAACATACTTTGTTATAAACATTTTGGTTTTAATTTTCTTCTTTTATTTTCTCTTTTTTACATATATATATTTATATGTATTGATTCAACAGATATTTTCAAGCATTTTTAAGATATAATCGACATCCTTCACTGTTTCTTAAAAATTGACACTTCTTCAAACAGAATATATTTAAGTTTGGACCCAGGAGTATCCTGCTGGTTCAAAACATCAGCTATAAAAGTTATCTGAAAGTCATTAAAATACCATAGATGCTCTTTTTAAACAAGGTCACTGGTTAGCAGACCATCAGAACGATTCTGCACACTATAAAGCACATCAAAAATAACTAGGTTGCAAAGCCAACCATGTGAAGTTGAGAAGTGCCAGAATTAGATACCCCTGCAGTACTAACGGTACTTGCTCTTCTGTGATGAAATGTGTTATGACACAGGGTTTGACTTTATAAACCTATATCCTCCCCCTCTCCCCCAGCCCACTCCGGTTTCTATGCATGGGGAATTACCCCTTATTTTCTTTTATGCTACCTGCATTTTATTTAGAGTTCACTGTTCAGAGGCTGAACTGCACATAAACTTATTCATTGGCTCCCTGGATATTTCATGATTCTAATTTCATTAATGCTGTCACAAGTGTCCAAGTGTTCAACAAATATTTCTGAGTTTCTCTGCATGAAGTCATGGTGAGATGAAGTAGCAACTGCCTGCACCATTTAGCACAAGAAGCTAAGGTATAGGGAGATGGAGAACAAACTTTCACTTGATGTTTGGGACCCCCCATTATGATCATATTTAAAAAATATTTATAGCATTGTATGTATGCCAAGCTGAGGTGAAACTTGGTAGGTGGCTGCACAGTAGCACGTGTTAAACTGAAAGCCAGAAGTTTCCCTATGACCCTCAGAAAGGTGTGCAATCAGAAAACTAGGGAAAAGGGATTCTTTTTCAAATACGGAAGTATTTGCCTCCTTCCCAGGGATCAGGAGAGGAAAACATCAGGGTTCCACTGTCAACAGCAAGGAGGAAAGCAGGTCCTTACAACTGAGAAATTCCAAGTGTAATTCTGCTTCCATGGGAAGTCCTGTTTTTTAAATGGCAGAGTAATTTAGTCCTAAAGAGATCTCTGGGATTATCCCTCCCTTACTCAGAGCAGGGTCAGAATAGCTCTGGTCACTCAGGGCTTGCTCACTTGAATTTGGAGTACCTCCAAAGACGGAAACCCAACAACTTCTTCAGGCAACTTCCCACAGAGCTTGATTGAGCAGAATCAAGCCCTGCATGAAAACCAATGAGGGCTGAAGTCTCATGTCTTCAGAATGACCTTCAAGAAAGCACCTGATTCCTACAGCCTTCCCTTTCTCGTAGGTATGATGCAGCGGGGCTGGGAGGGGATATAAAGGTTTCAGGCTTTGGAGTTATTCAGTTACACTCCTGACATGTGCTAACCATGACATAGCCAACAGAAGACTGTACCAGCAGCTTTCACTCTATGAGATATAAAGCTCCTGAGTCTCTAGAACAAGAAATGTTGCTGTACCCTATTCAGAGGGGTGAATCCTATCTTAGTGTGAATAGGAATGAATGAAAAGCTCAGAGGCATCTGACCTTAATATTCTGCTATCTTTGAGGCGACAGCATGTCACTGTCAGAACCACAATAGCATTTGACATTGCCACCGTTACTAAATGCTGAAGTTTTCAATTTGGATTAAAACTGCAAAGGGTAGAAACTGCACTGTTAACTGTCATCTTGATGCAGACGCTAGCTGTGCATAACTTTGTCTACATGGCAAGATCTGGTAAATTTAAAGTTGTTGCAAATTTTCCCAAGGTATTAACTCTTGTTCTGCTATTTTTCATTACACCATTTACTGTCTTTATTACACACTCACCTGCCTACTTCTCTTGTCCTAAACCCTTACTAAAGTCTTTGGAACTTCAGTGACTTCAGTAAAAATAGGAAGGATTTTGTTCTGTCAGACCTAGCTATGTATTTTACTGGGACTATGTAGACTTTGAAGATGAATTTCTGTTCACGACCTATATAAGAAATAAATCAATATATTGCCAGGTAAATGGGGAAGACTTGCTCTTTTCTCATGTTGTCCAGACTAACGTTCGTTATTGAGTGCTAAAGACTGCTTCAGAGCTCACTTGCTGGAAATTGTTTCATCCTTATACAGGTGACATGCTAATTTCCTTCAGGAGCTGTGTTTTTTGTTAGTGTGTTTGGAAGTTGCGGAAGGGGCTGGGATATACCCTGGTTTCCATAGATCTTGAGCTCTCTGATAAGTTCAAACATGTCAGCACCAGCTGGTTGCTCTGCTGGTTCAGTTGCCTGGTCAGTTGAGCAATACGTAGTTTGCATGGCTCAGTTTCAAGCCTGTCGTAGTTTAAGTCCAGTCAGCCACGTAGCTTGCTCTCTCACTCCCCCTCCTTTGTCCCCCTGCTCCTGGAGGGATGGGGAGGAGAATCGGAAGAATGTAACTCCCATGGGTTGAGATAAGAACAGTTCAGTAACTAAGGTATAACACAAACCACTGCTGCTACCACCAATAATAATAATGATAAGGGAAATAACAAGGGAAGAGAATGCAACCGCTCATCACCCGCCGACCAATACCTAGCCCGACCCAGCAGTGATCTAACCCTTCCAGGTGACTGCCCCCAGTTTATATAGTAGGCAAGATGTGCTGTGGTATGGGTCAGTTTGGATCAGGTGTCCTGTCTCTGCTTCCTTCCAGCTTCCCCTCCTCCCTGGCAGAGCATGAGAGTGAGAAAGTCCTTGGTCAGAGCAAACATTACTTAGAAGCAACTAAAACCATCGGTGTTATCAGTGCTGTTCCCAGGCTGAAAGTCGAAAACAGCGCTGCACCAGCTACTAAGAAGGAGAAAAATGACTGCTACTAGAGAAGTGCTGCATGGGAACCCTCACTGAAGTTCTAAGCAAGTTGTTTTTAACCTGGGCTCAGTATTGGCTAATTTCATCAAGTCAGCTGAGACCCAGACTTGTCCTAGCTGCTCCTTTTTTCAGAGAGCACAGCATGGAGAAAACAAGTCAATGTGATAATCATTGAATGTGGCCAAAAATATTTTCTGGTCTTCATATAATGAGAGTGCTGGAAATGCTTTCATTTGCCTCCCGGGGCAGAAAAGAGACGTGTGTAGCTTGACAGGATAATGGAAATTCTGAAAGTTGCCTTTATTTTAAAAGGAAAAAAAACCCCTAACATCTAAATGTTTCCTTCACTTGAAACCAAGCATTTTCCCTGAAAAGCCTCTGACATGTGTTCTTGCCTTGAATGGATTGAGAAGCTCACCTTCTTGTTGTGAAGAGTAAAGATTAAAATATGAAGTTATAAAAAGGAGGCATCTCCTGAATAGGAAAATTTTTGCCAAAGGGTGGGCAATAAAAAAGCTAAGATCTGCTTCTGCACCCACACACATCTAAGACAAACCCTTAAGAGTAATATGACTGAAAGTGGCTGATCACTGTGATTTCATGGTGCTGTAGCATCTTTCCTGCTTCCATCTGCCAAGTGCAATGCAATGGTAGTGAAAGGGTGGTGATGATAACTTGCACATTGATCTTGGCATTCTCTGTGTAGGTGTCAAGGAGTGTGTGTGTGTGCACGGGTATGTGCATGTACATCTGCATGTCATAATCACAGATAAGCTACTCACAGTGCAGGTGGCAGCTGGCTCTGTAACGCCAGATTGACCGGAAATAACCTGCAGTCCCACCAGTTCCCAGTGCACTGAATCCCTCTGATCTGGTAAACCATGTTCAGCTATGCTCTACTCCTGCCCCAGGTCAGTGAAGAGCAGCCTAGATCCCAAACATACCCTGTGTGTTGCAAACCACCCATGGGAGCAAATGCGCAAACAGATGGTCACATCTACTCTTTCTTTAGCTCCTAAATCCCAAGTCTTCCTCAGAGACAGTCTACCCTGAAACTGGCTTTGCTCTCTCTCTAGGGTTTTGTCTTGGCTCTCTTAGAAATGAGGGGAAAACTGCAGAGCTATTTTTAACAGCACCTCATCAGTTCTGTGTTGGCTATTGCTTTGGTTCACGGCTTCTCCACCTGAGGTGATTGTGCTCATAAATACCGTAAAGGGTTCACCTTCAAGGATGACGATTTAATTAGAAGTGCAAATAGCTATGGTCCAACATGTCAGTGACTAATGAAGGGGCTATTGTGGTTGGTGGAGAGCAGCTTGCCAAGGTATCCATTCATTTCTGTGCATATAAGATGAAATGCAACTGAAGCTGTTGCCATTCTAAAAGAAGAATCTTATCAGAGCCTGGGCAGGGATAGCAGGATAAAATAAATGGCTTTTGGTGCTTCATCTGTTTGTATGTGGGTTCAGGTGTGATTATGTAGTCTGCTATCAACTTTAATTAAGCTTTCCCTTTGCTCCCAACCTTGAAGCTTAAATATAATTTATACTATAGAAAAGACAGGTGTTATGAGCTCAGTGTTTCAAAGTTCAAATTGATTTATGTTACATTTAATTTTAATATGCTTATGGAAGCATATAATTTTACTATTACTGATGTTGGAGCAATTACATGGAGGTGAAGAAACCGGTATGGAGCAGAGCCTTACAGCCTTCTAATGCTTTTCTTCATGAACAAAAGTATCCCTGCCTTGTGCTTTTAATATAATTTTATTTAAATCCAATTCCAGTGAGCTCCCACTTTCCTGTGAGCCTCTGGCTGCCCAGACAGACAGGAGATGACAGTAAGACATCAGTCATCAGAACACTGCTGTGCAAACGCACAGATGGGCTCTAGCAGACTTGTCCCTACCTGGGAATAAAGATGAGGTCCTTAATGCTACCAGCCTATTTATCTTCTCCAGTAAAACAGGAGCCCTTTTCTTGGCATGGGAGCAATATGAGGCTCCTGGGAGGGCTGGGAGTAGCAGCTCCTGGTAAGGCAGGCACTCTGGGCACCATAGGCAAGGCAGCCATTCAATTTCAAGCCCCTGGACAGAGCCTTATCTGTCAGAATTGAGCTTTCCATCCTGAGGCTCTGAGGTGTTTGGGAAAGGTGTGCACTGGGACTTGCCTTGGACACAGGGGACCCCCTGATCCCACTTTTCTGGTTTTACAGAAGGAGGGTGGTGACCACCACACGAAGAGGCATAAGACACAGGGGTGCAAGACCTCAGCATGGGGCAGCAGTGGGAGCAGCAGCATGAGAGGGACTGGGAGATGCTGGTAATGCTGTCAGCAGAGATGGGAAGATGTACCCTAAGATCCAGAGCAGAGGTACTGAGTTTCTGCCACCTCTAAAGCCTCTGAAAACTGAGGCCAAGCTAGGATGGTAGGAAAGGATGAGGCCTGCAGGAGGATGGCAGGAGAGAGCATTTTTCAAGCCCTCCATGAATTTGGCATATTTTCTTTACGGAAGAGTTGTAGGATCACCCATAGCCGGTCTCTAGGTAGTGGAAGATCTATCACAATACGTTTCCTTTTCTTGGTATTTCCAGCCACTGATTGCAATTCTCCCTTTTCTCCAACGCTATCCAAGGCCTCTATTGCGTTACAAATAGCACTGAAACCACTGCTTTCTCTATCAAACTGTTAAATCAGGTTGATCTTAAACAGGGGAAGTTTAGATTGGATATGAGGAAGGAATTCTTTACTGTAAGGGTGATGAGGCCCTGGAATGTGTTGCCCAGGGAAGCTGTGAATGCTCCATTGCTGGCGGTGTTCAAGGCCAGGTTGGACAGAGCCTTGGGTGGCATGGTTTAGGGGGAGGTGTCCCTGCTCAAGGTGGTGGGGGGGGTTGGAACTAGATGATCTTAAGGTCCTTTCCAACCCTAACTATTCTATGATTCTATGATTTTGTTATCCCACTGGGGCTGGAATTGTTGAAGAGAGCATGCTGGAAAAAATTTAGATGCAAATATTATATAAGTTAACTAACTGAATAACTTACTGCATGTTACAGTTTTGATGACAAATTTCCCTTGATGATGGCATTTCTCCAGGTTTTCCACCTTGTTTTCCCATTGTGTCGCGGGATTTCTCTATGATCTCACCATTATATGATATCTTTTTTATGAGACATCTATCTTACTCTCAATTAAATATAAGAGTGTGGGGTTTTTTTTATGCTCTCTGACAGACTCAGAGAATGAAAACTTGGCAGTTTCAGTGTAAAACCAGTAACTTCCACAATTTATCTTAAATCAATTTTTTTATTGGGGTACTCTGAGAAACTGGTTTGGGCATTACTCTTCCATGGGCAAGGGTAAGGATCAGTTTCTTCCACACTCAGTCCCAGATATTTTGAAATCTTTTCTGTATCTGTATTTCCCATTTAAAAATGATAAAAATCAATGGCTAAGAATTCTACATGCTTCTGGTCCGGCTGCATCAGAACACATACCTGCAGCAGCCTTCCTCCTGACAAGCACATTCCAGAGAGATGGGTTTTCATTTTATGCTCAAACAATTGCTCCAACAGGGAGGAAAATTATCTCCCTCGCTCCCCCCACGCCATGGCTGTGTTCAGTCAGCTCTGTGCTCAGGGTCATCCCTGTTGCTTGTCCCCTCATCTATCATAAGTCCTGAAAAACACCAAGCACAACTTCAGCGGGTGCCTGTGGAGGGGAAAGTCATTCACCTCAGAGGACAAAGGTGCTTAGAACCAGGAGGAAGTTGCTGCAGGGTGGGCAGCCAGCTTACTAAATGCTGAAGACCTGCTGGGAAGTTTACAGGGTCCTTACCAAAAATAGTTACAGATCCTTTTGCTGCCAATTCTAGCACCTTTCTGCCCTGACATTCTGAAACAAAGGAGCGTGACATTCATTGTGAAGAAAGAAGGAATAGTACAGAGAGTACAAAAATATCCAGGGAAGCACACTATATGACCCTCCCGCAGTGTTAGCGGTGTCTGCTGGGCTGGTGCACTTCCTACAGAGGCATATTGCTTCTGCGAAGGTGGTGAGGCTCCCCCTGGGAGGTGTAGGTAAGCCCAGAGAAAATTAATGGTGAAAAGTACCCTCTTTTTCCTGGTGGAATGTCTCACATTCGACAACGAGAGCCCATTAAGGAAGTGATGTGACCTAAAATAACCTGACTAACGCTAGAACTATAAACAGGCCATCCAAACAGTATGCTGTTTTTTCTTTCACCTTTCCTTTCTTTTAAAAGAGAGCTCCCTTCTCTGGGAGAGCTTCACAGCCTACTCAGGAAAATGCTGTACTGGCAGAGCTTGCCTTTCAAGCTCCCCACTTTATCCCACATCTTGGCTGCTCATGTCTTCAGAAAAAAGAAGAGCAACCCCTCAAAACCCCCCAAACCCAACCAACCAAAAGAACCCCTCTTCATACATACCTAGCTGTACAGGCAAGTGATGTTGGGTATCAAAGTCTGAAGATATTTACCCCAAATTACTTAACGCAAGGGACTAGGTGGAGACCTAATGCCATTAACCCACCTGCAAGCCAGGGATAGGTATGATCCTCCAGCTACTAGGGAAAGTGGGAAAGTTGACTGCACAAAGCTCCGTTTGTCCCAGATTGTAGCCCAGGGTTGCTTTTCTTTCATTTTCAGCTATGTTATTTGGTGCAGTAATACCTCACCTTGCTCATAACTCCTAACTCCACTCAGCTACAGTAACACTGCTATGTAGCTCACCTGGTTAAAAAAATAATTGACCAAAAGACATACTTCAACTTTTAAACCATCAAAATTTCTTTGGTTCTCAATAGGAAAAGCATGCTTCAACCTTAAACAAAGAAGTGAGAAAAACTGAACCGAGTTTAACATAATTGTGTTAATCAGGCAATTTAAGCGAAACAGTAAGGGAATAATGAAGGCTAAAAGGGTTCTTATAAAAATGAGGGAGTTACTAACTTATTTGAGGCTAAAAGGGAGAGTTAACTACTATCTGTGAATCTTTAAAGGGTTAGTTGAGTTTGGGGCAAATATATATAACAAATATAAATGCAAATATAAATATAAATAAATATATATAATGTGAAAAATAATGAGTCTGAGGAGGAATGATTTTTAGTAGACAGAAGAATTCTAGTTCTTATTTTCATCTTTTGAAGTAAAGTCTCCTACCACCCTCAGGACTAAGTTGGAGTGACAGTGCTGTGCAAGATGTACTTGTGTTGATACCTTGATGTTCTGGCACTTTAGGGCTTGTCTTTTGAGATCTTATGCTGATGCCGAGTGTTGTTTTCAGTTAAATGAACATTTTCTAAGAAGTATATCACGTACCAGGATGCAGACATATAGGATCCATGGGTTTGGATGGTTCTTTTACAGGGAAGTGCTTGAAATGGTGCTGGTAGAGACACATCGGCACATTTTCTTCCATCTTGGCCCTGTGAACTAATGTATCATGCAGGAACTTGCCTGCTTACAGCTGTATTGATGTGAAAAAAGAGATTGCTTCTGCCTCCAAAGCTTGACTAGATGACAGTAGGACAGACAATTCCTTAAAGCTCCTCTTACATGTTTAACTAGCTCTACCACTCCAGTGCTGCCTGGAAAACTAAAAGCTAATAAACCCCCAAACCGAGGGACTGTAGCCATGTTTACACTTATGCATACGAAAGAGCTGGCTAGATCCAGGGTGTTGAGCCAGGCACCCTGCAGGTCTGAGCCTCCATATGTTAAGCAGCAGCCCTGTTCCACTCCAATTTTAACCAGCAGGAGACTTGCCAGGAATTTCGTTGAATATGGGGCCTCCAGTGGCACCCTCATAAGGAGGATGAATGTTACCAGACATATTGAATACAGATAAGGAAGAAGTCTTATTAAGTCAAAGACGGTTGGCACTTCCCAGACTGTCAGCCAAAGCAGATTCAGTGAGATATTGGAATATTTCCACTATCAGCAGCCATTGGGAGTTTAAAATGTGAATATTTCCTTCCTCCATCATATGCTTATTCTTTTCTGTCACTGAAGGCAAGTCTTGGTGGGGAATGCTGCCATAGGACCTTTGCCTGAGGGCAGCCAAGAGCCAGGGGAACAAATGGATCAAGCCTCAAATTTGCCCCAAAATCTTTCACCTTTTCTCAGAGGACAAGAGGGAAGCTTGAATGGAACATGAAAGTGGCCTGGGACTCAGAAGTCCTGAATACTACTAGAAAATAAATTTCTATTCGTAAATGCAGTACTAATGTCCTATCCAGCTCAAGCTGAGTGCCCTAGAAAGGCTCTTGTGGGAATCAAAAAGAACTGAATTGCCCCAAAATTGCCCCTTCAACAAAATTTTAGTTCTCTGTGGAGTTTTTTTTTTTTTTGCATGCTTAAATTAGATCCTTAAAAATAAAAAATTTCTCTACCAAAAAAAACCCCAATCCAGCACAATAAACCAAAATAAATGAATAAACCCTTTTTTTCAAGATAGCTTTTTTCATTTTGTTTGAAAATACTTCATGGATAATTCCTAACTTCTTATTTTTTCTTTTTTTAAGGTGACATTGGTTTGGTTGATTTTGTTTGGGCTTTTTATGGTGTTTTTTTTTGTTTGGTTTGTTGGGGGTTTTTTATTTATTTGCTTTATCATGGGCAGACTACATGGGAAATGGTTCCTTATCTGAGTGACATCTCAGCATTTCTCTGTAGGTCTGTAAGAAGTACATACCTCAAGGATGTCTTCATTTGGCTTCTTCTGTAGGGCTTTCCAGAACATTAGCACTTGGGCTTGACAGAGCTAAGGATGCAAGCGCAACTTAATTCAAGATACTTAAGTACTTTGCTAACTTAGTGCCCTTATAACAGCATAATTACATTATTAATAGTAATGAAATGGTTATACGTAACTGCATTTTTCTGTTTTAAAATAACTTGAGCACGGTGCATAAATGTTTGAATTAGCAGTGCCCACACTGCCACCAGCCAGGGAAATTGCAGGAGGTTCTCAGCCTCCTCAAGCATACTGAGTTTTGTTGCTTTCAGACCCCAGTTAATATTTCCAGCCAGTGCTGAACAGCTTGTTCATGTTAGCACTAATCTGGGGTGCTCTGCACCATGTTCTCTTATTCAGGGCACAAAAAAAGATAGCCAGAATACACACATGGAGGCACTTAGCAAAGCGGCTCAAATGTTGTTGCATTAAACCCACCAACTGTAGTATTAAATAATTTATGCTTTGTATAAAATAAGCAATATTACTTCTCATGTAATCAAAAGATGCAACAAACTAATATGAACTGACAGCTCCCCTGTAAAAAGATTTTTTCCTCTAAAGAAAGCCATTTTGATCTTGGACCCAGAATAACTTTTTCCTCCCCTTTCTCCTATTACAGTTAAAGCTGCTTTTTTTCCTCCAGTCCTTATGTAAGCGGCTAATTTCTGTGAGCACTGTTCCAAAATGGACTAAAGATGCGTTCCTATGGAGTAAGTAAAGTAACATCAACTCATTTCCTCTGATCCAAAAAATACTGAAGTTGAACAAAAGCCTCCTGGTGGCAGATGAAGGAGATGCAGGCAGTCCTGGGTGACTTATTGAGAGCATCAGGACTTGAGCCATTCTGGCTCACTGACCCACGATAGCAAAAAAGCCGTGGGTAAGTGGACCTCAGTTTTTATCCAAAGGTATGACCCTATGATCCCCCACTTTTCCTTTCTGACCAAGATACAAGAAGACATTGTTCAGAGTACAGTACTGGCATGGTTATTAATTACACTTAGAGAAAATCAAGTAAAGCAAAAGGCAATGGAAGCAGACATCACAAATAAAGGCAGAAGACCCTTTTATTTCGCATAGACAAAATGCAAAGAGTGTCTCATTAAATTAAGATTAAAAAAAAAATCCAAAATCAATGCCCTCACTCCACTGACGTCACTCATCCTAATTAACAACAGAAAAAAAAAGAACAATCAAGGACCCATTTTCTAATTAAAAAAAAAAAAAGTGCAAACATGACAAACGACTTTTTTTTCTTTTTTTTTTTTTTTTTTTTTCCCCCAAATCAATGTTCATGTTGAATTCACAAATAGGGTGATTCTTGTGTGTGTGTGTGTGTGATTTTTTTCCCTTTTAAATCTTGTCTGATGGAATTTCCAGTTAAAATGTTTTAGTTAAGTCTCCATGCACTTCGTAGAAAATCAGTAAAAACACAAACGCTTGTGAAGATCAGAAAACTGGACTCTTTTACCCAAAAATTCAGATGTCCAGTCAGATGAAGCTCACACTCAGACAGAAAAAAAGCAAGAGAGTCTTTGCACTGTCTGTCGTTCATATTATTATTAATTTTTTTTTGTCAAATATTTTGGCAATCTTCTTCTTTAATTATAAATATTGGAATTCAATAAAAAAAAAGGTAGCTTTCATTGGATTGTTTTTCAGTGTAAATATTTACAGCCACTGTCCAGCCATGCTCTTTTTGTTATACCAGGGTGTAAGATTTTGCGTAGGGATTGTTTCCTTTCAAGTGGCCCCGGGAGTCCAGCAGGGATTCTTGGGAGCTGCTGATTTTTGCTGCCTGTCCTAGCTCAGCTCCTTCTCGCTGAGGTAATGTTGCCACAGCACCAGGTTGCCATGACTGTACTTCTCTTGTGGAGGATGTCTCCATGGGTATCGGCTCCAGGACGGTGGGGCGCTTCAAGGTTCGGCTTTTCTGGGGCTCCAAGCAAGCTTGCCCCAAACCCAGGTCTCTGCTTGTGCCCTGCACGCCACGGTTCAATAAGAAGTCCATCCTAAGGTAGGGTGGCAGATGCATGAGATCACCTAGGGAGGCAAAAGGGAAAAACAAGTCCTTACTCATGGTCATGCATGTGCCACACTTACCTGTTGGTTGGGGGGGTCAAGCTGATGGATTTGGCCACCAAAGCAGAGTATCCATAGTCAATCCAGCTGCAGCACTTGTAATTGACATATTGTTTGTTTGCCATTTACTATGCTATGATTTTACAGAATCAAGGTCCAGCAAAGTCCTTTTGGTCAGATCCATACGAATTCACTATTAATATTTGGTTTTGTAATAGAATTATTACAATGCAAATTGCGATGTGTTTGTCTTCCTCATGCACTCACAGCATGAAGATAAAACTGAAAACTGAAGGAAGTTTTTCTCAAATCCTAAAAGAAAAGGTCTTTGTTTTCATTTGTCAAAACTTGAAAAATGTGAAGGTTCTGTAGATTTCCATTTCAAATTAAAACATTCACCCCTAATCTAGAGTAGAATGACTAAATTACCTAAAATGGGTTCATGAGTGTTAAGGCTATAGTCTTAAAGAGATTTCTGAATAAGTAGAAAAGCATTCTTGCCCTAATATAACATTTACCTGCCATACATCATCACTGTGTTTAAATCACTAATGATTTTTTACCACTATGGCCATCAATGTGCTGCTGTTCATGGCAACAAAATGCACTGGGGCTGGCACCTCAGCTTCTGCGTCATCTTTCTCTTCTGTTCTGTATGGTCAAGGAAACCTCTTGTTATTTCCCCTGATTTCTGGGCATTTCTATGTAAGCCTGGTGCTGGCAGACTACTCAGTCCGGAGTATTTGCGATTGTGAAACTACTGAGTTCAATCAGCTGCCTTGGACTTGCTGTCTGGAATTAAGCAGGTGTGAGTGTTACTTTCCACATATTTGTATATGTATTAGACCTACAGAAATCAGATTGGCTTCATTGTAGCCGTGCCTCTTAGGTATTCATATAGAATCATAGAATCATAGAATAGTTAGGGTTGGAAAGGACCTCAAGATCATCGAGTTCCAACCCCCCTGCCATAGGCAGGGACACCTCCCACTATACCATGCCATCCAAGGCTATGTCCAACCCCACCTTGAACGCCACCAGGGATGAAGCATTCACAACTTCCTTGGGCAACCCATTCCAGGGCCCCACCACCCTCACAGGAAAGAATTTCTTCCTCAGATCCAATCTAAACTTCCCCTGTTTAAGTTTAAACCCATTACCCCTTGTCCTCTCACCACAGTCCCTAATGAAGAGTCCCTCCCCAGCATCCCTATAAGCCCCCTTCAGGTATTGGAAGGCTGCTATAAGGTCTCCACGCAGCCTTCTCTTCTCCAGGCTGAACAGCCCCAATTTTCTCAGCCTATCTTCATATAGCTGCTTCAAGGAAAAGAGAGGAAAAGAGAGGCAATCAGGCACATGATAACATTCCCTTCTAAAAATATTTGATGATGTAATCTCATGTATATAAGAAAAAAAGCACTGTTACAGGTGTGTTCAAGAACAGTATTTCCCCTTCTTTACAGACCTCTGCAGGTACATAGCTTCCTTTTAATATCAAAACTCTAGTCTCATCTACAGATGGGATGCATCCTGAATGTTTAAAGTAGAAGACTGTTGGCACTACTACACCTGTGTCTACATATTTACAGCAGCAGAAAATAAGGCTGACTTGTGCCAGTGGCACAAACAGTAGACCAGGAAGGCATTTTGTAACAAACCAGTGTATAACAATTCCGTTTTTCCTAACCAACCTAAAAACTGTCCAATGATCTAAAATAAGACAGGTCTTTTGTTTTCTGGTATAATTCAAGGCACTGCAAATCTTACTTGAAAGACTAACAGCATCTGCTCTATCCATAATTTCAGTTCACATGCAGAGGACTGCTGAGAAGCTACATTTGGACAAAATCACTGTTTATTCTTATGGGAATCCCCCCAGCACTCTGACACCATATGTTTTATTCTAGCTCTATCTCCAACAAAGATGCATGATACATGGTATTTAACCCCTGTAGAGTAAGATGCATGTATCTCAAGATTAAGCTGATATACCACAGCAAGATTTATGTAAGGTTGGAGAGGGAGCAGGGGGTTTGTGCTTATAATCATACTGACTTCCACTTGAAGACTGAGTTATGGTAACATTAATTGGTTTTACTCACTCTATTTTGCTACAGTACTTTCCACGCCAAACACATTCTGCTTATGAGAACTATTTCAGCTGAGACAGCAATGAATCTGCCACCGGGGTAAAGATCAGGACATGGACACATGAACTGGCAGGGGCCAACTCACTCCACTTAACTACCAGCATTGAATTGAGCTGTCTGTGGGTACGTCCATGCTGCCCAACAGCTTCGATACCCCATTGGCACCCAGACCCCGATCCCCTGGCAACCCACACTAAACCCCAGTTATTTTGCTTCTGGGTTCCCTTTTGGACTGAAACGAGCCCAAAACACAGCTGTGGGGGCAGTTTGCTCCAAAGAGCATTCCCTGGGGGTTCAGAGAGAAGACAGCCTGGGTCAGCAGTGCTTGTAATCACTTGCTCCCTCTGGCTATATCTTTTGCAGCATCGTGGTATCCTAAAAAAGGAATCTTATCACTACTCAGTCCCCCCCAGTGGGGGAGAGAGACAAGTGTAGGCATGAATGATGCTGCACACCCCCCGCCCCCCCATACCTGCCTCTGCCTGCTAATGATGGTGGTGAAGGCCTTCATGTGGTTGCCTCAGGCGTGGGCTATGGCTGTCAGGGCCTCAGTGAAGGCAAGCAGAAATGCGCACTTTT
Organism: Amazona ochrocephala; assembly: GCA_039720435.1. Taxonomy (NCBI): domain Eukaryota; kingdom Metazoa; phylum Chordata; class Aves; order Psittaciformes; family Psittacidae; genus Amazona; species Amazona ochrocephala. The sequence continues at coordinate 96,981,382 of CM077877.1, read as the reverse complement.
GAGATGGCAATAGTAGGCGTGAAAACTTTGTGACTAACGATAATACCAAGGTAATGCTTTCCCTCTTGTCAGGGATGTTTAAAGACTGCTGGGGTCAGAAAGTGGGTTTCTTTTGCACTACCATTATTGTCCCCCATGTAAAATAGAGGCCACTCAGCCCCAACAGAAGAGGACCTATTTTCTGTGCTGAAACCCCGTCCTTATTTCCTGCAACAGCAGGCCTTTTCCCAAAGATGTCTGTCACCCTGACCTGCTGCCAGGCAGCACAATGTGTGCTGCTTTATTAAGACCAGCCAGGTCATTTCACGTACATTCCCTCTTACTACTGCTTTTTCTGTTTTGTGGTTGACTTCTCCAAGAAGGAGGTAGAGCAGAAGCTGGAGCATGGATCACTGGCAGACCCCCATGGTTGCTTCAGAGAGCTGCTGCATGGCTTCTTCTTGACAGCAGTGGGTACACATGGACTATAAAAAAGTTGAGTATTGAACCTTATAGAGACAAAGGTTCTTTTTCAAACTGCTGTCTAGACACTTCTCATATGTATTTAAGAGCTTCAGGCTATGTATGAAAGACCTTTTTTCCCTCCCTAAATCTGCATGAGAAAGCATAGTCAATAATCTGTGTAAACAATATGAGGTCATTTTATTATAATTTTCTAAATGTCTGGAGGTGAAGTTCCAACAGGATTGCAGCAATGAGAAACCAAAGAGTGTGACTTGTTCTCCAAAGCTGGATACACGGTGCACAATCTCTGACATGGCTCAGACAAAGCACTCATTTTTCAATGTGATGTACACATTTTCCTATCATAAAATGTTCCAGTGCTGCTTCTTATCTACGAGGAGCATCTTTCCTTGCAACTGCTTACAAAACAAAGCAGATTATTAAAATCACTGGGAAAGAAAAATTTTGAGAATAAAATGTTTTCTTCTTTGCTAGATTGAAAACATCCTGTAAGAACTGAAACTTACAGCATGAGAAAAGTCTTTGATTTGTAACAACTAATGTGTTTCTAACTTAAAAACAGAGTCTTTGAAATCTAACCACAGGGGATCATTTTTGCCATTTCTACATCAACTCTGAAGGTAATTTTAAGAAGATGAAAAGCCTTTTGCCATATCTATGGAGTTACTTTGAAAGACTTTGGTTCTCATCCTTCTGGCCACAACAGCATAGACAGTTTTTTTTGTTTCTTGCCATTCAGCAGAATGATGATTTTTTTCAGGCAGAGCATTACAAAGTTTCAGGATGGTTCATTGCCTTTGATGCTCTAATTACCTCTTTTCAGCTGTGTGTGTGCCTTATTAGTCATGAAAGCAAACCTTTCAAGTGCATGAGCACTGCCAGTGAGCATGCTTAATAATTCATGCATTTTGGCTTAATTAGTTCAAAAGACATTCCAAAACTATAGTTTTCTGATGAATTTTTAAAAAGGGGAAATTTGCTGTGTTTAGAAACAATGAGTTTGTATGCAAATAGTAAACATCCGGTCAAATCTGAATGTGGTAATTTAAGCCAGAGTTATCTCCGTATTTCTTTTTCTGAGTGGTCAACCTTCTAATGAATTATTTAGCATAGTACATTTAAGAAAATGTTAGCTTCAACAAATATTTGTAAACAAATGTTAAAAGTCACTTACTATCACACTTACCATAACCAATGTGTTCTACCAAAAAGGGAGTATTTTCTGAGTTAATGCATCACTAGGCAAAAAGTATTTGCCCTTATTTCAGTACAATTAAGCTGATATGAAACATTTTGCAAAAATAATAGGTACTTTTATCCCTCTTCTGGAGGTCTGCTTCAGGTAGGAGAAGGGTTGTGATGAGTTTGACAGGCTACATGGAGGGGAAAATATTGCTGCTCAGCTTTTCATGGATTTTATTCAACATAGCTGTCTTATTTGCAGAACTAAACCAAGCTGAGATGCACTCCTTTCTCCCAAAAGACTTACCCCATACTTTTTTCAAATGCCAAAGAGCTTGCATACATTTTTGCTTTTCTCCACTCTAGAAAAATCTAAGGATTTGTGCTGTATTCAAGGTAATCACAGACTGCTAAAAAGATACTCTTATCAAGTTGTCACATGATAGCTATATGCATTTTCTCATGAATCATACCTTCCACTAAAGCAAAAGCAATTTGTCTTCACAATGCTCCAACACAGATACCTTCACTGATGATGACTGCCTGATGATTTTCAAGTTCTGGTTGCCATGCGAAGGAAATTCCATGCTATCTGAAAGATTACTTTAGAAAAGCTTTTGAAGTAGGACTGCATATTATAACAGGATATTTTATTTTAACAAAGGCAAGAATAAGACTGGATGAATAGGACATTCATGCAGCTTACTTCAGTAGGCAAATGGGTAAAAAAGACTCTTGAAGTTCTCCCTGGCATGATCTCATGGGATCAGAGATCATGCCCGAATTGCAACCATACAGCTGTTAGTACTGGGAAGGTGTCTTGCTGGCATAGTTATATTGATTTGGGACCCAAGTATATAACTCTTCCTGACATTGTGCAGTGCTGGGGGTGTACAAACCCTGCCACTAAATTGGGCATCTCTTGGTTTGCCCTGGGTTTGGAAGCGGAAGCACTGGTGAGATATTGTGTTTTCCTTTGAAAGGAAGCAAGGGAGACAGAGCTGCTGACAGCTTTCTGTTGAGGTTTGTGCTGATTAAAAACTTTAGTGGGGTCTTCCAGCTCACTAGCACAGTAAATGAATTAGTGAAGCCTTTGCTCACAGGCTGTTTATCAGGTAAAAGTCGGCCTATAGGAAAAGCTCTCATTAGAAATGAGGAAAGGGTAGAAGGTTTGAAAGGCCAAGGTGAGAGGTTTGATGAAAAAAAGAGCACAAGTAACGTTCAGAGGTCTTCGTCACTTCAAAAACTGACAGACCATTAAAGAAGCAGACAAAGGTTTCTTAAACAGCAGCTGTTTGATCTGAAGACAGACTGATGGCAATAATATTTCTTACAATTGCTTCTGTCAGTGTTTGAAACCTGCTGGTGCTCCCTCACTGCCCATCTTCTGTCCATATATCACACACTAAACCTGCAGAACAATCTGCACTATGCTGCAATCATTCCCACACCAAGAGGCTAAGAGTCAGACCCACAATGCTTGCAGCACAACATCAGATATAAATACACTTGATGAGCAGCAAAGCCAGCTGTTCGGTTACCTTGAACCTGTGCCCTGCTCAGCCAAGCAGGAGGGTAAAAAGGATCAGTCCTGCACCTCCTTGCTTGGCTGATAGAGGTCTCAGCCTGATGGTGCCTCAGCAAAGAGCTCAGCTCCATCTCTGCTCTCCTGCCTTGTTAGCCAGGGAAGAAAGAGGATCCTTTCCAGATGCAGTCATTCCTTCCCTGAAGTGGGGAGGTGAGCACCTGCTCCCAGCACCCCAATGAGCTTTGTGGTGCCTCCCTAGACTCAGCACCCTGTCAAAGGGTCCGGTGGACACTTGTTGGAAACTTGGAGGATAATGAAATGAAGAGAACCAAAGCAGGCTTTAACTTCTGCCTGTGTTTTCTGTTTTCGTTTTGTTTTGTTTTTGTATTTTTTCCCCTGGAACTTCTGGAGCTGTTCAGTGTGGAACTGTCTTCCCAGTGCTTTTCGTTTAATAATATTTTCTGTAAATTTTGCAGTAAAATGCTGCAAATGAACAATAAAAAAATTCTGAAGGATGCTTTGAATAACAGGGCTCTGCTTTCTATAGCCAGCATTGATCAGTAATGGAGGTGAAATCTCCCCATGCAAATTCCTGGCTGCTTGAAGGAATGGGAACCTCAGCTGACTCTTGGTCAACAAAAAAAAAAATCGGCAAGTTCGGGAGCTCGCATCTGAGACCACTTTTTAGATACAACACTTGGATTTAGTAATTCTCAAAGGTGACCCAGAATAAAAGGCTAAAGGTCCAAGTACTCCCTTAAGTTACATTTTTAGCAAGCAGCTAAGTGGCAGAAGGGGAAATGAAGAAGGTGAGAGGCAGGGCACAGCTTTCTTGTTAGCAAAGTAGCTGCTTTGAGAGGAGGCACACACTCTTCCTTTCTTCAGATCAGCTTCAACCTCTGTTTAGCTACCCCCAAAAAATGCTCAGAGTGCTCAAGGGTTGGGGGACAATTAAACCAAGTGAATACATAACATTGAACAAGGCCAATGAGTCTGGAGATATTTCAGCTGCTAACCTGCCCTCTGTGGCTTTGTGACTTATGCCACATAACATCTTTTAAGCTCCTCACAGTATTTCAACAGATGACATAAAATCACACCTTTTACTGTTCATGTTTGTGATCACATAGACAAGAAACAGCTGAAACACTTTAGAAAAATATACCAAGTTTCCCATTTCTAGACAGAGAAATCAGAATTCCCTCTCATTCCTGCAGGCCTGTACTTTATGAAAGACAAGTTTCATTTTAATTTGCCCATGAGAACTGCACCCTCACAGATAATTTGAAGATCTGAAACACCTAATTAAATGTTACATGTTGAAGTCTGCTAAAACTGGCATTTTCATAAAAGCATTAAAAATGCCAGCTATGTTTCACACAACAAAATAAAACCAACAGTTGCTGTCGACAGCAATCGCTGGAGTTCTCTCTTAAGAAACATCAGGGTATCAGTAAAGCTGTAGTTCAGGAGCCAAATTTGCTACTAGTATAAATCAGAGTACCTATATTGATTTCAGCAAGACTATAAACTGATTTATATTCACTGCACATTAGGTTTAAGTGACTGAAAATGAGGATTCCAAGTAATGCTCATTTTATTAAATATGATTCATTTTGTTATTTAAATTTAAGCCTTCTAATTCCAAGAAAAAGTCCTTAATCAATGTGTCTCAAAGCAAAAGCGTGACTGCTATAGTTTAACTGAGATCACACATCCATGCTACATCAATGTAACACACTGTGCATCTGTCTAGCTGAATGTCAGAGGCTTTTCACATTGTTGCCTCCTCCTGAAAGGTCTCATGAACAGTAAATAAAGCTCATTTTTGATTTCTATTTCTATAAGCAGAACTTTGGTCTCTCATACAGTGCTGCACTTTTAAAAGACCTGTCAGGTGTTTTGTACCTTTCAGAAGTAACTTTAAGGAGAACTAACATATTTTTAAGGGCCTTTCTGCAGTTGAGCTGACAGTCTAAGGAAGGAAACTCCAAAAGCTACATAGATTAAGACCCTACAGAGATATCATATGGATGTTCAGCCTCACAGGGTCAGCGCAACTGCAGAACAGAGTTCTTCCTTAGTTCTAAGGTCTAAGTTACAAACATCTAAGTTATAAAAACCTGTAAAAGGGACCTCACCATGTAAATCAGTATGTACTCCAAAACTAAAGTCAGAAAAATTGTCATTAAATAATGAAATGATGATAGAAAAGTAAAGTATGAGAGCTCTCCTTTTCTTTCTTTACCTTGTCATGCAAGCTGCTTCATATATTTTTAAGGGTGCTGAAAGACAGCATTTTCCTGCCCACTGGCTGAGCTAGGAAAGCTGTGATGTAGCCCTTGCTCAGGTGCCTCCAGTTATCAGTGCTGGAGTTTTAAGACTCTTTTACCGATCCAGGCTGCAGTGAACAGAAACTGTTCTATTATACATCACTTCAGTTGAGGGTTAAATCGATCATGACTCCATGGAAACTGGCATCCTTCAAGGGTTTATTCCTGGAATATCTTGGGAGCCTATATTCAGCACAGAGACTTGGAAGGTGAGGGCTTTGAACTACACTTACAGTTCACTGAAAGTGGGAGCCACTCTGCTGACCTCAATGACCTCTCATGAATTCATGGCTAAACCTGACCACGCCAGAGAGATGGGTGAGCATAACACTCTGCTAATAGTTACAGGAATGTTAGTCTGCAACGAGGACACCAATATCATCACTGGCCTGCTGCTCTGTTGAAGATATATTCATGGATGAATTACTGTACCTAGGTCTCCACATGCCCAGCAGTTTGATTCACCTCATTGCATTTCGTTAATTAATCCACAGGGACCAGAAGTTCAGCTCTCACATTTAAATTAAGGATGATGGTATGAAAAGGTGAACAATACTGAAAGATCCAAACGTACACACAGCTATACTTTAAAGGTCAGTGTATCAAGAAGCTCTTAAATGGATAGCAAAGACTACCACTACAGTCAGATTGAGAACGTACTGTTAAAACAAAAGGTTGTTTGGCTAGTGATAACAGTTTCAGCTTTATTTTTAAAAAATAACACAAGCATGGCCTTTTTTGCAGGTAAGATTCAGTTTACATTTTCAGATGCCATAGTCTCGGTTCTCCAATAGATCTCAGATTACGTTAAGGTCCTCTTGGCACAGAGGAAATTAGTAGAGCCTGCTGTGTGATGCCCGTTAAAGCAGTAACAGCTGTATATGATCCCAGGGACCTTAAAGCAAGGCTATATCAAGTCTTGACTGTATGGAAACAACTGCTTCTGGTTACCTTGGGCTGACTGAAAGCCCACAGAAAAATCACACACACTGTGGCTCAACACTGTCAAAGTGAAATGCTTTTACATGTTCAAAATTAAAATGGCATGAGCAGGCAAAATCTAGTTTTTGCAGAAGTGAGGTTTGAGATAGAGACTCTTAAAAGAAATACACTAAAAAAATCAATTATTTTAATTGAAGTGGACACAGCATCTCTGATTTGATTTGGAACATTAGCTGGTAGTTTCAGAAATTCAACATTGCAGTTATGACTGTAAGAACATGAAAGTAGCTAAAAATTTACTGATAAATGTAATCTTTGCTTTAGGCATAAAACTCTCCACTAACTGAAGTTGAATCCTGTGCCTCCAAAGTTACAGAAAACATGGCTAGTTTTAAATAGCTGCAGCTTACGTAAAAAAGAAAAAAACAAAAACCCAAAAAAACCCCCACAAAGCAAATGATCAGCTTTAGAAAAACTAAATTAAATTAAAATTAAAAAAAAACCCTCACTTTTAGTAAGAAAGATCTTATTGGTAATAAAAGATAGGAAATGGCAGTTTCCCTTAACATGCAACTTTAGCCTAGAAGAAAACAAAAACCCCAATAGGATTACACACCAGCACAGTTTTGGATATTGTATTTTTCCAAAGTCACATCTAATTTTCAAATCAAAATAAGAAGTAAATTAGATAGATAGCAACAGGAAAAGACAACTGTGCTTCTACGTACTCCTCGTAGAGTCCTTGAGGAAATGGTACCAGCTGTTTCCCTCCTCAAATAAAAGAAATATTAATAATAAAAAAAATCTTCCTAACACCTGTATCACTGATTTATAGATGACAACTGCAAAAATACTTTAAATTACTTTTATCATCAATGGCTTCAATTTAGCTTCCAGACACCTTATACACTATCTAAAGTGGAATTGCACAGAAACTTCGTCTTTGTAACCGAACGGCTACCCTATCTAAACTCATGATTCACACTGATATGGTTTTCCTTTCTGATCTCATAACATTTTTGCTTTTGATATGAACCTTTTTAGGTTCATTTTTGGTTGTACTGGCAAGGTTAAAAAACTTGCAGTATGAACCTTCCTCTGTAAATCCACCAGAAAAATAATGCAAGCCAACGATTTCAAGTATGTAGTCATGTCACATTAAATGTGGAGTTAAATGGTTTTCATCCATGCAGAACATTTAGCTTTTGAGAGAATAAGGAGAAAAAGCTCCTGATAATTCACAGAAATAAAGCCTGAGACAGGATAAAGGCAATTTACTCTCTTCACCAATGTGCTATGTCTATGACAAGGAGCCAATGGCACAGTTTGACTTTTTGTGACATATTCCTAGTTTTCCACCAGAGCAACAGAAAATAAAAATAAGGTGTCCTAGGCACAGAAGAATTGAATATGGAAACATTAGAGATGCATATCTAGGGGAGCAATTTCAGAATATGTCATGTGTAAGAAAGTATGCATACAAGTGAGTTAATATACAAGTTAAGAGTATTTACTAAAATCAATAGCGTAGGCAAAACGCTTTTTCTCCACTTACAACTGTTCTGCCTGTCCTCCAGTTTTCCCACCAGTGTATTTTGATTTGTCTTCTTATGTAGTTTCCTCAAAACTGGACATTTGTCTCCAATTGTGGAGTTACGATGGTTATTTCTTTGTTCTACATACACACTATATATGATATGTGCATACACATATATATTTTTATATATGTATTCTTTTTTATTTGAAAACAGATGGAGCAGTGTAGAACTAAAAAAAGACAACAATCTATATGTTGGCCTTCTCATGCTTTGCTGTGGGATTTCTGAACAAAAAATGGTCAAATGTAGATTCCCCCATATCTTCAAGAAATTCAGTTTGGGATCTGGAAATTGCAGAACTATACAATTGAATTTTTAGCTAATGCAGAAGAATATAATAGGCATGTGGAAAGGAGGCAAAGGGTGAGCTGGAAGCCCTAAATCAAGAGTCCCAGCCATTACTGAATCCCCAGTGGCCAAATCTGTTCTGGATTCAGTTACTGCTGCAGCTAACAGAGCACTGTCAGCAACTTTTCAATAGAAAGCAAGTCTCTAAATAGACTCCATCACTATGTTGCACTTGCCTGCATCAAGTAGAAGAGGGAAATAATTCCTTCACCCTTGAACTCACAGATGAGTGGAAAAGATTTCACATCTCTTAATCTCAGGTTACAGGGCTGGCAATGGAAATTTACTGTGCTTTCTATTACTGCCTGGTTCATATTTTTCTTATTGTGCTAAGCAGCTTATTTTTAGCTGTAGTGACTGAATACTGGAAAAGACTTGTTTCTTGAGTGCTTAAAGCAGCACTTATGCATTGCAGGTTATGTCCAGACTGTATTTTAAGGACCCTTGTAAATGGTTATTTAATACAGTACGTGCATTCTCTAGCTTAAGGCTTGTCTTCCAGCTAAGACTTTGCTGTTCAAATCTAGAGGATTAATTAAAGCAGCAAGAAACTTGTAAATTGGGTCAAGGATGCTAATTAAGGAATCTTTAAATACTGAAAAGACTTGATAATTCAGCAAAGCTGGAGAAGTTGGAAATCTTTTCTAGTAAATATGCAGTAGGCTTAGGGCTGGACTCAGGCTGCTTGACCCAGGTGCCCATTTGTAAAAACCCAGCCTAAAGAAGTATCCATACTTGCTTACTGAGAGCCTGGCTGAAGGCAGATGTGTTCTGTCCTTGGACTGCCACGAGAAGGCGGTGGCTGCTGACCAGATCTCCTCCTCTGGGATGGAGAGGCCAAGCTGAGCGGCTGACAGGCAGGGAATGGAGCTCTGCCCTTGCACAGAAACCAACAGCACAAGGGCAGCAGGAGGAAAATGCCTTTACATTTTCTCCCCGTCTACCATCCAAACAGTTTCCTTTCACCAGCAGGAAACATTTAGAGGAGGTTACGAGATGCAAAATCTTGTGATGATCTAAATGGATTTAAAAATCCCCTAGCCTGATTTACCCAGTGAATGATAACTCTCTCTGAAAGTGTATCTGAAAGGCTGCTAGACCAGGGTTTATGTATTAAAGTGACCTCCAAACAGGCAAGGAAGAGGGATTGTCAAATTGAGCTTGCATTTAGAATCATAGAATCATAGAATAGTAAGGGTTGGAAAGGACCTCAAGATCATCGAGTTCCAACCCCCCTGCCATGGGCAGGGACACCTCCCACTAAACCATGCCATCCAAGGCTATGTCCAATCCCACCTTGAACGCCGCCAGGGATGGAGCATTCACAACTTTCCTGGGCAACCCATTCCAGTGCCTCACCACCCTTACAGTAAAGAATTTCTTCCTCATATCCAATCTAAACTTCCCCTGTTTAAGTTTGAACCCATTACCCCTTGTCCTCTCACTACAGTCCCTCATGAAGAGTCCATTCCCCAGCATCCCTATAGTCCCCCTTCAGATATTGGAAGGCTGCTATGAGGTCTCCACGCAGCCTTTTCTTCTCCAGGCTCAACAGCCCCAACTTTCTCAGCCTGTCTTCATATGGGAGGTGCTCCAGTCCCCTGATCATCCTCGTGGCCCTCCTCTGCACTTGTTCTAACAGTTCCATGTCCTTTTTATGTTGAGGACACCAGAACTGCACACAAGACTCCAAGCGAGATCTCACGAGAGCAGAGTAAAGGGGCAGGAGCACCTCCCTCGACCTGCTGGTCAAGCTCCTTTTGATGCGCCCAGGATACAGTTGGCTTTCTGGGCTGCAAACGCACACTGCCGGCTCATGCTCATTTTTTCATCGACCAACACCCCCAAGTCCTTCTCCGCAGGGCTGCTCTGAATCTCTTCTCTGCCCAACCTGGAGCTGTGCCTGGGATTGCTTCGACCCAGGTGTAGGACCTTGCACTTGTCATGGTTAAACTTCATTAGGTTGGCATCAGCCCACCTCACAAGCGTGTCAAAGTCCCTCTGGATGGCATTCCTTCCCTCCAACATATCAACCAAACCACACAGCTTGGTGTCATCAGCAAACTTACTGAGGGCGCACTCAATCCCACTGTCCATGTCACCAACAAAGATGTTGAACAAGACCGGTCCCAACACCGATCCCTGAGGGACACCACTTGTTGCCAGCCTCCAACTGGACATTGAGCCATTGAGCACAACACTTTGAGTACACCCATCCAGCCAGTTCTTTATCCACCGACTGGTCCATCTATCAAATTGATGTCTGTCCAACTTAGAGAGAAGGATGTAATGAGACAGTGTCAAACGCTTTACTCTAGTCCAGGTAGATGACATCAACTGCTCTACCCCTGTCCATCAGTTCCGTAGCCCCATCATAGAAGGCCACCAGATTGGTCAGGCAGGATTTCCCCTTAGTGGAGCCATGCTGGCTGTCACCAAGCACCTTGCTGGTTTTCATGTGCCTTAGCATGCCTTCCAGGAGAATCTGATCCAAGATTTTGCCAGGCACAGAGGTGAGACTGACTGGTCTGTAGTTCCCTGGATCATCCATTTTCCCCTTTTTGAAAATGGGGATTATATTTCCCTTTTTCCAGTCATCGGGAACTTCACCTGACTGCCATGATTTTTCAAATATGAGGGACAGTGGCTTAGCAACTTCATTTGCCAGCTCCTTCAGGAGCCGCGGATGGATTTCATCAGGTCCCATGGACTTGTATACATTCAGGTTCCTAAGATGGTCTCGAACCAGATCCTCTCCTACAGTGGGCCTAAGGTCTTCATTCTCACTGCCCCTCCATCTGCCTTCCAAGACTTAGGTGGTGTGGTCAGAGCATTTGCCGGTGAAGACTGAGGCAAAGAAGTCATTAAGAACCTCAGCCTTCTCCAAATCCAGGGTAGCCAGTTCTCCCGATAGCTTCTGGAGAGGGCCCACGTTGTCCCTAACCTGTCTTTTATTTGCAATGTACCTATAAAATCCCTTCCTGTTATCCTTAACATCTCTAGCCAAGTTTAATTCTAAGTGGGCCTTAGCTTTCCTAACCTGGTCCCTAGCTTCCTGGACAACATCCCTGTATTCTCCCCAGGTTGCCTGACCTTGTTTCCGCCTTTTATAAGCCTCTTTTTTCCTTTGAATTTTGCTCAGCAGCTCCTTATCCATCCAGGGAGGTCTCCTGGCCCTCCTGCTGAACTTCCTTCTAGTTGGGATGCATCGCTCCTGAGCTTGCAGCAGGTGATCCTTGAATATCACCCAACAGTCTTGGGCCCCCCTGCCCTCTAGGGCTGTATCCCATGGAACCTTACTGAGCAGGTTCCTGAAGAGGTGAAAGTCTGCTCTCTTGAAGTCCAGGGCAGTGAGCTTCCTGCACGCTCTTCTCACTGTCCTGAGGATCTCAAATTCGACCGTCTCATGATCGCTGCAATCAAGGCTGCCCTGGAGCGTCGCATTTCCAATCAGCCCTTCCCTGTTGGTGAGGACGAGGTCAAGCATGGCACCTCTCTTGTTGGCTCCTCTATTACTTGCAGAAGGAAGTTGTCTTCCACACAGTCGAGGAACCTTCTGGATTGCTTGTGCCGGGCCGTACCATCCCTCCAACAGATATCAGGGTGGTTGAAGTCTCCCATGAGAACAAGGGCGTGCCTTTGTTGTGTAACATTGGCTATACAAGTTTCTGCCTGGTCCAAGTCAAGCTAACACTGAAGGATAACGTCATATATTTCAAGAGGTTCTTTTTGTGCTGATTAGCATCACAGAAAAATATAATGTGGTGGGTCTGAGTTTTGCAGTACTCCTGTGAAAGGGAAGTTTCTGCAAATAGCAAGAGACCTGATGAAAACTTCCTGGATATTTCCTATTCAAGCACTGGTCAGACATTATTCCTTGCAAGCATGAACTCCGTTGCCAAAGGGTGCAAGTAAGTGGTCTATCCACAAAAAAATAAAACAAAACAACACATAAAAAACCCCTAGATGTAAATAGTACTTGGGAAGCACAAAAATATCAAAGTATTTCCCAGTTAATAGCTGTTCTTTTCTCTAGCATGATAATTTAGGAGTAAAGAGAGGAAAAAACTCAAGAGGCTTCTTCACTGAGGCTATTACAGAGATTTAAAAATGTAATAACAGGAATCTATTTTTAATAAACTATTATTGCAATGCTTAGTGCAGTTACAAATAATTATTCTGATAACTCAATTTATGGTTAATTTGAAAAAAAAAAAAAACCAACAGAAAAGAGAAACACTACTATAAAACTTTTTCACCCTGTAAAAAAAAATTTAAATTTTTTTACATTATAGACTTTGATGACACAGTGGGATGTAGGAAGGGAATATATATCTTTCCAATTTCTGTCCCACCCAGTTTCTCAATGCAAGAATTGACTGACAGCTTTGGAGGATGAAGGAATGACTAATTTGTCAACCTCTGAAATAAACTTTGAGTAGCAATTGTTGAATTTCTGAATATGAAAAAGTGCCTCAGTTTTGATCTAGAAGGACCTAGAATACTGTTGAGAGTATTTCCCAGTATACCTATTCCTTGAAGACCTGATCTTGCTAAATAAACTTCTAGTTAGTGACAACTGTGGGGAGGAGAACAGTAATCACAATCCCAAACTTCTCTGAGTTGTGATGGCAAGAAAGATGTGGTGCTAACAATGTGTTGGCATAATTTTTACACCATGAAGAATATTAACACTGCACAGAATTTAGGAATTGAAGACCCACTTTTCTAAAGGATGGATTTATCCCATGTGTTTAAAATACTGCTGTGCCATCTTTACTGCTTCAATTTTCCCTTTTAATGTGCCTCCTGGGACACATGACTACACCGATGGCTTACAGAGAAATGTCACCATCTGCAATGGGTGAACCTCAAGGCCTGAGCAGTCTGCCAGCTCTGTGAAGTCCACAAAATCCCATGCACAGGTCTGCATCCATTCTTTCATTTTTTTGAAAGCTATGCATTAGCTGTTGTCATGCATCCATTTCAATTTGCTTAGTGCTTTATCATGTGTTATAATTAAAGGGAAAATAAGAACTTTATTTTTGATGCTGAAGCAAAAAACTACACATAATCTTATCTTTTTCCAAAAGTCTGTCTATGGAGGTATAAAGATCAGAAGGCAAGGATACATGATATGCTTTCAAAACACTGAATGTAGGAACTAATTAAAAAATATTACTTCCTTGTTCTTTTTCCTGTAGCTATGACTTTTGAAAAGTTTAAGAAAAATGCAAATCCTAAAACATCTTTTATTGGAAACTCTTTAATAACTGTCTCTATATACGTGAAAGTTTTGGCCTGATGTCAGGACAGTGCAGCAGAAAACATCTACAACTGCTTGTACAGTCAACTAGAGGTAGCATCATGTATAAGAAAGTTGATTGATATTCAAGGAACAACTCCTCCAAGGTCAGTGAGCAGAAGCTCAGGCAAAAATGCCAGGATGATAGCACTTTCCATCTAGCTTGTTCATCTGCATAGATGAACAAGGAGCTCCTAGCAAAAATCAACCATAAAGAGAGGCACAAGTAATCTGCAGGGAATACAGAGACACTGTCCAAGCATGTGGAAAAGTGGTTAGTTAAGTCAAAGTCCAACTGGAATTGAATCTGGCCAGGGATGTCAGAGAAAAAACAAGAAATACTTCTATAAACATATATGTGACAAAAGGAAGGCCAGGGAAAATGTGGTCCCACTGTTGAATGGAGCAGGGAACCAGATGACAGCATGTGGAAAGGCTAAGGTACTGAATGCTTTATTTGCCTCAGCGTTTACCCGCAAGTCCAGACTTCAGGAATCCCAGATCCAAGAGATCAGTGGAAGAGGCTGAAGCAAGGAAGACATACCCTTGGTGGAAAACGTCAGGGAACCTGACATATGCAAACGACACATATATAAATCCATGAGCTTTGATGGAATGAACTAAAAATTGTGAGGGGACTGGAAGATGTCATTGTGAGGCCACTCTTAATAATCTTTGACTGATCATGGTGGTTGGAAGAAGTGTCTGAAGACTTGAAGAAAGCAAATGTCACTCCTGTCTTCAAAAAGGACAAGAAGGCGGACCCAGGAACCTATAAACCACTCAGCCTCATCACAATCCCTGGGAAGGTGAGGGAGTATCTAATCCTGGAAACCATTTTCAGGCACATGAATGACAAGATGGTGATCAGGAGTAGTAAGCATGGATTCACCAAGGGGAAGTCATACTTGACTGACCTGATAACCTGCTGTGATAAAATTAACAGCTTGGTAGGTTAGTGGAAGTTGGTGAACATTGTCTACCTTGATCTCAGTAAGGGCTTCCACACTGTCTTCTGTAACATCCTCATAGAGAATCTGATGAATTATGGGCTGGAGGAGCAGACAGTGAGGTGGATTGAAAACTGATTGAGCAGCTAATCTCGGTGATGTTCAGTGGAAAAAAGTCTAGATTGAGGCCAGTAACTGCTGGTGTATACCAGGGTCAATATTGAGTCCAATCCTGTTCAAGACCTTCAATAATGATTTGGATGATGCGACAGAGCACACCTTTAGCAAGCTTGCTGATGACATAAAATTGGGAGGCATGGCTGATATGCCAGAGGGTCGTGCTACTGTCCAGAGGAACCTTGCCAGGCTGGAGTAATAGGCCAACACAAACCTCATGCAGATCAAGAAGAGGAAGTGCAAAATTCCTATGGAGGATCAACCCCATGCACCAGTACATGCTGGGGGCCACCCAGCCTGAAAGCAGCTCTGCAGAAAACACCCTCGGGTGCTGCTGGACACCAAGTTGAACATGAAAGCCAGGTTGGACAGAGCCTTGGGTGACATGGTCTAGTGTGAGGTATCCCTGCCCATGGCAGGGGGCTGGAACTAGATGATCTTAAGGTCCTTAACCCTAAATATTCTATGATTCTATGAAGCAGTGATGTGCCATTATGAAAAAGAAGGACAGCTGTAACCTGGGTTACAATAAGAGTGTTGCCAGCAGATCAAGGGAGGTGATGTTTCCCTCAGCATTGGTAAGGCCACACCTGGAGTACGGTGTCTAGCACTGGGCTCAACAGTACATGAAAGATGTGGAGAGAGTCCAGCTAAGGGCCACTAAGATGATTAAGGAACTGGAGCATCTCTCATATGGGGGAAGGCTGAGAGAGCTGTGACTGTTCAGCCTGGAGAAGAGAAGGCCTGTTGAGGTGTCTCATCAATGTATATAAACACCTTATGGGAGGGTGCAAAGGAGATGGAGCCAGACTCTTCTCAGTGGTGCCCAGTGACAGGACAAGAGGCAATGGGCAAAACCTGAGACACAGGAGGCTGTGTTTGAACATCAGGAAACATTTATTTACTGTGAAGGGTAATGAGCACAGGTGCCCAGAGAGGTTATGGAGCTCACACCCTTGCAGATACTCAAAACCCATTGGACATAGTCCTGACCAAACTACCACAGCTGACTCTGCTTGAGCAGGGTGAGTTAGACCAAATGACCTCCAGAGGTCCCTTCTAACCTCAACCATTCTGTGATCTGGTGATGGAATAACTTCAGCTGAAATGTAGACTTATGTACTACAGCATAATGCATTTGGCAGTCTGAGTTATAAAAGAATAACCATGACAAATATCCAAATCATTCAGAAGTCCCAGTGCATGTCTCAGATTCAGTATGTCAAAATTACTTGGTTTCCTTATTTACTATTCACAGTGACATTATGTATGATTATGATTCCACTACTTTTCATTACAAAGTTTTTGCTTCTGGCAAAATCCTTGTATTTTTAGCTTCCAGATCTGAGCTGACTTCATAAAACTGATTCTTATTTCTTTCAACTAAATGTCAGGAGAAAGGTATATAAATTCAGAAATCAGAAGTAGTTCTGCCTGCTGATGTGCACGTGCATCTGCAGTACCAGATGACTGGAAGGTACAAAAGTCTATTATAAGACTTACAGTGGGCTAGAATATGAGGCTATCAACTATTACACATTGCTAATTATGGAGTTAGAGTTGTACATAATGTGTGGAAGTTTCTGAAAAGACAGTCCTAATTCATAGTTCTAGTGCTAGAAATGATCAATTACTAAGCTTGCCTAGACATCTGATGAGCCATCCAAACATAATTCAAGCTGATAGGGTGATCAAATGTTTTGATTCAATTTCTGAATTAAAATGGTATGGAAGTTGGGAATGTCACAGCACGTTGGTGTCAGCCCCCAGACTACAAGTCTTTGAATCTTGATCACTCCTTTTTCCTCGTTAATCAAAAAGTGTTCAGGTTCCCTGCTCCTAATCATTAACCATCTCAGTTTGGAGCAATCCTGAGGTCTCAAACCTGTTGGATAAGGCAGATGGGTTTGATGAACAGGCAGATGGTTTCACTATATAGCTACAAAAGAATCCTATGAGATGCTTGAAAAGCAAGAGAAAAATCAATGACATGAGTTGGGACGCCCTCAGAAACTCACAGGAAGTTCTTCTAAAGCCAAGTCTCAGGTGGTCTGAGAATATTTTACTTCCTCGTATCAACACTTATGGTAGCAACAAGTTAAGAAATAGGTACTATAATAACTGAGTTACAGCTAACAAAATCTTCACCAGTAAATTCTATTATCTTTCTTCAGTAAAGTTGTAGCTTTGCCATTGGGTAGATTAGTTTCAAAATGTCCCATTCATAATTTTTTCTTACAGTCTTACTGAGATGGTCTTATAATTGTTGGGGATTGCTCTGAAAAAAATACTACTTATTGCAGACTCTTAAACCTTTATTGCAACAATAAAAGTTGCAGTAGGTAACATTAAAGGCAGTTTGAAAAGTGAGATCAAAAATTAGGATGGAGGGGGCATATGTTCTTGTACAATATCACTTTCAATAACAGATCAAGTTAGGGTAGAAGAAAAGCAAACCATCACGAAAACAAGTAAAATTATCTTGAAAGAAAAGGAAGAATAAAGTTGTGCTTAAGAAGCACAGGCAGTGTTCAATCTCAAATGTTCTCATCTACTTAATCTAAATACCTTAACTTTTAATTTCTTCTCCATATTCCCAAATGTAGAATTTCTTTGATTAATTGAATTTGAATTATTAATTACTTCCACAGATTTTCTGAAATGGTGGGTGAAAGAAGAAAGATGCCCAGTCAAGTCTTCCCTTACTGATTTGAACACTAAAAATGTCTGCTGCTATTACTGAAAGTTCTTTCTACCCATATGTTTTGTTTAAAGCCCTTCATAAAGTAACCTTTAATAACATATCACTCAATATTTATGGTCCAACATTCAAGCTGCTCCATTGGAACACACAATTTTTTTCAAGGTATTGAAGCTAATTATTAATTTCACAATATATTTTATTTTTTGACTGTAAAGGAAAGCTAAACAAGAAAAGCAGGTAATAATTCAAGCCATTTAAACTGAGCTGAAAATAGCTACTAGTCTGTAATTCACTAGAGGGGCTCATATGATGCTCTAACATGGGAAGCTTTCAACACAAGCACAGCCACCAAAATTTGGTGTTGTATACCCTCAATAAAATAATCTCTATATGGAATATATTAGAATACTTCCAAATACTAAATAAGTATAAATAATATATTTGGAACATGAAAGAAAGAGAGTAAGCTATTAGTTAAAGAAATGATAAAAAATGCTTGTTGACTGGCTGGAAAATGAGGGCTACAGTTTTCTACATAGCTGAAAATACAGATGCTTCCCTTTGGCAGAGCAAGAGCAAATATTTATTTTACTTTTCTGAGTTAGAAATTTAAAGTATTTCTATCTTTATCTATTTCTACAGCTCCTGGGTTTGTTGTTCTACTCTATGACTACATAAAAATCAGTGATTTCTCTCACTATTTTTTTTCCTACTTATTTTCCCTCTTATCTATCTGTATGATACACTAATTTCCTGCCTTGTGTGTTATAACTTCCCACCTCTGCTTGGTCTTTTTCTTCTTTTCTTCCCATGTTCTTTCAGCCTTCTCTAGCAAAATCCTGTATTATTTCTTTCCAGTGTCAGGTTCTGCTTTTGAATGACTTTCCTGATACCACTGTCCATCTTCCATTCATTCCTCTGCCCTCCATTTATGGTGTACATTAAGCAAAAGACTATAGTTTATTCACTACTCCTTTTTACATATATAAGCACTACTGATTACCTTCTGTGTATATAAATAACTCCACCCACACTAGTAAATGTATATACTAAAAAAAGAAAAAAAGAAAAAAAACTAAACTAAATTAAAATAAAATAAATAATGCTTGCAAAAAGCACACAAATATAATTATGCCTTTTTCCCATTTGAATCTTCCTTCATGATGTCACATCATGTATTCTGTAGCAAAGACTGACAAATCTTCTGAGAAAATTTTATAATGTATTTGATCTCAGAGCACTACAGATAATCTGCCTATGTTTCTCTGCACCAGGATATCACTAGGAGCAGCATTATTTGTGAACTAAAGATTTGATTGAGCCCAGTAGATGGATATCATTCAGGCACCTTCAGTCACTAGGAAGTTGGAGTGGGTTTAAATTTGTCTGAAAGTAGAAGGTTCCATATACCCTGAGCTATTGCACTGTCTCAATTTTCTGTATTTTTTATTCTCCCCCCTTTAGATAATCCTAGTTTGAAATTAGGAGAAGTCAAAGGAAGAGTATAACAGCTCAAGAACTGAAGGGTTATTACATCTTTGACAAGCTACAAGGCAGAAGGGATAGTATATCTTCTACAATTTGTCTTTGTGAACTATTCCGATAATAAACCTTTGCTCTCAAGAGCAAAGTACAGTATTGCTGTAAGACACTTTCTGTTGGTGTGTGGTTTGAGTTGAAGATGGGCATATGCACCCACATATGGTCTTATTTATCCCAGAAGGGTCTATTGCCTGATGGCTACAGCAGTAAAAGAGTGGATTTGATGGCCTAGGCAGTCCCCTTCTGTTCCTAAATTCCAAGTTCCTAATTTTTCTGTATGTGAGAAAATATATGCGTATCTTATATTAGCTGGGACAAAAAGCAGTTATCTCTGTAAGCAGTTGCAGGATATATTGTACATTTTCTGTCTTCCTTACACCCTCCCCTATTAAGCAGCCTAGTCATGGGGTGAAATGCTCACCACAAAACCCAAAATGTTACCTCTAATGTCTCACCTGGTCGATGTGCCTTTGGAACTGCCATGTTCATCACTCGCCCTCCATCCTGAGGTTTGGGAGGGGACGCGGTAAACCTGCAAATCCCCGACTCTGACGGTGTGCTTGAGGTCAGGCTGTCTGTGTAGTCATTAGTCCCTGCCGTAAGCTGCTCCGATGATGTGTCTGATATGAAGCATTCTGTAATAGTGAACTTGGCATGTCTCAGCTGCTCTTCCATTTTTGCGTGCTCGTATGCTCTCGCTAGCTCTTCGTACGTAGAGGAGGCACTTTCTGTGGAGACCATGCTGCTTCTTGCTCGATCTAAACATCAGAAATATACATAATGGGAGAAAGAAAACATCTGCACAATCCTCTTTGGAAGAAAAGCTATGAAAATTATGGTTTTTCTTAATAAAATGCAGAGCCCTTGAAATTATCAAGGTGATTTAAATGAGTCTGCTTCACTATAAATGACTGAACAATTTTTAGTTTAGTCAGTTACTTGATAATTACAGATAATCTAAAGTGAAGTTTATTCTGCTAGCAACATTATGAAGCTTAGCATTAAATTCATGGTTTAGAAGGTATAACCTTTAATATATGAAAAAGGTTACTTTCTTAAAAAAACAAGAAATAATTTCTCAAAAAAATGTTAGAAACCCACAAAACAGATTTAGCAAAATGAGGAGCAACTTCTTTACATTATCTTTTTAATGCATCTCAGATACATTTCTGTGAGGTGGTGTGTAGGTGAGAAAGGATGGTCTTTCTGTACCTTTTTCAATCTTACATCTTTTTTTTTTTTGAGAAAGCCCTAAGGACAAAGGTCAAATATAAAGGCATTGTCTCTGTAGACACCAGGTAAAATACTAACTCGCTTCATTCAGAACAAAGGTCTTAAGAATACGTTACTTTTTGGTAGCTATCAGCCTGCAGTCATCCAGATGCTTTTTTCAGTGCTGCTGAAGCTAATAGGGGCTTTATATTTGACACACAGGCTGTTATGACCTACAAACTGTTCTTTTCTGCTGATGAGTTGCTGAGACTATCAATATTTCTTAAACAACACTACTATTGAAAGTGTAAATGGTTATGGATACATTAAAAAGTGTTCTGTAAATGAAGCGCTCATTTCTGCAGGGATAAATCACTGCTCTGTTGCACTCATTGCACTTCTGCTTCAGTGGGCTGGAAAAGCTGTGGACTTTCAGAAGTTCCTTGGGCAGAAGTCATGTTTCACCACAAGATCTGCACAATTTCAAACATTGTTGGAGACGCTCAATAAACAGACACAATGTAATAGCTAATTCATAAAAATGGGACGCCTATAGCAGCCAGAGGCAACTGTGTTGTTATTGCAAACCTTTATCTTTTTTATTATGTGCTATTGTTTTCACTGTGCACAAAGAACAACACTCCTGCCACTTGTAAATAGGACCATATATTATTTAAAATTACAAGTACTTCTATGATATGGTGTAACTTGCTTAAGTTTTTGAGCTTTCCAATACTTAGATTGGGAGTTATAGTGGTGTGGTTTTTTTTTTTTTTTTTTTTTTTTTTTTTTGAGGGGGGGAGTTGTTTGTGGTTTTCATTTGTTTTTGTTTTTTTCTTTTCCCCCTTTCCTCCCTCCACTCCCCCCCTCCCCCTCCCCCGATGTTTCCCCAAGGAAACATCATTCCGGTTTTCACAATTGAATTGTAAATAATACAGAAATTATGTCTTTCCAAATTTCTGATTGGTTGGAAAGCCCGGGAAGGCTGCAGTCCCACAGTGCCACAGAGCAGGGTCTGTAAACATCATAATCATGCAAAGGACCTGTTTGGTCCATGAAGCTTGGTACCTGCAATTTCCCATTTCCCATGCACTGGGGACTCTATTCCTGGAAGAATATGCTTTAACACCTACTTCAGATTTGATGAGAACTCATCCAAACCCAGGTTGAACTTCATGAAACCTAGATTCATCAAAAATTTCTAATGGTTTCTCGTTAGAACATTTGAACATAGTTACAGCTATGAACTGCTGCAATACACTTCTCCTAAGCTTAAAAGCTAGTGCTTTGTAAACCTGGAATTGTTTTGATAAGAAGTGATAAATTCTGCCAAATATCCACTGCATCAACTGGATTCAGAAATTTTAACTCCTTATTGGAAAAGTGATCAAATATACACATTAGTTCAATTGATGTTTGAACATACAATTTGGCTACCTCTGTTATAAAGTTTATTTGGAAATTTTAAACTTCTGAATTACTTCGGTTAAACTAACTCTATTCTTTTCCCAGAAACCAAGTGGCATAATAGAGGTACATTTTGGCCAAAGAATCATGTTCTTAAGCCTGATTTAAAGTTTGCTATCCATTACATAAATCACTGCATGATCAAGGGTAAACACACAGCAGGAAAGTAGCCATGTTAAAACAGATTCTAGAGTCTGTTTACAAAATTGCAAGTAGTTTGCTTGTTAAACCACAGAGCAAATTGAAATCTCTGCCCTTTGCCATGTGCATTGGAAAATATCCTTGTGTCACGAAATGTTGTTACACCTGAAAGTGAAGTCTGGAATGTCTACAAAAAGTGTGTAATTTTGCTGTATAGCTGTTAGAGTTGGTCCTTAAAGCCTTATGATAATTCTACCTGAAGAAATCAGGATGAAGTGTGACAGCTGGCTAGAGGTGTCTATTGAGCCCCATTGCCCTGTGGAGACAACATAGGGTCTTAAACTTGCAAGTCTGAAAGTTTAAGAGGAAGAATTGTGAAAAGACAAGAACTCTAACCTATAAATTAGTGGTTGTAAGATAAGTCAGATGCTCACTCTTATAGACAGGATAAAAACAGTCATATTATTTTTCATGGTGAAAGTCCAAACGCATCTACTGCTTTTTAGCTCTAAAGCAAAGTTTTTTCATGTATCAAACACTTTCACTCTAAAATCAGGATAGAAGGCAAGCAATTCCTTCTGAGTAGGCCAGAGTAAGCCTGGATTCAGTTCTGTCAGGCATACGTTCGAATAGTATTTTACCTTTCTTTATATTTAACCTTCATTAGGTTTGCTTCGTGTCTATTCTTCTGCTTTATCATTTACTCATTTATTTGTCTTCTTACATTTGTCACTTGTTCAGTATAGGGCAGAAGAGAAAGCTTTTTTATCCAGCTACAATTGCATTTATATTGTGAAGACATCAAGAAGAGATGAAGAATGCAGGCAGAATATGTATTCAGTGTCTTCCTACTTATCATATAGAGGAATAAAACCTATGCTGTTTCTCAGGAAAGTCAGAGCTAGCTGCTGCAGTATTCAGTGATATTACCTTGGACTCTAATTCCATATTTTTCCCTCTCATTTTTTTTTCCTGCTTAGAATAAATGCTGTAACATGCTACATGAATGGGAAAAGGAAAATACTAACCTCAACATAGCTCAAACCTTAAAACCATTCCGCTTATGACTCAGGCATGTTCTCGGTTGCTAATACTGCCCCTTTCTGGTCAATGCCATTTCATGCAGCAAACTCAATTTTTTCTTTCAGATACTGAAGTACAACACTTCAACTACAGGAAAAGATTACCACCATTATTTTTCAAAGGACCCCAGTATGCATGTGTGGCATGAGGAACCACAGGCACAACATTTATTGCCATTAGCAGCTACTGCCATCCCATTCTCACAGCAGAGATCCCTGTACCTGTGTCTTGTGAGGGGCTGACGCTGTAGCTGTCGCTTTCCTTGTCCACTGACCCTGCTGGTCTGGGTGTGGGCAGCCTCCAGTCTGTGGTGAGGGTGTGAGCTGATATGGTGGGGTGAGGTCTGTTGAGGGTCCACTGACTAGCGTAGCGGTTGCGAGCTGTGGGTCCAGTTTTGGCACTCCTCCTTGTGGTAGGATCTATGATGGAGAATAGAGAGAATCTTTGCCACTAGGCTCTTGAATCGATAAGGAAACAAGCCCTGCCAGAAAGTGATGGCCACTGAAATCATGTGGGTTAACACCCCCCCCCCCCCCCCCCCGAACATTCTCTGGGGGCTGGAAAAATGAACACTGGAAGTGCTTTTCGTTACCAGACTGCTATTGCTTTTAAGAAATACCTGCTTTCTAATGAAACCATACATTTAAAAAAGAGTGCCACGGTGAGCTGAGAGACCCACCAATCTCCCACTGACACATTCAGTATCCCTTTACTCCAACATAAGCAGTTCTCCAATACCAAGCAGACATAGGCATGTGAAAGAGCACAAGGCAAGTAGATCTAGTTGGAGATTTCACAACACATCTCAGGCAAAGCCAAAGGTAAAGTATCAGCACAGATAATGCAGAAACACCCTAGGCCAGGTATCTGCTCTCAGTTTGTAAAAAACATGTCCTAAGCAGTTGATATAATTTCTTATTCTGAACATTTTACAAATACTTTTACTGTATTATGGTATTAATCAGCTACAGATTCCCTATTTTTTAACAAGTAGCCAAGACATAAAACATAACCTGTAACAGTCCCAGTAAAGCTTCAATAGAACAGGTTGATAAAGATTTGTCTGTTTAAAATAAATAAATAAATAAATAAATATAATTCCTTAAACTTTAAAAACAATCTGCTATGTATTGAAGGTCATCAGTGTTTTATGTTTTATTGTTTATTACCCTGGAGATAATATGATGACCACTAGAGTAAAAGCAAACTATGTGCCAAAATTGACCTCAACTTCGTTAATAAGTAGCTCTTCTGCAAAAGTGAGTCTTGCACTCCCTAACACAGCAAGTGCAATAGAAAAATCATTATGTGGCAGACAGAAAGTGACTAAATCAGCACTGAAGTATTTATCTTCAAAGCTTCTAAAAGGATATTATTAACAATGGTGAGAAAGTGTATTAGAAATGAAAAATTCAAATCTATTCAAACGTTCTTTGACATTCAAATGGTGAAGTTGTCAGACTTTGAGGTAAGAGACTTTAGCAGAAGCAATTTAAAGAAAAAAACAATACCCTGAAAATGACACTCAGCACTGCTTCTGCCTAAGCATTCCCAGTAAGTATTTTTATTCTGCTGCTTCAAGGAATCAAGGTATTTATTTATAAATACCAGTTATGGTCTGATCCTTCTCCCATTTCACATCTTCCCCCTAGAGCAGCGGAAAAATATGAAGCCGGTGCCATTGATAACTGATCCTCCTGGTAGTGCAACACATAGCCACCTCACATGGTTAATATCCAAAACCACACTTGGCATGACCTGACCTGCCTGTCAGTGCAAACCACAGCTTGTAACAGCTGTGGAAAGTTGGCACATGGCTGTCATGTAGCCAAAAGTGAGACTCATGCCTGCTTTGAGGGAAGACATGAAAGACAGAAGGAGAGTGCTGGTGGAAAAACTCTCGGCACAGTGCTGGGTCTGGCTGCTCGGTCTGCATAAGAGAAGGACTGGAGAGATTTCATCCAGGTATATAAATAGCTGAAGGGGAAGTGTAAAGAGGACAGAGCCACGTTCTTTTCAGTGGTACCCAGTGACGAGATCAGAGACAACAGTCACAAAGTGACATGCAGGAGCTTCCCTTTGAACATCAGGAAACACTTAACTGGGGGGGGCGTGGGGGGGGGGGGGGGGGGTGTCTGAGCACTGGCACAGGTCGCCCAGAGAGGTGGTGGGGTCTCCAACTTTGGAGATACTAAAAAGTCACTTGGGTATGGCCCTAGGCAGCTGGCTCTAGCTGACCATGCTTTAAGCAAAGTGTTTGAACTGGCCAGTGCCCAGAGGTCCCTTCCAATCTCAACTGTCCTCTGATCCTGTGACTCAGTGGGTTTTTGTCAGGAATTTGAAGGAGGCAGGAGAGAACACAGGAGGTCAGCGCTCATCCTGCTGTATATGCTGAGCAGTAGCTTTGCACCAGCTGTGCTGTGCCTGCATAAAAGACCCTGTAGCACAGATGCAGCAAGCTTCAGAGCTGCCACTGTGATGGAAAACAGCGTACATCTGGTGCCCTGGCTGTTATGCCAACTGCTGTTATATGCTGAAACACAACTGCAGAGAGCTGAGGTGAGCAAGACAAAGGTTCAGGGAGCATACCTCTTTTATAAATAAATACAAATGAACTAGAGAACAACTAAAAAAGTTCTGCAAGGGAATATTCGCTCATAAGTGAGCGTGAGTGTGATCAGAATGGATTATCCATAACCTCTGAGGCAGCCAGCTGGTCACTGCTGCACTCTCTACAGAGAAAGCTGTGGGTCTAGACGAAATCTTATAGTCCAGCCTCTATAAAGCTGTATTAGTGTCTTAAATCCAGAAAAGACTGCCTAAAAGACTTTGAACCAGTCCTGGTGGATTTCTACTTCCAAAGTTGGTCTGGACACAGATCGTATTCTTAGACATGAGTTAAACCCAAGTTTAATTTGACGGAAGTCTCTCCCTGACTTCAGCAGAATGAAGCAGATGACTGCATGTAGGAAAGACATTAGGTATGGAAGGTGCTGGTGCTGTAAAATGCTGTGGTATGATACAGGCATGAAATTTAGGGCTGGTGCCTCTTTCTTTATTAGAAAAGGCAGGGATGGAAAACAATGGACAGTCTGTCATTTACACAGACAATCTTGATCTGCCAACCTAATAAAAATGATCTGATGATATTTTTATTCTTGGAGAGCAGGCTAGCCAGCATGAATGTGAACTAAAGGAATGAGACAAGAGAGGCACTGGAAAGAAAACAAATATTGTATCTTCTAATTCAAATGCTACAACTCTCCATAGATAAAAAATGGTGGTACTAATCTAAACCTCAAGAAATAACTAACCATACATTAAAACTGTCAGAGTCATAAAAGCAGCAAGGACAGGACTAAAACAGCTACCATTTATAACAACTGGGGTAGAAATGGAGGTGAAATTAAGGTTTTTCAAATAATCTGCATTCTAACAACTGAGCTTTCAGCATTTATGTTCACTGAATTCACCAAGTAAACAAATTCTGAAATGGTTGGGAACAGAAAAAATCCAAGAGATTTTAGAAACTGCACACTGCTAGTGAACTACACTTTGGTAATATTCCTAACTCGTACGTAGTCCTCATTTTTATATATATGGAACACATTTATAGGAGAAATAAGAAGATGGCTTATTAATTTATGATAACATTTTAAACACTGTAAGAATAATTCAGCATTTATACATCTGGGAAAAGTAATTTACCATAATAACTAAAACTGGAAATATAACTTTTCAGAAAAGCAATAATGAGAAATGCATTTCTTGACTGATGGAGAGGTAAGGAGGGAAGATGCATTTTGAAATACAATAAAGATTAATCACTGAGAAAAAAATATATTAGACATTAAAAGCCATTAAGTTAATTTACCCCATAAATTCTAGATATGAAAATCTAGCATGCAATTGTTTTAATGAAAGCCAGGTATGGATTATTTCAAATTACACCTATATTTCCTATGCATATTCAATTTTTACCATATTGAATTATGAAATGCAATTGTATAAGAAATGTTCTCTGCTGACCTAAATATATTTCTTTCAACTTTAAGATTGAAGAAAAAACCCTATGAGGATGCAAATGCAGCAGCACAGTACTCATTTTCTTATAGCTTTCTCCTCTTCAGATAACATATTCTCTTATATGCTTACTTGTTCCTGGTCGGGCATCAGAAACATCCACTAGTGGTCCTGTAGCCTGTGACACAGACTGGTAATGTACCGTGTGGGTGACAGTCAGTGACTTCTGTTTAGATGTCTCTCCAAAGTCAGCATCAGTGAGCAGGACCGTTGATCTGTCATCTGAAAGTAAAAAAATCCCATTAGATAATGAGTAATGTATTTGAGGTTTGCCTTTGTAAGAGCTTCCCAGAAAGTCTCCAGATTTATTTTCATCTCGGCGCCACCACTGACAGGTCTCTTTTTTTCTGCAGGTCTCAAGATGGCTTTGAAGTGTGTACCACACCTCGGGAAGCTCTGGGTTTAAACTCAAAGTTCATACAAAACTTAAGAATAAGTGTAATTTTCATGTCTGTTGTGATTTCACCTCAGAGATGTGCAACTGAGACAGACTGTTAAGCACCCTTTCAAAAAGCTAATTTTGTGTAATTATTTTTGGCCCTAATTCCTTCTTTCCCATCTTCTGAACACTGCCCTCTTCCTTTCATTTTCAGAGAGCTCAGCTAAACCTTTCAACAGCATATTTATTTATTTATTTTTATTAAGATGATTAGTAATGTTCTCAGTGAAATTCCCCATGTCTTCCCAAAAAGAGGTTGTTAGGTTGCTAACTACCCCTCTACTAGTCAGCTTTTTCTCCAGAGACAGAATATTGCAGAAGGGATGGCCATGACCCAAGACAGTTCTTAGGGATCTGCTTATTTTCAAGTATGTGAGTACTGTAGTGAAGACCTTTAGTGCTGCATGGTTCTGCGGCCTATTGCTTCCCCATGGAGTAAGATACATTCATCAGATTTCCTCTCAGACCTTGATCCCTGCAGAAAGCCAGTGCTATATAGCACTCCTATTTTTTTTTCCAGTTGTGATTGCTGTATTGTTTCTTTCATGCCAAAGAGGAAACTGGACCACTTGATCATAGAAGGTAAAACAGCAATAAATCTTGCACTTTGTGCTTGCAGAACACCTATTTGGATACTATCAGACTTCCTTTTGCATTCTTTACAGTCTTTTTATCCATTCATAACAGTAATAAAAGCCACAAGAAGTTCCTGTTATGCTATGCTATGCTACACTATGCTATGCTATATATATTTTTGCAATGTATTTCTAAGGGCAACAGTGGGGCTCAGTGCGCTTACTAGCTAGCAGAGGTTGATCCTCCTCTTCTAAGCATTTCTGGGTTTTGTTTTTTTTAACTTGACAAGACACCATTAAGGCAAACAGATCTGCACAATAACATAACTAGCATTTTTTACCCAAAGAAGGCCATAAACAGAATGAGCATTATGAAATCGAATTATTCTGTCTCTGGCAAAATACGAGCTCTTATTCAGGTTGGGAATAAAGCCTCTTGGCAGTAAACTACGTCAAAGACCGCCAAAGTGTCTCCTTAGTTTGAGTGCTGTGTAGAGAGCTTGCTATTACAGGGGCACTGATCACATTAACATAGTTAAGGCACTAATGGTATTTGCACTATAACTTCCTCTTTTTCAGCAACTAACTCAAAGGTAAAAACTGTCTTTAGGATGAAGCCTGTCACAAAAGACTGCATCACAGAGGCAAACTGTGGGAAGGTCAGATCAGCATTAAAAAAAACCCTTTATTTCAGGTGAAGCATGGGTCTCCTTCTCAAATTTGCAGCACAAACTGAAATGTTCCCTGAGGCCACCCCCAAACCAGGCTGACAGCAAATGTGATGGGGTACAGGGCTAAAGCAGCTTGTCTCTTCCCAGCGTGGGCATGGATGGGAGAAGCAGAGATGCTGATCCCTGCTTGCACAGTTTCCTCTCCAGCCACACCATCCCTGAGATGCTGTTACATTCTCAGCCGTCACAGGCTTCTTCTACACAGATTTTGATCCAAAAAAAGTTAGCAGTCTAACAAGAACAGTCATTCTGAAGGGTCTTGACACACCATGTACCCACACAATCATAAGATCAGGTTATATTTTTATTCTATTGAGATTTCAGACATGCTGTATTTAAACTATTTGAAAAAAAAAAACAAACCCACCACCAAACAATTTTATTTTTTTATGACAGTTCAGCTATGTGCCAGACACATAAGAAGTCTTGTTTTCTGTTGTGTGAAACAGTTTAGATTTGAATTTTGCATAGATACACAAAAGCTGAAAACTGATCATAATGTTGAAATGCCATTTGCTATGAACAGGTGGATACAATATGCAACATGAAAGTTTTAGAAGTTGGCTGCAGCAAGTCTTTAAATACCAATATTTTAGTTTCAGAATTTCATTTTCCTTATAAGTAATGCCAGTGATCCAACTGCCTAGTCAAACCAAATGGGAAATCAAAATGAAAATCATAAAACTGCCAGTCTTCATTTACATTTCCTCCAAGTGGCTCTTTCCAACAGCTTCATTTTCCTAAAGTCCTGCATTATTTTAAATACTGTACTGAGATAGCTTAAAGGGCAAAATGACTCAAAGGGGAGAAAAAAAATCAGTTTTATCTTTTCAATGTGGCAAATTACTTTGTCGCTCTTTTTTCTTCCTGTGTGCAGTGGGGAGTATGTGTGGGTAAAGGAAGTCCACCTACAAGTGCCTGTTACATTAACCGTTGAAAACAATCCCAACAAGAGTTTACCAATGGTCTCCATTGTGTCCCTCTCCTCAATCAGAAGTTGTGCTCTGGGAATGTCTATGTGCATCCTCAGTGTTTGCTGCTGCTTATTGAGTGTATCTGAGGTCCTGGTGTTCTTGCTAAAAACAAAAGAGAAGTCAACACATTAACATTTAGCCTAAATGATACGATACTTGCAAACTTCCTCATTTAAAAGCAGCCCAGCTCAAACAAAAATAATATTACCAGTGCATGGTATTAATTCATCGCACATGACAAGCAGTTAGATGAATGCACAGTGTTGAGAGATTTAGGCTATTCTTTATCAGTAAGTATCTCCTGAGAATTTTTTATCATTTGCTTCAAGAGTTGTCATAGAAAATAATTAGCAAAACCACTTTGCACGATGGACCTTTTCTTTTATTCCTCATTAATATGAATAAAGAAACACAAAGCTGCTCAATTAAGTTGATAGGAAAACGATGCCTTCAGTAATTTCTAATTGTTTATTCTTTCTTTTTATTTTTTTTTTCCATTCAGTAGAATCCAAATACCACTAGAAGTGATAAATGAAAAAGCAAATTAATAACTAGGGATTCTACTAATAAATTGCATAAAATTATAAATAAAGGTTTAGTTCCACTGATGTTCCAAGACTAAAATCGCAAATCTTATCTATACTCATGGATTATTTGCTAATTGATTGATGCAATATTCTAAAAAAGAACATAAACCAATTATTTCATCACCATGCAAATTGAAACAATTTCATTTTGAAGTTTGTGTACCAGAAAATGACTCCTTAAATAAGCTGTCTACTGAAAGCAAATGAAAATGGTTAGTAAAACTGAATGCTACAATCATTTCTAGTACAGAGCTTGCACCAAGAAACCTTCAGACTGCACTATAATCTCAGGGACTTTTTGCTGTTTTAGACGCAATTACTCTTTGGAGGAGAGAAAACATTTGCAAATACTTCTTTATGCGGGGAGGCTGAGGAAAATTAAGATAAATCAGCCTGTAGTGTGATCCAGGTGCTCACACTTCAAAGAACTTTAAAATCCAAGTGGAGGTTCAGTTTCTAATGCAAAATATCTGTAGATCCCAGATAACTCTCTTTTGGAAACGGATTATTTTTTTTAATGGAATCAGAAGAGGATTATTAAGCCACTTGATGAGAAGCTCACTTCTTCCCTGATTGTGAGCCTCTACATAGGAGATTAATGGTTGTGCGATTAGCCCACATCTCTAGACAATTTGCTTTAACTTTCTGTTGTATCTCCATGTGAGAAAGACATAACTTGCAGGTTTAGAGGTTCTCCTAGAGTCCTTTTTAGGTGGAATTTCCATGGTCAGTAATTCTGCTCCAAATCCAAGTGTGAGATCTTCAAGTCACACAGGTACACCTTTCTGGCTCGTTCTCACTTTGCGGCTTTCTGTGCTTTTGTGGTTCCCAGCATTAAGACTATCTATGTATCTCAAACTTTAACACCTCTGTCTTTACCTGGGTGGTTAGGTGGTATCATTGCCATCGTGTACAGCTGGATAGCTGATATGCATTTAAATAGCCTACAACTGGTGTTTCATTTAATCATTATGGAAACAAAATATCAAGAGAGCTAACAAAAGGCTGCCTGATTTTTCTCCATATATTATCAGTGGAGAGTAGTAGTCATAGTGTCCTATCAAGCACATGAATTTTCAAAGACGTTTAGGATCCTAAAATGCAGATAAATTCCACATTGACATTCTCGAAGACTGCAAAGTCTCTGCATTGATTCAATGCCACTTTCTTATTGGTTTCCATTCAAGTTGCTGAAATGCCAAGAGAATTGGAGACTAATATATTATCTTCATGCCAAATATGCTTGGATTCATGCCCTTGAAAAGTTGGACTACTTTGGGCTCGCTCAAGATGATAGAACAAACCTGTGTTTAAGTAGGAAACCGAATTTCTGAGGTCCAATTTCAATTCATAATCAATAATTCAATAGTTGCAGGTTCATACAATCAGACACATATAGAATTTGTGCAATACATAACTGAGTCTAATAAATTCATCATTGCAGCCCTCCTTTGCTCCAGGGAAAGAGGAGACAAAGGGATTAATTCCTCAGAGAATGCAGATCCCAGAATTCCAGTGAGACCTAGAAGTTTTTCTGCAGTACAAATACTATATAGTCATATATAGTATGCACAGAAAGTATTGCACAGAACGTATTGTTTGGACCATGGGAAGCAGGAGAACAGTTCCCCAGTTTCCAGTTATGCTGCTCACCTGTCAAGAGAGAATTCTGAATCCCACTCTTGGCTCCAGGGATAGTTTTATAAAAAATAACGTGGAAGGTCCTTCAAGCCAGAACTGGAGCACAAGCCCCTCTATATTCACGAAAATTCCCCACTATGCTTGAAAGTTGTTCCTTGTTTTGTGTTATCTCTGTCCTCTTCCTTACTGGTCTAATTAATTCTTCTGTATGCAGCAGCATGGTGACATGGAGTGTCCAAAAACAGAACTAAAAACTGGCAGTAACAAGAGGGTTGCTGCTGATCAGCATGCCATCTTTTCTGGCACAAGGAATTTTGAATTATTTTCTGCAGAGGACCATAGCTCAACTTTCAGGTTATAAAATCCTAAAGTGCCAACAGCAATTAGGTGCCACTAGCACTTGGCAGTGAGGCAAAGATTTTTCATATTGCAATTTTGAAGTTTGATGCCCAAGTATTTTCTAACCTGGGAAAATTCAGGCATCAAAGTATTATAACAGTCTGGTGAATGAGAAGCTGTCCTGGTTTCAGCTGTAACCGTTATTTTTTTCTCCTTCCTAGTAGCTGGTGCAGTGCTCTGTTTTGATTTTAGGTTGAGACCAATGCTGACAACACACCGATGTTTTAGTTGTTGCTAAGTAGCACTTACCCAGATCAAGGGCTTTTCAGCCTCTCATGCTCTGCCAGTGACGAGGGGCACAGGAAGACGGGAGGGAATAGAGACAGGACACCTGACTCTAATTAGTCAAAGGGGTATTCCATACCTCAGCGCATCATGCCCAGTATATAAACTGTGGAGAATTACCCAGAAGGGATGGATTGCTGCTGGGGTTGGGCTGGGTATGGGTCAATGAGTGGTGAGCAATTGTATTGTGCATTACTTGTACTTATTGCTTGTTTTCCTTTCCCCTTTTAGTTTTATATTGTCTCTGCTTGTTATTTCTCTTATAATTGGTAGTAGTAGTAGCAGTAGTAGTAGTAGTTCTATATTATAATTTACTTGAGTGAAAATTACTGTATGCACAGGACAGGGTTAAACCTATCAAGCTAGTTACGCTAAGGGATGAAATAAGGTTATCTCTTAACCCAAAGTCATTCTGGGTGCTTGGCAGAGAGTCAAACCACCTCACAGTTTCCCATTGTCTAAGCTGGTTGTTGTAGAAACATATGGAAAACTAAACCTTGTAAGCAATCATCCTGACAGAGGAATATCTGCGGAGAAATGACTCCTTGCCTTGTGCTCAAAATTTGAAAAGTCAGTCAATTTCTATACTGATTCACAGTGAACTGTTACAAAGAAGTTGTCTGGACCCACCCGAGAGAAACATAAAAAAAGCAGTGATTATATAACAGCAGACATTTTTATTTGTGAGTTTAAGGTATCAGCAACAAGTTGCGCAGCTCCCATTAAACTGCTGACTTCTGGGGCTTATCCTGTGTCTCTTTTTGACTTACACAGCCAAAGTCAGGGACTTTCAAAACAAAGAATAAAGCTCCATTCTTAATCCACTTTACATATGCTCATAAAAATCTCCTCAAAGGAAAAGCCCTGTCCATATCTCACACCTACCTACCGAGCAGGGAATCATCTTTTCTGCTCTTTGTCCAATACTTAAACAGCAAGGCATAACCCAGAGCAAACTCTAATTCTTGATATTTGTATCACAGCAGACTTTTGTGAAATCAAAAAGATATAAACTATCAGCAAATTCATAATATATGATTATTGCTTTGGAGAGAACTTATTATCCTTTGATTATTAACATGCTAAATCTTCAGGAACATCTGGTGACTGTGGGTAGCTCAGGTTTCCATTGCAGATATTTCACAGATTTATCACAACTGAGAGAGCATTTTGCCTGTAGAAATCAGGCTCCCCAAAACAGCACCCCTTTGAGAGCTCCAAATCATGACATGTCTGTAAATGCAGGCCTATATCCCCTAATTCCTCTGAAGTCTTGTTTTACCAGTCATTTGCCTTTGTTCATACTTTTAGAAAAGAAATATAAAATATGAATATTTAATAAAAACAAAATAATTTGTTAATAAATGAGATGGGAGAAACTGACTTGATAATATTTCAATTCAGGTGAACGGAAAAGCAAAAAGAAATGGCGGCAGATGAGATACCTAGAAAACCAGCTCCAAACTAAAGGCTGGGAAGGGACCTGGCTGCTCTCTGAGTGCACTGGGTGGGAGTTGGGGGTGGGGGTGAGGGCACAAAAGAAGTTATTTAATTTGAAGTTCGGCATTGGCAGAGGAAAAAATGGGTCAAAATTAGGCACCTATGTTGGCAGTTTGATGAAGTTTTCTAAGTGTCAGAGGAGTGAGACTGAAACAGCCTTGCAGAGGCAGTGACAAGAATAGTGAAGCTAGCCAGAGTTGAGGCGTTTACCAGTTTTTCAGAGGTGTTATGTGTGGTTGTCACTGGGATTAACTATCTTTGTCCAGGAGTTTCAAGTAGCCTGTGCTGGGTTTCTTTAGGGGACAGACTTGCTGTATGCTAATCTGTGCAGCTTTCTGCTACACTGAAAAATATGAAGAGCATATCTTCCTGACCTTGCTTAAACCTGCAATCTGCTACTAGCAGGAGTTTCTGACAGGCAGATAGGAAGCGTATGACCCGACCTGCATGACCAGTCTTGTTACCATCAGTGGGACTACTCAGACGTATTTGCAGACTGATGGTGTAGAGCTGAGTTGACACTAAAAACAACCTTCACCATGTCTTAGGTAAGTATATTCTTACAATAGCAGGTGAAGTTAATCATGGGTGAGGAAGTTTAGAGTACAGTTCATTTGATCAAATATCTGACATCTCAAAACTGTTGCTTAAAAATAAAGCCAAAACTCATCTATACTTAAAAATAATCCTTTGGTGATCCCATTTTCAAATATATGTAGAAGTTTAAAAATTCAGACAAAACAATAAACATTGAAGATATGAGATTTCCATCTTTGAAAGAATTGTGGTGCCAGGATAGTTATTCTCTTGCATTTCAACAACTGAATTAGATTTCTGGATGCTGAACTGATGGAACAGACATGAAATATAATACAGAGATTTACGTGCTCTTCTGTACTTTTGGGTATAAGCAGCTAGCAATAGTGACTTACATAAATACAACAAATGTTTAGAGGCACTTGCATCCAAGCATTTACTGACTTTAATTAGATGATTTCTGAAAAGCAGTTACTTTGGTACATATTATGAAAATGTTTTTTTTTGAATAGGCAATTATCCAAACAGACCTACACTGCTTCTACAATTTAATCAATTAATACAAAAGTTCTCAGTTTTTTACCATTGTATTCCCTCACAGATACTATTCACAAATTGGGTTTTTTCTCCAATTTATAACCATCAGTGTGTCCTAGTTTTTAGCCAACAAATAGTGTGTTTTCAAAAAGGATTTAGGAGCGGAAGATTTTCAGAAAAACTCAAACAGAAACTTCTTTGTCTCTATAATAATTTTTATATATAATGCAGTAGTTGACAGACATTTTTCAATGAATCAATTCAAATTTTAATAAATCTATTCTTACCTCATAAGCATTTCAGCCAAACTCTTTGCATCTAGAAGAAAGCAGAAGAAATGTCATCAGGAAAAAAAATGTTTTACAGATGGATTATTAGGAATTTATTTGAATCAGTTGTAAGACCACTGTTGTTTCTCAGATCAGTGGCAAGAATTAAATAATCTCTAAAAGTCTTTACTTTTGATGAAACTGCATTTATGCCCCAGATATCTCTGTTAAATTCTCCAGTAGCACCAGAAATACTTAGAGAAGCACAAGCTACCACTAGCTTAACTAGAAAAAAACTGCAGAAATGTGTTAGAAGAAGGAAGAGTTTAACAAATAATGGGGATCTCTGTTCTTTATGCTATGGCTAGCAAGTGAACAGGTGAGGAAGGAAGAAAAGGCAAGAAGAAATGTTGACATCCATCTCCAGGTAGGAGCCAAACCCAAGCTGGATGAGCAGTTGCCAACCTGACATTTCCAAACCAAACCTGTCTGCATGGATGTCTGAACAAGAGAAGTCTCCAAGAAATCAGCTTTTTTGATTACAAAAAAAGAGATGGCATGGATCAGCCCTACAAAATGAGGTGCTGCTGAAGGAAAAATATACCCCCTGTTCTTGTTATTGCTGCTATTATTAGCATAGAATCTTTTAGGGATATAGTTATTCCTGTACTTATCAGGTCCAAAGACACAGCTGAGGGCTGGTTCACCCAGCGTTATTCGGGTAGATTTTTGTAAAACTTTATCAACATAATATAATAATTTCTATAGTATTGTTTAGCAAAAGCGGACAACTATGCTTTGTCCTCTTGCAGTCTGCTGCTAAACAAACTCACTTAAAGTGATGACTCCAGAGTCCGTAAGTATATCACACAGCAACAAAGCAGCCTTTTGTGCAACCAAGTGAAGCAAAACCAAGAAGAAAACAATTCCAAGTCTTTGAGCAAGTCTTCTACTATGTAAAACTTTAAATTTCTTATTTTATCTGCTGCTTGTAAACCTACCAGAATCAGCCAAGGCATTTACTGGATTTGTCTTTGTTTTCTCCATCTCACCTATTTTATTCCTTAATCACCTCTTGAGTATCCTTCACCTACAACAGCTTCTTTGCTTGTGATCCTATTAAATATCCTGCCTTTAAAATTCAGAGGATTCAGGCAGAAACAAACCACCATCTCAATGCATCGCTCCGGTTACATTTGTATTTATTTTTGATTCCAAGTCATGGTGTTTTCAGCAAACTTTATGATGTTTCTCATTATTCTAGCAGCATGAGGATCATGAAGAGATTATGCACCCATTCTCCCTCTAGAACACATAATAAGAGTGATCTAACATGTAAATATTGTTTTTATTCAGCTAGCAGCTTTTATGACGCTATAGCTTCCTCCTTAAGTAAAGGCTATAGATACTGGTGCAAGCAATTCAGAACTCAAGAACAGCTGTAGGGACAAAGTTGAAGGTCAATTGACCCAATGTTGTTCAGTTTGCTTTTTAGATTTGTTTACTAGGATTAAAAAACAAACAACTTCCCTCACATGTTCTCAGGTGCAGCAGAGCATATAGCTGTGTTCCATGCTGCATCTGGAAAAAATGTTACCTTTCTACCATTAAATGTATGTGGCACATGTTCAAATACTCCTTAGCATACATTCATTTTTGGTCAAAGAGATGCAAGCGAGATTGTGCATCTTCAATCAAAAATAACATGAGGCACCACGCAAATTCACGTTACATGTCAAAAAGCTGAACCAGGAGGTATTATAGAAAAAACTCCATCAGAAGGGTTTTAAAGTACTAATTATTCAAGCAGATTATTATAATAGTCAGCAGCATTACCGTAGTTGATGACGGCTGTACAAAGGCCAGCACAGTACTGGACCAAAACAAGTATCCACGAAGATAAGAGATCATATGTAGCCATCAAAGTAAACCCTAAACCCAACTGAATATGGTGACAGTGTGTCCAAACCATCAGCTACAGGAGGAGAAATGCCAGTTTCACAAATCAACGACTATAGACTACAGATTGTAATGTGCATCTCCAACATTACACTTTCGAGCAGCAAATTGAGAGCACTTCATAAAATGAGTCAGTATCCCTGTCAGTGTACTATCTCCCAGCTTTCATGTGGGGAAAACAGGGCTTGGGGAGGCTATAAACGACATAGTGAAGGGGGTGATCTCCTGCTCCAGCCAAGCATCAGCCCATGCCTTAGTGAAAAATACAAGCTGCTCCTCACTGTGGGTTTCACACATGACTAAACGGACAGGCACCAACCCGATGACAGCCTTTACTTACATTTGCTGGGGCAGCTGCCTTTAAAATCTTTACCACATTTGGCTTGCCACCTGGGAAATCAGGGACTGTGATATAGTATTAAATTGCATGCTGCCACTTCTGAACTATCATGCCATGCTGCTACTTTCTGCTTGGATTAAGGTGAGTTGGATTTAAAAACAAAGAAAAAAACATTACAGTAGTAGTGGAGCTAGATTAATAGTAAGGACAAAGAGTGGTAAGTCATTAGGTTTCTTTTTTATAATGTATGCTGACCTATTGAATGGCTGCATGATCTCCAGCAGTTAATTGACCTTTTTGTCTTGTGGAACTACTAAATTGGGCAAAAATCAGGGCTTTGATGAAAACTATGCTTTCTTTGTAAACAGAGTATGTAATTCTAAAGAAATAAATCATACTGGGGTGACACAGGAGGAAGACAAAGGTTTACTTGTCCCTATATGCGAAAACAAAGGATAAAAGGATTAAGAATAGAGAAACTGCTGTTCTTATGCTGCATTTCTTCCACAGAAACTGGAACCACAAACCCACTGTCTGTAAGCATAGATACAAATGTTTGCATGCAGAATTTATAGCAAATAAATTTACAATTCCCACTCTTCTTTGTCAAGCAGGTTCAAAGAGAGCACATCTCCTGGAGCCACAAAAGAAAGAATTACATCTGTAACTTGTATAAATTCTCTTAGAAGGTCCCACTGTAGAAACTATTCTTTCTTATGTAGACTAGAAGAAAGTTGATGGTGAAATTGTGATCTAGGAAAAATGAGTCCTATGCTTCAAAGAAACCCCACCAGCTGATACATATCAGGTAATAATGACAGGATTTCAATTTCAAAACTAATTCAGATATAAGTTGAACATAAAAAGTACTAGAGCAAAGCAATTTTTTTAGTTAAGAGGTCAGAAAAACCTGCACACAGGATTTCTTTTACAGAACTTAGCTCTCTGGGACAACAATACTGATTATCAGTAAGACTTTTAGAACATGAATCATAGAATCATAGAATAGTTAGGGTTGGAAAGGACCTCAAGATCATCGAGT
Organism: Amazona ochrocephala; assembly: GCA_039720435.1. Classification (NCBI taxonomy): domain Eukaryota; kingdom Metazoa; phylum Chordata; class Aves; order Psittaciformes; family Psittacidae; genus Amazona; species Amazona ochrocephala. Next base: position 96,942,507 of record CM077877.1, on the reverse strand, counting down.
TCCAACCCCCGTGCCATGGGCAGGGACACCTCCCACTAAACCATGCCATCCAAGGCTATGTCCAGCCGCACCTTGAACGCCACCAGGGATGAAGCATCCACAACCTCCCTGGGCAACCCATTCCAGGGCCCCACCACCCTCACAGTAAAGAATTTCTTCCTCAGATCCAATCTAAACTTCCCCTGTTTAAGTTTAAACCCATTACCCCTTGTCCTCTCACCACAATCCCTAATGAAGTAACCTCCAGAACAGAAAACAGCTAACAAGGGAACAGGCTTCAAAAAGAATGGATTAAAAAAAAAAATCTGAATTTCTGAAGTTTGATCAATCTGATTTTGGCAATAAACCAAAATGACAAGAAAAAAAAGAGGCTTGATGAAATCAGTTAAAGGAGATGGAATAATTGAGCCCAATCAATACAGACTTGTGGTCAATCAGCCATCAAGCAAAGTTGATTTTTTTACAATGAGATTAAAATTCACTGGGAATTGATGACAATGAAAAAACTCTCACTGAGATACAATTAAATACATTAAAATACTTGTATTTCTCTAGAGCAGTTATGGTGCCTCAAAACATATTGATATCATAGTAGCATGATGCAAAAAAAACCCCTAGCAGCCATTTTACATGGGTTTCAATGTATTCAAACTACAATTTTAAAAGCAGAGAATATTTATTTTCATCATGCACCATGGGACATCACACTGTTGGCATTTTTATCAGTGGTCTGGAGTAAATGAAAGAATATCTGATGAAAGCTTGAAAATGGCACAAGAATTAGGTAGCCAAAATATAATGAAAATGCCAGGTCACTAAGGCATAACAACCTGGATCATCAGGTAGCTCGGCCACAAGTTGGCCATGTATCTGTATTAGTATAAGGCCATATATCAAGAATACAAGCCATAGCTATAAAATGGAGAATGTAACCCTGTTGCACTGTAATCAGATAGCTGTCAGATGTTCTCAATAGATAAGATGTTAAACACAAAATCTTAAAATAATGTTGTACTCAAAGAGGTGATCCCCTCTGATACAGACAGAGACCATTAAGGGAAAGAAGAAAGGTTGTTACCTCTCTATGTGATGCTGATTCATCTGTTGGTGGAATACTGTGTTAATTTCCACCATACACAGATGAAGAAAGGTACCTAAAGATTGCAAAGGGACCAGATAAAATCCTTGAAATGAATAAACAATGAGAAAATTACACAGAAAAATTGAAGAATATTCATCTGTTTCATTTATCAATGAAAACATTAAGAAATTATTTGGTTACTACCATGTATAAAGGAATGTCCTCAGAGACTGAAAATATGATAGAAGAAAGAACTTCAGTCCCTGTATGCAGACTGAAGTTTAACAGATGCCAGATGGCTGGGATGTCGAGCTGTAGCTCAACAGATTTAGATAAGAAGTGAGATGCAGCTTTTACAGAAATGTTAGTTAAATGATGATGTCTTTTACCAAAGGTACTGATGAATTCTATGTCACTGCCCATGCTTAAGAGAAGCTCAGATATTTTTCTGAATTCCTATATTCTGAGAGAAAATAATTCAGAGAAGCCTTGTGTTATGCAAAAGCCATAGTAGCCAGCAATCATCAGCCTTCTTTAAGGTACCGTAAGTAAAATATCTATGAATATTTATAAATTAATAATGAAAAACTAAATGTGCACAGCCATTTCTTTCTGGAGCCAAGGAGCTCAAAATATCCCATTCATTACGGGATGGAACTCCACAGTATTTCTGAGAAGATAACACTTTCTTCACCCTTTAACAACCTTTTTTTAATGGAAAAACCAAAAATGCCCAGAGGTAAATGACAAAAGGTTTTGAATGAGAAAGCTATTATACAATATGAAGCTAAAGTGTTCAGATGTCCTGATTTCTGGAGCTATGTATGAACCATAAGGCTACTTGTCCTCTTTGATCTATGAATTTGCCAATGCTTAAGAGCCTTGTAACTCTGCCTTTTTTTTTTTTTGCAAAAATATCCAAACTATTGTTACAAAGGAGAAAATGAGACCCAAAAGGGAGGTGAGTAGATGCTAAGGTGAGATCAAATACATACAGTTGGCCCTGACTGTAAGATAAACCATGATCATAATTTGGTTAAAAGACAAGTAATTGAACAATTCGATGGCTCTTGGACATCATTAGCCTTAATTTTGCAGATGAAAAATTGTTTTAATATTTATTCAGTGCGGGATTTGAAAAGTTTTTTCCCAAATACCTTCAGTGTAAGATCTGCTGTTGTCTGCTAGTAAAAATCCTACAGGGCTGAGTGCAGGAAGTGGATAACTGCAAGGGTCAAAGCCTGACTGTGGCTCAGGAAGGGATATTTATCAGATCTATAACATCCACATGGCAAACACCTGAATTTGAATAAGGACTACAGAAAATATAGATCAGCAACAATGGAAGCTCACTGAAGAATAAAGTGTTGTAATAGCTGTGTTCTAACACATCATAGGGAAAAAGATGTGGTAACAAATCCGAGAATGTCTGGTTGCATTTTCTAGCCTATACTAACAAGCAGCTATATTCATTTTATAACTCAGCAATCATGGTTTGTATCTGCTGAAAAACTGAAATCCCCTCATCTTCAAAACATCTGATTTCATCCTTTGAAAAAAATATTATTTTAGGTTATCAAGACTATTCAGAAGAGAAACATAAAATCAAAAAAATAAAGGAAAACAATCAAACACCAATACATGACAATTATTTTCCTTTCCCTCATGCAAAATAGTAACATTGGATGCATGAGTCATTGTTTAGAAACTTACTACAAAATGAAAAAGAAGGAATTTCTGTAGAAAACACAAACGCTTTGTTGACTCGTGTTGGTTACATATTGCAAGAAAATGACACCAGGTGGGGAGTGAACACTTTGGTTGCGTGCCACCCCACTTGCACTTTCATGTTCAGGGAGTATGCACATGTAGAAGAAAGTGCTGCAGCTCTCATCTTACCTCGCAGCCTCTTCAGTCTCTGCTCTCTCCTCCTCCTCTGCACGATGAGCAGCATCACAAAAAGCAGCAAGACCCCAACCAAGATACAGGAAATGGTCACCAGCATCTTTAGCCCTTCGTTGGTTGCCAGCCCCTCCTCACTTTGCACAACTGACTTAATGAGTGGAGGGATTGTACCTGGAAACAGGGTCATGATATTAGATGCCTATTAATGAAGACAAAAGATTGAGTTCTCAGGGAATGTGGCATTTCATGTGCTTCAGTTGCATGCAGAACATTAAGAAGGATTCATCATGTTCAGGGTGGATGCTATGTTTGCATGCGTAATGGCAGTGCACACATAACCAGTCACACTGGTAACAAGGCACTGACTGAAGAGACTTACAGATTATCAGAAATCAAGGAAATCATTCATTGATGAAAGGAAACCATACCCAGTATACAGTTAAATACTATGATTAATTTGAAGTCATACTAAATTATTACAAAGCTGTAAGAGATTGCAGAATTATTACCTACATATAT